>OX596012.1:48260589-50894475 GCA_951394025.1 Heteromyza rotundicornis
AAAAAAGTTTATATTCCCAAGAATTAAAAGAATTAAAAGAAAAAATAGCAACAAAGGTGTGTAGCATAACATTCAAATTGAATACAAAAGGAAAGGCTAACAAACTTTTAAATTTATCAAACGAAGGAATATTTCCAAATGATAATAAAATAATAAAATTATTATCATTAGTATGCAATTTGGCCTTTTTGGCATTCTCTATTCTTGTGTATTTGAATGCTTCACTTTTATTTCACTTTTCTTCAAGCTTTTTTCCTTTTGTTGGCCATTAAGTTCATTCACCTCATACAACTTTCGGCAGTCAGTAACTAATAGCAGATAGCCACCAAGCAAGAGAGCAAGCAACAACCTTAACCTTTTTCGTAAACCATTTCAAAAGAAACATTTGTAAACTTTTGTTGTTATAGCGAATGTTGCTGACTTCCCCCAAAAAAAAAAGACAAAAAATGTGACCGGAAAATATGAGTTATACCTTCTTCCACACAGCAGCCCAGCAGCATTTAAGTCATTTACCACAATAATCATTTCTTCATTTCGAATTCTCTTCTTTTTTTCCTCGACTTTGGTGTACGTTTTTTTTTTGGCAACCTAAAATGATTTTTAATGTTCTGAGCAAAAATATTTTGGAATTTTTGTATCTTTTCTTTTGCTTTCATTTCATTTCATTCTTTCTTGTTCTGCTTTTCATTCTTCCCGACTGCACTTTAGATAAGCGGAAACTAACAGGAACTGCAAAATGTTGGGCCGCACAGAGACGAAAATGTGCAGTATGTAAGGGTGTACGAGAATGTCTGCTTCGATGTGGAAGCTGGCGCCCTTCAAAAGCTTCCGTTTTTTTCGGGTGAAGAAGACATCGACTAGACGAATTTTCTGTTGTTTGGTTGCTGAGTTGGGGTCGGAGTTGGTTGCTGGTCTTATCTGCGAATAAGGCTTGTAATGTTTTGACGGGGAATTTATTGAAAATCAGTGAAAGTTTTTGAAAGGAGTTCTGCTTTTTTTGGCAACACTGTTGTGTGGCTGATGTTTTTGCTAGACTTGTGTATACACTCGTATTGAAAGTACTTTTGTATATGGGGAAATTGTTATACAAACCCTAGTTGAATACACCGACGATAAGAGTATTTGTTGGAAAGTTTCCAAGTTATCAAGCACCTCTTTTGTTAGTACTAATTGTTAGCTCTCAAAGAGCGATGTAAGAGACTTCCTTTAATGGAACATTTTAAAGTTGGTTGCGAAAACGTTAACTAATTGAGGGAAATTCAGAAGAAATTTACAGGAATCAAATATTTTGTGTCTCGCCCTAAGAACTCATCTCATCAGTGCCAGATATCCTGTATACGAATATTATTTGTATCTTTTCGGAGAAGTTGTGCAAAGAGTTCGGACATCTGGACATTTTCCAAATTGGAAGGAAATTTATTCAACCAACTGTCCAATTTAATTTTTTAATTTCCACTTCCTTCAGAAGTGCATACTCACTAAAATTAAAACACGAAAAAAACCTCTGTCTGTCCCACAGCCAAAAGACTACAAAACTGTCCATGTATTGAGCTTAAATATGCATGTGTGTTTGTATAGAGAATCAGTCAAAGAATTATTTCAGCGGAATTTTCCTATTTTTTTCACTATTTGCTTAACGTTTCGTTGGACATTTTGAAGGTTACCAGAAGAAAAAAATCAAAGTACAGCCGCAGCTGATGGAATATAAATTCAAAGGCCAACATGTGACATTAGCACTTTAGGAAGTGTCACTTTAGCAAATGGCATCCAGGCAGAAGTCACTGGCTCGCATTTGAGTTAAACTTTTACCACTCTTTATCACGATTAGCAGACGGTGAAAGAGAAAAGTTTTAATTAAATTCGTTATTAAAATTGAAGCGGTAAATAAACTACATGTTCCCTTTTCGGTGTTTCATTTTTCATTTCTGGTAGGTTCCCTTTTTTTGCCCTTTCTGCTTGACTTGCATGCACAGGTCACAGCTGTGTACCTTTTCCATTTCCTAGCCTGCCTGCAGGATATTTTAACATTTTGGCATTTTCAGTTTGTTCATCAATAAATCTAGCAAGGATTCCATTTTTTTTGTTTGGCTATTTTTTGTGTGTGTCGAATTGCAGACGTTTTTGCAAAAAAAGCAGAAAAAATATATGAAAAACCCCTTCCATCTTGCATATAAATCACACATTTACTACAATACTATTTGGGAATGTAAACGAGTGCTCGAGAGGCAGCTAGTATAGTTTGCATTGAGTGGAAACAATTTGTGCACACGACGCCACACCAAACACCTGCTGATGCCAGAGCTGGCAGGAGTCACCATCAGAGCGCCAACTGTGAACTGTGGCTGGCGAAGGTGGATGGATGCTCGGTGGCTTGTATCCAATGGCTTTGATTCGATGTTGGCATGTGAAGCACAGCCTGCCACCGCCTCGGCAGCATCACATATTGCGGCATGTTTGTGTGTGTTTTTATGTGTTGGGTTGGCTGGCTGATTGTTTGTTCGAGTATGTGACTGTGTGAGCAAAAAATGATGCAGGACATTTGCTCGTTTGGGTTCGTTTCGTTTGGCTTGGTTTTTATGGAGTCGCTGGCGTTGTGGTGGGTCGGTCGGTATAGAAACTATTTCGAAAATGTATGACATTTTTAAACTATAAATAAATCTTTTGCTTGTATGCAGTTGGTATGCAGTTCATTTTTTGCCAGCTAAAAGCTTTTGGTTTTGAAAAATAGACCAAAACGAAAATGTCATAAAATATGGAGAAAATGTAGAAGGTTGGCAGGACTCGATTCGGTCGAAGTTAATTTCGAAATTTTTGCAGGAGTGTGGCGGTAGGTGGTAGGGAAGAATGTTGAACATTGTGTTGTGATCAATAAATCTCAGTATAATGGCTTTATGAAATATAAATAGAAATGAGCGAGAAAAAAACATGGGCAAATGCTCTATGTTTTAATAAAACCGCAAATTGCACAAGAGTCTCCACTATCAGAAGACTGTCCAGCGCCCTAATTTATTTCATGGAATTTAAAATTTATTCACAAAATTTCTGCGTCTTTCATTTGAACCAGAGAAGTCATAAACTTCACTTTAATGGCTGCCAAGTAAACCGTTTCACTGGCGCCTTCACGCATAAATTCTAATTAACTCAACCCACTATGCACTACGCCTATGTACGAGTACCTACTACGTACGATTGCCATACATATATAAATATACTATATACTATACTCGAAAGTATGAAGGTATTTCGGAAAGGAAAGCATTCAAGGCACTCTTGAATATTCTTGAAATGTAATTCATAAATTACCAACAGCAAGAGCCATGAACTTTTTGCGCAATTGTCGAGCCGAAGTGCGGCATTCGTACATGCCCAAAGGATGCGATATGCGATGCTGGCGACAACGAAGAACACCAAGCAGAAATTGAAATAGAATCAGCACAAGGGTGTACTGCCCCCCCTTTTTTTTTGTTTAACTCAATGCGAAATTACATTTTCGCAAAAAACCAAAAAAAAACAAAAGCGGCTTTAGAAATATTTTTCGCAATTGCCATATTTGTTTTAATAAAGTTTAGAAATTATATTCCCCCCCGGTGTACACATGTGTATGTGGCTGGTTGTCTGTTGGTGCTCTTAGCTGGTTGTAAGTGTCGAGAGACGCTCTATGAATGGGCGTTTGGAAAAGTGGGCGCAAACCTTGTGAAAAGTATTTAAGCTGCATTTACGCCATTTGTATGTGCTTTGAGACTACTTTAGTAGTATTTTTACGCTTGGTCCAGTGTGTGCGGTTTACTAGGGAGAGTTGCATGCGATTTTTTTTGTGTGTTGCAGTCATTTGACGGTTGGCGTAAAATGAATGAATATGTATGTTGGGGGAATCAGATTTCCATGAATGAAATTCGCTGGTTGAAGCTGGAAAAAATATTCCATGTGCTTCTTTAGGAAATTAAAGAGTCGAAAAAGAAGTACTAAATGATGTGATTTGAAACTAGAAAATATGCTTTAAAGTTATCCTTTTAATTTATATATTTGAAAAATTATATAAAAAAAGTAGTACTTAAACCATTGTTTAAAATAAATACTAGACTAGCTTAAATTGTTAAAAGAGGAAAAAACTATAAAAGTTTAAGAATTCCTTAAACAATTTTTAACAATTTGCACTTTAAATTTTTAAATAATTTATTTGAAAGCTTTTGAAACCAAGGGAGAATTTTTTTTAAAGATTGACAGTTCAATCTATTTTCGTTTATTACAAGTATTTCAATACAAAATTTAAATTAAACTGAAAATTTTCATACAAATTTGAATTTGTTAAATTATTTTTTTAAAGTGATCATGAGCTTGATCCCGTACAAAATAATAAATTAAATTAAATAATTTAAAAATTAAAAAATTGGCCTTAAATCTCAAAAAAATTAAAAATTTTTCACATTTTTAAAAATTAAAAACTTTTCCTGTTTTAATTTTTGTATGACAGTTTTAAAAAGTATCACAAATCTTGGACCTAATTAATAACAAGTAAAGTTGTTATATCCAAAATTTAAAAAAAAATCCGAACCGTGGGCCGTTTTTTTTTCCAATGGGTATGATATTTTGTACTTTTAGTCAATTTAAAGAATTTTTTAGCACCCAAATATTTTATTTTAATATTAAAATTTTCAAAATATAGATGGAAAAACATTCATATAACAGATTTCATAATTTCTATAAAAATCCTATAAGACCTTATAAAATCAAAAAAGCATTAATTGTAAAAAATATTTCATTACTAACAGAGTTAAAATTAATTGATATATTTGACACAAAAAAATTGTATTAAAATTATTTATTAATAAAAATATTTTTAAAATTTTTGTATTTAAAATTTTTTATAATGTCTTAGACTGTCAAATACTTAAATAAAATTCTTTCTATGAATTCTTTTTCGTTAACTTTCAATTACGAAACTTTGTATTTTTTGTGTAATCGTTTATGTCCTTTTAAAATTGAATTTATTTTTCTTTGCATCCGCAAACTCACCTTTTTCACTTAAGAAATTGCACAAATTTCTGGGAATCGTCACCACACAATCGTAAATTTTCCAAAAGAAAAGAATGTCGTTTTTTCTGCGGAAATGTTCACTTTCCTTGCACACGTATCCTTTGTAGTTTTGGAATTTTTAGCGTTCGAAATTAACTCTTCGTTGCACAGATTTCACTTTTTCAAAGCCACAAAATCGCCGTTATTTTTCAAAAAATCCAAACAAATGTACAGAAACTTTTCTTCGTTTCACACAATGAGAAAACAAATATTTTTAATAATCCATGTGAGTGAGTGCCGCAATCCTTGGGCAAATAATCCTTTTCGTGTTCGTTTTAAATTCTTTGATTTAATATTTTTTTCTTTTTAAATTTTTTATTCTTTCAAATAAATTTTCTGCTCACAAATTTGCACAAAAAAACTAAGATTTATCAAAATCGAAATATTTTCGCTTTTTTCGAAATTATTTTGTGTTTATTGAAAATTTACAAAAATTCTCCAAAATTGTTTCTCAAAAACTATCCCAGCCGTTCGTTGATGGATGGTTGGTTGTTCTTGGCAGTTATAGTGGTCCGTGTTTGGTTAACAAGAAACAAAAATGCAAGAAGATGTTAGCGACGACCAACGTTGGCTGTTGGCACCAGATACAACCGCTTCATTTAATTCAAAGAGACTCGGAGTAATAACTTCTCTACGCTTATTTATATAGCCTCCGTAGAGCGGCGATTTGGAGAAAAGCGACAGCACTAATTCGACAAAACACCAGCAGCAGCAGCGGCGACCGCCAAAGCAGCAGGCAGCAGCAGCAACAAACAAGCAGGCAGCAACAGCGCGGCAAAGCAGCGCCAAACAACAAGCGATACGAGCTAACCGACTAACCATCGAACGAATCACACGAACCCCAAAGGCCAGACCAGACCAGACCAAACCCAACCGCATCGAACCTAACCAAAGTCAAGTAAAATCAAACCAAATCAAACAAAAGCGCGCGCGAGAGCATCCAAACGAACAAAACGAACGAAAAGAACACCGAGCGTAGTTCTCAGCGGCGCCGTTGGCGTGCGCTTTGCCGCGCTGTTGGCGGCGACGCCAGTGAAGCGCTGCTTTGATTTTTATTTGATCGTGCTTCGTTGGGGTTCGGGTCACTTCGTGAAACACGCTCTTAGCTGGGTTCGCCTGCCAACGAATGCGCTTCTTCGGCGCTTGCATTCGGCGCTGGTTAGGCAGCTTCGTGGTCACTGCTGTTGCTGCTGCTTGATGGTCAAGTTGAAGAACAAACGTCAGCGCTGACTGCTCTGCCAACGTACGGCAGCGAGAGAGTGTTCAGAGTCTTAGCCAAATTGGCAAGAGAGCCGCTTGCTTCAGCCGGCGTTTTGTTTGGTTTGGCCTGGGTTGAAGACTCACTCTTCGGGGAGGGGGTACTTGAAGCCGGCTGGCTGCTGGCTGCTTTGGTCACTGTTGCTGTTTAGACGTGAGTGAGTGTGGTGCGTGTGTATGTGAGTGTGACTGCTGCTTCGACTTAACAGCCTCTTCTTCCTCATCATCATGGTTGTCTGCGTGCTGTCGTGACTTTGGTTCATGTTCAAGTTCTTGGTCATAATGGCACAAACGAAGAATTCGCAAATAATAATGACCATAATGAGGAGGATGATGACGAAGAAGCTGCAAAGTAAAATGCCTCAACTCGAGTAAGCACATAGAGCAAAGAGTCGCTTTGAGCGCGTTTTTCTTATTTTTCTCAGCAGTGTCTTCTTCACTTCAACCTGTGTGACTTTGTGAAGAACCCGCCTAACCGAAGAAGCTCTTTTCTGTAGTTCTTGCGGGCTTGTGGTTTTGCAGCACATCACTGTCTACTAGCTAGCTGAGACAAGCTCTCGGTTTAGTATGTTGAGAACCCGTGTCGACGTTGGTCGTCGCTCAAACTCACTCAGTGTGCGTTGAGTGGACTAGAATCTCTGCTCCTAACGCACGAACTTTCGTGATACGCACTTTTTGCCTCTAGCCAGCTTTTCACTTGTCTTGCCATCTCGAACACCATCATCAGTCCAGAGAACCGGTTTCTAACTTTATCTTTGCTGGGTTTTGACCTTTGCTATAATTAAACCGGCACTTCGTTAATTGTTTGCAATTTTCTGTTCATAATCTTTTTTCCCATTTAATTAATTAATTACGTTGGGGCAAAGACGCTCCAAAGATTTCGTTCTCACAACCGTTTCTCCCATGCCTTTGCGCGCATCTTCCTCTTAGTCGCTTGTGAATTTACCACCAGAATTCCGCATACCCTTTTACGCGCACAAAGCTTACAGCAGTTTTTACCGACCGTCACCGTTCGCAAAGTATGTTTCAGACGACCGTCGCTGATGGCGCACGTTTTGCTAATGAACGCGACACGTCCATGACCATCCATTGCCGGCATCCTTGCTATGCGGTGGTGGTCCTCAGGTCCTTTATTCGCTTGTTTGGTGGATGCTGTACAGCGCATGCCCTTTTCAAACATTCGAGCAGTAGCTCTGCTGTGTACGCGCTTTTGGCTGCTGTTCTCTTGTCATTGTCATTAACCTCTTCAACGTGTTGCCTTCTGGTCGCTTGGTTGGTTGGTCTTCTCATACCGGTCAGTGGCATATTTTCGGCATGCCGAAAACATTTTTTCATTGCAACAATTGGTGCGAAATGCCGGACATGCCGCCGCGTTGTATGCTAGACTGCAGGGTGGCATTCAAGTTGTTGTTGTTGTTGTTGTTGGAGGTGGCTAACATTGAATATGCGTGATGGTTTTCCTGGAATTCGAATACACACTGTTGTGTTGAGGCTAGGAATTTAAAAGAAATCATTATTACATTGGCGAGGAGTAAGAGGTTAACCAATTTTGTGGCAGAGCTTTGCAACGATTCCTTTTAATTAAATGAAAGATGGATGTTTCGAAGGAGGGGATATCAATGAAGAAAATGCGACCGATATAAGAAAGGCCCTGTCGCCAGTGCACCCAGAAAAAAAAAACACCTCAAATCAATCAGAAACCGTTATGATAGTCTGGTAAAGTTGGAATTTTTAAAAACAAGTACGAACAACCTCATTTCGAAGTTTCCATTTCATCTCAAAATTGAACGAACTTTTTTTGACGTGGTTTTCTGCTTACGTCGAAAATTCCCAATTTCAGTTTGAAGTCTTATTTCAAATTTGAAAAATTGGAAAACATGGCATTGTATAATGTTGTGAAAGTCAGCCCACTTTAATTCAAAGTTGACGATTTTAGTGGAACACTTCATTTCAAAGTTGTTTTAATTAGAAATTAGAAATTGATTTTAAAATGTTTTTTTTTCTGAGTCTAAGACTGACAGCCTGATTGGGCCAAACTTCATCAGTTCACTCAGTTCGATCTGCCAAATCAGTCAAGAGTGTTTTTCACTTCAGACCAATTCGGTTCCAATAGTCACCTAGCATTTGGTTATCGTTTTCATTATCTAATTTAGGGTCTACTTGTAGAATCCGTAGTCATGTGATGCACTCGCTCTCATATACTCTTCCCTCTTACTGCCAAGAGAAATTACACTCGTTGGAAAACTATTAAGAACATTCATTCCAAACATATAATAACCCTGGACCTAATGGTATGCCTACACCAGCGTTAGTCAAAACGGTCCCTTGATGGACATGTTGTTCCGGTCAAGTTCCATATCGTCCTGGTTTAATTTCCATCTATTCGCATCTTCCCAACTACTATCAAATCAGGTCCAAATCAGAATCGGCTCATTACGAGATTACTAATATATTAAGAGATTTACTAATACGCAGAGGAGATCCCACCGCCAACGGGGTTTTGTGGTATGTAGGCGTGGCTCTTTTCTAATATTACCCATTTTTAATGCGTGTTGTTATACAATACGATAGCTGCATCATTACAAAACACTCCTTGCGAAATGACGGACATTGATAAATTGATGATGCTGACCTTTGGTGTTTTTACTTGTCAACCCCGTATCTTTTTTTGCGTTAACCTGGGCAGGTCAAATTCAATATACCGTTGGACTCCTTACAGGCTATAAATAACAGATTAAAACTTAAGGAAATCACAATGACCTGCAGTTGAACATACCACCCATTGCATCACAAGCCCAGAGAACGACTGTAACTGAACGATTTATTTCCGGATATTATTGCTTACTTTGTCACTTATATGTATTGTTGTTGAATTGTGGACTCTTCGAGTAAAAGTATTGTTTGCTTTTGCTCCGTATACGCCTGCAACAGTCCTCCTGGCAGCATGGTGGACAAACGTCCGCAGTGAGCCGTGACAGGTGTCATGACATTGGAACGGCCAGTACAGAGCAGAGTAGTAATAAAGGTGGAAGGCGGTTCGATCGAAGGCTAGTAGGGTTGGTTGGAGTAGGTTCCGTAACCGACATATCGCCGCGCGGCGCTTCACATGCTATGTCCATTCGATGCGATGCCCAATTAGTGTTGTTAGGGACGGTCGCTCTTTGATGTCCGTGCTTTGTGTGGTGGTGGTAGTGGTGGTAGGGGCAACGAGAGGTTCGTTCGCGATGGCATGGAGTGTGGCAGGCAGTGCGGGCGATTGAGTGCTCAATGCTATTGAATGTGACAGACGGACGGACGGATGGAAAAATGTGCGGATGCACAGTCAGCCGTATGGAAGGCAACAATTGATTTAACAAAAAGTTTCAATTGATTTGGACAACTTTGGCCATCAGCTGGAATCGGAGAATTGTGCAAAAAATTTAGTTTGTTAAAATATACAACAAAAAAATTACTTGTCTCTATGATATCTTGGCATCTTCATCTTATGCTCTACACACACACACGAACACAACTAACTCCTGCTGACCGTAACGAATTTCGTCTGCTTTTATCAGTTTTGCTGTGTTTTAGTTGTGTTCATGTTTTGCGCTATCAAAAATTCCATTTTTCATCCCCAATTCTTGGTCTACATCGTACGACGATGACGGCGTGTATGCCACATATTTGCAGCGAGGGTGATGACTGATGATGCTTCATTTTCCTCTAAAAAAAAGCAGAATTTTCGGGTGTTTCGCGTATTTTTCGCAAACTGCTGCGTGTCTTTGTTTTATTATTTCATTTTTGCCCGCATCGAGTCGTTACAGACCAGTCTGGTATCTACCAGACTGCTTAGTGTCAGTCCATACATCTGCCCTTCATTCGTTTCGTTTCCTTTTTTATTTGTTTTGTTCTTCGTGGATTTAAGTTTATTTTCGCTTTGACTTATGGCAACATTGTTGTGTTTGTGTTGTTGTTGTTATTGTTACTCTTCTCTCACGTATTTGTATTGTGGCAACATTAAAGCAGCTTCTTTCGCTTGTGGGTGGTGTCGAGAGTATTTTCGCCGAATTAGTCTGTGCCATTTCCTTTCATTGCAGCAATTTGGCGAATTTTCTATTGTCCGCCAGTATTCACTCTGATTTAATTGACAAAATAACGATTTGCAATTGCGAAAATTTCCAAATGAAGTACATGATTGGATTGTGGTAAGATTAAAATAAGCTCATTGCAGGCGTTCGTCAAGTTAAGCGAAAGTTTATAATTCACGAGCAAAAAAATAATAATAATTTAATTCTTAATCATAAATAATAACTTCTTGCCTTTATTCATGATCCTCAATTTTCTCACAATCGCAATCTCCACGGACAGACAGGCTGTTTGGTATTCAGCAATAGTTGCCATAAATTTTGTTGTAGAAAAATTGCTTTTATTTTTTATGCCAGACACTCTTCAATAGTTTTTGCATAATACATAATAGAAAACCTCTTCGTTCTGCTGCGAGTGCAGTACCTACTCCCGAATGTTAGTTCATTTTTCCCTTTGATTTCTGTTTAATTTCGCATGCAGCTCTTAGCTTGGCTTAAAGACCACGGCCGAGTGCCTCCTGGTAGTTGGGCAAATACTACAAGCTAGTAGGTGCTCCCACTGCTGTACCGCCGCCACAGTCTTTTCTTCTAATCGACATTGTCGGCATATATTATGAGGTTTGCCTACACTTTCGCATGGCTTTGTTTTGGTGCTACAAATTCGTGTGCACAAATTCAATGGAAATTCTTGGCCATCGGCCAATTGTTGTAGCACGGCTCACTCGCGCACGCACGCACACACAAATAGGAAGTTTCTGCAGAATCAAGTCACCAGTCACCAGCCACCAGCGATTGGGTGTCTCTTCTGTGAGAAGAAGGTGAGGATTTCAGCTGAACTGTCATTGTGTTACTGTTATCGGTACTAAAGTGTTTTCTAATTATTGCTTAATAATGTCATTCATTAGATTTATTTCAATGAATAAAATTGACTAGCCTCTTTTTAAGGGAAAATAACAACTAGAAAGAAAATTGTCCACAGTCAGACCGAGGCAAAATACTCTGTACCTGCGAGCAAAACTTTGTCTGAACTTGTCCAAACTTTTGATTTATGTTACAAAGCGGCTTACCGCCATTCATCATTATTGCATGTTAATTGATAAGTTTTCGATACATTGTGTGATGAAGTGTTCGATACATTTCAAATGTAATCGTTTTTATTCTTCTGGCTTCCATTCCAGGTCTGTTTTATTTCCATATTGTTCCAGTTCGTGTCCAATTTGTACCAAATTTTGTATAAAAATTCAAATATTTCACATGTTCCAAGAGCTACACATTCTCTAAAGTAAAGCGTCAGTGCAGTGCAACAATTTTCATAGCAAATACCATCCAGTAAATTATATTTAATTCGACATCAACGATCCCTCAAAATCAAAAACCCATCTATTCCGAGGTTTGTTAAAATACAATAAGGTTTGAGAAATTTCGACTCCGTCATATTCAAAGCCTTCACTTCAGAACAATCGGCCTACCAGAGCCGGAATTGTGTCATTTTCAGTAAACCATTCAAAATAGAGTATTTTTGGCGGTGACAACTATAATCTTTGGGCTAGATGAGTCAGTCAATTACACTATGCAACACCAAACTTTGCTCGCTGATGATATAAGTGTATGAGATTCTGAGTCCACATAACAACTCCCAAATAGGATTTTTCTGAATTAGCTGAAAGGTATCCAGTAGATTACTACACTGTTGCTGAACATCTCAATATCAATATAAGGGCAATTCACAAAATGTCATAAAATGTCCCTACTAGCACAAGCAACATGTTTCGAAAACGAACAACAAAATTTGTTGCATAAAAGTTTAGCATTACAATGAAACGCATTAAACGTAAATTTTGAAACATAATAAGTTACAAATAAGTTGCGAATATGTTTTCTGCAACATTAATTCGTCGAAGTTGCACAGATGTTGCATTTCTATACATTTGCAACATAAGTGGGTGAAGATATGTTACTGTTACCTGTTAGTTGTAAAGAAGAAAGGGTGATGTTCGCATTGAAATACTTAAAAATTAATGAAAATATTTCTTTTACCCAAAAAAACCAAGAGTTGTGGAAAAAAGTAAAAATAAAAATTTGATGAAAAAATAGAAATAGAATAGAAACGCAACCTTTTAAAAAATGTTGACGTCATAAAGTCGCATGTCAAAAAATTGTATTCAATTTTTTTCTCTATTACATACCGTAATTTGTAAAAGTTAGATTTTCCTTCGTCAGTTGATAAAATAAAAAATATCATATCAAAAAGTTATAGGATGTCCACCAATAAAATTTTTTCCAAACATGAGTCATAAGTCCTTAATGAGGCTTATTTACTTCGGGTTAAGGTGTTCAGCCACACTGTAGCTAATTAAAATTACACTGTGTCACAACATAAGGGTCGAAAAATAGACTCGGCTTGGAACCAGGCATAGGTTGTAGGTATTAGAAAACTAAATATTGTGGCATACTACGAATATCCAATATTCCTCCAAAATCTGGAGTAGGGACAAAAAAAACTGTTTGTTTGGAGGTGCGTGTTTTTTCACTGTGACACAGTGTTATTTTATTGAATGTACTAATACATACGAAATCACTTACAATGGCAAGTAATGACGTTGCTTCACTTTGATCGATAATTTTGCCTATTGTGTTACTTTTGTTGCATAGTGTAATTAGTGTGTCGCATATTTTTGTATCCAAAAATGTTTACACATGAATTTATTGATTAGTACTTAATTGGATAAACCGAAAAGGTACTCCATCGAAAATGTATCTTTTCCGACGTGCTATAACTTTGACCACTGCTGTTTTTCTAAAACACAATTTCCACAATTGAATTTCACACTGAATGGAAATGAAATTAAGGAAGGACCTCTACCTGGCATAGCCATTTTGCAGAAAAAGCATGTGAAAAGGTGTAATTTGATGTAAGGAAGTTCCTTGAAAAAAAATGTGCTCAAAGAGGAGCCAAACTCCTAAACGATAATTGCCCATATGTACCTACTAGATTGTATGGAATTGTTTCTTTCGCGCATCCAGACCTATCCATGCCTTGTGCATGCATTTTTGTTTGTTTCGTTTTGGCGCCAAGAACGCGCAGCAAATTAGCAAAGTGATCGATAAGCAAATTGTGCATGCAACATTTCAGCCAATCGCTCCTATTGCTATTGCTGCAACCCGCTACCTCCTCCTGCAGCGAAACTCAAATTGTGCAATTGTGCGCGCTGCGAACGTGGCGGGCATGTCAATAAGTCCAGCAGTCGCATTCTGCAATCTGCATATACATGTATGCCAAAAGACGAACGAATTGATGGCGATTATCGAACAAATTTTAATGAATGGCAACCACATCAAACAAACAAACCAACAAAACAAACGCAAAACAAGGTGTTTTTACATGTAATTCGGAATTTATGTGCGTGATTTGGAATGAATTTTGAATTGGAATTGCGTGTTCAAGTGCGTCGTCTCCGCCGTTGTGTTGGCTGCGTTTGTTGCCGCTTCATGGCGATCGGGCGGTGGTGGGGTGTGCGACGGCGCATACGATTTATGATCATTCATAATTTTTGGATTCGTTATAAATTTAATTGTTATGACAATTTCGTAGGCAACATAGCTCACCATTTGTATGTGTCGCCGATAGCGAAAGTGATGCGATGCGACGCTGTTCGTTGGTTGGTGAATAATTGGAATTTTGTATTCAAGTAATTCTTTATATTTTTGTTTTGTTATTGTTCTTTTGAGTGTTTATTTATAGTTGGTTCTCAAATTGCAATGTTTTTTTGTTGTTGCATGCAGACATACGGACATTTCAGTTTTTTCATTAATCAAACTCTTCATTCGAGTACCCTTCAAGCAATTCTTTCAAAAGACTCAAAAAGTTTCATGCTTCGAAAAAATTGTATAATAAAAATCTTAATAAATAAAAGGAAATTAATGTCTGTTTGTTATGCAAATTAAAAATTTGCCAAAAAATTCAAGCAAAAAAGAAGACAATTTGCTAATTTTCATGTTAACACTCGCGAAACTCTAATGACCGCTGGGTCTTCTCCCTGCTTTTTGACAATTTTAATTGATTTATCATTTTGTTTTCTGTGGTCTTTTCTCCAAAGACAGTCTTTATTTTTATAAATGTTGACATCGCGTGCTTGTAGCTGCACTGAAGAGATTTTTTGGTGGTGTTTTTATATTTTTTTTATTATTGTTTTTTTAATATTTGTGATTTAATTTTTTTGTTTGATTTTTTTCTCTTCAAATTTTGACCACAAAATGCAAATAAGCTCGAAAATCTAGAATTTTTCTAACATTTTTCTTTTCTTATCTAGAAAGATTCTCAACGGCCGCTACCAATCCTACCCATTCCAGCTCTGACAGTTCAATTGAGGTCAACACACATCTAAGACGAATTTAATCATACAAATTTACAAATGAGCATCTTTAATTCCACATGTTCTAATTTATAAGACTTAAACCGAATTTGCAAAAATAAAAATAAATTTACCAACTTCATCCATATTCAGGTCGTCATTTGTCATATTTAAGACCCTCTTATTGTGGCTTAAATAAATAAATAAAAAAAAGTAAAACATACAGGCATACTCGTGCTTAGCTAAGATATTTTATGGCTTTAAAGACTCGTGTCTTTTGGTACAAACCATTTCGTGATTATATGTTTTGATTTGTTTGAGTGTTTTAGGAAATTCTTTCAATTCCAATTATTTAGATTCTAACAAAATTTCACTATAATCATTAAATTTTGAATAGGCGCTAAATTGTTAATATAGTCAATTGGAAAGTTGACATATCTGAGATGATTTTGCCAAATGCTCTAGTTTTAATTTATATGCCAAAATAACGGCGTGGCCTAGTATGTGAATAGAAATTTGGTATGTGGACAAAAATATATTTTAAATATAATAAAAAAAATTCCAGTTGTCGCCACATTCGACACCTTGACTGTAGCTAGAAGTACACCCTTAAGCCTGGTTTTCATTATGTCATAATCAATGGCTTCTGTTGCCAGTTAAGTGATAACAGGTTGACATTTCGTTGTCAATTTAACAAGCTGATGTAAAATATCGGATGACGTCACCGTTTGTCGTACACGTTGATAATTGCCAACATGCTGGCAAATATATTTGCATATGCCACGGGCCAGCGAATTGCTGCAAAGTGCTGCATATGTGTCAGTCGTTGTCAATTTATGATGCCATTGATTTTGATGAAAACCAGGCATTAGACATTTCGGAGAAGTAACTAATTTAATAACAACCGAAAAATTTTGAATCGATTTCTCCAAATTATCATTATTGGCAAAGTCAGTTACAGTCTGGTTACATGTTATGCAGACGTGGACCAAGTCAGTTGAAGCGAACGCACAAAAAAGAAATCATTCGTCATTTAAAAAGAAATTTTTTTATTTGGTGTAAAGTAGTGATCCTTGCCTGAGGAGCACCCGCATTAATTTAACACCCGCACGAGCAAACACTCACACATTTAAAACATCCGTATATATGAGGGTCTTCTTAACTTATTAGTAGTTCATCAAGGCTTTTTAATAAATTTGTATACCCCCATACTCTACTATGGCAGGGTATGTTAACTACCGTGTTCGGTATGGAAAAGTATAAATATTCTTGATCAACATTGAAAACTGAACCGATTGAATCATGTCCGTCTGTCCGTCCGACCGCACGATAGCGATTTTGGAGATACCGACTTTAAGCTTTGGGTATATGTTTTACTCCTGAGATCAAGTTCAAGAATTACCCCAATCGGACAAAAATTTCATTTTCTTCAGAAACGAATTTTTGACACACAGTTCACTCTCTAGTTATGATTAATTTTGGCCAAAATATATGCTTAGAAAGTCACAAAATGCTTTGTTACAGTCGTTTTAATTGAAGATTAGTTACTAATTTTACTGATTATCACAGAAATGTTGAAAAAATTCCATCACGTAAGATTTCCTCAAGATTTTAATTGTTCGATGCATCCGTGTATTCAAAAGTTTTCAGGGCAATGAACCCCAGCCAGTCTTTTTTTATACCACTTTATTTGACTATTTCAATGGACCGGATTGGATTAAAGTTCATCCACAATTCAGTCAGTTATGTCTAACCAGGGCCCTGAGCAGACATTTCTATTAGGGAGTTTTTTTTGTAAAAGCCCCCCAAACTCAGATCGCCCAATACACCTAAGCTTGATGATGGAACTACATTTGACCAATTGCCTCTTACAATTTTTGTTATTTGTTGTAGTAAATTAGCAAATACAGCAACCCAAGTAAAGCAACCAATGATCTAATAAGTTGTAGGAAACCTAATCAAAAATGTCAACAAAAAAGCACGAAACGAATTATTTGCTTTTCAGGTTGTTGTTGTAATGTGCGTGCGACAGTTTGGCAAATAAGCAAATAGTTGAGAGTTGAAAGGGAATTGAGGGGGGGAGGTTGAGTTCGTAAGAAACTAAGTAACCAACAAATGTGTCAGAAACAGAAATGCAAATATTAGGAGTTGGTAAACTCAATAAACTAAAGAAATTCCGTTGTAATAAGAAACAAAAACGTATAAGCGTAAATGGTTTAATTAATTCTAAACATACGGAATTAAAGTAAGTGAAGTAATTAAACATTTTTTTGTCAACCAAGCTTGACTCCGGTTCACGTAAATTGAGGAAAACGAAAACTGAAACTTATGGTAAGTTCAATGTGAATGTTTACACCAAAAATACTGAAAAATTGTTAAGTACACAAAATGAATTTAATTTTGGTCATTCTGGTTGTTGTTTTGCTTGTTAATTTTTCACAAATTTTTGCCAGCGAGGTGTCAAACGCACACAAAATGCGATAATTACAGAAGATATTCGCACAGGCAAACACACACACACACAGCAGCGGCCACACACAATAGGCGTAAAATCAACAACAAAAAATAATAATAAAAATAGACATATAAACTGAAAATATAAACAACAAAAAGCTCCTCGAATAATAGCATAATAAAGCATTTTTTCCCATACAATTCCCACGCTATTTACACGCATCGTTGGGCTTTTGCTAAAATAGAAACACAAACTCACATCCATGGATGGGCAAACACACTCACACACACCACACACATGTACGAATATACAACTACATGCATATGCTGTTAGTATGGCCGGGATTTATCATAATGAAGCGCTCCAGTCGAAACCAACAACCGCAAAAATGGATTCGCTACCAAATTGTGCGGATTATTGTTTAAAATAATTGTGTTTAAATTTGCTACCCAACAAAAAAAAGGAAAAAATTTAAATGAAAAAGCAAATTTCAACCAAAAATGTACATGTATTAATAAGGCGTAACGGAGTAATGCATTGCGCATTACGTCACAAACAAAAAGGCCCGTTCCGAAATAAATCACGCACCGGTAGCGAAGCACGTTTACGATATTAGAGCGGAGTGTTGAGGGATTAAGTACACATTCAAGGGAAATCGTTAGTGAAAAGTAAATAATTAAAAAAAGCTTATAAAAATACTCACTTCTTCTATGAACTAATCCCATCGAACTATGACTAGTCCAGTGGTAAGACCAATCGAGCCGAAGGAGTTTCTAAAGGGTCTGAATGATTCTATGCCTGATAGGACTAAATCGCTACATATGAATAAATTTCTTCACAAATATTCGATTCATTTTCTATTAGGTATTTCACTGTGCAACACAAATTTCTGATTACTGGTCTTATTACAGATTCTCATAGGTCTTGGGGTACATGATAGCACCCTTAAGTGGTTTTTCTGGATTAGCTTGAATAAGCGAGTTATTTGAGGTCAAAGTTACTGCACTTTTGTTGAAAAATCTTTCTAATGGTAAAGGATAACGAGTTGTATCTTCAACACAAATTTTATACTTAACCCTAGCTACAATGTTGCTGAACATCTTAACCCATTCAAGTAAATATTTAGTGGCCATAGTTAAGCGGGTTCAGATGCGGGCACGATATCACTTATTATTGGAAAGATTTTTCAACAAGAGTGCAGTAACCCAGTTGTGACCTTTGACCTCGAATAAAAAAAAAAATACTTCAACGGATTGCAGGAATTTTTAAAATCACAAATTTAACAACCTTAACGACCCGCTTTTCTTGAGCGTATAGTTGAACCATTCATTGCGCAATTAAGTGGCAAAGAAGGGCTTTTCAGTCACATTTGAGGCTTCATTAATTAAAAGTCAAATTATTAAATGCAGTTTACCTGCAAATTTACAATTGAATTGTTTAAATTGTTGTATGCCTTATGCAAAAATGAAATTTCAGGGTCGACTAAAAACTGTCACTCCGCATTGGTTGGTACACAAATTAAAACTATGCTCAAATGTCACTTGTCAAATTGCCGAAAGATTGATGATGGCTTGGTCGGGGCATGCAAATCACAACAAAAGCCCGTATTCATTGTGTCAATATTTGAATTGTTTCCATTGTGATTATTGGCACTAAACTGTCTTAAATGGCAGCGAGACATTATTCTTCTAAGCGCTGGGACATGCCACAAGCAAATATTGAATTTGCTGCCTTTAGGCCAGCCGGTGGCAGGCGGGGGCCAGTCGAATTTTTCGCACACATAATTTGACAATTTAATTTATAATTTAGCGTGTATTTAACAACTTTTTGTTTATGTTTATGGCAATTGCCGATTGGCAGTTGAGTTGTGGTTTTGGTGGTATTCTATATTTCGGTTGGCTGGACACGTTGTTGTGGCTGTTTTTTTTGCTGATATTGTTAGTTCAACAATTAGGAAATTACTTAACATGTCTTGTATTTGCATGGGTTATTGTGTGCTGCTAGATTTTTCATAATTTGGTGAATTTTTATTTCAATTTGGATTTTTTAATGGCACTTTGGCAAACAAAAAGTGCCATGACGACCTTCAGTCAATTTGTGCTAATTTAAAATGAACATGCATTTTATTTAAACATACATGGAATGTGCTATGGAATTTTTTTTCTATTGTGAAACCTTTTTTTTTGAGAAATTTCGTAACCAAAAATAAATTTTATTTGCCTTGATTTCGCACTTGATTTGTAGTTAGAAATGCAAGACAATAGAACAACTTGTGAAGAATGAAATAATATGAGACGGCGAAAATGGAAATTCTTGTTAGTTTCAGAAAGATGTATTTCCCTTCCGTTTCAATTTGGTTTGAAATTATGAATAAAAAGTGGAAATATAATGAAAAAATATTGTCAAAAAAATATAACTGGCATCTTGCAAAGATATTTTCTTGAACGTCAACCAAACGTCCTGCAGTCCGCGCGTTAGTTTTAATTAAAGTTTGACAAACTTGCAATTTACTTATTAAGTACTTGCGTTCATTATTTCAGCTGAAGAGCTTTGAATTGAAATGTGTCGACGGCATACATAAGCGAAATAATAGTACGAATGAATCCATTTGTAACTCCCGCCAACCTGCTCGCATTAATTCGAACGAAAATAGCTTTGGCGAACGGCTGGAAAACTTCAGTGCACGAAATATTTATTCGTGTACACAACAAATAAATTCAAACAATGCAGAAAGGCAAGAATAAATATTTGCAACGAGCCAGCTGAGCACCGAGAGTATGGCGGCGACGGTGGTCCATGGTTGCCACCAGCGCAGCACCGCATCCTTCCGCCATAGTACACAAACACTCACACATACAGTCTCACTTACATTCACAACACACACACACACACAAACAAATGTAGGAACTCGTAAACCAACCGATGTTGACAATAAGCAGAAATGCAGATGCCGCATACGCCATATTGTGCTTTCCATATTTCTCTAGAAATTCCAAAAAAAAACTCAAGCAACAACAACATCGACGACGACGATAATTTCCACTGCTGCCAAACAATTTCGTTACGAAATTTTCGCTTCGACAACGCATTGAATTGAATTTCGCGCCAAATTACTGGCGGCAATTTTTGAAGTTTATTTGCTGTTGCTGTGTGTGTGTGTTTCACTGTATGTGTTTAAATTTTTTGGCTTTTTACCGTTCACAGTCTGACGCTTTCCAGGACATAGTGTCGCTCGAAATTTCCATTAACAATTGTCGGCGGAAAGACCATCACCGCACCAGCATGTTGCCGGAAAATCCACTTTCGTTTCATTTTATTGCCAGTGATGCCATGTCGATACAAACAACCAAACACATTTTATCGCGCACATTATCGAGCGCTCGCGCTTTGTCACTTGCTGTCATTCATAAAAAGCTTCTTCTCTCCGCAAGGCTGCTGGGCTGCTAGGTTACCGCGCGAAAGATGTCAATGGCCGCAAAACGGTTGGTCGATTAGCATGGAGTCGTTCGTTTGCCAAGAATTAATCTGTAATTGCCTTTAAGCAGATTCAAAAATAGATTTGTTAGTTGTAAATTGTATTACCTTTGCAAGCTCTTTGATTATCCTTGTTTCGTGAAATTTTGTGTTGCTTTTCGCAATGTCACTTGGTGATATTGACACATGTCAGAGTGTCATTTTATCTTTTTGGCTGGCAACTTTGACAGACGTCACTTCAATTTCGTATAAGTGCTGCTTCTACTTAATAAAGAGTGTCATAATTGCCAAACAAAAAATACATTTATTTGCAAAATTATGCCAACACGAAATATTTAAAAATTTAATATTATTTGAATGCGTACGTTTCATACACATTATTTCCACACACATATACATATACAATTCGTAATTATACCTTATTTATTATTATAATAATTCCAGCTTATATTTGCATGATAATCTCGCCTCATAACATTAACATAAATGCATTACATTTGGTACATTGTATGGTAGCCTGAATAATATTAGCGTAATTTGTGTGTCAATATTTTAAATTTAAAATCTCCACTTTAAATACATTTTAGAATTTACTATTTCTATTTTATACAGCGTTTGAGATCAGTTTAGTCCTTAAGCCTGGTTTTCATTATGTCATAATCAATGGCTTCTGTTGGCAGTTATATGAAAACGGTTTGGAATTTCGTTGTAAATTTAACGAACTGATGTAAAAAATCGGAAAATGAATATGGGGTGAATTCAGCAGAGTGCTGGGGCCGAGTTACGGCATTCGTGATCGAGCAACTCGTATCGAAATTTCTGTTCCAATCCCAATTTTTCCTATTGAATAATGGAAATTGAAACACAAATTTCGATACGAGTTGCTCGTTCACGAATGCCGTAATTCGGCCCCTGAATATGCGTCAGTCGTTGTCAGTTTATGATGCCATTGATTTTGACATAATGAAAACCAGGCATTAGTCTAGCCTTGAAAAATACATATGAAAGGAATACTGACGATATATTTGAGGCGTTGAGAAGCAAACTGGTTCAATCCACATATTGGTGAGTACTACGAACATTCTAACTTCTGCTGCAATGAATCGGAGTTAAGTCATTTCGTGATATTGACGACGATGTGGATAGCGCCATTTTGCTTCTCTAGGCCTCATTTAAACCATGTGCCGTAGTTGAATTCAAATTTTCTTTGAAACACATTCAGGCTAGTATTAATTTTTTCAGAAGTTTCATATTATTTAACTTTTGATGTCGTTTCTACCAAGAGATTCTGTGGACATAATATGAATATTAATTAATTTAAGTTACAATTGAGCTAGAACCCGACTATACACAACAGGGTTCTCACTTTTTGCTATGACGAGAGTAGTAGATATATTATTTTTGGGGAGTAGATATGAAGAAAGGGGAGTAGATATAATTTTTCGCGTGGAGTAGTAGACATTTTACGAGAGTAGTAGAAATTACTGTCCGGGTAGTAGATTTCAAAAAAGGGGAGTAGATATGTTTTTCTGCGTCTATTAGTAGAAATTCTACGAGAGCACTCAGGGTTGTAGATTTGTAGAAAGAATAGTAGTTTTGCATCGTATGAAAGTCACATAAAATTTTGAGGAGTAGATTTCTTACAGTAGTAGTAGAAATATTGAGGGGAGTTGAGGGCAGTAGAAAAATCTACTACCGTATACTATAGTAGATGAGTAGAAATTTAAAAATCAACGCAAGAGTAGTAGATTTACATACTCCGATAGGAATAGAATTAGAACGCTGATATACAATCATAACGTTTTTTTTCAAAAAAGTACAATAAATTCGCTATTAGATGACGATATTTAACCTGCCGAATTTGACTGAGATATCCAGTTTTTTCATACACTCAGAAATTAACATTGGTTTTAGAGGTAAATATATAGGAAATTTGTGGTATGACATTGTAGTCAGTCTTACAACCCATGCATCCGTGATCAAGCTATCGTGATTTATTTCAATACCAAGGGAACAACTTTAAGTGAAACACATGCTTGGACTCCTGTATAGCACCGATTAATATTGTTTGTACTTAATGTACTTCAAAAAAGTTCCAACAACTGCAAAATAGACGAGGAAGAGAAGAAAGTGCATTGAAAACTTGAAATTAAATCTTCAAGCAGGTCATGTTTCAAAACAATACACGAATTGCACCTTGATTTGTTCAGTAAATGCAACAGCAATCATATCAGAACCGAAACAAAAGCTAAAGTCAAAGCGAACTAACAATCCGTAAGATTTTCAAAGCCCATAAATAGAATTAAATAGGTGGAGAAAAAAAGCAAAAGCTGCTTCCGAGCAACTTCTCCGACAACTTCTACTGACTGCATTCGATACAATACCAAAACGAGCCATTTGCTCTATTCAAGCGAGGAAGCAACGAGGAAAATGAAACGCAACACAGACGGACGGCAAAATGTAAACAAAGTACGCGTAAACAAAAAAGCACCAACAACAAAATACACAACAAGAACGAATCTCATATCTGGTTACAAGTTGGCGAAAGACGACGAACGTTCCAGTTGGAGCTGAAATGGGGCTCCAATGAGCTGCGGTGCGTGTTGAAGCGCACATCTTCGTTGTGGTTCGAAAAACTCATTGGCATTGAATGCATATGGGGTTGGAAACGCACTTCCTGCACTTGAATTCAATGCACACACGCCGCCAGGTCGGCGGGTAAGGTAGTACGAGAACCCCCGAGCTGATGTAGGTACAAGCACCACCTGAGCAGTAACTGGCTTTCGTCGAAGAAAGGATTTTGCTTTGGGGCAAATGTGATTAGGAAATTTTCCATTTAATCACATTGAAGTCTTACTTTATAATGAAGAATATCTAGAAGGAGTTATGAAGCTGATAGAAAATTCGGGGAAGATGAAGCAGGATTGATGCAAGAAAGCGCGTAGGCAGTCAAGAAAAACAAGATTCCTGTAAAGAAATAACCGATTTCTCTCTACCTTAATGAACTCTTCAGTCGGTGCTTGCCCTCCTCCCAATAATGCCTTTGTAAAGCTCTAACCACTCGGAATATATAATTGCCGCCTAACTGTCATGAGATTATCCTCGGCGGCTATTGTGTATGTGCGATTAATACAATACTTCTTTCTTCATTTTGTTGTTAAAATTGGCCATTCGACAAACGGCGGCTACGCGCCACCGTTCCACCTTCATTAAATCTCCACATCAAACCGATATCACGCACCCGAACCGTGTGTAAACAGAAGCCAAATCGAATCAGTCAAACGTCCCCGTGGGGCTCATTCGCTGTTTGCTTTTCGTATTGATTTGAAATTTGCCACAATTCGCAACAGTTAGTTTCACCGTGTGGCAGCATCAGCCGCAGTGAGAGCGGCCGCACATTCGTCGGCTCATCGCCCATTTCAAGTCAACCAGTTCGGTTCACTTTTCCGCTTAAAGACCATTGCGAAATTCTAATGTTTCCGAGCATTTGCCGCTTTAGCTAAGTAACGAACGTGTCGTGGCGTCTTCCAACGCAATTTGGCCAACGGTAGCGTTTAATGTTCAATTCGTTTCGTACTACCTACAAAATACACACACACACACCAACACACCCACCCCACCTCATGCTTCCTCCTTCCACGTTGTCGCCTTTTTGAGCTGCCATCCAGCGATGATGCTGAGATGTTGAGATGTTGACGGTGGTTCCAACCATCCGACTGACCGTTCAAGCGTCTTTTGCGTAAAAGCAAAGCTGAAAATCAACTTGTCGCCCCGCGCAAAAACATTCCTTTGGCTGTGGATGTTGTTGGTGTTCTTGCAGGCATCATCGTCGTCGTCGTCGTCGTCAGTTGTTGTTCGTTTGTTTCGGTGTTGTTGCTGCTGATTGTTCGCTGTTGCTGTTGCTGCTGCTGTTGTTGTTGTTGTTGTTGTTGCTTTCGTTGTCCGCAACAAATTCAATTAAAGTTGGTAATAGATGCTGACGGATTTGTTGAAACAACCATAAACAATGCTGCGTACAAGTTTCCTTACGCGGTCATTGCGAATTCTCAATTTCGAATTCTTTCTTCCCCAGCTTCTTGCTGGCTGCGTATGTGTATAGTTTTGCCCATGAGGCGGAGAGATTGCTGCAGATTTGGGCGCTTGATGAATTTCGCTTTAATGCGAATTAACTGTTTTCTTTTTGTTTCTTGATTGCAAACTTTGATAATTTCCTTTGAAGAATGTCGAAAAGAAATGTTTGGAAATTAGCGATTTGTGGAAATATTTTTGCTTTTACTATTGGTTTTTCGCTCCTTATCTCCTTCCCGTCCAAGCGCACCTACTACATTTGAGAATTTTCATATTATGGTGGAGATAGTACGGACAAGGCAACTAATGAGTCTCCGACTTTCAGCGATATGCATTTGTTAGAATCCTGTGGGTGTCAATTTCCTTCTATGAATATTCGTTGAAATTTTACCTGGCTTATGACTTATTTTTGGTAATATTTCCTAGAATTCTTTTTATTCACATTTGATGGAAAATCTGTGAAATTTTTAATACCGATTTACCAAGAACAAACGACTACTACTTTTACATGCATCCACTTAATGGTCAGTGATATCATTGGCTATTTAATAGTATGATATCATCGAATCGCAGAAAGTCGAAATTATTTTGCATTAATTTTCACTGAATAATTTTTACTCGTGACCACTTTATTGCAATAAATTCGATATTTTTCGTTTCTTATTAGAATCTTAATGCATTTATATTTGTATTTATTTAATTGCCATGGGAAAGTAATATTAAACTTTCTGTGTATAGTAGGGTGGTCCAAGAAATTGTTTCTACCTACAATTTTTCCTAGTCTCGACCATGCCCAAACCGAATCAGGTAAACAAATTTTGGAAAATTTTGTGTCGGAGGAAAATTTAAGAGTTTCCTTGGTGAGCTTGACATCGATATTGCACCCAAAAATTTGATACAACTGTTATATGAATTTATGGCCAATTCGCAACCCACTTCAATTTAAAACATGCACGACATAAAGACATGTAATGGTGTAATAAAAGGTAATACCATTTCCTTTTCAATGGTGTATAATAGGGATGTGACGGAGCATCCGCAAGACATGAAGTGGGTGACGAATCGGTCAGATGCACATACACTCAGAAAACAAAAACTTTAAAATCACTTTAAACCCAGTACAAGGCACTTTAAAGCTAAAAGTTTACGTGTATGATTCCGTGCTGTATCGAAAAATGTTTAATTTCAAAGTTTACACTTTGAATTGTTTTTTATTAAAGTTAACACTTTGAATTTTAGAGTGAACGCATCAAAAATTTATATTTTAGTGTCTATTTTTAGAATTTCCTTTTTTAGTTTATTTTCATTAAATTTCCATTTCTTCTTTTTATTTATTTTAAATGATATAATTGATGTTTCAATGTTGATGCTTCAATTGGTTATTTGCTGATGGTTATTTTATATTATACATATTTCCGAAATAATGAGTTCATATAAATTTTTGTTTACTTACTTCGTCTGGCCAGATTTGAACCCCGGACATTTGGGTTATGATGACGCGCTTTGCGAAAGCCTCTTAGCACGTTTGACTACTGCGGGCAATATTTTACAATGTTTTAACTTCATATAAGTACTATATGATATGTAATTTTTGTGTGTATATGAATTTTTAATAAAATATTTTTGGAAAGGAATTTAAGCATTTAGGTAAATTTTATTTTGTAAATAATTTACAAAAATGCTTTAAAAAACCTCAAACTAATAACTTTGTTTTTCTTGTATAGATTAAATAAGCAAAAATATTTTTGGAAAATAGGTATTTACTTCAAATGCAAATTTGAAAAATATTAAAAAAACATATAAAACAAAAAAAATTAAAAAAAAAGAAACCATTTAAAAAAAAACGTAAACAAATTCGGCTTCTGCGGGATTTGAACCATAGACCATTTTTAAGAGAGTTAAAATTTCAATGTGAATACTTTAAATAAAATAGTAAAAGCTTTGAATTATAACGTAAACATTTTATATTTGAAATGTGTCAAAAAAAATGCAATTTAAAATTAAATACATTCACTCTTCTTATTATTTTAAAAGTGATAACAATAACATTTAAGTTTTTTTACTTTTAAATATAAAGTGTCTAGTTTAAAATAAAGTAAACACTTTTAAACTAAAGAAGTTTACTTTAACATCAAAAGTGTTTACTTTCAAACTTATAGCAAACACTTTAAATGCTTAATATAAACACTTTTAAAAAAAAATGTATTTTGCTTTTTGTATAAACCTTACAGGAGAGACACTTTAAATTATTTTTGAAAGTATTCACATTTTATTTTAAAGTGCACTTTTTTTCTCAGTGTACCATTTTTTCATATTTTTGTGTCCCCAATCGTTTTCTAGTTTTTGGACCATCTCGACTGTTACACGCTGTATATTAATAAAATGCAAGGCCCGTCGGACTGTCTGACAAACGGGCATGGCACGTTCCAAAAATATGCAAAAGTTTCAAAATGCTATACGTCAGTATCTGAAAAAACACATCATAGTCATATAATGTGTTTTTCCGTTTGATGTATTTTCTGAATATTTAATGTCCATTTAATAGTTCTGTATCAAAACTTTTTCAAAATGTGATAGCATCGCGAAGATATAAAATTAAATCATGACATTCATGCTACTTCATAGAAAAATTAGTTGGTTTAGATATTCACACTAATTTTTCTCGAAAACATAATTTTTCCTATAATGTGCAGAGTTCCTAGTGTGACAATTACAGCCACATTTGGCCCAAGGCTTTCTTTTTTCTATTATAGACCACATTGGAAATATGGGCTTGGATTGGACCCACTTTTTTATTACGTGATTAACAGTGAAGTATTTTTACTAAAATTAAGAATATTCATGGGGTAACATTGTCGACCATCTTTAGCAAAGTGTGTTTGAAATGGGGCCACGCTCAGTTTAGCTATAACGGAATTATTTTGTGAAAATTAACTCGAATGGTATTGATTTCGGAGAGGGAATCAGTTTTGTTGCTAAATTATTTGAAATCAATTCGTTAAAGCAAATATTTGTTAAATTAATTAACATTAATTTTTTAAATTCGAATTTGCTCATAATGCTTTAATGAAATTGCTTGCACTGTACATTTCTTGTGGTACTACTTTTTATAATGAAAACAAATTTTATTAAAATTAAAGAATTTCGGGAAAGTGCCATTCGAGCTAATGTCATTCGGGATTCAGGAGGTATCCCAACTTTCTGCAACTTATTTAAGTAAAGTGCAAAAATGAAAAAACTAAACCGAAAAATTACCGACAACCAACAGACAGACGCTAAATAAACACACCAACGTCACTGGTGTTAAATTTTCCATCATTAAAAAGCAATTTTCCTAAATTGTACAAAATTGGCGTTCATACAACAACGACAACGGCAACAGCCAGAGCAACAACAACAGCAGAGACAGCACTGCATCAAACAGGCACTGACACAAGAAGGGGGGTGTCAGTGTCAAATACACCAACTAAGGTCCCTTAAGATGAAAAACAAAATAATAAGAAAAGGAAGCAAAGAACATTCTTCAATTGCAACGAAACCAAACCACCGCACACACTAGTTACACACATACAGATACAACCCACTTCATCGCCCTACAGCAACACTCAACAGCGCCCCTGCAGCATTTGCAGCGGATTACTTAAATGCTTTTTAATTGAAATTTTCCTTAATTTCGCTCCAGCGGATCAAGTGGCTGGCTGCCTGCTTGGGTGGTATTCCCGCAGAACGCGCCAAAAACTGCAAAAGTGCTGCCAACTTAACGAACAAACGAATGGGAGCGGCGAAAAAAGAAATGATGAAAACCGAAAAGGGATTTTTTTTATTCGACGGAGTGGGGAGGGGGAAAAGTGAAAGCGACAAAAACTTCATCTTTCCTACATCATCAATTTCAATGTCGACGACGATGTCGATGGCAGCGAGCGTCTGCCCAAAAGCGGAGTTAGCCTGCGTCCTTTCGACAACCGGGAGAACCTGCAGGCAGGAAGACGACAGACACACAGTTCGTTCTCACTCGAAGGCGAATTTCCCAGTTTTTCTGCACTTTAGTCTGGCAACTGCAACATTGTGGAGTAGCTGAAAGTGTATACCCGTCGCTGGGCTCATTCCATAACTCTGGAGAGTAGTTGATGCTACTTGCACACATTCTGGCAATTTTTGTACATCTTCTTCCTTTTATGCTCCTGCTCCTTCTCGTGTTTACTTGCCTGTCTGCATCACGTTTGGTGTTCTGATTGTGAGTAGATTCGTCTTTTTCCTTTTTTTTTTTGGGAGGGCAAATCCTCAGTAAAAGCATTTAGCGCTGCTGCATTAAGCTTTTAAGTGCTTCAATATACTACACCATGAATACAACTTCAATTTTCTCGAGTGTCGACGTGCAGTGATGAATGATACTTTCGTCATCGCTCCGTGGCGATTAAAGTTATTTGCTCATTTCAATGAGGTAATTCGTTTCAGTTTGTTTATTGCCATGGCAAATAATTGCACGGAAAAATTATTTGCAAATGAATATAACAAATATAATTTTAGAAAATAATAAAATAATTGGCTGCAACTGACCAAGATTCTTTCCCCCTTTTCGCTACAGTTTTCAAGCGTTCCAGTGGGATCAAATCTGAATTAATTGACGGTTCCTTTTATTGGGTTTGGCCATTCACCAACTGAGGGCGGTGTATAGGTACTATCGGTTTATATTTTGCAAGGCCATGATTATTTCTTGTTGCTCTATTTCAATTCTGTGTACGCTCGGTCGGCGTCTGCTCTCTTCATTTGCTTGCAAAGCCGATGCATCAAATAGAGCGCAATTAATGTCATAACTATAATAAACAGAATGGAAATGCTGGATCGGAAGAAATTCGAAATTCTTACGAAAACTGATGGCTGCTGCGCTAACGTGGCTCTGCGCAATGAGGCAACTCACAAGAAGAAAAGTATGCAATACGAGCAAAACAAACATCCAAATCCTAATGAGAATTGGTTCATTCTGTAAAAGTAGGTGGATTATTTATTATTCGCGACGTGATTCCAGTATTGCCGCTTTGCAAACTGACCGTGCAAATACCGCAAAGCGCCAAAGTTGAGGCCGCTGCCATAATTATGGGTACCACCGTATATGTAATGATAGATATGTCCGAAGATTCTGTGGGTATTTACATTTTTACAAAATATTTGAAGTTTCGAATATTTTCTTTTGGGAATAGCTTACCCAGTGAATCGAATTCTGGTATATTGATGACTGTGTCGGTCACTTCTAGCCAAAAGAGTATGGTAATGGAAAGGCTGATAGTTAGCCAGAAGAGCACAACAATATAGCCTAAGCAGCGTAGAGCAGCCATGTTTCTGGGTATTCTATATTCTTCTATATTTTCAAAAATATATAAATCAATCAATCAAAATCCAATCAACTGTTTCGATTTTATAAAAATTACAAATTAATTAATCTGATTTATTTCGAATAGAGTGTGTTTCCCATTGTTTTATGAAACAAAAATGTAAATAATCGCGTAAGATATCAACCAACTACAGATTAACAAAATCGTTGGTAAAATGACCCGGAAGAAGTTGTTAACGTACAACTTTCCAAAATATATGAATTAGTAGCCGTTGTTGGTAGGTTGGATTAACCGAAAAAAAATTGTAAAAATAAATCTTCAAAATTACACAATAAATAAATCAAATAAACGACTTTTTTTTTGTGTGTATGCATTCAAGTTCGAAACGATTAGTTCAAATTTAGTTTGTTGTGAATTCGGCCAACGAAAAATCATCCCAAAACATTGAAAAATGGACCAGCCTCATGTTTGAATATTGGCACCATCGGATAAGGACCTTCCCACACAATACACACTGAATCAGGGTATATTAACTTTGAAAAAAATGTTTGCAACGCCCATAAGGAGGTGTGTCCGGTCTGTAAAAGTAAATATTCTCGATCAGCATCGAAGATAGTTCACTCTCTAGTTTTTTTGAATACTGAAAATGGCGTCGGAAAAGGAACTAGAACTAAGCCGGAACGATAAGAAAATGAAGACCGAAGGCATTAATTGTCTTACTAACTTCGGATATCTGTCCAGTTGGCAGGTTGCAATACTAGGCAGGTTATATTTCTTTTTTAAAAATTGGGCTCATTGAAAGCTTATACAAATAATGAGCACATAGTAAAGAAATACTTCACATCCTCTTTAAATTTAAAGGTAAATACTAATTTCCGAATATTCTCTTTCAACTTTAACCTTTATCAAAATCGCGATGATACACAGCCAAGTGCTGCTTCGAAAATATTTCCACTGAATATTGTTTATTTATTTTTAATTTTATTTTGTTTGGCAAATCACCGCAACTAACAAGCCTAATTGAAGAATAATTGCATTCTACCAAGAAATACCCAAATTGCAAATAAACAACGACCAAATAATATTTCTCTTGGCCTGAAATTGTGTTTGCCTTAAATCGAAAATAAATACTAATAAATGAGTAAGAATTTACCGAAAAGCACACACAAATATTGACGCCGAATGCATTAATAACAATTAGGTACCGTAATTTTGAGCCAATAATAATTTTTTTTGCACAAAAGAAGAATTCTTTCCAGGTCAACCACAGAATAATTCCCATTGTCAGTGAGTGTGCGAGCGAGTGGCATGGTACTTAATCTGCAAAAGATCTTACGAAATTTAATTCGCCGAAATGCCAACAATAATTTTTTTTTTAATAAGCCAGCGGACTGCATTTTTTCGGTACCAAGAGCAAAGTACATACCAGCGAAAAAGGAAAAGATTCATCACGAAGAAGACGGCATTAACGCACATATTCCGCACAATGTGCGAAATTCCCAGTCTCCCAAAAAACTATAGTAAAAAGACATACACCGAAAGTGCTCCAAGTGCAACGACTTTCTGGTCGCCTCGAAAGACTAAAGTGATTCCCAGTAATTTGAAATGATTTTTTTAAAGAACTCTTTCCTTTCCTTTTACTTTAATCTCGAATGGTGGTTGGTGTTTTTTTTTTAATTTGCGCATCAGTTGTAATTCATACTTTTGGGTCTTAACTCTTCCACGAAATACCGCCGCAACAGTAACAACAAAAACAACAAAAACAACAAAACGACTAACGTAACGTAAATTAACATGTTGTTTTTGAACGGGCATGGATGGAGCTCTCTGCTGGCTTGGATGCTTGCTTGCTGGTGGTGGTGGTGGTTGTTCCCGTTGTTGTTGTTGGTGTTCTTGCTTCTTAAGCCATTTTGTTCTTTTGACTTTATTTTAATACAGTGTGGATTTTATTTTTCGCTTGCCCAATTCTTAATTAGCATAATAACTCCAGGCCTTCGCCTCACTTCAATCTACTGTAGTACACACTCTTCTTCATCTACGCCAGCTTAGCTCCGCTCAGTTCTATTCTATGCCAGTCTCGAGTCGACTCCGGCTCGTTCACTGCACTTCATTTCGTTTACTCAAGCGCGATTTAATTTTTCCTCCCATTTCATTTCATTCCTCATCCGGCAGAATGGTCACACTTGGTCTAAAAGGTATTTGACCGATAGGCTTGATAAGCTTCTAACCGTTTAATGAGCCCCACATGTGTGGTTTTGGTACATTAATTGAACGGAATATGCTAAGCGCCTGTTGGTGGAGCAAAAGAACTGTAGAATTTTGTTGTTTTATTAAATTTGGAAATATTCTTTGCTCTTCCTCAAATACAAATTAAAGAATCATTTTCATTGTGAGTCAAAAGAAATTTTATTCCTGCTTCTTATATCTACACTCCTAACTATAGTATCATAAGAGACTTTAGATTGTTTCAAAAGTATTGCAAAGAAAAAGTTATACTAACTGTACAGGCATTTTTTATCCATAGGAGAACCGATACAGTTTGAGCCATAGTTTTATAGTCGATAGTTATTTCTCATTTTCAGCACCCAAATTTAATTAAGTAAGTGATTTTCCACATAAAACGACAAACGAAATGTCGAAAGATACACGACACTCAATTTGGATTACCCGAAGACAATGATGGTAAGACGCGTTTCATATTTGTAAGGTCTAAGATTCAAATGGGTTATAAATACTATGCGAATATATGCGAATCTATACAATTTTTTTAAATGTTTAAATTTTGTAATTAATTTTTACAGCAACTTTTTTTAAATATTTTAAACTCCTAAATTAAAACCGTTAACCAAAGACGGACCATTCGTATCAATTAACGCACAATACTCCTTCGATTTATGTCCCAAGCTCACATGGAAACAAATCATTGTGCGGCCGTGGTTTCTCGATAGGAATGGATCATGTTCCACTCGCAGCTGGGGCAAGCAGAAACTTGTCTGTGTTACTGTGTAACTTGACATGAAAAATCTTCTTCAATTTGGAAGTCTTGCCTTCGGATTCGGGCTTGACAAAAACTTCAAGTAGAGCAGATACTTGGGTGCTGGAACCCAATCTATAAGTAAGAAAAATAATTCTATCATCATTTCTATGTGCTCGATTGCAATATATTCGGGAGTTTGGCCAAAAACTACATTTATTTCGATAGATCAAATTTTAGTAAAAAAAAAAGTACAACGGGAACCCTTATTCGCACGAAATTTAACCTAAATCAGTACACAATCGCACATCAAATGACAATCCCTTCGAACATAGCATCTCTTGAAAACTTTCTAATTGCCAACTTCCCAAAAAAGTTTATTGTTTGTGCAACTTTATTAGCCAATAAAGATAAAATAAATTAAGAGACAGAATAAAAAATAGTAAACAGTTCACTAACCAAAGCACGCAATGCTACATACCGAAGCATTCCACATCAACTATTTAACTATTTATAGACCAGCAAGCTTAAAAATAGAAGCAAAGCTGAAAACTTTTGCAGCGAGAAAAACCATTCTCGCTCATTAGAGCCCGTTTTCAATCAAAAGACAGACAGATACACACATAAGCAAATGGAAGGCGGGAGTTTGGGCAGAAAAAAAGCGTTCAACCTCAAACTTGTCAGGTAGACTGACTCGAATGGGAGTTACATGAACATTAATAAAATCATGTAATGAACTTGACTTTGGTGAAGATGACGGCGACGACGACGACGACTATGGCAACGACTACGACGATGATAATGATGACGAAGTAAAGGAAGACGAGGAAGAATGTTGTCAATTTTGAAAGCCACATGCAATGAGCCAACAACAAAATCACACATCACATGCATTACAGAACCAAAACGAACTCGAACATCGAACTGAACTAGTTAATATGTATTTTAGCATTTTAAAAATAGAACTCCGGTGAGGAGCACCGCCACCGCCACAAGTATAGAAACTTTGGTCTATGCAACAGTTGATGTGGCTGTGGCTGTTGCTGTGGCTGCTGCTGCTGCAGATGATGATGATGGCTTAAAGGAGCTGAACAAGAACCAAGTACGGAGCATATTTCGTGTAGCAAACCAAGCAAGCCGAAGCAATCATGACAGTGAGACAAGCCAACGTCCCACCGACGGACCAACCGACAACCCTAAGGGGGAAATGGTATTGAAAACGAAAACAATTCGCACACAAACACGCTCATTTCAACGGGAACAACGTCACTTGAGCACGAAATCACGGCAGGAAATCGGTGCAGCAAGTGAACCGCAGCAGCCCAGCGCACCGGTGGATGACGACGAGGCCATTAGAAGCAAGACAGATACGAGCCTAATGCAAGTTTAAGATAAGAACGACTAGGCAGATTTATTTTAATACACTCTACGCACTGCCGATATGAACGTATTTAACTGACGTCAACTGGTAAATGTGTCGACGATACCAAAGTGCACAAAGGGCTCCTCTGGGAAGTTGCTTTTGCTAAAAATAGTCTCTCAAGCCACTCGGCGCGTTCTGGTCACTTGTTCTGCGTGTTTTGCAACTATTTTGCTCGCTAACCATTTGGATTCCTGGCATGACAAGAGTTCCTCGGGCGGTGGCGGTGGCGGTGGTGGCAGTTCAGTGCCTTGTTGATCACAGTTCGCTGTGGTTGCCACCTGTCTCTCCTCTCCTCTTCTTCTTCTACTTCTTCCTGGTTATCATCTATTTGTGTACCTACCACAAGACTCAGTTTATAGTACCTAGTTATTCTGCTTCTTGTGGTCGCTGCTGGTGGGGAGAACTCATACCTCTTGTATCATATACTAACTAAATGCCCATCAAGCCAGCGTAGTCCGTGTGGAGTACGTGTTTCTTTTAATAAAATCAACCGACTAAGCACTCTGCGGCCCAACTGCTCTCTAATGTGGCGTCTTTGCCTTTATTTGTTATTATTTTTATTGCTATTGTTGGTATCTTAATACACATATCAATTGCATTAAAGTATGTTTCACTTTTGTCTTATTTCCAAACGATGTGAAGGAACTCGCCTTCAAGGAATAATAATAGCCACAAATAAATAATAATGGCGCCAAGTTGGAAAACTTGTCTTAAATAATAAATCCTACAAATAAATTAAAATAAAAAATAAAAACGAAATACGAAAAACGAAAAGATAATCAAACGATTATCGTTTGCATTAAAATTAGAAAGCCAAATGACTAATGAATTTTGCATTTATAATTTATAATTTAGCATAAAGTTCTCCGAATTGTGTAGAAAAACTTTGTAATCAAAAAGTCTTTATCTCCTCCAAACACAATGAATCACGCTTTCTTTAGGCAAAAAGAAATAATACGAATACTGATACCAAAAAATAATATATGAAACTTTACACATCTCTTAATTTCTGTCAGTCTTCAAAGTTATTTGTGACTTCAAAATTGAGGAATTTCGAGAGAATAAAAACTGCACGCAATGCCTGCGCATCATTCTTCTGCGAAAGCGTACAAAATTCCAATACATCCAGACGACAACGATGTTCTTCGGTTAAACCCAAGAATCGCATAGCGCCTGCGGTTATCAAGATGGATGTCATGTCGGACCTGAACTGTGAGGCCAAGGCGACAGCGCTCAGCTGAGTTAATTTTAACGCATTTCGTAAATTTAGAATTTATCGAAGCATTCGCCGAAGCCGGCTAATGAAGCGATTAAATGGCAAGAAATAAGTGTTAAGCCAGAGATTTTTAATAAAAAGTTTTATGTATTTTGATTGCGTAGCTCGCCGATGTGAACATCATTCAATGCGATTCCGAAATTTCACATTCGTCTCTTAAGATCACACAAAATGAAGCGTTGATTCCAAAAATAATTGTCTACAAATTTGCCTTTACACCGCTTTTTAACCGTTTTTATAGACCCGTTCAGGGACGTAACCAGAAAAAAATTTCGGGGGGGGTTTTCACAAATTTTTTTTTACCTCTACTGAAGAAAGAAACTAGAAAACGCTTTTTTCAAAATAAATTTTTTGATTTTTCATAAAAAAAAGGTGTAATAAAAAAATTTGAAAAAAAATCCTGAAGTGGAGTTTATGAGAAAAGGATTTATTCAAAAATCGATGTATTGTGTTCATATATTTCGGGGGGGAGCCTACAGCCCTCAAAACCCCCCCTTCATGGGTACGTCCCTGCTTTCATTTTAAACACACTTTCATTTGATTCACAGGAAATTTTGAATAACTTTAAACTTTCACAAGCTTTTTTCACTTTGATGTAAATGTAAACCGTGATATTCGAAGCTTAATAACGAATGCTAAAACTGGAATTTTTCCAGTTTTTGGTACACGAAAGTTTTTAATACAATAAAATGTCCAGGAGATACGGAACTTTCTCTTAAATTCTTTTAAATTTCATAACTATTCCATACATTTTTCTATTACTTCATAGATTTCGGGGGGGGTTCGAACACCCCAAACCCCCCCCTGGTTACGTCCCTGGACCCGTTCTTCAAAGGTATTGTACCAAATTTAAGGTAATCGATTTTCGACATTTGTTGCATCATTTTCTATCTGATTTTTCGTTTAGATGAAACAAGAACAAAATATATCAAAGGCATGTCAATCCCGGGATCCCGCCTCTTTCTTAATCCCTAAAATCCCGGGATTCGCATTGACTAATCCCGGGATTTTCGGGACAAGTTTTATGATCAATTTTTCCCAAAATATGCCTTCTATAATGGGAACAAATTAATCGATTAAATTCTATTTGTTTAAAAAGAATTTATAAATTCAGGAACTTTTTCTATCATGAATAATTTCTTTGCGAATGGGTTAGTTTTAGCAAGGACCATAATTTTTCATCCAAAAAATGTGGATAAGCATTCAGGAAAATAGTTCGAAAAGTAGGATATTTCAGAAATTTATTGAAGGAAAATTTCAGATTTCATATGTTTCATTTGATTTGATTGGTTTGGAAAAATTATTTATTTTGTTTTACTAAAACAATTTTTAAAAAATGGGCTAAAGGTTGTTTGATATACACGTACATAAGCTATATGATTTATATAAAAATAAACAATACGCATTGCAGATACTTCTATCAATGCATGAAGGAAATTAAGGGCTAGTTTCAGTACATCAACAAATTTAAGCAAAAAATAGTTCCAAACTGTTTGCCGTTTAGTTATATACTATTCAAATCCATTTTGTTTGAATGGAAATCGGATCAAAAAATACATGCAATACAAGTCCCAGTTCCGTCAAGCCCCAGTTCCGTATATTAAAATGTTCTACAAAATATTCAGGTCAAGGGTTGGTCGATAAATGTGGATCAAACGACACATTTTTAAAATGATCTTATTCTGACCGGAAACCCAAGATTCGAAGTATTTTTTTGATTTTTTGACATACGGACTTCAAATTTGTGTTTTTCTGCCTAATTAGAACCGAAATTCTAATAACAAAATAAAAGCAATTCACTTCGATGTAATATAACATTTTTATATTGAAAAAAATCCAAATCCCGAGCCTAATCCCGGGATTGGCGAAGCTCTCGAAAATTAACATCCCTAGTTGGGATCGAACGCTCAAAATTAATAATTATGATTTTATTTTCTCTTCTTTTTCTGATTCTAAAATGCATTTTGACTGCCAAAAAAGATTGCAGACCTTTTCCATGGTCGGTATCTAGCTTTAAACTTTTAAATTCGGTACTTGCTACTTTTTATAGCTTGTTGAATGTAACTAGCTTGACCAAGAATCTTCCACCTTCTTCTGATTAGTCGCAGAGTAGATGTTCCATAGAACTTAAAATTACTTAAAATTGTTAGCCAATTACGGCATATTCTCGAAGTCTTTTGAGATTTTTCTATTTTGACAGAAACTTAAAACATAATTATTGGCAATTAATAGATGAACAATTCTCGATAGAGCAGTTGAGTTTGGTGATCAAACCCAAGCAGCAACAACGAGAAAAACCATTAAAATACCGCCAATGGACAATTAAATTTTTTAGAAGTTTTGCATAAATAAAATGTGCATAACATGACCACTCAATACCACTTTCAATAAGAAAATAAAAGTAAAAACCAAAAACCTAACAGAATTACTTAATTACATATGCAAATATTAGGCAGCAATCGCCGAAATCAATCAATGCTGCAAGAAGACATCAATCAGCGGAAGCAAATGCTTGTCACCTTGTCAAGCGAAGATAGGCAAGCGTGCATACAGGCGGGCGGCCAGACGGACGGACGGAAGAACATTTGCGGTAGTTGTTAACTCGTCTCTGCGCAATTTGGAAATCATTCAAACACTTTAGAATTCCTTTTAATGTTAATACTGACATTAATTTATGCAAAATGTTTAAACGTTTTAACTGCACATGCGTTGCTGGCTGCCTTCAAACGAGTTGGGAAGCTAATTGTATTTGCTTGGAATTAAGTTATGCCATTTTCGTTTTGGTGTTTGAAGGATTGGCCAAACTTTTGCATGCCAGCGTTTTTATTGGTTTAACCATTATCAAAATTACTAAACAAATTTGCACTTAAATAACTAAATAATGTTCACAATGTAGCCCTGATCGATTCAACACCAATAATATAATTTCTACAAATTTTCTGTTAACGCCAATGTTACGCCAATCGTCGTCTTCACTTAACGCAACCCTGACCTCAAGTATTAACAGCAAACTTATTAAGAAAATTATTTCCTTTTTTCTGAGCTTTTGCTGGTGTTTTTATTATAATCTTTTTAATATATTTATTTTATAAGTCCAATACAAATAAAACGCAATTAAATTCTTATTAATTTTTGCCTAATAAGCGCATATAGGAAAAAACAAATGTGAACGAAACAATAGCCTGTCCGTCTGCTGTTAAAGAAGTTATAAACTCGTGAGTTTGTATTTTTTTAATGTTTTTTTTTTTTGCAAAGATATTGCGTTAATCACTTAAAGTTGTTTGTTGTGGTTTGGCTTTTGAAAGCCCTGACTAATTTCGCCAACGAATTCATTAGAATTCGTAAAGTCGAAATCAAGAACATAAAAATGGTCACTTCCGCTGATAGCGGATGATAGCATCAGCGAAGATTTTCGGATATTTGATTTGATTGTTTTTTTCATGTGAATTTTTCGATTGATTTTAGTAAGCAAGAGCAAGTGCGTAAAAATTGTTAAAATTCAGGCCAAGCAATTATTTTGTAAGCTAGTTTAGAAAAAATGTGTGTTGTGGAGCTTTGTAAAATAAAAAATTGTTCCAGATTATGTGAAAATATGCTATTTCCTGAATAACATTTCAAACGAAGAAAACAAGTAGCTCATGATTGTTTCATTTTAAAGTGTTTACAATTTTGTTCAACTTTTGTCTCAAGGCAGTCTCGTCTGGCTGTGTCAGCCACTCAAACCTCTACTCATAAGATAGAAATGATCGATTTGTCACTAACCCAAATTCCTAACCCAATTAACTATTATTTGAATTTATTTAAATCAACTTAAACAATAGCTTAAAAGTCACTTTAGGCAAAGTCGTCTCTCTTGGGTGTGCTTGTTCACTTTCTAAACGGTTGTTGAATTCTTTTTTGCATTTGTTTTTACGATTACAACATGAACAAATGTAACTTTCCCACAAATTAGAATAAGAATTAAAAATTAAAATTAAAGTAACATTTTAGCAAATCCACACAAATGAAAGTAAAGTGAAAGTAAATTTGTTGAAAAAAAAAACAAGTTGCGATTTGCAAATTGTTAAATTTGTCCCAAGGTCAGTTGGTCGCCGTAAAAAACCATCAGTTGTCCCTTGTCTAGAGTCGTTTACAGTAAAAATTCTGAAAGCATGTTTAGCAAATTTAGCAAATTTGGGACTTTATTATGATAGACACTCTCCAAAGAATTGTGAAGCATTAAAATAGACAATTGAGACATTTATGTGTAGGAAGTCTTGCTCTATTGTGTTATTCACAAAGGGTACGTTATTTCAATAATTAATTTTTTCATTTTGATTTTGTAAAATTAGATTAAACCACACAATGAGGGTACATTTTTCGTATTACAAGTCTGATAACAGCTTAAACAGATCTTAAAAGTCTTGGTCCACATAAAAACTTCCTCAGTGAGTTTTAGATTACCTCAAATAAAGACACAACAGTGACATTACTGAAATATTGGTCTGCCATGGATTTCATCACAGGCACCCCTTTAAATTGTTGTATTGGGTCGCTGATTTCGAATTTGATGTCGGAATTTCAAAATTCAAGATGGCGGATCCAATATGGCCCAGTAGTTGGGCTTTGCCCAACTGAAACTTACTCACTCAAATTCGAAATCAGCAACCCCAAAAACCCCCCTATACAAAATTTTATACTAATTTGATGACGCGGATCAAAAATATATATACTTTTCCATACCGGAGACGCCTCCTTCTTTTTGTTAGACACATCAGACCAAAGTGAACTAACCACAGTTAGTTCGTACGGCTTCATTTTTCGCAGAACAATATTTATTAATTCCTAGACGGACGAGCTAGGTCTCATGGTCCGTCTGAGCTGGTTTTTTCGGCTTTTGATGCACTCCCTCAAGAAACATCACCTTTAGGTAGTACTCTTCAGTGATTTCAACATTAGCTCTGGGCAATGGTAGAAGCGGCATGTGCAACACTTCGTAATCGTTTTCCATTTAATAAAGAATTCCTCTGTGACACCGGCCTATTTGATAGCCTTGCTTAAACCATCCAATCGGCATCACTACAAAGTGCTATGAAACATGATAAATCACCTTACCACCATGATACAGAGTAAATGTAGTTTCTATTGGCATATATGACTTCTAAATACGTCAATATTTACCCTAGCACATTCGTGTTGCGGGCCGCTGTTTATGTAATAATAATAATAATTTCAATAGAAATCTGTCATAATTACATGGAAAAGACCTTTCATCACCGTTTCTACTTACGAGCATTTTCGGTAATTGCTGCAGCTCAAATTGTATTTCGCACTTCATTAAAGGCACACAAACACACACAAATGCTGCAGAAGTGTAAAACATCATTTGAACATTCCAATTTAGAAAGTAAAAACAAATAAATGCCTTTCGAACGCAAAAAGCGAAGCGTGCTAATCACACTTACTTTAACCAAAAATTAAATGCAAAAATCCATCGAAGAAGTGGGGAAAAAATTCCCCAAAAAAAAAACGATCATAAAAAAGAAAGAAGCATTTAAATATATTCTGGTAAAGTCAAATAAAGTTCACAAAAAACTAAAGTGAGCCCGCATTTTTCGCTTAAGTCTTTACTTAAGCACGTTTGTCTCTCTGTCGGTGTGTGTTTGTATCGGAACACTTTCATTTGTAAACGTTGAATTTGTAAATGTTAGTGGCGATGATCACTTGTCAAAGCCAACATTTTTTGGCAGTGATCGAAACCTTTCAGATACGGGATAGTGCGACGCATTTGCATTTGTGTGTGCGTAAAGCGCAAAATCTCTTGGATGGACGGATCGTCATCGGCAATGTCCGAAAGCATGATTATGCTTATTAGTGGGGATTTTAAATTGTGTGTATGTGTGTTAACTTTAGACCTTCTTCTTCTTAGTACATGGTTCGGTACCGCACTGTTGCTGCCTCAGCTTCTGCTATTGACTCAACTCCACCATTGTGAGTTCAACGTTCGTATATGCGGCCTGGCTTAAAGACATAAATTAAACTTGTATCTCTTTTCTTTTTTTTTTCTTCTTCAGTTTTTCTTTGAACAAATTCAACAATATTGAATTCTGTTTCTACACAGCTTCAGCTTCCTTCGCCGCCACAAACATGAGACAAGCAATGGATTTCGATTTGTTTGTCCATCAGAAGCCAAGCGCTGCTCGACATTCGACTGCCTTCTTTCCGTATAAGTGTGTGTGCTTAAATCATTTAGTTACATTGGTCAAAATGTCGATTCGTATCTATTCCGATATGCTGGAATCGGTTTGGCTCTGTAACGTTGATGCGACCGAGAATAGATGAAACTTTTTTCGGAAATGATTAATTGTTGCGGCCAAATCGCACTATAAACGTATTATGGCATACTTTCTCTGAATTGTTGTCGGCTCATACATACACGCAGAGTTACTTGCTGCTGTTGTTAATTTTAGATTTTTTGATGCCTTTTTAAAGTGTCTAATTTAGAATTGACTTGGTACGAGTACGAGTCTGCATGAACATATGTAAATTTCGGTTTCGACTTCGTTATCACAGATATCGCACTTCAGCGCTCATTTAAAATTGTTTGAAGTTTTACTTTCTCTGGAGTCTTTTTTTTCTTGTTGTCTCTGCATTTTATATACTTCATCAGTGGCTTACAAGTTTTTCCTGTTTCCGTTTTGGCACTTCTTGAGTAGAGTTTGTTGAACTGCTAAATGGGAAAAGAGCAAACAGGCAGTGCAAAAAAATTATGACTTTTGTTACTTTGTACAACAAAAGCCACTTAAAGTGTTGCGAATTCGCTTTTGTTCGTCGTACAGAACTATTCGAACGGGAGGCAACAACGACAAAGAGAAGAGCTGCTTGCAACAAGCTTGGCTTTGGCTTGGACTTCAGTTGTGCGCCAAAATGTTTGAATTGATCATTGATTCAGATAGATCTGCTCCAGTTATCGATGGTTTTATTTAGTTTAGTTTTGTGTCGTGGTTGTTGTTGTTGTATCTTTCTTCTTCTCAGCTGCTGTCAGTTCCGACAAAGCTATTAAGCGCACGTGCCCGCACACTTTTTGTTTCGTGGTTGGCCATTTCTTTTGATTTCTTGTACGAATTATATGAATTTGTGAATGATTTTAAATAATTTCTTTTAAGTTGTGGTTTGGGGTTTTTCGTAGCCAAAATTATACCCTTTAAGGGAAATTGACTTTACATCGGTTGACTAATCCATGGAATGGAATATTCTTCGTATTAATGGAAAAAACCAAAACTTTTTCTGAATCATTCATTTTACACGCATTCTTTACCAAGCTGGTTTTATCGAAGAGGCCACAACTGGCTTTGGAAATTCCTTTAGAAAGCTTCATCATAAAATTCAAAAAATAAAAAAAATAAATAAAATAAAGAAACTTTTCCATTATCCAATACCACAAAAGGTTTGCAAAGTGCATCACCAGCAATTCCAATTCCAATAAAAAGCAACAGCAACTCCAAACGCCAACAACGAAAAATCTGTTGCCCACTCGAGCCACTCAGTGGCAATGCATGCGCGCATGTAAATTATTCTGGCACATTTATCGGAAGAATTTATGCAGATGACTCGAATGACCCAAATTACAGCGCAAACAATTCTATTTGAATTTAGCAAACAGAAACGATTGCGATGTTTGCCCAACAGTTTAGCGCATTTCAATAATCAACTGCAGCGGATTCCTAGAATCAATCAAATAAAAAAAAAATAAGAAGAAGAAAAATCCAAAAAAAAATAAAAAATCTTACGAAAAGGAAAATTAACGAAACACATGAAACGTATGCAAGAAGAAGAAATTCTTTCAAGAAGTGACGACGCACCCACCTTAGCCCCACTAGGCTCCACCTAAAGTCAAAGAGACCAAATGCAGCAGCAGCAGCAGCAGCATCTGTACAGGCGTGCAAGAGTGACCAATTCCACATTGACTTCCTCTTTCAGCTCTTTTTCCTCATAGTTTTGTTCTTTCTATTTACTTAAGAAATCGATTAGAATCCAAAGCGACAACACCAACGATCGAGGTGTGTTTGAGCATTTTAATTGCTGACAAAATATTGTACCATTCCATATCCACACATACATAGATGCGGGCTTCACCATCAACTCCATCCGTCCCGCGCCCTAGTCCGGCCATTACCATTACAATTCACTATCGCATGGCGTTGCTGCTGCAATCATGACCAATACTGTCAGAACATTGGTGTTAGTTGGCATCACCTCTCCTGCCGATGCTGTTGTCGTTGTTGTTGTTGTTGGGCTTGTTCTTTTCGTTGCCGTAGCCGTTGCCGTTGCGCTGCATTTGTTTTATTTGACTATCCACATTGCGTGGAGGCGCGAATTTTAGCACCCGCGTGTCATTTGTTGTAATTTTACCATTTCCCCCATTTTTCACGTAGGCAATGCGCGCTGCGCTACGTTTTTCCATGCACAGGCACATGCTCCGGTGTTTGGGCAGTCGGTGGTCGTTGGTCTTTTGTGTTCTTCGATTAGTTTGCTGTACAAAATGCAAATCACGAAAACCAAAAAAAAAAAGGAAACTTGCCGAAGATCTATACCAGAAAGCTTTTGCTGGCATATGTGGTAATTGCAGCGTACACATTCACACACACGGTCCACGGCCACCACTCATATAAACAGGAATCCAAACTGGCATACACACAAAAATGTCCATTGGTCGTTTGATAGGAAATCGCCTTATAATAGTAAATTAAATGCTTTTGGAATTTTTATTAAATTAACATGCATTTCTAATGAACTTACTTAAAAGGAAACGTTATTGCGGAATTCTTCTTTTCAAATTTCTTATGTTTTTCCATTAATTTTGGATTTATCATTTCCTTTGGCCCATTTTTCGTAATAATTTTCTATTTTATTTTTTTTTTGTATTATTTACTCTGTTCTAGCAATTGACATTTTGAAGATGCAATTTAATTAAGCGTCGTTGGACACGAGTTACTGCGTAATTTCTCTACACAAAACTACTTCTATATGACGCGTTCAGAGCAAAAAGACTCATAAAAGTTAATAGTGCAAAAACGGCTCAGTTAAAAATTGCTGGCAAAAACTCACCCAAAGATAAAAATCAAAAATTACCAATGACGAATGAAAAAGATTAAAAAACATCGAAAATTTATTATATGAATTGTGTCTTTTGGCAGCCACTGTAAGGAGTTGAAGTGTGCGAAAAAATGGAAAAAAATGACAGCCCAACAAGGTTTTGCTCAATAAACGAAACTTAACTTTTCTTAAAGGATTTTTAACGCTGAACAAGAATTTTTCCACCCCGTCAGGTTTTTAAGGAATTCAAGATCAAAAAGTAAAGATTTCGAAATATTAATTCAGCTATTACTAGATTCTGATTTTTGCTCAAAGTTTCTGTTTATGTAATCATTTAGTGTTATGATAATCCTTTAGCTATGGGTTGTATATTTACGATGTCAATTTCCAAAGATTTGAAAAATGTACTAAAATTTTGTATTAGGGTAAGCTGGGGTAGCTGTGACAATTGACTTTGAGATTTTAGGTGTGTTCTCACCATAATTCGTGAAACTTTTAAATGAGGAAGTTAGCAAAGCTCTATTTTCCTAATCCTCACAAAATTTGACGGTTGTAGCTGAACCCTCTGATGAGCAACACGTGTTTTTCGATTTTTGTAATTTTCCGATACAGATACGTAAGAGGTTAGTGAAAAGAATTGAATTGTAAATTTGAAGTACTAGTTAAAAACAGTTAGCATAACCTTTACTCAAATCTGAATTCAACTAAATATAAAAGCCGATCTTCAAAAAAATGTTCGTCAAGAGGAAGTGGGGTAGAATTTACATTACCAAAGTTATTTTTTTTTATTATAAGAGCTACAGTTAGCTGCAACGTTAGTTTATAATGCCAAATCGATGTTACATACATAGTATGACAAACTGTGAACTCATCTTGCTCAATTATGCACTTTAGCTTTTTTCATTATGAATACGTGATTTAAATATTTTTCCAGAATTTATTTTGATTACAATTGTCCATTTTGTTTTAAATAATATATATTTGAAAAATAACAAATGAAACGCCATTTCTGTCATCATTCACAAAAAATTGCTGTTGAAAATATCCTTGTCAAATGCTCACCTTCAAAATTGTCAAATGTGCCCCGTACTTGGGACACATTTGACAAAACCACTTTTTTTAAAAAATATAAAAAAAAAAATTTTCGGTCTCCAGAACAGGATGAAAATTTAAGGTCAAATAATCACTCTTTATAGGCCACCAACACTTTTTAGAATCAGTCCACAAGTGTCGAAGTAATGAGACTTTGCAAAAAAGGTGTCACAGCTACCCCAGCTTACCCTACATATTTTTTCCTTTAGACTCAAATTTAAAAAACTAGATGAGATAGAAAAAATCTTTAAGGATCAATAGGTTTGGTTTTTGGAGTACCAACTTCTACATCAATGTAACTTAGGGAATAAATATACTCGAAAAAAATGAATGGCGCTAAACTAAACAGTTCACATAGTAAATGAATAATAGCTTGTTTTGAAGGTAAATGTTAGCACTAAGCGACGACATAAACAGATTTGCTTAGAAAATATTAGGAAGTTTGACAATTTGACCATTTAGACTCTTAGATCCTGAATTCCTCAAAAACCTGACGTGATGGAAAAATTCTGAGAGCGCAATCTTGCTCAGCGTTGACAATCCTTTAAGAAAAGTTAAGTTTGTTTTATGGAGTCTCAAAACGTTAAAATTTTGTATTTTTCTACAAAATACCTGTTCATCATTTTTTTCTCTCCGATCCACATTTTTTTGCCTCGAATTTTGAAATGCTATAATTGACGTTTTCAATTGACGTTTACCTGCCAGCATCATCAGCAAAACTTTTATGTTTACAATTTTTGACAGCATCTCTCCAATCCTTCAAATCCGATTTTGTGAACCTACCTCTGACTTGTTCATGCTAAAAATTTTGAATTTTATGTATGAAAAAGTCAGAGGTAGGTTCACAAAATAGGATTTGAAGGGAAAATTACCATACTACTACTATACAACTGAATTGGTTCCTTTCCAAGCAATAAGATTCGAAAATTCCATTAAAAATCTAAGTACTTAAGCCACTTTATTTTAACGGAAATCCTCGTAAAGGCTAATTGGCTTAATTGCATCTTCGTGACATTGACAAGCTTTAAAAGTGGCGCTAGGCAAATCCAAACCACATATGAACACTGAAACTTCTACTGAAGTGGTATCAGCCGGAAAGACAAGTTCTACAAGCGCACGCCACGATTGCATCACAGCACGGCCATAAGCTAAAAATATGATGTAACATATTCTGGATAAAGAAAAACAAAAAATTATAAATAAGAAAGAAAAAAACTAAAATTACGCATCAATGCACACTCGAAATAATATAGTAATTTTCAGTTAAATAGCCGCACGCTCAAATCCCAACAATCTGCCTAAAAATAGCGAAACGATCAGCAAAGAAGTACAGGATTCGAAGAACGCTGCAAATGCCGTCGAACAGGTCCTCCAAGTTTAGCGTCAGCATTGCTATCGGATCGTTCGGATCGTTTATTTGCATAGCACAGCAAGCAACGGAAAATATTCTTCATGATCAGCACGAGCGGCAGCAATGTCGCCTCGGCTGTTGTAATCTTATTGCGCAATGCAATAATTTTCGCTTTAAGCAACCAGAAGTTCTTGAAACTGCAAAGAACAGAAAATCATTGTAACCGAAAGTTATCTTACTCACACCAACAACAAAAATGATTGCTATTTCATAACCAACTAAAGGCAAACATAAATCACTGTAAAAAACTATTTAAAAAAATATCGCAACTTTTAATTGCCCGAAATGCCTAGCTAAGCAGTAACACATGAGTTCATAATTGCCTACGTAGTTAATGGGCAATGCTAATATTAAGGTCCCATTGTAATTACTTTGTACAGATTTCCATAAAAATCATTCATAAAAGTCAAGGAATTTTTATAACATTGTTGACCTCCTCCAATCGATGTCAATTCTTTACAAATGTTAAGTACTTGTGTGTGCAATGCTTAGCATTTCATAGTCATTTAATAACTCATGTGGTGTATATGCATATACTACAGTGTAGCGCACCAGCCCACAAGAGTACACAAACGAAAAAGTACCGCTAGCAGCGAACACTTGAAACTGCATCAATAGCATACGCTGCTGCCCTGAATAGGAGCGCAGCATAATAGTACGTAAACCAACGTTTGTTTGCTTTTGTCACTTTTCCCTTCGCTTGCATTTCTGTCAGCGCGAGGCAGAATGAAATTTGAATCCTGGCTTTGGCAATAAATGCGATCGGCCAATGCCCTTCTGGCAGCGGTAATAAAATATTGATTCAGAAAGTAGAAATGATTTTTGTATTATAGAATTGTAGATGTAAGCATATTTTTTAGGAATTGAATGTAGTTGAAAGTAAATTGAAAAGAAATTGAAAGGGTCGCCAGGGTATAAAAGCCATGGCGATTCAGAAATAAAGCAGAGATACTTTTTGGCTTTCAAACCGAAAACTTCTTTCATTTTGACTAATTGCGGCGACTTCGCCAAGCATAACTGTCAGCGGAGGACCGCTTTAAACATCCAAACAATAGAATAGGGACCACTGACTAAAACAGATAATACTTAAATATTATATGGCGATCCTGCCAATTTCCAACCTTGGAATTGTTCTTTTGACAAACCGAAATTCAAATTGCGCTATGAGAATAAATACAGGCAGAATTTCATGTAACCAAATACATTTCTTCCAAGGAACTGATTTCGAGTATCGACAATGATCGCATACAACTTGAGTCTGCTAAGCATAACTTTTAATTTGATAAATTCGGCAACTATCGTTCAAAGCTGCACCGGTTGCATGATAAAACCCGTCGTCATCGCCCAAACATTGCGCCTTCTCCAATCCTTCGCTACCGAAAGTCCACCATTGGCATACTTCATGAAATTTTAGAGGCCTATTTAATCAATCTATTTGCGGACACCAATTTGTGCGCCATTCATCCATAGCAATAGACAACAACCAAGCAAACAAAAGAACTGAAAGGAAAGAAACAAAGTTTTTATAATGGGAAAGCAACAAAGCAAGCCGCAGCTACAGGAGACTGTAATAAATAATAACAATTCGGAGACGATGACATCAACAGCAATCCCGGAGTACGCGATAACGCTGATTATAATAATTATTCTTTTAATAGTAGCTTATAAAATTAATAAATATTTCAAAACTTACGTACATAAGCATAACGTTAGTAGGCCTTATGCCACAAACGTATAATTAAATAAAAATTATTTTTCTTTTAAATAAACCACAATATAAATGGAGAAATTAGTTCAGGAAATAGATAGGATTTCAAGTAATCTAAAAAAGAGTTCAAAAAGAGGTTACAAAGAAGCAACATTGCTGTCAAAATTGGTAGAAATAAATGAAATAAAAAATCAATTCGACCTTTTAGCTAGCGAAAACGAACAGGACGAAAAAGTAATTTCCCTAAAAATAGAATTCAACTCTTCTTACAAAAATTTAAAAAAACTAATAAATGAACAAATTGAATTAGCTAAGAGTAAAGACGACAGGGAGGAACCAGAAGAAGAAAAAGACGAACTTTTCGAGCTTTTAGAAGTTTTAGATCAAGGTACATCAAGTATATATTCGAAAATGTCTGCATTTAATATGGAAACTGCCATAAAGGCGATCCCTTTGTTTGATGGCAACAAGAAGGAGCTTGAGGCGTTTTTGAAAATTGTTCAAATCATGAATAGCACTTTGTCAACTGAAGCAAGAGAACAACTTATAGATTTCGTTTACTACGTGAAATGCAGTGCATCTGTTAGGACAACCTTGGGCGCGGTATCGGTACCAAAAGATTTTGAGACGCTTAAGAAAAGGCTGTCGGAGGCGTATAAGAAAATTGTGACTATACAGCAGTTACACACTTCTTTGTCTGGCTTGACACAGAGAAGATTGTCAATTACTAACTTTAAGGATAAGTTGTTAGGACTTATTAATGACTTAAATGAATTGCAAATAAGTAATATAGGGGTGAACGCAACGGAAGCTCAGCGATTAACGATAGTGAGTTCAAATGATGAGTATGCACTATCAGTTTTTAAAAATGGGTTAGACGAAAATTATAAACAAACAATTTTTGCGGCACAACCAGATTCTTTAATTAAGGCTATAAACTTATCATTGGAATTAGAACAGAGCAGGCAAACTGAGCCGGTCTTGATTTTGAATAGGAACAACAACAATTTCAATAATAACAACAATTTTAGGAACAATAACAATGGTTACAGAAACAATAATAATTTTAGGAATTATAATAACAACAACCATTTCAATAACAACAATAATTTAGGGAACAATAACAATGGTTACAGAAACTATAACAACTTTAGAAATTACAATAATAACAATACTTTCAGAAATAATAACAATTTTAGAGGCAACAACTACAGAAATTATAACAATCAAAATAGGAATCAAAACGATAGTTACAATAGAAACCAAAACGATAACAGAAACCGGGGTAACGCAAGGGTGAATGTGTTAAGCAACCAGGGAAACGAAGTCAACCCGGGGGACAGTCAGCAAGGACCTTCGGGGGAAAAACAATAAAAAAACAGAATTTTTAAAATCTCGGATAATTTGACCAATTATGTCACACTAAAATGTGTTCAATTTGGTCGTACGCGTACATTTTTAATAGACACAGGAGCAGATATATCCATCTGCAAAACATCATCTGAGATAGATTTGAATATTAATAGTAATAACAAATGTAAACTGACAGGCATTACTAAAGATGAAATATCTTCGTTGGGTTCTGTGAATTTATCATTATGTTTTGGGAAAGATAGAGCGCACCATGAATTCCATCTGGTGGAAGAGGATTTTCCAATTTTAACTGACGGAATTTTAGGTAGGGATTTTCTAATTCGATTCATGTGTAAAATTGATTATGAGACTTTTACGATGTCGGTAATGTTTATTGAAGATGAATATATAGTCCCAGTGGCTATTAAAATTCCTACACAAAATTGCTATATAATTCCACGTCGGTCTGAAATGACTGTGCCCATAAAGTTGCATTTGGAGGAGGATAGTGTTATTCTGAACCAAGAATTGGCAGAGGGGGTGTTTTTGGCAAATTCTATAGCACCAGCTAAGGGCGTCTGTCACGTAAAAGTAATTAATGTAAATGATAACGAAGTTACACTGAAAGAAATTTTACCTAAAACAGAATGTTTGAGTGAATATAAAATTTTGAGATATAACGAAAAAGTTAAGGGAACCCATGATGAAGAACGTTTTAAGAATTTATTAGCAGAGCTGAAATTAGAAGACTTGGATGTGCAATCTGCAAAAGAATTAGAAACGATTGTTAGAAATTATCAATACGTATTCCATCTTGAGGGTGAAAATTTGTCTGTTAATAATTTTTATACTCAGAATTTGAGGTTGGATGATGATACTCCTGTATATATTAAAAATTATAGACTACCACATTCACAGAATGAGGAAATTGACAAACAAGTAAAGAAATTAATTGACGAGGATTTGATAGAGCCATCTGTTAGTGCGTACAATTCACCACTGTTAATAGTACCAAAAAAGAGTGAGGATGGTGAGAAGAAATGGAGGCTAGTCGTTGATTACAGACAGTTAAATAAGAAACTAATTAACGATAAATTTCCGTTGACAAGGTTGGAAGACGTTTTGGACCAGTTAGGTAGAGCGAAGTATTTTTCCACTTTGGACATGACTAGTTCCTTTCATCAGATTGGTCTAGATGAAGAATCAAGACCACTGACGGCGTTTTCAGCGTCGAGGGGGCATTTCCAATTTAAAAGATTACCATTTGGGTTGAAAATATCTTCCAATAGCTTTCAACGCATGTTAACTATTGCATTGAGTGGCTTGAGCTCAGGCGCATTTTTGTACGTTGATGATATCATCATTTTTGGGTGTAGTTTGCAACACCACAATAATAATTTGGTAAAGGTTTTTGACAGACTGAGTAAATACAACCTGAAGTTGAATCCAAAAAAATGTTGTTTTTTGAAACCAGAAGTCATTTACCTTGGTCACCAGATTACTAGTAAGGGTGTAAAAACCGATCCGAATAAACATAAAACGATACACTCGTATCCTGTACCCAAGAATGCTGATGATGTACGTAGATTCGTCGCTTTCTGCAATTATTACAGAAAGTTCATACAAAATTTCGCGGAAATAGCAAAATGCTTAAATAACCTCCTTAAGAAAAAACAACCCTTTATTTGGACAGATGATTGTCAATTAGCTTTTGAAGTTTTGAAAGAAAAATTAATAAACCCACCAATTTTAAAATATCCTGACTTTGACAAACCGTTTGTGTTGACAACAGACGCATCTGATTATGCGTTAGGTGCTGTACTTTCTCAAGAAGAAATCGGAGAAGATTTACCAATTTCATATGCCAGCAAATCTTTGAATAAGCATGAATTAAATAAGCCAGTTATTGAAAAGGAACTTTTGGCGATACATTGGGGGATTAATTTCTTTAGACCATATTTATTTGGACGCAAATTTATTGTGGTTACTGATCACCGACCATTAGTTTCTTTATTCTCGCACAAGAATCCATCTTCAAAGCTGACGAGAATACGAGTAGATCTGTCTGACTATGATTATGAAATTGTTTACAAACAGGGAAAGATCAATACAAACGCTGACGCATTGTCAAGGATAAAAATAGACTCAGATTTGTTAAGAACAATGATTCCGAAAACGGAAGATAAGTCCGCGAAGAAAACATTAGTAATGACAAGGGGCATGACTGCAAAGGACATTGCAGAGAAGAACGTAGATAAGGAGAAATGCGAGTCTCAATCGAAGTCTGATCAACTTCATTGTTGGGACTGCACGTCCATTTCTGACGTTAAAAATGTGAAAAAGTTGAAATTTATTATAGAGAGCGATTTGAATATTAGGGGTCCCCAAAAAATTGAAATATTAAATAATTTAATACTGGTACGATGTAGTGATAATCTGAACAAATTCGATTTGTCTTTAGAGAAGCTATCGTCGAGGATGAATACAGTAAATATTAAAGAGCTAGCGCTAGACGAAAATGACATGATATTTCGGTATATGTCAAAGGAAAAGTTTAAGAATTTATATAATGTGTTGCAACACGATAGACTAAAGAATAAACGCTCAGGAGTCAAGATATTAATATATAAAAGTCCCCAAAGAATAGAAGATGAAGTAATAAAAAATAAATTGATAGAAGAATATCACAATTCGCCTTGCGGAGGGCATTTCGGAATCAGAAAAACCATTTTAAAACTAAAACAAAGATTTGTTTGGAAGAATATGAGCAGAATGGTAAAAAATTTTGTGTCAAGTTGCACAAAGTGTGCGTTAAATAAACAAATAAGACATACAAAGGAACAGTTAATAGTCACAAAGACGCCAAGCACAAGTTTTGAAATCGTTCAAATTGATACTGTGGGACCATTGAGAATTTCTAATGGTTATCGCTATATTTTGACAGCCCAATGTGAATTAACAAAATTCGTTCTGGCATTTCCCATGGAAACCAAAGATGCAGACACTGTAGCACACACTCTCGTAAATCAATTTATTCTCAAGTACGGTTGTTTTAAAGTGCTAAAGTCCGACAAAGGAACCGAATTTGTAAATGAGCTCATGGGCAACATTTGTAAACATTTAAAAATGCAACAAGTATTTTCGGCACCATATCATCATGAAACTATCGGTGGTGTAGAAAGAAACCACAGGGTACTTAACGAATATATGCTTGCATTTGCCGATGACCAAGAATGGGACAAGTGGGTTTCATTTTACACTTTCGCGTATAACACTACTCCAAATGTTGATACGGAGTACACGCCGTTTGAATTAGTTTTTGGTAAATTACCGTATTTGCCGAGTGATGACATTATGAAAAGTCAGCCTGTGTATAACATGGAAAATTACGCGAATGAAGTTAGTTTCAGGCTGAAGGCATCTATAGAAAAGGCAAAAGAAATCATTAATAGAGTTAAATTGAAAAGAAGAAATGACAGCGAAACAAAAATAAATCCATTAGTCGTAGATGTAGGAGATTTAGTTATAGTAAAGTTAGGTGGTAGAAGGAAAAACCAGAGTCCTTACCATGGACCTTATAAAGTAGTAGAAGTAGATGGGGTAAATTGCCTTGTAGAGATTAAGGGACATATTAAGAAACTTCATAAAAATAACTTGAAAAAATATATCGTAGAAACATAGACTTATATATCCATGTATTAATTATTAAATTTTTTTTTATTTTAAAGACTATATTTAACAATATTCAATTTTTAACATTATATATATAATTTTTAAACCAAATATTATATATCATTATTTTTACAATACTTTTAATTATTCCTAGATGATCATTTTAACTGAATTGATGTTATTAAAATTAAGATTTCAAATTTGTAATATTTTTAAGGAATTCATTTATTCTTAAAATCAATTTTGTTAATTTTAATTAAATTAGTGTAAACATTTACATTATATATTTTTAAATTTCTTATCATATCAATTAATTCAATCATACTAATATTTTATTTTATAACTTTTCTTATTTTTTTTGAAAATTATTTCTACACAACTAAAATTTCATTTTTCGTTTTTCCAAATAATTTTCATCTAAAGGGTAAGGGTGTGGTGTATATGCATATACTACAGTGTAGCGCACCAGCCCACAAGAGTACACAAACGAAAAAGTACCGCTAGCAGCGAACACTTGAAACTGCATCAATAGCATACGCTGCTGCCCTGAATAGGAGCGCAGCATAATAGTACGTAAACCAACGTTTGTTTGCTTTTGTCACTTTTCCCTTCGCTTGCATTTCTGTCAGCGCGAGGCAGAATGAAATTTGAATCCTGGCTTTGGCAATAAATGCGATCGGCCAATGCCCTTCTGGCAGCGGTAATAAAATATTGATTCAGAAAGTAGAAATGATTTTTGTATTATAGAATTGTAGATGTAAGCATATTTTTTAGGAATTGAATGTAGTTGAAAGTAAATTGAAAAGAAATTGAAAGGGTCGCCAGGGTATAAAAGCCATGGCGATTCAGAAATAAAGCAGAGATACTTTTTGGCTTTCAAACCGAAAACTTCTTTCATTTTGACTAATTGCGGCGACTTCGCCAAGCATAACTGTCAGCGGAGGACCGCTTTAAACATCCAAACAATAGAATAGGGACCACTGACTAAAACAGATAATACTTAAATATTATACTCATCTACATAATGAAGAGATAGATTGGTTGGTGGTTTGAAGCTGCCCTTTGCGATTTTACCATTTTACATTAACAATTTCAAAATTAAATAAAATCGACTATTGTAGATACAATTACAACCTTACTATCTTTACTGTTATACATAACAGTTATGTAAGTACATAACACTTCCACGTGAAATTTATGGATTGCATGTTTGTTCCCTGAAGCTGGACACCCCCTTGAGGGTATGATTTTTATTGTAGATGTGACAAATGTTTTAGTAAAAAAAGCTCCTTGAAAAAATCGCCATACCTCAAAGAAGGAGACGTGGTATACCACCTATAGGTATGGGGAAAACTATATATGCTTGATCAGTATTACATCCTGAGTTGATTTTGCCCTATCAATTTGTCCGTCAGTGCATAGAAGTTCCAAATCGTGTTTTGATACATAGTAGCCCAATTTCGAGCCAAATGATATTTTTTCCGCACAATTGACGTTTTCCTGTCAGCATCATCAGCAACACTGTTATGTTTACAATTTTTGATAGAATCTCTCTAATCAAAAAATATAACCTTGCATTAAAAACACACTGAGGCAGTTCATGTGCAAAACTTCGTGTTTCCAACTTTATATGAATCGCTTCTGTTTAATTTTTCTTGGCTAGTTTTCATTTGAAATAATACAAATTATTTCTAGGTATAATGTAAATTCACCGTTTCCGGCGAAATAGTATGGAACAGTGAGTGAAACTACATATAAATATTGTCAGCGGTGTTTATAAGTAAAAACAATCGAACTCATCTTAGCACCGTTAATATCATCCAAGCAAATCAATACAATAACAACTTCATCAACAACTGATTCATTAACAAAATCGACAGTAACAGAAAACCCCGGCTGGCTCATTATTGAAACACAAAATAAAAAAAATATTCAAAGTGAGTGCATGAAAACCCCTCCCCACCGCCACACAGGAATACGTTCAATCACCCGCAATTACTGTAAATACTGCAAATGTGTATAAGTAATTCATAAAAATCAATGAGCAAAAGCAATCCGTCACATCCGTAATGAAAATATTTAAATATAATTTAAAAATAGTAATTTTACAACAATGGACAATAAATTCCAAGCTCATATGATTCACATTCTTTGCAACGTCAATGGAAATTCTTGTCAAATGTATACTTTGAACTTAGCGGGGAGTAGGTTCCATTGTGATAACTGCAAATGAATAAAATTGAAGCAGAACAAATTAATATTGAAGCTCGGGTAAATTATTTATTTGTCAACAATTCTTATAGGAAGAATTGTACTGTCTCACAATCTATCAAAAAGCTCCCACAAATATTAAATTTTCTCATTGAAAAGGGCAACGATTTCGCGTTAAAATAATAATAATAATTCGCCCCTCATTCGTCAATTGACACCAAAAACTTTAACCGGCTCAAAAGTCGCCTAAGCACCACTTTCTTATAAAAAAAAGGCAACAAAAACAAACCGAAATCCACTTGAATACCATGGCTAACAAAGACACTTGTTTGCCTCTTTCGAAAAATCATCTTAAAATAATAAACGTGCGCCAACGGACTGCAGAAATTAGGTCGCCGTCGTTATAAACAATAATTGTTACCAATTGTGCGAAAAAGTCCACAGCCAAAATTTGCTTCAACCAAAATCCAAATCAAAACAAGCTCACAATTTTGAGCGCATTAATCAACGGTCAAAGTTAATTGAACACGATTCGTAAGTGGAAAAGCAAATATTTTGGTAAAACAAAAAACCCAAGTTGAATTGAAACAATGCATGTAACTAAAAAAATATTATTACGAATTTATTGATTAAAACTATTATGAAATGAGCGAATTTTTGCGAACGAACTATTTTATCAGTTATCTGCTGTTAATTGTATAATTGTACTGCTTATGTAAAATAAAACTTATATACACAGAAAAAAAAACGTCGGTAAAATTAACCGAAAAAAGTTGTTAACGTACAACTTTTCCAAATGCATGAAAATTGTAAATTTTTTAACCGAGCTGGTAGGTTGGATTAACCGAAAAAAAATGTTAAAATAGATCTTCAAAATTCGACACAAAATAGTTCAAATAATCGAAAAAGTGGTTGTTGTTGTAAGTTCTTTTACAACAATTTGTGATTAAATGTTAATTTTTCACAAATTTACTGAAAAATTTACAACTTAACCGAGAAAAAATGGTGCAATAATTTTACCATCTCTCATCGGTTAAACGTACCGACAATGGAGGGTTGGAGCGTTTTTAACCGTCTTTTTCGGTTAGATTTACCGACTTTTTTTTTTGTGTGTACATTTAAAATAAACTTATATACATAAAGGGAGTTTACAAAGGTCTCATATTGGTCATAAAGTCATATTGTTGTAAAAATATACAATAGTCATAAAAATGTTGTTGCTTTTTTCCATACAAAACATTTTACGACCAATACAACTCTGCAACCTGTGTTTTTGACGGTTATATTAAATAAGCCATCAAATTTATTTATTTATTTTCTTTTGTGCACGCAAAAATGCAAATTCTTTAAATTCTTTTTTTTGGGAACAGCTTCAATTTTCCTTGCGTTATTTTTGCGATCAGCGATTAATGTAGAAATAACACATTGAAATATGACGGGGTGCTCACAAATGTCATATTTTTCAAATATGATTATATGCCATAGGACTTTATGAGAACTTTCTGAACTCCCTTATAGATATGTAGTAAATTAAGCGTGATTCCAATTAACAATCAAATCATATTTTCCAATTTAAATTTTCGACGGTTTTCAGTCAATGGGAATGATCGCGCTCATGGACACCATTAACAATAAGACAATTTGTCTAAGGATAATTTCGATGTATCCTTGCCAAGGACGTCGAGTTTTTCAGCAAAATAATTTTGATAGTGACTAGACTGCATCTCGGGTCTGAGCTAACATGGAATTCATTTAAACTAAAAATGGTTTGTTATGTAAAGATTTCAAAAGAAAATTTAAGCTGATCGCAAAAATAAAGTAAAGAATTTACATTTTTGCGTGCACAAAAAAAGAAAATAAATAAATTTGACAGCTGATTCAATACAACCTTCAAAAACACAGGTTGCAGAGTTGTATTGGTCGTAAAATTTTTTGTATGGAAAAAAGCAACAACATTTTTATGACTATTGTATATTTTTACAACTATATGACTTTATGAGCAATATGAGACCTTTGTGAACTCCCTTATTATCCGCACGAGCTCTTCACGTGAAACTTGACCTTATGAACAGTACTGACTTCGAAAGTCATAACGTAGGTGTCGTCGTCAGTACGAAAAATGGCAGAACTGCAGATGTCTCAACATATACGACAATCCCCTACACGCTAATGTTAAATTAACTTCAATTCTAAAAAATAAACAAAAACATAAATAAATTTAATTCTAGAATCGAAAGAATGTTTTCACTAGAATGAAAGGCGATAATAAATTATAAACGCTTCGACCTTCAGCAGGAGAAAGTCAAAGATGCTTTTGTGTGTCGACGACGATCGCATAAATAAAATTCTTGCGCTCTAAACTTTTCTAAACGTTTGGCATCTGCCAAATGTTGGTCAATAGAATTCGAAGACAAATTTTCTTTTCATCAGCCTCGATTTGTGTTTGAGTTTGTGCGCGCATTGCTTTTCATTCTGCCTCTTACTTACCTACCTTTTTCTCCATTCAAAATTTCTCAAATCTTTTAAGCCTTTTGAGTTTTGCAATTGTGCTGTGAGCTAAATTCAGTTGCAAACAAGTTTGTGCGAATTTTTACGGCCAAAAAAGAAAAACCTCAACTCGAAAATCGAATCATTGAATTTTAATGGAGGCAATGGAAAGCATTTGATTGCTCCAAAATAAATTCTTGATTTGCATTGGATGGAGATGGATAAATTTCAAGATTTTATTAAAGCGATAATGGATAAATGGATAAATGCGCTTACAGAAACAAATTAGAAACTCGTCCAATTCACGAAAAATATTTGCATTGAGTCAACCATTTCTTTGGAATTCCTGGAATTTCATATAAATTCAACAAAGAAATAAATTCGAATGAATTAAATGCGATGGAAACCCGATATTGCATTAACAAATTTCGAAATAACTATATTTAAATAATAATAAACTCATCAACTGAAACTATCGAGTGAATAATAAATCTTAGTCGTTGCATAATTATAGCTGGCTTAAGACCTCAATTAAGAACTCCGTTTCTATCCAAATTTCATGAAATTGGCGGTAAAACAGAAATTCTCAACCACAGCAAAAAGAACTGAAGCCTACCTACAGTGGGTTCCATTTCTCACTAGAAACTATTTTAATTAGGCATTTGCTTTATTTTGATAAATTTCCCTTCGATTAGCATCTGAATAGTGGCACCATCGATAAAGATCGCCGGCAACCGATCAGCCGCGCCCGCCTTTTGCTCGCCTTGACCGTACAAAACGGTTAATTCGTTGTTGTTGGCCCGACTCGGCCATTTGTTTATCAAAGAATTTTTAGCATAAATTTGTGGAAAAAAATTAACAAAAACGAAAAATGGAAATTGCTAAACAGTTTGCAGCGAGCAGTTCAATAACCTAACCACTTCTTCTAACTTGAATTGATAAAGTTTTTTTTTATTTATTGTTGTGTTTTTTTCCTATGCTTTGATGCTACGATTCTGCGATATCTTAGCTTTTTTTTCGTTATTCATATGATAACACTTAATTTTATTGATATTTGCAACTTAATTTTGTTATTGATGTTGTTTTATATTTTGACGATGACGCATCGTTTTCGCATTTCTTTGCCGAGGCAAAGAACTTGTTTTCTACCTATTGTGAATGTTGTGCCAATTAGCAGCCATAAAAGTATAAACAAAAGACTCAGGAAACAAACTCACCATTCGTTATCGTGGAAAAGAAAATTGTCCTAGAAGGAAATTCAATGGCAGTTTCTAATATAACTGTATGAAGCGTTGACATTAGTCAAACGATACACTTCTTTTCTCATAGTAACTGGGTATGGATATGGTTGACAACGAAAAAATTAAGGAAAAACTAATTTCTGAACTGTCACAACTTCGAATAGTAATATTACGGTACTTGGCAAAAGTGTTTTCGATATAAGGAACAAATAATTTTTCGTTTAATATTCCATACATACATTTTATTTCAGGAAAACTCAAAGAACATTTTGCAATCAAATACCAAACAATTTATAGAGTTTATGTCATGGTGATTATTTTTTTTTATTTCCAAAAATTTAAGCATTATCCAATAGACAAAAAGTTTTTAGCAACATTTCAGTTCAATCAGACAAATGCTGGCAATCGTTAAAAAGCATCAAAGTTTACTAAACCGGGTTTAAATTTATATGAAGCCACTAAGAAAAATATACACTGTAACAAAACACTGCAGGGTTTTGGATTTTGAAGAAAGCAGGAAAAAAATAGATATCAAAGAAAGTTTTATATGTTGATAAGAAAACTGAATCAGTTGGCACAAAAAAATTCTAGAACGTGACACAGTCTTCATTCTTTTGATTATCATTTTCTTTGTTGATTAATATTAGATTTTACCTCATTTAACAAAATATTCGTTTAAAAATTGCATAAAACTAGAGAGTGGACTATCTTCGGCTATACCGAAGTTGAAATACCCCCACACAGTAGGAAGAAGTACCTCGAACATATAAAAATGTGGTCTCCAGACCCTATTTTGAGCTAATTATAGGTGGTTTTGGAGCCCGGACCATGTCCAAAATCCATTTCTAAAAATTTCCAATTAAATCCACAAAAAAAAAAAAAAATTGGTCTCAAGACCCCATTTAGACCCTTATATATGTGGCTTCGGAACCTCGGACCATGTCAAAAATACGTTTCTAAACATTTCCAATCGAATACAACAATAAAAAATTTTTACCTTTTTTTTCGGTGTATGGGAGCCACGCCCAGTTTTTGTCCGATTTGGCTGATTCTCGAACTTGATCTCAGTATTCACGAGAAAAACATGTACCCAAAGTTTCAAGTCGATATCTCCAAAACTGCGACCGCTATCGTGCGGACGGACAGACGGACAGACGGACAGACGGACAGACGGACAGACAGACGGACATCGCGAAATCGACTCAGGAGGTGATACTGATCAAGAATATATATACTTTTCCATACCGGACACGCCTCCTTATGGGCGTTACAAACGTTGTGACAAAGTGAGTATACCCTGCCACAGTGAGTGTGGGGGTATAAAAATATCATGATTTAATACTAATATTTATTTCCAAATCACTCTAGAAAGAACCCAAGAATACATGTAATAATGAAAATCAACATTCTGCGAATTTGAGCGCTCAAAATCAGAAGAATGAATATTGACTCATGCGTATAAGATTGAATTTTTCAGGACCAGATATCCTTTACAGGATTAAAATATGTAAGTGATTTGAAAATATAATTATTATTTGAAAAGAAGAGAACATTTTCATGACAACTACATGAATTCTAAACATATTGCAAATGAATAAATACTTTGTTAATACTTGTAATTGAAACACATTTAAATAATTACATTTCCTATAAATTTAACTTTTTTTTTTTAAATGTTATCAAGATTTTTTTTTAGATTTGAGAAAGTAAAGATAGATAAAATATATGTTTGTTGTTGAACTTGTGAAAAAGTGAGCCCAATTAACAACACATACATATATAACAGAAGAATGCAATGCAAAAACCAAGTTATGCTCTTCCTCCCAGGACTAATAAATACAAATATTATTTGTTGGGGCCTACAGAATAAAATATTTACAACCAAAAAAAAATAATAAGTATACGTTTTAGAATGAGAAAAATATAAGAAAAAAAACCATTTCGAAAAATCGAAAAGTAAGAACTACTCTAATATATATTTTAGGCCCACAATTATTCGACTATAACTATTCGGTTAGAAGTATTTGACTAGTCGATAGCATTCGACTATTCAATTAACCGTTCACTTTCGACTAGTCGGTTAACCGTTGATATTCGGTTAGCCGAGTATTATGAAAAAAATCGCTTTTGTTTTCGAAAAACGAAAAAAATCTAATCAAATTGTTTGCTGCCAAAAAAAAACCTAAAGAAAAAATAATTAGAAATACATTTTTATTGGAGTTTACATCAAATTTGCCTAATAAAAATATTGTTAACGTACGAGTAGAGACAATTGGCCATAGTAACATTATCTGGATTACTGAGAAGAAGCTGCATCAGACAGGCTATAGTGGTTTGTGGGAATCGTAATAAAAGTAATGGAAATTTGAGGAAATAAAAACCAATTTCCATACAATACATACCAATTTGAAAACTTATTTTTCATTTCCTAGAGTTTCGAAAAAATGGACATAGGATAGTTGTGCTTTAAGGTATCGATATGGTCTTCCATATCGACCTGAACGGAAAATCTAATAGGGAGACCTTGCATGAAGATCAGTGTAATTCCTTGTCGATTTTATAGAAATTTTGAAGGTAGGTAATTAACAGCGAAAAAAACAATATAGCTTCTCGTGGCTGATGGAGCAACGATTGCATATACATTTTTGAACTCGAAAATATCAGTGAGTCTATCAAGCGGCTTTTTGGCTTATTTTTTTTCCTAATGTACTTTGACCTAATACCTAAGTGCTTGCAAAATTTGGCGTTATTGTTTTTCGATTAAAGGAAGAAATACTCAAATACACCTCCTTCTACTGTGTTTGCCGTGTAATTGCAAAGCCTGTTTGATTCTGAACAAAAAGATTCTTGCAATCGTTATATCGTCATATCTGTATTTATCTACCCATCTTAAATTTGGTAAAATAATATTAAAAATATAAATTTTAGAAAAGTTTATATGAACCGTTTTGGGTGACCACCTCATCAAAAATAATCACCTGTCGAGAAAGAAATTTTTTGGAATATTTGTTTCAAATCATTTTACAAAAGAAATTAGTGTTTTGGGTATCCCAGTTTTTTTGGATATCAGGTAGTATTACTTTTCGGCAAATTTTTTTTGGACCCCCCAATCACCCGCAATAAATTCCTGGCTACGGCTGTGGTCCACAGTATACCAGACTCTCGAATTTGCTGGAATTCCCCTTTCTGTGTTTCAAAAGTGTTTTACCCTTTATCAGTAAATACGTATGTGCACAAAGGCGAATTCTTCATTCACAGCGATAAGCTCGGTCACAGAGGGCTGAGCCACTCAGTCGACCAGACATTCCAAAGCATACGAAAGCTCTACAAAAATATCGAAACACTGAAAAAATAACCGGTCTTTTTATGTTTTGTCCTCTCCCATAAAGGAACAAACTGGGGGTGCAGTTGTTCAATTTCGAAAAATAAGAACCACTCTAATACATTGTACATATCATTCCCTAATTCCTTAAATGTCAATACGAATATATTTAATTTCGCTTTTTAAAGCTTATATTAGATCATTACTGTTAGATGTAAGAATATATATGTACATAGGCGGTTGCAATAAGCTTAATCATAATTAAAATAAATACTAATAATTACTAGTTGTTGTATTGCCAACATACATCTTGCACAGACTAAAGCAAAATGTATTTGTAAATGCAATCTCTTCTTATGATGAAAACTTATTTAATTCACGGAAAAGTTTACGATATACTCTTCATCGGCACAATAGTATTGTGTGCGTCTTCGACGTGCGACATAAAATAAAATGCCAGGTAAGATAACCGCCACAGCTAGCACACTGTAAAAGATGATGTATATGGTCAGCTTCAAGCCGCAAGTGACAGCTGGTTGAAAAAAAATCAAATTCAAATCTTCTGAGCAAAATTTGGTGCATAGTCCCTGTTCTCTTCGGTAGCCGTCCATACAGCGACACTCTTCCGGCGCGAAGCATTCCGAATTGGTAGCACATCCTTTGGAACATTTAGGCTTGCACGAACTCTCGACCCTGTGGTAGCCTTCAACACAGTTACATTCTTCTGGTGCTACACATACTGAGTTATCGGCACAGGGAACGCTGCAGATAGGCTCACACATCTGCCCCAGAAGCTCATAGCCCGCAGTACAGTTACATGTGCCCGGTCTGATGCAATCGGCATTTTCGATGCATTTCTCTTCGCAAATCGGTTGACATTCGGTGCCATTGATGCTTTTTTCATACCCCTCATCGCACTGGCAATGGTCGGGAGCCGTACACTGTGAATGGTCTACACACCCGGCCTCACAATTTGGTTCACATCCAGCATTCGTTTCCTTGTATCCTGTCGCACAGCGGCACACTTCGGGAGCCACACAAGTCATACTTGCTGCACAACCACCGGTGCATTCAGGTACACAAGCTCCTTCGTTCTCACTGTAACCAATCTTACAACGGCACTTCCCCGGCTCATAGCATTCGAAATTTTCGCCACAACCTTCGGAGCAAGTAGGCATGCACTTGTCATCCACAAGCTCATATAACTCCAGACACCCGCAAGTGTTAGGACTAATACATACTGCGTTTTCCATACAGTGCGATTCGCAAACGGGTTGACACTGGGCGTTTGGTGCAGTTCTTTGATAGCCAACTTCGCACTCACACTGATCGACACCCGTGCACCGTTCATGTTTTCCACACCCAGTATCACAAACTGGTTCACATCCTGCTTCGATTTCCTTGAATCCGGCCGCACAGCGGCACACTTCAGGAGCCACACAAACCTCATTTGATCCACAGCTCTCAGTGCACTTGGGCACACAAAGTATATTTTCTTCTACATAGCCAGTGTTGCATTCGCATTTATCCGGGCCAACGCACTTGGCGTTCGCTTGGCACATAGCCTTGCAGCCTGGTTCACACTTGCCATTCACCATGATGAATGCGCTCAAGCATTCGCAGCGATCCTTGCTAAGGTTGCAGTAAGCCGAAACTGGACATCCGCCCGCACATCTCTCCTCACAACGCTGGCCCTTTTCACAAGTTTCCACAACGGCTCCTACCGCCGTCAGTAAGCCGAAAGTGAGCAATAAAACGGGTAATAAACGGTACATTTCGATTGGATTCTGAATCTGGAATGAAATGGTACTTCACATCCAGTGCAAATATTTATTGAGCTACTTTCGAACTTAAATGACTTCTGTATGTGGATTTCTATATGTGCCATTCGCTCTACTGGGTTTTATCATCATAAGCCGATAAACGTAATATGAAATCCCCACACATTCCATATACAATTTGAGAAATGTATTTATGTAACGTTTCCGTGTTTTCGATGTGTTACGCCTGAGCCCAAGTAGTGCTTGCGATAAGAGCACTTATCCCATAGAGAGACTAGCTGAAGTATCGCTGCAATGCAGACGATGAAAGTGAAAAGCCACTGAAGGAAGTGCAGCGAAATCGGGAAGGCAACTTTAATGCACATGTATGCAATTTGAGAATATATTCGTGTGAGTCAATTGTTTTCATTAAAATTATCTCGAAGAAACATTAATTGATTACGACATTGTAAGTATTTATGAAATACTATTTCCTACTCTTTGATAAATAAAACAACAAGTAAGTAACATGGAAATGCACAAATGCCTGAAATACTTAACAACAAAACTACCGAGTAGCTGCTCAATATGCAAATCCATATTTATGAACTGAACTGAACTGTTTAGGAATTTTAATAGGTGTTGGAGAGGCGGCAACGCGACAACGTAAAACACAATTTAGGCGTAATTAATAATAAAATATGGAGAAGAGAAAAAAACTTCCATAAATTTTAGCTGAAAGCAAGATTATTTTGGAATTTTAATTAAGTTTAAATAATATTTTGTCATCAATCAGAAATAAACTCTGCGATTAGGATTGGTTTGAAGCAATGTTTTTATTTTCAGTGTTAATTGCCGTTTTATTGCTGGCATTAATTGTTTAAAAGTTTTATAATTAATTAGCTAGAGAAACATTTTAATTACACTTAATAACATTCCAAGTTAATAAAGTACTTATTGTCAATTAAACATTTCGATAATAAATAATTGAATGTAAGCGTAGGTAAGTCAGAAGGCAAGTAAGTTAGTAAGTATTTTTGGCATTTTTTTCGTCTTATTCTAAAAGAATTTTGAATTATAAAAAAATCCTTATTAAATGACTTAACTCATAACAACCGAACAAGGTCCATGCGAACAATGACCGTGACAAATTGTTTTAGCCAAAATAAAGTTGTAAAATTATCTACGCTCTTAATACATAGTCGAATCGTAAGGAAGGGAATCGTAAAACTTTATGCGATTATGTGGATGCATGCAAACTTGTGCAACTCTCAGAAACGCACTAAGGAATCGTGCGGCATGCAATTGGGCGCGAAACAGTGATCAATTTAAATAAACACTGAAAGAAATACAAATGAAGTACGATGGACGCGATCACATTTGTTGAGAATTCACATATGATCGAGTATAGTCAAATCCAATCCAAGTTCTTTGAGCTTTCGATGGAAAATTTCCGAAAAATCTAATTTTAGATAGCATCACTTCTCAATTAAAGGTACGATTGCACGGTCATTTCGTCCGTAATCTCAATAAGCCTAAACCGGAATTGCATCTGGGCTTCATTGCGGCATAGAGGCGTCCCAGATAAGATCGTTGATGTGCTACATAAGGGCAACCTGTCGGAGGTTTTCGTGATTAGTAGCGTAGTACGCCAAGGTTGTATATGTACCCAGTGCTGCTGAGCAGCAAGTTGAAGCAGTGGACCAATTATCGGCAGTGTTACTTGGAGCCGAAGGGTGGCGTTTCTTCAAAAACGCGGCAGATCGCGAAAGACATGAAGGAGAACTGTCGATGAAGAGGCGAAGCTCAGGAACAGTTGGAGCGATCTGAAAAGAATTGCTAAAAACCGCTCTCGATGGCGTGTAGGGGTTGTTAATGTCTTATGTCCTGCTAGGCATCAAAGGGAATGAAGAAGAAGATTGTCAATAAACAGTCATACAGTATGATCGTAATATTTGGGACGCGTCATGTATGAATTGTGCAGATTTGTCCTTTTGAAAAGTGCTTCGCCTTATAATTCTGTCTCTCCTATCGATAGTTTATGGATAACTTTGAAGCGTGTTAAATAAATCAAGCCGTTTCCGATTCCCGGCACCTGAGAATATGCCCAACCATTGTCCCGGCTGGGCATATTTTCTTTTTCAAAGTGTACTAGTACGAACATAAAATCTAGCAGGTTCTGCAAGAATTGCAGGCATGGATTTTTATTTTCAACCAAAGGGAAAATACTTAACTCAGAAACATCAACAGCAAAACGCTTTCGGCTGGCTGCCACTGCCTGCGTGCTGTAATCAATCTTCATCGCGGAAAAGGATTGCACCGTTTCAAATCGCACTGAACGCACTTTGACAGCAGCGCCATCTGCCAAATGTGTCCACCTTGATGAATGTATGTTGAAACTTTGTGTTATGGTTGATGCAATTTTCCAGCGAAGAATCTGTCGGAATTTACACAAACAAAAATACATAATTCCACTGTAAGAACCTTTCGAAAGCTTTTCATCATATTCCACTATGTAAAAAATGTGAGTGATTACAAATTCATTATCAGGATCACAGCTCGCTAATTTCCATGTGATCCACTGCCAACCAACCACAAAAACAAGCACTTCCCATCAAAACGAAACGATATGCACGCCATATGCATTCAGCGGTCGTTTTGACAACATGACACAATTGACAACTACATCATGCCAAAAAACCAAAAAAAATAAGTGTGAACACACTTGGACGCTTAATTTAAATGATAGCGGTTTTCAACAGCGACGTGCTCGCTCTGACTGCGAACACACGTTAGCCATCTGTACAAGCCACTCGCTACAAGCCCAGTCGGTTCATATTCATACAGCTGTAGGCTGACTGCGGCCAGTTCACGGAATTCGACAAAAACATTTTATTCGGGCCCGTGTCTGCGAATGTCATGCTTTTATGTGTGTGCAAGATCACGGCCAATGTCGATTTCATTAACTGAATTTCGTTTTACGTTGAATTACAAATTTTGTTTTATCAATTTCAGAAATACTTTCTCCGTTAAAACGCAGCACATGGACAATAAGTATTCTTCGCATGACCCCTTTCACAAAAACTTGCTGCGTTTTTTTTTGTATGCAACGACCTACAATTTATTAAAATAATTTTCTGTATTTTTGCCGACACTTAAAATGTCATTAAAAAATAATTTCATTTGTCACACTCTTATGCGACGAACACGTTGTAAAGTCAAACACAGGCCCAGAGCGAGCTGAGTTCGGGGGCGTGCGATCACAATCCACATGTGGGAACGTCGCGACTCGATCGTTGCATCTCAATTAGCGTCTTGGCTAATAGACTTGAAATAAGATGTCAGTCAGCTAGTTCGTTGATCATTGTTTGTCGATTAGTGGCGTTTATTGTCGTCGTTCCGTGTCGACCCGTGACGATCAATGATCTCGGCGGGCATCCTCTCCCCGCCTCTATCGATTGGCATTTGATCATGGCAGCACGTGTCTTTTGAGTCTCAGTCGAACATATATGTATGTACTTTTTCTTTCTTTTCCTCCACCTTATGTCGCTCATGTGTGCTCAACTCTTGTGTTTATTAATAGAATTTTTATTGAAATGCTTTTTTTCCTAATTTGAGGCGGGCGCCATGGCGTCTAATGCTCTGATAGTGATCGTGTTGATCGTGATCACTTTAATAGCAGATTAGCATTCAATTTTATGATGTGGAATTAACAAATAAATTGTGTGGGCGAGTGGCATGAAGCAAATGGTAATTCATATTTATTAGAGCTTTTAATTCTTTTGACAGAGGTTGAATTCACTTTTGTTGATCACCCCGTAACCGGTATTATACTTATGATTTATATGTATCTCAATGTTGGTTATACGTTTCAGAAATATGCAAAAGTTATATGTACATTAGGTGGTCCGTTAATTTTGCAAATTTCATATATTTGTATGAATTAACACATATTGGAATGATTCTGTGGAAATTTACTTCTTCGAAGTACTAGAACGTTTGGAGGATGGCTACGAAGTAAAGTTTATGAAGATGTCAATCAATTCGATTACAAAGAACACTTAATTCGCTCTATTAGACGATTTCTTTAACTTACTTGAAATCTCTCCATGACTTAAAAGAAGGGGTTCTATACACCCTACTAAAAATAATAGTATTACTGATTTTACAAGAAAATATGTCTTGTGCTTTTAACCTTTTGCTTTCTTTATATAATGTACTTTCATGTATTTCAGGTCATCATGAAAGTACAGTGCCATTTTTCGCTTAGAGAAGTTGAAATTTTTGTATGCGAAAATAAGAGGCAAAATCGAATTAATAGGAAGAACGATTTTGTAGAGAATTTTCCAAAGAACAAAACTAACTACCTAATGAAAAAAATTGGTTTATGAAAAGGTTTGAAAAAACAATTTTTGTTTTTGTCTTTGTTATTCAATTATTTTATTGTTTCGACCCAAGGAATCATCTTCTTCATTACTTACAATTAAAGGCGGGACACCGTGTATAGCCCGACTTTGACCGCCTGATACTTACTCACTTGTTTTATATTAAGTCTGACCTATTTCGAGAAAAAAGTTTTGATTAAGACCCAAAAGTTTTAAAACAAGATTAAGAACTTTGGGGTGGATTTAATTAAGTGCGACCGGCCTTGACATTTTTTTTAACGATTCCTACCAACGCAAGTCTTTGACTTTTAAAATCAATCGATCCAAGCATTGATCCCTTATTTAAATGAAATGGCTGGCCAAAAATTTTACGACATCCACACAAGCATTCGCATACATTTCGAGCATACTTACTTTAAAAAACATTTAACGGTGCTTTTGTGACTTTTATGTTGGTAGTGTTCTTGAAAAACAGCAAAGAAATTAAAGTAGGTACTACAGCTCAAACCTTTTCAAACACTTTACTGCTGCTACTTGTTTTTAATTTTTTATTTTTATTTTTAGCAGTTTTGCTCTAGTTTGTGGCTTCCACTCTGTTGGGCATTACATAGTCTGGACTCAAAACTGGCTGGCCAGAGCGTGCACGTTGCGTGTTCGCGAAACATTCCAAAATGTGAGTTGAATTTTTAATTAAGTGGCTGGTCATGATTGAGTTCTATGCGACGCGTCGGTGGCAGTGACAATCTCCACAAACCGCCAAAATAAAAAAATGTTATAAAATCATTTGGCAAAATGTGTGCTGAATATTTGCGAAAATTATGCTGCCTTTTGTACTCAATGAAATTGTTACTCGATTTGTTTTTGGCATTTCTTTAACACTTGAAAGTTGTGGACTTCGTTTGATAACCACCAAAACTTGGGAAAACTTTGAGAAGAAAATTCAATAATAAAAGTAAAACCAATAAAAATTTTGCAAAATGTTGCTGTATTGAAATGTAATTCCGTACTGCCCGACATAAATTCGTTTTTTGTAGGGTAACTTGCCAGCATTAATCACGACTTATGGAGTTCGTGTGGACTTTGCTCTATATTCAAATATTTTTAGAATTCCATTTGATTAAGTAGCGAGCATTAGTGACACAGATATTTCTCATCTGAATAAATTTAAAATTAAGCAGTAGTAATGGTTTTTATGTATTTTTTGTATTACCGTATGAATTTATTTAATGTTGATAGATGTATTGTTGTTTATCAGTACTACTGAAATTTCAGGAAAAGTGGTTTATGAACAGTCATTCTTAGTCATTGTTAGTCATTTATACGGGATTCCCGGGAATTGTAAAGTAACGACCACCAGTTCTCAATAGCCAGTGGCGATATTGGTTGTACTAACCAGTCTTGGTGATAAGAATATGTTCGGAAAAATGAATTTATTGCAATTTAGCCTCACGTTGTAGAATACAAAAAAAAGAGTTTGTTGTGCAAATTAGCTTTATGTTATTATGACACATGAAAGATTTTAGCTCTAGTAAGTTCGTGCTATGGAACATTTTGAAAAAAACCTTTAACATGTCAAATTAACCCAAATTGGTCATATTAGTCTCTGGAACCTCCTTGGTTACAAGCTTGTCCTCACACCACAAAACCTCTGTTAGGGACTTTATCGGTTCTATTGTGTGGCTCGAAATATAAGCTTTTATGGGATTTTCAGATAATTTAAAATATGTAAAAATTTGGAAAAGTGGATTAAATTGATTTGACTTCTGATCATATCTAAAACTACTTAGCAAGAGAATTATCTTCGGTCCGACTTTCTTAGAAAATTTTCGGTCATTTTACGTAATTTTATGATAATTTCTCCTGCAGTTGCGGGGCCAGCATCCCATACCGCATTTCGCTTTATTTTCATTTTTTTATTTTAAATTTAAGCAATTCTCATCTTCATTCGCAAAATTACATCCGATGCAACCTTAATAGAAATTACTAACGTATAACTCTTGTAAATTGAATATTTAATTAAATTATTACACCGTCAGACGAAGTTTACATTTGTATCGGTCACAAGATAAACTCAAATAGTAGAGCTAAGAATAAACAACCTTTTCTAGATCAAATCGTCAGTTTGTCTAGGTACATGCTTGCAGTACTCTTCTGCTGGTCGCTTTGTGGTGCAGACATCCTTCAGCTTTAGGTAATAAAAAAAACCTCCGAAAATACGAAAACGCTTAAAATATATGTTAACCAACACTCTTTTATCATATGTGTACTTAAATTCAAAGAAATTTTTTTTTTTTAATTGGCATACACAGCGTATGAGTAATTAAATAGCATCACAAAATTGAAAAACCGAAACGAGTTGATCTAGACTGAGTCCCACTACCGGAATATGCAAGAGTTTTTCCTGCGACTAAGATTGTGTTTCGGACGGTGTTAAAAGACCTAACTGAACTCAAGTTTATTGTAATATCAGACAATTCAATTTCAAACAGGAAACTATTAAAAACACCGCCAAGAACAACTCGAGGATTTATGTAAAATTAGTAAAACAATAACATGATTATGAGCTTAAAATAATGAAAGAAAAATTAATAATAAAAAAATTTATGAGATTAGAATGAAATAAAAGCCAAATTTGTCAAAAACTTATTTCATGGACATTGGAGGCGACGACCGACCCCAACGATCAAATGGCGGCGACGACAGCTTTAACATACCCATACTCACGAACATATTTTGACAGATCGTTGGTGGTGTCGAAGCGATAATAGTATCCGTTAAGCGTGAACGTTCATTCATTCATTCATTCATTTTGGTTTTGATTCCTTTCAGAAAATTAATTTAAAATTAAAATTGGATTTAAATAAGTTGGAAAAGAAAATAAATCATTCAATTCGATTTTAAAGAGCTTTGAAGAACTTCAGCTTCTTATGGTATTTACTTTTATTCTCGTATAATTCGCTTCTGAGCCATTAAAGTTTTTATTTTAATTTCATTTTTTTTCGTATTTATTTTGTTTGAATTTTTATTGCATAATTTAATAAATTCACAAATCCATCAGCTTGGGTTCCGAAAAAAAACAGCTTAAATGCGTTTTGCGTGTGTGTGAGTCAAGCTACAAAGTTCCAAATGGCGGGCGATGCCAAAGAAGATTTCAACGATTTTGATTTCGGCTGTGTGCAGTGAAGTGTCGGCTTGCAGAACTATTTGTTATTTTATTTATATTTTTGTTGTATTTTATTTTTTTTCTTTGGTATTATTAACGAAAAGGTTTTATGTGTATTTGGCAATTATGTTGTTTGAGTTAAATTAAAATCTTGAAGATTGCTCGAGCGCTCGGCAGAGCGGTGGCGTTTTGTTGAGTGATTATCGTGCGGCAGCCTTGGCGGGATTTGCAGAATTCGTCATTTTTTCTGCTTTGCCAAATATAATTTTATCGATAGTTATCGAAGTTATTTACCTGCCGCATTTTTTGTTGTAAGTTTTATTTTGTTTTTGTTTTTTTTTTGTTTTTGTTTTGTCTATTTGAAAATATTTGGCAGTTTAGTGGCAACTTGTTTGTTTTCCATTGAACCTTCTTTTGATTGGTTTTCATCGGCGTTGGCTTTGGTCGAAATCTCTTCTTCTCATTGAAGTTGTTGTTGTTGTGGTATTTATGATTATTCGTTTCGATTGTGATTTTTGATTATTTTCGGTTGTTGTTGGAGTGATTTTGTCAGTAATTGCTTCCTCTTCACTGTGCATTGTAAAAACACTGTCCATTTAATATTTGCTAAATATTTGCTTAAAATTGTATTTGCTTTTCTTCAAAAAAAAAATAATAATAATAATAACAACAACAAAAACACCAAGCGGAGGTCAATTCGCCGATTTCACATTATTTTTAATCATTTTTAATGCAAAGCGTTTTCAAAACAGGAGGAGGTGTGCTGAAAATGTCTTTTAATCAAGGCGAATGTATGACTTACGATGGAACAAATTTGCATGTGTGTAAACACTGTGCGGACATGCGCTTTGTTATACGTTCTTAAAATAATGATGTTTGCATAGTTTTAAGGTTATGCCAATCGTGGGAGAAGAAACTCATAATTGCTTGAGCTACTCTTTAATTGAGGTTCCAGCTCAAGCGCAACTTCAGTTTTTACCACAACAAACATGTAAGTGCCAACAGGAGTAGAACATAAGTATATGTGATGTATTTAATAAACTCTACCTCTTTCATCAGTGGTATTCTCAGCACCATATTCTAGTTTATACCAGATAAGACGCAGGGCGTCAGTTCATTGAATTTCGTTTTTCACGAAGTGTGTCATATTTAAGCAACACAAATCTTGCGTCCTTGCCCACCAAAACTAAAACTGTAAATTCGGATTGTTTGCTAAAAATGCCATAGCTCCACTTCAGCTTCTCGCTGCAAGTGAATTACAGAGTGAATTAACAGCTCCCATCAGCTGAAGAACCATAAGTCAAAAGAATACAACGAATCTTTGTATTAAATACGTTCATCATTGACTTTGTTCCGCGTTCAATGCTCACTGACAAATAAGTGGGACAAATGCCAATTGATCGTGACGCATGTTAACCCTAATCAAATCCATTTCATGGGAAACATTTTTTTCCTGTTCAAATATTCGGAATATTCACAGACTTTATACAACAATGTAAACACTAAAAAATGTACATTAACGCGTTGAAACCGTTCCAAATTCCATTTCACCGTGCATTGTTCGTATATGGTATATGGTTATTCTACCAAAAGGCGATAATTCACTTAAAACAATTAAAATAAATTCGACTAAACTTTGCAAAATACTTATCAACTGCGGAACAGAAGAAGCATTAAATTCCACAAGTTTTGTAGAACAAAATTACAAATTTCCACCACGCTCCGAAATGACCAAACCAAAAACGAACTTTCAAAATAAATGAAGGTAGCAGTTTGCCGTTAAAATGTGACACACGCTACCCAAATTCACAACAACAAGAACAGCAGCAGAAACCTAAAAGCATTGGAATAATCACATACTCACACCTACTACTCCAACCTCCTCGTCTGACTACACCATGTCCGCCACGGCAACAGCGACAAATGTGTCGCCTTTGCCACTGCGGAAGCTCTCTTAACACTTTAAAATGTGTTGCGAAATCTTGTACAAACAATTTTTCTAATTTGCCACTTCAAAAGGGGACGGACGCGTGCGTCCGTCGTTCATCTTAGGCGCAATTAACCCACACTGTGTATATTGTTGTGTGGAGTGGGTGTTCTCGTGGGACTCGTGCCTTGCTGACAACTGTCCAGATACAAATTCGGCCAATTTACAATTGAAATTGTGGCAACACCTTTTAGTACTCCATTTAGTATCGTACCTGCTATTGCCTTAACATGTAGGCGTTTCCACTCAGTTTGCGAATTTTTACGATGTGTTTATATTATTTTTACTGTCTCAGAAAACAATATGTAAATTTGCTCATATTTGTATTATATTCTTTACCAAACAATTGTGGATTTATGTACATTCTAAAAACATAAACTAAACAAACGACATTATGCTTTTGGAATACTTCACCATTCAATTTCGAAAAATCGAAAAAAATAACCTTAATCTTAATCTCATAGATAACACTGTGCAACAGTGTTTTGGTGACAGCATACTTCCTTCAACCAGTGCATATATTAGGTTAGTATAGTAAATAAAACTTCTTAAGAGCTTGGGGCTGTGTGGGTACAGTCGTTGTCTGGACATAAAGTCTTTTCGTTCAAAATTGTATAAAATAAGGACTTAATTACTATCAGCTTATCGATGTACACCGTACACCGTTCCCCTTACACTTTCATATTGAAATGGTTATACCCAAAGCTGGGCATTAACTATAGTTAAATATTTAATTAACAAAGTTCCATTTTTGGTTAACTTTCAGTTACCGTTTCAGTTAATTTTGAAAACCACTTACTTTTTGATTTAGTTAAGTTAAATTTCTTCGATTAACTAACATTAATTAACATTATTGAATTTCAAAATTAAGAATTCATACTACTTTCGAACTGATATTAGCATTTAATTTAAAAATTATCTCACAAAACAATGAAATACTCAGGCCGCACACTGGTCTGAAATTCCATTCTAGCTGGACAAATTTCATTCTGAAATTTGGTTCATTCTGAAATTTGGTGTGTAAAAATGGGAAAAATATGAACAATGGACAAAAAAAATTATATAGTGGTTTTAAAAGTAGAGACCGACCGAAATTCGGTTTCGGTTTTTCGGCTTTTCGGCGAAAAAAAGCTGTTTCGGCCGTGTTTCGGATTCGGCCGAAAAATAAAATATCGCTTTCGGCCAAATTTCGTTTTCGGCCGAAATTTCGATATTTCCGCCGAAAATTTCGGGTTCATAGAATGCAATTTTTGTGGCGTTTGCAGAAAAATTGTGAGTGCTGGAAAAATTTAATTAAATATTTTCGGATTTAGCGTATCAAAATACATAAGGAACAACCAAGTGGATAAAAGCGGTATGTAACACAAATTTAAGCATTGATCATAGTTTTGAAGAATCAGAAGCGACAAAGAAGACATGTCCAATTGGAGTAGATCTAATACTCTCGCAATGATTTATAAATTTCTACTCCTCTACTTCGGTAGCAGATTTTTCTACTTTCCTCAAGATGTTTTCTACTACTATGGTAAGAAATCTCCTCAAAATATTATGTGAGTTTCATACAATGCAAAAGTACTATTCTTTCTACAAATCTGCTTCCCCGACAGAAATTTCTAGTACTCTACGCATAAACCCATATCTACTTCCCTCTCTTGAAATCTACTACCCTGGCAGTAATTTCTACTACTCTTGATTTCCACGCATTTGATAGTTTGCTTCTAAATTCATCTAATTCATGATCTGAACTTAAAATGATCGGCCCATATTCATAGTCACATTAAGCTCCAACTTAACTTTAGTAATCTACTAAGATAATACAATGAACTGGCAGCTACTAAGCTGGTTCTAAAGTTTAGCAGCTACTAAATTTGACTATGAATATGCGCCATCGATTTCAGCCTACTGATAAGCTTAATTATGTACCACTTTATGAGCCTATTTACACTATCAGTTCCATGACGAAAAATCTGACAAAGAGCTAATAAGAATTTTGCACCGAAATTCCATACAAAAAACATAAAAGGTGGCAACTCCATGATTTGTTTGTTTACATTTTCATATAAAAACTGTCAAATTTCGTCATGCCCATGTCAGTGTAAATTCTAAAAACGGCATGCCCATGCGTCATGGGAATGACGGCTCTATTACATAAAAACTCACAATTGTTTCTTTTATTTTTTCGGTTTCGGTTTCGGCCGAAATTAAAAAAATGAAAATTCGGCCATTTCGGTTTCGGCCGAAATTAAAAAAAGCGATTTCGGTCGGTCTCTATTTAAAAGTGTTAAAATGCAGGAATGCAGTATAAAAATTGGTGTGGTAATATTTTTTTGCACTCTCTGATGAGTTCCAAAAAAATGGGGAAAATTAAAAAAATGGACGTGGAAGTTTCCATAAAAAAAAATTAAATAGTGTGTACCTTATTTTGTATATTTCGTATATTTGGATAAAATTAAGTACACATGTTAGGGAATAACTGTTTTTATGTTTTAGCTTGATCCCGGTTGATCCACACTTTTCCCGGTCTATGGTATAAGAGAGTAAATAATTAAAACAAATACTCATCAGAAAACTCCCTTTTTTTTCCTCAAAAAAGACATTTTTTAAATACTTTTTCATGCAATGAACTTTCAATTACACTTCTCGCTTTCAACTGAGCCCAAAGTTTTCAAAATCCAAATTTTTTTTTTTTTTTTAAGTGAGTTTTATACTTTTTGGTAAGAACTAAGTGTGCAGATTTGTTCATTGTTCAATATATAATAGTTTTTATTCATTTTTAAATACATTTTTTTGAGCTTTGTCCACTTTGTCGACGTAATTGGAGAAAGGGGCGTGGCACCGCCCAAACAAATACCATTTTAACCTCTAAAATTGTTTAGAAACATTACTATTTTTTTTTATAAAAAAAATGTTGCCAACAATTATATTACTTATATCATTTATCACAATCATACAAAAAATGTCATTTAGACAATTTTTTATTATTTATTTCATTTATCAATACAATAATACAAAAAATGTCATTTCGACAATTTTTTGCGCCAAGCTATCAAAGATACCTTTTTTTTGTTCCAGCATTTGTGATGAAATTTCTCTAATTTGCCAATATTCCAGGGACGTCGAAAAAATTGTAATCAAATAAATAAGTTCATATTCATTTTAGTCAATGTATTGTGTTTCCAAAAATACCATGTTTGCTATAATTTATGAGATCAAACTTTCTGAATTTTTCTATGGGACAAATCACTGTGGTTTGGATTCCGTGAAAACTGAATTTGTGAAAAAGCTCTTACAAATTATTCTAAGCAAGTTAGCAAATAAAAATGAAAACAAATTTTAAAAAATTTTCTTAATTGAAAATGTTGTCTTTACTTAGGATTACGAACGATTCATTTATACTCTACTAAGCCTAAAACAATGAAATATTAATCATAATTTATCATTTCTTTTTGTCCAAATTTTTCAATCTTATCATTGATTATGTTAAAAGGGAAAATAATAATTCATGTTAAAGTGGAACAAATCAAGTAAACACAAATCACAAACTATGATTTTCCGTTTTAGCAGTTATGATTAAGAATTCTTATTAAGGACCACTTATTAATGGATCAATATCGTAATTCATTTTTGCATAATTTGTTCTTAAAACACATGATAGCAGCAATCATTGCCTCCGTGTATCTTTGCCTCGCATGGAAAACCACAATCGAACTGCATCCCGGCATTGTATTGTGATCGTAACATTTTGACCCTATTTCAAAAAGGTCTTCGGAGACTCTTCAAAAATTCTCTCATTCAAAGTTAAATTGTTCAATTCATTCAAGATTTATGCTACAACCAATATGAAAATATGTCAAAATCTCACAAAGTATATCGAATTGCGGCGATGCCCCAAAGGCATCATCTCCAAGCCACCAACACGAAAATGTTAGACAAACAATCCAACGACTTGTCTGTCTTCGTTGAGTAATTGACCCGCGCGAACAGATAAAAAGGCCAATAACGCACGACTGCGTGCCATGGAGCCCAGGGGCGATTTGGGATTTTTTTTGTTCCCATCTACACGGTAGTTTGTCAAGAAGCGAGAATGAAAGCCTCCTCAAACACTCGAACCTACTCGAACTAGAAAATATTATATACAATATTTTTTGTTGATTAATTTCGCGCATTTAAATGCAAATTTGGCAATAGACTCACATCGAACACGATGAGAAGAAGAAGAAAAAACCAAGTCTAAACTTTCTACAACAGGTAAACGCAACACACCGATCATTTAGCCTCCAGCCACAAAAGATTCCTCGAAAAGTCGCACTGCCGTACTAGAAGGGGCTTTATTTACTTTACGGTTCATTCATGCGATCCCATACACGAGTGCTTCGTCCAACCGTGTTAGTGTTTACTTTAAATTTTTACAAAATTCTCAAAAATATTTTTTGGATTTCCCTGATTTTTTTCTTTTTGAAAATTCTTATGCAAATATTTTGTGCCAAAATTTACCGTTGAAGACGTTGGCTTTCTAGGATGCTCTAGTACCACTGCCGGCGCGCACTGGAGAGCTTCTTCGCTCAGCACTCCAAAGTGGAGTTAAGTGGGCGAGGATGCTTTAGCGTACAATATTCCAATTTTTACGCATACTCATTTATTCGAAAGATATTATTAACTACATGTTGGAAAAATAAAGAAGCAGAAACCCCCAAAAAAACGCTTGTACGCCAAAAGGTTCAGTGAACCCTTTTGTGGCTCTTCTGGTAGATGGTGGAGCGTCGCTTGTAATCGCCTTTCTTAGTTTGCCTCATTAAAGAAACATAATTTTATTTTGTGTTCGTTTTATTTTTCCATTTTGTTTGTTGGTTTATATACTTTTGTGTTCTTTTTTTCCTTAGTTGGTTCTTTTAATTTTAATTATGATTTTAAAAGTTAAACATGTGCGCTGTGAGAACATAAGCGCAAGACAATAAAAACAACAAGTAAACGGGGCTGCTGTTGCGCCATTCTATAGGCCAGACTGAGCAGACAGAGATTTGGAGACCATCACTTAATCACCGGCTAACTTTGGTAAATTTTTCGTTTAGTTCCACTAAAATTCTGCCTGTTGGCTAAATTAAAGTGATCGCAAGATGATGCTTCTGTGAGCTTTATCGTTTTATTCCACTTTTGAAAAGTGGCGTAGACATTTTTTCTTGTTGTGACTAGAAAACTCTTAGACTCAAACCAGTGTTCTTCAGCAATTGCAGAGGTTGACGAACTGAGTCAACTTCATTTAATTAGTTACTTAGCATCAAGCACATTTCCTTATGACCGATTTCCTAGTCTTAATGTGTCGGCAAGTCATCATCAACTGTGTAACCACTAGCAACGAAACGAAAACACAATTCCTCCTTGAAACCGTTCAAGTTGTCCTAATTCCTCCACCTCCTCTCAGAGTTCCTTCAATTAAGCACAAGTGCTATAAAATCAGCATGTCCTCGCCAGTAATCGCCGATCGCTTTTAATGATTTTCCCAAGGGCAGCTCCATTACTTGTGTTTCAGCATTCTAGTTGCAGTAGCACTTTGGAAGGTTTAGGGGTTTTCCCCTTATCCCAGCTTCATCACTGCAATCTTGAGCAAAATCTGCTTACATCACAACTAACTTTCGACAGGTTGTATGAGTACGGGCTGGTGTCAGTGTTGCCATATATACAAACAAAACTAGAGAGTGAACTATCTTCTGAAATACCCCCACACAAATTGGCCCATTTGGAAGTAGCTCCAATATAAAAAATGTTGGTCTCAGGACGCCATTTTAATCCATTTATATGTGGTTGTCGAAGCTCGGACCTTGTCCAGAAATCGTTTCTAAACATTACCAATCGTTTTGTCGTTTTGTATGGGAGCCAGCCTAGTTGATGGGCTGTGTCGTTTGGAGGAGAAAAACATGTACCCAAAGTTTCAAGTCGATATCTCCAAATTTGCGATCGATATCGTGATGATAGACAGACAGCCAGACAGACAGACGGACATAGCTAAATCGACTCAGGAGGTGCTGTATTACATCATCACTTGCAGTCATGACTTCATTTTCTAACAAATGTTGACATTTAATTCGAATCAACTACCCTGAAAAATCCTTTAACCTAGTTTCGTTAACGTGCATGGGCAAAAAATTCGTAAAGATTCGCAATTTTTCAGATAAATAAAAGAAGTGAAAACTGGTGATAAAGTATAAGAAAGCGATTATCATGTGTAATGATGTCCTTGAATGGTAAATATCTATTTCATAATTGTTATCTAAGCATATGTTATATGAAGATCGAAAAGATCACATCTTCGCAATCAAAAAACAGCAAAACCGACTTACTGCTAAAATAACAAATTTTTTACAATCTACTCCTAATTAATCTCTATTGCAAAATGTTAAACTGTGTCTTCAGTGGCATAAAGCTGGAGCGAGAGAATCTGGCATCACTGCTTACCATCATCTTTTGCTAGGAGAATTCGTTGCCCTTTGAGTATGGTTTCAGCTATTTTATGATCTCAACTTCTGGCCGTAAATTGTGGTTTGGTTCATTTGCAGGGAATTTGCATGTTCTTGGAAATGAAGAAAATTAATTGATCAGGTTTGAAATTTTTCCTTTTTTTAGCCACTCTTCGGTAATTGCTAGCCATAAAACGTCTAAAAGGTTTTTTTATTAGTACCTATTGCTAAGTAAGTTTAGCATCTGATGGAAAATCCTAGATTAATGCAATAAAATATGTCTCCATCCCTCCCTTCGATATATGAGAAATGTTCGCTTTGCACCTTTACTTATAATTTTAGAATGATTGCAGTTTAATGGAATGGACAAGGAACCAATTGAAAATTATACTTAAACGAAGAAAACACATTTTTCTTTTTTTTTCTTTTTGCTTCCACTTAGGTTTTCTTGTTGCTTAATTTAAAATGTGGCGGTTATTACAGGAATTTTTGTAGCACAAGGTTTAAAATTACTTACCAATTACACATGCCATCAATTTTATTCCAAAATTATGGAGAAACGGACAGTTGATTCCGAAAGAGGAGCTCAAAACAAAAATACACCTGCTTTAGGAGTTGACGCCGAAATTTTGTACAAGGTACTACAAAAATATTCGTTCTCTCACTCAGAAAAAAACTAATTCGTTTATACAACAAATCAGATAATGAGGCGTTACAACACCCATAAAATTACAGTAGCATATGGGCTGAACTGCACAAAGGGTGTGGCACCTCCAAAGCAAACCACTGTTTACAAATGCTATAACTCGGCTCCTAACAAGCCAATTAACCACATTTCATCCAAGGCTTTCTGTTATCTATTCTATGCTCCATTGCAAGTATGGGAGGGTTTGGTCCGGCGTCACTCCAATTTGTTTACCCTACACATCTGAGGTATGGGTATATTCACGTTGGTCTGATGTTTGTAACACCAAGAAGGAGACGTGCCCGGTATGGAAAACTATATATATTCTTGATCAGCGTCACTTCCTGAGTCGATTTAGCCCGTCTGTTACCTACCTCCCATATAAGTGCAAATCGTGTTTTTACCGTATGAACAATATGAAATTTTGTATAGGGGGGGTTTTTGGGGTTGCTGATTGCGAATTTGATGTCGCATTTTCAAAATTCAAGATGGCGGATCCAATAGGGCCCAGTAGGTGTAGGGTATATATAAGTTGGCTTGCCCGACTGAAACTTACTCACTTATTTTACTATGTGATTGCCATGTGAGTGTGTGCTAAAAGTAAGAAAATCAATACATAGGATCAGAGTGATAGTATCTTCCATAGGAGATCAGATTGGGCCGATGTCACACACTTTAGATAAACGGGTTTCCCAGGAAACCATAACCGGACACATAATATTAGATAAAATATGCTGGAACGAATCAGCCACTTTCATGTATCGATTTTGGCTAATTAGTCACTATTTTGTTCAAACCTCTTTCAAAATCAACTGTTAGAACATCATAATTTCTTTCGCGTCGCCCAGTGTAAGCGTTTGGCGTAAACTGTATTAAAAAATTGGTTTTCCATTTAAACGTTAATATTGACCATCTACCAGCAATCTGTATTGACTCGCAAAATAAGCTGTGACTCGACTACTAATGCCCATCACATTCCACATCCTCAATGTCTTGGAAGCGAACGCATTCATTAGTTCAAGTTGGACAAATCCTGCTTGATGAGAGGCGCCAATACGAAGGCGTGCAACACATGTAACTGCCAAAAGCGTTTACATTCCTGTCCACTCGGCCAATGCCAACAATGCCAATGAGTCGGGACTAATTAATAAACGCATTTTACTTCGAGTTGGACTTGGACTCTCGGCGCAGGTGCGAAAGGCTTTTAAGCCGATTTCTTCATTGCATTGCTATTTTTAGACTCTATCTGCCATTTGATCACCTATATGTGGTGGTGGTGGCACAATGATGATGACGTTTATGGTTTGTTGGTTGGTTAGTTCTTCTCTCAACTGCACACTGACAAGGTCGGCTTGGATGTTATTAAAGTGTTTGTGCCAAACACTTGATTTGAGTGGAGCTTTAAAATCTGTAATTTTTTTTTGTTGCACCAAGATGATATGGAATTTTTCAGCATCTTCTTGGCTCTCGTCTTTTGTCGTTGCAATTCAGGGCTTGGCTTTAATGCTAAAATGAACATTTATTGGCTAACATCAATCTGACTTTTTAATGATTCAGACGACTTAAGCCAAATTTATATGAGTTCCCTTACTTACTCTTTGGTCATTTTTTTATGAATTTCGTTTTTGGACTCGTATGAATTTTAAATAAAGTAGTGCCAATGGCAGCAGATATGCTTTTTATGTGTCATTAAAATCCCTTCAAGAGTATAAAAAGTTTTATATCTATTCTAATTAAGAAGTCATTATTCCAGCTACTTGGGGAATATTAGTAGAAGCTTCTTAATGCAATACTTGAGTTAGGTTTCGTAAATAAGTGCTACCAATAAAATGAACAGGTTCATTAAAAATTGATCCATTCACTTGACTGATCCAACACTTCTTTGAATCATAGCTACATATTAGTTAGGGCGAGTTTCATCCTTCCTGTGAGTGTTAGCTTATATTAGGTAATATCGGGAGATTTTGTTGTAACAACAACATCATAGCCCGTAGTATACCCGGTAAGTAAATTATTTTGAATTTTTAATGAAATTTGTGATGGATTAAGATCTTTCTTTGCAAGATCATCGGGGTTATTAAAAAAGTAGCAATTAAATGCCCGAAAACGTTGGTTTGCCAGAAAAAAGATAATGTTAAAATCAAAGCTTGCCTTCAGCTACCAGGCAATTTTAAAAAATAAGAAAATTTCGATTTGAATTGCAATTATTGGCAAAACCAACAGTGTTGCATTCAAACCGATTTCATTGTTCAGATCAGCGACCCCAAATTCACTAATATATAAAGTGTCATCAAAATCCGAGGACTATTTCCAATGTTTTTGTTTCAATTTTGTACTTTTCTTTATCCGATTGGCTCCAAACTTCACATAAGTCATTTTTATATACAAAGGAACCAAACTGGCCCAATCCTAAGTTCCTAAGTTGTTGAACCGGTCTATTGTTCACTCTCCATTTTTTATTGAAAACTTCAAAATCGGGGAGAACCCAGTACAAAAAGAAATGTTTTTAACCCAGTACAAAATTGAAATTTTCTTTCACCAGAAAATTTATTTATTTTGATGTCGCGAAGCTAGCTTTTGTTTCTTAGCAGGAATGTTTTGAAAAAATCTCTAAAAATACAGTTATTATGAGAAAGTTTTTTGTTATGGCAAAAATAAAACATTATGAAAATTTTTTAAATTTGGTGATTTTTTATTGTTTTTTTTTTGTTTTTGATCTAATTAGAAAACACGTTCTTACGTTACTGAGTTTTGTTTTGATAAATTATTGATATTTGCTAAATAATTGATATTTGACCATTTTTTAACTTCTTGATCCTACATTTCTCAAAAACGTGATAGAATATCAAAATGTTAAAATTTGGCGGGGTGGTGTTATAAAAGTAGCGTAACATGTAAAATGTATTGAACTATCTTCGGCAATGAAATACCCCCATGTAGTATCATCCATTTAGAAGTACCTCAAATAATAAAAAAATTTTGTCTCAAGACCCCATTTTGAGCCATTTATAGGTGACTTTAAAGCCGAAACATAAATCCAAAATCCGTTCCAAAAAATTTCCAATCGAATCCATAAAAAAAAAAGATTTGATCCCAAAACCTCGTTTTGACCCATTTTATGTATCCATTTGTAAACATTTCCACCCTAGTGTTTGTCCGATTCGCTGAACTTTCAAAATTTAATTTTGAATAAAATTTAACTACTTTTCGACCTTTATTCCTGGAGGATAAAAATTTCTAATGCAAAAATTTGGGCTATTCAAAAAAAAGTAATTTTTGTTTTAAAAATACTCCTAATATAATAAAGAGAATTAAAAAAGATTAGCCACTTGTCAACATAAAAATTGAGGATACAATATTAAATTTCAAAATGGCGGAAAAAAATTTCGATTTCAAGTGAAAAGATGTATTTTCTCTTGCAGTTATGTGCATAAATTTCTTCAGTTACTCCAAAATTTTATATAAAAACACATTTTAAGAAAAAAAGGTTGTAAAAATCGGAAAAATCTGTTAAATTTATAAAAAAATCTATAGTTTTGGGAGCAAATCTTAAAATCTGACAGAGCTTAAAAAATCTGTAAAAAAAAAAAAGATAAATCTGTAAATATGGTAACACTGTGCACATGCCCTACAATTACTGGCACTCTCTTAAGTTTCTGAATTCGTATTTCAGGTTTCGGCACCTGCTTTATTAAGAAACCCATTAAACATTTGACAATCTCAGAGAAAAAGGGTGCAAAGCCTAAATTTTTTGAAAAATATTGTTACTCTGGAGTTGCTAACTTCAATATTATTCAAGAAAATGTTACTGTTTTTTCTGGCCCAAAACATTTAATCACATTTTCTCAATTGAACAGGTGATATTCTACAAAAAAAATAACATCCTCATAATTCCATTGAAAGTTCCTTATAAAGAAATCAAAGTGAATCGAAATAAAAGCAACAATTAATTTATTAAAGTCCAAGTAGTTAAAAATACTTCTCGTGTTCCTCATTACTGCTTTTTAGTTATTTTTTTTTATAATTTGTTTCCCCTCCAATTTGTCGTTGATATTTTAATAGCGCGCGCTTTGGTGGCATTCACCCAATATAACCGCAAAACAGAATCCAACCAACCCGGAATTGAAATTTGTAAAATAAAATATTAGTCACACATAATATTGTAAATAATGGCAAGCGAGGAAAAAAGAAAAGAAATTCACGAAGCTAGAAGAAGCTCATCTTCACAAATAAAAAATAAAAAAACAAAAACCAACACATAAGCTATTCTTCGGTCCAATAGAATTGATAAATTCGAATTTAAATGGTTTTGTGTTTCCGCAGGTGTAGCTGCGGCGTTAATTGTTAAATGTCTTAAAACAATGATGAAGTTTTATGATTTATGAAATCAAGAGAAGATGTTGTAAAAAGAACGAGAAACCAAACAACAAAAAATGCAGCGCACCAGGCAGGAATGGCACAACAAACTGTTGGCATCGTAGAGTAAAATAGGCAGACAGACAGACAAATTGTGATGAAGTTCTTCAAATAAAAAAACTCTGGAATTTGCAAAACTATTATTGGAAATTCTGCTGCTCTTGGCTGTGGTGTCATGTTGAAGAATGTTGTAAGAATCGCCAAAGATAAATGATGCAATGAAATGGAAAGTTTTCCAAAATTAAGTTGGTAACAATTTACGCAATATGCCATGCTAACAATCATGTATTGCCTGAGCATTTAGAATGCGAAGACTATTGCATTCAAAAGGAATTTGTTACATATCGGTGTTGAAGACGCGTCATTGGACTAGCTAATACCCAATATGGTGGTCTTTTTAATCATTTATTACATACTTACAGTGAACCCCCCTGGCCATCTTTTCGTAACATTCCCGGTAACTATCCCGTGAACCACCCGTGAATAAATAACATCGAATTCGAAATCAGCGACCCCGAAATCCCCCTATATCAAGTTTCGTAAATATCAAATGGATTCGCGTTTTGAATTTTCTTCAGCTAAATCGGTCCACCAGAGCCGGAATAATGGTATTTTTAGTAAACCATTTCGAATCTACAGTTTTTGTTGGGCGTGGTAGAAGACGCAGCGTCTAATTGCTTCTTGAATGTCACCAGAGGATACACAAAAAATGTCACAGTTTTATGTTCAGCGGCTTGGGCTGTGCGTTGATATGTCAGTCAATCAATAAATCATACATCGTGCTTGATCAATATCATGCACGGAATGGAAATGGACCGGAACAAAATGGAATTGGAACAAATTTAGTAATAAAAGAGGAACGGAATGGAAGCGGAACAAGGACGAAATGGCAATTTACCGCAGCAAAATGGAAATGGAATGGGAATAAAGTAGAAATGGAAATTATCGAAAAACTATCGTTCCTGGTTCACATTACCCGCAAAACGTGATCTCATATTGACGTCTACAGGGACCCTACAGTTTAGTGCCGGTTCCGAACGGCAAAGTAAAGTTTCTTCAACGCAAATTATACTCCCGGGATATATAGGACAATCAAATTGGTTGTCCAGTAGGCAGCAGAATTGCCATTGATTAGGGCGTGGCAGTGATAGCCGCAATGTAACAATCTGTTTGGCCCCTTCAGTTATTGTATAGGTCGCGTAAGTGGTACAATCTGCTGAGATGAAACTTGCTTACGGTTTTTTGGGTATAATTTTGGTCCATGGGGGCAATCGTGGAACCATGAGAGAGATTCTAACCATTTTATCGTGACCACCACATGAAAGTGCTACTGTGAAAGCGCTACATATTTCAAAGTAGTTCTTTAGTTATAAGCTACACTCAGAAAAAAAGACTATTAAATTTGAACAATGGGTATCTGTTGTAGTAGAAACTAATTCAATTAATGGGAAAACTGATTCAATTCGAATTTTTATTCAATTTTAATTTTTCCTATTAATTCAATTAATTTCCACTGCTTTTAAGTAATATTTTCTATGATTACATTTTCTGAGTGTACAGTGTCCAGAATGATTTATTAAAGTGACTTATCCACACCTGTACTATAATAGTCCCTTCCGCTATATTGAAAAACTTATACTACTCCATCCCAGAGTGAGTGTATGGCATCGAAAACCACTTTCCGGAAATTTGTTTTTATCACCGAAGCCCAGTTGAGAACCCAATATTCACTGTAGGTAAAATGAATTAAATTTTCTGCCAATGCAATATGCTAATCGCAGATTCTCACTCGGTCAAGATAATAATTTCAATGCGATTGCGCAGTAATCGAAAGTATTTTCATTATTATACAATTTGTTGATGTTTTTATTTTATACATTTAAAGGTCTTACAACTCGTGCTCATCTTCAATTCGAGCCGATCAAAATGTAAATAGCAACAGCATGAAAACAAAACAAAAAGCAACAACAACAACCATAACACCAATCAAAATATAAAAATATAAATAAAAATAAAAATAAAAATAAAACTATATTCAGTCACTCAGTCAGTGTTATGGAAATGAACGTACATATGTACAATACATTAAGTAAAAACTAATAAGTGGTAATGGAAAAAAATGTAGTATTAATAAAAATAAATCGATGACGTTATTATTAATTTCTAACTGATACCCCCTCGACGGATTATTCTGAGGAATAAGACGGCAAAACTCATCATCATCACCGATAGCAACAGCGGCAGCAGCAGCAGCTAAAATCGAAGCGTGAAGTTGATTGAAGAAGAGTAATTCTTCTTAGCCTTTTCTGGCAAGCAATTTTTATAACCGATGTGAGAATAACAATAACAACAGCAAAAAAACAAATTTAAATAATTTATATGGCAAGAAACGTGATTTCGTTGTAATAATCACCGCAAAATCACCCAACAACAACAACAACAGCTGTGCGCGTCAGTCAAGGACGTTGAAGGCCATTCAATGACTTTTTTTCCAGCCAATTTATGATTTCTTTAGTTTCATTATTTTTATTGACGTGTTTGAAGATTCTCTGCCAGTTATGTTTCTTCTTATCTCACATCTGGACGCCGCGTAAAATGCCGTGTAAGTTGCGTTAAATTTATTGTAAATTGTAATTGATTTTATTGGGAGGGGGAAAAGCGATTGAGTGACTGAGTTCCTTCATTCGTTTAATTTAAGTTTTGGCATGAAATGTTATTATGGATTTGGACTAGTTTGAATTTTATTATTTTTGGAGCTCTCATAGGCGACAAAATTCCTTATCAGTCCATCCAATCGTCAATAGGATGTAGCCGATTTGAACCATGACAATTTCCTATTTTGTTGTCTATAAATACAAGTAAAAAAAACGTCTTGCGAAACTACTTTCAACGCCTCTAGAAAGTACTTCAAAAAATAACGGGTCATTAAGACAAAAATCAAAGAAAAACTCATTTAAGCCAAAATCAAAATAAAATTAAAAGCAACACGTGCACACATTTCTTCACATTTTTTTTTGTCGTTTACAAACACTTGGGAAAGTGAATGTAGGACTCGTAACTACAAAAAAAATGGAAGAAAAAAATTTATTTAGAAAAAATAATGCCCAAAATTCAGTTTAAAAAAATACCCCCAAGATATGAAATCAAAGAAGAAGAAAATACGCAAATAATGTGCAAAGTTGCTCCGTAATGGCAGTTGCCTACTTCAATACGCACCTCGGTCAGTGGTTGTTGTTGTACGCGTTGAAGGGGCCCATGAAGCATATTGAAATCAAAGAATCATCATCACCATCACAGCCACACTGAAGATCTTTCAACGGTAAAATGGAGTAATGTACCGCCACAGTAGAATCTTCGTAGCTGTTGCTTCTTTTACTTATACTGTGGCACTGTGTACTGTGCTTAATGAGAATTCAATTGATGTTTAGACATACACATGTGTGTAGGAAATTGTTCTCACGTGGGTGCTTACCTGCCGTGTCAATATACCTTCTCGTACTGGAGTACAATACAATTGAGAACCATTTAAATTTGATTAGCAGTGAAACGTAGAAAATCGATTGTTTTTTTTGTTGTAAAAATGTAGGTCAATAGGAAATGAAAAGTGAAATTTCACAATCACGATTTAAACGTTGTAAATTTTGCAGGTTAAGTTGAAGATTTTTGGCAAACGAAATTAATTGAATTAATGCAATTTAAAGATAATAAACGTGAGCACAGACAGCAATAAATTTTAGGAGGAAAGTTTAATAAAATAAGTAACAGGCGTATGAAATCTATAATCTTTTTTGCTGAAACGACTCTCAAGGCGGGAGTAGTCGCTTGAAACGGCTTTACAGATTACTTTGGTTTAAGGTCGGTTCGTTCACTAAATCGGTGCAATCATTAAATCAGTATTTTTATACCCCCACACTCACTGTGGCAGGGTATACTAACTTTGACACAACGTTTGTAACGCCCATAAGGAGTCGTGTCCGGTATGGAAAAGTATATACAGCCCAACACCCTGGCTTCCTTTCTTTGATATTAATTAGTAGCTTAAAGCCGAAATAATATTATTTTAGCCAAGAATCGAAATTCTTTGTGTTCTTGGAAATCCTTCAAGTCCCAATTGGCTGGAAACAGCCACATTACGTACCACTCCAATACAAACAAATATTCTATGACTCAAAGTGAAAAAAGTGCTTGCATATTTTCATCATAAATCATCACGGCTTTCGACGCCGATTTATAATTATCTGCTACTATTATTCCTTAAGTAGTTTCGGTATATTGACTCGGCGAATTTATAATTAAATCAAGAAAAAAGTGTATGTTTTTATGTGAATTTTTTGGGCTGTAAAGAACAACAACCACAACAACACACACCAATTAAAATAAGACGCACACAATTTCAACTTCATCGAATGAACAAAGGGGAAGCGTGTCTTCAAGCCACTCTGAAGTCTTTCTCGAGTTTTGTTAGAATGAAAACACCGAAAAAAAACTAACACAGAATCTTTAGTGGATTCATTTGAACAATATTTGAAATATCTTTCATAAGCTGACAATTATTATTACTTTTTGATCAAATCTTTTGTTTCGTCTTTTGTCTGAAGTATTATTATATTATTAGGCAGCAATTAAAATACAAAACGAAATAAATCATTAATTGCATCATAAATATTTATTTGCGAATTTCGCTGCTTATCAAAGAAATTCTGATTAAATCATCAATATTTTATATTATTTCTTTCTCGCGAAGATAATCGATAAAAATAGACACCAACAGCGATTTGTTCTATTCTTAAAAATCCACGGGCACAAAATATGATTCGTTGCGGTAATACTAGCTAAATCGTAATATCCCTCTTAGCCTTTGCCCAAAAAAGCAAAGACTGGCGCCTCTTGCCTCGACCGACGTGGCAGCTCATATATCAAATTGTTGAGGTGCTAACATGCTAACATCACGTTTTATCGCTGACCATGTCGATGGGACGACTCAAAGTATTCGATATTGATTTGTTTCTGGGATTTAGCAAATTACAAAGATTCATTTTGCACTTGAAACCTTCGGAGGCGCTCTTAGTGTTCATTTAGTTTCGATTCCCACCCATCATTGTAGAGCCGCGCGCCTCCTCCTCTTGGTGGTTGATGATTGGCTATGTACAATTGTTGTTACTGTGGATGATGATGATGATGATGCTGATTATCGTGATTCATCTAAAGTCGTGTTATTCGAGGCCTTCCTGTTATCTTTCGCTTCTTTATTTTGCAGTTAATTTTTATTGTTTTTGAAAAAAAAAATAAGCAAAGGTTACCATCAAAACAAACCTTATTCACATATGAAAAGTACTTACGTTCAAACATTCAAATGCGAAACGCCAAAAACCTGATCCTACAAGGAAACTCTTGTCTCAAGATTTATCTGCTTTGTCACAAAAGATTTACAGGCATTAAAACTTGCTGTTAAGAGGTGATTACATACAAAGTTCACATGGACAAGAACAACCAGTATTGTTCGAATAATTTGTAAGGTTTCAAGGCAATGCTAAGAAGAATTGTGTAAAATGTATACGCCCAACGGTAAATTGAATATCTGCAGTCTTTAAATTGAATTAGGAGCTTTGACTTTAAACATAAATACAAATGTAATATTACATTACAATAATAAATGTAAAGTTTATTCCACTCAAAGGTGAATAAGTCAATTTGAAGCGACTAGAGAAGTACAGAAGACATTTTATCGCCAAAAAATGCTATTTTCAAATTAATTTAATAATGCAATTATCATAAAAGATGTCATTCATTTACAGTACAACAAAAGAAATGAAATATGTCAAAAAATTACAGAGAAAAAAATCAAAAATTAAATCGAAAATTCAGTGTTTTCAAATGGCCAACATATATATCACAAATATGCCATGAAAATCATCAAAATATAATAATAAATATAATAATGACTTTTACATTAACATCGTTATATTTCTTTCTTTTAATACTAATTGAAGGAACTGTTAAATTGAATTAACTGTAAACTTCACATTCGATACATCGATACCTTAAAGCACAATCATCCTATGTCCACTTCCATGAAAATCGAGCTTTTGGCATTTTTGTATTCCTGAGAAGAAGTGGAATCGTGATGAAAGTACTGTTTTTCTTTAGAAAATTTTAATTTTACCGGCCGTTAACTTCTTTAAGGAATTACCGGAATAGCGAAGTTAACTTCTTGGTTAACTATTTTCAGTTTAACGAAGTTTTTTCCTTGACTAATGATGCCCAACTATGTCGTAAATAATACCATGCGAATTCTCACAAAAAGTCCCCACAATTACCCACAAAAATTTTAAAATCTCAAAAAAACCCGTACTTTATTTTAAAAATCCCTCAAAAATACCCATATATTAAGTCTTGTGGAAATTATGTATTTATACTTCAAGTGTTACTTTTATTGAAAAAAACTTTTTTTTCAAAAATTATCTTTTAAGTTTTTTTTGTTGATTTGCATATCATTTATTTCCTACAATAACAACACAACTCAAAATTCGGTGTTTCGAATACCACTTGAATCATCAAATATTATTCTACATGCTGCTAAAAGACAGAACTCATATATGTAATTTTGATGTATTTTAACATTTTTTAAAAACATTCCAAGTGCTGAAATTTGAGATCGTGATTTCCCAACAATATGATTTTTGAGTTGTGTCGTTATATCAGGGAATGGGCGATACTTCCGATATATCCGATTTTGTATTAAAATGTAAATGAAGACTTTTAAGTTTGTGAGATCCGCTGAAAAGTTGTCTATTGAACTTCATTCAAATAAACTAAGAACCATTAAAAAACAAAATATTTCCAAACTATTTCAATACTTTTCGGCTACTACTTTCGAGTGCATTTGATCAGTGATCGAGTGTATTTAGATCGATATTTAAATAATGGGTTTTGGGGATAGTTTCCTCAACGTTTAGGGGCAGTGCTGCAGAAATGAGTGGAAAAGTGGAAAATTGTAAATTCATCCGAATATTATCTGGCCACCCTAAAAATATATTAGCTGCGCAACAGGTGCGCAAAATAAACAACATTTCATATGTACATAAAATACAATAATAAAAAAAATAATAACTAAATTCCGCAAAAATACTCTTGTGTAAATTAGGCCTACTGGGTTTCTACATTAAAGCCAAGATTGGAATTAGACAAAAATACAAAAACAAACACAAAAAGAAAAACATAAAAATCCGCACTGCGGTGAAAAAGCTCGATAGAAAAAATGCACACTTTAATTCGCATTACCAGACAATAAATATTAATTTTAATAAATAAAACTTATTTGTTTATAATCAACGCAAATAGTTGTTGATGCTGAGGTTGCTGCTGATCGCCGATGTTGTTGTTGCTGTCGTCCAATAGATTATCAAAATAATGTTTGAATCATCACCGATGAATGAACATGGCTGAAATTATTCGTTAGACGGAAATAGACAGAAAAAGGTAAAACTACAACAAAAAAAAAGGCACATACACACATCCACTGCTGCGAAAGAACATAAGAAAAAATTAACAAATGAAAAAAAATATGATAATAATAATAAAATAGTAAAAATAATTGTGAGGTCATATGCGCAGCAATTTTCGAAAGAAGCTACACTACTACGACGCTGTCTGAGGAGGCGAGCGCAGACGCGTCAACGATGACTCCGAAGGCAGCACAGGTGGATCCAGCATCATCATCATTTGGAATACAAACAACACGGACAGCGGAAGTTGGAGTGTGTATCGCCGATCGAGTGGTTATCGAGTAACCATTATGGTAGTGAAGAGATCACTTCTAGCATTTGACAATGCACTTGAGAATATTTTAATTTTTTGGTTTCGCTTCACGCTTCAGTATTCTTTTATTCCATTTTGTGGCAGAATTTCAATAGAATTTCAAGATTAATTTTTGTACTTGGGTTATTTCGGCGGTGAGTAATTCTTCGACGAGATTTTAAGAAAGTCCCCGTTCCTTCTAAGAATGCCGAAATATGCACATGATCCATAGTCAAATTCGGAAATTAATCAAAACCGGCCAGGCGCTGCAGGGAAAAGTTTTAAACGCGCATCTCGGCTGTCTGCAAAAGCGGAAAATGATAAATGATGCGCGTGTGTGCAGTTGGCCAATAAATAAATTAAATGAATACTTCTGCTTGATAGCTCATAATTGAACTTGTTGTGTGGTCTGCTGTTCGCAATCGCATGTGTTAAATGCATTTAAGCTCGGTTCGTAAGGTGTTTGATCTCTGACAAGGTGATCAATTTGGCGAAATACCATTAAAAACAAACAGACTTCGGGATTTCTTTAACAAACGTTCTTCTTGTCTAACCTAACATTTCTTTTGGTTGGAATGGTTTGCGATACAAAGAGACCGAATCAATATTAATTAGATTTCCTAAAGAATAGCACGAAAACTTGTTCTTCGAACCATAAAATCTCATATAATTTTGCCTATAATTTCTTTTTAATACAGTTTCGGAAAATAGTAGGTACCCACAATTTAAATACAAACACAAAAGTCTTCCACGAACAAATTTAATTCGTTTACAATTGCCAAGTGCAGGAAATTGTTTTCAATTTAAATTTAACGCGCGGGCTATTATTGTCGATCGTTGCGTTGTTATACGCAGGCAGGCGGCTAGGACAGACTTCACAGACTTCACAGGCTGGACAACTGAATACCACCGACCGCGCTAGGAGTAACGACCGCACACACAAAACCAAGCGATGCTTATCTGCGGCGGCGGTTGCTCCCAGCACAGAAGGTGTTAAATCGCAGTTAAGACGCTCACAAATGGGCCGATAAACCGGACAAAATGCGTTGCCCCGCGGCCATTGACGATCTTAGCCAGAGATTAGTAGGAGGAGGCGCAATCTAGCGAACCGTCGAGTGAATACCCTAGCATTAAATTAGAAGCCTAGGCATTTTTATTAAATGTTGAAACGTTTTATTTGAGGTTACACTTGGGAAAAGAACTACATAAATGAACAAAAAAAAACATGTGCAAATAGAAATAAAATTATAATTCAATTTCTCGTGAAATCGGCCATAAATTTCACAGGCCCTGCGTTAAGTTACCAAAGCAGGGCGAATTGTTTCGAAACAGATCGGTAATCTTGAAAAGATTCAAGTATGTTGAGAGGAATGTGGCCAATATGCCAAAGACCAGCACCGCCAACGACATAGACAAGTCGCATTGCAGGCGCTTGTAAAAGACTGCCAAGAGCCTCCACCTAGATGGGGGCTTTTCCGCGGTCATTGCTTCGATTTCCATTGTTAGAGGCTCGTAGTTGAGGTCGATTGGCATGCTGCCATATGAGGCCTCCACAGCGATACGCCGATGGAATCGCTCCATGCGACTGATGCGTCGATACAGCAGCGGTGGTAGTATGAAAACTAAGGGTCCCACCACAACGCCGCCAACAACGCCCATCAAAACGTCAAAGCTCGGCACGAATTCGGCTATTAAAACTTCCAGCGCCAAGACGAAACCTCGTAGGGCCACACGTTTCAGTGAGAAGGCTGTGCAAAGACAGGTGGTGGAGTGGATCATTTAATCAAAATTGGATTTAGTTAATAATATAATAATAAGGGTGAAATGATGTAATGATTATTTCTGTTTTTGCTTCTCGGTTTTACCTTCTGGAATTTTCAAATAATTTTCGATTTGTAAAAACAGTGCCGAACTATTCACGATCAGTGAGAAGCACAACTGCAGCGCCATCAGTATTAGCAGGCAAAAGAGCGGCACACTCTTCGGCAATGTTTCCAGCAGATTTTCCGCTATCATTGAGCCGAACTTGTAAGCGGCAATAATGGATCCAAAGATGGCAATCGTGCAGGTAACTGTATGGTGAAGGGAGAGGAGAGAAAAATATTTATATTAATTTATCATTTTTTTATGGATCTATTAAAATTCAATATCAAGTGAGTGAGTTTCAGTCGGTCACAGCCGACCTATACATATGTATACAACCCCTACTTGGACAAAATATCCCATATACGAAATATCATATTATTTCGATAAAATCTTGAAATTTCGGTCGATATATTGGATTTGCCATCTGCAATTTGAAAATTTCGCCAAAATTCAAAATCGGCCACCCCAAAACGCATTTATTCCAAGTTTGGTACTCTTTCATCAAAATGTGGTTACATATATTGCAAAACACAAATTTTCACTTGTATCGGAGGTAGGCGTGGCAGTTGACCGATTTCACTCTATGACCTAAATAGACTTTCTATCTTACTTCCAGCTCCTGTAGTCGTGCTTGCAAATAAAGAGGACAGACACTCGGACAGAGCTAAGTAAACTTAGGAGATGATGCTGATTAAGAATATAAATATTTGTTCACGCCTCCTTAGTGCCGTTAAAAGAATGCTTCCCTTCCTCATGAGGTGTAGGGTATAAAATACGGGTGTGATGATATTCATACTAAGTCTTGATAAACATGACCACTTATAACACCGCCTGAAGTGTAGAAGAAGAAGAAAAGCGGAACGAATTTTCTTTGGCCCACATTTCAGCTGTGATGATCCATTCATTTCAGACAGATCAAAGATCAATTCAAAAAGATTATGTGACGGTCGGTTCTCTTTGACTGTTTTAAATAATTTGCGGAATGTTTGTTGTTTTATGTAAAGTGATGAGCGTCAATAAATTGTAAAATTATGACATGTACGGAAGGATTTCGTTTACCACCCACTGTAGTTAAATAGTTTAACAATTTCCAATCAAACATGTCATTCACACTTACTGGTTATACCACTGAAGGCAGCCCACCAAACCTGTGACTTTTGTTGCATATCAATTTGAAGAGTCAGCAGCATGGGATGAATGTCAAACTGGAAGGCAAGCACACTGTAACCGTTCAAGAAGGTAAGAAAGGGCGGCAAGGCTGTAGAAAAATATTTTTTAATTATAGCCAACAAAATATATAAAGCAAACCTAGGCTGACACCCTCGAAAGGCTTGCCAATCGCTTTAGCAGAAAATAGGCAGAACCACAACAGAATGACAATGACAATCACCACACACACCGAGATAATGGCCAAGCCGCTGAAAATGTAACAACAAAAAATAAAATAATTTGTATTAAAATTTAAAAATTATTTTTTCTCAATCATACCGCATATGTTTTGGACTGCCCATCCACATCATGGGACAGATGAATAGACCCACTATGATTACCCAATAACAAAATGAGAACGTAAACTTGCCATCGCTGATGCGTAGACCCACCAACTCGAGATTCTCGGAGGCCATCACCAAATTCGGTATGGCCGTAGCGAATATGCTCAAATCGAGCAGAAATGTGACAAAGCCACTCACGTAAGGACCATAGACGAGGTCCGCTATTGCAGCATAGGGATAGCTATGACAGAAATTACAATTCAAAATTTGTATTTTATTATTTTTAATTTAAAACATTAAAGACCTGCTCTTTTGACCAATGGACGGATCCAGTATTTCTGCCATTGTCCAGCAGCGACTTAGCAAAAATGACGTATAGATCTGTAGTATGACAATCGAAATGACCAATGGAATGCCATACAGGCCCAATTGCACCAGCAGAGCGGGCAGAGTTACAAACGGAAACACGCCAAACAAATCGATGACATACAAAATCGCAATGAAGAGCGTCAGACTCTTCTGTTCATCGTCGATGGGGCGAAAGTGGGGTAAAGCACTGAACCGTGAACGTGATAAAAATGGCAATTGATCGTTGTGCTGGTACGCCTTGGAGGGGCGTAACACGGGCGGACGACGTTTCAGAAACATTTCGCCAGGACGAAAGCGAAATTGTGCGGTTTGGCCACGTTCAATGTTACGCGTTGCGTTATAAAAGAAAGACTGAAGCCATGTTGCAACTTGAACGGAACGACGTGCCACACATTTCTCACATTTGCATTAATGTTTGTGTTTACCTTTTGCTATTTTATAATCTTTTATTTTGCCACATTTTCTTCGCTAACTTCTAATGTCGGTTGGAGCAATGTAAGCCTTTTCCTTGTAGCACACTTACGTTTAACGAAAGAATAAATATTTTCTTTTCGCTACTTGTTAGAAAATTTAAAAAAATATACTTGGGACCAGATCGCAACTGTACGTTTCAAAGTGAATAAATCTATTGCGAAAATCTGAAAATTTCGTTTCAATTTCTTATTTGTCAAAGCAAAGTGCGAGAGGCATAACATAATAAAGTGCATTGTATGGGTTGATGAATCTGATAACGAAGTGATTAATTTTCTTTTAATGTTTAGATTATTTTTTTCATTGATCAGCTTCACTCGAAAGTCGGCAATTACTTGATAAGCGTTGCATTTTACGACATTTTACAAAACTTAGACAATTTTATTCCAAAAGAATTCTCCGATATCCAGAGGCTAAAATCACGAAATTTTTCCAGTGATGAGTAGCATCATCTAGTCTTCTAATTGTTGGATTCATTTCGGTATATCAATCGCACAACTTAGGAATCACTTGAGTAATCTAAGGCTGAGGCGAACTAAAAAATTCACAATACAAAATATATTTCTACGTTAACACTCCTAATGGCGCAGTCCAACATAAAACCAACTTATACATGGACTTTCTAATTAATTTTGTATTTCCATTGCCAAATGTTACGTCTTTTTAGCAGCTGTTGACCCGGCAAACCATATGAATCCGAAAAGGCTCTCGGGTGGTTTTTACCCTTATAAGCAAAAAATAAAAGAGTCTGGAAAGAGTGTTCTTCCATGAAAATCATGAGTTTAAATATAAGTAATGAATTCTCATGATCTTGAAAAATGTCTCATAACAGAGCTCGCAAAACTCTAATTGCTATTACACAAAAAATAATCTGAATGTACCATTGTATCCTATGGAAATAAACTTCCTATATGAGCTTCACACAAGTTCCTTCAAACACTTAAAATTTCACAAATTAAAAGCTGGTTTGTGCTTTTTGTGACACTCAAAAAATTTGTTTCAACCATTGAAAAACATACCACGCCCCTTTGCACAATCTCGTTAATTTGCAGCCCAGATAACTTCTTGGGTCCTATGGTATGATCATGACGAATTTCGAATTTCGTTCAAAAACGTCGAAGATAAGATAATCAAGTTTATAAAAGTGGCTGCGGAAAATTCTATTCACGAACACAATTCAAAATCCATAGAACACGAATATTAATTCTGGTGAAAATCTGTGCAGTAGTTTTCGAGTATACTGCGTACAAACCCACAGTTTCCTAACTTGACAGCTGATTTGTTAAGGGATTGACGCATGTACCTACAAAGTTGTTGTCTGGATTAGCTCGAAAAACACTTTTTTTGGACGAACTTGCACTTTCGTTGAAGATATCGTTTAGTTGCCTACAGGCACACTTTTTTTAGTGAAATCAAACTACAAATTTACTGAATATGTCAAGTGCTAAATCCAATATCTGTCATAGGTGGCAGAATCTGTGCTTACAATCATAAATTTAAGAGTCGGAGCTAGTAAGAAAACAAAAAGGTAAAAAAAAACAGAACTCCATTTAACAACACTGTGTAACCCCTAATTCTGTTTGTCAATAGGAGTTGGTCTACACAATAACAGAATATTTTTTTTTATTCGGTACATTTTGAGTGCTTCAAAAACTTACATTAGCGGGTTAAGAATTTCTGCAACATTGTTACATATTTTTGCTGAAGATGCGAACACGATATCACTTACCGTTGAAAACATTTTTCATCAAGATTGCAAGTTATCCTTTGACATCGGATAACTCGCTTATTCGAGCCAAGCCAGAAAAACCCTTTGAGAGTCATTACGAAGACCAAGACCTTTCAGAATATGTTATCACATCGGCAATCAGAAAAATTAACCCTCATTTTGTCGCATAATGTAATTTTTCTGCAATTTTTTCTATTGTCTAGAATTTGAAAAAATAAAATTCGAGAATATTTAAAATTTTCTAAAAATTATTTAATTTCCACTTAATTTCCAATATTAAGTGTATAAAAATTGTGTAAATAGAGCGTATTTCTGCTGTACTTTAAGTAGAGTAACGTTAGCTGCTTTTTGTATATTAACAACGAAATTCAAGCCAATTTAAATGAACAGAAATGTGCGCTACTAGGCTACAACGAACTATTTCTTCATACTTCATACTTATATTTTAAAATATGTCTATTTGCGTTTTATGTACAACACATTGTTGGATGCAGACATAATTGTGGTCAACCTACAACTGGCAACAAGTTTCCAAATGAAATTCGATACTATTGGCTGCTCACCATACTGCATAGTCAACTCGGGTAGGGAAGCCCTTGAGTCACAAGCGACAATGTCAATGTACTACCAGAACAGATACAGAAATTGCGACAATTACAAAGATTCGCAAAAGCAGATGCCAGAGACAATGCCAACTCCGACGGCTCCGTCTGCCTTCTGTCCAGCAATTACCTATTCCCATCTAATAGTGAATACGGAAAGGAGTTCATTGCCTTGCCGCTATCGCATTGACTCAACTAACCGACTTCGGCGGATGAACCAACAAACCAATCGGTCAACCAATCAACAAACGAACAACCACCACCTACCAACAAACAACGAATAGCGAATGTGGAAAAAATAAACAATTTGGTATGAGAAAAAACCCAACTTCATAGAATTCGGAATTCGCAACGCGCTCAAAAGTAATCGACCGACCTTCAACAGCACACTAAACTTTCTTTTGAAAAAAAACATTTCAAAATAAAAAAATAAACTCAAACTCAAACTTAAACCTTTGTGCTTTTATTTAATTTTTCGCAAATCATCTTTCTTTCACAACTTCGCAACTTCTACACGTTTTTTCATCATCTTTCTTTCAAAGAAATTAAGTTCTTTTTTTCTACGCCAAATTCTACTAAATTCGCATTTTATCAAATTATGCGCATCTTTCGGCCACGAAATAAAAGGAGCAGAAAATCAATTTGGAATCTACTTTTAGAATAGCTAGCGCGCTCACACACAAGAAAAAACGCTACCAGATTAAAGATATTGTTAAAAAGCAATTAAATAACAATTGTCAGGGAGCTTTGTACGAATTTCTTCGGTGGAAGTAGAAGAAACCTACATTTCAGAACATTCTTACTTTGCTGTAAAGAAAAATTACACACACAAAAACTGTGTAAATACCAAACCACGACGAATTCGAATGCTATTTGTTGTCGAAGCTCAAGTATTTATTGTATAAACTGCATGAAATTTTCACAACGAATAACAAAGAATTTAAACAAAAAAAAATACTTTATTAAAGTAGGTTTCACAATTTGGTGGACATGATTTTGAAGCTACATACATATACTATTAGAAATCACATTGCATAGAGTTTACATGATGGGGTAATATAGTGCTTATAACAGTAGTGTACATATAGTACGCCAAACCATACAACTAAAATATATTTAACATGTGAGATTTGTTTCCAATTAAAGCTAAAGTTTATTAAATTCACAATCAGTTCCTTTGTTTCAATGGGTATAAAGGCTCTCCTTCGCTTCAAGCTGTGGTCCACGCCGCTTTAGATTCACATTCAGTTCCTTTGTTTCAATGGTTGTAAAGGTTCGCCTATTGTCCCCGCCGCTTCAGACATTCTGCGCGGCAGTTATCTTCATTTTCTTGGGTTTAAGCTGAAAAGTGGTTATTTTGTTAGTCCAAGAAAGAAATGTTAGATTAATAAAAAAAAAAGTTATTGGTTAAATTACCTCTTCGCCTTCGTCCATGCGCTTAGTGATGCCGCGCTCTGTGGTGATCACTTGCACCGCCTGTCCCGGGGCCGGTCTATTTCTCACTGCCAACTTCGAGGCGACATTGTCATTATTGCCGCAGCAGAAGACCTTCGATTTTCTGTTATCTAAATTTATGCTAGTCAATATGTTTTTAATGGAATAATCTGTCTCGTCCATGAGCTCCTCCACAGCACCGTCCTCGCCCTCATTGTCGGACGGTGTGTTTGATGCACTCATATTGACTTGGTTAATGAATTCAAGATTATAAACATTCTTTGTGGTAAGTTGGCGTGCCAATTCACTTAAATACTTACTACAGAGATCCAAGGGAGGGGCAAAAATATATTTGGGCGGAAAGGTAGGGCATTGTTAGCAAAAAGATTTGGAAATTTCAATATTAAGTACAGAGTGAAAAAATTTGCAAAACTAAAAAAAAGGAATTGAAAACTGTATACAGTTAGTCGCATCGCGCTCCAAAAAGTTCAGTTCTAGCTTTAAACGTTCGTGAGCGGGTAGGATTTGAAAAACATCTAGAAATCGTGTTCTGTTGGGATACTTTTCGTTATGAAGCTGTTGACAAAATGTAAAGCCACACATTACACAGTGCTACAAAAAAAATGCTTTTAATGTTGACAGACAATACACTGAATTGACAGCTACTAAGTTGGTACTAAGTTCTAGTAACAACTTGATTTGACTGTGAATATGCACCAAACAATGACCTTCAGTTCAAAATTGTACTTGCAGATTTCTGGTAGGATGCACAGTTTACGACATATTCGTGGAAGCGCATTTATCCTCATAGAAGCCGAGGCACAACCTCTAGATTAGATTAGGTTCGTCGGGGTTCGATTATTCTTTTACTAATTTTTTTTATTGTTGGATTCCATTGGAAATGTCTTGGACATTGTCCGAAGTTCCAAAGTCACCTATAAATGTGTCAAAATGGTAACATTTGACGGGAAATATTTTTTCAAGGCATAAGCAATGTATGATATTTTATTTGGCCAACAGCAGCATAACGAACCATTTTTCATGTTTTTAAAAACGGACCAGTTCATAAAATAAACAAAAAAGCACAGATCAAGAACTTTTTTCCATGAGACGGTCTAAACTGGGCAATGTACAATTTAAAATTAAAACTACAAAATTGGATACGTACACTGAAGCCTGAACCATCAACTTAAATCTAATTCTTCCAATGTATGTACCGAGGAAAAATCGAGAATTCATTTAATATTTCTATGTACATGCAAATGCAATTAAAAAGGAGAAGCAAATTTCTTTAGAAAATTAAATAGAACAACAGTTTTGACACAACTAGGTAGCAGGTAATTGATTTATCACTCACACTCCATGAACAATTTCCAGTCAATGAGTATACGCCGGCGAGTCCGCTGAAATTTCTCAAAAGAGTGCATTTTTGTTTGATTTTGATTTGTGTTTGTTACTGTGCCACGTCATCTGAAACTCACACAATAAATGTTTTAAAGCTTTTCAAATGAAATATGAGCAGTTTGCTTAATTAGATCGTATGTGATGTTTACGAATTATGTGGGCATACAAGTTTGTCATATGTTTTGAATTTTGTTCAGTGTACGCATCATATTTGTGTTTAAAATGTGCAATCAAATGAAAAATACTCCTACCAAGAATGAGGGGGGCATTTCGATAACATAATATTACTCACGATTTGGAACCGTAGAGGCCCTTTGAAGCGATGTATTCCAGCACTAGTTCATCGATTAAATACTTCACGGACTGGCCGCGACTCAGGAGTCGTCGAATCATAGTCGAAGACACCTCATTTGAAACCCAATTGGTGATTAGAGTGATTTGGCGCTGTAGGCGACGAAAAGCAAATCGAATATTATTTTTACGGACAATTTTAACCTTTTCCTGACTAACTTGGTACTTTGTTAAAATATCCGTTTCGAATATGAATTTCTCCGGATTAGCGCCACTGCGTGAGATTACAACCAGGCCATGGTTGGCCACAATATCCTCGATCTGTAATTTTTACAATTGATTAAATAAAAGTTTCCTTATAATAAACCAACGCCGCAATTACATCCTCATCAGACCACAATCCTGGCACTGCAAAAGATTCCAACAAATCGGCGCCGCACAACAGTTTCAGCTGCACAGGATCGCGTTGCTCCCTTAGCCCTGGCGGGAGCCATGCCGGTATGTGTCCATTTGCGTCGTCCAGCACTCCCGAATTTATGTAGTTGTTCATATAGTTTTGATGGTACTGCAGCACTGACTTGGTGCGCGACCATCCCGGCTGTTGGATCTCCCAATCGGACACACGTATCCATGAAGACGATTGCAAAGCTAGTTTTGCCATGGCACCGCGATGTGTTCCAGGAGCCAGTCCTTTCTTTGCATAGGCGTCATGTGTGGGTGAAACGATGCCGCCTACTACACGGTGTGTACCCCGCTTTTCGAAGTGATCGCGTGCGATTTCTGTAGAATGACAATTTTTTTTAAATATTGGTGAATTGATCAAAAATCGTTCTTACCAAACATCCGAAAGTGCATTGGTGTCGGCGGACTGAAGGAACCGCATGCGATTAAAACAATGCGCGGCAACAAGCTATTGTTCATTTTCTCCTCAGTAGGGGCCCTAATATACAAATATTTTATAATTTAAAAAAAATAATAAAAATTGACCAAAGTATTTAAAATTTTTAACTTAATTACTAAATTTGATTCGTACACTGAATCCTGAACCATAAAACTAAACCTAATTCTTATAATGTATAAATCGAAAATTCGTATAAAATTTCTACATGTATTTAAAAAGGAGTAGCGATTTTTTTTTTTTAAATTAAATAGAAATTGAAATAATCTTTTCTAAAAAAAAACGGTTTAGTGTTAACATTTATCTCCAAAACAAGCTATGGCTCATATTTTTATGATTTTTTGTTTTGAATATATGAACGGTTTAGCTTACCCAGCAAACACAGTCTCAAACGTTTGAGAAAAACCCCTATTTCTCGAGTCGATAACTAATGTGATTCTCGACTCGATATCAAAGGTTTTTCTCTAATGTCGAACGTTTGAAGCCAACTTGAGAACTAAACCTTAGAACTAACTCCCCTTTTTATTGAGAAAGCTATGGTTCTCGAGTCGGTATCGACTCGATTTCAAACGTTCGACATTAGAGAAAAACCTTTGATATCGAGTTGTGTTCGAGTCGATATTAAGCCTAAATGTTTGCTGGGTAGTGCCATTAATTATTTTTTTGGAAATTGTAAAATGTTAATCTAAATAAAAAAAACTCTATGATCGAAAATGGTAGTCCTTTTTTCAAATACTCATAGCTTTGGAGATTGACATCGCAAAATTTAAAGGAAAATCATAACACTAAATACTACATACACAGCAAAAATCTCAAATCTCGTAATGGTCTACATAATATTTCGAAATCTGACATTTTTTTTACTCTTTGATCATGAATTTCTCAAAAACCTGACGTGATGAGAACGGCTGAAGTGATGAAACAGTGGCGTGAAATTTCGAAAGCGTGCGATAAATTTTGCAGAGGCTTGTTACGCGAAATCGAAGCAGCTATTTTGGTTCTATATGTTAAGGCTGTAGGAAATATCGCCCAAAAACAAAAATGAAAAATCGCCCAAAAATTAAAAAGGAAAAATCACCCAAAAAAAAAAGGAAAAAATCGCCCAAAAACTGAAATGGAAAAATCACCCAAAAATTTGGAAAAATCGCCCAAAAATAAAAATGAAAAATAGCCCAAAAATATTATATAAAAAATTTTTAGGCGATTTTTCCTTTAAAATAAAAATGAAAAATCGCCAAAACATTTTTCATACAAAAAAAGTTTTGGGCGACTATATATTTTGTTAAACTTTGTTCTTTTTCTTCTTTGTGCTACCATATGTTAATCAGGTGGTGCATTTGAAAAGGTATGTACAGAGATTTGTTTTTTGATTCGACCCTTTTTAGGGCCACCGAGTATATATACAAACAGAACGATGTTAATTTAATGACATGGGAAATGTATGGAATAGGTGTGATGTACTATTTGTGGGGAGTTAGCGCCACGGACGAGAAATGTTACCAAAAAGATCGCGCGATTTTTTGAGGTAGTGAGTAGGAGTTCTCTGGTATGCTGTATAAGCGCCGTAGGCAAAAAATTTTAAGTTCGGATTGATGTGTGCCGTGTTTTTAACAGTTTCAATGTTGCTGAACTCTTTCCATAAGGTTGTTGCAATTTTTCCTTTATAATTTTTGGGCGATTTCTAATTTTTGTTTTGGGCGATTTTTCCAAATTTTTGGGTTATTTTTCCATTTCATTTTTCCTTTTTTTGGGTGATTTTTCCTTTTAAATTTTTGGGCGAAATTTCCTTTTTAGTTTTTGGGCGATTTTTCATTATGAAATATCGCCTAAAAACCAAAAAGGAAATTTCGCCCAAAAATTTGGAAAAATCGCCCAAAAAAGTTGGGCGATTTTTCATTTTTGTTTTTGGGCGATTTTTCATTGGGCGATATTTCCTACAGCCATATGTTAATATAAGTCGAAATTATTATTTCGTCTTAGTGAAAAAAACTATATTTCTATACATTTAGAAATTAGTATATCCAAGCAAAATTTTTTTTATTAAAACATGAGTAAAAATGAATTAAATGGTTTTAATGTCAATGGGGGTCGGTCACCCCTCTAGGAGAAACCCTTTGTGGGATTTTTTGTCGTGTTTCTTCAGATTTCGGTGGTTTTACGTCCATTTTGTATGGGAGGCACTCTAAGGGGTGGAGATAGGGGATAAGTATGTTCGGAAAACATATTGAGAAAAAAAATAATAATAGGAGTCGGTCATTCTAGTGGTACTCTGGGAAAGGGAAGAGCCAATCTCAGATAAACGTCAATTTTGTATGGAGGCCCCCTAATCCGCACATATCGGCAGTGTATGGGGCTATGAGTCACCAATTATCATCCATTTTTATGAACTTTGACCCCGATGAAGCGCCCATCTCACCCCTTCCATTGTCGAAGATGGGCGTGGTGGGTACCTTTTTTCGCCCACCTGTTTCACAAAAAAAATAATAAGTCAGCCATAAAAGTGCTATTTGAAGTGCCCAAAATTATTTTTATTATTTTATTTATAAAACATAACTTAATTAAAAGCGGTTTTTTATATGATTTATACTTTTTGGCAGCACACATTTTGAGTTGATGCGAAACTTTTTATATTAAACCGTTTTCTATGTCAAAAGCAGACACACCCTAAAAGTATGCACAATATATTTTTATGAAATAATAACCAATTTGACCATTTTTTAAGAATAATAGGAGACATAATTATTAATAAAAGAATCGTAGGGCATGTAGATTTGGAAGAAATGAAAAGTGCACATTTTCACCTTTAATTTGATATCAATGAGAATACTGAAAAAAATGACAATCAGAAGATGCGTGCCATTATACAATTAAGTAAAATTCGTTTTGAAACATTCAACCAAATTTGAAAATTTACAATCAATAGAAATGCATAAACGCGAAATAAATAACAAAAAACAATACTTACTAAAAGTTTTAAGAACTAAGGGAGGTCTTTTAAAAAAAATTAAACATATTATGACCAATTTTTGCAGTATAAAATCGTAAAATTAAAAACATTTTGCTAAAAGTTATGGCTGCAGCGAGTACACGCAATATTTAAACCAAATCTTTTTAAAATATTATTATTTCGATATTAGGCTATAGAACTGCATTTTACATTTTCGAAAAAATTATGTCGAAAAAGGGTATTTTTTGACAGCTGCGCCCCAACTTTTTTGTTTGCTAATATTTTCTTGCAAAAATAATGAAATATAAAATGGGGAATGATTTTTTCCTCTTATGAATGTTTGTTTTTTATACGTTTTGTATAAAAAAAATTGTTACAATTTTTGTATCGCTAGAATAATACTGAAAGACATATCACACGCATATTTTGTTTTTGTTTTGGTTTTTTTTTCGTTTGCCCATTCCATTTTGTATATTTTCTGTGCTATGCCTAAATCGTTTTCACAAATTGATATTATTTCATGCTTGCCGTAATTGCCTCGGTGAATTTCGTGAAACTCACCGATTTTACCAACGTGCGTCTTAATTAAAATACTTTTTACCACAATTGTGAAATAAATGAAATATTTACAATGAAACTGCATGGAAAAGCGAAGGGGCGCTTTTTATTTTTGTTTGTTTGGTAAATTTTCGGGAATTATATAGTTTTTCTTCAGTTTTATATATTTTTTGAAGTATTAATTTTTTTTATATTTTGAGAACAAAATTTTTGTAAATATTTAAACGAAGTCAATTTCAAATTGTGGGGAAACCCCAATTACAACAACCTTATTTAGTTTCACATTTTCACAATACTGCTAACAACTGAAAATCGATTAAGGACACAAAAAATATGAAAATAATATTTCATGCGTTTAGAGCAAATTCGCCACCCACTTCATTTTAAAAATTAGCCAATATTTTTATTGAGCCTAATAATATGACCAAATAACGGCTCTACTAATTTGGTTGTTCCATCAGGAGTGTATTTGTTGTTTTCAAATTATGTAGGCATACAAATTTTTTTTTATTTTAAGTTTGGTTCAGTGTACGCATCATATTTGTATTTAATTTATCAAATGAAAAATACTTTCACTGAAATTGCCGAATACAATAGCAGGAGGAAAGGGCATTTCGGATATTCGAAATAACCCTGCAATTTGGCCATTTCCACAATGGAAAAGTATGAAAATTACTCACGATTTGCAATTGTAGAGGCCCTTTGAAGCGGTGTATTCCAGCACTAATTCATCGATTGAATACTTGACTGACTGGCCCCGACTCAGGAGTCGTCGAATCATGGTAGAGGACACCTCATTTGATACCCAATTGGTGATTAGATTGATTTGGTCCTGCAAATTGAACAGTAAATTGAATATTTTTTTAATGTAAAATTTTACACTTTTTCCTGACTAACTTCATATTTTGTTAAAATGTCCGATTCGAATATGAATTTCTCAGGATTACCGCCATTGCGTGAGATTACAACAAGGCCATGGTTGGCCACAATATCCTCGATCTGTAATTTTTACAATTGATTAAATAAAAGTTTCCTTATAATGAACCAACGCCGTAATTACATCTTCATCAGACCACAATCCTGGCACTGCAAAAGATTCCAACAAATCGGCGCCGCACAACAGTTTCAGCTGCACAGGATCGCGTTGCTCCCTTAGGCCTGGCGGGAGCCATGCCGGTATGTGTCCATTTGCGTCGTCCAGCACTCCCGAATTTATGTAGTTGTTCATATAGTTTTGATGGTACTGCAGCACTGTCTTGGTGCGCGACCATCCCGGCTGTTGGATCTCCCAATCGGACACACGTATCCATGAAGACGATTGCAAAGCTAGTTTTGCCATGGCACCGCGATGTGTTCCAGGAGCCAGTCCTTTCTTTGCATAGGCGTCATGTGTGGGCGAAACGATGCCGGCCACTACACGGTGTGTACCCCGCTTTTCGAAGTGGTCGCGTGCGATTTCTGTAAAATGCCAATTATAAAAATACGCAATATTGATTTGAATTCACAAAAAATCGTTCTTACCAAACATCCGAAAATGCATTGGTGTCGGCGGACTGAAGGAACCGCAAGCGATTAAAACAATGCGCGGCAACACACGACTGTTCATTGTCTCCTCAATATTCATTGTTGTTAAATATTATTTGTTAATTAAGTCAAATTTATTGTGAAATTCTTTCTAGGGATGGGCAACACCGACCGGTGTTTCACAAAACCGGTGTTTTTGAGTTTTTGAACACCGGTTTTTTCGGTGTTTTTTTTTTACAAGCCAACGCCGCTGAACGGTAGAAAATGCCGAACTCCGGTTTTTTATTTACTAAATTTTAGACTTTTTTCCATTAATTTTCATTAAGTGACAAATTTTGTCATCGCATTTTAGTTTTCGATATATCGCTAAGAAATATCGATTTTGATAGCATCGCCCATCTCTCTTTTTTTTTTTTTTTTGGGTGATTTGCTTTGGACAATCCATCTCTCTTACAAAAAAAATTTCTGTGTTTAGTAAAACCGGTTTTAAAGAACCGGTGTTTTTTCAAGAGTGTCCATCCCTAATTCCTTCCTCAAAAGAAAAAAACCTTTATCAACAAAGTCAGCTGTTCCTGAAAAGTGCTACCAAAGTGATTTTCAATTGTCGATAAAGTGGTTCTGTAGTAGGCGCATTTTTGTTTTTTTGAAGTAATTTGTAGTTTTCGCTATTTTGGCAAACATTTTCATTTGCTTTGGTAATTTTGTTTGCCTCCACTACAAATGAATGATGTCCATGTACGGTTGCCAGATTTGACAGATTTATCTCACATTGAGATATTTTTCTAGTTTGTGAGATCTGAGATTTTTGTGAAATTTTTTAATTGCTGTGAGATATTTTCTGACTTGAAATGTTTTATTTCATGTAAGATGTGAGATTTTTGTGAGATTTATTATTTGCTGTGAGATTTTTTGTGAGAATTTTTATTTATCTGTCAACTATGAGTCCATGTTTTTTGTGTTGGTTAATTATGTAGTCTTAATAGTCCGGCGTGTTCGGTGTGCTTACAGTTCCTTTCCGAATCACCAAATGTCAAAAAAATCGGTCCACCGGGGGCGGAGTTATGACATTTTTAGTAATTCTTTTCGAATTTACATTTATAGTTTTGGTGGGCGTGGGCGTGGCAGAGGACGAAATAAAACATTTCATATGAAGGTGCATTCACACCGCACGAGCGAACCCTACTCTTGTTGCGAACTCGAATCGCTAGCAAAATTGTGTTCGCACAACCGTTTACACCGCCTGAATATTCCCGAACAAGCATAGGAAACTAAGAATTTCTTCGTTTTTAAGTTTTACACTGCCCGATCATTTTGAGCGAGCATTCGGCTCCGAACACAAGTTCGCGAACACTTGGCCGAATGAACGGTATTCTGTTCGTGCGATCTAAAAGCACGTATCTCACAGCAATTCAAAACATTCACAACAACTCTCTAGTTAAAATTCTCACAAAAATCTAACTTTAGTTCAAAATTACATAAATCTCAAAAATCTCCGAATGCACGTCCAAAATGTTTGGTCAGTGTAAACACTTAAACAAACATTTACATCGCACGAACTCGCGAATAAAATGCAATTCATTCGGCCCGTTTTGCGATCTTGGGTTCGTTCAAAATGTTCTGACAAACTCTGGCTTCTTCAGGCAGTATAACCGGTTTTGCGAACGGAATTTTGTTTGCGAAGTCTAATCGCAGCCCTGCTCTAACGCCTACGTCCATTATAACCAGCACATTAGTACTTCAAAATGTAGAGATGCAATTCTTTCCAAAACCGTACCAAAATTGTAGTTTTTCATCGAAATTTCATGCTAATGCAACACTGCACGAACCAAACAAAATCAACATGGCGTCGTGGTGTTAAAAATGTCTTTCTCGCTGTAAAATAGTGGAAAAATATAAAAATTTGTTATAATTATTTCGTTAATTGTGCTTTTGGCTCATGAAATAGAACTCAAGTGATTGTGTCGAAATGTGTTCAATGAATTTGTGAAAGAGTATCGCTGGCCAACGAAGGAAACAGAATAGGGGAATGGCATTAGTAAAGTTGCAACGATCCCGATCCGGCTCGGTATGTTGTAAATAAATTTAATAAATAATTAGATCCCAATACATACGCCAAGTACATCATTGAACGGCCTGTATTTTTTAATTCTTTATGCCGTTTTATCCGTTCTTCACGGCGTTTTTTCCGTGAGTGAGTGAGTGAGACTCCGCTGGACAAAAGGAGGAGGAGAGTTCGAAATTGGCTAAGAAGAAAAAAAGAAAAACGAATTTTCTAAATGAAAATGTCGAGCCCAGTAGAGGATCTCGGATTTCCGTGAAAACCCAAAGAATTCATGTCATCTTGAGAGTGAAAAATTTTGCACAGGTTACGAAAGTTTTTTCCTGCGAAAAGTGAAAAATTTTCAGCACTTTTTTTTCTTTTGGTGCGACGTTTTTCTCTTTGTCATCATCATTGCTTTCGTTGTCCGTCGTCGTCGTCGTTGAGATGTGCAAAAAAGGAAAAGTCGTTGCGCAAATACCAAGTTACTCATTTTGCCGTTTCTCTTATGGGTTTAGGTTTATTTTCGCTTTTGTTTTGCTTTTGTTTGTTCGAAGAGTAGTGTGTGTGTGTGTGTGTGTGTCTGTCTGTTGTGCCAGTCTTCTGTGGGGAGTTTGTGGGGTGTTGATGGCTGTTTGGAGGTCTGTGGCTGCACTATAAAGAGGACAAACATTCGAAAAGGAGACATCGCCTTCATTTTCCTGCTGTTGCGCTTACTTCCGCTTGGCGAACAAACGATTTTTGTATACCTTTTATTCTTTTGTCCATCATATTCTATTTCGAATTTCTAATAAAAAGTGTACGCAATCACAAACAGCAGCCGCCAGCGCACGAGCCGAGAGTGTGAATTTTTATTATTTTCGTTTCATTTTTAATATGCGCCTTTGCCTTGACCGTCAACGCAGAGTGTATTTGAAATTGGAAAATGATGTCGTTTGCCGTTTCGAAAACGAATTCGCTGTAATAATTTCTAAAATTAAAATCGAGAAATGCGCAGATGTAAGTGGATGGACTTGGTCGAGATGTGGGCGTTGTGCGGTGTCTTCCACCGAATGTTTGCCATTTTAAGCGTTTTTCGCATCTACATTGCTTGTCATATATTTTTGAACCGAAATGTGTTCGCTTGAATTTTCCCCATTTCGCTTGACCTTCTCTTTGCCATGTTTACGATTCGTTCGCCTTTTAGTTTATGTAAACATTCGTTGATTTATTATATTAGCTGGTGTGAATACATTCCGTTGTTTTATTGAATTCCTACCTTTTTTTAAAAAAAAATTTCATTTGAATTTTGATAAGACATTTCCGCGTTTTGCTGATTTGATATAGTTTCTTTGATAATCTGATGCGGCTTTTAGTGGAGTCGGTTTATTTTCATCAACATTTTGCAATTAGTGGGTAGTGATTCACTTTCAAAGTCTCGCGCTGTTTGCTGCAATTATTTCCATTTAGGGGCAGTTTATTTTCGCATACAATGATTGTAATTGTTCGCGCTGATATGATTTGAAATATTTTTGCAAACGTGTATAACTTTTTGTTTTCAATAGATAAAGACTATTTTTGTAACAATTTTTATTTCCTATTTGATTAATTTGTTTAAATGGTATTTTAAACCGCGTTACATATCATATTGGTATAACTACACCTAATAGGGACCGAAGAAATAAACCAATTGCTTCAATATTTGTAACCAATTGAAATGGCCCTATCCCCTGATCCCTCCGTTATATTGGACTACTGTCAATGTGGTTACATGTTTTGCGGTTCTGAAGCAATTCAGTAAAAGTGAACACACAGAAAGAAATCTTCCTTCCATAACGTAGGGACTTTACTGCAGTTCGTAATACTGCCGACGATATGTGCCAATGTGGATACTGGAAAACGCATCCAGTCTCATTACAAAAATCAATGGAAATTGAATTTGGTTATGTGCATACATTTAACTAATTCAAAAGTGTTTATGTACAAAATACTGATTCTAAAGTTGTTATATGTAATCAAAAGTACAACGAAACAAAGAATGGTTTATTCTTCATAATGATTGCAATTCGCGAAGTGGAATTTTGAAGACCTATAGCAGATTTTTACTTTTGGTAATTTTGAGCGAGTAGTGCCTTGCAGCGACTTATTGGGTTTTTCTCGGCACCTGTTTCCCCTGATAAAAAGATAAAAAAATGAAGAATAAAAAGGGCCTGTTTACTGTATTGTAATATTATTTGATCTACTCCTACATATATGTGGGATTTGCATCGCCACCTACCTAAATTTACAAAGTATCGGAATTTTCATATATTAAAGTAATCTACTTCATTTATCAGCGTCCGAGAGCTGGACTCTGCACAAGTTTAATACCCTTATTCCGTTTCCGGTATTCTACTAAATAGTACGCAACTTTTTTCGTCTTACATAAATTTTTAATAAACAAAAGTTATGAAGAGCTTTCTGAAGTATTTTTAAAACAACTCCATACACAAATTTTTAGAAAATATCTGGAATCCGTATTTTTTCACTTACGTGATTTATGCTTGGGGACTCAGATTTTATCACACTACTGTCACTGTCAGGTTTGCGAGAATACGGGGGTTAATGCTGTAATATAACAACAAGCCAAAGCCAACTTAATACAGTCTATCCGACACTTCTTTAGTGAATTGTTTTGATGCTAAGAATGAATTATCCCTTGCAGTACAATTGTATTTGCTTATAGAGGCTTGGGTCATACGTTGACACCTCGTAACTAACATTTTTTGACGCAGATAAATTAAAGAAAAAAATTGCAGTTACGAGGTGTCAACGTATAAGCATCGATGTTTCGAAGCATATTCGTTATTGAGTAACTGAGTAACTACAAAAATCAAAAAATGGATCGATTCAGTATTTCTCAACAAGGGTTGTGTAATCGCTGTGGTCCCATCTGCTGTATTTGGTGTTTGTCCTTTCTGGAAGACATTTTCATACCTAAAATTCAAAAATTTGCCTGCTATACTCTAGTTATTAGGTTTGTGTTATCCAAGTTCCCTATACTGCCTGGATCTTTTTCTGTCTCTGCTAATCTTAGGGTCACGAAGTGCTTGGCACATTTCATTTTGAAGGTATACGATTGCCGCTCTAAATCGCTTCCTCAGATCCTCCGGTTTGTTAATATTTAGCTAGGGTATTTCCTGATAATGTTGCTTTTGATAATTCGTTCGATTTTGGCTCGATACATGAACATGAAAGTATTTTCTTTCCATTTAAATAATTCAAAGTCTTTTTTTCCATTTCCAGGATGGTGAAGCGGAAGATGACGAGGGTAACAAAAACGAAAAAAGGTCCGTATTAATGAGAAGAATCCCAATTATTTTTTGAAGCTAAATTTCCAATCCACTTTTGCAGCGAATGCTTCTTTGCAGGCAAAGGCACCGCATTGGTATTAGCTCTGAAGGATATTCCACAATATGCCGAACGCCGCCTGAGCACAGACTCAACCCGATCCACAAACAGCACACAAAGTAACAATTCCGACATACAGCAACATTTACAGTCTATGTTTTATTTGATGCGATCTGAGGAAACACTGAAGATGGTAAGTCCCACAAATTATCCTTATTTCCACAGAATTACCATTTTCGTAAATTACAGGCTGTCAAATTAGAATCGCAACGTCCCAATCGCACCAGATATCTTGTGATTGCCTCGCGTTGCTGTTATCGTTCACCCAGCACCACCGATCGTAAAATAAAAATCACACGAAATAATTCAGCAAAAATTGCCACATCCACAGCGACGATTACGGTGGCCACCACGCGCCAACTGTCCATGGACAGCAGTAGCAATCGAACATTGCAACAGTCACAAACGGAGACCGCTAACGAGGGAGGTGTCGAAACGCATGAGAAGCATCTTTCGTTCGTGGGCTCGAATCGTCAAAGCGTTAAATGTGATGCGGAGAAGAATACCGCGGCGGGCGACAGCAAATGTGCTGAGGGTATTGAAGAGTCTTGCCTGCTAGGCATCGATTGCAATGAGCGCACCACAATCGGCTTAGTTGTGCCCATACTCGCCGACACAACCATTCACTTGGATGGCGATGGGTGAGTTTTGCAGCTGCTGAATATCGCCGTCGCTGATTGTAAACTTGTAAATTTACCCTTCTTTCACAGTGGCTTCAGCGTTGCTGTGTATGGGAAGACGCACATCTTCAAGCCCGTTTCAGTGCAGGCAATGTGGTAAGTTAAATTTTATACCGCAATGGGTAGACATTTTAGTAATTTTATTGCTTTTTTGCCTTCAGGTCTGCACTGCAAACTCTACACAAAGTATCTCAAAAGGCTCGTGAGAATAATTTCTATCCTGGCGGCCCATCGCACGATTGGCTCTCTTATTACGAAAGTCGCATTGAGTCGGACCAATCGTGCTTGAACGAATGGAATGCCATGGATTCGCTGGAAAGTCGACGTCCTCCATCACCAGATGCCATAAGAAATAAGTGAGTGATTCGAATTGTTTGATTAGGTCTAAAAACGAATGTTATCCCCTGCGGCTTGTTCCAGGCCAACCGCCAAGGAGGAAACCGAAAGTGTCATCAAAATGAAACTAAAAGAAATCATGATGTCCGTGGACTTGGACGAGGTCACATCGAAATACATTCGAGGGCGCCTCGAGGAACATCTCGACATGGATCTGGGCGAATACAAATCCTTCATCGACGAGGAAATGCTTATGATACTTGGACAAATGGATGCGCCCACGGAAATATTCGAGCACGTCTATTTGGGATCCGAGTGGAATGCGAGTAATTTGGAGGAGCTTCAGAAGAACGGGTGAGTGTGTGAGAAATTTAAATTAGAAATTTTTAATGAAAATTGCCATTTTTCGCACCAGCGTTCGGCATATTTTGAATGTGACACGCGAAATCGACAACTTCTTCCCGGGCATGTTCGACTACTTCAATGTGCGCGTCTACGATGACGAAAAGACCAATTTACTCAAATATTGGGATAACACGTATCGCTATATTACGCGAGCCAAGGCTGAGGGCTCCAAGGTGCTGGTGCACTGCAAAATGGGCGTGAGTCGGTCCGCATCTGTCGTTATTGCGTACGCCATGAAAGCCTACAATTGGGAGTTCGCACAGGCTCTGCAGCATGTCAAGGAGCGTCGGAATTGCATTAAGCCGAACAAGAATTTCCTGAATCAGCTGGAAACGTACCGCGGCATGTTGGACGCCATGAAGAACAAGGAGAAGCTGCAGCGCAGCAAAAGCGAGACGAACCTCAAGAGCACAAAGGACGCACGTCTGCTGCCGGGCAGCGAACCGACGCCGCTCATACAGGCGCTCAATCAGTCCAAATCGAAATCGGCTGGCCACGGCGTCAGCGGTGACGGCATCGAGAGTGATAGCGCCGATGTGAGCGGCGGCGTTGTGAGTGTTAGCAGCATTAACAGTGCCAGCGACCAAAAGCAACGGCGGGTGATGCGTCGCTCCAGCAGCACGTCGCCGAAGAGTATTCAAAGCCATACGGCGATTGTGATGAAGCAGCAAAGTCAATCGTTGGAGAACCTCACGCCCGAGCGCAGCATTGCCGACGAGCCGAAGAATGTACGCTTCCCGGGCAGTAACGGCGAAAACTACAGCGTCACCCAGAATCAGGTGCTGCACATACAAAAGAAAACACCACCGGCGCCGCCCACGTCCGTGCGCACCATTGTGCACGGATTGGAGGCGCACCAGGACGTACGCAAGACCGTTGACGATCGGAAAACGTTAAATTTACAATTTGGACGCTCTGTTTCGCACACAGACACAAGTGCGACGACTACAGATGAACTGGCGGCGCCACCGCCCAAAAATCTCGGCAGCCCCGTGTGGACGTCCTCAGCCAAGCTGATAACGCAAACGTCCAATTTGACGGGAGCCCACCCGGAACTGGATGCCGTTGCATCAGCACCGCTACGGAGTTCGTTGCGTTCGCGCCGTGACACCACCGGCAGCAGCAGCGGCATCAGTAGCAGCGACACAGGCGACATGTTCTCCTCGCAGCTGGACAACGTCTTCGCCAAGGAGGAGGAACAGAAGCGTCACAGCCGTAAAACGCAATCGTGGGCTGCCACCAGTGGCGGCATCGTCATGGACGAAGCACTACCACCCGGCAGCAGCACATTGAGTGCTACGGCCAAATTAGGTTCCAATAGCAGTATTGATTCCGCCTCGTCTAACGCCACGACGAAGTCGGCATTAAATGAAGGCTTCGTGCGCACACGGCCGCGCCAACGCGAATTGCCATCGCGGCACGCCTCCTGGGGCTCCGGTGACAATCGGTGCGTGCCGATGCGCAAAAGTTCCTGGGGTTCGTACGACACCAACCGCAACACCTTCCAGTACGGCGGCACAGCCACGTCCGCCATATTCGAGGGTCAAATACACGAACTGAACATGAGTAATAAGACTGCCACCACCCACACCCAAAATCCCGAGGGAAGTCAACCGCCGCCCCACCACCAACACCACATGGGCACGGTCAAACGCACCAAACAAAAACTGGAAGAGTCCACCGCATTGAAAAAGCTCTGCCAGGAAAATGGCGCTGAAGCCGGCGCTGACGGCACTGAGGCTGATCCCGCCACTGTTGAGGCTTCGACTGCAAGTCCACAGCAGAAAAGAAGCTCGAATTTATACCGCAGTGCGTCGGCTGCGGGCTCAATGCGTTCGCGCTATCCACAACGGTGCAATAGCGAGGAGATTGTACCCTCTGCCGTGGGCATGCTGCAGCGCATTGCAACGCGTCGCAGCGACGGCAGTCGGCCCCTGCAATCAGAACTTTTTTCTGCCTCCGCACCGGAAGCGTATACCATGTCCGATATTGAGAATAAAAATACGCTACCGCAACCAGAGGCCGGCGTGGATGATGAATTGGCGGCGGTGGAGCTGCGCTCAACACAAACAACCGCGGCAGTAATCACCGAGGATCAGCGTATCTCCGGCAATGTGCAAATACTCAAGAAGAACTTCGAAGCTAAGGCGGGCTCCACAACACTAACAAGCACCTCGCAAACACAAACCGCCTCCACAAAGAAAGGACACCAATCACTGCCCTCGTCTCCCGTGGCCCAGCACGTCGATCATAGCGTCAATAGTGCGTCATCCAATGCGGCTGCAGCAACTGCAACCACCACAGCTTCCGGCTACTTTGAACAACCAGCGCAAACGGTGACAACAGCCAACTCCAACTCCTCCTCATCCGCCTCTTCGTCAACGTCGTCGTCTTCGAGCGTCAGCGAGCCCTACGATCGCAATGTCAAAGGTTTAGTGCATAAATATCAGGCGACCACTTCGAGTAGCTCCACTGCGGCCGCCTCTTCGGCTCCCACAACTTGTACCACGGTCGCGGTGAGCACGTTCAGCAGTTTTAAGCCGCGCCCTCGCTCCTACTATGATAATCAGCATACACATAAGTCTTTAATGGGGAAGCCGCACGAGTATAGCGACGGTCGACCGCCGCCAGCGCCAGCCAAGCCCGCAACCACCGCCGCCACGCACTCCTCCCACAATCAAGCCGCTGCCAGCGTTGCCGTTGCCACGCCCATGACAGAGAGCATTTTGGTACAGCAGCAGCAGCAACATCAGCAGCGTCGCTTGCAACAACACGGGAAAACTCATCCACTCGCTAGGCTAAGTTTACCAAAGCAAAGCTTCAATGCCGCCGCTTACAATACCATGTAAAACGTTATCATGTAATGTTTATAACCGTTATTGTTTCATTTGTCCTTCATATACCTTCACGTTTCACGCTCACCTCTTTCGCTCTCTCTCTTCTCTCTTTATTAGTCTTTACGAACGATTATTGTCTCACTTGTTGTGCTCTTTCACAGTCACACAGTCTATAGTTCTTCTATAGTTTTAAGGGCTGTGGACACCTCTTAAGAAAACGATCAAGAAAACTCGCGGTTTTTTAAGGAAAAGGTATGGAGTAAATAGAACCTTGAATTATAGGTAATCTCCACTTTTTCTTTAAGAAAGATTAACCTTGTAGTTATTTCTGAAGAAATAATTGGCAAAAGACTAAAAGACAAGGTTGTATTTTCACTCCTTACAAAAAGTCTATAAAATCTAATACGTTATTAAGCAAATAATGGAAACTGATCCAAAAGTAATTTCACAAGGAAACTTTCATTAAGCATTTCTTTAGAACATTTTGTATGGAATTTTGTCTTTTCTCAAGAGGTGGACACCCAGCTTTAAACGAAAAATAGCTCTTAATTGGTACATTTAATTGTCTTTTGTTAATTTTTTTGTTATTTTTTAAATTAAATGTTCTCCAGAGACTTCATACGACTCGGTATTTCATTCAAAAATCGGTAGTTGTCCATTTGTATCGTTGAATTTAAATGTAATTTAAACCGGGAATAGTACCATTTGTAGCGGAAAACAACAACAGAACCATGCCCCAATCAATGTATATCGGCCCTTTGTCGATTAGAAATGGCCGGCACTCAGCTATATGAGATTTTCGAAATATGGTTCCAATCGCTACAAATTTTCATAGCGATGGCAACAAATATTGCACATACGAGGCGCCCTCAAACCTTCATATGAAGCAATAAATCCAAATTCGTGTAAAACCAAGAAAATAACCAAACATTTGTTTGGTTGGTCGACCCTCAGTGCAATATGTTTCACGGTTTATTTTTCTGGTTCTGAAACATTTTTTTGTTGTTATCATTGCTTGCACTATGTGCCACAATAAGCCTTCAACCTTCCGATAGACGACTTCCGAGAATTCATAATTATGTTTTGTTCTCTGGTTTTTTTGTTTGCATTTTTCCCTTAATTTGTTAAACCCTGTTGTTAGGTTCAACAATTAAGCAAATGCACTTCATTGTTCAATTTCTGTTCTGTTTTTGCTCCATGTGTGTCGCCACGGCCATCTATAAAATTGTATTTGGCTATCTTTGTGAATGCTACAAAATTACACTGCATATTGGATGTCTCATATTTTCGATTAAAGTCATATTAAAAAAAATAAGAGAAAATCAAGTTCTATCCACTCGGTTGTCGAAAAAAAAGCCCTCTATCTTTTTTAGGTGTTTTAATTTAATTAATACACCCAAAATATATACATTTAAGTCCAATCCTATATCAACAACCATACTCACATTAGTGCTGAACTTGGTCAAAATGGGCATACATTTTTATGGGGGCAAAAAAAATGTTTGAAAAGGAAATAGATCTAAAAAAATACAAAATACACCATAATATCAATTTCTATCAAAATAACCCGAAATTAATTTTTTAAAAATTGATTTAAAAAAAATTTTTTTAAATGAGAAAAATACAAGAAAAAATTAAAATTATTGGTTCCCCCCGAAAACATCTCCTTAGGGCAAATGTCCCATTTTTTCTGGAAAGGGTCATATTACCACTTGAGGGGAGCGAGCTAACCAATAATTTTGCCCTTTTCTTGTATTTTTCACAAACTGAGACACATTTTTAAAATCTTTGCCTTTTTGTGCCCCATACAAAAGTTACTATTTTTTCAAAATTAAAAAAAAACATCTGGTCTTTCTTAGTGGCGACCGTGTGGACAAAAATGTTTGGTTTCCTATTTATAATTTATTGTTTTGAAGCTTGTTCTATGTAGTTTTTCCATTATTTGTATTTCGTATTGTTCGTTTAGTAGCGAATTCCCAACGACTCAGATATAGAATGGTATATGATATTAAGCCATAACTTGCTTAAAAAACCCCTACAAACGAATCCCTTCCAACTGTATTAACTTAATAGTAACATGAACGGTGCTAATTGTAAATAGACGCACTTTATGGAAGTCTTGCCTTTAAAGCTTCAACAGTTCAATCAATCTACTGCTTTTTCTACTAAACTAAATATGAAAATAATCAAATTGTAAAGCGAACCACTGCAACAATCGAAAATTATACTCCAATCTAACCCCTTACCGCCTTCGATTGATTCGATTAATAATCCTTCAATGCATCTTACCAATACGAAAGTCTTTACTTTTGTCATCATCATCAGTAGAGTGTTCGCCTCGCATCCAGCTGAGATCACTGTCCAATTCAACCATTTCAGAGAAACTCCTCAAAGCATTTTCCATTACAGCATGGCGCAATGCATTTTGAATAAAAGAGTTTGTATTTCTTCTTAAAATCTGGCGCAATGCAAGTTGAAGCAATAATGTTTGCCAATCCATGTTTTCGCAATCAAGAGAACTGCCATTTACCCTACTGACCTGACCGTGGCACAGAATCGCATCAAACACACGCCCCCACACACTCATTTTAAGCCAACCCATTTTAAGCTCATCATCTCGTTTGTCGTGTGCATACTGAAATCCACAGTCATCATTGTCATTTGAAATTTAGTCTGAACAATTCAAATTTGTGTTGTTGTGCTTTGTTTGTTGGTATTCGGGGCAATCATCCTCAGTCAATTCGTGAACTATTTCATTTGATTTAAGTTTTATTTTCTAATTTTTTTATTTTATGAACATTTTTTCAGCCTTTTCCGCATGTTACGCTCGGTTACTTATTCATTCAGCAACACCAACAACAACAATCACAGCAACAATAATACAAAAACTAATTTATGATTTATTTCGCAAGACGACTGACAAGCCCCAAAACAAAAACAAAATATAGAAGAAGAAAAACCAAAACGACATTTGCAATAATATGTACTTCGCTATATTATGGGTTCTTCAATTCAAATGCACTTTCCCGATTTCATTTTGCTCCCACACATTTGCATACTATTTCTATTACAATAATAATCTGCTATCATTTACAAGTGCGCGCGCTTATTTTTAATCGTCTCTATATATATTTTTAAATTATAATTTTTAATTTAAATCTAATTATAATTATGATAACCTAAAATAAATAATAAATCCACATTGTTTGTAACGCTTTTACCATTGTATTGTATTTTAATTGTAAGAAATTGTAAAACAAAAATTCAACAACAAAAAATACTGCAAAATATAGCAAGAAACCAACCAATTTTGTAAATATTGTAAGATTTTTTTCTATTTTTATGTTTGTATGAAACCACCAATGGTTTTTAAAAATATTAAAACAAATAGCCAAAAATGTGTGTGTTTGCATTTAAATATCGAAATTTATTTCTGTTTGGCGGACACTATCCAGATTTGAACGACGGAAGTGGAAATAAAATAAAGAAATACGCTTCTACGTGCTAAATAGTACAGTTGAACTAACAGAATACCAATTTTATTGCAAATAATATCCCTCCGCCTCGCAAACAAAATCACGTTCTGTTTTGGATGCGTGGCCATCGAGTGCACTACGCCGCTGTTTTTGCCTGAAATGAAGCAAAGTATTCCAAAGTATAGAAAGTTACATTTTATCGTAAGCGACAGGTGCTTACAGAATACATAAAGAAACTTGTTAAAAAACACCTTCTCCCATAGTATTTACTTTTTCTCGCTTACTGAGATTGGCAAACCGTACGGTCAAAACGGGCTAGCAACGAAAAAACCCAAATCCAGATCCAGAAAAATACGATAAAAAACCACAATTAACCATTTTTGGCGGAGCCCCCCTGTAATTAATTAAAAAACATTTTACAATTTATTTTTCTCTCATTAATGAATGTATATATTCCATCCCTGGTTATCATGATATTTGAAGGTTTTAAAGTTTTTCATTTTGCTTTTTTCAATACAAAATTGGTGACATTATCTGAATCTTCGAAACTATCATCAATATTTATATTTGAGAGAGATTTTCGGCAAGAGATGACCCTTGCCACTTCACTTTCGCCAAAAATTAAATTTTGAAATTCATCTATGCGACTACGATACATTCTTTGACCCTTTGTTGGTAATCTTATCGGAAATATTCCGTATTTTATATTTTATTGATCATTTTCCGATTGCTTATCGATATGTTCCATTTCTACTTCATTCCCGATCCATTTAAAAATTATTTTCCAATTCCATTTTGTTGAGATCAAATTTTATTTTGTTCAAGTTCTATTCCCATTTCGTTCCCGACATCATTTCAAACAAGGAACAGCTTCCAATTCGACTAAGTATTTCTCAAGATAAAGGAAAATACGACTATTTCCATTGAATTCTTGAGACTTTTTAGGATGAATTGAAAGGCCAAGTTTCTTAGTCACCATGTACAGCTGTGTTCACAAAAATAGCAGAGCAATTTTAGTTTTTACGATCGGTTCGCTATCCTTCGTTATTTCTCCATAAACTAATTTTTGTGTGCAACTAACGGTGTTCATATACATATCGGTAATCGTTCAAATGCGCAAGTATTAAGAATTCCAAGTTAGGGTTGTTCACAATAATAGCAGTGTTATTATTGTTTTATGTTAAAAAAGGTATTTAAAAAAAACGGGTAGTTCAATGGAAATTCGTATTTTTCCGGTGTGGAAATGCAGGGGATAATTTGAAAAAATATTTTCATTTTTTTTAGCCATGTAAACAATTTTTACCCCGAGGAAAGACAAATAATTATGTTTGATTTCATAAAATCTGAACTAATTCTGCAACCAAAGGCAATATCCTCTTATGCATGAACTGAATTAGAGTGTATACATTTAACAAATAAGTTGAAGAGTCTTCTAAAATATTTATGGAACCAATCCACATAAAATTTTTTTATAAAGTGGATTATCTTGAACATTTTTTTGAATTAAGTGTTATTGTTTTTAAACTAAAATTGTAAGGCTTTAAACGCCTTTAAAAAATAAGAAACCACAAATTTACATGTCTATTCTGGCGCGTGACAAAAGTTACAATTTATTTGCACTTCAATAAGGAGGTAACTAAGGCGGTTACAAGCTTGTAACTGTTCCGGAATTGATCTGTAAAGTGTTCTTTTTGATACAAGCTAATTGAATTGTTTTATTTTTTGTTAATGTAAGGATGTACCGAGTTTATTCTTCGACCCTCATTTTGTGACACAGTGTTACCTTTCTAACAAACTCAAGCTGCACTAGTTCAATATTTATAACTTAAAACTTGATGACTCCTGGCTCCTCTAAATGCCATTTTTGGACATACTTTCATTTTTAACTAAGATCAGAAGGAGCCAACTCGCCTCCCACATGATTTATTTTTTCAACCCAAGGAATCACCTATTCAGTTATTTGCACTGGAATATGGGCCACCCTTTATATACTGTTTAATACCGTTCCATCCCTTTTCAGCCGTTACAAGTAGCTAAAAATATACCATTTAAAACTTTGATGGGCACTCCTATTGGGTCAGAAAATTATTACTTCGGGGCTGTGATGTCGAATCAATATTAAACTGCACTAAGTACGTTCATAGATTTCCGTGGGCACTTAATGAATTTCAAATTTGATTCGACTTATGGTCTTAACAGAGAACTTATATTCATAGAGAAGCGTCATTAGCTCTTCCTCTTCCTTTTTGCTAACTCGGAGCTCGTGCAATTCTGGTTAGTAAGCAGACTGCGGAGTTTGGACAGTGAGTGTACAGACAGCGGCATTTGGCTAACATTTTTTAATTTTTTGTAGTCTGCTAGAAATGTTTTTGTTGTTGGTTCGCTTTTGTTTTTGCTTTTCTTTACAATTGTGTTTTTGTCCCTTTTCTTATTTCGATCGTTTTCTTTGACTAGATCTTGGTTCGTTTGTTTTGATTCATTTTTTTATTCATCTTGCAATTTGGTTTTTTTACTTTTTTTTATGATAGAAAATACATGAACCTAAGAGGCCTCATCAATATTTGTCCATTTAAAATTTTTGGTGATTTTTGAAAGAATTTTTTGTAACAAATCTATTAATTGGGTAGAATATATAAAAAAGTTATACAAAAAAATAAGAAAACATATATGTAGTTACAAAGCAGATAATTTCCATAATTTATCATGTGATTCCAAAAATGCCAAAACCATCAAAATACTTTGTCGCGAATCCAAACAAATCATAGAAAAATATACATGCATATAAGAAAACAGCAGCAGGAGGGATGAAAATCGCCAACAACAACCTGCGCCGCCAATCATAGTAAAAAAACCAAACGGCAAAAAATAGCAAGATGAATAAAAATAAAAAAGAGTAAAGAACAAGTTTTTTAAAATATAACCCTTTAACCGACTAAAAAGCAGAAAATAAATTTCCTTTAAATTAATTTCCGCAATTTCGATTTAAAATTAAGGGTTTTTGGCTACTTTCTTCCTAATAGCATTGCAGATTTTGAAAGCGCCAAAAACCCTTAATTTATATATATATATATATATATATATATATATACAGTTGCGAGCAAAAAAATAGCAGCGCACTATTAGTTTTTACGATGGGTTCGCTATCCTTCGGCTCAGTCAATATTTCTCCATAAACAAATTTTTTTGTGCATCTAACGGTATTCATAAACATAACGGCAATCGTTCAAATGCGCAAGCATTAAGATTTTCAAGTTACTGGATAATTTATTTTCGGGTCAGCGAAAAGTGCAGAGCAAAATAATAGCAGTGTTACAAAAAAATTGGCTAAAAAGCAACGATTGGCTGCTTTTAAACTTTTATTTGCTCTGAACGGTTATAAAAGGAATAATATTGTCTTTTTTAGCAGAATGGGACGATCCAAACATTGCTCAGACGAACTACGAAATATTATACAAGCATTGAATTGATAAGGACATGAATAAAGACAAGGATAACGACCAGATATCCTTTGTGGAACAACAAGATATCATTTGTGGGTCTGCCAACGGTCTGAAATGGGCAAATTAACCCGAAACAGGTGCTCCAAAGCGGTAACGTCTGAACGAATTGACAGACGAACCATCCAGTTATCCCAGAACAATCCTTCTATCAGCTCCATGCAAATCAGGTACGAGCTAAAACTTTCTGAGAGTGCACTTATAATCAGAATACGTCCAATAGAAGCCGGGTTTTTCCTCAAAAGTCCGCGAAAGTCTCTTACCGGACCAAGTAATATCCAGCAAAATGATAGTCCGCCCAAAGCAAGTTAATATAAGGGTTATAAAAAGAACCAAAACAAACGAATCAAGATCTAGTCAAAGAATACGATCGAAATAAGAAAAGGGACAAAAACACAAATGTTAAGAAAAGCAAAAACAAAAGCGAACCAGCAATAAAAATATTTCTAACAGACTACAAAAAATTAAAAAATGTTAGCCAAATGCCGTAGTCTGTACACTCACTGTCCAAACTCCGCAGTCTGCTTACTCACCAGAATTGCACGAGCTCCGAGTTAGCTAAAAGGAAGAGGAAGAGCTAATGACGCTTCTCTATGAATATAAGTTCTCTGGTCTTAATCCCTTATAGACCGAATCGTTATTTTTGGTTCTCACTGTATATATTTCGTTGCGTGGCGCACACTGAACGTACCCAAGCCAACAGTGCTGCTTACTTACTTATCAGTATTTTAGTTCAGTATCTCCAGTATCTCTTAAAAGATAATAATTATTAAGTATTAATATTTGGAAAAAATTTTTTATTTTAAATATTACTCATATTTTTTATATAATTTGTAATTAATTTGCTATACATATTTTACTATTTAACCCAACATGCTTTGTTGAATTGTTTCAATTCCGTTTTTTGGGAATTCCCTTTGCTAATATAAAAAAGCAACACCGTCATCGTGTAAAATTTTACACCATCCAGAGGTTGCAGGCGAGTTTTTTTGCAGGAAAAATAAATTTTCGCAGTGGGAAAAATCACAATAAAAAACGCTATTATTGTGCAATTTGCAAAAGCATTTGAAAACATAATCACAAAGAACGTAAAGTTAATGACGCACTGAATTCGGATCGATCGTGCGTTAGTGCGGGGGTAAAAACGGCAAAATAAAAATTTTCGACGTGGCTTTGTGCTAATTTTTGTTTTTTTTCCTCTTGATTTTTCAATTTCAATTTGTGCGTACGCTCATCTGCAAATCTCCGTCGTCGTCGCGTCTTTTGACGAAACGTAGAAGGGAAACGGACGAAGCGGAATCGAACGCAAAAATTGACGACAATGACGGACACAGCTGCGGCAAAGGTGACTCCAGAGAAGAGCGACCCCGAGATGAAGGGCTGGCTACTAAAGTGGACCAACTACATCAAGGGCTACCAGCGACGCTGGTTTGTGCTGTCAAAGGGTGTGCTCAGCTATTACCGCAACCAGGGCGAGATTAACCACACTTGCCGCGGCACCATCTCGCTTCACGGGGCCCTCATCCATACGGTGGACTCGTGCACGTTCGTCATTTCGAACGGTGGCACGCAGACCTTCCACATCAAGGCCGCCAACGAAGTGGAACGCCAGTCGTGGGTGACGGCGCTGGAGCTGGCCAAAGCGAAAGCCATCCGTGCCATGGAAAGCGAAGAAGAGGAGGAGGAGGAGACAGCACAGGTGGTGCCTAGCCAGGAGATCAACACTGTGGTGCGAGATCTCTCCGAGCGCCTTGAGAATTTGCGCACCTGTTACGACTTGATCACAAAACATGGCATTGCGCTGCAGCGCTCACTTGGTGACCTCGAGTCGAACGAAGAGGACTCGCTGGCCAGCCGCACAAAGATCGTGAATGAGCGTGCCACACTCTTTCGCATCACATCGAATGCGATGATAAATGCGTGCACCGACTATCTGCGCACAGCCGAATCCCAGGGTCACAAGTGGTCCAAGATGCTGCAGCACGAGCGCGAACAACGTCAGCGTCTCGAGGAGATTGTCGAGCAACTGGCAAAGCAACACACTCAGCTCGAGCAGGCAGCCAACCAGGCGCGTCACAGCAAGAACTCTCAGCCCATCCAAGGCTCGTCCAAACTGACTTTGTCGCACTCAACAGTTACCTCGGACGACGAAAACGAATTCTTCGATGCGGAGGAGAACAACGCCACTGGCTTCGCCGACGACTCGCCGCGCGACACCGAGGACGATGCCTTCATCATGAGTCTGCAGCAGCAGAAGCGCCGCAAAAATTCCGGGAACGAGCAGACGAACACGAGTAGCTCGTCGGAAAATGAGGAGCTGAAAAACCCCAAGCAGCCGCAGCAGGTGTTTTTAAATTACTTTCCTTAGAAAATGCTTGAATGTTTTGATTGCATTTGGCCTCCTTCTTTTTTTCGGTTTTTACAAACTTGGCCACAAAATACCGTCCACAAACAATTTTTTTGTAGTTTCCAAAATTAAATAAGAACAACATTGGAGGAAAAATTATAAAAAAAATCATAAAGATTGAAAGCCAAAAAATTTACCAAAAAATACCCAAAAAACGTTCGGTCAAACCTCGAAATGAACGCTCTACATATTTATTACGAAAGTATCCTATTCTAAGCTTTGTGTATTGCTATGAGTATAATGAGGGCGTAAAAATGTCCCAAAATGTAGGGGGAACCTAAATTTTAGCCATTTGTATTTCAACCGTAGACACACTTTTTAAAGACCGGTTTTAAAATTCGCTTTCTTCTGCAGGTGTGTGTGGTTGGCCCGGATATAGACGAACAGCAGCAGCGGGTATCGAGCGACACAGTCGACCGGGCCAGTGTTAAGAAACATTCGATTGTCGCCGCGAATCCTCGTACCAGTGACAAACCTTTGAAAATGCGACGCACACGCGTCCCCGACAAACCCAATTATCCACTGAATCTGTGGTCCATCATGAAAAACTGCATCGGCAAGGAGCTCTCCAAGATACCCATGCCGGTGAACTTCAATGAGCCGCTATCGATGCTGCAGCGTCTGACCGAAGACTATGAGTACTCGGAACTTCTGGATGCGGCCGCCAATGCCAGCGACGAGTGTGAGCAGCTCGCTTATGTGGCGGCCTTCACTATTTCGAGCTACTCGACCACGGCCAATCGCACGGGCAAGCCATTCAATCCGTTGCTCGGTGAAACTTTCGAGTGTGACCGCACCGACGACCTCGGCTGGCGCTGCTTTGCCGAGCAGGTTTCTCATCATCCGCCCATGGCGGCCATTCATTGTGAGGGTCGCGACTGGTCCTGCTGGCAGGAGTTCACGATGACAAGCAAGTTTCGCGGCAAATACTTGCAGGTGAGCTAATTGGGTCATTCATTGGTGGAAAAAATAATCAATTTTTATTTTCACATTTTTGCAATTATTTTCATTGTGTCTTCGCCATGTTTCTATGCCGCGATGACATTTTCAATTCAATACAATTTTAGATTAACTTGAGATTAGATCAACTCGCTTTCATTGCATTCATTAATTAGGCATTGCGTCTTCTTAGTCGGAAGGGTGGATTTTGAATACCCTTTTAAGAATAAATAATTTCAAATCTATGTAGCAGCGTCACCTTATGATATCGACAGAAACATACAAACTTTCCTGTTCACCCAAACGTATGACAATTCGCAATATGCCGCCGTCTCGTGTTATTTCTCTATCACGCAAACCCAAGGCAAGCCCATAATTAAATTTTATTTGTTTAAATTTTAGTTAATACATATACATGCGTTTGTATGTATGTGTAACCGGTAGCATAGCGTGTCGATTGAAACTAATTTCGCGGAAAGGTGTCCGAATAGGAAACTTCAGATTCTACGAAAATCGAAGAGAGCGGAAATATGGCATTTGTTTGATAATATTAAGTAACGTAATGGGGCGTAGCAGCAGTCGATAAAACAGCAATTTCTAAAACTTCTTATTACGTTCCGTTTGTTTTATATTATTTCGTAATTGTTTAAATTCGTAACGTGAAGTCATCGGAGCCGTAAGGTGAAAAGTCCAATCTCTATTATTCCTCAGAAATCGAAAAAACGTCTTAATAATCCTCAATAATCCACACAAATTGTGAATGGGTAAATGATAATGGAGGTTGTTAGTTTTGTTTTTTTATCATATTGCATTCAAAAGGTCACAACAATTCTTGACTACTACGGAAATTGTATATGGATTTTGTATAAGAACAAATTGGTAATATCTTCGGTTTGAGTCTTAAGTTTTTTCACGTTTCAAAAAATGTATGGCGTCGCATGGTTTAGTATTTTGAATTGAAACCACTAATCCGCGGATTAGCTGTCATTTCACGTCCGTAAAAATTGATTTCTGAATCGCCTTTAAAATAAAACAATTTTCGAGTACTAATTATTTTTTAATTCTTCTTCAAATGCTTTAATTTTTTTCTTAATAAAAACCTTTTTTTTAAATTTATTTGTATTCTGTTTTTGGCGATTTGTTTTTAAAACCGTTTCTTTTAAATCTTTTTAATTTTATTTAGTTTTTTTTTAAATTGCACAATCCGTTGACTTTGGTTAATAATTAATTTCTTTAGTAATATAAGAAAGAAATATATTTTTTTAAACATTTAAATATTTTGTCTTGACAAATCTTTTAATTTCATCCTTTTCATCATTTGAGCTGTTTTTTTAAAGTGGTATAAAATGCAAAATGAGTTACAATAAACGAAAGCGTCAAGTAACTAATGACATACAGTGGCCGCGAGATAATTAGGGACAGCCTATTTTAGTCATTTTCAATGACTTCCAAAATGTTTAGGATATTAACTTGGGTACCATTGGAAAGGTCTCCTGGAGCCATTAATCCGTTACATATCGAGAAAATGCCTGTTGATGTTAGAGGTACTTTTCGAACTTTTTCCTGAGGGCTATACAATTTTTGTTTGGATGCAAAAAGTTCTGCTGGTCAAAATAAAAATTTTTTTACAAAAGAAAGTTTTGTGATAAAAAATTCTCCAGAATTTTGGAAATATTTCGAAAACCTGTTGGGTAATTTGGCACGTCGGGTAATGTGGCAGTAGAGCTTTTCTCTATGTTGTTGTTGGAATTTTTGAAAACTCTAAATTACGAAAGTTGTTGTTTTACTCAAGCTTTATTTTCTGTAAAAACCGACTCGATCGCACGTGTTTGTACCGGTGCGACACAATTGTGTGAAAAAAATATTTAAAACGTTTAAATTTTTTTTTGTGTTAATTTCGATAAAAGTTTTATTTAAGATATGGGAAAAATCTTTAATAACATTAGGCAGGTTCTCGAATTTACTTTTCAGTGATATCAGTACTAACGAAAACAATAACAAAATATATGTTGTTTTTAAATCAATAAATTTACCCACTGTCAAGTAATTTGGTACTTTTTTGTCGGATTTGGTTTCTCTTGTCCAATATTATCAATTATAATCAAAAAAAATCATAAATATAATTCGTTTTTATTTAATTTTTTATCCTAGCATTTTAGCGTGTTTTTTTATTGGTGCCACATTACCCGCATAGTCGGATAATTTAGCATTTACAAAATGACTTGTTTTTACATGAAGACGGTCGTCTGTGGTGGAAATGTAGATAAACCTTTAAAATGGCGCCTTAGGTTTCTCGATATTCCAAGCCATCCGATTTTAACTGAGAAAATACGAAACCAAAATACCCGACACTCCCTTACAAATTTATCAAAAACTTCCCAAAATTCAGGAGCATTTTTTATCACAAAACTTCCTTTAATAAAAAAAATAGTTTAATAAGACCAGTGCAACTTTTTGCAGCCCAAAAAAAATTATATAGCCCCGAGGAAAAAAGTTCGAAAAGTACCTAAAACTTCAACAGGCATTTTCTGAGAACGGGCTCAGGAGACCTTTAAAATGGTACCCAAGTTAATATTCTTAAAATTTTGGAAGTCATTCAAAATGACTAAAATATGCTGTCCCTAATTATCTGACCGCCATTGTAGGCATGTATGCATATCTTACGAACGTTATCAATTCGTTTTAGAAAAACGTGAATAAAAACGGCTTATTCACAAAAGTTTTGAAAATCCATCCTAATTCCGCTTATTTACTTACTTTTGCAGGTCATCCCATTGGGCAGTGCATGTGTGCAATTCCAAGCGAGCGGCAACAAATACACTTGGCGCAAGGTCACCACCACAGTCAACAACATAATCGTTGGCAAGCTGTGGGTCGACCAGCACGGCGAAATGGAAATCAAAGGTCTGAATGCGGCCTCCGGTATCAAATGTGTCCTCAAGTACATACCATACTCGTACTTCTCGCGCGAAACTCAGCGGCGCGTTACCGGCGTAGTCATGAATCGCCAAAACCAAGTGAAGTGGGTGCTGCGCGGCACCTGGGACAGCAAAATCGAAATTGCACAAGTGCTGACCACATCTGGCTCAGTTGACAGCCCCGTCAACAAGACGGGCGCCTACAAGACGGTCTGGACCAGACGAATGCCGCCGACCGATAGCGAAAAATACTACAATTTCACGCTACTCGCATGCCAGTTGAACGAAATGGAAGACAATTTGGCGCCTACCGACTCCCGCCTGCGTCCCGACCAGCGGCTTATGGAGACTGGCGCCTGGGACGACAGCAATCGCGAGAAGGTACGCCTGGAAGAGAAGCAACGTCTGAAGAGGCGGGCCCGAGAGGCGGAAGCCGAGGCCGCCGCAGACACGGGACGTCCATATCCGCCCTACCAGCCAGTGTGGTTTGCACGCGAAAAAGAGGAGGGCACCGACCATGTCGTGCACGTGTTCAAGGGCACGTACTGGGAGCACAAGCGCGACCAGGACTGGTCGCAATGCCCGGACCTGTTCTAAACTCCTTTTCATATTATAACTATTAAATATAAACAAACAGAAATATATATATAAAATATACCTACGTTTACGAATTACTATACTACGAATTGCAAAGTCAAACTAAACATCAGTCGCGCACTCTACACACATTTACAACAACAACCAATAAATATTCTTATTCTAAATATTACACGCCATTGAAGCAGAGAATTTTAAATATTTTAAAATCTAAATAATAGATAATACTTTTTACTATAATTTACCACGGCTGACAAACGATGAATACTGCAAATTTAACTAAACGAACAATATTTGATTATATTGATCGACCTTCTTCTTCCTCCTCTTTTAATACGATTCTTTTTTCATTTTAGTTTGCTTTTTTTTTTAATGTACATAATGAAACGATGAAAGCAAATGAATATGTTAAATGTTATTATGCAATTATATAGTATTATTTAAATAAAGCAAAAACAAATTATATGGTTAAACTAATAAAGTGCAAAGTACTAATTCCCAACTGACAACTGACGGCCGAATACCTTAGTAGTGACCATCGTTATGAGTTGTAACTCCACTCATAACTCTTGATTGCTGTTGATTTTGTGAATTTAATGACACTGCGCACTGTGGGACAAATTTAAACTTTTGGAATAATACTGGCAAATAAGATCCTAAATAGAGACCGACCGAAATCTTTTTTTGTTTTTTTAATTTTTTTTTCGATTGGAATCGAAATACCTCTGCCAAAGCCGCCATTTTGCCGACCCAAAGTTTTTGAAGAAGAAACCTTGAAATCTAAGTTTGGCTTACTGCGTATAGATTGATTTTAGTTTGCGAAAATGTCATTTCAATGATTTTTTGTTTATTGGAGTAATTTCTGCGTGCGCATCAATTGGAAGTAATTTCCGAATTGTTGCTGAATTACGGTTTTTCGTTGGCGCTTACGATATTTTCGCTGTCATGAATTCAAGCTACTGTAGCTCATAAGCTTCACTTACGATAAAATGAATACTTTTACGCATTCTTAACATTTTGTAATGGATAAATGAAAAGCTAGTGCTGATGCTGTTTAAATGTATGTGATACAAATGAGGATTTCTTACATTCTTACTACGAGTTCATTAACACTATAACACACGAATAATTATTCAATGTAGGTAACATTTTGCAAACTATGTATCGATGGTCATTCGTTGACACCTCGTAACTAACATTTTTTGACTTGGATAACTCAACGAAAAAAATTTCAGTTACGAGGTGTCAACGTATGACCTAAACTTATTTGAAGTCGCTGAACACGAAAATCAGAAACTTTTTTTTTTTTTTTATGAATGTAACTTCATACCGATCGGATTAAATTTACAAAATTGCATTTCATTAGGGCAATTTACGAGTTGGTGCAAATGGTCTTGCAGAAGTGCAAATACAAATATTTATTGCATACTTTTACACCACAACAATAAAATATACAGATTTGCATTTCCTACGCTCGAGCAAATATGCAACACAGAAAACGTATAGCTTTTATATGTAATGCCGAATGCAAATCTGTATATTTTGTTGGTGTGATACAAAAATATCCAATAAATATTTGCATTTGCACTTCTGCACATCTGCAAGACCAACTCGTGCATTGCCTTATTGTGAAAATGTTAAGCCTAATATGAGTGCAATCGGTTGAAACAGAGATTTGGCAGGCCTTTTGTGAAATGTTCTTTATTTTAAAATTGAAATACTAAAGTTTGGCTGAAATAGTGATTGCCTCAGTATTCATAAGAGTCGTTTTAAAATAAAATTATTGCTCGTTAAATTTTCTCTACTTGAAACAAAAAAAACAACAATACATTTTTAAAATATTTTTTTTTTCAATTTTAATTAAAATTTTAAGGACTTACTACAAAGCAGTTCTTATTTGGAACATGAAATTTAACGAGAAATAGTTTTACTTGAAAAACCGGTGATAATAGGAGAACACAATTATTTAAGCCAAACTTAAGTGTTTTAGAATCTTAACCCTTAAAGTCCTAGAATCGAAATACGAGGAATTTTGTTATGAGAATTTTGGTTCTAGGATGATTTTAGGCTGAAAAACACGAATTTCAAGTCCGTTTGTCAAAAAAATGTTACCTGGAAGCGCCAGGTGAAAAAGATTGAAGACCGCCTGTAGACGGTCTTAGGACTTTAGCTGAAAAAAAATAAAACTTTTGCAGTAAAAAAAATCGTTTTTTTCGAAGTAAATTGTACATTGATCATTACAGGTAAATACTAACAGACAAAAAAAAAACAAAATTTATTTTGAAAACAAAAAGATGTTATCATTTCTTGCTCCAGTGTAAATTTTTTTTTCCTCTAAGTCCTAAGACCGTCTACAGAAGGTTTTCACAAAAAACTCGATTTTAACCACAATTTTGATTCACAAATCAAACTACCAACAAAATATCAAAATAAACCTTCAAACAACTTACCGGAGTCGATTGAGCACTGCGAAGTATTTTTTTTTAAATTTGAATTTACACAAAAATTTTTAGTAATTTTCGCGCCTGTTTTTGCAAAATTTTTGACAGAAGTTGCTGTAGATTTCAAAACTGTCACCGGATCGCGTTGAAACCGACACCATTCGATAGGTAAATTCAATCCGATGAATAAAGTCTAACGCTTAGAGCGTGAAAAGTATTGAGTTTGAATAGAATTGCTTTTTAGTGATGACCTTCTGTAGACGGTCTTAGGACTTTAAGGGTTAAGAAAATGTAAAATTCCATACAAAATGGGGTTTAAAAAATGCATAAAGTTAGGGTTCTTAAGCGTATTTTGAATGGAATTTTGGCTTTCTTTTCTTTAAAATGCAGAAAATTTCACTTTAAAAAGATAAGGAATCGATATGCCCAATTTAAATTCTACTGCTGCTGTGCTGTTATCATCCGAATACGTCGTTTTGTATCATTTATTAATGTATCTCGCTGTTGTCCCTTCCACAATAGAACACAAAATACACTTGTGAGTATATCGCAAATAAATATACATTTAATAGTACTTTCAACATTTCAGCGTTAGTCATCTCCAAGTAATTCTCGTCCGTCAATTAAATAATAAACACGCGTGTGTGTGTGTATGTGTATTTTAAAGCTAACAAAAACAAGATAAGTAAGGTAAAGAACAGCGATTGCATCGCTCGTTGCCGGCTCGTTTACAAATCACCCGATGTTTGCGATGGATTCAATATATTCAACGACTTGAGTAGGGCCTCCACCGAGGGATCACGTCCACGGAACCGACGGAATACCTCCGCGGTGGGCACAGAGCCGCCAGACGCCAAGAAAGTCTCCTTGAAGCGTTTGCCCACCGACGCCATGTCCGTGGGGTTCTGTGCGAAGGCATCGCTGATGTCCGCCGCAATGATTTTCGAATACAAATGACTGAACTGGGCGGCGGCCCAGTCACCCGAAAAGATTTCCGTCATCGAACAGGGATGGGCATCCTTCTTTTCCAACGGCATACAACGGTAGACGGGCCATAACTTCTTCACCACATCTAACCAGAAATCGCCCGACTGATGCAGTTCTATATCGAGATTGGCCAGATACAATTCCTGGCACAGGTTATAGCCCGCCATGTGAGTCTTCAGCAAATTTGCATTTGCGGCCATTGTGTCGGAAACCGGTTCATCGGTGGCATAGTGTCCGGAGAGGGTCTTCAGTATCGTTGGGTTGTCGAGGAAATTGGTCATTACATTGCCCGACACCTGTGAGGCGTCCCATTCGATGTTCGAGAGCCCCGCCAAGTCGGTGAAAGCGGCCCTGGTCAGCAGATGTTGCATAGCCGTGCCGAAGGTTTTGAAAACCATTCGCAGGTCCTCGAAATTCAGTAGATACGGCTTGCCGTAAACGGGCGCCGTGAAGTTGAAAATCAGGGCGCACAAAGGCGCCAGTCCTGCCGACTGATTGCGATTGCGTATGCCCACCATCCAACCATTGTTCTTGCCAAATTTATTTTCCTTCGAATAGCAGTCGACGTAGAAACCGCCTACGGGCGTGGCTGCGGAGTCGCAATCGAAGACGTCAAAGTACTTGACCGCTGGTTGCCACACCTCCGCTTCGGGGCGCTCGACAATTTTGATGTTGAAGAGTTTCTCGCTCAAACTGAACAGGCCGGAAAAGACTCGCGGCAATGGGAAAAATTCACGCAGAGCCTCCTCGTCGATTTGATGGTTGGCAATGAGGTATTTGCGCTGCCAGTAGGCGACATCGTACAGATCCAGTTTATCCTGGAAGCCCTTTTCGACGGCGAACTGCTGCAGTTGCGCGACTTCCACCGACTGCGCAGGACCAGCGTATTGTAGTAATTTTGCAAAGATCTGCTTGAGATTGCCGACGCTCTGCACCATTTTCGTCTGCATGGACATGTCGGCGAAGGTTTGATAGCCTGAAAGATATTTATCATTATTAAAGTAATCATTTCCCCCCAACTAAACTGCAACCGACCTAGTAGATTTGCCTGTCTCTTACGCATCGCTCTGATATTCTCCACATGCGTGCTGTTCTCCAGACTCTTCTCCACTTGGCCTGTGGCCTTGCGCACATTCGCCTGCCAAACATTCCAGCGTTGTGTACGGTCGGGGCAGTACTTTAGGAAGCCGTCGACAATTTGTGGCAGGAGCGATATCTTCCAAGGCCCTTGAGCCGGCTGGCTGGGGTCTTTGGCCGTCGCCTCGAGGAGAGTGGCCGGGAAATCGCGTACTAGTTGGAAATCGCTTACACTATGTGCGAACGAATGCACTGAAATGTTGACTTTGTTCTTGAAATTGCCACGCTCCTTGCCTAGCTGGGAAATGACCTCTTTAAGCACGTCACGTGATCCCTTTTCCAATGTGAGACCATTCAGCTTTCCCTCCAATTGGTACTTTTGCAGCAGACGACTTTCGTCGCCCGACACCTGTTCCGTATGCTGCGTGAACTCATCGTACAACGTTTGGCTGTTGTACTTGGAGGCACGAGCAATTCGAGCCCGCTCGTGTATGTTCATATACGACTTGGTGGGTATTAATGTGCAGTTACCTAGGTACAGAGCCTTAGCTATGCCCCATGTGGTATCCAGCGGCCCGGTAACTTCGTCTAGTTCGCGGAAAATTTTCGGTGTGTCCACCCGCCCTTTTTGCTGGGTAACGTCCTCTTCAATACGTTTCACCACCTTCTCTACCGCAGAAGCATGCTGACCAATTGCTCCCAGGCAGTTCTCAATGCTGATGTTATTAAAGGCGGGAAGACCGTCTGCATTTATGATCCCATCGCCCGCCTGTGCATCTTCACCGATCTCAGGCACCCTAGTGAAATAGTGGACAAATCGAAATTATGAAATGGTTATGCCGAATGCCGACAACAGTTGATCTTCACTTACAGCACAATGTAGCCATGTGTCCGATGTGTAGTGTGCAGATAACGTCGAGCGGCATTCGAGATTGGAGTCTGCCGCAATGTGAACATTTTCCAGGGATTTTAATAAAAATAAGGTTTCCTAAATGCACGTCGAAAAGTTTACACAACCTCCCAAAGGGTTGTCAAAATTCGGAATTCGGATCATATGGCAGGGTTGTAGAGATGAGCGATATATTTGTACCGGTGATTAAATAGTCGTGAATGATGCTTTCAAATCACCGTGATTCGAAATAACCTTCATGAAAACATCTCTGCAAGACACTACAGTAGCATTAACGAGACGTTACGAGTAGTTCGATTGACGATTATTTTTGACCGATTATTGCAAGTCGATTTAATTGAACAATCGATTCTTTTTTTTCGATTATCGAGTTTTAAAGTCCACTTGATTTTTGCAATTTTTTATTTTTTATTATGTATTTTGACGTCCTAAAACCGAATAAAAACATTTTTTGTCGCAAAAATCTGCTTTCCGAGATATAAAATTTATGTTTCGATTTTCCATTACACAATCTTTTTACTTTCTTTTTTAAAAGTCACTCAAGAATCTTGAGTGACTTTTAAAAAAGTAACTTCATTAATTTTATAGCGTAAGGACCGTGTAGTTTTCAACATTAAATTTGTAATTTCTTCGATGCTGTTAAAAGAGGTACTTTAAAGATATGGAAACAACTGAATTTCAAAAATTTTTTCTTTGCGACTGAAATTTCACAGCTGTTTTGGTTTTGTAAGACTCATTGCTAATAGTACAAATTACAAGCTCGAACTCTTTCGTTACAAGATTTTATTTTTACAAGAATTTAGTAAAAAATTAATAGTCTTTAATATCTTTTTTTATTTTCGTGGTTGGCTTTGGGTTCTTTCACTATTTTACCTCAATAAATATTTCAAAACCAATTAGGTCTCCAAAAACTTAAATCCAAAACGCAAAGTTATACACAAGGAATCGTGAGCAACGTGATTCGGGTACCCAAATCCTCAGAACACTATTAATCTAGTCAGCTGTTCTTGTTTTCCCAAATAGATTTTTTTTTACACAGATAAGTACGAAAATGGGATTATTAACGAGAATCGCAAGGAGAACACTTGCTACCGCCACAGATGCACCGAGACGTCGTGTCGTGGTTACAGGTACCGGAGCCGTTACTCCGTTAGCCAACAATGCTCCGGAATCTTGGCGGCGAATAATGGCTGGAGATGCAGCAGTCAACAGCCTTGGTGAACAATTTAAAGGACTGCCATGTCAGGTGGCAGCACAAATCTCACGAGAACAACTTCAGCCACAACTGGAACAGCACCTAAGCAAAAGTGACTTTAAGCTGATGAGCAATGCAACACAGTTGGCAGTACTTGCTGCAGAAGAAGCCTTGATGGCGGCTCAATTAAAACCGAACACATTAACCGCTGGGCAGCGTGAACTCTTTGGCGTTTGTGTAGGCATGGGCATGTTCGATTTGAGCGAGGTCTATGGTTCGTGGCAGCAACTGCAACGTGGCTACACTCGAGTCAGTCCATTCTTCGTGCCGCGCTTGCTGCCCAGCATGGCTTGCGGGCATATCAGCATGCGCCACGGACTGCGCGGTCCCAATCATTCCGTGTCTACAGCATGTGCCACCGGAGCTCATGCCATCGGCGATGCTATGCGTTTCATAAGGAACGGTGATGCAGATGTAATGCTCGCGGGCAGTGGCGAATCGTGTATCGATCCCCTATCCATTGCAGGATTCTGTAGACTGCGGGCACTTAGCACTGCCCACAATGATAACCCTAAGGTGGCCTCACGCCCCTTTGACAAAAATCGTGATGGCTTTGTGATGGGTGAAGGGGCGGCCGTACTTGTGCTGGAGGAGTTGGAACATGCACGTCGTCGAAAGGCTCCAATTCTAGCAGAGATACTTGGCTATGGGCTCTCTGGTGATGCCCATCACATTACGTCGCCCAGCGAGGACGGTTCGGGCGCTACATTGGCAATGCAACGAGCAATTAAGGATGCGGGCGTTGCTCCAGAGGACATCACTTATGTAAACGCTCATGCCACGTCGACTCCCATGGGTGATCGCATTGAGGCACATGCCGTGGGTCGGGTCTTCGGTTCACATGCGTCGCTGGTGCGTGTCTCGTCGACAAAGGGCGCTCACGGTCATCTGTTGGGCTCTTCGGGAAACCTCGAGGCCGTTTTTGTAGTACAAGCATGTGTCGATAATGTGCTGCCGCCCTCGATCAACATCGCTGAGTTGGATGAAGCGATTAAGGTAAACGTAGTCACGAAAGCGGAGCCCTGGAACAAGGATGCGAATGTTCGGCGCATTGCAATTAAGAATTCTTTTGGATTTGGTGGCACCAATGCTTCGCTTTGCATTGCCAGTTTTAAGGAGTAACTGAAAAGATTGTGCATTTGTTAAGTTTCACAAAAAAAATGGTTATTTTTAAGCCAAAGATTGTTATCAATAAAATTTTATAAAGAAAATAAATTTAAAATGGGGCCCGGGGGCAACCGCCCGAAATTAAATATTTTTCCTCGTACTTTTCTGATTCTATAGACTGTATCCCTATTTTCTAAAATGGGAGCTCTGCGTGAACTGAAGATCAATTTTATGGTTTTTATAACATCCACTAGCGTGGTCCAAAATCGTATGGAGAAAATTTTTTGTTCGCAGTTTATATGAGAAAATCCGAGTCTCGGGGGGCACGTGTTAATGTTGACCTAGGATGCCAAATTTTTTTGTGAATTTTTTCTCACAAAATGAAACTATTTGAAGGGGCTCGTGGATCTATAGCGAAAAAAGTTAATTTTGGACCACGCTAATGCACACAAGTGTCGAAGGGCATATTGTTTTTGTGACACCGTTTGTAATGCCCAATGGAGGCGAGGTCTGTAAAAAAAACCATTCAGCATCGTCTCTTGAGTCGGTCTAGACATTTCTCGAAACTTGTATTTCTTTTGAAAATTATGTCGGGAACGGAACAGGAACAAAAAGGAATTGTACCGGAACGAAATGGAATTGGATCGATTCGAAATAGAATTGGACCGGAACGAAATGGAATTGGAACAACATTTTGAAATGGATCATGAATGAAGTCGAAGTGTCAGCCCGAATACGCTACTTTTAAGCCCTACCCCCATCAGCGGAGTTTAAAAATAAAAGTTTTTTAATTTTTAGGAAAAATGTTTAGTTCTTAAATTTTATTTGGAAAACTTCTGTAAAAATGTATACATGTACATGAATTAAATTAATTAAAATTTGTGTCTGTTACGGGTTTGTTTCACTTTTTGCCTGCGTTGTGGTCTTACTCAATTCGTAACGATTTCATCTCATCTTTTCAGCAATTCACAATGTTTAAATTCTTTATGCGCTCTTCGTCTCGTCCGTATTTAGTATAATTATGTATGTTTGAATTAGTAATTAAACATTTGTTTGCTCATAAATGTGGCTGTGTGTGTGTGAATGTGTTTTGCGAATTAGAAGTAATTTTTTTAATTCCATTGAGGAAAAATAGCAGATTTCTTTTACGTTTCTTAAATAATATAAGCTATGCTATATAGCTCATTGTTCTTGCATAGCATTTTTGTGAGCATGAATTGAAAGTGGAGAGATAACAGAGTGTAAAGAGAGAAAGTGTAGAAATGAGTTTGGGAAAACGTAAACAAATGACAAAAGGGACAAAGGGGCGTGTGTGAGGGGTTGAAACATTTCCGGCAATTGATTTTCAAATTCTTGCAAAAATGCTTTTCTTTTTATGGTTTTGTTTTCTTTGTCACTTTGCTTTTACACAGTTGTGATTAATTTCTTTTAAATTTTTTACAAGTTTTTACTTAAGTTCTTAGAAATGAAAAGAAAAAATCCTTACATTTAGAAATATTTATTTTACGATAATTCTATACTAAATTTAGTTTATTATATTTAAAGTAAACATACTTTTAATTGTAAAATATATAATATATGCTACGTTACAATACAACTACATAAATATGTGTTTTTGTTTTGTTTTTATTATTATTGATTTTTCATTCTTTTAGTTGTTAATTTTAATTTTTAATTTATTATAATTTATTTTTATTTGGAAATCAAGATTTATTCGAAATTTAAATTTTTATTTTTACTGTACAATATTAGAATTAGTGTGTGTGTTTGTGTGTGTGAAAATTCTAAAACTTTTATATATATTTTTCGACAAATTTTTATATTTTTAAAAATTTAATTTAATTTTTTTTCAGCATTTTGCGGATGTCTAGCTTTTAACAAACTTTAAATCTTGCAATGTCCTAAAGTTGGTTAAATGCTAAAATGTACGTATTTCCGGTAGGGTAGAGGGTAGGGTGTAGTAGCTTAAGGAAGGCAGCTCTTTTGAAAATGTCTGCTTAAATTGTATTTAAGAAGAACGTATTTCCAGAACACTTGAAAGTACCATTGACAAGCTATTTTTAGGGTTTTTGTTTCTGTTTAATTCTGTTGAAACATTTAATCACATTTAAATAGAGGAAGTTCGACAATTTAATATGATTCAATGCTGCTTTCTGTGTGTGTGTGTGTGTGTGTGTGAGTGTGTGTTTTTTTCGGAGCTAATTATTTCAATATGTATACTTATTGCGGTAAATGTTATGAATTAAGTATAAAAAATATCTTTACGTTTTATTTTCTGGCTATTCAAAATGTTCTCAACTATATGCGAATTGGGTACGAAGAAGTGCAGTTCCGAAATTGTGTGGCATAATTGACAACATGAGTTTCAAGACTTGGAAGAGTTAAAGAAATCGACAACATAACGATGAACGACGAACACAATATAAGGATGGCATTGCATGGTAGACGCGAAACTGCCGAACAAATATACTCGGCATGCAACTAAGTCTACAGTAAATTATAATAATAAGACTTTATTGGATTTTTTTTATTAAATACAAAAGAAAAGGAAACGAAACGAAACGAAAAGAAAAAAACGAAAAAAAAATAAACTAGACTACAAAAAATGAAGTGGATACGGCCGGAAATAGAGTTGCAAGAAAATATAGTCAGACGCGCGTAATAAATTAAACTAGAGTACACACTAAGTTCGCATAGAAAATTCACAAAATTTAATATCCTTTAGGTAAGCGGCCGAATACCTAAACTAAGAACTGCTTACACCACACCACAGTGTTTTGTTTTATTTTGTTTCTTGTTTGCCTAAAGCTTCATCATTCTAAATAACAACAGAATTCGTACAGCCAATCCAGAGCGTATGGTGTTTTGGATTCTGCTTGGCTGGCTGGTGATTTGTTAAGTTTTGAGATTATGTCGTATTTAAAAATATATAATGTTTTACCTGGAAGGGTAGTTCTACATATGTAGATATCTATGTCTGTGTTTGTATACATATATGTATAGAAACGTGTATTTAAGCGCTAATAAAGTTGTAAATACGTAGTTGTATCGTTGTCCTAATATTTGTTCATCATTTAAGCGAACAACTATGTACATTTCGTCCATTCGTCCAACGCATTTGACCAAACCACTTAACTGGTTAGACTGGATTCAGTTAAGTAGCGCATCCATTGTGTATGGAAACGGTGGTTGTTGTTTGATTTGTTGTTGTTGTTGTTGGTGGTGGTGCTGCAGCAACTGGTGCTGATGATGATGCTGTTGTTGTTGCTCAAGCGATGACGATGATGATGCCGCTGATGACGGTCAGTCTAGTATCACAACCTGCGATTCGATTGGTCTGCTCGCTACCACCGGTTTAATGGGCAGATTTCGCCAGGGTTTGCGCGCCGCTCGACGCAAATCGATTGGTGAGAGTATCTTTCGCGTTTTTCTACAAAATAATACAAATTTTCCGTCAAGTTTGGATATTTTCCAACTTTAAATTTACAAGTTGTCACTTACTTGCTTGCCTCGGTTGCTCTGAAGTAAACATCATCGGGCGCATCCATCCAGCTGATAACCTGCTTGCGACCATTACCAGTACGCGCCATTTGTGCAATTTTCGGCTTGCCATTTAACTGGGGAGAAAGTAAAACACAGAAAACATTAAGATAATTCCAATTCAAATGAAAACAAAGTGTTCCCAAATGTCTCATTACGTGATGTCTAGACAAAGGTTGTCCGGATGCGGCCATCATAGCGGCAAATTGCTCAGGACTGGGACAATGCGACGGCATTGGATCCTTATTGGGACGTTTAGGGGGAGGGCCAGCGGGCACAATAGTCACTGCAAAGAAAATGGAAGGATGAACATTTTTACAGAAAATTTATGAATACGAAGTAATTTTAGCTTATTAATATTTCTGTGCGAAAGTTTGTCTTTGAGTCTCTTTTTAGCTTTTGAACTACAGCCACAATTCATGTTGCTACTTTTCTGTTTGCTTGTTCAAGTGATCTTTTCATAGCATACAACAAAATTATATACTAAAAACAACCTGAAAACCGGTTACTTTTATTTTAGGTCACGGTAGGATCAACTACAGCGTCCATTGTAGTCGCATATTATTATTTTACAACCCTTGCAATGCCGGGTATGAAAAAACTAGTAAATAAATGTTAAAAAGTGAATTGTATATACAGAGAATCCACTTTCCAACCATTTGCTGATTTTTGAAAATAAGTAGTTGAGAAAAATGTAAAAGATTTCGAGAAAATCGATTTATTTTATTTTTTAGTATTATTTTATAGAACATAGATGATGAGTTATTATCCGAAGGAATTGGTATCCAGGTATCAAAATAAAAGGTTCATTTTTTCGGAACGCCTAACAAAAGTAATTAATATAAATATTAGGGCTCTTGTTATTCGAATAATCGATTACCCGAATAAACCGGATACCTAACTATTCGACTATTACTATTCGATTAGAAGTATTCGACTAGTCGATCGCATTCGACTATTCGATTAACCGTTCACTGTCGACTAGTCGGTTAACCGTTGATATTCGGTTAGTCGAATATTAGGAATTTAAAAATCGAAATCTTCAATGACACACTCAAAAGAGAAACTATATGCATTGTGCGACGCTTAGCAAATTTAATTTCGTTTGTAATTTTCCTTTTGGCAGTTGAAACTTTTTCTTTTGATTTCGATTTGAACTCTTATTCGGTTAACAGAATATGAACGGTTAACCGACTAGTCGACAGTGGACGGTTAATCGAATAGTCGATGCTGAGCGACTAATCGAATATCATTAACCGAATAGTATTCGTACACTAATCGTTACTAATCGTTACTAATCGGACGTTCGGTTAACCGGTTTTTTTATTATTCGAATAATTTCAAGAGCCCTAATAAATATAGTAAGTTTTAAGCTATCGTGATGACAGACAGACGGACAAAGCTAAATCGACTCAGGAGGTGATGCTGATCAAAAATATATATACATTTCCATACCGGACACGCCCGCTTATGGGCGTTACAAACGTTGTGTCAAAGTGAATATACCCTGCCACAGTGTGTGTGAGGGTATACAAATCATATGAATTAAAAGTTTGATTTCTGTATTTACATTAGACTCAACACAGTTGAATGTTGTTACGAAGTACTCTAGTGTCTTAGTGCAGACAACACAGTTAAATTAGTGTGAGTCCCGGGGCACCGCGATATAGAAGGGAATGAAATGTACGCTGGGTTGGCGAAGAAGGGAGTTAAATTGGATGCTAACCTATTGCTGGTACCTGCGAGGCACTTCCCATACAATTCAATATTTAAAAAAATGTTATGCTTGGGCTCCCAATGAACATTTTTCAATGGGATATGGTTATATGCTATCAATTCTAAGTTCAATGTTACAATTCAATATTTCAAAATGCTACACTTGGGCTTCCAATCAAAATATTTGATAATTGTTTTCATTCATTTATTATGACCAAAGGCAAAAACAACGTTTTTAGGACCAGCAAAGCGGACCGGGCCCTGCTAGTCCTGTATAAAGATAATAAAACTATTTTAATGTCACAAAACAGATGGACGAACATAAGTTACAGTCACACTACTATGATGTTCTGGCATTAAGTACACCAAACATTAATCCAACTACATTTTATCCCTGTCTTATTGGACATCCATATATTAGGATGCGTCTTGTGTCCAACAACTGGTGTCGGAACTGTAATGAACCCGATTAGGAGGAAATACTTGAACATGCCCTACGCTGGCCAGATGCAGACTAAAAATACTGGGAGAGGCCTTCTTTAACTCAATAAGGGTAAATCTCGGATTTGATAAAGATCACGAGGAAGGGACTGTAAATTTCGAGTGAACAGAGAGTCGTGGTAAAACCCGCTCAAATGTACTATTAGACCAAAAATCACATTCCCAAAATTTGTAGGGTTTTAGTACAAATAAAATTAATTAATTAAAAATCGATTTTACAAAAAAAAATGAGACGAAAAACCATAATTATCTATTTTGGGGGGATCAACCCCTACCCGGACCAATAACCCAACCTTTTTCTCTGTCTGGCTAAAAAAATGTACGACTACAAAAAAAGTATGCTTCAAATGAGAACCAGAGAAAAAAAAAACAATTTCTTCCCTGTTAAATCTTTTAGTTGGTTATTTATCTGAACAAAATATTTCTCTATAAAAAAAATTGTTCAAAACTAACATTTTCTTCCTCAAACATTTGTTAATAGAAAAAATGTGTTTAGCAACAATAAACAATTTACCTTCAGTTCCGTTTAATATTTGCTCTTCGTGTGCTCGCTTTCGTAATGTGGAGGGTGCGGGCGCCGCTGGTATTATCGTCAAATCCTTTTCGGCAACAATGACTTCCACCACTTTATTGGGTATGCGATCGTAGAGCAAACTGCCATCGGGCGCTTTCGGTGGTTTCGGGAATGACACAACATCGGGCTTGGGCATTTTATCCTTTGGTGTCAGCACCAACCATTCATGCGGACCAATGCCGGGCGAACCCAAACGATTGGCAATTTTGGTGACACTGCCACGTTCCTTCTTCTTGAGGTGAAGCATTAGTTTGATTTCGGCATGCGATTTGCCAGTTATACGATTGGTAACTGGAAAAGAAATGATATTGTATGACAATTCTGAAGCGCCTCCGACTCACTTACATTCTTGTTTGACCAGCTGGGAATTTATTGCATACGAAGCCTGTCGTGCCGCCTTCTTCGGTTTGATGAAGCTTGTGCAAATAATGCGCGCCAGCCGCGTCATCGGATTCGTGTGCAAATAGAAGGCCGTACGCGTCTTCATAATGGGACGTGGCGAGCCCGAACTGATGGCTATGCCATGCGCTTGCGCGTAATGCCGAGCCAAGTGGGTCTTCAGTTTGAATTCCTTGCCACAATTGACAATTGAACATCTGAAAACAATACTTCTAAATTTTCGTAAATCAATTGGAAAACTCATTCTGTACGAGCCACTCACTTGTGCAATGAACGATTCGATAAGTCGCTAACTTTTTCCTCCTCAACGATTTCCACAACTTTCTTTTTCGCTTCGCTTTCGACGTCGTTTTTACATTGCACGGCATTTTTGAGACCACCGTATTTTTTCCAGTAATCCCAGCATATTTGACACAAGCGACTCGCCATGTGACCGGTAACCCAAGGATACCACTGAAGGGGATGATACAAGATACGTTATTAGGCGTACAAAAGATCTTGAATGTGACCGCGCTTACCTGAGACGATTTAACTGTTGAGCAAGATTCGCATGGTTTGCCATTGTTGGACAAATCGGCACCACCATTTGTGGTGCCATTGTAAATGCTAGCACCGCCCTTAATTGAGGCGCCACCCCCCTTGGCGGTATTATATTGCGGCACATAGACCTGTTTCAATTTTAATTCCGCTTCCACCGCCTTGACACGCTTCTGTTGCACATAACGATCCGTGGTCTTCCACATGTAATAATATTCAATAATCTGTTTCAACGTTTTCCACGGAAGCTACAATAAAAGAAATGGCAACAATTGCAGTGATTCCTTCTCAAATGGGTGACGCTTTCGAAGAGTTTGAAAACTTACAAAATCTTGTCGAATATCATTAAAGTCTTTGCCGTATTTATCCAAAGCTTCTTCGAAGAGATTCGCCTCAGATGCACTCCAATCCTCAATTTCGTCGCGACAGAGCACAGGCCCGGTGGAAGGAACTAACGAACACATTGCCTCCTCGATGGAGTAACTGTGCTTGTGCAGAATGTCCATGGCATGAAACTGGAAAAAGAAAAACGATAATAAATTCCAATTAGAAATACTGAAAGGATTCGCCTGCACTTCACACTTACCAGTGTGATATCGCGACTTGCGGCTGCCGCTGACATATGCAACGAAGGCTGCTTCACCGAACTGCTGCAGTCCAAGGCGCGCGCAAATGTACCAATCGAACGTGATACTACCAAGAACTGGTCGATCTTGCGATCGGTCAAACTGTGCTGCGGCGTCCAAACCAACGTCTCCAATTCGTCCAGTTTGCGTTCGTCTGTGGCGATGTCTTTGAGCTTGGCAGGTATTTCACTTTGATAGCGACTGCCCACGCGTATCTCGCCTTTGTCGGCGAGCAGAGTCTTTTGATTCGGATCGAAGACTAAGCAGTAGAAAAAGGTGTCCTGAAACGAGCCAACACAATGACACTTTAACAATGAAATGACGAAGACAATCAAATATGAATGCAAAATGGCCCATCGCTGCAGTAGGCAGTGATTTTGAGGTGGTACGAAATTTACGACTCACGTCTTTATTGAGATAGCTCTGCAACGATTCGGTCTCGTTTAGCAGCGTTACCGAACATTTGCCTCGTATTTGGGTGGCGGGCAGCGTCTCCACTTGACGCGACAAAAACAGCTCACGATGTTTGATCTGATAGCGTTGCTTGGACGTTAACGATTCACCCTTCTCGCCAGTCGAGGCATTATTATTGTTTGCAGCGGTGCCAGTGCCCACACCGCCCGGCGTGGCATTCACCGGACTGATGCGATGATCTTCATCCAGGGCAGCTGAAATGTCAAACACAAACAATTTATAATTTACATTTTCCAAAATTCTTTCGTTCGGTTTTAGATATTCTATTCCAATTACTTAAACCAATTGTTGCAAGAAATTTCGGTGATAGTAACTAGGTTTTTTGTTGTTTTCTTTTACGTGTAAGTTTTTAGTACGAATTTGGGTATATTGACTACGGAAAAACTAATGCTACGAATTAAAATAATAACAAAAAAAAACTACAAAATAAAAGTTGGACTAATTGAAAATTTGTTTTTTTTTCTACTACGTTTTATGATATGTTATGAAGTTGATTGAGTTTGTGGTACCTATCGAAGGATCTAATACTGCTTGTGCGGCTTGCTCTTCTCCTACTGGTGTTCTAAGCCAGGTTTTCTTCAGCTTCATGGCGAGTGGGGAATCTTCAGCGGTTGCCACTACGTAAGTGAAAATTGCATTCAATTTGGTTAGCATTAAGTTAAGTTAATCACATTATTGTTATTGTTGTACACGAATTTATTTGATTTTTCTAATTTGTGTTAAATTGGTATTAAAAAAATGGCACCTAATAATAAAAATTGTAGCCCTCATTCCATATTTTATGCTGCTAACACATTTCGAAACTTTTTTTACATGTTTGTTAAAAAAGTTTTTGTTTTACGGCGTTTGTATTCGAACCAAATTACTGAAATTCGTGTTTCGATTCCAATTTTCGTTAGGGAAAAATTTAGTTTGCAATGCAAATTTCAATACGATTTGCTCGTTAACGAATGTCGTAAATCGGTTGATAAATACAATTATATTTTTAAAACTAAAATAAAGGAGAGAAATTTTTGTGCATTTTGAGTGTCAGGCTGTTTTTAGTATATAATTTTGTTGTATGCAATGAAAAGATCACTTGATTTTTGTTTTAACTATCGATTCCATGCAAAGTATATACGTAATTTGAAATAGTAATACAAATGGCGAGCTTCAATCAATGAAAAACCCTTTGCACCATAAAATCTGTAAATTTTATAATTCAACATTTTCCAATTGACCAACAGTCTTTATGAGCACTAAAAAGTCACAAAAACGGCGCAACATTGCCCTGTGGCATCTATATTAAAAATCTCTGTGTTTGTGGTGGGTGGTGAATGTTCATACAGTTCTTTTTTTCATACTTCCCGATGAAATAGAAGGTTGACATTCGGTACGAGGCTTTATGAGGCGGAGCTAATGATGAGAGAAACCCCTAACTTCTTAAAATGGGAGTGGTTCCCGCCCCTTTGACTAATCTATGTTATAAAATCTCTGGCGAGGTGGGCCATTTAGCCAACGTGTAATAAATCTGATAGTTGTACATTTTTTAAGCCTATTTCCAATATCAATTGACATTTCAACTTGAGACACCACGATTGACCCAAACACTGAAATAATACTCAATTTCAAATTTAAAGTAAATATTGTGAACTCAATTGACCAGATTGTATTCTGACACTCATTTACAAGACTAGAGTCCAATACACGAACCAAAGGGACCATACTGATTGCGGTAATCGTTGAACCACAACTTTACGTGATAGCTACAGGGTCGCTCATACAAGACAAAACTCAATAAAACAAAAGATAAAAATATTCAAACCTTTTCAAATTACTTAAAAATATTCAAACCTTTTCAAATTACTTGATTTAATATTGGAATTTTTGCCCGATAAAAATATTCATTAACAACATAATGGAGATCTGAGATACTGATACCTTCCCTCCAAAGCATCTTATCCAACAAAATAAGAATTTTTCATAAAAATGTTTTTAGATTTAAATTATTTAGTTTCACACGTTCATATTTTTAGTTTAAACATTAACTTATCTTATTTTAAAGGCGTTCTAGTCTCCAAAATATTCAAAATGAATTTAAGCGAGACATTTCTTCCGAGAGTTTTACTATTCCGCTACACTGTTACAATGTAATGTAACGTAACACATAGTTCAAACGCCGCATGATCATTAACTTAAAAAATTGTCCATTGCAAATATTTGTATTTTCAAATATTTTCATTTAAAGGATTTTGTCTAAAAAATGCATGTGGAAAATACATTTATAAATATTTCCTATTGAAAACAACAATGAAAAAAGCGTAAAAATGTTTTTTTGTTTTATATGGGAGCCCACCCTAGTTTTTGTCTGATTCTGTAACTTTCTCTTACTTTTGAAGCGAAAAACATGTTCCTAAAGTTCGATATCTCCAAAACTGCGACCGCTATCGTGCGGACAGACAGACGGAAATGGCTAAATCGACTCAGGAGGTGATGCTGATCAAGAATGGAAATACTTTTCGATACCGGACACGCCTCTGTATGGGCGCTACAAAAGTTGTGTCAAAGTTAATATACCCTTGTCACAGTGTGGGTGAGGGTATGTTAGCATTGAACTTTTTTTTTAAATGAATTTAATTTTAAAGATTTGTATTGCAATTTATAAGATAAAAGTCCTAACCTATAAAAACGGCTAATGCCATTAGAAAAAGCGTAATCGAATAAGCTTTAACCAACGTTCTGCTTCTGTTCTGTTTCCAACTAGTACTGTGCAAATATCCTTATCGGGAGTTTCGGAAGAAATATTCAAACTTATCCGGTATTTCAAGCGAATAGAATTTCATATTAAATGTTTTGTTGCTGCAGTCTTTTTTGCATACAACAATTAAGTGGAAATTTACCTACGTATTTAACAAAGCATTTTGCCAGAAATGTGTAAGTGTCCCCGATCACAGCGTTTTTTCGGAATAAGTAAAATATTTTGGACAAAACAAATGGTACAGGACATCGTTTTTCGCCCGTATTTCGCTTCACCGAAACTCTCAATAAGGGTGAATTAATATAAAACGCGTTTTCCGAGAGATAAAATTTGTGTTTCTAGAGATTCCAAATATGAAACAACTTAATTTTCTGAAAAACTATCTAATTGTGATGCAAGATTTTGCCCTTTTCTCTTGATTGTGTTTATTAAAAACATTTTTGATCAAAATCAATAAATTATCTTCTTCAAAAAAACGTGCAAATGTTCGAAAGTTTGTAAGCAACTGACAAAACCATGTTTATAAAAATATGTGCTCCATAATAACTGTCAATGTGGCCTAGACAATTGAATGAAGAACTTCATTTAATGTTGCAATTAGAGCACTCGCAGGTGAAAAAATCATATACATATATTTCCAAAAGTTAAAGAAACACGAAAAAAGATATTCTCAATAGTTCAAACAAATAGAAGCGCCGCCGAAATTAAAAGGAAAAAAACCAGACCAAGTACGGAAAAAAAAAATAATTTTTGAGTTTTACATTTAATACGTACAGTAAGGGGTGGAAAAAAAGTCATGAAAGCGCGTTGTGTTGCGTTGCGGTACGGTGCAGTGGGTGGGTGGTTGAGTGAGACTAGCAAGACGCGAGGTAAAAGGTTAATGGTAGGGGGGTGATTGGTGGGTGTGGGCATGTGGTAGATAGGGGGAGGGGTTGATGGGACACTTTTGCTCCTCCTATGGACTTTGTTTTTCGGTGGAATTCGCGCAAGTGTGTATGTATGAAGGAAAAAGAGGATTATAGAGCAAATTACGTACAAAACACATTTCGTCCATTTGCAAATGGAGAAAAAGTTGAAAAGTTTTTAAATTACAAACTGAGGAAATCTTTGAAATATGAAAATCCATAGCAATTAGGGTTAAATGCTGAAATGGCTTGAATTGGACATTTGCAAATTTTGTGTTGGGATTTTAAATGTAATTTCGTTTTGATGAATAGTGAAAATACTTTTGCATTCACAAAAGTGTGGGTCGATGAGTGGTGCAGCAGCAGCCGTTGGATAAGCAGGCATAAAGCTACGCAGGACGATGCAGCATTTTTGGGAGGGTCGCGTGGGAGCGTTAGTATATTTCGTTGCTTTTAACCAAATGTAGGTACTCGTACGTGTGACTGTGTGTAGGGAGTGCGAAGGAGCGGTGGAGTGAAGTGAATGGGGATGTGTGTAGTGAATGTGTACTTGCAGCTTTTCATACATACACATTAAAACAAACACACACACACACACACACGCTCAAGCATAGAATGAGGCTATCGGCTACACTCCTCTTCCTGCCTCCTACCATTCCTCAGGCGAATGCGAGTAGCTATGCAGATACATGTTGTTGCTGATGTTTTGTATTAGATGTTGCTACGGATGCGGATGCTGGCTTCTCTTCTATTCTGTTCTGTTGCTGCTGCTCCTGCTGTTACTCTTGTTTTGCAGTTGATACCGATGATGCTGTTGATGGCGTGCTGTTGTTGTTGTTGTTGTGGGAAAATGGGTCTAGATCCGTGCCTCGAGTCGAAAGCAAGTGTGAGTCGCGGCCGCAATCGGCTTCTGAGGCTGGGGTGCTTCGGATGGGCCGGACTGGGTGGTTTCAAATGGGCTTGCGGTAATATTTTTATATGCGTGGTTGTGTGTATGTGTATGTGTATGAGTGGTTCTCCATCCAAGTAGGCGACTTTCGGTTAAGAGGGTGACAACGATGATTGGTAGGAGATAGTATTTGTATTTTGTTAACAAACAAAAACGACAAGCATTGAGTTTAGTACAGCCACCACCGCCGACGCCCACGTGCCCATCAACAAACAACACAATGTAGCGGATAAGGAATGAAGTCAGTCGTCCGTCGTCCTCCTTCAAAGTGCAAATCGATATTAAGCTGTTCTTTTTCGGCTTTTTCCTTGTACGTTTTTGTCCAAACTTTATGGAATTGTTGAACGTATAAATTTGTACACGTATTTATGGTATAGAGGTAGCACTTGAACACTAGTCTAGCCTGTGTACGCAATGCCTTTTTCCAAACACATTTGTTTACTTTATCGAATTGAAATTATTCCTTTATCCTTTTTAATTTCATCCAAGGCCCACTCAATTCGCTATGCATTTTGGTTCTCGAGATACTAACCGCCACAAGTAAATATGTATACATTTTAAAAATTCCGAAGTACCTAGTGTGCAATGCGCCTCAAAAGAACAACAATTTCATGTAATCACGCTTCATACATTTTCACATTTCCATTTTGTGGCCAACAAGCTTTGACATCCGCATGCCAAAATGGAGGGCAATTTGGATAAATGTGAAAAGCCTTTTTGGGAGCGTTTTTTCCTTTTTTCAAAGGATATCTATTTTCCCCTATTCCAAAAACTATGATTTAAATTGCGTTTTAGTTGGTGGCACTATTTAAGCCACTAATGAGCATTCGTGCTTTTTTTCTAAACATTTCACTCTACTCGGACAGCCAAATGCTCTATTCTCTACGCTAAATTTGAAATCGTAGCCTCGCAGCCATAATATGTACTTACGTTGATGTTTATCGGCCAATTGCACCAATGGATTCGGCAGATCACGTCTTCGATAGAAGCACATAACTTTCGCCTCAACATTGCCCGTTTGGTTTTTATTCAATTCTTCTATGCGGCGTATGAGAAACGGGCCATTTGGAGTGGTCTCAACGTAGACATAGTCTGCAAAGGAAAAACCAAAAGAATTCAGAATTTATTGTATCAACATCATCTACCGTTTTATCAAATCAAATTAATCATAATCGAGTGACAGTTGCTCTAATAAACATACAGTAAATTAATAAAAAAAAATAAATAAAAAATATCCCCGGTTGATCTAAAAGCCGAGCGAAGCATTCAATAGTGTGGCCAAGCAGTGCGAACGCATGCAAACGGTCGCTGCAGAGTGCGAATGGATAATCATGCAGCGTAACCGTAACACAGAATGCTGCATAACGACGACCATGGCGGGCATCAAGAGATAAGCGAACCTGTCGCACACTCGTCGGCCATTTAGCCAACGAGCAACGAGCCAGAAAGACAGTCCGAAAACCAATAGAGCAGCCCCAAACCCACATAGCCCGAAATGAAAATGGACAAGTGATCGAACAAGAGAAACACACGCACACACACCAGAAGAAAATGAAATTAATCTTTTTACATTTAGTAACAGCAGCCAGCAGGCAACTAGCCACACACGAATGATGGCACGAAGAAAGGGGCGAAACAGCCAACTCAGGCTGAAGCAGCGACGCAGTACATAAAAAATATTTAAAATGAAAATGGACCATGCAAGAAAAGCGCACTACTTATGAGTGTTGTTGCACTCAAAAGATAATATTTTTATGACTTTTTAATGGTTGAAAATAGGAAAAGAAATTTCTTCCAATGAAACCCAATTTTGATACTCTATCGGAAATTGTCAAGATTAATTTCGCATGGGCCAGAGCAGTTTGATGACGTTTTACTGCTTGTTAGACTCAGCAGGTACGAATACAGTGCTCTATAATCATGTTAAGCAACAGTATCAGGCGAAACATACTTCTCATTATATTCCTAAAAAATCTCTCTACAATGATTTATTACGAAATCGTTTATGTTTTGCCTTACCGGCAGGACATGCTTTTAAACATTATCTATTTACTTTCTAGCCGTTCGGTTTCTTCTACCAGTCTTAGAAAACGGAAAATATCTCAAAATAATGGTAAATCGAAACCTCACAAATGTGTGTACATAAGTATGTTGTATGACGTAGTCAAATCAAGAAAAATTATCCACGCCATGGTAAATTTTGATAAGGAATGCAGTCAGTGCAACTTGGTGCACTTGCCCGCTCCACAAAATCGATTCCAATTGGACTGGCGGACGACGCGAAGTGTAGCCACTACTTTTTGCATTCATTAGAGGAATTTGTAGTGAAATGCAAATTTTGTATTCCAATTTCATTTCATTATGCTCTCACGTCGGCTTTCTTCGCTCGCTCTTTCCTAATATGTTTTATTAAAATTAGCTGCTCAGCCGACTGCAGCAGCAGACAAAAGCTGCACTGCCAAGAAGCGGCCGACGTCGTTTTACAATTTGAAAAGTGTGTAGTTTCCTTTATCAACAAGTAAATTAGCAAAATCTCACAACTTTTAGCACTTGTTCTCTAGTTAGTGCAAAAAAATTTATTGACTTCCCCGTGCACTTTCATATATATATGTACTGGAGTCGCAGCCGCGGAGTCTCATTTGCGGCCGACCGAAAGACGATGCAAAAGGGAAAATGGAAAATTTTTCTCACCTCCAACTCGATACATATTTGTGGCCATTTTCACTCGATTATCACGCACAATTTCACATGCAAAGTGTTCAGCACTTTTTCAATAATGTTTTTCAGTAGTTTTCATGCAATTTATTTGACATTTAATCTCGTAAATTTTAATTTGTTATGATTGCATTTTATAGAAGACGCGTTTTTTTCGTCGCCATCTTAGAAAATTACTAAAATTTCATTTCTCTGTTTTTTCCGTTTTTCTTCTTCTTGTTTGGTGCAGTGTTGCATTGAATGAAAATTGTACGAATACTACTCTTGTGATCACAGTTGCCAGATTAATATCTCACAAATTTGAAAAAATCTCAGGTGAGACAACTAGCTTTGGAGCGGAGCTGGAGCAATGGAGCAGGGGGACTGTAATCGGAGTGGAGCCGGAGCTTGAAGCAATGAAAATTAGGATATTCCACTACTCCTATTAAATATTTGAAAAATAAATAAGCCGCAAAATAGACAATTTTTTTAATTTGCCAACTTTATTACATGCTATTGAAATTCTATTTGCGTCAATAGGCAGCGGAATTGTTTAATCTGAAATTGGAAAACAGTTGGTGAAAATGTGTTGACGTGCGGCTGCGGAATTGTTTAATCTGAAATTGGAAAACAGTTGGTGAAAATGTGTTGTCGTCCGTAAGGATAAGGGCATACATTAACCAAAGGCAAAACAAATCAATAAATACAGTTTTAATAAAATGTTGTTATATCGAAATAGATTCAGCATAATAACCCTTGCAATTATATCAATTAGTTTTTCTCATTAATTTGTAGCAACTCTCGTTTTTAGTAAACACACAGTGTAAGCGCTCCGGCTTTCGATCTTTGGTTCGCAATCTTTGGCTTGTTCAAAACATTGGGGCAAATCTGGCTTCCGATGCTTGTTCGAGAACAAATATTCAGTGTATGAAGGCGGTATGTAACACAAAATATAAAATTGACTTTTTAGCAAAAGTGAAGTGACAAGGGTCATCTCTTCCTCATATCTCTCCCAATTGTAAGTATTAATGATAGGTTTAAAGATTCAGAATCGACAAAGAAGACATGTCACCAAAATTGAAACAGATTCACTCGAAATAATTTTTATGTTTCATCAACCCCTTTAAGCCCGGTATGCAGATGAGAAAAAATTCCGTTCCCATAAGCAAACCTATGTAAAAAAAAACGAAGCGAACAACAAACAAAATTTAAATTCCCTCTAGCGTATGCAGAGAAAGTGAAAAGGAGTTGTTTTTTGAGTACTTTGGAGATATTTTTTGATAACCAGCACAGCCAAATTAATGGAATGACCTTAATGTTGCTTTGAAAACAATTTATATTAGCCGCACAATCACTCACAAAAATTGTATTTACATTTTATTTACAAAATTCAAAAAATTTAAATGTCAAAAACTATTTTGTTCTACACAAAACAAAATATATGTCAATTCTCCAAAACGGAATTTCGTCACATCTGCATACCGAGCTTTAATTTAAAGCAATTATCAAACTTCGTTGCCAAATTACAAATTGAAAGCAGACTTTATTTTCATATATCGTTGCACAACATTTGTAACGCCCATAAGGAGGCGTGTCCGCTACAGAAAATTATATATATTCTTGATCAGCATCACCACCTGAGTCGATTTACCCACGTCTGTATGTCTGCCCGTCTGTCTGTCATCACGAAATTGAAAAACAAATGTTTGTTGTGTTAGATTGAAAATGTTTAGAAATGGACATTCGCGGCTCAAAAACTTGAGTTCAAAAACTAAATTGTTTTATGTTCGAAATACTTCTAAATGGGTCATATTGTGTGGGCCTATTTCAGCTTAGGCATAGCCGAGAGCCCCAAAAGTCTGTCAAAGTGACAGGAAGAATCTTATGACATCATGCTTTATAACTGTAAACGGCGTTATGGCGGTATCTACTCTTCTATATTTCTTGGTTTTTACTAGTGTTGGTCCGATACCACTAAAGTATCGATACTTTACACAAAATATCGAGTACTTTTCCAGCAAAATTTTTAAAAAAGTTTTTTTTTACTGTTTTTGATTAAAAAAATGTTTTTTTTTTATTGAAAAGCGGTAAGAGGATTATCTTCGGTCCGACATTTTTCTATATTTTGTTTATCATTTTTCGACCACTTTTCGATAATTTTTCAATATTCTATCAATAATTTCATTCCACTTGATTTCCGAAAATTACGAATCGATAGCTCAATAGAAGTGAATTTATCTTATTTTTAATTAATTAAGCATTTTTTTGTAAAGTGTTTAGGTTTTGTGCAGTGCTGCCACTTATCGAGTCCCTCAATGAAAAATAACCGAATAAAAAAGTATCGAGTATGTACTTATCGGAGCAACACTAGTTTTTACGGGAATTGACGTGGCCGCCGAGCAAAATTTTCTTGGTTCCGCCGAGATTTTTGTGAAATTTAAGATAATAAGGGCCAACAAATTTACGTTAATTAAGAGTCCAAGAGGCACCATAATTGTGAAATTCATTTTAAGATAATAAGGGCCAAAAATTTACGTTAATTAAGAGTCCAAGAGGCACCATAATACGATGACGACTTACGAGGAGTTTATTCAACAGAATGAGGACAGGGATGGAGTGCGTTTGACGTGGAATGTTTGGCCATCGAGTCGCAGTAAGTCAAATTTTAATTTTTCTTTTTCAGATGTATTGGGCTAGATTTATTGGTGCCGTCCGGCGGTCATTTCTTTTTTTCTAATTTTTCTGTGTGCGTGTGTATTGCCTCGCTGTCCGATTCTTTTTTTCTTTTTTTTTAATTAATGGAAAATCATTTTCAGTTGAGGCGACTCGACTGGTTGTACCTCTGGCCTGTCTATACCAGCCGTTGAAGGAACGGCCCGATCTGCCACCCATACAGTACGAACCAGTATTGTGTACGCGTAGCAACTGCAGAGCTATATTGAATCCACTCTGCCAAGTCGATTATCGAGCGAAATTGTGGGTGTGCAACTTCTGCTTCCAAAGGAATCCGGTAAGTGTATTTTGTCGTTCATTCCAATTGGAAAGCGGTACTCATTGCCATCAAAATAGTTTCCACCCCAATATGCGGCCATTTCGGAGCAGCACCAACCCGCGGAATTGATTCCCGGCTTTAGTACCATTGAGTACACTATATCGCGAGCTCCGTGCATGCCGCCAGTGTTTATCTTCTTGGTGGACACTTGCATGGATGAGGAGGAGCTGGATGCACTGAAGGATTCGCTGCAGATGTCATTGAGTTTGTTGCCCCCAAATGCCCTGGTGGGTCTAATCACCTTCGGCAAAATGATCCAAGTGCATGAACTGGGCGCCGAGGGCTGTTCTAAGAGTTATGTGTTCCGCGGCACAAAGGACCTGACGGCCAAGCAGGTGCAGGATATGTTGGGTATTGGCCGTCCTACGGGCGCTGCTCCAGGTGGCCCTGGACAGCCCGGCCAGCAGATGCCGGGTCCGGGACAACAGCGTATGAATCCCGCCAGCGCGGTGCCGCCTGCCAATCGTTTCCTGCAGCCCATCTCCAAGTGCGACATTGCGTTGGGCGACTTGCTGAGCGAATTGCAGCGCGATCCTTGGCCGGTGCCACAGGGCAAGCGTTACCTGCGCTCCACAGGAGCGGCGTTGGCCATTGCGGTCGGCCTGCTCGAGTGCACCTACCCGAATACGGGTGGGCGCGTTCTGGGCTTTGTCGGCGGTCCTTGCTCCCAGGGTCCCGGCCAAGTTGTCGACGACGAGCTGAAACATCCCATACGCTCTCACCACGACATCCACAAGGACAATGCCAAATTCATGAAGAAGGGCATCAAGCACTACGACGCTTTGGCACTGCGAGCCGCCACCAACGGCCACTGCATTGACATCTACTCGTGCGCGTTGGATCAGACCGGACTCATGGAGATGAAGCAGTGCTGCAATTCGACGGGCGGCCATATGGTCATGGGCGATTCCTTCAATTCGTCGCTGTTCAAACAGACGTTCCAGCGTGTGTTTGCGCGCGACGCTCGAGGCGATCTGAAGATGGCCTTCAATGGCACGCTGGAAGTGAAGTGCTCGCGCGAGCTGAAAATCTCGGGTGGCATCGGCTCGTGTGTGTCGCTGAATGTGAAGAGCCCGTCGGTGTCGGACGTGGAGATCGGCATGGGCAGCACGGTGCAGTGGAAGCTGTGCACGCTAAATCCAAGCTCGACAATGGCGTTCTTCTTCGAGGTGGTGAACCAGCATGCGGCACCAATGCCGCAGGGAGGCCGCGGCTGCATACAGTTCATAACGCAGTACCAGCATCCGGGCGGTCAGCGGCGTATACGCGTAACGACATTAGCAAGAAAGTAAGTATTCACTTCTGGTTGCCACCCTCAATGGACGGGAACTAAACTCGATTTGGGTACATTCCAGTTGGGCAGACGCCACCACCAATCTGCACCACATCAGTGCTGGCTTCGATCAAGAAGCGGCTGCGGTCATTATGTCGCGCATGGTGGTCTATCGAGCCGAGACAGATGAGGGCCCCGATATTCTGCGCTGGGTCGATAGACAACTCATTCGCCTGGTATGTTCTCGACTTGTTCTCGGCCCTTTTCCCAGCTAACCTCTACAACTTTTCGGTTTTCATTGCAGTGCCAGAAATTCGGCGAATACGGCAAGGACGATCCGAACAGTTTCCGCTTGGCTCAGAATTTCAGCCTCTTCCCGCAGTTCATGTACCACCTGCGTCGCTCGCAGTTCCTCCAAGTCTTCAACAACTCCCCCGACGAGACCACATTCTACCGGCACATGCTGATGCGCGAGGACCTCACCCAGTCGTTGATCATGATTCAGCCGATCCTCTACAGCTACTCGTTCAATGGCCCGCCCGAGCCAGTACTGCTCGACACCTCGTCCATTCAGCCCGACCGCATACTGCTGATGGACACCTTCTTCCAGATCTTGATCTACCACGGCGAAACCATAGCCCAGTGGCGTGCTCTGAAATACCAAGATATGCCGGAGTATGAGAATTTCAAGCAACTGCTGCAGGCCCCAGTAGACGATGCGCAGGAAATCCTGCAGACACGCTTCCCCATGCCGCGCTACATCGACACCGAGCATGGCGGCTCGCAGGCGCGTTTCCTGCTCTCGAAAGTGAACCCGTCGCAGACACACAACAATATGTATGCGTATGGAGGACAGGTGAGTGTCGTTTTGGTTTTTTCATTCCGATTTGTTCGATTTTTTTTGCTTTCCGTTATTGAATTTTTATTTTATTTTATTTTTACATTTTTATTTGCCTGTGCTCGTCCATTTTTAATTTTGGTACTTCATCGTTGAATTTTTGATTTGTCATAAATTTAAACGAATTGAAAAAAAATGCAGCAACCAATTGGCCAATCGACGGTATTTATGATTTTTTATAATTTCTTTAAACTACAAAATTTGCTTTTGAGAAATTTGTTGGTGATGGCACATCATTTCGGTTTAATATGGTTCAACCACATTTACATTTTATTGTGTAAGTCGCATTCAAGACAAGACCATTGTATAGTCCTACCGTCCTACTGTTCAATCCAGGTTCCAATTAGTTGTAAGTTATTCCATTTCTTCGCGTTTCCATTTAATACCCGGTATTCAGATGCAAATAAATTTCGTTTTGTGTAAAGTCACGGTGCATCATGGCGTAGAGTAAAATATTTTCAAGATAATTTAAATTTTTATAAAAATGTGAAAAAAGTTATTGTGCCGCTAATGGAATAATTAAAATATCCCCCATATTGCGAATGCTGATTGCCGCCTGCAGTTGACTTCAGATTTGAGTTGCATTAACAGTTACGAAATTTTTTCTATGCGAATTCCACTTTGAATCCGAATTGAATCTGAGTTCAACCACAGTCGACACGTGAATTTTTGAGCCCTTATTTAAGTAGGTCTAGTACGACTCGAAACGGCTGAAACCTGTTTTAAAATTTATATAATTCTATTGAATACGAAAATGGAAAGAAAATACCAAATGCAAGCAGTTAAAATGCATAGCTCCCGAACGATTTCACACACATTCACATTCATTTCATTCATCATGTTCACAGCACTTAACATTTCATATAATAATGTACAAAAAATATTTTAAAAATTAACCCATAGCTTAAAACAAAAATTGGGAGTATAGGAAATATCGTCCACGGAAAAATCGCTAAAAAAAAGTAATAAACGATAACGGCACAAAAATGGTCCATACAAAATTGGAAGGTGAGATCTCCATATTCGACACTTGCCCTCGACAGCTAATATAATGTCGAATGTATTTCGATAGTGTTGGAAAACTGTCACAACTAAAAAAATTCGAAATATGGTTTTGGAAAAATTAAATTGATTCTACCAATGTTTTTTGTTCAATTACGCCCAAGGACGACCTTCAGACGTCAAGGCGTAGTTCTCATCCGATGTTGCCCATTTTCGAGTCCGTCCAAATATTTGTAGCAAGAAATTAGAGTCGAAGTGACAGACAGTCATTCAGACGGACATCGATCCAAAAGGAGCTGCTGATCAAGAATATTTTTACTTTGTTATACCTACCACGCCTCTTTTTAGGCGTTTGAAACGGTATACCCTTGGACACTTGTGTGTGTCGGTGTTGGATGTTCAATGCATTTTAATTTTATTTGCCAAATTTCGGTTTGAGTGATTTTTCGTTGGGCGATATTTTCAACAGGCCTTCATGGTGTTTGATATTTACATCTGCTAAAAATAATACGCAAGTGCCAGCGCAACACCGAGCCGCCTATTGTCGACAATCATTAATTCATGTTTCACAACATTTTCAGGATGGCGGCGCCCCTGTTCTCACCGATGACGTGTCGCTGCAACTCTTCATGGAGCATTTGAAGAAGCTGGCCGTTTCCTCCACAACATGAATTCGAATTTGGAAACGCTCCAAAGCGTATTTCCACTCAACATTAGCATTTTTATTCAGAATTATATCGAAGTGTGTGCCCTGGAGGAGCTAAGATTCCAACACGTCGTAGGTAAATTCATTTCTGCTCTTGAATATGATTTAAAGCATTTTAAAAATACATTACGTACAGTATGCAGGAGTGTCTTTGTATTTGTTTGTTTATCAACTTTATTAAGTAACTATTAAAATTCACAAATCATTCAAATTGTTTGTTTCACTTACGACTACAGCAAAAATAATTTATTGAAAGAAATGCGTTAAGTGTGCACTTTAAAAACGGAATGAACCTACAGCTTCCTTTCTGCGTAATCGCAAAAATACTTTTTACACATATTTGGTTTAGGTGCCTCTAGTTGAGGAAACGTATAGACATTTTCTGTTCCACATCGGTGCGTTCCAATGCCTTGCAGAAGTCCTCGAATGAGATCTTGCCCTGGCAGCACAGATCAGCCTCCAAAATTGTGCGCTCCGCAATGCTTATCAACTGGTCCTGGCTGATGTTCGCACCGACCATCATATGCAGAATGCTGAGTAATTCGTCGCGGCTGATGACGCCATCATCGTCCAAATCGTACATTTTGAAGGCAACTACAAAGATAATACGGTTGGATGATAAGCAAAAGTCCATTAATACAAAAAGTGCAAACGCAATCACGCATACATTTCAACTTCTCTTCGCGACTGTTCAGCTTGTTCTCCTTCTTCGTCTTGATCGGACGGAAGTGAGCCAGGACATTCATGTACTGGCGGAAGTTGACACGATCATCCGTGCTGTCCGCAAAGAAGGCATGCACAATGCGCTCGCACAACGGATTAATGGCCAATTCCGGTATGCGTAGGAAGTCATCGCGCGACAGAGTGCCACAATCGCCACGATCCAAGGCAGTGAAACGCGAGTAGAGGCGTTCGATCTGACTGGGAGTAACTGCAAAGATACGAATATCTCGTTTATTGAAAACCAAAGGCCATAACTTAGTTTACCAATCTAAAGACAATAAATTCAACCTTCCGTTTGTCGGACAGTCTTATCAATAAATTAAGATATTCTCTACGCTTTATCAGGGCATGTTCAGCTTATCGAAAGTAGCAACTGTGATAAACACTCCAAACAAGCGAAATTACAAAGTTAGTTAGTGTCGAATAAGTGCAAATATAGAAAATAGGGTGAAGAAAGATAAATGCCACATCAAAGGTCGAAGTGGAGGCATACATATTGAATCAACTTTGTATTAGAATTCGTATTTATCAACTGAGCGTGATATGGAATATGAAGTACTTCCTTTAACCCTACCCCTCTCCCTTTAACCCAATGCATTTGTATTGCTTCATTCCGAAGATTTAATGACAATTTAATAGCTTTTAATATCTCCCACGTAGCAGTCAACATCACGTGACGACAGACACAAACAAGTACAATTCCAATATTGATACTTCGCCATTCCGTCACCCGCACATAATTGCCAATTGCCATCAAATACATAATTGCGTATTGAGTTAAGAGCAACTGCTAAATTTTCCATATGACAATTAGCACCTGTCCACCTCATCAATCGGACAATTTGAATTTAATTGTATTTAATACCAAATTTGGAATCCTTTGCCAAGTGCTTATGCACACATTTATTAATAAATACTCCAGTGACCTGACCTTCTGTCCCCCAAAAAAGTTAATCAAATTCTCTTACAACCAGTTTCCTCCTGAATTTGTGCAATTTCCTCGGGCCGCAAAAGCAGCGATGATTTATTACCCATTTTCTTTTTTTAAACTTTTTTTATTGAAATAAAATTTTTAAGAAAATGAGCGACTAACGACGTTTCGATGAAACTATCTACGTCCACTCCAAACAATTAGCGTTGCCAACGATTTATATTCTGCAAGCAAGAACAAGCATTGAACCGCGGTTGCCACACTTATGAGATTTGTCTTAAGGTGCATTTAGACGAACGAACGATACTTTAGTTACGAAGTCTTATCGCAAACAAAATTCCTTTCGTACAACCGTGCATTTAGATCGCACGAACTCGCCCGGTTTGCGATCTCGGGTTCGCGATCATTGGCTCGTTCAGAATGTTCCGGCAAATATTTAGGCAGTGTAAACCGTTGTCCGAACATAAATTTTGATTGCGATTGGAGTTCGCAACAAAGGTTAGGTTAGGTTAGGGTGGCGGCTATAAGCCTCGCATAGACCACAATGGGTCCATAGCAATACCACAAAGCTCTCTTATCCTTTACGTCCTGTCGTACAAAAGTTGCGTTCGTTCGTGCGATCTAAATGCACCTTTACACACCCAAGTTCGCAAGCCGGGCGTTTACACCGACCGAATGAATGGCATTTTGTTTGCGAGTTCAGATTCAAATTCGGGCGAAAAATAGAATATCGCTTTCGGCCAAATTTCGGCTTGATACGAAAAATACACATTTTGAACTGTTTGTGTGTTAAATAGACTTGATAAACAAAATCTTACGTACTTTGCCACGCTGAATCCGAAAACAGTAATGAAATTTTTCCAGCACGCGTTTGCGGGAAAATGGTGCGTTTGCCGAAAAATGGCGAAATACATACGAAACAAACAAATGGTATCATTTAACAAAACTACAGTCGATCAGTTTTATTTAAGTAAATAATTGCAAATCTGAAATCTTGTCAAGCATTTTTCAATCAATATCAATGCCATTCATCCCTCATGCCGGATAAATCGAGAAACAACGAATGGCTGTAGAAGCTATTCTGATAATTGTACTAAAATATTTTACAAAATTAAGCTTATTTTGAAACTATATATATTTGTAAATGGGCATGTAATTGACATTTTTTGTAATTCAAACTGCCAATGTGTGTATTGGAGATCTCTCCGCGAAATATTTTCTTGTTGCTTTTTCATTGATTTCAAAAATTAGGCGGTGCGAACTTGCTGGCATGACATCTTAACAGAAACTACATTATTTTTCTCGAACGTGAGCTCAAATCCGGCCATGGAACAGCTGAGGCAGTTGAAAATTGGCCTGTTCCGAAGCCCTGCAAAAACAGCTGTTCAGTGACATCACGACACAATTGCGATTTTAACAAAACTCGCGAAGGCGTTATCTCTTATATCTTATAATTCTTGTTTTGTTGATACAATTTGACCGTATTTTTGTTTGCCGCTGCAGCTTATTGGAAATTTCTAATTTAATTGCACAGCAAATTAATGGAAAAATTAAATTCAACATTGACGGCGTTGAGGGCCCTTCGTGCCAATGTGCGTCAATGTTTCGAGCACTTGGGCGACGGCATCGACTCCCGGAATAAGTTTATGTCCGAATTTCAGGACAATTACGCCCACATCAACATGCAATTAAGGTAAGAAATCGTTGGAAATGTAAAAAAAATTGTACCCCATCATGTTTTGTGCCACACAGAGATGTCGAACAGTTGATTAATGGCCTGCAAGTACCGCCAGGTCCATACTATCTGGGCAACACCACATACCTGGCGCAGGAAATCACCCAGGAACGTCAGGCCCTGTACCCGCAGTTGGTCAATAGCTACAAGTGGATCGATAAAGTAGTTGACTTTCGTAGAGATCATTACATGTTTTTCAATTACTTGTCGGATACTTCCAGGTGCACGAACACAGCTTCTTGGCCTTTAATAACCTGAACCAGAACAACCTAAGGCGGTCGTACACATACTGTTCGCAGAAACGCGGACGAATTCCATTCTCTTCGTGCAACAATGCTGATCCGGAGTAAGTTGCTACTGCTGAAATGTGGGTCTTTTCTGCAGCACTTTAGCATTTGCTGTACGAATTCATGTTGACTCATCTGTTGACCATGACCCAATTTCACTGTAAAACACTTGATCAACTGTGCACTTCCTACTTACAGCCACACAGATAAGCTGCTCAGCGAAATCAATCACCTACATACCACCTACAAGGTCTGCCGTCCATTTGGCTCGAATGCGGTTGTCATTGTGAGTTGTTGTGGGGCCAGCATTGAATCTTTTTGAAATGTAATTGTCGATTTTTGCTCAATTTCGAAAGGTAACCATCAGTCGCGTTTTGAAGGCGGCCATCGTTTGCAAGGGTGTCCTCATCGAGTGGGTCACGGTCAAAGGCTACGACGAGCCATTAGATCATGACGATCTCTGGGCTGAGTCACGCTACGAGGTCTTTCGCAAAGTTCAGGAGCATACACACATAGCGATGTTGCACTTCTTCTCGCCCACATTGCCCGATTTGGCAGTGAAGAGTTATATGGTGAGTGGCTGGCCGAGGCGCAACCAAAAACTAAGCCGAAATTAAATGGTTTTCTCCTCCTCACAGACTTGGCTCAATAGTTACAGCAAATTATTTTTGGAAGCGTGCAAGCGTTGTGGGAAATTCGTGTCGAATGGACTGCCGCCAACTTGGCGAGACTTGCGCACACTGGAGCCATTCCATGAGGAGTGCAGGAATTGCTGAAAGATCCAGTGGGCTTACGAATGCGTACTTTTTTGTTCAAATTCAATAAACTCATGAATTACGTAATAAATCCGAAAGTTTTAGTTTTTAAATATTTTCTTTGTATATTTGCTGAAACATAAAATTCCACAATTCATATTTTGAATACAACATTTAATGAAATGAACTGCTCCATCATCAATGATGACGTATTTTATGCTCCCGTAGCGCAATGTGTGCACATTTATTTGCCATTGTGAGCGGGCAAACCTCGCTGCATGCACAAGCGGGCAAAGTTTTGCCTCAAGGTTTCGCGCAGTTGCTGGCGTTGCTGCTGCACCTTCTCGCGCTGGTATTGATATTCTAAGACCACTTCTTGGGGAATGTAACAGTTTTCTTCGTCTTCATTATAGTCGTCGGAGTCGTCCTAAGGGGGAAGAGTAGACGTTTTGGAGAAAATTACATTTGGGAAATTAGTGAAATGTGAGGATTAAGTGAACGTGTGCTCTTCACTTACCAGCATCTGCTGTAAGCTTAGCTTATTGACGCGCTGCTGGCACTCCAACGAATCGCACACGTCGTTTACGCAATGCTGTGCCGAGTGCTCGTCCAGATCGTGTCCGACGCTCGAACCAGGCTCGTGGTTGCAAAAGCCATCGGAACACGACACTTCCGAGCCCTCGGGCGAGCACACCACACTCGAAGTGCGCGAATTGTGCTGCGAATTCGGTTCGCTGCCATAGCCCGAATCCTTGACGTCATTCTCGCACGGACAAGTGGCGGTTGGAGCCAGGCAATCGTCGCACTTGACAGTCCCCGCATCGGTAGCGATTGCAGACGGTGGCGGCGAAATTGAAGTGGAGCATTTGCTGTTGACGCTGCAGTTGATACGACGGACTGTCGGCGGCGGCTGCTTCTTGTTGTTGTTGGTTTTCTTTTGCGGTGGCTTCTGCTTCTGTTTCGGCTTTTGTGGCCTCCTTTTCTTTTGCGCTGTTTGCGCAGTAGCGGCCTGCAGTACCGCCTCCACTTCGGCGTCATGCACATGCTCACCCGCCTCGCATTCCAATTGCAGTGATTCCTCGTGCAACTCGCCACCTTCAGTCTCTTCCGATAGCGAAATTTCCTCCAACGATGCCTCCTCGTCGACTTCATCGTCTTCGTCGTCATACACGTCCTCGACTGCCTCGTCCGCCTCTTCGTCCGCCTCGGCCGTGTCAGAGCCGTCCAAGTCGGCGCACTCACACGATCGGTAGGTGTTCTTCTTTTCGTTCTTCTTCTTCTTTTTCTTGAGTTTCTTCTGTTCGCGCTTATGCTCTTTGGCCTTCTCGGCGCGACTAATTTCCTGATAGAGTAGCTCCAGGTTGCTAATGCCCTGCTTCTTCTCCACATACATGTCGAAGCTGCGGCACAGCGCGTGCACTCCTACGGCGGCGAGCACTTGACAGGCACGCTCTTCCTCACGTAGACTAACATAGATACGACGCAGGCGTTCGTACATGATCATGCCGACGCAAGTGAGCACTTCCTCTTGGGCAATCTCGAGTGTCTTGGCGTGGCGTTCGCGTTGCTTCGAATAACTGCAAAAAAAAAACAACGAAAAGCCAAAATTAGTTTTTATGTGTCACGCCTTCTTCGTAGCCATCACTAATTTTTACCTTCCATTGACTTCGGGTTCGGCGCGCCTTATTAGAGCGTCGAGGAAATCGATTTTGTTGGTGAATACGTGGATATGCTTGTCGGGATGGCACTGCTTAATTTTGGCATAAAGAGCGGCTACAAATCCCTTCTCCTTGGACGTTGATTCGCCCACAAGTATCTTATAGGCCTTCTCAATCTGCATTAGAAGTTTAAAGGTTAGGTGGTTTACAGCCAGCGAGAATACAAAATGTCCACTCACCTTCGTTCGACAGCCCTGGCAGAACTTGTGCTTCTTCAGGTAATTCTCGAGCACTTCGTGCAGCTCCTTGGTCTCGATCACGGCCAGTTCGTCGCGGCAATTGTTCTTCATTGAGGACCACACTTCGCGCCACGTCTCCGAGAACGGTTTCGACCGGAAGGCATCCAACGAATGCAGCACACAGCGCGTCTTATTGCGCAGCTTATTTTCGAGGAGATTGTTCAGCACCTCATGGTGGCGATACAGAAGCGTGCCGAGAGCCTGCGGCGTTTTCATTTTCTCCTCCGTTATACTGAGTACGCACGTACTTTTCAGCACTAGCGGATCGAGCGTGGCGTGTCCCGACAGCGTCAATTGGTAGAACAGGCGCTCCACGCGACGACGACAGCCGACACACTGCACACACTGATTCAGCACCGATACAAACGTTGTACTGTCGATTTCAAGAGACTGGCGCAGTTCGTCCTCGGTGAGCAAATTAAATTTGCGTGTAAATTCTTCAAGTTCTTTGCCGCGTATTTGTGGGCAATCGATGGACAGGCCTTTGCTATTCAGGTCCATGAGCATCTGTGAGACGGAATGAAAGCAAACAATTAAATTGAGATGGACAAAAAAATACAGTATTAAACCAGATAATTATGCAATCGGCCTAATGTATTGCACCGAGAGGACTAACATAAACATTTCCGGTTCATTGAGAAAAACAAATTAATCGTAGACAACCAATTCCAAATGTATTTGCCTTAAATCATTGCAAATCCATTTTCTTAACAGACAATGACCAACATATCGACTCCAGCCACTGTTCGAGTAAATCAAATCCACATTACACGCAATTGTGGCCAATAGAGACAACACCATAAAAAAACCATACAATAAATCGCACAACAACAATACAAATCCAAATAGAAAGCTAAGCTAATAAGGAGGAAGCTGAGATGAAGAAAGTGAAACAGCAGCGGAACAACAATTGCGCTGGCAATTAAGTGGCTGAGCAACGAGACGATTGTAAGTGAGATTTCAATTAAACAGCAAAATTATGCAGAAGAGCTATGTTTGCCATGAATTGAAGCTTCAAAGCATCAATTGTATACGAATTTTGCAATCAAAAATGCAAAGGGGTGCCAATGTTTTTTTGTTTTAATATTTATTTTATTAGGATCATCAGTGGTCAATACAGTCCCTTAATTAGAAATACAAAATATCTCTGGGAGGTCCAACTTGTTAGAGCTGACTCAAAATCGCTTACGTAAAGGCTCAATACGAGCGTAAACAAATATACGTACTTGCCGAGTATGAATTGCGTCATTAAAGCAAAGTTTAAGATACAAAAAAACTCTTCTCGAAAGATGCAATTTTAATTTAACACAGATTGTAACTTTACAAATTCTGATTTACGTATATCAAATATAAATCTAATCACAATCAAATTCATAACAAACGTCCAACAAGGGACTGCAAGTAAAAAACAATGTACCATTTACCACAAGGCTCCATTAGAATGACATTAACGGTATATGATTGTCTACGAAAGCCTTTCATCCAGACGTCTTTGAAATGTTCACTTGCCTACCAGCAAAAATGAAAATCAAGTGAAAATTAAGAATTTCTTAGAACTGCATGAGACAGCCGCCGGCCGCAACAAGAAAATGCAACACTGCATCCGAATGCACTTGTTCCACCAGTGTAGCAGTCAATAGCTCAAGGGGGCAAAGATGGCGCAGGAAAAAGCGGTTTGAATGCGTTTTGGAACCTGTTTGCTGGTTGGCAAAATGTAAGTTGAAAGAATAAAATGTGACCCACGGCAACGACCATCGCCCATCGATGATTTTTGTTCAAAAGGTTCGCCACCCAAAAATAAAAAAAAACAATCAATTACATTAAAATCAAATATGTTGCTACTAGGCCGAGTTGGTGGGCGGTGCAGCGACATTTAGCAATTATTGTTATGCTTTCATGACTTTCAAGTGCGGTGGTGGTGCGCTTTGTGCCTACACACAATGGAAAGTTTTTTCTTCTTTTTTCTTTTGGCTGTTGCAAAGTTTCTATTTGTCATAGAAAGATCAATTTAAGGAAAAGAATTACGATTCCAGTGGATTCTAGACTACACAAACAAATTGGATTTCAAGGTTTTTCCACAAAAAAAAAATTAAAATCTCAATTCAAGCTTAATCAGCAGCAGCGGCGGGCGTAAATAGGTGTTGGGGGAGGCCTAAAAGTGTTAGGAGCGGCACCACCGAGCTTCTCCCCCACCCACTGAAATTGCTCCTGTTTTGCCGCATCAGCTGTAGGCCCCCCACCGTCGCCACGACGAATCTTCTTACCATTAGATTATCACCCGCTATTACAGGCAATTGCCGTTTCCCGATATCAACGAACGAAACATCTTCTGGCCGATAAACGTAGGTTAATCTCGCCATTTCTCGTGCTCTAGCAATTCCACACTTCCAATTCAAAACGATCACAGTTCCTGGCAAATGTTGCACAAGTTTAATGGGAAATTTTCGTCGGTTTTCCTCGATTATTCGCAGTGATATAAATGAAATTGACAAACACGTAGTTTTACTTCAGCAAATCCGCCATTGAATTTCCTATTTTTGTAAAACAGTGTTGCCGTTGAAAACATCAAAAAGTGGCAGAAATTGGAAAGAATTGCTACACTTTTTCTTTAGAAGTTTTCAAAAATCCGGTGTACTCGTGTAGAATTGAAATTCACCAACATTGGAAAAATATGAAAAACTACACAAGTAAACATAATTACATGCATAATTCGTTCTGGAGTTACAGCGGATGCAAACATTAGCAAACTAATCGCAGTGTATTAGAGTTAAATTCTACATCCTTCAATTCGGCTTAGCTCCCAATGCTTGGCAACATGTTCAAACAAAAATTAAAATTCACCACTCTCACTTCGTAAAAAAATGAAGATTTTGAAAAAATTTCACAATTTACAAGCTTACAAAAAGTTTGTAAAAGGAAAGGAGGTCAAACCAGGTACTATTTGGAAAAATGTGAAAAAATATCACCGTACTGAAAATCCACACCTTAGTTGCAGAACGGTAACCCAAGTGCTGTCATATTATTTCGTTCGAGACTCGATTTGGGGGTTGCAAGTAGCTATTTTTGAAACGAATACCAAAATCCCCACAACCATAAAAGGCATAAAGGCAGGGCAGCTGACGACGAGGATGGAAAAGAAACATTCGAATAAGAAATCCGAGAAAGTCATTTAAGAAAATCAAGCTCGTACATGCACGTTTATCGTACATACACGTTGAACAGCTTTTATTGAGGCCCTTTGTTCCTGGAGGGACAACATGACATAAGAAGAAGATATGAGGCGGCACGTTTTGTTTTTAAGATAATCTGAAAGCGGAGCAGTGAGAAAAATGTAATTTGATTTATAACTAAAAAAAGCGTGTGTAAATACATGAAAAAATATATACATATCTCATCTTAAAACAATAACTACTTTAATACACACTATAAAAGTGTGTAAAAGCAAAAATATTACAAAATCAAATCAAAAAACATGAATTTTACTAGATAAAATTTTATAAATCAACTACTTGCAAGTTTTTGTTCAATATACCATATTAAATTTCCAACCCTGACGAAAGTCCATCTCCGTTGAAAAGGGTAATCGACACTAAAAATTTATGCATCACCAAAATAGTCCTGCCATATATACAAAAAAATCCAAATTTATACGGAATTGTAAAATTTTCAGGAAAAATACGGATTTCTGAAAAAAATCTGTTGAAGCAACATAAAGGTCATTCTCTAAAGTACTCAAAAAAGCAAATCTTTTTTCACTTTCTTTGTATATGCAAATGGAAATTTTAATTGTTTTTGGATTCGTTTTTTTTTTACATAGGTGGGTGGAGCCATTGAACAATCTCAATATGAGATAAATCACAAACATCTGGACTGTGAATTCTGTTGAAGAATTGTTTCGTCGAATTTATTCATCGAAAACTATTTTATTTTACACTATCATTTCCATGACGAAAAATCTGACAAAGAGCTAATAAGAACTGCGGTAGTGAAAACGGGATCGACAATTTTGCACCGAAAATCCATACAAAAAACATAAAAGGTGGTAACGCCATGCTTTGTTTATTTACATTTTCATATAAAAACTGTCGAATTTCGGCATGCCCGGGTCAGTGTAAAAATGCCATGCGTCATGGGAATGACTGTGTAAATAGACTCAAACAAAACAATAATTAAAAAAAAATTTTGTAATAATTTTCCGTAGGGATTTTACGGCTTTTTTTTTAAAGTAAAAACTAGAAATCGGATTTTGGGGAACAAAAATCTGGCAGCACTGATCACTATTTGCAGCGCGGAAGGAATATAAATCGGCAGAGTGCCCGGAAAAAGAAACTAATATTATTTTTACCAGCAATTTATATCTTACAAGAGCAAAGGCATTGGATTTATTGTGTATTTAATTGTGGAAAAATGTCGCATCATTACGTGGTCACGGCACAAAAGCCGACAGCGGTTGTGGCTTGTGTTACCGGTGAGTGGGAGCGACAGCGTTGATCCACATTGAGATCATGGGGAAAATGTGAAAAACTCCTTTAATATAGCCTTAATTTCCTAATACATATTGGCAAAAGTGTAAAAGACAATGTGGAAATGTTAATTACACAAATTACCAAAGAAGGACTAGTTCGCTTGAGTGCCGTGCTAGTGCTCGCTCCCAAGCGTGTACCAACATGGTAGCACCATGTGGAAGGTCGATGGAACGGGCGGAGTTTGTTAAAGGAACAAATTAACTTAAACCTGATTGAAACTTATCCATTATTTAATAAAAAGAACATGTTTACAAGCTTCTTCAAGGAATGAGTGGAGTCACTTGGAAAAGCCGGCTTGAGCTTTTCCAATTTAAACATTTCTCCAATATTTTCAGTGGTTGGAATTGAGAATGATTTTCTATCGCAACATGTTCGTCGGTTTACTAATTGAATTAAAATTTGTATTTCTAGGCAACTTCACATCGCCCACAGATTTGAACTTAATAATCGCACGCAACAGTCAATTGGAAATTGATTTGGTCACACCGGAGGGCCTGCGCCCGCTCAAGGAGGTCAACATCAATGGGCAAATTTCGGTGATGCGCCACTTTCGTCCACAGGTACTTTATCGATTTGGTTTTTGCGAATTTTATTGAAATGTTTTTTCCTGTAGGATGCCAAAAAGGATCTATTGTTTATACTGACACGTCGTTACAATGTGATGATTCTGGAGTGTCGCATGATTAACGATGTTATCAGCGTGGTTACGAAGGCTCATGGCAATGTCTCCGATCAGGTGTGCATACCCACCGAGGGAGGTGTCATTGCTGTGATCGACCCGAAAGCCAGAGTTATCGGCATGTGCTTGTACATGGGCCTTTTCACAATTATTCCATTGGACAAGGACTCGAGCGAGCTGAAAGCCACGAATTTGCGGTTCGATTTGTGTTATTTTCTTGAGCTTATGTAACTTACAATTTATCAATCAATCACCCTTCTTCAGAATGGACGAGCTCAATGTGTACGATGTGGAGTTTCTGTATGGCTGCATCAATCCAACAATTATTGTCATCCACAAGGACAACGACGGCCGCCACGTGAAGACACACGAAATCAATTTACGCGATAAGGAATTCATGAAAATTGCTTGGAAACAGGATAATGTGGAAACGGAGGCCACCATGCTGATACCAGTGCCCACGCCATTGGGTGAGTTTGCTGAAGAAGGAACAAGCTTTGATAACGATGTAAATTTCGCTTACAGGTGGTGCCATTGTCATCGGCCGGGAGTCCATTGTCTATCATGATGGTAATAGCTACCATGCGGTGGCTCCATCCACGTTTAAGGTACGCGCCGAGTCAGTCAAATTGAAAATGTTCCATATTACCGCTACTTTCTTTTTAGCAAAGCACCATCAATTGCTTTGCTCGTGTGGACAGCAAAGGCCAACGCTACTTGCTGGGCAACATGTACGGTCAGCTGTTCATGCTTTTCTTGGAGACCGGAGACAACGGCAAAGGTGGCACTTCGGTTAAGGAGATCAAAGTGGAATTGCTGGGTATGTCCATGGGGCTTCTTTCAAATTCTGGGAATATTTCTTAAAGCTCCGAATGTATTTCAGGTGAAATCTCCATTCCCGAATGCATTACCTATTTGGACAATAGTTTCCTCTTCATTGGCTCGAAACACGGTGACTCGCAGTTGGTGCGTTTGAGCAAGACGCCCAACGAGAATGGCTCGTATGTCATACCAATGGAGAATTTCACGAATTTGGCGCCCATCCTGGATTTGGGTGTGGTGGACTTGGATCGCCAGGGCCAGGGGCAGATAATCACATGTTCGGGCAGCTTCAAAGATGGCTCGTTGAGGATTATAAGGTAAGGCATTGCTGCGCGTATCGCACACACTCCTTTCATTGCAATTTTACGATTCAGAATCGGCATTGGCATCCAAGAGCACGCCTGCATCGATTTGCCCGGGATCAAGGGCATGTGGTCCTTGAAGGTGGGCATTGACGATAGCGTCTATGAGAACACTCTGGTATTGGCCTTTGTGGGCCACACACGCATTTTAACTTTGACCGGCGAGGAAGTGGAGGAAACCGATATACCGGGCTTTCTGAGCGACCAACAGACGTTTCACTGCGCCAACGTGGACTATGAACAAGTGAGTATGGCGCATCGTTTGATGGCATCCCACCTGTGTACATTGCGTATTGATTCACTGACCCACAGATCATACAAGTCACACCCCTGACGGTGCGTCTGGTTAAAAGTGGCACCAAGAGTCTGGTGGGCGAGTGGCAGCCGCCCGGTGGCAAACGCATTGGCGTTGTCTCTTGCAATTCCACCCAAATAGTGGTGGCCAGCGCTTGCGATGTTTATTACATTGAAATTGAGGACTGCCGCTTGGTGGAAAAGTCCCACAAGGCTTTGGAATACGAAGTGGCCTGCTTGGACATCACATCACTGGATGAGGGTGTCAACAAGTCCGATTTAGTCGCCGTCGGCCTGTGGACTGACATATCCGCAGTCATTTTATCCTTGCCAGATTTGGAAACTATGTATACCGAGAAATTGGGTGGCGGTGAGTTAAAGAAGAAAATTTACAAGAAAAATACAGGAATAAAAAAAAAAATTATTCTAATTTTCTAGAAATCATACCCCGTTCCATATTGATGACCACCTTCGAGGGTATCCACTATCTGCTGTGCGCCCTGGGCGATGGCTCGATGTTCTATTTTATTTTGCGCAAAAAGGATGGCCGACTAAGTGATAAGAAGAAGGTGACGCTGGGCACTCAGCCCACCACCTTGCGCACGTTCAAGTCCTTCGCCACCACAAATGTGTTTGCCTGCTCGGACCGTCCGACGGTCATCTATTCGTCCAACCACAAATTGGTCTTTTCGAATGTGAACCTGAAGGAGGTGAATCACATGTGCTCGCTGAATGCCCAAGCCTACCCCGACAGCCTGGCCTTGGCCACCAAGAACTCCGTCATACTGGGCACAATCGATGAAATACAGAAGCTGCACATCCGCACTGTGCCCTTGGGCGAGGGTCCGCGTCGCATTGCCTACCAGGAGAGTTCGCAGACATTTGGTGTGGCCACGCTGCGCATCGATGTGCAGGGGCGGGGCGGCCCCAAGCCCACAAGGCCCAGTGCTTCGACGCAGGCGCAAAATATCACATATTCGTCGAATATTGTGCCCAAGCCCGGCGGCGGCAATACGTCCACGACAAATGCCGAGATCGGCCAAGAGCTGGACATCAATAATCTACTGATCATTGATCAGAATACCTTTGAGGTGCTGCATGCCCATCAGTTTGCCCCATCCGAGTGCATAATTGCGTTGATGTCCGCGAAATTGGGCGACGATAAGAATACCTATTACGTGGTCTCGACGGCGCTCATTTATTCCGACGAACCCGAGCCGAAGGTGGGACGCATCATCATATTCCATTACAACGAGGGCAAGCTGACTCTAGTGGCGGAGACGAAAATCGATGGATCCTGCAATTCCCTGGTGGAATTCAACGGCAAGGTGCTGGCGGGCATCAACAGCTTTGTGCGCCTCTACGAATGGACCAACGAGAGGGAGTTGCGCATGGAATGTAATATACAGAATAACATTTCCGTGTTATACCTGAAGGCCAAAGGTGAGTGAGAAGAATGGACGCCAGTTCGCAAATAATTGTTCTCCTTTCCCTTTACCTCAGGCGATTTCATTTTGGTGGGCGATTTGATGCGCTCCATGACTCTGCTGCAGCATAAACAAATGGAGGGCATTTTCGTGGAAATTGCGCGCGACTGCGATCCGAAGTGGATGCGTGCTGTGGAGATTTTGGATGACGACACTTTCTTGGGCTCGGAGACGAATGGCAACCTGTTTGTCTGCCAAAAGGATAGGTACGCGAGTACAGCTTCCTCTTCGAATCATTCGAGTTCATATTCAATTCGTATTTCAGTGCTGCCACCACGGACGAGGAACGGCAACTGCTGCCCGAAGTGGCTCGCTTTCACCTGGGCGACATTGTCAATGTGTTCCGTCACGGTTCGCTGGTGATGCAAAATGTGGGCGAACGCACGACACCCAATCAGGGCTGTGTACTGTATGGCACGGTGAATGGTGCCATTGGCATTGTCACGCAAATACCGCAGGACTTTTACGATTTCCTGCACAGCCTGGAGGAGCGTTTGACCAATACCATCAAGTCGGTGGGCAAAATCGACCAGTCGTACTACAGAAGCTTTCAGACCACACAGAAGACAGAGCCCTGTGAGGGCTTCATCGATGGCGATTTGATCGAAAGTTTTCTCGATTTGAATCGCGAGAAAATGAAGGCCACAACGGCGGGCTTGGAGGTAAGTTGGCTCGGACTCAATATCGTGAAGCATAAAATGATTTGGGTTTTTCAGTTAACTTTGAACGGTGAGAAAAAGGAGGCCGACGTCGACGATGTCATCAAAATAGTGGAAGATCTTACAAGAATGCATTAAATGGATCTCGTTAAGTTCAACTTTGCTGCTATAAACGCTGCTGCTTCAGTTCCAAATGCCACTGTTCGTGTCTGGAATTTCGTTTATTCTTAAATTATTGCTATTCTTCGTTGAAAGACTTCCCAACAATGTTTCACAGTTTTGTTGTTTTCCCCTCCCAGTGGAGCTTAGGCAAACAAAATCTCCAACTCGTGGAAAGAGCTCCGTTTAATGTTAAAGAAAATGAATTAATTTGAGAAATGTCGTAAGAGCCATTTCAGTGAACATTTGCCTTTGTCGGTTAGATTGGATTTTATTTCTTAAAACAAAAAATTGTAAAACGATTTTCAGATATAAAAGAATAACATATTTTACAACCAATTTACGCGTCAGTAAATTTGTAAATGTAAATGATGCCAAGAAAACTTAATTTTTTATATTTTCAACATTTTTCTTTGAGTGTAGGGAGATGTAAGTATACAGTTGGTTGGAGTGGAATAATAATTTATTTCAGTGATTGCAAAGATTGGAACAATCGGCACAAGTTTGCACTCAATAAAGTCTCCTAAATTAAAAAGTATTTACTCCCTTATAGACTTGTCGAGTAACAATTTTAAAAAAAAATTTGTATGCTGGATTTCTTTTTAATTTTACATCATTAAATTAGAGTGTGAAATACCCCCACAAAATATAACCAATTTAGAAGTATCTCGAACATAACAAGTTCGTCTCAATCCATTTTAACCCCATTTATGTGGTTTTGGGTTCTCGGGCCATGTCAAAAATTCGGTTCTAAACATTTCCAATCGAAAGACTTGGAAGAACTCCAAGTTCTCAGTTTAGAGGACCTCAAAGTTTCAAGACGATATCTCGGGCGACCGCTATCTTGCGGGCAGACAGACGGATATGGCTAAAACGGATCAGATGTCGATGCTGATCAACAATATATATACTTTTCCATACTTTGATAAGCGTTACTAACGTTGTGTTAATATACCCTGCTAAAAAATTTTGTAATCAAAAGTTTGAGTACGATTACTTGTAATCGTACTTGTAATCGTACACAAAATTTTGATTACAAAATTTTTTGAGTACGATTACAAGTAATTGATTACAAATTTTTTTGAGTACGATTTCATGTAATTGAAAATTTTTTGAGTACGATTTCAAGTAATTGATTACAAAATTTTTTATTCCTTGATATTTATTGCATTACGTATTACATTTTTATTTCGGTTCAACCTAATATGAAATATCAGAACTTAGTGAAATATAGAACAGTAAAATTTTAAAAAACATAACTTTTTTTAGAATTTAACCGTGTGTACAAAATACATACACAAAAACAATAAAATTAAATGAAGTCTTTATTAGCCTTTAGCAAAACCAATTTTTCGAAATTATTGTCCGAATGTGCATGTTATATATCTAGTTTTACTAACCAAATGGCTTTTGTCTATAACTAAAGCCTAACTGTTAGTCGCTTTTGTTTTTCAGAAAGAAGATAATCAGGCCAAAAAGAAATAAAAATGTAATAAGCTGTAATATATAGTATTACTTCTTCTTGATTCAATAGTAAAAGTAATCAAAAAATATGTAATCGATTACTTGTAATCGTACTCTAAAAATTTTGTAATCTATTACTTGTAATCGTACTCAAAAAGTGTTGAGTACGATAATTTTGTTGCTCTACTACTAAGGGCCAATTTCACATCGCTAATGGCTACTTAAATGCAGAAAATGCGCCATTTAAATTCCAATTTGCTATGGGGAAACGTCTATTGTGAATGAAAATGAAATTCAACACAACTTAAATGTGCATTGTGAAATTGGCCCTAAAAACGTTAAATTTAAAGAAACGTGTACATATTAAACCGCCCGAAAAAAAGTGGCCCGGGTCACCCCCTGAAAATGAACTTTGGCTTTTTTTATGATGATTCTCAAAATATTTCGGCTCTAGCAACTGTAAACCGTGAGCTGGACAATTTACAAAAAATTTAACTCTTTTTTGACTCTTTTAAGGCTCAGAAAAGACTGGTATAGGAGCCTGGTATATGTCGTGTTTCCTTTCCTGTAGGGGCACGATGAAATGTATGAGATATGACTTTAATTGGAGTCCGAAATCTCGAATTCCCAAATATGACCAAATCTATTTTTATCTGCAATGGACAGCTGTCCTGTTATGGCCATGGAATTCTATTTCAAATATTAACATTTTAATATTAAATAAACTTTTTACGTCTTTCTGGGTTCGAACATGGGACCTCCTATTGCGTAGCTCAATACTTTACCTGAGCTACTCTGCCTCTATCATTCATGCCGATAAAAACAAAGCATATTTTGAAATGCAAAAATTATGTTGGTTAATAAGATCCACCGAAATTAGATACTTTTTAGAGTCTAAATGTTGAGCAATCTTCCAAAATTAGATACTTTTCGGACCCTAAATTCTGAGTGCTCATAATATTTTTTGCTGGGTAGCTGTAGACATATAATTATCAAATTTCAGAATCATTAATTGTGAATTTGTGGTTTGAATAACAAATATTCACAACCAACTTTGTTTCTGAAAGCTAAGAAGACTCTAAAAACCCGATAAAACATGAGAAACAGATATATTTGGTGTTTCGTGTATTCAGTGACCTATAGTAAAATTTAACGGGGAACATTTCTCTTGACCCTCTAATTCCCTTATTTATGTCACTTTTTAACTGAAAACAAAAAAAAATTGTCAAAAATCGATTTAAAGTGGTTAAAAAAAAATCGCCAAAATAACGGATATGTGCTTGTTTGTGTAGTTTTTCAATGTCTATTATTTCATAAAGTTTATTTGACCAAAAGGAGGATAAAGAAATACGTGCATGTAAAAAGCATAATTTATAGAGATTTTTTGTGAATTGTCCAGCTCACGCACCACAGTTGCTAGAGCCGAAATATTTTGAGAATCATCATAAAAAAGCCCAAGTTCATTTTCAGGGGGTGACCCGGGCAACTTTTTTTTTCGAGGCGCTTTAGTACACATATGCTTTCGCGAGCTATGGAGTTTATAGTCGGCGCGAAATTGCTCTGATCAAGAAATAGTTACGACTGGCTAAGATTTTTTTGTCAGTTCATGTAACCAACATTTTTCTGTGCGCACTGTCAGCGGACTACAACTCAGCTCCACGAACTACTTGTGTTACTTGGGTGCTTCATATAAATGCACTGATTCAACTATTTTTTAGGAACGGAACGCGTGGCATGGAGTTTCGCTGTAAGGTAATGTTAAATGGGAATTTTTCTAGATGATAAAATTTGTAATTTTGTAGAAATTCCAGTTGTTGTAAAGCTAAAAATATTTGGATAACACAAGTTTTACTTAAATATGGTGCAAAGTGTGTGTGTGCTGACAAATTTTCAAAGTTTACAAAGAGGTTTGAGATCATTTAAAGATCATATCGAATGGCAGCCATCATTAATGTTGTCGGTCGTCAGTACAATATATTTATGTAAAAGGAAATTAACTCTATTACTCAGGCACACACATGTACACACCCACACAAATAAATTCCCAATTCGATCCGAACGCATCCCATCCACCCATCCATCCATCCAAAGAGAAACAGACACTACAGCGCGCAGACTCAGAATCGAACATCAATGGAAACTGGAGCTGGAATACTGAAGATAATAAAAAAAAAAACAACAACATGTATAGAACAACAACCACCACCAAGTGTATATAAACAAACGACAACGTTATAACGTCGACAGCGCTGTCGAATGCATCTCTCGTTTGCGGCACGTACTTATTACGACACGCCAACTGCGACGCAACGAAGGAGTTTAACGCGAACGTGAGCCAAACAGAGGATTTTATGTTGTTATCGCTGCCGCTGTTGTCATTCGTTCGCTCGTTGGCTGGCCTGGAAGTAATCACTGCATCCGGTGGTTGTCACATGGAAGCTCACACGACAACGCTGCGGCCGGTTGTAATCATCATCGTCATTTTCATTTCATTCATTATCACTTTACGCTCTAACGAGAGACGGCCGACACAGTGTCCTCCTCCTCCTTCGCAATTGAAGAATCTCGCATCTCGCGGCTGTACCTATGTATATCGCGTGATTTTCGTGTGGGAATGCGCGTGTGTGAGTGTGCTTTGGGTCTCGGTCGCCATCGTTCAACGTTTCTTCGTGTGCTCGTTCGTCCATTTCGCCCCCGACAGTGCCCCACTTGCACCGCTGCTATTCGGTTCATTTCCGCTGGATGAGGTCCATTGTGGAGTCTTTGCGCGTTCGGTTGTTCCAGCGTCCAATTGCGTTTCTTCACTCGTCGTGCTTTGTTGTCGCGTTTCTCGAACGCTTCTTCAAATCGGATACAAACAAAGAAAAAACAACAAAAATTTCTCGTTGACATTTTTAATGGATTCCGCTCTAAATAATTGCAAATAATTACAAAAAATTAATAATACCTAAATGAAAATATTTGAAGCAAGTAAATCACATTAACAAAAATATATACGTAAATACTTTTTACCGGCCTCATAAACAAATGGAAATTGTTTATCAACCGCAGAACGGTGATTTGTTGTGAGCAATTTTTTTAATGTGCAGTTGTATAAATTACCCAAATAAATTATCGGTGAAATTTTCCATGAATCTGTGAAATGTTGTTCATGGTTTGGTGTTAACTTCCAAACGGGTTCTTCGCACACGCTTTGCCGTTGGCAATTTGATTTTGACACGGATTACTAACAGAATACTGCTGAAATACCTGCGGCAAAACGGATTCTTGACAAAGGTTAGTGCACCCAATGAACTCTGATTAGATATTTACGATTATTTACTCTAATTTGGACCTACATGGAATTAGGAAATTTCTATTTGATATGGTGTCCTTGAGCATACAATTTTTGGAGGTCCATTTTATGGCAACTTGTTTAACCGACCAATTTCGGATTGATTTAGAGTTCAACTACTATCTGAGCTAAACTCACGCGAGATATCTCACAGATATATCTATTTTTTACAGATATTTTGTCAGATTTTTAGATTTTCTCCCATAAACTACAGATTTTTTTGAAATTTAACAGATTTTTACAGATTTTTACAAAACAAATTCAAATATACTCTGTCTTTTCAAAAAATGTATTCATATCCCGATCAAAAACTTTATTTTGGAGTAACTGAAGATCTTGTAACACATAACTGCAAGAGAAGCTAAATTTGTTCACTTGGAATGTACATTTTTGTTGGCATTGTAAAATTTATTAGGAACGAAATTCGGCTAGCGCCGTTTTCTTCTGAAACAGAACAAGAAATGTACGAGATTAGCGGCTAGAAAACTAAAAAAAATTGGCTTAATCTTATTTTTGCATCTCACATTTTTGATGCTGGCAAGTGCGTTTCCTGTTTTTAATCCTATAAATTTAGGAGCATTTTTATAACAAAAATTACTTTCGCAAAGTTTGAATAGCGCAAATTTTTGCATCAGGAATTTATATCCTCCAGTAAAAAAGGTCGAAAAGTATATATATTTTTTATGATATGATTCCCTCGTACTCATTAGAACGATATCCAATAGACCTTTTCAGTGGTACCCAAGTTCAAATTCTTAAAATTTCGAGAGCCAATACAAATTTTTAAAGTAGGCTGTACCTAATTAACTGGCCGTTACTGTATGTATATAATATTTACTAATTGGTCTAAATTTAAAAACAATTTCATACAACAGGAGATTACAGATGTTGGTGCAAAAACAAGGTAACACTAAAAGGCCCTAACGCATTTTTTCAAAATTGACTTTTTGATGGACTATGATTAAGAGCGTCCACGTGCATCTCTACTTAAAATTTTAGAGCCATACATCTATCATATGTATATAATATATAATATGAAACGCTTTTTGCTTCTCCTGTAAAATTTGCAAAATGTGTGTTAGGGCTTTTACAAATTAAGGCAACGATATGTACAAAACTTTTGCGTAAGAAGCCCTCAGTTCAAAAGTTCTACTTCACAGAGCACAAACAAATCTTTAATTTTATGTTGGAAATTAAATTTTAAATTCAATTCACAAATAATCGCAAATCACAAATCTTAATATTTTCTACGCTGAATGAGAAATTCAATGTGTACAATATTAAGCCTGATCTGATTATGGGCTACTGACCCAAATGGACCTCAATAGTTGTGTTTTGGGATCGACTATTTTAAATTTACATTAAACCAATGGCTAAGCTTTGAACAAATTAAAAAAGTTTTTTGAACCATTTTTATTACGGTTACGTTTTAAATTTTAAGTTGGGTTTAATTTAATTTTCATTCACAATAGACGTCTTCCCATAGTAAATTGCAATTTAACTGCCGGATTTCTGCATTTAAGTTGCAATCAAGCACTGTGAAATTGGCCCTTAGAATAACAACAACTTTTCGGTTTTTTGAACTATTTTGAAAATTTATTTTAATTATCTTTTGCCGGTAGATACTCGGTTAATAAATTGTATGTTTTCATACATTTGTAATTTTTGTAATTCTATCTTTTTTTGTTTCTGTGTGGTTATGATTTTAAATGACACTTCTCGGAGCCATTATGTACGCAATTTCAGAAAACCATTGTCAGTAAAATGCACACAATTGTGAGAACACAAAATTAAAGAGTTAAAAAGCAAGGTGATTGAAATTGATATTGGAAATCAGAAAACTACTGAAGGGATGGATGGATAAAGGCGGAATATAACCCAAATTTCAAAATAGTCTTTTTGGCAACAAGAGTTATCTCTTGCCCAAAAATAAGTATTGATTCGGAGGTTCAGAAGCGACAAGGAAGACATGTCACCGATTTTGTATTGAAAAAGGTTAAATGAAAAACTTTGGAACTGAAGTAATGTGTATGTTACTTACCGCCTTCATCCATCCAGCCCTTCAACTTCAACTTCAACTTTAATTTGAAAATTTGGTTTAAGCCCAGCTCTACCAGAATTTCATGAAAACTACTTTGCACTCGAAGGATTCCATTTATCGGTTGACAATTATTTATAAAGTAACCGCTTTCAAAATGCATAAATGTTTGATTTCAAAGAATCTCGAAGGAATTCACAAATGTTCATTCAACGCCTTCTTTAGAAATTCTCCTCCTCTCGGTTATTCAACTCATATCAAAGTCTTAAAAAAATATTTCGTACAAATTCCCATTCCCATGACCAAAGTTTTTTTTTGTTCCTTCTTCAATATCACATCATAATCGATCAAAGGCGATCTCAACATATTAAATGTTGACATTATTACAAGAAAAATGCTACCCCCTTTTTAATTGTTTCAGAAAATATTTAATATAATAAGAAGAAAAACTCAAATTTAAAACGCGAATGCGGGTCGGGCCGCGTTATCCGATAGCAGGATATCTGTACACCGCCGAACCGAACAGGACAATTCTTCGAGAGCAAGTTTATTGTTGCCAAATGTTTATCCTTTACATTCTTATCTTAACTCACCGCCGACTGCGAGTGTGTGCGACGTTCCATGTTGTCCTTTTGTGTGAGGAGCAAGCGAGACGAAGGAGAAACCGCATAGAATAGAAGAAGCGTCAATGTACATGCGTTTTGATCGAATAAATTCGATACCGAAGATGGACGTGATCAGGACAAAGGACGATGTTGGTGTTTCTTTGACAGGACACACGTTGTATGGGACTTTTCGGTTTGAGTTGGCACAAAAAAACCAAAAATGTAAAAGAGATACAAATTGAAATTGCGAGTTAGCAGCACGTCCAGGCCGGGACTATTGGATATTTCTCTAATGTAGATAATATTTTGTGTTTTTATTTATATGAATGTGAAAAGTACAAATTATAAATCGTACGCGTTTGTGCATAAATTAAGTGGGTATAGCATTTTTGAGATAACACAGACAAAATAAAGACGTTATTTTTAAAGCACCTAAACGGTAATAAAGTTTAAATAATTTTTTTTCGTTTTATTTGTTGAATTTTGGTAGACGTTTGTGTGTGTGAGTGTGTGTGTGTGTGTTTGTGTAAAAGCATGTTTTTACAGCCCCGCTAAATGCTCACAGCTATTTCCACAGTCGAAATTGTCTCAAACGTATTGCCGCTCGGTAAACGCTTCATTGGCTAGCGTCGCTACGCCTGCTCAAATTACACGGAAGTGTCTGAACACACTCGCACACCTAATAGCTCTGCCAACCGACGAATAATGCCAATTGGATTGGGACATAAATCGGGCGACTCGCACATGACGGGGAATGGCAGGGCACTAGGCGGAGGCTCAATTACAGTCTAGATTGAGCGTGAAATTGTGATGCAAGATTTCACGTGACACATTCACACATGCGTTCCGAAAACATCCTGGACTAAATGACAAACTGAATTGGCTTGGCTGACTTTGTTGTGCTGTTGCCTGGGCAATATGTCGTATCGTGAATATTTCAGTGTCCAGTTTGTTGGGCTTCGCTCACAGCGCAACGTATTGCAATGTGTGGAATTGGTCAATTGGTCTCACATGCTAATTTTGCGCTAGTTTTCAGTATGCGTGGACGACGCCGCCGTCGGTGGAGCACCTTGAGACGCTAACAGACTCCATGCATAATTGTTCAGACATTTTTTTGTATTCTTTCGTTTGCGTAAATTGTCATGAGTTTTGAAATGTTGTGTTATTGGCTGTTGTTGCTATTTTGGATGCTTTTACAGTTGAACAACTGTGGCAGGCTTTACTGCGTTCCTGGAAGCATAATACTAAATTTTCTGGTTCTTGTGACTCTTCTCCGCCTCACCATCACCATCATCGTTATTATGCAAAACAATATTATTATTTTTATTCTTATTCATAAACTAAACTTTAAAAAAATAATGTAAATTTGTTACGCACAATTTGCATTTTTTAAGGAACTAAAAAAGCTCGTAATTATTCAAATTGTCGTCTGCGTTGTGGAAAGTGCTGGTTTATAAGTATGTGTGTGAGGGCAGTTCTTCTGTTATTTCTTCTTCATCCATGATTTTTCTTTTTTACGAGCATTTTTTTTTAATTTTTACGATTGTTATGCGATTCCACAGAATCTCGGGCTTCTTGCCTCATGGCTGCAATTGGAGTTGCAGTTTTTTCCGCTGCATCCCGTGGCACAATATTTGTTGTGGTTATTTTTTTTCAATATTGAAAAGAAATCTTACTGCGCATTTGCAGTTGGTTCGTTTTGAATTTCACTTTTCATCTTTTGTTGTTTTTATTTTTTGTTGAGTTGTCAATGTTCCTACATTGTTTGGGGTTGTCGCCTACAACTTGTCGCATTGAATTTCATAATTATCAACATGCAATTGTCATAAGAACTGTGGATAGAAACTGTAATCGAAACATAAAATTTTAAAAGATGTTGGTCGAATGAATTGAAAAAGGTTTTCCAGTAAGAATCTTTGTTGGTCATTGATTCAGCTCTGTTCACCGTAAAATAATTCGTCAAATTAGATCAGGTTATGAGGTTGTGTGGTACCTACATATATAGAGGAAAATGATTGAATCGTTCGTAGTAATAATTTGAGCTCATATTTCCTTAAATAAAATAAAAAAGTGTCTAAACGTATTGCATATAGCTCAGAAAATCGCTCGTCTAATAAAATCAATCACGAAATTCATAAACCTTAGTCATAATGTATTCACAATCCATATATGTACATAGTTTTTTTTACGAAATTTCATAATTTGTGACAAATATTCATAATTTATGATTATAGTTCGTAATTAAGAAACCATAATTTTATGAACTCCTTAATAGTAAATCATGAGACATCAATTCTCTTCGCGTAAGTACCATTTCCACTAGGAGGGCTGGCAGTTCAGCTGTTCGTTTCAAGTACTGTGTAGGTCATAGTTGTCGGGACGCTTTGTAGTCTTGTCTATGAGCCCATTTGTAGTTCCCCTGTCGGAAATTTAACCCATTTATTTCTAACTATAAACTAGATATTTAATAGTCAGTACTGACTATAAAGTCACTTATTCCATGGGGATGTCCTACGGCGTAGTCTATTGTCTAATCCTACACGAGATTTCAACTAGTTAGTTTTTAGATATTTGAAAGTGATTTTATAGTGCATTATTTTTTAGCTAGATAATATCTAGATATTAGCAAGATTGATTATAGTGCACGAATTTTAAGCTGGTTAATATCTAGATGCCTTTAAATATGTTTATAGCTCATGACTTTTCAATAATTTAATAAATAATTTAATAAAATTAGTTTTGAACAAAATTTATAATTCATTTTTAACATTTCATTTTCCATTATGAAAAAATAAAGACAAATTGTAATTGATACATGGTTTTTTTACATTTTTAAATAATATTGTCCAACAAATTAAATAAACAAACAACAACAACACAATATTATGAATGTAAAGGTAATATATAGATATATATATTTATGTATTTAAAGGATTTTTAGCTTTATTTTGCCTTTTTTTATTGTTTGCATGGCGAGGCGTAACTCCTTTTCAGGATCGGCCTCATTGATGGAACGAATGGCATCTATTAAGAAAAAAAATTTATATTATAAAATCCTTGTAGTATATAATAAAATAACATTTAGATTATAAAAATGTTAGTACTTACCCATTAAACTATCAAACACATTGTTTGAGTCCTTTAGTCGGTATTTTCCATGCGTTCCATCAATATTGAAGTCCACGATCACTTCCAATGAAAAGACTTCGGTTAAAGTCTTTGGCTTTGTTAAATTTTAATATTTTTCGATCCCAATTGAATTTTCCAATTTAATTTCCCAACTGAATTTTCGGTTTGACTGAATTATTATGCCAACCTACTTATTCATTTCAAATTATTTAAAAAGTTGAAATTTACAATTTTGTTTATTCAACAAAGCAGAGCAAAGCAATTTTACTTTAAAACTGACTACTACTGCATGACTTTTAAATTACTTAAATGTTAATTGTCATATAGTTAAATATAAGTTAGTTATTTTTGTAAACCAGTTGATCTAAGTCCGACAGGATGTGTATTAGTTGCGTATTGGTTGTAGAATTGAGTTGTTCGCCACACTGATCTCCTAAACGGAATAATAAAACTAAAAAAATTTAAAAACAATTTTTCTTTGAAATGACATTTACAAATAAATATAATTTTGGAAATTTTGTATGCATATACCGCCTATTTTCGAATTCGATATAAATCATGATTTAAATTGTATTTACAAAAATTTTTTGCAAATTAAAGCGTAAGAAAAAGTTTTTTCTACAAACACTTCCATTGTGCATGTGTAATACACAATTATGTATACATAATTACTTGAGCGATTATTTCGAGTTTCCAATTAAATTATTTAATTTGCATACTTGAATGGCGAATACTTCGGCGATATTGCACGAATTTACTAAGAAATTTTCATAAGAAATTGTATTCAAATTGTATAAAATGGAAAAATTGCATATCATACTACATAGTATAGATTAAGTACTAAAAAGATGAAGTAATTACAGTAAAATCTTTTCTGGGGCTATCATTTTGGTATGGTATAAATATAGTCAAGTGCAATAATTTTCCTCTAAATAAAATATAAATCAAAACAATTTTTTTTGGTTTAAGAAAATCAAAAAATATTTCACTTTAACCCAAATTATTGAACCGCCTTGCGAAACGTTTTCAATTTGTAAAATTTTAAAATTTATGAAAATAAAAAAGAAATGCTGCTTCGATGACGGATATTTAAAGCTGGGCTTTCGGGGACGTAACCAGGAAAAAATTTCGGTAGGGGTACAAATACAAATTTGTTTAAGAATACTGAAGAAAAAAAATATAAAATGCAAACAAAATTAAAATCAACTACAACACCGTTTTTCTTTTATTCAAAATAAATCTTTCGATTTTTCATTAAAACAAGTGAATAAGTTTCGGTCGGGCAAAGCCGACATATATCTCTACCCGTTAGCGATAACATCTTATGTCGACATAAGAAAAAAAGATTTTTATGGCAATACTTTCGCATTCAGGATACCTACAATTCTGTGTCATCGGTTTGCTCCTATTGCAATTAATTGCTTAGTATTTTCAATTTTGAATAACATCATAAGTCACTAAAACCTTTAAATGCATTGAATTCTTTCGTCCAATTAATCTAAAAAATGGTATGTAAGATGAGCATCCAAAGTTGTAATCAAAACTAGAGAGTGGACTATCTTCGGCTATACCGAAGCTGAAATACCCCCACACAGTAGGAAGAAGTACCTCGAACATAAAATTATGTGGTCTCAAGACCCCATTTTGAGCCACCTATAAATAGTTTTGGAGCCCGGACCATGTCCAAAATCCGTTTCTAAAAATTTCCAATCAAATCGACCAAAAAAACAAATTTTGACCCTTATATATGTGGTTTCGGAACCTCGGACCATGTCAGATGTCCATTTCTAAACATTTTCAATCGAATACAGCAATAAAAAAGACTTGAAAAATGTTGGCCTTTTTTTCGGTGTATGGGAGCCACGCCCAGTTTTTGTCCGATTTGGCTGATTCTCGAACTTGATCTCAGTATTGAAGAGAAAAACATGTACCCAAAGTTTCAAGTCGATATCTCTAAAACTGCGACCGCTATCGTGCGGACGGACGGACATCGCTAAATCGACTCCGGCGGTAATGCTGATCAAGAATATATATACTTTTCCATACCAGACACGCCTCCTTATGGGTGTTACAAACGTTGTGTCATAGTTAGTATACCCTGCCACAGTGTGTGTGTGTGGGGTACACACATGGCAATATCCTTCCCATCTCTCGTAATGACGGAAATAATTGGGTGATTCATGTTAGGGGGATTACAGCTGCCACCAAGTGCATCTTTGGACATTTTTGGGTAAATCATGCCCGGTGGAGAGATTACAGCTGATACCTAGCATTAGGATTTTATGTCTAACCAACATTCTCTCAAATACAGCCTCTTTTGCATTAAACTAAAAACATTTGTCTAAATTTTTACATATGTATATAAACTTAGATAAATTAACTAAGTAACAAACAAACGAGGCTGTATTTTAAAGAATTGTTTTTTGCATTTGTGAGAATTTAAAAACGTTTCCATCAAATTACTTTCGTTTGCGGTCAACGTGTTCATTCAAAACAAATACAAGCGTATTTGAGTTATCTACGTCAAAAAATGTTAGTTAGGATGTGTTAACTGACTTACTAAATTTTTCTGAAATCACATTTGATGGCTGGACAACAAAAGTGAATTCGTTCTTACTAAAATTAATGTTATAAATATTATTTTACATACTACTTCATATGTACATACTAGGGCGATTCTTTTAAAGTTGGAACCCCTCGGAAACGATTCAGTTGTGCAGATGAGCAGTCCAAACATATGAAATTTGACAGTTCTTTTAAGTAACTTCGCGTTTTCGAGGGGTTTCCCACTTTAAATGAATACCCTTACTATTTCCTCTTACGTAAAATTTCTGTTTACTCAATTGGCAAGCAAACAACAAAACGTACAAAAATTATGTATGATTCATAGTCATTTTCTACAAACGTATGAATTACAATCAATACCGTTAAAATAGCTTTTGTCCAGCCTTTCAACGATCGGAGTCCAAAACACGATTAGCTCATCGCCACCAACAATGACAGCAACACACAATCAAAACATGACCACGTGCTGCGCAAATCCCAAAAATCGCAGTGGCGACAATTCGCGTGATCGCGGACATAAGTCGATCAATGGGTCTGTCTATCCAACCAGTCGTCAACGTATGATGGCGCAAAGTTTTTGTCGACGACTTAAATTTCCAACTGTCATCATTTCGCTTCACTCTGCTCATAAACAAAAGAAACGATTACAAAGAATATTGCAACCGAACATTGGAGAGACATTGGGCCCATTGAAATTTTGTATACTTATATTATATAATTACAAATTAAAGTGAAGTTCACTTTCACCATCCCCTGCGACACCACACCGCATCCAAAGAAACAGCAGCACTCAGCAGAAATGCATTTCTTGGGCGTCAAGAATTAAAGAAAAGAAAGCTTAGCTGAAAGTTGAAATGAAAATAAACTGAAACAGAAACTAAAAATAAAATTACAAATAAGAAAAGTAAAAAGTAAAAAAAAAAAAAAGAAAATAAAATAAATTCTGTATATGAAAATAATAAAGTGAAATTGTACACAAAATGCAATTTTTTCGCAAAGTCGACATAAGTCACGGACTTCAATGTTGTTTGTTTTGATTTAGTGACATTGCCCGAGTTGAAGGCGACATTGGAATCTGAGGCGAACTCCAAAGACCCAGCCCGTAGCAGAGTAGAGCAAAGCAGAGCACTCGGGCTACGCAGAGTCGAGCTCTGTCGGCGCTGTGGCTGCACTCGAGCATTTAGTTGCTTCAGCGCACGGGCAGTGAAATCGTTCGACGGTTCAGTCTTTAAACGGGGTCTTGACTGAGTTCTTCAATCGAATTCGGTTTCGACGGAAACGCTCGATTGTGTTCTAATTCCAGCTGGTGTTCAGTTAAATCAAAAACGTCTTGAGTTGGTTTCGTACCCCCGGAGTACCGTTATTCCGTTTGGCTTTTTTCGGTTGTTGGCGGATATTTGCTTATAGTGACTGCTGCCGTTGTTGGATATTGTCCTCCGCGCGACGCCATCGTCATCACTTTTCGTTCGACGCATGCGAATGGATTTTATGGTCCATAATTTACGATTTCTCGGTGCGGCTGTGTGGCGATCATTCGTTCTTGTGTCGGGATACTTTTTCGCTATTTTGTTTTTGGATTTCTCGAATTGTTATTTCGGGATTTTAGTGTTTCTCTTTTGTGTTCTACATTGGTGCAGTTGAACATTGCGAGAAGAATATTGTGTTTTTTTTGGTATTGACGATTTCAACATCTTCATCTGCCTGAATTGGAGCACGCTATGCCGGACTAAACGATCGAGATGGATCCAAAAAGTAATATTTTGTGTTTATTTCTTATTTCATTTTTATTGTGTTTGTTCGGTAGCCAAATGATTTGTTTTGTCTGGACATGTGGCGGTCGTCCGTAGTGATGGTGGCTGGCTTGGCTGGTGGTGCAAAGTGCATTTGGCATTTGTTATTGGCAGGAGCTTACGTCGTGGCATATCGTGTTACGCTTGGGTTAATGCAACGGTTGGAAGTGTTTTTTTTCATTTGAATTTTTTTTAAGAATAACTTTTTAATATTAGAATTGCTCAAAGTGTTCATTGTAGCAATAAAACCTTTCGACAATAGTGACTACCAGGGACGTAACCAGAAAAAAATTTCGAAAGGGGTTATCAAAACTTTTTTTTTTATTTATACTGAAGAAAAAAATTAAAAATGCAAATTAAATTAAAATCAACAACAGATCGCTTTTTTCAAAACAAGTCTTTTCATTTTTCATAAAAAACACTTTTCTGAATATTCAATTTAGTTTCTACCATTATTTCAATAGAAAGGGTATCCTATTGACCAAATTTAATAGTATTTTTTGTCAGTGTATATAGCTAATTTTCTGAATATGATTCGGAGATCTATCTCAGTGAGAATCCATGAACGTCTAGAACTAATGATTGAACCTGATTGAAACCGTGTTTCTATCAAATTTCAGAATTTCGGTTGTTTATTAATCTGAGCGAGATTCAAATAACTATCATCCAAATAAAGTCCAACATTTATTTTATGATAAATACAAAATAACACATTGGTAATAAAACTAAGAACTCGAAAAAGTGGACTAAAAATGAGGGTGCTACAATTTTCCGTAGATGAGAAATTATAACTTTGTGACTTCTGAACGGATGAAAAAAAGCTATTTTCCTTTAACGAATTTCTGAATTTCGTATTAGGTTAAAAATATTGTTGGAGATCAGGCGAATCGAGGAGTGCGAAAGGGAGAAAGCGAGCTTGCCGAGGTTCAAAGGATTAACATTTGTCTCGGCTTTGTTGGTTCATCTGTCATCTGGAAAATATGCCGTTGTCCCCGTTCCTCCCTCCCTCTAATTTACCATCCCCTTTCCGAAGAGTCAAGTCAACGTTGTTGAAAATAGCCAGAAATTGACTGTGTTGACTCTTTTTAAAAAATTCGAATCGAATTTTAAATAATTGTGATATTTAGCATATAGCACATGTTATGATACTTTGTGAAGACCCCTATTATTTCATGGAAAACGGTAACCAAAATGTGAAACAGAAAGCAGAGACAACACGTCAGAGACAACACGGTATTCCAAGTGTTATTTGGCGCCTGAAAACTTCAATGTTGACGGGAGTAAAGAGCCGGAATTCCTGATTCGGAATCCACGGGAGGTGTTGTAGAGAATAATACTGCAGACTAGAGCTGACGAAAGAGCGCAAAACAATCGAAGATAAAACCACAACTTCTCAAATTACGAAAAGGATGTGGAGACCACCGGATGAAGTAAAACAAGGAAATTCATACTTTTGAATAAACTATGAACGTATTTAACATAGTGGTGCATGAAAATGATGCAGAGACTGTTAAGAAAAATCGTAAACCTTAGAGCGTTATATATATATTCAGCAATATCCTTATATTGCCTCGATTTTCTCTCGATTTTCTCTAGTCCCATACACGTGGGGACAGTTGATTGTCAAATATTTACTTAGTTCAGCTTTTGGGTGATGGTATCAGGTCAGAGTGTATTTGTTGCATTTAATATGATCCTGCGGGGTCCATCGCTTCAAACAAAAACAAATTAGTATGAAATTGGAATGAAAAAGGAAAAATAAGTAAGCATTTCACTAGTTTCTGTGCTTTGCCTTAATTGTTTTGAATTGGCGCCTTCATACTAAAAATTATGGGCGTTGACTAATAAGTTCAAAGTAGTGACCGACCGAAATTCGGTTTCGGTTTTTCGGCTTTTCGGACGTGTTTCAGATTCGGCCGAAAAATAAAATATCGTTTTCTGCCAAATTTCGCCGAAAATTTCGGTTTGATTTCGGTAACACATAAATAACAAAAATTACATTGATCGACAAAACTGAACTTCTTGTGTGTTAAATAGACTTGATAGACAAATTCTTATGTATTTTGCCACGCTGAATACGAAAATAATAATGAAATTTGTACAGGTCGTACCAAAAATGCAATTTATGTGAGTTTTATACAATGAAAACTACAAATCTTCTACCCCGACTGAAATTTCTCATACTCTCGTAAAATTTCTACACTCGACGTAAAAAAATTAAATCTACTCCCCTTTCTTGAAATCTACTCCCTAAAATCGAATATCTACTACTCTCGTCGTAGCAAAAAGTGAGAACCCTGCCTCTTCAATTGATTTCCACGCATTTGATAGTTTGCTTCTAAATTCATCTAATTCATGATCTGAACTTAAAGTGATCGATTTCAGCCAACTGAACTTACAACTTTATTACGTTTAAATTCAGAACTTTTTCTTTAATTTTTTAAGTTAAAAGTATTAAACAAACCCTTCTCAAACTTGACTTAAATAATAAGGTGTAAATCCTGAAGAACACGTTCAGATGTTGTGACGTCATTTGTATATTCTGCCTCGATTAATTTACAAAACAATAACATTATATTTACTTAAAACATAGAAAAATGCTCAGTCGGTTTTAGGTTCCTTGAACCATTGAAGGCGTTAGTTAGTATTTGTCGTCGAGCAAAATACAAAGTAATCTTTTTTATGTTTAGCTAAAAATAAGTACAACAGCGACGACATTTTACATGCAATTTTCCAAATGCAAAAAAGGAAGAAAAAAATTATATAATGACAAGTACGCACATACATACATACATACACAACTGACATTGAATTTTGACAAGCGCACTTACTACAGTGACTTCCAGAATCGAAATCAAATGACTGACAGCACAAAAGGGATGAAAGAGAAAGCTGAACTGAACCGAACTGAAATTGTGATACTAACGCAGCGAGCGCTAATGGGGGGTTAAAGGCGCACATACACTCTATAACACACACACACTCAAACGGAATTCAAATAACAATTATAAAGGCGTTGCCAGACGTACACACAATTACGGCGGCGGGCGTTGACAAGCGAACGGCATAAACACCAAAAGCGAAACGAAACAAAACATTCCATTTCCAGTTTGGTCGTTTCCAGCTGTGCTCTGTGCGAGTGTGTATGCGAAATGTATTTCGAGACAGCCAATGAGATGGTGTTTGATGCGTTTGTGTGCCGCTTCGTTGATGTGTGCGTACGCTTGTGTGTGTGTGTGTATCTATGTGCGTGATAGTGTTGGGCACGGGGATTCCGGTTGCATGTATTCGTATTGATGACAATGGTCGTGGTGCTGAGGCAAACCAGTTCTTCCAAAAGTGGCCGGTGAATGAACCGAACCAACTGAATCTCGACTCGGCTGCGGCTCTTTAAAATCAACCGTAAATAGTCCGTGAAGCCTCTAATGTGCTTCTAATTTTTCATTTTGCCATCTACCTGGTTGAGACACCATTTTTATTTTATTTCTGTGTTGGTGTGTTCATTCATTGTCTCGATGATGAATGATGCATTTTAGGAAATCCCCTTTACGGACTAATTTCGTTGAGCGTTGTGGAACACGTAATGTGGCATTTTGGAATTTATAGGCTAACAAATGTTGGCAATAAAAATTTTGAAAAATGACATTCTAAATTTACGTTTAAGGTCGAAATTCGTATGCCCGAAGGGTAAAAATCCATAGATTTCCATATAACAAAAAGTTGTGCCATTTACCACGATTGCCTAAATACAAATTAAAGTACTCTCTTGGCCTTGATGTTTTTTTGGCAAATTTATTTTTTTAATTCTCCAATTAACTTCAACACGAACACGATTATTTCTCTAGTTTTGTCTGCTTCCTGGATTTGAACTGTTGTTAAAATTTCATTGTATTGTGCATTTTGTGAAAGGTATCATCTGAGAATTTAGTAAGCACTGAAATAGAAGGGCGTGGCTAGGTGTTATGAAAAATAATTAAATAATCAAACGTTGGAGCCTATTCTACGAAACAACGGTCAGAAAAAACAGCTTAGAAAATAATCTTCAAGATGAAAATATTTCTAAAATTGTGGAGTTTTGACACAAGTTTTTGATAGATTGGCTACAATTATAAATTTAGTTTCTTTAGTTATTTTCCATGCGTGAACACCACAAAATTGTGAATATCACAATTGACTTTTGCTTTGTTACGGAAGACTTTCTTATAAATTCTGAAAGCAGGGCTAAAAAAAGAAATGTCGTTTAAATTAGGTTTTGACTTCATGGCGTATGAGTGATATACATTACATAAATGTACACACAAAAAAAAAGTCGGTAGATTTAACCGAAAAAGACGGTTAAAAACGCTCCAACCCTTCTTCGTCGGTTAATCTAACCGATGAGAAGTGATTGATTTACTTTAATGATTTATTGGTTTACAATTTTTAATTGTAAACATACAGCAACAATTTGTTTCGATACATATTTTTATAGTAAGAAAACCATTTAAATTTGTTGGCTTACAATTTTTATTTGTACACATGCAACAAAAATTTGTTTCGATACGTATTTTTTTAATAAGAAAACTTTTTTTGATGAATTAATTTTTTTCTTCATTTAAACACAAACCCCAACAACCAAAAAAAAAACATATTAAACACAAAAATATATTTCAAAAATGCAAGATTGCATGTTTTAAAAAAAAAAATATTTGCTTGAGCACATAACTGACACAAACACTTATTTTCCAAAAGTAGTATTACAAGCAAAAACTCTGTTTGAATCTGCTCAAACTGCCTCTATAAGGCACAACATTCATAACACGATTGGGAATTCTTCTTTCTTTGAATCCCAACGATTCAACTGAAGATGCGCGAATGGTAAATTGCACAAGTTGGTGAAAATTCAAATTTAACTAACAATTGCTGTAAAAGAACCTAAAATTTCTGTGCAACAACAATTTTTTTCGGTTATTTCAACTATTTTTTTTTTAACAAAAAAAAATTGTAAAAAAATTTACAATTTTCATACATTTTGAAATGCTGTACGTCAACCATTTTTTTCGGTTAATTTTACCGACCTTTTTTTTTCTGTGTACGTGAGGGGCTAAAATAAACAATGATAAAACAAATATCCTATACATATATGATGATGGATCCTTCAATCCCAATGATTTTGGAAAGCTCCATTACTATGAAAAATTAGGATATTATTAGACCCTTGATTTTCCCGTTATGACTTCATTATCGGCCGCGAAAATTTGGAATGTGTAGTCATGATCTCACAGCATATATGTATATGTGAAATTGCAGCTTCCTAGGTTCACTGTTGGCTTCAGGAGAGCCTACTATATGTGTCACGTACATCTTTAGAGCCACGGCCCCTTTAAGTAAATCAAAAACCCGACTCGAGTGTCTCTAGTCTTGAGTGCGTGAAATTAGGTGAGGTCAGACATTCGGTATGTCCGTTTAATCGTTACATTTATTCCATTTATATTGTATTTATCTTAAATTCGAACTGCAATTCCTTTGGGTACCAAAGAATGAAATTGAAGAAATGATTAGACATATTTTTCACTCCCCGCTTGACATCGAATTTAATACGACTGCTGAACGCCAGGTACTTACATAGGTATGCGAGCAGATATATGCGTGTTGGAAAAAAATAGGATTTCCTTACATTTCCACATAGAATATCTGTGAAACGTGATATTTTGTAAAACGTGACTTTGTATTGATTTTTTTCCACCAGCTCCATACAGCTCGGTGTTACGATACGACTTACTAAAAGTAGAAAATATTTTTGTTTTTGTTATTGTTATTGTTGTTTTTTTCGTTGTTGTAGTCGAGTTGTATTTGCTGGTGTGGTGCGGTGCGGTGCTGTGCTACCCGTTTCCAACACTCAACCGAAATTATAATAATGGAGTAGGTTAACATTTCATCGGCGTTGTTGTTGTTGCTTTTCGGGCAGAGTAGTAGTAGTTGCTATTATTTTTGTTATAGTACAAATTCAAAATCAAATTCAAATTCATAGTGAAAATCACGTACTAATCACGAGCAACAATACAGCAGCAAGGAACGAGATAATGGAGTGGAGGGGTTCGGGGGAGTTTAAAGGTGTTGCGCTTATGTGCGACGGCAGCGTGTGTTTTCATTGTATCCGAAATGCGTACAGATTCTCGTTTCTCCATTCCATTGTATGTACTCTCTGTACATGGAATGTCTGTATCATAGAATAACAATAATCGATTTGACCCTTACAATGGCGTGGAATGACGACGATGATGATGGAGCTGCCGTTGCCGTTGCTGCTGCTGCTGCTGACGTTTGACTGTTTGATTTTTGTTGTTGGTTATTTCGGATGGCGCGGCGAGTTTGTATTGTTGATCGATTTTACGTGATATTTTCGAGATTTTCCGTATTTATCGAATATTTGTATTTAGCCGCTGCTGTGTTCTTTATTATTTTCGAAAGTTTACTTTGGAATTGTTAGTGAAAAGCCCACAAACAGTAGTTACGGTATTTATTTGACAAATGCAAATACAAATAATAGATGCGTAATTATTTTCGAAAATAATAATGTTTCGGTAGTGCGTCAATTCCTTAAATGCGATATGAGTACTTATGTTTTTTTAAAATAATTTGTTTACAGTTTTCCTCTTTTTTTGCTGATGAACTTATTTACCTAATATATTCTATTGTTGAGAAGAATAGCATAAATTAATATATTTGTCAGCTTTCTTTAGAACTTTTCCATATCGGGCTTTTTCTGCTCCTCTCAAATAAAAAAGTAGAAGAATCGCCTAGAATGGATTTAAAAATGTTTAAAGCTTTAGAGTTGGTTATTCACATATGTACTTCCAGTTGCTATTTCAATCGCTATTAAAAGTTCGGTGTTGCGTTTTCCTCGAAAACAAACACCTCATTCCCTTTTGGACCAAACAATGCAGAAATTTTCCAATCGGTTTAAAAATAATGTGCTTTGAATTTACCATTCCTTTTCATGTCTTGTATGGAAACGTGCTCCACTGCCTTTAATGGCAAAAGCTGTACTCGGACCGTACTGGATCTCAAAAGTTGCATATTTTTAAATATCAGAATTTTATTGTATGGAAATAATTTCAAGCTATTCAAAACAAAAAATTAAAAAATATATTTTTGGAAAAAATTAGCTAACAAATTTATGATTTAGCCAAAAAGTCTGCAGCCAAAAAAATCAATGTCTCAACTTTGCAACATGACCAACCACTCCTTAGCAGCACTTTTAGAATTGTTTCAACTGGTGAATACTGTTTACTCATGTTACCTTTATATTCCATCGATGGAGACATTTCGCGGCACACAGTTTTACATTTCATTCCGATTGGATATTTTCTGATGCCTCGTTTGGGTTGAATGTAGTATGCTCTGGACAGTCTGTTAAATATAAAATCTATCTAAAAATAGTACACTCAAAGAATTTTTTCGTTCGTAAGAAACGAAAAATTAGACAAACAACATTCGTTTGTTGTTTCGTTTGCAACCAATTTTGATAAACGAACAAAAAAAAAATGTTTCATCTCAGACAGGATTCCAACGCGGGACGTAAGGTTTATAATTTCCGCACTTACACGCTGTGCCACTGAGCTACTTTCGTTCTGGTCGATAAAAAAAGCTTATATCGAATTCGATTTTAACAATGTAAACGTTTATTAGAAATTAGTTTTTAATTTGCAGCAATTTAAAAACGTTTCCAATAAAAGTAAAATGCAATACTTTTGTTGGAAACTTTTTCAAATTGTTGCAAACTTATTTATTATTTGCGGCAAAACGACTTAATTTGGAGCAAATGTTTTTGTTTTTTTTTCGTTTAAGTTGGTATTCAAAAGTAGTATATTTGCAGCAAACGTTCTCCAAACATATTAATTCTTTGAGTGTATACATCATGCTTTCGCGTACCTGAAAAATAAAAATTTTTATCGTTTAGATTAACCTAATGAAATTGTTTCCTATTTCGTGTTTTCCGAATTTTTGTATGGGATAGTAAACTTACCATTTTTTTTAAATTAGATTTACCAACAAAGAAATGTTCTGTCCATTACCTTGCAGATTGGTATCTGCTGAAAACTTAAATATTTTAGGTTTCGAGGAGGAGTCAGAAACCAGTCGATATTCATAATATCCAGTTGGATTCGAGAAGCAAATTAACCAATCAAGCAATAAAATATTTCAACGGCCCTGAGTTAATAGTATATTAACCCGGTCATAAAAATACCTGAACGCCGTAGAAGCTATATTAAATACGCCTTGTACTACTCGATTTGATTTAGCGTTGTGGCTGTCGCACATTGTAATTATCCATGAGAAGGAATTCGTCTACCATTAAGTTCCCAACCTACGCATAGTCTAAATCCCATAAGATAAACAATCAAAGGAAACATAAACAAAGGCAAAACTATGCGAGAATATATATATATGTACATGGTACAATCATAACAAAAATATACAAGAGTCAAATTCCAAATGTGCCACATGAGCGTTAGAATAACGCAAACAGCGCAACTAACGAGAGTTCGACTGGTTTGAAGACATTCTATGACAGGTAAGACGGAAATCCATGCAATGACACCGCCGACTCTCCTCAAGCGCGAGAAAATGTTCCCACGCAAGCGAAGCAAAGCAGCAGCATATGTAAAATCACGGTCGAGCTGAAAATCAATGGAAATGACCAGAACATAAAGCACTTGGCCATCACTTGCAGAAAGCACATATTAAAGCAATTATTGAACAATTGTTTAGGCCACAGGCCCGACTGTGAGTGAATGAATGAATCGATTCCGCTCAAGATCGAGGCGTTTGGTGCGCTGTGTGGAACACAGCGAGAGGCGCAATAAAATCAGCGCCTAGGCTAGCGACGCGCATGTCCTGCTCGGGCACAGGTAGAAAATCAATACGCACAGAAAACTTTCAAGCCGACAACAACCCGAAAACGTTCTCACGCTAGCGGCACCATACGCGAATCGGGATTTTCCAATAGTGCAACAGATAACCAGACTTGTCTTGGGAAATTGGACATTTTGCATGTTGGCGAGAATTCACTGAAGCAGAATTTTCCTTTAAGAATTTTCACAGGTAATTTTCGCATGTGCACACGCATATTGAAAATTCCCACACACATTATCAGCATGTGTGTGGGACCAGCGCTACAGGGTTTTTGTCAACGGCGGAGGGGGAAAAACTTAACATACGCTTTAAATGTGCCAAACATATGACGCGAAATTACCATCGGTGCCGTTCGCTTCTGCGGAGGCGATAACGTTTAGTGTTTGTCCAGCCAACCCCTGCCGGAGGAAGGAAGCACGAGAAGCAACGAGAACGTTTTGGACGGGGGCGACCAAAGCAAACGCCCTCCTCCTTTAATGCACGAGGTGGCAAAGAATTTATCTTGGAATAACAGCCAAACCGCTGCTTTGCTTTCGTAAATTTTAATTCGTTACGCGCTTAATTTCCAGATTATAACCCAGAAAGTAAACAAGATTCACTCGGACGAATCGGGAAAATCGCACTCAGCAAACGGTCGCTGGTCTGATGGTGGCATTGTTAATGGTGTTAGCGTTGGTGGTTGTTATTGTTTCGTCCTGGGCCACTTAACCCACTTTCGATGTGCTTTTTGATTTGTTTGCTGTGTACTAAAACATTATTAAACTAAACTCTCGTTCGTTGCGATTTAATTGTGTGCACAAAAATGTGAAATTACCAACAACAACAACAACAATTAAACCAGCAATACCAATAACAACTACCATAAATGGTGGCATTGATTGTATTGGGGTGGAGCGATGTCTATTAGCTGATAAATCCGTTAATTATTTGCCCTTGTTTGGCTAGGCGGGCCAAACGATTTAACGTTTCATGTACGTTTTATGTAATGAGCTTAATTACGGAATTACCATTACAAATGATTAGCATAACCAATTTATGTATCAAAACTATTCTAACTACCACAATTTGGGATTGCAGAATTGTCCGTCATTTTGTATAAAAATCATTTTTTTTTCGCTACATTTAAGGACAAATTTGGCAGGGCTTGGGACTTGGTTATTGTGGAATGTAAAGCACTCAGAGGGTTTGGCGAATTGGTGGATTATCACAAACCGATACAAAGGAAAAATTAAAAATGCTTGTTCCCGACGATGGCCTCCTTGTGGGACGATAATCCCTATTTTTGATATGAGAAAACCAGCACAATGGGACTTAGAGCCCTAACAAAATGGGGAATTATTGATCTCCATGGCGGGCGATTCCAAAAAAATATGTATAGCCCCCAGAAAAAAAAAGAAAGTGGTGTACGTAAACTTTTTTGACCCAGTGTATATAGATTATCAAAAATCTAGAAATTTTCAAATACTTTGTACTCTGGAATGATGTGGATAAGCTACTGTGTGACGTGGGGCGATGAGAGTAAACATTATTTTGTTTTCAAAGTTGAATGCCCTGCTTTGACCTTTACTTGTCAAATGTGTCCTCAGACTCAAATAAACAATCGCGAAATCTTTAATATGAAAATTAATAAAAAGTAAAATTTTATTTATAATATCGAAAATAATGTGTATCACTCAAACAAAAACATATATTTTCTAAATAAATGAGTACCAGTACGAATTGTAAAAAAAAAAAACTAACGCGCAACACCGCCGGTATGTCTGTCGCGGCGGCTGTGCGACACTTCAGTTGTGAGTCGTGTTGCCTCATTTAAATTGCGGATTAGTGGCGATGCTGCTCTTTGCTGGGATTAAAGCCATTGAGAAAATCTGTTGCTCTCCTGCCTAGCCTATCGACTCTAACAAGGCAGTTGGTATTTGGTGTGGTATGCCAGCAGCAACCATAGAACCAACCCAGCCCATTGCTAATTCTATGACTTTTGCCAACTGGCCTATTTTGGAGGCTCAGATAAGAAATGCTCTTTTGTGTCATTGATGTTGTTCGGTATTTTGTTGTTTTTCTGATTTTTGTAAATTACTGGCAATGCATTTATCACATGTCGAATAATGGAAATGAGATAAAAGTTGCAAATGGTTATGCTGGTTTTTGTTAAATTGCAAATGCTATGCTGAAGTATAAATCCCTAATATCTTATGGCGAATTATTATGAGTTTTTATTGGAAATTGGAGCGCAGTCTAGTGCTCTCTCTGTACGGGATAAATATGGAATGCGAAAATTCGGTTTGTGTTGTGATAATAATTTGATATTATTTTGTTGATTGCCAATTGTCTAAATGGATAAAGTTTGTTTTTTACGACTTTGAAATATCATGGAACATTTATTAGAGGCAGAAGTTACAATCAGAAGCCGATAAACCCAATTTAGGATACATTCCTCTTCTGTAAAAATTGGGCCGGGTTTTAGCAAATGTTATGCAATTTGTATGATGTACAAAAAAAAATCATCAACTAATGTATTAAGTATACGCATACAGCATTGATCGAACATTATTAAATTACCTCAAAATTTTAGTGGTTGGAATCAGTAATTGAAATCTGAAAGACGAGACTCACAAATAAAAGAAGCTTTTTCATGGCAAGTTACTCTTGCAAGGTTTACCGTCGCGAGAGAGTGGCAGTCTACAGGCTACACCCAGAGAAAAAACATCCTAAAATCAAAAATAACCACCTTAAAACAAGTAGAAACGTTAATGAAAGTCTGGTAAAGTTAAAACTTAAATTTAAAAATAAACAAACTTATTTCAAAGTTGTTTTCTGATTATATTAAGTTTGCCAGACCTTGATTTAAAATCGTTCAACTTTGTTTCAACGTTGACAACAATTATTTTAAGTATTTTTCACTTCATTTCAACTTTGTTTAAACGTTGACAATAGTTATTTTAAGTATTTTTCTCTTTATTTCAAAGTTGTTTCCATTAAGTTGAAAAAATTAAGGAGTAAATACGATCGTAGTTAATTTTACTATGTTTTTTTTCCCTGAGTGTACTTTCTGCCCCAAGAGGAAGTCGTACTCGTCACCTCTTCCGATCGTGAAGCAGAGGGTTCTACGCCAAGGCGGCCACTGCAATGGTGCGTTTACATTTTCCGAACGTACAATAGCGGCCGAACACGGGCCACGTACCAAATATTCCGAACCAATAAGCATACTGATACAATAAGCATACATTTTCCAAGCTGGAGTTCATGCAATGCGTGCCATTTAACCTCTAAAGAAAGTACTGCAGGTGGGAAATTGTAATACTATCTGACAATCAGGAGGCTCTAAAAGATCTAGAATCTCACATCATTTGCATCCAGTTTTTGTTAGTTCACGTTGTCTTTTTCTCTTTCACTTTACAATTTAAACTTATTTTAAACCGAATGGAATATGGAACCCAAACCGGAACCGGATATTGGAAAAGTCTGGGAACCGAAAATCTCAGATCCGGAACCGAAATCGATACCAGTCGGTTCCAGTCGGGGGGTCTAACTATGGATTTATATTAAATTTCTATATTTCAGCTTAATTTAATAAAATACAGCTGGAGACTATGTTGTGGAAGATATATTAGTTTCGTTTAAGGCGTGAGGGAATCAGAGGTCTTAGTAGATTTATCAGAGCATGATAGTCCAAAATTTAACCGACCCTTAGGTTAGGGTCGGTTAAATAGGCTGTCTGCACGCCGACACACTTAGACAAAAGAGGTTCATTGTGATACCACAGGATCCATATTCCTTTCCACTATGCCCCAAACCATTTGGAGTTCCAGATGAACCTATGAAGGCCTGATATGCTAGCTGTAGAGAGATCACAGAGACTATCCTGCAGAGGAGATGCATCACAGTCTCCTCCTCCTCCTCACCCATACAACTCTTACAGAAGTCGTTAGAAGACCACAAGCCTTACCACATGGCGCCCAATCAAACAGTGACCAGTGATCACACCCACCACCTTCGAGATGCTGGTCCTAGGCAGTCCCTTACTTATCTGGAAATTCCTTGGCATATTTCTAGGTCCACTGGTGGTTGCAGAAGACCTACCTTCAATTGACACTAGAGACCGACCGAAATTCGGTTTCGATTTCGGGTTTTCGGCCAAAAAAAACTGTTGCGGCCGTGTTTCGGATTCGGCCGAAAAAAAAAATATCGTTTTCGGCCAAGTTTCGTTTTCGAAAATTTCAAAATAACAAAGATTACACTGATCGACAAAACTGAACATTTTGTGTGTTAACTTGATAGACAAATTCTTATGTATTTTACAGTACGCACCAAAAATTCAATTTCTGTGCAATTTTCATTATTATTTTTGGATTCGGCGTGGCAAAATACATAAGAAACAACCAAGTGGATAAAAGCGGTATGTAACACAAATTTAAGTATTGATCATAGTTTCGAAGAATCAGAAGAGACAAAGAAGACAAGTCCCCAATTTGTATTGAAAAAAGAAAAATAAAAAACTTTGAAACTATTATGTGAGTTTCATACAATGCAAAACTAGTACTCTTTCTACAAATCTACTACCAAGACAGAAATTTATACTACTATTGTAGAAACTCTACTACTCTACGCAGAAACCCTAATCTACTCCCCTCTCTTGAAATCTGCTACTTTGACAGAAATTTCTACTACTATCGTGGAATTTCTACACTCAACGTAAAAAAATTAAATCTACTCCCCTTTCTTGAAATCTACTCCGCTAAAAAAATCGAATATCTACTACTCTCGTCGTAGCAAAAAGTCAGAACCCTGTCCCTTCAATTGATTTCCACGCAATTGATAGTTTGCTTCTAAATTCATCTAATTCATAATCTGAACTTAAAATGATTGATTTCAGCCTACTGATACGCTTTTTCGGTTTCGGCCAAAATTAAAAAAATAAAAATTCGGCCATTTCGGTTTCGGCCGAAAAAAAAAGTAAAAAATTTCGGCCATTTCGGTTTCGGCCGAAATTGAAAAAGCGATTTCGGTCGGTCTCTAATTGACACAGCCATTTTTTAACTGCCACGCCGAAACTGGTTGGGCTCGAGCGTCTCAAGCCATGGGTGTATAGGACATATATGTGAAATTACAACTCTCGAGGTCCACTGTTGCCTTCTGGTCAGTGAACAAAAACAAACAATGGGTTTTTATATATGTATTGTGATGACGATTAAATTTTCGTTTTTTTATACACATAATAAGATACTAATGGCAATTTTATTACAACTAGATTTCCTCGAATTACCTTTCGGCCAAGAATTCGCCCCTTCTCACCACATGCCACCTATTACATTCTCTCTATAGATAAACGGCAGGATATGCGAATAATAATTTTGCAAAGTTTACAAAAATCACGTACGTGCTATTTTTAGTCAATGAAAACGACTTGTTGCTGGGAATTCCAGACGAAATCACTATTTCACAGTTTTCTCCAAAAGACTACAATGAAGGAAAAATCAATTGAAAATTGCATATTGGAAATAGAATTGGAAAATGCAAGTAAATAAATCCAAACCAAAAACAAAGGAGACTCAAAGGACACTACTAGACTAGACTAGACTTGACTGCACTTACACACATACGCACCCACACACTACTCGCTGCATTTGTGTGGTATATGTCTGATAACTAGTACAAAAGTTAATCTCCTGCGGTTAACGCCAGTCGTCAGTCAACCTGTTGTACTGGCATACGCACGTACATACTTCTTCTACTTACGTATATTGAAATAACAAAAGATTATTTTTTGCAGACAAGACAAGACGACGCCCATAGACAAAAACTACCGGTACATAGCTACAACAAATACATATAATGAGAAACTATGAATGAATATTTTCAATCGGCACTGAAGGGTAGAAATTAAGTGGTGGATTTGCCGATTGTGCCAAAAGTCAATTGATTTGGGTTTTTGTGGGTAAGGCACATTGCTTATGTCTAAATGGAGCAGCAGGTAAGAAGAAGGCAATGAGTGAGCTAAAACCTGTCGGGCTGACCAATGGGAAATGGCGTCCAGCAGGTATTCCACATCGCAGGAAGAATTTTGGGTTTTTTCATAGTTCCTTGCGAAGTGTGCGAAGATATTAAAACAGCTCCGGATGCTGTACAGCAGAACAGTTGTAAACAGGTGATCGTACGGTTAGGATCGTGTGTAGGATAGCAGAGAAATATATAAAATTCTACTGTTTTTTTAAAGGAAATATTTTAAAAATGAAATTCCAACGGAAGGTCTTACGAGAGTGCAATAATTATTTAGGTTTGTGCAAACATTTCTTCACCCCAACAGAGGGAAATTTCAGTGAACCTTTTACATTCTTTTACTTGGATTTAATTTGTTTTCTTTTTGTTGCTCTTCCAGGTTTAGCCAAAACTTGTGCCATGAAGGAGAAAAGCAAAAATGCCGCCCGCACCAGACGTGAAAAAGAAAATGCGGAATTCTTCGAATTGGCCAAATTATTACCATTACCAAGTGCAATTACATCACAGTTGGACAAAGCATCGATTATACGTTTGACGACGTCATATCTGAAAATGCGTCAGGTCTTTCCCGATGGTGAGTTTGGGTTAATGGGACAAATGGGGCCCAGAAGTTTGCTTCGCAAAAAGAAAAAATAGTTTTTGTTTTTCCATTTTCCTAATAATTTGTTGTTGCTGTCCTTGTTATTGTAATTGGAACAATTAAAGTTCCCTGTGTTCAAATTGAGCGTACAGCACCTTTTCATCTCGTGCCCAGTATGTGTGCCTCTCCAGTAGCAATTGACAGCGACACACGCCTGTGACCCATGTAGGTGGGCTGTGAACGGTTGACATGGAGTCAGTCGTCAGTCGCACGAGTCGTTCTTGCGAATTACTCGAGGCTATGTCAAATGATGTGCAATGGTGTGTCGTGAACCCTTATTAAGTTTGTAGTCATCCGCTTAGAGTTTGTGTTGAATAACAGCAGGACATCCTTTATGAGGTGGTTGTGTGTGGAAATATTTTATTATATTTATAATGATGAATCTCACATAATATGAAGAGGAGGAGTGGGTAGGGGATAAATGTAGGTTTATGTTTTTAATAACAGCGGCATATTAACCCCAAGAACAGTTGTGACTTTTCCGAATTCAACGAATTGAAGTAGCGATTCTGTAGTTTTGTCAGCATTGTCGACTCCTTACTAAACAGTTATTATTCACAATGGACTGTCTGACCCAACCTCACATTTAATTTTATAAGTCTAGTGTACCTAGTTTCTAAAAGAATACATTCTTAGTCCATTCCCTACCCGCATGACAGCAATGCACGACAAAAGTTTGTTCTTAGCGTTAAAGCACATGCAAAAATTGAGAACATTTAAATGTGCTTCAACCTGACAATAAGGACAATGAGGACGGTGACAATATGTTTTCCCATATCCTCACTTGTTTCCATTGTTATCCTGTAACAGCACAACAACGACGACGTCGACAACAACAAGAGCGGTACAAAATTCTGCTGAGATGGCTGCGACAGTTGAGAACCAAAGTAACGTTCCCATCAACCAGGCAAACAAACAAACACATGCTGTGTGTGGGTTTTACAGCAAAAAAAAACACTCAAGGGGTGGCAACTCTCTAAATAAAAGACTACAAAAGCTTTTGTCGTTGTCTTTTGTGCTTTTTTATTGAAATAATTTAAAAAAAAAAAAAAAACAACAAAAAATCAATGCAAGACTAAACGAAAACAAATGAGGGGGAAGTCTTCGACGCCCGTGTTGTACTATAATAGTGGGTGGCAGTGGCAGTGGTTAGGCCAAAACACAAAGGCCCACTGCGTCTCCCCCCCACTGTGCTGATGACTTTAATTGGGAATAATATTTATACGTCATCAAGTTGTTAGCCCGCTGTTGGGAACTTTTATTTTACTCTCCTTACGATTCATTAGTGGTGACATTTTCTTTTTCCTTTTCTGTTCATATTTAACTTGGAATTCTTTCTTTTTCTCGCATTACAGGTCTGGGCGAGGCTTGGGGTTCTTCGCCTGCTATACAACGTGGTGCTCCCATCAAGGAGCTGGGCTCTCATTTGCTGCAGACATTGGATGGTTTCATATTCGTTGTGGCACCGGATGGCAAAATCATGTACATCTCGGAAACGGCATCGGTGCATTTGGGTTTGAGTCAGGTGAGGCATGAGGCATGAGGCACAAGAACACTGAGTACACTCGAAAGTTGCTTTCTGGTTAAAAGAGGAACAGAAACTTTTCCAAGTAAATTATTTATGCGCATAAATTTACTTGAGTTCTTGGAGCATTTCACACAAAATGAAAAGTTGCTCCTTTTCCGGCTGAATAGGAATTTGCATATTTTCTTGTTTATCGAAGGACTCTTGGAATTTTTATTAGTCGCCGAAAGAAGAAGGCTTTCCCAGCAACTAATTATTTTGAAAAGTCCTGTAAAGCAATTTAAACTTATTAAATTTTATCTTTTCAGGTTGAGTTAACTGGAAATTCCATTTTCGAGTATATACACAATTACGACCAGGATGAGATGAATGCGATATTGTCGCTACACCCGCACATGTACCAAAATTCCGTAAGTCTTCTGACGAAATTGTAGGCAACATTTTGTATTGCAAAATTGCGTCTCTTTTGCTTTCCTTTGTGCCCAGGATGCATTCATAAATTCTCTACAATTAACACAGATCAATGCACCCGCCGGCTCTGCGATTGGCAGTCCCAATGGTTCGTATGGCAGCGATCGAGGCTCGCATACTACGGAAATTGAGAAAACCTTCTTCCTGCGCATGAAGTGTGTGCTGGCAAAACGAAATGCTGGCCTCACCTCGTCGGGCTATAAGGTGGGTAATTGCTTTAGGCGAATTCCCTGTAAAGGTACCAGTTCTAATAGACATTTTCTACCAACTCTCAGGTGATTCACTGTTCCGGCTATTTGAAAGCTCGAATATTCCCCGACTACGGCGATGGCCAGGGAGGTTGTATACAAAATTTAGGCTTAGTTGCTGTCGGCCACTCGCTGCCTTCATCTGCGATTACGGAAATCAAGTTACATCAGAATATGTTCATGTTTCGTGCCACAATGGATTTGAAATTAATATTTTTGGACGCAAGGTAAGAAGAAATGACAAGCTGCTCATGAACAATTCATTGCAAATATCATGCAGATACCGCAAGGATATGGAGCAAATGTTTGAATATTAGACACACCCTGGCTAGTCCTTTCGAACTTACATTGGCATCCAAACTAGTGAACAATTTCTAAATAGTTCTCTCAAATATTCACAATAGAAATGCCAAACTATGTGAAAACAAAATAGGGGTATTCACGATTTTGAGTATTTGGAGTATTTGTAGTAAATTTTGTAAATGTAAAACTCCTCACATAAAAAAATTAAGTGGCAGTGTTGCATTTTCTTGACAACTGATATCTGCAAATACACAAAAACAATACCAAATATACAATAGGTTCGGACTGTTGCAAACGGAGTATTTCTAGTATTTGGAAATTGTAAGTGTTTGCTTTTTGTAAATCTGTCAATTTTACTCCAAATACCAAATATATCAAAAATACCGAATACAGGCCAAATACTCAAGATCGTGAATACCCCTAATATTTATTTTAGGTGATCACAATCGAAAAAGTATTCAATGGTTTTTTTGCATATTGGCCATTGTTGTATTTTTCCTACAAATTAAATTCTTCGCCTCATGAATGAGTCTTGTTAATTGTGATTTGGAAATTTAATACCGAACAAATATTGAATAACGGCACTTTCGTTTTGCCACTCGAAAAGCGGTAGTAGCAGCACATAAAGGGAAATCCACCCACTTTTACTGAGAGCAAACAAATCATTTCCCTCTTCAGTTGCACAAACAATTTTGGAATTTTCTTTTGGCCCCTTCCTTTACTGCTACTGGTGCTTAGACACTCGCAAAAGGTTGGAAGGCGAAAGAGAGAGAGTTTTCTCTTGTCTGCTAGCATTATCCCCACTCAATTACCCTCATGATGATGTTACGCATTGTCAGTGGGGTAGAAAAAAACAACAACAAAACCAACCTCTTCCTTCATTTCCTTTTCTCCTTTTGTCTTTTATATATTCAAACAAACTCCGCTTGCATCAGCATATTTTTTTTGCCTTTAGTTTTTTCTGGATAATTGAATTAAAAAACACATAAAAAACTCTGCAAATACCCATTCATTTATTGTTTATTGAAAAAAAAAATGTATCAACAAGACCCGCCACACAAGAACTACAACATTTACTGTGCTGTTTATTTACAGAGTATCACAACTTACGGGCTACGAACCGCAGGACCTCATCGAGAAGACGCTGTATCAGTACATACATGTGACGGACGTACTGCCCATGCGTTGCTCCCATCAAATATGTAAGTGCTCTGAGTGTGTGTGTGTTTGCGTGTTGCAGCGCATCATAAACAACAACAACGAACAGCATGTCCTTAATCCTCGGCAAATTATAACGAAATCCTTTTTGTTTTCTCTTTGTTGTTTCCAGTGATGTACAAAGGACAAGTTACCACCAAATACTATCGTTTCCTGACGAAGGGCGGCGGTTGGGTCTGGGTGCAGTCGTACGCGACCGTGGTTCACAATACCCGCTCCTCGCGCACCCACTGCATCGTCAGTGTGAATTATGTCCTTAGGTGAGTAAATAAACAAAACAAACGACGCCGTGGAACAACAAACGACCAATGGCGCAGGGAAAACACCAATTTAAAGCTGTTTTCGTGCCATTTAATGGTTGTTGCGAGTTTGTTATTCCACAAAGGGATTCTCGAATGGCGAATGCTACATGGGAAAATCAATTTAAAATACATTTAGTTAAAGTTGAGAAAATCCCCGGAATTCCATTCCGAATGCGAAACAAATTTGACAAATATTTCCTTCTCCCATTGCCTTCCAGTAAACAAGAGGCCAAAGACTTACTCCTCAACGAAATCCAAACGGGTGTGGTCAAAAGCGAACCCATTTCGCCCTCAATTAGCATAACGCCAGCGCATCATCCGGTCCATTCGACTGTCGCCCAACCGGCGACGGTCAGCAATGGTCTCGCAGCCGTCAGCGCGCTCAGCACAAGTCCAAAAATGGATCCATGCTACGAGACGCCAGTACGCCTACCGAACAGCGTGCCAACACCTGTGCTCAGTAACAACAACAACGGCTACTTGACGCACACCAACCATCACACCCACCACGCACACCACAGCCATGAAGCGGCGGCGCAACACCAACAACAACACGAAAACCTCAGCTACACGCAATTATATCCCGTCAACGAACTCGTCGTCAGTTCGAGCAGCGCCCTGGGCCATGAGATACAATTCCCCGACACCACGACGGGGGCCGGCGGCGAATATTACACCAGCAACAACAACAACACTCACTACTATTATGATGCCGCCATCGATGTGGCGACTGCCGCGACAACATCCACGCTTATTCGGCCCTTCTCCGCGAACTCGAATAGCTGCTCGAGCAGTTCGGAGAGTGATCGCCAAATGTCGACCGGAAATGCTTCGATTGTGAATGGCACATCGCCGCAAACCACATACAGCGAACTGAGTCACAATTTCGAATTGAATTACTTCTCCGACAGTAGCTCGCATCACGCGCACGCCCATATGCAGCATCAGCAACATGCGCCGGACATGCAACAACAGCAACAACATGGCTCTTTACCAACACCTCAGCAACATCACCTGCATGTCGAACAGCAGCAACAGCACCACCATCATCACCAGCAACAGTCACTAATCGCCGCCGCACATCACCCCAATAGCTTTGCGCCGCATTATACGAGCGTAATTGTGGAGCCGCAGCATTACATTGCCAATGACTTTGTCCATTAGCAACAAGAGTTAATTTCCTCCTTTTACCCATTCACAATGGATGCCTGTCGAAAACCCCCAAAAAAACCTTGTTGTTCTTGTTGCTATGTTCGTTTCAATTCAATGTGGCTGAGCCATTTCCTTTTTTTTCGTTTTAAATTAAATTTATTATGTTAATCTGCATCACCCCTCCCCATAACACTTGTTTTTACTAACATTTCATTTTGCGTATACATACATAATAATTTTTGCACAGTGTTGCATGTAAGCCTATCATTAATTGTTAATGTTACATACACAAATTTATATAAATTAAAATTACAAAACAAAAACAAAAAGGAATGAATGAAAGGAAGAGAAATATCTAAATTAATTGTAAGCCAAATTGTTTATAAATAGGCCATCATCTGTAAATGTAATTAAACGAAAGTATCCACACCAACTGGCTATTTTTGAAAGTGTAAATATTGTACTCGTCAAGTCAAGTCGAAGGATGCACACAAATTGATCTTCACAAATTGTATTTGTAATTAAAATGTAATTGTAATTTTTCTAAAACTAATATTAATGATGAATAATAAAGTGATAATTATTTATAACAAAGTTCAAATCGAATTATCTCTTACCAAATCATTCGATTTTCGCCGGCCGAAGAAATAAAGTTTAACAGTTTTAATTAAAAGGAAAAATGTTAAGGTTCAATTTCAGAGTGAGTAAATGCCCAATGTTGGTCATTTAAAGTTCATTTACTATGGGAATATACCCTGCCACAGTGAGTGTGGGGGTATAATGACCAATTAAAATCCATTTTCATACAAAACGTATCAATTTAAAACTGGTTTTTCATTTTTGACAGTATTTAAAAAATGGACATTACATGATTGTCTATAAGATATCGATGAGTTTTGTTAGTTTATATCTTAAAATTAGATCGGATACAATGCAAATATGAATATATCAAAATCATTTTTGCTCTTGGGACATTTAGTTTCCTTGTAAGGGCGTAGCCAGGTCTGAGGAGGGGCGTGCAAAACTTTAATCTAATATTATAATTTTTGCCTACAGTACTTACATTTATTTTTTGATCAATTAAAGCATACAGTTTAGTGACCGTTAGAAACAGATTAAGAAAAACTCATGTAATCTAGAAGTGTGGCTCAGAGTCAACCATCGCTTCTTGTCACTTTTTCTAGATGAAATCGTTTACATTTCAAATTCTAAAAGTGATGCTCCTTACTCATACGCAGTGTATACCAATATACAGGCTGTAACAGTCGAGATGATCCAAAGGCTAGAAATCGATTGGGGTCCCAAAAATATGAAAAAAATGTTATATCCATTTATAGCCAATTCGGCATACATTTCATTTTAAAAATCAGGCCACATTTTTAATGATAGAAATTTATGTTTTTAGATTTTTGTGAATAAGTTCTCAACCATATAAGATTTAAATGCACTCTTGGGCTCATTGGGAAGGTTATAACTGTTATAACTGTGAATAGCACCAATTTACATTTGTTTTTTCAGTGGCACTATTGTGTTTCAAAATGTAATTTTCTTGTAATTTTCTTGTCAGCCTTTTTGTTTGTGACAAACGATTCAGTCTTACTCTTCCGTTGTCGGTTTTTCTTCAAGAAAAGTACATGGCTTTGACAACAACGCTTAAAAATTCATTATATTTGTGGATACCCTACAAAAGTATCGGCAAAATGCCGAAGAAAGTAATTTTTTAATTCTGCTTCGAAACTGGGCGTAAATGTTTTTCAAACAGACCAACAGCTTCCAAAACAGAATCCTAAGCAGAATCACGTTCACATCCTGGCACTTCATCAAAATATATCATAGGCAAATATCGGTTCTAAAGTCAAAAAAGTTTAAATTTTTAAGTAAAAATAAATGAAAATTTAACTAAAATTTATATTTTAAAATTTTTCTTTTACTTATGAAAATAGAAGCTTTATTCCAAAAAAGGGCTCGATTTCCTGATTGGGTTAGTTTGGTTTCTTTTTATATAAAAATGACTTATGTGAAGTTTGGAGCCAATCGGATAAAGTATAAAGTGTCATAAAAATCCGAGCACTTTTTCCAATGTTTTTAATTTTTGTATGGGGAAAAAGAAGTGCATTCCGCGCCGACTTTTCTTTATCTGATTGGCATCAAACTTCACATAAGTCATTTTTATATACAATGGTCCAATGTGCATATATCGCTTATTCCCTGCAATAAAGTCACAACTCAAAATTGGAGGATAAAATATAAATGTCTGGAGTAGAGATTGGAATCCCGGCTTAATTTCAGTTCCGACTGTTTCATGTAGAATTTGCATATTTTAAGTATGTGGAAAGATGCAGCAGAGATTCTTTTGTAATATGATTTTCGACCACTTGCGAGATATTGGCGATTAATGGCCAATATTATGTTAATTTGTTTTAAAGTTTAAAAATCCACTTTTTATTAAAAAAAAAATAGAAGGAAACTGCGATTTTTTTTATTTTGAGTCAATATATGTTCCCGAACTCACAGAGTGAGCCGGAACATTTTGTACAATCCAAAGATCGCGAACCCAAGATCGCAAACCGGACGTTTACACCAACCGAATGAACAACATTTTGTTCGCGAGTTCGTGCGATCTAAATGCACCTTAAGTCAGTGATGCCAAATTGAGGGTAATTTCCCTTTTTGGGGGATTTTTTGTTCGGATTTTACCTAAAAGGGAAAAAGGCACTTTTTGTATCCATTTGAAGAAAAAAAGGGATTTTTTAACTTTCATTCTTTTTTATATATTTATATAAGTTTTTCATTATAAATGAAGCAGTTTTGTTTCTTGGAAGTTTTTCTACAAAGTACCTTTCAATAATTTTTTATCTACGATGAACATTTTTTCATATAAATCCGATTTTGTGAACTCGCATCTGATTTTCTCATACAAGAATTCATTCATAAAATTAAAAGAAATTAATAAAAAATTAAAGCCACTTTTCATCCTTAAAAAAATTAAAATACCTGTATGATAAAATCCGAGATATGTTCACAAAATTGTTGATGACTCCATTAATGCCAAATTCCCAATTTATATATTTTAAAACAAATTTTTGTTAATGAAATTTGTGTTATTTTGTGGCGGAATTGTGTGTGAATTTTCGTGGGTATTTTTTGTTGTCCGTTGAGGGAAAAAAGGGTTTTTTTTTTTTGGGAAATTTCGAGCAAAGTCCCTGGCATCACTGCCTTAAGTCATAAACCGCAGCTATTTTGTTTATTGCCCACTGTTCACTCGCCGAAGCGTATATAGTGACCAAACGATGGTTTGTTTGTTTGTACGTTCAATGTAAACGTAGCGTAACAGTGTTGCCAATGGTCAACTATTTGACAGATTGCACTGAATGGACGTTTCCGAACCATTTCTCGAACGAGTCTCGAAACGAACTACTAAAAAACCCGAAGTACGGCTATCGTTCTTTTTTCGTAAAACCTCCAATAAGTGACAAGGTGAGAATTTTATTTTTATGAATTTTGTTCAATTTTTGCCATGAACGTGCACAAAATACGTGTCAAAATATAGAACACAAAAGCGCCATCTCCATAGTGTGTAAATTGCATGAATTACGGCTAAAAGTGAACTCGAAAATGATTTTGAGAAATTGCTACACGTGTTCCGTGTTCTGTGCGCGAATGGCACGAATTTGTGAAATTTGCTCTATACTAAATTGAATACGTTCACATTTCCAGCACATCAAAATGCAATTGTTCGTACGCGGTTTGGACAACGTTGAGACCCTTGAGGTGCAACAGGATGCCACCATTGCGGCCGTTAAGGTGAGTGTCGAAATGCTGCCAAAACTGGGAGCGCCCCCAGCGACAACAAAAGTGCCGTCCATAACCTCACTTTGAGCACTTTGCAAATATTTTGCAAATTTTGTACTTATCGAATTCGTTTTTTCTTCTCCCTTGTCTGTTTAGGCTCAAATGGCCCATCTGTATGGCTTCAATGCCGAGGAGATCAGCTTGAATTGCGAGGGCTTTGCTCTGGCCAACGAAACCGCCATCTCGGCTCTGTCCTCCTTCGAGTTGGACATCACCGTACCAATGTTGGGTGGTAAAGTGCACGGTTCTTTGGCGCGTGCCGGCAAAGTTAAGGGTCAGACCCCCAAGGTGGAGAAGCAGGAGAAGAAGAAGAAGAAGACCGGCCGCGCAAAGAGGAGGATCCAGTACAACCGTCGCTTCGTCAACATTGTGCAAGGCTTCGGTCGCCGTCGTGGCCCCAACGCCAACTCTGCTTAAGTGCGCTCTGATTTTTTTACGATTGTAAAATGTTGAAGTAGAATTTTCCAAAATTAAAACGAAATACAAATAATTTTACAGAAAGAAATGTTTTTGCATCCACCAAAGAAGGGAAAGGAAGTCGACTCTTAATTTATTTTGCTTCTTTATTGATATTCAGCTGAAACTTTACGAAGAGAACACATTTTTGTTTTTGCTCCTGTGCAGAATGCACAAGCGATGATACCAGAATTCCACAAATATGATGAAGACTGCAATCATGAATCCTGCAAGGAAAAAATTCGTAATTAAATTGCAAGAAATTTTCCTATTCCCAATTGGCTTCTACCAAAAAGCAACACCAAGAAGCATCCCTGCATGTCGTCCAAGTTGACCTTGTGATTCTGAATCTGACGCAAAGCACCCCGCTCATTGCACTTGGCCATCGAGGGCAGATTGGTCTGGTGCCAGCGCTCGATGAAGCCCATTTGGAACATACGCGTTATCTGGTCGTTGATCAGGTGCAAGTAGGCGCAATTGGGCACAATCATGCCGATCTGTTCGTCCAGAAAGTTCTCCTTGCCCAGCGAAAACTTGCACTCCTTGTCCTTTTCGAAGTGCGCCGAAATAACGGACTGCAAATTGATGCGCCAATCGATATTGACGCGTTTGCCTCTCTCCACAGCGTCGATACCTTCGCTCTGAGTGTTTTTGTAGACAATAGCGCGTTCCATGAATTTGCGGTATTCATCGCGACTGGTGGACTAAAATGGAAATTTTCTTATTAAAAAAAGGGAATTCTTTGATTCTGATGGAGTTTTGGGTTGGACAGCTCTGCTTTATGACCTAACCTCAAAAATTGGTTATGGCAAATAGACCACTTTGTACCGGAACCAAACCATTTGATATGCTTACATTTTTGAAAAAAGTATAAATACGTCTGCTATTCTCAACGAAAATAAATGAAAAAGACAACAACATTAAAATAAAAAACAAACAAGAATAAAGCAAGCAAACATTTATTAAAATTAAGAAAATGAAATTAATTGGAAGTATTTTCATTTTGACGGTGTGCGTCTCAGTGTAAGTGTTGGTCAGAAAAAAAATACTTCAAACACAATCAGAGAAGTGGACAGGTGTAACAGAAATAACGGATAAACTAAGTGATTATTACAGTGAATTTTCGATATGCTTAGTGAAATCCAGAAATGATTTCAGGAGCGTACTGGGTGAAATTCAAAAACGAAATGGAATATAAAATAATTCAACGACTAAGCATTTTTGAAAAGATGGAACCGCAAACTGACGGAGCACCGAAATCAACATAATAACGATAGAGTAGAGCAAATACGCCATTCTCTGATGGAGATGCAAGAGGATAATGCAAATGCACTCGCTTTCGAGAGGAAGCAGACGTTGGTCGATTACGTAACGGCTACGGTGAGTTGGCATTAAGCAATTTCTGAATTCTAAATTTATGTTTTCTTGTCATTCCCAGTTTAATGAAAATTTGCTAAGGCTGGACACAGCAAACATGCGTTCGTATCAATTGAAAGCTCAAATACAGTCTAGCCTATCGCAGGTCGATATAATTCGCGAGACCTGCGTTGCACAAGCCACGAGCAGTTCGGGAGTGATTTTGACAGAAATTGTAAATTGTTATAGGTCCTGTCTGTATCATTAAGTATGAACTGTGACTCAGCATAGGCAAAAAATTACTGCAAGCTGAAAATACATTTCTTTTGGACGTTTTCTCAGAAATTACAATAATTATTAAGAAACCATCTAGTAAACCATTCTCTACCCATACATGCAAAGCATTATGTTGATTCGAGAAAGGATGATAGGATAGTGTGAAGGAGGAAAGTGTGAATAATGTCGGTGAATGTTTGAATTGAATTTTCCACTTTGCAACAAAATGAGGGTCCATTTTTCTGATTACCGATCTGATAACAGATTTTGAAAGGTCTTGGTCTAAATATTGCCTTCCAAAATATTTAATTACTTTCACTATAAAGCATTTATGCTTAGTGGAATATTCCCAACGGGGGACTCATCCTATCGCCTGACTCTTTGATGCAGAACCGTCCGGACTGTTGCTGTTCGGTCACCGCGCATCTGCACAACTGAATCGTTTCCGAGGGGTTTCCCACTTTAAATGAATCGCCCTACTGTTCCCAGTTAATTACTATAAAACTTCTCCTTACCGCTGAGTATTTCTCAAAAAACGTGCCATTACGCAAACCAAACTGTTCGATGTCACTCTGTTTGAAGATTTGGAAAAAATAATCCAAGCCTGGCTGGAATTTGGGAAATGTAAGAAAAGCCACCAAGTTGCCACAATAGGTGGTGACCAGCACAATGACAACAATCCACCAGATGCCAATCACCAGACGACCACTGTCGGCCTTTGGCAGGTACATGCCACCTATGTAAATGTAAAAACAGTAAACGGTTTGTGTGAAGAGGACAAGTTGTCTCGCCCGAAAGCCTTACCTTGTTGCAGCAAGGCGCCATAAATATACCAGAAGCAGTTCTTAACCGTGCACAGGCCTTCGATTTTCAAATGGCTCATGGGAGTCAGGCGGTTTATGACATAAAGTACGGGAGCAGTGATTAAAATGGCAGCCACCAAGCAACCCCAGGTCTAAAAAAATAAAACAGAAATGATGTGCAAATCATACACTAGAAGAAATTATGCCAAACTTACCTCCAGAGTAAACGGGGCAGTGAACAAATAGATGCGACTAACTTCATCGGGCTTGCGCGAGATGAACGAGTATTTCTGTATGCTGACTGGCACAGTATAGTTGAAGTTTTTCCTGTCCGGCTCATCGATGGTGGCAGCAACGGCAGCCATAAAGAACTTTTGTAATGGAAACGAAATTGTTGCAATGCAAAAGAATTCGACGACACAAAACTTACCCGATTGCCTTGAACCATTTCGATCACTTGATAGGGTATCAAATATGTCAAAGAACCCACAAGACCCTCCTGCAAAAAGATTTTTTAATAGTCGTACCAAAAAAAACAGGAAATTCTTTCAAAACTCCCAATTCTTACAGTTTCATTTAGATTCAGGACATCCTCGTCCTCCATTGCCTTAGCTTCGTACAAATGATAGGTAAAATTCAGCATGCGACTCAACTCTTTGAGGATTTCCATGACAATGCCCGAGTGGGCCACAATCAAACCTAAGTTATTCGCCAATGAGTTGCTGTACTTTTTCTTTTGGCCAATGATTTGCTGTTGAGTTGGTGTACTTCGGCTTACTTTTTGAGGGAAATGACTCTTAGTTGCCGTCAACTCACTTGGCTTTGCTGTTCTTAGTGCTACTACATTATCAACTTTTGTTAAATGTCTGGTCTATTTCGATTTCTTTTTTTGATACATATTTGGGAAGTTACATGAAACTATTTCGATTTCTTCAAATAATTTTAAAAACTGAAGTAACGCCATCTAGGCAGTAATAGTGGTATTAAGAACAGCAAAGACAAAGTAAGAACTAGAGCCCGACCGATAAGCATTTTCAGGCCGAAGCCGAAGCCGATGCCGAAGGTCAATTGGCAGCCTATTACTTCGGCCGACGCCGAAGGCCTATACCGAAGCCGAAGCCGATACTTAAATAAAAACCCTTTAAAAACTTGTTTTTTCGTGTATTTTCATTCGAATTCGAGTATATAAATACACATTTAGTTGTTTAAGGAACTAAAAATGTATTTAAACAAATAATTAAAGTAACCAAAAGAATTCACAAACAAATCCTAGGTCAAAACCAACAATAGCCTCAAATTATCCCATATATCCCGTGTAAGAACAATTGGATTTTTCTAAAATCACTTTTAAAAATTTGGAGTAAAGCATAAAATAATGGGAATTTAGAAGAAATGGTAGAGAATTCTTCACAGAATAAATCCATCTAAGTAGCTGTTTTTTCAGGACTCCCCAAATCCGTCAGGTGATGGGCAAAGGATGTTCTAGTTGATGGTAAAAACCACCTGTGAAGCTTTGAACTTTAAATGTAAAATTTTACCAAAAACGGTCCCGGATTTCAGCACCTTTTCATATATGTTGGCGCAGCAATTTGGGCTACATTTCTAAAAGGTAGAATCCTTCCGTGAGCCTCCTACCCCTATATTTGAAATTTCATACAGTTTACCAGGACTCCTTTTAACATAGACATCAGGGCAATTAGTAGCTTCTAAATCTATATTTAAAATTCAGTAATCCACCCAGAAAATGTCCAAGGATGTGCTTTGTGGCAGTTTTAACCTCGTGCCACGCAATTTGAGGCGAGATTCACTCAATATTCGATGATTACTAATTTAAATTTTAATCATATTTTTTGTTTTGTGGGCCTCTTATGTCCCATTGGAAATTCCATCAATTACACAATTTTACATTCAAGTCTCAAGAAAATCAGTAAGACCGTTTAAATGCGATGTGGGCTAGAAAAATAAGGAAAAAAATTGAGAAGCTTCGGCCAAAACTTCGGCAATTTTTCGGAAAAACCGAAGCCGAAGCCGAATGTGCATTTTTGGCCGATAACGGCCGAAGCCGATGCCGAAGCCGATTAATCGGTCGGGCTCTAGTAAGAACACACTGGCCTGAAATTCGATTCTAGCTGGACAAAGGTAGAAGTTGTCAACCAATCATTCTAATAGTGAGTATGTTTCAGTCGGGCAAAGCCGACTTATATATACCCTACACCTACTGGGCTATATTGGATCCGGCATCTTGAATTTGGAAACTATTTAAGCGGAATATAAGTGAAAACACGATTTCCACTTAGGCATGGCAGTTGACCGATTCCGCCCATTTTCAATACTGACTCCTCCTAGGGCCTAAAAATGATAAATCCAAAATTTGGGATCACTAGCTTTCTTCCAGCTCCTGCAATCGTGTTTACAAGAAAATAGGACGGATAGACGGATCGGTGGGAACTCCCATACAAAAAAAATGAACTAGTGGTTTAAAAAGCGTTCCAATGCAGGAATATGTATACAAATTGTGTACCTTACCTGTACCTTGCAACTTGCCAAATATTTCCAAGTAACCTAAGTAAGCTGACGGCAACTCATTGCACTAAAAAAAAGAATACACCAACTCAACAGCAACTCATTGGTCTCAACTCAGTTCCTGTAGAGTCAGAACACTGACTGACCTTTGCTGTCTTTGGTGAGTATTTGCCACGGAGGATTCTATCAAAATATTTACTCTTAATTTAAATAAATTCTAAAGTACTGTTTCTGAAATTAGGCGTACATGTGCCGTTACTATATCCATTGTTATGTTGCGAAAGTAGTGATGAATGTGTGGAAATGCCAATTCGTGAGTGTTGAAGCCCAACACTGGGCTCCAGTAGCCAATATTGATGAATTCGAAGTTTTTGTTATTTGAATCGCCTAAAACTGTGCACAAATTGTGAATTTAATTGTGGCATAACCGTCTTTTGTGCTTGATTACCTCTGCCCAGTTGGTATTTCTTATGTTCCTGGTTTTTGCCCCACGTCACTGCAGTTTCAATGCGCCAACGAGAGCAACTCGCACATTTGCTATTAGTCCTAAGATAATCCTGGAATGGGAAATTAATTTCGCATGAATGTGTAAAATGTGATTGCCTCCAACCACTTCCAACCACTCACCTTCATGTAGCTCAAAATTTCATCTTGTTTCTCCTGTTTGGTGAATCGTATGGACTCCCATTCTTCGTCGGAAATTTCACCATAAATCGACTGCTCCTCGACTATTATGCGCGATATTGAAGTGACAAACGCCATCGAGAGTTCAGCAATTGTGCAGTTGATCGAATCCTTGTAATGAATTCAAGTACAAGCCACGTCCACAACCAATTCAAAGGGCCTTCTTACCACACAATTTGGCTGCGTTTCGTTAAGAGCGAATGCAATATTGGCCCCTTCCTCCAAATTCTGCGTCACTATCGAAGCATCGAAATCCCTGCGTGTCTCTTCCAGCACAAAGAACAGCCATTGATTGTAAATGTGAAACATATTCATGCCATTGGCTATTTCGATAATGTCCTCGTAGAACTTCGAGAACACTAGGAACTGATGATGATCGTGGGTGTTGCGCGCGAAAGGCTCGAGAGCCTGCCTGATGGCAGTTCGTTTCTTCTGGCTGCGCAGCGTATCATCGATTTTGTAGAGCAACATTGAAATGGGAGAAATGTGGTTCTTAGCACTTTCGTGCATCACCGATTCCACCAACAAGGCGTTTTCATTGACTTTAAAATTTAAAAAAAAACACGAATTGAAATGATTTTGAATATTTTAACTAAATCCATTTATGTCCAATCTCACGCATTGTCTGGTCCAACATCACTATGGCTGTCTTCCACTTCAGTATTTGCTGCACTTTGGTATCCAGTATCATTTGCGGAAACTCCTCGCCATTCTCCACTATTGGTATCTATTTTCGATGGGAATTTAATTTATTCACATTTCGACAGTATCGAATTTCATCGAGTGAATGATGTCTTACCATGAGTGCACGATTAAGCGGCAGACGTGGACAATCGGCATCTGTTATGGCTATGAGTAGAATTGAAGTGATCTGTGTGGCTTCATAGAATTTCCATGTATTCGCACAGTCCGTTACGATTATGGCAGCGAGGAAATCTTGAAATTAAAGTTTAAATATTTTCGGCAGTGTTCGAGACAAGCTTTGCTTAATTTTATGTTTTGAGATCGAAGACCTCTCCTTTAACATAATTTATTATATGAATGAACTATAAAATAATAATAATTTCAATATTTGTTATACAATTTTGGAAAAATATTTTGGTACAAAAGTGGAACACGTCACTGAAGCAATCATGTCTTAATAGTGGCTGACGAAACAAAGATTGTTCCACTCAAATTATTTTGGCAAATATCAGCATTTTTGCCGTTTAACCATTGTCCAAATTGCTTCCACGTTTGAGAAAAATGTTCTTGTAAATTAAAAGATGAAACATGCTATCTTTGCAGAAATACCGCGGCTTTAATTGCTTTATTTTAGTTCCTATCTAATCGGCTTAGAGACAGCTTCTTGATGCTATTATCACGGGTATGTGACAATTTGTATGATTATTGTGAACCTACATCGAAAATGCTATAAAACTGAGTGTTTAGAATGGTCCATTTATATATAAAAACTATACGAGAATATAGAAGAAAAAAACATATCGGCCTGTGTTATCATTCCCTAAAATCTGTACTCTCGCAATTGCTTAATGAAAATGTGGAAATTGGTAATCTGTTGAATATTCGACCACAAATTTCTTAACAATCAGGCGTGATCTAAAGAAAAAAAGAAAACAAAAATTTTAAATCATGTGACTGCACTCCGTACTCTGTGTAGTGACCAGGGTTGGAAACAGAAACCGAATGAAACGGATTCATTTTAGGGACCGAAACCGAAACTGAAACCGATTCGTCGTAACCGATTGAATGGGTTCAACCAAAACCAATTGAAAAGGTTTCGGGGCTTTAATCGACTTTTAAAAGGTTTTCGTACACAAAATTGACTTGAAGTATTTTTTTTCTAAGAAAAAATCAGGGACCGTAAATAACGGTTATGGTATTTTTTTGAACGAAAACCACAGACAAATTTTAACTTTTTTTTTTTACCACAAAAAATAATGGTTAAATTTTGTGGGATATTTTTTCTTACAAAAAATAACGGTTATGTTTTGTGGGATATTTTTTCCCACCGAAACCTTTATTCGATTCGGTAGTGAATCACTATTAGTGAGTGATAACCCGGTGTGCACACGGTCTGTTGTTATTCACTAAAACTCATTTAATTTCTTTCATAGATAAAACTTACCTTTTTTCAAACGCACCGCATTCCAAGAGAAATATTTCACATTAATGCCACCATTTCGCAGGTTCTCGCGTATTATATCGCTGAGAATTTTTTGGAAATTTGCCAAAATATTCTCACCCCTCTGCTGAGCGTACTCGTGATCTACAACAACCGCTGTAAAAATATTCAAAAAAAGTTCAAAATTCGTTTCAATCTTAACACTTTTTTGTGTAATTTGTATTACCCAATGAGGCATTGGCACTCAGGAATGATGAAAAGTCATTAGACTCCACTAACCGACCGAATTGTAAGACTAGAACGAAAGAAAGCCAAGTCAGTAAAGGATACCTCATCACGGCAGGAAGGTTGGAACTCAACTGATTCAACGTAGACGAATCGATTGCGAGCTAACAAGTTTAATTGAATTTGGCGTGATGAACCATAAACCCAACCAAGTGTAAGTGGTGGTGCAGCTGAGAAAGTGACGAAGTTGGACGCACCATGAAAAATTCAGAGCCTAAGCCGACCGCAAGTGAAAAGTGAAAGTACTACGTGCTAGCAGAGGATGGATATGCGTGAACACGAATGCACATATCCTTTCTGATTGACATTTTGCGGTTACGGTATGGAATCAAATGCTCAATTGCTTGCAGGTGTTCGACGAGAAGGCGGCATTTTTATTTATAGCGCCAATGCAGCAAAAAGCAATTGATTTGAGTTGGTGCTTTAATGTTTTATGTGCAATTGAAATAATTTGTGTTCCTTTTTTATAATTATAACCTTGGCGGTTGATTGCAATTTCGTTAATTGCTTTGTGGTGAGCAATTAAAATTATGTTAAAAAAGGAGACGAATTTTATTTGGTTTTACTTTTTTATTAGCTTAATTTTTAAACCATTGATGTGCCCTACACCTCACCTTCTACCAGGGAAGGAGATAAACTATTTGAGAGAATGTAATTTTGAATGCTTTCATTTTTGAGCTTGATGGGGACTTTACAAAACATTTAGTTAATATGCATGCTTAGCGCATTGGAATCAGATTGGTCAATGAGCAAGAATTCCAGGCCTGAGGAAGAGATTGGAGACCACTTCTGTGATGACAAACTTTTTGTGGACTGCGTTTGGGTCGAAAAAGTTCCTTGAAACAAAAAGTTGACTTATTGCCGCAATGATAACTCCACAACAAGCTTATAACCACTCCGTATCACTTTGGATCTATTGTGGTCTAAGTGTTGCCACTCATAAACGATTTGAGTCTTAGTGGGATCATTATGATGATAAGATTTTCTTTTATTTGGGCTTTTCTTTTACTTTTTTTGGGGTATGTAGTCTCGAAATGGCCTGCGGTAGTGCTTAAAATCACACTACTCCAGTACTCATCGAGTGAACTATTTTCTTGGTGCTTTGTGGCAGGGTGTAGGACACAACACTCATCGTCGTCATTTTACAATCTTATTGTTATATAATTCGTACACACATATTTTATACTAAATTATTACTAAGTCTATGAACAATGCAGTTGTAGTATATAAATTGAGCTTGAAAAGCTGTGTACATGCTTATACAATTTTTTGATTTCCTTTCGTTTCGTGTCTGTATTAACATAAGTAACTCTAATGTCTATAGTACAATTCCCAAGTGGTTCGTAAATGCAAGTTAACTCATTTCTGAAATTGTTTGATTTTGATTCTCTTCTTCTTCGTTTGTTTAAATGTAAATAAAGTTGTTGTAGTATTCGTAATGCATCGCTATGTGTATGAATGCTGCCTTAATATGTGAAACAATTTGCCATTAATGTATTTGTAAATATATATGTATTGCAAATCAACACTTTTGATTTTCTGTATTGCTGTGTATTGTTCAGTTTTTCTGCTGAATTGTGTCTGATATATAATTCTATATTGGTTTACTTTGATTCATTGGCTATTTGAGTACATGAATACGAATTGAAGTTATCAAATTTTATAAACACTTTGTATGTATGAATTTTCCACTTTCCCGCCCTTAAACCCATTCATCTTGGGTTTATGACTTTTCTCATTCGTGCAGTATGGCGCTCAGACGCTCCTCGACGGCCACCTTCCGCGACTTCCATACGAACTCGCACACGGCTATTACGCAGGCGACGCCCATGCCGCCCATTAGCACCACAAACACACCGCCCACATTGGCCAGACCCAATTCGTTAGCAGCCGATGATGACTTCGATGTTTCGATGCGACAACTGCCACCGCCGCGTTTCTCCTTCCACCATTTGGTTTTCAGTATGTGCAGTCTGCCCTCCTCTTGGAGTTTGAGAATGACACCGTTGATGGCCGTGCGGTAGGGTGAGTCTAAAGATGTGATGAGCAAAATTTACAAAATATATTCAACATTTGTTTAGGTACACTTACTAGGAGGCGTTGCTATGCCATAACCTTTCGTGTCCAACATTCCGCCCACTTGGGTCAGCTCACAATTGCGTTCGGTGACATATTCAATGGATGTGGATTCCATTAAGAAGGCATATGAACCTGAAAACGGCGAGAGTTAATTGTAATTCCTTAAAAGTTTCATTGGCCATACCCTTGCCCTTGGCCACTCGATCTACCCCCTCGCCATTGCTAGAGGTAAACACTGAAGGTCTAGCCGATTCCATGAATGACCACATTCTTTGGTAGGTTGTGATCTTGGATTCCTATTTCAAACAGACAAATGTTTTAGGCATTTCATCAGTCTTCAATTTGTCTTTTACTTACTCTGAAGAAGGCAGCCGTGCTGCCTCCCTTCAAGGCACCATATTTGATACGCGTCTGTTTGGCCAAATCCTCAGCACTTTCGATGGGCGAGTCCATGCGTTCGACGGTCAAGAATGCAGCCAAGTTGGCCGTATACGATGAGATCATAATCAACGTGAAGAACCACCACATCCCAGCCACCATACGTGTAGAAAGGGCTCTATCGGAGATCGATACACGTTATAGGTCTTGAACTAAAAAGATATTACTTACTTGGGCAGGAAATCACAGCCCTGTTGCATCAGAGAACCTATCGCAAACCACATGCAATTCAATAGAGTAAACTGACTTTCGACTTTCTCGCCATGAGCATCGCTGTAAGCAGGCCATTCGTATGGGGTAAACCTAGGAATAAACGCATTCTATAACTCACAGTAGACGGGCTCCATCTGAAGTACACTATTTACCTAGCCAGTATGAAGAGAAGCACCGAAACTCCCAAATATGCGGTGGCCATGTAGATCCAAACATCCAGCGAAAGAGGCGACAAGAAGCTGAATAAGTTGGGCGGCTGCTTCACGGGCTTCCTGTACAAAACCGAAACACCCAAATTCATGAAGGGCATGGTAAAGTCTACAGCCTGCTCGCGTTCAAAGGTGATCGTCAGATCGGCAATGGCTAGGTCTGCGCGTTGCTCGAGAAGCTCCCTTATCATGCCGTTCCATTCACTAGGACAAACAAGACGAGACCAATTATAAGGGCGAGGGCTTCCTTCGCACTCTTCCTACACTCTTACCCCGTTTGCTTGTTCAAACTGCCATAGCTGCCGTCAGGCACTAGTTGGATTTTATAATTGAAGCCCAAAGCCTTGGAGATCTCATGTATCAAGTCCACGGCATAGCCCTCGAACTGATCGTTGCCCGTGAGAGATACGGAAGACTCTTTACGCATGCAGTAGGGATTACTCTGCAAATATAAATGGTTGAGCTAAAACTCGTCACAACTTGCATGGACGGAGGACTCCTCACCAATATAGTGGTCACCACCAGCGTCTTATTCTTCAGATTCGCCTCGATCTCCTGCTGTATCTGACTAAAGGTGCGCGTGAAATTTATACCCTCCGGTAGTGTCGAATTCCAAGTGCCAATCTTGCGTATACCACCGGGACCCAGTTCGACAATATCCAACACAAAGTCCGTGCGAAAGCCTTGATGGTCGAATTTGATGACATTCGTCAGACCCTTCATCTCCACAATTTTCATGTAATTGATTAAGCTGAAGCCGTGCTGCCAAGTATTCTGGCCATCGCAACTGATGGGATGAATGTCGATTTGCTGGGACGTATCCAAGTCATGCAGGGCCTTGGCGAACAAATGCACAGCATCGTACATCAAGGCGGTCTCCGCCTTGACCGTAGTCAAATTCGCCGATCGCAGCATGCCCTTGTCCTCCACATTCCACTGGCGAACCACTTCGGATACCACCTTCTCGTTGATCAGGCGAAAACCGGTGATGTTGGTGCCGCCATAACGAAACTCGTCGAGATTGACGGTGTGCAGGTCCAGCGACGTTATCAAATAACTATGATAGTCGCTCATCATGCCAATTTGTTGCGCTTGCTTCAATACTTCGTAGATCTTCTCATTGGAACAGTCCAGGACAATGTGGGCCTCGGCGGAATTTTTGATCTGCTTGAGAAGTGGCCTGCGGAAGAGTAAGAGTGAATGGAATGGTGAATAACGTCATCATCATGTACTCACCTGTAATCTCCGGAATCACTCAATTGCCTTACAGTAATCGGATATGGCGAAGTGCCGTGCGCCTTCAGTAACTCTTGCAAACGCACAATGCCATCATTGTTCTCGTAGATTATGGTGAAGGTCTTCCAGCCCCAGGAGCGCACAATATCCACGTAAGCCTGTCATTAACAAGTAAATACACCCGTAAAATCTTAACTTTCCTGGCAAAAGTAATGCAAATACCTTCGATAGCGTATTAGGATGGGGATAAAGATTCACCAGACAACTTTCGCGTCTCAGGCGATAGTCCCAACGATTCTCCAAGTGAGGAATCTATTGCGAAAAGTCAACAAATATCAAAACCAACTAACTAAACCCCCCAATTCCTTCATCCAAAAAGAGTCTACTTAAGCCTACCTCCATATTGTCGCAAATGCTTTGCACATGACTGCTGGTGTGGGAGGACTGCGGCCCGAAAATGGCAGCCACTCCAATGTTTAGTAGACCGCAAACTGCAAAGAAATGAGTGCGCACGTATTACAAAAGTTTTTCTGTTATTTTACTTATTTATTTACATTTGCGAGCATTACCCTCACGGAACTAATACTTTTCTGTTAAATGCATCTTCTTCGCTATCATAAGTTTTGCTCCAACTACAAATTAACTACTTGCAAGTACGTTTTTTCAATTTTGTGCAACTACTGTGTGTGGTGGCTGGCTTGTATTCACATGTTCGGAGATCCTGATTATGTCAGGCACACACACACACACCACCGCCAATTCACAGGTGAGGTGCCTGTGTGCTGCCGGTGGATTATCTGTGCTGTCATTTCAATGGGACTATCCACCTACTTGAATTTCGAGTGGATTTCATTGCATTTGTGTGCATCGCATTGAAGGATGCTTTTGCCTTATTTGTGCATGTTTTATTGTTCAAAATGCTCTCGAATGGCGGCTTAGTGGTTAACTGCTACTTTTCATGGCTTATAATGTGAGGGAGATGGAGGAAACTTATTTTGAGGAGTCATTACTGGCTGGTTATAAAATTTGAGTGCGCCTTGCGGTATTTTTTAATAATTCATGAAATCTTATTTCTTATGCAAAGCTGGGCATAGTTAATCGAGAATTTAACTTCGTTAACCCAGTAATAGTTAATCAAAAATTTAACTTCCTTAAATTAAAAAGTTAATTTCGTTGAAAAGTAAACTTCGTTAAAAGTTAAATTAAATAGTTAAATTTTCTATAGAAAACAAAACAAACATTTTTTTTTCGCAAAAAACATAAAAAAAACATTTTAACTACATTCAATTGAATGCCGGCACTCACAGACCCTTTTTTCGATTGGTTTTAGTTTCCAATTTGCAAATTTGGAAACTAAAACAATATAAACATTTTTATCACAAGCGAAATTTCGTGTATGAAGCAATTTACTTATATCATAAAGGCGTACAAATTTTATTAGAATATTAAATAATAATAATGAAACGAATGAAGTTTGGTTAAGAATAAATATCACAAGCCATTCTAAACACAATGACGTTCTCAGTTTTTCGCCATTTTGAGAAATTTGAGAAATGGAAAATAGGATGTCTAATCCTGACGATGTAAACCTCACGTGATGGCTGAGAACGCCACTGTGTTTAGAATGGTCCATTCATATATAAAAATAGAATATAGAATACTTCGAAATATATCGGCAAGTGTATTTAATTGTTTTGTGAAATAATTTTAAAATTAAGTGTCAATAGCAAAATTAGTATGAATTCCAAAATTTTTTTACATTTAATAAAAAAAAAATTTTTAGTTTCAAAGTTAACTAATGCTAGTTAATTGAAGAAATTTATCTTAACTAAATGAAAAAGTTAATGGTTTTCGAAATTAACTGAAACGTTAAAAGTTAACCTAAAATTTAACTTCGTTAATTAACTATTAACTAATTAACTAATTAATGCCCAGCTTTGTTCCTATGTTTGTGGCTGTATTGAAATTTTACTCTGACCTAGGCTTACTTTGAACAGTATGACATCGCTGATGGCTCGCCCAAGATTGTCTCAGCTTTTCTAATGAAAACCAGAGTCAGACATGGGCTATAAAAATGTAGAGGCGGTTTGTCACAATGGCCCCAATGTTGCCGCCGTGACTGGCAACTTGAATTCCTCCTCTTTCGATAATCGAATCTACTCTCTTTGAACGAATCCACCAAAACAAATTTGGTCTTAAGGCCCCATTATGACCCATTCATATGTGGTCTCGGAACCTCGGACCATGGCAAAAGTCAATTTCTAAACATTTCCAATCGAATTCAAAATTTGAAAAAGACAACAGACAGACGGACATGGCTAAATCGATTCGGTTTTTGATGCTGATCAAGAAAATATATACTTTTCCATACCGGACACGCCTCCTTAAGGGCATTACATACGTTGTGTCAAAGTTATACCCCTACAGTGTGTGGGGGTATTATTATGTAAATTATGTTAATTATATGTAATTACTTGCTGGTTAACAAATATGTACATATTTTTTGGCCTGGTTGATTGGTTAAAAGTGTCTATGGGTATATAGTAGTATATGTACCATTGACTCTAATATTACGAAAACGAAATTTAAATTGAAAACCTCAGTATTTTATTGTGAACCAATTTTAAGGCGTAATTATTTAGCATTACGCTTTAAATTAACTTACGATCCGTTGTTCGGTCGTAAAAATCATGATGTGTTTTGCGACACATCTTGGGTTTGACATTTCTATTACTAGCGATAAGAATAGATAATATTGGAAATGTGATCATATTTGAACATCGAAACGACTGATTTTATCGAAAATGTTCTCGACTTTTTCAATTACAAATTACAGTAATTGGAAAACATTAATTTTAAATTACTTTTACTGTAATTGTAATAGAATTTACACTTGAAAATGACAGAATAGTAAAACATGCCCAACAACTGGGGAGGCTGCCTTAGTTACGTCATTAATTGTTTACACTTACCTCTTTTGCCGGCATGGAAGCTATCGAACGGCGAGATGCGTTCGATTTGGGCCACCAACTTGGCGCGTGGCAGTATCAATCTGTCGGAATTGATGCGCTCAACAGCTTGTCGGAAGGCCAATTCCTGGTTGTCGTCAGACGGGTGAAACAGACCACCTGCAAAAACGAAGACCGGCGATAAACAAAGTCCCGGCAAACAAAACAATAACAAAAACATTGAGAGCACGCGGTGCAGTTGGCCAAATATAGCTTTTAGTACATTTGCGATAAGCGGAAAACACTCACACATTGGCAAAACACACGCACTCGCACAGACACTCACACACACACACACACAAAAGCCAACTGAAGAAAATCAATACAACACGGAAGAAACGCAGATACAGCCTCAACGGTATATCAAACCAATTTTTCCACTCACCAATTTTAATGATATCTGGAAGAGCTTCGGTGCTTCGGAGACTGCCGGCAATAGTGCACAACAGCGCCAGACCTTGAAGTAGGATGCAGTGCATCTTAAATGTTTGGGCTTATCGCTATTTTTGCAGAGTTTTCAATTGTTTGTATTTGGAATTTTTTTCTAAATTTTTATCTCGAAGGACTACGGCGACATCCTTTAGAATGGTTTGTCTACGGAGATGGTCGACGATGTACTAAAAGCAACATACCATTGCATCGGTAAAGCATAGCTCAGTTGGTTGTGCCATTTGACATTTACGGCAGCTGCGCGGTGAATTGGAACTGACAGATTTGTGATTAAGGGAAGCTGCGACTAGACCGAAGCTCAGAAAGATGTAATTTTGTGATAAGGGAGCTTTCACTGTGGCACTGCACTATCCACAAAAATGCCAAGTTTAACTCGGAAATTAATGTTTACACTGAAACTTTTAATGTATAAATTTAAAAGTTTAAGAAAAATTAAAAAAGGAAAAAAGTAAAAATTCGACAGTAAGGGGTCAACTGATTTGTATAGTGATGTCTATAGTACCTACTGTGAAATATCGCCTTTCGTTTATCAGGACCGCTGGTGTGAGTTGACCCAACTATTACAAAACACTATGGATCTAGACTAGGAGAAATTCTTATCCAAACTACTTAGGTTTTATGAAATGTTTTCTTCAATTTTGTGATACATTTTTGGTGTCTATTTTCATAGTTTATTCGCGGAATTAATAAAGATAAATAAGGTGGACAGTTTCCTTCCTAAACTAAAAGTTGTTGTATCGAAATATATTGTCTTCACGGACAAGTGGTCCTCCTTCCAACAGTCTTTCCAAATTGAAACTTTTGTGTTGCATTCTATCTCATGTGCCGAGTATCCCAGAAGTAGTATTACTTTTCAACTTTTGTTAAAAGCTTTTGACTGATATAAAAGCTTTGAATTTTCTAAATTTTGTATTCTGTGGTGCTGTTGCTTCACTTATATTAGCTTCTGTCAGCTTCCCCACCAATAAATCATACCAGTCTTAAATTATTGAAAAAGCTCTACTACTGCGATGATAATCTGCTTTGCATGGCACATACTACAGATATACTTACTTTTTTAAATTTTTTTTTAATATTTTATATTTACTTGAATTATTTAATAATAAAACTAATGTTTAACAATGATTTTTCAGTAAATTTAAATAATTCAGGTTTATATAAAGCTGAAAACTATGTTGTGGGATGTGTTAATTGCACCACATCCATTAATTTAGTCAATGTGTTAACTAATGTATGCAGAATATATTACTTTCTAGCTTGAATGTTTTAGTGAAACATGAACCTCTGCTTGTACTTCGAGGAATGTCTCACAGTTTCGTCCTGTATTATGGGTATATTAAAATCTCTGTGAATGCTAGTATTTCTTATATACGAAGGTGCCCTGGTATTTTGTCGCAGGATGGCCTTGATGAATAGTACTGGTGATGCTCGTAATTATTGGTAACTGGTCCGCACTTTGTTTGCTGGGTCGTTAATAGTAAAAACACAATATCTACATGTAAAAAGGCTCTTTTATTTCAGAGCTCTTTTTTACTCATAGAGGGGTCATAAAAGTGTCTGAAAATAGTATTTTTTCCATGAAATTGTCCCCTATTTCTGAGTTTAAATATTATAGCTCTTAACTCATTCCATCAAAAAACTCAGAAAATTGTCTTTATGACTCATAAAATCTTCAGAAATAAGACTTTTCGGAGTCATAATTCTCAGCGCTCATAATATTGTTTGATGGATAATAAAAAAAATCGAACTCAACAGCAAAAACCAAACCAAACAAACCAAATTCCCTATCCGAATGTAAACATTTGCAGTTTGGTTAGTTTTCCCAAAAGGAACCAGAGACAGACAAATAAAAAAAACCAACAAAGCACACAAGAAAATACGACGCGAGGAATTATGAGTATACATGAGTATTGTTCACAGTACGAGTATTAAGGGCATCTTTTAATACACAAAATGTAAGCAAAATGGACACTTTTAATATGTACCGTATCGATATCTTCCCGATAAAAACATTGCATCCAACAAAACAAATTTTTCAGGAGATAAAAAAAAGTTCGAATTCCCAATTTACCCACTTCCAATTTACTCCATCGCCAAAAATACAGCTATTCGCTCAATCTTTAAAGTACGCATCGTTTATCTTCTATGCTCTTGTTGAAAACTAGAGAGCGGATGTCCGCGACAATGGACTTAGGAAGCTTTAACTGCACATATATATTCTGTAAGACCATGGCTATAGATTACTGAGATAGTTTCTCCTGCACTCATCAGTGGACCTAGGAAGCTGTAGTTCAACATATCTATTCTATGAAATCATGATTGGAGATTCTGGATCAGGGTTTTTGATTTTGAAAGTGGGTGTGGCAGTTCATAATATGGCCGTGGCAGTTAAGGTTTTTTTCAAAAAGGGTTCAAAGGGAGTCCGAAGGGAGTCGGTATGAGGTTGGTGGGTGTTATTTTAGTTTACGCTCTAGTTTTTACTTGAGTTTGGATACTTTGAACGTTTTGCGAAGCTAGGAAATAATATCGGATCAGAATCAAATTTTGACCGTATCTTATTGAGGTTATTGAGGTCAATATGCAACTTCTAAGACCAGGTTTTTCGATCGGACTATTTTATATTCTTTTACTCTACCCTAATGTGAACACACACAGAAACCAGCACGTGTATAACGTATTCGTATTTGTATAAATGTCGGTAATATGTAATGTCGCACAGATATATGAGTGCGTGCCTCCCTTTCGCCTCTGTTTGAGTGCGGCGCTGCTGCAGCTCATTAATTTCAAAACAAATACCAGGCAAAGTAGTTCCTAAGCGACATAGCCCGCATATAAATCTCCACAAAACGCATTTTGCCAAACTATAAATCACACATAATTGTGAGTGGAATCCGCTCGGCAGCTGCCCCAGTTCGAGCCATTCATCTACTCTCCGAAGCAAGAGTGATGTGACCCAGCCACCAACGCCATCATTACAAGAAACAAACGACAACACACTTTGCCTAGATTTAGGTAGGTGCGCTCGGGGCTCCACAACTTCTGTTCTGTGTGGTAATTATTTTAAATTTAAACAGCAAAGGATGTCGTACGTTCGCCGTACGCCATGAAATATGCTGTACATTATTGACACCTGCGTGCAAATATTTGCCGTAGCTACTTGCAGTTCCTTACCAAAGTTGCTCACAAGAGCCGTGTGGCGACGTTCCACAACGCTCAAAGACGCTTTGCGGTGCGGCCAATGTGTGGATAATTAAAAGTCGTCCAAGTTCTTTGTTTGTTCTGGCGACGAGGACGATGGGCTAGAAACTTGTATTGCGTAGTCTTGGGGCTGGCCACACGAAAATAACAAGAAGAAATAATCTTGAAAAAAAAGCAAGTATCCTTGCAAAGTTGTTGGTGAGCGCTGCCTACGGGGTATAATAACCGTAATAATGCAAACATCATCACATCGAGGTTAAATTAGGTCAAAGGCAGCGAGCACGAAGCTGCTGCAATAGAAGCGGCTAAGACGCAAGGCGCAAGGCGCAAGGCTGCAAGGAAGACGGGAACGACCAAAGTAAAGAGCGACCCGCAAAGCAAGCGGAAAAATCAACAAAATGCGCACAAAGTGTACAAAGTGCACAAGGAAGCGGCGGAGGAAATGGCAATTGCTATGCGGGACACCCACATCCGGCGCCAAAACGAACGAACGACCGAACGACGAAGAAAGCGAAAGTGTTTTTCTTTTATTTTTGCCACTTTTATTTTCTGCCATTTTCTGTTTCTTTTTGCACATTTACATGTATATTTTTATTACCAGCGCATTGCTGACTGTAAGTGTTTGTGTTGGTGTATTTGTATCTGTCTGTATATGTTCTGTTGCCTAATGAAATTGTCGAGTCGCATTTGGAGCGGCTTAAAGTGCGGCTTAAAGTTGAACCGACATGCCGAAAGAAGTGCGGAAATTTCATGGCGTGGATATGGCGTTAATGCCTTTAGCGGAAGCAGCGCATCATATCCTTTTTATATTTCGCTTAGATGTATTTGTTCTGTCGGGTGGTATGAGCAATTAAAAATTGCTTAATGTTTTCTGTTATTATCATTGTTGTTCTTTTTATTGTTGTTGTTGTCTTTAATTAATTAAGCATTTGGCAAAAGTGTAGCCATTAAAATTTCATAATGGCCCACCATTTAGGGTTTTTTGTTATTTTTATTACTGCTGCAATGAGTTTTAAGCGAAAGCGTTAAGACGCCTAAAAGCAACATTAAAATCGTTTGCAAATTTACCTAAAAATCAGGGATTGGTAAAACTAAAAACATTGTGTAATATAGCAGCAACGTTTTTTTAAGTGTTCCATTGTTGTATGCAGACAAAAAATTAGCCAAAAAAGTTTTTGACGTACAATGAAGGATTAACCGAAAAAAAATTGTTAAAATAAATCTTCCAAATTCGACATAAAATAGTTCAAATAATCTAAAAAGTTGCCAAAATTGCAGTAAAAAAACTTACAATATTCTTTTACCGCAATTTTTGGTTAAATGTGATTTTTTCACAAATTTACTGAAAAATGTACAATTTAGCCGTGAAAAAAATGGTGCAATTAATTTACCATCTCTCATCGGTTAAACGTGCAACACTGAAGGGTTGGAGCGTTTTTGACCCTCTTCTTTTGTGTGGAAAGAGCACAACGAAACTGATCTTCACGGAGCTCTCAGAATTATGGAGTAACCTACATATTTCAAATAGAGGTGCTCGAAAGCAGGGTTGGCAACCGAATCGAATAAAGGTTTCGGTTTCGGTTTTACTCCCACTTGCCAATCGGTTTTGGTTATCGGTTTCGCTCCTTGATTTTGAAAAGGTTTCGGTTGGTTGGAGCAATTGAAAAGGTTTCGGTTTAGGTTTTAAAAGGTTTCTAGATGGCCCAATATTAGGAAATTTTATATCAATTCAATATAAATCAAGGGTGCTGAATCTAACTACATTTACCGAATTTCCTTATCTAATCGCATTTTCAAACAAATTTCTGCTTAAATTTTTAGTTTTTATACCCCACACAACGTTTGAAACGTCCATAAGGACGCATGTCCGGTATGGATAAGTATATATATTCATGATCAGCATCGAAAACAGATTTAGCCATATCCCCGTCTTTCGGTCACCATACAGGCTGGAATGTTTTTTTTTTTTGAGACATCGATGTGAAACTTTAGGTTTACGTTTTTATCTTCGAATTGAGATCAAGTTCGAGAATCAGCTAAATCGGACGAAAAAGGCTGCCATATAAAACTACGAAAAAATAGCGAAAATTTTCCAAGTCTTTTCAAAAACCATAAAAATGCCTGCGCACACAGAGGCTTTATTCGTGCCGCAGGCGGTTTCGAAATTAATTTTGTCACAAATAATTGTATTTTTGAAAATATAGCGTTTTTTATACAGCCTGTTTCCATAGCAATACAATAAATAACAAACACAAAAAGCCAGTTTCAAAACCAATTCGAATCAGTTTGAAAATAAACCTTTTGACTGTTTCCATAGTAGTTTAATAAATAACAAACAAAATAGTCATTTTCAGAACCATTTCAGTCAGACTTTTTGATTGTTTCCATAGCAATATAATAAACAAACAAAATCTACTGCGGTGAGATCGCTGCCTGTGTGAGGCACTTTGCGTTTTCGAAGCTAGATTTTTAAAATATGGAAATGGTTCTGAAATTATATAGCGAATATCGCCTCTGTGTGCGCAGGCCTTATAAAAAGATTTATTGAATATTTAAAAAAAATATTTCCTATATTTTAAAAATATATGAAATAAATAAATGAAATACGATGAATTTTCTCTTAGGAAAAAAAAACTTCAAGACAATTTTGTGTACGAAAACCTTTTGAAAACCGATTAAAAACCCGTAACCTTTTCAATTGGTTTTGGTTGAACCCATTCAATCGGTTACGACGAATCGGTTTCGGTTTAGGTTTCGCTCCCTAAAATGAATCGGTTTCATTCGGTTTCGGTTTCGGTTACGGTTTCGGTTGCCAACCCTGCTCGAAAGTGTTGCAAGGCCCATGAGAAAGAACCGGAAACCTTACATCACTACCTGTGCAATTGCCCAGCTTCCGCAAGACTACGAAAGCAATTCGATATTTTCAAGCCTCATAGAGGTGCGAATTATCGACTGGAAATTAATAAAAACTGTTTGTTGATGGTACCGGGAAGTGGATGCAGGAGTTGGTGAATCCATTACACATGAAGTGCACAGTGGCCCTGTTAATGGTTTAAATGCATTTGAATAATGCAAAAATTTTTTTTGGTTTTTTTCATCTTCTTTTGTATCAAAATATTGGAAATATTATCTTTCAAGCCGACTTCCGCACATTTCACAATTATAACCCACACTAACCTGCAACCTTATAACTAAGAAATCCATCTTAGCTTATATTTATACCCCCACACTCACTGTGGCAGGGTATACTAACTTTGTCACAACGTTTGTAACGCCCATAAGGAGGCGTGTCCGGTATGGAAAAGTATATATATTCTTGATCAGTATCACCTCCTGAGTCGATTTAGCGATGTCCGTCTGTCCGTCTGTCCGTCTGTCCGTCTGTCCGTCTGTCCGTCTGTCCGTCCGCACGATAGCGGTCGCAGTTTTAGAGATATCGACTTGAAACTTTTTTTACATGTTTTTCTCGTGTTCGAGAATCAGCCAAATCGGACAAAAACTGGGCGTGGCTCCCATACACCGAAAAAAAAGGTAAAAATTTTTCAAGTCTTTTTTATTGTTGTATTCGATTGGAAATGTTTAGAAACGTATTTTTGACATGGTCCGAGGTTCCGAAGCCACATATATAAGGTCTAAATGGGGTCTTGAGACCAATTTTTTTTTTTTGGTGGATTTAATTGGAAATTTTTAGAAATGGATTTTGGACATGGTCCGAGGTTCCGAAGCCACATATATAAGGGTCTAAATGGGGTCTTGAGACCAATTTTTTTTTTTGTTGGATTTAATTGGAAATTTTTAGAAATGGATTTTGGACATGGTCAGGGCTCCAAAACCACCTATAATTGGCTCAAAATAGGGTCTTGAGACCACATTTTTTTATGATCGAGGTACTTCTTCCTACTGTGTGGGGGTATTTCAACTTCGGTATAGCCGAAGATAGTCCACTCTCTAGTTTTTAAACAGTTTCCATCCCAACAGTTGCTTGAATAGATTCAATGTACTGAAATGGAATACATTCTCCAGTGACACGCAATGCTAATTGTAACCAGTGTACGGCTGGCATTAGGATTGTCATTCTACATCATTTACCCATTAACAAAATGTCATCGTATTGGTGCCTTACAAAATAAGAACGTGAGGTTCTTGTCATTCATATACGTTCATGTGTACTTTGGTCCCAAATGCTACTTTATACAATAATCTGTTCGGAACTGGTATGATTTCCTACCGGGTATATGCATAAGTTATTCGGATCGTTCCATGCCTTTGATGTCCTTTTTTTATAATAATTTTATTGGTATTTTTAATTATATTTTGTATGAGTAGTTTCGTCTTTGAAGTTGATTGTAAACAACAAAAAAAGGGCGAAACACATGTGGCGAAAGAAGCAATTCCCAATCCAAGCCTGTGGCACACGTCGTTAGTTGAAATTTTGTCAATCACAAATGTATGAAAATGAAAAATTTAATTCTTCGTAAATACAGTAAAATCGATAAGGAAGAAATTTAAGTTAAGTTCCTCAATGCAACTGAAAGTCCATTTTTTCATTTATATGTTTCGCAAAAAGTCCTCCCAATTAACATTCATGAAAATAAAAAGGAATTTATAGGAAAATACCAAAACGGAATTTAATGCCCAACCAATGCACATTTAAGCGAATGACCCTATTAGATGGCAGTACTAAAGCTACCAACCCATTCAATTAAGTTTTGCAGAGTGGAAGTAAAAACTTCCAAGTACTTCAAGTCGTTCAAGTTTATTCTTTGCGCTTTTCAGTGCATTTGACAAGAACATGACAGGCCATGTCATGTGATGACAGCGACGTCGGCAGACGGACACACATTACAGCCACCTACACTAACACACTCGCACCAAGATGGTGATAAACTGCTTCAAGGGTATTGTGGAGCGCTGTAGACGACGCTGCCTATGCGCTGGATATCAAAATTTTAATTCAATTTCCAAGGCAGGGAGGCAGCTAGGCAACGCGAACGTGAGTCCGAAACTGAATTAATTTGCATCTCATCTCATCAATGAGATGCGACGTGACGTGTTGCTGCTCAACCCCGTGGTTGGTGTAAGAAGGAGCGAACGAGTCGGAGCAAAGGAATGGTCGAACCAAACGTTCATCTTACCTCCCTTCTGGCCTAACTCTCCTACCCCAGCCCACCATCATCATCGAGGGCCTCAATCCACTTTTGTGAGCCATTATTTGGCAAAGAATAAAAATTCTTGGACAGGAAAAAAATTTGATTTTAAAAGAACGACATGAAAAAGAAATCGAAATCACTTGAGGACTCAGCAGCAGGGCCGTTCGGCAGGATAATATTCGAATTGTTGGACTTTCGTTTGCCTAAAGGAGGAAGTGGGCGAGAAGAGATGGTCTCAGTACTTTTTACGCTCGGTAAGTAAAATTACACTTAGGCATATTAAATATGCAACAGTGTTGGAAATAAAGTGTAGAATGTTCTCCTCCCGCACTCCTCCCGCACTCCTCCCATAAAACTGATGGGCAAAGATATCCATGGTAAAATTTATTTTTCTACAATAAATCTTAGGCAGCAAAAAAAGTTTTAATTTATTCATACAGCCTCGTTCCTCGTTTTGAGTCGCTGCTTGCGTGTTTCGGTTGGGTTGGATATTAAAAGGGATTTTTTGCGCTATTGCTGCATTAAAAATGCAAGCAAACTTTATCGGGCAGTGTTGCATAATTTGTAACTGGCACAAGGAATACATTTTTGAATGTAATGAAATTCCATTGATTGATGAAGTTGCTTGTTTCAATTTGTTTTATTTTTTATTTGGAGACTTGCACTTTTTGTTCAATAATTCTCATCGAAAAGAAAGTACCAGTGAGTAGTCAGTATCTAGGGTAATTCAGTGGGAAGAAGAAAAAAAACACGGCTGTATTTGAAAGAAACGAGGTTTGTTTTTGTATGAAACGAAACACATTTCCATCATGAAGTTCTTCAAAAAGGATACAAGATCAAAAATTAAAATCTGAGTACCTACGCATATTTCCGACAAAAGACTAGTTTCACATGTGGTGAAATTACTGATTTTCCCATGGGTGAAAAGTACAGTCGCACGGTGTATTAATACAAATTCCCTTGCAACACTTTTCCAAGTTAAGTATAACATTGTCAGTTGTTGTAGCGTCTCGTCGTGCAACCATAATTGCCATTTAAATTCAATTTGGTTGACTATAAAAAGATTACCACATCACACGCACACACACACGTACACACATAATAAACACAAATGCCATCGTTTAGTGAATGAATATTTGCTATTCTCTACTCTTATGAGCATGTATAATTATGCAAATGATATTAGTAAATTAGATACAGGTACAAAAGAAATAACAAGAACAACAACCACGCATTAACGATAAAAGGCCCAATGCGCGCGACTCAAATTGCTATACGCAACTACTGGCCATAAGGGAAGCATTAGCGAACTTAAGCGAATCGTTAAATAAATTGACAGTAAATACCTCGGCAAAGTTTGACAAACAGAAAATATGAAATTAAAAACTACATTAAATGAGCAAGGAAGCAGTAAAACTTGAATGCACCAGAGGGTGACAGATTTTCTACAGTTTCTTAACTTTGAAAAGTTCAAATTAGCTTGGCATAAAAACATTTTAATTGACAAACTTCGAAGGTGCTGCTTCGGGAGGTACCAAAAGTTTAACTTTTCTGACTTATCAGCTTAGCTGTAATAGGCTAGTAGGTTGCGAAATACTCAGGAGTCTTTAGAAACGATAACTTTTGTATCATAGTTTTTACAGATTTCAACCGAAAAGGAGAGTATCCTCTTTAAATGTAAATGAATGCTTCAAGTGCAGATAAAAACTGGGAAGAGAATTACTAACAACAACAAATTGTAATGCCACTAGGTGGTCGATTATATGCATTTATGTGAATTTATGTGATATTGAAAATGGTCTGTTTTGACTCTAATTCGCTTTTTTTTTTGTTTATTCTTATAGAATTTCCATTTTGGGATCCATTTCAATATTTTTTCCATTTCCATTTCGATCCAGTTTCATATTCAGTCCGTTCCCCACATAATTCGGTTCAGTAATACTCAATATAAACGAACAAAATAAATTTAGCGAACATTTTATAGCTCAATAGCTACGATAGTTATCTTGCGAAATGACATACAGACAGACTCAGGGGCTGATGCTGATCCAGAATATAAATAACTATCTTAATGTCCCGGCGTTGCTCGGTTTGTACTTACAGTTGTGAAAGGACTCCCTCATGAACCTTCCCTCGAAATCCTGTGAACCCCCGTGAAACCCCCGGCCAATAGTAGTGGAATTACCCTCCCGTGAACCTTCCCGTGAAATTTCCCGTACACCTTCCCTGGAGTCCCCACGTGAGCTCCCCGACCATAAATAACATCAAGTTCGAAATCGGAGACCCCAAAAAGGTGGAAGGAGGAGGGGGAATATTAAAGGGGAATCTGGAAAGGGGTATGGGGAAAGAGGTTGAAACCAAACATCTTCAACTTAAATTTTTAGTTTTGCTTTAAAATAGCACTTTTTTTTCTCATCTTCAGTAAAAAGTAAATCAGTAAAGTTAATTTGATTATTAAACAAATTGAGTGAACTTGCCCTTTCTTCCTTATCGTAATATTTTTATACATTTAAGGATGCAGAGTTCGTTTTGTGTGGCCGAACCCACAGTTGCTGGTCTTGGTACATGCCTTCCATTATTCAGATTTTTACAAACATCGAATCATACTTCACAAGAAGTAAGATATTTCTCAAGTGACCAAATAATAAAATCCTCACAAAAATATTTTAATCGATGATTTGAAACGCAAGTGATGCCCGATTGAGGTACAAAAATAAAACATGAAAGAGCCAACCAACTAAAAAGTGAGTAGGTAATTTAAAAAAAAACCTTTTAGGTAGTCAGTTAATAAATCAAGGTCTGGAAAAAAAATTTGGCCATAATGAAAATGGAAATCCCAAAAGCAGCAAAGGCTCAATAGCAAAACCACTATAACAACAAAAAAACATCCATACAAAAGCAAAAAGAATGGGGAAATGGCAGAGTAGGCTCCCCGAACGCATTTCCGAATGAATCGTCAAAGTGATGCCGAGTCAGAGTAATATGATGTGATGTGCTGATGCTGATGTGATGATGGAATAGTATTGAAAGACATGAAGTGAACCGAAAAGCCAAAGAGAATCGCTAATGCAAAAACAGAAAATAAACCAAAAAGTAAAAAAACTAAAAAGAAAGCGAGGAGGAAAAATGTAAACTGAAATAAATGAGCGAACGAACGAATGGCGAATGGATGGTTGGTTTGTTGGCTTTCGGATGGAGAGATCTGTTAGTCTACCGTCGTTTGCTGTTTGCATATCTACCTACCTTGCTAAGGGACCCAAAAGGCATATCACGTCGGCTCTGGTACGCTCTACCACCCACCCTATCAACCGCATTCAAAGCGATGTCAGGACGCGCTTCGCTCCAAACAAAATGATTGGTATTTTGCCATTGAAATGGAATGTAAATGCAAATAGGCCTGCATACCGCGTTGCCAGCGCTGGGTAAATCGATAATGAAAGAAGTACGGCAGAGGTGGGCAAGGTGGGTGAAGGTCTGGTGCGTTGTGCTGTTGTGTGTTCGGTTGCGGTGTGCTTCTACTCCCAAAATCCCCTGATTTGTTTAAGTGCGAAGGCATTAAAAGCGCAAAGCACACGCCTAATTGTTTTTCTGACATTGGAAATTAATGCTGATGTCGGCTCGACGCTGATGCCACTGCCATTACCGATGATGGCAGGCGAAGATGAAAGCTCTCCCGTATGCACTGGGGATCAGGCGAAATTTATTATGCAAATATTCGCTGGGTATGCAGCATCATTATCGAGTGAATCTTTCTGCTGCGTTTGTGTTTTTAATTATGAGAATAAAAACAAGTGTATAAGTTTCAGTCGGGCAAAGCCGACATATATACACCCTACACTTACTGGGCCATATTGGATCCGCCATCTTGAATCTAGCAATTTTCAATATCAACTCCTTCGAGGGAGTTGATTTGAGATCTCTATCTATCTTCTAGCTCCTGCTATCGTGTTTACAAGAAAAGAGTACGGACAGACGGACAGACGGTCAGAAGGACAGACGGATAAGGCTTAATCAACCCAGGAGGTGACGCTGATCAGGAATGTATATACTTTTCCATTCCGGACTCGTCTCCTTCTTGGTGTTACAAACATCAGACAAAAGTGAATATACCTCATGAGGTGTAGGGTATAAAAATAAGGAAAATGCTACCTAACAATGAATAACTTTGAAGGTAATGACGAATTCCGATGGAATTACTGTGCGATAGTGGAATTGAATTTGTAATACTCTGATACATTAGTAGATGTTACATGCAACATGTAACACTTAAAAATGTTATTGTATCAAAATGTAACTTGAATCGAGGATGTGATGATCAAATTAGTGAACCATTTATTGAATTGTTTTAGCCCAGTACTTCTGTGATTGCTGCTTTGACTAGAAGCCATAATTGAAAAGGGTTTATCCTATATACATATCACGAAACGGGTTATGTTGACTCCACCCTTTTTTGAGTGTAAAATCAGTTTTTGCATTATAGTCATTGTACGAGCAATCATTAAAAAATTGTTTGACTCCGGAATACGTTTTTTTTTTATGATGAACTAAATGAGTTACTTAAATGTATAAGCTTAGTAGGGGAGGGTGCCCACCTACTGGCACTAAGCAGTTCTGATTTTCGTTTCGATGTGCTTAGTTTCAAAGTATCATCTCATGAACCTTTAACTTTTCATAAATCATTACGTTGTGTGCAGGTGTTCCTGTAGTCTCGCGTTCGTCGATAAATTAAAAATATGAAAAAATCGAGGCTGATCTAAAATCTTTCATCTTTGTTAAGCAAAAGCAAAAACTGCTGTTCTGAATATGAGGAGGAAGCTGAAGACAGCGAGAAATGAGGTTAACCCATTTTTTCACTTATTTCCATGAATTTTACTAATAAAACCTTACGAAGAATTTTGTTCAGTTAAAATTGGCATTGTTAACCACTGAAAGAATAAGCAACACATCAAAATTAATAAAACACTAGTTTATGCTTAATTTTCGATTTTTCACAGCGAATGGGTGCCAGTAGCTGGCAACCTTTTTCTGAGGGTCGATTTTCGACACTTTTGTTAGATCGACTGTCAAAATCGTATTTACGTTGGGTGTTCTTGTTAGCTATTGAACTTAGCTTTCAAACGAACCCAAGAGCTCTGCTGAATTATCTTTCAAGACCTTAGGGTGCCAGTAGGTGGGCATTCTCCCCTAACAACTGCCCCGGTCGCCATACACTGGCTGTTTCGCATTATTCTACTATTGAATAACTCGATATATTTTATTCGATACCTATCACTAAACTGTAAATGCTCATAGCTTTTTTAGACAGGTAAATATGCATTCTAAATGGAAATATATGCTTTGGGGCATATTTACTTATGCTTATCATTACAATGGAATTTACTCCAGTTCATATATCATCATTATTTAATTTCTACTCATTTCGTATTATGATTACCTTATTTTGATTTAAATTAAGTTTGTTCTCCTCTGAATTACATAAACGACTAGGTAATAAATTATAGTCACTTCTGTGAAGTGTCCTGTGTGCCACTCACGTACACAAAACTGACTCGTCATTATATAGTAATAATAATGAATGATGAAGAGTGTAAATTAAACACATTCTTTGAGAGATAGGGGGAGGGGACACAAAACAATGGCGCCATTCAGCGGCGAGCAGATGGGTAAAGAGCAAACAAAATCTGCTCTTTTAGCACATCTTTCAATGGGGCACAACATGACGCTGGGGGATATCTTAAAGGAAAATGACAATGACGGTGCTGCTCAACTATGAAACTCTCTGCTGCACTGTTTTCACTGCTGCATACACAGTTGCAGTAACCAAAATTGTTACCCGCAAGATGTATTCTCTTTTGAAACTGGCATCGTCAAGTTTATTAAACTTTCAAAATTTACTATGAGTTCATCAAATGTGCTGTAAAACACTTGAACATTCTCGTACGTTTACTTGAGATGAGTAAAATCAGCTTTAGCACAAAAAGGAAAATATGTATGGTAGCACGATAAAGTACTGTAAATGAGTATGTGTAATGTGGTGACAGTGGGTTAAATTTTAAATGAAAAAAAAAGATGATGACAGCTCTGAATCCTTCAAGTTTAAGCTTTGAAAATCCTAATTTTTATACAATAAGGAGGATGGATTTCTTTTTGCAGGTATCGCTAACGGCAAGTACGGGATGGAAGCTCCGAAGGATTCCCAGTAAGATATGTTTTTAAGACTTTTTCGATATTCTGACGTCTTGTAATGCAGTTGGGAAAATTGTCCAACGTTTCAGTACATTGAAAAAAACTAATTAAATAAAAATGTGTTTTATAATCAGAAAAAAAAGGAGAAAAACTAGAGAGTGGACTATCTTCGGCTATACCGAAGCTGAAATACCCCCACACAGTAGGAAGAAGTACCTCGAACATAAAATGTGATCTCAAGACCCTATTTTGAGCCAATTATAGGTGGTTTTGAAGCCCGGACCATGTCCAAAATCCATTTCTAAAAATTTCCAATCAAATCCACCAAAAAAAAAAAAAAAAGTCTCAAGACCCCATTTAGACCCTTATATATGTGGCTTCGGAACCTCGGACCATGTCAAAAATACGTTTCTAAACATTTCCAATCGAATACAACCATAAAAAAGACTTGAAAAATGTTTACCTTTTTTTTCGGTGTATGGGAGCCACGCCCAGTTTTTTTCCGATTTGGCTGATTCTCGAACTTGATCTCAGTATTCTAGAGAAAAACATGTACCCAAAGTTTCAAGTCGATATCTCCAAAACTGCGACCGCTATCGTGCGGACGGACAGACGCACAGACGGACAGACAGACGGACATCGCTAAATTGACTCCGGCGATGATGCTGATCAAGAATATATATACTTTTCCATACCGGACACGCCTCCTTATGGGCGTTACAAACGTTGTGACAAATCAAACGTTGTATAAAAACCCAAATTAATGGTTCAACGCTGTCGATCACCCTGTCGACGAAAATTGACTTTTTCAGGTGTAAAATTTAATTCCACTATGAAACCGTCTACTGTTAAGTAACTTTAACAAAGATCAAGAAGAGCATCGTCATTTTAAGTTGGCATAATTAGTCAGGAGAAGCAAAGAACATTTTTATATTCAGAATACTCGAAGATTTTTTAAAAACAAGTGAGTAAGTTTCAGTCGGTCAAAGTCGACTTATATATACACTACTCCAGTTTGGATCCACCATAATGAATTTTGAAATTTGGATTTCAAATTCGAAATCAGCGACCCCAAGAACCCCTATATATCAAGTTGGGAACTATTTCAGCGGAATCAGGTTACATGTTTTACAAAACACGATTTTCACTTATATGGAAGATAGGCGTGGCCGACCCATTTTCAATACCAACTTCTTCGAGGGCCAAAAAAGGATCAATCGGTTTACAAGAAAAGTGGCGGACGGACAGATGGATAACGCTTAATCAAATTAGGGGGGTGATGCTGATCAAGAATATATATGGTTTTCCATACCTATCACGCCTCCTTCTTGGTGTTACAAACATCAGATCAAAGTGAATAAACCCATACCTCATAAGGTGTAGGGTATAACAATCAAAATAGCCAAAATAGCCTTAATATGGAAAGGCACTACCATATTAAGGTGACGTTATGTAGATGTGAAAAAGAACCAATAAACTTTACCCAAATTAAGTGTAAAAAAATACGTACTAAGTTTTAGTTGTGTGTCTCGCATGGGCGTATTTCGTATTCAATTTGATTGATAAGCAAAAGCGAAATGCCACGCATAAAAATAACCAAAAGAAAATGTCGTTATGTGAAGATGGTTCAAGCATATTACTTTCATATTTTTTGGTTTGTCCTTGTTGTTGTATAAAATGTATAGAACATTCGTTCGGGAATACTTACCTAAAAGAACGCATTCCCCAACTCGTAATTGATTTTCCCAACATTGTTTTTTTGTACGCACATTAAATTAAGAGCAGAGTGAAGAAGTTGAGACGTAGGGGTTGCCTCAACTTAAAACTTAAATAATTTCGAATAAATGCCTGAAAAGTTTGCACATGATGTGAACAAAACGTTTTAAAACACAAGTCATCGTTTTAAGCCAAGTTTATGTATGTATGCATGTGAGGAGCATGTGAGGAGCATGTTAAATCCAAGCACACAAGTTTCAGCGACTTCCTGTCGTCTGCCATTCCGCCTGTGTTGGCTTGCGAGCGCAGTAAAAGCTTGTCGTAACTCAGCGACGTTCACGGAAAACTTTATAGCTGTTTGCTAGTTTAATTTATTGCTCGCAGCAGTTTGCCATATATAATTGCATTGACAGCAGAAAAACGCTGTTGGCAATGCCAAAAATCAACCATAAACGAATTTACGCAAACAAATGTTTAATTAAAAAAATGTTCGTCATTCGTAATTATTTGCTGTGGTGTTGTGCCGCATTTACTGTCCGTTGCATTAAAATTTACATTTCGCATTTTGCATATTTATGAGCAATTTAAATTGGAAATGAAATTTAAATAAATACGCTGCTCAAATATTGAAATTCTCTTTGTTGTGTGGTCGTGTTTCGCATTTTCCCCTTTCATGTTCACTGCGGGTGCACTGCAGATGAATGCTCGTTGCATATTCGCTCCTTAATTTGATTTGAACTCTGTCATACTTCAGGTGCTGTCAAATAATGATTTATTATTGCCCAACTCGAATGAGGGCCATGTCAAATATTTTCAAATTATAAAAGTTTACTCTATTTCTTGGAGTTTTTCAAAATATACGGACCATTTTTAAAGAAACTTTTTAAAATTTTAAATTGATTAAAAACACAGGCCAATATTACTTTTATTTTTTTTAGTTCTTAACTTTTGCTTTTTTCCTGTTCATCGCATCACAGTTTTTTCGTCAGATTTCTTAAGATCTCAACATGTTACGGATGATAACAACTACTGTATCGGTTGCCCTGTGTGCTTTTCTAGCGTGCAAATTCCACCTTCGTTTCAATTCTGCGATACTTTTGTGGTAATCCCATCACCGTTTCTTTTACCGTTCTATCGCTGGCGTATTTCAAGTGAGTAGTATCTAATTTATAATTCAACCTGTGGTTAAATAGAACCCCAAGGTATTTTATATATGTGCTAGACGTGATATTGTGTCCTTTGACCTGTACCACGTGGTTTTCTACCCCCTCTCAGCTACCCAAGAGTACTGCTTCCATTTTGTTATGACTAACGTTATGACATGTGGCACAATGTTGCTATTGGGAGTAACTTCCGCAAGGGTCTGAGGCACTATCACAATAGCAATATCATCTGCGTACCAAGACTACCGAATACTAAAAAACCTATTTGCAGTTGCCATTCTCTCATCAAAGTCTCACCTCTCTTTAGCCTCTCTCTCGTCATATAAATAAATAAATAAAACAAAAAAAGGTGTGTATGAGTTTTGCATTCTCAACAGCTTATTCTGTATGCTTTTTTTTTGGCGTAACTGAAATTAATTTCATGAAGAAAAGTTTTGCAAGTCCTTTTTACACCTAAGATGCTTTAGTTTTGTTTGTCCATTTATCATTACACTTAAGATTAACATTCCCACAACCGATTAGCTACAGAAATTCAATGATACTTGAAGAAACCACTTCAGGCCATAATGTCCTTCAAAGTTACAGAGGCTATTTCACAGGGAAATATTTTTGGTTGCCTGACTTTCTGTTTGCTGTACTCATTATTGTTGTTGTCGTTTTCCTTTAAAAAGTCTCAAATGGCACACAAACATTTGATTAACTCGACGAACCGTAAAGCAGCTTCATCACACATTGTCATGTGTAAATTTCGGATACGAAATGAGAATGAAGCAAATCTGTGGAATAAAAAAGGAATGTCCTGCGGCTGTGAAAAGTTTTGCGCCTATTAAACACAAATGTGCCCACGAACGCTCCAAACTCAAATGAATATTTATTTAGCACTGAGGAGGATACTCGTATTTTCCTGTTCAAAAGGATTTCATTGCTGTCGCAGCTGTTTTTGGTAATTTCCAATTTTCTTTCATTCTTTCCTTTTCGCTGTGATTTTCATGGCTTATCGGAATATCGGGAATGCTGGATTCGTTTTCGGAAAAGTTTGAATATTTTTTCACCTGAATAAGATGAAAATATTCGGTGTCACTCCGCCATGTCCTTGGGCATTTAAATGTGTGTGTGTGTGCGTGTTCTCTTCTATTGCACATATGTACTAATCGCATTTGTGTGTGTGTTTGCAGAAAAGTTTTCATTTCAATTTCGGAATGAGAGTGACATGTTTTCCTTTCCCAGCAGCTCAGGCAACTTGCCTTGAAGTTGGCGAAGAAGAAGATTGACAGTTGGGGTCTCGATTGCTCGCCGCGCGTCCCCTCGACACTGTTGGTAGAAGCAGCAGCGACAACGGTGTTACCGACACTTTGGAATCTGTTCTTTTTTTTGTTTGCCTTTTCTGTTATTCTCTGGTGGTGTTGGCCTGTCTGTCCGTTGAGTATTTGTCGAAATTGATTCTTGTTGCTGGCCGCAAAGGCCTGCCAAATCACAAAAGAAAAGACGCAACTTAAATAGAATTTATTGTGCGTCCGAAGTAGTCTAGTGGGATTTTACGTTTTAGCCATTTTGCACTTTATTTAGCCTCCGTTTGTTGTTGTGGGTTTTTGTGCGTCCTTATCCGCTTTACAATGTTCCCCAAATTTAAGGGGAGTAAATGCGTAAGTGTGTAGGCATGTATGTGCATGCGAGAGTGTATTAGTATTTCTTTGGCCGTTAAGTTATGTCGTCGGAATTTTTGTTGACCAAAAGTTTTGCACAATTTTAACGCCAAAGTTTCTCTTCAGTCCCCATCTAACCATCCCAGCTGCTCATCTTACCAGCCCCCTCGACCAATTCCAGATGCTCCTGAACAAACATTAAATACTTTGGAGACAATTTTTATGTTTTTATAAGAATTTATTGGTTCTTATAAAAAATCTCCAGAGGAGGATTGTGTACTTTGTGAAGCTTTTGAGACTGAAACTGGCATAAAGTTGTCGGGACATTTTCGAGGAACTGGTGACTTTTTGTGAATTGTGTTCAGTCGCTCACAAAAAGTTCCTCTTCACGTTGAGAATTTAATGAAATAGAATCCGAAATGGAAATTAAGATAAACGAGGTCAGCTTCTGTACACTTCCGCCATGCATTACATCCAATTAGCTGGACGTCGCCAATATTTTACCAGGTTTAGTTGTTCGCCAACATTACAGAAAGTTTTGCATTCAAGGTCTTTACTGTTGATTTACAGTTTTGGTGTTTGGTTTTAGTTGCAAAATAAGCTTAGATAGGTAACAGCTATAATTCCAGGCAGTTTAATGTGTTCTGTTTTATTTTAAGCCAAACAAAGTCAAATTAAAATAAAATAGTTTTAATTGAAAATTACTCATACGCCATGTATAACGAATGTCATTTAGTATTTTACATGTCGTACGAGTGACTGTCAAAAGATATTTAATTAAAAACGAATAAAAAAACGTATTGAAAACCTATATACTTTGTTTAGTAACAATCCCAGCATTAATAATTTTTTTTTTAATACAAAAATTAAAAAATTTTTGTTGAAAACTAATAAAAATTTAAGATAAATAATTGTTGAAAGTCAGATGGCTGGAGACTCAGATGGCTGCAGGATTTCAGTTAGTTTTAGTGTCCAACATTTTGATAAATATATCAAAAATTGGTTGAAATTTTGTTTCACTTTTAACACCTAATTCTTAAAAGTTTTTAAGTACAGCTTATTTGAACTAAAATATTTCCATTATTCATAGCAATATTTAAATTTATTTACTGCAAAATACAAGCTGTGCAACATTGAATTTTCATTTTAATAGCTTCAAACCATTGTATTCGTTTATCAAAATACATTCACAGCTTTAAATTCTTAGTGTTCATAATGTGAATGTTCATTTATTCATAAAAAGTTGGTAGGACAATAAGTAACAAATGTTTGGCAATCATTGCCGGGCAAAAAAATTAACACACATAATCAAAATGATCCACACACAAAACTTCAAATTGTCCACAAATGCCAAATAATAAGCTGTGGGTTGGCAGCCAGCCATTGCTTTGAGAGAGCTTGCCCATAGTTCCAACCTTGCCGGCTATACTCCATGGAATATACATATATTTATGAATATACCATGTGTGACCAGAGCAAAGGTCACATCATGCCAAACATGACATGTGCTGCCGAATGCAATATTTATGGTTCGATGATGATGACGATGCTTGATTATTTGATTAATGCTCAATTGAATTGGTGATGAGGTCAACTAATGTGTCGTTAGCATAACAAATAATTGAATTGAATTTCGTAGAATGGCTGGGATTTGTGTGGTTGTTGTTGTTGTTTCTTTTCTGGGATAGTAAGCCAAACGCTGGTGAATTACTTTGGTTTCGAAATACAATTTGTGAGATAATTATGAGTCAAATTAAAACAAATGATATCATTGCAGAGGAAAAGCGAAATTGAATATTCTGAGTATAAATTATTACACTATGTTAGTTGAAAAATAGAACAGACTACGCTCCGGTGGGGAAAGTTAATTCCAGTATGCTGATTCTAATGGCGTTAACCGTTTGTCTGGGTTAGGTCATATTGTCTTTAAAATGGACCGGGACAAAATATAAATTAAAGCAATTTGAAAATAAAACAGGATTAGAGTAGAAGTGTCGACAAAGTGAGGATATTTTAGCTTCATTCTTTCCGAAGATACTTTCTTACTTTCATTCAAATGCAGCTTCTTCTCGAATTTAATAAAATACATGGAATTGTCATAGTCCAACTGTGTAATAAATTCTAAGCTTTATGCTTATTAAGAATTTTACCGATAACTACGTCACCATTCGAAAGATAATTTTCATCGCTATGACTTATTAAGACTATGTAGGGAACTGGAAAAATTGAGACTTCGCTCTCCAATCGCCGGATAAAGTACTGGAAGAAATTACCAAAATTTAAAAAAACTCCTTTATTTTGTTTTGTAGGAGAGAATTATTATTTGATTTTCTACTTTTTTGTACTTTGATTTAATATTTGATGTACATTTTGATGCAATTTTTACATATTTATTTTATTGCAACAAATCAAATCAAAAAAATTGCATATTGATTTGAATGAGTCGATACTTTACGCCATCAATTCGAAAATGTCGAAAAAAATGCATTTAAAATGAACTAGTGAACAGTTTTTGAAAAAATAGAAGATGGTAAATCTTTGTAAAAACTATTTTAAAATATTTTAATTTTAAAATTGACAATCAAACAGGTGGGTAGAGTCCTCTCTTCCTCAGAAGTTTTTTTATTCTCTGGGGATTTGGAAAATAAAAATGCGGGAAGTGTCCATTGAGGCTAGTAAAATTCGAGATTTATGGCGTATTGAAATGAAATGAGATATCTCAATAGGGTAGCACAAGGTGTACTTAACCTGCAAGGCGCTTTTCAAATTTAGGAATATCGATGGTCATACGTTGACACCTCGTAACTAGCATTTTTTGAGGTAGATAACTCAAAGAAACAATTTTTTTACGAGGTATCAACTTATGACCGTCGGCATGCAAAATGACAACCTGATGAAGGTGAGAAGGTGGGATACACAGACATCTGAACAGTTAAACAATCAGATTTTCGGTATTGTGATTTCGTTTAATTTTTACATTACATCTTTTTAGTCTTTTCCTCTGGCCATTTTATTCAATACTCTTCCCTTCCTTCTCAGTGCATATACTCTTAATTCGTGAACAACTTAGACACTGACACATTTTCTCAACTCTGTTGATATGCTATTTGGTTGATAAAATGGTACCCACTCAACTCTTTTCACCAATTTCTTTACCGCAGTTTGATGGGGTTGCAGGTGGGAGGAGCTGATTGTATTTGTGCTGGCGCTTAAGCGCGAGATTTGAGAATTCGAAATTAACGAAGCGCACGTTTTTTTGCGGTTGACATTAATTGACTTAAACCGCTTTCCGTGTCTCTGTTTCTGAAACTTTCTCGAGGGTGGAGTGGAGCAGCGCGTAATGAATTCAGCGCACGGTAAAACTGTCACGCAAGTCAAGTCAAGTAAAGTTCCAACCGCTGCCACCGTCGTTGGCATCGTTGTTGTTGCTCGATTCTTTTCATCTGCAAACTGTACTGAGGGGGGTCCTAAATGAATGCCGGAGTTTCAACAAGTACAGAAGCTGAATACAAAAAAATACAAAAAGGATGCTTCGAACACATCCCGCTCCACTGATTAACATAAGCTGTGCGTTAATGTAATTGGCTCAGGGTTGCAGTGCTTAAAAATACCATTTCATACAAATATATGTATGTGTTGGCTCTCGTTTCAACTATGCAAATGTGTATTGCCACAAAATTAGCATAAGAAACCCTAAATTGCGGTCGAAAATTAAAGTTTGTTTGATTAAAGTTGCTCTGAATGATTTTTGCTTGGCTGAAAGGACTTAATTGCATGTAAACCCGAATGTGGGGTGGTCGGTCAGTTTCGCTAAATCGAAAATTTATTCATAGAAATTATGAGCATTTGTTCTTTGGGTCCAACTAAATAATTTCATTAAAATATTCCAGAAATTCTAAAACTGAAAATGACACAAAAAAAACGCTACCTTAAAATGGCATAGCGTATGAAATTTAGGAAAATGGTGAATATACTCAAGGATTCTTGTGCGGATAGAAGGTAAATGGGGCAAGAGAAGAGCGGAGGAGAAAGTTACATTTAGAATGGCCATCAAAATTTCAACGCCATTCAACTAAAGTGGGACTGGTGCTATTTCGTTCCTTCAGCTCTACACATTTCAGAAACTAATTTCAAATTTAATTGTCTATTTCAGCGCAGATAATTAAAGTGCCAACCAAGGCAAGGACACATTTGACGTTTGGCAGCAGACACAGGTGCGAAATGTGTGACGCCATTAAAGTCTGAAGTTTATTACAGTCGGCAGTGGGAAACATTTTTATTTGCAACGAAATGGAAATTTAACTGCAACAATTCGGTTTGATGAGTCACGGGTGAGTTCGAATTGATTTTCAGTGACATGGCATACAAATGTTTATTCTTTGGATAATCGAACAAATGCACACGAACCAAACATCATTATCATCATCATCATCATGCAATAATAATTTGGTTTTGACTCCATTAAGGTAACACAAGTAAAGCATAAAACGCAATAGAAACCAGACAAGCAATTAGAGGGTAGATTCTAGGAAATATAAAAAAAAAACCGAAAAAAGTGTAAGGTTGATCTATACATTTTGTATCTATACATTTTTGAATAAATACCCTCCTACTTAATCAGGGAATTACTTTAGATTTTATATTTATTTGAAGGGTTGTGAATAGATTATGTTGTGCATGTGGGTGACGCTTGCTGATACGCTTAGACCACTTAAGATCCATTGTGATATCTGGAGAAGAGTTCCGATCTCAAATATTTTGTACTAATGAAATATTATAGATTCCCTATGCTAGTAGTCGAGAGGAATTCAAGAATGATTGCGTCAATTGAGTCCTGCTCCTAGAAACAGTGGTCTACCTGTTATTAGTCTTGGACATAGCATTAGGATAAAATTTGAGTTTTTGCTAAACTCAGGCAACCACACTGAAATTATTAAACTGTTCAGTCATCTCGATAAGAGATGCGAACAGATGTTTGAGAAAGATTTCGATGAAATCTGAAAATTTCAGTCGCCATATTGGATCCGCTATTCTAAAATTTTTTAATTTAATATCAATTAGTTTTTTGCAATAGAAAATCTTCCAACTTGGATCACTAGCGATTTTGCGTGACTTAAAGATAATCACGGAACGCATCCATCTCTACTTTTTTAGAAAAAAAGGTACAAAAATTTTTTTTATCACTAAATTAGTTAACAAATAGATTTTGTCACGATATTTGATTAATTGACTGACTCATCAACGCACAGCCCCAAACATTAAGCCTAAAGTTCCTCATTTTTGTTCGTACACTCTGGGTAAGTCCTACATTGCAAAGTGAAATGCGTCGTTCATACACACCTAAAGTGTGTAAAACCTTGTAGACACATTTTACACACAAATTCTAGTGTATTTACAAGTAAGAAGAGTATTAATTTAACACACATAATATGTATATTTATAGAGCACCATAACGAAAAATGTGTAATGATAATCGTGAACTACACTGCAAAGTGAACCTATATTTTGGTGTGTAATTTAGATAAGTAAAAAACACACGTTATTGATTTTGGCATGCTATATTAACACGCTTACGTGTTGTTTTAAAGCACGTTTATACAAGAAAATTTGTGTGTAAAATGTGTCTACAAGTTTTACACACTTTTTGTGTGTATGAACGACGCAGTACATGTCCGAGCGACGCCAAGGTTTTAGGCTAGTTTATTATATTTTCAATCGACGTACTCATCACTTTGTTCTATTGTCGTGTCCTCTAATGTGTACTTAATGGAAACAACAATTCTGATTTAACCTCTGAAGTATGAACAGAATAATCATTCAGAACAAGACAATGTGGCATAGAATACATTTTTCCGCAGCTACAAATGGGCCATGACCAGTTTAGTTAATTTGATTGTCCTTGCCATGATGCTGCGCCAAGCCCAAAGTATTTTAAAGGAGCACAAATCAGAGGTAATTGAGTAAATTTACTTTTTTGTCCTTTGACAAAATCAAGCAAAAAAGTTCACTTTGTACCGTAATACAAGAGCCTGTGTCACGGACTATAACAACAACAATCACAACAGCAATAAATGTATCGATTTTCTGCAACACATAATTTCATTGTGTACTCAGCGAATGATATTCGCACAGTTTTCATTTATTTATTTACGAAGATACGTAAAACATTATTGTCATTGTATGTACGTAGTGTGAGTTTCGTTGCTTGCTTGCTCGACTGTCGAGTGAAGGATTCCATATTGGGGCACATGGCGGCTGGGTGGTCCGCATCGTCGTCATCATCGGCATCATCATCATCCACGTTATTGTCATCTTCAATATTACTATTATTTATTATATATTATGTTTTGCTTGTTCTCCTCTTTCTTCGGTAGGTACGGCATGTAATTCTTTGGTTTTATTGCCGCCCAACGAAGCGGAATAATGGTGCTGCTTTTTCCTGCTCGTGCTGCCGCTGATTCATTGTTCTTGGCTGACGTCTTGGTAATTGGGTGCGTTTTTTGGCTTTTAAATTTCATGAAATTTTTTCCTGCTCTTGTTGGTTTCTGTTGTTGGGCAAAACGTATACGTAAGTACTTAACGTGAATGTTAGACCAAGCGGAAGTGTTTTTTCTTGCTTCCGGTTGCCGCTGTGAGAGCGCGGAAGCGCGAAGTTTGCCATCGCTGCGCTGCCGCTGTTGCTTTCGCTGTCGTCCTTTGGTATGAGTTTGCGTTATTCGAGCGATTTCATGCTGGAAATTATTTGCAAAGCGAGAGCATTTATTTAATATTTTCGTCCCAGCGCGTGTTTTGCTTTAATATTTTCTTTCGTTCGTTCACTGATTTGTGGTGTACGAAAACGTGCTCGAATTTCGCGGTTTCAATTGTGACAGCTGGGCGGTGGTTGCGGGCCCTGGAGGAAGGCGTTGAGCAGATGCCCGAAAAGGGAAGCGACAATTTTGCAGTTGAGTGGTTGCGCTGATGGATTTGCGTGTGGTTGAAATGGTTTCCTGTGTGCGTATTTTTAGTTAAATGGTTTCGGTGTCTGTTTTACCTTTTCGCTTTTGCCCTCTTTACCCCTTTCTACATTCAATTATGAATAAATTTTATTTATTTATCTCGAAATGTATTTATCTTGTTCAGCAATCGGTCTTGCATGTCTGTATTTACATAAAATCTTGTTAGCATTTTAAATCAGCAATCACGTACATCAATTTGTGTACAAGGCTGTGGCGCACGTCCTCTCTGCGAAATCCTTTGAGGAATGCAATACACACAATAATGGTATCCTTGGAGAACGTAATGAAATGCGTGAAATGGTTTTTCAGTATTGCGTGGTTTACTTCATTTTCTATTTTGGATTATTTGTGTTGAAAAGTTTACAAATCCTTTAAATTCAACTTTCATCATTTGGCACAGTTACTGAATTTGAGGCCCAAAAAATGTATGTATGCCATTCTTGTGTTTTCGTTTATTTAAATATAAGCTCATGTGCCTAGCTCCTAGTCAGCGCTATGCTTTCATTCCCTGCGTTCACATTTGAAAATTCTTTGAAAAGTGCATCTATGCGAATTTCCGCTTGGCTTGACTGCCGCTTCTAATGACACTTCCGATGCTAGTGCTCAGCGTACATGTGCACGAGTATTTTGTGCTTGTGTGGATGCCTATAAAAGTTTCTATGCTTTCTTTTATAAAAATATACATTCAAAAGATGCCACGTGGGCGTAATACCGTTCTTGAAAAGAATCGCAAGAGCAGACTGTGGGCGAGTGTAATTTAATTACGGTTCGAATAAGGTGACCGCAAGCATAAGATTCCACTTAGTTTTCCCTCATTAATACGGCGGAGGCGCTTACGCTTCTAAAATTATCATTAAAAATAGGGTAACACCGACAAAAATGGGTTTTCTCTTCTAACTTCAGATTTTGGGGGTGGAATCAATTTTTTTGGTCAGACCTATAATATCTAATAGGTGGCACCCCAAGTTCTAGGCATTTCTGGGCATAACTTGAGAGACTGTACTGGGGGTCAATTGCCATAATTTCACCTTAATTGAATGCATACACTGGTTGTGTTTTGATTGCAATCGCAATCTTGTCGAAACTTGTTGCTTATTTTTTTATTTGATTGCAATTTGCAATAAAAAATACGACTATTGATTTCGAATGTACTATCTGAAAAAAAAGCATTTCTACAAAAATATAAAACTGTAACAATTTAAAGCTGTAAAAAAGAAAAATAATTTTCAAGTAAAAATTACAAAATAGAAAATTTTAAAGCATTACAAAGGAAAAAACTTGTACAAATTTGAAAAAGTAAGTAATAAAAAGAAATCGGAAAAAATAAAAAAAAAATAAAAATATAAAATTGTAAAAACAAATATAAGAACCAATCTCATCAAAATTCATTTATTTACCCTTCTATGCACTTCTCTCACTGACCACACTGTATGAACTGATTTTAATACTCGAATGCCAAAACAGAAATCGTCGCACAACTTTTTACAATATTTAATGACCGATTCTACGAGCGATCAGCAGTTACTAAATGAAAAGAACCGAAAACAAATCGACAGAAACATTTGAGCTCGGGTTGAACTGACCCCGTTTGCAGACTATTGTACTTGACTCTGTACAAGTCCTTTTGTACCAGTCATGGAACCGGCCTTTTTGGGGTAATTGACTCCAAATTTCCTACTGTTAAAGCATGCTTTGATCAAACAGCTTTCGCGTGCGTGTGAATTGCCGACCGTGTCTGTATACGAAAAAAATACGAGCACTGCTTTAAAACAGAACTAGCCCAACTCAAAAAAATAAAATTTAGCAGGAGTACAATTTTAAAATTACCAATCCAAACATTTTCTTAAAAATTCGAATGACATTTTTGGTCATTGACCAAAATATAAACAACTGAGCAGTGTGGAAGTTTGCATAATGATACAATTCTCCACATAGATAAGAAGTTTAGTTTTGCTTGATCGAATCAAAAGATGATGCTGATCTTAGGGGCATTACAAACGGTGTGACAAAAACAAAAAATGCTGCAACCAAAAAACGTGGTAAATGGAACAGACTGAAAGTTGTTCGCGTATCGTGAAGATTTGTTGGCGTACAAATAAAAATAGTTCGTATTTTACTTTATAGAAGACATAAAGCAATTATGAAATTGAGCGAATAAAATAAATATATACGTATTAGAAAAAGTATGCAAGAAAAAAATAGCAGATGTGTTTGGTGTTTCTGTAGATGTGTTATTAAGCCCAAGACTTTAAAAACGAGATAATCAAAAATGTAGAATGTTAACAATTTTGTATTAAATGTCATGCTGTTTCAGAGTTATGAAATATTGGCAGCATGGTTGCATTTCGGCATTGAGCTATGAAATTGCGAATCACATCATTGGTTGCCGAAATACGACCAACTTTTAACAATTTAATATTTAATAATTTTCGACGATTAGATTAACCACAGAAATAGTGTTTGTGTTTTCCATATAAACCTATCTTTCTTCCAAAGCTGGGCATTAACTAGTTAATTAGTTAATAGTTAATTAACGAAGTTAAATTTTTGGTTAACTTTTAACGTTTCAGTTAATTTCGAAAACCATTAACTTTTTCATTTAGTTAAGTTAAATTTCTTCGATTAACTAGCATTAGTTAACTTTAAAACAAAAAATTTTTTTTATTATTGAATATAAAAAAAAAGTTAAAATTAAGAATTCATACTATTTTCGAACTGATATTGACACTTCATTTAAAAATTATTTCACAAAACAATTAAATACACTGGCCGATATATTTCGAAGTTTTCTATATTCTGTAGAACATTCTAAACACAATGGCGTTCTCAGCCATTACGTGAGTTTTACATCGTCAGGATGTTTACATCGTATTTTCCATTTCTCAAGTTTCTTAAAATGGCGAAAAACTGAGAACGCCATTGTGTTTAGAATAGCCTGTGCTATTTGTTCTTAACCAATTTTCATTAATTCCATTATTATTATTTAATATTCTAATAAAACTTGTATGCCTTGATATGAATATAAATAAATTGTTTCATAGACGAAATTTTGGTTTTGATTATTTTTAAAGTAAATTTGCATTGCTGAAACCGATTGGAAAAAGGGTCTATGAGTGCAGGCATTCAATTAAATATAGTTAAAAAGTATTTTTTATGTGTTTTTTTGGTTTTCTATAGGAAATTTAACTATTTAATTTTACTTTTAACGATGTTAACTTTTTAACGAAATTAACTTTTTAATTAAACGAAGTTAAATTTTTGATTAACTATTACCGGGTTAACGAAGTTAAATTCTCGATTCACTATGCCCAGCTTGGCTTTCTTCTTTCTGTGTACCTAAAATGCTGGTCTAAAATTCGGAAAACATGGTAGTAACAGGGGGAACTACCCTTATTTGTTCCCCCTTTTACTACAATTTTTTCCAAATTTTAGACCAGAAAAGTGTTAAAAATGGGAAATATTAGATGAACAAAATAGAAAGAACAGAAGTGGAAAGGATTTCTTTAAATTATTTTTGATAATTTTATGTGCACGTTGACTTTATCGTGGTTATTTTTTATGGACTGATTGAATTTGCAAAACAGGAAATGTTTTTTGTTCAAATCTGGTCGCCCTGTTTTCTGTCGGCATGTCAAAAGCTTAACTCAATATTATCAGCGATGCAGGCGGCAAACGTTGCAACTTCACGTATAATTTGCATAATAGACGGGCACTGAAGTGCGCTGTTAATTAATTTATATTGTGCATGTGTGAGTGTGAGTGTGTGAGGCAACATTGCATCCTTACTTTGTGCAAAAAAATATCCTTTCAGCACATTCTTTCACATGCATGTCAAAGCTAATTGGCAAAAAAGAAGCGGCAAACATGCTAGTCGAAAAGTATCGAAATGAAAGAGAGCAATCAAATTACGAAGAAGAGTTTCTAAAGTTGCTCCTTTTTCGTTAATAGAACCTGTTTAATATATTTACTTTAAACTGCAATAAGGATGCAACTGAACTCTAGATACTTCTTCGGTGTATTTAATTACGAAATTGTATCTGAAATATAATTAATCAGCAGTAGTCCGGTGCTGCAAGGATATTGTATTACACAAAAAGGGCATGTAGATTCCATATGCAAATACACACACACACAAGTAGCCAGCGCACCTAATGAAATCAACAAATGCCACTAATGAACACAGAGCAAATATAGCACAGACTCGTCTCATCAGAGTGGCAGTAAAAGTTCGCACATTGTGCAGGACGTGAGCGTTTTTTGTTGTTGAAATTTTACGTCAATTGAATTCAGTTTAGAAACTTTTAAATGACACAATTAGTGCTGCAACGATTAGGTTTGCGTTGGAATGTCATTGGCAGATTACGTGTCCCACATCAAAAGCCAGCCAATTGGCTGGTAAATTCAATTTCCAAAACAATCTCTTGCTAATCGAATGTCCAATGATGAAAGTGAAAAGTGTTAACATTTTATCGAGATAATATTTTCGCACACATAATCGACCATTGATTTGAAGGAATTAAAATCATAGTTACCTCATCGGTACTACAGTAAAAAGTCATTTGCATCATTTGCAAATTACAAACAAAAACAATTTAATGTGATTCGATGGATCAATGGTTGCGATGCGTTAATTCGTTTCGATTACTTTAATGCAAAATGCCAATTAAAAAGAAAAATTAAATAATTTTTAATTGGTATTTTCGCAGTCAGCAAACATCATTGGCAATTATGGCCAGCAGCTGGGAAAGGAGAGGGCCAACGCGACGCAAATATATACGGAAACGGCCACTTCGGCTGCTGCGTTGACAATTTTCGCTCCTCATTGTGAATACGAGGCGATTTAATGTACCGTTTTTAGTGGATTCGAGTGGTACATTCCATGCGCCTTTGCTCGGATTACGAAGACCATATATTCATTTGCGGCGAGTGAGCGCACACGCAGTGCCAAATTTAATGGCAAGGCACTTTAATGGCTGCGCAAATAGCGCTTTTTATGCTCGCGTTTCTGTCATTTTAATGGATTTCATTTTTCGGCAAATGAGAAAGTGAAAAGGGGATTTTTATGCTTTTTTTTTTTGCTGTTCTCGTACAAAACTGTTAAGGCCTTGAACAGCTTTAAGCATCAAAGGATGGAACGTTTTCATGAAATGGAATTGTTCAGAAATCAATTGAATGCGTCGAAAGCCACTTCATGATTGGCAGCACAGCGCTGTGTCCCAGAAGACAGAAGCATTGCCTCTGCAAAAGTTTATATCGAATTTGAATACTTTTTAATGAGCTTTCTCAGGCTCAGTGGCGCACAGACAAATGTACACACTTTCGGCTGTGATAATTCATTTTGTTAGCATGATGAACAAATTAGAAACTTTTTCAACCTTAGCCAAGAGTCAAATGGTGTAAGGAAGGGCACACGCAGCGAGTTGCGCTGTTAAAACTTTTCCTGCACTTTTTACACGCTTTACTTGACGTTGTCTGGGCCGCGGCGGATGTGTTTACGAATTGAGCAAACGATCTGACAGTGGGTAATAGGGTAAATTCGAAAAGTGTCGAAAAGCCTTTAAAGTGGCCACCAACTCCAGGACTAACGAGCTTCATTGACACTTTCCTTCTTAAATTTATTTTTCTGTACAATTCGAAAAGGTACTCTCGGCTAAATGTTGTCTCAAACATTCAACGACTAACCGTAAAAGAACGCTTCACCCTACAAACAGGATATTCGAAAAATAATCTGCAAACAGAGAAAACACAACAGAGAATAGACACGACGCTGGCTGGTGAGTGGGAAAAGGGTCTCATCTGTGCGTCGTGGCAAGTCAATTAAGCTTGAATTTTATTTGTTTGCAATTTGTTAGACATGGTTTTTATGCCTTCATGACACTGACTTGCACAGTGCTTCCTCCTATAAAATCAAGAGTTTGCTAAGAAAAAAATACAAACTTTTATGGTTCTCGGCTCATTCGCAAAAGTTGTGTCCTTCGTAGTACATTTCAAGAGGAATACATTCTTTTGCCATCAGCTGCCCGCATTGCAAAAAGATTTCAGCCTGCTCGAATCACTCATTGACAGTTCGTGAAATGTTCCAACTTGTGTAGTTGCTCGCACTTGGGCTTTCGCACAGCTTTCACAGTTCCGAATAAGAAACATTTTATTTGTTCTTTGGCATAACTGCAAACTACAAAGGCAACTTGAACTCCTGTGGTTGGCTTAAAAGTTTTACGGGCTTTGAAACATTGCAATAGACGGCAACTATTGAAAACTTTAGTTACTTTTTTGCACTTCTGTGCTGAAGGAATTGTCACATTTTTCCTTAGGCAGTTTCTTTGATGTTGTTGCCGAAAGAAAACGAGTCAGTGACGTCAAGAGAATAGTAGAATAGTTGTAAAGAATGATGTTGTTGGACGGAAAGTGTAAAGTTGTTTATGCACTCTGTGTGCTCAGTTAGCTAATGAAGGAATTTACAAGAAGTCCATGTTTAATGCAAATTTATTTGTTGCCTCAATGAGAGAAGCCCCAGGAAATAGTGCCCCAACGAACGGCTGGGATTGCACCATTATCATAGCAGCTAATAAGGTAATTAGACATTCAGCAGTAATATTGAAATTTGATTGTATTCAGCGGAATCATTTAACACGGAAAATTATAAATTTAATAGGATTTAAGGTCCCCCTCCGCCTGCTGGTTGCCGCATAAATTCAAGTTAAATTCAACGAAATTAATTAGCGCCAGCCATCAGCGGCATAATCCAGCAGCAACAAAAATAACAACAACAAAAATGATAAAAAAAAGTAAGTCTTAATAAAGACAAAGTGGGTGCTAATTTCGAAACCCCGAGGACATAAGACGTGCAAATGGAAATGTGAAACCGACGCAGAGTATACAATTTGGAATATATTTTTTTGTGTACTACAAAAGCGAGCCTCAAGAAAGCTACTTCGCAGCTTGGGCGAATTCATATCGAAATCTTAATGAAAGCCGTCAACCGAGGCGAGAGCCGACTTCGGCGTATGCACCTGGTGGTGACTCTGTAAAATAATTGAAATACACGAAAGTTATTATTTGTTTTTGTTGTGGAAATGTGGCTGAGCGCCGGAGGTTTCTTCTTGCTGTACTGGCTGCATTAAAATAATTGAAAATTTCCAATGGCTGCGTTTTTCTTTTTCTCTTAAATTTACATTTTATTTCAGTTTGTTTATATTTATCTTTTTTTTTTGTTTTTTTTGGTTTTTATTGTGTTGCGGTCCTTTGCGTTTTTCAGAAGTCACTTTAAAGTCAGAAGCGGCAGAGGTGCTCTTAAATTGTGCGGACACGGTGGGGGAAAGGGGGGAGGGGTGGTTGAGTTTCTTTGCGCCTCAGGCCACTTCTGGCATTTGCGCAATTGGAAATGAATCTCGGCCAAGTCCAGTGGAGAACTTGTTTGGAGCACGGTCTTGTGAATACGATTTGGTATTCCGAGCATTTTCGCATTTTGCGGTGAATTGCGGAAAAACAAGTGAATAGAAGAAAAGCCACCCGGAACTGCTCTCTGCTCTGATATGGCATGGAATGCGTTTAAATGAAAATAGAAAGCAATTTTCGGTTTTTGTGCTTTCAATGGCGGTTTGGTTTGGTGGGAAATTTCGGTGTAAATTCCTGATGTTATGAAAAGTGCAATTTGCGGCAGCCGAGGCGTGTGGGTCGGTCTGAGTTACTGTACAATTTTGGAATACGGTGTCGAGTTCTCCGCTGGATTGGGTCCATTTCAACTCAAACTGAGTGTAATGTGTACGCGGAAAATATCCTTGAATGTCATTTCCAATTAAGAGTTCAGAGAAAGTAAGCATGATAAAAAATTTGTATTTTTTCAAATCTTTAAGGGGCCGATTTCTTAATGCCATGTACTTTAACCGACATTATACACACATACAAAATCTAAGTAAAACATACTAAATGCCAAAATGTATGAGAATTTGAAATTTACTAATCAAAATGGTACACTGACAGGAAAACATTTTTAAATTAAACGAAAATGTTTCTAAATTGAACGATTGGTTTTCAAAATAATTAATTAATAAACATAAATTAATTAACTTTTTAACGCTCAACAGATTGGTCTACTGTTAACTATATTTAACAGAGTCTAGCAATTATTGTATAATATATACATATTTTGTACTAAAAGTATACAAATAACCAAAAAAGTTGTTATTAAAAAAATTTGACGTTATTTTACCGCAATTACTGATTAAATTTAAATGTAATTTGTTACCGTGAAAATAGTGAAAACTTAACCCGGTTACATTACCTACCTTTTTGGTATTTATTCCTAGAATAGAGACAACCAACCACTTCTCATCGGTAAAATTTACTAAATTGTAGGACTGGAGAGTTTTCAACTGACGTTTTCAGTTAAATTTGTCTACCTCTTTTTTGTGTGTAGTAATAAATTCGGTAGTGCCGGTATAATACTAATCGAACATTGAGAAAGTATTTCTTGATATCTGCAAAAGCATCACCCTGCCATCGCATTATCTGGACATTTATGAGTATTGATTGTAATGTGCATATGAATATAATGCATAACCTTAACAATGTCACCGGGAAAGTATTTGTAATAAAACATGGCCATCAACTTTTCAATCTTAACCGTTCGTACCCTTTGCCACCGTTAAAATGGAAATTTAAACGCAGTTGCTATAAAAATCATTTTTCTTTGATAAATAAACCATAAAAATACACACGTCACATAACGTCACGTGTTCGCAAAAACACACACACGCGCGCAAATACAATCACAAACAATACATTGACGAAAAAATTTCCAATAATAACAAAAGGATGCAAAAAGGAGTATAAAATACGAAACGATACGGTGGTTCGGAGACCACCACTCACGTCCGTGCACCTACAATAAATATTTGCTGCCAAACGGTGCGTTGGAGTGACGACCGACCCCACGGCAAATGCAATCTTAATGTTCGCTTAAGTATCAATTTCTGTTGGGGTTATAAAGAAACAACAACATGGAATCCTGATACTGAGCTCATACAAAACGACCGGTGCCTGCGACTGTGACTGTGCCTGTGTCTTCGTCGTAGCCAACGGAAGCATGTAGAGTACACCAGTGTGTGTTTCTCTGAGTGCGAGTGTGTGTGTATCTCTGAAACTTGTGTCACAAGGGGCCAACAACGTACCCAAAGTACCCGCTCCTACCCTACAAACAAAGGCCAAAATCCAGTGACAGCAACAGGAACAACAACTACGTACACGCACACCAACTGGGTACAGTTGAAACATCGATGAAGAAAACCTATTAAATTTTTATATTAAACATGATTGCTTCAAAAGCGTTGTCGACGAGTCGCAGGAAGAGGCCTGTGGAGGAAGCGTATCATAATAAACCAAAAACGCAAAAAAAGAGAAGGAAGAAAATGAGGACAAAAAGACGAAAGCTTTATGTTCTGTAATGCAAAAGGATATTTGAAGGTTGTCCTGACATGAAGAAATTTAATAATGCCCTGGTGACAAAGGCACACAATGCAAAATGTCCCTTCACTCTTGGCAGGGGGGGAGGGAAGGGGGATTGGGCACGTTTTGGGGCTGCGGTGGGACACAAAGCAATGCCAAATATACGAATTTACTGTTGAATCTCAACTCTTATGAGTGGAAGAAGAAAAAAAAAGTCATCGAAGATCTTGGGAAATGGTTGCGATTAATTTTGCCTCGCACACATCAACCAAACCCGGAGAAGTGCTTGTATTTCGTTTTAAAGTTTCCACATTCACACAATGTGTGACAGTAAAACGGCTGCTGCGAAGCTTCTGCCATTTGGCAGATTTATGTAGGGAATGAATGAATGATGGAAGTAAATCGGAATTAAAGCGAAAAGAGAAGAAAAATGTTGTTTAAATTTAAAAGGAAACCATTTAAGCATTTTACTTACACATTTCCAATGCCCATCCGAGTGCTCCGTTTCCCGTTACAAAATAATATGTATGCCATCCAAGATAGCATCTTCAATTTTCACTGTATTATCTGATCTTCCACATATTGTGCGCTACGAGTGTTTACCAATTTAAACTTTTACTGCTGCTATGCAAAAAAATTCCCACATACCGACGAACACTTCACGGCACAACAACAGCAACGAGGTATTTTTTGTCTGTTGCCAAACATTCATATGCGAAAACGGTTTCATAAATTTTACAGGAAAATTCCATCGGAGGCAAATATGAGATGAGTGGAGTGGAGGAGTGTAGGAGTGTAGGAGTGGCCACTCCACAGAGTTTCATTGCAAAGTGGTGTTTATATTTCATTTTAATGAACTCAACTTGCAAAATAAACGTGCGCATCATCGATTCGCCTCAGGTTGCCACATAAATTTCCGCTTTGCCGCCAGTGCGTGTGCGTTCAGTGCGTGGAGGCGAAATGCTATCGTTAAATGATTTACAACCTGCTGAAATTGACTGTTGGTGATGGTGCAGTGCGTAGCCGGAGCGGGGGACGGTCGCAGTGAAAAACTCATAAAACCCAAATAACTTTATGAAACTTGAAGCCCGCGCACCCGTGTGCCTATGATATTTTTGTAATTACAAATTAATTTAATAATTTAATGAATGCGCTGTGTTCCGAAAGAAAAATCAACACAAAAAGCCAAAATTAGAAAGCCAATAAGCCAAAAAAAGGCACCCAGCCAGTCCACCTCATTAAAGCGTATAGCGGTCGCTTGGAGAATTTTCCAAAATTAGCCTTCAAAGTGAAACGATTTCACGCCAATTTGCAAGTGACATGGCGCTTGCGATTTAGCTGGATTTTGTGTTTGCGATTTTCCGCTTAAGCGGACTGCGGCTGCATTCACACATTTTGCACTCTCCTCACGCCGTGTACGCTACGTATTTTTAGAGATTTTTCTGTTTATTTTCTATCTCTAATTTATTGATTTTAATGCAAGTTTTTTCTAAGCTCATATATCCATCAGATTGTTGTTGTTTTTCGGTTTTGTGTGCAATTCCATTTATGCTTCACTTGCGCGGCTGGCCGCGTTCCAACGAAAGAATTCGGAATGCGGCTACGATTTACAGAATTTAATTGGATTTTCATATGTAGGAAAAAAATTTCTTTTAATTTATTCATAAGTATGCGGTGTGGTATTATTATGATGTGCAAACCAAAAAATAACAACAAAAAAATTGGTCGGATTTTAAAAATTTATTTTCAAAGAAAATAAATGATTTACACAAATTAATACAAACGTTTTTTTAAATGTTCTTACATTAAAAACGACGACTGACCTTCTCCAATGGTACGCTGTTAAAGGAGCTTGTTAGGCTGTCATATATTCTAGAAATGTAATTACCATTCCCTGCAAAAAAGGTTCAGCGGTTCAAAAGTTATATCGCGCAGATATCTGTTTGAATATCTGGACAGCGAAGGTAAATCTCTTCAACAAGATTTTAAAAATAAAATTGAGGAGATGAAAATTTACTTTTTGGCAAAAGTGAAGATGCAAGGGTCATATCTTACCTATAATCTCTCGCAAATATAAGTATTGATCATATTATTGAAGATTGAGACGCTATGAAGAAGACATGTCACCAATTTTGTTTTGAAAAAAAAACAAAAAAAAATTGTGATATCTGAAATTGTTTTATTTACTTTTCTATATGTATACATTTATAATTTTATGATTAGAATGTGGTTTTGTGAAATAAGTTTACTCGAAAAACTGAAACTTACTCACGTATTAAAAAAATTTGTATTACAAGTTTCATGGAGCCAATTGTTTCTATAAGTCCAACAGGGTAGTTAAGAACGAGTAAGAAATTATCTTCGAAGCTAAAATACCCTGCACATTAGAGCTGTCCAAAAAAAAAAAAATTTACGAAAATGTTTTTTAATTAATTCTAGGGTGGTTTCCGCCAAAAATGCTTAATTATGGTTTTTTTCTCGTATTTTTCTTAATCTAAAACGAACTTAAAATTTATGTTTTATTTTTTTCCCCCATACAAGTGTTAGCCCGTTTTGGCCAACTTCAGGGCCTTTGCGGGCCGGGTTGCCGTTATCGGATCGGATTGAAATTTCAAACTTAAGAGTTTTTGGTGTATTTGCGTTATTTAAGCCACTTTCGAGACAGATCGGGCACATTTTTTGGACAGCTCTACTGCACATACACGGAGAGAACTGTTTGGAGGAATTGTGAATTAAAGTCACAATATCTATGAATAAAACGTTTTACCAAGAAAACCTAACACTTACATACGCCAGATCACTACTTTTGACATGTGTATATTGGTTCACACGTGACACGTAACTAAAGCTTTCGGAAATACCTCTGTTGTGGCAATAAAATATAGAATGTCTGAATGTCCAAATTTTTTTAATACAAACAATTGACGACATTGTTCACTGCAAATAGAACAACAAATGCCAAAAACTGAATGACAAGTGCAGAATTTGAAAATGTTAGAATACACAATACACATACAGATTGACAGATTGAAAAAACGAAACTGAAGTACATCCTCCTCCCACTAACGATGAGGAAATAGTTCAAATTCTAACTAAACTTGACCAAAAAGTACTTACAAAAATTAAAATCCAAAAATGGAAAATATGAAAATGGAATCAGTTAAGTGAATTGAAATGAAATGAGAAAAGCAAATCTCGCAACACACATGCATTGACATTCGCCACTGCCACACATCAGTTGCAGATGTGATGGGGCTATATCGATGTGCGACACTGTGTGTCCTGTACTGGACAGTAGCACTTGATGCTAACAAAGTTATCGAAGGATAACACATCCTGGCCAAATACTAATGCAAGAGTACCTAAAATAACAACAACAAAAATGGCAATAATAAACTCACTGCCAAAAGTTTATTGAAAAGTAAATTGGGGTCATGAAAATGCACTTTTAAGCGGCAAGTGCTGAGAGTGATTGTAGTATGGACGTGCAGTGAATGTGAGAAAGAGGAGATTTGAAATTTCAATTAGTTACGAAAGCAAACAGCAATTGTCATTGTTGAGGGGTGGTTGGGGGCTTGGACAAATCTTTGGCAGAAAATATTTTCGTATTTCTATCACTGAAGGATACAAATCGAATTAACCCGTGTGTAGATTCAAAGTCTCCAATGACTTCAATTGAAAGTTCGGAATAATATGAATCAATTCGGACTAAAATGAGTCAAACATTTTCTAATATTTAAGCATTTTTTTATGCAGGACCACACCACCAAATGCATCCTTTTTTGTATGTCAAAAACTGTTTGAAAAATATTTACTTTTACAAGTATTTTTTTTTTGAAAATAAAAGCTTACAACTTTTTCCCAGCTGTCAGCATAAATTTTAATTTTTGGTCATAAATCTTGGGGTAAACAATTTGAAAACATGAAAACTTTAATTTGAACTTCAGTTTTCGCTTGAAGGAGCACTTTTGTGTGTGCGCGCGTATGTTTATCGCCCACGAAACTGTCTGCATTTTTGTGTGTGTTTCCTTTGCGTTTGTGGGTATTTATGTATATTTCCTGTCTCACAGGAAAACCATCATAAAATTTTATAAATAATTTTTTTTTGACAAACTCCTAATTTATGTCGACACGACTAAACACCACACACACATAAGACACTCACACAGTTCGGCAAATGGCGCAATTTCACAATTTGCAGTATTTAATATTTTAAAAGCCACCACTTCCGTTTCCCTTTGGCTTCGTTTCGTTTCCATGCGCGCATTACACGAACGCATCGTTGTTATTATGTGTATGTATTTATGCATGAGTCTGTACTTGAGTGCCTTGTGTTAGTACTTAGTCTAAAAATTTAACTGCCCGTTAAGTTTTCGAATGTAAGCAAAGCAAAAGCGAAGAATTTCCGCCATCCCATTTCATGGAGTATTTTTGCTGTACTTCACGCTCCCCACTGCCTCTCATCCCCCCCTCTCATCTTCTGTGCGAAGCCTAGCTCTAGCTCGCATTTTTCATTTGTGTCAAGGCACTTTTCCCGCCTGAGTTTTATCTGATTTCGAATAGTTGTGTTTTTACTTTTCTGTTGTTGGTGTTTTTTTTTTCAATTTGTTCCAAAGCAAGTGGTTGGCATCTTTCAATTGGTTTTGCATTCGCGAAATGTAAAATAGCTTTAGAGGCTCGGAGTAAAATCTAAAGGCCCAATTAGTCAAATCGTAAACGCAGCGTAAATGTAAATTTTCGCCGATGACTCGACAGTCTGCAAATATACCGTATCGCGGTGCTGTTTGTTTATTTATTAACAGTGTTGCAGTATATCTCTTTTCGCAGAAGAACAATTGCTACATTTCACTTTTTGAGGCTATATTTTGTAATATTCAACCAATTAATTATGCAGAATTGTTTTATTTATTTATTTTGAGAAATATAATTATTAATAATTATTAATAATTATATTACTTATAACTGGGCAACTAGCAACTAAGGCTATCGGCCTGAGAATTGTTTTAATTTCGACCATTTTTCGGTTTTAATTAATTTTTCTAAAAAATTTTTACAATTTTTATTGTTTTTTTTTTAGTTTGAATAAAGTTGTAGCACACTTTGTCAGCAAAGCAAACAGCTGACACGATTTTACGTACAAAATTAAATCTCCGCAGGTTTCTACATTTACGTTTGCAGACGGTCAACTAATCGTTTGTATGGGAGTTCGGGTAAGTTAGCTTCTGTCAGCTGGTTTCTGCGCTGCGATTTTAATTATAGAGAAACAAACAATACTTAATAATACAAATTACAATCTAAATTCAAATGCAAAGCATACCCAATGATAAAAAAGAACCAAACTTGGACCCACTTGTTAGCGCTGGTTTACTTTTTATTTGTATTTGCTACTCCGGCATCAAGAACTACCCTGCAAGAAAAAACTGACCCCCAATTTACTGGATCTATAGGGTATATAGTTATTTTATAGCTACAATCGGTAAATCAAGAAATTGTAGAGCTGTAGATTGGTTCCGAACTAATCGCAGGTAATGCAGGGGTAGTATGTTCAAACCAAACTCAGTGATTTGCGCTTGGCTTTGTTTCGTTTATCTTTGAGAGAAGATTGCCGAACCCGAGTAATCTGTGAGGAAACCAGTTTTTCTAATCAGTTGCCATTTGTGAAGTGAATTAGAAGGTGGCGCTCCAATTTTTGTTTGGTTTTCGTATAAAAAAGGAATAATTCAAAAAAATTAAATAAAGTTAAAAAAACAATGGTTAATATCACGAAAGCGTGTTTTTTGTCATAAAGCCGGTTTGTATATGAAAAATAATATTCTTTTGGAGAAATGGCATTCGTTTTGTGTAAAGTGAAATATTTTCTGATAATTGAAAATGTTTGAAAAAATTTTGAATTTTCTAAATAAAATTTAATAAAAATGTGAAAAAATAAACAAAAATGTGAAAAATAGTGATTGTGAGTGATTTAATGCTAATAGAAATTTTTTTCAAAACTACCTATATTTTTAAGCACGCCGATGCGCGACATAAATACAAAAGCAACGATTTTGGTTTTGGCATTGGAGTATTAAAATTAGTGCGTACAGTATGGTCAAAGAATGAAATGCATAAAAGGGTAAAAAATTAATTTTGTTGAGAATTGTTTTTATATTTATTTTTACATAATTCCATATTTTTATTTTTACAGATTTTCGTTTATCTTTTTTTTTAATTTATACCGTATCTTCCTTACTTTTTTTTGCAGATTTTAAATTTTTCATTATGTAATTTTTTTTTAAAATTTTCCTTTTTTTTCTTTCTATTTTTTTTTTACAGTTTTATATTTTTACAATTTTTTATTTTTATGTTTTCAGGTAATACCTTCGAAACCAGTAGTCGTGTTTTGTTTGCAAACGAATAAAAAAATAAACGACAAGTTTCGACAAGATTTCGATTGCAACAAAAACACGACTAATGAATGCATTCATTGACCGATGTTATTAAAAGTTATTAGCATAATTTCATTTATACAAAACTATTTATAATAATAAAGTGCTACTTAAAAATATTAAGATTGGGTTTTTTTTGCGAAAATAGTTTTTAGATTTACCGAAAGCTAGTATGTAGCTAAGTCGTTGTAACTGGTTCTTAACTGGCTACAAGTATTGTATAGGGGCCAATTTTCCACCGCTAGGAAGGAGCTAGATCGTAGTGGCTACTTCCGAGCTGACCGGAGGTAATGCAGAGGTGGAAGCGGGTAGCTTCCTCCAATGACAACGCCATGTTAAATTCGCCACTTCACTACATGTGAAAGAGATTTGGGTGCGACCAGTACCCCCTACTGCATAACTAGTTCGGAACCATTTTGGAACTAGACCCATTTCTTGCAGGGTAATGTAGACTTTCATGTAAATGTTGTAGGCATCTCACCTGAAAGGTTCTTAGAGCCTCAGAAATGGTTTTGAGATCATTTGGCAAACGGTTCCACATTCTAGCATTTTTAATTTGAAATGATAGCTGAAAAATAAATCTGGTGATTCTGGGAATTAGTACCTGCCTATTTCTTTGAGATCTGATAAAGCTCAATAAATTGAAAAGGTAAGGAGGCATTGCGCTTCTGATTACTTTCTAGAAAAGTTTCAAAGTTCGTAGTTTGATATAATTGAAAAAACTGGAGTTCAGGAATTTAATCAGGAATTTAATCACTGTTGAAAATAAGTCGTAAATGTCTTAGATTGGACATGGTGGTACACGAGTACACGTCCAAACCATAAGCAATATTAGTCATTACTAACGAATGAGCGACAACATGTTTACCAGATAGCGGTAGATGCAGATTCTTACTATACAGCTTTCTCAGAACAAAATCCAACCTAGAGCTTATCTGATTAATATGTGCTTTGAAAGATAAAATTGAGTCAACTATAACGCCCAGACACCCAATCTGATCAACAATTTCAACTTCACAATCACCAAAATGAAAGGTTATAGGCCTAACCGTGTTGCGCTATAGGCTAATGAATTCTTCATTTGTATTTTATGTTTCCAGTTCCATTCAACGCTCCTCCTCTGTCTCCTTTATTGTCTTTCAAATTAAAAGACAAATTGTGTCAAATGCAAATTCCCAAGAAATTGTCATGCAATAAAAAAACATTGAATTTATGGTTGTTGCTAAAAGAGATGGTGACGATACCAACCATGGCCCATGGAACAAAACAAATTAATCAAATTGAAATTGTTCAGGAAATGAAAAAGAAAATAAATTATAATTAAATAAATAAAACAAAAAGTATGTGTCGCTAGCAAAGTTCCACAGTGCGCCACGGAGGGTAGTCGATAAAAGGCTTCACATGATGTTGCCTGCATTCAATTGTACACAATGCCACCATCTTTTTTCTAGACCGGAGCTAACCAGCGAGTCCATTGTTGTCGCATTCAACACGAACGATGGCATTTTCACAACGACACAATTTGCATTTCACGCGAGCGTGTCAATTTCTGTCTCGATGCATGGCTTTGGTTGCGTTGTTGTTGGTTTGTTTATTCGTTTTGCTGGTCGGAATCCATACAGACATATATTTAAAGGCATTCCAGGAGCTGTACATTCATAAAGCCTTTCTTCTCATCTCTCATTCGTTTGTCCAAATGACACATCAATTTGTAGTTCCCGTCAGTTTTCATTTTCTATTTAGTTTATAATAACCTACACCTTATGGTAGGGGTATATTTGCTGTGATCAGAAGTTTGTAACACCCATAAGTAGGCGTGACAGGTGTAATCAAGGGGTAGGATTATATTCTTAAACAGGATAATTTTCTGAATGGAATCAGCTATGTCCCTCGGTCTGTTTGTCCTTTTGTCCTGCTGACTGAAAAACATAATTAATTTATCATTTAGTGTGTATAGCACAATATTCTATTCGATGAACAATCTTCGCAGGAATTTAGAATTACAACATTTTATGAAGAGGCACATAGCACGACTGAGCATTGATGTGTCGATATTTACACCTCTTGTATCATAAATCGAATAAATAACCGATTTGAATTTTCATAGGTGGTGTACGCAGTCCTTTAGGATGAAATAAATAGAAATTTTAAAGTGCTAAGTTGTCAAAACCTACACTACAAAAAAAATTTGTTGGGGAAATCGTATGGGGAACTGGAAATCCACGATTCCCCTCAAATAGTTTCATTTTGGGAGAACAAAATTCGTGTCTTCCGAGCCTTGGATTTTCCCATTTAAACTGTTTGGAAAAAACTGTATTTTTTGAAATTTCAAAATGTTAAAAAAAATTTTTAAGAATAAGAGTAAAAAATTTTAAAATTAATTTTGTTTGGGACACTTTGTCCATCACCTGAATCAGTGGGGGAGTTCTTATTAAACAGCTTCTTAGAATGATTCATTCATTGAAGAGTTCTCCTGCGAAGAGTTCTCTCACGCTATTGTACACACTTAAGCGTGTACACATATTTTATTTTATGAACTATAAACTTTAATTTATTTTTACTAAACTAAACTAAAATATTGAGTTTTTCTTAGCATATCACGACTAAAAATCGTCCTAAATTCAAGGATTCGGACTCCCTACTCTGTGTTAATAAATCTATGCAGTAATTTTTTGAGTTTTGTTGAAATACTCGAATATCTTCTCTTGGTGTAGGGTATGTTTAAGTCGGCCTTGACCAGCTGAAACTCACTCACTTGTTTTTATTAACTTAATGCATTTATTTGTTTGCGTTTGTGTCTATTGCAATACTGACTTTTTTGTTTTTGTTATATTATTCTTGATGGCTGGTGGCGTCCATGGGACGTACACAATATTTCACGCCGCTTTGTATAAGCTTCCTTCGGTCAGACTCTGTTCGAAAGTGCGACTAGCTCCGGCCAGGACTTGAATCGACGGGAGACAATGCTGTACACACATAAATATGGAATTGACATCTTTGAAATGCGATCAACTGACGAAAAGCTTTTTTCCATCAAGGGGCCATCACCGGAAGTTATGTGTTGGCTTGTGGGTGAAGAATCGTCCATTTATGTATTTGCCAACTTATTTTGATGTGCCCCATGCACTCACGGTGGGTAACATCGCTGTTGCGGTTCGGTGCCTGCTAATAAATTGTGATTATTTGCTTGTGTTTATTTTGCACTTAAATTAATTACCTTATTTTTTTCTCTTTGTGAGCGTGTTTGTGTGTGCTTTTAAATTGCTTGAATTTCCTTATGGTTTATTGGCAAATGTACAGCTGTGTGCGTTAATTGTTTTATTGTATCAAGCGAGGAGGGACTATGATGATACGCTCGCTTTCATTGACTTTTCCTCAACTTCAGTTTGTCTTCTTTTATTGTTTTAGGTTGTGCTTTTCTTGAATTCTATTCGCCGTTTGCACCTCATTAAGTTTCGTTTATTTTATTTCTGTATGTTAAATTATTTGAAATTAGTGTTATTTATTGTATCGATGACTGTTAATTACAAATTTAATTGTCCGCGTTGTGTTAATTGCTGTTCTAATGCATTGCGGAAGTTGGCTGTTTTATTCAATGGTCATTTAAAATGTAATTTATTTAAATTAATTAAGGGAATTAATTGCAACTAATTTAGAAAGTTTTTAAACTACATTAAATAAATAAATTACCAATGAAAACATTTACGTACATCAACTGCAAATGAAATAAATTCCAAATTAGTTTTAGGGATTTCCTATAGACTGTGATTCATGTAATGAGTGGCAAGGAGTAATGGTTATCAGGTAATCGAATTGGTATTCTGAACCCAAACTCAAGATAAGAGAAAAATGTACGACGTCACCGGTAGAACCCCCACGAAAAATTTTCGAAAAGTAGGTCCATTTTCAACCGGGATTTTCTCGAAGTGTATTTTACGAATTAACGAGTCAAAAGGCATTGAATAGGCCTTTCCAACGATAACATATCGATTCTATTACATTTGTGCTACTGTACATGTGAGTCACTGTGTCCATACCTATCACGCCTACTTGTTGCCGTGACAAACATCCGAGCAATGTTAAAATACTCATACCTCATGAGATATAGGGTATAATGAATCGCAACAGTGGAAATGATGCAATCTTGGCAGGGAGTATGAGCAATGCCTCTATTATAGAAAATTTGGACGAAATTTTTGAAATGCCTTATTGACTTACTTCTTGTTTTGATTTGAACCCGACTACGCTGTTCTAATGGTCAAATTCTATTTTTTCAATATACAAGCTAACCTTCACTACAAATTCACCTCACTTTACTGTACTTTATATTTGCAAAATTTTCCATTTGTATTTCTACGAATTCCAATCAGTCTTTTACTAAATCTTACACGAACAGCTTTCTTAATGTAAAACATGTTTGTGAACAGACCGCACCCTCGTCAAACAAATAATAACAAAAGTATTTTAACACAACCAGGGGGGCAGCCCGTAATTTTTTTCGGGGAGGATATTAAAAATGGTTTCCATTGAATTTAGAAAATGACCACATCTATGTTCTTATTGAATTTATTTAATACTTCTCTTTAATTAGAGCAAACGTTTCAACTTGTGAGTACAGGTATCAGCTACACTTACTGGTTTTTTAGGTACAAACATGTTTATATAATTTATCTAATAATACTAACTACAAAACATCGACTAGGATACCCAATAGGAAATAGGATAATCGTCGGAAACAAAGAAAAAAATTTGTTTCCTGTTTTTTCTTATTTTTGAAAAGAATTTTTGTTTAATTTTCTTTGGATGCACTGTAACTTATATTAATCATATCCTAATTTCTTGAAATTTCTACAGTTTGTGTCATGAGTTTAAGTATATTGTATACGTATCCCCATGCCCCCTTCACCGTTCGGTGCTGCACTGATAGCGACAGCAACCATAATACTGATAACAATATCAAAAAAATTTTGTATTTATCTATCGCACAGCGAACAAAGCAGCATACTTGAGCATGTAATAAATTAACTTCTTGACCCATGTGATTACGTTATTTTGACTTAGCATATTCTGCGGGAAAAGTGAAAATGTACATGCTGTTGCGAACATAAAATAGTATTCACCGTACAAAGTATGCAGAATTTAGTGGCTGCCACACACAAAATAATGGTCGCTCTTCGTATTACAAACGCAATAAATCCAGCAACCAAAGTTCATTTGTCAGTTTGCGGTGCGAGCGATGGCGATTGCGGGGCTAGCGGTGGCGTATCAGTAACAATTTCACATTTCACATTCCGTTTCGTTGTTGTTGTTGGGTGAAATTCCATCAACCGTCATAACATTTGTTACATTTTTGCGACAGTTGTCGTTACTGTTGCTGGCTTCTGTTAATTTCGTTTGAGCATGAAAAGTCAGGCGCCACAGTGGAGTTGTTTAGGCCTTCGTTTCTTTAATGTGCTTGATTAGTGGCAATCAATTTCGGGGCGTCACCAAAAAAGTGTTGAATCAAAATACGGAAGTGAGGCATTTTTCAATGTCACATTTAGTTCATGGGGGGGGGGGGGGGGGGGTGGAGTGGTTAGAAGGGGGTGTCAGATTAGAGGGAAGGCTGGAATGCAGTGATGGACTGGGATCGTGTAGTTTTCGTGATTCTTCGGTGTTGATGGTTGATTTGCGTGTTTGAGTATTTTTATTTGTTTGGAATTGGTATAAGGATTGCTTTATGGCACTGCAGAACACAATTAATCTTTATTAAGACATACAAAATAGGCTCGCTTGTGGCGGAAATAATAAAAATGTTATTAATACTAATTAGAAAATTAGTAGGTACTCACGTCCCTAGTTAGCTAATTGAAAGAAAATATTAATTGGAGTGATTTTTGTTAGTTAACACCGGATGTGCTCATAGAAGTGGTCTGTGTAATGTCACATGTCGTTTGTTAGTTAACTTCATTAAGGAATTGTAAAACTTTCTTTTAAATTGTACAGCATTTTTTAATGAAATTTCAAGAAATCATGGAGGTTTTATACGATGTGCAAAATCCAAACATCTGAAGACATTTTGTTTGTTCGCTTGGTTAGACGGCAAATTGCAATGTTCCCACACATCGTTCAATGCCGAGTCGTTTTCAAAAAACGATCAATAAAATAATAATATTTTTGGTTTTTATCGGTAATTTTTTCAATCACATTTTCGATAATTATTTAATAATTTTTTCGATAATTTTTGAAAAAATGATTAGTTATTTTTTTTTTCTAATTTTGCTACAATGCAGCACTAGATTCGACCAAAAAAGATTATGTTTGAATGGTTTAATATACATTTCTTAAGGTAAATAAGGCGATGAAAAATTTTAGTAGTTTTATCGGCGATATGGTGGATCGTGGGATAAAACCATGATGGGGGACTACGCTTGGTTCCTTATCATAAAAGCCAATTGATGCGAAGTGGTGCCCAAAATTTGTTTACATTTTTTACTATCATTTTTTTAATCTGCGTTCCACTTCTCATAAGAAATGGGTGTTGGTTGACCCAATTAATTTTGACTGTGGGGTAGTGTAATTCAATTTATATTTAACCCTAAATGGAGGGTCGTTTTTTACATCACAAAGGCTGAAACCGTACGTGTTTCCTCAACTTAAATGGGTTTTTTTTTTATAATCAAAACCAAATACTGCACTGTAAATTTCTTTGTAATTACGTATTGTGTAATAACAAATTCGTTTTCAATGCTTATTGTCTGCCGTGGACAATGCAAAACAGACAAAACCAACATCGGTAAATGACGTTCATGTGGCATGGTGCTGTCGTAATTTCTTCGTTCTTTTTGAACGCTGCTCATCACAACAACCACACCAACAGCAGCCAACATCAGGTTTTAGCTGGGCCATGATCACCACAATGTATTTCTGTTCTGTGATAGTTTTTCAAAATGCCAACAATGTAGCCAACATTGCAATATGTTGCTGCCGAGGACCTCCGGATGTGTTGGCGTCTTGCACATGCTCACCCACACTGCACAGCAGAGCATCACAAAAAACCAACACCCACACATGTGTATTTAAACAGTGCGGCTTTTGTACTCCACATACAGTAAAACTACCACAGGCACTTGCACATACACAGTGCGGGGCTTTTGCAAATGACGCATGTTCTTACCACAATCTGTAAAATACACACATTCTCCGAACTGTATGTGTGTGTGCTTCCGAATTGTTGTTTTAAACGAAATACTCGTCAGTTTGCCTTTTAAATATTTCGAATTATTCAAGCGAAACTTCAATTTAGTTGTTTTACTTGAATACACCCGAATGCAATGATTTCTCATGTTTTTGGGCATTCGCCTGGCTTTTAGCTCCTTTGTTCATGCTACCAACAATTTCCGGCGGAGCCAACTAGTATGAGAATGAAATAAAATATCGTTCATGACATCTTGTCTGTCTGTCGATTCGTAAACGTTGTCACGTGTCACTGGTGTGAGTGTAATTCATTTTTAAAATGATTACTGTGACTTTGATATTTGAAGACAGAATTTTTCCATGTGTTTGCATGTGACATTTTATTCAATTCTGAGTTTTATGATTTGATATTTCACATTTTGAGGATTTGTGACTCTTCGCATGTCATACTCGTAAATACACTCAAAGGAAGGTATTTATTTCAAAGGACGAAATTCCATGCAATGAAGGACAAAATGTGCCTACCAACATTTCTCTTTTTGGCTATATTCACAAATACGAAATTGTGTGTGCCACAAGTTGGTTTTGTTTAACTTCGGCTCTTAAATTCCTCTAGAACAATGAGGCCCTTTAAATAATAACAATTATTTGCCTTAACATTTCGAATCCTTTTTATGGAACTCATTATGCGAAAGTAGTTTTTGCTGTTTGGTCGCGCTGGAAAATGGCCCAACAAGGGTTTTTATTTCTATTGAGTTAAGGATGCTGGACCGACAACAATCATACCACAAGAAAAAAAAACAGATGCAATGGGACAAACGAACCGCAAAGTTATACTGAAAACAAAAAGCAAAACAAAAACCAGCGAACGACTGGAATCAGCAGAAACACATGAAAACGGAAATAAAAACCAACAGAAATAATAGTTTCGAGGAGGAATTGTTTTTTTTCGTGCTAAAAGGGCATGTAATCAAAAACATACATACACCCATAACACACACACACACACTCATAAAATACACATCAATAGAATTGTTCATCTCGGGGAAATGCTGGGCGGAGTAGGTGAAGGCAACACCGAAAAGCGAATAGCTAAAAACTACAACACGCACGATTTGCCATTTAAATATAGTATAGGAAGCTAAATTAAGGTGTATTTCCGGCTGGTATGCTTCGCTCGCACACAAAAACAAACGTACACATGATTACACCCACACATATACTTACTTACGTGTGTGTGCAATCGCATTCATGCCCACAATGAGAACTTGCTGCGATTGTCAAAATGGCTGAAATTATAGCCAAAGTATGTGACAACATAAAACAGCAACAACAATACTTAAGTAGAAAGAACAACACAATCAAAAGAAATAACACCAGCGCGCGCTCCACTCTCCGTTGTTTTGATTTTAACAAATGCTGCTTTTGTGTGATTGGGTTTTTTTTTCGCATCGGGAACCTGGCGTTTATTAAGAGGAAATCCACATGAACATATTTGGAAAATTCACATGCCTTTAATTTAAAAATAATAATAAAATAAATACATACGCGCACATTCGCCAATTGAAATACGAAATAAAATTAAATTAAATGAAATGAAATGAAATATATGTTGAGATACACGGAGGAAAACGATTGGCGAAATCATTGCTTTATAGGAAAAAAATAAGCAGAAATAAAGCACAGTATTGAACCATTAATAAGATTTCAGTATTCATGACTTTTTAATTAAAAACTAGCCTGCCTACACCAGGGATAAGTCAAAGAGGTGGAAACCACGCCCATTTTTGCAAGTTTGAGATTTTTCTCATCATTAGCCCCGTTTTTTGAAGCCTCAAGTGGGATTTAAATTTTATAATTTATGACTAGTTGAGTATAGATTTGTAGCCAGTAATCAGAATTTATTCCTAAAAATACATATAAATATTTCAAGTAGGTACTCAAGAATTGTTTTTAGTGGTCACAAATTTAACTCATTTTTCGCGACGAGTTGTTCTTCAAAGGGTCCCATATTTTTCAAGCATTATTTGCACGTTTGTCACATTTCACTGACAACAAACTCAATTACTCTTAATTCGTGAAAACACATGCCGTCTTATGACAAAGTTACTCATAAATTATTCTTTGGGACCAATAAAATACATTAAAGAGTTTATAAAGCTTACCCATAATATACTCACAATCCTTATGCATAAGTTACGCACGAAATTGTAAAATTTACTAACTAGTCAATATCCATAACTAAGAACTAGTAACATGTATGAACCCTAATCATAAATCATGTGAAAACCTTTCCTTCCGTGTAGTGGTTTGAAGAAAACGGATAAGTATGATACAAAATTTTCAATACTGTATTTGTCCAAGTCTGTCTGCCAAATCGTTGGATTAGGCCAACAAGTATTTTTTTAAATTGTTAACTTAAGGGGGTTCCAATAGTAGGTGCGGTCCTTTGTTATCGATTAAAACCTGCATTATCGATCCAGGTCCGCATTATTTTGTGTCATTGTCATCGTGACAGTATAGAATTTTAGTGATCGATCGCTACACGAAAGAACAACGCATTGAAATCGTCGAATTTTGAATATTAAATTCGAAACGCTACGATCGATTCAGCAAAAATGGGGTCGCAATCACCTTATTGGTAACTGTGCTCAACATTTATGAATAAATTTTAACAAACTGGGTCCGTACTTGATGCCGTATCTGGGGTTCGGAATATCTACAAGTGATCGTTGCGAAGCCAATGCATTCACCGCGAGTCACTGTTTGGTGCCGTTTATGGGTCGGAAACACCGAAAACGTCCACTCTGAGCGGTACCACACTACGTTGGAGCACACTAGCCGGAGGTTGAAGCTCAGGGACAGGAGAACATATCCGCGAAATAATTTTCCATACAAAATTCTATTGTATGACCTTTCGAACGAAATAAAATATTTGGAAAAATTTCGAACCGTTGGCGTTTTATTCAAAATTTTAAGATCAATTCGTTTGAAACTCTTATGTGGTGGTATTTTAGCCCCGGTTACTTCACCACCGCCAACTGATGGCAAACGAAGTATCCCCAAATGGTTTACTGGTAAAATGTACATCTCACGGTTGCCTACTTGTTCCAATGGGCTTTCAGAACATTAGTGAGTTGGTATTTTACGAAATGTGTTTAGGTCTGTGCATTACCGAACATGAAAAAGGGTTCAGCCGAACAGAACAGAACAATAACGAACGAACTCGAAAACAAAAGCGGCTTATTCCACCGTATGAATGTGTAGTTGCTTTCAACTTTCAGTAATTCAGTTTTCGTCTGCCTTTTTCCTTTGTTTTCGCCCAACCACCCGCGCGTTGGTAACTAAGCCCATAGTACTTAACCAACAAAAGGCGAATTATATATTCTTATGAACGAAATAACCATTTGTGGTGGAATTTTTTCCTTTCTGCCTTTTTACAAACAAAGAAAGGAAAAATCTCTTCAATTCGGAAATCTCCGAAAGTAGCTTATACCATATCAAAGCCATGTACGAGTATAACTTAGTTTAGCATTAGACCCGCCTGGGTGGTGGGGGTGTTATTTCTTCTTCCCTTCTTCCTCATTCTCTTCCCTATTGCGGCGCCTCTTAAGACAACAACAACCGCCCAGTAGGCGTTTTAAGTGGGGCACATTTTCATTTGGGCTACTCACGTGCTTTTTGCCAACCTCAGCAAGTTGGCTGCCGCTCTCTTGTCTCGTGTGTCGTGGTGCTTGCGGCATAAACCAAAGTATTCTTGAATGGCGTTAAATGTTACTTAAATACTAAATACTCTTGTCAGGATTGCTTCTGGCTAAATACCGCTTGTGCCTCTTCTTCGTTTACTCCTCACTACACTACACCACACTTCCGCTCTGTTTGGTTTGGTTTGGTTTGGTTTAGTTGCTATTTCTGTATTTGGTCGTCATGATTACTAGCCACACTTTTGCTGTTGTTGTGGCGGAACTGGACATTTGACCGCTTATTCTGTGGTTGGAAATTCCTTGAGTGCAAAGAGATTTCTGCAACATGATAAGTTCGCAATTAGTTTTTGCGGGCGCAAATTTGTTTACTGAGCTCGCAATTAGGTTGAGCAGATCACGTTTTGCTTCTTCCATGTATTTACTGTGCCAAGAGAGTAATCATTTGTAATCCCTTTCCACAATGGAAATTTTACTAGCCAAAGATTGTCTGAAGTAGAAGTTACGCGAAAGCATACAACAGTGGTGTATAAATGCATTACATGAAATAAATTTCTAAATTCGATTATCCAGTGTGTGTCGTAGCAGACGAAAAATAATATTTTCTCAATATGCCAAAAGCCAAATCATATTTAAATTAATATCTTAATAAAAACTCGGCCAGCCACCACTCGCTGGGAAATGCTGTGGGCATTTTGTGTCGAACGAAAATATTCATGATGGTAAAATTCATAAATGAATGCATCAATCTCATAAGGGCGAATGAATTCTGAAAATAAACACCTTGCAGCTTAATGGCCTCATTTTTATGATGGTATGCGTGCTAATGTCTTCGATGGCACACCAATAACACCAACACCCCTGCCAACCACAACAACAACAGCAGCAGCAGCCACATTAACAATCGAAATTACGAAGATTATCGCACACACGCACATTTCAAGATTTATTTGACTTGTGCGCTGTGGCGGATGGTAAATGGCGAAAGATTTACAGTCCAGCAACGCCATGCCGCCAATCAAGCGAATGAGCGAACGAACGAATGCCGCCAATAAATTTTGATGTTCAACTTTGTGGCCGACTATCACACAAACGCTCAAAGGCAAGCAACTAACGTAAATGACAAAAAGGGAGTAAGACGAGAGAGATGAAATGGTCTGTTTGCTTACAATGACTTAAATCGGCAGAAAGCAAAGAATGCGAAAAAAACAATGAAAATATTGCAAGCTCATAGTACAAAACAAATCGTTTAAATTATATCAACGAAATGCGGGCAAATATTAATACTTCGCACAGCTTTGCCCGGGTCCATGGTGGTATCTACTGACTCTCAAATAATGCATGTTTTTTAGGTGGATTTGCTGCGAATTTTAAATACTTTTAGTGAAAATACTCTTGAATTTATCGTAACTGAAATCGTAGATTCGTATTTCCTCTAAACGAATTTAACATTTGCGGCAAAAAAAATTCATTGAGTGTGGTTACACTCACATTTTGGTGAATATGTGGACTGATATAGCTTGTGGGAAAATGGGTAGGAGTTCGTAATATTGGCAACGATGGATGAAGATTTAGCATTAAACGTCCCAACTCTACTCTATTTATCTTACGAATTGCACAAACCGAGAAAATATCTATTTACCATAGTGAGGAATGCTGACAAAGAAAGACTGTCTGACAGACAGACTCACACACAGACAGACAGATCTGTACAAAATATATTATTTAATACCTAATCATAAATCTTGATATGCGAAATATATTTTCTCATTAAGTTGGACGGTTGTGTGATTTTGGCTCACCCATATCGCACAGATGCTTACTCACATGTCAGTATTTTCATATTATTTTTGGCAAATACATTTCATTTCCTTTATTTTTTGTGTTCTTCGTTGCGAAAATTCTCACAATCACCTTAGAATATAGAAATTAATAAATATTCGAATTATTGTTTATTATTTTTGGATTGGCACAGCAGAGCCAAAAATCTAATCAACGATGGAAAATTTCATTCCAAATGGAAAGAAATAAATCTTCATTAGATGGTCAGAAAGCTTACAGAATTTATTATATTATCCACCACCAAATGGTGTGAAAAATATTGAACATTTTGGATTTTGTGCACTAATTTATTTGACATCATATCCCAGATTTATTTACTAGGAAAAGTACCATAAACGCTTCGTCGGCATAGGACACAAGTTGTGCCAAAGAAAGTGTTGGTTGGATAGATTCGAGGCAAACCAAACGTTGAAAATTACTTAAATCTTCCAATCCATCAATGGTTTTAACAGTCGGAGTGAGAAAACGAGGAAACATGGTTCCCTCTAACAACACCCAACCAAATTGAGGGGAATGTGATTGAGTGAAATTGAGGTCCAAATAGAAGCAAAATTAAGAGCAATGTCAAAAAATTCTACATTTCATCATATCAAAATGGTCGTGGTACCACAGTAAATATACGTTTTTTAACACTTATTTTATAAATCTCATAAATTCTACACTTAATAATAACAAAAATTCACTGGCACCCTTGTGGTGAACCTTTTGACCTCCTCTTATAATTGCATCGATTTTACCGTAGCGGATAATGCAAGATGCTAAAAACGCCACTGGATGCATAGCAATCGAGTAATTAAATTAAAACAAAAAACACTCTGAACCCTATTCACTTTTTACTTGAAATTCAGAGTTCCACCCCTCCATCGAAAACATGAGAAAAATTAGAATTTGGTTAGTTTCATGTCAATTTTACTTTTTCTTATACCAAAATTACAATTCTTTTATATTAATTTTACATTTTCTCATCTCAAAGCTTCTTTATGTTTATTTTTAATTTTTCACTTTCAAAATTTTGATATGTTGAAATTATTTAAATTGTTGTACTATCAAATTTTAATATCAAATTATATGGTACTGAATACATATCATAATAACATGGCAAAAATATAAAATTTGACACGTTTGACTATAAGTTATATTAAACTAGTAAGAGAATTGTCTTCGGTCAGACCGAGGCTAAAATGCCCTGCACATGCGAGTACGTTACATTCTTAGACCATTTGTTGGTCATTTTATCGAGCTTTTTTCGGTATTTTCCACTTCATTCCCGATCCATTAAAAAATGTTGGTTCTATTCCATTTTGTTCCAGTTCCAGTTCCAGTTCCATTCCTATTTCGTTTCCGACATAATTTCCAATCAAATACAAGAAACGGCGTCGAAATCGGCTAAGTATTTCTCAAGATAAGGAAAATAATAAAAATTTCGGGGTCAGTTTGTATGAGAGGTGGGTGTGGTTCTTATCCGATGTTGCTTATTTTCAATACCGTCCAATCATTTGCCAAAATAAGAGGAATGCCAAATTTGGAGGCGGAAACTCAAAAGCTACGGCAGTTAACGTGCGAAATGACAGACAGACGGTATATGCTGATCAAGTAGATGCTGATCAAGAATATATATACTTTTTCATACTGCTTCTTATGGGCGTTACAAACGGTGTGACTAAAACAATATACCCTTGGACACTAGTGTGCAGGGTATACAAAATTCAGGTTTACGGTGCTTCCTGTTGAGTGCGATATTCCTGTTATTGCTTTAAAAAAATAGTTGAATCTTAAAAAGTAATGTCAGCAACACATTTCACACTCATAGCAGCAATAAATCATAGCTTTTCACCCCTTTCCGTATTAAATATAACTCATACGCCACGAGTGTCACACAAAAGTTCAAATAGCTTCGAGTACTTTTCTTGGATTAACGAAAACTTTACCAAATCAAAATGTCAACATAAGTGTTAATCTCCAGGTATGCATGAGTGGGTGGTATGTGTATGTGTGTGTAAGCATTTCTATACTTCTCCCATGGTCGTAATTAACGTTGTCAAAATTTTCGAATATAATTTCATAAAGACGGCAAAACCTTTAATTAATCGTAAAATGCTGGAGCTCATTAAAATCCGCTCGAATTTTCACAACATTAATTGCGAGTTGAATGTCTGTTTACGCGCATGATAACTCCGTTGTCTAACCGAAAATATGCAAAATTTAATTGTGTCACATTTTGGATGCGACAACGACAACGACAACGACGATGACGATGACGACGGCGATGAAAATCCTTTTATGCTCGCTAAAGCACAAAAACCGTTTCGGTTGGTGGAGGTGTGCTAGGCGGCAGAAGGAAACTTTTTGAAGGATAATCCAAAAACAACTGAATGGCCTGAAGTCGGAAGTTGGTTGGGTGCACAGAGAGCGAGGGAGAGGGGAAAAGGCTGAGTGGGTGAATGAGTGCTTGTTGTCTTTCCTCTAAATAATCAAAACAAAAGCAGCCGCTTTCAATTTGTTTTTTTTCCTTTTCGGCGCTGTTGTTTAGAAATTAATAACTTTAGAGGCGAGCAGAGGAACTGCCATGGCCAAAATGTTGACTCTAAAAGGTGAAAAAGGCGAAAATTTATATTTAAAAGATTTCCGTAATTAATTGAAAGTGACAGTGTCGCCTTCAGATGGCGAAAAATATGAAAAATTCAAAACCCACACAAGCCCAAATACGAAAGGTAAATCACGCTGAGTAGGGTGCTCCGTAACGAAACGAAGGTAATTTGGCGCAAGAGCCCACAGACGACACAAAAAACGGTCGGCATTTGTGAGGGCTGCTAGGACTTCAATTTGACGGTGAGGCTGTGGCGGAGAAGGCAAATGAAAATGTGATACTGTTAATGTGTGTGTGTGTGTAGATGTGTATTTAGCTGAAACGTAGTAGGGGCACTAATGGCAACACTTTAATGAAATAAAATGTATTTCTCAAATGAGTCTTTAACGGAAATGTAGAATAAATATAAATACAACAACAACCACAACAACAAGAAACTGTATTATCATTTTGAGTTGTCATTTCATTTCATTTCATTTCACCGCTCCAACTCTGTTCGGCTACTTATTTAATTTTAATTTTTGTCGGGGGTAGACAAAATAGCGCCCAGCTTCTGCTCTTCTCCGCTTGCGTGCCTGGGTGACGATGAAAAATAACTGACAGCTACGTGTTGGGCCTGAAAATGCAAATGCCTATCGGGTGGAAATGTGAAAATATTTTTAATATTCATGTAACGGCGTCAATTTTTGTTGTTGTCGAATGCCTTTTTTTTAGGAGCAACGCCTCGTATCTTTGGCATCGTTTTTTTCGCTCATTTCCGCTGTCGTTTTAGGCATTTGTTGTATGTGTGTATAAGTGAGTGTATTTTTTAAAAATGTATTTGCATATGTGCGCGTGTTTATTTATGAAATTTTTTTTTAAGGCGAGGCAGCGAAACAATAAAAGAAAAACAAACAAAACAAATTCGCGAAATTGCTGCCTACTTTTGGGCCTTACACGCGAATTATTTCCCTCGAATGAAAGTAAACAAAAGAGTTGCATTGACTCCTTTCGCTGTGTTGCCATTTACGACTTACTTCGTGCTTTTAATACAATTTCGGCAAATTCACTTTGTTAGATTTGTTAGATATTTCTTTGTCTCTTCTTCTCGGAATTTGTTTAAAAGTGTGTGTGTGTGTTGTTTTTTTCGTTGGTTGCGTTTTGAATAAATAATGAGCCTCTGTTTACTTACTTACTTAGTTTTCTTCTGTATTTCTCTTTTCGTTGTTGTTGTGCTTCTTTTGCGCTACTTTACTTACATGTTCTACAGTCGATCCTACCTTTGTGCATCTTCTCGCGGCACACGGCATACGTGTGTGTCTGTTTGCCAAGGCCCTGTGTGGCGTGGTGTGAGGCGTACATGTGCTGCCTGCTGCCTGTTAACTTAACTTTTTGTTTTTCCCGATTCTTTCACGGCAAAGTCTCTTCTGTCAAGATGTCTTTTTAATGTATTTTTAATAATGTTTGTCTTCGAAAAATGTTTTGCTTTTTTTCGCGTCAACTTTAAATCCATTTAATTTCGCCTAAGTGCAGTTAAAGTTTACTTTTGAATTATTTCGTTATACTAATGAGAACAAATAGGCCAAATTGGCCAAATGCGAATATAAAATTAAATTAAATTAAATTAAAGTCATTGAAATGCTTGTAAAACTCTGCAATAACAATTCAATTCAAGTATTATTAAGTTCCATTGGCCTAATTCGTTCGAGATCGTGAAGACCTACTGGTCTTAAAGCAAATAAAATATTTTACAATTACGTTGCACAAATTATATTAAGTACTTACTGCAGAAGTATCATCCTTGGAAACAGTCTTGCTCGGATCATAATCTTGCCACCATTTCATAAAATGTGAGGCGTTGAGAGCAATCGTAGCTTAACGCGACAAGAAAAAATTTGTTTCGCAAATTTTATTAAAACAAACTTCTTCTTTCATTTGAGACTAGTCGCAGCCCTGAGAACTATCCATTAAAATTGTGTCGGAACGTGTGTCATACAGATCATAGTTATTAAAACTAAAAAGTCAAAAATTTTAATCTAATGATGTAATATGCAATACATAAGGCATAATTAATTCCAATTCCAAACAGCGAGGCCTGCAAGTCCTGTCGGCCTCTAAATATTGTTTGATTGGGTTCAAATGTCTAAGAGAAATTAATAAGCAGGATTGGAATGGAGGCAGTCTTGTGGAGCACATAACTATTTTTTCATTCTACACCATCTATGGCCCACAAATATTGACTTTAGATTTTAGATATTCAGCCACTGTAGCTACACTTTCATCTCTTACCATTTGCAATTTTTATACCCCCACACACACTGTGGCAGGGTATATTAACTTTGACACAATATTTGTAACTCCCATAAGGAGGCGTGTCCGGTATGGAAAAGTATATATATTCTTGATCAGCGTCGTTTTTCAGTTCAAAACTGAGAGCAAGTTCAAGAATCAGCCAAATCGGACCAACACATATGATTGGGTCAAAATGCGGTCTTGAGACCAAATTATTTTACATTCGTGATACTTCTAAATGGATCATATTATGTGGGGGTATTTCAGCTTCGGCATAACCGAAGATGGTTCACTCTCTATTTTTTTTTAAACAACGGCGCATTCACTTACTGGTTACCGGCGACCTTCAAAAATCTTGCTTAATCCAGAAGAAACTCTTGAAATGTAGTTATTAAAATGTGTGCAATACATTTAACACAAAAACTAAATATACCTCAACTTGTATTTACTGGCATTACACTGTAGATTTTTTATCCCTCCTTTTTTCTTTTATTCCCTTTCGGCTTTTCGCCCTTTTCCCCCCATTTGTGGACTAAATAGGGTTCCAACTCCTCCGCTTTGTAATACTAACTTTACTCATGCATTTAAGCCAATGAATTATAATTCAATTAGAAATTCCTTCCTGGCTATTTCGGAATAATCCTGGTCGATCGCAATACAATATTTCTTCGTTAGTAAAGTTTTTGAACAAAAACATCTATGACTTTGTGCTCAAAAAACAACAAGCTTTAGTCGTTTGCGATGTAGTGAAAATAGTTACGAAAATAAAATAAGCACATTTCTTCGCTAATTTACAAAAAAAAAATACCAATGTCTCGATTTTCAGAATACACTGGTCGAAAAAACTGAACTTTTTGTGGATTTGACAGACAAATTCGTATGTATTTTGCCACTCTGAATCCGAAAATAATAATGATATTCGTATTCAGCGTGAAAAAATACATAAGAAAAAGTTGTAGTTTCTCATTTAACAAAATGAATTTCCATTAGAACGAAAATTCCGTAATTTTAAAAGTGCAAAAATTGACTTATTTTGTTTAGTATTTTCTGCGTTTGAGCTCTCGTATCTTAAAACCATAAAAGATAAAAAAAAAGTTTTTTATTCGACAAAATTGTAGGGCTAACAATTTTCTAGAATCAATGTACCATTTTAAAGTTACGCTATGAAAACCACAACAATTTTTGGCGTTTGCGGAAAAATGGTGCGGATTCAGCGTGGCAAAATACATAAGAAACAAACATGTTCTATCATTTAACAATGATAAAACGGTCGACCAGTGTTAACAAACTTGTTCTGCACTTTTATTTTTAAAATTATTAACTGCCGATTTTTAATTAATTGAATTCTCTTTCCGAGTGGGTGAAATGGTTAGCCTCTGGATACAACACTTCAAAAGCTGCAGCTTGAGTGAATGTGTAAACAATGCATTTTACGATTTGCCACTTACACTAGCCCATTTATAAATAAATATTTCTCACTAAACCTGGTCAATGTTTCGAAAGACAAACTGGGGGGGATCCAACCCAAAATGGTGGATATTGAATATTTTACCAGAAATGCATAAAATGTGTATTTACCTGAAATGAAATGAATCCTCTTAATTAACACTACTGCAGTAGATAGCAGCAAAGCAAAACTAAAAGAATGCCCTGCCCGCCCACAACATTCATTTCAGGTTAAATAAATGAATACGAAAATGCAAAACCGTTGAGTGTAATTTTTACAATTATAGTTTTTATTTTATTTCAAATATATTTCACATTGTATTTGTTTTGTTTATGTTTTTCTCTTCCTCTTTACAATTACAATTTGTTTTATGATAAACGCTTTTTTTTGGTTGTTTTTTTGTATTTGTTTTGGTTTTTGTGCTTCATGCACATTTAGTAGTTAGTTGTTAGTTGTTAGCCTAAACACAGATGCTACAATATCGACAATTTTTCTTGTTCCAACATATTTTGTATTTATATTTTTAGTTTTTGTATTTGCTTATCAAGTGTATGGATTTCATTAGTATGCATTCCAATAGTATCCCATTACGAAATATAAATAAATATTATTTGCTTTTGTATGTCTGTGTGTGTTTTTGTGTGCGTGTGTGGTGGGTTTCGGTATATATATTTATTTGTTTATTATATTTATTATATAAATGATTAATACAAATTATTTGGTTCAAAATGAAATACTTGAAATGGAATTCCTCTACAAAAATGCTCCCAAATTCCAAAAACTGATATGTCAAAGCAAATAAACTGCACATTGCATGCTGAAAAATGTAATTAAAATGTAAATTTAAACTTAAAATTAACAGTTTCTTTTCAGTTTTAGTTTCTGTTTGTGTAAAATCATCAACTTTTAGGTAATGTCAATAGAATTGTTTTCTGGAAGTACTCAATGAATTCATTTGATTTTTTCTTTTTTCTTTGGCATTTGAAGTATATTCAATTTTAAAAATAAGCATCGTTCGCCTTACAGTTTGTTTCGTTAATCTTAAGAGTGGTTGGTGTAAGGGGCGGAGCGGGGGGTCTTGGGTCGATTACAACTACATCAAAAACGTATTTTTGTTATTTTCAATATTAACACTAGAGTAGTTTAAGTTTTGGTTTTTATTCTCTATTTTATAAGTTTAAGTTTAAGGTTCAAAATACACGTTTTGTTTCATGGTGGTTTAGGTTTAATCAAGTTGTAGGGGGCCGGAGGGGCACAAGCCTCTCTCGCTTTGCTTTCTTTCTCCCTAATTTTCGATGGCAAGGTACATGAGAGAAAGTAACATGATTGATGCGAATTGTTGTCGTTGGTCCGGTCGGCATACACAACCGCCACAATACCAATAACAACAATAACAATAGTTTGTCCATTTGCTTCATTTTGGCTTGTGCTGGCAAAAGTTCAAGCGTTGTCTTCATCTATTATGAAATTTTCCTAATAATTCCACAAATGAGAAAAGTTTTTATTTATCAATTTCCAAAATGATTTGATGGGTGTTGACGATGATTAAGTGTGGATACGGCTGACCCAACCACATGACGGCACATGTGCTGCGGCCAACATGAACATGGTGCCAGATGTTCTATGAACAGCTTCTGAGTTTATCATTTCACCCGTTCATTCATAGGGGTTTCGGCCACTTTAAAAATGTTTTCCATTTACTTTAAATATGTATATGTAGTTTTGCTCATACTATTTGCTCGCTAACATCGAAACTTTTACTATTTTTATTTCTTGTTGCTGTTATTAATATGTTTTCGAAAATGAATCTGCTATTTTTATACTTTTCATTTGCAACTTTAATTGGTAATTTCTTGTTGGTGTTACACTGATTTCTATTCTATTTTTTATTGAAATTGTTTTTTTTTTTAGTAGAATTTGCATATCTTTTGTTTTCTTTATGTTTTATTTCGTTTTCGGTTAATGCCAAAACCCGTAATTCTTTAGATTTCACTTAGTTTGCATTGAATTGTATTTGTATTTGTCTTTCTCTGTAGGTGTGTATGTGTGTTTGTTTGCTTGTGTTTATGTTTCTTTTATTCTTTCATCGTTTTTTTGTGTTAGGTTTTATGAGTTCAATTTTTATGGCGTCTTTTCTTTATGGTGCGTAAATTATTTTGTTACCTGTCGTAAATCTCGAGTTTAAAATTAAAAAAGTTTCGCATTCAAATTATTTTGCCAGAGGTAGTGTGGAATGCTGAACGATGGTCCGAAAAATATTGAAAACTTTTTAAGGGGGCCAACAGCAGTTTCATTGGCATATTAAAAAACTGAAATTCGAATATTAAAAAATAAAGTTGAGTTGAACAAAAAATTTAACAAAAATTGAACAAAAATTTAACAAAAATCCAAAGTGTACTTAAGCCCGTGGATTCACAAGGAACAGCAAACAGAATTCAGTATATCCGGACAGAAATAATAGACAAAGCCGCAGTCGAAAAGTGTCCTTTGTTGGCATTTTGATTTGCATTGTCAGATACCCAAATTGCCGCAGGTGTGCATTTCGAAGAAAGTGCCAAATAAAGTGATAGATATGTATCAGTGAATCATACTCAAATATGTGCACAAAGCAATGACATTTGAGATAAGACTGCAATTTCGATCCAATTCTTTTGTACAAATTTTAAAATTTAATAAAAATTTTTTTTTTTTTTTCTTTATAATTTAAAATTTTTAACAATGATAAATCAATTTTCCTTGACAAAATTTTAAATTTCGATTTCTTTCCTGAATTTTCAATACGTCAAAAATACTTTATTAAAAGTAGAAAATCGAAAAAAGTCACTTGGCGTAAGAGTGGTCGTGGTTTACTTCTACGCGTATGAGCAACATTTATTGATCAAATGAATCAGAAAAGCAATTTTTACCAGTGTTTATACCTGTTAGATACACCATATGCCAAACTTTGAATTACACTGTCTTTACCTATTATTTGCGGTGTATCTGTCTTGAAATCTAAACACTGATAGTTATGTATTTGTTGAAAATGCAGGCATTACTACTAAGTAGTACATTTTCCACTTCTTTCTGAAACATAACCATTATTTTTGTTCCAAATAATTTCTGCTTTGTCAAGATATTTGCTATGAACTGAAAAACTGAATCAAAGCCGATTCTAATATTTGCTTTCGTTTTGTATGTAAAATAGTAAGGATCAATCACCATGGGAACGCAGCTACTAAGACGCTATCATGAACGAGTCATTGACCAACAATTTCTGAGACAATTTGAAGGGGTGGATGCGTGAAAGTAACATACAAATTATTTCGAGTAAATCAATTTCAAAGTTTTCCATTTTGAATGCTAAATTGGGGAGGCCCTTTTCACTTTACTTTTGGCAAAAAATCAATTTTGAAATTTGTGTTACATACCGCCATTATCCATAAACCCCTTAATTTTTATAAGCGTCATATATAGATTTAAGTGGGTGGGTCGCAAACTTTGAGGAACCCAGTGAGGGTTTCTCTCGGCTATTGTGTAGTACTTTCATTTCACCATAGCCAAGTTTTAAATAGGCCATTTTTTCTAAATTGTTTGCGCTTTTTAAGTACTTGTGGAAGTTTTTATTCCTACTGGTTATATTGAAAGCAATATCTACTGCCATTGATGGTTTCTTTGAAATATTAAAACCAATTTGTGGAACGGATTCATATCCCTTTGCATACGCATGTCTTTCGATTCTCAGAACTATACCGTCCATTTCCACAGAAGTTATGAAAGGAGGTGCTTTTTTTTCCTAGAATGCGATGATGAATTCACTCTGGCAAATATGCACTTAAGTACACACTGTAAAAATGCACCTTAAAATATGGATATACCAAAATTCATTTCAATGGCCAATATGACAAATATCTTCTGCCAAAGTAATAGTTTCAACTAATTCGCCAAATTGTCAACACAAATATTAGCAATTCGTTACATTCTTTTGAAACCATTAAAAGCATTTGAAACAAAGTCCAACTAAATTAAACTATTATGCCTATTCATGGTATTAAGCTTGAATGTTTAATTTAAGCTATGTGGTAGCTTCACCATTTGTTGGAAAAGTGGCGTGGCAAACAACATTGTGGATTTTGTTTTGGAATTTTGGTCTCTCGCAGCTTAACGTGTCGTAATGACCTTTGACAGCAGCGCCTGTCAAAAATTTAATATGAGACAAAAATGTGTTTGGTCGGCCTAACGAAATGCCAGGAATTGTCTGACGTGTATAGGCATAGGCTGGAAATTCTTCCAACACTTCAAGTGAGACATATGCACGCATACGAAATTTAATTAGGAAAATTGGTTGTACATTTTAATGATATTTAATGAAATTTTAATCAATTTTAAAGGTTCCACTAAGATTTGGGCTAATAAACTTTTGCTATTATGTCAATAATTGCGCAGTTGATATTAAATAAATTAAATTATTTATCAGAAATCAAATAATATTAATAAAAAAACTGTTCAATGTGAATCGTATTCAGCATTAGTATTGAGTAATTATTCATTATAGTTTCCCAAAATATTATTTTGACGTATTTTCCCTCCAATCAATAAAATGAATGCTGATAATAGCCACAATTGGCTGATAACTACTAAGTATGCGCTCATCAAACACACCATGTAAACCATTTAAGTAGCAGCACACTCAAATAATATTTATTTAAGTAAGTCTCCATTATGCTTTTAACTTGGCAATGAGCATTCTCGTCATTTTTTGCCTGTCATGTTTAGAGACTGCAAATAAAAGGAGGATGGCGACTGCAAAAACGAATTGTGAATGGAAATGGAAATTCCTCTTTGAATGCCAAAAATTCTGTTTTCTTTGGGAATGTTTGAACTTTTGTTTACGGTTTTTGGTTGAGTGAATAGGTTTCGTTTTTGTTTAGATTTTTTGTGTTTTATATTTTTTTTTTATTCTTTTCCTACATAAGTTCTCAATAACAAAGTGCTGAAAGCAATTACTCTGCTCATTACTCAAACGCGAAATATCCTTGGAAGTAAATACAAACACAACAACAACAACATACTTGGCAGTAACTAAACTGTTCATTCGTTTTAAAGCACAGAAAAAATATTCGAGAAGAAGAAAAATCTGAAACGAAAGCAGCCAAGTTTGAACAAAAACAACGAATACCTGAAATATCTTAACAATTAATCCAATGACGGTGATGCCGCTTACGGACACATTGCCAAAAAAAAGTTAATTAATAACAAACAGCAACAACAATAAACTATGAGTGGTCTGCCACAAGCCCAAACCCAGCCACAAGACACTTTCTACGAGTAAAGTAAAGTATCAGCGTCCAGTCGAAAAATCACCACAAATCCTTAATCCTTCTCCTTCGCCTCCTCCTTAATCCCGTATAAACACAAACTCATTATAGTGATTCCACCGATTCTCCTCGGCATCCACGCCCGGCTTGGGTTCTGCGGCGGAGCCCGCTGTGCCCGAGCCGCAACTGCCCGCCAGCCGGAAGCCCTGTTCGTGCAGCATATCGAAGGCCTGCTCGATGAAGCAGTGCTTCAGGAAGAAACGCGACGTGTAGCGGTCGGGGCCGCCGTGATCGGGATCACGCGACTCGTTCAGGGTATCGCCGAAAACATCGCGACACTGAGCCACCCGGCCGCACACCAGGATGCGCGACAGCTTGCGAAATTTCACATCAGCCAGGCCGTCCTTGCCGAACTGGAAACTGCCGCGATAGCCAATGGTGATGCAGCCCGGCGGACGCGCCTCACGATCGCTGCGCACACACTCCAACATGCCGCCCAGCTTGAAGTATTCGGCCTCCTTTTGGAGGCGCTGCTTCTCGCGGAAGCCCTCGGGCAGGTTGAGCTGCTTGTCGCGTAGAAAGTCCAATATGTAGCGGAAGAGCACACCGTCGCGGTCGAGGAAATAGCGCCCCTTAGTGTCCTTCACCAGCGTGTCGCGTTTGCTGAACATTTCGCACAGCAGAGAGGTCTTCTCCAGCAGCAGCGTTCCCAGCGTGGTGGTGTAGTGCACACCGCCAACATTTAGCTCCACAATTTCGGGCATCGTGTGCGTGCGTCTGTGTGTGCGTTTAGTTTTGTGTGTTAATTAAATTCACCACCTCCCACTGAGAGTTCTTCACTTCCCTCTACTTCTACGCGCTTCTTCGTCTCAGAATTTTCTTATCACTTCCACAATTCACGTGTCGCACACAAATTTCGTTCGTATTTATTTGCTCCGTTTCGTTTCGTTTCGTTTCACTTCCTCACTGAAATTCTTTTTTCTTCACACGCATATGGAATTCCTCGACGCTTATCTTTTGGAAATTTCTTTCTTTTGTATCTACACCCTCGGCTCGGTGCGTGTAAATTCACTTTGGCACACTTTTTTCTGTTGGCTGCCTGCTTCAATATGTATGTATTTTTTTGGTCTTGCTGCTTTTACACTTTTGTTGTTTGTATACTTTTAGGCTTTTGACCGTTTCAAAGGTGGCGGCTGTTCTTCCGCTCCTTGTGTGTGTTCGCGTTGAACTCTCGAGTCGAACTGATTTCTCGTGGAGGCGCTGTTTCGATGCGTTTGATGAGTTTTCCGTGTGCCTGCTTCCGTTGTTGAAAGTTTTGTTTTTCTGTGTCAAATGGGCACACATACACACACACACACACCGTCACGACACACACAAATATGCTCAGACACTTGTGGGCTTCTCACTTGTTGGTGAAAGAGCGTTCGAGAGAGAGAGTCGGAGGAATTAGAAGCAATGGGGGTTTTGTATACATTTTTCTCCATTTGAGTATTTGCACATTTGCCTGACGGAAGAGACTCTCTGGATTGTGATTTCTTCAAATCGGTATCATAATTTGAGCATTTCGAAATACGAGTTCAACAGAAGTTGGAAGAATTGAAATGGAACTGTAAAGAACCTTTTGGGTCTCATTTGTGCACCACAGGGCGTATGAGTGGGGGTTAATTCTGGAAAATCTTTAATTTCGTTCTACAGGGCGTATGAGTGTTTCATAATTCCTTGCCAAAAGACTAAGCAATGGCTGCGGATGGTGAAAGTCTGCCTCGAAATCGGAGTGACCTCAAGTAGTTTCCACTTTTAACCCAACACAACACAAACTACTTCACCAAAGTTGTCCAAGCTGTCCCAATGAGAGTCCTAAGTTCTTACTTCCACTTGAATTTACTAACTTCGAAAATCTTTTCTGTCGTGCATTGACAACACTATGCCACGGCAATGCTGCCAAAGTCAATGGCTCTCCAACAAAACAGAAAAGAAGAACTTCTCAAGAACAAGCTCAGAAATCAGTGTCACAAGGCAGACTTTTTCACTCGCACAACAAGCCAACTTAGAAGCAACCTAACAAAACACTTGGCGCGTACATAAATGGGAACTTTCGTGTCACGACCAGCGGTGGAAAAACAAAATAAAACAAGAACAATGGGCAACAGTTGCCCTATAACGCTGTTGCCTGTATGTACATGCACTGACATTTTCACTTTCTCGTATGGAGCATGGGTGGAATTGGTGGGAGCTGCATTGTAAGCACCGTTGTGGTCATTCTGTTGGCATTACCATCATCATCATCGTCATCATCATATTTGTTGCTTTTATTTTTGCGCTATGTAGACGTATGTATGTGCTCATACGCCTGTTTGTGGCATGTTTGCACGTTGTCAGGCCCTTCAAATCACTAGTGGCTGTATTGCATGAGTGGCGCTGACATACGAAATGCATTATTGTGGCGGAAATGTGATATTATGATTTATGGAAGAGAGAGTATCTATCTATCACGTACATGCAGTTGGTGGAGTTTATCGCGTGGAAGTGTTAACATAGCGACTTGATTGCTGCAGTGACATTAGGTGTTCACCAAGGTGGAAGGTTAAACAAAGTGCAATCATGTCAGCGTATGATTGAGTATTTGAGGAATATTGATGAATGTTCGAGGAAAGTATTCTGAGAAAATGGAAAATCCAATTTTGAAACAACGTCCTTTAATTAATGGGCACTCCGCTTAATTAAATCGAATTGACTGACAATTAAGAATTTCAGTTAAACGAAGTCGCTTGTAATTATAAATACCTTCGCCCTTGAAGCGCCCTCGTTTGCTGCTGATATTCAACAGAATACTTTAATTTACCCAGAGGACCTTCGTAGCTCTCAGAAATGGAGCAGTAGGTTACTTCCGGTTTAGACAACTTCTTTGTGTCCATTGTTGAGTATATTTCAGACAACTTTCATTTGGAGTGTTCAGTATGGATGAGACAATCTGGAATATTAAAGAGCAGTTGAAGGAAGAGAGAGAAATTATGTAACTTCACTCTCTCGAGAAGAGTGGCCATCTTATTGTTATTACAAAAATATGTAGAGTATTGGCTTTGATTTTATGTTCATTGATTCCCAGCCATGAGTTGTGAAAAATAGATTATTTCCGTGCTGGGTACCCGAATACAATCCTAAAAGGAAATTGAGCGGCCTTTCGTGTATAGATTTACTGTAGCTTGTGGTATGCCCAAAATAAGACTGACTTTAGCTTTGAAAACGTTAAAAAATTTATATAAAATCATAATAACCGGAATTTATGTGTACCGAGTACCTTCTTATTATCAAGTTTTGTAAAAAAAAAACTAATACGTATTTGAGTTTGAAACATTCCCTCGTTTATCAGTCATCATTTCCAAGCCAAAGTTTTACAGCATTCAAATGGCAATGCCTTCATAAAGTCTCTCAGACATAATTTTTCACCAACACTAATCACTGCGCTCTTCGATAGAGATACTGAGCGCAGTGCTCTCATATATACATTCTTATAGAAGAACCGAACTCCATTCACCAGTGCCATATAGGCAACCAGCATCCTAGCCACACACACACACACACTCAAACAAATGCGTTTTGGTGTGAAAACGTACACATATTTTCCATTCTCCATCTGTAAGCGAAAAGCGAAGTTGTATTTGAATATATTACAAATGCGTATACCAACACAAATCTAACTGCAGCGGACGCTTTCGAAGCTGCCCACCACCACCCACTCAGAGTTACAAGCGTCAATCAACTCACTCCTTTCTGTTTGCAAGCGTGCTGTTCCATTGTTTTCGTTTTTGCTTACTCAGTTCATTTCCGTTTCCTATGGATCATTTTTCATGTCAAGTCAGAAGGCACAATAGCCAGGAGCAACGGCTCGTGGAAGGAAGCTAACTGGTTTACCATTGCTTGCTTTTCTTTTTGCTTTATTGTTTTTACATTGGTCCATGAATGAATTGGCGTTTATATTTTCGGCCATTTCGTGGAGTGAAGCAACAATTTGTGTCGAAGAACCCAAGTGCAATGCGATTTGATTTGGCGGGGGTTGGGGGTGGGTTGCTTGCGTGGAAAATGTGTCGTATCAGCGGAGAGTATGGAAATTGACACATGCGGGTTTCATCAAACTAATCGATGAGTTGGTGGAAGCTGTTGGACCTGAGACTGATGGTAGCTGGTTTGAGTGCCTAAAATGCTTCAATATCAGAATGTGCTTAAGAATTTCTAGTTCACTCGTCATGCGTTGGTTGGTGATTTGGTTGAAGGTAACCAATTATAATTTATTTATCGCGTATTCCAATTTGAGAAGTTTGAATTGATGTCGTGAGCACACAATTCACCTCAAAAAATGCGACAGAAATTTAATAGTCGATATTATGAAATTACATTACACCGAACACGAAGGAAAGTTATCGTTCTGGAATTTTCGACAGAAGTGAAAATGTAGAAAAAGCGAAGTGTTTCTGACTGATATGGGGAAAAAGTGTAGTGGGTTCAGAAGCGATATAAGAAAATGTGATATAAACATATTTTGTATAAATACATACTTACATATGAGACAAATACATTAGATACACGATTGTCTATATTTGGTCTTGTATTCCGCATTTGTGACAAATTTTGATATTTGTCTTTCTAACAAATTTTACATTCCTCAGAGGTAAATCCAGCATCCCAAAAGCGCTTCAGATGAGCTCTTTCGGTAGTGCTGCACACCGAAACAGCACTCCACAAACGCACTACATTGCATGTCCTAGGGGCATTGGAACTTTTCAACGAATTACTTGAAGCCATGACACACAAAGGGATTGGCCAAAAATCTTCTTAATTTTGTGTCAAAACATATTTTAAAGTTAGAAGACTCCATTCGGATTCTACATCGACCATCGTCTAATAAAATTGGACTTAATATTAAAAACGAGGCCCGTCCGAACCGGACGGAAAGTTATTAATTTTATCAAACTATTTGCTCTTACGACTTTCAATGAAAAAATTCATTGTACCAGTGCAAAAATCATACATTTTCGTCCAAAGATTGCGTCTACTGGGTCAATGTATCTCTGTTCATACTTTTAAAGTTTTGTTGTAGAGAAACGGTTGGAGATTTTTAATGTAAGCTTTTTTTATTTGATAGCTGAACTTATTATCTTTCGAATGGATGTGAAATAGTGGAAATGCAATATTCTTCCTTGATTATTCCTCTATGAAATCTGACTAGAATTGAATGTCGAAAAAGGGTGTATTTTTATTTAATAATAAAAAGAATTTTTACTGTGCAACACCAAATTCTGATTGCCGACCTGATAACAGATTCTGAATGGTCTTGGTCTATATAATAACTCCCTCCAAGGGTCGTTCTGCACTAGCTGGAATAAGGGAGCTATTCGAGGCCAAAAGTCACAACATGGTTAATTCACTTTTCTTGTTGGATATCATGTTGTATCTTCAGCAGAAGGATCCCTATCTATAATACTGCTGAACATCCGAATGCGCTAAAGTCAATACTCAGTGGTCTTAAATAACCCAGAATAAAAAAAATTATTAAAATTTCTAAAATAAAATTTTTTATTGGAAAATAAAATTGTTTGTATCTGGGTCATTTTGGGAGCCCCAACAGTGGACTTTAGCGGGTTGATATCTTCAGAAATATTACAATCTAATTTCTTAGTCAATACGCCATTTGTCGTTCACCAATCTTGTACTATAAAAGCCAACCGAAAATGATAGTTGGATCTACTTGCAGTTAGGTGGATCTTTACCAATATGAAAATCCTGTTATGTTTATCGGGACACAAACCTTATAAATTCTGCCAAGTGAATGAGTTGGTGTTGTCTCACTGCATGCCAAATTTAGGTTCATGGAAAATTTGCAATACAATTACAGTAATAAGTAGTACTCAACAAATTCGGAGTACGATTAAAGTAATTGAATTTTTAATAATCAACTGCTGAGTACAAAAGTAATCAATAGCGCACAGCTCTGGTTAGAAGTTATAAAAAGTATTTTTAGAATAAAATTTGTTTAATTGAAAAAAATCTTTGTTGCTTATGTTTAATTTATATTATACTTTAAAAATCTTACAGTTTGAATACCCTTAAAACTTAAAATTTCTTGAATTTTTAAAATTTTTTGTTTCTAAAAATTGGTAGGCACCTCAATTCTTAACCAAATAAAAGGCTTCAAAAAATATGCATCCATTCAAAAGCTACAGAATTTTTGTCATTTTTACCTCAAATTAAGTGCACTGTGCCGCATAGCAGACATTTTTTGAACACGCTTCTAATTTCCTTCTCAAAAAAGTTCGAAATTTCAAAGAATTTCAGAAAATGAAAAGGTAAAACATTAAAAAAATTCGTCAGACGAATAAAATTTCCTCAACTTAATTTTTAATGTGTTGGCTGTAAGCGCACTCTGCCAACTGGTAATTACAATGACTTTGGACACGGTATCCTATCGCTTGTATAGAATCGACGACGACATCCAGTGCTGCCAACACAATTAAATATTGACACAAGTAATGTCCTCCGGATTACCTTCACTGCCACAAACGCGTGAGTGTTGACAAATCACTTGGAAGCTGGAGATGACAGCCAGAGCACACAGCGGCTAAGAGAAGTACACAGAAGAACACCCACACAGAGACTCACATTGAATTGAATCACATTGACAGATGCCAACATTCGTCGAATGCAACAAAAAAAAACAAATAAATTCTCAAATAAATTTTGCTAATTGTGGACCGATTGTTTGTCTCCTTGCATGTGCGTGGCGGGGCTGGTAAATATATATGTAGTTTGTTTGAGTGTGTGGGTGTATGGATGATGTTTGTCTTGTTTGCGTAAGTCTTTGAGTGTCCCCCTTTTGTCTTGAAAAACATCAGTTGCAAATCGATTAGTTTTGCAAATACGTTGGAAGAAAATACAAGAAGAGAAATGGAACTGGAGCAGACATCCATTCATACGCTAGCATCCTTACACCCATACACTTACATGTATGTGTACATTTACTCGGATTCACTAACATTCAAAGTTCGCTTCAAGGCGATTTTGCACTTCCAAACGCAGCACTGCTTCTGCATCTGTCGATGGTGCATGGAGAGGAAAAAATTCCATGGTGGAGATGCAGTTGGCAAACGGAGGCATTTACATACTCGTTTGTTGTGCTCGCTTGTTTGCATAAATTCGTTCTAAATTCACAATGAACGATGCCTGCGAGACGGGCAAGCAATTGCTCTTCTCCTCCATGAGTAAAAGCAAAAATGTAAATACAAAACGTAAGGGGGAACGCTGTGAATGTGATGTGAGTGTGATTGTGATTGTGCAAAAGGATTTCGTAGCTGGGCGTGTTTGTGAGTATGTGAAGACTGCTTCGTTAATACGGTAATTGCAAGTGTTGCACACTCCAGTGCACCTACTTGGTAGACACATTTATACTCTTTCTCCGCTGGAAATATGCTTCAATTTGCTTGAGAAGAACTTTGTGCACACTTGGGAAATAGTTTCGTACTTACTGAGAATTTAATAGAAACTAAATTTACAAAATTAGGAACTTCTGAAAATTGAGGCACTTTGGCAATGGTTCATTTCTAATTGTTTGCCAAATTTATATGAAGTGGAAGAAAACAAGGCGAATCCTGCTTGAAATACTTCAGACAGGTACTGAAGGGTGTGTAAACTCTTTTACTCCGTGATCCCTTGACACTGCGGCGACAGTGGACCTTGTCATATAAGCCAACGTATAAATAAACGAAGAATGTGTGAATCGATGCCAAACAGGCTATCGAATGTTTATAGGAATTCAATTGATTCAATGTTTTTCGATTTACATTTTTTTTAAATTCCAAAAAACAAAACAAAAGTAAAATAAAGCATAAAAAGGACATACAAGTAAACCTGAGTATTAAACTTTCATGTTATTGTTTTAAATAGTTTTCAGAGTTCATAAGAAGTGGCTTTTTACATTCAGCCACACACAAGCATTACCACCTCTGGCACCGGCGCGGCGGCACACAAAAACCCTGCGGAGCGAATATATGAATGTAGCATTTCGCTGCCTGCCACACCGGAAGTGCCAACAAAAGACGCGTCCGCGCCAACACAGCAGCAGCAGCAGCCGTAGCAGCTGGCTCATTTATTTTGCAACTTGTTGATGTTCCTGCTCGAGCACATCCGCTGTGGTGCATGGCGCGTGCTTTGGCCGCCATCACGAAAGAGTGTTTGAATTCCGGTGGCTGGGTGTGAGGCGCTCTGTTGTTTGTGTGCCCATTTAGCTGTCGTGCTCGTTGCATCGTGGCTTGCTTGCGAATTGCTGGAATATTGCGGTTTGATAGCTAACAATGTTGCAGTCGTCGCTGGTTGCAATCACAATCACTGAGTTTGCGGTTCGCGTTTCAATGGCCGTTGCCCATTCAATTGAAATGCCAATTTATACAGCGAATCGTCCATTAATGCCGCTCACGTTTCCGAAAATGGATAGTTCACGTTACGAGTGGTTAGCAGGCAGCTCTAAACAATAAATTACAAATGCAATTTTAATATGTATGCCGGAATGGTGGACACGCATTTTTTCCAAATGCATTCAATGGGATTTATTAAAATTCTATTTGAGAGCTTTTTGGTATTTGAATTATGTGGAACGCTTTTTATTCCCTACGGAATGTGTAATGGAATCCGGAATGTTTTGCCTTGAATTGCATTTACCAGAGCGAGTTGAACGGAATTTTAAAAATATTTTCAGCATTTTCAATGGACGAGTTTACATGCAATAACTTGTTCACGTGCAACAGCTCAAGTGGCCAAATAATACACCACGAAATTATGTATTCGTTTTGAGTACAGAGAAGTTTGGCTGCATTCCAAAATCTTTCTACACACAAATCATTACGTTACCCCTTAATCGTGCTGTGTCTGGTTTTTTTTAAAGTTGATCTTTTTTCTGCAGAGAAGCTGCACCGACTAGACTTTGGATAATTTACACACTTAATGGTTGAAAAGCAACTACACAGAAAAAAAAAACGAAATGTGTGAAAAACCTGAATTTATTAACCGTTGTTGGTGGTTGGACTAACCGAGAAAAAATTGTCAAAATAAATCTTCAAAATTGCACATAAAATAGTTCAAATAATCGAAAAAATTGTTGTTGTTGTAAACTCTGTTACCACAACTAAATGTAAATTTTTCACAAATTTACAAATTAACAGTGAAAAAAATGGTGCAATAAATTGACCAGCTCTCATCGGTTAAAAGTACCAACATTGGAGGGTTGGAGCGTTTTAAATAGTCCTTTTCGGTTAGATTGGCCGACTTCTTCTTGTGTGTATTTACATTTTTGAAAAATGGAAGTTGTTTGACTATTATTTTTTGATTGTTTCAATGTTTATTAGTTCGATGTCATTTTTTAAAACACAAATAGGTTTTCTGGCTTGAAACTTTCTTTCAAATAAATGCAGTCTCTTAGGGTGCATTTCGCAGTTATCATTTAAAAGTTAAATGCATACCCAACTAATTTAAAATTTGTATCTTTCAACATTCGATTGGAAATGTTTTGAAATGGACATCGGACCATATGCTCCGAAGCCACATATAAAAGGGTCAAAATGGTGTCTTGAGACTATAAATTTTTTTTTGTGGATTCGAATGAAAATTGTTGAAACGGATTTTGGACATGGTCCAAATTCACCTATTAGTATTACCTATTCTTTAAAATGTAAAATATGCAAAATAGCTTAAAACAAATTGTAACTTGATTTTTGTCGAAAGGTGTTATGTAAGCATTGTTACAGAATCTTTGCTTTGAAAAAAAACATATATGACGAAAAGTCGTTCCCATTTTTCCTCAATTTGTTTCCTCAAATTTAAGTCCAAATATTTTACAAAACAGTTTCGCTACACTACTTCTGGACAGATAAATGGTAAAATAATATAAATTCAATTATACTATTTAACATAACGACGCTACTACTACTTTTTCACTACTTTTTTGTGTTTTGCTATAGGAAATACTATACTATTTCTACAGAAATATGCAAAAATATGCCTGTGGTTTTTGGGGGTAATATTAAAAAAAACCAGTTCAATTCAACACCAAAACATAATTTTTTTTGAAAACGAAATATTTTTTTTGATACTCAGTAATTTAAGAATATCTTGTCTGGGATTTGATTTGATCCAAAACAAAAAAAAAATCAAAAAATAGCCAAAAACCCGACTCAAGTTGTGTAGAAATTGCTTTTAAAATTGCTCATAATAGGGCAATTCAAATGGTCTTGCAGAAGTGCGAACGCTAATATTTATTGCATGCTTTTGCATCACAACAATAAAATATACAATATCAACTCGTGAATTGTCGTAATGTTTATTTGCCATAACGAAAAATGTTCCCATATAAAACTGGATTTTTAGAGATTTTTTCCAAACTGCCCACGAACAAAAATTTGCTTCATAATGCAGCATACAAAATAAATTTTGTAGCAAAAGAAAATTTCAGTGGCATAATAACTTGTAGAAAATATTAAATTTGATTCTTACTTGAAGAATTTTGTATTGAAAACCTCTGGTAGGGGTTGAAACCCCAAAACCCACCCACCGGCATAACCCGGCAACGTACAAATGCATCATTGTTTTTGCCAATTTACGGATATATATGAGGAAGCTCAAATTGACCATCCAATCCCTACTTCTGAGCACAGACACGTTTCAGGCCGAGCATTGTATGAGTTTTGGAACGTTACAAATGCTTTAAAACCTAAGCAGAAAAAATATTCATTTTATTGTTAATCGCAAAAAAACAAAAACAAAAACCAATTCAAATATTTACAATGTATTTGAATCGAAATATTTATATTTCTAAAAAATATTCAATGCTTTATTTATCTTCATGCTCATCTATATGATGAATATTTTCACATTTCACCATAAAATGCTATGGAATTGATAGTAAAAAAATGCGTGGAAATTCAATTTGACCATTTATGACCAAAAACCGTTGAAATCAATTGAAAACTAAAAAAAATAGCGCCGCCCTGTGACGTTTCAGCCCGAAACGTTAAACAATTTATTGCATCTAAAATAAGATATGCAAAATTTGGCATGCACAACGAGTCTCGCGGCGAATTTAGTGCTTTCAATTCAGTTTGTCATCGAAATTCGGACCATTTAAATCGTTTAGAGGAAACGTGAAAAATATTTTGCAGAACTGAATTTAAACAATTCAATGGATTGAAATCGTTTCGAAAAGTGAAGAAAATAAATATTTCAGTTTAAATTGAAAACAAATTTTATTCCGTCTTAAATTTTCGCTACCTTGGCAACATGTTTACGAATGGAAGAGGCTGCTGTGCAGCCAGACACGGTGGGATTTTCTTAATTTGCTTGCTGCTTTCTTGGACTTCCTTTGACTTTGTGCAAGCTCAGAAAGTAAATGTTGGTGAGTTTATTTAAAAAGAAAATACCATTTCAGGGAAGGTGGTTACGTAAAGGCAGAAAATTCGCGAATGGCACGTTTTCAGCATGCATGCAAGCTGTAAATACTACGCCGATCGTGCTGATTTCGATTTCTGTGTCAATTGCTGCAAGCGAATAGGCGAATAAATTCGCCGTACATCGTACATCGGTTGCAGCGGCAATTTGTTTTAAATTAAATAACGTAAACAAACACGAAAATGATACTGGGTAGCAGCAAATGGTTCAGTGTGAGGCTCTTCAGAGGAATAGGTACATACTTCCGGTTTGGTTTCAATTCATAACTAACTACAAAATAGTTCTCAATTTAAATAATAATTTAGTTAAGAATAATAACCTACATTCTGCTAACCCTGTATTCTTATTCTGCCCAATTTATGTAAAAAATAGAATCAAACAATTTTTGGCAGAGAGCACAACACAAAAGCACATGTTGTTTGTGTTGTATAAACTAAAACAGAGAAAAGAGAAGAAAATGCATTTTGAAGACTTGTTACATTTGCATTCTACGCAAATATTTGCGTTTTTAGTTTTCGCATCAGAGCGAGACAACACAATTCGTTTGCGTAGTACGTCAAATTAATAAAATGTAAATTTCTGTTTGTCAACAAATGTTTGCACATACATATGCAAAAGTGCAAATATTTGTATGCAAAAGTGAGAAATTCGGATGCCGAAAAGCATTAGACAGTAGAGCTGCTACTTCCAAACAAAAGCCATTCAGAAAAAAATATGTATGAGTTGAGAATGGTACATTTTGGAATCCAGTAAAGAATATTTATTTAAATTGAACTGAGATAAAAAAATTATAAAAATTTACAAAAAAATGTTTAATAAAAGAACTGAAAAATTTTGAATATTCGAATATGGAATACAATAAAGGAAATTTACTTTTGAGCTTAACCGATAAGCAGGTGTTTAAAAAAATGTATATTACTTATACAAATTTAGACAAATTAATTATGTTTATTACAAACGAGCCTCTATTTGATTTTGCATTTGCGAGAAACTGAAAACGTTTCCATCAAATTACTTTCGTTTGCAGTCAACCATTTCAGTCACCACAAATACAAGTGTACTTTCTCACAAAGGCTTCATAAAGTCCTATGGCGTATAATCATATTTGAAAAAATATGAGCACCCTATCATATTTCAATGTGTTATTTCTACATTAATCAGCTGATCGCAAAGTTAAAGCAAGGAAAATTAAAGATGTTCGCAAAAATAGGGTCAACAATTTACATTTTTGCGTGCACCAAAAAAAAAATAAATTTGACAGCTGATTTAATACAACCTTCAAAAACACAGGTTGCAGAGTTGCATTGGTCGTAAAGTTTTGTGACCTTTGTGAACTCCCTTACTAATTCTTTCAATGTGAAAAAAAGATATTTTTCAATCGACTAAAAGAATTGTATAATCGATACTTGGGAAAGCATGTACACTGTCGTGTAGCATAATGTTATTATTTACAAGAAATTCTTAAAAATGTTTTATAAAATTTTTGAATTTGTTTTTTTGTAGGTCTTATTTTTGAAAATGACAATTCTGATATGGAGAAAATTTTCCAACTGGGCATTGAAAAAGCCAATGAAAATAGCGAAGACTTTCATCTGCATGGTGTGTCAGTGAGCATTGAGACTGGAAATGCCTTCGAGACATCGAAAAAGCTTTGCAAAATGCTTAAGGTACCCTGCTATCCCATACTACCTGCTAACATACAAAACATTCCCTTTGCCCTGCAACGCAGGAATGCACAAACTAAATTCATTTCCGCATTTTTATTATTTTGCTTGTTGTTGCCCCAGCAAAATCTCGTAGCCGTTTTTGGACCGGCATCCACAATACCAGCCAAGCATGCTATGAGCATTTGTGATGCCAAGGAACTGCCATTCATGGACACGCGTTGGGACTTTAGTGCACAATTGCCCACCATCAACTTGCATCCGCATCCGACACAGCTGGCGGTGGTGCTGAAGGATTTGGTGTCGGCGTTGGGTTGGAATGGCTTCACCATTATTTATGAATCCGGTATGCAAGAGGTGGCACTTGTTGCCTAATGTTATGTGTATGCAATTCAAACTGTTTCTCTAAAAAAGGAGAATTTCTTTCAACCGTCAATGAACTGTTGCAAATGTACGGCACTACGGGTCCCGCCGTCACCGTGCGTCGCTATGAACTTGACCTGAATGGCAATTATCGCAATGTTTTGCGTCGCGTCAAGAACTCCCAGGAGACCTCATTTGTCGTAGTGGGTTCAATGTACACGTTGCCCGAGTTCTTCAAACAAGTGAGTGGAGTAGTTTTATGTCTTCTGGTTTTTAAATTTCTGATGGTCACTTTCAGGCTCAACAAGTCGGCATTATGACGGGCGCCTATCGCTACATCATTGGCAATTTGGATTTGCAAACGATGGACTTGGAACCCTATCAGCATGGCGACGCAAACATTACGGGCATACGTTTGATCTCGCCCGAAGAGGAGCATGTCTTTGAACTATCGAAAGCTCTGTATGAGGTTGAAGATCCTTTTCAAAATGGTAAGGTCACATTGCATGCATGTCCTTAAAGGCCCTTAAACACTCATTCCCTAAATATTTCCGCTTCATCAATTTCTTTTTTATTATCCTTCAAATTCAATGGACACACTTAAGTGAGTATTCATACAATTTGTGGGTTTTGTGAATACGCCTCAAAAGATTTGGTTCATAAATTCCCATTTTGATGTTGTCACACCTCAATGATTGGAAAAAAATAAAACATTGAAAATCTTCTTCAACGGCAGAATTATTTATCGAAATGTCCTTTCCTAAAAGTTCCCTGTCACACTTGGAATTTCCATAATTGAATAGCTCACGCCCGTCCGTCTCCATGAAGCGAATGATAAATGTACAAGTTCCCAACGAACCTCAAAGAAATACAAAAAATGCAATTTTATTATTTATGGTTATTAAATTGCTTTTATTTAACCTCGGCCCGACCACTAGCAGACACTCTGAGCCGCACAAGCACAGCCCCCCTCACACACACACACATACCTACTCGCATATTGAAACATTTTCTACATTTGCAGTGTCATGTCCTTTGACCGTCAACATGGCATTAGTATACGATGGCATACAATTGCTAGCCGAGACATTCAAACATGTGATGTTCCGTGCGGTGCCATTAAATTGTAATGATGACAGCTCCTGGGACAAGGGATACACGCTTGTCAACTATATGAAATCGGTAAGTAAAAAGAGGCTGGTCGCACGCAAAATGAACCTGTACATTTATTTACATGTGGTTGATACAATTTCTATGGGAACTATGAGCTTCTGTCACATCACATCATACTAACATTATCTCAGAAATAATAATATAATCAGTAGAATCGGACGCTTAATTACACCAATCATTACATAGCTGCCGTGGTGCAGTGGTTAGAATGTCCATCTCACGATCGGAACATATCATGTTCGATACCCGGGTCAAGCTGACAATAGTTTAATTTGCCATGAAACGCTTAAATTCCTACTTCAATTTAACCTTACGTCACGGTAACTACCAGGGATTTGGATTTTGTTGACCTAAAAAATTAGTTGCATACTTTTAGTGACGACACAAACAGAAAGCGGTAACATTTTAAGTCGATAGTTCAATAATTTTATCGTTTTCTCAAATCTCTAACGTTAGTTCATAACTTCAGCTCAAGTAGCGGTCTATAGTATTCTCAACTTAAAAGGACATGGAATTACCCATTTATAATAGTTCTAACATACAAATATAACGAATTGTAGTTAAAGCTTTACACAGTAGAAGAGGATATGTGATTACCTTTTCAATGAGCTCATAAGTGTATTTCTATCTGATATGGTTGAAAAGTAATTCACAAAAACCTAGCTTATTTCGTGCACCCTAAATGTGTATATATATTTATGGTTTTCGCAAATTTAATAATGTGAATATTTGGTATCATTGATAAGGTCTAGTCAATACCTTTCCAATTAGGTGCTGTAGGAGGTTTAACCAGGACTCTTGAAATTATTCGAATAATAAAAAAAACCGGTTAACCGAACGTCCGATTAGTAACCGTTTGAACGACTACTATTCGGTTAATGATATTCGATTAGTCGCTCAGCTTCGATTAAATTTGCGACAATCCATAAATATATACACATTAAAGGTCCACGAGATTTTCAAAAAAAATAAAATAATTAAATAAATATATTTTTTTTTGTTCTAGGCTTGGCCTTTTATATTTAGAGACAATTTTCAATTAAAGTTACAAATAAACAAAAATAAAATAATAATAAAGAAATTTGTACTTCACATTTTTACAGTGGCTTACAGTATTACCTTTATTATTATTTCATTTTTGTTTGTTTGTAACTTTTTTTAATTGAAAATTGTCTCTAAATATTAAAGGCCAAGCCTGAAAAAAAAAATTATTTAAATGTTTTTTTTTTTTTTTTGAAAATCTTCTTTTTCTCCAAGTGTGGCAAGCCTACCTCAAAAATATATAGCATATTTATAGAAAAATCATCAATTATTTATGAATCAAAAATTATGATTAAAAAAAAAATGCTCGAAAAAGTTCTCGAAATTTATCGAATCGAAGTTGGAACAGTATCGCAGTGTAAACAACTACTATCAACCAGATCAGCAATCAGAGTTTGGTGTAGTGTAGAGTAACTTTTGTTATTAAGGGTATTTATTTTTAGTGGGAAACCCTCTAAAACGGTGCAGGTGTGCAGATGTGCAGTCAAAACATATGAAATTTGATAGTTCTTTTAAGCAACTGCTCGTTTTCGAGGGGTTTCCCACTTCAAATGAATACCCTTATTATATTTCCATATGTATCTCTAGTTAAACATCCATGGCCTCTCAGGGGAAATAAAATTCGACTACCAAGGCCTGCGCACTGATTTCGCCCTCGAAGTCATCGAACTGACGGTTTCTGGCATGCAAAAGATTGGCGTATGGAAGACCGAAGAAGGCTTTGTAGAGAATCGGCCGCCGCCTGCGATGTCCCTGGAAGCAGATCAGCGATCGCTGGTCAATAAAAGTTTTGTGGTCATTACGGCCATTGTAAGCTTCGTAGATGCAAACCCAAAGCTTTCTTTCAATTCCAACCATTTTCAGAGCGAACCCTATGGCATGCTGAAGGAAACGTCACTAAAGCTCGAAGGCAACGATCAGTTCGAGGGCTTCGGCATTGAACTCATCGAAGAATTGGGCAAGAAATTGGGTTTCAGCTACACCTTTCGCCTGCAGGAGGACAATAAATACGGCTCACTCAACGCGGTAACGAAAAAATGGAATGGCATGATTCTGGAGATAATTGAGGGGGTAATATCAATAAATATTAATCAGCACATAGCTTCCTTGAATGCTATCCTTAAGCCTTTTCGTATACCCAATAACATTTACAATCAACGTACGCTGAGGCCTTTCGACGACACACCCATTCGATTGCCATTCTAATGATTTATAAGCTCCACATTAGCCCCTATCCCATTGTCTGCTTATATGTACTTCCCATATGCCTCGCTTCGTGCAATTGCTATCGAATGAAGCTATCCATCTTGATGCCGAATGGCACACATTAACATAAATACCTTACGTTCAATATCTGCGAAGTATTCACCTAGTAATGCCTCCCATCCACCCCCTCATTTATCCATTCAATTCTGTTGTGTGTATTTGGTGTGTCCAGCAAATCTCATTTCCCTTCTATTCTGAAATTAATTCACTCCATAATTGTATAGCTTAGCTCTGTGTATACTTTACGCATGTATTTTCATAATTTTGGCATTCGGAATATGATGAATGGCATTTGGCAAATGCAATCATGTGAGTGGGCCTTTGACAGTGGCAGTGGCTTCAATATGACAGTCATGACCACCATAATTCCTAGCTTGTATTCATGGTGATTAAATATTTACATAAGTGAAGCAAATCCTTTTTTGGTCCCTAATTTATGAAATTTTTTCAGAGTGAAAAGGTCCCAAAAATTTAAGTTTTTGTTACGTTTTCCATGTAAAACGATCGAACTATTGAACTAACCAGTTACACAGTAGAGCGTTGACAATTTTCCCACTAACGAGGACACTGTGAATGCCACAGTTGTAACAACAAAAATTTTAATTTCTGTCATTTCTCCCCACCAATTTAGCGCGCTGACATGGGCATCACCGATTTGACCATGACATCGGAGCGGGAGAGTGGCGTTGACTTTACCATACCATTTATGAATTTGGGTAAAGTGCTAGCAAGAGTCAATCATTTTTGGGAAAATCCAATGTGCACAAGTGAGCCCATTAGCAGCCGTCAGCGATCACCACCGCATCCGTCAACGACAATTTGCGTCTCAAATTAACATGTGTGAAGGACGGCTTTAGTGCCGTTGCAATCGTTGATGGCTGCTGAGGGCTGTTACCACCATCATCATCGTCGTCACTTTGGGATGCCTTCTCCCTTAACCCGCGCCACTCACCACTCTGTCCTTGTTCCATTATAGGCATTGCCATACTATTCCGCAAACCGATGAAGGAACCGCCCAAACTGTTCTCCTTCATGTCACCGTTCTCGGGTGAAGTGTGGCTTTGGCTGGGTTTGGCCTACATCGGCGTCTCGCTGAGCATGTTCATACTGGGACGCATTTCGCCGGCGGAATGGGACAATCCCTATCCGTGCATAGAGGAGCCCACAGAGTTGGAGAATCAATTTAGTTTCGCTAATTGCCTGTGGTTTTCCATTGGAGCGCTGCTGCAGCAGGGTTCCGAATTAGCACCCAAGTATGTTGGAAGGGAATTAGTGCACACTCACACACTCACACACACATGGGCTTAATTTGCATATTTGATACTTCGCTTGCAGGGCTTATTCCACGCGTGCTGTGGCCTCATTTTGGTGGTTCTTCACATTGATTCTGGTCTCCTCGTACACCGCCAACCTGGCCGCGTTTCTAACTGTTGAATCGCTGAGCACACCCATCGAGAATGCCGAGGACTTGGCCGCCAACAAGGGTGGCGTTAAGTACGGGGCCAAAGGCGGCGGCAGCACTTTTACATTTTTCCAGGTGCGTATGTGTGGAAGGAATTTTGTTTCCGTACCGGAGTGTGATCACTTGGAATTGCAACTTAATTAAAAATTGTCCGCTCAAACATGTTGTGTGCGTGTGCGTGTGCGCTACGTGTACGTGTGCAGGATGCCCAGTATCCCACCTACCAGAAGATGTACGAATTCATGAAAGAACATCCCGACTATATGCCCGGAACGAATGCTGAAGGAGTTGAACGTGTTGAGAATGACAATTTCGCCTTCCTAATGGAGTCCACCAGCATTGAATATATTACGGAGCGACGTTGCACTCTGACGCAGGTTGGCTCTTTGCTGGACGAGAAGGGCTATGGCATTGCGATGCGGAAGAGTGAGTGCAAAATATTAAAATACATACAATAGCCATCATTTCGTATGGGTTTACGTGATTGGCATCAAGGCTTCGGGCTTCAATATAAATTTATTTTCATTTAATTTTTCTTTCATGCTCACTGCCAGATTGGCCCTATCGCGACATTCTCAGTCAAGCCGTTTTGGAACTGCAGGAGCAAGGAGTACTCTCGAAAATGAAAACCAAATGGTGGAAGGAGAAGCGTGGCGGAGGCGCTTGTTCGGTAAGCGTGTGTGCAATTACTCAGGGCATAATTTTACGCTATTTTAAGTCACTAATATGATAAACATTTACGACGACACCGTCTCCTCCTCTCCGAAGGACACTGGCAGCGAGAGCGGTGCCTTGGCTTTAGAAATTAGCAATTTAGGTGGCGTCTACTTGGTGCTCATTGCGGGCTCGTTTTTCGGTGTATTCGTGGCCATATTAGAAATGGTTCTGGGCGTGAAGGAACGGTCCGATGATAACAAGGTAGTCCAGACTAGTTGGGCCCCCAGTCCGAATCAGTCGATCAGAGCTTTTTATACCAGGCACAGCCAACCAACCAAGCAACCACCAACATTCCATACCGAACAGCACCAACCTTTTATTTTGCGGATTTTCATATATTTTTGTCAGATTCCGGCTTAACCCTTTCCCGAATTTGTGGGTTTATACATATTCACCGGATAAGAGTTGAACAAAAGTTTTCACAGCATTTGGCACTGATTCTCCAACGCTTTGAGACCCCACAGACTTTTTGCAGAGCAATTTTAAGTTAACTATTTTGATCCATTTATTTTTGCTTCTTCTTCTTTTATGGCCCTGTTGAAATTTTAAACGCAAACACGAATATTACGCGAAAAAAACCCAAACAAACATCAACCGAAATCCTTTCAACACATGCAAAACACACACACACGCACACCGACCAACCAACAACATCTGCCATCTACCGAACCATATCCCCCGCGTGCAAACCACCATTGGACGACTACGACGGCTTCATCGTCATCATCGTCATTGCCACCGTAACTGCCATGTAAATAAACACACACATCCACACACACACACCCTCAGCAAGGTGGGGACAACGACGGTGCGGAAGAGCTCGGATTTGCCAATCTGGGCGGCGTGTATCTGGTACTGTTTGTGGGCAGCGTTTTTGCAAGTGTCTACGGATTACTGGAGTGGCTGCTGAGTGTTTACGCCACCACGCAACGCAACAAGGTAGAACAAAAAACTCAACAATGAACTGCGGAGCGACAAAAAATACTAAATAACGAAATGCGAAATAGAACTTCACCGAAAAGTTTGCAATGCACAACATTTACATTTCCCTTTATTTGCTAGCCACAGAGTACGGCGTGTGGTAATTTAAGATCTTCTTTTCGGTGAAATGAAATTTTCCTTTTCAATTTGCCTGTCATGCAGAATTACTACAAACAAATTTCATTCACTGTATCTACTTACTCCAAATTTTATTACATTTACTTTTCCTACTTTCCGACATACTTTTTTATTGCTCCACTTCCTCTGGCCCTGCCCAAGCTATGTATGTATGTACTTCACTATTTCCGCACACTCGAATTTCAAATTTCATCTTGTTTGCCCGCAAATTCAATCGTAAATTCATTCAACTCGAAACTGAAACACTTCTTCTTCTTCTTCTTGTTCTTATTTCGGTATTTCCTTTTTCTTTATGATACTCATTTCTTTTTTCCATCCATATACTCGTCGCCACTTGTAGGTGCCCTTCAAAGCTGAACTCATGGAAGAGATTCGATTCATCATGCAGTGCTCGGGTAACACAAAGGCAGTCAAGTACCCGAAACATTCGGGCAGCAGTTCAAGTTCGAGTTCTGGGTCTTCAAAGGGTTCTTCGTCGGTTTCGGTGAATTCGTTTCCAACGGATCACTTGGAGGAGAACAAAGCACATGGCGAGCATGGCAAGGCTGCCAAATAAGGATAGAAATTAATTTTTTCAATCAAATTTAATAAAGTTGAGTTAATGTTTCCATCGAAATAATGTCAAAGAACGTTTGCATTCCGAAATTGATTTGATGGTGCTTCAAATGGCAATTGTGACTATGTGTGGGTTTAGTTCAGGGACCGCCAGTAACCGGATCGGCGAACCAAAACAAAAACTGGAACCGTTTCAATTCAAGGAACCGAAACCGGTACCGAAACCTATACTTTGGAATGTCGGCGAAGCGAAATACAAATCGATATTTATACCCCACACACTATGGTAGGGTATATTAACTTTGACACAACGTTTGTAGCGCCCATAATGAGGGTGGGCTCCCATATAAAACAAAAAAAGTGATGATTTTACAACTTATTTCCTTATTGCAGTTTTCGTTTGGAAATGTTTAGAAATGGATTTTCGTCATGATCCCAAAATTAGTTTTATTTTGCATCCAAAAGTGGAGGAAAAAAGTTAGAAAAGCAGGTACATTTTTTTCATAGGAACCTACATAATATAAATATTATGTTGTTCTTTCACTCATTCGAAAGGTGATAGACCAATTAAACAAATATTTACATAATTAAATTTGAGGAAACAATAAACAGCGTGACCGTTGGGACCCTAAAGGGTCCTTTGAACCCTTTTCGAGTGGTTGGGTCCCCAGGATCATACTTTTCAACAAAAAGTATGAAATGACAATTTTTTTATTTAGCAACTTAAAATGTACATATTGAGTTTTTCTTTACGATATAATATTGAAATATGCTCTTAGTCGTATTGCCGTAATAAGGAAGTAATCGTTGCAAAGAACGATAGAGTGTTCAAGACTGGCGTGAAATTCGGTTGAATTTCCAAATCTATTTTTTCTCAAAAATATTACGTAGTTATGATAGGTGGTTTTTACGTATTATTACATAGGAATCTCAAATCGACGTCAGAACAAAAAGTAAAAATTTTTTGTTATATGAATTTTATGTTAATCTAACTTATACCCACAGCTTTGCTCGCAACTTTGCATTTTCATGTAAATGTATAAATGTTATATGTATTATTTAAGCAACTGAAATTAAAATAGATTTTGCCAGTCATCCCTCAGTCCATTCACTACTTAACACCAAATCTAAAATAAAACCGGTATACCTCGAATGGGGCCCGAGTAAAAGTTCTATACAAATTGGGGCCGTGGCATTTGGCAAAGCACGTCCCTTGAAAAGGACACGAGTTACAGAGCTTTAAAATTTTTAGGTGGTGGTGGGTGGTTCTTAAATTTCATAGTCAACTCTGCCCATTCACCATTCACCACCCAGCACCAAACCCAAAAATTCAGCGAAATCCTTTGAGGACTATAATTACAAAGCAGAAAAAATTTGAAGGCGTAGCAGTGGGTGGACTGCAACTTTTACCCATTCATTTACAAAAGAAACTAAGTTGAATTTAGAATTTCTTTAAACGCTTGTATCTCCGAAACTAAGCGTCCCAGCATAGGCAAACTTAATTTTCTAAGTTACTTTCTAACTTTATGAATACACTTCGTAGAGGGTATAAACATGTACCAGGAGATACATATTTGACCCACCTTTCATTTACAAAAGAAACTATGTGAATTCGATACGTAGAAGCGGAGATATTTTGAGTTGAATTTAGAATTTCTTTGCTTGTATCTCCGAAACTAAGCGTCCCAGCATAGGCAAACTTAACACTAAAGATACATATTTGTCCCACCTTTCATTTACAAAAGAAACTAAGTGAATTCGATACGTAGAAGCGGAGATATTTTGAGTTGAATTTAGAATTTCTTTAAACGCTTGTATCTCCGCAACTAAGCATCCCAGCATAGGCAAACTTAATTTTCTAAATTACTTTCTAACTTTATGAATACACTTCGTAGAGGGTCTAAACATGTACCAGGAGATACATATTTGTCCCACCTTTCATTTACAAAAGAAACTAAGTGAATTCGATACGTAGAAGCGGAGATATTTTGAGTTGAATTTAGAATTTCTTTAAACGCTTGTATCTCCGAAACTAAGCGTCCCAGCATAGGCAAACTTAATTTTCTAAATTACTTTCTAACTTTATGAATACACTTCGTAGAGGGTATAAACATGTACCAGGAGATACATATTTGACCCACCTTTCATTTACAAAAGAAACTATGTGAATTCGATACGTAGAAGCGGAGATATTTTGAGTTGAATTTAGAATTTCTTTGCTTGTATCTCCGAAACTAAGCGTCCCAGCATAGGCAAACTTAACACTAAAGATACATATTTGTCCCACCTTTCATTTACAAAAGAAACTAAGTGAATTCGATACGTAGAAGCGGAGATATTTTGAGTTGAATTTAGAATTTCTTTAAACCCTTGTATCTCCGAAACTAAGCGTCCCAGCATAGGCAAACTTAATTTTCTAAATTACTTTCTAACTTTATGAATACACTTCGTAGAGGGTCTAAACATGTACCAGGAGATACATATTTGTCCCACCTTTCATTTACAAAAGAAACTAAGTGAATTCGATACGTAGAAGCGGAGATATTTTGAGTTGAATTTAGAATTTCTTTAAACGCTTGTATCTCCGAAACTAAGCGTCCCAGCATAGGCAAACTTAATTTTCTAAATTACTTTCTAACTTTATGAATACACTTCGTAGAGGGTATAAACATGTACCAGGAGATACATATTTGTCCCACCTTTCATTTACAAAAGAAACTAAGTGAATTCGATACGTAGAAGCGGAGATATTTTGAGTTGAATTTAGAATTTCTTTAAACGCTTGTATCTCCGAAACTAAGCGTCCCAGCATAGGCAAACTTAATTTTCTAAATTACTTTCTAACTTTATGAATACACTTCGTAGAGGGTATAAACATGTACCAGGAGATACATATTTGACCCACCTTTCATTTACAAAAGAAACTATGTGAATTCGATACGTAGAAGCGGAGATATTTTGAGTTGAATTTAGAATTTCTTTAAACGCTTGTATCTCCGCAACTAAGCATCCCAGCATAGGCAAACTTAATTTTCTAAATTACTTTCTAACTTTATGAATACACTTCGTAGAGGGTCTAAACATGTACCAGGAGATACATATTTGTCCCACCTTTCATTTACAAAAGAAACTAAGTGAATTCGATACGTAGAAGCGGAGATATTTTGAGTTGAATTTAGAATTTCTTTAAACGCTTGTATCTCCGCAACTAAGCATCCCAGCATAGGCAAACTTAATTTTCTAAATTACTTTCTAACTTTATGAATACACTTCGTAGAGGGTATAAACATGTACCAGGAGATACATATTTGTCCCACCTTTCATTTACAAAAGAAACTAAGTGAATTCGATACGTAGAAGCGGAGATATTTTGAGTTGAATTTAGAATTTCTTTAAACCCTTGTATCTCCGAAACTAAGCGTCCCAGCATAGGCAAACTTAATTTTCTAAATTACTTTCTAACTTTATGAATACACTTCGTAGAGGGTCTAAACATGTACCAGGAGATACATATTTGTCCCACCTTTCATTTACACAAGAAACTAAGTGAATTCGATACGTAGAAGCGGAGATATTTTGAGTTGAATTTAGAATTTCTTTAAACGCTTGTATCTCCGAAACTAAGCGTCCCAGCATAGGCAAACTTAATTTTCTAAATTACTTTCTAACTTTATGAATACACTTCGTAGAGGGTATAAACATGTACCAGGAGATACATATTTGACCCACCTTTCATTTACAAAAGAAACTATGTGAATTCGATACGTAGAAGCGGAGATATTTTGAGTTGAATTTAGAATTTCTTTAAACGCTTGTATCTCCGCAACTAAGCATCCCAGCATAGGCAAACTTAATTTTCTAAATTACTTTCTAACTTTATTAATACACTTCATAGAGGGTCTAAACATGTACCAGGAGATACATATTTGTCCCACCTTTCATTTACAAAAGAAACTATGTGAATTCGATACGTAGAAGCGGAGATATTTTGAGTTGAATTTAGAATTTCTTTAAACGCTTGTATCTCCGCAACTAAGCATCCCAGCATAGGCAAACTTAATTTTCTAAATTACTTTCTAACTTTATTAATACACTTCATAGAGGGTCTAAACATGTACCAGGAGATACATATTTGTCCCACCTTTCATTTACAAAAGAAACTATGTGAATTCGATACGTAGAAGCGGAGATATTTTGAGTTGAATTTAGAATTTCTTTAAACGCTTGTATCTCCGAAACTAAGCGTCCCAGCATACGCAAACTTAACACTAAAGATACATATTTGTCCCACCTTTCATTTACAAAAGAAACTAAGTGAATTCGATACGTAGAAGCGGAGATATTTTGAGTTGAATTTAGAATTTCTTTAAACGCTTGTATCTCCGCAACTAAGCATCCCAGCATAGGCAAACTTAATTTTCTAAATTACTTTCTAACTTTATTAATACACTTCATAGAGGGTCTAAACATGTACCAGGAGATACATATTTGACCCACCTTTCATTTACAAAAGAAACTATGTGAATTCGATACGTAGAAGCGGAGATATTTTGAGTTGAATTTAGAATTTCTTTAAACCCTTGTATCTCCGAAACTAAGCGTCCCAGCATAGGCAAACTTAATTTTCTAAATTACTTTCTAACTTTATGAATACACTTCGTAGAGGGTCTAAACATGTACCAGGAGATACATATTTGTCCCACCTTTCATTTACAAAAGAAACTAAGTGAATTCGATACGTAGAAGCGGAGATATTTTGAGTTGAATTTAGAATTTCTTTAAACGCTTGTATCTCCGCAACTAAGCATCCCAGCATAGGCAAACTTAATTTTCTAAATTACTTTCTAACTTTATGAATACACTTCGTAGAGGGTATAAACATGTACCAGGAGATACATATTTGACCCACCTTTCATTTACAAAAGAAACTATGTGAATTCGATACGTAGAAGCGGAGATATTTTGAGTTGAATTTAGAATTTCTTTAAACGCTTGTATCTCCGCAACTAAGCATCCCAGCATAGGCAAACTTAATTTTCTAAATTACTTTCTAACTTTATGAATACACTTCGTAGAGGGTCTAAACATGTACCAGGAGATACATATTTGTCCCACCTTTCATTTACAAAAGAAACTAAGTGAATTCGATACGTAGAAGCGGAGATATTTTGAGTTGAATTTAGAATTTCTTTAAACGCTTGTATCTCCGCAACTAAGCATCCCAGCATAGGCAAACTTAATTTTCTAAATTACTTTCTAACTTTATTAATACACTTCATAGAGGGTCTAAACATGTACCAGGAGATACATATTTGTCCCACCTTTCATTTACAAAAGAAACTATGTGAATTCGATACGTAGAAGCGGAGATATTTTGAGTTGAATTTAGAATTTCTTTAAACGCTTGTATCTCCGCAACTAAGCATCCCAGCATAGGCAAACTTAATTTTCTAAATTACTTTCTAACTTTATTAATACACTTCATAGAGGGTCTAAACATGTACCAGGAGATACATATTTGACCCACCTTTCATTTACAAAAGAAACTATGTGAATTCGATACGTAGAAGCGGAGATATTTTGAGTTGAATTTAGAATTTCTTTAAACCCTTGTATCTCCGAAACTAAGCGTCCCAGCATAGGCAAACTTAATTTTCTAAATTACTTTCTAACTTTATGAATACACTTCGTAGAGGGTCTAAACATGTACCAGGAGATACATATTTGTCCCACCTTTCATTTACAAAAGAAACTAAGTGAATTCGATACGTAGAAGCGGAGATATTTTGAGTTGAATTTAGAATTTCTTTAAACGCTTGTATCTCCGCAACTAAGCATCCCAGCATAGGCAAACTTAATTTTCTAAATTACTTTCTAACTTTATTAATACACTTCATAGAGGGTCTAAACATGTACCAGGAGATACATATTTGACCCACCTTTCATTTACAAAAGAAACTATGTGAATTCGATACGTAGAAGCGGAGATATTTTGAGTTGAATTTAGAATTTCTTTAAACCCTTGTATCTCCGAAACTAAGCGTCCCAGCATAGGCAAACTTAATTTTCTAAATTACTTTCTAACTTTATGAATACACTTCGTAGAGGGTCTAAACATGTACCAGGAGATACATATTTGTCCCACCTTTCATTTACAAAAGAAACTAAGTGAATTCGATACGTAGAAGCGGAGATATTTTGAGTTGAATTTAGAATTTCTTTAAACGCTTGTATCTCCGCAACTAAGCATCCCAGCATAGGCAAACTTAATTTTCTAAATTACTTTCTAACTTTATTAATACACTTCATAGAGGGTCTAAACATGTACCAGGAGATACATATTTGACCCACCTTTCATTTACAAAAGAAACTATGTGAATTCGATACGTAGAAGCGGAGATATTTTGAGTTGAATTTAGAATTTCTTTAAACCCTTGTATCTCCGAAACTAAGCGTCCCAGCATAGGCAAACTTAATTTTCTAAATTACTTTCTAACTTTATGAATACACTTCGTAGAGGGTCTAAACATGTACCAGGAGATACATATTTGTCCCACCTTTCATTTACAAAAGAAACTATGTGAATTCGATACGTAGAAGCGGAGATATTTTGAGTTGAATTTAGAATTTCTTTAAACGCTTGTATCTCCGCAACTAAGCATCCCAGCATAGGCAAACTTAATTTTCTAAATTACTTTCTAACTTTATTAATACACTTCATAGAGGGTCTAAACATGTACCAGGAGATACATATTTGACCCACCTTTCATTTACAAAAGAAACTATGTGAATTCGATACGTAGAAGCGGAGATATTTTGAGTTGAATTTAGAATTTCTTTAAACCCTTGTATCTCCGAAACTAAGCGTCCCAGCATAGGCAAACTTAATTTTCTAAATTACTTTCTAACTTTATGAATACACTTCGTAGAGGGTCTAAACATGTACCAGGAGATACATATTTGTCCCACCTTTCATTTACAAAAGAAACTATGTGAATTCGATACGTAGAAGCGGAGATATTTTGAGTTGAATTTAGAATTTCTTTAAACGCTTGTATCTCCGAAACTAAGCGTCCCAGCATACGCAAACTTAACACTAAAGATACATATTTGTCCCACCTTTCATTTACAAAAGAAACTAAGTGAATTCGATACGTAGAAGCGGAGATATTTTGAGTTGAATTTAGAATTTCTTTAAACGCTTGTATCTCCGCAACTAAGCATCCCAGCATAGGCAAACTTAATTTTCTAAATTACTTTCTAACTTTATTAATACACTTCATAGAGGGTCTAAACATGTACCAGGAGATACATATTTGACCCACCTTTCATTTACAAAAGAAACTATGTGAATTCGATACGTAGAAGCGGAGATATTTTGAGTTGAATTTAGAATTTCTTTAAACCCTTGTATCTCCGAAACTAAGCGTCCCAGCATAGGCAAACTTAATTTTCTAAATTACTTTCTAACTTTATGAATACACTTCGTAGAGGGTCTAAACATGTACCAGGAGATACATATTTGTCCCACCTTTCATTTACAAAAGAAACTAAGTGAATTCGATACGTAGAAGCGGAGATATTTTGAGTTGAATTTAGAATTTCTTTAAACGCTTGTATCTCCGCAACTAAGCATCCCAGCATAGGCAAACTTAATTTTCTAAATTACTTTCTAACTTTATGAATACACTTCGTAGAGGGTATAAACATGTACCAGGAGATACATATTTGACCCACCTTTCATTTACAAAAGAAACTATGTGAATTCGATACGTAGAAGCGGAGATATTTTGAGTTGAATTTAGAATTTCTTTAAACGCTTGTATCTCCGCAACTAAGCATCCCAGCATAGGCAAACTTAATTTTCTAAATTACTTTCTAACTTTATGAATACACTTCGTAGAGGGTCTAAACATGTACCAGGAGATACATATTTGTCCCACCTTTCATTTACAAAAGAAACTAAGTGAATTCGATACGTAGAAGCGGAGATATTTTGAGTTGAATTTAGAATTTCTTTAAACGCTTGTATCTCCGCAACTAAGCATCCCAGCATAGGCAAACTTAATTTTCTAAATTACTTTCTAACTTTATGAATACACTTCGTAGAGGGTCTAAACATGTACCAGGAGATACATATTTGTCCCACCTTTCATTTACACAAGAAACTAAGTGAATTCGATACGTAGAAGCGGAGATATTTTGAGTTGAATTTAGAATTTCTTTAAACGCTTGTATCTCCGAAACTAAGCGTCCCAGCATAGGCAAACTTAATTTTCTAAATTACTTTCTAACATTATGAATACACTTCGTAGAGGGTATAAACATGTACCAGGAGATACATATTTGACCCACCTTTCATTTACAAAAGAAACTATGTGAATTCGATACGTAGAAGCGGAGATATTTTGAGTTGAATTTAGAATTTCTTTGCTTGTATCTCCGAAACTAAGCGTCCCAGCATAGGCAAACTTAATTTTCTAAATTACTTTCTAACTTTATGAATACACTTCGTAGAGGGTATAAACATGTACCAGGAGATACATATTTGACCCACCTTTCATTTACAAAAGAAACTATGTGAATTCGATACGTAGAAGCGGAGATATTTTGAGTTGAATTTAGAATTTCTTTAAACGCTTGTATCTCCGCAACTAAGCATCCCAGCATAGGCAAACTTAATTTTCTAAATTACTTTCTAACTTTATGAATACACTTCGTAGAGGGTCTAAACATGTACCAGAAGATACATATTTGTCCCACCTTTCATTTACAAAAGAAACTAAGTGAATTCGATACGTAGAAGCGGAGATATTTTGAGTTGAATTTAGAATTTCTTTAAACGCTTGTATCTCCGCAACTAAGCATCCCAGCATAGGCAAACTTAATTTTCTAAATTACTTTCTAACTTTATGAATACACTTCGTAGAGGGTATAAACATGTACCAGGAGATACATATTTGACCCACCTTTCATTTACAAAAGAAACTATGTGAATTCGATACGTAGAAGCGGAGATATTTTGAGTTGAATTTAGAATTTCTTTAAACGCTTGTATCTCCGCAACTAAGCATCCCAGCATAGGCAAACTTAATTTTCTAAATTACTTTCTAACTTTATGAATACACTTCGTAGAGGGTCTAAACATGTACCAGGAGATACATATTTGTCCCACCTTTCATTTACAAAAGAAACTATGTGAATTCGATACGTAGAAGCGGAGATATTTTGAGTTGAATTTAGAATTTCTTTAAACGCTTGTATCTCCGCAACTAAGCATCCCAGCATAGGCAAACTTAATTTTCTAAATTACTTTCTAACTTTATGAATACACTTCGTAGAGGGTCTAAACATGTACCAGGAGATACATATTTGTCCCACCTTTCATTTACACAAGAAACTAAGTGAATTCGATACGTAGAAGCGGAGATATTTTGAGTTGAATTTAGAATTTCTTTAAACGCTTGTATCTCCGAAACTAAGCGTCCCAGCATAGGCAAACTTAATTTTCTAAATTACTTTCTAACTTTATGAATACACTTCGTAGAGGGTATAAACATGTACCAGGAGATACATATTTGACCCACCTTTCATTTACAAAAGAAACTATGTGAATTCGATACGTAGAAGCGGAGATATTTTGAGTTGAATTTAGAATTTCTTTGCTTGTATCTCCGAAACTAAGCGTCCCAGCATAGGCAAACTTAATTTTCTAAATTACTTTCTAACTTTATGAATACACTTCGTAGAGGGTATAAACATGTACCAGGAGATACATATTTGACCCACCTTTCATTTACAAAAGAAACTATGTGAATTCGATACGTAGAAGCGGAGATATTTTGAGTTGAATTTAGAATTTCTTTAAACGCTTGTATCTCCGCAACTAAGCATCCCAGCATAGGCAAACTTAATTTTCTAAATTACTTTCTAACTTTATGAATACACTTCGTAGAGGGTCTAAACATGTACCAGGAGATACATATTTGTCCCACCTTTCATTTACAAAAGAAACTATGTGAATTCGATACGTAGAAGCGGAGATATTTTGAGTTGAATTTAGAATTTCTTTAAACGCTTGTATCTCCGAAACTAAGCGTCCCAGCATAGGCAAACTTAACACTAAAGATACATATTTGTCCCACCTTTCATTTACAAAAGAAACTAAGTGAATTCGATACGTAGAAGCGGAGATATTTTGAGTTGAATTTAGAATTTCTTTAAACGCTTGTATCTCCGCAACTAAGCATCCCAGCATAGGCAAACTTAATTTTCTAAATTACTTTCTAACTTTATGAATACACTTCGTAGAGGGTCTAAACATGTACCAGGAGATACATATTTGTCCCACCTTTCATTTACAAAAGAAACTAAGTGAATTCGATACGTAGAAGCGGAGATATTTTGAGTTGAATTTAGAATTTCTTTAAACGCTTGTATCTCCGAAACTAAGCGTCCCAGCATAGGCAAAGATACATATTTGTCCCACCTTTCATTTACAAAAGAAACTATGTGAATTCGATACGTAGAAGCGGAGATATTTTGAGTTGAATTTAGAATTTCTTTAAACGCTTGTATCTCCGCAACTAAGCATCCCAGCATAGGCAAACTTAATTTTCTAAATTACTTTCTAACTTTATGAATACACTTCGTAGAGGGTCTAAACATGTACCAGGAGATACATATTTGTCCCACCTTTCATTTACAAAAGAAACTAAGTGAATTCGATACGTAGAAGCGGAGATATTTTGAGTTGAATTTAGAATTTCTTTAAACGCTTGTATCTCCGAAACTAAGCATCCCAGCATAGGCAAACTTAACACTAAAGATACATATTTGTCCCACCTTTCATTTACAAAAGAAACTATGTGAATTCGATACGTAGAAGCGGAGATATTTTGAGTTGAATTTAGAATTTCTTTAAACGCTTGTATCTCCGCAACTAAGCATCCCAGCATAGGCAAACTTAATTTTCTAAATTACTTTCTAACTTTATGAATACACTTCGTAGAGGGTCTAAACATGTACCAGGAGATACATATTTGTCCCACCTTTCATTTACAAAAGAAACTAAGTGAATTCGATACGTAGAAGCGGAGATATTTTGAGTTGAATTTAGAATTTCTTTAAACTCTTGTATCTCCGAAACTAAGCGTCCCAGCATAGGCAAACTTAATTTTCTAAATTACTTTCTAACTTTATGAATACACTTCGTAGAGGGTATAAACATGTACCAGGAGATACATATTTGTCCCACCTTTCATTTACAAAAGAAACTAAGTGAATTCGATACGTAGAAGCGGAGATATTTTGAGTTGAATTTAGAATTTCTTTAAACGCTTGTATCTCCGAAACTAAGCGTCCCAGCATAGGCAAACTTAACACTAAAGATACATATTTGTCCCACCTTTCATTTACAAAAGAAACTAAGTGAATTCGATACGTAGAAGCGGAGATATTTTGAGTTGAATTTAGAATTTCTTTAAACGCTTGTATCTCCGAAACTAAGCGTCCCAGCATAGGCAAACTTAATTTTCTAAATTACTTTCTAACTTTATGAATACACTTCGTAGAGGGTATAAACATGTACCAGGAGATACATATTTGTCCCACCTTTCATTTACAAAAGAAACTAAGTGAATTCGATACGTAGAAGCGGAGATATTTTGAGTTGAATTTAGAATTTCTTTAAACGCTTGTATCTCCGCAACTAAGCATCCCAGCATAGGCAAACTTAATTTTCTAAATTACTTTCTAACTTTATGAATACACTTCGTAGAGGGTCTAAACATGTACCAGGAGATACATATTTGTCCCACCTTTCATTTACAAAAGAAACTAAGTGAATTCGATACGTAGAAGCGGAGATATTTTGAGTTGAATTTAGAATTTCTTTAAACTCTTGTATCTCCGAAACTAAGCGTCCCAGCATAGGCAAACTTAATTTTCTAAATTACTTTCTAACTTTATGAATACACTTCGTAGAGGGTATAAACATGTACCAGGAGATACATATTTGTCCCACCTTTCATTTACAAAAGAAACTAAGTGAATTCGATACGTAGAAGCGGAGATATTTTGAGTTGAATTTAGAATTTCTTTAAACGCTTGTATCTCCGAAACTAAGCGTCCCAGCATAGGCAAACTTAACACTAAAGATACATATTTGTCCCACCTTTCATTTACAAAAGAAACTAAGTGAATTCGATACGTAGAAGCGGAGATATTTTGAGTTGAATTAAGAATTTCTTTAAACGCTTGTATCTCCGAAACTAAGCGTCCCAGCATAGGCAAACTTAATTTTCTAAATTACTTTCTAACTTTATGAATACACTTCGTAGAGGGTATAAACATGTACCAGGAGATACATATTTGTCCCACCTTTCATTTACAAAAGAAACTAAGTGAATTCGATACGTAGAAGCGGAGATATTTTGAGTTGAATTTAGAATTTCTTTAAACGCTTGTATCTCCGAAACTAAGCGTCCCAGCATAGGCAAACTTAATTTTCTAAATTACTTTCTAACTTTATGAATACACTTCGTAGAGGGTATAAGCATGTACCAGGAGATACATATTTGTCCCACCTTTCATTTACAAAAGAAACTAAGTGAATTCGATACGTAGAAGCGGAGATATTTTGAGTTGAATTTAGAATTTCTTTAAACGCTTGTATCTCCGAAACTAAGCGTCCCAGCATAGGCAAACTTAACACTAAAATACTTAATTTATTTTTTGTTTCTAATTTTCTTAATTACTTTCTAACTTCATGAATACACTTCGTGGAGGGTTTAAACATGTACCAGGAGATCAGGGACGTAACCAGGAAAAAATTTCGGGGGATTTTCATAAAATTTTTTTTTACTGATACTATACTGAAATGAAAATTTTATTGGCACTCTTTTTTAAGCAACAGCCTTTTTTGGACCCTATTTAAAATATTTCAACGGTCACCTTGCTTTTGACGTACACATTTTATGAAACTGCTCATAAAGTTGAAAAAGGTGCAATGGTGTGTCATTGTGAATTAATATAATATAAGGTGCGGCAACCCTATTTATGGAGTGTGTCCTCGCTAGTACTGCTAGACCAATACGCCGCAGTTTTTACTTTTTATTGCACTTACCAAATTTTAGAACTTGGTTCGTGTCTAGTCTTTTATGAAATTGTCCATAAAATGCAGAATGCCGCTGTGATTGTCAATTAACTGTTTGATGACAAAATATTTATGACCATTTTATGCCAAAAAAAAAACTGTTAGAATATTCACAAGTTGTCATAAACGTGGATTATTATTTGTCATTGAATTTTATGTCTAAAGATTATTTATGATAAATTCCCGTCTATCACTCTATGGGCCAATTTCACAGTACGTAATTAAGTTTAATTGGAACTTAAATGCAGAAAATCGGCCATTTAAACGCCATTTATAGTAAAAAAACACGTCTATTGTGAATGAAAATTCAATGAAACCCAACTTAAATGCGCACTGTGAAATTGGAGGATGACTTTATGAGAAAATGTTATTTTTGAATTTTTAATTCTGCAACCCCCTTTTTTTGTAAATGTAAGCTTATTGGTCTAAGGGGGGAAAAATTATCGGGAAAATAAACAATTTTGTTTTTTTTTTCTTTTATTTTTTTCAGTCTTAGAAGTATTTTTTATTTATTTCCTGCTTCTTTAACCCCACTGGAACAAGTGGCACCCTACGTGTCATTTTACTTATGTAACAAATAAAAATGAAACAATCCTTTTTTCGTAGCAATTCATCAATGTTTATTGGTTATTTCTCAAATACACACATTCACTGTAGACACTTAGAAGTTGAAAAGGTAAAATTGTATCATGTACCATGTTTTTTTTTAAATTACTTTTTATATGTTCTACAGTTGTTTATTTAGTTATGTATAATTTTGTGTAAAATTTAAGTATATACTTGTTTCGGTAATTTGTCTTTTTCTTTTTACAAATTTTGTTGGTTCGCAAAAATTTTTGAAGTCAGTTTTAGTTTTGATTCCTGAAATTTTGATTTATGTTGTTATGGTGTAAATTTTGTTTCATTAGTGTAAAAGTGTCAATCTTTGTGTTTTTGATTTATGCGATTTCAATTTATATTTAAGGGCATTCCGGGCCAAAATGGCGTTCGTGAACCGAAGAGCTTGAGTGATTTCATACATGAACGATGTGAAAGCATTTCGTCTCTTTCGAGATTCCGAGCACTTAGTTTAATGCAATCAATGGAAAACTAGAAAATGTTCTCAATTCAAAAGCTTTTGATTCTACAGCACTCGCGCACATGGGCAAAGTTTTTAGGGAAAATGAAAAAAAATCTAGAGAGTGAACTATCTTCGGCTATGTCGAAGCTGAAATACCCCCATTTGGAAGTACTGAGTTTTGTGGAGAAAAACATGTATCCAAAGTTTCAAGTCGATATCTCCGAAAGTGCGGCCGCTATCGTGACGGACAGACATACAGACAAACGGATATGGCTAATCCGACTCATGAGGTAATGCTGATCAAGAATATATATATTTTTCAATACAGGACACGCCTCCTTATGGGCGTTACAAACGTTGTGTCAAAGTTAGTATACCCTACCACAGTGTGTGTTGGGGTCAGTGTTACCATATTTACAGATATAACAGAATATAACAGATTTTACAGATTTTTACAAAATAATATTCAAATATATTCTGATTTTTCTTGAAATGTATTCTTATCTCGATAAAAAATGTATTTTGGAGTAATTGAAGATCTTGTAACAACACATAACGACAAGAAATTTAAATTTTGTTCTGTCATTGTGAATTTTAACAAGAAAAAACTTCGGTTTCATCTTATTGTTGCATCTCCAATTTGTATGCGGCAAGTGCGTTTTAATTCTAAAAATGTATGAACATTTTTATAACAAAAATTTCTTTTGGAAAGTAATTTGTTATTCAATAGCGCAAATTTTTGCATCGAAAATGGTTATCCTCCAGGAAAAAGGTCGAAAAGTAGTCCAATTTTTAAATATGATTTTCTCGCTTAAGGTGCCCTGGTACTCATTCAAACGCCAATATAAATTATTAAAGTAGGCTGTACCTAATTAACTGGCCGTTACTATATGTAGGGTAGAAGGGGGAGATTTCGCCACAGGGGAGCATATGCCACCACCACTTTTTTTAGAAACTTAAAACTCTTTGAAATTGTCAGTATGGGTAGTTTGTGCATATATCGATAAAGTTTCTTCCCTAACTGCCAGACCCTTTCTACCCCAATCGTGATCACGGTCAAACGTGTTTGTTTGTTTTTAAGGGTGCTGCGAAAATTTTTTGGGTAAGTAAATTTGGTGATAATATTTTCAGTTTTTGCATTACGAAATTGATACTTTGTGGTATTGTTACGTTGATATTAATGCATGGAATAAAAGCTCGACTTGATTCAATTTCTTAAAAGTAATAATATGAAAAAAGAATTTGTGTGAGTGGGAACACCTGGGACACATTCGCCGAATCGCCCATGGGGCGCATACGTCAGTGTTTGGTATAACAAAACCGACCAAAAATAGTTTAAAGACGAGAAAAAGAAGAAGCAATGATTTAAGCTCATCAATTAACTTAGAAAAATCGTTTGGAAAGTTGCATTTAACTCGGATCTCATTTACTAATTTTTTTTTATACATTTTGTGAAAAATGTTCCCTAAAAAAGTAATTAAGGCATTTATTAAATGTTTTGTTTTAGCTTCTGATATTCAATATTTAAATAAAATATTATATTTACCGAAAAAGTCTGTGCATTTTTAATTTATACCCCTTGGCAATTCTACCCCATGGGTGGGGCAGTTTCGCCATTTTGTCGCTTTAAGAAGTTAAAATATTAAAGTTAATAAATGTAAGTTTCAAACTGTAAAAAAAATGATTTTTTTTCTTGGAAATTACAGATTTTGGTGAAAAAAATATGGTAACACTGGTGGGGGTATAAATACGACTAACCAACAACTACTATCATGCTGCCTTCCTTCAAATTAGATGCCTAATAACCTGTTGGACATACCGAGTGGTTGGACATTGGCGGTTTTTTTTTATCGACGAATCCCAATTTGGTGACCAAAAAGACGCAATCCGGATTACGCTATGCACAGCTACAGATTAAATGATCAAGTGATAAAACCGTTCTGACGTGTTCCGAGGCCAGAACCACAAGGGAGCGTCACGATTTCAAAAACAATTGGTAAAAAACGAGGAGAGAGTTTTTTTTTGCTCATCAGTTCAATATGCTAAGTTCGTGTGTTCATCCATATAAAAATGCGATTATGGTATGTTTAGTTTCTTTTCTATTTCGCATAATTTGACGAGGTAGGTAACTTTGTTGTGGGAAGGAAAATAGTTGGGCAACACCATGTCAGAATAGTGGAGCTGCCCAGCTGTTGGACACAGGATCTGTCCAGATGTTGGACACTGAATATGGGGCAGATTTAATTGTAATTTCTATGAAATTACCCAACCTCCTCCCGAAATACACCTCTCCGATCAAATACATCCACAAATCTGGAGTTGGGACCTAAAAACCGGTTTTAAGGAGACGCACCCTATTCCAATTAAATTTAGTTTATTGTTATTAATTCTTATGTTTTAGTTCCATTGAAGGAATAGACATTTAATAGACTTTCCAAAGCTAATGTGTTCACTTCAATATCGAACTTTGACAGCGATGTGTGTCCAACAGGTGGGCAGACATTTTTTGCTGTCGTTTTTTCATAGTCCTCACCGAATTGACTGTGATTTTGGCTTAAGGAATTTAAAAATCTCGCATGAGACGTTTTAAAAAAGTTTTGGATTAATACGAAAACATGATCAACAACTGGGCCGGCTCCCTTATATATTCTAGAAAAATGAATTTATATTACCTAAGCCAGAAATTATCAATAGTTCTCAGGTTCCGGTTTGTGTAAAGAGCGTAGTTACAGCCAACAAGATCAATGGAAGTCGTTGACAAGGTTATTGGCACAACCGAACTAAATTTCGACTTGTCCATTTGATTTATTTTTCATTCTAGTTGTTCGCTATTCATCGGACACTAAAAAGCCCAAAATAATCCAAAACAATTAAAATTGAAAGTCGTTTTTTTTTTGTTTGTGTTAGATTTTCTCCTAATCGTAGTCATTTGTATCTGTGATCTGTGCATGACTTGTTTTTTTTTAATTATTTTGAATTTTGATTCTTTTTTTGTGGAAATTGTGGTTTCCAAATTGTAGAGTAAGTAGTTTAGAGTAGTCTTCATAGCTTTATCAAATTAAAGTGTATTTAATGTGGCCATTCGCATTTGCGCTGTCAGCTGTAAGCAGTGTTTTCGGTGGGTGTACTGAAAGTTGTAGATCGTGTTGGGTTCGTTTTGTTTCCATGTTTTCGGTGGCAAGTACATAAACAAGATCGCCTTCCTTGTGATTTGCTCCTGTAGTTATTGTTGCTGCTTAGCTACTTGTATTTGTTGGATTATTTTGTTTTTACATTTTACCTTTTTCATAAATCTACTAAAAATTAACATTACATTGTTTATGCATATATGTATGTAAGTATGTATGTATTAAAAAAGCTTTTGAAGTTTTTCTTGGATAGACTTATCGTTTTTTGTTTTTTTTTGTTGAAAGTCCATCAAAAGTTCCTTTTTGATGTTCCTCATCGGTAAGCGTAAGTATTGAAATTGCTTTGTTAAATAGCGCTAGTATTTATTATTACAACGTAACGTAACGTAACGTACATACAATGTATATATGCTTAAATTTTAAATTCAAATGTCGTATGCAAATTTTTAACTAAGTAATTCTTGGGATTCTTTTTTTTTTTCTTGTGGTAATTTGTATCAAATGTTAATTGTTGTGGTTTTTTTTTTATTTTTCTTTGTTGTTTTTGGTTTATTCAAATATGACAAATTGCTTAATAGTTTTATTTTTCTTTATTTTTATCGAACATGGTTTGTGATTAATCAATTTTTACTTAATTGTTTTTAATTAATTTTTCTTTTGTATCGTATTTAAAAAAAAACGTTTTTTTAACATTTTATTTAATAATTTCTTTTGTAATAATTTTTAACTACTCATGAACGTTAGTTGTGTACATAAATTACACTTTCAAATATAGCTGATATTCTCTCTTCTTCTATCGATCTTTGGGATGAAAAACTTTAATTATTTTGATGTCATCAGCAAACTAGGAAAAACAATACAATTTTTTTTAAACTACTTTTAACGATTTCAATTCGTTAATAATTCAAGAAGTTGTTGTTGTTGCTGTTATGTTAGGATCGTTGTGAAATAAATCTTTCAGTGTAAAATATGTATGTATTTTGTATATGTATAGGTATGTATAAGAGAATGTATGTTTGTGTTTCACTAGTAAGAAAATTTTTGTTTTTTTCCTAATGATTTTAAGCTCGTGTGTTTGGTCTGTTGAATAGTTTTTGTTTTGTCGTTCTTGGAAGAAATTATAGACGTTTTAGAGCTGTGGAATTAATCGATTTAGTCAAATAAGTTCCTTAAAAATATTAGGAAAATAAAATTTAATTTTGATGGTGGACCCTTGCGATCGTCTGGAAGTTACGTGATCTTCCAGACGATCGCCGTCGAAGCGACAGTATCACTACTTTAGCTTTACGTGATGCAAGCCCAGTATATTTTCAATACCAAAGTCACATCGAAAATTCGCACAGCTCTGTGCATACAAATTCTTTTAATAATGAAGACAGACTGAAGAAAGGTGAAACGAAAAAATACCCTTCTTCGATTTGGAGAAGTATGGAAATATAAAAGAGAATGGCCGTCTCCCTGGAGAAGAATTTAAAATGTTCCAATGTCAGTCATTCGAAAGGAAATTGTTTTCTTTTTAAGCCTAAGCCAAGTCTTCTCAAAGTGTTTAGTTTTTGTTTTGTTTTGAAAATGAGTGGAAGCAACTGAAAATCTCAAAATATGCCTAAGCTATCTAAATTACATTTGTTGTGGTTGGATGACTATTCTCCGTAGCCATTTCAAGTACATACATATGTACTCGTATTCAAATAAATTTATCTAAAATTGTGTTAGTTTTGGGAACATCTCCCTGATATTGTCTAACTATAGATTTCTTCTAAATTTTATAAACATTCATGTGTATATAAATAGTTTTGGTTTTTGTTTTTGTTTTTTGGTTATGCAATACATATTTATTTTTTGTCATTACATATAAATAGACATTTTTTATTTGATAAATTATTTATTTTTTTCAAAGATTGTGGTAAATAGTTGTGGTATTTTAGGTTTTGGTTTTAAGAGTTTTCCAAAATAAATGCGTTTTGTTGTAGTTTTGTAGTTTGTTTGTTTGTTTGTTTGTTTGCTTGCTTCTATTTTGTATTAAGTAACTAGTATTTAGTAGTATTTTCTTGTAGTAAAATGCTGAAATAGTAGTATTCTGTAGTTAGTAGTTGTTTGTGGTTCAGTGTCACTTTCAGTGGTGGGTATGTTTCGCTTGTAGAGTTGTAGAGTTGTAGAGCTTTGTCGCTTGATTTGTTCCAAAAATATCGAAATTAGAATTGTTGAGTTTTGTAAATTGTATGTAAATTGGTTTCTTTGATTTCCTTTGGTTAAATAGTAAATGCCTACAGTTAGATATAGTTGATTTCAATTATTACTTTTGATATTTCTCGTTTGATAGAGTAGTTCTACTACGGCTGGTTGCTTTACTAACTATTTGTCAAACTTTAACTAAAAAATTAAGTTTAGCTTTGGGGGGTTTTTAGTTTGTGGTTATCATATCGCTCGTGTATATCCAGTACAACAGAACTGCCTTGGGGGACCCAAGAGCCCCTTTCGGGCGGTTGCTTGTTGTACGCTTTACGCTGTTCAATTGTTTATTTCATGGCAGACTTCCATGTAATCGGGGTCGTGCATGATTCCCTTGATCATATCCTTGAGCATGGTGTAGCGCGGAAATATTGGATATAACTTGGAGCTGCCATATTCTTCCTGTGGAGCAAGGTGCATACATTATTTTTACTACTACAAACTGGAATAATTTGAATGGAATTTTACCTTGAGTACCCGTATCAAGTGCCTGAGACCCAAATACTTTTTGAGCAGTCGGTACAAGTCGTTTATGAGCTGTGTGTTTTCGTGCTCAATTTGGGCAGTTGTCATATCTGAAATTGAATAATTTACATGAAAATATTGAGAAAATACTTAATAACATTTTTCAATACCGGGAACGAAGTTGGAATGAAACTGGATAGAAATGGATAGAAATGGAATTGGACCGGAACAAAATGGAATTGGATCAACATTTCGAAATGGATCAGGAAATAGAAATTATCGATAAAAAAGCGAAAAATATCAAAAAATTATCGAAAAAAAATCGAAAAATAGTCCATTACCATTAAATCTTGGCGATAAAATGTGGAACAATCCACATTTTCACATACAAAATAAAAGTAAAATTTCCTAATTTCGTTTATCTTGGGAAATATTTTACCGATTGGGAAGCAGTTTCTTGTATTTGTTTGGAAATTATGTTGGGAACGAAATGGGAATGGAACTTGAACAAAACGGAATTTGACCAGAACAAAATGGAATTGGAAAATATCGAAAATTATCAATAAAATATCCGTAAAATACCGAAATGAAAAATTTTTTTCATCCGATGCATCATTATAGACACTTTTTCCCCCTAATCAACTTACGCTCAAGGCGCTCCATGCGTTCTCTTCTTTCAGCCGCCTCTTCGGCCAGTTTCGCTGATGTTTTCACGCCCTCGCCTGACTTCTGCGTTTTTTCCATTATAGAACAGGCGCGCATAACATAGGAGGGCACGGTCTCCTGTTTCTCCTGGCGTGGAATATCGATTAGAGTCCAGTACTGAGTCTCCAGGCGAATAACATCCTGTCAATTACAGTCAGAAGAGTTTATTGAATAAAAACTGACAATTATAAAATATAGGCAAACCTTAATCATTAGCTTCAGCATAGGGTAGCGCTGGAACACATTTCGCTGACTCTTCGAATCGCCGTATTTGTTCATGAGCGTAATCAAGGATTTCTTGGCGGTTTCGTAGGATTCCTCGAGGCGCAAACGCAAGGCTCTCAGTCTCTCATTGGTTTCGATGACCTCCTCGCGACTCATGCCACCTGTGTGAAAATTGGCAATTCAATTAAATTCCGCTCAATTATTATGCGATCATTTGAGAAGACAACTTACTTGGCGCTCCTTCATCCTTCACATCTTGAACGATGCGGCGCACACTTTGGGTGAATTTGCCCACGAAATTAGTGGTGGCTGTAATGGAAAGAAAGAAATGCCATCAGCAATTTTATTCCAGTTCTTCGCAATGTTTACTACCAAAAATAATAAAATGTAAGGAAATTGCTCGTAACACTATCATTTATTTATTAAACGTAGCAGCGGTGAGCAGTAACCCTGTAATACAATCTGCGATTTGATTGGAAATAATCCGTCTATTGATTTTGAATGTAGTCAGACCATTATGCCATGTAAAATCGCATCCTAAATTCGGCAATTGAATTGAGATTATTTTCTTTGGAATAAAAATGTTCACATCCACACAGTGGTGAACTGGGGATTCGAACCCAGGCGTTCGCGCTAGCATATCTCGCCATTTAGCACACTCAGCCAGCGCTGGCAACAAGCTGTTATCGCTTAAGTTGAGTTTCGTTCGCTTTGCGTATCTTTCATGTGTATTATGTGCATAGGTGGGCACTGTCAATGAAGAAATTAACTTAATTGAACTGAAAATCATTAACAAAGAAGTTAACTTAGTTGAAGTTAATTAGGTAATTCCGCAAAAAAGATAACAAAAGAAAAAGAAAATCGTTCAAATTAATTTGTCTACATGGAGAAATTTTTTTTATTTATTTTCGTATTTAATAAAATTTGAATAATGAATTTTTGATATCGTAAAAATTATAATTAAAATTCATACACATTTTCAATTTGTTAAGTGCATGTAGCGAATGGAAAATTTACAAATTATTTAATTTAATTAATCCTCAATAGTAGAAAAAATTAGAATAATTTTTTAACAATTTTTTATATTTTACGTATTTCTATATTTTTAATTTATAAAATTTAATAACAATATAATTTTAACGAAAGTTAAGTATACTCTGTACAAAAATTTAACTTTGCTAGTCAACTTCTAACTTTTTATCGATTTGGTGCCCAGCTTTGGTTATATGTATTTCTGTATTGGGGAAACCTTATAAATGTTTCATATGATAGCATTGCCAGATGGGAATTCTTATTTTTTATTTTTTTATATTCAAACTATTTTAATTTTTGTATTCGAGTCACGAAGGTGTTGGCTGTGTTAGGGGTATTCATGAGTTACTTGTCGGTGTGTGACTTGTGGGTTTTTGTTGAAGTATGCGAATAAACGTTTTGTCTAACATTTTCAATCTGGTCTGAAATTGTACACTACCTTAACCCAATGTAGATTTTTTGTGTAGTTTTGTATATTTTGACATGGTTGGAGGAAAGCACAATTCTATACATTATACTGTCAAGGACAACGGCTTGTGATATCTCTACACCGTTTGCCACTTCGAAACAGAGGCGTGACAGGTATAGAAAATATAAGAGGCGTGGCAGGTATAAAGAAATATACCTGCTTCTGCGTCATGATTTTTTTGTCGTTTTTTTATTTGGTTGGAAATTTTGTTTGGAAATGGAACGAAATAGTAATGGACTGAAATAAAATGGAATTTAAACTAACTAAGAAATGGAACTAAAGTGGAATGGAAGTGGAACTGGAACAAGAACGAAATGTAAATAGACCGGAACGAAATCGGAATCTAACAAAATTTTGAAATGGAATCTATCGAAAAGTATCATAAGATTTTCTCAAAATTATCGAAATATTTTGGGGAATTGTATCGTATTGGTATATTTAGGGTACATTCGTTACGATTGCACCGAAGATAATTCTCTTAATAGTATTTCTTTGCAATCATTTAAATTTAAAGCGTGATATGAAAAATCGAATTTTTACGGTATTATATCAACTTCAAATGAAATTAATTGTTTAATTTGAAAACTGAATAAAGAAAGTAAAGTCACCTAATGAGCATGCCTAATAGATGAAGCCAGTTGAATTAAACAATTTTACTGAACTAGTGAAATGGAAACAAACTAGTGAACAAACTACAAAATTCCATACAAAAATTGTCTGAAATAACCTCAACTTAAATTTCAAAATGCTGACGAACAGTGTATAAAAAAAAACAGCATTTTGCTTTGCCAAAGTTACACTTCCAAACGTCAAAATTATCCAAAAAAACCCAATGGCTGAACCAAAAATGTAAATTATTTTGCCGGTGCATGACGAGGTGATGATGAACAAGCAATTTAATAATTTAATAACTTTAGAATTCTATATTCACTAAACAAAGTGTCTGCATAAATAGTAAATGAACAATTTCAACTAAGTGCTGCAGTTTCCAAACCGATTAAGGCAACTTTGGCTGGAAAAATAATTTGTATGAATATTGTGGAAAAAAATAAAAATACGGATGGGAAAAAGGTGCCCACGTTTTCAACCATGCACTGATGTACATTGACAAACTCCTTTCTTGCTGATAGCTTTAACTACAACAACGACATCAGGCACTCTTTTCAACAGGTTTTACTTTCAAAATACTTTCAAAAGAAACAAAACTTACGCTTTACAATTCCCTTATCATCACCGTCCTGTTTTATGACGTTGAAGGACGATGACACGAAACCATGAGTGACTTATCAGAACGTTCGAGAGAAAAATCATTCAGAAGGTCTAGGTCCGAATCTGCGTTAATGTTGAGTAACGAATACGATGAAAGGACGAACTCTGTATTGACATTGACATAGTCAGACGCATCAAAATCAAAATGGAAGAGGCATCTCCAGTCAAATAGGTATTTCACCACACTCCCGAAGGTAGGCTGCAAGTTAGACAAGGTGAAGCGTCTCACGGCAAATTATACTCTCGTAAACTGAACTTAGCTTCTTAATCATTACTTGAATAAGCGTGATATTTCTATTTCAGTACTCAATAACGATACCTTAAAGCACAATCATGCTATGTCCACTGAGTTGTTGGTATATTCGGATTGGGTAATTTGTTTTTAATTTTCTACTGTTTTCTACAAATGGATATAGCATGATTACGCTTTAAGCCCATAACCATGATGGAAATACAAACAGTCAATAATCGTATCAAGTGTTCCTCGCTAATTGAACACAATTAACTCGGGAAAAACCGAAATGCAGAGCAATGCAGCGACGTTAGAGTAGTCACGTCTGCTCTTTTAAGGGAATAATTGATTGTTTGTTGCAAAAACAGCATTTCACTCATATGGAACATTGGGGAATATGATACACCAGCAAATACATATGTGGAGTGCGTTGTTTGCTCTTATATGCCAAAATGGGGAAATCCCAAAAAATGGAGTGGCCAGTAGGTTTAAAAATGCAACTATGATCTCTTAACACCGATAGATTTGAACGACACATAACACGCTGCACAGTGTACGGAATGGGTTAATTGAATTACTTTTTGTGAGAGAAAGTCCTGATGTACACACTGAAAGATGATCAGCATGAGTGAATGGGCAAGGTTGAGTCAATATTCTATGCTGCATCATCAATGTCCGCTGCATAAATCTTTGAGTAATGTGGGAAAATTTCATTTTCATGATTAGTCAAAATTAATTCCTAGTATTGCCCGCTTAATATAAATTTACAAAGCATATTTTCTATTACGTGCATGTAACGTCACTTGTGTGTACCTTGTACCGAGGCCAAGGCAAACAGTGCAATTCCTTAAAAGTACTCAACGAAGTCGAGCTTCAGTTGAGATTAAGTGGGAGGCTTTGTTTTAAGAAAATGTAAAAAAAATGCATTTTAACATGATTCATAACGAAAACAATCAATGCATATGATTGTTGCGATTTTTGCATCACGCGGAATGATTGAAGTGTTTGCATAGAGCAAGAGGCGGTATTTCCATATGAATACACCAATAGAAAAATATCCTTAGTGTCTGTTAAATGTTAACAAAATTGGTATAGGTTGAGACGAATCATTTTTAAAATTATATTTCGATTAATTAATTGATGTATTGAATTTCTAATCAATTAATCATAATATGAAATAATCAAAAGTTCAAACAATTAATTGGAAAAGTCTCCTCTCAATTCTCAAATCTCTTGAAAAATACCAGCTTTGCGAAATTGCATTAATTTGACCAAAATTTACTGTAAATTGTTGGCAACTCTAAAGCGGCCAAAAAATTACCACAACCAAAACCCAACGATGTTCGGCAGAGCCCAAAGAGAGAAGCAACAAATGCCGCCATGCACAACAGTAACAAAAGCGCAAATGCCAAGTAACAAATCGGCAAACAAAGTAAAAATAAAATCAAAATTAAAAAACGCAAAAATAATCCAGCACGAAAACAAACTTAAAACATTGACTGCCGAGTCTCGACCGCTCAGTGCGATTCTAAAACACCCGAAGCGAACAACGCAGACTCGCGAGCGACGCAGACGACGAGCCACAAACGCGTGCGAGATATACGCGCAAAAAAATAAAATAAAAGAAGCTTATATCTCTCAGATCCGAGCAAATATCTGCCAAGAGAAGTAATTCCAACTGAAGAAAAAAAGATCCGCCAAATTAAAATTCAATTCAATTTTAACAAATTTCGCGATACGATACGATCGTGGGTGAACAACGAATTTAAAAATATATATTCCCAAAATAACAGCAATCCAAGCGAATATTTCAAACAAGATCGATCTGCGAATATATTGTATAGTGAACGACAAATTGCGGCCGCCACCGCGTTTGGATTTTGGTGAACAACACTCCGAGAAAGAAGAAACATTTGCCAGAAGCACAACCGCACAAGGTAAACCGGTAGGGGGGGCTTAACTCTATTGATGTGGATGAGGCCAATGTATTTCATTAGAATCGCACACATTGCTGTGTGATGATGCTATAAACTCTGCCGTTCGTTGTTCTGTTCAAATGATGTTCGATTGGGAGCAGAGATCGTCTGTTTAGTGTCAATTTTGTTGATTAGAACTTTTCGCTCAAAGACTGCACATTCTTTTGGATTATTTAATAATTTCTCATAAACCGTTTCCACCTGCACATCTGCTGTAAATTTAAATTTTGCTTAAACACATTTAAACGAAAAATGCTGCAGCGAGTGGCCTTTAACGCGCCCATTTCCATATTTTGCACTCGTCTATTTGTGTGTATGTTTGTACTACGTTTTGTCCACTGGGTCTGCGCTGGTTGTCCATTAAACGCTGCTGTCAGCGTAATTTTATAAATTTAGAACTCTGTCAGTGGACTTTACGATTTATGCTTTGGCATTTTGCACTTTTTGCATAAATAATAATTGTAAAATGTTTTTTTTTGTTTTGTTTTCTTTTTTTATTGCATTTTCATGTTGCCACCGCCACTTGGCTGTGTTCCTCAATTTTCGTTTTTATTTTATTATTTAAACTTTTGTGTCTTGCTTAATTTATGCAATTATTTGTCTTTCGTGATGTTTGACACGATTTTTTCTCAACTCTGACATTCATTTGATGAGTTTTGCAGCTAAAAACATAATAAAAGATTTTAATCGTTTCTATTGACATTAACAAATGTTTTCGTCTTGTGTCGAATCATTAGTGGCTAGAATGGGACCCACCCATCTTAAATGATCACGTTCTGATCAATCAGCCATTGTGGTCTTGCGAAGGTACTAAGTATTTAGCGGGTATTTTAGTCGTATGCGTCTTTCATTGAATTTGAGTTAATTTGATTGATTTCTTTTTTACAGAAAAGTGTTATAAACACTAGGTTAGTTGGAAAAGAAAAAAAAACGTAAAATCACCAATTATTGTGAAAAAACGTAACTTTTACTAATACAAATTTACAGCTCTATTTCAGAGGAAAAATGAAAAACAAAAAAATTAAAAGAAGACCACTGCAAATGATTGCTAAACATAAACATTAAAAAAGTTAATGATTTGTTCTGACAGATGATAATTGATGGACTGCACAAATGCTCGTTGGTGTTGAAATTAGCTTAAATCGATATTTGAGAATTGCAAAACAACATATTAGTGAACATATGCAGGATTGTTTGTTTTACTTATATGTTTTTGAAAGATGTTTCCTCATACTAAGTACATTTTTAGAACAACCATGGAGATTTCAATTATAATATAAGTGGTTTTAATTCATTCTTTTTGAGAAAAAATTTTACCTGTTCAGAATCGAATGGACCTTTTCTCAAAATCAGTGGTCGCTGATCCGAGTGGGCCAGTTTCGTTCCCTTAAATATAAAAATGACTTGTGTGAAGTCAGGACCCGATCGCACGTTTTTTGCGTTTGTGAGAATTAAAAAACGATTTCCATAAAATTACTTTCGTTTGTGGTCAATGAGTTCATTCACGACAAACACAATCGAATTTCCTCTAAAAGTATTCAGCATTTGCAGCAACTACGCCTCAAACACATTAATTCTTTGAGTGCGAATAAAGAAAAAATGGCGCGGAATGCTGTACCCATACAGAAATGAAAAACACTGGAAATAGTGGTCGGATTTTATATATTAGTTAATTTGGGGTCAGAGATCTTGGTTTAATCGTCAAATTATTGGTTTCGCCAGTAATTATAATTCAAATTGCAATTTACTTATTTTTTTATAATTCCCTGGCAGCTAAATGCAAGCTTCGATCTTAACATTCTTTTTTTAATATAGTTCTCTGACATATCTTACTCCATATGATTAACCGATTCCAAAAAAGGAGTATAGTTTTCCCATAAAGACTCTTTTAATGATTGTAATTGGAAATAATATACTTTTTGTATAACGTCTCGGGTGACCGAGTGTCTCAAGACTTGGGTGAAAAAGATTTTGGAAGAAATCCGTATTGTTTTTGTTCGAAAGTCTACCAAGATTTAAATAAAACTAAAAACTGATTCAAAAATATTTCACTTGTAGCAATGGTTTTTGTTGCGTCGAGGTAAAATTTGGAGGGTCTTCATTTCGCGAGATTTTATGGGAAACAAACGAAAGTCGTAATTTTGGTATGGTCGGTCCTAGAAATATATTTGTAAATAAATTATGTTGTATATATTTGACCTAGAAAAAAACATAAACATTCTAAAATATCTACCTCAAATCAAGCTAAAACGTTTATGGCAACGTAGAACATTTTAGAACCAAGTACGAACAACCTCACTTTAACTGGACATTTTATTTTTCCAAATAGAACGAACTTATTTTGGAGTTATTGCAGCTTACTTTGAAAATTCCCATTTATTTTAGATTGTAAACTTTTTTTGAAGTTGACGACATTTGTTTGACGTATTTCAACTTTATTTTAATACTAGCTTATACCCACAGCTTCGCTCGCAATAATTTTGTTATTTCGTGTTAACGTAGAAATGTTATATGTATTATTTAAGCAACTGAAATAAAAATAGATTTTGCAAGTCATCCCTCTGCCCATTCACCTCCCAGCACCAAATTCCTTTGAATAGGACCCGAGTTACAGAGCTTTAAAAATTTTAAGGCATGGGCGGACTGCAAATTTTCAGAATCAACATATTACCAATTCATTACCCAAAACCACATATAAAATTTCAGCGAAATCGGTTAAACACTGAATAAATTATAGGATTTTAGAATAATATTTGCCACGCCCACCTCGAACGTCCAAATTTAATGAAATGGCATATAGCCTATGATGAGATCAATGAAATTACCTACATTTTGGTATGTGTACAAACATGGTAAGGGAACATACATACATACATACATGCATACATACATACATACAAACCTACAAACTCACAAAGAATTTTATATAAGTAAGAGATTATTTTTATTAGTTGTTTTAAGTGCAATCGTACTTATTACTACAATGGTTTTTTTTCTGAGTGTACAAAAATGCTTATAGAATTCCCCCAATTCCACCATGCCAAAATTTGTTTCGTCTTAATTGGTCTGAAAGGATAAAAGGGACTATTTTAAATCGGAAATTTATTCCGAATTCGTCTGTTTCAACAATGCATTTTCTTCGAAGTATGCATGCTAACCACATATTTTTAATTTATTCTGCCGTACCTCCGCTTGAACCTCATCGGACCGCGACGATTCCACTGTCCATTTGTTTAATTTCGCTTTCATTTTATTTCGGTTTATTTTCATAAAAAACACAAAATTGCTCTGTTTTATTGTTTATTTTTGCAAACACGAATTTGCATTTTAAATCTCTTTCTTTTTCCATCACCACAACATTTTTTAATTTCAATTTATTCATTTGCTTTCGAAATCTCTGAGTTCAGTTAATGGTTTATGCATTTTGCTGTACTCTGCTTGCTGTTGTTATTGTTGTCGCATACAATTGCTTAATTCTCCCCAATTGAAATAAATTTTTCAATTTTTGCAACTTTTCAACTCAACGCGGCATTTCACTTGACAGTTCTTCAGGCAAATGCCTGGAAGACTCGCATACCGCCTTTCGCACACGAATGGAACGGAACAAATTTTTATGCGAAACCGAAAACGGACGTGATCCGCATATTTGATGGCCTACCCCAGAATGTCGCGGCACCACACAACTCTACTCTATTGCTGTTGGAGGGCATTTTCGGGAAGGAGATGTCGTAAATTAATTAACGACTTGAGCCGCCGCCATGCGTCATAATTAGTAAAACTTAAAGCTTTCGCAGAATTCTTTTCATTGTTTAACAATTTGCATTCGGCTGTGTGTGTGTGTGTGAGTGTGTGTGTGTGGTTAAATACACTTATAGAAATATTTATCGTTCTTGTTTTTGTTTATATTGTCCATTGTTTTCTATTAGGTACTTACTATCTATTTTTTTGTTTAAACAAATGTTTAGGTAATCAGCGAACTTGACCTTCAGAAGAATTAAAAATGTTAGAAAAAAAACCATTAATTAATCTCTTTGTTTGTGGATGGGAAAGAGAGATAAACATTCATTGTTTTATGGAACTTTTGAACTCTTCCGGGAACACAAGGTGCAGTATTTAAAATTCGTTTATTTTATCTTTCAGTATTTTCCACATTTACCTCCTGCAGATGAGTGTTGGTGGAACTTCGATGACTCGTAAAAAATTATGTATTCTATTTTTATTTATTCACTTCTTTGTCCCATATATGCTTGCTCTCACCGAACGAATACTCAAGAACTACCTAAGTAAATATAGTTTCTTCAGTTTTCACAATTAAAATATTTTTATGTCAGGTTAGTGTACTGTGATCAGAAACTAACATTGGTTAAATACTATAACAAATTTAGTAATTAAGTCCAAGCATGATTGCTGCTACTTCAAAGATATCAAGCTCTTCAATTGCAGGAACATATTATAAACAGCAAGCCGACAGTATGAAATTAAAGTGAAATTTTACTAACTAAGTGGGTTCTTCTGCGAAGAACAAAAGTTTACGCATTCCATTATTTACATTAATGGAAACTTCACAGAATTTTCCAGAAATGAATAATTCCGAAAGACTTTTTCTTGGAACAAAATTTTAATTAAATGCTAATTTGGAAAAAAAAGTTTGCTAAAGCAAATGTTTAATATTAATTCGCCGGTGGCTATTTTACCTCAAACAGCTTCTTACTTACAAAGTTAGCATTCAAAGAATTAATGGACTTGGGGCACGTTTGCAGCAAACATATTACAGTTACATTTCAACGAAATTAAAAAATATAGTAAGCACCTATACCAGAATTTTTGACTAATGTTTCCTTTGAGTGTTTTCAATTAAGATTGAATTTTTATATAAATCCGCCACTTATTTTCTTATGTAGGGTAGAAAGGGGTGCATTCGCCACGTTTTTTCAAAGATTTTTATAAAATTTACCAATCAACGTTTCTTACAAATCCTTTTACAGTTCGAAACTTACATTTATTAACTTTAACATTTTAACGTCTGAAAGCAGATATCTAAAAGCTCTCCACTACTTCTTCAAAGAATTTCAAAACAGACAAAACGGCGAAACTGCCCCTACCGCGGGGTAGAATCGTTAAGGGGGTATAAATTAAAAATGCACAGACTTTTTCGGTAAATATAATATTTTATTTAAATATTGAATATCAGAAGCTAAAACAAAACATTAAATAAACGCCTTAATTAGTTTTTCAGAGAACAATTTTCACAAAATGTAAAAAAATTAGTTAATTGATGAGCTTAAATCATTGCTTCTTCTTTTTCTCTTCTTTAAACTATTTTTGGTCGGTTTTGTTATACAAAACACTGACGTATGCGCCCCATGAGCGATTCGGCGAATGTGTCCCAGGTGTTCCCACTCACACAAATTCTTTTTTCATATTATTACTGTTATTACTTTTAATTGAATCAAGTCGAGCTTTTATTCCATGCATTAATATCAACGCAACAATACCACAAAGTATCAATTTCTTAATGCAAAAACTGAATATATTATCATCAAATTTACTGACTTACACAATTTTCGCAGCACCCCTAAAAACAAACAAACACGTTTTGCCGTGATCACGGTTTATTTTTATTTATTTCCATATTTTAGTTCCTTGGAAGGAATAAACATTTGATAAACGTTATTAAACTGACATGTTAACTTCATTTTCGAACTTTGACAGAGGTGTATTTCAGGAGCCCAACAGGTGGGAACATAATTAACGGTAATGCTAAAGTAAAGCAGTTTCGAATGTAAAAGTTAACCAAAAATTAAACTTCGTCAAACATTCAATTAAAATTCAATGAACGACTTCTCGTTCTCTTTTACAAAATATAAAATATAAATTGATAAAATTTATACGATATTGTGCCCAGCTTTGGTAATGACGAATACGTATTTGAATAGCTTCGACTTTTGAAATTACTTCCTTCTAATCGTAAAAGTGCACTTTGAAAGTGCTTATCAGACATTTCATATAATATTAATTAATGAATCAGATATTATTAGAGTGCCACTGACTGATTTAAAATTAGACTTGATGCTTTTCCAACAAATGAAATTCTAATTTTGAATCACTGAGTGGCACTTTAATCTCTGATTCACTAACTCATTTTTTTTTATAAAATTCCTGATAAGACTTTCATCTATTAAGACTTTTCCCACCAATGAAAGTCTAGTTTTTATTTACTTCCATTTCTATGAATTTGAAGCTAGCTTTAAGAGGAGTCTGTCAGTGAATGATACTTCTATGTCGGTTGTATTGGCATTGAAGTTATAGGAATTGGAAAATGGAATTAATTGATTAACTTGATAGCTGAGAAGATCTTAGTAAATTTACCATATTCAATGAAAGCTTCGCTACTTAATTGCTCCAAACAAGTATATGAAAAAACGTGAAACCCTAACTGAAACTGGTTATACCCGACACTTGGACTGATAAAAATTAATTATTGTTTACGGATTGTATTCCATTTGTTCTCATATATCGAAACGATAACAAGTAGAGTTACGGTGGTGACGTAAAGCACACGTTTAACTTGTTTTTGGAATTAATTGAAACATTTTCAAATACAAAATGTGGAGCGTGCAAAAAAGAGAGATGTGGTCATAGAAAAATACATGCCAAGTGTTGTGAAAAGAAACACATATTTCAAAGCACACCCATTTTCGTTTGTTTGGAAAGTCAGAAAATAATAATAAATAATAAATAATAATGGAAAAATTCGAAAAAAAAGAATTCAGAAATGTCAGGATGACTTCTTAGCTTAAGCTAAATTTCAGGTACTTGACAGCTTCTAAAAATATTTAGATTTTTTCTTTTATATTTTTTTCTTTTGGTTATAATCCAAACGCAAAACATGAGCCAAAAACGAAAGCACAGCGTTCGAGTGCGTCAAACTTAAGTTGAAATTGACAGCAGCCAGCAGAAAAGGCGAAATGTCAACAAAAGCGATGATCCACCAGCAGCAAGTAGCAAAAACAACAACAACAACAACAGCATCAACAGCCAAAATAATGACAATGACAACATTAAAACGTAAAAGCGTCAAGCTGACAGACTGACTGACTGACTGACTGAATGGCAGCGTTAAACATTAAACGCATCGACCTTGTCAATAACGCGACTTTTCTGTGTGTTTTGTTTGCCCACCGTAAAGCCAAAATCACACACACACACACCACACGCACACACAGCACAGTGCCTGCCATAGTTGTCAAATAGCAACTGGTAACTGGGCGCAGTAGACTGGGGCAACGCGACGAGCAAGAAGACACTTGCCAAGAAGCATTTTCGGCTTTTAGGCCATAACTTTGCTCTCTCTTTCACTGTACAGTGTAGCAGTGTGAGAACGCATAAACCGGTTGCTAATTTTGCCAGTGGAGGGCACATAAAGACGATGACGACGAACAGCGGATAAACGTCAACCCACTGTGCAGAGGGAATGATGAAAAACATATTATATGCTCTAGCTTAGTATAGAATGTTTAGCGAGCGATTCTTTAGAATGGCGCAGGCAAGGCATGTGCTCGCTCTGTTGCTTGTGGCATGGAGGCTGCGATTTTGGCAATGACGAACGCGCATTCTTCTGCCAAAGCGAAAGTCAGTCAAGCGTAACGGATTTTAATTAAATCCAAAATATAATAAAAAAGTGAGTAAGTTTGAGCTGGCCCAAGACGACTTTTATACACCCTACACCTACTGGGGCGAAAACTCTCCTTTACCAACTTTCATACTAAGTATTCATGTAATCTTCAATATTTTAGGCGGCATATTGGATCGCCAACTTGAATTTCGGAATTTCCACATCAAATTCGAAATGAGCGACCTCGAAAACCGCCTTACACCAAGTTTCCGCCTTCTTGGCGTTACAAACTTCCGACCGAATTGAATATACCCATTCCCTAGAGGTGTAGGGTGTACATAGCAATGGGAAAAAAACAGAAAACATACAATTTTTGTGCTCTCAGTGATTTTCTGGTAATTGAACATTTTCAGTCTAATTCTAATGGACAGTTCCATTTGGGAACAGATTGATTATTTAGAAAATCATTCTTTTGTTAAATCTACCTGGAAACAACTCCCAATTGAAATGAGTTAATTGCGAAATCAAGAATGCATTAACACTCGAGTTTCCTGAGAGTTTTTGTCTAAAAGTAAATAAATCCTTTGTGTTTTCTTTTAATGACATAATCCCCGATTTTGTATGATTTTTTTTCAGTTATTTCATTGGAAATTGTTTTGTGATGCCGAATATATTTTTGAAATTTTTTTGGGAACTGATTTTTTAAATTTAATACACTGAGAGAAAAATGCTTTAAAATAAACGAATAAACAAAACATTACAATTTAACGGTAACTTTTGTATCTAAGTCTACAAAAACATCTTAATAATTTATACTCTCCGATCAGTGGTACTTTACTCCCAGCGCTGCCGCTCTAAGTCCAACGCAGTAAATTCATACCAGTACATGAAGGCTGACAGAAAGTAGCGGCAAAACTGGCAAGCAAAACCAACTAGTAAATGAATATTTCTGCTATCAGTAACTTCCCAGAATACCGACTTATCTCCGAATACCACTTATGTACATGAAACTACTTATGCTCCACGAAAGTTTCTAAAAGTTAAATAACCATTTTTAATTCTATGTAAACTCGGATTAAATAAACAAAAGCCAAACGCAAGCGTTTTCATTATCAAACAAAATATTCCCAATGTTTATCTGACGCTTCCTTCCTTCAAAGGCAACACAAGGCGCTCTGCAAGAGGAGTTCAATATTCAGAACTGCGCAAAATAATAAATTGTACTAGGGGAAAAGCCCAGTTTTTTTTATAAACACAAATACATACAAACCGAGCGACAGGCATTACAATTGCAATTAGCTTTAGTTATTTACTTTAGATTTTGTTTTGTTTACATTCGCTACTTCGAACTGTTGCTCCGGCACTCACTGCAAATAAATTCCATGGTTGGCAAAAAGTTTTTTCCATTTTTTATTATCGGTTTTTTGTTAAAGACATTCAGATGTGGTTTGCATGGAAGATATGGAAACGATTTCAAATCTTGAATGCGTTATCAGCTGAACTATGAAATTGGATTGTCTAGTATCTTTGTCATAGAACAGCCTGACACTCTCGCTTGTGTGCCTCAATTTGAAGTTGCGTAATCGCATATTTAAGTAATTGCGAATGAGTGTTTCAAGCACGTGCTCTGTTGTCAATTATTGTACATACTATGAATTGAAGCGTACTCATACTTAGACTGACACAGTTCATTTAAAAATACTTTTTAATTTCTGTGTCAATGTTAAATTGCTGAATTATTAAGCAGTTAGTCATTTGCGAGCAAACGCAATGTTTCGATGTCTATTTTAAGCCTTCGCCTCATTTAACTCGCTTTATTTAGTCACCTGATGCTTTATCAAACTTTCTTCTAGGAGATTCCCTTGCCTATTAAAGCAGTGGCCGCAATTATTTTGCGGTTGTGGTTTATTTCTACAAAAACAAAGGCGTGTCTTTTGTGTGAAAACCACAAACGTTGCAACAGTTGATGTGCCAGACATGGTGGCTTTACGCATCGAAGGGTGGGGTCAGTTCGTGGTGGCGGCCTACACGACTTTGTCTTTGAAATCGCATGGAAAGTAAACCATTCATAAAAGTTTAATTTAAGTTGTGAATGACAGTCTCTTTGTAGTCCAAGTTAGTGAGACGATTAAGTAATTTATACGAAATATAAATTTTGCAGTCCACAGTGGATCGTTTGTCTGGCCTATTTTGAACTTGTACAAATAACTAGTTGATTCCCATGTTCCATATAATTAGCTTATACCCACAGCTTCGCTCTCAACAATTTTGTATTCTCACTTCAATATATACATGTTATTATGCATGTATTATTTAAGCAACTGAAATAAAAAGAGATTTTGCCAGTCATCCCTCAGCCCATTCACCACTCCACATCAAATTCAAGATATCACCGATACCCCATGATCATACCTTGATCATACATTTTCACAATCTCCACTCTGCCCATTCACCATTCACCACCCAGCACCATAACCCAAAGAGCTTTAAAAGTTTAGGCCATGGCAGTGAGCCGACCGCAAGTTTTCAGAATCCACAAGCTACCCATTCATCCCCCAAAACCACTTATTAAATTTCAGCGAAATCGGATAAAGACTGCATGAATTAAAGCATTTTAGAATAATATTTGCCACGCCCACCTCAAACGCACAAAGTTAATGAGATGGCATAAAGTCTTTGTTGAGACCAATAAAATTACCTACATTTTGATATATTGAAATCGGTCAAGTCTTTCTTGGGTTATAAGGGAACAAACATGCATACATACCCACCCACAAACTCACAAAGAATTTTATATAAGTAAAGATAAATCATTGTAGTGGATTCACTACAGCTGTGAACTGATGTGAACTCAGCGCGTGGAAGGTAGACAGACAGAAATGAATTATTGGGTAGTGTGAACACCACCCATTATACTAATTACGCCATGCGACAAAAGGAGGGTTAATTTTTCTAATTTTTCTGGACTATCTCGAATAAGCGAGTTTTTCGAGGTCAAAGGTCACAACTGGGTTACTGCTCTCTTGTTGACGGTGAGCGATATCGTGTTAGTATCTTTAGCAAAAATATTCTACTCCAAAATGCCCAGCAAGACTGTTTCCGAACATTTTAACACCCAATTGTCAGTGTTTAAGGCAAAATATCCCAAATAAAAAATGTATTTCTTTTCAAACACCTTTTTTTTCAAAATTGAAAAATTTCTTTTTTTGTATTCTGGGCTATTTATGACCACTAAATATTTACAATATACTGACACGATATCACTTTCCGTTTAAAAGTTGTTTCAACAAAAGTGAAGTAACCTCATTTGAAAACCCTTTGAGGGTGTTATTATGTAGACCAAGGCCTATCCGAATCTGTTATCAGATCGACAATCAGAATTTGGTGTAGCACAGGTATGCTGGTTCAAAAATCCCATACAAATTTTTGTAGCACGAATAAAATGAATGAAATAAAGCAACACACATCTATGTGCGTTAATTTCGCTGTTAGGGCGTGAAATTAACTTAATTTTGACAAATGTCATTCGATATTTTTTCAAAAACTTATTTTGTAAGTTTTCTCCTGAAAATTGAATTTTTTTATAAGTATCCTGTCCGTTCTGAGTATCGATATGATGAATAGAGAAGAATTGAAAAATTATATTTATTGAGCACACATTTTCTTCTGGTCCCATACACACACATATGAAAATAATTTGATCTATCACTTCTCCCTCGCACCAGCCCGGCTAAACCTCCCAAGGCAATAGCAGTAGTTAGTAATTAGTACTCAACCTTAAAGTTGAACACTTAAGGAAGTGAGTGCGCACACGAGCACAACGCACACGTACACAATTGCTGTAAATTAATTAAGTTAGCCATGAGTGCTTTTCAATGTATGTACATACATAAGTTTAGTTGATGTGCAACAATAGCAGCAATAGCAACAAAAACAATAATAACAAACAAATTATGCCTGAACAGACCCTGGCGGCTTTTAAGACAATTCCTAATTTAATTAACACAAAGACCGCATTCGATACACAATTAGTGCAACGTCGAGATGCGACAGACAGACACTATACATTACACAGACACTCGGCAAATTGCATTGACCTTTTCCATCAACCCCTCAGCATATTTTGCGCTCTTTCACTCTCGCTGGTCTAATTGCTAATAATTTTAAGTATTCACACGAGACTTTGGCTTTATTTTTATATTTTGTTTTGGTTTGATTTGGTCTGTCTGGTTTGCAGTTGTCTGCATTTGCAATTCGTTTACATACACGATTGCACAACAAAAATTCACATCATGTCTATGAACCAACCTCCTCCTCCTACTCTGCTTTTCCCGCGTCCACTTGGCGCTCGTGTTTTGCCCGCTTCTTACAATCGGCGGCGCTTTTAGTTTTTAATTGTTGCTTTAATAATAATAAATTCTATTAATTTAGTGTCCATTACGAGCCAAGCGATTATTTAATTAGAAAAACCACAAATTCTGCTTTGTTTTTTTTTATAATAATTGTTCACACCTGTTTGGTTTTTTTGTTGTTATTTGCCTAATGATGATGCCATGGTGTATAATTACTATGTGAAAACGTTTGGCTTCTTCTGACGTGACCTGATGAGGAGGCGATATTATTATTAAAACGTGCTCGAATACATGCGAACATTTTAATAAGGCAATTAATTTGGTTTCGACAGACGGGTTGTTAGAATTGGTTTGTTACTTTGTCTGGTAGCGATCTAATGGTTGGTTGCTGATTTTAAGAATTATTCGAGTAGGTAGTACATTGCTCGCATGTGTACTTTGCACTGAAGACTTGTCGAAAATGTAATACGATTTTAAATAACTAATTAGCCGTAATGCCAATCAGTGTTGTACACAAAGGCTTGGCTCAAATTATCAAAATAGTGATACAGTTCTGTTGCATGAGCATGGAGTAAAATTACAACCCTGTGCAATTACAAACTGCACACCGCAAGAATAAATGATGCGCTGTGTGTGGTTTATGTGTGTATCGTGGCTTTTGTGCTGCATTTCGTGGTCAAGTGAAGTTTTGTGTTTGTGGACACTTGATTGTGTACAGCAGCATTGCATTGGAGTAAAAGTTATTGTGTCAGGAGGATGTAAATGGTTGCTAAAAATTGTATTTGCCTCCTAAGTCGATCAAACCACGATAGTCTGTCCGCCTATTGGGGAGAAATGAAAACAATTATCGGATATTTTACAACATTTTATTACACCCACACACTGCGACAATCAAATTTCGCGGACAACTAAACTTATGGGTTGAAGCAATGGATGATTAGGTTGCTGCAATCGATTCATGAGGGTGTACATGAGAAGCCTATAAAGAGATCATCCGTACTGAAGCATTTCCACTATTTTATACAACTAGGACTAAAATCGTTTGCATTTTAATGAAATTTAGATTGTTTTTTCAATACTTGTTACTCATCCGACATGTAGTGCACCGCATGGCGTATGAGTGATTCTAATGTGGTTTGTGCATAATATATCACACCCATTTCTGAATGTAAGAAAGCTTTGTCATCACCTCATTATCATCTCATTATCATAGAATCCCACTCAATTAAAAATGTCTACCCACAGGCGAGAAACCCAATATCACATTTGTATGCACATTTATTCACTATAGTTGTTACCACCAGCACTCAAGCTGACTTTACAAACACTCGCACCTTTTATTACGTAGCGAAATCGTGAAATATATTCAAAATAAAATTGCCATTGAATTAATTAGAATCAAATTGAATGCAATTAATTGAGGGTGACAATGTGAAAGAAAAGTGCTGCTTCGTCAAATATAAGTATGTACCATATATACAAAGGCACACTCAGACACACCCAGCCGTGGTCACACTCATTTATTTATATAGAAAATTAAATTCAAAATAGATTTATGACTTGAGGTAAACTCGCTCAGTGGCAGAGCATTAAAATTATAAATATTAAATGAGATCATGCAGCTTTACAATTTGCTCCCTCATCATAGCAGCCGCAGACACAAATTGACAATTTGTCTCGGCTTTGAATTAAGCCCAGTATAATGTCAAATTGAATAAACCGAAAATAGTAAGCAATTACCGCTTCAGCAACTGTCGTAATATGTTGAGTTGTTTATTCTTTTTGAAATGCTTCTAACAATTTACTAACTTGTTGTTCTCGTTTGCCACTATTAAGTTATTAAATTTCACAAGAGTGGAGTCTGTTGTTTTTGGTTAGTCATTTGTCATTTCAGTTTGATTTGTAAATGATTTTGTCAACGGCTTTTTCAGCCATAATTGTTTGTTGTTGTTGAAACTGGCGCACGTTTCGACAGACAATCAAGATGATTTGTCATCATAAAGTTGGCAACAGTTTTAAAAAATGATTTTTTCGTCGTATTTTAAAAAAAGTTTCTTGTTTTTTGCGAATTTTTAAAATAGCACAACGTTTGGAGGTAAAATCAATGTTTGCCTGCCACCCCTTTGTTGATTTTCAGCTCACACACTGACAGATTGACGAGCATAAATCATGGGTCCCATGCGGTAGCCTAATTTGATTTATTACTCGGTGTGTATTGTGGTTTCCTTTTTTTGCATTTCCCTTTGACATTTATTTGACAACTGTTCGCTTCACAATTAGTTAATGCTACGTGGGTTTTTAACAAAAATTTCCATTTTAATTTAAAATATAATTATCGGAATATTGATTTTGTACGTGTTGTACTTACATTGATTTTTAGTTCTTAGCGAGTTCTTAGTAAGTGCATGATTGTATTGTCAGGTTTAAGCTCAAATGCAAAAATGTAGAAAGTTAAATGCCGAGGGTACTTTAAGCATTCCAAAGAGTCTTAATATTCATGTCAAAACCTCCTACAGAAGCAACGGACATTCGAACAAAGTGCCGCGATTGCCGGACCATATAATGGTTCTTTACCAAAAAGATAATAAAATGCGGATTAAAATATCCAAAAAAATTCAGATTTTCAACATATAACACAAAAAATAAATAAACAAACGTAAATATTATTTAGCGGTGGTCAAAACTTTGTTTCAAAGCCTGAGAAACAAATTTTTCACCACAACTTTGAACATTTTGTAGATTTTTTGTTGTTGTCAAAAAAGACACCATACATTTTTACATTCCTCTTATCCTACTAGGAAACTTATAATTCCAAAACCCAAATCGATCCCGATTTATATTTCGGTTTTATTCGATATATTTTTCATGATATTCAAAATTTGTTCCAATTTTTCAGATCAAAGGATGTTCATTGAAAAAATTTGCTCTTAGTCGTAGGTTTTTTTTAGGAGTTTTGTAACTTTTTGTAATATGATGTAATATGATGAAAAACACACGCAACTAACAGTCTCCATCATCATTGGGACGTACACTTTTTTGGGACTTTCATTTTACTTTTGACAATAATACAATAGGATTTTTACCTTCCTGATCCGATGCCTTCAAATATAAAACTTTATTTTACTTGAAAATATTGACTCATAATTGCGATACCAGCATATTTTTGTGAGGAACATTTCCCTAAAACTTCTCTGACTCGCTAACGTTTAGAACCTCTTGAACCCAAAAAAATTTGAATTCCAGAAGACCTAATATAGGGACATATAAAATTGACTAACTCCTAACTGTATCGTGTAGAGGTAATATAACTGAAATATTTTTGAAAACCATTTGGGCTCTACTTGAAGTTTACGACTTGTTACATATTATGAGCCAAGGCAGCACACCCAATTTAATTGACATCTTTAACTGAGACAACCTCATTTTTCAAAGGATCTCGTTTGTCCTGCATTTTTGTAAAATTGTAATTGAAAATCTACTATGTAGGAAGCTCTTACATCTCTTGACATTTTATTTTTGCTTAATGAATTGTGACAAAAACGCACAACTTCTCATCCTCGTATTTGTTCTCATTTCAGAATTTAAATTTGCATATTCAATTTATCTGCAAAAATATGATATCTTTTGAAATGACAATGTCGTGTAATAATAAAATAATTACTTCCGTTTATTAAGGAAATTAATGAGTGAAAGAAAAAAGATGTCATATGGATGATTTATACAGCATACAGCAGTTAGTTCAGAGGCGGAGTTAAACACCAATTTGAGGGGGAATCAATTAAGGGCTTTTTTGACAATAATCGGTTTGTTGATTTATGGCAAGGCAAAGTGCTTGTTGTGCAATTCCTTCAATTTTATTTAATTAGTTATGGTGAAATATTGCATTGTCAACTACTGTGTGAGGGGGGCTCTTCTGACCACACCACTGACATGATAGTATTAACCGCCACTTGCCACACTCCCAACTGAAACACTTTCACTGGATTTTAAATTGCAACTTATTCTATCCGCCCTACAACAACACTAGCATATGCCATATGCATTTCCATACAATTGCACTTAATGATTTCCGCCGCCCACGCTCCGCAACAAACTTAATTACTTGGAAGGCCACACAAATAAATTGAATTATAATTGAAATATGCAAATTGTATGTTGGATTTAGGTCGGAAAAATTTGTTAATTTGCAGTATATGTAAGTATGTAATAATAATGCCGCAGCCGATAGCCATATGCTCCACCCAAAGGATATCGTTTTAAAAGGGATGGCGTGGCGTGATGTGTGTGTGTGTGTGTATGTGTGTGTGAAAAGAACTTAATTGTAAAACAAATAAAAATAAATTAATAATTGCAAATGGCTGCGAAATTGCAGTGTACATTTTTCGAGAATAAATCGATTTTGTGACAGCCGCTCGTGTTTATGCACAACAGCGCAACAGATCCAAATCCCATTAAAGCCTGCGAACATGCATGCTCTGTGTGTGTGTGCGAAACGATGTGTGTGTGTGTGTGTGCGCGTTAGTGTGACGGGTATTTAAACACCACGAGTTAATAATCAATCGAAGCGAACGTTTTGCCGAATAAATTACGGAAACGGTTCAATTTCGTGGCCATGGTCGGTTGGGTTGCTTTTAGCGGTACTAAGTACGCACATACGTTTGAATTTTAGGGCCGTGTAACGTGTATGAAAAGTACACAAAAACAGCAGAAAAAAGTAATCCCATTGACAGGCATTGCGAGTAATTATCCTTTATATCCCTCAAGTTGAAATTGATGCGCTTGATGCAAAAATCGTGTTGCGTCGAGTGTGTTTTTTTGTCGGCGCGTGCCGTTTGATGTTTGCTGTCAATTTCAGTACTTTCATATTTGTGTGGTAAATATTTTGCAAACGCTTTTTCATACATGCAATCAACAACATGAAACATGCTTTGTTCAGCGCCCTGAGGGACTTCGGTTTCGACTCGCACGTATCTTTCCTCACATTTTTCATATTTTCCCGATTTTTTTTTTCATTTTTAGATTTAATTAAATGGGTGAGTGCAAATAAATGTTCCGCCTTCACAACGCGTCTTAGTTGGCGAACAAGGCTCTGCTTGTTCGCCTCTGCTCCTCCATTTGTTTTGTAGGTACTTGTAACGGAAGCACTGCCATTACTTCCGGCATTTCGCCCTGTACTTATTTGCTAATGAAACAAATGTGTTTCATTTCATTGCGTTGGCGTATAATTCATTTTTTGACATATTAAAAATCATTTCATTTCATTTCACTTTTTCCATTTTCTGCTTTCACGTAATTGTGACGGCTTTTCTTGTTGCCTGTCAACTTTATCGGTGACGCAATAAAGTTTTTTCCAATGGACTTCTCATTTTGCTGCCATACTTAACTTTAATCAAGCTGATACTTGTGGAAATTGTAAATTAATTTATGTGAAGGAGAAAATTAATTAATAAAATCTAAAATATTTCCTCAATAATGATTGGACATTTTGATAATTGCATTCCATCATTTCCAATTGAAACGAACACATGTTTGTGATGCAAAACGTTATCAATTGCTCGTTCGATGTCCGGAAATATTTGGATGTATCTAAAATTTGTTTTTATCAGAGGTACTGAAAATGTGGTGAAAAAAAGTGACAAAACTTTTTTTAGCATGTAGCGTGAGACGCCCTCGGAGTAGACAAGTCATCGATTCTACGGCGAGCATGGCAAAGATTTTCATGAATGACACTTCGCCGAAATTCCAATTTAGGCATTAATGACATTTTCACAGCGATATCCCACTTTTTCATGCCTGGCACACTATATGACATTTTATCTATGCCATAGCACTGCATTGTTGCATTCTCTTTTTGGCAAAATCACTGACATCAACTGGTTTGATGTATGTACATTAAACCAGCCCAACGGATAATTAAAATTTCATTTTGGGTTTTTCTTTTACTTTTCTCACTTTGCAGCGTATCTTTGATTGCTTTTAACCTTTGTAGAATAACATTTTAGTCAATTGGTCAGGGCTCTTGAAATTATTCGAATAATAAAAAAACCGGGTAACCGAACGTCCGATTAGTAACCGTTTGTACGAATACTATTCGATTAGTCGCTCAGCTTCGACTATTCGATTAACCGTTCACTGTCGACTAGTCGGTTAACCGTTTATATTCGGTTAACCGAATAAGAGTACAATCGAAATCAAAAGTAAAAGTTTGGTATCCGGTTTATTCGATTGTTCGAATAACAAGAGCCCTACAATTGGTCCCTGGGGAAGCGAATTTTTTTACAACGCATTTTACATTTTTTTTATGGATTGATTTTCTAAACTTGAATTTTTCGACGAGCTAGAGTTTAGAGTTATTTGATTTGAGGCGGCCTGAAAGATAATCGAAAAATTTAATTTTTGGGCTGGTCTAACTTACATCCTCAGTGGATTTTTGATACAAAATATATACGACTTGAGAGAAATCTAGTATAGAATATCTTGCATTGGCAACATTGGAAAAGGTTTGTCAGCTGTTACACACTTTTTGGACAAAAATTCAACTGAACACTTCATAGTCATAAAAAATTACACAAAAAGGAAGTGGATATTGCAAATACTAAGGATGTGACGAAGCATCCGCATAAACATCTCTACAAGTGCGTATGTTGAATAGGAGATATATGAATAGGATACGGATGTATAAAGACAATTTCAAATTTGAAACTATGATGTGGGTGTCCTCCGAATGCTCGGTTACATCGCATCCAACCATTAAATAGTTTTTTTTTAGAAAAATACCACACATCCCTTCAGTTGTGTGATTGGATTGTTGAATCACAAGATTTTACTTGAGTAACTTAGAATAAAAGAAGCTTTTTTTTCTTATTTTGCAAAAGAACAATGCTTGAGCATAGGTAAACTACTGGAAATAAATTCTGTAGTCAAAGGGTTAATAAGCAACAGTTGGTAATCGGTTCAATGCAAGAAAACATTTAAGCAAAAGAAAGTTAAATATTTAGGGAGGTACTTTGTTATGAACCATCTTTGCGTACAAAGTGATTTGAATGTGAGCTCTGAAGATTGAAGAATCTGTCTGCAGCGTATGTCATCTAGACTGTACAGCACATACAAAAAATATGACTTCTTGCTTACAGCTCTTGCAAATAACTTTGTGTTAAAGCAAAAGAAGAACCTGAAGAAGAAGAGTAAAATGCCAACGAATAACATTTGAAAGGTGAAATATTTTCAGAGAAACGAACAAATAATGCAATTCTTTGCAATATTTCACTGCGATGTGATGTGTGATGACATATTTCCAACTTTGAATTGAACCCATTTGAACTGGCTGACATTGTGTGGGTGTGTCTGTGTGTGTGTGTGTGTGTGCAATAGCAAACAAAACACAATAGTAAAAGAAAGAAAATCATAAATAAAAACCACAAAATAGCGAATATATGCTTCCTTCCGCAAACCTGCACGAAAAACACTGAACAAAAGAAACACTTTGACAGCCACTGGAGATGTCCGCTGGAAATCATAGTGGCTTTAGAGGCACCACACACCGTCACATAAACAAACTAACAGACAAATTGACAGACAATTTATCTGTCATTGTGTGCAGTGGCATGTTGGTGGCATTGGTTTGTATGTGTGTGTGTGTTTTCCGGTTGGAGCTGATACATGGCTGCTGGTATTGGCTGCCATATTAATGCTCAGCTCTTAACATGAAATGAATGAATAAATGCTCGAGAGCATCAAGCCAACGATTTTCCGGTACTTTGGCATAATGACAACATCACCGGCAACAACACCAGCAAACCCCAACTACAACAACACCTATTTATAAAAGCAACCAACTCGTTGGCATTGTATGCCTCGGAGAAGCTCTTCTATGCGAATCACACAACAACAACAAAAAACGATTGAAAATTGTTGAAAACTGAAAGGCTTCCGGTTTGGGTTGGTTGGCGTGAGAAAAACGCTTCGACGTCATGCGAAATGAAAATGAGTAGGAAATGAGCGAAATGAGTTCTGAATAAATAGCCTGACAATCATCCAGATGACAATGAGATTAATGAGGTTTACAAATTTCGCAAGAGATAATTAAGCGTTTCTGCTCTTGTTGCTATTTTTTTTTATGTTTTCGCAATTATTTTCCTTTTTAAATCGAATTGATGGTACTCCACACTCTTGGAGTAAAGGCCATGATGATAATATCTTGTGTATAAATTTTACTTCAAAATGTCATTATGGCAAAGCTTTGAACTCATTAAAAAAGTTGTATTACCCAAATGCATCGACCCATCGTCTAATCCACCCTCACGGACACTTGCAGTTTGGCATAGAGCACCAAAAAAAGACCCCAAACAATGAAAAGTTTCATTTTGTTCATAACTCAATTGAGTTGAGCAACAACAAATCTCGGATGGCAACTACTGCAACGCGTCAACCCACGTGATACATTTGCTCACATCATATCAAGGCACGCAAGCGAAATAATCATAAACTGTTTTTGTTCTTGTCCTTTGCTGTTAGTTGCTTGTATTTTTTGTTGTATTTTGTTTATAATGCCATCTTTTGGCATTAGTATATGGCCTCACGTTATGTCTGCCAGTTATAGTGGCGGATTAGTTCATCCTTTTGGAACTATTTCGCTTCTTCACAAATATTTGCAGATTTATTGCCTACACTATTACGTACCTCTTTCGCACACGTGCAGCAAGAGCAGCAACAGTAAGACGGACACACAACAAGTGCAAAGAACAAGTGACAGCATGAAGTTATTATGTGAAAATATGCACTGTCCGGGAAGATGGCAAATGCTGGAAGAGGATGTATTTATTTTTGGTCCGTGTTCGTCGGAGGACACGTCGTAAAACAGTGGCGGTATTTTGGAATATTGTTCAAACTCGATACAAAGTAAGAGGCAGGAAATTGGCCACACATCCGTTAAAACAAATCAAAGAAAATTAAAATAAGTAAGAGAATTATCTTCTGTCTGACCGAAGCTAAAAAACCCTGCACATGCGAGTTTTTCGATATTTTATTCATATTTTTCGATTATTAATCCAAATTATTCGTTTGTTTGTCGATCATTTCCACTTCATTCCCGATTCATTTCAATTTTGCTCCAATCCCGTTTTGTTCCAGTTTTATTCCCATTTCGTTCCCGACATAATTTCCAATCAAAACAAGAAACAGCGTCCAAATCGGTTAAGTATTTCTCAAGTTCAAGGAAAATAGTACAAATTTGGCGGCCATTTTGTATGAAAAAGTATCGATAAAAAATCGATAATTTTTCGATATTGAATGGATAACCTTTCAAAATTTTATCGCTTTCTTGTCGATAATTTTTTGATATCTTATCGATAAATTATCGAAAATTTATCGATTTTTTATCAATACTTTTTTAATATTTACCGAAAATTTCCATTTCCTGATCCATTTTAAAATTTTGTTCCAAATTCCATTTTGTTCCGGTCCAATTCCATTTCGCTCCAGTTCAGTATTTCTCAAGATAAACGAAAATCCGTTTCAAAACATTTCCAATCAAATACAGCAATAAAAAAATAGTTTCTTTTGTCGTTTTGGATTCTCAAATTTGATCTGAGTTTCAAGTCGATATCTCCAAAATTTCGACCGCTATCGTGATGACGGACAGACGAATATACCCTGCCAAAGTGTGTGACATACACTGTTTGTGGGGGTATAATAAATAATTTTGTGTTTTTTTATTTGAGTAATTGATATTATTCCATTCGAATGATTTGGTTTTCAAGTTGAAGTATTTCAGTGGGAAGGTTTGTAGGTTGGAATTAGAGAAAGCTGTTAACGACCCAAATATGCCATTTGAACATCTCTTATGCAGCCTCCGTTTTTCTCTCTGTTTTGCAAAATCTACTATCGATATACCGATTCATATACCCGTTCATTTTTATATATTTTTAGAACCGCCCTTGAACATAACACAGTGAGCAGTGGAGTCCTTTCTTCCCTACTTCTCTGACACACTTCCCTTACGAAACGCAGCAGCACATTGCATTGTTATTGCTGTAGTTTGTATGTAGTTGTTATCTGTACGTTGTTATTATTATTTTTTTAAATTATAACATTTGCTTTGGCTCGCTCATGCCCAGAGGATATTGCAAAATATTTCACATCCGATGAATGATATTCGAATAGCCAGGCAATTTGTTAGCAAACAAAACAAGAGCAACACAAAAACTACAACAAGAAGTGAACAACAGCAAAGATGGCCGTCAAAAATATTGTGGGAAATGAGTACGAGAAGTGCAATAAATATCCAAAGTGACATGTCGTTTGCTGCCATTTTAAAGTTCAATAAATTCCTAAGAATTTTACAGTTTTTATTGAAACTAAACTGGAATACTTTACAACGAATAGAGTAAACACTTTATTCGATAAAATCCACAATAAAACAAATTGCTACTTTATATAAAAAGGAGCATTTTTTAAAGGATATTTCTAAAAATACTATAAATTGTTACTCCGGGCAATTACAAAAACAAAACAAAAACCAACGTTGGCATATGGTTTGATTTCACAACTCGTTGATTTTGCCATGAACCATTTTCCTACAATCTGCTTCCTTTTTTATTCTTTTCATTTCTTTTAGTTTTTTTTTGGGTTTTGGTTTTGTTTTTGTTTTTGTTTTTCCTGCTTCTTTTCAATTTTTAAGGCTCATGCAAAATGTATTGAAAAATCGGTCATGTAACCATGAAATATCTGTTGGCTGCACTTTGGACATATCAATGGGTGAGAGTGTGTGTGTGCAGTTGTTTTACTGGTGTTTGTTTCGTTGTATGGGCATCTAACCGGAGGCGCAGTAAATTTTGTTTTTTTTTGTTTTGCCATGGAATTAATCAGTGTTTTGTCATTGCTGTGAGACGTGCTGTGTCCTTTTCACCGTCGCTGTAATATTGATGCAACAATTTTTCCAATTTTCACGCAGTCCAGTTTTGGTATTCGAACAAACAAATAATAAAAGACAAGGAATATGCGACGCAATCTGCATATAGTTTGACAGGAAGCTGTGAAACTGTAATGCTGTCAGAAGGGCACACACACACACACACACACGCGAGCACTGATAACATTTACACGGTTGATATGTGCATTTGACGTTGCATCACTGACATTCACTCATGCATACATACACATGCACATGTAATAAACATGTGTGCACATAAGCCAATTAAAAATGAGCAGGATTGGTGGTAGTGATATGGGCTGCTTGGGGTGGAGGCGCGAGCTTGTTACCAACATTGATAGACAAGCTACGTTTGTTGTTGTTTTTTGTTTTCACACATGAATGGATTAGTGTCCCTCTTTGTTATCTTTGTTATCATCTATCACCATCCACTGAGTAGACAGGAAAGAAATATTTTTCTTTTTCATTTCTGATAGGAGCATTTTTTACTATAAACTCATTTTTCAACTTTTTTCACATTGAAACAAAAGACAATGACATGATTTTTCCTCAATTTAAGGAATTATTCTTGAATTTAAGGAAAATTCCCTTTAAGCGGCTTCCACCAAAACAAGCATACATTTTTCTTTACTTTTAAACACAACTGATTTTACGAATTGCAAGTAAATTTTAAAGTTTTAAAAAACTGGGTATTGTGTATTTTATAAACTGCAATAAATCATAAAAAACCTTTGAAAAAATAAAAGTCTCAAATGTGTCTAATTTGTTTTACAAAAACAAATATGTTCTTTTGTAACAAAAAGATATTTTGTTTTGAATTTTTGTACTATTTTTTAAAAACTCAAACATGTTTTTTCCAATTAAAAAAAAAAGTTGTATATCGACAGTACTTTTGTTAAATGATAAAACTTGTTTGTTTCTTATGTATTTTGTCACGCTGAATCTGAAAATAACCATCCCATTTTTCTTCAAAATGGATACATTAAAATTTTAGAAGATTTTTAAAGAAAATTGTCAGTTCTACAACTTTGTTGAATATAACTTTTTTTGTATCTTTTATGGATTTTAAGATTCGCAGAAAATATGAAAAATTTGTAAATTTTTACCCTTTTAAAATTACGGAATTTTCCTTCTAATGGAAATTCATTTTATTAAATGAGAAACTACAACTTTTCCTTATGTATTTTTTCACGCAGAATCCGAATATAATAATTAGTTTGATCTTAAAAACAATAAAAGATACAAAAATGAACTTGGTGCGCCCCATATTACACGTTCAGTGAGAATAAACATGGTATCGGATACACTGTCATCAGTACTTTTGCATTCAAGTCTCTTCAGTGAGTGACTTTAATGCATAATCGCTCGATTTGTGGTTGCAAATTTTCCATTTTTATTCATTTGTAATTATTACCAAATCAATATTTTTTTTATTTTTATACACTGCGAGGAAAATGTTTTAAAATTGAACGATTTTCTTTTTAAAACAGAGCTATGTACAGATTTGTTCAATTTTCAAACCAATGTAACAAAAAAAAATTTAAACAAAAAATTTTTTACTTTGCAATTGCTAAATTTTTTTATATTTATATTTAGTTAACTTTTTATTTTTTCAAATTCGAGACCGGGATTCGAAACCACACCTCCGGAGTTTGAAGTGCGCGCTAAACGCTCAACATTATAGTCTACTGTTAACATTATTTAACTTTAGACTCCGTTAAATAATGTTAACAGTAAACCATCCTGTTCAGCGTTTATGCATTTTATATACATATTTTGCATACTACTACAAGTATACTTCACATTTTTTTTAAAAACGCCCTAAAACTATACCTTAATTTTTTGAAAAATAGACAAAATTGAAAACATTGGTTTTAAAAATGATAAATGTACTGCAGAAAAAACTATGTTTAAAAAGCCAATTTAAAAACAATTTTTTTTAGTGTAGTGTTAAAATTCATTTAAAAAAAACAAAAAAATACAGTGACTCTCATAAGTACTTTGCATGTTATTTTCCATGTGCAGTGTCACCAGTATATTAGTATCATCGAATGAGTGCCAGTCCCCTTCAATCAGTTAAGTACACTTATATATATTTGCAAAATACGCAAATAACGGAAAATATGCAAAAAAATTCGAAAATGGCCAAATATGCAAAAATAAGCAAATGCACATCGATGCAATTTTAAAGCAAATTTTCTGATTTGTAAAGATATCTGTTTACGCTAAGAAAAACTATGCATTTGCATAAGAATCCGCATCAAATGTGATTTGCGGATTTTGTTCCTTTTTTACTGTGAAGATTGTGGGGGGGGCTTTTTCAACACCTCTTGTATTTTGAAACTGTGTATTTTTTGGTACAGATTTCGCATTACTTGCTTCCACTTATAAATTTCTTTCATGGTTCCACCACATTGACCTCCATAAATCTCAGAACAATGAATGTATTTACCGCTCATCAAATTGTTTAAATTGTAATCTCGATTGCAAATGAAAAGTTAATCGATTGGGAACATCCTTTCCGAATGAAATATGCTCCGGTCATCAAAAGTAATATGGTATTTGACATAAACTCTTAGCCGTTCAATCGACTTTATTTGATATCCTTTAACATCCTTTAATTTCCAATAATTTGATTGATTCGTTGCCATAATTTAGTTAGGATCAGAGTGAAATGTAAGCACTGACCAATTCTCACTCGTTCCCTGCTCGACCCCCCACAATCAATAAATATCATCTTACCTTTTTGCACAGCTTCTTTGCTTTTAATCATATCCGTCGCTCCGTTCCCCGACCCTTGGCAGCTTCAAATTTTTATGCAAAACTCAACTAGGAAACATATTGAATTTCCATTTCCATTTCTAGTTCTATTTGCATTTCCATTTTATTTGTGCTCCAACAAATCCAGCATTTTTCTTATGATAATTTCACAACTTTACTTAAGTAAAACCATTTAAATGTAAAATACACACAGCCTCCCGTACAGCCGCACAAACATTCGCAGTCACAAACACAATCGCACAACTCCAACGCACACACCAACTTATATTTATGCAAACTCAATTCCCAGCAACCGCCCGTAGAGAAATGAATTCCGCAATGAACGAAATTCATAAAATTCTATAAATTTGACGAAGCCTTGCTGTTCAAGGTATTATACTACTTGAGTAGAAAGGCGGCATTGGAAGAGGCTGGGCGAAAGTCAAAGGATAACGCCAACCACAATAATGGCAACAATTTATCTCGGAAGATACTTCATAAAATTACAACCACAACAATAACCAACATCAAAATTGCTCATCAATGAAATGGGGGGGGGTGAAGAAACAATTTTGGTTTTTTATATTTTCGATGGTTTCCCCGGACAATTTCAGTCCAGGCAGCAGTTCCAATTGGGGGAAAAACAGCGGGGCATAAAACACACAATGCACAATGTCAGCCAACTCCAGGACAAGCGCTTCCACGTCTTGACCAAGTAACGAACGAACTCGAGCTACTCACAGCCTCATCATATTCGAAGACTTTCACAGGCGCTCCGCTGCTCTGCCGCGGTTGATTGATGTGATTGATCAGGGGGGGGCTGGGTTGGATCAGTTCAAGGCCCAACGGCTGCTGTCGACTCTTAAAAAAGAATTCTGGTGCACTTGCCTGCACTTGTGTGAATGTCACAATATTAACGTTGCTGCCCTGAGTCCTCCACTCGATTATCGTTGGAGCGATATTGCATTCTTTCGATAAGAACTAATGAGCCATTATCGAAGTAATAGGTGGGCGGTGCGAGGGTTGGCTGTTAGTTGGCTATCTACTAAAAAGTTACACATACACACCACAACACATACATGCACAGCTGCTCACAGGCAGTGCTTCGCTCTTGTAGTTGGCTCTGGTCTACAATGAAAATGAATTCCGAAAATAACCAGATGACAACAGCGACAGTGGATGGCCGTTATTTGCTTGTATGTACATCGAACACTGTCCACCGTATGAGTTTGGGCATCATGTTGTGTGCTTTGGTTAATTTAAGGCTTCCGTGGCATTTCAAAATATTTCGAAATTGAAAAGGTAGATGATGAAGTTAATGATTAAAGCTTGAGGGTAGCTTAGATGGTCTCACAATTTTCCTTATACAATTAAATAAAATATTTGTCGGGCTCTATCTATATGTCCATCAACATGTGTGTGTGTGCGTGTGTGTGTCAGAAACCCCTACATTTTTTAGTGAGTGAATGCACTGTTATGTTTAAAAATTCGTTTAATTGAGAAATCTATAAAATAGCAAAAGTTCACTTGAATTTGAATTTACAACTGGTTTTTGTTTTGCATGAATAATTGGAGGAATTCACAATTTTAGCTAGTCTGAGTTTCCAGAAGCAAAATAATTGGCAAATTCAAATTTGGTCGAAATATTCCTCAGAAAACATAGGTACTCTGTTGGAGGAATGCATGTTTTACTGATGAATGCTTTTAAGCTGGCTTAATGTCGATCATGTGGTATGCAGGAGCCGGATTCTCGTTCTGTGAAGTGGTACAATTTGTTCAGATTTTATACACAAAACAACAAAGATTCAATTTGGTTTTGTGTATAAAATAAGAAAAATATTTATTAATTCACCGCTTTCTGAAACTAGAATTCCGACTGGGGTGGATTCTTCAAGGATTTACACTAACATGAAGAACTTCGTTAGCAATTTTGGCTGAAATGAATATTTTGTCGGGCAAATCCGACTTATATATACCCTACACCCAGTGTGACCAGAAGACTAAAGAAAAAAAATTCCGCTTTTGTTTGAAAGTGCAATATTTATATTCCACTTTAAAATGTTTATTTTCCACTGGGAAAATATATATACAAATTTTTAAAAGGAACACAAAAAATACACATAATGTGGCACTCAAAAAAAAAGTAAAATAATAATTTGAAATACACAAAAGTCAAATAACTGAAGGTAGTCCGTTTTGGATGACATTTGACGCAAAACGATGCTTTAAGCAGGAACTTTATTTATGGGTGAAATTAAAAAAAACCCTAACATTTTACAGTTGAAACTTATTTCGACTGTGAATATGCTCCTTAAAGTTCATGCTTAAGACAATGGCTTTTTTGAAAGTACTACGTAAGTACTAACAACTAATACAAATTTCTAATTGTTTAAAAACATTGCCAGGAACCGAAACGAATATCGGTTCCGGTTCTCAGATTTAAAAATATCGATTTCGTTTCGGTTCCGGTAACCAGACTTTCCAAAATATCGGTTTCTGTTCCACAAAAGACTAAATTAACTAACCAAAACTGGATGACAAGAAATTCCAATTAAAATTCGGTTCTCAGATTTAAAAAAATCGATTCTGGTTTCCAAAATATCAGTTCCAAAACCGGTTCTTGGCTGTCAAAGTTCTAAAATATTATTCTTTCCCGATAGATTTCAAAATTTTGTTCCGGCCTAATTCCTTTTAGTTCCCGACATAATTTCCAACCAAATAAAAACTAGAGAGTGGACTATCTTCGGCTATACCGAAGTTGAAATACCCCCACACAGTAGGAAGAAGTACCTCGAACATATAAAAATGTGGTCTCAAGACCCTATTTTGAGCCAATTATAGGTGATTTTGGAGCCCGGACCATGTCCAAAATCCATTTCTAAAAATTTCCAATTAAATCCACAAAAAAAAAAAAAATTGGTCTCAAGACCCCATTTAGACCCTTATATATGTGGCTTCGGAACCTCGGACCATGTCAAAAATACGTTTCTAAACATTTCCAATCGAATACAACAATAAAAAATTTTTACCTTTTTTTTCGGTGTATGGGAGCCACGCCCAGTTTTTGTCCGATTTGGCTGATTCTCGAACTTGATCTCAGTATTCACGAGAAGAACATGTACCCAAAGTTTCAAGTCGATATCTCCAAAACTGCGACCGCTATCGTGCGGACGGACAGACGGACAGACGGACAGACAGACGGACATCGCTAAATCGACACAGGAGGTGATACTGATCAAGAATATATATACTTTTCCATACCGGACACGCCTCCTTATGGGCGTTACAAACGTTGTGACAAAGTGAGTATACCCTGCCACAGTGAGTGTGGGGGTATAAAAGCCGCGTCTAAATGGGTTCAGTTTCTCAAGATAAACGAAAGTAATACAAATTTTGTGTAGGAGGTTGACTTGTTTCTTATCCGGTGTTACCCAATACAGATTATTGGCTGATGGTAGCACTCAAAATGTTTCAATTACTTTCAAGTTGATTACTACTACATCGAAGGCTAATTCAAGACATGTGCTACTGATATTGGTTGTCACTTTTAAGCTTTTTATTTGAGTGACCTTTGATTTGTAGGCTTGGCCATTGGAAACCTGTGTATATACTATCTACCATTTCTTAAAATCTACTACACTAAAAACAATTTTCGGGGAGACTCCCCGAAAGAAGGATGCCCGATTACCACCCTTCTATTCGGCTTTGAGTCCTATAGTTTGATTGCTGTCTAACCAGCGCATTGCTAGTCCTGCTAAGTATAAATTTAAATATTAAAATTGAATTCACTGCGGGTACACATTGTTGCGAGGATATTTTTGCAATTTGCGGTTTTCATCAACCACCAAACCTAACAAAACTTTCAATTTCCTCTGGCAATTTTGGAATTTAACTTGAAGTGAATATTGTATTTGGCTGTTGTGTATGGGTATTTTTTCGTTGTTCAACTTTCTGCTCCATTGATCATCACATTGTATTCTGGCCAATAGGGCAATTGGATGGAGAAAGTTCCTTTCCTTTCTTTTCTTGTTTGGTTTGGGTTTCATTTCTTATTTGGTTTTGATGCGTATAGCAACGAGACGAATCGATTTATGGAAACTTCCAACCCAAAGTTTGGCTATGATACGCAGTGAAGTGCAAAATTCTGGATACTACAATGCATGATAATCACTTCAAATTATCGACGAGATGATGAGCATTCGAAATTCAAAATGTTTTTTTTTCATTTTATTTTATTGCCATTTGAAATTTTGTGGTAACGTTTGAAGTGTACTTTTTGGCTCGACCAGCACATTGTGGGTTAATTGAAAAATTTTCGGAATTATTCTGCATCGTCGAATTATTTCCATGCGGTCAATTGATTTTCAATGCTGCTTTATGGCAGGGGCAGGCAGTGGATTTTGAGATTAGTGTTTACATAAAAAAGCAAAGCCATTGAGTGTGTTTGTATGACTGTGTGTGCATTCAATAACATTTTTATCACTGAGGGTATGTGTGCCAGGATGAAATATGTTTGAACTTTTCCCTTTTTTTTGTACAGTTGGCATCTATGAATTAGGACTGTATGAATGATGCTATAGCACACACACACACACACACGCAAATATAAATACAAATATACTCTTACATCCATTCGAGCATTTCAAGTAAATAAACAGTGTTGCCATTACTCTCGCTTTGTGTGTATTTTGGCATTTTTCCTTTAAAAAATATATAGAAAAACAACAAAATACACACGCACTCAGGCTCACTCTGTGCACTCACACACACTTCGCATTGATTGGATTTCGGAAGCTTCTGTGTGCGGCATCATCACAGAGAAAACTTTATTTGGCTTCAAACTAAATAAACAGCAACAAATTCGCTAAAATGCTTTCTGCAATACAAAAACAAAAAAGAGTCCTCCAGGAATATTTGTTGTTCACGTACACACGCACAAATGTGGGTGCACTCGAATTCGGCTTCGGCTTTTAATACAAAGTTCCTACTTATATCCGCCTGCTGCCGCCTCAATTGTCCTGTTGCGGCCTCCCCTCTCGCCAGAGCATCAGCAAATTAAAATTAAAAGAAAACATCGAAACTAATTTAAAATTTCATTTATTTTTATTTGGGCTTTGCTCCATCTGGCTGTCGGTTGTTCCGTGTGTATTCAGTTGGTTGTTAGTTTTGGCAATTCCTCGCTCTTCAGTTGATCAACTGCACCCGCCCAGCTGGATTTCTTTTACATGAATTGATGTTTCGGTGAGGCTAATTGGACGTTTGTTGTGGGTTGAGACACATTCGTACAGTTGCAATTTGCACTTGGCGGACTTTGGTCTTAAATTTTCAGGCCGGTCCCCAGTGAAATGGCAGCTATGTGGTTTATCAGTTATCCCAGGAATTTGGTTTGTTTTGAATAGTTTCGTTTAGAGAATCGCAAAAACTTTTTTACAGACTTATTCAAGTGACAGCAATTTGGTTTTTATGGGGCGGGTTTTATTATCCACTTAACTGAATTAACCTGGAAGACTTTCGCATGCATGGAAATCTCTTCAATTTCAAATCTTAAGTGTTTGGTTGAGGAATCTTAAAACGTTTAACTGTAAATAAATTAGTTTGCTCGGAAGAAAACCTTTTATTTAGACAATATGACTGCACTCAAAGAATTCATGATTTTTGGGAGTATTTGCTGCAAGTGTTGAATACTTTTAGAGGAAATACACTTGTGATTGTCGTAAAAATTTATTTCCTTTTCCAAATTTTTTCCTGGTGGAGTCATATAATTTTTTGGGATGTAACAATTTTCGCTATATAAAAACATACCACTGTAAAATAATCTCTAAAAATCCTTGAATTGTGTTGCGAAATAAAACGAATTCAATTCATGAAAATAAAAATATATTTAATCGCAGCAACCGAAGTAATTTGTCCAACTAGAACAGCAGCAAAAGTTTTACGGTTTTTTGTTGTCATTTGTAAGGCTATCCAAAAATTTTAGCTAAATTATGGGTACACTTCCCAATCACATTGGCTTCATAAAAAGTATTTAAAGGTTTTGCAAATATTTGTTTGATTTATGACGGAAGCTGATAGATGATAAATGTGTGTGCTACATTCCATTGAATTCGACATGGCGACAACAACCAATATTCTTAGAATATGCAAAAAAGTAAAGAATATTTGAGTAGACCCTTCCACACGTCAAAGTAAACCTAATCAAAATTTATTGGAATTTCAGAATTTGGAAATTCCATCGTTTAATTCAGGAATGTCACATACAGCAGTGACGAGCGCATATTTTGAAATACAAATTTATCATCGGCAATCGTACACTTGTGAAAAAAATGCGGTACGATTATGATTACATATTTCCAAATTATTTAGGTTTCGTAAAAAAACGTACCTAAGATGGAAACATTTTGAAAAAAATTTCAGCTTAATTTAATCATATCCCTATATATATTATATATATTATAAAACGGAGTGTGTGTCTGTCTGTATGTCTGTATGTCTGTATGTCTGTATGTCTGTATGTCTGTATGTCTGTATGTCTGTCTGTATGTCTGTCTGTTTGTCCCTCAATCACGGCTAAACGGCTGTACCGATTCTCTTGAAACTTTCAGGATAAATTCTATAGGTATCGACATGTAACATAGGCTATATGCGGTTGGGATTGGACAAAGGGGCGTGGCACCTCCCAAACAACACAAAATATGTCTACAAGGTAATTTAGTAACTATTGAATTGAATTTGAATAGAAAATTGAATAATAAATACGAAATTTAGCACAAAGTTGCATAATAACTTTTCCAAGCTTTATGTCAAATATGAGCATAATTGGACAAGGGGCGTGGCACCGCCCACACAACACGTAACTTAAATAACAGCTAACTAAGCAACTATTGGATATATTTTAATGAAATTCGGAATGGAGCTATATAGTATGTTTTCCCAGCTATGTGTCGAATATGGGAATACTTGGACAAAGGGGCGTGGCACCTCCCACACAACACATAACTTAAATACCAGCTAATTAAGCAACTATTGGATATATTTTAGTGAAATTTGGAATGGAGTTGTACTGCTATGTGTCGAAAATGGGAATAATTGGACAAGGGGCGTGGCACCGCCCACACAACACGTATCTTAAATAACAGCTAATTAGGCAACTATTGGATATATTTTAATGAAATTTGGAATGGAGCTGTATAGTATGTTTTCCCAGCTATGTGTCGAATATGGGAATGATTGGACAAAGGGGCGTGGCACCTCCCACACAACACATAACTTAAATACCAGCTAATTAAGCAACTATTGGATATATTTTAGTAACATTTGGAATGGAGGTGTACTGCTATGTGTCGAATATGGGAATAATTGGACAAGGGGCGTGGCACCGCCCATACAATTTTCTACCCCATATCACGGCTTTACTGATTTTATTGAAATTTTAAGGTAAAATTGTGTTAGTAATGGAATTTGCAATAGGGCATAAGAGGTTGGATTTCGACAACGGGGCGTGGCACCTCCCATACAACAAAAAACATTATTAAAAAGTAACTTAGTAACTATCGAATATTAAGTGGTCCATGCCACCAACTGCGCCCTTGCACATTTTTTGGGTGAATCATACCGGGTGGGATTACAACTGCCACCAATTGCGTCCTTGGACTTTTTTTGGCTGAATCATACCGGGTGGGATTACAGCTGCCACCAAGTGCGTCCTTGGACATTTTTTGGGTGGCTCATGCCGGGTGGGATTACAACCTGGTACCAAGTGCTTCCTTGGACATTTTTTGGGTGAATCATACCGGGTGGGATTACAACTGGAACCAAGTGCTTCCTTGGACATTTTCTGGGTGGCTCATGCCGGGTGGGATTACAACTGCCACCAAGAGCGTCCTTGCACATTTTTTGGGTGGATCATACCGGGTTGGATTACAACTGCCACCAAGTGCGTCCTTGGACTTTTCTTGGGTGAATCATGTCAGTGGGGATTACAGCTGCCACCAAGTGCGCCCTTGGACATTTTTTGGGTGATTCATGTCAGGTGGGATTACAGCTGCCACCCACCGCGTCCTTGGACTTTTCTTGGGTGAATCATGCCGGGTTGGATTACAACTGCCACCAAGTGCGTCCTTGGACTTTTTTTGGCTGAATCATACCGGGTGGGATTACAGCTGCCACCAATTGCGTCCTTGGACATTTTTTGGGTGAATCATACCGGGTGGGATTACAACTGCCACCAATTGCGTCCTTGGACTTTTTTGGCTGAATCATGCCGGGTGGGATAACAACAGCCACCAATTGCGTCCTTGGACATTTTTTGGGTGGATCATGCCGGGTTGGATTACAACTGCCACCAAGTGCGTCCTTGGACTTTTTATGGGTGATTACTACCGGGTGGGATTACAACTGGCACCAAGTTTCACGGGGGGAATAAACCATCAACTACAGCGCCATTGAAGTTGTCGCAAATTCCTATATATATTTATTTTAAAATTTTATACAACCCGTGCAACGCCGGGTATGTAACAGCTAGTATGTAATACTTCTATATTGCTAGTATATTCAAATTCAATTCCCTGGCATTGCAGTCCAGATATATTGTTATCTGAGCAAGACAACCGATTATGTATTTGGCAAAAACAACATTTCAATTTGATGAAAATCACAGGAGCGGATAAAAAATTTGTTGTCAATTAAAAAAGAGCTGAATTACAAAATTTTTATTGAAATATTTCCATCGAATATTATAATTTGTCTGTGTCTGTGAAATAATATAAAACAATGTCGCACCGATGCTTTTTGTGTGATAAAAAAGAGATCAATCGAAGAATATCGTTTTGTATTTTCAAATCCGGTCCTGAAGTCATTTGACAATTGTTTATATGTGTAAGTAGTCAATCAAATATACACAGATACTAATACATACAAAACCTGAGCATGCGCACAAATATTATTTGAATAAACTTGTCTGAATTGAATTCGGAATTCAAGCACATTGCGCAGATAGGTTGCTAGCAATATAGAAGTATTAAATACATGAATTTAATTAATATTCTCAAGCATAAATTAAAATAAAATGGAGCGATTGTGATTCAAAGTGTAACACAATTAATTAATCTCCGAAATGATTAAAGAAATCTGAAAATCATTTAACCAAACAATTGAACGTACTTTAAGTTGGTGGTAAGAAGACTATGATTATAATCTGATTATAATCAGAAGAATTTAATAGAAGAAACCAAAAGTACACTACGTTACAGTCGCCCATAACTTGGGGCGCCACAAATTACATGTTGTACAGAAAAACCGATTTTTATTGACGTTTGTTGTAAATTTCCAATCGAAACTGAATGTTGTGATTGTGGCAACAAAACGTTTAAATTTTATTGAAACTGCCCAATAATGAATTGAAACGGCACATTGATGAATTAAACTGAAAAGTTTTTGTTTTTCGACTGAAATTGTAATTTTTTGTGACTGAAATGTTAATGAATTGAGATGTTTTTGTTCACAAACTTTTTTTTAAAATCAAATTTTATCGAAAAAGATGGTTTTAATTTTATTGTTAACTAGCAGGGCCCGGTCCGCTTTGCTGCCCCTAAAAAAGTTATTTTTGCCTTTAAGGTTATAATAAATTAATGCAAACATTTGTCACATAGTTTTATTGGGAGCCCAAGTGCAGCATTTTGAAATATTGAATTGTATGAAAAGTGCTACGCCCCGCTGTCCAATTCCGACCATATGTAATATTGAACTTAGAATTGAAAGCATAAAATCTTTTTCCGTTGAAAAATGTTCATTAGGAGCCCAAGTGTAATATTATTTAAAATATTGAATTGTATGGAAAGTGCCACGCCCTGCTGTCCAATTCCAATATGTTGCATTGAAGGCATAGAACCATTTCCCGTTGAAGAATATTCAATGGGAGCCCAATAATGGCCCTTTGAAGTATTGAATTGTATGGGCGGTGTCACGACCCTTTGTCCAATTACGCCGATGTGTTGCATTTAGCTTAGAGTTGGAACCATGAAGCCATCTGCCAAATTTCGTTGGAAAACATTGTGTGGGAGCGCTATTACAGCATTTTCAAATATTGACTTGTATGGGCGGTGCTACGCCCCATTGTCTATTCCCGGCCATTTGTAGCCCAGATTATGGCTGGGTCTTATAGTATGTTCATGGCAAATTTCATTTTCTTGTGATCAAAAACGTCTGAGATATAGCAGTTTTTACAAACTTGTGGGCGGTAAAAGTGGGCGTGTCAAAACCTATCCTATGTCACGACTCACGACCCCTAGAACACATATATAAATTTTGGTGAGAATCGGTGCTGCAGTTTTCGCGTCTACTGGTGACAAACATACACGTCTCTTTTATATATATAGATTGTAGAGTTTGGCTCCAGGAAAAATTTTCTCCAAAAAAAATCCTAAATAATTTTGCTTATTCGATCAATAGTTTTAAACTCTCTAAAGACAAGACGCGTCGTTAATTTCTTTAGACGACACGACATTGACATTGACGCGTCGTTAAAAGGGTAGTCGACACCGTGTAGTCGACACGGCACAACGCTGTATCGTACATAAAAAAATCTACATTCAAATATTGCCACTATTTCGCGTGCTATTTTGTTGATTTTTTCAAAGTGATACCCTTTTCAAATCATAACCATGCAGTTTGGATTTTTTTTCTTAGTGTATAACTTGTTGAAAAGAAGAGAAACAGACGCTTCAATTCAATTACTGCAAACATCTCGGAGGTACCAATTTTTTACCCTTTTTTTACGCTTTTTATTGATTTAAGATTATTTTTTATTCAACATCACAGTTATTTTTACACAAAATTTGAAAATACATTTAATGTTGCTTTCAACGAGCCATTACTGCTTGAAATTCGCTCAAAATTGACTGCAGTATTTTATTTTTCGCTGGAGCTTTTTTTTGATTTGGGTAGGCAATGCTAGAAATGTTTAGAAATTCCCGGCGTGGTTCTCTAGACATTAATTTTAGCGCTCTTAAAGTGCTTAACCCTCTCTTATGTACTTCAATGATTGTTATGACTAGTATTAACTTAAAATAAAGTCTTTAATTATGTAACCGCGGCTGTTGGATCTGTTTGATCAAACAACAGACGCCCGCCGAACACAAATCTTATTTTAAGCCATTAAAACGACTTTAAATGATGACAAAATAAAATTTTTTCCAATTTTTTCGAAAATTCATTAGAATTGTATTGTCACAGGTAATGACGAAAGCGCATCTGGAAAACTAAATGAATCAGCAGCATTAACTAAAAAGAAGCTAAACGAACGTTTGAGAACATTTGTGCACCGAGTTCCGCTGCGTATTTTTACCTATGACGTTGTATTTCATTTCATTCAAATAACTGATAAGGATCGAGGAGATAGGAGATAGGTAGCCATAAACGGTGAATGAAAGAACAACAAGAAAGGCAATGACAGTGACGATGACTCAATATCCAAACAGTCTCGAGTGTCTTCTACAAAGAATGGAAGCTATGCTGGGGAATTCCAACTTCGGAAACAGTGACAAATTATTGACACAATTTGTCAAATGGAAAATGGCATTTTTTTTTCGTTGTACGTTTTGTTGTTTTGCTATTTCTTATACACATTTTGTTGTTGACAGTTAAACTGACAGATAAGAACGGCCACCGTCAACCCCTTTCCGGGCCGTTTGCAGCCTGCCAAGTGAACAGATGTTGATATATTTGCTTTTTTTTATTGATTTGTTTCGTTTCATATCGTTTCGTTGCTGTTCAAAGGCGTTTTTTTTTAATTTTTTTACACATTTATCTATTTTTAGCGGTAAAAACCATTGCTAAAAGTTTACATTAAAGTGCCGTTATCTTGCAATTTTTTCTGTTGAGATATATTTTGTATTTTGTATTTAATTTGTTCGCGAATGCGAACTCACGCGCGCACACAAGACTCTTATAAGACGAAGTTTCGTGCGGACCGTCTTCATTGTGCAACAAAGTTTCGCGTCTCAACATTCGTCGTAGTTCGACATTCACGAAATATTCGCAATAAAAAGAAAAAAAAAACTCAAAACGTCAAACGTATTTTTGCGGTAAAGGTTCATCATCGTCGCGAATCGCGTAGGGAATACAATTGTGTCCTTTCGTAATTAAATTGTGTCATTCCGGTAAGGATTGTTAAGTGAAAGTTGTTACGCTCCGCTGGAAAAGTTTAAAGTGAAACGTTAGGGCGCTTGGGGAAAAGTTTTGAGACTGACCCGAAAGTGGTGTTGTGTTGGTGGTGGCGTATGAGAGTGAATGAAAGTGTGTAATTTGGGCAATTATTTGAGAGAAGCCTTTGTTCAAGGATCTTTTAACAACACAACGAAGTGTTTACAATTTATTGCAAAGTTCTTTTTTTTCGACAAATAAAACTTTTAAAAACACATTTTTGTAAAATTTATTAGAAACTTTTGTAATAAAAGTGTTTTTATTTGAAAGTTCACAGGATTTTATGAGCTGAGTATGGCAGAGTGTAAATTGTAAATTGAGAACTTCTGGAAACATTAAAGATGTGCCTCAATTAGTGAAGAGTTCGTTAAATAGCAAAGGTGCTACATGGAGCTATTAAAGACTCCCAATTGCAATAAGTGACCAAATATACTTGGGGACCTTCGAGTATGTAGTTGATCAAAGCGATGTTGATAAATAGTAAAAACATTATCTTAAGCTTAAATATGCGGCATCTATCATTGCACAGTGCGACAGACACCCCCATGACTGAGACCAAAAGTTAAATTTGTGTCATTTTCCAAATTTTATATGTTTCATCACTGGTTTGCTTTTCGATATACAGCATGTTCACTATTGAGAGGACAAACCGACGCAAGTTGAAACATTTTTTGATAACCTTTTTCGATTAATTTTCGATAAATTTTTCGATTAATTATTCAGTAACTATTCGATAACTTTTTCTACAACTTTTTGAAGGTTTTTTTTTCATTATTCCCATTTAACTTCCGAGCCAACCCCATTTACATATTGTTCGCACCCATTAAATTTTGTACCACTTTCATTCCTTGCTTCTGGTACACACAAAAAAAAAGTTATAAAGTTATAAACTTGGGTTAAAAAGAACTTACATTAACAACAACATTTTTGATTATTTGAGCTATTTTATGCCGAATTGTGAAGATTTATTTGAACAATTTTTTTTCGGTTAATGCAACTTACCAACAACGCTTAATAAATTCAGGTTTTTCATACATTTTGAAAAGTTGTACGTTAACATCTTTTTGTCGGTTAATTTTACCGACGTTTTATTTCAGTGTAGTATTTCTAGATCATATCATTTACGTTTTTAAATTGAAAAATATGCTATTTTATTACTCATACGCCATGTATGCCAATATACTTTTTAACAAAAATAAAATGTTTCCCTGAACTTAAGTCCGAATCCCATTAAAGGGTGTTGGTTAACATATATTTATGAGATTGAATAGTAATTTTACCAATTTAGATAGAAATCTACCAAAGTGACAATAGGCTGGTGCATCTTTACTGTTTAATGTGGGGTCGCTGATCATGAATCCGTGGCCCGTTCAGCTCCGCCCGGCCCTGGTCAGTAAAATTAACAAATGCCGATAATTTTTTTTAAGCACTTCAAATTAGTGTGGATACACTAGTTTGGTTCATGTACATTTTCCAAAGTTTACATTTGTAGATCAGTGTAGGTAATGAAAGTGGATTGATTTCCCAAACCAATACAGAATAGATTCCTGCCGTTCCCGACCAAATTCCGCACATCCATTCTCAACTTCTCTCTTTTGAATTAACATTTTCCATGACATTCCCGCCACACAAACTTTCCTTCAAATATTTTGTGCGAAAATATTTTGCCAAATTCTTTTTCTACCAACATTTCTTGACGTATTCGAAAGAGTTTTTCAATTATTGTTTATGCAAATTAAGAGAATTAAAGAAATTTATAATTACGAAGTCAAACAAATCCTTAATGCGACAGACCTAGAATTCAAGCCAACCAATGGGAATGAAAAAAGTACATGTAAAAGGCAAAAAGAAAAATGAAAACACAAAAAAGCACCCGAGTCAACGAAAATATTGAAACAACAACATGGCAACCCATTAAAGTTTTCTCAACGTTCTCCACATAAATTAAAAGTTTGCCAACTTCTTAGCGCAAGGAAAAAGTCAAGAAGACCCCGACTGCTAAGGGACGCTAAGAACAGAAGATGGCAAGAGCGGAAGTGAAAGTAAAGAGTCCGAATAGCCACCAAAGAAAAAAAGCGAGTAGCAAAAAGTTACCAAAGTGGTCAAAGCACTGCTTCTTCAGCTGAGCTTGGCTTCTCCTTTGGCCCAATTGGCCAACTCAAAAGCCACAAGTCCGAAAAATAATACAGAGCATATAATAAAAGTCGAATAAGCCATAAAAATAATTTAACAGAAATATAGAAATGTTTATTAGAACGCAAGCGGGAAGTGTAGTCAGTGCAGCAGATGAAGGCAGAAAGTGCCGACCCACCCCTTTGTGCATACTTTGCCGTCGTTGGTGTTTGGTGGTGAGGTGGACCGTGCCAAAAAAACACGCCAATATAACTTTTGACCAAGAAAACAATTTAACTTTCTAATTTGCACAGCGGGACTTTAGGGGGGGCCATGTGGTATCTGCGGTATAATGCAAAATCTTTATGCTGATTTTTCGCTTTTTGTCTTCTTTCGTTTGCAGAATTTACGCGTACGTGTGCTGAAAGTTTGAAAGCAACTGGGCGAAAACTTGCTAGTAATTTGCCAACAGAGAGAGAGAGAGAGAGATACCGGTCTATTCACGCCATCAGCAAAGATGAATCGGTTGAGCGCAGCTGTCGGTGATTTCCGGCCAGAACGGAAATGCTTTTCCATTTCCGGAAGTTTGCTGTTGATGCTTTTGCTGTTAGTTTCACAAGCTGCATGTCGTCCACCGGATGAGAGCGACTCGAATGCAAACGACGAATACACGGACGTGGACAATGTTGAGGTACGTGTGCGAGCGCAGTCATTTCAATTTCAATTTCATTGCGTTGTGTTTCTTATGGTATTTACAAAATGTATTTGCAGTGGCATGACGTGAAGGTGGTGGATGGCATAATGCACGAGGACCACCCGGTCATCATGTACAAGGAGGATTTCGTTAGCGAGGATTTCGGTGAGAATTTTCGGGCGAATGTACTTCCACTTTATCCTCCTTAACTCTGTAATCCTTTTCACAGTGCCCAACAACAACTCGTCCAGCGAAGCGAACTCAGAGGCCACTCCGGCCACACGGCCCACACGCAAGTACAAGGACATTGCCCATCGTCGGCATCGTCTCAATCGACCGGAAACGGAAAAGTATCACGCCTTGAAGCCAGAAAAGATTTACTTCGACGTACTGCCACAAGCGCCCGTGGTGGTGTCTGACGATTCGGCGGCCAACGATTCGAAATTTGATCCCAGCAAAATACACGCGGACTTTGTTTCCTCGATTGGCGAGGCCAATCAAGCAGACGCTCCTTCGAAGGAACTGCTGAACAAACGCCCGAAGAAATATCGCTCGCGTTCACGTCGCGACGTACACCACGAGCACATTGTACGCAAGCGTAATCCGCACATTTCGTACGAAGCGGCCTATGGAGCGAACGGTGTTGTGGGCCATCAAGGTATACTCTACAGAAATTCGCTGGCTGACTCTTATCCACGCTACCATAAGTAAGGTGCAATGCAATGGCTGTTGAGTAGGATTGATTGCAATTTTAAATTTCATTTGTCAGACACTCCACTCCAGGCAAGTTCTGGAATGGTCTTGGTACCAAGGTCAATACGAGCGGCGTGGATGAAGTAGATATTGAAAACCGGTTCGGTGGCCTGGATGAGACAGATCGCGTTGTTTGGGGCCGTGCTCCACGAAGTAAGTTTGTGATTTTGGCAATTAATGAGAAAATGGCTTTTATGGACCATTTCGAATTTACAGCTAGACGCCCGCCCGTGCAAGCTCAGACCGCTCCGCCAAGGGATTTCATCATGTCCATTTTTACAAGTAAGTTTCCAGCTTAGAACTGAGTTCAAGAAGCTCCTTAATCCATCTGACAATTTTACGATTGCTCCAGCTCCAGCTCCAGGTCCAGCTCCAGGTCCAGCTCCAGCTGCTCGCGTAACCTCCAGACCGGTAGCTGCTCCCCGTCCGACATCACCACCAGTGGTTGAGGCCAGTGCACCCGGCGTGTCGCAGTGCGTTTGGGCTATTGTCAGTTGCTGTTCGGTGCGCGACAATCAAATACGTTACAATTGCTTCGAGCAACTGGGCTGCCGCGGAGCCTTCTGGGACTTGAATCCATGCGCCGACAATGTACGCGACTCTGTCATTGACTTTGCCAGTGAAATTTACAATTAGGCTCTCGCCGCACAGCGCAGGTGTATTGATTTCGTGCGTGTGCTTCCTGTTTCCGGTAATGGACGCAGCTACCGGTTCCATTGTATTTAAAGTTTAAATTAATTCGCTGCTTTCGCTATGAGCCTTCTATTTGTTTTAACTTTTTAATTTAAATGTTTATAATTTTAAGTTACTATTACGCAATCACGCATTGTTTCAATTTATTTCATTTTAAACCTTCCGTTTCGTTCTTGTGCAATTTGTTGTGATTTATGTAAGTGCATTTAATATTTAGTTTTAGGTCAACAAAACGAAACTAATCAAACCTCGAATGGATCACAATGAAATGAAAGTAACAATAAAAAGGTTAAAAAAACCCCAAACCACAAGTGGACTTTGTTTATTTGAGCCTAAATGGTCGATGTGATGCAAATCACCGACAAAGGCATAAATTCAATAGTACTTTTTATATATAGATATTCCCACTTTATTCCCGATCCGTTTCAATATTTTTTTCCAATTCCACTTTGTTTCAGTTCTTTTCGTTCCCGACATTATTTAAAATCAAATATAGGAAACGGCGTCAAAGTCAGTATGGCGATGAGTAAATGAAAATAAAGAAATTTGGCTGCCATTTTGTATGGGAGGTAGGCGTCTTTCTTATCCGTTTTTTTGATCATTTCCACTTCGACATCATTCTCGATTCATTTCCTAATTTTGTTCCAATCCTATTTTTGTTCCAGTCATTCCAATCATTGCAAAAATAACAGTAATACCAAAATTTGGAATCGTTAGCTCAATAGCTATGGCAGTTATCGTGCGAAATGACAAACAGACGGACAGACAGATATAGCTAAATCGACTCTGGACAATATACCCAGTGTGCTGGAACCCTAAACGACCGCAGTCGTTTCCAACTTTTTGAAACTATTAATAGAAAACTTTTCTATTTTCTAATTAAAGAAATTTGCATGCACCTCCAAGATTCGGTAAATATATTTAAAAATAATATGAGATATTATTATTTACACTGCATAATGGTAAAAATGGTCGAGTGGTTTGATGTAAATTCTTATATAGTTTTGTCAACCTACAATTTTTTTTCAAATTAATTTAAAATAAAAAGTTTGGAATATTTGAATTTAAATCAGTGGTCGGCGCTCCATAGCCTCCCGAAGCCGAAGGTAATCGTATTTTTCACACAACCTTGTTCGGAAATTCACACGCACGCGAAAGCGGTTTGATGAAAGCATGCTTTAACTGCAGTCAGGCTCAGCTTGACCGCACACAAGCACATAAAATTTTGTGTGCGTGCGTTCGGGTTTGATTCAAATGGATGTACCATGATTGTGTTTTAATGAATCGATATGTTTTCAAATTGAATTAAAAGCTAAAATGAAATACAAATTGATTCAAAAGTCTTCAAGTGATTTCACTCACAAAAATGGCAATCACTAAAAGATTGCATTCCTTTGACTTACGAATGAATGGAATCTTTAAAGAATTGAAAACAAACTTCAAGGAAATGAATGCAATAATGTGAATTAAAAAAGACCTACGAAAACACAAACATTTTTTATTCTGTAGTTTAAAGATAGCAATCATGATTTGTTCGTGATTTGTTCATCATTTGATGAGACTTCAAGGGAATGCAATTTAAATGATTGAGAATAATTTGTTGTACAGTGGCATATTTATGAATTTTGTAGGCGTGGCAGTATATTTTCACAATCAACCCTCTGCTCACCCAGCACCAAGTCCAAAATTTCAGCAAAATCCCTTGAATGAAGCCAGAGTTGTAGAGCTTTCAAAACATTTACAAAATTTCAGCGAAAATGGGCACAAATTATATAATTTTTGAATTCCGTTCTTTTGCATTCTACTTAAAATCAATGGTAATGCTGCTGAACCCAACACTGGCATTGAGAGATTTGAATTCTAAGTACTTTCTAAATATAATCCGGTGGTCAGTTAAGGATATTATTTTACAAAGCTCCTGTCATTGAGTTAATAATAAATCTACATTGAGATGATAATTTATATAAATTACACTCAAAACTAATTACATTTACATGTTCGTATAGTAATTATGAGTATATTTCCATAGGAGTTAATTGGACCTAGTAAAATGTTCCGCAATCTTCTTCAACTAATTAATTTAATAAAGTTTCTATTATGAATGATTGCAGACCATGTAGGTACATATTTGTAAATAATGGTCAATGCGGTGCAAGACATTAAATTAAACGAAATGCACAGCACCACAAACAAACACATAAATACGATAATACAACTCCAGAAATGGTGAGTAGTGAGTACATGGCTAATATTTTCTAATATTACAAATACACAAATTGCAAATAAATAATTTGCAAAGACAAATCGAAAATTCATAACCTCACAAAATGAGTATCGTAAATTCTCAATTCAATAAATCAAGTCAAGTCAAGTTGTGTTGCTGTGTTGCTGTGTTGTGTGCTGTGCGCTTACGAGCAACGTGAATGCCATTTCGTGTAGAATTCATATTTTAATTACAACACGTCGTCGAAGGAAACAACAATCGAAGCAACAACAACGACAACAACGACAAAGACGAGAGTAAAATGTCACGCTCAGAGGTAAACAGCGGAAACGGAAATGATGTTATATTGTACGAATAGATGAAAGTAAAGTCTGGGCGAATGGCAAGCGGTGAGTTACTTGCACAAATTACGGATGTAGTAATTGCACACGAGTACATGTGACGCGCATACAATTTATTAAATTTGTTGCTCTAATTTTTGCAGCACTAAGTCACATACAACACTCCCATCCCACCCCCACTCTCTGTTATTTTGGTCGAGTGAATTAAATGTCTGCAATAGGAATTGCCTAATCCCTGTTGCTTAACTACCACAAATCCCTGCTGTGCCATGTTGAAAAGCTCAGCATGTGGCTTTTGCCGTTTGAGTCACCCAAACTATGCACACACATTTATGTACCCATGAATGTATATGATTATGGGCAGCAGCAAAATGATGTCAACGAGTTGAACCAATTTCAAATTTAAAGCAAGTTAATGAAGGAAATGTGTGTCCGACAGCAAAATGAATCAATCAATTTCACAAATTCAAGCAGTTAAATTTTGCTAAACAAAGCCCAAGTTCTCTCTCCAACAAATCGGTGTGCTCTCCTACAGAGTTCACCTTTGGTTCAATTCTATTGTGTCCATGGTACGCACGTGGTCCTTTTTGGCACACTATTCTGTGGCCAATTTGCCCTGCTTAAATTAACAAGTTTGTCCAAATCCCTCCTAGACATTCTAGTTGAAATTAACTTTAGATCCTTCATCATCTCCCAGGAGTATGTATTTGCCGCTGTAATTACCCATATGTGAGTGGATTCTGTGCGGGCCCGAAATGGTTGTTCGGGTTGATTATTTTGGGTATCTCTTTTGGGGATTTTTGGAATTCAGCCATTGAGCCTAATGGATTTACCTCGGGAAATGAAATTAGTTTGTTTTGGTTGAGGGCATACAAACACACACGCATTGGTTGTATCTTCGGTAAGTTGCAATTGGATGTTGAGGTGATTTCTTCGTGGGGAGGTAGGTGGTCACCACAGAGAGTTGAACAGTTTTATTAAAAGCTTACAGAACTTTTTATTGTACAGCGATGACACATTTTAGTTTCCATTTAGATTTATTTCCTGTCTTTGCCTCATTTTTTTTTAAACTTCTTTATTGACGACGCTTAGTATTTCAGTTGACATCACGACCCATTGCTAATTTCGTCGATCGGTCAACGGGAAGCCGTGGCACATCGTACCTGAAAAATTCCTCAGTTGTATGGGGGAGCCAAAAATCAAACTCCAAACTTTATAAAACTTTATTTACAGTATCGTAGTTTTTTCCCATACAAATTCGAAAAAAAATCATTAATTCGGTTATTAATGTTAAATTCTACGAAGTTTGTTTCTTGGTTAACCATGCCCACCTGAGCATACCGTAATTCCAAGAACAAACTAGAGAGACCTCAAAATTATCGATAAACCATTCAATTATACTTGGCAGGACAGCCCACATTTTGTCAATCTCGACAGGAGAATCGACCCGAAGTCACATCAGCTGCAGCAGCAACAAGCATTAATGATAATGAACGAACGCCAGTGATTCAATGGGGGCGTACAGGAAAACTCATTAAGAAGCGTTTAACCAGCGCAAATACGCGACTACAGCGTTGACGGCAATGTCAATCATTCGCCCTATTTGATCACCCGTTCGCCCTCTTGACACAAATGAATCGATGGTGAGCGATTAAGCAGAAGGGCACCAAAGAACACTGCAATTTCCTACAGGTCCCTCACTGTCCCCTCTCCCTTTCACCGTTTTTGTGTTTCCTATTATGGTACAAAATGAAGTATGTAATTATTGGGGGTACTTACCGCTGCCGCTGTCGTATGACTTGGTGGTGGAGCCGCTGGTGTTTGAGCGTTTTATCTCGCGCCGTCCCATATTGACTGTGGCGGGCGTCTGTTGATGTTGCTGCTGTTGCTGTTGTTGTTGTTGTTGCAGCTGCTGCAGTTGCTGATGGTGTATTTGGTATTGTTGGTGCTGTTGGTGTTGCTGGTGTAGTAGTTGGTTGTAGTGGTGCTGCTGGTGGTGGTGCTGGTGATGGTGTAGGTGATGGTGCAAGTGATGCCCTTGGTAAATGGGCGAACTGCTGGCCGATGCGGTACCCGCTACGTTTCCTGCCGCCGGTGAGCCTGGAGTAAGGGCTGCCGCTGCCGTTGGTAGCGATGGTGTGGAAGATGTTGCTAACAGCGCTATGGGCGGGAACTCGAAATAGTTCACTTGCAATTGATTGGTATGGGTATTGGTTGTTGTTGTTGCTGTTGGTGTTTTCGCTGTTGTTGTGTTTGTGGTGTTGGTATTGGAATTGGAATTGGATCCTCCAGCTGCTGCTGTCGCTGTCGCTGCTGCTGCTGCTGCTGCTCCTGATGATGTTGTGATTGCTGTTGTTGCGCTTGCGGTGTTGTTGTCGGTTGTGCGATTTGTGTGGCTGCTGCTGCTGTTGTTGTTGTTGTTGCCGGTGCTGGAATTGCAGTTGACGCTGTGCGGTGTGGGTGGTGGGGGCGGACAAGCGTTGATGCTGCTGTTGCTGCTGCTGGAGAATGATGGTTTGCGCAGTGATGATGGTCTCAACCCTTTGACAGGGTACAATGGGTACTATCGGCCGGCAACACGAACCCAATCGCGGTGTTCACTGTTATACCAAATGCCTGAAAGTATGCACAAGAGATTTCATTTCATGAGTAAAACAATCACCAACCGCCCAGTACTCGTTAAAGTCAATTTAATTAAAAAACAAAAATTGAAAGTGTTCATTTCGTTCCCTTGATGAGAAGGGGGGAATTCACGTTAACTGCATTTAACGAGTTCATTTTTAAGCTGCACTTTTAGGCGCGCCACCACGGAAAATCCCATTTCGTAATCGCAATTCCAAAAAATACCCACACACCAAAATTTAATTCGATTTTACATTTAACGACAGCGACGATGGAGTTGCTGCCCTCGGGACGGCGAAAGAGTGAAGGAGCGCCACTGATGGGTGTAACGGCATCAGTGGCTCACCATCCACACTCACACACTACACCGCCATACTGTAAAAGCGGTTTTGTATGTCGGTCGTTGCCGGGCCATTGTTGTGGCAAATCAATTTGACGCTTTTGCATTTTCCCTGTCGATGGGAATATTTTCGCAATTAATTTGTGCCCTCCACCGTCTGGTGGGCTGCGTCGGTTGGTCGTTAGTCAGTTGGTGGTAGCCTTTTTGCATGGTGTTGCGCCTGTTTAAGGACTTTAATGAGTTTCGATACTTACTCCAATATACTATTGTTGTCGGGTTGGTTGTTGTCGCTTTTGTTGCTGTACTTAATGTGTTAATAAAATGTTTGCCGTAATGAAAAATAAACGTTTTTAACAGCCTCGCCATAAATGCAGTTTAAAATTTTACTAACAGCAGGCGTTTAAAGTGCCGCTTTCCACGCGAATTGAAAGTGTTTTATGAAAAATTTCATTATATCACAAGTCGTTAATTGTTTACTGGTGGGAGGGTGGATGATGTTGTAAGCGGTGTATGTAGTCTTAGAGAACAGTCTTCAATGCATGTGGATAAATTGGCTTCGTTTGAAGTGGACGTTATACTAGCACATTAAATTTCTTCTTTTCTACCAAGAGTGGCAAGCCTAGTGGTGAAAGCTTCTGACTTATGGTTATTGTAGGGCTCGATTCCTCCCATGGGCAAAATTAAAAGAAATATAAACCAAAAAATTACCGCTATTTCCCTTCAAGCAATTCACAGGCACATGTTTTGTTTTATTAACCTCGACCTAAGTCCTAAATTAGGCTATGTGTGTATGTATGAATTTATTGTTGTCACGTAACTGAGAATACAACTGAGTCTTAATCGGAATAAGTTAGCTGTGGTTCACTTAAAATTTCATTATGAAAATATAAATAGTTTGCGTTCACTGCACTTTAAAAAAAGTTTATGTTTAAAAAATCTATTCTTAAAAAAAACTGGTTTCAGTAAAACAAAAAACAATTTTTATTTATCGGGATCCCTGGTTTGAACTCCCTAAAAGATACATTTAAAATAAATACAAATACAATACAACTATATACATATCGATAATTTAAAGCACAACCATCCTATGTCCGTTTTCATGAAAATCGAGTTTTTGCCATTTTTGGATTCCTGAGAAGAAGCTGCATCGAATAGGCTACCGGAAGTGGTTAAAAAACAAGGAAATAAGGAAGTTCTATGTCCACAGTAGGATTTATTTCGTGTGCACAAAGGCGCAATGTCCAAATTTTGAGTTGTTGTCTTTGCTTATTTCATAAAAATATAAAAAAAGGTTTTTGTATTAGATTTTTGACACATGAAAATTCCTTCATTTTTATTTTCAAACTGTGAAATTTGATTGTTTGATATGAAAATACACCAGCTCCATCTAGTGTTTCAAGCAATAAATTATTTTTGGTTTGTGTTTTTGATAAATAAACAAATTCAATTTCAAAGAGCGCAGTTATACTATGTCCCGAAAATTGTATTGGACATAGTATAGTTGGGCCTCTTAGAACTCAAAATAATGAAATTTTGTATGGAAACAAATTTGAATGTCACAGAAGAATTCCATTTAATTTAAAACCATGACGAGTTTTCACTCAAACTTTTTTTCAACACTCCATAGATGGATTAAGCTACATAAGAAAAATAGTGTACCCAGAGAACAGAACTGCAATAAATGAAAAATGAATTTCAAAACTTGTTTTTCGTTTTCTACAGTTTGGGAAAAATTGATATAGGATGGTTACGCTTTAAGGTATCGATATAGTGGACGCTAAAACTACCTCACCGATTTTCACCAACATTTATATATGTGTTCTATGGGTCGTGTTCTATGGCCGCCTACAAGTTAGAAAATGCGTATTTCTCTCATACTTTGGTTGCGGTTGCTCATCTGCGAATTGTGTGCTGCCACTTAATTTCTCCCCACCCAAACAGTGTTACCATATCTGCGGCTTTCAACTTCGATGTAATTTTTACCTTTTGGTTTCAGGGGAAAAATTGCTTTGGGATAAGTTTAACAATGCAGCTATAAAAGTTTTTTAGGCCCAGCAAAAGGGCGACCCCCTTTGCTAGTAAATATATAAATAAAATTAATACACTTTTTTGACTAAAATATAACAGAACACTGCACTGAGGGAAAGAAATAGTGAAATCAAATGAAAATGTATTTAAATCAAATATAAACGTATTTAATAGTGCTCCTACACACAAAAAAAAAGTCGGTAAATCTAACCGAAAAAGACGGTTAAAACCGCTCCAAACGACGGTTAAAAACGTTGGTACGTTTAACCGAAGAGAGATGGTAAATATATTGCACAATTTTTGCAAATTTTAGTCAGCAGGTAGTTACTCATATGCTGTTGTTGTTGTATAAAAAGTCACAGTCTTAATCTGGTTTAAGCGGCACTCGAGCTTGAACCCGACTATACGAAATCATCATTAACAAAATGAGCTCGCAAAATATGAAATTCGTTTTCATATATTTTTAAATTTTATAAGTTAACCACTTTTTTTTGGTATGGAGGTTCAAATAAATCGAACAACTATAGAACTAGAGAGTGAACTATATTCGCCTATGCCGAAGCTGAAGTACCATCACACAATATGACCTATTTGGAAGTACCTTGAACATAAATATTTGGTCTCAGGACCCCATAGGTGGATTAGGAACAGCAAATCATGTCAAAAATCGTTTTCTAAGTATTTCAAATTACATCCACAAAAAAAAAATTTGGACACAAGACCTTATTTTGATACATATATATGTGTGGTTTTGGAAGCTCGGACCATGTCAAAAATCCATTTCTAAACATTTCCAATCGAATACAGCAGTAAAAAAGACTTGGAAAATGTGGACCTTTTTTTCGTTATATGGGAGCCCCGATTAGTTTTTGTCCGATTTGGCTGATTCTCGAACGTGATCTCACTTTGGAAAGTTTGAAGTTGATATCTCCCGAACTGCGACCGCTATCGTGCGGACGGACTGGCGGCCAGCAGACGGACATGGCCAAATCGACTCAGGAGGTGATGCTGATCAAGAATATATATACTTTTCCATACCGGACACGCCTCCTTATGGGCGTTACAAACGTTGTGTCAAAGTCCTGTCACAATGTGTGTGTGGCGGTATAAAAATATATAAAAATAAATTGCGCATCATTTTTCAAGTGTACGCAGAGAAGCTGAAGGACAAACCGGTGCTTTTTCAATTGTTAACTTAACCTCAAATGGTTTATCGAACCGAACTCAGGGCCGTTGGAGTCAATTTGTTAAGTACGGAATTTACGGACTTATTTAATGTTGACAAATATAGAAATTTTAAATCAATTTATTATGAGGCATTAGGAGCAATCTATATTGTACGAGCGAACACAGGAACAGTTCAGTGAATTTAGTGCTGTGGCGTGGAGGAGTACAGCATCTGTGTGGAGTAGCTTCGTGGTGGAAGTTAGACGAATCAGTAACAACATTGGCAGATAATCGTAATTTCATTGCAGCGCAAATTTATTGAATTCTTAGCAGACGTTCGTTGGAAACTGTACACGAAGCGATAAAAGTTGATAGAAAGCACGATGAAAGCTGTAGCGCAAATGCAATCAAAATATATCAAATAAATCGAATTATTGCCACAACTTTGCAGCCGCATGTCTCACAAGGGAATAAAGGAGTGAATAGCGTTTGATGCACTCCGGGGTTGAGGGCGCCAATTGCTAGAAAGGAGTACTTCAAAAATGGAATATTGAATTTTGAAATAAAATTTTAAATTGATGAAATCAACACAAGATCAAATTTCCTTTTCAATTTTAACCTTAAACAAACGAATGCCAAGTTGTCAGAAGAACTGACCTTACTCAAATTGGGCAAGGAAAAAGGAAAAATGTACCTTTCATCAACGCTGAAAGAGGACGAAGGAATGTCAGGTGTAATGAATTTCAATGTGAAACTTTGACAACACAACTACTTTCTTTTCACGCGCCCAAGGCAGGGCGGCTATCCTTTTTCAAAAGCTATTTCTTGGCGTTCGCCTTTTTTCAGCACCTTTCAATAAACACAGAACACACGCACACACACATTCATATACATTAGAGTGGTTCTTATTTTTGATTTTTTCGAAATTGAACAAGTGCATGTCCCAGTTCCTTACAAAAAAACCGAACAATCAAAAGTGCCTGTAAAGCCCAAAAGTTTGAAAAATCGGGGTGGTAGAGTACAAAAAAAAAGTTAATAAAAAGACGTTTCAAAAGCTGACAAATACGATAAAAACACCCAACATTATCCATGGGTGGTCGACACCCCCGGATCAATAAACCAAAATTTTGTTCTCTTTGGCTTGGGGGTCGGCTGCCCAAAATGGATATTTATGGTTTTTTCTCGTATTATTGTGATTCTAAAACGCATTTTGGATAGGCACGTTTTGCAGAAAATAAAAATAAGCACCATTCTAATATGCTTTCATACCTAGAAATGCTACAAATACAGTTATAGTACAAGAAGAAACAACAACGAAGAAGAAAAAAAGTAGGATGAAAATGGGATTCATGCTTACACAGCAGCTTCCTCCATACATATCCTTAACGTTCGAACGCCCTAATGCGAAACGACATTATACAAATTCATTCTTCCACATTCATTCATGCAACCATCCAATTCATCTACAAACACACACACACACACACACACACACATAAATTCACATAGTGGCCCTTTCGACGAATCGGTTTGGTTCGGTTCGGTTCTGTTCGTTTCGATACCATTACCATAATATGACAGAAGATACGAGCGACTTTATTGAAGGGACATTGACAGAGACGCAGACGCAGACGTTAACGTAAACGTAGATGGATAGTCGAAGGATTAAAGCGTCAAATTGTGTGCTGTTCTGCTGTGTTGTGTTGTGATGTGTTGTGTTGTCTTGTGTCGAGCGTGAATGGAGAAGCGAGGATGTTGCGAAGGCGGTGCATGATGACAGCACTAGGTAATGCACGAAAGACGAATTTAGCGGAATATTTTTCTACTCTATCTCGTACAATCTCGCTTAATCAATTCGTTTGCATCGGTTTATCGCCAACGAACGGAACGGAAAAGGAAACGAAAATAAAGAAATTTCAATACGAAAACGCTGAGCAAGGATCAACTTGGAAGTGGTTTTTTCACTTATGTCAAATCAAATTGGTAAAAATACATTCACAGAGAACGCAAAAGTTGGTCGTTGAAGAAACTCCTTTGTGTGGGTCACTTAGCACATGCTAGCTTATTGATTTAAATAAATTGCAATAAACCTGCACACAAATTGAATTGTAGTAGGTTTCTCTATTTATGCAAATTATTTTTAATGGCCAGATATCATATTCTTGTGGTAACCGGAGTGGTTGCATTTGTGTTGAAAATCGACACCTTTTTACAAAAATGTAGTTAGAAATCTTAATGAAAAATGATTTCGTTGGTTTCATATTGAAAACAAGTGAGTAAGTTTCAGTCGGTCAAAGCCGACCCTACACCTACTGGTCCATATTGGATCCGCCATCTTCAATTTTTAAATTTCGATATCAAATTCGAAATCAGTGACCCCAAAAACCACCATATACTAAGTTTGGAACTATTTCGGCAGAATTATGTCACACATTTTACAAAACTCGATTTTCAAACAAAGTTTAGAAAAAGCGGAAAAAGCCCACCTACTGTCACCTTAAGGCTTTGAGGCTATAACTTTCGTTTGAAACATAATTTTGCGGAGATGTCGGGTTCTTACGAAAACTACCACCTTAGCAGTCGATCTAGCAAAAGTTTCAAAAATCGACCCTCCAAAGAAGGTGCCCAGCTACTGGCACCCATTTACAATTCGCTGTAAACAATCGAAAATGAAGCATAAACCCTAGTATATAATTTGTATGTGTTGTTTATTATTCCAGTGGTTCACTCTGACCATTTGAACTGAAAAAAATTATTCGTGAGATTTTATTAGCAAAATAAATCGAAATAAGTGAAAAAATGGATTAAAATTATGTTTCGCTGTCTTCAGCTTCTCCCCTCATATTCAGTACCGCAGTTTTTGCAAGAGAAATGGCTACTTTGCATGTTGGCAGAAGTGAACGTACGATGTTGGCACGATGTTGCGCCAAGGGTGCCAGTAGGTAGTCACTTCTGCTATTCTGACAGAATCCCAGATTCTTCATCCGAATTTCACAATAATGTTCCATTGTTTGTCGAAAACATGAAGAATAAAAACACACTAAGAATTCCATTCATATTTACCCTTCCATATCGATGAATAACACTTGAAAATTCACTTAACAAAGATAAACGCTTTTAGATCAGATTTTGATGGATGCCAGTAGCTGGGCAGTGCCACTAGGTGGAGACCCTCTCCTATTCGTAGTTCCTGTGACCAATTTCTTTTTTCTACTTTTTTGAGGGCTTACAAAAATCTTAATAAAATCCGTTCAACTAACAGTTTTTGTGGAGTGAGGTAATAATGACATTTAAGTTGTCTCGTATATCACATTTTCTCCCTGCTCGCCACTCTGTGTGGTGATGCTCTTCTCTTGGCCTGCGGTATTATTCCCCGCTGAACAGCTGAGCTCCAACGAGGGCTCAGAAGAATCTTTAGCAACTTCTACTTTGGCTGCTGTGCGCGTTCGGTCTCTATAGTTGGAATTTGTCTTGCCAAAACCACAACATTATGTCTCTATTGTGCTGGGAGGCGTGAATGAGCGCGCTGGCGGTGTGGGGGTGATGGCTTAATTTTTTCCATCGTAGTCATAGTGCAAATACTCGCAGGCAACGCGCACCTGCCAAAATGGAATTTAATTTCCTTGCATACATTCTTACTTTGTCGTTTTCGGTCGTTGGTGTTATATGGCTCCTGGGTTCTAGGCGAAGCTGGCGGGGGTGAGTATGAATTTCGGTTTCGGTGGCAAATTGTTGAAATAGTTGTAAATTTAATGAGGTTCCTATTGCGTTTATTTGTCTGTTATTACACTTTGATGAAGGAATTTAATTAAATTAATTAATTTACAGAAAACAAAGCAAAATTTCCAAATCATAATTGACAAAGGAAGTGTATTTTTAACCAACAAAAGGTTTGCATTCAATTTTTATATTAACACTCAAAAAGCAAAAAAACATCAAAAGCAAACCCAAAAAGCACACGCATGCATACTGAAGCATTTTTTATTAAATGCAAAAAGTATTTACAAAAAAAGTGCCCCGTTCCACTTTGCCATCTGAACACTTTTTGCCATAAACCAACAACAACATTCCGATTGTCTATCGAAAGCCGAAAAGTTGCTAACGCTGTAATGGGAATTTTACATTCTTTGTGAAATAATTCCACAATTTTATAAGGTATTTAATATTAAATATTAAATATAAATATAACAAGCATTTGTGTGGTGAAACTTTCAAGTACTTACTTGCTTGCTTGCTGTATGTTGTATGAACATTCTCGTTTAAATCTTTAATTAACTTGAAAAACGAAGCTGGCCACATAAAAGCAAAATTCTTGCTGGCGGTTTGAGTGTGCATGTGTTAATGTGGGTGGGCATGAGCACGAGAGTAGCGTGCATGTATGTGTGCTGCCTCTACAGGATTATGAGTTCCATGACAACTAAATTTAATATTTTGTTCTTTAAGTACCTTTCAGAATAGGAATAGTTTGCAAGCACACATGTGCACGAAAAAGGACTTATGTACTCATGTTATTTTTACAACAATTTAAGATTGAAGTGGACAAAATTGTATCAATCATTTCATTGAATATCGAGAAAAAAAAACGAATAATTAATTTTGTATAGTCGGGTTCAAGTGCATCTATTACAACAAACAAAGTGAAAAATTGGCAATATTCACATTGTTTGTCACACAAATATGTACACGCCACAGTTCTGAGCGAAGGTTTCGAATTGTTGTAAGTATATATAGTTGTTTTCAGCAAAAGTATTGTACCAGGAAAGCTCACTGATAAGTCCCTTAGTGGGAACGAAATGCGCGCACTAAGATTTGTTGTTGCATTTAAATCACAGTCTTAACTTGATTTAAGCCGCACTTGAGCTTGAACCCGACTATACAAAATCATTATTAACAAAAATGAACTCATCCTTATCCTTATCCTCCTTATCCTTACTATTTATAAAATCAAAAACGCCAATTTGGTTGTAACGGGTAGGAGCAAAAACTAGCCAACCGATTTTCATACATTTTGTTTTAAAACATCATATTTGTGCCAAAAAGCGAATAGGATACTCTATTTAAATTTCTGAAAGGTAAATATCTTAATGTTCGGTATTAAGTTTTATTTCAAAATTTTATTGTATGCTTACAGATTTCCGTGCGATTGCATTGACATAGTTTGTTCTTCCAAAATATTATTGTATGCTGCTTTCCACTCTCTTCTGCGCATATATCGCTGAGAGGGCGAGTCTTATATGAAGTTTTTGTGCTCCCTCTCTCTCTCTTTATTCACAATGATCAGGGAATGATTATGGGGAATTACCCATTTTGCGGGGAATTTCGAGCTATGTGCTATGAGCTATGGAGGGGAATTTTCCATTTCGCTTCTCTGTTGTGAATGCCTGTATTTTTTTACGTGAGCAACGCCACGGGTGAACGCTAGTTAAATATAAAATTCAAATCAAAAATTTTTCGTATTTTTGTCTATTTCTTCTTCGAATCACCACTTTCGTCCATGAAAATTCCATTAGTTACATGAAAATTCCATTAGTTCTTTCACAGCTTTTTACAAACAAAATCCGTCACAAGTTTAAGAATTTAGCATTGCACTGTCGAAATTCATCGAAATATACCAACTGGAAAGTACATGGGACACACCAAAAAAATGTGCTGAACATCTTTACACAACGAGCGCATAACAAAATAGGAAATTGGGAGAAATAAGTCGTCAAGAATCCACAGTATTTATATGCATGGGCTTTTAGTATCGAGATAAAAAACAAAAAACCGCTGGAAGCCACTGCTTTCGGAAATTTCTAAAAGCAAGTCTTTAAAACTGCAATTCCCAATCTCAATGATGAATTTTAAGTGTAAAACCAGTCTTCATTTCGTTTTAATTGGGCCTAGTTAGTCGAGAATTTAATCCAAAAATAGTTAATCAAAAATTTAACTTCGTTAAATAAAAAAGTTAAATTCGTCGACAAGTTACCTTCCTTAAAAATTAAAGTGAAAAGTAAAATTTTCTATTAAAACATAATATCTTTACATAAAACCTTTATATAACTTTAATATCGACAACTGAAAATGCTCGGAAAACGAGTCTGTCAGTGCAAGCCTTAAAAGAAATGCAAAAAATTTTTATCAAAAACCAAATTTCGTGTATGTAACTTTTTATTTGTATTCATAAAATTTAAAACTAATAATTAAAATGGTGAACTTTGGTTAAGAACAAATATTGATTTATTTTGTTAAATAATATTGACTTTACGCAGTAAAGTTGCTTTCCAAAACAGCAACATTAAAAAATTAAAATTTTTTTTTTTACATTCAATAGTATAAAAATAATGTTTCTTTTAAAGTTAACTTTTGCTAGTTAATCTAAGAAATTTAACTGAACTGAATAAAAAAGTTAATGGTTTTCAAAATTAACTGAAACGTTAAAAGTTAACCAAAATTTAAACTTCGTTTATTAACTGGTTACTGCCCAGCTTTTGTTGTAGTTTTAATTTAAAAGTACACATAACCTCTTTTGATTATTCGGTATTTCCACTTCATTCCCGTTCCATTTCCATTTGGCTGCGGTCCATTTCCATTTCGTCCTTGTTCCACTTCCATTCCGTTACCATTTCATTACTATATTTGTTTCAATTCCATTTTGTTCCGGTCCATTCCCATTCCGTTCGTGATATTGATCAAGAATATATATCGGTCTACAAGGCCGGAGTACCATTCTTAATTTCTTTTTGTGGACCAGTATTCTCAATGTTTATTAGGGTGACAAAAACAAAGTGGTTGAAATCACGATTTTCCGCATTTTCCAATATGGCGACGTAAATTTAAAGATTTCATCGAAATAGCATAAACCCTATAGATTACATAGGTAGAAATAGGCTTTGAGCGACTAAAACTTACATACTAGTTTTTCTGCAAAGAGATATCTGTAATATTCAAATTTTTCAGTTTTTTAGTTATTCAAAGAATGCCTAAATTTTGTTGCACCCAAAACTCTATTGTCCATATTCATAGTGAAACTAAGTTCCTTCTTAACCTTAGAAGTCTGCTAAAAAGTGGGTACTGAGGTTTATTGGCAACTAAATTTTACTTTGAATATGCGCCTTTAGTAAGTACCTATTACTGTGTCAAAAAAAAAAAATCACTCATACGTCCCGATGTGCAAAAAGTTCATACTGATTAATAAAATCGTGCAATTGGATATTGATCGGAGAGGCAAACCGATGAATGACTTCTTTGTAAACAAATAGATATATATCGGTGTATAGATATCATACATATCCTCTACACCCTTCTCTGCCTATAAAAATGTACATAATTTCTTGAAGATTTCCACAATTCCATTTTGCCCCACTTCACTCAGCTATCGATATTTTGTATATTTTTATTACTAATCTCTGCTCTAAATACTATTCCACATAGAATGTCTTCAGTCTTCTGGTTTTCTGTTTTGCTATCTATCGGCACATCAACCCCTCTTCTTGATCAATTTGAAAAAATCCTAAATTGGATTTATTCAATTTATTTTTCCACTTGTACGATCTTTGGCAGCCCCCGTCCCTTTTGCCATGCAAATGGATTCCGCCTCAAAATCATAAATGAATTAACACTTGCGACTCCTTGGAGTGCCAATTTCCCCCTCAATGCAACAAGTCTGCAGGCAATCGAATCAAATTTGATTATGAAATTATGTTCTTTACACAAAAAAAAAAAAAAGGAAAATAGTTTCGCACAACACTGTCACATGTAGTGGGAAAGATGAAGCACCTGTAAAAATTGAATTGAAATTTTAGACACAGACAAGGATACTACATTACAAGAGCAACACGACAACAAAAACCAGAATAAAGACACAAACTACCCCATACATACATACATACTACCACTAACATAAATTTGTCTCGCCTGAGCTATGCAACCAGAATTCCGCAACTGAAAAGCCCTTAGCACAGCAGAAGTAGTGCGGTGTAGGGTGTCATAACAAGAGAGCGTTGTTGGTTATGAATATATTGGGTAAGGAGGACATCGAACGACCATCGGCGGCGGTGAAGGCAACTCATGGCACGGCCACATCACAACGTACATTTCACCTCACCGCGTTGCCTGCTGGAGCTGAAAAATCGATTGCCAGCAAGTGAAACACTTTCGACAGCACCAATACACAAAATTACCATTCCGAGGAGCTTAGCTGTTGCTTTTTGCTTTGTGGGTAAAGAACATAGCCGAAATGCCATCAGCGAGGATAACATGTGACCGTGTGACTGTATGTGTGTGGAAAAGGGACTCCTATGTGCGTATGAATGTGTGTTGCGCTGTCCACAGGCGTTATGAACGCTGTATGGGTAGGCATAAAAGCACGATTTTGTATGTTTGTGTTATTCGCTGGTATGTGTTGGTGTGCTTTACTGCTTAGCCCGCATGTGTATAGTTGCGTATTTTTAATGTGTTTCTCTGCACCTTTTTTTTTTCGTTGGTTGCTATGCTTTCTGCATAATTTTCACACTTTTTGCACATCTTACCGAATAAAATCCTCAAAAAATGTTTGTTTACAGTACAAATGAGTTCAATTTTGTTGCTCTTTAGGTGTTTAGGGTTTGTTTAAGGTAGAATGTGGAGGGTAAATGTGGTGGGGTAGAAATCCCGTGGGCTTCACTGTAGGCCCTTTTCTCACATTGCCTTTACACTTGAGTCCCTTCGACATGAGTGTGAATTCCAAATTATTTATTTAAAATGTTTGTTTGAAAATAATAAAAAATTGTTTAATTTATTTACAAGCCGAGGTGTTTTTTCCTGCTCTTTCCATGAAATACTCTTGGTATCAGTCTATCGCAGTGACTACATATAATCTCGCTTTACAATAACCAGAAAGTACTTGTGATGATACATTTTCATCAAATTCTGTTCTCATTCATTGGATCCGAAAAGTCCACTCCACAGGTACAAACTAGTCCATGCTCAGGGACATGTAGCAACTGAAATCAGTCTTCTGTTCTATAATGAAAAATGTTCGATCAAAATGATTTCAGGCTCACCTCTTTCGTTGCTAAATGCCACCAGGCAATAAGCTACAAGTTCACATTTCCAGCAGCCTAACATGATGTGGGTACATGGGAAGCGTTTGCCCTTGTAGCCGCTTCATAACCGTTGCGCCAGCATGTGTAGAGAATGTGTAGAGATGTGTGTGTGTGTGAGTGTGAGTGTACCTTTGTGCTTTTGGGATTATTTTTGTAACACACTTGAAACATTTCATGCCTGTCCCGAGCAGAGAATGGAGAGCCCCAACATCCAGCCGACATCCACTTGTTTAAGTACTTTCTGCTGCTCTCCGAATTTTTCCACTCGAGTGTTTAATTGTATTTGTACTTAAGGTTATTATGTTATGCTGTTATCCCGGCATTAACTTGTTGAAGGCAATAATTTGTCACGAGCAGGCACCCGGCCCTGGCAATAGCAACGAAGGCATTATTAAACGATTTCAAAGCACTTTAAATGTGCCCAAACGGAACGTCACATTATGAAGTGAAAGCTTTGCACAAAATTGTCTAACAAAATTAACCTCGTTTACTTCCACTTGACAGTGTTTCCAATGCTCTCTGTAGCCCTGCACTGCACCTCCACACGTCGCACAATGTACAAAGAATCCCTTTGGCATTTCGCACGCCATACACACTCGCTTCCATTTGGTTTTTTCTTCTTTTCGATTCTACTCTTATCCTTTTAACGATTCTTTGGCATCGTTGTCGTCTCGGGCGTGTTTTATAAGCGTGATAAGGCTTTGAGCGGCGTATGTTGCCTGAACGTGCTTTTTAACCGAAATTCCTATTTTAGTGTAGGTAACTCATTTTACATAGGGCGGCACCGCCTGACTATGAACCCTTGCACATATCCTGTTATAGTACGTATACGTACTCGCTGTTGTTAAAATTGTATCATCACATTGTGGCTGGTGTGCTGTGCATGTTAGTTGGTTTGTGTAAGTGCGTGGGCTCTGATATGGAGTCGTCCTCATGCTCGCTTTAATTGCATTCCAAGTGGCGGTGAGGTTGGCGGCGCATCTTTTGTATCCCACTCACACTCATCCTCGTACTGAGCCGCCACATTCCCACACTTAAATGCGCCTTTTACGGCGTCTATTAATCTTGTGACACTCATTGGCGGTTTTGCGCCACATTCAAGGAACGGTCTTGTGCCTTTATTGCCGAGCATTTATAACAGTTGAAGACAATTAGTTGCGCTCCCATTCTAAACGGTATGAGCATTAAAATGGTGCAAATTTTCCTGTAATGCATATTGCATGAGACTTAGGAAACCACAGCGTTTAACTTTGAATGCACTTTTGAATGCCCCAATTACATAAAAAGTTAAAATGCTCCAATTTGTATAGAATTCCTTAAATTCCACAATTCGATGCATCATTCCGTTGTCTTTCACCATTCATTGACCAACGTGTATAGTACCTAATTGTCATGCATTAACAGTCAAAGGCCACCTCGCAGCGAAAACGGAAATGCACAAAATCCAATTAAATTCTCAATTTCCCTCCCTAAATAAAGGGAAGAAAATCACGGCGACAAGGATTTTCCCGTTCAAAATAGCGAAATTGGCAATTGCACATGTACCAAAGCGTACGAAGCGTACAAATTGTTACAATGGCAGACAGGAAGTAAAAGAGCAAGAGCGAAGAAGACGTACACTGAGCAATTCATTCTAAATATGGTAAAGTTCAATGCGGTCAATTCCCGGCTTATCTTCGTTATGGGCGTTATTGACGAACGAAGCAAAACTTTACTAAATGTTTTATTATTTTTTAGATTTTTGCCTTTTTTTACCTGGTTAATTTTTTAGGCTAAATACTTTTCTTAAAAAAATACCAGCAATGAAGTGTACAAATAATAATTTTTAAACATTTCGTACCCAAATTATCAGAAATGCTCCAGCGAAAAATAAAATACTGCAGTCAATTTTGAGCGGATTTCAACCAGTTTTCAGTTTTGGCTCGTTGAAAGTGGAAGTGGGTGTATTTTAATTTTTTGTATAAAAATAAGTATGGTGTTATATAATAAAATTGCTAAATCGATATAACCTTTAAAAAAAAATATCAAAAAATTGTAACTGCGCGATGTTTATAGTAATAACTTCTGTGTTTTTCATCATACAAATGAATACGATGGAAGCGTCCGTTTCTCTTTTTTTTCAACAAGCTGTAGTTTTTACATATCGCTTCTAAAGTCATCATTAAAAATAGGGTAAAACTGACATTAATTGGTTTTTCTCTTCTATCTTCCGATTTTGGGGGTGCAATCAATATTCCTTGTATGCAGTTATCATTTTTTTTGGACAGACCTACACAGTGTCATTTGTTTATTTCCGATCAATAGTTATAGGTACATAACTATAAATTCGATTTATTGAACTTGTCTCTGATTTTCTCATACAAAAATTGCCCCGCTACACATTTTATCGGGTATTTCTATTCACTGGGCCAGGATTTTCTATTCAGGATCAAGAAGCTAAAAAATTTATCGGATGGTCAAAATCCAGTAATTTATCAAAAGTAAACAAATGTTTCTTAAAAAAAAAATTTACGTCATCGTTTATTTCTCATATTTTTACCGTTTTTTTTTTAATATATGAACGGTTTAGTTTAGTGCCATTAATATTTTTGGAGTATACCAACTGTAACTTTAAGTTATAGTGAAGTAGCAACATGAAAAAAGGAAACAGTTCAAGCAAGGCTTGAGTCCTGGTACTCCAAAAAGCAGACCAAGTCCTTCTTAAAGGTTTTTGGAACAGGATTGCTCTATTTCGTCTACTTGTTTTAATTTGAATCTGAACGAAAAACTAAAATGGTTGACTCTTTTCAAATATTCATGAATTTCTCAAAATACTGAGGACGCCATTGTGTTCAGCGTTTATAAGAACACCGTACTTTGATTTATGGATTAAACTCTTGTTGGGTAGAGTAATTAATTTATTATGTTGCAGCTGTATGCCATTTTGCACCATATGTGTACGATAACGTCGTTATTATTGAATTATCGACTTATAATGTTGAAATTCCATTTTTATTTTTGTCAGTAGGTAATACTAATTTATCCTGAGGGTTTATATTCAGAACTAGTAATTTGCCCGTGACTTTGCACGTATGTACCACTCATCGAGCCCGTACTTGGATCCATTAGACTCCTTGGACTCCCTGTGAAGCCTTTTTGTACCCAGCTTTAACTGCCACGTCAATATTACGAGCTGTCACTCCCTCTTTCAAAATCAGAAACTATGATCCAGAATCTCTAGTCATGCTTTCAGAGAATATATGCTGAATTACATCTGCCTAGGTCCACTGGAGGCCCATGGATGGTGAGAACAGACATCCGAACAGACAAACAAATATGGGATTTCATATAATGTGATATTTTACAAATTTCTAGTGTGTAAAAATGTCAATAGGTGAGTAAAGTTTGACAATTTATATTAAATTTGTTAAAATTTGTCAATAAAAAAAAACTGAAGATTTCAAAAAAATTTTTTTTTCCAAAACAAATTTTATATTTTACAAAATTTGAGAATTTAGTCTATATTTAAAAATTGAGTAGTAATGCAATTTAATGATGATACTTCGTGAAAAACTTTTAGGAAAGAAACATTTGCTGAATTCGGTAAACTTTTTTTGATGGTATACCCAAAGCGAAGATCTAAAATTTAACAGTTAGTGCTTTTTTCTTTCCTTGCATTTGTGTTTCTGAGAAGGAGTGCCTCTATATTGGTTCAAGTGTATATGTGCGTGCGTTTGTGAGCGACTTTACAATTCCAATTTGCAGATGGCGTTGTCATTGTCGCGACGCGTCGCTGTCATTGTCACAGTCACCGTTGTCGGAGTCGGCGCCCTCCTTGCTGGCTCAACTGCCAGCCATGACACAAGGCACAAAGTATCTTCCGGTCTGTGAAGTGGCGCTTCCGATTGTCGCGACACATAACAAATTTTGGCGCGCAACTCTCAACAGACAGCTAAAGCGCGGCGATGGCGTTGTCGCTGCCGTTGGCCCTTTTATGTGTTAGTCTACTTAGTTTTTGGTATGTAAGGATATTTCTTTGCTTTTCATTTCGTTTTTCCTTTCAAGCCAAGCTCGTGTAAAATGAAATATCCTGGCATATGCTCTTTTTTATACCCCCACACTCACTGTGGCAGGGTATACTCACTTTGTCACAACGTTTGTAACGCCCATAAGGATGCGTGTCCGGTATGGAAAAGTATATATATTCTTGATCAGTATCACCTCCTGAGTCGATTTCGCGATGTCCGTCTGTCTGTCCGTCTGTCCGTCTGTCCGTCTGTCCGTCTGTCCGTCTGTCCGTCTGTCCGTCTGTCCGTCTGTCCGTCTGTCCGTCTGTCCGTCCGCACGATAGCGGTCGCAGTTTTGGAGATATCGACTTGAAACTTTGGGTACATGTTTTTCTCGTGAATACTGAGATCAAGTTCGAGAATCAGCCAAATCGGACAAAAACTGGGCGTGGCTCCCATACACCGAAAAAAAAGGTAAAAATTTTTTTTTGTTGTATTCGATTGGAAATGTTTAGAAACGTATTTTTGACATGGTCCGAGGTTCCGAAGCCACATATATAAGGGTCTAAATGGGGTCTTGAGACCAATTTTTTTTTTTTTTGTGGATTTAATTGGAAATTTTTAGAAATGTATTTTGGACATGGACCGGGCTCCAAAACCACCTATAATTGGCTCAAAATAGGGTCTTGAGACCACATTTTTTTATGTTCGAGATACTTCTTCCTACAGTGTGGGGGTATTTCAGCTTCGGTATAGCCGAAGATAGTCCACTCTCTAGTTCTATACGCATATTTTCAATGGTGCTTGTGTGTGTGTGGGTGTGTACCTCTCATACACACTTTGCATTTTTATTACTCTGAAAATCCATTTTTATTTTCAATTTTCCTTCTCAGAAATATGACAAAGTTGTATCATGGCGGCTGGGGAACAGTAGCAACAAAGTTGTTGGCATTATCCCGGCTATGCTGGTGAGAATGTATGAGACGGTGTGTGAGTGTGTTGAGTTTCAAAAAAGCAGCGCGTACATCTACTCAGATTCACTCAAGTACAGACACACACACACACACACACACAACCACAAACATACTCACACAACCCAGCCAATAATTGTACGAACTTTTTACGAAGATCGTATTTTATGAACTTTTCTCGATCAAAAATATTCGAGAAATGTCCGACATTCACTCATATATTACGATAGTCGTAATTTCCTAGATAAAATATCGTTAACGTCTTCATAATCGAACTCGTTAACGACTTAGTTAACGAATTCTTTAACGACTTCGTTTACGAGTCTTTTAACGAACGAACGAATTCAATAACGAGCACATTTTGGTTCGATAACGAGATAACTCGTTTCGATGCAAAATTAAGAACGAAGTCGGACTCGTAAACGTATCGTTATCGTGTGTCGCCTAGGATTGTTTTGTCCGCATTTCGATCGAAAATTTTTCGTTTACGAGCTCTTTAACGATAAAATTATTGGCTGGGAAATAACATTAACAATCGCAGAACATGTTCGAACACGAATCCGGAAACATTCATACACACACACACACACACACACAACACCGCATCGCGCTTCCGTCAACACTTGAAAATCCTTTCTCGCCATTTCTGTTGTTATCCTTGACGATGGCGATGACGATGCTAGAGTTGGAAACTGCTGCCGTCGACAGTTGAAACCTCTTGGCTGCACGTTCTTCTGTCTGCCGGTAGGTCGGTCGTTCGTACTCTCGAGTTCGATTGTTTCCTTTCATCCCAGCCAATAATTGAACGAACTTTTTACGAAGATCTTATTTTACGAACTTTTCTCGATCAAAAATATTCGAGAAAAGTCCGACATTCACTCGTATATTACGATAGTCGTAATTTCATCGATAAAATATCGTTTACGACTTCGCAATCGAAATCGTTAACGACTTAGTTAAAGAATTCTTTAACGACTTCGTTTACGAGTACATTAACGAACGAAATGATCGTTTTGAAAAGCTATTTTTAGATCCAATGGTTTTCAAACTGTTAGAAAAAAGTTGTATAACGATTTCTCAGCAAGATAATTTCTATTTTTAGAATCAGTGTTTTTCAAACTGTTAGGAAAACAATTTTAAAACTTTGTTAAGTTATACTTTTAAGCGCTTGTTCAATAATGGCTGAGTTAGGTGAATGTGTGAAGCGCTCGGCACATACTTTAAAATCCGGAGGACGTGAGTATCCCGGGTCCGACGCAGTGAAAAAGTTATTAAAAATTATTCTAAGGAAAAATAAAGTAAAAAAAATTCCAAGTTAAAAAAAATATTTTTTTTTAGATTTGTTAAAAATATCGTAATGATGATCGTTTACGAGATCGTTAACGAATTCGTTAACGAGCACTTTTTTGTTCGATAACGATAACTCGTTTCGATGCAAAATTAAGAACGAAGTCGGACTCGTATACGTATCGTTATCGTGTGTCGCCTACGATTGTTTTATCCGCTTTTCGATCGAAAAAATCTTCGTTTACGAGCTCTTTAACGATACAATTATTGGCTGGGATATTAGTGCTTGTACTTGTACGGTGTGTGTCTGTCTGCCTTTGTGCGTATGTTTGTGTGCCATTAGCGTGCTGTTGACACTTGAAATAAATTATTGATGAAATTAAGGATTTTAGTGTTAATTAAAAGCATTCAAAGGGTGCGGTGCTCGGCGGCAGGTTCAATTTGTTGGCACCGGCAACAGCTTCTTGCGCCATTTGAGCGCTATTTTCGTTTTCGTTTTCATTTACAATTTCTTTTTCGCCATGTTCCCTTCCTATTGGATTTCTTTTCGTAGCTATTCTTGTAAATTTGTGATTTTAATTATAAAGGAAAAAGGCAACATTAGCAGAAAGATACTTAAGTGAGATGCTTTATCTGCATTGTTGCTGCTAAATGTTTGAATTGCTTTGATGATTGTACAGCCCTGCTGTGAAATTTTGCCGCTCAAGTGCTTCTTATATAAAAGCTTTTCTAGCTGGCGTTGGCATGTGTTGGATGTGAAGTCTCTGTTGTTGTTGTTTTGTTTTGTTCCACGCATTTAAGAGAAACGATTCCGTAATGTTGGGCTATTATATTTTTTTCAGTTGGAGTATGGTGTTGTCCTTGGTATAAAGTGTTGTTCTATATTTGTACTTTAAACGTAGAAAAGACCTTAGAAAATCCTTACTTAAAATACACAAAAAAACATTTTATTGTTCCGTGATATGACGGGAATTAATAAAAAAAAAACATATAAATTAATGTGTGTGCTTCATTTTCCAAATTAAAAGCAGAAATTGAGTGGCAACTTACACTGCAATGTGAAATGTGTTGTTCATACACACCTAAAGTGTGTCAAACCTTGTAGACACATTTTACACACAAATTCGCTTGTATTTATTAGTACGAAGTGTATTTGTTTAACATTTATTTAATATGTATATTTATAGCATACCATAACATAATTAATGCGCAATAGAGCAACGAAAAATGTGTAATTTTAATCGTGTACTAGAACGTACGAAAACGTATTCTGTGTGTAAATATAGAGTAGCGGAAAATGTGTTATATAAAATGTTTTTGAGAATAAAAGAATACTAAAATATTTTCACGTGTGTACTTTCATAAGATATTTCTCAGTAAAAAAAACAAAGACGTTTTCGTCTTTATAAAAAGGATAAAGTTTTCTGGATAAAGTTTACTGCGAATGAGTTTTTTGCCATCGAAATAACTTTTAGCCCAAAGAAAGAAATAGAATGATGATTGATCTCATAAAATCTGAGCTAATTCTGTAACCAACGGCAATTACCTCTTAACCCATTTTCGGATTTTGAACATGGTCCAAGGCTCTAAAACCACCAATAAATGGCTCAAAATGGGGTCTTGACAGTTTTCAAAAATCCAACAACAACATGGTGAAAAGCTCTATTGCCACATTAACCGACGTTTCAAATTAACCGACACATTTTAAGCACAATTAACAAGAATGTTATATCAGGAAGGTATTTTTCAAGCCACGCCCACAGCGCAACAGAGGAGCGTGGTGGCTAATAGCTGTTTATTTCGTTTATCTCTTGAGACCAGTGCAGATTAGTGAACCTTGAAACAAGAAACAGTTTTCAGCTTTCATTTTAGCAAAACATTGCATCATACGTGACAATGTTCATGAGAATCTGTTTGACTGAAAATAATAGAAGGAGATTTTAAAAGGACTTCATCGTTAATTGTATTTTGCACCACTAAGCGGAAATACGACCTCAATTTTGTGTTTTCAATAAATCTTGTGCACTTGTGGTCTGTCATAAAGTAGTAAATAGTTTACCGCGGTATACTTAATTAACGTTTCATTATTTTGTGGCTTTTCTCTGTACATCATTTAACAACATTTTATTATTATGAATACATTAATTTTCATTTTCATTGTGGTCCCATTTTATTATACGCCGAACGTTCTTCATTAACTTTTTTGTTTTTGCAGATTTTTTTCGTTGGTCTCCGGCGTTATTTACTGCAGCAACTGTCTCCTGTAATCTGGCCTCTATTATTATACAATATCGCTCGCTCAGGGATGTTTCGGGGCTTAAAGAGCTTTTAGCCGAAATTGACATTGTGCTTTTGCTGTTGATAAAACACAATAAAAAAGCTCAGGAGATTTTTAAGTTAATTAACCCATGCTGAACAGGATTTTTTTACATACATTTTTTGAAAGTTTGAAATATGATTTCACATAATTCTTAGTATATTCGAATTATTCAGTTTTGAGTCTTAACGTTAAGGATTTTATGAAATTTTTATGCACAAAGTTGCGAGAATGGGGAAAAATCGAAAAAAATTTTGGAAAAAATGGTTTTGCAATCGCCAGGTGCTGAAGGAAACTGAAGACACCATCGTATTCAGCGTGGCTTAATTATACAAGATCCGTTTTCTAACTTCTTTAACTTTTTCGGCGGTTATTCAGTGTAATTTTTCAATGGCAAAAGCAGACAGCGCTTTCCAAACTGCTATAGTTGCAGATAAATATCCACAACAGCTTTTTATAAAAAAAAATAAGTAAGTTAAATTACAATATTTTTTTTCAAATTCTAATTAGCACGAGCAGCTAGGCCTTAGATTATGTCTTAATTATTAGTATGATATTTGTATATTAAAATTTAAATATTTTTTATTGGAGCCACTAATTTTTTCACTAAAAATTGCCTAAGTTTGCATTCAAATAAAAAATACTAGCTCAATTCAACACGAAAATATACATATTTTTGTTCAAGATATTCATAATACTCAGTAACTTAAGAATTTTTTTTTGAGGGACTAACTTGATGAAAAACAAAAAAAAACATTACAAAATAACCAAATAAACGGACTTGTGTTGTACAGAAATTGCTCTGAAAATTTTTCATAATATTTATTTGGCCATAACAAAAAACTTTCCCATAAAAACTGTATTTTAAGAGATTTTTTCAAAATCTTCCAGCTCACGAACAAAAATTTGCCTCGCGACATCAGAAAAAAGAAATTTTCTGCCTTAAGAACTTGTAAAAACAATTTAATATGAGTATCGTTTCAATAATTTTGAACTGAAAAATTAACCTCTGGGGGAAGTTGGAACTCCCAAAGCCCCCCCTTGCGCACGGGCCTGGCGTGGGGAGACTCACGCCTCTGGCGGGCAGCACTGGGCAAGCAATAATTTTGTATTTGTTTTCGTATTTTTATACCCTACAACTCATGAGGTATGGGTATATTCACTTTGGTCTGATGTTTGTAACACCAAGAAGGAGGCGTGTCCGGTATAGAAAACTATATATATTCTTGATCAGCGTCACCTATTGATTTGATTTAGCCCTATCCGTCTGTCCGTCTAACAGTCTGATCGTCTGTCCTGCCTCTTTTCTTGTAAACACGATTGCAGGAGCTAGAAGAAAGCCAGTGATCCCAAATTTTGGATTTATGCTTTTTAGTCCCTAGAAGGAGTTGGTATTGAAAATTAGCGGACTCGGTCGACTGCCACGCCTACCTCCATGTAAGTGAAAATCGTCGGTCTTTCTTATGTTCTAAAATGTTTGTTCTTTGCTCGAACAGAAGAATTCAAGTACGAAACTTTTGGGCCCTATTGGGTGTCGATCAGCGAAAAATGACGTTTTTCGTCCCACCCCAATGTAGTGAGTATATCGAATGTTACTATAATTTTATATTCTTACTTTGCTATTAACTTGCTAAAATTTCCAAAATATAATCTTCCATTTTGCAATATTTTTTACCAAAGCGTAAGTGTAATTTAAACATTTTCGGCTTAAAAACTGTGACTGATAAAACATAGTAGATGCAATTTCTAAGAATTTAGGTAAGTACTGTTTGCACAGTTTGACAAAGCAGTTCTCACGTCGGTGCGGTGAAACGTCTTTTTTGCCTCCCAAACAATTTTTACTCTTGTGAATGAGATGATTTGTATGCAGGGACGTAACCAGGAAAAAATATCGGGGGGGTTTTCATAAAATAGTTTTTACTAATACTAAAGAACAAAACTAAAAATTGCAAACAAAATTAAAATCAACAACAATATCGTTTTACTTATTTTCAAAATAAATCTTTCGGTTCTTCATTAAAAAAAGTAGATCAAAAAATAATAAAAAAAAGTTTGCAAAGAAAACCCCAAGGTTACTTTATGAAAAATGGATCCATTCTAAAATCGACGTATTGTGTTCATATATTTTTTATTTTATTGCATATCAAATTACTAAAGAACATTTTGAGATTTCCTCTAATTGAGGAAAAAAATTTTATGAATGAATTGGCGTCATATTCTTTTTTGGCACACGAACGTTTTTAATTACCAAATACATACTGAAGTTTCTCTTCAGTTCAGTCAAATTTAATAATTTGCTTGTATTTTTTGATTTAGGGGGGTTCGACACCCAAAACCCTTACACTTCCTCCTGGGTTCGTCCCTGATTTTATTTTAAAAATACTCGCATTCGAATTATAAACTTTTACAAGATGTTTCGCTTTGATGTAAATGTCAACCGTGATATTCGAAGGTTTATATCGAATGCCAGAACTGCAATTTTAAAATTGTTTTGGTACACGGAAGTTTTTAATAAATTAAAATATCAAGGAGATACGGAAGTTTCTCTGGAATTCTTTTAAATTCCATACATTTTTCTATTACTTCATAGATGGTGTTCGAACCCTCCCCGAAACAAATTGTAAAATTTCATCTCAACATCTTCATTGTTTGTTATCTCCAATAACTTATGCATGAAGAAATATTTACTTGTTAAATTGAGAGAAACTTTTAATTTTTAAAGCTAAACGATTGCAGCTATTAAGATGAAATTTAATAATTGGTTAATGCATTCTCGGAAAAATATAAAAAGTTTCGAAGTACATATTTCGTTTCGTTGAAAACCTTTGAGAATATTACAGGATACAATGTTTAAAGTACACTTTTGACCACACCAGAGATGATCGGAAAACTTAAAAAGATTTGAGGAACTGTACGGGGGGTTTTTTATTTGTTGTACAGTGTAATCTACATATATAAAATAAACATAACAATTTTGTTCAACATTAATTTTTATTTAACTGCTGCTTTCATGTAATTATGATTGCAGATGTTTATTCACTTCCATTCATGGGTAAGCACTAAAAATGTCTGAAATGGCAATAAAGAGGTCCCTACGAAAAAAAAAAAATAAAAACATTAGCCAATTATCACAATCACAATCCTTAATTAAAATTCATGGTTCTTGAATTCACATTAACAAATTTGAATAAAAAAGAAGCACTAACAAGACGATGAAATCCATGAAGACGTAATGGTTTCGAAAACTTTTGTTAATTCGTGAGAATTATCCAACTTGGCATCGCAGACGTATGAGTAACATTTCTCATTAAAAGTTACCCATACGACACCGTACCAAAATCGAACAGTAAAGAAAACAAATTAAAAGTAACCGAACTTGAGTCCTTTCCTTTTCTTTCATCCTTCGATATTTTGATCACAAATCACCAACCCAATGAAGCTATGAAGTTTGAATTGAAACGTCAGCGGAAAAGCGCAGTTGGATTTAAATGTCACACGAGATGAACACAAAACCACAATTGAGTACCCACAATCTGAGCGGTTGCTGTTTGTACCATTTTTTTGCAATTGGGCGTGTTTAAGTCAGTGCCATTCAGTTGACATAAAAAAACACAAAAGGGACGACAAAATAGACGAGAAGAGCAACCCAGGGAGCAAAAGAAAAAAATAGAAAAAACGCCAAAAGCTCAAAAAAAGGAAGGAAAAATAAAAATGGTTAGAAAGTGAGCAAAAAAAAAGATAAAAGCGAAGCACCATTTGAAACAAAAGGACCCCAGCACACCACGACCGCCGCAGGGAGTTTCGTGATGTCTGCTATTGTTTTATTAACTCAGGGAAAAAGTGCTTTTCCTTCAAACTTGATATACTTTAAAGACATTCGAGACATTGCCCGACTCGACCGTGCCAGTGCTTTGTGTGCAATTGCCGGAGTTGACTGGAATGGGAAGGATGCTGCTCGCAGAACTGTTGCACTTTTTAGCGAAGCCAAAGGAGCTGGTTACACACACACACACACACACGAAAGGGATATACTTAAAGATAATGGATGAGTATACCGTTTCGTTTCGTTTTCCCCGAAACACTATTAGCATAATGAAAAGCTGAGCGAAACAATAACCAAAAGCAGCAATAATCAAGACTACTTAGTTTGCAGTGCGGAGCATGTGTATGTGTATGTGTTTGGTGTACTTTCATTTGCTTAGTGTTGGTATTTGTTGTTTTTGTATTTGTATTTGAGTCGGTGCAAAGTTTTGACACTTACTTATCATTTTACTGACAGTTGCCTGGTGAAAATCCTTTCCAAGATTTTGAAAGGATTCTTAATGGCGGTAATTATGCGCGTGCACACTTTCACGTAACAGCACAGGAACCAGAGCAGCTGCTGACTTCGGGGATTTTCTTCTGCTGAATAATGTTCAAGTACTTCTTTCCCGTATCTTCGCCTAATTTTATTTAATTTAATCTACTGCTGCTGACAATGAATGACGTATTTGGAATATTTCTTAACTTTTTGCTGGATTTTTTCTTCGCTTATCGCTTATTGCTGGAACACACACACGCACACACAAACGTAAGCAGTACAATTGCTTTTAATATTTCTTTCTCCTGGTATTTTTATTTTATTTAATTTTTTACTTGATGGTTGTTGTTGTTGTTGTTTGTGTCCACTGAAGAATTCCACTCAACACTCATACACGCACGACGAGCGAAAACAGTTCACACTGGGATAACTGCAAAAGCAGGATAACAGCAGATTGGCCAAGAAACGTACACACACACAAACAGCGTCAGCTTTTGATAAATGAATGAAATGAACTTGTTTGCTAGATGAGGCACTGTGCTGCTGCGTACACAATCAAATACCGAACTGGACTGCACGAATGCTTTATACAGACTGTGCGTTAGTTGGGAATGCAGCATATCCTGTCGTGGCGAAGACAGGAAATACATTTCAACTGTTATACGCACATAAGCGCTGAGGTATACAAATACGTATACAGAGAGAGAGAGTGAGAGTACAGTGGTGAATTCGCATGTGTGTAGACACTCGGGGAAAATGTTCACACAATGTTAAATTAATACTGAATATTAAACTTAACTGGCGCTTATCATAAAGCACCTATTACAACTCGAGAATTGGTTATTGAAAATTTACCGAAACAGTCATCGAAAAAATGTATTTACAAAATATTATTGAAACTTGTTGAATAAAGTTATAGAAAAAACTATGAAATTTAAAAAAAAATTTTTCAATTAATTAGCACTTGGGGTATTTTCCCTATACATTCAAAGTACTATGTTCGAAAAAGGATGATGATAGGTTAGTGGGAAGGAGGAAAGAGTGCATAATGTCGGTAAATGGTTGATTTGAATCTGGAAAAACGAGTAGTTCTTGCGAATACTCGGACTGATGGAATTAAACTTGTTACCACAGAGGAATATCAATGAAATAAAGACTCACACACCCTACTGTCAAATTCCTGGCCCCAAAATTAATTTTTTTATCCTAACTCTAGAATTTGTAGAGAGAAAAAACTTCCGGCAGTCGAAAAACTGTTAAATTGACAGCGAAACTGTGAAAATAGCAGTGAAAATTATCAGGTAACAGTTTTTGCTGTCGGATTGTTTTTAACAGTTTTTTCTCTCGGTATACCTGCAACATATGCATGACCCAAGCCAACAGTAGTTTTCGACCCTCATTCTGCGATATAGTGCAATGTCATAAAAGTTAACCTCTGGTCTGTTAACTCGGCAGTCCGAAAATTAATTGCAAAAAGGAAGAGGAAGAGCGTATGCACCTTCTGTATAAGTTTTCTGGTTGTGTATAAACAAATTTTCATACAGCACCACTGCCATTGAAAATTTTTAACAGCACTTTTCAATCTTTTTTGTTATACACAACTAAGTGGTAGTTGTAGATAGAAAGTGCTGATTTACAGTCAAAACTCTATTTGTTGATTCCAATTATTTTCTACAACTGCTACGAACTATTCTTTCTGTGGGTGCTTTCCATATGATTTTCATTATTGATGTGAATTCCATTGCCTATTAGGTAAATGTAATTACAGCTTATGCATATTTTATATTCAATCTTTTGTACGAACAAGGCTGGAGTATGAGCAATACTTTACTTATTAGTAAATACGTTACAATATACGAGGATTATTATACGACGATATGGATTACTATTAAAACTTAATTAGTTAATATGTGAATTGGAAAGAATCCTTTTATGATAAAGCATGTCTTTACTTGAAAAGAAATTTTCGCCAATTTATATTACACACAAAATGAAATTCCTTATCACAATAAAGGGAAAAAAACAGCATCTGCTTAGCTTTTCACCACAACTGAGCTGAGAAGTTGGCAAAGCTCTTTTACGACTATTTGCGCTTTGGGTGCGCTCACGCCCTTCACGACATTCAAACCATTTACTGCGAAAAGCAACAAATTGTTGCCGCTCTCCGGCATGATTTGTTATAATAGACAACATACACAAAGGCACCGAAAAAGACTTCGAAAACAGCTGAAAAGCAACGAAAAGAACATTTAAAAAAGCATTCAAGCGAGAAGGGACAGGCAAAAGTGTAGGGAGTGTGGCGTGTTTTGGGGATGTTGGCGTGGGAACGAACGAAACTAAATAAAACGAACCGCCTCAACAATCGTTGAGCGACAACTGAAGATGAGGCAGCAACAGGAGCAGCAGCAACAGCTCGAATCGCTTGCTGCCGTTGCTTTGGCTGCTGATGACGCTGCTGTTTGAGCATAGATGGTTCGCGTAAGGCTTATAGGCGACAACAACAAAAACAAGGTACATTCATGTATAAAGTAGTAGAAGGCATTTCTTTTGGGCTTTGGCTTTGGCTTTGGCAGGATGCGCACTGGAGTCAGCAGCAGACAACAGGCATTAACGTAATCTATTCGTTCTTAGTTTGATTTTTTTTCTGCTCATTTAAATGCGCATAAGACAAGGAAGTATTGTATACGATTGTTTGCAGCGGGACGGGGTGTAGCGATTTCTCAGCAGCGAATTATGCAAATGTGTATGAACAGCAAAGTGGAAGAAGAAGAAGAAGAAGAGGGAAACTTGGCAGGGAAAGGACAAAAGTGAATCATAGTTTTTGTTGTTGTTATTGCCTCTTTCATTTGTTGCATTCATTCATTGTGGGTATTAGGCTCAGGCATTAAACTGTCAAGTTGCTAGCTGGCAACAGGGCATGTATTTGGACTTTTATTTTCGAGTACATTTATGTTGGATAATATTTATGTAGGATAAAGTGATTTGCATTAAAGACTTAAAGAAATCTAAGTTATGAATGTTTAATTCGATATCTGGCCCATCATCACACAAATCCATAGCTTTAATGAACTTCAAAGGGGAAGGTGCTCCACCTCGGGTCTGCGGAACCATAGTAATATCTGAAATGTATCTTCTGTCAGTCTAACGGTAATATGCTCTAAACCTTCGAATACGACAAATGGATTTAAGTATGTCAATTCAGAGGCATAGCTGCGGAGAGTGGCCTGGATTTTCAATTTGTTTAAGCAACTTATATGGCAAACATTCCATACAGTGAGGGGAAATTGTTCAGAAATCGATTCTGGGCCGGGTCCTGGATTCTAAGACCAGCTATAAAAATCTTTTTGTACTGGATTCGATTGGAATGGTTTAGGAACAGCTTCAATCTAAGTTCTTTCCATTTCAATTTCGCTGGGGTTTATTTCCATTCTATTTCAGTTCCATTCGAAGGTGGACCCGTATCTGGTACCTTGCCTTGTTAGTACAGTTATTCATTTTTTAGTTATCCGCATGCAAAACCGTTCTTTCTTCAAGTGCAAATTGAGCAAATACCCTTATCAAGAGGCTTTCTTGTGCCACACCCATTTCCTTAGAATTGCTATGTGCGTCATGAATGACTCCATTGGCATTCTTGTGTTTCTATTTATTCCGTTCCCTCTTGAACTCCAAGTATACGTAAGTAATCAACAGGAAATGGCTCTATGCCCATAGCAAAGAAGCCGCTTCTTTCAATTCAAATACAACGTAATGTCGCCTGGCCGAGTGCGAGTGATGAAAAACTTCACAGCAGACCGAACCGTTGAGACTGGGCGACAAAACCTGGCCCGGGTGTTTCGACGAAAGTTAATAAATATGCATGAGTTGAAGTGGAGAGTTTTCAATTAAATTTACTGCAAAGCAGTCTTCCATTAAAGAAGATGAAAATAAAGAAGACGAAGCAGACTCCCAAGTTTGGAACTGAAGGGTCAACAATTTATCGAAGGTATTTAAAAGGTATTTCAGCAATGTTTTGCTGCAAAAACTGTTGGTATTTTTAATTTAAATTTCATAAACCGACAGAGATGCCAGGTGAACTCAAACATGCTGCCTCCTCTCAGTTATCTGCTTGCCATTCGTTGTGTATCTACAATTCGACAACTCTGTTACCCGCTCCTTGAGCTTCCTTACTGTTGGGCAATAAACATTAGAATAAGTAAATATTGCCGGGACACCGCAAGACCAAAGGAAAGTCCACCCGAAACGTGCGCTGCCTGCAAAGGACATTCATTATCCGGCAATGCTTTTCCTATAGCACCTCTACGCATTGTCTGGTTATTGCATTTTTTACACCAATTTATCCATGTCCTTTGCTGTTGTTGTTACTTTTCCTTCGTTTCCCTTTGAACCCGCCTTATTTGAACGTGTTTTTTTTTCTTGGATTACCATGAAATTGAAGGAATATAAGCAACATTGAGGCATATCCCGGGGCAAGGCGCGTGTAAAAGGTCGATGGTGTAATATATGAGTAAGAGGTTATTGAACTAACCCCTCTATGCACCGCACACCAAACACACACCTGTTGATTAGCACAACTTTGCGAATTTCCAGCGCTTGTTGCCGTAGCCTAATCGAAGCACAAAGCTGATTAGGGTAATTCTTTCGAGGATGATTTATGCTTGAAAGTGGTTCGTTATGGCGAAAAGTATGCTAATGGGTAGGGGGCATAACTTTGTTGTGTTGCGGTGGGTAAGTAAAGTCGAAAGCTCCACAGAATATTCCAAAGGAACGATTTACAGCAAATTAAACTTTAAGCCTCTTTCTTGGGCGTTTGTTTGATATTTCCTTTGTGCACTTCGGCTGTCTTTTCGGTACTTGTTCGAATTTTTCATTATAAAGTTCGCGACTTCCAAGACACTCTTTCCTGTTACATTTCGTTGTTGTTATTTTGGTTGGCTTTCAGTTGCTAATTAATAGCATTGCCAAAGCAACAATCACAGGTCAAATGTCAGCTTTCCTTTTGACACTATCGGCCGCTTTTTATTTCTTCTGCATAAAAAAAATTTTTGCGTTGAAATTTAAAATCAAGTTGACAGCTGCAATGGAAAAAGAAGTGAACAAAAAGCAAAGAAAAACAAACAACTTCAAACAATCGCATTAAGTTTCTTCGAATGGAAAAATAAAAGGGAGCATCACCGGGGAGCTTATAACTTTTTGCTACACCATAAACAACAGACCACCCTGTCCCTCCCACATTCGGTTGGGCCTCCTCTTGTCTGCTGCAATCGCTACGACAACGGCACCGACATGTCACCAGTTCCTTGCAATTCTTTCTATTTACATTTTTTGTGCCATGACAATTCTGTGTGTGTACATTGAGCGTATACATTCATAGAAAACAGTTGCTTCACTTTTACAGTAAAGTTTAGTATTTTTCTCCGAGTGCATGTCTGGCTGACTTCCGTTTCCTCTGGAGGGCATTGCATTGCGAACTCAGTTGCGGGAAACAAATGAATTACGTCACCTCAGACGTTATTGTTGGAAAAATGTCAACCGATTTATTAGCAGGGTGCATCAGTTCGATATTCGTCATGTTGAGTAATAGGCGCTCATAAACTCAGTTATGAGTGAGGTATACCAACTCAAAAGGTCATCGCAGGACATTCAATTGTGTTGTGCAGTCGCACTATTGAAGAACGGTTTTGCATTCACTTTCGTTTTACATAATCAGAGCGTAAGTATCTCACTTAACTGTTTTAAAGGTCAGTTGTATAAAAATCCATAGCATTTCGTTACTAAAGAAGTGAGTAAATTTTATTTGGTCAAAGCCGACTTATATATCTATATTTTTTATAAAATGGTGAATAACTCGAAACTGTGTTTTTTCGACTTATGTGATTTTTGCTAATCGACACAGATATAACATACTCCTACTGGGGCAAAACTTCACTACATAAGGTTTCATACTATTTCGATGAAATCTTCCAATTTCGGGCACCAGATTGGAAATTATAACATCAAATTCGAAATTAGCCACCCCACTATTCTAGTGAAATCTTGAATAGTGGGGTGGCTAACTATTCAAGATTCTCGTCATATTGTCCCCTTATACCGAATTTGGTAATATTACAGCCAAACTGGGTTCAACAATATTTCCAAACGCGACGGATGGACATGGCGATACAAACCACAGTGAGTATACCCTTACCTCACAAAGTGAAGGGTATAAATATCAGTCTTCAACAAAAATAATAAAAATTATAATAACGGCATTCGATAAAAGTTAATGATTCAGTTGAATAGTTTCATTATTTTTATTTAGTAAACAAATTTTTTTTATATAAAAGCTTTAAGCGAATATTAATTTTTCTCTAATTTTCCTAAAGTGCCTATAATAAAGCTCTTGTGCTATAAGTAATACTTAATGAGCAAGCATAGTCAAAAGCTCAGGAATAAATATTTGTCAAAAGCATAAAGGAAATATAAAAGCTTTTTAGAAACAACAATTGTGAATGGGATTTGTCAAGTTTAAACTGAATGAAATTGGTTTATGTGCTTACTACAAGAAAAAGCTTTACATCCTAAAGAAATAAAAATTACAGAATATAACAAATGCAGAATAATATTAAAAATATGTAAAGCTACAAATAAAATTCCAATGCCTCAATTCGTGCGAGTTTTCCTTTAAATTCTAATTCCTAAAATCAAACAACCCAGAAGAGGGTATAAGTACCCTTTTGGTTTTTTTGTCACTTAAATGTAATATTCGCAACTGTTTTTTCACAGGGGGTATCAAATAGTGGAAAGGATCGCACCCATTTCTTAATCGGAGAGTTCCACATTTTGGTTAAACCGAATACCAAAGCAAAAGGTACTGTCAGAAGGAATGGTTCGGTTTGAATTGGTTCAAAAGAAAGCATTGACTGTACTAGCAAATAAGCTTGCATTTATCAAAACCAAAGAATCACAAAATACAAATTTAATTTTGATTTTATGAATACGTGAAGAAAGGTAAGACCCATTAGTTAGCCGATTAGCAAAAAATTTAAATAACATATTTATATTTTCAGAATAAATCAATTAAATTTAAAACACGGAGGCGTTTTTCGCTATCTAATTTCAGAACCATTTCGATATTAAAAAACGCCGACTTCGAAAACGGAAAGTGCTTCACACAGGCAGCGATTTCAACGCAGTAGATTTTGTTTGTTAATTATTATATTGCTATGGAACAGTAAAAAACTCTAGCTCCCACCTTTTTTCAAAAGTTTTAAAAACATTAACAATTCATAGTTTCTTATAAATGATTTTACATCTCAAAAATTACATTTATTAACTTCTGAAAGCAAATCTGTATATGCGTCTGAAAGCAAATATCTAATTGCGATCCACTTTTTTTTCAACAAATTAAAAAAAACCAAAACGGCGATACTGCCTTACCCATAAAGTAGAATCGTTGAGGAGTTGAGGAGTTGAGGCACAATCGCCAAGACTTGCAATTCAAAAATTGAAAGACCTTTTCCGTAAAAAAATTATTTTGTTAAAGTATTAAATATTAAAAGCTTTCAAAATATACTTTAATAATTTTTTTAAAACTTGAAAAGTCAAAAACTTCCAACAAAAAGTTTAATAAATAAGATATGAGTTGAATGACAACCTTCGAACCGATTTTTCAGGTGTGCACATTTTAAAAGCGAAATACTCTGATTAGCTTAAATCACATATTCATCTTTTTCGTTTCTTTGCAATTTTTTTTTGTGATTTTCATTCGACTAAATACATTAATGTATGTGTCCCAGATACTCTCACTCACACAAATTCCTTTTTCATATTATTACTTTTAAGAAATTGAATCCAGTCGAGCTTTTATTCCATGAATTAATATCAACGCAATAATACCACAAAGGATCATTTCCGAATTCAAAACCAGAATATATTATTAGAAAATTTAGTTACTCATCAAAATTTTCGCAGCACGCCACAAAACAAACAAACACTTTTTGCGGGGATCACGGTTGGGGTAGAAAGGTCATGTACTTAGGAAAGAAACTTCATCGATATATACACGCAGAGAAAAAACATGGTTGACCCAATCATATTTTAGGGGGAACATATTATGATTGGCGAAATGATTGCACCAACCATGCCATGATTGCATACTAAACATTTACATGATTGCAGCTAACCATTTACATGATTGAAAATAAACATGTAATGATTGCAGCCAAAAATTTGTACGAATTTTTAGTCAACTTTCAATAGAATTTCAACATCTACTTTTTAATTATTTTAAATTTTATTATTAATATTTCAATGTAATGTTAGCTGATTGGTTATATTATATTAAAGAAAAAAAGTGCATATACATTTTTCTTTACTTACTTACGTTTGGCCGTGCCGAGATTTGCACCCGGGACACTTGGGTTGCTGACGAAGCGCGTTAGCACGTTTAGCTATTACTGCCTTGCATTTATTATGTTCTAAATCCATACATATACTAATCATATGACATTTTCGTGAGTATTCATTCAGGCCAACCATTATATGATTGTCATTATCATTATCGAATATCCAATCATGTTAATTATTGCCTGCATCATATTATGATTTCTGAAATCATTCGCTTTGTCACCCCAACCATAAATGCTGGCCACAATAATAATATTATTAAAGCAAAAAATGTATGATCTCTGCGATCATGCTCCAACCATATTTTTTCTCTGCGTGTATGTATGCACAAACTGCCCATAGTGTCAATTTCAAAGAGTGGTTGGTTTTTAAAAAATTTCAAAGAGTGGTTGGTTTGAAAAACTGTGATTTTTGACAAAACAGAATTTCGGAAGCGGTAAACGTTCGCTTTTTTTGCTGAACTTATTCATGGGCATGTCCTAAGTTTAATTCCCTGATCTTGAAACTTGGTACGTGAGCTTCGGTTGCCCATGCCATACTAACAATAAGAAGTGGATTTGATTGAATAAGAACACGTGATACCTCCAATACAACCCAGTTTTCAAATATGGAATACCCCTGGAACCGTACATAGGACGGGTTGAGACTTTTTATTTATTTCTACGTGACAAGCTTGTTAACTTTTACTGGTGACTTCTTCTTAACGGACAATATACTTAGTGATCTGCATTAAATTTTTTAAAGCAGTCCTTTCGAATGTACACTCAGACATAAAACCAACTTAGAAATAAGACCGATCAAACATATTTCTACGTTAAAACCACTTCAATAAAAAACTAGAGAGTGGACTATCTTCGGCTATACCGAAGCTGAAATACCCCCACACAGTAGGAAAAAGTAACTCGAACATAAAAAAAGGTGGTCTCAAGACCCTATTTTGAGCCAATTATAGGTGGTTTTGGAGCCCCCACCATGTCCAAAATCCATTTCTAAACATTTCCAATCAAATCCACCGAAAAAAAAAAATTGGTCTCAAGACCCCATTTTGACCCTTATATATGTGGTTTCGGAACCTCGGACCATGTCAAAAATACGTTTCTAAACATTTCCAATCGAATACAACCATAAAAAAGACTTGAAAAATGTTAACCTTTTTTTTCGGTGTATGGGAGCCACGCCCAGTTTTTATCCGATTTGACAGACAGACGGACATCGCTAAATTGACTCCGGCGGTGATGCTGATCAAGAATATATATACTTTTCCATACCGGACACGCCTCCTTATGGGCGTTACAAACGTTGTGACAAAGTTAGTATACCCTGCCACAGTGAGTGTGGGAGTATAACAAGTGAGTAAGTTTTAGTCGGGCAAGTGCGAAATTAAATTCGAAATCAGCGACCCCAAAAACCCCACAATGCAAAATTTCATACTGTTTTGATTAAATCTTAAAATTACGGTAAAACATGATTTTTGACTTATATGGGAGGTAGGCGTGGCAGTCGACCGTGTCCGCCCATTTTCAATACCAACTCCTTCTAGGGCCTAAAAAGAATAAATCCAAAATGTGGGATCCCTAGATTTCTTCTAGCTCCTGCAATCGTGTTTACAAGAAAATAGGACGGACAGACGGATAGGGCTAAATCAACTCAATAGGTGGCGCTGAACAGCAATATATATACTCTTTCATACCGGACACGTCTCCTTCTTGGTGTTACAAACATCAGACCAAAGTGAATATACCCGAGCGGCTAGCAGCCGCCGATGACCGCGGCTAAAAAAAGGCTTGCGAAAATCTAGCCTTTTTTTATTCAAATCTTATTTTTCTAACAAAAAATTCTAACAAAAAATTTAAAATAAAAAGGACACAGATCGACAAGTTTTTCAAAAAGTAAACAAAACAAAGCAATTGACGGTCCAAAACTCAAAAAATTAATTTTTTAAATTAATTTTTTTTTTTTTAACTACATAAAATTTATTTATTGAATCTTCTAAAATAAAAAAAAATAGTTGACCTTATCCACTGATTTGGACAACTTAATGTATGTATCAAGGCGATGTAGGCGTTGACTGGATGTCGGCATAGACGAACGGCTGCATCGACGAGGGTGTCCCTGAACTAATTATTCAAAGGCAATAGAATAATTTCGTTTTAGACGTAAGGGTCGGGTGGGTTTTATTAAGGTTCGAGCTAGAATATTAGGGTGCAATTTTAGCTTATCTGCATACTTTGTATTACGTTTCGGTATCTCATCAGATATTTTCGATATTTGTAAATCTCTGTGGATGTGTTCATTTTTTATAAACCATGGCGCTCCAAGTATTTGTCGCAGAATTTTTGACATCCTTTGCATCCTTTGCAGTTTCTCAACATTTGATGGAGATGCTGTTCCCCGGAGCTCGATCCCATATGACCATATGGGTTTAATTATACTTTTGTATAACAGGATTTTATATGTGGTGTTGAGTTTTGATTGCTTCGAGAGGAGCCAATTTAATTCGAGTTTTTTTAATTTTATTTGTGTAATTTTAGCTGCGATGTGCTTTTTCCATGTGAGTCTGCGATCGAGATGCAGACCAAGATATTTGGTTTCAGTACATTGTGGTATTTCACTATTATTTATTGTAAGCATGGAGCAAGTGTCTTTCCTTTGGGTGAAGGTTATATGTGCACTCTTAGACTCGTTGACTCTAATTCTCCACTTTGATAGCCAATTCTGTAAAGTGTTCAAATGTTGTTGCACGTGTTGTGATGCCATTTTAGCGTCTGAGTGCGAGCACAATATTGCGGTGTCGTCGGCAAATGTTGCGATGAGGGTCTGATCATAAATGGGCATATCAGCTGTATAGAGTATATACAGGAGGGGTCCGAGGACGCTGCCTTGGGGTACACCGGCAAGAATATCAAATCTACTAGAAACGAAACTTTTATGTTTAACTACAAATTTTCTGTGGGTCAAGTAGTTGTCAAGCAAAACGTGCATGCTTGCGGGTAATAGTTTCTGTAGTTTGGATATCAATCCTCTATGCCATACCTTATCAAAGGCTTGGGTGATGTCGAGGAATACTGCTGAGCAGTATTGCTTTTTCTCGAACGTTTTTTTGATCAATTCAACAATGCGATGGACCTGTTCAATTGTACCATGCTTTTCTCTAAATCCGAATTGGTGATTGGGTATTTCACCTTTAGCGAGTATTGTGGGTAACATCATTTTTATCAGAATTTTCTCAAAAACTTTTGATAGGGTAGAGAGTAAGCTTATTGGGCGATATGAACTCACGTTTGTAGGGTCTTTTCCCGGTTTTGGGATCATCGTGATCTGCGACTGCTTTATAATAATGAAATTGCTAAGCAATTTTAGCAGTAAAATATTTATATTTTGAAAATTTTTAGCATATCAATTTTAAGGAAAATCGGATTAGCCAACTTAGCCGATCGGCTAGCCGCCGCCGACAGAAATTGGATCAGCCGCCGCTGCCGACGATTTTTTATCGGCTGACACCTCTGTACTGGGCATGTCAATCCCGGGATCCCGCTTCTTTGTTAGTACCGAAAATCCCGGGATTCGCACTGACTAATCCCGGGATTTTCGGGACAAGTTTTATAAGCAATTTTTTCAAAAATATGCCTTTTATATTCGGAAAATATTAATCAATTAAATTCTATCTGTTTAGAAAAAATTTATAAATTCTTTTTCTATCATGAATAATTTTTTTTGGAAATCGGATCAAAAAATACATCGAACATCGTTCGGGACATGAAATACAAGTTCCAATTCCGTACATTAAAATGTGCGACAAAATGTTCAGGTCAAGAGTTGTTCGAGAAATGTGGATCAAACGACACATTTTTAAAATGATCTTATTCTGACCGGAAACTAAGGCATTCAATCCCGAAGTGTTTTTGAAAATCCCGGGATTTCGGGATTTGAAATTACAATCCCGGGATCCCGGGATTTGTTTGGGATTTTCGGGATTTTCCAATTAAATACAATCCCTATATATATTATAAAACTGAGTGTGTGTCTGTCTGTCTGTCTGTTTGTCCCTCAATCACGGCTAAACGGCTGCACCGATTCTCTTGAAACTTTCAGGATAAATTCTATAGGTATCGACATGTAACACTGGCTATATGCGGTTGGGATTGGACAAAGGGGCGTGGCACCTCCCATACAACACAAAATATGTCTACAAGGTAATTTAGTAACTATTGAATTGAATTTGAATATAAAATTGAATAATAAATACGAAATTTAGCACGAAGTTGCATAATAACTTTTCCAAGCTTTATGCCGAATATGAGCATAATTGGACAAGGGGCGTGGCACCGCCCACACAACACGTAACTTAAATAACAGCTAATTAAGCAACTATTGGATATATTTTAATGAAATTTGGAATGGAGCTGTATAGTATGTTTTCCCAGCTATGTGTCGAATATGGGAATAATTGGACAAAGGGGCGTGGCACCTCCCACACAACACATAACTTAAATACCAGCTAATTAAGCAACTATTGGATATATTTTAGTGAAATTTGGAATGGAGTTGTACTGCTATGTGTCGAATATGGGAATAATTGGACAAGGGGCGTGGCACCGCCCATACAATTTTCTACCCCATATCACGGCTTTACTGATTTTATTGAAATTTTAAGGTAAAATTGTGTTAGTAATGGAATTTGCAATAGGACATAAGAGGTTGGATTTGGACAACGGGGCGTGGCACCTCCCATACAACAAAAAATATTATTAAAAAGTAACTTAGTAACTATCGAATATTAAGTGGTCCATGCCACCAACTGCGCCCTTGCACATTTTTTGGGTGAATCATACCGGGTGGGATTACAACTGCCACCAAGTGCTTCCTTGGACATTTTCTGGGTGGCTCATGCCGGGTGGGATTACAACTGCCACCAAGAGCGTCCTTAGACATTTTTTGGGTGGATCATACCGGGTTGGATTACAACTGCCGCCAAGTGCGTCCTTGGACTTTTTTTGGCTGAATCTTATCGGGTGGGATTACAACTGCCACCAATTGCGTCCTTGGACTTTTCTTGGGTGAATCATGTCAGTTGGGATTACAGCTGCCACCAAGTGCGCCCTTGGACATTTTTTGGGTGATTCATGTCAGGTGGGATTACAGCTGCCACCAATTGCGTCCTTGGGCTTTTCTTGGGTGAATCATATCAGTTGGGATTACAGCTGCCACCCAGCGCGTCTTTGGACTTTTCCTGGGCGATTCATGTCAGGTGGGATTACAGCTGCCATTAAGTGCTTCCTTAGACATTTTTTGGTTGATTCATGTCAGGTGGGATTACAGCTGCCACCCAGCGCGTCTTTGGACTTTTCTTGGGTGATTCATGTCAGGTGGGATTACAGCTGCCACCAAGTGCTTCCTTGGACATTTTTTGGTTGATTCATGTCAGGTGGGATTACAGCTGCCACCCAGCGTGTCCTTGGACTTTTCTTGGTTGAATCATGCCGGGTGGGATTACAGCTGCCACCAAGTGTGTTCTTGGACTCTTTTTTTGTGAATCATACCGGGTGGGACTACAGCTGCCACCAAGTGCGTCCTTGGACTTTTTTTGGCTGAATCATACCGGGTGGGATTACAGCTGCCACCAATTGCGTCCTTGGACTTTTTTGGCTGAATCATACCGGGTGGGACTACAGCTGCCACCAAGTGCGACCTTGGACATTTTTTGGGTGAATCATACCGGGTGGGATTACAACTGCCACCAATTGCGTCCTTGGACTTTTTTGGCTGAATCATGCCGGGTGGGATAACAACAGCCACCAATTGCGTCCTTGGACATTTTTTGGGTGGATCATGCCGGGTTGGATTACAACTGCCACCAAGTGCGTCCTTGGACTTTTTATGGGTGATTGCTACCGGGTGGGATTACAACTGGCACCAAGTTTCACGGGGGGAATAAACCATCAACTACAGCGCCATTGAAGTTGTCGCAAATTCATATATATATTTTAAAATTTTATACAACCCGTGCAACGCCGGGTATGTAACAGCTAGTAATTAATATAAAATTAAAGATAAAATTGTTGCAAAAATATCGACAAAGAAAAAATATTTATTAAATATTACATTAAACAAAACAAATAATATTTCAAATAAATATAGTGGAACAAAAAGTAATCCTTTTTAAATTACATTGATCGAACAAGTAATTTTTTTTTGCCACCTGAATCCGATTATAATCATAAAATTCTGCCAGCTCCATTTCATGCTATACACGAAAAACTTATTTTCAGTAGTTTTCGTATTATAGCGGGAACAGATACACGAATTGTTGTTAAAAACTATTGAAATTGGTGTCCATTCAAAAGTAAAACACACACAAAACCATTTATCCAACAAAATAATTTTAACATATATCTTTTTTGTAAAAAATTGTTTAAATTGAAAAAATTTAATTCAGATCGATAAAAATTGTTTGTTAACCGTTATTGACAAAAGTGTTGTCAATTTTTGTGTGTGTGTAGCACTAAATCTGCAAAAGTGGGTTTTTTTAATTTACCAATTAGATTGAATGTAAATGCACGGCTGTATTTTTTTGGAAAAACTTCAAAAATATCTTAAGCAATGCATAAAAAATGCATTTTTTGAATCCCGGGATTCCGGACTCAAAATCCCGGGTTTCCGGGATTGAGAAAACGTCCGGGATCCCGGGATTTCGGGATTCGGGATCCCAGGATTGAATGCCTTACCGGAAACCCAAGATTCCAAAGACCAAATCTATTCAAATTAGTATTTTATTCTACATATTTTAAAGTTATTCAAAATTGTTTCTAATATTCCAAATCATAGGTGTGATAAATTCAATTTAAAAAAAATCCAACAAAAACCTTGAATATAGTTAGATTATTTGCGCAATTTCCAAAATATTATAGTATGGGTATATTAAAAGCAATTCAGTTCGATTTAATATAAAATTTTTGTACTGAATTTTGGTTGAATTGAAAAAAATTCAAATCCCGGGATTGCATTTTTCAATTCCGAAAATCCCGGGATTGGCAAAGGTCTCGAAAATTGACATCCCTACTCTGTACATCATGACAGTCATAAGTCATGAGGTGGAGGGTATAAAAAACTAAATTGGAATGTAGATTGGAGGCGAGTGTAGTTCTGAGTGTAGTATTGGAACGCCATCACATTTCTTTGTTTTGCTCGCCTCCGTGTCAATATTTCCCAACTAATTTCCAATTAAAAACGCGATTAAATTTTCTTTTTTTGTTTTAACATTTTTTCAATTTTATTTATTTTATTTTATTTAAATTTTATTTAAATATTTTTCCATATGTACAAAATTGTTTTACACTCATAAACTTATCAATGATGCCAGCATGCATAGTAGTAGTAGTAATAATAATAGAAGTACAAGTTATCATTATCATTATTGTTACAGATTACAAATTACAGTTAAGTTCAATTAAAGTTTTAATTACACTTGTTTTTTTTCGATTAGACGATAACGTTTTCTATGCTGTGGGGGAGTAAATATGTGTGCATTAAAGAAACAAAAAAAAAGAGGAAATTTTGAAATATTCCAAATTTTGGTCTATGGTTTTTTAAATTTTAATTTTGAAGTATTGATTGTGTGGAAAATTTGCGTGAGGGGTGGGGGATTTTTACTTATTTTTTGTTAATTTGTAAATTGTTGGTAAATTCTGCCTTCTGTGTGCCACACCTGAGATCAAAATATTAAATTATAATTGTGGTTGTTGTTGTTGGTGGTGGTATTTATTTGAACTTAATATTTTAATTTGTGGCTAACTTTGTTTTTGGCAATCGAAAAACAAACGCTTTACGCACAATTTACTAGCACTTCATTATGTATGTATGTATGTATGTCATTGCAACGGTATTTTATCCTTTATTTAAGTTCAAGTTTTCATTACAAATAAGTTGGCTTTTAGTTTACTTTAGTTTAGAAGTTATTATCGTATCGTTTACTACTGGCTGCATAGAAAAGAAAACAACGGTTAGGTGAATTGCAGAACGGCTTAGATTTTCTTCAGGGGATTTCTATAGGGTATAATGTGAAACAATTGGAATACATACTCTGGGCGATGGTAGAAATAAAAAACGAAACATTTGTGGTTTATTTGTGTAATTTTACTCAATGTAGTATTCTATGCCAAGGCCCAAAGCGTCTTTCCGATTGCTTCTACTCAATTCATTCTGTGGCAAAAGAAATATTATCTATACGAAACTGTAATTTTTTTCACTAATTTTCTAATAATAATTTGTTGCAGTTGTTTTTGTTTTCATTTTCATATTAATTGTTGTTTAGCTTTTATTTTCGACTTTACAAACTAACAATTATTTAACATTTAGCCCGAACAGTGAAACACATTCAGTCGTTTCAGCGCTCAGTTTTGCTGTTTGCCTAGCAACATTTCAATGCAAACGTGAATTACATTCATTAACTACTCGATAGAATTATTAACATTTAATTTAACTTAAGTTTAATTGTAAAGATTTTTTTATATATTTTTTTGCAATTTCAATTCTCATTCCATCTACAAAAAATCCGCAGAAACTTTGAGTACAAATACAGCGCTTAGATGTGTGTGAGTGTCCGTGTGTAAGTGTGTAACGCTGTTAATTGTTTACACAAATATGTTGAAAACATTGTTTACTTTTGTTTGTAACAGTTGATTAAAATAAGAAACATTTTATAAAAAAATATTATTTATATTAGCTTGAGCTTAAAAATAAAAAAAAACCATATGAAAATATTATGAAATTGTGCTAATTAATTAATTATTATAATTATGTTCCAAGTTTATGAACAATTACAAGCTTGTTTGCGTTGATTAATTATTTACATTTTTAATATTTTTAATTATTCCAAATTGTGTTTGTTTTCTTGCTTCAATGAAAATCAAAATTTATATTGAGTCCAGTGATTCTTGTTGTTGTGTTGTTATTTTCTGCATTTATTTGTTTTTTTTTTGTTTTTTTTTTGTTATGTGTTTGGTTGTTTTTATTTTTTCCATTCATTTTTATGAATTTACACTAATTGTAAAAACTAATTAACTATAATTAGGGGTGTATAGTATATTTTTAGGCGACGACCAGATGAAACCTGGAAAGAGGTAGAGCAGACAGAGAAAAATAAGCTGATTAGTATTTAATTGAATACGAGTTTCGGTATAAATGTCATGCAAAATGATTCTTTTCAACTTCATAATAAAAGAGAAACCAAAGCTAGAAACGAAAATAAATTGAGTGTGCTTCAGAAAAAACTAAGGGACTCTGTGATCTGAAAAAAGGCAATTGGTTAACAAATGTGAGACGGGGAAAACAATTTTTAATGTTCCCTTGTAAGCCCATTGATCACATTCACAAGAACAAAGATGTTCACAATGTCTGACAACCAAGCTGTCATAAAAGTAATAAATAGCTACACTAAAAAATTCAAATCAATCCTAGAATGCAACAAGGCCTTAAAGCTGCTGACTAAAAATAATAATGTGAAATTTTGTTGGCTGCCAGGACACAGAAGACCCCAAAGAATTGTAATGAAGATGATCAAGTCATAAACTCTTCTATGTGGCGATCGAACAGGCAATTTTTTCATTGGATTAAGTAATTTTTCCTTAACATGAATCAGTATTATAGTGCGCTGTGAAAAAATTTACTCCAATTAAGGAAACATGGGAATGAAAATGCACTGTAGTCATGATAGCCTTGAAATTAGGAACAATTTTACCTAAGATGAGTACATTTTGACTTTAAAATGAATACGTATTTCTTACATAAAAGGAATATTTCTTTGTAATTATGTTTTATATTCAAGAATAATTCCTTAAAATTTAGAACAATTCCTTAAATTGAACAAGAAACATATCTTCTTATCAAGGATAAAATTTACTTGTTTTAGCACCGTCTTTTTTCAAAGTAGTCCTTGCAACAAAAAGTAAGTTACTTGCAACTTTTACGAGTTGGCGATATTCAAACATTTTTCCCTAAAAAGTTGGACTCAAAAGTGTTTATTTGCAGATATTTTGTTTTCGAGAAAAATGTATAACAAAACATTTTTTTATACAGCAAATTGTATGGAAATAGAAAACTTTAAATCTATTTTGGGCGGCTTATATAATCCGAATGAAGTTCGGTTGTTTTTTTAGATGACGAGTTGGACTTAGAACAGAACTGTATTAGATCAATTGCGTTGTGGTGTGCAATTAGACACATTTGATTCCTGACGACTCAAATAAACGAAACAAAACAATTATTTCGAGTAAATCCGTTTCAAAGTGAATCAGTGACATGTTACCTTTGCATCCTCTGAATCTGCGAAACTAGTTTCAATATTATATTGGAAAGGGATTCTCGAAACATTAAACATTAAAGCTTTACTTTTGCCAAAAAGGCCATTTTCAACACGAAAAATATAAATATAAATAAAGAAGATAAAAATAAAAACAAGCTAACGATTCATTTCCTATAGTTAAATTACTTTTTATAAAATAAAATGATCTATTTCGAGTTGGATTAAAAAAATCTAGCAAATACCCATTAATTTTTCAGATCTTTCTCGGAAATAATCTAAACTGCCTACACGGATTATAAATTTACATAAATAATTCATTCGCACTTCATAAAATTGCAATAAAATGCCCAGCCAAAAAAAAACAAAAAAAGAGACTGGCCAAAGCTTTGACTAACCAACGCACTTCACTAAACAACAGTCAATGAGGCATACTTTGGGGCTACTGTCAACGGACGTGAATACTCAATTATTCATTAACTCACTTGACACCCGACCGATAAGCAGCGTCAAAATATTCATAAGCAACAAGATAAGAATAGAAAAAAAAAAAAGGAAACAAAAATGGAACAAATGAATGTACGATATCCAAAAAAAAAATTCTAATAACAATTTCTATGCAAATATGTAATGAAGAACAAAAAAACTTTGAAACCAAATTGACTAAGCGAAGGCCAGTGTAAAGCATCGAAAGGGCATGAATTGGCTCTCAAGGAACTGTAAATCTCGAATGCCAAAAATTATGCAATAAAATTTAGTATTGAAGTGAAGCACTCGTTTGCGCTACAATAATAATAATAAATCCGACAAATTGTTGTTGGCTGTCATAAAATCTACGTCAAGAGCTTAAAAGACCGCCCGACTACTTTGAGGAAACCGGGAGGAGGCTGCAGAGACAGCCACAACGGCAGGGCTTATCATTTTTATTGGTTGCTGCTTAAAATATAGTTCACGCACTTTTATAGCCAACCCCTAGGCGCGTACTAACACACGCACACACATACATTCGCTCAATCTAAAGTAATTGAATTTTATGTGCAATTTGACACTTAAGTATCGCATTTCGCGAATTTTCAAATCCTCCGAAATAATTTTTTTTTCAGCAATCATGGTTTTTATACATACAAAAATAAATGACGGGAATGTTAGAATAGTATTGCATATTTTTAGGCTTTGAAGTGGCGTTTTTATTTATAGCTTCAAAGTAATTTTATTGCGTACATCATTTGAGTGTCTCTTGGAGACAGAACATCGTGTGAGTGAAGCACTTAAATGAAATTGTGGGAAACACAGTTGTATTTAGCACTCATATGTTTCGGTTAAACACCGAAATAAACTAAGATTTACTTTTAGTGTGGCCATATAAATCAAATAGCAAAAATTATGAGCCGTTATAATATTTAATAACTTTTGGTTCAAAGAAATTTTCAATTTTTATATTCTTTTAAGGAAAATTTATGTGATTTTACGGGTTTAGCAGTGCCCATAGCCTCGCGAGGCCAACAATAATCGTATTTTTTCACACAGACACGATCGGTGTTTGTTCAAAGCAGTCAGTCTCACACAAGCACATAATATTTTTGTGTGCGTGCGTTTGGTTTTGCCTAGCAGTGGTTTAGAGTCTAGTCCTGGACCGAAAAGGGTAGAAACACTGAAATCATGTTTCAGAAACATTCACTGCAACCCCTGAGACCTAGACTCTAGAAGAGTTATGTGTAGAGGATAAATTAATAGAAGAGTAGGAGGGGGTTCTATCGAATCAGAGTATAGCCCGTTTGCAAACCCTGAACACTCTCAGTTGAGCAATTGAATTGTCAAAAACCCCTTTCAAACGAGCTCTACAAAGTATCTGTCGCCCTTGATACAAATTCGATTACCTCCAAACTCAAGGAATCTTCGGGCTAAAATTTGAAAAAAATAAATATTTAATTGAACCCTAAAACGAACGAACCCCGCAACTGTACAATCTGCACACTTCCTTTCGAATTAACCACCGTTTACAGCGTCAATTGGTGCCAATCACAGCGCCGATAATTTTCCAATTCCCCGAACACTAATTATGGACACATTAAATTACATTTTATGACACATTTCGCTGGCTTCCCGAGCGTTTACAATTTTATTGTGCGAAAACCACAACAACAACGTTAGCAACAAACGACGATTACGACGACAACGATTCACAATACACAAATTGTCATCAATTTAATCTTGCCACCAAGCCCGGCCCCAACAGCCGCAGCCACAGCCACAGCTAACTTAACCCAGCAGCGAAAGGAAGGAACACCTCTTCCAGCAATTGTTTGCGGCATTAAAAACCACATTAACACCCACTTGACTGAAAAGTGTATGTATGTGTGTGTGCCGAAGGAGGAAATGGAGCACAAGTTGGAATGAATTATTTCACTTGAAGCAACACCAGAAGAAGCGAAGAGAAGCGAAATGAAATTCACTGAACTCAAAACAATTGCATGACATGAACTCGCAATCCCAGCGCCGCACAACTGCAAGGCAAATACGTAGAAGCGACAACGTTGTCGACGACAAGCTTGACAAGCTCCTTAAACTCCTTAAGGATTTGTGTGGGAAAATCAAAAGACAAGTGCTGCGATTACCACTTGTTGAATGGGGTTTTGTGCAAACCAACGCAAGCAAAAAAGTGGCAGAAAAGGATGATGACGTTGCCACTCTACCAGCAAAAGCCCTCAGACCAACAAAAAAGAAGGGAACAAACTGTAATAAAATAAATAAATAAAGGAAAGGAAAGGCTCAAGGAAGTGGAAAATAAATACAATGGCACACACAAGACAAGACGAGGTGAGGTGTGGTGAAGGGAAGGGAAGTGAAGCAAAGAGCCAAAGGGTGTTTTCAAGTGCACACAGCGCAAAACAAAAGGAAGGGAAGCGAGCGCTTGAAGCATAAAGACGGGCATACATGAGTCGAGTACGATGTCGATGCGATGATGATGACGCCAGCAATGGGAAAGGTGATAAGCAAACAAACCGTAACACACCCATACACCAGCGGGTCCAACAGTGTGTAACACTGTGTTTTATGACAGCTCATAAGGATGTTGGCTTTATTAAATGCGTGCCGCTAATGGGGTGACTTGACACTTGCAGTCAGTGCCTGCAATATGCGTCTTCATATGTGATTTTGTGCGTGGCCGCATGAATATTTTATTAAGTTGCCTTTCCGCGAAAGTCAATAAACACCGCAGCGCGTTAATAATTTACGCATGTTTTCTGCTCGATATTACATCTTGCGGCGTTTTTGGCAGAGATTTTTTAATGCAAAGATTTGATTAAATATTTCATCTGACAGCGGGTGAGGTGCGGTGCTTTTGTGATTTTGTTGATTTTCTCGTTCATATGAATTCTAATTAAAGACCATTTTGTTGTCCTGATGCGAAAAAATACGGCCAATCAAATTACAACTAGTCTGGCCCTAATTTTGGCGAACAGCATGGTCAACACAACGGCAACGCCTTAAGCCGCAAACTTTCCTTTCTCACCTTGCAGAAGTCAATATCAACTTCACATTGCGGATGTCAAGAGACCACTTAAATGTGTCTAATCCCTTAATGAACACTAAACTTTCGCATAATTCCACCTTCAATCAAGGTCCTGTGGAAGTGAAATTTTACACTGAAAGAAAAATCTTACTTGTTTGATAGTGAATAGAAACTTCTTAGCCACTAATTGTTTACAAAAACTCCGCAGTAGGTAGGAGCCATGTTAAAATATTGGAAAATCCAACTACAGCACATTTAATCACAAAAATTTTATGACCAATATGAGCGCAATCGGTGGAGACAAAAAGATGTGGCAGACCTATTGATTAAAATGGTGAGACCCGACGGCCATACAAAACATGAATAATAATTAATTGGATTCGCTCAATCTTTATTACATAAAATATGATTAATTTCCTTCAAGAATATCCAACCCAAAAAAACGGATTTTCGACGAATGAATGGAAGAGAAGCAAACTTTGAATTGAAGCGGAACAGATTAGGAATGGAACCGGCATGAAATGTATGATATATTTCGATAATATCAATTTCCACTTTATACTCGATCCATTTGAAAATTGGGTTCAAATCACATTTAGTTTCAGTTTCATTCTCATTCAGTTCTCGACTTCATTTCCCACCAAAAAAAAAAATCGGTTCAACAGTTCTCAAGATAAACGAAAGAAAATAAATTTGCCACCCACTTTGTATGTGAGGTAGGCGTGGTTCTTATCCGATATTGCCCATTTTGAAAACCGTCATAATAGAAGCAAGAAAAATGGGAATTAAAAAAAATGGGGTTATGGCGTTCTCCTGTTTTTGAGAAATTCAGGATCAAATTGACCGAATTGGCCCAAAATTCAAATAGACCAATAGTGTTTAAGCAAATCTGTTTATGCCATCGTTTAGTGCCAACATTTACCTTCAAAACAAGCTATTACTTATATTTTTGCGATTTTTGGTTTTTTATATATCAACGCTTTAGTTTAGTACCATTAATTTTTTTTAAGTATATTTTATCTCTAAGTTATAGTGAAATAGAACTTGGTCCTTTGAAAACCAAATCTATTGATCCTTAAAGATTTTGGATGCTGAACAAGATGGAGTCCACACAGAATTGCTCTATCTCGTCTAATTATTGGTATTTGAATCGAAACAAGAGCATTTGAATATTGGGTATAAAATTAAAAGGATTAGCCAAAGTTCATATAATTTTATATACTCCACAGATCAGACCTTCTTCTTAAAGGATTTTGGATTCTTAACGTCCAGTTTTTTTTATATTAGAGTCTAAAGAAAAAACTATGTAATGAAAAATGTTAATACTTTTTTCAAATGTTCATTACTTTGGAAATAGATATCGCAAATTACAACATATAGCTCATTTTAAAGGATAATCATAACACTAAAGATTAAATAAACAGAAACTGTGAGCAAAAATCCAAAATCTCGTAATAGCTTCATAAATATTTCGGAATCTGCCATTTGGCTCTTTTAACCTGAATTTCTCAAAAGCCTAACGTGATGGAAAAATTCCATCTTGTTCAGCGTTAAAAATCCTTTAAGAAAACTTAAGTTTGGTTTTTGAAGCAAAATCTTGTTGGGTTGTGTTACATTTCGCTACAGTTGTCTATAATATTTCCGATAAATTTCTGATTGATTTTGAATAGTTATTCGGTAAGTTTTTCTCTAATTTTTTAATAAATTTTCAATACGTATTTTTTTTACAATTATTCCCTACTTTATAAAGTATTTAAAATAAAAGATTTCATCAATTAAAATTAATTAATAAATTTTCAATATTTGAAAACCCGATCCTAAAAGTATGCAGTATAATTTGACACAACTCCTTTCAATTCCTTTCAATGTACCTTTCTCGCACCCACAGAGTCAACCAATTACACTACACCATTTTAGACCCTCATGCCAACGCGCCAACCCGCTTAACTTCATTTATTTATTAACTTTATTCATGCAGAATTTATTAATGACGGAAGAATTTCGGCATTAAAATTTAATCAGACATAAAAAGTTGTCAACTAGAAATTACCCGCCAACGATGCTTGGGCGTTGATAATAGCCAAACGTTGATGCTTTCTCTTATTTTTCCCATTTTTTTCGCTTTCATTTTTCTACGGCATTTTTTGTCACAAGCTACTTTGGCAGTATTTTTAGTCAGGGATTTTTACATTCGCTTCGATTTTTGTGTTGCCTCCTGCCAATATCAGACAGGTTGCACGGACTGAGGAGTGAGGCGACGAGCACAATTGGAAACTTTTAACCCATGGCAACTTGCATTCAATTTGATTGAATTATTCAGCAAGTTGCAAAGAAGTTTCACCACCCGACCAGCAGCAGAATAAATACATACGCTTATAAGTGGAAATAGAAGAAGCCAACAAAAATAGGGAAAAGTCTTTTTTTTTTGCGACGGCATTTCCTGGGCAGAATTGTCACACTGTTGCGACACATTGTTGCGATGTTTGGCGTTCGCGCTAACAGCATTTCACGCATCGCTATGTAGTGGGGCGCGGTGTCGAGTCGCGCTGTCATCATCGTTCTCTACTCTGCGAAGGGAAGAGGAGGGGATGGCATTGTACCGTCACTCGGCAGCCCAAAGTGAATCTTGGTGACACTGGGACGCGTCATTGGTTGGAAAACTTTCTTAATATTTTTTTCAATGTGCGGGTGCTAGGACTTTTTTCCCAGCGACTGCTCTGCTATGGCGCCCTTAGCGCAACTAGGACACAGATTTTTTGTTCATAATTTTTTTGTGTTCAATTTTTTACAAAATATTAAATTGCCGCGAAATTCTTTTGTATTTCTAAAGCGGTACTTTTTTGTGCCCTCGCTGAAGTAGTCGGGGGCTGTTATAAAATATGCCTCACGGCATGTGCTTTGCGGTTTCTACAAATTACGCTGCCAACTGGCAAGTGAATTGCTTCGCATTCTCCACCTTCGCTGCTGTGGTAGTTGTAATTTTTTGAATTCTTCCTCTTCCTCTTAACTTTATTATGTGTCAATCTGACGTTGATGATGAGGTTGTAAATTGTGATTCTTTTTTTTTCTTAAAACCAGGAAGAATGCGGTATGTTGCGTACACTCACATTCTTTGCTGCAATTGATTCAGTTGGAAGTCTTCAACGCTCGGCGTTTTTTTTTTCAAGTAGGTGGTGGGGGGTCATTTTTAAAGCAGCTGTCAAGGCTTATTAGCTCTTTGGTGGTGTCATGTGGATGGTTGTCAACGTAATGAAGTTTGCGAAACGGAAGGAACTTCGGCGGTTATTGACATTTGTCAAGCATCACTTTAATAAGCAGTTATGTTTGTGGTGGATTATGTGATACTTTAAGGCAGTCTATTTTTACGCTGAAGGAAAATACAAACTGGGGTCCACTTCAACAATTTATTCCAACTACTTTTAGAAGATGTTGGAATAGAAAAATACAATGAAGGATAAAAGATGTTCAAAAGGAAATGGAATCCAACTTGGTAGGAATAAAAACAAGAAGTAATCAAAAAATTATCGGAAAATGTATCCTTTTAATGGTCCATATTGAAAAATTTTTTTGCTCTGATTTCAAACTGCTCTATGTATATATTTTCCTTCAGGAATTTTTTAAATCGTTTTTAATCTAAAAAATTACAAGAAAAAAACCAAAATTCAATATTAAACATTAAAAGAGGGCAATTGCTCAAAATGCCCCGAAAGAAGAGCAAAAACCAAAAATGTATAATTTTGGTTTTTTTTTTCAGTATACTTGTGATTCCGAAACGTATTTTTATTTATTCTATTTTTGTACCGTTTCCTCAGTAGGAGCTGCGTTTTACATGCACCAAAAAAGGGGGATTATGACTCCTTAGGAGGGTCGTCCGCCGAAAATGGACCAAAATGGTTTTTTTCACGTATTTTAAACGATTTCAAAAATTACTTTTTTTTTAGCCCATACAAATGTTAGCCCGTTTTGGCCTGTTAGCCTTGGGCGCCACCCCTAATTTTGGCAACAAATTTTGGGCGTTTTTAGGCCAAATGGAAACATATTCCGCCCGGCGGTTTGAAAACTATTTTTAACTGCCAGTCTACTGTACAACAGTAAACAAAAACCCCGGGACTTGACAAATTTTTTCTTTTATTTTCTGGGCTGCTGATCACAAATATGCCGTCAGTTTCCTGGAGTAACCCATAGTTTGGTCAAAAATGCCCTTTTACATTTTTATCATTTAAAAAGTTTTCTACGCAAAATTTTGAAACAAGTCCGTTTTGCTGAGCTTAACATCGATCTGTAGAATTACTTGCGCTATAGCCTTCATGCTTAGCGAAACAAGGAATTTTTAATTACTTCCAGTATAAAAAAATTTGGTATTTTTGTACTAACTAATCGATGCAGATTTAAAAGGACATTTTTGACCCAACTAGATGTTACCCAAAAAACCGATGATATATTCGTGATGGGCAGGCTTCCGACCAATGTGAATATAAGGTGATAAGTATAAAATTAAAATATTATTAGGTGATAAATTTTAAAGAGGATTGATGTCATAAGGAAGGACATCAATGGATACTTCTTTTCGCATACACTTCTACACCTAATATTCAATTCGTGTCCAACTCAATGTTCTAATGGCTTGACTAAATGAAGTAACGACTTCATAAATATATTCAAGTTCATTACAGCCGTATGTCATGTCTTCAAACAATTTGGATTTTTTTCAAGCAGGATTGGCCACGTTAAATTGTCCACGGTTACACTTAAACTCAAATTACCTAAAATTAACTCAATTTCCGTCACTTAAAATATGCAAATGCACAATTGTGCCATTTAGACGTACTTGTCCTCGTCCTCCTCCACCTGGACGTATTACAACGGAAATGCCCATCTTCAAGGCAGTCCAATCCCTCCCCCACTGGTGCTCGATACACCAACCCTCCTCAAGTAATTGGCATGTAATTTTGTAGCGAAATTTGGCCGGCGGCAGAACACGCCAAAAATATGCTGCCAGGACACCAAAAAAGCCACTCAGTACTGAAATGTCCAATGCGACGTTGTCGTGCTGTACTCACGTGCCGCAAAGTGAAAAAGTAGCGGACATTCGCTGTCAAGCAAATTAAGTGATTTCCAAGTTGCAACAAAGTCTGAGCCGCCCCCAGCCGCCGTTGGCAGTTTAGCTCGCCGCGCGCTGCCTTGGGTACGCAGCACAGCTTCTGAAAAATTAATTATGTCCTTGGGGTAATGTACACTCACTTATATACATTTTAGATGCGATTACCTGTACGCTGTCGCATTCCGCCCGCATAAAGCCAATCAAGCGTTAAAAGGCGCGCATTTGCAGCTAATTTACGAAATTGCCCAGGCGAGCGTAAGCGAGCAGGGCAAGCAAAGAAGTGAAGTGATGGAAAAAATCACAAAAGGTTCCTTAAAGAAAGAAGAAGATTCTTCTTCTTCTCCCAGTAAAAGCCAGGAATGTCCAATGAGTGGTAATGAGTGGAAAGGCTTCGAGCTAAAGTTTTGCGCAGTTTTTTCTTTTCCTTTTGACCGCATTGCAGAGTGTCGCAAACTGACAGTTTCGGTCTGTTCTGGCCGTTTGCGTCGGTGTAAATTATGCAAAAAATTCCGATTTTACTACTTACTTAACTTCACCCACTCTACGCACATACAAGTACTTCTGCTACGTTAAATTAATTTACGACAAACAATTTTAACGGACTCGAACTTTTTTCCACTTTGTAATTCATTTGTGGCGTGATTCATTTTTTTTCTCTCGGTTTTTTTCATGTGGCATCTTCCTTTTCCCACCCCGCACTTGTCTTCGGCGACTTTGACTTTTTCTTGGCAACTTTCGAGAACTGTCAGTGCACATTTTTGCTTTGTGAAAAGTTTTTCGAAACAAAAAGCAAAAAAAGCATCAAAAAGTGTACAAAGTTCCTCTGCCTCTTTTGCTGCCTCGGCTTCTGTTTTATGTTGGCCAACAAATTGAATTCTGCGTTAACGCTGTAATCCAACAATTAGAATAAGTTTTTTGGAACCAGCAAATTGCTGGCCAGGAAAGTTGGACGTAAATCAAGCTTCTAATAAAAATCGCTCAAAAACTTCTCCAACAATTTTTCCTTATTTGAGGGAATTTTTTGAATTGCATTATTTAAATTCGACCAATGCGTATGTATTTAGATGCTTTAAAATGAATTTAGTTTTTTTTCGTGCGTTGCGTGTGATTGAATGGCAGTTAAATTGAATTTATGCTAATGGCGGACATTAAATTGTTATTGTAATTCGGAAATGTAGCACTGGAAGTGTTTAGCATATAACAGACTTTTGGATACGAATTTAGAAAATCCGATTTGAATCAATTAGAATCGCGAGGAAACTTTTCAATTAGGAAATTCACTAAAAATATTGAACTGAACTAAACGTAAACGTTAAATTTGAATGTGAAATATACAAGTGCGAAACTATGTGTGTCTCAGAGGTGATCCTGGACTACCTGCCAACGGTATCTGTAGAATGGAGTGCTGATTCTAAAACAAATAACTAAAAACAGTTGTGTCACATCGTTTATAACCGCTGACCGTTTTTGAAGCGAAGTCAAAATGTCAAGATCTTTATAAATAAAAAAGAGAAAAAAACAAGTTTTTTAAAATATAACCCTTTAACCGACTAAAACTCAGAAAATAAATTTCCTTTAAATTAATTTCAGCAATTTCGATTTAAAATTAAAGGTTTTTGGGCACTTTCCTCCGAATATCATTGCAGATTTTGAAGTCGCCAAAAACCCTTATTTTTAAATCGAAATTGCTGAAATTAATTTAAAGGAAATTTATTTTCTGCTTTTTAGTCGGTTAAAGGGTTATATTTTAAAAAACTTGTTTTTATATTCCTCTTTTTTTAAAAAAAGAGGTTCCTTTTCCCCCTTTTTCCCCTTTTTTACTATTTTTCTCGAATGCGAACCTAAGTACAAAATTTCAGCCTTGTAGCTTACAAAATACGAAAGTTAAGTTTAAATTGGCTCCATCCCGCTCACCTTTGCCCACACACTCCCCTTTCCAAAGGGTACATAATTTCATTTTGTCAATAAGAACTCACCTACCAAATTTCATCATTGTAGCTTGAAGGAATTGGAAGTTATACCCTGTTTAAAAAAAAATGGGTTTGAGTCTTCCCATGGCCCCCTACGCCTCTGATGGCCCCAAATAGAAGGCATTGTCACCGGAGTTCTATCAGTGTTCCAAATTGCAGCTCTCTAGCTCATGTGGAAGTTTGAGGATATATATATATATATATAGTCCACCCAAAGCAAGTTAATATAAGGGTTATAAAAATTAATTTTTATATTTATTTAAATCTATCTATATATATATATAAAAAATTTACGTGTATGTTTGGGACTGGTAAACGCGGAAACTGTTGCACAGATTCTCACCAAAATTTATATATGTGTTCTATGGGTCGTGAGTCGTGTTGTGGGATAGGTTTTGACACGCCCACTTTTACCGCCTACACGTTAGAAAATAAGTATTTCCCTCACATTTTTGCAGAAACTTTTTTTTATAGCAAATACCATGTGATCAACAATTAACTTAGATGCGGTCATCTGCGAATTGTTTCCCCAAAGGTGGCACTGCCACTTAATTTCTCCCCACCCAAACAGTGTTACCATATCTGCGGGTTTCAACTTCGGTGTAATTTTTACCTTTCGGTTTCAGGGAAAAAATTTGCTTATGGGATAAGTTTAACAATGTAATTATAAAAGTTTGTTATGCCTAGCAAAATTAATAAACTTGTGTTTATGCTTCATTTTTACTTTTTTACAGCGAATAATAAATGGCTGGGCACTGTTTTAAAAATCGATTTTCGAGACTTTTGCAGGTAGACTGCCAAAATCCGCGAAATTATGTTTCAAACGAAAGTTATGGCCTCAATACCCTAGGGTGCCAGTAGGTGGGCACTCTCCCCTACTTATTACAATTAATTAATGAATTACCATGTAAAAAAATACATCAAAAACAAACAAAAATAATGAAATCTATCGTTATTATTTCTTATTTTTTCGTCCATATTCCATACATATTTCCAAGTTTTCGTCTATATAAAAATTAACCCTTTTAATCATTTTCTACAGACCATTCGTAAAACACTTTCTTGTCCATTATATAAGAAATGTAAATTGTCAATACAGGCAGTTCGGCCTGTTTCAAAACTGTTGACTCTTCGGAAAAGGGTATTAGTAGTGCTTTTGAGTAGTGTTATTTGCCAATACCTCTAATAACATTACATTCGCCAGGGATTTTATAATATAGATTAGTTAAAGGGGTAGTGGTGCCCCTACCATTTTTCAAAGTTTGAGAATTTTGTTCATCATGAAGCCTAGTACAAAATTTCAACCTTCTATCTCATCGGGAAGTAAAAAACCACTGGATGGATATTCACCACCCATCACAAGCACTGGGATTTTAAAATATAGATGGTTTTCAAATGAAAAAAGATATTTGAAATGCTTATAATGAAAAATATCCTTTAAATATTATATCCTTAAATATCTTTCAAAAAAATTCTAACGAATTTCAAAAATATTTGATAATAAAAAAAATAAAGAATAATTTCAGACCAAGCTAATTTTTCCTGTGTTTTCATTTTCGGAATGATTTTGTGTTTTTTTGTCGCGATATTAAAATATTTTTGGCAACTATCAGTGAATGCGATTAAAAAGAAGGAAGGACTTCTTTTGTGTTGATCACAGTACGATTGCTGCATACTTTTAGTGACGAAAAAACTGGAAAGTGTCAAAATCTTAAGCCTATAGTTATAAATTACATTGTTTAGTGTACCTGCCCTTTCGCACAATTTGAGCACGAGATTGTGGTAATTATTGAAGTATCGACTTGAATTTTTGACGATTTCTGATTTTTTCGTCACTAAAAGTATGCAACAAATTTTGTAGGCCAACAAAATCCGTTCCCTGGTTATGATTATCCAGTCTGCCAAGCTGAGTTTATTCTTATAGTGGCATTCACAGCTTTTAACCATTAATTAAATTAATTTGTGAATATTTTCGAAGCGAACCGCGACTGCAGTGAACTGGTGTGTATCCTTGAATGACTTAAACTACTAAAACGATTACTTTTAAAATTTATTCAAATTAAAGATATGGTTTTCTTGGAATATTTTAGGCTAAAAAAAAAGGAACCCAGCACCCTGATTACTTTGCATTAAAATACAAGTTTTAAGGCTAACTATGGGTCGCATGGTTTCATGGCTACAGTAAATGGGTACTCGTAAAGCTCGGATACTTTATTTTGTATTCGGTTACTCTGCTCTACTCTTTGGAAGTAATTCCAAGTAGTTTAATATGTTGCTAAATAATTTAAAGTAATCCTATACAAAAGACTCCTTGAACTCATTTCCTTTGACACAAATCCTTTGGAGTCTCTAATTTATTCAAATTCCAAACTGGCAAACTTTATCACAATTAAACGATTTGAATCATGACACACTTAAAGACGTCAAACAACCTTCAACCGCAAAACCTTCAAATCATCGAATGGAAAAAATCACATGGGATTGAGTTCACAAAATGGGGACAAAAAAAACGGAAAAACCAAAAATAGAAAGAAAGAAAAGAGAAAAACTATGGTGAAATAAAATTGAAAAATCGCTAACAACGTATTATGATAATTGTACGCGTGTAATTGCCCTCAAGATTTTTTTATGTCAATTTTATACTTGAACAGGAAAGAAATAAAAGATTCATGGGCAGCCGCTTTATTCCTGTTCATTTGGTGGTGCGCGACTTTTATTCTGAGATGTTGGCGTTTGATGAGGAGGCCCTTTGTGATTTTTCGTGTTTCTGGTTTGATAATTCTGCCACTACTCGGTTTTTTCGCCCTACGCTTTGTATAAGGCTTTGTATATAAACATGAGGCTTTTGTTTGGCGTGGATGGGGATGGGGATGGGCGGCAGGGCATTACAAAAGATTTTCTGTGGGCCGAACGGAAGCGGCATTTAAGAGGACAATTTTATGGCACGTTGCAAAGCAGCGGAAGGCAGAAAACGTGGAGCCAAGAAGTCATCCGCGGAGGGTGACTGAGTGAGTGAGTGAATGAATGAGTGGCTGAGCTGTGGGGTGGGGTGGCTGTTCAGGGCGATGCTTGTGCAGGTTGATCGCGCAGAGCAACGCTTTTTCTTTCTGTGTCATTCATATTCATAAATTTTTGCTGTGAAATTACATTATTAACATAATTTATGCATAAACGTCACTTAGGATGTCTTCTAAAATGATTAAAATTGGAAAAACTTGAGAGGGGGGGGGGGGGGGGGCGGATACAGATTCACTGGCATATTTTGAGCAAAAGAAACATTTGAAGAGAATTTAAATCTTGGAAGCATTTCTTTGTGATAACTTTAATAACGGGCAATGAATCCAAATCTAAACGAAATACCTTTAAAAAATGAAATGAAAAATATTTTTGATTTCATCAATTTGGCTTACTTTGTAAACTTTGATTGCTGTTGGTAGTTGTTGGTAGTTTTTGTTTTTTTTTTTGTTGTTTTTTTTTTTATTAGTCATATCCACTATTGTCCTTATGTTATCCTTTAGTTAAGCTTTACTCTCATAGCGGTCAATTGGCAATAATTTCCTTTCTCTTCTTCATCCTGCTTTTTAATTCTAATCCACGTTTGACTTTAACATTTAGCTTTTCTGTTTTTAGTTTTTCCTTTTTTTTTCTTCATATTTTTGTATGCTCTGCTCACACTCGTGTACTCCTTGTATTCCTTCCTCATAGGTGTATTTGTGGGGTTTTGTGGGTGGGTGCTTTGTGATCGTTGTTCCTCTCCTTCTTCTTCGCTTTTTTCCTTTTAATGCACCCACGATGGCGGAGTCACCACACTCGACTGCGTGTATTGAACTCGCGCATTCAAATTTGTTGATTGCGTTTGTGTGGTCATTGACGTGTTGTTGTTATTGTTGTTGAGAATTGGTTGTTGCTGGTGTTGTTGTTGCTGCTGGTGTTGGTGTTGTTGCTGTTGCTGTTGCTGCTGCTGTTGCAAATGTGCCTGCAATTGATTCAGTTGCTGTGCCGTTGTACTGTTATTGGCGCCCGTGGTGATGGCGTTATTGCTGCTAACGCCACCACCGCTGCTGCTAACCGCTGTCAGTGGAATATTTATGTCGAGTAATCCATCGATGCTCATTTCTTGTTGTATCAACTGTGGGATTAGGTAATTGAGTTTGCAGAGATTAGGGAGCATTCATACTATTTGCAGAAATGTACAGAATTAGTTGTGAGTGGCATTGCTTGCTTACCTCTTCAACATTGCACTCGAAACCACCTTGAAAATTATCAATATTAAATTCGTCAATTTGCGTCTCGCTGTTCAAAGCTTCCATGCACTGTCCTATCAATGTGGACGCGCAATTATTATCTGCAAAAGAAAATCGAATGGATGAGACAAGTACTCATACGTGCAAGCGGAGAGGCAACTGCTGTTTGTCAATATGAATTAAATATAAAGCAATTAACACCAAGAAAATACTTCAACACAGACGCGTCTGTGGAAGAGTCTACCACGCAGTTGTGGAATATATTACCAACAATCTGCTCCTTGTCCTTGTTATTTACCTTCTAAATTTGAGCTAAGAGGCTGTTGTTGTTGTTGTTGCTGTTGTACCATTAAAGCGGTGCCATTGTCAGTCGTTACGCCACTGGCGCCATCTAACACCACATTGCTGTATGTGTTCAAGGAGTCCGAGGAAGGTTCACTGTTCGGATACGCGGGTGACATTGTGGTAACGGAATTGGGTGAGAGACCCTGCAAACAAGTCAATAATCAATTTAGATTGGCATCATAAGAACGAAATAGGCACACAAACACTAACCTCCCGTGAATTGTGCAAACAGGAGCATGTGAGCGAACGGTGCAGCAGACACTGCTGTGCTGGCTGCATACCATAACCGACCGGGCCATTCAGGCCATATGACTGCGGTGCCTGATACGGCGGCGGCGGCTGTGTGGGTATGCCCGATGAGGCGGCGCTGAACCTACTCCAACCGTACGATCGTTTGGTTCGAATGGAAAATTAAACTTGACTTTATTCATCTGAACTGAAGGAAGTGTGTGTGAGTGTATATGAAATGAAAGCTAGTGTGGCCCGAAAAGAAGAAGAAGAATCGAAGCATCGAAAGGTGCATGCGCTACTAGTGGCTACTAGTGGATTTTGTGAGTTTAATTTTTGATCATGCAATTGTCCAAAAACGATAAGGTTTTGAATCGTAAAGGAAAATATACTCGTAACGGAAAATATCACAACAAAATAAAAACTGACCCTTGCAACATTTCCTTCTGCAATGTCAACTCCTCCGCCATGGAACCGGCCAACTGATCCAGCGTCACTGACTGGGCGGGCGTTGTGTTCTGATAGTCGGCCGTGAAGCTCCAACCATCGGTCTCGTAGCCCACCAGGGCCGGTATTGGACTCAAGCGTCCACAGGAACTAGCATTCGATGAGGCGCGTTGCCGGAAATCCGGTGACAGTTGAAAACCGCCACTTTGAGTTAATTCGCAAAATTATGAAAATGAAAAAAAAACGTTTGCAAACAAAACAAATTAAAAACGAAATTAATTGAAATTAAATGAAAGAAACGCAATTAAAATATAATTCATAGGTTTTACATCTAAACCAAAAATAATCAAAATTTGGTATTTCTAAGGAATGCAATATGCTTTAATAAGTAGCTAGCTATACTGTAAATGATGAAGCTTATGGGAAAGCACATAGTTACTGCAGATTACTGATTATTGAGCACTACCTGCATACTGGTGGATTAGGAATTTCCTCTAATGACACATGCTTAGGAAAACCCTACGTATATCAACGTCAACGGGATTGTAAAATTCACAATTCGAATAGTATGGAATAATGAGTTCAGGGTCGTGGCCAGGTTTCTTCTCCCGGGGGTTATAATTAAATTGTATTAGAAATAAAAATTAACAAACTTCGAGACAATGGTTCCAACAAACAATGGGAAATATTTAAATTTCAGCTGGGACATTTATCATTGCAATTGGGACCGATTGTTCATGAGATCACCCAAAAAATAATTGAAATACACCAATATAAAGAACTCCATAAACGAAAATAAACAACCTACACTGAGAAAAAAAATTATAATGAAACGTTGACAATTTCCAGCCAAAACAGCATGTTCGAAAGCATTTTGTCCACTAAAAGTTTTTGTACACAGAGGGAAAAAAAATCAGAGCTGCATGGTCAACACCGCACCGTTCTAAAACACAACTGAAACAGTTTCACTTTTTGAAGATGGTAAGAGCTACTGGAGCGTGGGTTCGAATCTCAGTCGGACCAAATTGTTTTTCGATTTTTTTTGTTTATTCTTTTTTTATATATTTGTGCAAAAAAAACCCTATCTGCATTTGCCGATTTTAATTTTGTTGCATTTTTGAGGTATTGGACGAATTTCAAGAAATCTAGTGTTAGCGGAGCAAAACAAACCCCGTACTCGTGACCTGCGAATCTGGAGCAAAAAAAAGAATAAAAAAAGTAATGTGTTAAACAGGAAACAAAAAAAAATTGCTCCGGCTGAAATTCGAACCGTTTTGGCTGGAAATTGACAACGTTTCGTTTTGACTTTTTTTCTCAGTGTAGCCTTCCCTTTGATGAATTGAACCGATCCGATGTTTCGCTTAAGTATGAAACAAAAACCAAAATAAAATAAAAAGTCAGTTTTGGACTTTTTTTCTCAGTGTAGAATTTTATGTAAACGGGATATGATAAAATTAGGAAATCCTGAAGACTATAAAGGATGCTGTCCAGTTGTTGGACAATGCCAGTACAGATATGTTCCGTGGTCCGAACCACAATGTTCGTAGCGTCCAAGTTTCATCTCATTGTAAGATAACAGCAAACCGCCTTAATAACCTAACCCAACCAAACTAACTTTTAATGCAGTATTGCTCTTAAACTTGCGGAAACGAGAAAAATAAATTTAAAGAAGAATGTTGTTTCGTCGTATAAGAATGTGTAGTTTCTAATAGCGCAGTTCAAGCATCAAATTGAAAGATTTATGATTCCACCCAACCTCAAAACTGCCCCCCGAAATAATAACCTAATAAACCAATTTTAGAAGTGAAAATGAGTGTACTCGTTTATGACGACTCACATCTTGAATGTTAAAAAAACAATTGTACGGATAACGCGGATAAGACTGAGTTTACCATGATACTCTGCAGTTAAATAAATATCGTTTCATATGTTTATGTCATGTCCATAGCCTGGCAAATGGAATCAGAATTTATCGCAATTATCTAGAATACGTAATACATAATAGGCGGGAAAGTGCAATTTATTCTGAACACAAAATTATACGAATTGGGTAGGTGCAATAAACAATAAGAATTTGAAATATGCATTGATCCTGAATAGGAAACGAGGAAATATTAATTTGACAAATAATGAAGGTAATGTTGAGATTAAGCTCTGTGAAATGGCACATACTCGTACCTCGCTCGGTACTATTAATACAATTGCTTATAATACGAATTTGTAAAGTGCTCCTTATTTGTATATGTACTTGTATAGGTAAAAATAAATGCACCAAACAGAACTACTTGAAGGAATGCCTCTACTGGAAAAAATCTATAATATTCATCAAGGAAACTAGTTCAGCAATAAAGCAGACTACTTGATCTGGCGATCGCCCAAACTCCAACGCCAAGTCAATAGTTACCTGTGCAAAGGACTCTCGGGAAAATGATCCAAGCCCTCACTAACACTACTGCTGGGCGATGGTGTGGCATCGTTCACCAGTCCCGTAACGCCGGCCTGCCGCAGAGCCTCAACGCGTTTTTTGGCACGCCCCCGTCGCTTCTCGTACCGTGACGTTTCCATTGAGGCGGCACGACGACGCACCGACTTGCCGGGCTTGGCATCGGGATTCAACATCCACCAGGACGATTTGCCGGTGCCTTCGTTTTGAACGCGCATAAAGCGATTGTGCAGCGACAGATTGTGGCGTATTGAGTTCTGAAAGGAGAGAAAAGGAATATTTTAACAGACCACCAAGAAATATTTAAAATCGAAATCTCTCAATGAAGTGCAAACTTTAATTTTCCCTCTAAGAAAATCGATTGTCGTACAATTATTTGCCCCAAAAAAAAAAGCCATTTCAGCTAAATCGGCAATTTTTTCCTACCCTTCTGCAGACCGAACAGAGTCTACAACCGACTCCGGTGCCCTTGTCCACCCCTTCCCTGAACATTTCCATTCATCACCGCTCGCTGATGTAACAATTTGTAAGCAATACTCTGTGTCTTCTTCGCCTTTCAGTTCATCTGCCATCGAAGCAATTGTCTTCTTTATCCCATTCGATTGTCTGCCGACATTTTTATCGTTTTTCAAGCATTTCTTGTACGAAAGCTGCCAGTGCTTCCGTACTAATTGGACGCGAGCATGTTGCTGCCGCTGCTTCTTGGCCCAAGAACAAGGAAGAAGTCCCAGCAGCCACTGTCACCGCCATCGCTTAAGCTGTCAATTCATATTTTATAACGAAAGTCATAAATACGTACGTTAGGTTGCGACGACGACAGCGCAAAACACCGCCACAGACGCGTCGTCGTTGTCTCAACTCAAAAATAATACAAATAATTTTCAAGGTAGCATTTTTTGTGACTCGAGCATATATGAGCACACAAATACACCTAAATTTACACATTCCACAGAACAATCATACATCGTTAACCTGACTGGAGGATTTGTCATCAGCATCAGCATGCTCTTGGTTCTATGGAAATTCCCTAAAATAACTGTAAAAATCCCCAAACTATTTGGAAACGACGCGACATTGAACGACGTCACAGTGGCGCCATTTATCACCGTGCGTTCGTTCGTTCGTTAGTGGGTTCACTCGCCAAAGGATTCCCTTATGAAACGTGCATGTGTCTGTTGAGCTGGTTGTGCGCTAAAAAAGGATAACTTCGCTTTGACTTTTTGTAAAACTTTTCCTTGGCGTCGCAGTCGTGGCTGTCGGTCTGCGGCGCTTGAATCCTTTTCGCATAAACTTATCATATTTTTTAAAAGCTTAAGTGTTGCTTTCGGGCTATGTTGTGTGAGGCAGTGTGTGGGTTGGTATTTTGTGTGGGCAGACGAATGTAAGTATTTTGCATTGGAGTGTAAAAATACAATATTCAAATATTACGCACTAATTTAACGTGAAAGAGGTTTTTCTTTTGCTAATGTATGCGCATATTTGCTCAATAAAGAGGAGTACGTAGGCCAGTACCTCTTTTTACTAGAATGATTAGGAAAAATTTGGTTTGAGAAATGTTTGAGGAAACGAGAGTCAAGTCTTGAAGGGGACAAGAGAATTTTAAGCAATTACTTCGACTTGGTGAGGGTCAGTAGAGTTGCGAATTACCACTGTCTTCAAATCGTACCCACTGCCCTGAAAGCAATTCAAACTATGTGGGTCCATTAAATCCCATACACACATATGAATGAAACAATTCTACAAGACAGTTCACTTAAATTAGGCGAATTAACTAAATGGCATCAAAGGGCACAGCACAGTTCGCCCCCTGAGTCACATCTCCATAATTCGCATGAGTAATTGTTTCGCAGAAAATATAGGAAATTTATTTATTTTATTTTGTGTTTTTTTTCCTTTATGCATTTTGTGCGATATCTCAAGTAAACTTTAGCCACTGCCGAGAGTACTCAGCACCACCCGCGGCAGCAGCCCACGAAAGACCCACCACCACACACGCACATGAATTATATACGCTCGTGCCGCCTGTCAGCATATCAAATATGCATATTTCATATATGAATATAATATACGAGTATCTCTGCGGTTGTATCCAATCGCACTAGTTACTCTCGTATCTGTTTCAGTGCCTTGCTCTGAAACATTTCGTATTTGCGTATCTCAACTAGGTGCAGACAAACGAAGCGCACATTGCCCTGTTCTGGTAGGAACAGAAAAAAAAACCTGAAACAAATCCACCAACTCACTGACAAAAAAATAAACTTCCCAAAAGGCGCAAAAAAGATATTCTGTGCCTCAGCAGCAGTGATACAAAGTAATTGATTTGAATGTCAGCGCGAGTGTGCGTATATTTGGCCGTGTGTGTTAGCGGTATTTGTGATGTCATCACTTCATGATATCTACCGATTGGGGGTTGCCAAAGGGCACCAAGTGTGAGACGTACACTCCGTATGGCTCTTGAATCCATAAACCAAAACTTTAACATACGTATTATGTAATACAAAAGTAAACTGTCTGGGTTTTGTAAACAAAAATACAAATAAAAAAAATAGAATAAAATAAAAAATAATTATATATATATAATAAAAATAAAATTTAATTAAAACAAAATTAAATGGAATATTTTTTTAAATACATAGCCATAAAAATAGAAAAATATTTCCTGATCTTGTCAAGATCCCATTTTACCTACGACTTCGCTCGCAATAATTTTGTATTTTCACGTTTATATATTCTTAAAGTAACTGCCCCGTCCTTTGAATATGACCCGACAAATAGCACTTTGAAAATTTGGGCGAATTGCCTTCATAGGGCCCGAATTATGGTTGCATACTTTTAGGGACGAAAAAACCAGAAAGTTAATAAAACAATAGCCGACAGTTCAATAACACTGGGCAACACCAAATTCTGATTGCCGATCTGATAACAGATTCTGATAGGTTTGATCTATATAATAACACCCTTAAAGGTGTCTTCTGGAATGGCTCGAATAAACGAGTTATTCGTGGTAAAAGTTCAAAGGAGGTTGCTTCACTTTTGTTGAAACAACTTTTAAACGGAAAGTGATATCGTGTTAGTATCTTTGACAGAAATATTATATTTAACCCTAGCTACAATACTGCTGGGAATCTTAACCCATTTGTCGCATATTGTAATTATCACGTTATTGTGCAAAAATGGTGAGAATTCGCAGAAAGGTACACTAAATAATGCAATTATTGGATTTTAGTAACTTAAAGTATGCAACGAATTATTGATGCTTTAACAATAAAATTCTTACTCATAAATACCTAGGCTGAACATAAAATCAAATACATCATTTATGACCTCTAATTTCTAAATTAAGACTTTTTATAACAGTTCTCTCAGTGTAAAATGATAAAGGAATTATGCGCAAAAGACCAAAGGCAAATTATAGGTATACTAAAATTGTGTGCTCTTTTGGAAGACAAATTATATTTGGTTACTGCTTTGAGAATATGACGTCCTGTACATACATATATCTCACAAAGATAGTGCCAATTATCGGCCAATTACAAAAAATTACTCAAATATTCAATTACTGTCCAATAGACCAAACTCGACTTAGCTCACACATGCCCAGCCTTCAGGTTAATGTTTGTATTAGCAACCGCTAATACTGAAAATACAACAAGAAATGCTAATATTTGTATGCTTTGATACACAGTGATTGTATGGAAACTGCAACAACAACCAACGAAAAGAGAAATGAAAGAAAAAAACCCAAGCAACATCCTTAGCGACAAGTTGTTGTTGTTGTTGTAGTTAAAGTGTTTCGTATTCAAACCAAAATTCAATACATTCCCAATACGTTGTATGAGTATTAAATTTCCATTTCGATGTTTGCTCATTGACACCCAACCCAGCATTCGTTCATTTGCTATTTTGGAAGCCTAGGATATGCTCCAGTTCTTTTTATCCGCCATGTTAGTTGTTGTAGCAAAAATTGTTTCTGAGAAAACTCAAGTAGCTTGTAAAGATTCAGTCATTTGCTGCGTTGGGATTTCGTTATGGTGTATAGAATTTTTTTTATTGACATGAATAGCCTCTATGAGTGTACGTGGGGGGTGGGATGACTGTGGCGCATATAATCACTTTGTCCTACATAGGCATTAACGCATCTCCTTGGTGATTTTAGCGTATTTTTTTTGTTGCTAATTTTTTCTATTGCGTCTTTAAGTTGAACACTGCAAATTAGAGCTCGTCCCAGTAACCTAGACTGTTACGCTCATTTCTTGGATTTAAGGATTTCCAGGCGCATGAATATTCATTGAACTGAAATATATTCTTTGGGTAATAACTATAAATTATAACTGTCAATTCTTTGCTGTGCGTGGGTAGTGAAGTATTACTTGGAGCGCCGGGCGGATCATAGAGAAGGGATATACTTAAATTGTATTACATTTCTAGGCCAATCGCATTTATCCAACAACGCCTGAAACATTGTGGGAAATCAAAAGTGTTAAATGAAATGCATTTGTGAAAAATCTTCTTTGGAAATATTTTTTATTTCTCTTTTGTAACACTGGACAACACTAGTTTACACCCATCAAAGGCTGATATATGATGTAAAGAGCAGGGGAAAAAGAACTTTTTATAGCACTCTGCAATAATCGGTATACTTGGCGTATGATTAATGTTAAATCGATTTTTTAAAATTTAAACGAAAAACGATGTTGAATTTGCCCGGAAAGTGTTACACCAAAGCCACAAATAATTTTCCATTTTTGTTTGTTTACAGACAGTCTTACGAAAGTATTGAAAGCTTTGTTCAATTACGTCAATTACAAGCGTTACGAGTCTTATGACAATTGTTTACTTTATCATATCGTATGATTAATTCGTTTTCGTAAAATGTGTGATAAGTCAAAAAGCGACACGAGCTGTTAGGCAACACTAATTTGTAATATTTTAAAATAAATGCCTACACTGTAAATAAAAAATTACTTTGGCGCATATTAATAGTCATTGTCGATTCTTTAGCAGCTACTAAGTATGTAGTATAAACATATAAATTATATCAGCTATTCAAGAGATGTGCGCAGTGCAGATTATATCGACAATGTGCTTTGCGATACATATCATATCACCAGGGCCAGAGCATTATTAACAGTTTTTAATTTTAATAAAAGTTTAAATTTATTAAATTGTTATTTCAATGCAATATATGAGGCGTTCAGTTCCATAGTGGAGTAATTATATACCAAAATGGAAATACATGAGGTGCTAAAGAAAAGCTAAGTAGTGAATTTGAATATTGATTCGACTTATGGACTTATCCACTATGGAACTGCGCGCCTCCTATAATTGCCTTTGTTATTTTTTTACTTTTTCTGCTTATCGTATAGGGCCGTCGCCAATTAATAACCCCTGATATTTTAATGATTGTTTTGTTACTACTAAGGTTACTCCAAGTTTCAAACCCACAAATTTCAAACCCACCTATAAATGGATCAAAATGGGTCCAGCGATGAAGTTTTGTGTGGGTGTTCTTTAGCTTTGGAATTGTCGTTCACTCTCTTCTTTTTATTATTTTCTTAGTCTCAATTTTTATTCACTACTAAGCAGATAAATCGATACTAAATCGACTAGTTAATAGTTTAAGTAAGGTTCATACCTAAGTTGATTCCAAATACGACTGTGAATGTGAGCCTATGCTATCGATAGCAGACCATTTGGTCTAAATTGTTTTCAATAACATTTAGAGAGAGACAGAAAACTATCAAATGCGAATTACTCGCTTTTGTTGTTATACTCTACAATTTGTCGATTACTATTGCAATTTACTACAAGTTGATAATCCATCTTTACGCTACAAAGTCATCGAACTTTTTTTTTGATATTTTTACATTCGAAATTATTTTTGCCATTGTGTGCATATGTATGAAAAGAGATTTGCCAAAAATATACAAATGCTCAGTGTTAACACCAAAACCTTCACGTGCCCCTGTCAAAAATTGGGGTTTAATATGAAAAATGGCTGCAAAAAAAAACGAAACCAAATATACTAACTACAAAATATTAATGGCATATACGTAATGGTACCTATGTATAAAAAATACATATAATTTGTGTTATCAATTTTCGATTAAAGCCGCAGAGGCCATTCACACAAGGCATGGCATGTTGTGGCCGTGTGGCCGATAAGTGAGTTTCGGCGAAAGTGATAAGGGAAATTATACAAATTATAGATACGCGTGAAATGTATGTATGCAGCTATGTCGGTAGGTGTATTGATAAAATGATATCTGTACACACGCCTAGATTGATTGGAAAATGGACACTTATATTTTATGGTCTTAGCCGTACTATCGGAAGTGGCCCACATCAATTAAGTGGAAAAAAAGTTGCATTTAATTTAAGTTTACAATTAAAATACTAAAACCTATTCAATTCGTTCTCAAAAATTAAAAAAAAAATAAAGCAAAAACTATTTTCTGTTAAAAGGAGTCTATAAATGAACTAGCATATCTTGCCGATTACATTTCCGTTTCAATTATTTTATTAATTGCAAACATTTCAAATCAAGCTTCTAGGTTGAAGGAAAGTTTTAAAAATCAATGCTAGTTACTAATGACAAACCATGTGCAATGGACGCCTATCTACCGGTGACAATCACTGAAGCGAATGAGCAGTTGAACTGTCGACAAGGTTTAAAAGAAATTAGGAAAAAAAATGGGAGCAAAATCCCTGAAACTGTAATTTTTATTTTGCAGTTAAAAGGTAACTAGGCGCATGGATTTTTTGATATTTTCAAACGATTGTTTGCTAAATAATAACGCTCCTCTACAGCCAAACAAAAAAAAGAGACTTGGGGGTTAAAGATGGTATCCTTGAAGTGATTAAACTTAGACTGTTTATCATCCAGCACTCACGTCACCATTGAATTCTCATAGATTTTCCAATACTTTAGTTTTCACTGATCCCTTCCAAGTTTCACACACTCATCCTTCAATTTTGTTTCATTCCAATTACGTTCTCTTGTGCAATTCCATTTTGCTGTGGTACATTTTCATTTCCTTCCGGTTCAATTCCTATTATATTTCCGGGCACACCATTTAAAATTTAAAAAAATTGCAAAATTTGTTCAACAAAAAATACTTTAACTTAATTTGAAAATTTTGTCCAACATTTCCCTTTGAGTGTCACCTGTGCATGCATTTGCTGTTCAGTCAACTAAGCGCACTTGTAATCTATTGAAAAAAATCGCAAAACCTGCGCTAAGCAGCTGCTGAAGTTCTCACCACGAACGAATAATTTCTATACGACAAGGGGGGAACCGAGGCAAAGAGAAGCAGAAAATACAAAAAAAAATTCGCATTTAGATGTGAAATCGAGATTATAAATTTTAGATCAACCGCGATGCGAGTTAGTGTAAATGCGCCGCGTGGACAGTTCTCAAGTTCAGCGAAATTAAATTTGCGTTAAACGTTGAAGCGGATTTTTGTTTAAAATGAAAATGAAAAGTATACACAAAAAATTAACTCAAAACAAACAATCATACGGCTTTAGAATGTTTCCCCACCAGCTGAAGCGTCATTTCCCTTATCTCTTAAGGGCTTTAATAGTCCTTCTTTACTGAAGCAAGAACAAAAATGGCAGCAACAAGAACAGAAGAAGTTTGTTTTGCTGACCAATTTGTAAACACTTGAAATGCTCTTCAACAGACTAAACATCCTACATTGGGCAAATTAATTAATTGTTTAAACAATTTGATGCAAAATTAATGGAATTTCATTTGAACTTTTTAGCTTTTTGCTTATTTACCGAAGGCCAAGGCGAAGGCGTCCCTCGTATTCTTTTGTGAGTTTTGTGCATTCGCAGCCATGTACCTCAGTGCGAACTTAATGGGACATTAATTAGTTCACTTATCATCCATTTCAACGAAGTGCTTATGGATCGAGGTAAACATTTGATTAGGGAATGCTTATGTGGCATTTGATATTGACTGCTGATGGTATGGAATTTATAAGAAAAATTTCACAGAATTTCGAATGATGTTTTAACCAAAAATTACTGTTAAAATAAATATCAATTAATTTATAAATTTTATGGTAGAATTTTTTAGGACCAAAATCATGTAAGTTAAGTTATTTAATGCATTTTTTATTATTTGTTTCGTACGAATTAAACACAATTTTCGGCCATAAGGAACTTAACAGAGACCCATATAGACTGATTATGGGCAATTTTTGTTAAACTATTGAAAGAAAAAGAAACTGTAAATGACCGAAAAAAAAACTTCTTTAAGTAGCCATAATACACTCAATAGAAACTCTTCTTAATATTTTCACAGGCCAAAGAGAAATGTTAGCAGGGCTTTAAAGGACACTCGAGGGCCCCAGCAAACACAATTTGCGAGAGGTAACAAACATTTTCATTTGAGACTATGTCAAACTTAACTCTAAAGAACGATACAAAAGGCTGACTCCCCTCTTCAAAAAAAAAACGAATCCCAAAATATATATACATAAACAGGACAAGGCAATATCGCAATGATTATGCGATGATATGAAATTGCAAAAGTTTTTCAGTTTCAATTTTTATTCGTTTGTTTTTTTCCCCTCATTTCTTTTATAGTTGAAGAAGAAGCAACAAAAATTACACCCGCTTCATAAAATTCAGGCAGAGCATGTAAAAACTTTTTACGTACTGTGCCATTGAAAGCCATTGAAAGAAGTAAAACAGAAGTTACTATCGAACATGTGTGTGTGTGGCCAAAGGATGTGACATGTGCGTGGCTGGAGATAGTCGAAGCGCGCACTATCGCTGCGGATTAGTATCGCGGGAATTGTTCTCCTCACCCGCAGAAGGGGTCGTAGTCCTTGGTACTATTTTTATCTGTTCACAAAACTCCAGCCAGCGCACAGTGAGTAGCCGCGAAGCATACCGAATTCGATTAATCGTAAAAAATTGGCGCCCCACGCTAGCCAACACATCAGGCCAGCTATGACGAAATAGTTGCACAGGAAACGGATGTGGAATGCAAAGAATTTTACATCCACGCTTGAGTGAAATTCACCTGCGAAATAGTTTTGAAAACTACCTGCAACATTGATTTTAATTCACAAGGGATATGGTAGAATGAACTAGCAAATTTTAGTAAGAAAAGTTAGTTTGGAAGTTTGCTAATCAAATCCAATAGATTTTCTTTACTTTCTGTTACTCTGAGTCATTTCGAATTGGTTGAACTCTGTTTCTGTGCAAATTTAATTAATTAATTTCAATAATTTTCCACTCTCGGCATTCATCATCATCATGATCAGCCTTTTGATCGACATTGATTGCATCCTTGCAATATTGTATCAGCTTTGACGTCAGAGCCGCTGTAGAGCTCTTACGGTTTACTGACTTTAATGAGTGAGAATATATTTAAATTATAATGGAGTTGTTGTTCGACGTCATTGCTTTATATGCACTGGGAACTCTGTACTTCATTTGCTTATTAATATAAAAATTGTTTTTCCATTTCATTTGTGGGGGAAATACAATTCTTCCAATTTCATATCGATCGTTGATAAAGTAGTGCAGAAACGAATGAGAAGGGAGCATGAAGTTTAATTCCACACGAATTCTTATCTTAAATATTAAATCGAATTTAACAAGGAAATCAATACAAACACGAAAAAAATGTGTCTCTCTTATTGATAAATGAATTTCCGAATCCCGCCTGACACCAGAAGCATTGATGTCTGCCAGGATAATGGAGCGCTTTGAATCCAACACTGAAGCAATCAATCAGCATTTTCCACAGAAAAGCGTCCAATGTACTCGATCGAAGAGCTCAACTAAGGCGGAAGGAATTAAAGACATAATACACATGCTTATAGTTTCCGAATAATTACATACACAGACACATAGCCATACAGACAGACACCAATTCACTTCATATCCTTATTGAACTGTAAAAGAACAAAAAAAAAAAAAGAAAAACACACAAAGAGTGAAGAAAACTTTCTTCCATTCACGATTTCTTCTGGACGGACTTAATGAATGTCATAAACTTCATAACCTAAGGCAAAAGGAGAACTGCCATCAGTGTTGCCGCCACCGCCGCCGCCGCTCAGACTAACTGAACTTGGCTCAATTTGGCTTGCATTTATTTTAACCTTTTTTCTGCTTTATTTTGGGGCAATGTCCTGTCGTCGACGTAATTTGGCCCGCTTTTGTGGTCGTTGCTGTCTTCGTCATGGAATTGCATTGAATTTGTTTTATTTTTTTTTGCTTTTTTGCCAAATGACAAGCGAATCGCTAAGACCGCGCAACAGACACATTTGGACGGACAGACAGTCAGACCGAATGTGACACTTATTACACAAATATCCTTTTTTATATGCGCATTGTTTGTTGCTCACATGGCTGAAGTTCGACACTTTTTGGCTTCATTGCGGCTGGTGCAAAAAATCCAAACTTGTGGCCTCAAATGCTTTCTCATTCTTCCTCGTATTTGAGGGTTTTTATTTTGATTGGTTTAGGGAAGGATTGAACCAGTCTTTTCGTATAAAAAATGTTGTTAAGCAATTTTTTATTGCAAAATGGAATTCCAATTCACTTAGTTAACAATTTCAATAATTTATTTGCAACAAAACCGGAATTCAATTGCCCAACTTGTCCAGCAAAGCCTTGAAACTACTAACACGAAAATTCATCAAGCAATTTTTCGAAATATGACATTTCAAATAATATTTTATTGATATGCCTTCGGTAATTTTTTCGACATTCTGGCAAATCGTTAAAATGAATCGGTCGCCTTATGCAACAATAAAATTGAATTTAAAGCACCAAAGAAAGCCACATACAAAAACACAAGATTATACATACGTTAAATACGAAAAATATTATGAAAAAAAATCGAAACTAGTTTCTGTCAAAAGTTCTGACTGAACCAGCTTCTTATGGCAAGGCGGCCACAAATGCGGCGCGAAGTGAAATAAAATATCAAAATTTATTGATAAATTATCTTTCATAAAGGAATATACAAACAGCAGCCACCAACTACAACAACACGAACTACGAAACGATAATAAAATAAAAATCTACTTTTAAAGACCGTAACTGACCAACATACCAAAAAGAAAACAAGTTAACACACACATACACGCAGCCACCAACAAACAACAACTACCCGAGAGCGAAGAGAATGAGCCAGAGAGTGAGAACGTAACGCCAGAAAGCATTTCAGTGTGGGACAAACATTTTTATGGACCCTTCAACAACTTAAAAAGTACTTAAGTTTAGAGTTGGAACTAAATATTGAACTTGACTAGGGGAAGTCCAGTAAACCAAATCTACTAGGAGAAAGCATAAAGCATAAATGGAAAATTTTCTTGTTATTTCTTAAGAAGACAAGCACCAATAAGATAAAATGTATGCAGCGAAAAATTCAGATTTTCACAAATCGATTAACTGCCCACATGTTGGACATACCACCCATTTAAACAGTTCCGATGTGCTCCTTGCACAGAACAACAATGTTTGTAACGTCTAAATTTTATTTCATGGTCCAACATCATGTCAGGATAATGGAACTGTCCATCTGTTGGACACTGGATATAGCGCAGTTCAAGCCTGTTCCGGAAATCTTCTGGCGAAATATCCCTCTTCGAACCCACTCTGATATTGCTAGCCGAGAATCTCAGCGAAAATACGTCGAAAAAGATCGACGGCGAAAAATCAAGGGCAAATTGAGGCAAAGAGAACCCATCGCAACCTTCAGAGGAGAATGCCGACTTGTATATAAATTGCGAAAAATTACAGCAGGATTCCATCAAATGAAATCGAGCCGTTCATTATAGATGAGCTGATATGCGTGACAGTTACTTCACATGCAAACATTGCGATTAGGATTAGAATTGTCAAGAAATCTATCTATTCCCATGTTTTAGTTCCATTGAAGCAATTAACATTTAATTAAGTTTCTCAACCTGTGTTTCAGGTGTCCAATAGATGGGCAGAGTTTTTTTGTGTTGTTTTTTTTTTTGGAAATATTATTTTTATTGGAACATTTCCTTTTCTGTGAAGCGATCGGATAAAAATAAATTACATTTGAAAAGCCCTAATTTTAGAACAAAGTTCACTACAGTTCCCAAACAAAAATTGTTTACCACAAATAAAATCAATAAAATCGTTTACTGGGATCACTCACTCAGTATAAGTTCTACAATTTACTACTGCTGCGGTAGTAAAAAGTAGTGTTGAACTTTTTGACCAGCTCAACATAAAATTTATGTGTTAAAAAGGCGCAATAAAAATTCCAAGGGATTATGCTTGTACAATAACGAGGCGTGGCTGTATAAGCCGTAGTAAAGGCAACAATAATCAAAAGAGACATGACTGACACATTCCTGGACACGACTGCTGGATTGACCAATTTGAAATGTTTAGATGAGAAGATTAATTCCATACCGATAACAAGCAAGTCTTCCAGAACGCTCTCGTATTTATTGTTCTGCTGGTGGGGAAGTCACTAGAGACTATTGATATGAACGTTTTAGTGCCATATGTACTACACGTTTTTACGATTGTGACCAAATTGCGCGCACGCCTCTTCGTTTCTGCCACACTCATCTACACTGTACTGGCCCGCAAGTCGTTTCGCTGCTAAAAGCTGCTTCAAAATTAATGACCACTGAATTAGTTATGATGTAATAAAAAAATTACAGCAACAACGAAAAAAAATGCTGGAAGGTATTTAAAAAACGCTACTCGCCAACTTTATTGTGTAGTTTTTATTAGCGGTTTCTTGTCTTCTTCTTTTTTAATTTTTCTGTATTTTCATTGGCAAATCTGTTAGCGAATCTCTTGTGGAATGTGGCGCGATATTTCTTCTTTGTACACATGTTTGGAGCTGTGTGTGTTGCCTGGTGGATAATACAATTACATAGATTCTCAATACAATGATAAATTCTCCAAGTCAGTGCAATGATTTGCAAATCCGTTGTATTTCTTTTCGCTTCCTTTGGTTTGGTGTCCATTGTTGGAATTCCTTTAGCCATTTCGTTTGCTCTACCTCGACCCCCGCACGTTGATACATAGCTAGCTGACTGCTTCCTAATGATCGGGGCGGCAGGCAGCGGGCCACAGGAAGTAAGCGACAAATAATGGTCATTTTAGCTGTCATCTTGGTGCTCATAAATTTCATAGTGAATGGTGCGAATTGATTTCGGATGTAGTTTGTTAACCTAAATCGGCATTTGAGTGAGTTTCTATTGGTAATGGTTTAGTTTGATGGCTGATGGTTGGCTTTTTCAATATTATGAATTGCCATGGACATACAAATTTAACTTTTAGGGATGAATGGGAACCTCCTGAGGGAGATCTGAAATAGTGTATCATGAGGGGTGTTTTTAAGTTTACAAAAAATGAGTAAGTTTCAGTCGGTCAAAGACGACAAGATGGATCTGCCATCTTGAATTTGGAAATTTCCACATCAAATTCGAAATCCACGACCCCAAAATCACCCTATTTGAAATATTGAATTGGATGGGTACTCCTAATTACCCCTCCCCTTCTCCCATTCTTCTGCAAATGAAAATTTACAAAAAAACTGTCATGGATCTGATGTCTCCAGATTAATCATATGCAGGACGGTGTTTCCAAAGGTATGAACAGCGGGCCGAAATTAGAGTTTCTGAAGAATGCGACGAAAACTTCCTTTCTGTGTGTGTGAATGTGTTTATTTGTTTGAACTGAAGGATCCCCGAAGGAGCGAATTGCTTCAAGTGAGGCAAATGTACTAGACCTATAACAGCCCCATTGTGCACTCCACAAACACTGCTTATTTACATGATACTCCGAGGCACCCTGTGTAATTCATATTTCTGATATCACACTCGCAATCAGCGACCCCAAAAACTGAAAGTTCAGCAATGTTCTAAACGGTGCACCAGTGCCTGTGAATTGATGCCAACTTCTTATTCCACAGGAAACACTATGCGTCGCTTACAACCACATACGTAGTACTTCTATATTGGCAGTAACCCATCTGTGCACAGTAAGAGTCCGAAATCCGACAGAGAAATCCGAGCTGCGAATGTACTTTTTCATATAAGAATTTTGTCCTTGGATATCCGTGAATGTATGTACTTTCAATATACTGCCCATAGAGAAGTATTACGTATATGCTGGGCCAATAGAATATTCGAAATACTTCAAATAGTTTTTATATGAAATTCCGAATTCTATTCACAAAGTCGGTCGTGGAAAATGCCGCTCGTTTTTTTCCGGAAAATATTTTTTTTTTAATTAATTTGCATACACCGAAAACGTAACAAATTATCTGATATTACTACAAATGCTGTGTTATGGCATGAAACTAATTGCAAAAACATGGCAAATGTCTCTACATTTTGTTCTAGTCTCATTAGATAATTCTTCATAGTCACTAGAGTCTAGACTTTAGAGCTAGTCACCATAACATATGTAATTACAATCATAAAAAACGAACATAAAATATAGTAGAGTTATTCAAAATGATACTGACCTGACACAAAACATTTGCGAAATACGAATTTTACGACACAAAAAAAACATAACTTTAAAAACGTCTACAAGTTCAGGAAATCAGCACGCCATTAAGCGCAATTCAAATGATATTGCGAACGGAGCGAAGCGAAAATTTAAAAAAATATTAACTAAGTACTTACTAATAATATTTTAGACATGTTGGTAATAACAAAAAAACGAAAACATTTAATCGTAAATACTAACAACTAGTTTGAATGGCAGATATGAGGCCTGAGTGGTCATACAGCAGTAGCGCCGGTAGTGGAGGAGGGGGCTCGTCGCCGTACACACAGACTACTGCGTTTCGTGCACGGAAAGTGTAACTTCCGCATTGCAATGCGGTCGATTGCACGCCTCAGACAAATTAACGAAACACAAACGTGGGGTGGTGATAAAGGAGCGCTGAGGGGCGGTGCTTACGTGCGAGCCAAGGTTAGGCCTGCATTTGAATTGGAAAGTAGATATTGTAATAGTGGCGCTGCGCTGCGCTGCTTTACAGTTAGCAGCTAGTGATTTGCATTAAATTAATCGCCTTCTCGTATAAACGAAATATGCAAACATATACAATGCGATAATTCGCAAAGAAACAACCACAACAACAAAACCAACACTTCATTAAAGTTTCAATATGAAATGCAAACAAACGCGCAAGGTTACACACTTGGTACATATTCCAACAACACGTTATTCTACGGCGCACATGCATACAAAGTGTGAGCGCGCTTAACTATACATATGTGTTTGGCATTTAATTATTCCAGTATTTGCACGTTTAATTTAATAAAAAAAAATTAGAAAAATTATAAATTTTAAAATGCGCCTCAGTTTCAATTCCGTTCGATACTGGCCTGGTAGCCGTACTCACTAATTAACACGAATCACCCCACTCATCGTTGCGCTCTAACACTTGTCGCCGCTAACACCACCACCACCACAACCACCATCAACACTTTGAAGCACTTATCACGAAAAACAATAAATAAATAAATACAACAAAGATTGAAGAGGCTTTATTAAATACATTCACTCTGTTTTTTCTTTTCTTTTTTTTAAATTTTAATTTTAATTTTTGTTTGCATTAAATGCACTTCAGCTTCTAATACGCAGTTGTTGCTAGAAATGGCCACTAAATTTCACTTGGGAAAGGAAATGGAAATGCGTGCACTCGTGTGCACATTTGGTTCGATTAAACGGAATCGCTCAATTATGAATTTATTAATTTTTTACTTTATCGTTTAGAGTCTACAGTTTTCGTTTTTTGAATGATACAATTAGTGGAAAAGATTTGCTATACGCCCGCCACCTCTCGTCAAGCAATTGCAGTGATGCGTGTGCCCATTTTGTGTAAAACTGAAATATTGGTTCGATATATATTACCCAGACGATGCAAAATCGAAAAAATGCAATCTCTACAAGTAATTTTAATACTAACCGAAACACAAATTAACTTTTGTTTGGGGAGTAATCAAACTTAAGCTTCGGATGTACTCTTTAACTGTCGGCCTTCTGAAATTTACAGAGACTTTCTGTTTTATTTTCTAAAGTAAATTGTCTAAACCTTCCCAGTGTGTCATTTTATTCGCCAATTAGTTATGCGTCCATGTTACTAATTCTTACACAAGGTTTTTATAAAATTGTTTCACTTTACTTAGGTTAGGTTAAGTGAGGTTGTATCAGTAGAGGTCTGTTATACATGTAACTTAAATTTTTTGAAATAAAATTGTAAAAACTATAATAAGGGAGTTCACAAAGGTCTCATATTGGTCATAGAGTCATATTGTTGTACAAATATACAATAGTCATAAAAATGTTGTAGCTTTTTTTTCATACAAATTTTACGACCAATACAACTCTGCAACCTGTGTTTTTCGGCTCTCAGACTCATTTTGGCACTCCTCTCATTTTGAAATTGTAGCCAAAAATTTGTGAGAGTTTGTGAACATTTTATTTTGGGACTTTTTTAACGTGCTTGACTTGATGAAAATATTGCAGCAAACATGGTGGCGACCATTAATACTCTTCCGATCGTCAACTTTGGCCAGATTACCACTTTCACACGGATGCCGGGCCCAGAGGATTTCGGAAGCATTTTGAATGCATTAAACATGCGCAACTGTTTGAAAATATTGAAACAAAGCTCATGTGTACCATGCAATTACTCCCAACCGTTGATTTGGGCCGCATCACCACCTACGCGATTGTTGGCGTGCACCCCGGCGACTTTTGAAAAAGAAGAGTTTTTTTAATGAGATTGTATTTTTTTCAAATAGGATTATATGACATTATGACTTTATGATTTATGATTGAAAATTTACTACCGGAGTAGAGAAATAGAAATTTAAAAATCAACGCGAGAGTAGTAGATCTACTCCAATATGAGAAAATTGAGAACGCTGATCCTTAGTAGTGCCAAGAAAATCATACAAATCCCTCAAAAGACGATCTTTCCTCTGACACACATACTACAATCACAGTCCAAGCCATGGCATTCGCAATTAATTTATTTTACTTTATCATCACTAAAATTCGAATACCTCAGCACAGTGAAAGAAAAAAAAAACGCCAGAACCGATTAATACTTGGCACAAGTTCAATGGCCAAACGACAACGGCTCGGCATTGCCGCCACCAACACTGCCGTCGACAAACGTCAAAGACAACTTGGGACGAAACTTTTTGTCACAAAAAGCCATTCTCGTACTGAAATAAAATTGCAGTAAAAAATAAATTCTTTCAATGACATTTTCCGCCTCGAGCGACAAGTGCCGAAGGCTTGCGTTTACAGCCAGGAAAATATGAATGTCCCAAAAAAGTAAAAGAATAACAAACAAAAATTTGATATTCAGATTTAATATTTTCTACACCCGCATCAAGTTCTGGCTTCGCCAAATATACGGATTAGAGCTTATACGAAATAAAGCGAAGTCTTTGTATGAAATGGTACTAACAATTTTGCGTTGAGTGTGCGAATTTAAAAATACACCGCATCAAACATCACCACATTAATGATGCCGATCGAGGAAGCCACAAGTGCGCAACTAATGAATTTGCAAGGTTCTAGTGGCAGCACAGTGTTGCATAAATTAGTACTACGACTGCGGAATGCAACGCTGGCGAAATGCAAGACCGGAAAGCTATTCAAAATATGCGTATTCCTGTGCGAAAGTGGCGTGATCAAGAGAATAAAGAAAAGAAAACTGAAGACCGTGCAGAGTGGAGCTCCTTTCAACGTAGGTATCTTCAGGTCTGTGGAGAACAAGAAAACGCTGAAGAAGTTCTTTTCAGAAGCCTTTCTGCCACTAACTATTTTTAGCAGCAAGACGAGGCAATTAACGTTTTAAATTTAGTGACAAATTATGCAAATGAAAAATGTTTTCTTACAAGGAATGATCATAGAAGAAATGGTAATGATGTGCCACGAAGAATCGCCAACTCGTAGAAACCTGAGTGAAATTTTAAATAATTTTGCTAATTGCTAAACTCAACTTGCGGTTACGTTGGGGATTTAAAGACGGCAAAAGTAATACAAAATCACACACACACGTCGCCCGATCAAAGCTCAGTATGAAGTGACATTGAGCAATTGACTCGCACTGTCAAAGCCTAGAAATGGTATCACTAATCGGAAATAGCAACCGCAGCAGGGAATTTCCGCAGCGCAAGTCTAGAGCTAATTTGATTCGCCGAAAATGCCTTTGAAATATATCCGAACCAAAAAGGCCAAGTGTCTGCCGAGCAGGTACAACAACAATAGCCACAGCCACAACAATTGCACACCAGACACCGCCATTATTGGCCAGAATTATTGGATTTAGAAGCCTTCGGACTCGCAATCAAAATTCACAAATGAGAACTTTCGCAAAAGCAACGCGCAGTCTGTGCCAAAGCAAAACGTTCCCAATACAAGGCAAGGCTATCAGCGTTTCGCGTTTCGTTTATCAATGAAATGACAAAGAAAAAAAGGAAAAAGAAAACAAACTAAGCCAAAATACAAAAATAAATAAGAAATTAAAAATGCGCAAAAAGGCGCCCCAAATTCAATAGCAAAGCCGAAAGAATGCTTGCCATTTGATTTGCACTAGAAAAAAATCGAAGCAAAAAACAACAGAAATTCGATTAAGGTTGAAGTGCGATTAAATGAATTTATCAAAACATTATGGAAGAAACACTCAGAAGGAGCTTTGAAAATGGACACAGGCCTGGAGCGAAAAAAGAAACAAACACAAAAGCGCAATATGAAATATGGAATAAATAAATGAAACAGTCGTATAAGTATATGGTGATAAGGTGATATAAGGGGATACCATAAAACACTTGGGGGTATGTAATCGTAAAGAGTAGTAAAAAAAATAAATGTTTATAATTGGTAATTCCACGAGCACAAAACGCCATACTGGCATACAAAGCAGTAATCTTCTCAACTCTAATGATTGTTAAGTAGGTTAAAGTGGGATTTATATGATTCGAAATAGTTCAGGTTGACACGGCACGACACCGGGGCCTCAAGGTGCCATGTAAATGGGAAAATTAGCTACAAAACCTGTGATTGAAACATAGACTTTTCACAAGGACCTGTTTAACAGAGTAAAAGAAAGTAAAGTGTGAAATTTTTAATTTCGAGGCATTTGGATGCTAGAAAATATTTTGAATTTTACTCTGTTATTGGTTGATTTTTGAATAAGTTACACAAGGTTGTCAAGTAGAATCCATGAACATTAAAAACTATTATTAGGTGACAAAAAAAATACCCTTCCCTGGGGTAATAAGCTACCCGGGTACCTTCATAACAATTGTACCGAAATTTACATTTATTGGTTACTAAATGGTGCAACATATATAGAGGCAACCGTGTACCCTGTTGAGGGTGTAAAAAGAATCATGATATGCCACGCCCCCCAAACTGTTCCAATAGAGCCACACCTAAGAAGTTCTAGTGAAGAACTCCATAGCAAATAAAGAAATTTGTTTTTGAACGTGAAAAGCTTAACCTGGTACCCTGTCACACACATATGGGTTAAGAAGGAAACTTTCTTTAAAAAACAATTCATAAACAGAAGTAGCTTTCGTAACGTGTCCAAAAACCGTTTCTAAAAATTCCCAATGCAACCCACAAAAAAAAAGTTGCTCAAGGACCCATTTAGACTCAGGTGGCTTTAAAACGTGGGACCTTGTCCAAAACTTGTAACAAAGTTTGGTTGGAACCATATTTTAACCCGAAGCAAAATCAACACCCGATTTACTCTCAGTTTAATACGGGAAGCCGCAACAACTGAGAGCATTTGCTCGCAGATGTAAAGTAGCACTTGGAAAATGGTTGCTTCTAAAAGATTTAGAATATTTTTGGGTTTTTTGTATGGAAGCCCTTACGTCCCGCATTCGAATCGTGGCTGAGCTGAACATTTTTTTTTTTTCGTTACTCAAACGTTGGTTGCAAACGAAACAACAAACGAAATGTGTTTGTCTAATTTTTCGTTTCTTACGAACGAAAAAATTCTTTGAGTGTGGAGTTTTCAGTTTTGAAAATTTTAACGAAGTGCGTGGATGAACCAAGAAAGATCTGAGAACATTGCTTTGCCACATTACAAAGAAACCAATATTATAAGCCCTTTTGACCATATCTGACTACCACTGCAATTGCATGAAGCGAGAACTAATACTATCGAAAAGTAATATTCATCGAGTAATTGCAGATACTCAAGTACATACTTTGTACTCAGTTTATCGCAAATGCCTGCATGTTTTATGAGGTCCTCCGATTACAACATTTGGTGTGAATGATACAAAACAGGTGGTCACAATTAATATGAACTCACACAGAAAGTACAGAATGCGATAGGATTTTCAATTGGATTTGCGTAACTTATATATTTAGCACAGTCCTAAAGGCTACCTCTTCACTGCCCTTAGGCATGCAATGATTTTATGAGCATAAATGATGTTTATAGATAAAACTATTTTTGGTAGCTACTGATTCTTATACTGCCATAGCTGCTATGTTTACTAGTCCACTTAGTGTCAAGGAAATAATAAATATCTCAAAAAAATAATGAATCAAATAAAAAAAAACAGAGCCACAAACGCTCGCATAAAAAACCGGGCTCCTCAAACAAACAAGCTACAACGAAACCAAAAATTGCAGCAATAAATCCAATTTTTTTGGCGCGCTTTTGTAAGTGCGCGCCAGAGCACTAATGTAAACAAACCGTAAACAGAGTTTCCCACCAGACAAAACGGTGCAGTCACCCAAAAGCCTCCGCCGCTGCCCCTCTCAGCCAAATTGATGAAGATAAAAAATAAGTAATAATTGCAACTTTGTTTGTAACTGTTAAACTGTAAAACTGAATGGCATATAATGGACAGAAAAAGAGCAACAAAAGCGGTAATAAAAAAAATATGCTGGTAAACAAATGCAAGAAAACAATTGTGCACCAACCGACGAACGAGCAGACGGCCAGAAAAATAACACGGCAACACACAAAACAATCATAGTCACAACACACAGCGGTATTGTGTGTGGAGCGATGCGGCACAGACCGGGAGCAAAGAGTAAAATGAGCCAAAAACAACGAAAAAAAAAGTTTAAAAAAAGCAACAAAAAAACGACAACGACCATGAACTTGACTTGCAAAACGGCAAAATAAAAAAATATGGCAAAAACATAAAATGTAAACAAATAAACGTAAACAACAACAACAAACCAAATACACATACGAAAACGGCGCACGCTAGAGTACAGCAACAGCAAAGCAACAAATGGACAAACGAATGAATGGACGGACGGACGGAAACAAACACTTAACGCTCCACAAGTGACAAGTGGCAGTAAAAACCAGCCACATTGCAGCATAGAGGTGCGGTGGAGCGGCTTCCAGTGAGGCGCTGTTTTTGTTTTTCTTTTTTTGTTTGTTTGCTAGGCGTAAATCTGTAAACGCACTCAATTTTCCCGAACAGAGTAGTAGCGACGGAAGAGTCTGTTGGGAGTCAAAGTAGAGATTTGGGAACTAAAGCCGCCAAATGATTCATTCGCCAACTTATGAGTAAAAGCCATCTTTTTGGACGAACCGGTCAGAAAGGTTTATGGGCCACGAAAGAAAAGGTATTCTGATAAAGAATTATATCGCTATGAGTCAATCTGAGTTCTATGTGAGGCTTGAAGCAGCAACCACTCTAACCTAAATTAGCCTATTTCCCTGATAAGTCCTACTGTTCAATGGGCCTCTCTGCCACACATTCCAGACCAGTTCAATTCGCCGGCCTTACTCTCCTACACTGATCACTTTCATAAATGCCAATGCAGCATAGCTACCTTGCCCGCACCCAACTTAACGCATTTTTCATTAATTTTATTACGCAACGCACTCGCACTCGCACAACATCGTGTCCTGATTAAATGCCAATTGGCACCGCAGAGTGCCCATGGTTTATTAAAAAGTTGTTGTGAATTTTATGCCTTTTGTGTTTGCAGTTAATATTTTTTCTTTGTGTTTTTTTCAATTTAATTGAGTTCTTTCATCTTTTGTTTATTTGCTTATGAATGGATGGACTCACCTTCCAGCCCGCGCTGCTATTCGAATCTCCCTTATCCTTGAAATATGGCACATTCTGCACCATCCACTCGTAAATTTGACTGAGCGTCAGCCTTTTATCGGGTGCGGAGCCAATGGCATGCGTTATGAGGTCCGCATAGGAAAGATTGCCCCATGCATTGCGACGCGAAGAGTTCTTTTTGGCCGCATTGAGGTTTTGCACTGCCTGTTGTGAATCTGAAATGTTGGCGGAAGAATATGGGAATAAGTTCAAAAGTTATTATTACCGGTATTCACTCTTCATTGAATTTGTACTAAATTCAACGTACGGTGAATGGCCCCGGTGTAGAGTGTAATTCGACATGAGATTGCAAGCTCACCTCCTCCCGCCAACTGCTGATTGCTCGCTTTGGTGCTCTCCAAATCATCTGACGGCTCCACGAAATTCTCCGGTCTCGGGCATGGCCAAGTGTTCGATCGGGCTCTCGTCTGTGGCTCGAATCCGCCATCGCCGTGTAACTCTGCCACCAGATCTTCCATGCGTAGTTGATGGCTATCTGTGCGTTGTGGCGTTGGCCAATCCTGCGCAAAGCCGTCCATGATGGCGAATGGTTCGTATATGAGGTGCAGCTTAGCAACGTTCAAGTGACTTCTATGGGCCGAAAAATTCAATACACGATCGGCTGGCTACTGCTACGCACACGTTGATGCTGTAACGATAACGATAATAATTGTTAATAATTAAATTCGGAATTAAAATAATATAATTAAAATATTTAATAATTGCAAAATTGCATGCCTGCTCGATGGAACAAGCATTAGGGTTAGTGATCAAATCGATTAAATTTAGATCTGGGTTCGAAAGTCGAGTTACATCAGTTAAATATTTTTGTATAGCTTCGAGTTGCTACTATGTTGCTGCTGAAAACACGATTTTCACTTATATGGGAGGTAGGTGTGGCAGTCGACCGATTCCACCCATTTTCAATACCAACTCCTTCTAGGGCATAAAAAGGATAAATATACAATTTGGTAACCCTAGCTTTCTTCTAGCTCCTGCTATCGTGTTTGCAAGAAAAGAGGACGGACAGACGGAGAGACGGATAGGACTAAATCAACTCGGGAGGTGACGCGGATCAAGAATATATATAGTTTTCTATACCGGACACGAATCCAGCTTGGTGTTACAAACATTCGTATGCAGTCTATCCACTTGAAAAACCTCATGCCCGAAAATTACTGTCGCACTGTGTAATAATTCCCTTACTAGTTCTTGAATTTATATAAACTTCATATGTTAACTTTTCGAGACGATAACTGCGCTACTTAATTGCGGAAACGTGATAAAAGTACTTAACTATTTTACACGTGGCAGTTTTAGACATGGACTAGTTTTTTATTGTTCAAAGTAATTTTTAAGCCATAACGTTTGGAATATTTCGAGATCACGTGACGACCGTTTAATGCATTTGTTTGTCCGTGAACAAGTTCATAAAGAAACCCCATTTTTGTTTAATATATTGTAAATAGTACTTCTGGTTAATTTTTGTCATCTGGAGAAAATTATATGAAGGCAAGTGATGCTGATCAAGATTTTATGTTTATTTTTCCAAATAGACACTACGAATTCATAAAATTCTGCAAATAAAGATACTTACATACGAGTAGTTACTTTGAAAACAAGTTTTGCGGACTTTTTCCCTTGTCATCGTCAATATTTATTTTTTTTCCTACCTTTCCACTTGTATATTGTGTGATACTAACTACGAAAAAAAACAACACTTCATGCCACAAATTTGAGGTTCGATTCTGTCTACAAAATTTCGTGATAACTTTATCACTCAAGTACTTTCCCCCGTACTTTAAAAATAGCATTGGAATATTTTGGCTGATGATAAATGCGAGACGAAAATAAATCATTTCAAAATATGTATTGATGTATTGACAGTGATTACGAGGAATATAATGTGGAATCAGGAGGATTTCAGAATTAATATTTGAACAAAGAACGATTAGCGATAAGAGATTAGAGAAGTGCAAGTGGAAAGGGAAGATGTTAGAATGGAATTGGAGTGGGTAAGTGTTGTGAATTTAATCTCCTCGTCTGAAAACAAAAATAAATTTCTTGAAATCAGAAAAAAATGTTTGTGGTCAAAATAAAAAAAATTAAAAAACATTCGCGGAGCAAAGAATTTACAAAAATTACCCGTTTTTAAATTAATTTAATGAACTTTTAAATACAAACGGGCATATACAATTATTGAAATAAAAATAACTTCTTGTTAATTAAGTCAAAAAAGTTCAAACATAAATAAATTAAAACGACATTCGTAATTTCAATACGAACTGTGTGCCAGTTATAAAAAAATTAAATTAAATAAATCAGCTGAAGGTTCTATTTTTAGGCATTGTGTAATTTCATTACTAAATTTAAGTGAAGTGAAGTACTTGAGTCTGAAAATACATTTTTTATCGTTATAAAATGTGGGTCACTATAAAAACCAAAATACAACTAACCAACAAAGCAGTGCCTGCGACCACACGTAGCTCAATTAGAAATTTCTTCACATCAAACTACCTCAATTTTTCTACTTTGAAAATATGCCCTACCTCAAAACAAACTTGTAACAATATGCATACAAAAAGTAAATATTATTCGAAAGTTCTCAAAAAAAATCGTAAAAGGCCAATTCCAAAGAGCATTAATCTTCATTGTCTATTCAGCTAAAAAAATATTTGTTTTAATATTCATATGAATTGAATGAATTAGCAGTTCAAGTTGCTGGCGCCCGCTTGCGGCATTGCGGTTAGTGCAGCTTTTACTACCGTACCGCCTTGTTGCCGCCTGACAACAGCTGACAGCCGGACGCCCGTAACTCTAATCAAACTTTATTAATGTCTCTGTGGAAAAATTGTGCGATTGCCGTTTTTATTATTATATTAATAATGCCCATTTAATAGATTTAGTATAATTAATGGTTCGAACACCGGCAGCAGAGAAACAATAAATGCACACCGGTTATTATAACCTCATCGAAGTTTATAACTTAATCTACAGGAGGATGAGCGGGGTAAAGAGAAGAGTGAATATTCTACTATCATTTCAAAATGTTATATCATGCCTTTGTTCAATATTCATAAACTTCATAAACTTCATTTGAAATGAATGCGATTGTATTAGAACGAAATATAATATGAATCACAATGCATTAAAGTTCATTAAAATTTATGAAGAAATAAGCGATGGCATATTGGATTTAAGTAGCCCGTAGCGGCTACGTGCAGTCACTTCTTCTTGCACTTTTCGACTAATAACGATGTGTCAAATATTGAAGAAAAAAATAATTTTATTATGTCCAAGATTCTTATAAATGGACCAAATTGCCGGAGATAGCTCAATCTCTAGTTTCTCTCACATAAAAAAAAAAGAAATTAAAAAAAAATTATTAATTGTTGCCTTGGGGGCCGGTACCGGATAGCCGATATCGGATGGGCTTAAAAATTCAAACTTATACATATGGTTTTCTTGGGTTTATCGGGTATGTATACTGTGTATTCATGTATAAATTTAAAATCTTTTTTCAATTTTATTTTTTCAAATTTAAATTTAACCAGAGAGTGGACTATCTTCGGCTATGCCGAAGCTGAAATACCCCCCGCACAGTAGGAATTCAGAAGTACCTCGAACATAAAAAGAAGTTCGTCTCAATACCCCCATTTTGAGCCATTTATGGCTTTTTTTGTATTTGTCAATTTTTCTCAAATTTTATCAAAATCTAGTATAGACACAACAGTACCGTTCATGTGAATGTTTGGTTGTAGAGCAGAGTAATCATTCATTCAGCAGAGTAATCAGTCATTGGAAATATTAGAATTTATATTTTCTTTTATGGGAAAAATTAAATGTAAATTTATGAAAACTATCAGGCAAATTTCCGAATCGGAGTGAAGGCAAAAATAGCGTCCTGGGACTAACATTTTTTTATATCCGAGTTACTTCCAAATGGTACATATTGTGTGGGGGTATTTCAGCTTCGGCATAGCCGAAGATAGTTCACTCTCGTGTTTTTACTTCCACTCAAAACTGAAATGTAGAGTCTGCCTATAGGATGTTGATTTACTAATTTCTTTCATCGAATTTTTTGACAACAAACGAAAAGTTGTGATCAATCTGATAAAATTAAAACAATCTACAAAAACTAGCTAAAATCAAAAAAATCACCTTAAATCAAGTAGAAACGATCATGCATGTCGGCAGACCATGCTAAAGTTGATAATTTCAGAAACAACTATGTACAAACTTATTGTAAAGCTAAAATTTAAAGTGGTTTCGTTAAGTTGAAAAAATGATGAAATAAATACGATCGTACTTAATTTTAATATTTGCTTTTTTCTGAGTGTACAGATCCTCAAAGTATAAAAATGCATTTGCCAGCTTTTGGTGCAAAATATATTTTTTCCTATAGCCATTTCCAGGAACAACGGCCTCAACTCACTTACTGCACTCTTGTTAGAAATATTTCCAACAAAATCTCTAATAAGCGATGAGCACGACATCACTTACCCTTACTAACTCAAAAATGCTGTGGCGTAGGTTAAGTTTTCCAGCACATTGTTCGAGGGTTCTTTAAGCTCTTGAAGTCACATTGAGGGATCGACCATGTGCTCCCTTACTATTTACAGCCATCACTAGCAACAACAAAACGTTTATCATACCTCAACACACATTATATTTATTATATTTGAACGAGTATTCAAATATTGTATAATATATCAAGAAACACATCGAAGTCGACTGCTTAAGCACTTAACTTGCTATTTGATATATGGTCATATCCCTTATCAAATTCACAATTCTATCATTTCCGATAAGAGAGCTTTGTAAATTAATAACATGGATCAATAGCGATTACACGAGACCATGTGGTTGTAGTTGCAAGCACTCGTAGCAACGATTTTAAACTTCAGCCAATACAAATAAAATGTTTGCTAGACACTTGAAAGAGAATACAGATTTACTTATTTATTTGTTAATATATATTAAATAATGTTTAATAGAAAATAGAGTAAAGTCATTAAAAAGCTCACGACTCCACTCAAGTGTGACTTGGCTACTTTCAAAGCCACACACAATCACAATGCTACCAAATTTTACATTAAATAACTAACTTGGCCATGGCAGCAACAATGATATGAAATAAACGCAAAGTGCAAACAAAACTTTACTAAGTCAGCCCAAATCTAGTTTAAAAGTCTATAAGGGACGCCTGATTGTAAGTGACTTGTAATTTTTTTCGGCTTAACAGATGATTGGAATTCGGGCTTGGGTGTCGTCGACGTCTCTTTGTCTGCTGCATGCCCAATTCCCGAAAATGAAATGATTGTCAAAAGGTCAAGATTTTTCGTGCACAGCTGTTATCTGTAAATTTTATTGCAAAAAAACCACTGTTTACATATTTAATTAGCAGAACAGAACAACAAACGAATATTTGGTAATGGAAAATATTGGCAAAAGTTGAATGCAATAACCTCAGATGAGCAAATTTCATATACGTATCTGCGCACAGTTAGCAAAATATTTCAAGGTGTCTAGGTTAGAGCCCACTGAACCAAACATTTATATTTTACTTTTGAACAAACTTAAATAAAAATTATTTAAAATTAAATTTGTTTAATTTTTACGCTCACAAAATTTATTTTCTCAGCAACTATTCGCTGTTTGCCCTTAGATCTGGACAACAACAAAAATTCATGCTAATTAATGTGAGACATAAAAAAAGCCCTAAAGACACCAATCTAATACATCATGTAATAAAAATGTACCGCCCTTTTCACACGGCGCTCTCAAATGCCAAGCACACTCACCAGTTTGGCTAATTGATGGATACACGTGCCGTCCAACCACATTGTAATTAGCAACCATTTTTTTCATATTCATTCATATTCACAAAATCATTTGGCCAATTTCGAAGAAATACTTGCCGCTTCAAAAGGCGCGTAATTTCCATAATACCTACTCACAGTCCAAACGGATTTCGAAAAATTCAAAAAATTAATGATGTAAAAAAAATATAATAGTGCTTATAAATATCACGAATCAATCGTCGAACTCAACGTCAGACAGACATGCAAGAATTATCATTTTAATGAGATTAATTCAATTTATAAGCAATTTATATACATTTTTCGTAAAATTTTCTGCACGCTCAGCCAAACGGCAGGAGAGTCAACGTTGCAAATCGTTCAGTGTGTAGGTAAGCTATATACACAACTCGAGTCGAAATCGAATTCGAATACCAATTTCAATATGATTTGAAATCGTATTGAAAATAGAAACAGTGTGACGGCATCGGTTGTGCATTTTTTGCTTGCGTTGATGTCGAAAGCGTCGAACCGTTTCGAACTGAATCGAAACGCTTGGCAATGAAACTATTGAAATTAGGCTGATTTGAATTACGATTATGACCACCGACCAAACGTTTGCTCAGCAGAGTGGCAGAGGGTGGGGGATAAGGTCGTGAGCGAGTATATTTGCAATGGCACCGAATAAAACTATGTACCAAACAGAAGTTAGTAGACCAAAAACCCCTTTTAGTTGTAGTCGGTGTAGTCGACTCCATTGAGCGCAAGTGTAGTATGTTTCAACAGTATATGGTGGGGGATCATTTGTAGTTTTCTTTTTTGCACTTTGAAGTGACGTGGTTCACCGGACACGATCACTGTCAATAAGTGAGATACAATATAGGTTATGGTAAAGAGTCCAAAGTAAAAATAAAAAAGTTTGTTGAAAGAGTAGTAAGTAACTAGTAGTCGAAGAAGAAGAAGAAGACCAAAAATTTGTTAAATTTCAAGCGCACAGCGACCCCAACCACGGATAATAACGCATTAGCTGTGGCCAAAAAGCAATCAAGAACAAAAAGCAGAATAGGTAATTTATTGAATTTGTACAGTGTCTGGCAGTGTGCCATTTCCAAAGTCCATTCAATACTTTATTCAAATTTATTCAAACACTTTCTAGGTCTATAAATCCGTTGCAAGAAGGAGAACATGAAGAAGAAGAGTGCATGCATGAATTTATAATCAAAGCTTATACTGTATGTATTCGGTGATATTATTTTAGTCAATTGTAATGCAAAGTAGAAAGTCAGCAGAAAAAGCAGAAAAAAATGCAGATTAGATATTAAAAGTTGCCCATTCTGTGGAAGAGAGGAGGTATCTACGTTAAATTATCTTCCCTTTTTGCTCTGAAGTGTCATAAGTACTTGGGTATCATTGCAGTTACCATTACCATTGCCATTACAGTCACAGGAATGGAAATGGGAATTGTAATAGAAATGCTTAATGAGATTTTCCTTGTAATGATTGCAATGAAAATGTAATTACTTTAAATCATTGCAATTGAAATGACAACTAGATATTGCCATTTTTTCAATTACTTTTGAGGTTTCATTACATTTTGTCACCGGTAATTATGCGTATGTGTGCCTAACTGTTAAAATCAGGGCTTTGGAGCGGAGGTGGAGCAGGGTGACCATGTACTTTGGCTATTCCACTGCTCCGATGTATTTTTTATACCCTACACCTTGTGAGATATGACGACCGAAATTTCAATATTTCGTTGAAATAGTATGAAAGAATTCAAGATGGCGGATCCAGTTTGGCGCAGTAGGCGTAGGGTATATATAAGTCAGCTTTGACCGACTGAAACTCATTAACTTGTTTTTTTTCACAAATCATTTGGGAAACTTTGACACAACTTTTTCAATTTCGGCGATAATGGAGCCCAAGATGAGTAAAGTTATTTTGTCCAAATATGTCTAGCACTTGGCGCACTTCACTTCATACGTATTTATTATTGAATAATTTTAGTTGGGAATTGTTATTTATAGCTTGTCCTATATGATAGCAAATACTAAATACAGCAGCAACTGGTTGGTGTTGTTGTAATAGTACTGATTGTTGTTGTTTTTTTCTGCTGCTGATATAATAGAGATAATGATAGTGTGTAGCGCCGCAGCGGCAGCTGCTACAGCCGCCGCAGCTCAACTGGTTTCTCAGTTTATGTTTTTAAGAATTTATTTATTTTTTGTACGAAATTTAATTGCCAAGACTTTTTATGGTTTTTTTATTCTTTTATTTTCGTTTTTTTTTTGAATATTTTTCTCTTCTTATGAAAAAAAAAAGTAAAAAAAAGAAAAGAAAAGTGTGGTTAAACTCGAACGAAATTCTCTATCGCACTTTGTTTTCTTTTTGGGATTCTCAATTTTTTTTTTGCAGTTTGTTATTTAGCTTGCCTTTCATCACTTTTACCTCTCACCCTTTTGGTCTTTTCTATATGAGACTATGAGTATACAGTTTTTTTATTCTGTTTACAAACACACAAGTTTGGTTTAAAGTTTTTTGAATTTCAAAAATTCAAAAACTTCAAAAATTTTTTTAATAAAAAAAAATAACCCAAAAATTAAAAACATTTTTATAAAACTGTTATCTTTTAATTTTTAATACGAAATCGGCGACATTATTACTTAATAGTCACTGACTACAATTCAGTTTCATAAGGTTGAAACCCACCAGGCGTTTGATTTATTACAACAACAAAATACTATGGAACTACTTCAATTGCGACGCACCCGGCCACTAGCCGCACTGTCTGCTACTATACTTCACGTTTTGATAACTTTTGACGTTTTCTAAGAATTTTGGATTTTATTTGTTTTGCTCTGATTTTTTAAACGAAATTTATCTTATCGCACTTGACTGCAGCGGTTTTTCTGTAAGCAAATATCAATATTTAAGACGTCAAGTGGACGTCAAACATTTGCTTAGTTATATAAAAAAATGCAAGCGGTAATAACCTTAAGTTGTACAAAATCGTTTCACTTCACTTCTACTATTTACAAAACGATCCTTAAGCTGAGCCTTTAACTTAACTACTGACTCGTTTACCCCTATTCTACCCCCCTTGCGGACTTTTTCACTTGCAACCCAAATAAAAACAAGAAAAGCGCAAAAGAAATCGAAGAAATCTGAAAAGAAACTCTTCTTGGCATGTTCGTTTCTTCGCCGTTTCGTGCCTCTTTTTGGTTTCGTTTTTCTCATATGCTTCATACGCCTAGGCCTACCGATCGTCATGAACACATACACAAGTGCCCGGCACACAGATACACAGAAACATATCCATAAACGCACTTATATTCACATTAGCTGCCAGCCCGCATTGATGAGATATACTCGTAAATAATCATCATCATTTTAATTAGCCGCAATTCGCTACCAACGCCTCAACGCACTCATTTGCTCGCATGTGCTCTCAGCAATGCGTGAGAGCTTCTTCCAGGCCGGCATGGCATTTGTATGAGGAATACTTTAATTTTGCCATTTTGACACTTCTGTACCGGTGTGTTGGCTCACCGTGCATATCTCGTGCGAATTGCCAATTCACATGTTGCATGTCTCGTTTATGGAAATTCGCTTTTGTGATTTTGTAGAGTCGGTTTAAGAAAATTGGCCATAATTGCCGTTTAATGGGGAGGCTTCGTTCGTTCGTTGGCTGCACACCATCTCAATCACGTGTTTGACAAAATTCAAAAACTTTTAATATAATTTAACCCACATTTGCATTTTTAAGAAGTCCACCAAAGTTCTACAGAGAAAGAAACACTTGATGGGCAATCAGAATTATGACAGCCTAGTTTGAACTTGGGTCCAAGTTCTCAGTTCTCCCCTGTAATATCATGGGTACCATCATACAGTTGAGAAGTTGGTGATATATTTTTGAAACAATTATAGGATAAAGCCTATAGCCTTGAACGTCGAATTAAGTCATTGAATCGCTTAAGCTAGGCTTCAAATAGATAATTTTCTTTACTATACTAATCATGCACAGTATTCCAAGTATTCAAAGTCTCATCCTTCGACAATGATTCTGCCCAGAGATCTTATGTCTGGTTCTCACTATGTCATAATCGGATTTGCGGATTGTCGTCAGTCGTTGACAGATTACGTTGCCAGTTTATATGACATAGCGAAAACCAGGCATAGGGCATTTATTTTTCATTTTCAATTGAAATCCATAATCGATTTGAATCAATTGGTATCAATTGGATGCATAAAGGCCATAGCGGAATAGAATTTACATTGGGCTTTTTATTAGGGAAATCAATAACACAGTTCGACAAAAAACCACCTTTTGGTGATGCTCATGACGAAGGCGGGTCTAAGAAAGAGTACCCGTGTCTGCCAGTTTTTTGTGTCATACGGTGTAATAAATCATATTAATGGGGGGAGAAATACATATTCTATTTTAGGGAAATCTGATATTTCACGTAAAAAAACTTACACTTTATTGATAATCTAATCTAATTGGGTTAAAAAATTAGACCACACATGGAAATGGCACGAATTCTGCTCTTACAAAATTACATCCATCAACCCACTTTACGGTATGTGAAATTCGAAGGCAATTCCACAATCCGCTGATATGATAATATTTTCTGTGCCTCTCCGAACTCCGAACTGAGCGAATGCGCTCGCACTCAATTAAATTCCACTAAGCACACAGCCAAAAGAATCTCGACAAACACAAATTCACACACGAAACTCACACAGATACTCCACACACGCTCGCACACAAAGGCGTCAGGCGGTGATATCACGTGTAAACGACGGCGAAAGCAAAATAAAACGAAATGAGCAAAATAAAAATGAAAATGAAAAAAGAGCAGAAACGGAAAAGCAAAAAATGATCATCGCCCGAAAAGAATTTTAAGCTTTTTTTTTGTAAGTATAATTGCCGTTCATTCTACGGGCAGACAGACAGACAGAGCAGCAGCACCAATACTACTACTGTAGCGTAAAGTACTTTTGGCGAGCAATCAAGTTGAACAGCAGTTCGCATATATGGGAAGAAGCAGCTTAACAATTCATTAGTCGAGAGAAAGGGCCACGCGGTACAAATTTACAGCAGTAATGGGAACTTAAGGCTATTGCGACTTGATTCTCGCTAAACCTGGAGTGACAATACGAATGGGCTGAAATGTGAAATCTTCCTAAACTATTATGGAGAATATATATTGTTGACAAAATCGCACCGCCTCATGTTGATACGTATTTGTACACCCTGACCTAACTCACGCCATAACATGTACGTCCACACAAATTGCGTAAAATAGAATTTTTACATTTACTTTTTAATGGTTGTGCTAAAAAAAAACATTTTTAAAGAAAACTGCCAAAACGATAATTTATCTAATGAGCAAAAATAATTTGCGTTCTGAAAACTTAAAATTGGCAGTGATGATCAAGTGGTATACTACGAACGATTACCGACAAGGTAAGCGTTTAAATGCAATGAACATGCTCAAAGTTGTAAACCATTAAAATATAATTGTTTGCGGGTATAGAAAAGTATCAATGTATCGAAAACAGAACCGATTTAGCAATGTCCGTCTGTCCGCGCGATAGGGGTCGCAGTTTTGGATATATCGACTTCAAACTTTTGTTACCAGCTTTTTTCCTCTACAGATCAGCCAAATCGAACCCAAATAAAAAAGACCAAAAGAAAATTTTCCATGGCCTTTAAAAATTTTTTTCGTTTGGAATTGTTTAAAAACGGATTTTTGACATGTTCCAAAGCCACCTGAGATGGGTTAAAATGCGGTCCTGTTTTTATGTTTGACGTACTTCTTAATGTATTATTTTGTGTGGGGCAATTCAGCTTCAATATAGCCAAAAATAATTCACTCCTAGATATTTAAAATCCAAAAAAAAAATTTTTATAAATTTTTTTAATAAATTAAAAAGAAAATTTTGTAATAAATTTAAAAAAAAAAATTTTTTATTAAAAAATCTGTTGTTTTATAAAACAAAATTTTAAAAAATATATTGAAAATAAAAATGTTTGTCTTATGGAAACGGCAAAAAATTCAAAATGTTAATTTGATAAGAATTGTATCATTTCATTTGTTTTATATATCATATTGATACCATTTATTAAATTGATATGAAAAACAATAAATTTATAGTATCACGTTTTACATTGCATTATAAATTCACAACATCAAACTTATAGCACTACTTATCAATTAATATCCTATCAATGTTACGTAACTCACGTAAATTGATAGGAAATAATGATAAGAATTCACGTACGACCGTAGCCGTGCCACCATAAAAAACGGTCGTTGAATAATCTTAGACGACTTAGAATTCTGCCAATTTTTCTGTGCCAAAATTATTTTATAAATACAGAAAATGTGCAAAAATCATGTTGTAATGAAAATAATGTGTTTATAAATAAAAATGTATGATAAACAAGATAAACTATACAAGTGAAAGAGATTATTTAGTTTTTCCATGTTCAATTTCATCAAAGTGTAGTGAATTTAAGTTGTTGTGATGAATTTAAGTTCTGTAAATTCTATTAAATTTCCAAAATTATTGAAAAGCGAAAATTTTACATTTTTTTTGTCGTTTTAAAAACGAATTCTTTTTCTCCATTTTCGTACTTATGTTTTTGGAGTGAATTATTTTCTCTATTCGCGTTTTCTCATGCAAATTTACGCTGGATTCTTATCAAAATTAAGTTGGTATCCCATCGATTGGCCACTCTTTCATATCAATTTTGCATTATTCATATCAAAATGGTTACTCATATCAAAATGATACAGCGACAGTATCAAATTTGATATGCTTCACTGTCGGCCATATTTTGCCAACCAAAATTGAAGATTTGATGGTACTCTTTGGTTCGGTGTTGGAATATTTTTTGTTTCAGTACAACACAAGAAAAAAATCGAACTCCGGCCCTTTTGAGGAAGCAGATTCGTACTCGTAACACGTCACACCTTTAAATATTATTCGTGAACATTCATTCTATGAGAGCTGCCAAACAAAAGAACTTTTGCTAAGATTTCTTAAAATAATTTATGTTATTATTTCTATAAAAGATTCGATCGAACCCCATGTAAAACACCAATCTGAACTCAACATAATTGAATTTAGCATTAGGCCTATTTTTGCCTTTCGCTGGTTAATGAACAATTTAGCAAGTGTCAAGAAGATCGCCGCACAAAAAAATTAACTAGCAATAATAAAAAGCAAATGCCAACAAGTTGCACGCCTTCTCACGCCAGCCAACCAGCGCTAAATGCCAAAAATGACATTAGAGAAAAGCAACAAAAACTTGTAAAGAGCATAAAAAATGGTTAATAAATAAACAAAAGCAGTGGCAGAAACGAGAAAAAAATATTAAAAAAAAACAAATACAAATACAAATACAAATGTCAATGAGAGGCTAAAATAGCCATAAAGAAAAATGCACAAAAACCGTGAATGCAAAAAGACAAAGCACAACACACACAAAAAAAAAAGGCGAACTCAGAACGAACAAAAAAGAGCGAATGAGTAGGAATTTAATACAAAATGACACTTGTTACGTAAGTGGTGTTAATAGTTTCTTTTTTGCTCATTTATTTTTGTTTGATTTTATTTCTATATTTCTGCTTTGTTGTATTTATAATTTTACTATACGATAGATACTCTATTTTACAACGGCCGACACATACCACAGATTACTGCGCTACACCACCACCTATACATATTAACATTCACAATCAATTCACATATATATGTGTGTGTGTGTGTGTGACATTGTATTTGTGTAAAATTTATTGTGATTATATATGATTTTTTTTGGTTTTTGAAAATTTTCCATGCTGATAATTTATTACATTAACAGCATTTCATTAACAATTTCTGGTTTTTGCATTGAAACGATCTCGGAAGAAATGTCAAATAAATTTCAGAAACTCATACACGTTTTTTCTCCGCTTTCAGGTAAAATTGTGATACTTTTACCGATTTTTTTTTTTTTGTAAATGCGTAGAAAAGAATCTCAATCTGGCGCTGGTGCTGGGGTACTTAAAGAGGTAGCAAAATTCGAAAAAAAGAGCACACAAATTACATATATAAAAAATTTAAGTATTAAAAAAAAAGCATTTGACAGCGGCCGTGCGATTATGACAGCCTGAAAAAAAACCAGTCAAACGAGATTATTAAGCAAAGTAAGTCAGCGCTTTCGACAAAGTTGCCATCTACGCCGTCGTCGTCGACGTAGTGGTTGTCAAAAGCCCGACCTATCTGACTGCCCGTCCGTCCGTCCGTCCGTCAAAGTGTCGTAATGAAGGCATGTACGCGACGACGGCGGTGACACTCGCCACCATTGCTCGACCACTCTCGTACACTCATTTTTAGTATGAAGAACAGCAGCAGCAGCAGCAGCAGCGACGGTGACAGCAACGATAATGACGACTGCCTGGCCTGGTCTGGTCTGGTGTGGCCTCACTTTGGCGGCCCCCGGCCCCGCACTATCTTAGTTAGTCTGCGATTCTTTTTTGCTTTCTACACGAATTCTTGTTTCTTTCTTTCTTCGTACTTGGAAGAAGTCTTTCTTCTTCAGACTTGATTTTACTTACTTATTTTTTTTATTTTTTTTTTCGTCTTTCTTTTTCTTTTTCTATTTATATTTCTTACATCTGTTTATTTTGTTAATGATTTTCGCACATTTCTTCGTTTATATTTTGTATTTTATGACAACAACAGCAAGTACAACAAAATCCGAAAAAAACTCGTTCTACTCCACATCTAAGATCTTCAAAACTTTCGCATTGCCACCCGGACGCCGACTCTCAAGCGGTCTTTTGTCTTACAGACCACATGTTTCATTTTTCATTTTCATTTTATTTCATTTCATTTTTTTTTTTACTTTTTTTACTCGTTTGTTGTACTTTGCTGTAACATTCTTCCGGTATCTCGTTATCTCCACCAAATTAGATAATAAATTGTTGTTGTTGTGCTTCTAGTGTTTGTTTCTGTTGGGTATTATCTCCATTGCGATTATTTCAATTTTCTCTCGGTGTACTTTTAAGGCGGGAAGCTACGTTTGGTTTTTTGTTCGTTGTCTTACCACCGTATTAGTTGCATTCAATGAAATTTATTGCCTCTTCCACTTTACTACTTAAGCCGCACTGCACTTTGCAGCTTATATTTCGCTTACATAGTATTTTTATTTCATTTATGAATTATTTTTACAAATTTGTGCATAATTTTGCCGTTTATCTCCATTACTCTTGTTGAGTTTTATTAATCGCTTTCATGCAGTTTTTCATATTCTTTTTTTCATTTAATTTCTTACAATTATTATCTTGGTTTTTTCTCTTTTTGCACTATTGCATGAATTAAAAATTGTATTTTATTAATTAATTATACGGAAATATTCAAAATCTCTCACAAGGAGAATGTCGAAAGCACACGTGCCTGCATTGGCCGTCAATGGCGTTCGTTGCTGTTGTTTGAACATTTTGTTATTAGTTACTTATTATTGTAATTAATTGTGAATTTACTCAATCCAAGTTCAATGCGCATTTGCTATGTACGACGTTTTCTTGGAAGTTTTTCTAGTCACCAGAAAATATAAACAATTAATTGAATATTACGAAAACGTATTAGATTTAATAACATGTTGATATTGTAAATGGGTTAGTCCATTGACGTCCATAAGGCTTCTTATAATTATAAGATTATAATCATACAGCCATTTATCAACATTGTAACTGAATGTTATATGCCGACAGGTGAAAGTGAACTTTTGGTGTTGTAGAGGACGAGTGTAGTTATTTTATTGTTTCATCATAGAACAACTTTCAATTTCACTTCAAAATTAGCACTGATCGTTGTCACATTGAAACTATTTCCAAATCGAAATTTAAGTGAATTTTCTCATTAGATAGAATTAACTTTGAATCCTCAGCTTATCATGCCCTGGACAGAGCCGTTGAATGGCACAATTGAACCAGTGTTCAATCAGTAGCTAGTTCAATTATGATACAGATGAATGCAATTTGTCGCACTAGAAAACTCAGAAAGCTCTTTGCTCTATTCCCGTTGAACTCTGATCACCAAGATAAGCCCCTAAAGCCGCATGACTCGTTAGGCAATGTAATACATTACCTTATCATTCCCGCTGATTGTTTCTCTATCTTTACTCCAACACACAATCCATTACCGTAATAGTTCGTTATTCTGTCGCTAAAGGGCAAGCAATTTAAGAAAGGAAAATTAAGAACTGAAAAAAGGTCATCGTAACTAGTTCCTTGGTTGCTTCAGAGACTTTATTTTGGATGTCACAGAACGTCATCACGACCACTCTTGTTGGAGAAAGTAACACATCATGCGGGTATACATAATACCGACGTACGATTTGTTTCTGAATTTATCATCCTTACAGCAGCAGCGACTTCGAATTTGGTTCAGAAATTCTCATCTTGGTCTTGCGCTGATTGTGTGGATATTCTCAAATCTTGGACACAATTTCGAATACTGCATTTATCTATTCACCAATTGATGTCCAGTTTGGTTCCACCATCAGGAGTAACAATTTAGTGGAGAATATTGTATTCTCGCCAAGCATCGACAAACTTGCAAGAGTACCATGTAATAAAAAGCTTCTTGAAGTTGGGAGTCTCGCCGATCGGATTCGGCATAACTCAACCAAGATAATTGCATCAATAAGTTCAGCCTAAGCTATAATATGAGATGTTGTGCCAAATATTATTATTATTAGTGTATAATGTCTTTACATCTTGGATCTGATGCCCTCTGGTTTCGGATTGAGAATCTTTTTGTGCTGTCCTTAGAGACTTTTTCACTTAATGTTGCTAATTTGGGAACTACCTTTGGTATAGTTAGTAAACTAGACAGAATTGTCTTTGAACTAGAAGGACATCTCCTCTTGTACAGCATGACGAAAACTGTGACCTATCCGAAAACCAAGAGAACCCAATTGTTTTGACAAGCTTCGATGATATCTCCTCCAATTTTGATCCAGCTATATGTGTTAGTTCTACTGACAAAAGACCGATAGGAACATTCCTAGATCGAAGCCGTAGTCGTTCCTCCATATCTTTATATAAAATCCAACTTATTGTTTGTTCAGGTGTTTGCCCACACCTTTCTGACGATGTGAGTTGAACCACTTTAGCTTTAAACAACTCACTCATTTTATGAATAAATTCAATTGTTGCAGTTATCATAATGCCAAAAAAAATGCGGAAATATCCTCGGGTGTAAATTATATTGGAATTAGAAGAAAAATCAAGACACCTAACTACTTAGTCACTGAGTATGCCTATATTGAAAATCCGTTGTCTGTATCGGAAGAATCGGTATTCGGTATTCAGTCAACCTCATTACACACCTAATTAAATTAAGTAGATCTTAGCAGTTAATAAGCTTATTTTTTTCGAGAGGTCGCTAGTTGCGGTCTGAAGTCGTATACTTAAACGAACCAAGAGTTGACTTTAAATATTTGACTTTGACTTTGGGCAATCACTACTCAAATAATACTTAGATATAATATTTTTTCTTCTTTTCTATTTACCAAAGTTCACAACCGAAAGAAGTGTGAAAGTAAAGCCGCTGTTGTTACTATGTGGCCCCAAATAAAGTTGATGGCAGCGGGAAAGTTTTGTTTAATCCAAAATTGGTTTTAGTATAATTTTCACACTGGCACTGGGTTAAAATTAATTAAATTTTTTGTATTTCTTGTTTAGTTTATATTATTTATTTTTATCAATTCTGCTTTGTTGTTGCTGCTGTTTTTGAACTGCTGAAGACAATAAACACATGTGACATTTGTGGGGTTTTTCATAACAATTGTGCCCAGGCGATCGGTGAACAATTTTCGAATTTTGTTTTGGAAATTTCGTTAAGGAATACTATTATTTTTTTTTATATAACTTAATACACTTTACCAATATTGCGGCTGGTTCTTGACAATTTTTGTTTTAATTTGTTGTGAATATTTTTGGGGTTTACTTTTTCACTTCAGAAATTTGAATTTTATACGATTTTCATATAATTTCAGTGCGGTTCCACAGCATTTATAATTATTTGCACACACCACGAATCTGAATCTGAACGAATTGAAACGAATCGAACCAAAACTCGTCGTGGTCGCTGTAGACTCTCTTCTTCTCGGCTCTTCGTATCTCGTAACGCTGCGAATCAGAAAATCGTACAGAAACAGAAAAAAAACACAAAAAAAAATTGTAGTAAAAAAAGTAATGCTAATGATACTACGTAAAAAAAACTAAACCGTCACGTCATCAATTCACGCCAATTCCAAATCAAAATTAATTGGAATTTGAAAGAGAAGAGAATACTACATACGTGCGACGCAAGCCGAAAATAATTTGTATTTCTTTTTATTTTTACTATTTTTTTCGGTTGGGAGGAATGTTTTACAAGTTTAATTTAGAAGCAGCGAATAGAAAATCTTTACACACGCTTTAATTTTCGCCAATCGAGAAAATGATAAAACAAATTTAGCACAACGTATTAAAAAATTTAAATGATTCTCGAGACTGAAAGAAATTCACGAGAAAGAAACTATTCCAAAAATACGAATTCTTGTTCGCTCTACTGCGACGTCTCGCACGGCCAGAGGAACGTTTTTTCACGTTGTCTTCGCTTTCCTCGTAAATTTATCGTTCCGCTTTTCGCTTTGATTCTCGCTTTGGCTCGAATTCTTTTCGCCTTGCCTTTTGCACGGTCTTTTGATTATGAATTTTTCTTTCTTTTTTTATATATATTTGCTTTATTTTTTTTTTTGTGAATTCCTAACGCATCGAACGACCTCGTGGCTTTCAACCGTTGACGCACTAGTACGGACTCTACCTGCTTTCTAGTTGGATGCGAACAGACAACTGATTCGTCGCTGCGGACCCAGTACGCGATATAGAGGCGAGCATTCATTCTGCCATATCAACTGAAGACCGCATACCAATACAACCGCCAAGCAGAACGAGCGCCAAGCAAGCGAACGAAATGCACGAGCGTACAAATGAACGAACACGAAGTACTGAAGTCAGCCCCAATTTACACGAACACACCAGCGCCAAACGTCCATTACCGCTGGCTGTGTGGTGGTTGCGCTACCAACACTCACTCGGTCTGCCCCGAATGCTCGTTCATTCCACAAGTGTTCATTCCTTCGTGTGGCGCTGTTGGAGCCACCATCCACTTTCTGGATTCATTTGCTTCCCCAATTGCGTTTTTAGGTTTACTTTCGTAGCTCACTCTCTCGCTCCCCAGCCGGTTGTACGCTCTCTCTCCGGTCGCTTGGGCTTGTATTATGAAAGCTCCCCACCTCTTCCATCGGACATTTCTCGTATTCCTTTTGCTTCTGGCAAATCGACTAGAATTTTTGTTTGGCTTTTTTTTTTGCTCAATTCGATTTGAATTTAAATTTCTGTTCGATTCTAATGCGCAAATGTTTACGTTTGCGTAATTAAAATAATTGTTTATATTAAAGACTTGATTTTCTACATATTTCGAAGCATTTTGTAGATTTAAATTTTCTTTTTTTAGCTAGGAAGATTGCATGCTGAATTGGCATCGCTTTTGTAATTGTTCCATGATCAATCATTTAGGGCGTCAGGTAGAGCAGCCCTTCGGAAATGAGTCAAGCCGAATGTCATAAGAGGTAAGTACTAGAACAGTTTAGTGGTTGTGGTTCAATTGCAGTCTAAGAGTCGTCCAGTTGTGAACTTTTGAATATGATCCCTTCAGGGGCACTTTAGAGATCAGATTTAATGAAGTACAAATAAGAGACATGAAGTACTAATTGAAGATTGTTTCACATGGACATGACCAATGCATCGATCAGTTATTGCTGACATGTAGGCACTGACCCGATGCAACGTGATTAGATCGATCTCGCTAGAAAGAGAATGTATCAATGCGGTGATATTGCATTGCTGCAATGTCATGCAGAGTGTCATGCATGAGAAATATATTTGGCCTGCCGTAGCATACGTAGGTCAAACCTATATGTAGTTCGTTCTATCCACCCTTAGTCTTTCTCTGAGCATATCCCGGATAGTCTACGCGACAATACCATAGAATAGCTCTATAAGGTGCGTCGACGTTCCTTTTCCGTAAGCTCATCTACAGCCTCGTTTCGCACCACACAGACGTATCCTGGTTTCCAGCAGAGCGTAACTTTGTTAGTCTCGTCAGCCCGATTAAATTGCATGCATCTTTCAATTGCATGGACTTCTGCCTGCAAGATGCTGATCAATATGGCCATTGGTTCGGAATAATTGGTACGTGGCCCGAGTACCCTCGTCTGTTCTGGATTCATCTGTAAACCACATAATTGCATTTCCACGGATGGGTGTATGTTGGACCGTTGTTTGTTGTTACTAAGTTTCTTAAAAATCTTTTTTTAACCCAAAGACGCTTCAAATCTTTTCAATGAAACATAAAATTGATCCTAACTATACGAATGGAAAGATCTTGAATCGCCATTAATCCTTCCTTGAGTAAGTACATATATAAAGATTCCATATTATGCATAAGAAACAATCATGTCGAAATTTACTAACAGGAGCGAGAAGCCCGACCAAAGATTTCCAACTGACCCAGTCTGGTGGTCAGGTTCAATCAACCTAAAATATAAGCAACCAGATTGTAAGTGCAAAAATCAGATGGCAATATTCCGTTTAGTTTAGCAGACATTAGTATAAATAGCACGTGCTTCATTACAAAATTGATTTGTGCGAAACAAACGCGAATGTAGCACGCGTCTGGCTGCTGGACATACGAACAACGTTACGGAAATGCCGAAGTTAGCGAAACTTAAGTGACTTTCAAATCGTCACATAGCAAATGTTCATCTAGCGAATATAAGTGGTTGAAGCGACAACCACCCATGAAAAAGTAGCTGCAGGAATGCAGGTAGCGACATCAAGCGTTACTAACAATTTATGATGATTTGGCCAAGATTTTACGCTTGGCTATGAAGAGTCTTCCTCATGGAGTTGCGTTACTCAAATGGACAAGATTAGTTTGTATCGATTGACTTTCTCGCCAAGCACTGCACACTGCACGCCAGTAATTGCTCTCAGTGAGTACCTACTCGCATTTCGGTATTTTTTTATTTGCCAGAAGGTCATCAATTTAACAACGCCACACCACTATAAAATCTGAATATTTAATGAAATTATGGCTAGAAGACCGGTTTCCGCAATCGAACATACCAGAGTGTCAGGCGTCTAGACAGGCCATGTCGGCCGCTAGAACAAGCCATGAGACAGAAACGAAATCGAATAGAGACCAAGTATAAACTATCACATGTGCGGCCGAATACAGGCGACCGTAGAATCAAAGACAACTTCAAGCCAAACAATGTGTGCTGTGCTATCAAAAAAGTTTTGCATAAACAGCTTATAGCATTTTGGTCGAAAAAGACAAGCTCAATTGTCAATATAAAACGGTGACGAAAGCTGTCTTCAGATGACGTCTCCATCGCGCCAAAATAATGTTCAACAAACTCCAGCTTTCAAGCTGTTCGCTGTTCGGTTGAGAAACTCAGCCATTGGCTTAGAATTATTAGACGGCGTAATTGGAATTAGATGAAGTAATGATATCAGTTTATGTTGCTGGCCTTCAAAAAATTATAATTTTTATAGCCCGCGTGCCTAATTTTTGCTTCGGTGTGTATATGTAGCTGTGTGTGAGAGCTCAACGCAAATTTGAATTAAACATTTGCCAGAGTTAAATAAACTTCTGATGACATTTGGTTGCGATTTGAAGGATACCGCACAGTTTCTCATGTTTGCATAAAATAGGTTTTCGAAAGCAAACGGGCGGGTGTGTTGAACTTCCGTCTTTATGCGAACGTCCAGGCAAAGGGTACCCCAAAAATATCACACCTTCCGACGTATTTTCGTCTATTATTAGAATTACCGCTACCGCACAATGAGTAGTTTCAGCTGATTTATTCATTATTACAAAGTGAAACTTTATAATTTTCGTATTTGTCGTGTTAGTCATAAATTTGACTAGCCGCAAGGTCGACCATGCTGAACTGTGTGTAGGGTTTATCGTAGGGAACTGAACTTAGACGACCTTAGAATGATACGAGCGGGAGTAGTTTATTGTAAATGTTGTTACTTGCTATCAGATTTCATACAGGGTTATTTGATTGAAAGTAAGTACAGCTTCCTATTCGGTTGCGTTATCTTTTGAGGCTATCGCGAATTCAGGACTGAATTGATTGTATTGAGAGCAGTTATTGGAAAATAATTGAGGGGCTGCTCAGTAGATCGAGTATGAAGCGGTTTGACATCTGGAATAACAGACAAAAACGGAAGTTCCACACGGCGAATAAATTATAGCAATATTGGGAGAAAGACGACAACGATCTTCCCAAGCTGGTTCTATATTGGGAGATCAAAATGAGAAACAAATCTGTGGTCAATGTGGTCAAAGCAATAATCACTGTATCACGATCATTTTGTCCCTCAAACCACTTTTTCTTAAACATGACATAACTTCCGATTCCTTCAAAACACAATATTGAAATTTGGTAGGTGGGTTCTTCTTGATAAAATAAAATTGTATACACATTAGGGCTTTCGATCCCGAAGGCTTTTCGCAATCCTGGGATTTTCGGGACTGAAAATTGCAATCCCGGGATCCCGGGATTTTTCGGGATTTAATACTTTTACAAGCAAAATGCATTTTAAAAAAATAAAAAAAATTTTTTATATGTTTTATTGGAAAACTGATAGTTTTAGCGTAAATAAATAAACATAAACATTAATTTCAATTTATTAAATGAATTTTTTCTTTTATTTTTGGTATTTGAGTTTTTGTTTTTTTAGGAAAGACACAATTCAATTCAAAATATGCTTAAGTAAGAATTCTGAAATTACTTTTTTTATCAGTTTTCAGTTTTACTTAAATATTTTTATTAAGTAATTCATTTTTGTGCGTTCGCTAAGACTGAAAATACCAATTTTCTTCTGAAATAAATATAAATTTTTTTTTCTTTAAGAAAAAACAATGAAAACAAACAATTTTATTCGTAATTTTTTTAATAAATTAAAAATTTTTAAGTTTTGAGTTTTCTATTTTTTTCATTTTGGGTTTGTCCAAATGTTGTCAAAAACTATTTTTCTGCTTAGGCGATTTTTTTATATTTTATGAGCAATGAAAAGTTGTATTTTTCTTGTATTAAACTTTTTTTATGGACTAATTTATTTAAAATGTAGTCCCGAAAATCCCGGGATTTAGGAAAAAATATCCCGGGATTTTCAGGACTGAAAATGGACCGGGATCCCGGGATCGAAAGCCCTAATACACATAGGTGGGGGTGTAAGGGAGCCTTTTTTTCTGAATGGAATAACTTTCGTAATCTTCAAGTTTCAAGGCCCAAATTTGGTATTACACAGAAAAAAAATGGTCGGTAAAATTAACCGAACAAAGTGGTTACCGTACAAAATTTCAAAATGTATGAAAATTGAAAATTTTTTAACCGAACTGGTAGGTAGATTTTACTGACAAAAAATGGTAAAAAAAATAGTTGAAATAACCGAAAATAATTGTTGATTTACAGAAATTGGAGGTTCTTTTTCAGCAATTGTTGGTTAAATTTTAATTTTCACCAACTTATGCAATTTACCATTCGCGCATCTTTAGTTGAATCGTTGGGATTCAAAGAAAGAAGAATTCCCAATCGTGTTATGAATGTTTTGCCTTATAGAGGCACATTGAGCAGAGCCAAACAGAGTATTTGTTTGGAATACTGCATTTGTAATACTAATTTTGGAAAAAAGAGCTTGTGTCAGTTATCCGCTCAAGCTAATATTAGGGGTATTCACGGTCATGAGTATTTGGAGTATTTGTAGTAAATTTTGTAAATTTTTACTACAGATCGTGAACGCACTTTAATTCGGGCCCCATTCGAGCGATATCGGTGATATTTTGGATTTGGGGTTGAGTGGTGAATGGTGAATGGGAAGAGGGATGACTTAAATAATACATGTTATACCATGTTACACATTTAAGTGAAAATACAAAATTATTGTCAGCGAAGCTGTAACCTTCACAATAAAGTGACCTAAAATAAACAAACACTCACAAAGTGCAGAGTGCAAATTTTTACCCAATGTCAGAAAATTGTGCATTTTTTTACATTTGCGGTCAACATTTACAATACAAAAAAAAATACGCTATTAGGGCCAAACTTTATCTAGTACAGCCCCGTTGAATTATAGTTAGAACCTTTAACCGCTTGTTTGGAATTCACAGAAACAACTCTCCCTCACTGCTCATATTCGTGTTCCCATGCTGTCATGTTTATGTATTAGTACAGAAATCGAAAATGTAAACAAAAACAAGAATAGTGCACTTTTTTATACATTCGCAATAAAACGCGGGCGTCAAGTTTACCTCTGTATATCGGACCACTTTCGCGCGCCTCAACTGCGCATAATCAAAGTGCGCATTAAGCATAACTCTTCCAACTCAGCTTACTCAGTTCAAAATGTTCAACTTCCGCTTTTGTTTAGCTTGGCAGAACAACCGAAAAAGGTATGCAAATTCTGTGAAATGTAAATACTACCTACTTCCCAAATAATTCCACAGAAATTCCGAAAAAAAGCAACAAAAACTAAACAAAAACCAAAACAAAAACTTTGCCATACAGGCAACATTGCCGAATGAACCTCATCGTCGCAGCTTCATTCATCGTCCACAGTTCATTCGATGGAAAAGCTGAAAAACACGTGGTTTTAAAGTTCATTATGCAAACTAAGTGGAGGGGCGGCGATGAGGCCAGAATACCACATGCTACGCACAACTATTTCCATTTAAGTTTTGGCGCACATTTTGCCAAGCCAAATGTGAAGTGAAAACAGAGCAGAGCCAAACAGAAATAATAGTAGAAAAACCACCCAACGAATGAACGGGCAAAGCAAGAATGACAAACAAATACAAAGCGAATGTACATACATGCATATGTAAACAATGGGGGGCATACATAAGGCGAACCCAAGAGCACAACCGAAGGCGAAGAAACGTGACGCTTATAAAACACGGTGCCACTCACTCACAGTTCGTAGAAGAAGTAACGTAATCGTTGAGCCCCTCCCCGCCAACCACCCGAACTATTAAGTCCCCCTGGCCCCAATAGCATGGAGATCATAAATGAAATAAATGAAAAACCTAACCTTACCTAATGTAGCATTCGGCTTAGCAGAGACGAAGACCGCGGTAAAGCATGGAGAGCGAGCACGGCATCGAACGGATTGGAATGGGGAATGCGAAGAATTGCGTCGTCCGCATACAAAGTCTACGAAAGAAAGCCCAAGCAGCTGGAAATAAGAATCTTACGCAAGTTATGCTGCCCGCTGCCAGCTACCTGTACAAAAAGAACCGAAATGAAAGCCACAAATGTGGCAGCAGAAGCAAGACGACGCAGTGGATAACTACGCGCGCTCTCATTCGCACGAGTGAATCGGGTCCTCGCATATGTAGGTGAAACATGCGCCGCCGTGCGCATCTGTCATTCTCTCTCATACACCAGCTCCACCACATCGAACCGGGCCGAAAACCCACTTGTGTGATTCCTGTTGCGCGCTCTCGCGCAAACACCCCATTCTCCCCACACTTTCTCTCTCCGTGCGTGGCGGTGTGAGTTTTCTTAACACGAAGTTTTCCCAACTACCCCCAGCCACCACCAGCAATGGACACATTAAAAGTAAAACGAAGCACTTCGTTTATGTTTAATGTTAGAGCGGGACATCGTCAGCGTTGGGGTTGCACTTCCTTTCAAACCTGTACCAGTTCAGAAAGCCTTCGTTCGTCTTTGTCCGCGATTTCTTCATACTTTATTTGCCTTGATTTGGAGGCTCACTTTTGTTGCGGTCTCATCATTGTCCGTCCTCACCGTTGTTAACCGCTATTCTTGGGAACTCGCTGCTCATTGAGGCTTTTGTGGGTGTGACCAATTAATGCTGTGAATGGATTCTGCGCAAGGATTCGAGTCGGTTGCCGATTTGTTATAGGTTGTCGTTTATCCTTAATTGTTGCATTCGTTCAATTGGAAATTGCTCTGCTTGGAGGTGCCAGCAGTGCCTGGCAGCCACGCATTCCTTTATTCAGTTGTATCGCATTTGCCGTCGGCAGTGGTGGTTATTGGCATCGATTGCGACTGTTCATATTGGCTTGTCCTTGTGAAATGCATGTTTTTTTTTATCATTTGGTCGTATTGTAATTGTAAATATGCTAATGAGGTAGTTGATTTGATTGGGTGCACACTCCAACTGGTATTAGGCTATTTGCAATTGGGTTTAGGTGGAAGAGTGGGAGCAGAAGATGACCCACGTCATTGCTAGGGGTTGCAAAAGGAGCATTACTTGCACACTTATTTAGAATTTCTTTAGGTCAGAGTTTTTATATTGATCGCAAAAGTTTTAAATTGAATTCCCGTTATTGTGCTACAAGTTACCTAGAACGGAAAAATCAATCAGAGTGCCGACAGGATTCCTAACCGGGCGCTGTATAATATGGTATAATACGGGGTGATATTTGTAGATGTGAAATGAAGAGTAAGAACATGTATCATGTCACTATGGGGGTCTAATTAGGACCCGCTTTCGTTGCCTATTGGGGCTTATCTCGGTGTGGCATCGCTGATAGTTCACCCAAGAACGTCTCAGTTTTTCTAACGATAACAAGACTTTGGGATGGGCTCTACAAATAGGTCCAATGTGGCCGCAGTGACAAGGAGACTTGAATCCTCCTCTTTTGATAATTTAATCTAATCTAATCTAATCTTCCAAGAGCTTAAAACTATAATTATCGCAGTTCTTAATCATGTAATTCATAACAATTACCCAAGATTTTTTATGTTTCCCAAGACCTTTGCTTATCTAACGACTGATGCCGAAACTTAACCCATTTTTGGCCGCTCCTAAACGGCTTGAAAATTGTATAGGAAGCTTCTGTAAACATTGTTATTGCAAGTTTAGTGTCAAACATTTTTTTTAATTTTTCTGTTATATTTTCCAAGGTGGTCGAAAAATCGACATACACATTTTTTGGAAATTGTTGTAAGTACCAACCTTCTTTAGATTTAAAGCTTTCTAATGGTTAGAAATTAGACGATCACAACGTTGGCCACATTTTTACATATACAGTCAAGGAAAAAAGTTAAGGTACACAGCTATTTTATTTACGGTGTTGATATTAGTATACCCAGAACACAAAATCGGTTGTGCCAACAGATTTGTGACCAACCGAATGTTAGCGCTTGGTGGAACATCTACTGTTGCAGCATATGCGTTCGGTTGATACAGCATCAGCTTTCTGGTGTAGCCTACGTCTGCTCTCTGTTGTCACAGCATCACTTTCTGACCTCGCAACATCAGCTGTTAGAACTGCTACCAATATATTAACATCAGTTTTATATTTGGGTGGTTCGACAACAGAGAGTAGAAGTTGCGACTAGTGTCCGACCGATTATTCGGCTTCGGGCACATTCGACCTAAAATTTCATATTCAGCTCATTATCGGCTTCGGCGAATATTAAGGCCGAAGCCGAATGTACGGCCGAATGTCAAAAATATGTAAAAGTTGAACAATTTCTATTTTTTTTAAATCAATCGTTGCACAAAAGAATTGTGAAGAAAAATGTATTACAGAATTTAGCAACCATGGAATTTTTTCAAACCTATACACCATTTCTGCCAATTTAGCGTTATAGTTTAAAATTCACCTTCTTTGGACACCATCTTTATCAGCATCCAAAATCCGTCAAGAAGCAATATGACAATTTCAACATTTTCTTGATCCTGAATTTCTCAGAAACCTGACGTGATGGAACGACATCTTGCTCAGCGTTAAATCTATAAGAATGCTACGTTTGGTTTATGGAGTATCAAAAAGTTATAATTTACTAAAAAAATAAATATTTTACATAATCATACTTTTACTAAGAGTTCATTAAGATATAAACCATTTTCAATAAATGTTTAGGGGAAAAGTTATAATATTTTTTTCATTTTGTCTTTATATTGTGCAAAGCTGCGCATTAACTGGTTAATTAGTTAATAGTTAATTAACGAAGTTAAATTTTTGGTTAACTTTTAACGTTTCAGTTAATTTTGAAAACCATTAACTTTTTCATTTAGTTAAGTTAAATTTCTTCGATTAACTAGCATTGTTAACTTTAAAAGAAAAAACATTTTTTATTGTGGAATGTAAAAAAAAATTAAGAATTAAGAATTCATACTATTTTTGAACTGATATTGACATATAATTTAAAAATTATTTCACAAAACAATTAAATACACGATATATTTCGAAGTGATCTATATTCTATTTTCATGTATGAATGGACGGACCATCCTAAACACAATTTCGTTCTCAGCCATCACGTGAGGTTTACATCGTCAGGATGTTTACATCGTATTTTCCATTTCTCAAATTTCTCCAAATGCCGAAAAGCTGAGAACGCCATTGTGTTTTGAATGGCCTGTGATATTTGTTCTTATTATTTAATATTCTGATAAAATTTGTATGGCTTTATATGAATACAATTAAATTGTTTCATACACGAAATTTCGCTTATGATAAAAATTTTGATAATTTATTTTAAAGCAAATTTGCATATAGAAACCGGGAAAAAGGTTCCCTCAGTGCAGGCATTCAATTGAATATAGTTAAAATGTTTTTTTTTATGTGTTTTTTTGTAAATAAAATTTTGTTTTTGTTTTCTATAGAAAATTTAACTATTTTATTTAACTTTTACCAAAGTTAACTTTTCGACGAAATTAACTTTTTAATTTAACTTTTTAAATTAACTTTTTAATCGAGAAAATTATATTTAAAAACTTACCTACTTATCAAACTTTTTTCCTTGGGTTTAAAAAAAATTTTGTTTGCGAAAAGTTTCTTTGTTCAAAAACTACTTTGCAAAATAAGTTTTGTGATAAAAAATGTTCCAGAATTTTGACAATTTTTCCAAAAATTGGTAATAGTGTTTTTTATACCCTACACCTCATGAGGTATGGGTATATTCACTTTGGTCTGATGGTTGTAACACCAAGAAGGAGACGTATCCGGTATATTCTTGATCAGCGTCACCTCCTGAGTTGATTTAGCCCTATCCGTCTGTCCGTCGGTCCGTCCGTCTGTCCATCCTCCTTTCTTATAAACACGATTGCAGGAGCTAGAAAAAAGATAGGGATCCCAAATTTTGTATTTATCCTTCTTAGGCCCTAGAAGGAGTTTGTATTGAAAATGGGCGGAATCGGTCGACTGCCACGCCTACCTCCCATACAAGTGAAAATCGTGTTTTTACCGAAATTTTAAGATTTCATCAAAACAGAATGAAATTTTGTATAGTGGGGTTTTTGGGGTCGCTGATTTCGAATTTGATGTCGCATTTTCAAATTCAAGATGGCGGATACAATATAGCCCAGTAGGTGTAGGGTATATATAAGTCGGCTTGCCCGACCGAAACTTACTCACTTGCTAAAAATATATTTGGGTAGGGCCACGACATTATCACAAGAGTCTCGATCCTAGTTGTCATTCAAATGTACACCCGACTGTCTCTTTTTTGAGGCTTTTAAAAAAGAACCCTACTGCATTTTTTAGTGCCATAAAACTGTGCTGATGTTTTCAGGGATTAATCGTTTGGTTGATGATATAGCCTTTGAACACTAACCGAAAAGCGATGCGGATCGAAATAGAGAATTGTAATCTAATATTGATAATATTAATGCGCTTAAACAATGTAGCACATAACGACGCTCTATTTTCACACAAAAAGGGCTCGTTTATGAAAAATGGGCTGATCATCGTCCGACCTCGAACTAATTTCAAAGGCATTACATGTTCTTATTTGAGCATGTAATGTAATCAATACACTAGTGAGATAATAATGCCTTTGTGCTTTACATCAAATAAGTTCATTGTGTACTTGTAAATATTGGCAACGAGCCTTTCAAATTTTTGTTTTTGTTATTATACTTGATTGTCTGTTCTTTGAGAAGAGGTCAGTGAAAGGCGTTCGGTGATAAGGGTGATAAGAGCTGAACTGTCCATATACCATATCATTTGCAGTTTCTTCGTGTATGAGTGATTCATTTCGTACTCGTGTGTGTGTGCTTATGTGTTTCTATGTGCTTTAGTTTTTGTTTACTAATTACTGTGAAATGACCAAAGCGAGTACTTAGAAACGACCGTTTCTGCCACAATCAAACAATGAGTTGTCAATACATTAACCTAATTGTGAGTATGGAACGTTGAATAATTTTCATACACTGCCATTTCGCACATTTTCCGTTTTACATTTGAGTTTTGTTTTGCTAAAAGCTGTCAATGCCTGGCGTTAGTATGGTCATTGTTTGGAAATCTTGCGATGATGATGATGTGATAGTTGAGATGATGTACAATGAGGCAATACATGTGTGTGTGTGTGATGGGATATACAAAAGACGACATAGGAAGCATTTTTGCTTAATTACTTACTAGAGTCGCATTCATTCAAGGGATTTCGATTACAAAGGCCTTTTGCAATCCCTGATTGTATGGATTAGGAATGAGTGGAAATGCAAATTAACAAAAAATCATCGATAAAATACCGAAAACGTAGATGCAGTGTATTTTAGCTTCGGTCAGACCGAAAATAATTCTCCTACTAGTTTTTTAAAGTTTTTATTTAAATATTTGTTTTTTAGAGTATTTTAACACAAATCATAGATAAGGGGACGATATCCCTAATCTCGAAATTATCGTAAGTGGTACCTTAACGAAAATCGTTTTTTTTATTCCAAATGGCCCCTTAGCATGTGCTGCATTATTCCACATACTTAGAATATGCAACATGTAAAGGAAACAGTAATAAAATTCACTGTAAATTTTATGGTATCTCATCGTTCTCCTACAAAATTCATCTTCAATAAGTACAAGAAAACGTCTCCTAAAATTTCAAAATCATACATACTATAAATTCGCAATTTGGGGACGATATCTCGTCACAATTAATGGCAAAAATTTATAAACATTTTCAAAGCTACACTGAAAGAAAAAACATGTTTTAAAATTAAACATTTTTTTTTCAATTTGCATTTAAAAACATAGTTTTTTCTGCAGTAGATTTATGTTTTCATTTTTAAAACAAATGCTTTCAATTTCAATCGTCTTGCTCTTTCGTTAGCCGTTTGAAGTTGATAATACTGTTGTTCTTTTCTATTTCAAGAAATCGAAGCATAGTGCGTTTTTTAAAAAAATTCAAAGTATGCTTTTAGTACAACATATGTATACATATTACATTTAGACTCTGTTAAATAATGTTAACATAGCGTGCCATCCAAACTCCGTAGGCGTGGGTTCGAATCCCGGTCTCGAATTTGAGAAAATTAAAAGTTAAACAAATATAAATAAAAAGAATAACATAACTGCAAACAAAAAAAAAATTTTTTTCTTAAAAAAAATTTGTTCATTTTGAAAAAAATGTTCTAAAAGGGAACATTTGCGTTTTAAAATTCGTTGGGACCAAAGTCCTGAAACTAAATCCTTTTCATGTTCGAGGTTATAATAAATGGACTATATTGTGTGCGGGTATTTTAGCTAAAATTTCTCTTACAAGGAGGAAATTTTAGCCTTTTTTACCTTTTTTCTTATATTTAATAGAGACCGACCGAAATTCGGTTTTTCGGCTTTTCGGCAAAAAAAAAGCTGCTTCGGCCGTTATTCGAATTCAGCCGAAAAATAAAATATCGTTTACGTTAACAAAGATTACACAGATCGACAAAACTGAACTTTTTGTGTGATAAATATACTTGATAGACAAATTCTTATGTATTTTGCCACGCTGAATACAAAAATAATAATGAAATTTTTACAGCCTGCACTAAAAATGCAATTTTTGTGCAATTTTCGTTGTTATTTTCGGATTTGGTGTGGCAAAATACATAAGGAACAACCAAGCGGTATGTAACACAAATTTAAGTATTGATCATAGTTTCGAAGAATCAGAAGCGACAAAGAAGACAAGTCCCCAATTTGTATTAAAAAAAGAAAGATTAAAAACTTTGAAACTTATTTTCTTGAAAGAATTTGTATGTTACATACAGCCTTCATCCATTCACCCCTTCACAGCGTTCTCACTCTTCTCCTATCAGAGTAGATCTGCTACTCTCGCGATGATTTTCAAATTTTTACTCCTCTACTACGGTAGTAGATTTTTCTACTTCCCTCAAGATATTGTCTACTACTATTGTAAGAAATCTTCTCGTCAAAATATTATGTGAGTTTCATACAATGCAAAACTATTACTCTTTCTACAAACCTACCACCCTGACAGCAATTTCTACTACTCTCGTAAAAAACTAAATCTACTCCCCTTTCTTGAAATCTACTTCCCTAAAATCGAACATCTACTACTATCGCCGTAGCAAAAAAGTGAGAACCCTGCCCTTCACTTGATTTCCACGCATTTGTTTCTAAATTCATCTAATTTATAATTTGAACTTAAAATTATCGATTTCAGCCTACTGATACGCTTAATTATGTACAACTTTATTACATTTAAATTCACAATTTTTTCGGTTTCGGCTTCGGTTTCGGCCGAAATTTAAAAAATGAAAATTCGGCCATTTCGGTTTCGGCCGAAATGAAAAAGCGATTTCGGTCGGTCTCTAATATTTAACTTTCTTTTATGTACCCGTATCGGCTGCCCTAACTCATACACACACATAACTACATATTTACACTCTCAGCAGACATGGGCAGAAGCAATTACATTTCGTAATGATTTACCTGCTCAATTACATTCAAGTGTACTTAGATTTACTTTTCTAAATTAAAAAAAATTTTACGTCACAGCGCCAAAAATTGCAATTGCCTTCATAAGTGATTCTCGTAGTTGTAGTTGGAAATGCCCATGCCGGTTTCGAAGACACATTGACATGGCATTTAATTAACAGGTTTTGCGAACTGTTAAATGGGTCAAATGGGCATTATACGAATTATAATGGCACTACTCATTATCAGTATCATTAACATAATGGCCACTTGTTGATATGGTAGCGTGTGATTGTTATGTGATATGCTGGTGATGTGATTCTGATTGCTATTGACATTTGTTTACATTTGTTGATGTGGGGCTGTACTTATTCGATTTAGCATTGCTTCTAAAAATAGTCTTTTTTATATAAATATTAAATATTTGCAGCTTTGAGCTTAGCTGAACGATAACGACAAAATGTATTCAATTTCTGTTTAGTGATGAGAGTAAAATATATTTTTTGCAGCAACATAGAATCTAAACATTTGAAAGCAAAAGGGGACCACGGATTTTTGATCAGAGCAATTTAATATAATGAAATTTATAATAAACTTGGGCAATAAACTTCTTGTGCAACACTCAGACAAATTGTGTAAAAATTCTACTGACTCCGTACAAATATCCCAGAAAGGGGCCACAATAATTTAAAATGTCAGCGGAATTAAGAAATCGGCTGCAGGAACTGACTTTGATTTTTTATGGATTTGCTTGCGTGTGTTTGTGTTTATGACTTCGGTTTTGGCACTATCTTAAATTAAGTATGGCGTTTTTTACGACCATTTAAACATGCAAATTCATCAAGGAAAATTCAATAGTCAAGTAAAGGAAGAAGCATAAAACCAAACCAATAAAACTGATAGAGCAAACCCTTTATGACACATCATAAAAATGGATATGATGCTGGATCATATGTCAACTGTAAATGGATGGTTAAAAGTTGCGGGTGAGTGGGGGGGGGGGGACAGTGAAATTAAATATGTTTTGAGGAAATTGAAAAGATTTATAAAAACAAAACCTGAATTGTTTGTTGGAAAGTTCCTTTTAATGGTAAATAATTGCCATAAATCTGATCCTGCGGGAAGTCAGCAATTTATTGTGACACTTTGCCACATTTGAACCAGAAGACAAAAAAATTGAGTTTTCCCATGCAAAAAAACGAAATATTAAATAATGCAGAGTAGTAAAAACTTTTCTGCAACAATCCAACAGATACGAGAGATTCCCACTATCTGACGCACATTCCCTTCTACGCATAACAACAAAAAGAAAGTACAAAAATATATCCTTGCGTTTGCTTAGTGGAGCGAACTTAAAGCGCAAAAATGCAAAACTAAATTTCGTGTAAAACTTTTGTGCAAGTTTTTTTTAAGATTTTTTTGTTCTTCTGTTTTACAAGAATTGCGCGTACATTACGTCACACAAAGTTGCCAGGGAAGCAAACACGAAACGCGAAAAAAATCACAAAATCAAAGGATGTGAAAAATTACACAAAAAAAAAAGTTGGAGAGGATGTCAACTGTAAAGTGAGGAGTAGCCCACCACAACGCATTCAGGCAGCAAATGGTCAGCAGGGCCGCCTTCGCACCACTACTGCCGACGCGTTGGCGTCCTTAATTCACAAATTGAAAATATGCATGCAAAGGATAAAACTTTCCGCAAATGAGCAAAGCAGCTCAAAGGCTTCGAATTTTCGCTTAAGTTTTTTCAGTTTTCAGATTTTCCCCAATTTCTTCTAAAACTAAACATTTTCCATCAACGAGAAATTGTTCAGCTCAAGAATTAAAAATTGCCAACGTGCGGACGTGGAAAAAAGTTTGTGAACGCAAAACTTTAAGGACATAAATTATCGTTTGGGTGATACCTTTGGCATTTTTTGTTCGGTTCCTTTTTTCTCTCTATGGAAGACGTTTGGCGCCAACGGGCTTGACTTGTACAAATGGCTGCTGGTGTGGAACGGCATGATGTACACGCACATACACAATCTAACACGCACACACACACACATTGAGAGCGCGTGTATAGTCTGCCTCTAAAACCGAGCAGCACTGAAGCGAGTACCTTGACGCTGGTTCTAATGGATTATGTAAGCATTTAGCAGCGAGCCATTCGCCGTTGGCCCTGAACACTAGCTGATTCGGGGAGTAGATAGGTAATGTAAAAAATGGAATTGATTGCTTCGTAGAGATACTAAATCGGTAGAGGATACAAGAGGCAAGTAGCAAGTAATAGCAATTTGTTAGTAATTGATGCGCGCAAACTTAAAAGTTTTCCAAAAAAAAGTATTTGCAAGAAGTTGAAGATATTTCTTGGTAATTTTCATTTGAGTTGTTCAGTTAGGAGATCTTTATATAACTACACATTTCTTATCTCTAACGTTGTCGTGGGAAATTTTCAGTTCTTTTACCATAAAGTAGAGATAGTTTCATTGGAAATTTGTTAGCCAATGCCGAAGGCGAATCCTTCAAAACATCTCATTATAAAGGGTGACCTCGGCATAGAGAGATGTTAACCGACTTTTTTTTGTGACAAGAGCTGTAATTTTACATATGTATATGTATATTTGTTGTCGATATCACGAAATGACCTAACTCCTTCATTCCCTGCGAAAAAACGCTCTAGTTCCAAACTAGTTCCGAATTAGTTCTGCAGTAGGGTGTACTGGTTCCACCCACATGTGGTTTTTCACATGTGGTGAAGTGGCGAATTTAACATGGCATTGTCATTGGAGGAAACTACCAGCTGCCACCACTGCATTAACTCCGCTCGGAAGTAGCCACTACGATCTAGCTCTTTCTTAGCGGTGGAAAATTGGACCCTATACCATACTTGTAACCAGTTAATAACCAGTTACTACGACTTAGCTACATACTAGCTTTCGGTAATTTAAAAATTTTTTTCTCAAAAATAGCTCAGTCTTAGTTTTTTTAAGTAGCACTTTATTATTAAAAATTGTTTTGAATGAATATATTTTTTTTGTAACCAAAACACTATTGATTTCAAAACTATTATCTGAAAATAAAAATTTGTAAAAATTATGCACTTCACTCATTGACCATACCCACTGATTTTAATACTCGAATGCCAAAACCGAAGTCGTTGCTTTTGTATTCATGTCGCACAGGCGTGCTTAACCAAAATATAGGTTGCTTTGAAAGTAATTTCTATTAGCATTAAATCACTCACAACCACATTTTTTCACATTTATGCTTATTTTTCACATTTTTATTAAATTTTATTTACAAAAATACAATATTTTCTAACATTTTCGATTCACAAATCACAACTGATTAGAAAAACTGGTTTACTCACAGATTACTCGGTTTTTCTTCGGTAATCTTCTCTCAACGATAAACGAAACAAAGCCAAGCACAAATCACTGAGTTTTGTTTGAAACACACTACCTCTGCATTACCTGTGTTTAGTTCCGAACCAATCTACAGCTCTACAAGTTCTTGATTCACCCATTGTAACTATAAAATAGCTGTATACCCTATCGATCCAGTAAAATGGGAGTTGTATCTTGCAGGGTTACACCACAAGTTACGATGTTCGTAATATTTACCACTATCCGAAAATTTGCCTTAAAATTTCATCGATTTGCATATAATTTAAAACAATTAAAAACAATTTTTTACCCTTAAAAAAAAAATAAAAAGTGTCCCTCCCACTATTTTTAGCTCTCTAGGTCATATATACGATATATGAGAATCAAAAGACTTTTATTTTAACTTTTAAAAAATAAAAGTATTTTTTAACTTTTTCAAAAAATTTTTGAAAATTAAAGTTAAAAAAAATCTTATTTGTCACTTAAAAAAAAAAAGATAAAAATAACTTTTAACTTTTACTTTTAAATATTAAAGTTTAAAGTTTTTTTAACTTTTATTCTGAAATATAAAAGATTACAGTCTGACTTAACTTTTTGGAAAACTTTTATGAGAGGTTTTTTCATGCTCTGATTTAAATACGTTTTCGTTTGATTTCACTATTTTTTCCCTCAGTGTACATGCGAATGTCATGTTGCAGATGCGAATGCGGGTGCGGATGTCTATGCGGGTGTCTATTCTATTTAGTGCGGATGCTCCGCGAATGCGGAGGCGGATACGGAGCTCCGACACATCCCTAATAATTAGATTGCCGCAATGAACAGGATTACTTACCAAATTTAAAAATAACGTATGTAAGTCGTCTATCGTGTAAACTCAATTGCAGAATACAGTCCGCCACTCAAACACCAACAGGCACCACAGAGGCCAAACAGATTGTTGCCTGGTCGGCGCATTGCGGCAATCGTGGGGTCTTGTCTTAAGGGCCTTTCTATATGGTCGTCACTTCTTAACTTCGTTTTCAAAAATCTTAGCCAAACTAGTTTCAACCGATTGTAAGTCGTTGTTATCACAATTCTGACCCAAATCTTCCCGGGAAAGATATCTTATCATTTCCGAAAATATCTTGAATTGCGTTAAATCACAGTAGACATTTTGAATCTTTAAATACATTTCATATGGAGATAATGGTTATAGCCAAATAATATAGAAAATCGAAAATCTCAACAGGCTAACCGCTTTTTTTCTACTGAACTTCTAAAAGAGCTCACACGATAAGAGCTTGCATTGTTGTTCTTCATAATTAACATAAAATCTGCCGACGTCGGCGCTCGCAAATACGAGTAAAAGCGCTTAAACAATCAAATGAAAAAGTGAAATGAAAAATAAAAGAAAACAAAACTATCTTCGGCAATGCCGAAGCTGATATACCCCTATTCAGAAATACCTCAACATAAAAAATTTGGTCTCAAGACCTTATTTTGAGCCCTTTATAGGTGGTTTTGGAAGCTTGGACCATGTCTAAAATCCATTTCTAAACATTTCCAATCGAAAACAGCTATAAAAAAGACTTGGAAAAGGTTGACCTTTTTTTTCGTTACATGGAGGCACGCCCAGTTTGTACCCGATTTGGCTGATTCTCGAACTTGCTCTTACTTTTGAAGTGAAAAACATGTTCCCAAAGTTTCAAGTCGATATCTGCAAAACTGCGACCGCTACCGTGCGGACAGACGGACAGACAGACAGACAGACGGACATGGCTAAATCGACTCCGGCGGTGATGCTGACCAAGAATATATATACTTTTCCATACCGGACACCCCTCCATATGGACGTTACAAACGTTGTGTCAAAGTTAGTATACCCTGCCACAGTGTGTGTCGAGGTATAAAGATAGTGGATAGTATAAAACGAAATTGGTTGGAAGGGCGAAAGTGTGTGTAGAACTAGTGAACGAGCCGACATAGAGACGAGGTGGCCGAGAGACGAGGTGGCCGAGTGGTTAAGGCGTTGGACTGCTAATCCAATGTGCTCTGCACGCGTGGGTTCGAATCCCATCCTCGTCGGTATGATTTTTTTTTGCTTTTATTTTTTTTTATGCCCTACACTTTATGAGGTGTGATAGGTACCAAAAAGTATATATGTTCTTGATCAGTCTTGGCTTAGCCCTAACCATCCTCTTTATTGGTTAACACGATTGCAGAAGCTAGAAGTAAACTAGGCTGTCCAAATTTGGAGTCATTTTTTTTAGGTCCTAGAAGGAGTTGGTATTGCAAATGTACAGAATCGGTCAACTGTCACACTGACACACTTACCACATAAGTGAAAAATTGTGTTTTGTAACATTCTAACCCAAGTTCGCTGAAATAGTACAAAATTGTGCAAAACTTGGTACGGAGGAGTTTTTGGTGTCGCTGATTTCGAATTTGAAGCTGAAATTTCTAAAATCAAGATTTGGTATCCAATATGGCGCAATATGTATATGGGGGAATATAGGTGGACTCATACTATTTACTAAACTTAAATATAAAATGTTGTAACTTAAAGTCACTCAGCTTCGTCCACCACAAGTTGGGAAAAGTCTTTCAAAAGAGATTTGCAAAATTCTTATACTCTTACTATCTACATTCGTTGCTATGTACTGTACGTTGGTGTTATCTCAAACTTCATTGAATACTTTTGGAAATCTGCTTTCTTTCGATACTTTGTCATTTCTGCAATCAGTTGGAGTGCGCTTCAGTGGCTCCACAATCCTGTCATACAAACGCACGCTCACACAAACACTTATGTACGTATGTATGTATGTAGCAAACTTATACACTCACAACTATTTTCTGAAATACTTGGATTTTCTTTTTCAGTCGTATTGGCATTACTTCTTTTTGTTCAGTTCAGTTGAGTTTTTTTTTCATTCCTTCAATATCGTTTCGTTTGGAAATTGGTAGCAGCTTCAGTAGTTTTTCCACAATTGACTTTTTGGCCAACGTGCGAAATAATATTTCAATATTTTTTACAAATAATAAATGAAATGATTTGACAGGGTGTAGCAAATCATTCAACAGAGGAATGCTTGAGAAGCAAATAAGTAATTTCTTAAAATCGATTCCCTTTAACGTATACAAATCGGAGAGGTAAAAACGTTATTAACCAATTCCAACTTGAGAATTGCTAAGGTCCAGTTCAAATGCATCGAAGCCCATTGAAGTTTACAATAAAATATTATTTTCCAAGTTTATTTTGAACGCTGTGCATGTCCCCTATACCCTGTATCGCAAATATACCCCATTTGGCATTCGCGCCAACAAAATGTAAACACACACACAGAAACACACAAAAATAATACAAAAAGAGTGCCCGCGAAACTTTCCTTCCCTTGGCACCACAGTCTCCACCAACACCCGCCATATTTCGCTACCCACCACCATCAACTCGTAACGAATCACTCTGCGCACTCGAAACCCAAATGAATTGAATTGAAGGCGATAAAAATAAATCTCATCGCATCGCATCGCATCGGATCGCTACTCTGAATTTCGCTGCGGAAAAAGAAGCCAAATGATGAAATTTAAATCCTTTATCTGCGGGTGACATTTGGCAGCCAGGCGAAATTTGCCACATTGCGCGCCGCTACAGACGTGCACATAATGAGCCATAATTCATACATTGAGTTACTCGCATGCACCCCTTTGCCCATCACATATCCATACACTATCGCATATGCAAATGTGATGTGATGTGATCCCATTCGTCTTTTGCAAAGATTTTAGAATTTAAGACATTTTTGAAATATTTCTCATAGATTTTGAATGGTCTGATGTCACATGTTTCCCAAGCATGCATACATCTGCAAAGACATTCTAGTTTCACTTGGACATTTCGTTTTAAATTAATTCTTAAAACTACTGCCCGAAAATGTTCCACAATTTACTCGTAGAAACTTGTCCATCCCTGGCTGAACATCGATAGACACTTGTGAATGGAAGGAATAGTTGCCGATGTGTGTGTAGTTCTCCGCACTACTTTTATATCATTTCCTTTTCAAACTGTCGTAATCATAAACATTCTGCATCGTCTCACATCGCATCACAACGCTTTCGTTATGTGAATTCATCACTTAAGCTGTCATGCTGATTGTAAATATAAAATTTTACGAGCTATTCCCTGCCGCAACTATAAATGCGCTTTGAATTCTACTACACACATGCATTCACACCACTCTACTCACACTCGATGCACTCAAATGAATTTAAGTTTTGTGCGGTGACAATAAAGGATCGAATAATGATGTTGACTACAAGTTGATCGAATTGGAATTATTTCTCGTTTATCATGTGTAGTTAGTGGAGTCGATTTCAAAATCCCTCGTAGCTTCGATTTTACTACAACTTTTTCCCTGCAACCAGATTTTTAAAAAAATACAATACCATTCACTTTTCATTTAACAAAAAATTCAGATTTTTATCGAGTTTTTCATAATTTATATTTTAGTTTAACTAAATTAGTTATAGGTATTAGCTCATCTTCCAAAAAATGCATTTTGCTTACTTATAGCGTCGCTTGGATCTTATAAAGTGCATAAGGAGGATCCGTGGCTGGATCTGCAGCAGCTGTACTCTCTGCTAGACTGAGTTTTTGCTTGGTTCCCCTTTTCCAAAATGAATTTTTTGGAAAATGAGCTAACTGAGCGACCATATATGTAATACTTCGATATTGCCAGTATCCTATCTCTGCAATGTATTTTGAGCTCACTGTAAGAGCGAAATAGCAAGCATTGAATTTTGTATTAGTTTGACAGAGGAATCCGAACTGCGAATGTACTTCTTGATATATTTTGTCTCTTGATATCAGCGAATGTACTTCCACTATACTGCCAATATAGTGAAAGTATTACATATATGGCTAAAACCCATAATTAATATCGATACCTCAAAACACAACCATACTATGTCCATTTTTCTAAAACTCTAGAAAAGGAAAAACAAGTTTTCAAATTGGTATATTTTGTATGGAAATGAGTTTTTATTTCCTCTTTTTTCAATCACTATTCCCGCAAACCACTATAGCCTATCTGATGCAGCTTCTTCTCAGGAATTCAAAAATGCAAAAAAATCGATTTTCATGGAAATGGACATAGGATGATTGTGCTTTAAGGTATCGATACATACAGCCTTACAATTAAAGGTCTATTTGGTCCAAAAATCTACCAAAAAAAATACCCAAAATGTTAAAAAAATTATAATTTCAGGGGCATTACGTATCACATTTTGTATAAAGCTGGTCTGGTTTTAGGACAGCGAATATTTTTAAATACAAAACAAAAATTATCTCCCAACTAGCACATGCAACATATTTCAAAGAAGAACAATCAGAATTCGTTGCATAACAGTTTTGATAAATAAAAAATTTTCCAACATAATAAGTTTGCAAAAAAGTTGGGAATATGTTTTCTGCAACATTATTAATGTGGTTGCATGGAGGTTATGTTGGGTGTTTTTTTAACCAAATTTGATTACATGCATTTGTTTTATAATCAGTGGAAAATACCTGAAAGAAACAAAGTGTGCTAGTTGGGTTACAGATACCCCAGTAAAAAGTTCGAATTTGTTTGGTTCTGGTTTCTATTTGATGTTATTCGGGAACGGAATGGGAATAGAACAAACTCGAATAAGAAAAAGGTATGAAGTAGAAATGGAGCTTCCATTCGAAAAATTATGTATGTTAATTTATCGAAGAAGGTATCGATATATGATATAGAGGTATCACTCAAACAAATTATAGACGAATGTATTTTGAATGAAACGTGGTTCGCTTTTCGCTGACTGTCGTCATTGACCACGCGATATATGGGCGCATGAGTGGATATTCATTCACGCCCAAGTTGGTAAAGTTTAATGCACGCACACCAAAAAAGTTTTTTTCACCCGAAAATTACAATATGTTTGTGGAGTGTTTGCTGCAAATGTTGAATACTTTTAGAGGAAACACACTTGGCGTTGAGAAACAAAGTGGTCTAATCCTCATCGTCGTCCAGTTCGATATTTTTGCATTCCAATTGTTTTTCATGTGGATTATAGACGAATGCAATGTCGCATAGATGGAATATTTTTGTTGCAGCGATCGACCCATTTTAGAAAATACTACAGTGTTTTTTGTTATCATTTTTAGAATAAATTTCCATTATACAAATCCACATTATCCTCTTCTTAGCAACGCTCATCGATAGACGCCAATTTAAAGTCAAGTACTTTGAAAACTCGAATTATTTTCCATTTCCTCTGCCGCGGTGATAAGTTGGGCAGCAGCACGTATAGCCAGTGTGTGTGCGTCTGTCGCTACGAGAAGCACTTTCGCATTAAGTTTAAGAGATATTGTCGCCGGCAAGTCTCCACAATAGAGTAATGGGTAATATTTCTTTTTTATAACCAACTATTTCCGGTTCCACTTAAGGTGTAAGGTGATGCTTCTGCTGATGGTGCTGCGTAAGTGTATAGAAGAAGTAGAATAGAATGAAGCATACTTTTGTGCGTCTCCCGAGCTCCACCACTCCTTAGCGAAGCTCATGTGAATTACGACTCTAATGGCGTCTGTGAAAGTTTCTAAAACGCACAACTGGCATATATTAAATCAGCAAATGCCACAGCATGTACCGAACTGTAATGTGCCCATCTTTGTTATGTAAAACAAAGTGTATGTAAGGAAAAAGTATTTTATAAAAATTAATTTATGCTTTTGATGCAATTGATCTCTTTCGAATCTTGTTTACACCTTTTGTTGCGCCAATTAATCTCACATACTCAGATACACTTCCAACTCAATCAGAAGCAATCTATTAAAATCCCCCCATATTAATTGTCCGCTTCGGTACAACTAATTATGCACAGCTCTCCCTCTGTCTCGCACTCCATCTCTTAACCCAATCACCTGGCAAATTCCACTCGGTCATTCTTGTCTATAAACGAGTTTGATTGCATGAGTTTGGGGGGAAAAAAGAAGCGTCTATTCATCATTTTGGCAATCAATCAATTTAAGAACATTTAATCCAAGCGAATCGCTTTACAAGCGCTACCTAAGGAGAAAAAAATTACTCAAAAAAAGCCAAAGAATAGAAGAAGAAAAAAACTTCATAAAATCTCGTATATTAATCAGACTATTAGAGACGATTTGTTCCACTCGAAAAGCCGCTTCAATCCGTCAGCAAGTCCGACGATGAGTGGGCAAGATTCTATACACGCTGCAAACCTATTTCCAGCAGTGTTGGCTGGAGTGGTGGTGCTCCACTTCACCTCAAGGTTATGCACAAAAATTCTTTGATTCACTCAAACAGGATGATGATGGAAGTGGTGTGGAGTGTTTTTTCGTTCGGTGGTATCGAATACAGGTGCACTAGCAATAGACTGTTTGTTGATATACTTCAACGTCGTCTGTGGAAGAGAGCTTTTTTTTGTTTCATGGCTTTTTCTATGAAGTTTTTTTGTTCCATATTCCAGCTTTGGCTTTGTTTAAGACGTAATACATAAATCTTTTATGTGAAATTTGCTGGGTGAGTCTGAACTAGATCAATTAGAAATATAAATAGAGCGTGAGGTGTCCAGCGGTGTGTACCTTTACACCAGGAGCGACTCAAGTTTATTAATACTAATTTGAATTATCTGATCACAAATCCGTGGTCCGTTAAGCCAAACTGTTTCAAACATGACCACAAAAATCTTCTTTTTTTGCAAAATTTATTTTCATGATCCATACACAGGAAAAAAATGGTCGGTAAAATTAACAGAATTTCAAAATGTATGGAAATTGTAAATTTTTTAACAGAGCTCGTAGGTAGATTTAACCGACAAAAAATGGTAAAAAAAAATAGTTGAAAGAACCGAAAATAATTGATATCGGAGGTTCTTTTACCGCAATTGTTGGTTAAATTTGAAGTTTTCACCAACTTGTGCAATTTACCATTCGCGCATCTTCAGTTGAATCGTTGGGATTCAAAGAAAGAAGAATTCTCAATCGTGTTATGAATGCTTTGCCTTATAGAGGCACATTGAGCAGAGCCAAACAGAGTTTTTTCGCTTGTAACACTGCATTTGTAATACTAATTTTGGAAAATAAAAGCTTGTGTCAGTTATGCGCTCAAGCTAATATTTATTTTTTTTTTACACAAGAAATCAAACCCTATCCGCGAAATGAATGTAAGCGACATTTTTTCGAAATCGTTTTTTTATGGAAATTTGTAAAACAAAACAACTGAGTGAGTTTAAGTCGGTCAAAGCCGACTTGGCCATATTGGCCAAGTTCATCTCGAATTGTAAAATTTCAACATCCAATTCGAAATCAGAGACCCCAAAAAAAACACCATATATCAAGTTTAGAACTATTTCTGCGGAGTTAGGTTACATATTTTACAAAACACGATTTTCACTTATATGGAAGGTAGGCGTGGCAGTAGACCGATTTCGCCCATTTTCAATACCAAAAAAAAGAGGTGTAGGATATAAAAAAATAAAAAAAAATACTAGAGAGTGAACTATCGGCTATGCCAAATCTAAAATATCCCCACACAATATAATCCATTTAGAAGTACCTACATTAAACAATAAAAAGTGGTTCTCAAGAGCCCATTTTGACACATTTATTGGTGGTTTTAGAGCTTTGGACCACGTCCAAAATGTTTTTCTAAAAAATTCCAATCAAATCAACCAAAAACAAAATTGGTCTTAAGACCTCATTTTGACCCATTTCTATGTAGTTTTGAAAACTCGAATAAAGGGCCATTTTGACACATTTATTGGTGGTTTTAGAGCTTTAGACCACATCCAAAATATTTTTCTAAAAAATTCCAATCATTTATATGTAGTTTTGAAAACTCGAACTATGTCAAAATATATACTTTTCCATACCGGACTCTCATCCTTATGTGCGTTACAAAAATTCTATGAAATAAATTCAAAGCTTCTCCCAGTGCATAAATAATGTATTTGCCATCAACGCCATTAGCCTCATCTTAATGTAAATACTGAAGTGAAACATTTTCACAGCGTGTGTCAAGAATCTTTGGAAAACTCTTATATTTTCTAAACTCAAACCCCGAGTGCACAAAGAAAAGGAAGAAGAAAAGTAGGAGAGACTTTATTGCCACGCATCGATGTAAGAAATCAACACAAGGGCAAACCCACCGAACAGCCATCGATACTAGGCCCCCACCCAAACAGCCAAGCAAACAGCCAGCCAACGAACCAACGAAGCCACCTTCCGACGACAGCAAAGATGACGACGATTTAATCGATTAAAACGAATTTCTACGCCGAATTGGCGCCAACCAAACTTGGAAAACTAAAGAATCTTACAAAACTGTTAGGAGAAAAGTTCGCTAACGCAAAGTTGTCGAAGCGCAGGAGGACAATGCAAAAGGTAAGGCGACTTGCGAAGAATCGAGTGTTGCCAACTTGTAGACAGCGTTTAAATGGATGACCCTCGCTTCCGCTTCGATATCCTTTCGTTTAAGTGTGGTCCGCACTTTTGTGCAGCGAGGCGATTCACGATGGTCCACGGTCCACGGTCCACGACAACGGACAATCGCCACCGGCTCTCAGGCTTCAACGGCGCATTCGAAGTCCGGCTACTATTCATTTTGTGTTGGTTGAGGCTGCTGCCAACATAGATTATGGTTTATGACCGGCGATAAAGGTCGTCAATGGGTCTCGCGTACAAGCAGCACAAGAAGGGCGAAAACAGGAGCAGCAAACGCAATGTGTCCGCCTATTGTGGAGGGCAAACACACACACACACGTAGACTTTGAAGTCCACTTGAAAAGGACACAAGTCGAGCCAAAGGATAAGACAAACTTACAACTATTTCCATTTTATATTCTTCCTCTGCTTGTACGCGTTCTTGAAGTGAAGTGAAGAGCTTCCTCCACCATGAATTGCTCAATTATTTGTAGTCAATTTGCGAATTAAGTTTTCAGCACGACAACTTCGAAGGACATTCCAACAAATATCGGATTAAATGTCGCATACGTAGTGCCTAAACTTAACGAATACGTAGGCAATTGAAAGTCATTGCTTGGGTTCATTGGATGGGAATGTTAAATGTTGAATGTCGAGGGCCATTAATGTAATTGAGAGCATTAGAGAAGGGGCAATTATTTAGACCGCCTTGAACTCTTTAACATTAAAGTGAAGCGGCCCTTTTGTCTCGTTTTGTGATTTCTGTATCCTGCATTTCAATCCAATTTATTCTACATTTCAGGTCTCGCCTCATTCACATTTCCTGCCACATGCACATCAACGGCTGTGCATCGAATTGGATTTATTGATCGCAACACACGGGCCGCACTCTCTGGTCAGTGGTATCCTTGAATGTGGCAACTTCTTAATTTATTTCGTATGCTAATTTATTTATTGACTTTATAATGCGTATGGAACTGATGCGAATAGGGCTGCAATGTCGATAGAAAGATGAATTCATTTCCGAATTCCAGGTTCTGTTAAATAATTTCATGAAGTGATTTAAATATTTTAATTCAAGTTAGAATTGTATTTTTCTCTTTTATTCATGCATTCATTTGTTGCCATCCCTTTGAATTTGTTGCTACAATTCGTCTCGAACCTTTAACCAAAAATTTCAATTTTGAATTTCAACAAACAATAAATCTCAATTACGTTCCAAGGCGTCGGCGGCGGCATAGAAAAAAGGCAACCGAAAAATTTACTGTGTGAAATTAAGCTATTGTAGACATGTGCCGCCGAACACATGTAATACATACACAATGCCCCAGCTGAAAGGATGCACTTCGCAAAGCTACTCGAAAAGTTCTTTTTGCCACACACACACAAACCCACATACACAGCTTATGTGTGCCCTCGGAAAATATCAAGCATACAGTAAATTACCCAAACCACAGGCAACTTCAAAAAACGAACTAAAATTTATGTACTAACAAAGAAAAGCCCCGAAAAAAGTCCTGCCCACAAATTGGCATTCTTCAGGCGAAAGTGCTCTTTTGCATTTTCCCTATAGCTGATTAATATTTCCCGCGCGTGTAACATTTTGCCGCCATAATTAAATTTTTGTGACTTTTAATTGCGTCGCGACAAAAATGAACAAATTCAAATAAAAGCAACTCTTAATCAAATTTCAAAGCGATATGCAACCACTGTAGAAGGCGACCAAATAAGCAGCAACTTGTGGGTTAATTATGGATTTGAATGCCAACACAATGGACGCAGTTATTGCTGATTTGTTGCTGAATTCACCCTTCAGCTAAACAAAAAACACAAAGGATTTCACAAATGACGCGCGAAATATTTTAAATGTAAATATGAATGTTTGTATGTATGCTTGTGGCGAAAACCATGACGCTTGGTCTGGTATATCGTTGAAACATTTCAATTTCAATTGTTATGCTGCGTATGGGACCACCAGCATCATTGCCATCAATTGGCCTGTTGCGCTCTCACTCCTCATCAACAATCATGATAAACCCAAATTTGTTTGTTTAATTTTTTTTTATACACACTTTTGGGTTATTCCATATCAAATCGACAAGAATTTTGATGAATTTTGGAAGATATGTAAATACAGGGTTTAACTTTGAACGGCTATATCTCCTTACTGAAGCAAAATGGAGCAACAACTGCAAGAATATTTTTTATTCATAATCAGACTGACCTTGTATCGAAAAACAGCCCTATAAATTTTTGCAAGTCACAAACATTTTTTTTTTTCAATAACTTTGAAAAAAAATTGAATTTTGAAAAAAAAAAAAGAAGAAAAACTTATAAATGTTTTTTTTTGCTGTTATTTACAAACCTTCTAAATTTCCTCAAAATCGGAGAGGTCGACTGAAAACGCCTTGTCGATTTGATATGGAATTACCCATATTTATGTATGTTTGTTTTATTTTGGCTAGCTACTTCTTTTGCATACCAATGAGCAGGCCTGTTTGACCAAATGCAACTGTTGCGCTTCGGCAACGCATTTGTCGCAAGCGCAACGCAGTTTGTCTGACGGACAATTATGTTTGACCACACACAGCATACTGGAATGACCTCGAATTTTGTACGATAATTCGATTGGGTTTCGTAATTGCAAATTGATACAATGTTCAAAATGTCAACATTTAAAATTGAATTTAAAAATAGCAACGGCGCGGCAGCCTCTAACGAAAAACCCTCCTGGCGCTAAAAATAACTAAAAACAAGAGGATGAACTATATTCGGCAATGCCAAAGCTGAAGTACCTCCACACAATATGGCATACATATAAGAACATCGGGCATTAAATAATATTGTTTCAAGATCTCATTTTGACCCATTAATAGGTGGTTTTGCAACCTCGGATCATGACCAAAATTCAATTTTAAAATGTTTTCAACACACCATTTTGACCGATTATTGATGGTTTTGGAGGCTTTCCCCTTTTGTCCGATTTTGCTAATTCTGGCACAGAATTTAAGTATTGACGAGAAAAACTTTTAAACAAAATACAAAGTCGATATCACACAGATATTTTGGGACTAAGCTAATTTTCGGTTCCTTCCTTTTGTCATTTTGTATTTTTCCGATTAGGCTAATTCTCAAATTTAATCTCAAAGGAAAAAAAATATATTATTTCAAAAAAATTCAAGCCCAGATGGACAGACTGACAAACATTGCCAAATTGGTTAATTTTTTGATGCTGATCAAGAAAATAAGTTTTTTTTCATACCGGCCACAACGGTACCAACGTTGTGTCAAAGTTAATATACCCTGCCACATTAGTGTATATGGGTATAAAAGATAGATCGACTCACTAAGTGAACCTGATCCCGAATATATAAGTATACCAAGAGCGTCTGCTTTTGGGCGTTACATACGGTGTGTCAAAAACAATATACCCTTGAACACTTCGTAACAGGAGCCACCCACAAGTTAGCATCGCTTTCAACCGCTTGACGAACTTCTCCTGTGCCATGACCATAGTAATTAATCTAGATTCATGTCCCCCCGCCTGGTTGGTAATTGAACAGCGAAGGATGTCACTTACAACTTACACATACCCCGCCATTACTTGATGCTTTCGTTTGTTACGTAAGAGTGACAATTAAATTAATCAACGCTTGCGATTATACTGGATACATGGACGTCCTTACGGTGCCTGTTTCTATGGACGTTGGACAGTAATCTGGTGATTTCTTAATAATACATAATAACAGAGTGTGATACCGTGCGCTTGACCGGTGATCCGTATATACATACATTGTCGGATTCTATTTTATGAAAGTGGTTGGCAAAATAATTTATTTTTTTTATTTTTTACAATTGAACAATGAAATGAAAAACGAGACTTGTGGTCGCCTTCATGTGAAACGCAATTCTGGGAAATGTGGTATTTTCTAAATTAGGTCTTACACAAAAAGATTTCAGTTATATTTTAAAATAGAGACTATCGTCCCTAAATCGGATAGAAAAAGACAATTGGCTTTAATGGAGACACTATGACATATTGAAATGTATGTTGTCCCACTTGCCAGTTGTGAAATTTTTTAAATGCAATTAAAACAGAAAAACTTTTAAATTAAAACGTAAACCAAATGGCAAATCGAATAAAAAACGCTTCAACTTTTGTGGAAATGTGTACATATCAGCCAAAAACAAAGATACAAAATGTTATGCTTTGGACATTTTTAATTAGTTTTGCGGCTGGCAAGCACCTCCTTTTTGGCACTACTGCCACACAACACAACACGAAAATGGCACTCAAGTTTTAAACTGGGATTTGAACAAATGTCAGGCAACACCAGAAAAATAATGTTTTATCATTCACGCTTTAAAGGTTTTAAAACTGAACTAGAAATTAACATAAATTCGCACATCCCCCTCACTCGCTCCCCTGCACAATCTTTATTGACTCTTGACCCCAAAGTGTAACAATTTAATCGTTACATCAACTTCGCTCGGTCCCTCCGCCACCCCGCTGGGTGTAATAAAATGACCTTAAGTAATTTGTCCAAATCACATCCGATAATGAAATCACTCAGCCCCTTCGTCACTCCGGTTTAAGCCAGTGGACGTCGAGGCAGTCACTGTAGCGACGTGACGTGACGGTGGTCGGTGTGAGTCCATCAATCACAATTTGCTCTGAGTGTGGACATATGCTGGAGTTTGGCGTTCGCATCTCTGTACGAGGATATCGCATTCAAAATTAGTCTTAATTCGATTTGTAGACACTTCACGCAGAGAGCAAACGTTTTTACATGGAAACTGGGGAAGGAAACTTTTTTGGTCATATTCACTTTAAACACGAATGTCCTGGTTGACTAAACTTGTGGAATGAAATTAAGTTATATGAAATCATACAATATAATTTAGTTTTTCACCACAATTTGTTCTATGCAACTTTGAAATATTTCCAAAAAAAAAGTTTTTTTAAATATTTAAAAAACTAAAGATTGGTCTAGGTTTGGGTTTTTCCACTGTGTAGTAAACCAGGTGAGGCAAGTAGCATTTTCCACTGCCAGACCCCAGATTTTTCCACAGCTGTACGTCATTGAAAGATTAATTGAAATGATTCAGGGCTACCGTTTTTGGCATATTTTATTGGAAATGTACTGAAAAATTAGTAATATGCTGAAAAAGGCAACGCTGATAACTGATTTTTGAATTGGAAGGAACGTCATTGAAAACGAAGGCAAAGAAAATCAGACACAGGAATTGAAATGAGGGCATTATTCGTACTTGCCTCACCTGGTTTACTTCACCGTGGATTTCAATGACACTGTGTTAAAAAAGTACAATTGCATCGAAAAACCCACGGTGGAGCAAACCAGGTGAGTAAGTTTTAGTCGGTCAAAGTCGCCTTATATGTATATTAGAATGGTTTTTTTTTTGGATTTTTCGAAATTGAACAAGTGCACCCCCGCAGTTTGTTCCTATATGGATGAGGACCAAACTGTCAAATTTTCCGAAAAAAATAGATTTTAGGCGTATCTGTAAAGCCTCAATGTTAAGGAAATCAGGAGAGGATCCAGTACAAAAAAATAGTTTTAGATTCAGAAAAATACTAGTAGTGCAGTCATTCTAGCAATTTTTTCACAAAAATTAGCATATTTTTTTTCTGAACTCGTTCAGAGGCTTCTCCTAAGCTTAATTCCAAAATGGAGGTTGTGCTTCAGCTGCCATAAGGAGACGTGTCCACGAATATCTCGTAAACGATGCATCCTATGAAAAATCTCCTGGTGCAGTTTTGAAGAGAATTACACCGCCTACTTTTTAGACTAAAAAGGTTTTTCGTAAAGCTGATAGCTTGTATTAAATAACGGATCTAAATTAAATAACGGTTGTAAAAATCTGGTTTTTGTGTAATACCTTGTAATCGGTGGGATGTACTTTAACAGGGCTTTTTACCGATCTTGCAGATAATAAAATTCTCCACAAATGTTGCCTAGAACATTTTCTTGTGGATCATTTATTTAAAAGTAATAGTTCGGAAAACAGAAAATTTTTACTAATTTTATACCCTGCTTTTTTATTTGATTGGAAATGGTGTCAGGAACGAAATGGGAATAAAACTGGAACAAAATAGAATTAGAACAAAATTGTAAAATGAATCGTAATGAAGTGGAAATGGAAATTATCCACAATCAGTCGATAAGTTTCGATAAAATATCGAAAAATTATGAATAAAATATCCAAAAATATCGGAAAACTATCAATGAAATATCGATTTTCGGTAAAATTACTAACACATGGTCTCAGAATGTGTCGTACTCGCATGTGCAGGATATTATAGCTTCGGTCAGACCGAAGATAATTCTCTTACAAGTTCAAGATTGTTTTCATTTTTATAAAAATTGTCAAAATTATTATTTTTGCTATAAAAGTAAAAGCTAAGTTTTTTTTTTTAGAAAGCTAAAAATTGTAGAGAATTTTATTATCTTTTTGTAATTTTTGTATGGAGCAAAATCACAGAATGACTGGACTCAGTGATGCCAGGGACTTTGCTCGAAAATTCCCACAAAAAAAAATTAAAACTCTTTTTTCCCTCAACGGACAACAAAAAATACCCACGAAAATTCCCACACACAATTCCGCCACAAAATAACACAAATTTCATTATATACACATTTTTTTTAAATTATTTAAATTGTGAATACTACAGTTCGGCATTAATGGAGTCATAAACAATTTTGTGAACATTCCTCTGATTTTATCATACAGGAATGAAACTTTTTTTAAAGATGAAAATGGATGTTAATTTTGTAGTATTTCTTTAATGAATTTTCGTATGAGAAAATCAGATGAGAGTTCACACAATCAGATTTATAGAAAAAAACGTAGATAAAAAATTTATTAAAAGGTACTTTGTAGAAAAACTTCCAAGGAACAAAACTGCATCATAAAGGCGGATTCACTGACTACGATTTGAACGTTTTTATCAACCGCTCTCTTGCTCTCTCAAAGAGAGAACGTTGCAGTTCGGTTCAGTGACATGCAAAATGGTCTGAACGTTTTCCATTTGTAATTCACAACATCAATTGTTATATGCAATATTTCAACTATTTTGACGCTTCCACAAACAAATTTCTCATCCAAAATCAATTCTGGCAACAGCGTCCCAAAATGAGCAGACCAAAAATTAAAATTATTTTAATTTAGACAAAGAGCGACAGCAAGTTCTCGTTACTCTCTCATTGTGAGTGGGGAGATAGAGAACTGAAAAACTCCATATAAAAAAACGTTGAAAACGTTCAGATCGTGGTCAGTGAATCCGCCTAAAGAGAAAAACTTATATATAAGTATAAATGTATTTAAAATAATGAAAGTAAAAAATTCCCTTTTTTTTCTTCAGATGGATAAAAAAGTACCTTTTTCCCTTTTAGGCAAAATCCAAACAAAAAATCCCTCAAAATGGGAAATCACCCTCAATTTGGCATCACTGACTAGACTATATTCATGTTTTTAAGAATTATTAGGGAGATTCATTTAAAGTGGGAAACCCCTCGGAAACGATTCAGTTGTGCAGATGATCAGTCAAAATATATGAAATTTGACTGTTCTCTAAAGCAACTTTGCGTTTCCGAGGGTTTTCCCACTTTAAATGAATATCCTTATTATGTGCAAGGGAAAAAGCATAAAAGGCCAAAAATGCATTTTTTAGTGTCGAACGGTGTTATAAATGTACTGTATTAACTTCGTATTATTTTGAAGTGGTATTTTTTTTTTTAATTCACGAAAAAATGTAATACAATTTGATGCCGAACATACAATACGAAATGTCATTTCTCAAATCAAATACACCAAAAAAATTGGAATTTATTATTTTGTTACCAAATCTGTATGAACATTTTTGTGGTTCGTTAAGGGAAAAAGTAAAGTCTTTTAAATTTGGGAAATCGAGACAAAATGGATGGCAACACTGATAATATCCACTTTACCAACCTTTCTGAACGCACTCGCGGATAAGATTTTGACATTTGTCCAGCAGCTGTCAAACGCGAGGAAAAATTCAACAGCAAAAAGGGTGTGTGTTTGTTGTACAAGCGGATAAAGAAAACAGCAAGCGAAACATTTTCGGCAACTTTTTTAAATAATATTTTTTTAAGAATTTTAATAATTTCATCAACACAACAACTACGCGCTAAGCAGCTGCAGTGAAAGCAGAAAAGAGTACAAAAGTTAAAGAAAACGAACGACTGAGCCAAGAAGTAGAGGGGAAGAAGCGCACACAAAGAAAGGTAAAAAAAACTAGAGTGGATTTCGGAAAAACTTCTGTGTGGAAAAGTCTGCAGCTAATCCGGCGTTTTCATATTAAGTTTGGATCTATTGGCTTTTTTTCGCTTTCGGTCAATCACTGACCGAAGCACCTCCGCCCAACAACAACGGAGACCATATCAATAGAATTGCGGTGGAGTGGGCATCGGGCATCAAACAATGTGATATGTCCACAATCCACAACAACAACAATGAATCTATTTTTTGTTTTATGACCAATCTTCCGGTCTTTTGTGTTCATCGGTGGGCGCACAATGGGCGCCACTTGAAATTTTATATGAATTCTCTATTAATTTCCTAGGAATTTTAATTTCGCTCTGCTATACAGCTTCGATTCAATTGCATATTTCTACCACTGTGGTCTAGCCTTTCGGTTGCATGGAAATGCGCCTAATGCTGTGGTCTTTCCCCACCTCGCCGCAAGATGATCTTAATTGGTGTCTATTTTTAAGTATTGTCTGTCTGTAGCTCCCCTCTTTCGTTTGGCTTGTGGGAAATGGGAGCACTACAGCCACTTGATTTCCACGCTCCCTCCGCCACATCCCCAAAGCGTCGCCACTTTCGAAGAGTTTTCATTTCATTTTCCTCATGATCTATTTCGGTTGAATTCTTTTTGCAAATAGTGTCGCGTCTGTTTTTTGTGTGTTTAATTTATTTTATTTTTGAAATATGTGTGTTTTGTTTGTCATTTTTATTTAATTTTTATTGCTTCACTCTTGTGGTTTTCGCCTTGTCATTTGCCACTCCTTTAAAATGTATTCATTCTTTCGATCAATGATGGTCACTTGAGGCTGGTGGGGCACAGTGGAATAAATTTGCAAATCAATCAGATTTTAAAATGCATTTTTGTTAATATGCGAATGACTCAGTTTTTGCAAAATATTGTCGGTGCACAAAAAAGTAAAACGACTTCACCAAATGGTCCTAAATTTGGTGGAAATAGGCGTTGTACCTAGGGTTCTTTAAGAAGGACACCAAATTTCCAAAAGCCTCTAACCAGATTTTTTTTGCAAATTGTCGTTGAAGTGTTTGCAATTTTCAGAAATTTGGAATATTAGTCACGTGCACGAAGGGTGGATTGTGTTCATGCGAGTAGAGTTAATGGAATTATTTGCTAACAAGCATGGAAAGAGAGAGATAGGGAAAGGTGTTGATCGAGGCATGTACTGTGCAAATCCGTAAATGGATAGACGAAAAGAGGGTTGAAGTGAAAAGTGTAAACGAAAATAAAAAAGTATTGACGAAGTGATGAAAACTAGTTCGGGCAAAAAAAATACCCGAAATCGAAATTTGGATATATTCTATTTTTTTTTTTTGCAAAATCATAAGTTGAGGTCACCATTTTTACAACTTCTCGGTTAGTGTATGTTTTTATTGCAATGAACTCATTCGTTAGTGCAATTAAATTAACAAAAAAACAACAAGGCAACAAGCGCTCGCACAGTCCAGCCATCAGCGAGCGGAGACTACTTGAATCAAAATTAATTAAATTTCTAGGAGAACGTCTGCTCTTCCTGCCCGCTCCGCCCTATAAACACTTACGCAATTGCCAATTGCTTGTTGTTAGAGTTTTTATTCATTTTTTTCCTCCACAAATTCATTCATTGTGTGATTCTTTGCTAATGTGTCACATTTGTCTTCTATCCGCAACCGCAGATGTCAACAGGAAGGCCCATCAAGTGTGTTGTCGTTGGCGATGGCACTGTCGGCAAGACGTGCATGTTAATTTCCTATACGACAGACAGTTTTCCCGGCGAATATGTGCCCACAGTGTGAGTACCAAAAAATAGTTTGTATTTTTCGTAAGTTGAATTCCCAATTGAAAATTTTCCATTTGCAGATTTGACAACTACTCGGCGCCAATGCAAGTGGACACAATTCAGGTGTCGCTGGGGTTGTGGGATACAGGTGCGAACATTCAATTAAATTTTTTTTTCTCCAACTAATATTTTTCCATTTCAACACGAAACAGCGGGCCAAGAGGACTACGATCGTCTGCGTCCGCTCTCCTACCCGCAAACCGATGTGTTCCTCATATGCTTCAGCGTGGCCAGTCCATCGTCGTTTGAGAATGTCACATCGAAATGGTATCCCGAAATCAAACATCACTGCCCCGATGCACCGATCATATTAGTTGGTAAGAGGAAGGCAGAGAGGGAGGAGATGAGGAATTGTAACTGAAAATAATTTCTTCTTAGGCACAAAAATCGATTTGCGCGACGACCGCGAAACCTTAAGTGGTTTGGCTGAGCTGGGTTTGGCGCCACTGAAGCGCGAACAGGGCCAAAAGCTGGCGAACAAAATACGCGCAGTGAAATACATGGAATGTTCAGCCTTAACGCAACGAGGACTCAAGCAGGTGAGTGTCTTGCGCATGAGTGTTTCGAAAGCAAATTTAACGCTTGGTTTGCAGGTATTCGAGGAGGCCGTGCGGGCCGTGTTGAGGCCTGAGCCCCAAAAACGACGTCAACGAAAGTGTATAGTTATGTAAATATTTATTCAATATACACTCACACACACACACACACACACACACAGCAACAAATCGAATACTGAACAAAATTTAGTGAAAACCTTAAAGAAACAACTCACGGCGTGTCAGCGCGTCCGGCAAACAGCTCGAATATTTATTATGAAACAATTAAGCAAATCAACCATATATATTTAACTTTAAGCGTAAAAAGATGAAGACGATGAGGAACCGTGTAAATTAAAGTCAAAAGTCAAACCAAATCATCAAACAATTACGAATATATATTTCCTAATTTAATTGCCATTTTGTTTTTTAAATTTTTTCATTGCAAAATTTACAAAATTCACTTAGTTTCACTTTTGGAATTGAAATTGTAAAAAACAAAAAGAAAAGAAAAGAAAGTATTTAATTTGAAACTAACGAAAAATGCGCCACATAAACCAACAAGTAATTCAAGTTCATTATTTAGGTAATCTCTCTCTCAAAGCAAAAAGTCTATTTGACAATGGTTTTATGTGAGCCGCAGATTTCTTAAAAAACGAATTTTGAAATAGAAAACCTTACATTTTTATACCGACTAAAATAGAATAAGTGAATTGCAGAATTTATGTTGTGTTTACAATAGTAAGAGGATTGCGAATGAAACCATATCGAATTCAAAACGAATATCGTAAGATCAGAACCAATCATTAAGTGACGAAACAGAAACAACAAACCACAAACAATCAAATCGAATCATAAATCATCATGTATTTATTTCATTTGGTAATTGTGAAATTCTTAGCAAAAGCAAAGTATTCTTTTTTGTGTTAAATGTAAACGAAGAAGAAGCAGAACAGGAAAACCAACCGTTCAACGTTCGATTTCGAAAACCAAGGCGTATTGAAATAGCTTATTTCTAGTCAATTGAATAAACGAAGGGGAGCCAACGAATGGCGAATTGTGTGGCTTGCTTGCCCGCCGCTTGAGCTTATGGCGCATGACTTTCGACATTGACTCGCAGCTGTGCACCGAAAGTCGTGAACGCATTCATTTCGCGCATATCAATAACAAATTTCTCTATTAGTTAACAACTTTTAAAGTGTCTTTAGTGGACTTGATTTCCGCTTGGAATGTAATTATCATTTGAAGAGAAGTTGCACAAATTCTATTCTCAATTTTATATCATGAATCATATTTTACTTTCACCCAAGTAGGTTTTTTGTTGTAGCCTCTGTTACTTTTCAAATTGCACTCGAAACAATCACAGGCATTTATCGAAATGACAAAACAGTGTATTAGCCACAACAACCAACCGGAACAATGATGAACAATTTATATATACATAATAAACGTTTTATACTGTATACTAACTACTTGCAAAAAGGAAAACAAAAACAAACAAACAACCACTCATTTGATATTACCAAAACTGTTATTTCTTATTTATTAATGGATCTATTTTGTATTCAAATAGTTAGCTACTATCAATAAGTGAATTGCATTTATATTAACCTCGGAATCAAAAGTAATTTTAGGCCATCTCTCATCTCAGCAACTCAATTCGTTTTTGTAAAACTTTTATGTTCATGTAACTGCTAATCTTTTTTCGATTTTTTTTATTATTATTTTTTAATTTTTTTATTAAATGTATTTGTAAGTTGTATAAAAGTAAATAAATCATTTACTTTATTTAAAAATAAACCAATTAATAAAAGAAAATTATTGTTTTAATGAAGAAATAGAAAAGAAAATACAAAAAAAGAAAAACAAATCCCACAAGTAACAATCACTTACGTCAACTTAAGCATGAATTGAGTTAGATCCTTTACGGTATTCTACTTAAAAATACGAAACTTTTCTTGTCTTACATTCATTTTAAAAAGCTATGAAACCTTTTTTGAAAAACTCCATACAAATATTTTTACAAGATGGTGAATATCTCGAAAATGAGTTTTTCGATTTGAGTGATTATTGCTTGTCGGCACAGATATATTAATTGAACACACTTTGCAACACAAATTGCTTGTTGCTGATCTGATATAAAATTCTGAAAGATATTGGTTCAGATGGTGGCGCCAAGTGAAGGCTCTATTAACGTGTCAAGCGACAAAATTTTAAATTGTTCAGGAGAGGCAAAACAGCTTTGTTACCAGTAGAAAATCAATTTGAATTTAGAAAGTTTTATATTTTTGTCAGTAAAAAAGTCCTCATTAACAGTAACAATTTAAAAAAATTACAATTAAAAAATTTTTTTAAAAAAACTTTGTGAAGTTAATAATTGAAATTGGGGTTTTGTTCCCACAACTGTTGTCTCCGCTGAATGCGGCCAATTCTATATAGAATTTTCATGAAAAAAGTTCAAATGTTTAATAGGGTTTGGAAAATCTTCGCAAAAGTTAAAGTTTACAATTTGCTCAACATTTTCAGTTGGCCATAGCCTTTTTTTTAAGGCTATAGCCTTTTCTGCCTAAGGGTTAATCCAGTCCTGTATGTAACATAAAGTTTTTCATTTAATATATCGAAGGCACAATTGTTTATTCGAACTCAAGTGTCAAATGTCTTTTTTATTAATCAGAAAAATCGTTTTTGGGTTTGTGCATTTAATAAATTCAATAATAAATTCAATCTCCGACTACATGGTGAATACTTAAATTTGGGAAGAATTTGGGGCTAGAGATAAACCTAACATCGATTGTATAATAAAACCCATTTTGAAATGTATGTTACATACCACCTTCTTCCATCCACCCCATCAATTTATATTTACAACTACCCATTTTGTGTGCTAAAACCCACTAAAAAATGCCCTGATTCCAAATAAAAACTTTTTAATTTTTAACCTTTACTGTAACTTTTTGTTAATGAATTTAACTTAATACTTTCAAAACAAAAGTTTAATGAATTTTCAAAATCTCGGAAGGTGTGCAAAAAAAATTTGAATTCAGCATACTTAAATTTGTATAACTGAAATTTGTAGTTGAAGGAGCCATCGCCGGTAAAAGAAGCTATCGCATTTGTCAATCGGACATAAAATGAAGAAAAATCAATTTTGGCGGTTTTTTGCGCTTGCCTAATTTAAAATTTGGTTTGTGGTGAAACCCTCTTTAGGTGATGCTTTTAAATGAGAGTGGACTTTTCCAACTTTTTTTCGTGTCCCGTAAATACAGGGTGTAAAATTCGAGATGGTCCAAAAGCTAGGAAGCCGGGTTGGTGTTGAACTCGACACCTCCCGATTGTTAGTCATACGATCTACACTGCAATCACCATGACTCGATAAGAATTCCGTAATTCAGCCCCAATATTAGCTTCTCAAAACGAATTCAATACAATTTTTACAAACCTTCAACTAAATTTTCAATTATACTTACTTTTAACGCGTTCCTTTTCAGAAAAAACACCACAGCTACAATTTTCCATTTAATTTGTTTTGAAATTCATGTTTAATGCATTTTTTGAACAATTAACAAATTCATATAAATCACCTTATATAAATTGTCTGAAGTGCATTTACTTTTGCCAAAAAAGAAATCATCATGGAATCGCCACAACTTTTTCAACGATTTCATTCAATTCTTATCGATTTGGAAATTCGCTAAAGTCGTACGATTTCCCTTCTTTTTTTTTTTAAATTAAACAGTATTTTGGTTTGCGTTTGCCTTTGCCATGACAGTTTTTGTGTAGGAAGAGTGTGAGTGAGTATGTAAGGAACTGGTTGTGGTGAAGTGATTTAATGTAGTTCGGAATTTTCCTTGATTTTCGTTGAGCGGAGCTTTTCCATCGGAACTCCTTCCATCCTTCGTGTTCACTCAATACAAACGGAATGGCTTCGGGTGTACGGCTTGGCTGCGCTTTTTCTTTGGGCCGGCACTTTTTGGTCGTTTCACCTCCTCGTTGAGGGACGGCATTGAGACGGAGAGCACTATTTGGTAAATTGATGAACGTTTTAATTGATAATATTTCACATATTTGATTAATTGAATATTTGCCTAGGCACTCTGCTGGCAGCGACATGGATGAGGTTAGCGTGGTGGCCCGCTGGATTTTGGGCGCTTTCCAGTACTATTTTGAGGAAGTGGTGGTGGCAATTGGATTAAAATTATATTATTGAGTTTGAAGAGTTATAAAAATTCATAAAATAAAGTTAAACAGAAATGAATTGTGTTCCTTTTATACATTTGAAGAAAGGAAATTAGAGAAAATCAACTTACTACTTGTGTGATTTGCATTTTGTTTCTTTTTTCGTTTACCAAATTTTCGTCCAGATTTTTTTTAATTTTCTTGCGGTGTTGCTCATTTAGCTTGTCTTGTGGTGTCGCCAGAATTGCGTGTGTTCCGTGGCATTTTTATTTGTTGCTACTAGAATCAATTCGATTGCAAATTTCTAACAGCTTTAAGGCCTAGCCGAGGTGCAAAATGTTGCAATTTTTTAGTACTTTTGTAATTTTAGTTTGGAAAAATTCTATTTCTAAATTGCACAATTGAACAATGCGTTTGTTTTTATTAAAATAAAAGTATTATACCCATGTGACCCATAGCTTCGCAAGCAATAATAATTTGTACACCCAATTTACAGGTGGCTTCAGGAGACCCTATTTTTAATTGCCAGGTCTATATGTAGTGCGGTTTAGCAGTGGTGGCCGTATTAATGGAGGAGAACATGTGATTTACAGCTGGTAGATGACGATTAAAAGTTTTCCACGGCACCACCTGTAGTTAAGTAATGGCAAACTTACGAGAATATAATTTGGCGTGAAGAAACTTTACTTGCCATTCGGTACCGGCAATAAACTGAAGGGCCCCTGCGAATCACAGAAACGACTTTGTAGATCTCTCGAGGGTCGAATTTACATGTTGCAGTGGACGGACAGACAATTCAACTTAAACATTTTTCCTTAGGTGCACGCAGATTATATTCCCAAAATTGCACCGTCCGACACAGAGGCAAGAGGTGGCAGCCAGTCTTCACAGATAAATTTCATAACCATTAGTCCTGGATCGAACCCTCCGACAACTACTAAAACTAAACACTAACCCATTTCGCTAAAATCTTACGGTTGGGCCACAATTGCTCACAAATTTTCTATTCTTAATCAGGATTGCCTCTTGTGTCGATCTAGCGATGTTCGTCTGTCTGTCCGTTATTTCGCACTCTTACTAAAGTTTTGTTTTATTTTCACGGGAAAAATTGTCGTTTGCTAAATGTAATATTTCTACTCAGTATTTATTTCCAATCTCTGCTCTTAAAAATCCACAAATTGTGAACTTGGATGAGAATCTCCCTCAAAGTCCAATATTATATTTGCAAAAAATACAAATGCTGCAAAATATCCTACAACCAAACCAAGTAATTCAAATAAACAATTGCTATGAAATGGTAATAAAAAAGTGCACATTTTCGATTTTTGTTTTTTTTTTGTTTGTTACTGTAGACAAATGAAACTTTTATTTTTTTGCATTTTCATACATTTTCTGGTGTAAATGAAGTGACAAAATTTTTATTTTGTATATTGAATACTTAGAAATACGAAAAACAAAAACAAAAGTAAAATTAGAAATTAAGTTTATTCTAAATTTAATAAAAATTGTAATATGGTCAATGTCCAAATGGTTATACAGATTTGTCTTTGTTTACTATAACTTTACTGATTTCAATACATACGTTTCCGTTTTTTTTTTTGTTGGTATTACTATTATAACTTTTATTGCAACCGAATAGGAAATAAATTGCATTTGTATGAAGAAGTGTGAACAAAAAGTATCTAAATGTCAAAGTGCTAGATTTGGAAATTTCAAATTTGCAAAATAAATTCCATGTGAAAAGGTATCGAACTGAGATGCCATTTGTCAGTGGCCATTTGTCTTCCACTTCGTATATCATAGATTCAAATTCATTACGATTCAACAGGATTATATGATAAATATGAAAAGCTTTTTGTCTTTAAATATCTTCTGCGCCTTGCATTTGCTAACACTTTTTATTTATACTTTATCTAAGCACATGTAAATATTTTTTTTAATTTGTTTATTTTTTTTTTAAATATTTAGATACTTTTTATGTTTAATGAATATGAAGATAAATACCGTAAATAGTGTCTTTGCCATTTGTTTTTCATGAACTGCTTGAATATTAATAAAGTTTTTTGTTTCTGTCCCGTTTTTCATGAATGTGTGTGAGTGTTTTTCGTTTGGTATTTAATTAGTTGCCAAATACTTTCAATTACTTGTAGTTACTGAGAAATACAAGAGACTACAAAACTCATTTAAGGCAAAATACAAAGTTTGCGTTGTTTTTATTTTGGAAAATCTACTTGATCGTTATTTTTTTTTAATGTGTTGAAAAAAAATGATAGAAAAATTCATTTTAAAAAATAAGAAAAATTGCCACTCTTGCAGCGCAATGCGGCGTGAATCTTATGAATACGAATTTTTTTATTTACTGCAAGTGTAATAATATTTTTGCTGCTCTTGATTCTATTTCGTGTGTGGGGTGAGTGTGATGATGCAGTTTCAACATTAATCTTTCAGTTTCTTTTAATTTCTAATAATAATTATATTTGAATTTTGTTTGAAATGTGATTTTTTTCATAAAATGTTTTGTTTTTTGCTTCTTTTTTTTGTGTAATTCTCATGCGAATTGCTTAACTCTGCTGATTTAAATTTTCATCGGCACCGGATGTTGAAGTCGTCATGGATGGTGGTTGCGGACTCTGTGTTCGAGAATACAAAAGAATTGTAATAAAAAAGGAAATCATAAAAATAAAAATGTAAACAAATTGTTAAAATTGCAACGGGGTTTGGATTAGGTGAAACAGAGACTTTTAATAAAATATTTAAAAACAAAGAACGGAAAAAAACAAAGGATATTTTTAATTAATTTATTTTTATAAGAGCACACACAGACACTGAAGGCATTTGGCTTATTTGCATTTACAAGTAGATTCGCTAAAGGACTTTAAAACATTTGACCCCTTGGCCTTTGATTGGGTTTTCGGAGTTTTTTCTTTTTGAGTTAGTGAGAATCACAGCACAATAAAATATTGCTTCCAAAAGCAGGTAAAAGAAGGAAACATTGAAACATCTTTGACGACTTACTAAACGTAATTATGCTGAATGTAGGAAAGAAGTTTTCGGTTTCTTTTTACGATAAATAAATAATAATTTTGTTTGTATCCCTAGTAAAATTTATACATGTATTCCTATAAAGAATAAATAAAAATGAGTAGACATTAATTGGGTTTTTGTGAAATATGTATTAAGCTTGAGAAATAAATTTAAATAAAACATTTTGACGAATACAAGTGTGTCGGAGGCTATTTACATAAATGGATGAACCTATCATCTAATTTATTGATTTAATCTTTATATCTAGACCTAATTTATATCTACACCTACCTACATTTTGTGTTTATCCTTATTACAAAACCTATTACTACTAGTAGTCTACTACTATTAATACCCATTCATGTACTCGTTTTTGGTAGAATAAAAAAAAATAAAATGGACGCTACCCTTCATCAATATCAGTTTTACTTAGGCAACGAATATTAAATTATTGTACTTTCCTGCAACCATGTAAAAATGAGAAAGTTTCAGGCAATACATTCCGCTGTTGCACACTCAATTTTTCGTACACTTCTACATAGGTTGGAGATTGCATTTTTTCAATGATAACTCTTTATAGTTTGGAAAATTCATAGATATTAGTGAAAATCAGAGTGTAAAAACATGTGCAAGGCTTTGTAGTGCCTGATTTACACTGTCATTTTGTTTCATATGTAAAAACAGAAATTCTTGTAAAATGGTTCATATTGGCACTTTATTTTTTGTCTATGGTAATATAAATACACTGCCAGTATGACACGCAATGATATAGTGAAATCCAGGCATTAGTCTGTAAATGCGATAAAAATTCTATGTCAAAATGAAGTTCCGACGCTGGATTCGACTGGAAACTGATTTTGGACAAGGTCGAATGGGTCGAAATAGGAAACTGAGACCAATTTTTTTATTTCCGAGATTCTTATAAATGAGCCATTTTGTGTGGGAGTATTTTCATTTAACTGTATATTTTTTTACATACAGAAAGTCTATCGTCTAAACTGAGAAATTAATAATTGATTACATTATGGCCTATTCGCCCCAAAAACACTGTGACATTCAGAACTCTATTGATTAAGGTCCAATGGGAGGTAAAGTAGCAGATTGTGATGGTTGTGAAATATTCTTACTGTTACTGAGCAAAACTTTAATTTTTCCAAAAAAGATATTTAAGGCACTAAGTATATAAGTGTCAAACTTAAAACGAGGATTCCACTGAGAGAAATACTAATGATTTCATACTTATCTTGCTAATTAAGGTAATACATGACATCATCTAATGGGACACATTTTTACTCCACACAAGGACATAAAGGCTAGCATTCGCATGTTGTCCAGCAACAATTGAATGCCATGTCAAGATAATACTGTACGAATGGATGGATGGATTACATGGAGGGAACAACACACACATACACACAATCACACTTGGCGTAATGATTACTGAACTGATTCCATATATTTGTTATAGAAATTAAATTAAAGCAATTGTATTCGTCAAAATTTACATAAAACAAATTGAAAGTAATTATTTACATTGCACGGAAAGAAATAAATGAAATATTAAAAAAAAATTTCTTAATTTTTTGAAATGTTTTATGAATGAAAAAAATAGCAGCAGCGCTCACCATGCAGAATGCAAATAATTTTTCATTTATTTGAATGTGTGTCTTGAGCAAAGCTTTCAATTGAAGTCTCTCTAATGTGGAGAGTTGTCAGTTTTGTAAATTTTCAAAAAGTTTTTGCACTAACCTACAGATTAGAATTTAATGAAAAGAAACAGTAAATTAAATAGTATCGATAAATGAAATAGTTGTTCTCATGTGTATTGTCTAAATCGAATTGTTATTCATTTGGCGTATTTGGTAGTTTTTTTTCTTATTTTTTTGTTTTTGTTAATTTTTTTTCTCATTTGTACAATTCAATTTCAATAGAAACTCTTGCCAACTCTTGGGGAGTTATAAGCGAATTTGGTTGTTTGTGTTTTTGTGACAATTTCTTGGTTTTTAGCTTATGGTTTGTTTGTTTTTTAGGTTTAGATTTGAGCTAAGCGTTTTTGTTTGGTAATTAAATTAAGGTACATTCTGTTGTTTTTTTTGTTTGTTTAAAAATCGCTAAAAATTTGCTGTTGCTTTTTTGCGTTTTGGTTTTTTTTTAGGTAAAATTGGTTCAATTAAAAAGCGAATGAAATATTTCGGTACACACACAGTCTGAATTGCAAAGACCGAATTCAAGATGGATGGTGGCAATTAGACGCCCTTGGCAGAGCTATAAATAGAAGTAGAAGAAGAAGAATTGGACAAATTGTTGTTGTTGTAGTTATCGACATTTGACAATTTGAGAGATTTTTTTGGGTTTTTTGTAATTCTTAGTAGTAAGTACTTAGTAAAGAAGATTGTACGATTTTAATGGAAGAAATTCATTTGTATTGAAGAAAGTCAAACGAAACAAAGAAAAAGGAAACAAAATTAAATGAAATGAAACTAGAAAAAAAAAACAAATTCAAATTCAAATTAAAAGAAAAGGTTTTTTTTCGAAATTTTATAATCTTCCGTGGTAGGCAGTATACGCCTGGTGCTAAGCTATATTTAAACATTTCATATTTATTTTTTTCTTATTTAAAAGCTTATGAAGAATTTGGTTCATAACAGGGCCGAAACGATTTTTGCTTGGTGAATGTTGAAGAACTTTTGAACGAGAATCGTGGAGATTTATTTCTTTTTTGCTTAACTATTTGGTTTGTGTATTTTATAGTACAAACGAATATTTAAAATTTAAATATTTTATTCAAATCATATAGTAATTAATGTATACGAAAATCATATGCGTATGTTGGTAAAGGTTTTCCTTGGAAACAATATTAAAATTTGTGTTGTATTAAACAAAAAAAAATGGAATTTATTTTGTTTGCTAAAAATTTACTTTTTTTTTCTTTATGATGTAAAAGCCAATTGAATGCAATGCGTTTTGTATATAGGCGCTTGGGTTAGGTGGATTACTCTTATGGCTGAGGTTAAGGTTAAGGTTTACATAAGCATTTTTAGTCTACAAGTGCTGATATTGTGCGGCGGTGCTCATATTCTGGTTTGATTTGACGAAATTCAGAATAAAAACGAATAAACGAAAGAAGCAGAGAAGAGAAAATTTAGTCATTTTTTGCTACTTTTTAATTTACTTTAGCTGGAAACTGAACCACAAATTAACTTTTGACTATTTTTCCCTCTCTGTGTATGAACAAATCAAACATAAACGAAAAGCAAAAGAACTCAAAATACTAACCTTAAAAAATTGGAAATAAAATTGGGTGAAATGAATTTCTTATTTCAAATAAAATCAAGATAATGGCAATTTCGGAAATGATATTCAACGATAATTTCGAATTCATCACGAAATTTCGAATGGAACATTTTTTGGGGGTTGGGCGGGAGGGTTTGAATTTTGTTACCTGTGATGGTGGTGATGTCAGTGCAACAGAGTGTTCAACATTTTTCAAATAATCCTTATCATCAAAAATCTTCTTATCCCCGCCGCCGGGTCTGTGCTTAACATTATCCATCGAGCCAACTTTGCTTTGTGCCTTAATGTCTAGTTTTTGCGTTTGTATCTGAAAAGTAGCAGCACCGATTTGTTTCTAAATTAGAATTTCAATTCGAGGAGGAGAGAGAGAGAGACAACAAAAAGGACAAAAAGAAGAGAAAGAGACAAGACGAAACCATAACGAAACCACAGAATAAAATTTATAAAATGCCAGATTAGAAATAAAGAAACTTTTTCTTGTAGGTTTTTACTTGCCAATTACCAAATACTAAAATCACAATCTAAATTCAATAAGCAAAAAAACACAATTTGTAGCAAAAAATAGGCGCTCTAATCGAAGGGGGGACAACACGTTTTTGTGCGTTTTGCAATTGTAATTAAAATCGTAGAAAAACATAACAAAATGTGGTAACAAAATTTGTGGGTGACATGGTTAAAATTTACAACAAAAGAAAAATGTTCGGTTTACGAAAATTAGCTACAAATAAAAGTTAGAAAAAAATGTACAAACTACTTACATCCTTGGCGGTGGTTTCCTTCAAAATTGTTTGGGTTTTTGTTAATTGGTTTTTGGTTATAACAAAAATTGCCAAAAAATTATTGGGTTTTTTTTTAGTTTGGAACATAAAATGCATAGAAAAAGAGAAAAAGAAACAAATCAAACGTAAAATCAAATTCCAAAAACAACGTAAAAAATGCTCTCAAAAGTGTATACAAGTACAGAGATTCCTGTTGAAATGTACGGTGTAGCAATTTTGAGATGATACTTAATGACGTTTTTTTAAATGCACTACACTAATATGTTCTTGATAAGCGTCCTCTCCGGAGCACACAAAATTGGTTGATGCGTGTTATTCTGTTAATATCACCCAACAGAGGGTTGTCAGGGAGAATGGTCCCGGAGTTTAAAGTATTCTTAAGTCCAGTTTCACTAGGTCAAATCGTTTAGGTTTTTTATTTACAAAATTTTGTGATGCTTTTTTATTACTCATACGCAGTGTATGGCAAAAAATTTGTTTTCCATGAATTTGAGTCAAAATTTTATAAAAGAGTGTGGGTTGGAGTGTTTTAATAAAAGACTTCTGAACGATCTTTCGTCATATCAAAAAACATAGAATCAATTGAAAACTTGATCTCTGGCTTCTGGAGGAGGGCATGCAAGCGCGTCGCTAACAATATTTTACTGCAAAAGTGTAGTGCATTTATTTCAATCGATGTGACCGACTTTTTATTTACTATATTTTTTATGCATAATGGATTGTAAATTTTCATATTATAAAATATGCTCTAAGTCATATACATTAGAGTCGACCTTTTTTGGCACCTGCCAAATTGGTTGGACATGAAGTAACAAAATGGATTACAAACAAATTTAGATTTAGTGGTGCACGGGAAGACATGGCCCATCGCACTCGGAGTGTCGTTTTGCGATAAACAGGCGACTTTTGATCGATCATTTGTCTACCACTGTTTCTTAGTGTACGGACAGATCTGGGCATATTCGATACTTCACTGCCTGTAATCCCACATGACGCGATTAACCCAAAAAAAGTCCAGAGATGAACTTGGTGGCAGCTGTAATCCCACCATTACGTCCCACATTTGTCGATTGTTTAATTCAATTGATTAAATTTCTTACAGAAACACTACTTGTGACGTCACTTTGATCGACAGTTTTTTCGACTGTTTTACAGAAACGTGCAATGACAATTCATACAAGTACAAATTCTTGTCGATTGAGTTATGCCTGGTTTGCACTATGTCATAATCAATGGCGTTTCTAGTCAGTTAAGTGAAAAGAGGTCGACATATCGTCGTCAAGTTCACGATCTGGCGACACATATGAGAAAATGTATAAAAGGTGGCATCACCGTGTGTCATACATGCCAACATGCTGGCTAATATCTTTTCATATGCCACCGATTTTCCGATTACTGTCAGTAGTTGACAGATAACGTTGCCTGTTAATATGACATAGTACATAGTGAAAACCAGGCACAATAGGAACACGAAATTCAATCGACAGCAGTCTATCGATTCACCAATCGACACTCAAAGTTTTTCGAAATTTAGTGTTTGATTTTGGGGTCCCTGTGAACCAATTAATCAACAAATTTTTTTTTCAATTTTCTTTACATCGTGTCCCACAAAAAAAAATTCATACTGTTAAGGTCCACTCTAATATACATATGTATATTTTAATATCCTTTATAGTTATTTTTAAAACATAAATATAATACTTGTAGATTAGATTATATAAAAATTAATACTGAGATATACAGAGCATCCATCAGTTTCATAAATTTAAATTGGAATAAATTCCTTGTGAGAAAGGCTCTATATAAGGTTTACTGTGTATGTTCAAAACTCTTCCTGGTACATGAGTAACAAATGGAAAGATTTTAGTTCAAATTGAACTAATTCAAGTTGTATAATTCCAATTCCTTTTCACATATGAAATCTTAGGAATCGAATTTATTGAACAAAATATTCTGAACGTTTCCTTGGAGAATGTGGGTATATATTTCGACAATACATGAAGGAATGTCTCTGCGTGTAAAACTTTGTGTACAAATGATTTTCTCAATAGAACTCGATTTCTATAAATATATTTCTTTTGACCAGGAAGGACAGTGTTTTGTATCAAGCATACAACGCTCTATTTAAATATTTTTTTTACATTATAAAATTGTTCACAATTTGTTTGATTCCTTGCAATGCTGAATGATTGGCCAATTATTTTGCACACAATTATTTAGTAGACTAAAAATGATTTTTAAAACATTCCAAAAAAAAATTCATTCCCAAAAATATTCACATGCACAATACATAAATTGCAATTATGCATATTAAGTTGAAAAAAAGTTGTACAGAAAACTGCTACGATTTAACAGCATTCCGGTTTGAGTAGCCTCGCAATAAGTATAACAATACGAATATATAAAAATACTATGAAAAACTCATGCTTTTAAGTAAGTACTCGTATGTGTCAAAAGAAATACTTAAAATGTTTTCTCATAGAACCAACATGGGCCCTTTCGTGTTCGAGTACCGAAGAGAATCGGCAATTCTTACCTTAATATCACCGCCGCCTGGAGTATGTTTGACATTGTCCTTGGAGCCAACTTTGGGTTTGGCCTTCTCCTTGAATTCCGTTTTAATTGTTTCGATCTTCTTATCGCCGCCGCCGGGCTTGTGATTGGCATTCTCCAATGAGCCAATCTTCGATTTGGCATTCCATTGCAATTTCGTTGAAACTATCTACAAGTTGTGGCGGCGCATATGCATACAAATACGAGGTGACCAAATCATAAAATTACATTGAGGGTGTGTTTGAAATATATACGAATATGTGAATGCACTCGATGATGAGTACATCTCAAGAAAATCTCATTAATATGTACTCATAATGTAAACCCCATCGGTATCTTAACTGTACATCTTGTATGTTTGCAATTCAATGTCATAAAATTGTGCAGTCGCTCCTGGAGCAAAAAAAGAATTAAATAAAACCGAAAATACTCAACGAAACTGTCTTGAAGCAATTTAAACTGAAACGTGTTGAAACTAATGTAGTTGCATTGCATACATTGTAATTTGAGTTGTTGGTGATTGCAATCTTCTGAAACTTTTGAGCTCAACTGAACCGTGAAATTGATTCTTTTTTTTTAAGTACTCGTAATAATGTACAAACGATAAAGTAACGGAAAATTCTCATTTGAGCTGAACTGATTTGTTGTTGTGCGTGGAATTTGCAATTTTGAAGAATTCTAATTAGAAGGATTTCAATGCCTAAACATGTATTACCGTTCGAGTTCTACTATCAACATTTTTGGCAATTTCTTACACAATCCAACGCTTTTAAAACCAACTTAAAAAAGTTTGTACTCTAGTGCCGTGATAGTAGTCAATTGTCAATACGATAAAATTGGCATTTTCAAACAAAAAAACTCCTAACCGACCGGTCTTACCTTCTTTTCCCCACCTCGGGGTGTGTATTTGTCGTTTTTAGCCTCAATTCTGGGCGCTGCCCTGATCTGGATTTTGTTTGTTTCGATTTTGACATTACCGCCACCGGGCTTGTAGGTGGCATTGGAAAGTGATCCAATTTTGGAGCGTACTTCCTTCAGATTGGGTGAAGGAGCATGTCCAACTTGAACTTTATTCATTGGGACTGTAAATCAAAAAAATTAAAAAAATGTAAAAAAATTTTTCAAATTGAAAAAAAATACAACAGAAATTTATGAAATACTAGCTGGGCCCGACCCGCTTTGCTGGGCCTAAACAACTTTTATAGTTGCATTATTAAACTTATCCCATAAGCAAATTTATTCCCTGAAACCGAAAGGCAAAAATTTCACCGAAGTTGAATCCCGCAGATATGGTAACACTGTTCGGTTGGGAAGGTGTCAGCGCCACCTTTGGAAAACAATTCGCAGATGAGCAACCGCAAACAAGTTAATTGTTGAAATTGTGGTATTTGCTATAAAAAAAAGTTTCTGCAATAATGTGAGAGAAATACGCATTTTCTTACTTGTGTGCGGTAAAAGTGGGTGTGTCAAAACCTATAGAACACATATATAAAATCGTTGCAGAAATTTTAGCGACGAACATATACGTCTCTTTTATATATATAAAGGGAGTTCACAAATGTCTCATATTGGTCATATTGGTCATACAATAGTCATAAAAATGTTGTTACTTTTTTCAATACAAAGAATTTTACGACCAATACAACTCTGCAACCTGTGTTTTTGAAGGTTTTATTAAATCAGATGTCAAATTTACTTATTTATTTTTTTGGAGCTTTAATTTTCCTTGCTTTATTTTTGCGATCAGCTGATTAGTGTAGAAATAACACATTGAAATATGACAGGGTGTTCACAAATGTCATATTTTATTAAATATGATTGTACGCCATAGGACTTTATGACACCCTTGTGAACTCCCTTATAGATTCATTAAAGAATGCTATTTTTTAAATGTTGGTTTTCGCCAACGAAATGGAAAAACGGTAGAAATGAAAAAAGGGAAAAAATGGAAAATATGGAAAAAATAAGAAAAAAAGAGCGGATTACCAATTTTTAAAAAATGAAGAAAAAAATTATTTAAAAAAACAAGATTTTAAAAATTTATCAATCCCTTAAACAGACTAAAAAGCAAACAATAAATTTCCATTAATTTAATTTCAGCAATTTCGATTTGAAATTAATGGTTCTGGACCTCGTCATACTGACATTAGGAACAAACCAGCCAAAAACCCTCAATTTTAATTCGAAATTGTTGAAATTCAATTAAAGGAAATGCATTTTTTTGGCTTTTTTGTTCGGTTTGAGGGATGTAGCTTCAAAACTCGTTTCTCTTAAATTATTATTTCACTTTTCTTCTTTATAACCCTTATATTAACTTGCTTTGGCTTGATATCGTTTCTGTACTTTTGCAAATGTTCTAAGAAAATCACTGAAAATTACTCTTTACAACTACTGCACCTTCCTTCTTCACTTTACCTTTCTTAGCCGGTTCCGGCTCGGGAGTCTTCAACAACAAACGACTCCGTGAAGCACTGCGCGACTTGGCCGATTTATTCGATGGCGTAGCACTGGGTGGACGCGATGCGGCTGACTTTTCCGGCTTGGATGAAGTTGAGGTCGGGGTCTTGGCTGGTGAGTTTGGTGAACCAGGACCGTTGCGCTCCTGAATTAATTAAATAAAAAACATTTATGAAATTAATCATGAATTTAAAGATTGCCATTTTCGTTGTTAATCAATTCGATTTAAATTATTACAATTATAAAATTCGAATCGGCTGAGATGACCAAATGCATGACTACTCCTCTTTGTTTTCTAATTAAATATTTGGGAATACTTTTTGCACAAATAGTCGCTGGGTACTAACAAAGTAAATCTAAAATTTGCTTTCGTTCCTAATTGTTGGCAATGTGGCTGACGACTGGCTTTCACTGAACTGTTTAACACTTTGCTGCCGCTAATGCGCCAGTTATGACTTAAAAGGACGAAATTATAATTTCCATATTGTTTTATCGATTGTCGGGCTCACGGCGTGTGTGTGCCCTTTTCGGATATTTTTAGTTTTTTAGGAAAAAAAACCAACGAAGTAAATAAATAAATAACAAAATGAAGAAGCAGAAATAACGAAATAAATATCATTTGCAACCATTACGGCTACGCTTTTATCTAGCACAGATACGAATGCCATTTATTTTGTTGTTATTTTTATTTGGTATTTTTTTCGTTCTTTTTTTGTGTTGGCTGTTTCTTCCTTCGGTTGGATTTTTATTTGCAAGTTCTGTGGAAAACTGTTCTCGGTTGGAGGTTTGTGTGCGAAAAGTTTTTTGACATTACTTTGGTATGATTGTTTCAGTTCAGTTTGTTGTTGTTAGTTCTTGTTTATTGACAAGGTAATTTTTGTTGTTGTTTGGAAAATGTTTACTTTGTAGTTTTCTGCAAATTGTTATAAATTTGGGGTAGTGGGATGATTGTGGGAGAGTAGGTGTAGGAGGTATATGAAGTGCACCTGTGTTCCGTTGGTGTTGGTTGTTTTCGGCAATCCTTTTTATTTGTTTAAACTTTTTTTTATAATTTTCTTTTATTAAATTTTTATTTCTTTGGCTCGGCAAAGTTTTATTGTTGACTTTGCGTTATTTTTTTCCACAGTTTGAAGTTTTGTTGTAGCTCTGCGGTCGCCTGTGGTAAAACTGATTCTACTTCAATCGTTGGCGTTGTCAGTTGCCCGCGCAAGCCATGTTCTTGCTGTGTCTTGTCATACGACGCCCAATTTTCGTACGTGTGTTCATCAAGCGTGGCGCGCCAATAGTTCGCTCGATCATCTTCAGTTCGATTGTTGTTGTCTTTTTGACTTTGGATTCGATTTTCTTTTGTGTGGAGGTAGTTTTCATAGCTTGTTTAATGGAATTTTTTGAGCTGATATAATTTCTTTGTTGCTTCCATTTTAAGATTTTTATGATTTGTAACCAACAAACGACCACAAAAAAACGGTTTAATAAGGCAATGAAATTAATTGAAAGTCGTTGATGTTTCCTTATTGTTGGTCTAACTACAATTTTGGAAATATTTTGCCATTTGTCTGCTGCATCGTAAGTGTGTTAGTTTGTCGTGTATTTATTGTTTGAATCATACTGGGTGTCTATCAAATGCAGTGTGAGGCTTATGAAGCTCATACTGGAAATTACGCAAATACTATTTTATCACGCAAAGCTTATGGCAAATGTTATGTACTTTAGTGCATACATATTTACTTTATACATACAATATTCGAAAAACAAAATTGTGCTCAACTCACCTTCTCCTGGGTTGATTCATCCACGCCACTGTCATTGTCGCCTTCTGGAAAATGAAAGGTCACAAATAAGTTATACAAATTGGAAAAAAACCCTGGACCTAAAGAAATGGCTTTCAAAAAATAGACTACTCCGAGTTCTCCGACCAATTCTTACTGTAAACACTTGATTTTTTTGATTTGTCGCCCGTAGAAGTACCGAAGATATCCTGATAGTTCGATACTTTGGCCGGATTGGCGTTCGTTTCCGTTGAGGGCGACACCAAATCGTTTATCTTCGATTTATCCAAAGTGTCCTTGAAGGCAGGCTCCGTTTCCTCCAGCAGTGCGGGGCCCATCGGGTCACCTTTCAGATTCAATGATTTCAATGGAGTGACGGCCTGACCCATGACCACATCATCGTCGTCCTCATTGTTATTGGAGCCGGCCGAGGGTGGGCGTAGCTGGGTGGGCGCCAGTTGTGGCTGTTGTTGTGGCTGTGGTTGAAAAGGTGGTCGAAATGGTGGCTGGCCGGGCAGAGCTCCGCCCGGGCCGGGAGGACGCGCAAATGGCGGTCGTGCAGGTGGATTTCCGGGGAATGGATTTTGTGGACGGTTTGCGGGCGGCTGTCCAGGTGGTCCGGACCAGGGATAGTTGGCCGGCGGTCGTGGTGGCCCCTGGCCCGGTGGGCTCATCGGACCGCCTCCGCTGCCACTGGGTGGACGCATTTGTGGTTGCTGTTGCAAAGGTGGTGGTGGTCCTCCAGGCCGTGGTCCGGGCGCTCCGGGCCCTCCTGGACCCATTATAACATTGCCTTTGCTGTCAACCCTGCGCAAAGGGGGCTGTCCTGGTCTGGGCGGATTGCCAGCCATATTCGGCGGCATTGGTGGCCCGCCTGGGCGTGGTGGTCCCCCAGCCATGGGTCGTGGCGGCGGCATGCCACCAGGAAACGGTGGACGAGGCGGACCGGCTGGTCGCATCTGTGTTAAAATGTGATGTAGTCTTAGAGTTTAAAAGAGCGCACAACTATTCAGTTGGCTGTTTAGTTTTCGAGTGCGGAGGTTGTGGGTATAAAAGTGCCATGAAATCAAATGCCAAGTGAAGTCTCGCCGTGTCCTTTCGATATGTCGCAATCTTTTACCGTGCATACCTACAGTTTACATTTTAATGGTGGTATCACATTTGTTGGTGCTGTTGCTGTTGTTGTTGTGTGCTTATCGATAGCAGGGATTTTATTACTGTTGCGGAATTTTTGTCATGAAAAATGGTTTTCGCTTGTAACATGACCTAAATTGGTTACTTCAAATCGCTTATTGATTCAACAAAGTTGGGTTTGTCAAAAGCGGCGGCGTCCGTCCGTCCGTCCAACATTAGAAGAATGTCTTAACATTTTGTTGTTGACTTTTTGTGTTTAGAAACGAAAGGGTTTTTATGGCAACAGTAAATGTTTGCGATTTGCTTATGTATTCTTCGTCGAACAAGGTCAAAATATTAATAAATATTCGAATGTGACTATTACTGTACGATTGTGGAAATATTTCGGTCTACTGATTGTGACTGACTTGTTAGTGTCTTGTTACCACGAATGATGGCAACTAATATTCTAATTTGTTTGCCATTGCTAAGGGCCACCAGTCGTGTTAACAGGGTATTCACCTTCCACCTTGATGGTGAGCGATAGTAGAGAAGAGAAATTCTTCGATGGTGCATGAATGCAGACTTAAGACTATTTGTAGTTTTACTGTCACAACAATTAATATTTTTAAAAATAGCTTTAAAAATAGACTAAAAAAAAATGTTTGCCCCTACGACTTTCGAGGATTGTTGGCCGAACTTCTACCTCCAACTTCTCACTGAAACGTCTTCGTTTCTGTAATGCACAGACTCAAAATCGTTTCTGAGAGTTGCAAGGCACCTACATGTTTAGAACGGCAAGTGAAGTGTTCTTCACGGCAAATTATACTATCGTTAGTTTGCCAATGCTTGACAAGAGATGGTGCCGCGGGAAAAAATTCCCATATTCATTCTTCTTCTTATTTGAAATTTGTTGACAAAAAAGTTGTGTAAATTATGAAAATTTGTTTTTGGGACATTTTCGAATGCATAATATTTTGTACAAAATTGCAACTGCAAGCATCTAGCTAGGGAAATTCGATATTGCCAAACAAGGAAGTTTATGAAAGCGCGCACAATTACTCATCAGAACTGCTCAATGCTGCCGATTTCAAACCAAATTCTATTTTTGCAGTTGTCACATTTGGCAACATTTTCAAGTTCAACCAACTTCATGCTGAAGCGAAAATAGTGGAAATAGTCGCCGCTCGACGCTTGCAGTCACAATTGCCACACGCATCTCGTGGCCAACGAATTAGGTTAGGTTGTATGTCACTTTGACATTTGTAATATACGAAAGCCTATTCTGTCACGAGGGCGCTCAAAACCATTGTATTTTGAAATATGATGATATGATATATGACTTTATGAGGCCTTGTGAACTCCCTTATTATGATTTGAAGAATAACAGTTTGTGCCCAGAATACATTGACCGCCTATCTGCCATTTGAATGGTATTTCTTTTTATAAAAGTGCAGCGAAAAGGTGGTCAGTGATATCTGTCAACTTTTGTTAAAGACCATGAAATGCAAAAGGAGACTAGTAACCCGCTCCAATGACATTCATTGCTAATTGCAATTAGTTGCTTGCTTTAGGTGGGCTAGATTTTGAACCAGTTTCAAGTGTAATCAGACAGACAAGGTCTTGTGTAATCCGAGCTAATATCTTCTTTTGTCGGAAGCGACCTAATACACTACTTTTAGCCTTAATCGGCGCATAATAAAATTGAACCACATCTTTGAAGGAGCCATACAGCATAGTGTGCTTCCCAATTGAATCAAACTTCTTCCTGCGAATAATGACCCAAATTAAATGGTGGCGATTCAACCCTTGAATTGTCTTTCAAATTATCCCATCGAGTGAAAGGAAATTGTGCTCCTAACCATTGTGCCATGTAAATGTGTCAATTTAATTGGAACTTACCGCATCAGTATCGCCCATTCTTATCCGTTCAACTGCACTTCAGCAGACGCCAACAAAACGCCTTGGGGTTTTCCCCAAATAAAAAACCAAACAACAAAAAACGAAATCGTTTCCAAAACAATTAGCTGCAAGGCAATAGAATGTAAGGAACGTAACTCAGCAAGCAGAGCTGAACTTTTAATTAAGTTTTAACAATTGCAGACAAATCGATAAAATTGCCAAAAATTTAAAAAACTTTTTGAGCAAATCAGCAGAAAAAATAAATGCTCAGAAATTGCAGCACGAACCGCAAATAAGGAAGCACACAGCAAGTCTTTAAAGCACGCGCCGTGCACTGAGAAATCACAACCGAAAAAAGCCGCCTCGACTACTCACTTTGTCTTGCCCCGAAACAAGAGGACGTTTAACTTTGCCGAGCACTGAACCACGTGTGAAATGCTCGACGAGCGCCTGCAGTCGACAAACTCGAAAGTCAGTAACTTTTCCGGGGAGTTTTTGGCTGCGGCTGGTATCCACGTGTTTTTCCACTGCCTCAATTCGAAATGCATGAAAGTGAAAACTTCGGCGACAGCAACCACCAATGAAAATACAAATACACCAACAGCTAGGCGCTGAAGGAAGGCATTGTAAAAAGGAAAGTGCCACCTTGCATGCCACACAACCGACTTCCGGTTAAACGCGCATGAAGGCGAACAGAACGGAAGTGTCGGCTCGTCCCACCGCCATGCAAGCGAAACAATTATTTCGTTACAATTGGGTACAGCCAAATTTCGTCTTCTTCTTCTTCTTCTTTTTTAATTTTTTTCGTTTTTGGCAACATTTCAACAAAAACCGCATTTCTAAACCCCAATAAAAAAAAAACGAAAAGGAGAAATGAAACTGATTTGCATAGCCGAAATGTCGTGGGTTGCCATTTTGACTGCCAATTGCGCTTTTCTATTTGAAAAATATTATGGAAATTGATTACAGTTTACATACATGCATGTTGATGGAGAGACTGTTTGACTAATGATCATTCCTGTCAAAGTTGAGTGAGTCACTTTTGTCATTCAATATGACAGTTTCTTTTAAGTGTTTATAGACAACGAAAGAAACCGTTCGGCGTGCAATTCGTAGAAATTCACAAACTAAAATTCTGTAAAGAATCGAGTTTTTTCCACGGATAAATAGTAAAAATTTTATCAAAAGATCAAAATAATTTTGTGAATACGAGAAAATGAATTCGAAGGAGTTATAATCGAAAAAAAAAATGTTCCGAATGGAGAAGTGATCTTTTCGTACTAGTATTTAGAAAAAAAATAAACACCTAGCCACCTACATTTTTTACTACATATATTTTACTAGCTTAATACCCCGGCGTTGCTCGGCTTATACTTAAAGTAGTGAAAGTACCCTCCCGTTAGCCTTTCCACGAACCCCCTTAGAGCACCAGAGACCAAATGGAGAACTCTAGGTTCAGCGGTTTGGGATGGGCAGTCACCAATCAATCAATCACTTTTATATTTGCTGGGGTATTCAACGCCTGATTTGAAGTTCTCATTTGTGCAAGTCGATTGGTTCAGTGAGCGTCAGTTTCTGGAATGGAAATGGAAATGGAAATAGGGCGGAACCAAATGGAATTGGAACCAAATTTTGAATGAAATGGAAGGTAACAGGAACAAAATAATAATGGAGTATCGAAAAAAATCGAAACATTTGATTCCAAATTCATTTTGTTCCAGTCCATTTTCATTTTGTTTCGTTTTATTTCAGTTTCAGGTTCAGTATTGCTCAAGATAAACAAAAATTGGGAGGTAGGCGTGGTTTTTGTCCGATGTTGTCCATTTTCAATGTCATCGAAATAAAAGCAGAAAAAGAAGAATTCCAAAATATGGGTGGTGCCACGGTGCCACTTGTCCAATCTAAAATCATCACATACTTAAGATACTTATTAATGCTTAAAAAATCGAAAACACGAAAATTACCATTTAATGTAATAACTTCTACTAAATGAAACACTGTTGCGAATGGCAGTTATTTATGCTAAATTGGTATTTGGATATAAACAATTCAAGAAAATTCCTTTTATTTTATTACTTCGTCCGACAAAATACTAATTTGTATGAGTCCCAAGAAAAACCATTACATATTCTGGTAGTGAGGCTCAGAATAAACAATCTCTTGTTGTCAGTTTTTTCAGATTGTGTAATGTTATTTTATTACTCATACGCCGTGTATGCCACTACTGTGGTTGGCTATATCCACATTGAGAAAACGTATCGAAAATTATATATATTCTTGATCAGCATCGAAAATTTAAGCTTTAAAAAATATAAGCCAGAGGAGTCAAATGTATTTTTTTAGGCTCCGACTACACGCAGTATAAATTTGTGGACTCCTTTGACTTTGAATCTCTACTACCTTTTCAACAAATTTAAAAAAAGAAACCTAAAAGCTTTCCATATACGTTATATTTTCTATGTCGACTGCTTTTTATAGCAACATTAATTGCATTAAATATAGGTGAGAGGTCAAAGCATAAAAAGCGCAAACGAATGCCCCCCCCCCAAACGGTGCTAAGTGCTCACTGAATATGTGCGCACATGGCTAATTTTACCACATCCTTTCTATGTCAGGACATCAGTAATAATGAGCGACAGAAAATGCCCTGCTCATCGTATTTATGTCCATCAAACCACATGTACACATACAATGACATTCTCGTGTGACGTTGACATTATGCTTGTTCATTTCTTGGAATTTCAATTAAACTCACATTTGAATTGAGAAAATGCATTCAAATGCAAATTTCAGCCCACTCCGATTCTAACTCACAGACATACACAATGCACAGACGAGCAGAATGTGCCAATTGAATTTGTGTGCTGCGAAAGTTTTGGCACCACCATTGTGTTGCAGTCATGATGCCTATCACCACAATAGTTTTGGTTGCAAGTAAAGTTTTGGTTGCCGTATTTCTCGTATAGCTCAACTTTTATTGTAAAATTTTATTAGTTTTTTTTGTTTTGTTTTTCCATTGCAAAGTTGTATGGAATTTAAATGGTTTTTTAACTGGAAAGTTTTCAAATGTGGCTTCAAAAATAAAATAGATGAAAAATGAGCATCGACAAGTTGTAAAGTAAAGTCCATTACGAATCCATAAAGTCATATTTGCCAAATATTTGGAATATGGTAAAAAGCACCCATAATCGAATATGAAAGGAACCAAAAAGAGCAATCATATCGGGGAAATGTAACCTGAATTCTAGCTAAAGGCCCTTAGGTTTCATAAAACGTTAATTTAATGTAAATATATATAGGATTTCTATACCTTTAGCATTTGACCATTGAAATGGATTCCATATCGGAGGTCAGCGACCCCAAATTACTAGTGTATGAAAATCAGTCACTTTTTTCACTTTTGTGATTCATACAAATTTTCCTATCAGATTTTCCGTTTTGATCGACATGAAATAATTTTTTGCAAAAAAAAACATTTTTCTTTTAATAAAGAAAAGTTTGCTCTTTTTTCTAAGGTTTAACGATTGGCTGTAGGGCGCCCTTATCCAACCTTATCTTTCATCGGACAAATCGGTAATTTATATGTAAGTACCTACAGATTTTTGGAAATTTAGATTCCGAATGGTTAGAAATGACCGAAATAGGGTATATAATTTTGAACTAGGCGATCACAACGTTAGGATGACACATTTTTACACGGAAAAAAGGTATATACACAGCTATTTTATTTACGGTAGCTCACAGTTACATTGATATTGGTATCAATTTGAAGGTCTTTTTATCTCCTTTCGAACGAGTCCCGTTATGTGTCTTTAATCCGTATGTGTCTATCTTTAATCCGTTATGAGTCAATCTTTAATCCGTTATGTGTCTATCTTTAATCCGTGTCTATCGAGAAAATCATATTTAAAAATTTACTTACTTTTCAAACTTTTTTCCTTGGGTTTAAACAAATTTTTTTTTATGCGAAAAATTTCTTTGGTCGAAACTTTGTAAAAGAAAGTTTTGTGATAAAAAATGTTCCAGAATTTTGACAATTCCAAAAATTGTTAAAAGTGTTTTTTTTTTGTATACAATTTTGGCCAATGGTCGATTTAAAATTAAAGTTTCATCTTTTTTCAATAAAATTTATTAGATTCATAACGTTAAGAATTTTTTAATGATTTTTTCCAAATTTTTTTAAAACTGTCCAAAAAAGGTGTTTTTGTTCAAATGCGCCTGGCCACAATTTAAAGTCTCCCATATCGCACTGATTATTTTTATACCCTACACCTCATGAGGTATGGGTATATTCACTTTGGTCTGATGTTTGTAACACCAAGAAGGAGACGTGTCCGGTATGGAAAAGTATATATATTCTTGATCAGCGTCACCTCCTGAGTTGATTTAGTCCGTCCTAATTTCTTGTAAACACGATTGCAGGAGCTAGAAGAAAGCTAGGGATCGCAAATTTTGGATATATCATTTTTAGGCCCTAAAAGGAGTTGGTATTGAAAATGGGCGGAATCGGTCGACTGCCACGCCTACCTCCCATATAAGTGAAAATCGTGTTTTTACCGAAATTTTAAGATTTCATCAAAACAGTATGAAATTTTGTATAGTGGGGTTTTTGGGGTCGCTGATTTCGAATTTGATGTCGCATTTTCAAAATTCAAGATGGTGGATACAATATGGCCCAGTAGGTGTAGGGTATACATCAGTCGGCTTGCCCGACTGAAACTTACTCACTTGTTTTTTTATCATTGTAATAGAACCAAACCATCATTGCACAAAAACAGATTAGGAATGAGTCCATTACTTTCGTCACTAGAATTTTTTAAATTTTACTTTGATCAGTCGACCGCTTTTGGCAAAAATGGGTTGAAGTAGGGAAATAAATAAATTTGAATAATATTTTCAAACAAAATTATAATATTTTCTAATTAGCGTTAAATAAAATCTAGAATTAAATTGAAATTTAAAAAAAAAAAGTAATTCGTTTTCGGGTTTTACGTCTTTTTGGTGTGAGAGCCACTCTATTGGGTGGATCAAATAACTCTCTAGTAGTACTATCAGTGAAGTTACAGGCCACTCAAATAATTGTCCATTTTTATGGGGGGCCTCTATAACGGTTAAAGATAGGCGGTAAATATGTTCGGTGAACATATTGATCAACGAAAAATAATGGGTTATACAAGAAAAGCCACCCCTAAGTAGCTAGGAATTATTCCATCATCCATTTTAAATAAGAAAAAATACAGTTAAAGTACAGGTTTTTTTTAAATATTCAATTTTTGGATTCGTCTGTATTTCCTAAGTTGGTCTATTCGAATACACAATGTACATATTTTAAATTGATTCTCTTGTATATGTTAAATCCCTCCAACTAAATGATGTTAAATTTAAGGTAAAAATGCACCGAATTCAACACAATTAACCAATTCCCCACAGTGAAATCAGCGTGAAATTTATTCATAGCTAGTAATTTCGAAAAATATCAAATTTAGAACGCCTTCGCGTTAGTCATACTTGAAATGAAAATACACCTCGCACATTAAATAACTGAAAATAGCCATTTAAATGCTCACACTGAGCACAAAATGTTAGTACTAACTGTGACAAAATATGCATCAGATAATAAATATTTGTCCTCATGTTTTTAGGAGACCAAAACTATATAAAAAATCCAACCAAACACAAGCAAATTGACTAACATTTTGTGCGCAAATTGAGGGAGGAAGGTGAACGAAGCCACAGACAAAATGAGTGCAACTGGTCAACTTCAATGTGCGCTAGCACGCAATTTACCAACTCACTTGCAAAAAATATAAATTTCAAGGAAAAAAAATGCAATTTTATCGATTTTCCACAAGAGAGGGCAATAACTTTTCTGTGCCGCTACAGGATAATGCACTTTGCAAATGAACAAAATATAGTAAAAAAATCCAAACACCTTTTACGAGTTAACAATTACGTTTGCAAACATAAAATTCACACCACTTTTAATAGAGTTTCGGAACTGCTTTTAATACGAAAAGACACTTTATTTCTTGGTTAGCAAAAATGCCTTTCCTTCGAATGGAATAAAATAAAAGCGTTTACAAAAACAACAACTGTCAAGAACGAGCGTTCCAACTCGACTGTTTTTTGCGATTGGAAATGGAATTTCTTAGAATTTTGTTTTGATTTTTCGCTGCGATTTAACCAAACAGAAAAGGAATGAAAAATAAGTAAGCCAGGAACCGAGGAGCACAGTACACACCGCAAGGCAAGAAGCCGAGTCGAGCCGCCGCACACCGCAGCCGTAAACCAAAAATGTCCTTGCGCAGTTCAAAGTGAAGCGTATCTATTGACACACGGATTTATTAGTTGTGGGGCAAATGCGACACGCTAACTGCAAATGTTGCTGGTGAAACTGTTGTGACGAGACGGAAAACGAAATTGTTACAAGCATTTCGTGTTTCCTGCAGGGTGTGCGGTGAGGGAAGGCACAGTTATTCGTTTTAGGCTGCTCTACGACATTGTGGAAATTTCGGGTTGGCTGAATATTTTTTTATTCATTAACTGTTTCGGATTGAACTTTCAAACACGCAGAAACGAAATGTATTCGAAGAAATGTTCTAATCAAAGTTTGATTGCCATTTAATTTTTAACATGATACATAGTAAAAACGAAATGAGCTTCGGCTTACCAACATTTTCTCTGGGTGTGACATTTGCTACTTTACATATTGCTACTGTTGAAGAGAATACGTATTTTTATATCCTATTATCATGAAATATCAAGAATTGAATGTTCTCAGCTAATGAATGATAAGAAATTCAATCTGGAATCAGTCCAATAGAAAGCTCAACGTGGAAATGGTTTAGTTCATAGCTGAAAAACCAAATCCAAAATTATAAATTTCATTTAATTGAATTGGTTTTTTTTAAAAGGCGTAACGTAACGTTTTTTTGCAAAACGTTCTTTTGAAAAACTTTCGGACAAATCTTTATGTTGATGTGGTTCCAAAGAACACTACAATGCCTTCGAATGATTTATTTACTTTTCACCCACTACAAAGTATAAAATTGGCTAACAAAAAAATATCTTTATTAAATTTGTAGAACAAATGAAAATACACGTCCTCCTATTCTAAAAATGCAACGGCGTCTTATCATGCGATAACGTCTTGAGAAATGTGCGTTGCTTTTTCTGTCGCTGTTGTTCCTGTCGTTGTTGTCTGCCTCTCATATTTTGTATCTAATTACGACATTTAGTGGCAGACAACACGCAATTCCTGCCAAAATGCGTAGACTTCGAAAAAGCGCTTATGCCAGCGGAAATTCGCGCCTGACAGCACAAGGCAATTTGATGTTAGTTAAGGTTAAGGATATTATATCCTTCTGTGTGTTTGTGTGTGCTCAGCGATGGGTGAACTTGTAGTTTTTGTGAAACTAGACTAAATTGTTTACTGCATTTAATTGGGCCGTTAAATCGAAGTTGGTATGGTGGCATAAGTAACTATGGCTGAACTCTACATGGTACACTCAAGGCAAAATTAGTGTTTGTTCAGAAAATGAAAAAAAAAATAGGTTTGCACTCAAAGAATTAATATGTGTGGAGCACGTTTGCTTCAAATACACTACTTTTAAATACAAACTTAAACAAAAAAACAAATGTAGTACATTTGCTCCAAACTAAGTCGTTTTGCCGCAAATAATAAATAAATAATTTAAGCAAGTTTCCAATAAAAGTATTGCATTTTACTTTTATTGGAAATGTTTTTAAATTGCTGCAAACTAAAAACTTATTTCTAATAAACGTGTACATTGTTAAAATCGGATTCGATATAAGCTTTGTTTTTATCGACCAGCACGAAAGTAGCTCAGTGGCACAGCGTGTATATGCGGAACTTACGTCCCGCGTTCAAATCCTGTCTGAGTTGAACTTTTGTTCGAAACTAAAAAGGGAATTAAAATGGGAATTTTGATTCATAGTCAAGGCGATACAAAGTTTTTTTTTATATATATTCCTGGTCAGCAACTGAACACATTTCGTCATGTCCCTCTGTATATCTTTCGGTACGATGGAGGTTGCAGTTTTGAAAAAATCGACTTGAAAATTTAGCCCTCTAAGTTGGAGAGTCAACCAACTCGGATAAAAACTCAGCGAGGGCTCCCATACAAAATGCAATGAAACTACCAAGAGAATTACCTTCGGTTGGACAGAAGCTAAAGTACCCTGCGCATCCAAGTACGATATGTTCAAAGACCAATAATTTCCACAATTTTTCGATATTTTATCAAAAATATTTATCGATTTTTTCCATTTCTTGATCTATATCAAAAATGTTTTCAAATTCCATTTTGTTCCGGTCAAATTCCATTTCATTCCAGTTTCCGCTGCCGACTTCATTTCGATAGCTTGTACATACATTTTCCAATAACTTTCCGATAACAGTATTAATGTTTCCCGTTTCGTTCCTTTCCGATGACTTCTTTCGCCAATTTTCGAAAACTTTTCCATGGGATTGTTTGAGGTTTCATTTCCACATTGTTCAACTTCTCCTTCCATTTCGGTGCCGTTTTCATTCCGTTTTAGTTATTTCAACAACATTTTTAATTACATAAAAAATCATGATGGACATTCCTAGATAAATTTACCGGGTGATGTTGATAATCACCGTTGAACCCTTTAGGAACATCGTATTAAAAATAGTTTTTAAAGATTTTTCGCAAAAAATTTTAAGCCATTTCTTACCAAAATTTTACATAGAGTGAAATTTTAATCCATACCTGAAACGAGAGAGACAAAAAATATTTTTAAAACCACAAAAAAACATTTTTTTAAACAAAAAAATCTTAATATTTATGCGTTTAATAAAATTTTATAAAGTATTTTACTGTACGTATGAGTAATTAATATTTGAATTTGAAAGTTCATCTGGCGCGCAATAATTGAACTTATCTTTAGCAGAGACAGCAACCACCCGAAACTTTAGAGAGCTGCCACTATTGTTCGTCTTTATACTGTTCGGAAATATGTTCTTTTAACATATATTTAACGAAATTGTTTTAATAGAATTTTAAACTGATTCCATAGCTAATTAAACAAAGTAAAATTTTCTTTAGTGTATTTACTTTATTTTTCTTACGATACATTTATCGGTGGCAGAAATTCAAAAATCCCTCAAGCTTAGTAAAGTTTATTCAAATGGGTGAATGGCGAAATGTACTAAAAAGCTGTACTCACTCTTCTCAGAGACCAAAAGCTTTACTCTCAACCAGCACTTTTCCCCCAAAGCAGGGGAATTAAATATCATCAAAAGCGGTTAAAAACACTTAAAGCGGCAGCCGCTTATTCATTGCCCCCACTTTCACCCTGTTCATTGCTTATGGGGTGGTTTTCCGCACTCTTCTGCATTCTGTGTTGAGTGAGGGTGTGATGACTGACTGTTTGTGTGCTCAGATAAAACCGCTTTTGTTGGCTTCTTTCTGCATTTTATTTTACATTTTCCTTTTTTTTCTTCATATAATTTTTTCTCTGGCTTGTATCTCTTCACGTTTTCATTGATTATTTCTGGGCTTTGTGATGTTGATTTTTCCGTTTTAATATTCTGTGAAATACTTTCACAACATTTTTCTACTCTGGCTGCAGCTGATGTGAACGGATGAAAATTAAGGGACACTTGAGGAATTCTATGGAGTAAATTTCTATACAAACTGGGCGCTGGTATCTTATGAGAATGCCACTCGAAAACAAGTGCGCATGTTTAATGGGCAATACGAGGGAATTTAATAGGAATTTAATAGAAACTTAAATTTAGGACAAATTCAAGTGTAGCAATTGAAGAGCTAAATACATTCACAGTTCACGATGACTGTGATATTGAAATAATAAATTGCAATTGGTGTACATTTCGCCATACTTTTTTGTTTTTGCCTCGATTGGCACACACGTAGTTGGTGGGTTCTTCTTTGCACAGTGATAGAAATTCATGAAACAGCGACTGAGAGACAGACAAAGTGGTCGTCCCCAATATTTAAATTATGTCACTGACGCGACGAGTACACAATTCTAATGAGAATTGTACCAGAGAAGAGAAGCATATTTGCCAGAAGAATTCATGTTCGCACTCGTACGCGCATAGAGAATTTCATAATTGTCACAATTTCAATGTTAGAAGCTGTATGTGTCAAAGACCTGATGCAAATGGGATTTGTTTATTTTTAAAACGTCGCATCTTAAAATGTTTGAGCCAGCTGTAGGAAAATGTTTATTAAATGTTCATTAAATTGTCTCTTTGCCCTGTATGTATTCCATTAGAGCACACATTTGAATTCCTATTCATTATTTTATGGAACAGCCTTTCAACTCCATACATCCCCATTTACCATTTATCTCTGCTGCATTGTAAGTCGAATTTCCGCTCTCCGAAAATAGGTCAAAATATGCATCGCTAACATGACCAAATAGACTGTTATTGCTTAATGGGTATGCCAGACGGACAGAGTGAATCGATTATAATCCCTAGTGAGAGTATACAAAAGAATATTTATATTTGCATAACAAGGATGGGTCAAATTTGACCTTTTGCTTTATGTTTTTTCTATGAAATACTAAAGTTAAATATCTTAATTACAAACACGACATGAGACTAAATTTTCTATGAAAAATTTCGAAAATGTCTTTGTTATATTTCCTCACACGAATCCATTTTGGTTAGCTGCTAGGAATTAAACCATATTTCAACTCAACACGGAATTGTGCAATAAATATTTACGATTCTTATGCGCTGTTATCAACTGTTTTAATTCTATTAGTAATTTCTGGTGTGTTTAACTGACAGATGTCAGAAACAGTTATATATTTTAAGTGTACAAAAATAGCATGTAAAGGTCAAAGTGTATCTTCCATTTCAAAGAAGACAATGCCAAAGTATCTTCTTCTTGACATTTCACAATTGAGGATTACATTCACAATGTTCAAAGTAAAGCTGGCGCTTAAGATAAAAATGTGTCTAACTAGAACCAGTAGATTGCCCGAGAGATTTCAAATCACTCTAGGCTATACTTTTTAAATAAAATGTAAATATATGTTTTGGCTCGTCATCAGTCCAACTTCGGCGTTTCAGAGGGTTTTCGGACTAATGTTCAGTGCTGCCGTCATCTGAAATTTTTTTTCTTTGGAAAACCCAATGATGCGAAGTCGTTATTGGAAAATCACCGTGGTAGGTTCTTGAAAACTCATCAAAATACAGGAAGGACATTACAAATTTTTGTTTATATGGTTCCCAGAAAAAATCGTTTTAGCAAACAATAACACTAGTTTACAAATTATTAAAAATTTCGTTATCTTCAACTTTTGATAGTCATTTCCTATGTAAAAACCCACGCTGAATCAGAATATGAAGTCGAAAAAAATTATAAGTAGAACATTTTTGTAGATATTGCACTATTTGCATATTTTGTATTTTGAAACACAAATATCTCCGGTTTCGATTGTCCAATTACAAAAAGTTTAATATCGAATTTAAGGTATTGTATTGACTAATTACCTCTCATACAAAACTTTCCAACCAGATTATCGGTTTGGACAACAGTTATGGGCATGTCGACAATTTTTAAAATTCTAAAAATAAATTCTGCTGTTATTGTTAATTTTAAGTAGAACACAAATTGTTCATCCCAGTTTCTTTCATGGATGTTGAAAGCCAATTAGCACTTATTTATTAAAATCGGTTGGAAAAAATAGAAGTTATAATTTGAGTAAAAAACCTGAAATTAAATTTGTTCTCTTTTTCACGATTTTTTCAGTTTTATTTTGTGTATAATATCAGTTTCTGGAGTGAGAAATCCACAATAGTGCTCAACATCATTTCGTTCCAATATCCTTGGGTGCGACGTTCCCCAGCCCTGGACAATCGAAACCGGAGATATTTGCAATAATGTGTTGTAATGTGGTCTGCCAGGATTGCAGCACCAGAACTACTTTTAATGATGAAACTTTCGGTTCAGCAGGTTAGCCGTGATGCTCGGACAAATAGACAGGCACACAAAAAGATTTATAATATGAATAGGGATATTTTGGAAAGCTGAACGGTTTCCAGGTATGTGCCATCTAATTAGATTTTAAATAGTTTTTTCAAGCGATAAATCACCCCCTTTCTCCCTTCCGATCGGGTTTAAATTACATATAATTTCCTTTATGCCTAAAAGAACGATTTCAGGGAGCGGCAGAAATGGGAGCGACATTCCTTCGTTGTCCAACTAGGGGCTAAGCGATTGCCTAGTGCGCATTGGGCTGAAAATCAGTATGTATGTAAATGTTATCATAATCACCAACTTGTAATGGTTGATCATGTTCTTCTTCTTGTACCCTTTTCTTCAGGCGAGAACGCAATGAAACTAATCCTTTTCCCCTCGGAACATGTTTGTTTTTCATCACTCAACCCGGTTTCCTGTGGCTCGCTGGTTTCATCAATGGAGAGTGGGACAAATTCATCGGCACTTTTGTCTGATTTCATTGTAGCCTAAATCTAGGATATCTCTCGACCACCAGATCATCGGTCTCAGCAGTCAGTCAAGCTGGAGTTGAAAAGGCATTTTGTTCGGTAAGAGTGCATATCGTTGTTTATCCAAATGCGTATCCTTTGCTCAATTAAGCGGCAAGCAATTTAGCAGCCGCAACTGTACTTCATTTGATTAAATATGATGTGTGAAATAATACTTTTCACACAAACATTAAAGACGAATGCACATGATAATGTTTGCAAAATAAAATTTATTCACTTAAATGCCCATAACGATATGAGCCCATTAAGGCACCACCATCAACCATCAACCGCCATCACAGTGAGACTAACTTGGTTAATGTACAAATTTGGCTTTGTCACAACAAACACTGTGTGCACGCAGCAGCTCACTTGCGTTTGCAATTTGATCTTTATTCGTGTGTAAAATTGATATACTGTTTATGGCACACGACCCAAGCCAAAAAAACCGCTACTATTAAAAAATGTATAATCGATGGAGAAACGCATAGAGTACGAAATGTCAAATGCGATTATGTATTGTGATATACGAGTATGTGGTATAAGTACACAAATTGAAAATTGAAATTAATAGACGCGCGTCAGAGAAGCCATTAACCAAGCCACAATTGATTGGCGTTGTTATTAGTGGAAAAGACACTTTATGGATTGGTTGAATTCAAGACTCCTTCCTCAACTGAAAACCACCTAACAAAACGTGCAACACACGAATGCGGCAAAACACGCACGCACGCCGTCAGGTACTTCCAAATGTGGCAACCCACTATGGGACAAGTTCAGCAAAAATGGCCGCACACACAATTCCAGTCCATACCGTTGCGGTGTGAATTGGGTAACCAGCGAAAGTGAATGTGTTTTTCTCGTACCTTTTCCTTGCACACATTTTTCGAAATGAAATTATTGCATTTTTCCTCTTCTTGGGATTTTCTTCGATTTGTAATTCGAGGGAGTTGCTGCTGTGCATATTGAAACAAACATGGGAATTGTGCGAAAAGTTGTGTTACCGTTTGCTCGTTGCCCTCCCCCTTAACTTTTCCCCCTGCAATGATCCCTCTGCGTTGCCTGACTGACAGTTTTGTGTTGTGCCGACAAGTGTTTGCTTGAATTGTTGTTGTTGTTTTTGTTGTTTCTTGTCTAAAATAAACAAGCTACCACGTAATTTGAGAGTTAACTGAACTGAAAAAGCAAGGCATTGCTACCACAAATTCTATTGTCTACGAAATAAAATATTAACTTTTTAGGCAACAATTTTCATATCTACTCCTGGTACTTTTGAAATTAGGTAAATTTCGATTTTAAGTGAAAAAAAAAAGATTTTTTTTAAATATCCATCAGCACTGCAGACCTCAATTCCAGGCTTGGCATGTTGGCAAAACATTTCGCAAAAACAATTAAAATGTCAAAAAGTTTATAAAATAAACCAAAATCCGTTCAAGTATAAAATATTTTCTGTTTGTATTTATTCCATGGGCACATGCTTTTGGTGAGTCTTAACCTATAGCTGCGTGCTCTTACCTTATTTCTGTTGTTGTCAAAGTTTCAAAAATGATGTCCATCATTAATGAGCACGCAAAAAATTAATTTTAAAATTTATTGATCAAACTGGAGGAACTTTTTTTCGACTACACTTTTAGGTTGAATTTCAGTTGACTTCAATATTAAAGCAACATTTTTATTTTAACTTAAATTCTTGGAGAAATATGCTTAAATAATTTACGGAATCACACATCATAACTCCAATTACCAGTACATAGTGGAAAGCCCGCGTTCAGAATAACTTCCGTTTTTACACCTCCGCTGCACTCGAGTATATCAACAGTTATATGTACGTTCCTACCTTTGGCTCGCTCGAAGCCTCTTTTGTGCCCACTACTTGATGGTCACAACATGCATTTGTTGCACGCAAATTAACCACTTGTGGCGGCCACAAGGTAGCCAAAAGGTAGCCATGCTCCACTTAGCAAAACGTTTTAAATTTTTCTAATTTTTATTCTTTAAATTTTATTCCTCTGTAGAATCAAGTAACAAGCTCAGCTGCTCTTCATTATGCAAATGCCGCTAAATACTGGATTTAAGTGCAACGGCTACAGCAACATTTACAAAACGGTAACATCACATCGAAAGCGGTATTGCACTTCACATTGTTTACGTGCTTGCGTGATAGTCTATTACATTGCAGCACGAATGTCCATCCATCAACTGCCAATGTGTGATGGATTTCTGGAAAATTGCACATTTAATAGCAACTTTGTTCAGTAATAGATGAAGACTCGTATGTACACAACCACTGCAGTAGTATTCCAAAGTGTTTGTTAAACAATATCAGGAAGTGCCTTCTAAAAGCGATATTATGAGAGTAAGGGCCAACAGGAAGTAAGAGTAAGTCGCACCGGACAACCGTCTCTATACTATTACTATCAAACGCACAAAGAGATCCCTAAGCGTACAGCAAAGTATGCAGATAAGCTTAAGTTGCATCCAAATATTCTAGCTATAAATTTGGTTAGACCCACCCGACCCCTACGTCTATAGCGTAAGTTTCTATTGCATTTGTCCAGTTTTTCAAAAATTTGTCCAGATAATTTTTTACTGATATTTTTCGGTTAAAAAAACTAAAATAAGTCAGAAAACCCAACGAACTAATAGCTTTTTCGTTTTTATAATAAAATGTCAAAGATTTCTGTGAGAGAATTTAATTATTTTCAATTACAGCAAAAGAGATTTAGCCAAATAAGTAACTTTTATCCTAAGCAAAGAATTATAATGATCTTAAAATCTGACTCAAATTCTGCGGCCAAAGGCAATATCCTCTTAAGCAAATTTCATGAAGAGCCTTTTAAAATATTTATAGAACCACATAACATTTTTTTTAAAAAGTTGATTATGTCTGTTTTAACTTAACTTATTGTTTTTGGCTACATAATTATAAGACTATAAGTTTTTTTGAGCTTTACAACTTTAAAGCCATAAAAAATACCATATAATTTTAGACTGTAAATGGTTAAAAGACTGTAAAAAGTTCAACGCATTTTTAAAAAACATAAAAAGCCAGTAAATTGCTACAGGTGGCCCTGTACTACAAAATATTTCTGGAAAAAACCATTGTATGGTTTTTAAACATAAGTTGTAAAGCTTTCAACGCCTTCAACTAAGAAAAGTCAAATTTTTAGTTCTATTCTGGCTCGTTATTTTTTTGTATGGAGAAAAAAGTTTTTCTCTGATCATTGATTACGCCCCCTAGTTTTGTTCCTTTTCACACTGGTTAGGGATGCCGCAACACACCTAAAGTTAAGGATTTTCACCTGTTTTTACGATTTATGGTCGCGCAGTGTACACTTTAAACAGTATCAAATTAAAAATCCTATTTCTTATGTATTTTTGCCTCCTAAAATTAATTTTTAAGGATTTTTTCCAAATTCGCATTTAAATATAATTCTTATGTATTTTGCCCTTCTAAACACAATGGCGTATCCAGTTTTGTCCTTAAAGTTCATTTTCAAATTATATCCTTAAAAACTGCATTTTTAAGGACCTTTTCCAATTTTTGTTTTAATAGTTATAATTCTTATTGCCTCCCAAACACAATGGCGTTTCCAGTTTTTTCCTAAACATTCCTCTTCAAACGATATCCTTGGATACTAAATTCAATGCACAACAATATCGTTCTCAAAATCCATAATTCTTTTATTTTTTGACATTCTAAGAACAATGGTAACAATGGTAAAATTTTGCAATTAAAACATTTTTATGTTTGAATCTGGATTTTTACAAGTTTACATTTACGTGGCATTTGGTTTACTTATTTAGTAAACAGCAATTTACATTTTTTTAATTAAATGAAAAATTGTAAAAAAAATTTCATTTCAACTTCGATTACACTGTACACTGTACATATATCTTTGCATATTGCTATTATTTACTATTTAAATTTATGTCAATATAACAAAATAAATTGTCCGACTTTTTCTTTCAATGTCCAGTGGAGAACGGAAAAATCCAGATATTTTTTTTCTAAATCCTGACGAAGCTCATTTTGCATATGGCAGCCCTACATGCTGCTTATTTTGACCCGAAGACACTTTCTATATAGAATTAGATAAGATACAAATTGAAAAACATGCAATCCATTTTTTTAAATGTTTGAATAATTGCAGGGCTGAGTGGGTGGAAGAGACAGCAACAAACAATATATTTCGAGAAAATCAGTTTTAAAGTTTTTTAGCTCCTTTTATTACAAAATTGGTGTACATTAAGGCGGTTCGGTCTCCATACAAAAAATATGTTGGAAAAGTCCACTCTTTTTTTGAAAGCTTATCTAGAAATAGTCAAAGCGCCAGAAGTATTTGTATATAAGGACATGCTTTAAATACCGCCAAAATAGATTTTTGGTAATTTCAAGTTCGATCGTCATACGTACCAAAAGTTTAATACTACATACTGATTCCGAACATAGGGCAATCCAACCAAAAGGGTAATTGCAGCGTACAAAATATAGCTGAATAGCGTCATTTGGTACTCTTTTCAAATTGATGGTTAACTTAATTACCAAATACCATAAGCACTAAATTGACTTGTACGGCTTCCCTTAGCGAAAGCCACAATATTTTTATATTGTACAGGCAACTGCGTTCAGTAATTACAGGCTACCTCACATTTATTTTGGGATCTTTTTGACCGAAATACAGGTCGAGTTTCAGTTACATGGTGTGCGTCCACAGTAAATGCCCAACTTTATTGATATTATTGATTTTTTCCCGGCACATAGAAGAAAATATGCTAAAGTAAATAGCGACTGAAAGCCACCCCATTTGCATACACATAAAATATAATGTGAATGTTAGTTAAAGTTGGAAAAAATGACTAAAATTACTACTCTTTATATCAGCTTGTGTTAAATGAACTATGATACGATGATTGACAGTCGCAAGCATAATTAATCAATAGAGCCATATTTGGGAATTTATTTAAATTATTTCTACGAAGATGATGACTCGTTTGGTGAAGTCAACATTTTTTCGGTAGACATTTTCTCACAAAAAAAATTTACTCTTTTTGGTTGCTTTTATTTATTATTTATCCAAACATTTATAAAAATCAATGATCATGACTTCATGCAAAGCTTTCCGGTCACATTGGAACAACGGCCAGCATAAAAGTTTCTAGCCGGATGAACATGGAACATTTAAGAAAAGCCATAAAAATAGGTAAAATCGATTTTTCCTCAAATTAATTTCATGTCAGCGGAAATCAACGTTTAAAAAGTGCCCAATGGTAGAATTTTATCGTTTCTTTTAAGTCTTAATTGATCATTAAATGTGGGCTGCCAATTATGTTAGAGTGCTTAGAGAAACGACACAGATTTCAGCTATGAAGTCATTGACTTTATTTTGAAATATTAGTTTTTGCTTCTAAACGAAAGGGCGATCAAAACGGAAAAGGTCAAGTGGGAATTATATGGAAATTTAACAAATTACGCCAAATTTTAAGATATACCAAAGTAAGCAACTGCAATTTTGCAGGGTATTTCTAATTAGGGGCTGAATTCGAAAAGAATATCGCTCTGGTTCTCAGATTAAAAAATATACCGGTTTCTATACGTTTCTTATTTTTTAAAAATATCGATTTCGGTTTCATTTAACCAAGAAAAACTGGATAACAAGAAAATTTAAATAAAATTTGTATTTTTCACTTATTAAATTAGGAACTGGAACAAAAAAAATGTTCCGGTTTTCAGATTTAAAAAATATTGATTCCGGTTACGGTTTCTGCTTCGGTTGCATAAATTGAAACGCTTTCGGTTCCAGAACCGACTCTTGCCGGTCCCTACTTCTAATTGACTTTATTTAAAGTGCTTCCTCGAAATTCTTCTTTTTCGGGTACACAAAATTCGACGGTGGAAATCCTCAATAAATCAAAAACATTACTTTGCTTTAGAGTGTAAACAAAATTTGTTTTTTTTTTTCGTCATTATATCTGTTTTTGTTTCACTGAACTACTTTTCAGCCAAGTGACTCAATTAACCATTGAAAAATATACGGACACACGTTTTCTTGTTTGTTTTTTTTTTGCAACTAAAGGTGACAATTTTAGCAAAAGTCTATTTTTATAAAATTTCTCTCTATTTGTTTAGTGTAGTGTGTTTTATAATTTGTTTGCGCGCTCTTGCATTTGAAATCAGACTGCTGTCAGCGTTGATGTGTACAGTTTTAATTAATGTTTCTTTTTGCGAGTGAAGCAATAATTACTGAAAAATAGAAACAAAAGGAAATTTAAAATCAACAATACTTGTAATAGTTTATTAAGTATTCTGTACGGTGAAGCCGGGCCTTTTAGAAATAAATGTAATTTCTAAATGTTGGAATGCTCGCCAATGACAACATTTCCATAAATTTCTACTCATCCCTAGTATAGCATCGAGCATTTTCTAGTATTCACCTTCAAATGTATTATATATTTTCCAAATTGAGTGAACTAAGGTCAGCACTGGAATCAGTCAATTCAGTGGCAACTTGTATTACTTCTCCTTGCACAAGTGCACAGTTAAGGAATGTCACATTTTGAGAATATGTAAAGGATTAATGTGACGGTTGTCCAAATCGAATGAGAAATTTGTAAATTACACTGTAATTTTATTAATTAGTGAAACTATTTTAGTCTTCTGTCAAACCGAAACTAAAATACCCTTCAAAATCGTAAAGTTATCGAAAATTTAATTTCCTCTTCAAAATCCACCTTGAACCTCTCTGGGCTTGATCAACACATATCTGCGCTCAGAATACGTTATCAATTGAGAAGCAATTGGTTTATGACAGCACTTGTTAGTTTTAAGAATTAAATGCATTTTGCGCAATAGTCCATTATTAAATTAATGATAAGCCAAAGGCGAAAGCTACAATTTTCTATACAATTTCAAATGCTGGACTCAATTGGCACCTGTTATCAGTGCAAAAACAGTAAACAACACAAACCAGTCGCCACAAGAAAGCAAAGAGGGGTTATTTGCTAGAATACAAAGTTCTCACATAGAAAACAACAATATAAGCAGCAACAAATAAAAAAGTCTAGTCGGTCATAGCGACTATGGTCATTACTCTATGACTTCAAAAATTAGCAAATAAAGGAATGACTGAAATCTGTTCAAATGCAAAAAAACAAAAAAATAACCAAATCATCTAATCAATCAAGTCGTGTCAAAGCATTTACCAAACCGAGATTTAGAGTCTAAATTCTAGAATGGCCTCACGATTTTGAGTAATCGGATTCGACTCCAGCCTGGAACAAGCTGATATTTTTCTGTGTAGACCGCCATTCCCTTACCATTCGCTTGCCATTTCCGGCGCAAACTTGCGAGTGTAACTTGCCAACAAAAAGTTCTTTAATTTGGGAGTATCGCCGTTAAAGTGTAAACTGCCCGCAATTATCATAAGTGTATATTATCACTTGCCCATGTCAATTGCAACAAGAAGCTTGGCCTAAGCCCTAATGTGGGCTGTTGTGCAAATACATATTCTTATTATACGAATGTAGGGCACTTATACCGGCACAACAGTTGCTGTCATTTGTTTTTTTCTTATTATTCTTGTTGTTGCCGCTGCTGATGACTTCATGCTCAAACTGCTCATGTCCAGTAAAATTCAGTATAGGTTCAGCCACAAAGTTTAATTTATTAAAATTTATGAAATTTATTAGAAAAAAAAGTAAACATCCCCGCTTCAAAAATAACCAAAATTTAAGTGACAGCATAATAAAAATACAGAATAGCATAAAGACGAAGAAGAAGAAGAGTAACAAAAGTAGTAGCAAGTGTGAATAAGTTTTGTCAATATCTCACTAAACAGTATACTTTGCGTCAACTTGTGAATTGAACTAATGACGGGGGATTCGAGCATTTTTTTTTAGCTTTTCTTTTCCAACCTCTACAAGCATAGTTAGTAAGAACGATATTCCGGCCTTGATAAAGTAGTAATCATAGAATCATTTGTATTAATTTAGAAAATGAGCACAGCAATTTAGCGCAGAGTCATTTGCAAAAAAAAAAGCTCTTGCACATCTTCCAACATTTTGTCAATCATTTCGCCTCCATACTAATCACAATTAAACGCTCTACCAACAGTAAACGCAAAAGATAGGCGTTGCAGTACAGGCAGATGTCGTGCCGAACGAAATGCAATTGTCACACTTGCGGGTCGGTGAACTCGTCAAGCGTTAGAAGCCGCCAAGTGCAGCGATGACAGAATTGTCACTTCTTTTGTCCATCATGTTTCCATAGAATGTGTTTATTGGAATTGAACATTATTTTGTACAAATCGCTGTTCGCGTGCAATGAGGCGTATGAGCAACACCAAGGACGTAATATGGCAAAAATCGCTCACATCCTCGTGAGTTGCCATTGTATGCCGGCATAATCGTCTTCTCAACCGCCTCCACAGAGTTCAAATGCGCTGCACTTGGCATTAGGCTCTTTATCCTCTTCAGGGGAGAATAATGCGCCACTCCACTTGTTGGGGAAGCAACTTCAGACTTTTTAATAACAATGAAATTGGCGTGTTCCTGCAATTGTGTTTGGGACTTCATATTTCTTTTTGCTTTTTATTATTTTTGTGTGTACGTCTTTGAAAGCCTTTCATGTTCGACAATAACTTCACATGCTCCGTCTGGCTGTCTGCTACATGGAATTGTTTGTGAAGATACTTGTTTTGTTTTAAAGGAGTTCCCATGTAAGGACTTGTAGTTCTATGTTCATGCTGGGTGTGTCCTGTCTGTCGTCCACTAATGTATTTGGGTGTGTTTTGTTAAATACGAAATTGATAATCATGAAACGGGTGATTTTAGTGTTGCTTCGTTACTTTACTAAAGCCGGCCTTTGAATACGCCAGAGAAATTAATTTAAATCCAAAAACCCTGTTCAATTTATATACGCCAGCTGCTTAAAATTCACACAAGCTGTTTGATTGAAGATTAAGTTATCAAACAGAACCTAATCAAATATTGGCATCAGCCTCGGCACAGTTAGGCCTCTCTGCGGTATAATAAGGCCCCCCTCAACGTTAAAATTCAATTTGTATTTTGCATTTCCCTTCATCATCATCATCATCATCATCGTAATTATGATTATTTTGTTACCTTTTTGCTCCACTTGCGCCTGCATTTGTTGTTGCTTTACATCCAAAGGCTTTTGTTGTTGTTCTAGTGCCATTGCTGATTGTTGTTGCTGTGGCTTTTGGTCCTGTAGCTGGTGCACCTCCTGCTGAGGTGGCTGTGGTGGTTGTTGTTGTTGTTTTGGTGTGAGTGAGTCATCTAATAATGTTGTTGTTACTGTTGGTTGCGGTGGTGTTGGTACTGCAGCCATCGCCGCTGCTGCGTCCATGGTGGTTGCGATGGGAGCGACAGGAGCCGCAGCTTCCAAAATGGAGCTTTTCTCCATAACATCCGCCATATTGAAAAGTTGTTTTGATTTTTTCTCCCGACTTCCGCTTAGGTTCTGGTGAAGTTGTAGTCGTGCAATGTGAAGCAGAAGACGAATAAGACACACAAGCGATGCGAAAACGCACGACTGTATCGTTTATCCTTTTGTTATTTTCTGCGGCGTATTTCGTACTTTTTCTTTCTTTATACCGACACCGATTGCAAGTGTGTATCCTTCTTTTGAAAAACACAATTTACTTCTCAGAATTTTATGCAAAATGTTTCAATTTTATCTTATGTAATTTTTAATGGAATGCTGCACTCTTTTGTTTATTGCGAATTCGCTATTTGGCTTTCTTTAACAATTTAAAGCTTCTGTAAACTGAAAACCGGAAATTAAATTAACCGAAAAGAATTCGATCAAATTGAAATTTTTACACTTTTGAGTATACCCACAAAAATCGTTCTAGAAACTTTTCCCAAAACGATTTAATGCTGGTATATTGTATTTTCAAACAAATACTGTATTTCCGGTTAATATTAATGCGTCGCACATAACCGGTATTCTCTTTTTTTTTTAATGTAATTGTCTCAATATTATTTAAAAAATTTAAAATGAAATAAAATTTGCACCTTTCCGTTTAGTCGCACTCCGTCGAAGAATCTTTTTGGTCTGTTATCTCGTCTTCAACTGATTTTGAGACGAAAACAGCAACGTCGAGCTTCAAGAGCGTGGGCTTTTTCCGGCGCTCTTTAGCAACTTAGTGAGCTTTCTGTTTAGTACAAATGCGAGTGGGGAAGTTGATGGTGCTTTTGTATGTTGAGCAGCGACATCTGTTGTTACATATTATCAGATTATTTAGCGAGGACACATCCACCGAACTTTTGTTTAATAACAAAAAACAAAGAAGTTAGTAAAAACTAATAGGGTTGTGGCGGACCTCCGAAACCGCCGGGGATTACACATCCGCAAATTACACATCCGCACGTATGTGTATCTTTTTGTCGAAACCATCGACAGATTTCTTTACATTTTTAAAAACATTTTTCCTACCGCTTTAATTTTTATTAATGTATATGTTTTACCATTTTTTATTATAAAAATAAATACATGGATTTAATTAAAATTTCTGAATGATATTATCAGAGAATGTTAATTATAGAGAAGGTGCATAAGGGAATTTCTGTTAAATTGTGGTTGGAATTTTTGGCCAGATTTTTGAGGAACTTCCAGTCGAACATCGATCAAGTATTTTTTTAAGTTCGACTGGATTTTGATGTTCGGTTCAAACAGAAATGGAAAGAATGAAACCAAAAAAAGTAAGAAAAAAAGAACGCAACCAAAAGGTTTTTTCTAGTTCTCCTTCATGTTTGCGAATTGGTTGGTTTTGAGTTTTTGTTTTGATTATGCTAACCGGTTTTGGGTTTTCTAAGCAATTTGTAATTCTTGTATTTTGGTGATTTTCACAATTCTTGCATTTCAATCATTTTCCCAATTTTATTCAGTTTTGATTTTCATGTTTTTTATTCAATATTTTTATTATTAGCATTGTAAATATATTTCATTTGATACATATTTGCAATACATATGTTTGCATAACTTCATAAGTTCATTGACCTACATTTAATTTTTCCCCTGCTTCTATTGTTTCCTTTTTTTTTGTGTGCACAACAAGGAAAACAAAGATTACTTCAAGATCAACGTCGACGTTGTTTTCATTTTTTTTGCTGAGCTCATTTGTCGGTTTAAAATTGAAATGCACCAAGTACATAGATTTCCTTAAGCACTTAGTGCATTTCAATTTTGAATATACGTATTATACTTAGACAATTTTACTTCTCGCTATTTATTAGCCACGTTGCCGAATTTAATGTTATTTAAATATTTTAATACAGTTTTCTTGTATTAATACATTTCTATTCATAAGGAATAAACAAATTGGGGGAATATGTGAAGAATAGATTTGTCAGTTTTGTAGCGAATATGTAGGATAAAAATGTATATTCAATGTCTATTCAATTCTTGTAAAAATTATAAATAAATGCAATAAAAGGAAATAAACAATATGTTTGAGAATTTACAATACAAGTAGAGTACAGCGTCGGTTTGGAAATTTGTTAAAACAAGATAAAACAATTTAAATTCATTTAAAAGACATTATTGCATTTGAAATACCAGCTGACCGGATTTTAATTATGTATTAATTATGCTTAAAACCTTTGAACACCAGTAGAATAAATTAAATTCGGCAACGTGGCTAATAAATAGCGAGAAGTAAAATTGTCTAAGTATAATACGTATATTCAAAATTGAAATGCACTAAGTGCTTAAGGAAATCTATATACTTGGTGCATTTCAATTTTAAACCGACAAATGAGCTCAGCAAAAAAAAAATGAAAACAGCGTCGACGTTGATCTTGAAGTAATCTTTGTTTTCCTTGTTGTGCACACAAAAAAAAAGGAAACAATAGAAGCAGGGGAAAAATTGAATGTAGGTCAATGAACTTATGAAGTTATGCAAACATATGTATTGCAAATATGTATCAAATGAAATATATTTACAATGCTAATAATAAAAATATTGAATAAAAAACATGAAAATCAAAACTGAATTAAATTGGGAAAATGTTTGCAAGAATTGTGAAAATCACCAAAATACAAGAATTACAAATTGCTTAGAAAACCCAAAACCGGTTAGCATAATCAAAACAAAAACTCAAAACCAACCAATTCGCAAACATGAAGGAGAACTAGAAAATACCACCGCCTTTTGGTTGCGTTCTTTTTTTCTTACTTTTTTTGGTTTCATTCTTTCCATTTCTGTTTGAACCGAACATCAAAATCCAGTCGAACTTAAAAAAATACTTGATCGATGCTCGACTGGAAGTTCCTCAAAAATCTGGCCAAAAATTCCAACCACAATTTAACAGAAATTCCCTTATGCACCTTCTCTATAATTAACATTCTCTGATATTATCTTGGGGCTGGAACTAATTGTATACAATTGTCAACAAAGAGACTTGAACAATTTATTTTAAAAAATTCGATGTGACAGAAACATTTTGTAAATGCAGAAAGTTATCTTAACCCTTAAAGTCCTGGAATCGAAATACGAGGAATTTTGTTATGAGAATTTTGGTTCTAGGATGATTTTAGGCTGAAAACACGAATTTCAAGTCCGTTTGTCAAAAAAATGTTACCTGGAAGCGCCAGGTGAAAAAGACTGAAGACCGCCTGTCTTAGGACTTTAGCTGAAAAAAAATAAAACTTTTGCAGTATAAATAATCTTTTTTTTTCGAAGTAAATGCTTAGTACATTGATCAATACAGGTAAATACTAACAGACAAAAAAAAACCAAAATTTATTTTGAAAACATATATTTTACCTGATTACAACATTTCCTGTTACTCCAATGTTTGGTTTATCAGGCAAAACGATGTTATCATTTCTAGATCCAGTGTAAATTTGTTTTCCCTCTAAGTCCTAAGACCGTCTACGGAAGGTCTTCACAAAAAACTCGATTTGAACCACAATTTTGATTCACAAATCAAACTACCAACAAAATATCAAAATAAGAAGTTGTTGTAGCTTTCAAAACTGTCACCGGATCGCGTTGATACCGACACCATTCGATAGGTAAATTCAATCCGATGAATAATGTCTAACGCTTAGAGCGTGAAAAGTATTGAGTTTGAATAGAATTGCATTTTAGTGATGACCTTCTGTAGACGGTCTTAGGACTTTAAGGGTTAACTAACGTCTTCACCACTGACCACTTTATGTAAATGGGCGATTCCATATCAAATCGACAAGGTGATTTCACTCTACCTCTCCAATCTTAAATAAAAGTTCGTTTTTAGGTTTTCAAAATTCTAACTTTTTTCCAAAATTTTAAGTGGTTGCTTAATTTGGCGGTATGGAAGAACCTTTTTTAGAAAATATGTGCACTAATGGCGAATTCGCCAATACACAGTTATTAATCAAATTTTATTACTTTTCCAATGAGCCCAAGATTTAAGCCTGAAATACAATATCGCGTCGACAGCAGCAGTAGCAGTAAAACTGTTCGCTTTTTTCTGAATTGTATGTTTACTGCCGCTGCCGTATTGTGAATACTTCTATACAAAATAGTGTATTCTAAAATTTGGAAACAGCTACTGCTTCTGTTGACGCGATATTGTATTTCGGGCTTTACAAAAATCTGAAAACAAAAATTTGTATCATTAAAAAAGTTGCATGATTTTAAAAATTAAGTGGGTGCGATTAATGTGTGCATAAAATTTTATCAAAATTGTGGATCCCGAAGCAATTCCTACCTTTTAGACCATCTCGATTGTTACACCCTCTATACAGGGTGTCCCTGAACAAGACAATAAATCTTCCTCTGTTTAGTGTTGTTCCAATACTAGTACTCGCAAGTACATACTCGATACTTTTTTCCGGGTATTTTGTCCTCGATACCTCTAACGAGTATTTTACTTGGTATCGATCAAATATTTGGTATCGATCAAATATTTGGTATCGATACCAGTTATGCTTCAATTTGACAAAAGTGACAGCACTGCAAGAAACTTAACCCTTTTTGTTTTCTATTGCTGGAAAATGCAACATCGGATAAACACAAATATGTTATTGGAACACAATTTTGAAATGGATCCGTTGTCCCGATCAAAAAAATATAGAAATGTGTTCGTAAAATTACCGAAAAACAATCGATTACTGAAAGTAGTTTTTTTAGGTTTGGTCGAACAAAAGATAATTCTTTTACTGGTTTTTTTTTAAGATACCATTTTTTTTTATCAGAACCATTAAAAGAAACGTTTCAACATTTTAAATTTTTTTAAGAAAAAGTACTCGATACCAAATACTCGATACTTTTATTCTATAATTTTGGAAGTATCGAATTTTCCATTCTATACAAGTAATGAGTAAAAGCATCGATACTTTAGTGGTATCGGACCAACACTACCTCTGGTCGGGAAACGAAAAGTATTGTATATTGGAGGGCGAGCCGCAAATGACCCTGTAAGGAGTTACAGCGTGAATTGTGCGAAAAATGGAAAAAATGTGTTTTCACTGTTTGTTGTCTTACTTCTGAACTACAGCTAGAAGGTCAGAAACAACGGTCTGAAATACGCCAAAATCCGATCAACGTAAATAGCGTAAATTTATTATCAAAGTTAAAAAATTTAATTTTTTGGGCTCAGAGTATTTTGTCCTCGGTCCAAAGACCCCTGCTCCTGTACCTTCTTCTGTAACAGACCCGTCTGTATACCAGGTTATCATTCTTTGGTTTATGTTGTAATTTACATATACACCTTGTCACTTCTTTTTGTTACTAAGTTCTGTTACGAACCTTTTGATGAAGCCAAACTTTGGTGTCATGTCATCTCTTGGTAGTGAGATTTCAATCTTCTTCCGGCTTATGCAACAACCTGACACAACGCTTCCAGCTATACGTGTGTAGTCTCTGAATTTTGGTTAATTCATTGATTTGTTCTACCTACCCTTGTTATCGCTCCATATGCGATCATCTGTCGAACGATTGCAGTATACATCGTAGTATTTTAGGTGTACCGCCCTAGCTTTTCCCAACGATGGTTTGTTCACAGGGTGTAGCTAGGGTTGCCACACAGTCTGGATTCGTCTGGATTGTCCAGATTTTTTGTCATGTGTCCAGAGTCCAGTTTTTCAATAATTTGTCCAGAAAAAATTTTCTCTGATATTTCTCAGTAAAAAAAATAAAATAAGTCAGAAAACCTAATAGCGTTCTCGTTTTTATTATAAAGATAAAGTTTTCTGTCAAATAGTTTTATTTTTTTCAATTACTGCTAATGAGTTTTTGATTTCATAAAAACTGAAATATTTCTGCTTTCAACGTCTTTCAAAACTGACAAATTTACAGGTCTTTTCTGGCGCGAGACAAAAGTTAAAATGTTTGTTGCATGCCAATGAGAAGGTAATAAAGGCGGTTAAAAACTTCTAACCGCGCCAGAATAGACCTGTAAAGGTGTTTTTTTTTCATAATAACCTATGTAATTTAATTGTTTTTTTTTAAGGTGAGGAGGAACCAATGTATTTCCTTGCCTATTGCTATCCAATTCCTACTTTACTATTTCTTAAAAGTATGCCATTAAAATAAAAAAAATGTCCGATTTTTTCTTTGAATGTCCAGTTAAAAACGGAAAAGTCCAGATATTTTTTTTCAAAATCCAGACGAAGATCATTTTGCATGTGGCAACCCTAGGTGTAGCACATTTTGGTGACCCCGACGTACGAACTCTGGCTCGGAGATACCACCAATCCCTCAGCTTAGATTTTGTTCGCGAATTGCAACTAAAGACGACAGTAGCAAATCCGGTTTTTTCTAAAAAGTTTTGGATTTTTCGTTCTAAAAAATGTATTAGTTTTGGAAAATTGCAATATTTTCGCTTTTTGATTAAAACAATACAAACTTTTAACTATGCAAGTAGACACTACACCTGTACCTATACAATACCACTATATGAAACAAGACAAGAAAACTCTTTTAATCTCACAAAACAGATGGACAAATATAAGTCACAGTCACATTAGCCAGGTTTTCTGGCCAAAATACAGTAAACATCAATCCAACTACATATTATCCCTCAACCGAGACGAATGCAGGCTGACGGTGGGAGTGGTGACCGGACACTGTCTTATAGGACATCAAGCTATTAGCAGAGAATGTTAATTATAGAGAAGGTGCATAAGGGAATTTCTGTTAAATTGTGGTTGGAATTTTTGGCCAGATTTTTGAGGAACTTCCAGTCGAACATCGATCAAGTATTTTTTTAAGTTCGACTGGATTTTGATGTTCGGTTCAAACAGAAATGGAAAGAATGAAACCAAAAAAAGTAAGAAAAAAAGAACGCAACCAAAAGGTTTTTTCTAGTTCTCCTTCATGTTTGCGAATTGGTTGGTTTTGAGTTTTTGTTTTGATTATGCTAACCGGTTTTGGGTTTTCTAAGCAATTTGTAATTCTTGTATTTTGGTGATTTTCACAATTCTTGCATTTCAATCATTTTCCCAATTTTATTCAGTTTTGATTTTCATGTTTTTTATTCAATATTTTTATTATTAGCATTGTAAATATATTTCATTTGATACATATTTGCAATACATATGTTTGCATAACTTCATAAGTTCATTGACCTACATTTAATTTTTCCCCTGCTTCTATTGTTTCCTTTTTTTTTGTGTGCACAACAAGGAAAACAAAGATTACTTCAAGATCAACGTCGACGTTGTTTTCATTTTTTTTGCTGAGCTCATTTGTCGGTTTAAAATTGAAATGCACCAAGTACATAGATTTCCTTAAGCACTTAGTGCATTTCAATTTTGAATATACGTATTATACTTAGACAATTTTACTTCTCGCTATTTATTAGCCACGTTGCCGAATTTAATGTTATTTAAATATTTTAATACAGTTTTCTTGTATTAATACATTTCTATTCATAAGGAATAAACAAATTGGGGGAATATGTGAAGAATAGATTTGTCAGTTTTGTAGCGAATATGTAGGATAAAAATGTATATTCAATGTCTATTCAATTCTTGTAAAAATTATAAATAAATGCAATAAAAGGAAATAAACAATATGTTTGAGAATTTACAATACAAGTAGAGTACAGCGTCGGTTTGGAAATTTGTTAAAACAAGATAAAACAATTTAAATTCATTTAAAAGACATTATTGCATTTGAAATACCAGCTGACCGGATTTTAATTATGTATTAATTATGCTTAAAACCTTTGAACACCAGTAGAATAAATTAAATTCGGCAACGTGGCTAATAAATAGCGAGAAGTAAAATTGTCTAAGTATAATACGTATATTCAAAATTGAAATGCACTAAGTGCTTAAGGAAATCTATATACTTGGTGCATTTCAATTTTAAACCGACAAATGAGCTCAGCAAAAAAAAAATGAAAACAGCGTCGACGTTGATCTTGAAGTAATCTTTGTTTTCCTTGTTGTGCACACAAAAAAAAAGGAAACAATAGAAGCAGGGGAAAAATTGAATGTAGGTCAATGAACTTATGAAGTTATGCAAACATATGTATTGCAAATATGTATCAAATGAAATATATTTACAATGCTAATAATAAAAATATTGAATAAAAAACATGAAAATCAAAACTGAATTAAATTGGGAAAATGTTTGCAAGAATTGTGAAAATCACCAAAATACAAGAATTACAAATTGCTTAGAAAACCCAAAACCGGTTAGCATAATCAAAACAAAAACTCAAAACCAACCAATTCGCAAACATGAAGGAGAACTAGAAAATACCACCGCCTTTTGGTTGCGTTCTTTTTTTCTTACTTTTTTTGGTTTCATTCTTTCCATTTCTGTTTGAACCGAACATCAAAATCCAGTCGAACTTAAAAAAATACTTGATCGATGCTCGACTGGAAGTTCCTCAAAAATCTGGCCAAAAATTCCAACCACAATTTAACAGAAATTCCCTTATGCACCTTCTCTATAATTAACATTCTCTGCTATTAGGATGTAACGAACCTGATGAGGAAGAAACACTTGAACAGTTGTTCTGCTACTGCCCCTGCGCTGGCCAGATGCAGACTCAAAATACTAGGAGGGTCCTTCTTTAACTCAATAACGGAGGTGTCCAAACTAAAAATCTCTCAATTGAAGCAATTCGCGATGCAGGCGAAAACTTTCGGATTGGATAATGATCACGAAGGAAGGACTGTAAACTTTGAGTGAACGGAGAGTCGTGGTAACACTGCTGGTCCATAGTGTTACCACGACTCTCCGTCTGCTCTATGTGAGGCAATTAGCCGCCACTCTTTCTTTAATTTTATTTTGAATGCATTTTTAAAAAAACATTTTTGATATCAAAAAGTTTTTTTTTTGTCTGCCAATTACTACAAAACCTAGCAGAGCTGGGAACAAACCGAGTATGTGGTCTTTTTATTTAAGTCTAATTGAAATACGGGGAAATGCTTGCCTTTGATAGTAAAACATCGTAAACATCGTTAGTCCGGCCCGGGTAAATATTAAAAGATCCTGCTTCGTTGCAAAGGTGTCATTTGCATAAACTGATTTATTTGTAATTCAAAATTCAAACAAAGTGGATGTTGTTTTCTGTTCATGTAAACGTAAAATCATTATAACATTATCATTTTCATATTTATAAAGTACAAATAAGCTAATTCCTCAAAATTTAATAAAAAGTTTTTATTTTATTTTTTCACGAAATGCGCAATTTGCAGAGTTCAACAACAACAAAGCAAAATAGAGATGATTTCCTCCTCGTCGCTCATCCAAACTGAAATTCAAAATTTCCCCCGAAGAGATGTTGAATGGAACCGAAATGTTGTATGTTGCAATTAACTGTGTGTGTGTGTGTTTAATTGCAGGAGAAAATTCGAATTTACTGAATGGAATGGCAAACATCCGTTTCCGTCAAAATGGCCGTCGACCTGTGATGGTGTGAGTGGTATGGGTTGCTATTCCCGCATATTGCACATTCGCACATTTTGGTTTTTTTTAAACAATTTTCTACAAAATTTCATGTATTTACAAAACGAGTGAGTTCGTGTGTGTGTGTGGTTTTGTGGATTCTGTGTGCGTGGGTATGTGTGCGAGAGAGAGTGCGTATGTGTGTGTAGGTGAGTGAGAGAGAGAGAGAAAACATGAGTCGGTCACAATTATCACACCGGAAGTAGTTCGCAACCGAAACCGTTATTTTTTTTTTCTTTCGTGGCATGTTAAACAAAATTACAACTAAATACAGTTAACTCTTTCTTTCTTAGCGTTACATCAATTTTATTTAGAATTTCTTTACGCCGCATTTTTCATTGACCGTTGTTTGTGGTTTGTAAATGGATTATTTTTTCGTTTTTCATTTGCGATTGTTCATAATTTAAAATTATTTGTTGCAAGTTATTAAAATTAAAAAAATGAACAACAAAAATATCTTTTAACTTTGTGTTTTGTTTTTTTTTTGTTTTTTTTTTGTAAAATTATAATTTAAATTTTTTTATTTTTTTAAAAAATAATATTATCTTGAAGTTCAATTGCAGTAGTAGTAGCAGAAGTAGTATTTAATTTAATTTAAAATAAATAATATACGAGAGAGAGAGATGAATATAACATCTATGGAGAATGGTGGTGGTGGTTGCTATATGTGCGGATGGTGTGTTTACAGCATATCTGGTCTTTCACACATTTTGGCAAGAAATGCTGCAAGAGACAAATTTTAAGAAGAAAAAATCGGTAATTAGTACATATTTTTTGTCAATTCTCAAGAGATTATTTGGCAAGTGGCCGCAGAGCTTTGTAGAATGTTAAACCTGAAGCTGAAAGTATTATGTATAGGAGCATTCAAGTGCACTCGTACGAAACTCGTATTCTCTTTGGTATATGAAACATACAAGTCTCCTACAGTAGCACTCGAAAACCCCTTAGAAGTTAAAGTCAATTAGAAAAATTATTCGTAAGAAAGCAGAAGAGAGAAGTTTGAGATTATATAGACAAGGCATCGTTCTTCTCAAAAGTAGAGACGTACAGAACTGTGGTAAATGATTAATAATCGGGAATAGAAAAAGAGAACAGCAATAGCGTAATATCACTTTACAATGTTAAGTAAGTACAGTATAGTAGTAAACTTTAAAGTTTTTGGTGATTACAGTTTGATTTGCCGGTTTGATTCCATAGAGGCTTGTAAACAAAACGAAAATTAAGGACTTTTGTGGGAACAAGAGTGACCTTACTCATAAATGGAATGTCCAGAGTTAGTCTGTTTTAATTTAAAACAAATGGATAAGGTCATCCATTAGTAGTAAGATATTAAACTTAATAGTAACGAAATGTGATATCAAAGCGTTAAATACTATCAAGTATGACGGTTATTGAAAAAATAAGTTCATGGAAGCCATTAGATTTTGCGGCTTTTGAACTTTCGAACTTGACGTCTTGGAACCGGTAATTTTAAATAATTTTATTTCTTTGAACGAATTGTATTTTTTGTAGATACGTATCTAATAAGTACATTTTCATAGAATACATACAATAACAAATAACAAGTAAGACAAGTGCATAGTGAGTCTTTACGGGGTTAACAAGCCACTTAACATAAAATTTACTTAACCTTTTAGTGAAGCCTTTAAAATTACAGCAAGAGTTTTTAAAAGAAAGCTTTAGCATTTTTAATTCGATTACAGTTTTTTTCTTTTATTTTTTTCCTAGATTACTTACTGCTTAGTCGAAGACGACGGGATCGCTCATCATCCTCTGGATGAACTCTGTGTGGCCGAAGGTGAATTGTTCATAGACAAACAATCATCACAAAGACAAATAGATTTCGTTTGGACATAGTGCGTAGTGGGGGATTTTTTTTTGTTGTTGTTGGTGTGTGCATTACAAAAAGTACAAAGGAAAGTGCCACAAAAACGATTTGTTGGTGCAGAAATGCAAATTGTGGTGGTGTGGATGTTTTTTGGGGGGATTCATTGTGTGGAGTACATAAAACGTTCATAATAGTGACATGAAATATATGGAAAACAAAAAGAATACAAATATTAATATTTTATAGATGACAATATATTAATTATGTATAATACGATTGATTGTTTCCAAATACAAAGTACAAAATACAAAATAAATATATATTTTTTAAATTATGAAAATGGTTTCAATTTCTACTTACGGGAGTATGGGATCATGCCTTCATCATCCTCGGGGTCCATACAGTCTTCGAAAAGGGTATCGACCTGTTCGTCTTCCAAGGACTCACCTGAAAAAAATGTAAAATGGATTTGGAATTATTAACAACAAATTATTGCAACAAAGACCGAATTTAATAAACAATTTTCCAAAGTCTATTTATAGCACTCGTATACTATACATCTGTATATGTGAAGTATGCGTAGTGTGTATAAATACTTTTTCTTCTGGCTTAGCTTACCCAAAGCGAGGAGGGCGTGTTGCAACTCAGCGAGGAGCATGGTGCCGTTCTCTTCCTTGTCGTACAATTTCAAACATTCAATGAAATCCTCGTAGCAGCCTTGCTCCTTCTGCTTCTTGACGTCAGAGTAGACGGGGAGGAATTCCTCGAAGGTCATCTTTTTCTCGTTGCGCTTCTTGGTGCCGCCCATCTTTTCGATGAGTGCCAAGGTTGGGTTCAAGTTGAGGGCGCGGAGAGCATCACCTAGGTCGACGCAGTCGATACCTTCCTTGCCACTGCCCATGACTTCGAATACGAATTCGATATCTGAAAGTTTTTGGCAAATGCAAATTTATCTGTTAGTCCAATGGCTTGGCAATTGCATTTTCTGTTCGGAATGGAATGATTGGTTTGCAATTGAAAATGGCCATACTCAGTGGCCAGTGAAGAACTCAATCGCTTTCGAATATATAAAAGTCACTCCCAGCTAAATATAATTTTTTTTCTAATTATTCTAACTATTCATTTGACCTTAAGCAAGGGTTGTATGCCAATTTAAGCTTGCCTATAAGCCATCATAAATTATTTTGAAATTTTAATAAAAATCTAATTTCACATCAATCGTATGTAGGTACATATAGTATGAGAAAAAAAACCAGGTCAACCGGGCAACCCTGAATTTCCAAACGCACATTTTCATCATTTCAGCCAGCCTTTATGTTGATATTATGTCACAATTTGAAGTCTGATTGTGACCAATTCAACCTTCAGTTTGACAATCATCCAAATTAACTGAATTAATCTCAATTAATCGATTCCTTAATAGACCGGAAATGGCCATAGCATAAGTGAATCATTTTAATGCAAGTATTTTTAAGGAATTATGAAAGGAAAACGATCGTAACAATTTCCGTGACGCAAACGCTCTCGAAAAACGGGAGCAGAGTAATTTGACACTCGTTTCACATTCGGCCAAAATACACGAAGTCATAATACGAAGCGTGAAGACGAGCAGACGTGGCCGAAAAAAAGAAAAGCGTTTTGCCAAAATTAGACATGCGTTCCTTCACACGAATACGCCGCATTAGTCAATGGCAATGGCGTATACATACTTTTGTTATAGATTTTCTATATACTCGCGTGTTTTTTTTTCATCTGGTGGCTTTTTGTAGTTTTCCGAAGAATATGTTGCTGTTGTTGTTTTGCTAGTGCCTAAACGATCGTTTTGGGTTTTAAAAATAGACCACAAGCGACTATACGACGACGAAATATGTATGCTCATTTTCAGCGAGTGCTGAAGAGATTTTCCGTTTAGGAATTCAGCACTATTTCCCATGTATCCATTCATATAGCGAATGGAACATGCATGTTCACAGATTAATTTTAATAAAATTTAGATTTTGAATTATTCCATTCCATTGATTTGGGCGGAGTCCAGAACATTTTATTTTCAAGAAAAGTATTGGCCAATTCCTCTCTCAACACATTTTGGTTTTATTTTTTCGGCATTATATAAGCATTTGAATTTTCCTTCACTGGTTCACCTTTTTTTTTTTGTTTTACTCGGTCCACTTATTTTATTATTTTTCTTTAGTATTTCACTTCAGTTATTAGTTTGTATATATTTTAGTTAAGGAAATCGTTTAATCCATTTGATTTCCATTGAGTAACCATTTACAGCCAGTAGAGGCTTGTATAACCATTTTCAATTGATGCATTTCTAGGTTAGAGTTTCTTGTATGAAGTAATGTGAAGTAATTTTTTTTCAATTTCCAGTGTGTATTTTTTGTTCAACTTACTTTCAACTTCACGCTTTGGTACATCGGCCTATTTGGGTGGTGTGGGAATAGAAAAGAAAAGAGTATGAAAATTCTGGCAAAAATTGAGTGCAGGAAGTTTTTGAGTGAAGTTTGAATTTCTATTCATTAAATTTTAATTTTTATATCCACTTGTCAATGAATTTGCACCACTTCACTCACCATTTTGAATGTGGGATGAGAAAAATCAACTAACTCGCGGATGAGCTCGGTATCGACTGAACGTTGCTCGTCTACAGCAATTCGGAAAGGTAATTCTGAGGTGGACAAGAAATCGTCAGCTCGAGCAAAAGTTTTTCAGCAATTTTCCGATCTTCACACACGCACACTGCCCCAGCACAGCTTTTACCATGTAGACATGACGAAATCAATTTCAGTGTATGTATCGACCTCACCACTACACTCGCATGCCAATGTAGATCTGAAGATTCTTCGTATTCCAATTTTTCTTTTTTCGTTTTGTTGCCTTTCCCCACCAAATTTACTTTCATCCGAAAATATACACACTTTCAGTGATTTCAGATTTTCCGTCTATTTCGTGTTGTTGCAAAATGTGCTGCTGCTCAGAGCTGGTGTATTTTTTTAAGTTTTCCCCATAGCCATAGAATGGCTGCTATCCCGCCGACCGCTCGACCGATCGACCGACCGCCTGTTGTTGTGGGCCTTCGGGTGCTAGTCTTCTTCTTATTTTTCTTGTGCGGATGGCTCGCATGTTTCTATTTTTAAGTCTTCTGTTCAAAATAATAATAATAATAATCATTTGTGGCATTCCGTGCCGAATAGTGTTGAATATCATTAAAGATTCCGAAGATAATATTATTTTGAGAGATTCTGATTCTGATTGTCGGTGATTTTTTTTGTTTGCTGCGCAATAAACGCCTTTCGTTGGCTGTTCCGCCATATTGTATTCTAGTTGAATAATGGATTTGAATACTTTCAATATTAATTGTTGTTTTTTTTCATTTATTTGCCTATTCGACCCTGATCGCTCTTGGTTGTTGGTTTTGCATGCGTTTGTGATTATTTGCGAATGTATTTGAGAAAAGCTCATAGTTGGCTTGTTGCGAATACATTCAACCAAGTGGATATAGCCACTATGGTGGCAAACTTTGCCGTCATTTTACATGTCATCTGTGTGGAGATTTATGTGTACAGTGTACACTGTACAGGTTCCTCCTAAAAATACAGAATTTTCTGTTCCGTAGTATTCTAGTAATTGGCCTGGCCTCGTAATAAGCAGGCAATTGCGAGTCATCTTAATGGAATGTGCATGTTTAAATACATAAGTGCATATTTATGTATTAAATAAATATGTATATGAGACAATTACTATTTAGAATGGCAAGTTGCACTGCAAGCTTTTAGAATTGTCTAAGTTATGAGGAAGTGAACTGATCACTCTCTTAACAATACCCAACTTGGTATCAAAAATATTGCAATTTCGACCGATTTCAACAATGTTGACTGTTCGGAAAAAGGCGGGTAGATTAGTGGAAATGAGGAACGGAGACAACGGCATATTTTTCGGAGAGGAGAGACAATGATAAGATAAAACACTAACATAGAGGAGCAAAACATTCTGAAATTTAATTTGCATTCGTCAGTAAGGTTTTACTGATAATTAAATTTAGTTTGCATTACCAGTAAATTTTTACTGATTACTGAAAAAAAATTTAAAATTTAAATTTATTAAATATGCACGAAACAATTTAAAATATTATGCAGATATACACCATAAATTGCAAAATATACCCTTAAACATGCTCGAAAAAATTTACAAAACAGTCGAAGTTAATTTTTTTAATAATTTCATTCAAGACATTATTATAAAAACACAGCAAAAGCCTTATTTATATTAACATTTTTTTTAAACTGCCCATTGATGAATTGAGACTGAAATGTTGTTGTTTCACGACTTGAATTGTAATGTTTTGTGACTGGGTTGTTAATGATTTGCGACAGCAACGTTTTTGATTCACACATTTTTTTAATCAAATTTTATCGAAAAATATGTTATTAATTTTTTTTTATTAATTATGCAGGTGTCATGAGAGCTGTCAAAAGCTGTGGCTTATAGAAATGAGCACGTTTGTTTTTTCGGTACATAAAAAATAATATGTATTTTTCTGTGTTTTTTTAAGTTTTATTGCAATTTGAGAATTCATAGAGTACGTAAAAAAAATCTAGAAAAAAATTAATTTCAAATTGACGCTAAACTCGAATCAAATACTTGATTTCTTCGTTACATTTTTTCCTAAAAAGTACCAAAAATTACAACTCTGTTCTATAAGCCACGCAATGACAGCAAATATGCTAAAATTTGGAGAGCAGTCCTCTACTGACACCACCTGGTTCTTGCATCATGGGTTATACCTTAAAATGTACAATCGTACATAAAAAATCAACATCCAAATATTGACACTGTTTCACGTTCTATTTTATAACTGAGCAAAAAAAAAAAAAAAAAACTATCAGAAAAATTATTAAGAAATAGCAAAATATGCCAAAATATGCGCTAAGGTCTGAAATATGAAAATATGATAAAAATTCCCTGCTTAAAAGTACGATTGTAGTTAATAAACAGATTTCATGACAAACGAAATTGTCACCAATCAATCTTCTTTTAGGTTTAGTTTCCAGCTCTCTAGTGATGGCTCAGGTAAACTTTCACTCTGTTACTTGAGATGAAAAGTAGTATAATACCGTAATTATAGGCAGATGACAAATAAAATGAAAGAACCTTAGTTTGTAAATTTTCATCTTTCCGGCGTGTACAACGCCAATTTCAATGATTGACAAAATGTAAAAAAAATTTCGAAGTAATACATTTTATTTATAAAAATGCCTTAAAAATTTTTTTTTTGAGGGCGGGGGCGTTGAATTGTGCCTACAGCGTTAAAATACATAAATCCGGCTCTGGGAGTGCAACAAAATTTTGAATGTTTATAGAACTTTTACTTAGTTTTTGCACATTCCATAAATTATTTAACGAATCTCCCAACTACTTCAGCGGTCACAGTGTTGCCCTCTTGCATTTCCTTGAAAAAATGTTAAATATCACTCATACGCCCAGTTGGTCATTCAACGTTCAGCTGCGCTCAGAAAAACAATCATATTAAATTAACCAACTTTCAATCAATGTTGTGTGTAATGTCTTTCTTCTCCAAACTGAGATCAAGCTCGAGAATAATCGAAATCCGACAAAAACTAAGGGGAGCTCCCGTACAATATGCCAAAAAAAAAGGAAATTTTTGTATGTCCGACCAGCTAAGGCCGTATAGTACTTATTGTGTGGCCGAAGATAGTTCACTCTAAAGTTTAAATTATTTTTTGTTTTGCGTGTAAAATATTTGCATGGTAATACATATGGCATCATGTTGAAAACATGACAATTTCTCTGAGTGCGCAATTGTGTTAAATGCCGTAAGCCGCTATGTCCAATAGAATACGAGTTGTTGACCGAAATCTTTCGAGGTCAATTTAAGCCTCTCTTACTGTAGTCCCATCCCGGGCCGACTTTTCCAAAACTGTTGCACTGTGTTATGAAATAAAAAATATCAAATGCATATAATAAAATACTTTAAGAACCTCTGAGAACATCATCTAGTCGCTCACACAAGTATATTTGAATAACCTAGGCATTTGTGTATGTACTGCCTACACACGCCCAAGCTTTTTCCGTTTGCACTCACATCACATGGGGAACTGATCACCCACGAAAACAATTCGAACGGGCCAAAACACACACTTGCATGCGCTAGCTGCGATCAAAATAAGCGAATGTATTTTGACGTGTTTCGTTTTTTACGTTTAGGAAATTTTGACTAAGTCTGGAAACGGAGTGATAACATTTTTCCATACTACAGCAGCGAACCAAGAAGAAGAAGAGTAAATCAGATACTTTCGTATATGTTTTGTTATTTAGAACTTTGTTGTGGTTGATGTTGTTGTTGCTATTGATCTATTTTTAAGAACTATGACACAGATCCGAATTCTTCATGACTCTTCTACATCGAAGCAAAACAGCACAAAAAAGCATTTCAAAGAAAAGACCGGTAGGTGGTGAGAAAAAGCTTTTGACTTAAGTTTTCTTATAGTATAAAGAATTTTAGGCCAAAGCAAATTTGGTATTTTCTAAAGCAAAAGGAAATGCTAAAAAAGATTGAGGGGCTAATGGGGAGGTGTATTGCGCAGGTAGCATTTAAAATAAACAATTTAAAAAAGAATACGTCTTGAAAATTCTGTAAATGGCTTTGGTGTAATGCCAATAAACTGTTGTTGTATTTAAAGCCAATTTTACTGTTGAGGGGATAGATTATTTGCGTAGATTAATTCTGTTTGGAATTAGTTGGTTTTACTTGTAACTTTCTGTGCAATTGTTTGATTTTTAGAAATTTCCTTTGTTAAACACTTCGACTCCACCATGTATGTACATCATCTTGTGTCTCTGACATCTCTCAGTGTCCTTGGACTAATTTCGTTCATTCATGAACAATTGTCTGCAACTTGCCGGCACAATTTGGTCATCAGCTGTTTGTAAAATCCTTATTGTAAGAAATACAATTTCATGAATGGAATGCCAGAGAGAGAGAGATCCTGAATGAAACCTGTTGATGCCGGGGGCAATCTGCAGTACGCAGCCTCCAATACTTTACAGTTTTTATTTTGATTACACTTTTATTGTGACCTACCTTAGGTAATGTTTATTTCGTGCACTTACTTTCATCATAGAAATCAGCTGATTTTTCCAACACCGACTTCTGCGCAGTGACTTTGTTTTTTAGCGCCCAAATGGACCGCTTTTCATCTACATAATTGAAGCATATGTTATGGAATACACTTGGTCACTCTCTTAAATGTCGAATTTCTAGAGATTTAATACACAATTGTAGCTACATTTCCTAATAATCATATCATAACAAACTAAAACCTTCAATATCCTTTAAATTTTGTTTTTTTAAACTACATTTTATATTTAGAAAATATACATTTAGTTGAAACAACAATGTGTTCTTGATTGCAAACGCTCAGTAGCTCCAATTAATTTCAATTTCCATTTCCTTTACGGGCAAGCGCCACACTTGATAAAAGAAAATTTATGTGCCCATCAGAGTTTGTTTACATTGATACTAAGTATGGCAAAATCCACCCCCAGCTTGTTTCAATAGAATGCTCCACTATAGAGAATGGGCAGAGGCGTCATGCTTTAGTTATGGTGAAGGTACACAATCTGTTGTCATATTTTAATTTGCCAAATATACCCCGAAGCTGATTAAAGTAGCAAAAAGAATATTTGTTTGGGACACTTATGGGATATGTGAATTGTGGATAATTTGAGTTCGATGGCCACGTGTAGTAATTCTTTTTTTGCTCCGAAAAATTTTTTTAGTAGAAATAGAAAAAATTTTATTTAATTTAATTAGAGAAAAACTTCCAATTTTTTTTTTTTTAATTTCATTATTTAAAAAAATTTTTTTTAGTAAAAAATAGAAAAAAATTGCAAATAGTTGTTTTAAATTTTTAAAATTTACCAAAAAAAATGTATAATATTTTTTTTTTTAAAAAAAGAGTTTTTATTTTTTTGTTGGAAAATTTTTTTTTTAAGTAACAATATTTGTGTCTTTTTAATACCTACCTATTCAAATTTTTTGGTAATTGTTTTTACCGACGTCTCTGAGATGTCGATTGCGTATACGTCATCTCTATCAGCGTTCAACCCTCGCTAAATGCTTTTCGCCGAATACCAACAGTTGAGACGCCTCAACTACCGAACGCGCAATGTTTCAATTTGTTATCTTTGATAAAGTATAGAGTTTGTACAGGGTAAGGCAGGTAAAAGGATTCAGAAGAGAACTTGTTCAGTACAAACATTCTAAAAACCCGAGTTTTTTCAAAGTAGGAATTTACTAATTTTAAAGTAGATTTAGATATTAATTAGTATAAATTATATATATTTAGAACATTTAAGCATCAAAAGACAATTTAAAAAAAATCACAATGTGCAATCGTCTACTACTAAGAAAACCGATATAATAAGTGAATTTCGATATACATAATCGCTTGTAGATTCGATGTAATATGTAGAAAGTGTGACATTACAGCAGGGAATAGGTACACTCTATGCATGCCAATGATACAAGATTTCAGAAGTATAATAGGTCCAGCCCACATAGGGTCAGTTCATCAAATTGTCCTGAGTATTTATAAGACCTATGAGAAAAATAAACTTTTCCTTTCACACCGAAGCTGAGCAAATGTATCCTTTACCTCGCCACACATTCAACCGACCACATCCTGTATACGCATTGGCCCCATTCGCCAAGCGACACTCGTCATTTGTCGTTTTTCTCCTGGCCGCAATACTTAGTTGCATCCGAACCTCAGACCGTGCCGTGTTGGCTGCTCCACAAATCACGGTAAGTAAAGCCAGCAAAATGTGTATTTCTTTCAAAAAAAAATCACAATTCAATTGTGAGAAAATTGCTGAAATCTTTGCAAAAGAAACAAACTAGAACGATGCAATTGTGAAATGAATTAATTGCACAAGCGAAAAAGTGTCACAGCAGCGAGGACAAACCCTTTATTTTTCTTCCAACCAACAAAGGAGCATTTTTATTGCCTGGGTGCGGCACCACACGAACCCGTAAAGTCATAAAAAGACAAAGAAATGTTAATGAAATTACGAAAACAATTAGTGGCTGGGACGAATTGCCAAGCGATAAGATAATACTCGATTGCAAAGCATTTGTGGTCGAATTTTTTGGAAATGAAAATTTTTATTGATTATATAACGATGGAAAATTTTTCACAAATATAGTGGCTCCATCTATCACCAGATACAGAGGATACCAGATTTTGTGTCTACACTCAGAGCCGAAGATGAGGAGTCTGCGTGCTCAGCATGCAGAGTAGTTCATATGCGAATCAGCTGTTTCATCTCGGTCGCCAGCTGAAATTGGTGTTTGTTTACCTTTCCAAGGGTCGATGAGCGAAGGCGAGAAAATCCTTCAAGATTGACCGACTTTGTACAAACATTGTCTCTGTTTTGATTGCTTACGTTCCTCGCCATAACAGCCTGCACGCAACCACTTGTTGCCGCCTTCAGTTTTGCATTTCAAATGACTTAACTGGAGGGTGATGGTGTACAGCGTTTTATGAATGAAACATTTTGTGTATGTGTCCTTAGCGGTTAATGGGTTTGCGTGTCATGTCGCAGATGTTTATCGTGTGCTTAACATGCTTGAGATTAATGACTGCTACGGTGCGCACAATTAATTTTCCGTAAACTCTCATTCCATTTGCAGATCCAAAGCGATGTCAGCTATCACAATTGAAGAGACTTTCCAGCTTTTCTAATTTGATTATTTCGAGCCTCGCAACGTGTAGGGTCTCCTTCGCACCAAAATGGTGACAACCACAACGAACAATAACGTCCAGCATACCACAAACAACAACGATGACTTTGACATCGATCAGGATGATGGCATGCAAGACTTGGGTTTGCCCGTTCCGGTGCAAACGTTTCTCTGGCGTCAAATCGCCCCCTTCATAAGACCGAAATTGGGCAAACTGCACGAAGCCAGCTGTATGGTGAGTGTGTTGGCCTATACAAACCAAGAATCATTTCACCTTTCACCTATGCTGCATATAAATTCGCTATGAGTAAAAAGAAAACAAGAACAAATTCAGAAAATTCGAATTTGTAAAACTTACAAGAAATACCTAAAAATCAGGAATTTTTGTAAATACTGAACGGAAAAAGCACAATATTTCAAATGCTGTAAATAAAGCTATAAGTGTTGCAAACTCAAAACAGATGTCAACTAGAAAATACAAAAAATTGTTATCAATAATAGTCCAACGATAATAACTGGCTCAATTCGGATTCGAAGAACGTGGCTGATAAATTTTAAGAAGTTACTATCGTTTGGCCAGAAGGACACCACCTACCATAATTGAAGGTCTAAATACAAAAAAATGGGATAAATATCTCTGCACAGTGGGGTGGGGCAAAAAAGAACTTTTTCGCTAATAGACTTTTAGTGTAGTTCAACAGTTCCGTATTTGCATTCCAATCCGCGGAAAAATAATGAAAAAATCAATCTCCAGTCCGCAAACAAACGTTTTTGCGTAAAATTAATAAAAAATTTGGGTGGGCCACCTACAAATTGGTATTATTGCCCTAAGGAGTAGGTTACCGGGGGAACCAATAAGTGGGGGCAACCAACAATTCCTCTATTTTTCTCATTCTTAGCCATAAGGCTACCACAGGAAGTAGATAATTGAATAATTGATCGGATCAGTTCCATTTTAATTATTATTTAGATATCGACTTTCAGTGGACAAATGATGAATGGGATTGTTAGATTAATGTATTTTCCATCATATTGCATTACCAAAATCCTTAAATGTTCATAGTTTTTTTTTTCCTTTTTTTTTTTGTGTAATTTAATCAGTTTGAAAAATCGTTGGACTTTATCATACTCGTATTTTCTTTATTCGGAACCTCATTAAATTTATTTAATTTGTGTTTTGTCGGACTGTAATCGAAGTTTCATAATGCAAATTTTTTGATTTTTTCATTATACAGTCGAACTTCTCTATAGTTAACATCTATATAATGAAGTTTCTATAAAACTAGAGAGTGGACTATCTTCGACAATGCCGAAGCTTAAATACCCCCACACAGTAGAGTTTAGAAATACCTCAACATAAAAAATTTGGTCTCACGACCCAATTTTGAGCCATTTATATGTGGTTTTGGAAGCTTGGACCATGTCGAAAATACATTTTTTTTCATTATATGGGAGCCACGCCCAGTTTTTGTCCGGTTTGGCTGATTCTCGAACTTACTTTTGAAGTCAAAAACATGTTTCCAAAAGTTTCAAGTCGATATCTCCAAAACTGCGACCGCTATCGTGCGGACAGACATACGGTCACTCGTACAGACGGACAAACAGAAGGACATGGCTAAATCGACTCCGGCGGTGATGCTGACCAAGAATATAAATACTTTTACGTACCGGACACGGCTCCTTATGGGCGTTACAAACATTGTGTCAAAGTTAGTATACCCTGCCACAGTGTGTATGGGGGTATAATGAAGTGATTTTCTGGTCCCGTGCGAATTCCTTATAGGGAAGTTCGACTGTATTTCCGTTCATTACAAAGTTTTAGTCCCAACCTACTGCACAAATGAGTTTGTCAAATAGAATAAGAAATTCGACTTTCCTTTATTAATTTTTCATTATTTCTAATAAGAAAGTGGTGACCAGATAAAGTCACACAATCGCTGCCATTGATGAAGCATATTACTTCTCTCTCAGTCAGCCTCACGGGAAAATTTAAAAATAAATGTATATTGTTTGATTAAATTGGTTGAGTCATGGTGCTTTTATCACCTGAAGATGTCACAGTCTCTGATATACTATTCTATATTTATCCTTCATCAAATGGTTCAGAACAGCATCATAGTGGGTGGTGTCCTCGCATAAATCACTCAAATTCGAACAAAATTCAGAATACAAAATTTCTTCAAAACAATACTTTCCATACTTAAACTGCTTCAATTCACTTTGACAACATTTCACCAAATCAGATCCAACTAAATTAATTTTATAAAAAAAAGAATTGAAATCACAACAACAGCTTCTTTGCATATGAGAATTTTGTAGGCATTTAATATTTATCCTTAGGCTACAATTAATCTTAAGTAAATGTTTAAAATGTTTTTGTCCGCATTTGTTCTTTTCGTATTCTTTTTTGTATAATCAATTGCTTACACACACAAATATGTACAAACAAAAATTAACAACCAAAAAACAATTAAAATTAAATCAACGCTAATTTAAATACTGAAATACATGTGAAAATTGATGTAGTATTGTCAACATGCACCAGGACACTATGTAAGTTGCAAATGGAGTTCAAATGAATGAAGTTAACCCTTTTTGGTTTTTTTTATTACTTATATTTTAAATGATTTCGTTTGACCTGTAGATTTATAGAAGCTGGAATATTATTTTAATTCTTTTGAAATATTTATTATATTCATTTGGATAATACATATCTGTATACCTTCAGATCCATAATTCAATAGATCTAACTTCAGAAAAAAAACCCAAAACTGAAGAAAATACTTCTACATGAGGAGACTTATGAATACACAATAAGCTAAATCTCAACTAGTGAGAAAGAGCTTTTAAAAAATAATTATTTTTTGTCACTACGGCTCTCGGGGGATCTTGGTCGAACTTCTGCAACTTCGAAATTGTTTCTGTGAGTTGCAGGGGCCCAACTGTTTAGGGCCGTTTTCGGACGACAAGTGTGGTATCTTCAGGGCAAATTGCACTCTCGGAGTTTGCCATTGCTTGATGGTAATGCCATACTCAAAAAACTTGGTTGGTTTCCCTCCGAGCTCGAGTGGATCTCTACATCGCCCCGTTGTAAGTCAGATGTGCTACTACTGCGCTACGACCACCCCTGCTACAGGCCAGTTTATATAGGTACGCTGATTTCTAATGTGAATTTGAAATTTCCAAATTCAAAATGGCAAATCCAATATGGCGTCTGAAATTTCAAGATTTCAGACTATGACTTGAAGCTGTAATTCGGTGCAACTTTTGACATGTATTTTTTGCATGTCGCGTATACTAAAAGGGAATTATATTTTGGGAAGATATACAATTTATCGTATTCGTATCTTCTTGAGCAAAAATATGATAAGCACATACAACATTTTTACATTATTACAGTATAAAGTATGTATGTACATCGTGGATTCTTTGTCGATTGTAATCCTGTGTATCTTACATCAAACTATCTATTAAGGCCAAATAAATGTATGCCTACTTCAATCTGAAGTAGTATTTCCTCGCCTATTTTACATTCTCTCAACTTTATGTTCTCCTTTATAACTTTGTAAATATTCTTTGGTGTGTATTTACTTTCTTTCTCGATGTGTGAGTACTTACCACTTTTGTGTTGTTGTCTTTAAATTTGAATTTGTGTTCATATGTAGATTACTTAGTTTTAAATACGTAGCAGTTAAATGCCAAATACAGATTGACCAAATCAACTAATTTTACTTTTATTTTTTTGCACAAAATTTCTTTTGATTTTCAATTCGGAATTGCAAACAAACAGGAATCGAAGGAAGCATGCAAGGTATACAAAATTATATAAACAAATTTTATTGAAAACATACATTTGGCTTAAGGTTATGTGTTAACTGGTGTATTTTCAACAAAAGTTCAAAACAGCACGTTTGTAAAATGTTATGAAACCATGCACAACAGACAAGAAATACGAACATTTTTATAATAATTTTACAATTTACGTTCAACACATAACCTCACAATCCACACTGTCATTCCAATGCCATCATTTTATGTCGACAATTTAATTGCCAATTTCCACTCAAGTCCTTTGAAAAAGTGCTGGTGCAAAATATACAATTTGGATTGTCGCCACCGCTGACCAAAGCTTTGGGCGCCATACCAAGATGGCGGCTGCTGCAAGCGGCCCTGCCTCATGTGATGCATTGCGTGGCAGCACTACTACACAATCGGGTGAAAGACATGCAGGCTATCGGCGCTGTGGAGACGAAGCTGCTCTATACGATGCAGTGGATATTGCTGTATGCCGCTGAGGAATGTGCGGACGACGAGGGACACGAAGAGATTTTGGGCGAAGCTGAAACTAAAATAAAGTCCATGGAGCAGTATTTGTTCTCAGTGCCCACAATAGCGGTTAGTTCTGTGGGCACAGCCAAAAAGACGGCCCTCTCATAGTAAATTTCGTTTCAAAATGCATTCCAGCTCTTTGTCTACCTCTTTGCTCCCATCATACATCACTTGAAGGAGTCAGACTTTCAAAATTTCCGCTTGGAGAACGGCATCAAGCTATGGCAGGGCATGTGGGATAATCGCGCCCCCGGAGCTCCGTGCTTCACAGCGCCAGTGAAACCCAAAGCACGAAATCTACTTTGTGCTCCTACTCCCAAGGGTTCCACCGATGTCTTCGCAGGACGTGAGTTCCAACCTTCTATATATAAAGACAAAATCTATTTGGTTTTTTTTTTCAATACCAGGCAAACATTCGCTCAGCGCCGAGGCGATGTCACCTAAAGCTGACTCCCCGCAGAGTGGCATTTCCGAGTATAACAAACAAGATGAGGAGGTGAGTTGTTGATGGCCTTTCCCCCTCTTGCTTTCCCGTCTAATCTCACCATAACTAAATAATTCCCAGAGCTCTTGGGTATCATCGCCCAAAGAATTCGCCTTTCCCGAGACCATACCCGAAGAAGCATCCAGCGTCGAAGACGAACGTGTTGTTATCTTTCGTTTGCCCTCGGTGCCTCATTTAATGGACAATTCATTTTTTACCGTAATTCATCACAACCTAACTGAATTGTCCGATTCGTACACACTCTCAATCACAATCCATTTCAGGCGGACGCCAGTCTCCTGCAGCAGTCACAGAGTCGACGCGGCAGTCGCCAGTCAGTACACTCGAGAGACAAAGATAAACCGTCCACCAAATTCGAATTCGATCAGCAGGAACTAATGCGTGGAGCGTCCATGAAAGAGAAACGCAGTGCCTCTGTGGAGAAGGAAACGGAATCCGAACGATCGGACAGCATGAAGGCAGATGTATCGGCGGCCACATTTCTGGATGTGGCCGTCCTGCGTTGCCTATTCGTTTCGCACTGGCAGGAGGAGGGCATATTCTGGAGCCTGCAATATTTATATAACCGGTAAATTATGACCTGAGGTCACGTACATCAATTTTAATTGATTTCTACACAGTTTAAGTGAAATTGGTGAAGAGGCGGCCATAACGCTCAATCAGCCACGCAAACGCTCCAACTCCTTGCCCATACCACAAATCGAAATATCCTTGTATCAGGGTCCGGGCAGTCGCGACAGTCCAGGCAGTTCGATGGCAAAGGACTACATCGAGATACCCGAACCATCCATAACAGCGTGCTTAGTTGGTAAATATACAATTCAAATAATCTTCGAACCTTCTTCTCATATGTTTTTTCAATTCACAGAAGAGTCCAGTCCCACGGCCGAGCGACGCGGTAGCGAAAAGAAGAAACGTGTGAAAATGGCGGACCTACGCGCCTTTGTCGAAACGAAAATGTTCTCGAAATCCGAGAAAAATCTGGAAAAAGTAGGGCTAGATACAAGTTCTGCTAATGGCAAGAGCCCACTGCAACATGCAGTAAGATTGAATTTAATTTTTTTTGCGAAATATTCGCCTTCGCACTTGTTTGTTCATTGCTAAATTGTTGTTGTTTAACACCAAGCAGTGCACTGAAAACTCCCTCTCCATTTTTCAATGAAATTCAATAGCTTTAATTGCATTTCACGTATGTACCCCCTCTCCCAATTTTTAAAGTTCAATGTTTATTGTGATTAGTGTTAATTCTCTTAATTACATAATTGTTCAAAGTGGAAACTGTTCTTTTGTACATTATTAGGTAACATGTATTTAGCTAATATTTATTTTTTTAATGTTTAAGGAATATCATCACAGTTTGGATACCGGCGAAAAGAAGCTTTCACGTTCAGCTTCCATGATCACACGTGAACCCTCCAGCAATCTGATTAAGGGCAAATCCATGCCCAGTTTGAGGTGAGAATTCGATTGTTTTTATTGAAATTTATAAGTATTTTATTGACAAAAAACACATTTCAACAAAGTCCGAAAACTACTTAATTTGCTCTAAGTAAATACCAAGTTGTATTAGATATTAGTATTAGGTCAGAATGGACAAGCGGAGAATATCTTGAGTTCTCTAAAGTTGCATATTGGGGTCTATAAAAAACGGTTTAAATTTCTTTCCGATCGAAGTATACAATATTTTGCCTCCGCAACGCAGTTGAAGTTTTTTTGAATGCAAACTAGTGTATAAACTACGTACGTTAGAGAGAAACATTACTTAATGCGACACATAGCGTCTGTTAAAACTTGTGTTTTTTGGTCCATACAACTGTTAACTTGTTTTGAGTCCGAAATGTGAGACGGGTTGCCGATATCGGATCGCTCTATTGGCACCAGGCCCTCTGGGGGAGGTTTTATCCAAATTTGATTTTTTCAAAACTTAATTTTACATTTGTAAAAAAATTGTTGCTGTTCCCTCTTAAATTACCCATGGTATATTTTATAACACCGACACATACACAGTCCCGAGAAAAACCTATATATTGTAACGTTGCTTATGCTGAGGTAAGGACTCGTCGGATGTCCAGGGCTTCGTACACAGAAAAATTTATTATTTCGCAGAGATTTCGTTAAATTCAAACAGAAATTTTATTTAATAACAATATATATAAGTAAAAGTTACAGATTTTCAGGGTTTTGGGCGAACAGCGGTGTTGTTGTAGTCGTGGATAGGCGTTGCAGCTTCTCGTTGACTCGGATGACGGAAGATATCGATGGACGGATGCTAATTGGAGACCAGGATCGCGTGTGATTGATATTGGTGCAGGAGACGATGCGTAATGATGGGCGATAGATTTTGGTTTGTGTTATGCTAGTGTGTAGTCGTTGTGTGCGTGATACGACCGTGTTACGTGCGCGATACGTGCGCGATACGTGCGTGATACGACCGTGTTACGTGCGCGATACGTGCGCGATACGTGCGTGATACGAGCGTGTTACGTGCGTGAGTTAAAGTAGGACTTGAATCTGTGATACGTGAACGAGGCTAGTACGAACGCAGGCGTAGCAAGGTGTGACTCGTGGGCGTAGCTGAGCGTGAACGGATATGAACGCGTAGGAGCTTGAACGTCCAACGTGACGTGTAAAAATGGAACCCGTGGGGGGGATTTGGCGTCGCAGACCCGATGGCGGGGAAATTCAACCGCTCTCTCGGAGAATCGATGCGTCGTAAAACTTGAGGTTTCAGGAAGGGCGGCTTCTTGCGCTCTGCCTCTGAATGATGCTTTGAACTTGACTTGATGGGGGCACTCGCCGTGCCGGTTGATAATTGGAACTTGGAAAGACTATGTGACGTGCTTGTCCTGGTGGTTCACTTGCTCGCTCGTGTTCACGACCTTTGCTGTGCCTCTGCTTCGTATTTCTGAAACTGATTCGGAATCCGCGAGAAATGAGACCGAATCAGAGTCGTTCGCTATTTTAATAGTCCTCTTTTTCAACAATGACCATTGGTGAGCTGTAGCATCGATTTCTGTCGCTGGCCGTGGTGATTTGTTGCGTTGTTCGTTGTGTTGGTCTATTCTCGCCACTCGTTGCCGTCTCTTTTCTTCTGGTAGGTTGTCTATGCGAGTTGCTGAATTTAATAATCTATCGTTTGAAGTTTTGCCTGGGGTTACCCTTTTCCGCTGTTCGCCCAAACTACATACTAAATTAAATTCATACTTATTTTATGGTACATTTCCTTTTAGTTTATGTATTTAGTTTTAGTACTATTTGGTATTGATTAACTAGCTAGTTCTTTCATATTTTTTTCTTCATTATTTTCTAGCTGCATTGATATTCTTAAATGCTAGGATTTTAATTCATAAAGACCCAAAAAGAGATAAAGGAAAATAAATTATAAATAAAAATCAAAATAGAGTGCTTCATGTATTCATATTTGAGAATGTGAGGACCCATATTTTAGGGTCGTCACACCCCCCCCTTACTTTACCGGACGATGAATGCTGATCACTTGGTGGTCGCGATTGATGCGCACCAGGTACTCCATGGCTCCCTGCCTGATCATAAAGCGTCTTCGCTGTCCCCGGGCGAGTGTGGCCAGAGTTCGCTGGACTGTTTGTAGTACTTCTACTGGGCATGCTGCGTTGATGGAAAGGTTTAAAATTTCAAATTGATGTATATATATTTTCTTTTTCTTTTTTTTTTTAAATGGCAGGTATTCTCCTCTGCCGCTACTGTCGACCCCGCATTCCCTATACTATACCTGCGTCGCTGCCTCTGTCTCCACCACATTACCCCTTTCTTTAAACTCACGCAGCTCGCCGATGTGGGCCGTGCGCACTTGTCCATCACACTGCCTTTTCACTTTGACTATTACCGGTGACGTGAAATCCACTACTTGGTATGGCCCATCATACTTGGGCGCCAGTTTCGCCGCGAATCCCTCGATCGCTTTTGATAAGTGGTGCTGCTTTACTAACACCATTTGCCCTACCTGGGGTTGCCACTGTCGCCGTCTCAGGTTATAATGTCTAGCTTGATCCTGTGCCGCCCTCTCCAGGTTCCGATGTACTAAGCTAAAAACTTCCCGTAGCTTGTCTCCTCGTTCTACCGGCGTCTGCACTGCTTGTCCTGTTCCTATTGTGGCCTCGTCATATAGTGATTTAGGTAATCTTGGCTCTCGGCCTTGAATCAAAAATGCGGGGCTGTAACCTGTAGTCTCCGATACTCCGGTGTTTATTGCCAGCATCACCTCGGGGAGGAGTTCATCCCATTTTCGTTGGTCAGTTTTGGCCAGCTGTGCCACCATTGTCTTTATGGTTCGATTTGAGCGTTCCGTTGCGTTTTCTTGGGGTGTGTAGGGTGCCGTAAACTGGTGCCTCACTCCAAGATCTCGCAAAAACCCTTTGAACGCCTTACTGGTGAACTGCGTGCCATTGTCAGTGACCATGACTTTTGGTACGCCGAACCGTGCCAAAATCCTTTCTCGGAACGCCTTCCGCAAGGTATCGGTTGTCGCCCTTCGCATGGGGACGATTTCGACCCATTTTGAGAATTTATCCACAAATACACATAGCATAGTATTTCCATGAGTAGACCGCGGTAATGGTCCCACGAAATCCGCGCACAGAATGGCCCACGGCTCCTCTGCTATCTGGGTCAGCATTTTCCCTGCCGGCTTTTGTTGTTCGGGTTTGTATTTCTGGCAGCTTTCGCAGCTCCGAATGTACTTTCCTACCTCGCGGAACATACCCGGCCAGTAGTACCGATTTGCTAGTCGTGCTATAGTTTTCCTGATTCCTAGGTGTCCTGCTGTCGGATCGTCGTGATTTTCGGCCAGGACGCGTTTCCGCAAATGGGTGCCGACACACAGCTTCCATGGTGCGCAGTCCTCATCCCCTACTCGGCGGGGAATGTGGCGGTACAATTGCTCCCCTTGTAACGTGTAATCTGCGAATTTCTCCGGGTTCTTGATGACTTCCGCCTTACGCTTTTCCAACCAGGCACACGTTTGATTTTCCTCTGGCATTGTTGTTGCGGATAAGAGAACATCCCGGGGTTGTCGTGACAGCGCGTCTGCTACCACGTTGAGGGCACCTTTCCTATAAGTTATGGTATACCTGTACTGTTGGAGTTCGAGCGCCCACCGCGCGATCCTGCCCGACGGACTCTCAATGGAATTCAGCCATTTTAGTGATAGATGGTCCGTGACTATGGTGAATTCGTAGCCTTCTAAATACTCCCTCATCTTTCGCACGCCCCAGACGATCGCGAGACACTCCTTCTCGGTTGGTGAATAGTTTATTTCCGCCGCTGCCAGTCGTCTGCTTGCATATGCCACCACTCTTTCCTGGCCTTCGATGTTCTGCGTCAACACGGCTCCCAACCCCTGGTCGCTCGCATCTGTTTGTAGTGTAAACCTTTCTGTGAAATCTGGACAAATTAATACCGGGGCTTCCGTGAGTCGTTGCTTCAGTTGATCGAATGCATTCTGTTGTTCCGGTTCCCATTTCCATCGCCGACTTTTTTTTAACAGGGAGGTGAGTGGCTGCACTATTTTGGAGAAGTCGGGAACAAATCGTCGGTACCACGAGGCTATCCCCAAGCATCGGCGCAGCTCCCGCAGATTAGTTGGCGGTTTCAGCTCTTGAATAGCTGAGATTTTCTCCGGGTCGGTGTGTATTCCTTCTGACGTGACCATGTGCCCCAAGTACCTAATCTCCTTCTTAAAAAATTCGCATTTTTCGGTGTTGATTTTCAAATTTGCTGCCCGCAGTCGGCGGAAAACCTCCCTTAAGTTATCCATGTGTTCCTCCAATGAAGCTCCAGTCACGATTATGTCGTCCAGATAAGCGAAAGCGTGTGGCTCCATCTCGGGCCCGATGATTCCATCCAGAGCACGTTGGAACGTTGCTGGGGCCGAGTGTAGGCCGAACGGCATGACACACCACTGGTACAATCCCCGTCCAGGCACAGTGAATGCGGTGTATTGCTTACTCTCTGATGACATTGGTATCTGCCAATACCCGTTCTTGAGGTCCAGCGTACTGATGACTTTCGCGTTCCGTAATCTATCTAAAATATGCTGGATACGTGGCAGCGGGTATGCATCTGGTACAGACTTCGCGTTCAGCTGCCTGTAGTCGACGCATAGCCTCCATTTCCCATTTTTCTTTCTTACCAATACAATGGGAGCGCTATGTGGGCTTCGGGCAGGCTCAATGCATCCTTGCTCGAGAAGTTCGTCGATCTGGGCGTTGATTATGCCCATCATGGCCGGGTTCTTTGGAAAATAGCGCTGCTTGATCGGCGCCTCATCCCGCATTATGATCTTGTGGCTAGTTATGTCGGTCGTCCCCTGTAATGTTGCAAACTGCGGCAATTCCTCTTCCAGAAATTTATTTATTAATTCCTGCTGCGTGTCCATGTCCTGCCGGCTTCCGTTTTCAGTTGCTATTGGTGCTTGACTCGTTTCTCGTTGGCCCGCGCTGTATTGGACTGATTCCGTGTGTGTTGTTATCCTGGTGTCGGCGTCTCCCGCCGGGTGTATCCCCTGTATATTTCCTATTTGTGTTAATTCCTCGCGTGCAATCTTGGCTATCTCTTGTTTTCCTTGTATGATTCTCCTCCGTGTACTCCTTTTGCATGATTTCCTCTTGCGTGCAACTATCCTCTGTGGCTTCTCTGATGTGATTTCCGGCTGCGTAGCCTCCTTGTGTGCAGCGTCGCCTGCTGCCTGTATAATTCCCTGGGGTGTATCTGCTTCCTGCGTTACCTCTTGCTGGTTATCGTTGGCCATTTTCCGTTCGAATTCCGCCAGGCCTTTGTATCCATCTTCTTTGAGTGTTCGGGCGTCCTCTACTGCTGGCTGAAGTGTGATGGAGCAGTCGCCCAGCGTGAGGGTGGCGTGGAGCCGTCCTAAAAAGTCCATACCTAGAATACAATTGTCTGTTGCATTTGGCAACAGTAGTAATGGCATTCGACATTTCCGATTCCCTATGGATATTTCTAATACCATGGCCTCCTCGATGGTCACGACTGAATCGTCAGCCAGTCGTATGGCGGTCCACACTGGTACTAAATTGTCCGCTGTGCAGAACTGGCGGGCCCATTCCCGGCATAGAAAGCTCCTAGTTGCTCCTGTGTCGATTGTTGCCGTGACTTCCTCTCCATCCAGAGCAATGGTGGCGGAGATACGGCGGCCATCACTTTCTAATGTTCGCGTTGCGGGGGGTGTTCGGTGGAAGGGGCGCCGGTAGCCTCCCGCTCTCGGCCGGGCCCATCGCCGTTTCCCGCGCGTCGCCTGCAGCATTCAATTGTCCTGATTCCTCGAGCTCCACAGTCCCAGCAATGGAGTACCACCGCGTTATTGCATCGATCAGCAAAATGACCTACCTCGTCGCAGCGATGGCAGGTGCGTCTCGCGGGTGGAGTAGGATGTGCTGACTGGACCAATCGATGTCTTTCCTCTGGTGCCTCCGTGTCGAGACGTAGCCCCTCCATGTCCTGTGCCAGTGCTAATAATTCATCCAGCGTCTGAAAATCCTTTCTCTTAATATACCAGCGGTAATCGATGTGACAATTTCGGAAAATCCGGTCCAGCTTCTCCTGCTCGGTATAGCTTGCATGCCGCATCATGTCCTGCAGCGAGATCACGTAATCCTTGAACGCCTCTCTCTGGCGTTGGACTCGCTTCCTGATGGCATCATCTAATTGTTCAAAATACCTGCCTGGCAAAAAGAACCGCAGGAAATCCTCCTTGAATACGTTCCATGTCCTCCCTTTCCGGTTGTTATTCCTGTACCAGGTCAGTGCTTTGCCCGTCAGGAGTTCTGGCATCATGCGTGGTAACTCGTCCTGTTGTATGTTATAGGTGTCTACCAGTTCCTCCACTCTTTCCACGAAAGCCAGCGGGTCGCATCCTCCATCGTAACGTACAGACCATTTCCTTACCTGGTCGATGATGGTGGGTCTTGGCTTGAAGTACCATGGGCCTCCAGTGGGCGGATAGATAGGTGTGTTAGATACAGGGTTGCTCTCGTGATGCCGCGCATTGGCTTTGGTGTGCTCTTCGCGCGTGTTTTCTTTTGTTGTTGGTGTTGGTATAGTTGCTGGTTCGGTATCTTCGTTTTGTTCATTTCCGGTGCGGTTGTTGCCGATATTTTCCTCGTTGAACAGGTCTCTTAAGTCGGCTGTCAAGGTGTGCTTCGTTTTCTTTTCCATCATCGAGATTTCCGCATCCTCTATCCCAGTGGCTTGTTGGGAAGTCTGCGGCTGCTGGAAGTCCTCTTGACCAGGTTCAGAGTTTCGCGTATGCTTGTTTTCCAGTGTCGTCAGTCGATCGATGTGTTCGGCGCTGCTTGCTTCATCCTTCACAAAGGCTGCAAATCGCCGGCGCAGCTCCTCTACGCTGCCGCTATCGTCGAATCCAAATTCTGCCGCGTATGCGCGCAGATCGTCTCTTCGTAGGTAATTGATCCATGTGGTTTTTACCATGGTGATGTCCTTTACTGATTTCTTCTTTCCTTAATTGAACGCCGCTCTGTGGTGACTCTTACTTACTTGTTGGTGGTGATTTTTTTTGTTGTTATTTCTGCTCAGGGTCCCTGCTCGGGCGCCATCTGTAACGTTGCTTATGCTGAGGTAAGGACTCGTCGGATGTCCAGGGCTTCGTACACAGAAAAATTTATTATTTCGCAGAGATTTCGTTAAATTCAAACAGAAATTTTATTTAATAACAATATATATAAGTAAAAGTTACAGATTTTCAGGGTTTTGGGCGAACAGCGGTGTTGTTGTAGTCGTGGATAGGCGTTGCAGCTTCTCGTTGACTCGGATGACGGAAGATATCGATGGACGGATGCTAATTGGAGACCAGGATCGCGTGTGATTGATATTGGTGCAGGAGACGATGCGTAATGATGGGCGATAGATTTTGGTTTGTGTTATGCTAGTGTGTAGTCGTTGTGTGCGTGATACGACCGTGTTACGTGCGCGATACGTGCGCGATACGTGCGTGATACGACCGTGTTACGTGCGCGATACGTGCGCGATACGTGCGTGATACGAGCGTGTTACGTGCGTGAGTTAAAGTAGGACTTGAATCTGTGATACGTGAACGAGGCTAGTACGAACGCAGGCGTAGCAAGGTGTGACTCGTGGGCGTAGCTGAGCGTGAACGGATATGAACGCGTAGGAGCTTGAACGTCCAACGTGACGTGTAAAAATGGAACCCGTGGGGGGGATTTGGCGTCGCAGACCCGATGGCGGGGAAATTCAACCGCTCTCTCGGAGAATCGATGCGTCGTAAAACTTGAGGTTTCAGGAAGGGCGGCTTCTTGCGCTCTGCCTCTGAATGATGCTTTGAACTTGACTTGATGGGGGCACTCGCCGTGCCGGTTGATAATTGGAACTTGGAAAGACTATGTGACGTGCTTGTCCTGGTGGTTCACTTGCTCGCTCGTGTTCACGACCTTTGCTGTGCCTCTGCTTCGTATTTCTGAAACTGATTCGGAATCCGCGAGAAATGAGACCGAATCAGAGTCGTTCGCTATTTTAATAGTCCTCTTTTTCAACAATGACCATTGGTGAGCTGTAGCATCGATTTCTGTCGCTGGCCGTGGTGATTTGTTGCGTTGTTCGTTGTGTTGGTCTATTCTCGCCACTCGTTGCCGTCTCTTTTCTTCTGGTAGGTTGTCTATGCGAGTTGCTGAATTTAATAATCTATCGTTTGAAGTTTTGCCTGGGGTTACCCTTTTCCGCTGTTCGCCCAAACTACATACTAAATTAAATTCATACTTATTTTATGGTACATTTCCTTTTAGTTTATGTATTTAGTTTTAGTACTATTTGGTATTGATTAACTAGCTAGTTCTTTCATATTTTTTTCTTCATTATTTTCTAGCTGCATTGATATTCTTAAATGCTAGGATTTTAATTCATAAAGACCCAAAAAGAGATAAAGGAAAATAAATTATAAATAAAAATCAAAATAGAGTGCTTCATGTATTCATATTTGAGAATGTGAGGACCCATATTTTAGGGTCGTCACAATATTATAGTAGTGGGGCTCTGGAAAAACTATCGCTTGTTTATGTTTTTTAATTGAAAAATTGTGTTATGCTAATTTATTACTCATACGCAGTGTATGTCAATATATTTTTAGTATAGAAAAGGGGTTCCTTGAATTTAAGTTCGAATATCGTAGAAGACACTATTTTATGTTACTTGTTCTTAAATTGAAGGAACAACAATATATTCTCTTTTGCTAAAAAAATATATATTGTATTGTCATACGAGCGATTGTTTGTTCTGAGCTCCACTACCAGAATACATAGGAATTTTTCTTGCGGCTGATCAAAATTGGAATTTTGTGTAATCCCCCAGATATTTAGGCTCTTTCTTGTTCCGTTTTTAAATAACATAAGTTTTTTTTTTGTGTGATTTTTCACTACTTTTTTTTGGGTTGTTTTTTCAGCATATACCAGAAATAGGATTCTAGGATTCTAAAAAATGGCTCTTGTTTTTATGACAATTACAACGGTATATTTTCGTTATAAATTACCAAACTCAGTATTCAAATAAAAAATAGATCTCAATTCAACAAAAAAAATATTAGTGTTTTTAGAGATTTTTTAAAAAAAAAATTTCTAGCAAAAGAAAATTCCACAATAACTTGTTAAAATTTTGAAATTTGAGTATTATTTGAATAGTTTTGTACTGAATAAATAACCACCTCTGACCTACATTGCGAGCACTACACTCACTTTTGAGCCACACAAAATACTATTGCAATACTTTAAAGAGTGTCCCCACTAAATCTTGAACTTTTTTCTCAAATATTATTTTCTTTAAAAAAATCCAGCTGTCTTCTCGATAGCGGGTGAGTTTTCGTAATTGTTTTTAATTTCTGATTCTACAATGTTACTATAGTAAGCACCCCGCCACATACAAGTTATACACTCACTTTTGTATGCAAATAGCAGAAACTCTGGCTTATAAATTCAAAACAATTGAAAAGATTGAAAATTGGCAGCAACATGGACCAGAGTTTCTCCGAAACCAAAACTACACTTGCTTAACACATAAAGGATGCTTTCGTTCTCCTCAGCACTTTGAAACTTTTAACGAACCGATTCTAACCAATTTGTACTTATGTTTTACCACGTTTTCTAAGCTTTTGATGTTTATTTACTGAATGTATAAAAATACCCCCCATACTACCCGATTAACCAACCCCCACCAACGGAAAAAAAAATGTGTTTTCTTTTTTACTCCCGCACTGCATCATTTCACTAATTGCATACATTTCACATTTGTTGAACATACAAGATTTTACAGATATGTCGAGCCGCCGAAGGCGATGCGTCCTTGCCAGACTGGTCAGCGTTCCACATTCTATCCGCGTAATCCAATAATAACCGTGACGGAGCATACGCCCACACCCTCGCCCGATTACCTCAAAAGACAGGTAAAGTGGAAAAGCAAACAACCGCACGTTGCAAAGCACATGCAAATACATTTTGGGTATCTTAAAACTTCCAGGGTTCGATTGACTCGCAACTGGATGTCATGAGTAATGGCGGAAGTATTACTGGCTATGCCGGAAACTGTGGCGGAGGTGGTGGCACAAACGGTAGTGCTGGAGGCGGTGCTGGTGGCGGCAGTAGCAGTGGCGGCGGAGGCGGAGGCAGTCGTTTACGTGGACACATGCTGCGCTCACACACCGACTCGCATATCGATTACACTGGCGTAGACGAATCGGAAGCGCCGGGCTCATCCTTCTATATCACACGTGATGGTGGCATAGACTACGAAATTGTGCTACTGGCCGTATTTAATGTCTTCAAGCGAGACGTTTCTGTGTGCTCGCAGCGAGTCCTGGAAGCAGGCTTGAACATATGTGAGCTTTTACTCGAAATGGGCGTGTTGAAGTTGGGCGAACATGCCCATGAGATTTCAATGGGCATAATACGACGTGCCCTATTGTTGCTGGGTTGCCCGAATGGCTGCAATGATGGTAAATGCTCCACTTACTCACACACGTCTGCCGGCTCATTGAATTGGTTTTTTTTGCAGGCGTCCGTGGTCCGCCCGCCGACTTCTTGCGTAACCAGTGCCAGAAGATACTCTCGCGTATGTTGCGCCAGGCCAATCAACGCACAAAACGTTACCTGCAGGAGATGGTGAAGTCCACACAACTCCAGGAGCTGGTCGATTTCTTCCACGGCTTTGTGGCTTTCTGTGTGGATCCCAGTTCGCTGCTGTCGCCACTGAGTAAGTCCTCCAAATTCGAATTGTAGCTATGCTTTCAATTAGATTTTCGATTAGCTAAGATAATAATAATGATGATGATGATGATTTTCGTAAGCAACTCTAGGCAGAAATGTAACTAACTATGTAGGTGCACAACTTCTTAAATCCCAAGCTTATGATTTGTGAACGAAATTTTGTTTGAATTGGACGAGTTGATTTTGAAATGTACACCACAAACTGACTGTTGATTATTGCATGCATTCGATCACTGGCCACTAACTGCTTTTCGAGAGCGCTTCAATCATTCATCCCGTTCATTATTGATAAGTTGTGCCATCATAGCGTAAACTCGGTTCATTTGGCCTTGTAAATATGTATTAAGTAAATGTATAGTATGTATATTCTGTATATAAGTAGGTATCTAAGTTATATTGAATTGCATGACTTGAGCTTCAGTTTGAGTTCGATTCGATTATGTTGATCTTCTGTTGACTGTTGACTTCCTCCCCCCTGTGAAAACACACCACAAATCTCGTTGTATGTACAAATGAATTATGATGATAGCTCATAAACGTACGAGTGGATTAAAAAATCTTAACACCGATCTTGGCTGTGGTATATCATCATCAGGCGGGCAGGGCGGATACTCAACGAATTTCAGTGGTGGACTCAGTGGCGGACCAGAATCACAAGTGATTGCTGTGGTATTCAAGCCGTTGGTTACACGGTTTGTGGAGGCCACAAAGGAATTGAAGACGCCCGAGAATGCCAGCCTCTATGGGGACATAAGGCAATTGGTTACATATGTCAAGGGGGCGCATGGTGGCCCGTTTCGCCTGGTGGCGCTGAGCGGTATTCTGGCTGTGACGCCACGGCCCCATAAGAAGGGGCCCGTATCGCAGACAACAAGGGTTATAAAGTGAGTGTAGAAGGAGGCTTATATAAAGATTCATGGCCAAACTTTTTCCTTTCTCCCCTCCCACATTATAGGCACATTCCCCAAGCTGAAGTCTCGCAAAGTATGCCAAATGATGACAATCGCTCTCAGCGTCGATTGCTACTCAAAAAGCGCAGTACATCGTCCGCATGTGCCGTGGTAAGCTGGCAGCAATTATATTAGAACAAATTGAATTACTTTTCCCCCGCACAGAGCCTACTCGAGACCGAACCTTGCGAGGAACACTACAAAAGTAGCCAGTCTCCGTTGAGCAACTTTCGGCGGAGGACCACGGTGCGACCCACTCTGACCCCAAGACACAGCGAGCGTGCTCTACTCTCCGATTCAACTTCGAGTTCGGAGCGTAATTCCCTTGGACGTCTGAGTGGTCTAGTACGTTGGTTCCGCGGCGCTCCCAAGGAGGCTTCATCCATTGACTTGGAGATTGGTTCGCTCAATCCGGAAATAACTTCGACCTTTATACGACATGCTTCGTTGAAGATTCAACGAGGGCGTTCCAGCGACGGCATAGGTCGTTCGATCCAGCGCGCTAAGCGTCGCGTTGAGAGACGTCTGAATCGCTTTGGCGGAATTGTTAAAGGCAAAAAGAAGGTGGGCGGCATTGAGGAGACAGCCGACTATAGTCGTCGCAGCTCTTCGGACATGTGCGACGGGCCAAGGGAATCGGAAGTGGTGGTTTTGAAGGAACGCAAACTAATACCCATTGAACCTGTTAGGTTGGGCATGCTGAGATTGTCATTTCTGTTGGAGTCCTGTGCCCCAGGATCGTTTCCAGATCCTCAACTAGTTGCGGCAGTCTTAGATTTGGTAAGTCCATACATGTTTAAGTGAAAAAACATTTTATAATATTTTCCAAATTTTTTTGTATAGCCTCAAGCCCCTCTTGTGGCACGCGCCAGCTTTCTTTTGGAGTGTGCCCACTTTGTGCATCTCTGCAATAAGGGCCAATGGCCTTCTTGGATGAAGCAGAACGTGAGTGGATATCGTGCATCGGGAGCTAATATAAATGTCAATCAAGCCAAACAACAAATGAGCACAACCAGTACCAGAAGAACGCACATTCTACAAAGAGCAGCGGGAAAAATGTTCCATCAGGTGAGAAAAAAACAAAAAATTTCAAATGTATAAGATTTGAACCCAGACACTTACATTCCATCTCCCAATATAATAATAAAAATTGTATTTATGGACGTTTTCCTCGTACCTTGCTTACTCTTAACATTATCACATTGACAGTGGGCTGAAATGCTGGGAGCACGCCTCGAAGAAATTCTCTTCACCGAACGTCTTCAGTTCGAATCGCTTAATGCCAGCCTAACCGATCCGGACAAACAACGCGAACTGCTGCAACAAGATGAAGAGGAAGACTTCCTCGACGAAGCCTCTGTCAATCCGCACGGCAACGATTGTCCACATGCGCTGAAGTTAATAGCATGCGTTTTACTCTTCGAGATTACTGCCTTTCTGAGGGACACTTATATTCTGCTGCCGAAGGCGTCGAAATTAATGCATAAAGATAAGCCAGCTCCGTGGGAGAAAGTTTACCGAGAAGCAAATCGTCGCTGGTCCATGGCGTTAAGTTCCATGGGCCATTCGCAGACGTCCGCACAAAGTTTGCAATCGATTGCTGCCGGCACTGATGGTGCAGGTGGGAACGACCATTTTTTTTCTATTTAAATTTTTTGATTGAATAAATTTTATGTAATATTTCCCAGGTGGTCAAACGGAACGTAAAATTTCCTTTGTGCTGCATGAACCGGACAATGAATCGGAAAACAGCAGCAACACAACATTGACCAAGGAGGGAGAAGAAGGTGCAAGCTCACACTTTTGTATGCATTTTTTAAACACATTTTTATAGTTTTTAGAATTGTATTTAATTGTATACCCTGCACACAAGTACCCAAAAGGAGGCGTGGCCAGTTTGGGAAAACTATGTATATTCTTGACCAGAATCACCTTTAGAGTCGATCTAGCAATATTCGCCTGTCCTTCAGTCTGTCCGTCATTTCGCACAATAACTGCCGCAGTTCATTTTGTTTCCAGTTGTACGATATTGAAAATGGGCAACATCAGATAAGGTGTCCCATACAAAATGGCAGCCAAATTAGAATTGGAACATAACTTTGAAATGGATCGGGAACACGGAGAGAACTGTTTGCAGGAATTGTGTGTTATACTCACAATATTGATCCATTAAAAAAAAACACAATTGAATAAATTGTAGTCATAAGTACCCTGGCTGAATATAAAATCAAAATCAGTATTCATGACTACAAATTTGAAATTATAGGTTTTTTTATTCGTGGACAAATATTGTGACTATATAATACTCAATTTGTGCAATCAGTTATCTCTGTGAATGAAATGGGTATTATCGAAAACTGGTTGATAAAATATCGAAAAACTATCTAAAAAGTATCGAAAAATTATAGATTAAAAAAATTAAAAAATGGTCAAAGAAGGTATCGTGTTGTGCAGGGTATTTTAGCATCGGTCAGACCGAAGATAATTCTCTTACCAGTTTCATATTTATTTTTATTTTTATTTTGTACACCGGCTAATAAGCCTGCCTTCGCCATGGATTAGTCAAAGCGGCGGGGGCCACTCCCATTTTTCCAAATTTGAGATTTTTCTCCTCACTAGCCCCGCCTTATGAAGTCTCGTATACAATTTCAATCTTTTATCTCATCGGGAAGTATGAAAAAAAAGCCACTAAATGGACATTCACCACCCGCTACTAACAAAAGGATTTTATAATATAGACTTTTGCCAAAAATTATTTTGTATATACGAGGGCAGATTGATTAATTGCATACAAAAAATTTTGTATTCAATGTATTCTTTAACCTGCTACCCGCAGTCTAAATTTTGAATTCCTCTTTTCAGTAACAGAACTTCTCCTTGAATCCCAAATAAACATTTTTCATGTATAAATGGATTGTGGGGGCCACACCCCCTCCACCGTATTTTGACGAATTGACACAGAAAATCAGACACATTCTCGTAAAAAGCGACAAACTTGATTTTAGCCTTAGGACGAGTGAATCGCGCGGTGTAATTAGAGCTGTTTTTTTTATTAGAGCGTGTTTTTTTTATTTAAATGCAAAATTTTAAAGTTTAAAAATGTGTGGCACAATTTCAGTTCTTGTGGGTGATGCCATTTTGCAATATAACTCAACTTATTTTTTCTTTATCAGCTCGTCGTCCAACCGCTTCGGCTGTGCGTCCGTTTCTACTGCGTCGTGGTACAGCAACAACAACGGGAGGTTCCTTCAAACGAAGATCGCTCAAGTTGCGACGAAATACGAAAGATGGGAAGGATCTGGAAGCTGACTGTAAGTACAAACATCATACACAAACTGTATTTCCAACCATCAATGAAATCTTCTCGCAACAGTCAAACGCGTGGATTCCATACAATCACGCCGCAAAGTGTCTTCGCTCTCCGATCGCAGTGATACCTCGGAGCAGGGTATGGTCAGCGGTGGCGAAGAGTCGCCAGGGATTCTCAGTGATGATCAGCAGCCAGAATCGCCCACGGACTCAAATGAAACAGACGACACTGCAAAGAATTTACCTTGGTTAAAGGCCATCATCGATCTGATCACAAGTTACAACTTCTACTGCACCCACAAGGGCTATTGTCATCCGTACTGCTACAAGCGGCATATGCGCGGTTGTACACGCTTGATAAAAGCCACACGAAAGGTAAATGAAACAGGCCACACACAAAAAACCGTTTTGTTATACATCCGTGATTAGAACTTTATCTTGATTGAATTTAATATATATTTGTTATCTATTTCTTAAGGTGTACGGTGAGGAATTTGGGTTCACATTCGATGCTGACCATCCCACAGTAGAGCCGACAACCTCGACCACAGCCAAGTCAGCTCATCAGACACGACCGCGTTCCGCTCGAAAGGTATCGGAACAAAGTTCAACACAAACTTCGCCATCGAAACGTAAGGACAGCTTGTCCAGAAGAGATCGGTGGGTTTCAGTGTATTTTATTGAAATTGTAAATATTTTGGCAAACAAAAACTCTTCCACACAGAATCAGTGACGACCCAGACTTGGAAATGGCTGAAAAGTTGGCCAAGGCCTTCCGCCAGGAAAAAGAGAAAAAGATGCAGGAAGAGCCACCAATTTTGAAATTTATACGCTTCCACATACGGAGTCTATTTCACTATCCCTTTGCCACTATGCTGAAGGGTGCCGTTATACTCACCGAAGAAATGGTCATCGAGGCGATGCCTGCGGCCTGGGAACTGCTATTGGAATCGAATCAGGACACTTCGTCGGCCAGTGCTGCGGTCTTTCTAATGGGCTCAGTAAAGGCACAAAACTTTGCATTCGATATAATGCAAAGGGCTCTGAAGAACAAGGACCCCGACATACGCATAGGCGCCATTCAGAGGTAGAATTGCTCGGTACTCCCTTTTAATTCAAATTGAAATTTCTTACTCTAACCACTTGCAGATATTTGGTACTCTGGAAGAGTCGCTTCCATGTTTGGCCACGCATGGAGGAGAATGCTCATGATGTCACGTTCAAAGTGCCCCCTGGAGGCATTGAGTTTACTTTGCCTTCACCGAAAATCGGCATTGAAAGCCTGCCTGTGGTGGATCCGCCGTGGATGCCGGTCCAACAGACAAAGGACATGGATGTGACACTGAATCAGGATAGACATGTGAGTGTGTAAAACTGCGCAACTGCAATTTTTCCGTTTCTTCGAACTACATATTGTTCTTGTCCATTACAGCGTTCCTTGGTCACTGCCACCAAAAGTCGAAAAATGCAACAAACTGAGGCCATACGCAATGCTTTGCGCCAACAACGCGACAAACAGCGAGCCGAACGGCACAGCTTCCTCATCACAACCATTCCCATAAGCCAGCAGGCCTCCCACGAACCGGGCATGGAACATGAAGATCATGAAATCGAGGAGGATTTGGATGGCACACGAATGTCTTCGCATCTGCATCATGCCCATTCATTGTTCCCGTCAGTGCTTTGCTCCTCGGTCATGCAAATTGTGGGTTGTCTGGACGACGCTGGTATGTAAACCGAAGTACCTGGTGCGGTCATGTATGTAAACATATTTTATTTGCAGCCATTGGTACGGATGGTAATTCCGTGTATGAGATCGCCTATGAGGTAGGAATTTCGGAATGTTTTTATTTTTAACCAGATTACTTAACGATTCCAATAGGTCATTTGGGTTTGCCTGGTGGAGGAATCTGCGCTCTTCCTACGCTACGTCTTCGAGCGCTTGACCCGCGATCGCCAAGACCAAATGTTCAAATTGCTACGTCATTTGATACGATTTGTGCCACGTCTGCCCCAACAGGCAGCCTTTGCTCTGTACAATTCCATCATTGGCTATATCATGTTCTATGTCAGATCATCGAACGAGCACAAGCAAGAGGTTAGACGGTGCCTTCATTTCCCATGAGACTTGATCAAATCCTATACTAAATTTACAGCTTGTGGGCTCGGCGCTCTCTATTCTATGGATGGTGGTTCACAGCGTTCATGGCATTATGTTTAAGGACCTCAAACAGATATTACGTAAGGAACAGTGCGACGCTTCCATCCTACTGACTGCAAATGTGCCTGCTGCCAAAAAGATCGTAGTTCATGGGCCCACAGATGACGACTGCAATATACCTTCTCAGTTTCCAGTACAAGAAGATACACTCTTCTGTCAGCTATTGAAAGAAGCTCTGGACTATTATCCTGTAGATGAGAAGAATATATGCAACTATTGCCTGGTGGACTACAAGAGCAGTAAGTTGACTTAAAAAAGAAAATATTATATTTTCACATAACTCCACTTTCCTTCCTTTTTAGATAAAATCCTTAATCCCAATTGGTATATTCGCGATTTGTACTTCTTCAAGCGTTCGCAATACCCCGAAGTACGTTTGATCCTTATGAAGCCGGAAGAGTCTTTCTTGGCGCTGCAGAAACAAGAACTGACCAAGAAATTTGTCGAAATCGGCAAGGTCCACTTGACTTGGGCCATTCTGAAGAATGTGGACATGGTAGTGCAGCGTGTGGTGTTCTTGCATGAGGAACTGATGAAGTTACCTTCATTTCCACGTAAGGCTCTGGAAGTTGACTTGGATTTACATCACGGCGGCGAGTATGGAAAGGTAAAAATATACTAACTAGTTTTGGTTTTTTTTAATAAAACCGTTACTCATTTGATTCGAATTCCTCTCAGGTTCTGCTTGGACTGGATGTGCTCCACAAGTTCATGTGGGTCCGCTTGATTGCTCGCATGTTTGAGGCAATGGCTGGCAACTTTGCCTACTCCGCGGATATTCAATTGTTTTTGAATGTTCTCTCCGGTGCTGCCATTCTGCATGCGGAGGATTCTTGTATAATGCGTTACGTCATGGCCACTTACATCAATGCCGCGTTCAACTTTAAGAATATATTTTCGACAAATGGTTATTTTATGATTATGCCCACACTGCTGCAAGTCTATTCGCTGCATCAGACCAATAAACTGATTACCACCACCATTGAATATGCGGTTAAGCAGTTCTACTTGCTCAATCGGAAGCCATTCATTTTGCAAATGTTCGGTTCGGTGTCAGCTATTTTGGATACCGACGAGGAGGGCACTTATGGCGAGGCACACAAGGTGAAAAATGACCTTTTTATATGAACTTCAGTTGTTAGCTAATTCATCAAATTGCAGGTACAATCCAGTTGTCTGTTCAACTTACTTTTGAGCCTGGAAGATCCTTCACCCGATCCTTTAAACATTGCCGAGTTGGTTAAAGAGCCCAAGCCTCTGAAGGCCATTGACTTCTGCTATCATGACGAGGATGGTGACGTCACCGTATTGGACTGCATCACTTTGTGTGTAATGGTAGTCTCCTACTCTGCGGAAAGCACGAGAGGCTATCAAATGTTGGTATGTAGAAGAAGAGGTAATTCCTCAAATTTCTCCTAATTTCCACTTCTTTACAGATCATCCTCGAAGCCATTCTGCCCTGTTATCTCCAGCAAATACAATCGCCCAGCTATATACCGCTTCAAGGTAAATCCGAAAGAGACATTATACTCCAGCTGGCTGTGGCCACACGCACCATGGTGCACAATTGTGAAGGCTTGGCCAAGAGCTATAATGGCCCGTATCGCAACAGTCCCGAGCACAAGGGCTCTTCACAGCGTAATTGTAGTCGTGGGCCACCCTGTTCGCCGGGCTTGGACTTCGAGGAGGAATCGCATTCGAAATATGTCAGCGATCCGAGGACGAAAAGTATGTTGGATTCGGGTGAAGATTCCGAAATGATACGCACTGAATATCGTCGGCCACGCGATGTGCTCCTTTCGGTGGTGGGCGACTTCCTCAGCAAGTCCACTCAGCGTCTTCAAGAGCTGTCGAAGAAGTTGCCCAACGATAGCAAACCCACCGAAGTCTTGGATGCCAAGTGTCACATACGCTTGGCCGATATAGCCCACTCCCTGTTGAAGGTGTCTCCCTACGATCCCGAGTCCATGGCCTGTCGTGGTCTTCAGCGTTATATGCAGGCCATACTACCGCGTGCCGAATGGTCCAACGATGCCTTGCGCAATGCATTGGTCACAATTCTACGCCGCATCGACAAGGTGTTCTTGAAGATCTCCAAGAAACCCTCGATACGTCGCAATACCGACTGGGAGGCTGCCGCCGGCCTGCTCAAAGGCATACACGAGACTGTTGTCAGGCATCCGTACATCCTGCACTGGCAGCAGATGAAGACTTTAATCAGTACGGTACAGAATCTAATTGTCAACGAACCGGGCTCGAGTGCCCCCGAAGGTGTATCAAGCGCAGGTGCGGCTCTCATGTCTCAGAATCCTCCGGCCTTCTTCTGCTCGACTGTGGTCCGTTTGGTGGCCTTACAGGTGGTCAGTCCCGTAGATTGCTTTTCATTGGTGCAGATTTGTGGCGGCAGCGCAGAGTTTGCCACGCAGGAGAAGGCCGAAGGTTTTCTAATGCATTTGATAATGCCACTGTGTTTGAAAGTTTGCTCGGGTCGTGGAGTCTCCGATATAGGAGAACTGAAGATGACCGATGTCTCCTTTCTGCTCACGGCCGTTCTCAATGCCATGAGTCCGCCTGCCGGACGAACGGGTCAGGCAGTTTCGCAAATAAATCGCGTGGGTGGCGATTTGAGGGCAGGATCCTTGACATTCACCGGTAGTCGTGATGCGAAGAGACCGGCCCGAATTTCGGGATCTCTCTATCAGGCGGCTTTCCTGGCGCTACGAATTGTTTGTATTTGTTTCGAGAATCGTTTGTCCACCGAATGGTCTCGGATTGTGCGTGTAATGCGCGATTTGGGTCGTCGAAATGAGGCGGCGCCGGACCTATGGAGTTTCCTGGAATTCGTAGTGACCCATCGAACGCCCTTGTATATTGTTCTGATGCCATTTATATTGCACAAGGTTTGCTGTGGTGTTGGTTGGTGGATTACTAGGATTGAAAAACTAATGTTTCTTATATTTATTAGATTGCCCAGCCGCCCATTGGCGACCATGAACGTCACATGCAGTTCATCATACGAGAACGGTTGAGAGGCACACCCCCACAAGGAGGCATCAAGTCCAAAGGAGCTCTTCTGCTTGAGTTGGCCAGAGAGCTGAAAGATTTAAGGGACGAACTGGAGGAGAAACGTTATGGTAAGGAAATCTCTTTCGTTATTTGATATGCACTAAGGACTTTCCTATCCTACAGATCGCGAAAGCTCAGACCAAAAGAAAAGCGATACTCCCGCAGCCACAAGTGTAGCCGATGCTCACAAATCCCAGCAACGTCCATCGTTGATATCAATTTTCACGGGCACAACCACCGGCCAGGCAACTCACTCACACGTCTCGGCAGTGCCCATCGATTCGCGCAGCGGTTCCGGAGGCATATACACGCCTAGCGATACGCTGTCACAACAAACCTTACATCCGCCCAGAGAATCCTGTTCCAGCAGCTCCACAGGACGGGAACACCACACCAGCGATAGCCAGAGTGGAGAGAATGCCTCAGTGGCGGCCACTGCCGGCTCTAGCCACCATGCCACGAGTTCTGTAACGATAGCCTCCGCTCTGCCGCCAGGCATTGCCTCACATTTATCGCATTCACAGTCCTTGCAGCAAGCACCATTCAAGGCCCAGCCGCCCAAATTACGCTTCGTGTCGTCCGTGGAGTTCCGACACTCGTCCGGTGAAACGTCCACTACACCGCTATCGCCCGAGAGTCCAGCAGAAGACAGCTCTGGCGGCGACCATACACGTTCACGCTTACAGCGTTCGAAGGCTTCCAGTCGCAAGACATTCCGGCTGAAGCGGGGCAATCGTTTGCAGCCAATGGAACCACCTAGTATTGTAAGGGTTTTTGGTGCGATCTTATGGTGATATGTTATTAATTAATTTCTTCCAAAAGGTGGCTTCACTCTCACAAGAAGAGCATCCCAAGCCAATTGGTGAAATCTCGTGGGACTCCGTATCGCAGACTTCATCCACATCAGGCTATCGCGACAACAATAGCCTGCAGACTGGACTACTTTCGCCGGATGGCTCGCTGGGTGGTATGACACTGGGACGATCACCGTCACAGCATTCGCTGTTGATGGTCTTCGAGGGTCAGGACGAGGATACGCTTATTTAACAATCATAGTTAGAGGCGTCCACTTCTGAGGTAACGCAGTACGCGCGTAATAGAAACGATGAGATATAAAATATCCAGGATGATGTAGAATTAAAAAAGAAGATTTGACTGCAGCACAACATGGAATGGTAAATTGGGCGAAGTCAAATCTCTTCAAAGCAACGTTCAAGTAGATGCAGGGGCGGATTAACACCTAGTCTCGTTATATCCTTAGGAACGCGATTTCATTTTCTTGAAATTTCACGCTGCTCAAAGAAGATGATTTAAGTTGAGTTTTTTGAATGTACCGTGCTCTCATGAGTGTCATAGAAACTTTTTCACATCTTAAAATGGCGTTGATGATCTATTTAAGTCAAATGGCAGTGACGAAAGGTTTTTTTCGCTACTTAAAACGGGTAGAAAAATTTAAAAAGGGCAAAGCGGAAATTAGAAAGAGAAAGGGAGCATAAAAGGCTGACTTTTTATAGAGAAAATATGTGCATAATAAAGTCATGTACCAAATGTTTGCAAAAATTTGAAAGGTGTATAGAATAAATTCATTCTGCATAAATGTGTCTGAAGCTCCTTTTTTAAAACTTATAATTTGATGAAGCTAATAACTTTTTTGTTGTCATTTTTCCACTACAGAAGTCTACTTTTTTTTATTGCGGACGTAATTTTTTATCTCCCGAAATGCGCGGGGAGTGAAAACAAAACACTTGCAATTATGAGTCTACCACAGTTCAAAACACTGTGGACTTTTTTTGTAGAGGCGATCTGAAATTTTATTTTCATGTTTTTTGTGGCTTCTACAGTGTAGCAAATTAGCATTACAAACAAACAAAAAAGTAGATGTTTTCTCCCCATTTCTTTCGACTTTCTTTTGACTTTCTTTTGTTTAACCAGTAGCACAGTTACCCCTTGGCTTTGTCCACATTCAAAGATCCAGAGACGTAAATCGCGTTTGGTTTTCTTAATTATAGCACACGTGCTTCCCTGGAAATCGCGTAATAAAAAAATGGTATCAATAAAAAAACGTCTCGCGCTCCTGATTAGCCAAACAATTCAAAATCCACAGGAACCTTAGATTGAATTTGGTTGTAATGGGTGCTGATTCGGTATAATTCGACATTAAACTAAGCTGAAAGCGAGGGTTAATCCGCCCCTGAGTATGAGGTTAAATTACAGACGATAAATTACAAATAGTAAACTTATTTTGTAGAATCCCGGCTAACATGCTCGAGAGCTTCGGAAAGGCGAGTCCCGCTTCTATGAAAGACTCTCAATTGAAGATCTCTGTGCAATGTTTCCCGGGTTAGGTTAAATTCAACTTACTCGCAAAAGCCAATTACAATTACAATTAATCATAAATTTGTTCAGCGACGTGTTATTCATAGTTTTAAAGTGTATCTTGTATCTTGAAATGTGCCGAAAACTCCAAATTAAACTAGAAATTACAAAAGTAGACTTGTTATCGAGATTAGATTTAAGATTATGTATTTCCAAATGTGTTATTATTGCAACAGAAATGGTCGGTGTTAAGTACAAAACTCTACTAGTAATAAAACAAATAAACGAAATACAAATTTTTTAGTAAAATTGACACTTTTCTGTATTTTAACTTCCATGGCCCCCATAGCCTAACTTGAATCTCAACTGACGCTGATTTTATTTGTGGCTGCTTTGAGGCGGCGATTCTCTTTGACCAGCTTACGCCATTCGAGCCATTTCGCCAAATCGGGATTCTCCGGATTGCCGCGCTCTTCCAGCTGCATGTAGTACGCCTCGCGCAGAATTTTGTACGCCTGAATGCTGTAGTATGGCTGTTGAGTGACGGGATCAAAGTAGCGTGCCGGCAATCTGAAATTTGCATTTGAAATTAAACTTTTCAAATCTCTTGTGTGCGTTTGCGAAGGACTTGACATACTTTGTAATGGGACACAGGTAGCCACTGTTCCGCGGGACACGTTTCGGCTTGAATATGGCTTGAAAAACTTTGTCCTTGAAGTCGTTTTCGAATGTGACAAAGGTGCGTTCACATTTTGCAGCCGGGTCGTTGGGATTGTGAGGCGCCGTGGAGCCTCTTGTTTGCTTTCGCACCACGACGGGCATGGTCAACGAATGGTAGCGTATGGTTGGTCCCGTGAAGATCCGCTTGGTGGGTCGAGTTTTCTTCTTCTCCAATTCCATTTTTTGGAATTTTTCTGCAGGGATGGGAACATATTAAAATTGACATTTCAAACGAACTCCGAATGGATGGAGTCTCACCCAGTGACTTTATGTTCTCCTCTTCGGTAATCTTCGCCTCCTCCAAGAGCTCTTCCTGCGTCGGCATGTACTCTTCCACCTTGACAACCTTCTTTTTCTTCTTGCGCGCATCGTCCATTTCCTTTAAACGGATCTTGGTTGCTTGTGTCTTAAAGGCCGTGGAAGCGCGTATCGACTTGCGTCCCGAATCGAGTACCGTGAACTTTGGGCGAACTTTTTTCTTAACCACTTTGGTGAGTTTTTTTTTCGGCGAGGCTGCCGTAGTTTTGACGTCTTTTTTCAGGGCAGGTTCCTGGCGATAAAATGGAATGTGCATTAGAATCCCAATTCATAGAAATATGAGAAATCAAGAAAACTCCTCACTTTATATGCTTTTGTGTTCACTCCGCCGCGCTTGCGTTTCTCCGGCGCATCTTCTGTGTCCGAAACGGGTTCATCGTTTTCATCGATACTAAAATCCGAGTCCACCACATCGTCCTCTTCGTCTTTTTGCCTGCAACTAGATGTTTCTAGACTGTCCTTTTTTGGTTTAAATGCTAAACTTACACATATTCGTTGTCCTCCTCTTCTTCCTGGAATCCGCCGTAGGAGGTTTTATAGAAGTCGTCTTCTTCCTCGTCGTTCAACAATTTTGACATGGTGTTGCCGGCATTTGAGCGGCGGGAACGTGTCGCTGCCATCCTGGTTTAAGCTCTGTCCACTCTTATTTCTCAAATTATTTTCATTTACTTTTTATTTTAATCAATTTCTGATATTTCGCAAAAATCAGAAAATAAACAAATTGTACCTGATCAATCGCTTTTGGCAACTAGTGATGCGTCAAAAAGTACTCATCAACTACTTTTTCTTACAAAGTTTGTATCGAATACTTTATATTCGATACTTGATTTTAAAGCACTCATCGAATAGCAAATTTTAAATTTGTTCCCAATCAAGCATCGGAAGCCAGTGATGCCAAATTGAGGGTAATTTCCCTTTTTGATGGATTTTTGGTCGGATTTTACCTAAAAGGGAAAAAGGTACTTTTTGTATGCATTTGAAGAAAAAAAGGGGTTTTTTAACTTTCATTCTTTTTTACATAATAATACTAATATACATATAAGTTTTTTTATTATAAATGATGCAGTTTTGTTCCTTGGAAGATTTTCTACAAAGTACCTTTCAATTATTTTTTTTCTACCATGAATATTTTTTCCTATAAAGGCCTGCGCACACAGAGGCGATATTCGCTATCTAATTTCAGAACCATTTCGATATTTTAAAAATCTAGCTTCGAAAACGCAAAGTGCCTCACACAGGCAGCGATTTCGCAGCAGTAGATTTTGTTTGTTATTCATTATATTACTATGGAAACAACCAAAAAAAACTGTTTGAAATGGTTTTGAAACTGACTATTTTGTTTGTTATTTATTTTTTACTATGGATACAGTAAAAAAGTTTATTTTCAAACTGATTCGAAATGGTTCTGAAAATGTCTTTTTGTGTTTGTTATTTATTGTATTGCTATGGAAACAGGCCGTAAAAAAACGCTCTATTTTCGAAAAAACAATGATTTTTGACAAAATTTATTTTGAAACCGCCTGCGGCACGAATAACGCATCTATGTGCGCAGGCCTTTACTCCGATTTTGTGAACTCGCATCTGATTTTCTCATACAAGAATTGCTTCATGAAATGCTATAAAATTATGGCCACTTTTCATCTTTAAAAAAATTAAAATACCCTGTATGATAAAATTCGAGACATGTTCTCAAAATTGTTTATGACTCCATAAATGCCAAATTCCCAATTAATATATTTTGAAACAAATTTTTGTTCATGAAATTTGTGTTATTTTGTGGCGGAATTGTGTGTGGGAATTTTCGTGGGTATTTTCTGTTGTCCGTTGAGGGAAAAAAGGGTTTTTATTTTTTTTTGTCCTGGCATCACTGTCGGAAGCCAAAGTTTGCCCGGTGCAAACGGTTGTGCGAAAACAATTTTGTTCGCGATTGGAGCTCGCAACAAAAGTAAGGTTCGCTAGTGCAGTCTAAATGCACCTTTCCACTGCCTTAATATATGTTCCCGATCACGCATCGGTAGTCAGAGTTTGCCGGAACATTTTGAACGATCCAAAGATCGCAAACCGGACGTTTACCGAATGAACTTTAAGCTGCCGCAGGAAACACTTTGAGAATCTCTGGAAAGATTAAATCAATTATTTCAATTTTCCAATCTGGTAGCACTGGTCAACGAAAGAAAATTGCAAACGACATTTTTAAACGGAACATTAATTTATTGCAATTGGAGAAAAAAAGCTTGGCGAAAACACATTTTCGTACTAAGAAATATCTAAATTTTCCTTTTTGTACTAAGGCAGACTAAATAATTTTCCACGTATTCCATAAAAATGAAGAAAGTAAGACGGGCATCCATCAACTATAAGCATAATTTTCCCGTTAATAAAAATATTAACGGCCCCGAACCCGGCACGAAGCCCGACAACTTTGTAACCAGTTTTGCCGATTTTACGGGTAATCACAAAGGCGTCGTCAGGCAATTGCAGGCCCTTCTGATGCACCTGAAAGCGAATACACAGTACTTGGAAGCAAGTGTGCTCGAGAAGGACTCAACCATCGAAGAGCTGAAAAAGGAGTGAGAATTCCAGCCCATGTACCGAAATTCGAATCACAATCTTTTTAATTCCATTAGAATCGATGCTAAAGAAGAGAAAATCTCCAAAGGCAATGAAATACAAAGTCAAGTGAGAACTGAAAATGATAACCTCAAGTCGCAGTTGGCAGCGTTCAAGAAAAAATATTCCGATTTGGAGATATGCTACGAGGCCAGTTTCGTGGAAATGACCAAGAAGAAGGAACAACTCGAAGTCAATGTTGCGACTCAACAAAAATTGATCACTCGGAGCAAGGAAGAGGTAAAGGGACACAATAAAATGCAGTAATCCGGACAGCTGTCCAAGCCAAATTACAAAAAATCAATAATTTATTTAAACTTTAATACATTTCTAAATTCAGTTTGATGCAATTCGTAAGGAATTGCAAGACAAGCTCGATCTCAACACCAAAGAACTCTCCGACAGAGATAAAATGCTTTCCGAAATGCAAGATGCTTTTGAGGCGGACAAGCAAAATGTGGCCGACTTGCAAAATGCTTTCAACGAGTATAAATTGCAAATTTACCAGCAGAATATGAAAGAACTGGAGGAACAAAAGGTTTGACCCAACTGTTGATTGCAATGAAAGAAACAACGAAATGTTTTTGTTTAGGTCAAACTGGCTGATCTACAGGCTGAGCTGCAGCGAAAAGATGAAATCATTGCCAACATCCAGAGTCAAAAAGACGATTTGGAAAAGGCCAAAAACGTAATATGACTTGTGAAAAATTAGAACGATTCCTCCATTTTATTATTTTAATGGACCTGTTTGCAGAAAATAATCGACGAGCAATCATTCAAGATGCGTGAAATTGAACGCGTCTTCGGTCAGCCTGTGAGTTCCGTGCAGCGGATTTCCAGTGGCCCGTCAACGCAACAAACTATTGCACCTTTGCAAAACACCCAAAAGGTAGTATGTAATTTGAAATTGAATTTCAATAAGAAATGCGCATTTTTAATCTCAGATTGCCTCGAGTATGACTTCTGTCACTTCGGCTGCCAAGCCTCGTGGTTTAGCTATGAAGCGTCCCATTCACTCATCGCCACCACCGTTAAATCGGTTGCGTTCGACTTCTAGTCGCCAAGCGATATCATCATACATTCCCACGGAGGATTTTGGCTCTTCTTCGGACGAAGACATGTCGATAACGCGTTGGGCTCCCAACATTTTTGTAAGGACCATTTTTTGTAATTTTATTTCAATTTGTGATAGTTGAATTTTCATTTCTAGAAGGACGCGAACGAAGACACACCACCTACTGGCTTTGTGTTGCGTAGACGTTTGGCAAACGACATTGTAAGTGAAACAAATATGCTTCTCTTTACGAATTGATTTGTGAAAATCGTAGCATCACAAAATCTCAACTTAAAATACCAATGCACAATTGTGCTATGTCCAAGTTGTAGAAATTTTTTAATTAGTTTTCAAATTGATATGCAGTGTCCACTTCAGTGTGGGACCTCAAGTGGTTGTTACTAAATGTCAAATGTCCTAAAAAACACAAATTAACAACAAATGAATTGTTAAAAAACTAACGACTTTTAGAAGCATGTTACCCCACCGTTCATGTGCTCACACTTGTCACCCAAAAATTAAAAAGGAAAAATCACCCAAAAAAAAGGAAAAATCGCCCAAAAACTGAAATGGAAAAATCACGCGAAAATTTGGAAAAATCGCTTAAAAATATTATAAAAAAATTGTTGGGCGATTTTTCCTGTAAAATAAAAATGAAAAATCGCTCAAACATTTTTCATCCAAAAAAAGTTTTGGGCGACTATATATTTTGTTAAACTTTGTTCTTTTTCTTCTTTGTGTTACCATCTGTTAATCAGGTGGTGCATTTGAAAAGGTATGTTCAGAGTTTTGTTTTTTGATTCGACCCTTTTTAGGGCCACCGAATATGCGAATAAGCGAAGTAAAAGTATTCGTGACACTATACTGTCTCATTGCTGCCTTTTCAAAACTTTGAATATTTCCTTTGCTTTAAATTGCTTTGTGATTCAAATTTGTTGGGTGATTCACTGTAGCCGGGATTACAGCGACCACCCAGTGTGTCCTTGGACATTTTTGCCTCAGAACTTTTTAAGTTCAGGTCAAGAATTCAAAAAGTGTATTTTTTGTAAAAAAAAAAGATATCCGAAAAATTGGCCAAGCGGTTTTCGCCTCAACTTATTTAGGAATTTTTAATTCCAAAAGTCCGGACTTTAATTCCAAAATGGCTGAGCAAGTTATGCGTTACCCACTATTTTGAGAAAAGCGTTTCCTTATGGTAATGGTACATCTTAAGCGATAATATAATATTATACTACTTGAGCACTATGTCTGTTCGTCCGACCGCGCGATACGGTCGCAGTCGCTGTTTTGGGTACACGTTTTTCTCCTATAAACTGAGATCAAGTTCAAGAATCAGCCCAATCGGACAAACACTAAGCGGGCTCCCATACAAAACGACAAAAAAAAGAGGCTGTATTCGATTGCAAATTTTTAGTAATTGATTTTGAACATGGTTCGAGGTACAAGCGAATGCGAAACTCTTGTTACTATGCGAAAGATACAAAAATTTATGATTCAAAAGGCAAGAGGAATATCAAGGTATCATGGTACCACTGAACTAACAAATAAACTGGACGGCAAATAATATAATAAAATACTCATAAAGTTTTATCAGAAGTGAATGTTATTTGAAAATTAGTTTGCTTTCTTTGTGGCTGAGTTTTATGAAAGCAATCCACCGTTCATGTTATATCCATTTTTAGTATCAATTTAACAAATGTAAACTCCAAAAGATTTAACCCATTTCGCGCCGTAGTTAGAGAAAATTTACCTATTTTCACCTACATTTTTATACACACTGTGGCAGGGTATATTCACTAAGATTCTAATACGCAGAGCTCTAGATTCAGCAGTTTGGGTTGATCAATCAATCAACTATCGGGACAAACTCTTCTATATATAGGTATATCCGCGAATGTACTTTCACTATACTGTCAATATAGAAGTATTGCACATACGACAAATTGCCGTTTAGGGGATGACATAGTAACAATTTCCTCAACAATTTCTCACAATGAAAATATCCTCAGCTTCTTCTCAAAAATATTTGAAAATGGGCATGGCACACCTAGCATTAAGATATCGACCACTCCTTCAATTTGCCATTTAATAACTAATTTTTCTATGTTTTCCAGTATGCTTCACCAACCTCTGAATCTGATCAAGCCGTTGAAGCAAAGCGCATTAACTTAAAATGAATACCAGCTGAAAATATTTTCCAGTTTCATCAATATTTTTATGCTTTGCAGTATGTTGATGTACCTGCGCGATCGTTCAAGGAACAAAATAAATTAATATCAACGTTTTCTTCACACTTTCTTCAAAGTATTATAATCTAATTGAATCATAATTCGAAATATCTCAACGTCAACAAAATCAATTATGAAATTTTAAAAACATGACCACATTTGCGCGCTTTCCTGCGATATAATATATCTACCAATATATATTTAATATGTTCATCTATTTATCTGGTTAATACTGATTTGTTATCTTAATATTCACAATAAATACAGCTTTCAATTCAATTTCCATTTTGAGTTGTGTTCCAAGTCTTCTTCAGTTTTTGAAAGCGTTTTTTTTATTCATAGAAGAAAACGAAAAATAACATGGCGGCATTTATCCATAATACTATAAATCAACAGAAATGGAATACACGCAATAAACTTTGCTCTCACTTATTGAAATTAATACATGCTACTGTCGAGTTTCCATACAAAATGTGAAAGAAGCAACTCGACTTAAGCACATTTTGTATAGAATTTCGCCTTCTTCTAAGAGGTGGAAAGTCGGCTTATGGGCCGAGGCCTTAATTCCGTAAACATTCAAGGGTGATTTAACAAAAATTCCATATTGTGGCAACATGATTTTTTTGACATCCGTCAACAAACAAGAAATTAGAAAAAAACACGACATCGAAAAGGGCAAATGCAATTGTGATTTTTTTGGATAAAATTGAGTTGTATTGAATAACTAACATGTTCTAGATTGTTTATAATAGTGTAAACGAGATATTAAATTAATAAAAATACTCAAGCTGAAAAGGAATCAATAACTAAAGCGAAATTGTTCAAAAACAAGTTCATAATCCTTCCGGCAGCTGCGCTGCGCTGAGGTCACCTTTCGTGCAAAAGAAACTAGAGTAGGTTCACAGATACCATTTCACAATTGTGTTCTAAGAAATGGCAACGGCCTGTAAGGTGAGCTACATCCCATTCACTTTTCATTCAATTGCATTGATTCCGTTCATGATTTCTTCAGACTGCTAAGCGGCTACTGAAATGCTTTTGTGGCTGCGCTGAGCTGACTGAAGAAGAGGTCCAGCGCATATACCGACTGAGTGCCCAGGCCACATTAATCGATCGCCAGGCGGCACTTATGCTGCGACGTTTTCTTGAACTGCAACGCTCGGGCGATAAGAGCGAAACGGAACAGTTTCTAGATGTTTACGAACAGTGCGGAAAGTATCTACTGCAGGACGTGGGCATACTCACTCTAGACGAATTGGACGAGCTGAGCGAATTGGGCATGCCCTATCACATGGAGAAGGAGCTGAAGCTGCAATTGCAAACGGGCGACCATTCCAACATCGAACGCTGTCTGCTGCGCATTCAGGGCGAGTGTCGGAACGAAATTGAAGGCAGTGGGGAGTACGAAGACTACAAGCAAGCGGTACTGGATAAGCTCAAACATCGAGTAGGGAACTAAGAAGGGGTGCCCGTAACCGAACCAATTACCAAAAGTGCTTAACCTCACGAATACTGCCCACTGTCGCGCTGTAAAAACGAAACCACAAGTATACTCCTCGTTCGCTGTCGCCTCGCACATCACATTGTTCACGTTTAGTCAACTGATTTTTATTCTTCCCTCTACTTGAGTGTAGATTTTTGAGCTTTATCGCGACAGCACACGATGGCAACTATTTCATCCTCAACTATTGTTTTTAAGTAATATTCCATTGTAGTTAATTTTTGTTCTAAACTGGCGCTACTTAACGACATCGTATGTGCATCCTTTGACAATTTCGTCCTTACCTTTGTTTTTGTCTTTCCGAAAGGCATTTAGTTATAATTTTCGAAAGAAAGTGTTGTCATTTTCGACACTTGGAAAGAATGTACCTTAAGAAAATATTTAATATATTTTAATAAAAATTTCAACTCGTTCGTGTCCTTTTTTGTGATATTGGTTAATTTATTGAATACACTTTTTTATCTTCGAATATGTACTTGGTAAGCTTCATAAAACTTACATTCTAGCAAATTGATTAGAAAATAGAAATTCATGAATATTCCGTAGACATCAAAAGCGATTTATTAGCGGGTGCGATTTGGAAACTTTTCAAATGCAGCCAAAGAAAACGTCTACTTGCTAAATTTATTTAGGATAACTTAAAACACACTACAAAAGATCTAAAATCTACGACGCAACTCTATTACGATGAGAAATCCACCCGACAAGAGGGCATATTTGATTCTTGGGCCAGATTTCACTTACGAGTCTCCTACTAAATGAGAAGCAACTTGTGTTGGTCAAGTCTTAACTATGCGCGCGTGCGCTGCGGTAGTTAAACCCTAGGACTTCTTCCACGAATAGTACATTTCCATGGGCTTGTTGACCTAAACGGAAAAAGAACAAAAATTGGTGGTTAACATTCCAGTGGGCAAATGAATCCTTGACAGGCATACCTTCCAGAACTTGTCATTCACTTGGTGCAGCGTTTGATTGCCATTCAATATGACCAGCTGCTGCGGTTGTGGTGCTATGTAAATGCAAAAGTTGAGCATGCGATAGGCCTCGGGCAGATCCGAGCCCAAGTCCAGCGTCAGACGCATGGCCAGATATTTGCTCAAGTGATCAACCGTGGCATTTGCCGTTGTCTTGATGTAACGTATGCAGTTCTCCTTCAGGGCCTTCATCAGCTGATTGTCGCCTGCCATTTCGGTGGGGTGTGGCTTGAAGACCAGCTCGATTTCGTCGTTTATGCCCAATTCGCCCGTACCTTCGCCCTCGGTGTCAATGGTGGAATCGCCCTCAGTGCGGCAGTCCATTTGCGAATCCGACTCCGATTCCTCGGACCGCTCCGAGGTGAGTACGGACATGGCACGCTTCGGCTTCGAACTGCTCGAATTGGAGGGCACTGGCGAAGGTGTGCTTCGCACGGAGGGCGGATTCGAAGCGCCATCGTCTTGCTGCATGCGGCTCGACGAAGTGCTTGCTCCAGAAGTGGCCGCTGCCGCCGCGGCCGCAGATGTGCTGGAATGAGGTGTAGAAGGAGCCACATTGGCGACAGGCGGTGGGGCCGCACTGTCGCGGTTGTCGCTCTCATTGCCATTGGTGGCACTGTCATTGGACGCATTGTGGGCGTGTGACGAATTGTGTCCGCCGCCGCCTCCACCCCGTCCGCCACTGCCCTTCGTGCGGAAACGCTGTGGTCGATTTTGCGACTGAAGCTTGATGCCCTCGTTGATGGAGTTGACCAAAGCCTGCTGTGATTGGGTCTGATTGAACTTGGCCATGACCTGGAAGGAAATAATCAAAAGTTGTAATCAATTTACTAGCCGCAGTGCTGCAGACTTGCCTTTTCTTGTATAGCTTCATACTCTTCGCGGCTGGGATAGATTTTCGAAATGAGCAAATCAAAGTTGGGATCGGGCCGCAGAGAACGCTTCGACACAAGCTTCTTGCGACATGTTGGGCATTCCTTGTTGCCCGAACGCAGCGCCGTTATAATACAATCGGAGCAGAAGCGGTGTAGGCACTCTTTTGTGGTCATTGTCTTCTTCAGCATATCCAGGCAAATGGGACACATCAATTCACTGTGGAGACTCCGCGGCGATACTGCGATTTCGGTGTTGTCCGTAATGATTTCCTGCGGCTTGCGCTGTAACTCGTACAGCGACAAATCCCACGTTTTATTTTGCGCTGGCTCAAGCGAAGTCATGTTGGCGTTGCGTGCGTGCACACTCACTTATTTTTATACTTTCTTTTTCAATAATTACAAATAATTGAGAAAATTTACAAAAATTTCACAGACTTTTCACGAGTGATGCCCCAAAATGTACTCATCGAGTACTTCTTATCGACAACAAAGTATTCGATATTTGACTTCAAATCGAGTATTCACTTTGAAAAGAACCCGACACTTGGTACATAAAGTTTTTTGTGATAAGTCAGTGATGCCATGGAGCTTTGGTCGAAATTTCCCACAAAAATTCCGTTTTCCCTCAACGGACAACAAAATATACCCACGAATATTCCAAACACAATTCCGCCACAAAATAACACAAATTTCAATAGCAAACATTTTTTTTTATTTAAATTAAATAAATTCCCAATTCAGAAAAAAATTTTGTGAACATGCCTCTGATTTTTTCATACAAAATCTGCCCCCAGATGTTCCGGAAAATTATACTGGAATTTTTGGAACTGAGAACTGATGAGGAATGCTGGAAAAGAGCCATTGACGAAGAATTCAGTTCGAGATTTAAACGAGGATATTTACTTATCAACTCCAGATGGAATAAAAGCGAGAGATTGTAGAGCGTACAAACTATTGGAAACAGGCACCATGCTGCCGTGCTAAGCATAAAATACTCATCTGCTTTTTGCTTATTAAAAAATGTTAATTTTCAAGATACATTTTCTAATATTAAAATGTAACTAAAATGATAGAAAAAACATATATTCATCGATTTATGCTTAAGAAAATCATTTAAAGAATATGTGATTTTTAGAGTAATAGTGCGTTCAGATCGAGATCTTTCTGCGATATCGGAGTTCATATATGTGATACTTATATTACATATATTACATATATGTCTGAGTTCTAAAATATTTCCTAGGCATCAAAATGGAATTCGATAAAGGATGTCTGAAGCTATCTCAAGATGATAGTATTTAGAAGGTGCGGAAAAATTCGGTATGCTGGTGTGTAAATCAATCAAAAGTCCAATGGAGAAAGTCAGATAAACCTTATCGGGAAACTCTAGGAAGTCTCATGTACATTATGTTATGATCTGTATTTTTCGACAGAACCCATCAGAAAGGTTTACGGGAGGGGTACTTTCACTACTTTAAGTATAAATCCGAGCAACGCCGGGGTATTCAACCAGTAGAAATATATTATTAAGGCTTTACGAAGGTTTAGCAACAATTTTTTTCAATTGCTCCCAATTCAAACTTCAAGCAAAAAAACGAAGCACTGCACATAACCGTTTTTACACAAAGTTCCAAGTAAAGTAATATGTAGCTTACCTCATTTATGTACATACATATAATAAAATCATTTAAAATTCCATTAAATGACTTTAACGGATTAACGATTAAATATGGCAGAATCACTTCAATTTGCTTCCTTAAACTTGGCTTAAGCCATTTCGGGCATGATGGAAAAAACCGTTTAAATGCCTGCAGATTCGATTGAGTTGATATTTGATCTCCTGATTGACAGCATTTAATTGAGGTGTTGACAGACTGTCAAATTGAGATAGACATTTGGCCAAAACGGGAATTATGAATGCATGCGAAAAGCTTAAATGGCCAATGCGTTCCAGCGAAGACAATTTCACACATTTTACACTTAATATGAGAACTCTGAGAATCTTCATGATGATCCCCGCAGCAGCACACAATCTACATTTGTGTCAATTCGAATTGAATGGAATTTATTGTGAAGACGCACTCGCATTCGAGTTGGAAGCGGTTTTTGCTTCTGTCGCCGCAGCGGTAAAGGTACATAATCCAATCGTTTAGAAGCCAAATTTTGGACAAATTTGGAGATTTATACATATTACATTAGGTACTTACGAATATCACTCATTGCCTGCAATAACGACACAACTTAGTCCTCCAACAGGTAGACTTTTTTGAGTTATGGGGGGATATTTTTTTATTTACATAATTGTTTTAAATTGTAAACAAAATAAATAAAAATTAGATTGTCAAATATAAAAAAAAAATGTAATTCAAAAGAGTTTTCGCCACTCCACCTTTTCCCCATCACGCACAACGGAAATGTATCTCAATCAGCCGATTGCAGTGGAGCAGATATACATAGCTTCTCCAGATAATCGCCGTCTGTATTTCTATACTTTTCTAACTAGGATACAAATTGCACAATCAATTTGCAAGTTTCAGTTCGCATTTCACTGTGATGGTGGCCTGGTTTTTATATGTATTTAACGATTTGTTTATGCTTTTCTTTGTATTTTGCGTAAGTGGGAACGCACGCAATTTCCTTTAACGGGCGGCCAGTTGCCTTTCAGTTTGCGTATTTTGTTAGCAAAGTGGTGCTGATGTGTGGGACCGGAATCGTATCATTTGGCTATAATATGGAATTACCACATTTTTTATAACCTTCTGACATACTTTGAAACGAGCCTAAGATATTTGATATTTGCACGAGTTGCGTCCGATATTCGTTTAATAAATTAAATATTTAAAAGTAGAATTTGTTTGTACCAATCACTCCCTCTCCAGAGAGTGGTGCATTATAATCAATGCCAAAATACAGACTACGAATTAAGATGGAGATGAACGAACACAAAGACGCCTCATTGACTTGACATTAAAAACTGAAAATTGCATAAAATAAGAAAACAAGGAAATGCACACGGACCAACTGATTCGAGTGTGATTTGCATTTGTCGGTTTTGTGTGAGATACTTGAACCTACTTGAACGCAGCTAGCAGAGCCTCGGGTTTAGCCATGAAATGCAGCCACGTCCGATGAGCGATAACTTTTCACAGCTGATTTTCACATAATCCATAATCACAGTAGACAATTATGGGGAAATGCCAAAGCACTAGCCGCTCGATGGAGAAGAAAACCTAATGCCCAGCTTGCGGTGCTTTTGTCCGCTTAACTTTTTGCTGAAGCAATTGCTTGAATGCGCACACATATCGACATATCAACGGCGATGACGTGTTGGGAAGAGTGACTGGCTACAAGACGGCACGATGTGCCTTACAGCATTTGACCATGATTGACTTCAGTTGAACTGATGTGAGCAGTTCTTATTGTACTTGTTGTTGCTGGTCGCTGCCAATGCGATTTTGCCACTTGTCCTCATTGCGGTGACTTTGGCTTAGTTTTTACATGCACGGGGTCCATGGGTGCATCAGATACTTTCTCGGTAACTTTATGCCCATAATTATTGGATTTTCTTCTTATTTTTTGTTGTTGTTGTCTTATATTGTTTTTTTTTTGCCCTGGCCCCAATGGCACTTTGTATTGACTTTAAGCATTTGCAGCTGCTTGTTAATTCGGAGGAAGAAGAAAACAAATCGTGATTTTTTCCTAACCCTGCGAAATGCTCTTCAAATACAAAACGTGCGAAATTCTAATGACCCAAGTCTTTATAAAAATTAAAATTAAGTACATTCAAGTATGAATATGGGCAGCCATAAATAAAAGTCATTATGTTCCCAAGCATTAATCAAAGTATTTACATTTCAATTCGCGAAGTGACAGGAAAATGATTAAAAAGGTCGTGAGGTTATTTTACAAATTGTAAAGTCGTTTCAGGCGATTTTGTTGTGGGTGTTTTGACAAAGTTGTTGGTTGGAATTAAAAATTGCTATGTAATTAATGAGACTAGTTCCATATTCAGATTAAAAAAAAGTGTAGTCTAAAAATGTCTTTTACATTCTTTGACTGTATCTATCAGTTGTTTCCCGAGTGTAAAATTGAGTATCAGTCATAATCCACTAAAACGATAAATTTGGTGTCGCTGTCATGTTTCCTGGCCATAGCGCCAACCTATCGTAACGCACCTTCCAAGCGAGCTCTTATTTGTCCAAAGAGACAATGTGCTTTAACGGTACATACGATCAAAACGAACTATAACGAAAATCCAGTTACGATAAGTTATTGCTTATAGAGCGATATTTTGGGGACTTTTTTGTTTGTCAAAATATGGCAATTTTATATATATTTTCATTTCAAAAGCCAAAAGTGAACAATGAGCCGCCCAGTGAAAAAATAAACAAACAAAAAAAAACCTTTGTAATATTTCAAGTTCTTTCCGCTGTATGTTGTCAATCATTTTTTTTTGTTTTCGTCTCGTGTCTGCAATTTACTTTCTATTGTTACAGTTTGCGATAATTTATATGGAATAGCCAGAAGATGGAGGTGGTTCCTTGCATGACTGAATGAAAAAAAGTAAAAATGTCTAGCCTGTTTCGGGAAAATGCTGGAAATTTTAACACCTGGCCATATTCATTCAGTTAGAAAGTCTTTTTAGAAATTTAACTTCGGTTTAAATTAAAATTTTATGAATTTGGCTTTATTGGAGTATCTGTTTCGTGAGGAAGCTAAAGTGTTATTTGGAAAGTGTTGCGTTTTCAAGAAAAACGCTGAAAACTTTTGTGGTCCAAAACGCCAATGCTTTTTATTTTCATAGTTGGTCGAAGAACTAGTTGCAATGCCACCTCAAAACTAACACTAAGCAGCTGATTTATCAAACTAAAAAAGGATTTGTAGTGTTTCTTTGTTATTTTTTAAGGTATACTCTTTTCAAACTGTATTTGTGAATATAAAACTTGAAATGTTTTCAACGATGTAAACACTTTTGCAACAGTAAGTACAACGAAACATAAATGTATGCAAAAAGCCAATTTTCAACTAAATTTTTTTCTTGGGGTGCAAATAAAAACCTTTTATTCTTGAGTCACAGTTTCATTTCATTGATTATTTGGTCCAAATCTGTGAATGAGCAACGTGCAAGTAGTTATGGCCCGAGACTTAAAAGAACAGTGGAAGATGCCTGTTTTCTACGAGTTCGATAGCCGAATGACGGAGTCATGTCTTAAAAGCATCATTACTGCCCTTTATCGTTTGTGTGGTACAAAAGTACAACTTCATCGTATAAGGGTTAAACTGTTTTGTTTACATTTTTCGACAGGACAGACCCTGTACTCAAATATATAAAAAACGTCCTACTTTGATTAATATGCTTTGATTTGGTCAATACTCTAAAGTTTCTTTCCATATAGCACGCCACGCTGAACACGACATTAAATTTTTCGTGCTCTTTTCCGAATTCCGGAAATTACTATAAAACCGCCGCCGAAGTTACATACAATAAATAATATAAAAAATGATTCCCAAGTTCAACTAGCTACCACCAAAGAAGTCCAAAGTGGACATCAAATTTATTAGAAGTTAGTTAAATGTTTCGTTAACGTTTGCAGCACGAAACCCACATAAAATATTCCCAAAAAATTACCAAAACAAAAACAGACCCGAAAAATGCCACTAACAGCAAGTGAAGAAGAAAACCAATTTCCCAGCAGTCGCCAGTTGTGACCACTACTGGGTGGTGCCCATTTCTCTAGGAACACATGGCATTCAGGCTGCGGGGCACACATTCCTTTTTATAAACAATACAAAAACGTAATGCTGCACCAACAACAACAACGCCAATAATGGTGTTTGGTCAAACACACTCCATGAACAATGGCCTATAAAATGCAGCAGCAACAGAAGCATACGTAGTGATGCAACATTTCCTTTTACAAATGTTAGCCGAACGAAAAAAATTCCAAACATTTGATTGCGAGAGTTGCGTGCTCCCCAATTCCTGAACCCAACTGGGGTATGAACCTGGCACCACAAATAGTTGTGTGTGTGTGTGTGTGTGAGTGTGTGTGCCATCTGATATTATAATTCCAATTTGAAAATAATCACCCAGAGTGCATCATCGCCATTGTTGATTTTACAGTTAGAATTGGATAGGTGAAGTGCAATGAGCCTCAAACTCGCCAAAGCGTTGAGCTCTGGGTATCGTTTACCACATCACTTGAACTCGAAACGTGTGATTGTCGTTTGGAATGGCCTATCTGGCATGGAGTGCATTAGGGTGTGTGTGTGTGGGTGAATGCGTATAGCGGCTTCTAACCCATCTAACCACATCCATCCACACTTGCTGTTATTTTTGTTGTTGTTGTTGTGGCTCGTGTGCAGTGTTCCTTGGTTTTCTGTGCCAATAATGTACATTATCATTGTACGGTGCAATCTACTAACCTGCCAGCAACAATGGGAAAGTAACAACAACAACAACAACAACAACAACCACTTCACCATCACCAATACCAAACAATAATGATGGCCATGGTTCATGGAATTCACTTATTATGCCCAAACGAAACGCTTAACTTATGCTCGCTTGCATTGCATACAATTGGGCTCTGTCCAAATGTATTTCGAATAACAGTTGGAGTTGCCTGTTTTCACTGGTCCTGGTTGCCCCTGCTCGTCGCGCCACTCATAGTGAATGAGCATGGGTGTGTGTATGGATGGTCACTCAATGCACATTATTATAACCTGTGTGTGTTTATTTTATTTTTCATTTTTTAGAAAATAATTCTGTGCTCTGCTTGTGTGTGCCGCTTGAAATAAATCAAATAATTGATGCATCCCTGCCTCGGGCGCTCACCACACAATGCAGCAGTTTGTGGCCGCCATTATATTGGAAACATCCTGGCACATAAATAAAATTAAGTATCGTGGTATTAAAAAATTTGCGCACAAAATAATCTACTCCATAAATTTGTGCATAAAAAAAATGGTTTTGTTGGTTAGTTTAAAATTTTTTGTGTACAAGTTTAGAAAATAGATTTTAAATTTTTAACTTTATGTCCGCTAATCTTTTTGATGTAATCATGGAAAAATACTTCGTTGGGACTACGTTGCAGAATAATTTGGGATACTCCTCTCGAATCATCCCTGACCAAACTGCTGGAAGGAAACTACCAAAATATGAAATTTTTTTGTTTTTGCGGCTACACTTCTGAGTGCACCAAAATATGTGGGAAATATGTGAAGTTTTATTAAATGGTACAAAATCAAAGCATAGCTAATCATATTTAAACAATAGCCATATTGTATCCACATTTTAACAGTTACTTGGACTATTAATTTAATTTTAGTAGCGTCCTATTAAAACCATTTTAGGTCGTCCTATTCGATCATTAGGGTCAATAGTTAAACGAACTATTCTTGAGTAATAGGACGTACAATTGTTTTTAATTGGAAATATTATTAAATCAATAGTACAATAGAACAATAGTGTTAAAGTAATTATTCTAATGAGATTTGGCCCATTGACCATATTTAAAAATAATTTAATTAATAGTGAATGTACCTACTTAGGCGGTGTTTCCTTTTAAAAATGTTGCTTCGGGCGAGGAGAACCTATCCTATTTTGTACTAACCTCCAACATTCCATATCGTAACATAACCTATCATATCCCCTTCCAATTCTGTCTTTTTCTCTACCATCGAATCCGCTCCTGTTATTTAAAAGCCAACTGTAGGCTATATTCGGCATTATGGACTCGAACGGACAGCATTGTGTTCCGCTCATTTCGCCATACATTGGCACATGTGTGCCCAACTAAGCCACCGTGCCGAACTGGCGTGGACGAGTGGTCATACACAGATACATTCATTATTCTGGCAAAAGCGGCGGGGAACTTGAACTCGAACGTACTCCACCGAAATGAATGGATGGATGCCTTCCTTAAGTAAGCTTAACATTTGAATATTCTTGTTGCTTATTTTCGTTACTTAATTTTTCATCTTTTGTTTGGTTTTCGAAGCGTTTTGTTTTGCAATGGCCTTTTCATTGTATTTTTTGACCGAATGCCATGGCCAAGAGGCAAAAGTCCACTTCGTCATCATCGTCATCATCATAATCATCGTCAGTCGACAATAACCGTGACTTTTGTGCGATGTTGCATGCCGGCTTTGCCAGCACACATACTCGCAATCAAGTAAAGTTTAAAACCATAAACAACAACAACAACAGCCACATGAATAACAAAGAAGTATCTCCCAGCTCCCGCAGGTGGAACTGTGGAAATGTTGAGGTGTATGCAGCTCAACCCCGCTTTAGGTTATTCTTTCGTTTTGTTCTTTTTAGAATTTACTTTTTCCTCTTCTGTCTTTTATGCGATTCTTCTTCTTCAACGCCATCGCCGCCGTCCATCGTCGTAAAAAGCCCGGCAATGGCCTGCACCCGATTCAGTCTTTGACGAGATTTTATCGCGTACGAACGTATTTTGTTGCGATTGCGCATTGCCAATATTCTCGAGCCAATTCAACATTTCAAATTTCTTAGCCATTCGTTGCAGTTCTTTGTGTCGTCGTCAGTCTATCACTGACAGTGCAGCTTCATAGACTGAACCGAACCAACGCGTAGTTGTCGCTGCCGCAAACCGTAATCCATTGTGACCGTCCCGTAATTTGACGTACTTGTTTTCGGCCTAAACGTGTCCAGCACCACTCCACGCCGTTTGCCGTTGCTTGTTCTCGTTGTGTCCGCCGCGTCGCATTATGCCGTTTGGTGGTTGGCTTATCACCAATTTGCCATCATTATCGTCGTGCTCGCATTTGCAATAGTTTGAAGTGCTTCCACAATCCAAGCAACTTCAACCGGTGGCGCCCAAGTACGGCACATACCTACACAGACCCACAAATCCTCACAGACAAGCGGCACTAATTTTTGATATTGTTCACACAAGACGTGGGCTCCACTGTTTCTGGATTTGTCAGTCGTCGTCGTCGTGGTCGTCGTGCAGCGGGGAAACCCTCCTCCCTTCGGCTATTGACTATTGTCTGCAGTTGAAAGAGTTTTTTGTTTGCGTTTGCATTTGATAAGGATAGTGGGTTAAGGTGCTCTCCAGTGGAATTGACACTCCTCCTTTTGTGCTGTCAGTGAATGTGACTCTGTGTGTCTGTGACTCCATTTGCTCCAGAGTGTATTGGCGCGCATTACTTGTGTTCGTTTGGATAGTGGACTGTCTCGTAGCGGTTTTTCTCATACAAATCAGTGCAATTGTTTTTCAACTTTGATTCGAATTTGTGCTTTGGACTTTTTGATGTGCGTGTAACATTTCAATTGATATTTGCGTGCAGTTAACTTCTTGGCAATAACAATTTTCACATACATATCGCTTCAATTGCTTTCGGTGGGAAACTTTTGACTGATTACAAACCACTTCGTATTCACATAAGAATTGCAATAATTTTCGCACACAATGATTCTGCCTAAGCTGATGATTGTAAGGTGAGTTGTGGGGAAATGGAAGTTTTAATAGCATTTTTATGATCTCTTTACTGAACCAGAATCAGAAAAGAATTCTTTAAAAAAAAATTCAACTTAAAGATACAAATATGATTTTGATTCAAAATATCCACTTTTTTTGTATGTTTTTTGTAAATTCCAATTTTAAAAATTTCCAATTTCTTGTAATGTAAAGGCTTGATAATAAGTATAACTATTAAAGTCATCTAAATCAATCGATAAATAAATCGAACAAGTTTTACCAGGTCCTGCCTAAGTTTTTTTCACTATTTTTGTTAGAAAATATTTTTATGTTACACTTTACTCTGTTATTTTGTTACGAGATCTCGGTACAAATAAAAAGGGGAAAAATAAAACAAAAATGTTTCTGAGGTTATTGGCAAAAAAATATATGGTATTTTGAGGTGTATATGGGCGGATTTATATATCCCACAGCTTATGAGGTAGGTGGGGTACATATATTATTGATCAGCATTGCCAGCTAAGTTCATTTAGCCCTATCTGTCTGACAGTCCGTCCTGGTAAGCACGACTGAAGGAGCTAGAAGCAGGTTAGGTCGTCCAATTTCTGAATATATAATTTTTAGGTCCTAGATTGAGTTTGTACTTCAAATGGGAGGAACCGGTCAAATGACACAAATTTTTGGGGTAGCTGATTTTTAATTTATTGTTCAAATTTCTAAATGAAAGATGTCGGATCTAATATGCCGAACGAAATTTCAGTAAACTTTACATGTGTTTTATGCAGGGACTGGAACCGAAACGAATATCGGTTCCGGTTTCGGTTCCGGTTCTCAGATTTTAAAAATATCGATTTCTGTTTCGGATCCGGTATCCAGACTTTCCAAATTATCGGTTTCGGTCAAAATTCCATAACATAACAATAAATAAAAAACAAAAAAAATCCAGTTTCAGAACAATTTCGAATCAGTTTAAAAATAATTTTGTACTGTTTCCATAATGTGAGGCACTTTTCGTTTTCAAAGTTGGATTTTTTAAATATTGAAATGGTTTTGAAATTAGATAGCGAACAACGCCTCTGTAAGGGCTGGCCTTAACAGGACTTTCTCAATTTTTTTTTTACTAACGTTCTATAAGCACTTCTTGCTTTAATTATATAGTACTAGCTGGGCCCGACCCGCTTTGCTGGGCCTAAAAAACTTTTATAGTTGCATTGTTAAACTCATCCCATAAGCAAATATTTTCCCTGAAAATTACACCGAAGTTGAAACCAGCAGATATGGTAGCACTGTGTGGGTGGGAGAAATTAAGTGGCAGCGCCTCCTTTGGGAAACAATGCGCAGATGAGCAACCGCAACCAAGTACATTGTTGATCATATACAAAGCTGGCAGCAACTAGTTAATTAGTTAATAGTAAATTAACGAAGTTAAATTTATGGTCAACTTTTAACGTTTCATTTAATTTTGGAAACCATTAACTTTTTCATTTAGCTAGCATTAGTTAACTTTTAAAGGAACATTATTTATGCATCGTAAAATCGAGGTGGAGAAATCTAATTCACAGGACATGTCCATTTACAAGTACGTCATTATATTCTTATATTATTTAACAAAATAATTAAATATTTGTTCAAATTTTTAGCATTTAAGGCATACACTCACAGACTCGTTTTGTGAGCATTTTCAGTGTTCGATATTTAAAATTGAATACAAATTAAATACAAATGTAAATATAGAGAGCTAAGAGCGCTCGGAAAACAAATCTGAGAATGCAGACTTTTGATTATATATAGTTCTTGTTTTTTTATGTGGTTTTTGAGAATATATTTTTTTTTTTCAGAAAATTTAAATTTTTACTTTAATTTTTAACGAAGTTAATTTTTTAACGAAATTAACTTTTTAATTTAACGAAGGCTAATTTTTGATTAACTATTTTCGGGTTAACGAAGTTAAATTCTCAATTAACTATGCCCAGCTTTGATCATATAGTTTTTACTATAAAAAAGTGTTTGCAATAATGTGAGAGAAATACGCATTTTGTAACTTGTGGGTGGTAAAAGTGGTGTGTCAAAACCTATCCACATATATAAAGTTTGGGTGAAAATCGGTGCAGTAGTTTTAGCGTCCATTCAGAAAATATTTTTAAATTAATTCGCTTAATGCTTTTATTTGTAAATAACGTAAAATTTAAAACCAAACATTAAATGTGGGTTTGTATTGAACTCAATTTCAATTTCCAGTCCTTTTTTTTGTGTGGTTTTGTAATTTTTTAGTCTTAGGTGTAGGTAACTAGTCTTGGAGGTCCAACTCTTCATTATATAAATCACATCTACTGACAAACGAAAAAAGCCAAGTCATATTTAGACCATGGTCCGGTTCACGCTTTCTTATTATATATTGGCTGCCCAGTTGGTCTTCATTCTATACTTCTTTGCACCAATCAATTTTTCATTCACACAGCAATCACTAATTAGCACTCCATACAAATGAAATCGATAACGTCCAACGAAATGCTCTCATTTCTTCAAATTAAAAAGATGGGCCTCGCTAATTACCCGCATTATTTTGTATTTTGCAATTTACTACATTCGGTCGTTGTATCTAGACAATTTGAACAATCTAAAAAATCTGGAATTGTAAAGCATTCTGAACTGACTGCGCAGACCTTTCATCATCAATTCGCATCATACATTATTCAAATTCCCGATATAATGGATTACAGCAGTTGACACGCAATCTTTTCCTCATTATGTGAGCACTGCAATGCAAAAAAAAACTGAAGCGAACAACATCGGAGCCAAAACAACGCCAGCGGCTCTGCATAAGAAAATTCGCAATTGATTAATAATTCAGATGCGGCGCATATGCATGTGCGGTGGCAGTGCAACACACATAACATAACAACATAAAAAATAAAAAACAAAGGCAGCAAAGACCACAAAAAGGGGTCCACTTATTTTGTGATTTTTCATTTTTACTTGAGCGGAAGGGAGACTACACTAAAAAATATTAGCCCAAAAGGCTTTAGGGTGAATGATTTTGCAAACTGTAGTCTTGGAAGTGTTCAGGATTTTTATTTTGTGCATCATTAGAGGGTTTTTTTCACGATTTCAAGAACATTTTCTTCTCGTTTTTCATTTGTTGGGATTTTCTTTTCCGGCATTTGTCTGCGGCTTACGTCCGAACAGGATACAACAAAAGTTCGAAAAAGTATTTCCCAGAAATGCTTCGCTGACTTTTCGGGTTTAGTGTCCAGATTGCGTTTCCGGTTGAATCAGAAAGTAACTTTTAACCATCCGCATACGGGTCGGTTGGGTTTATAAAATGGCGAAACGGACAATGAATTGTGCACTGGCTGGTCTGTAGAGCTTCCGCTTTAATTCCGAGTACACACAGCCAAATCCACATCCACGTTCATGTCCTCTGCACATGCTGCAATATTTATTGAGCATATTTTTATTATTATTTATACAAATTCATCCTCCCCAAAGGCACATTTGCCATGACTTCCTTACCAAGGCTCTACATTCTTGTGGATTTAGTTGATACAAAATGTTCTCAACTGCAACATTTTCATAAATAATTCCTCAAGTCTTTCTCTCGAAAATGCTGTACACGTTCTGAACGTACTTTGTTGCTTTTGCTGCTGCGGCCTGTTCTTGCAGTTGTTGTTGCTGTTATTGCTACTGCTGTGGTTATTGCATAAAATGTAGACAATTTCTATTATAATTTGTAATCGAGTGGTGGATGTGGAGTTCTTTGAAAAACTTCTTAGGCGGTCAACCGTTTTTCAAACAATTTTATTTTGCGCAATTTGTTGCTGATTTTGTTTTTCCTTCTGTTCAATAACATCGGAGTGGAAGAGTGGAACGTGCTTTTCAGCAATTTCACGCTTCTTCATTTCTCCTTCTGTGGAGTTGAATTGAGGTTTTTCGTATTAATTAAGGGATTACATGGTGCATTGAGTGAAGTTTCATTTCTATTTCATTTTATTGTTATTTTGTGCTTGAGTAGTAATTCCTGGAATAATACACTATAAATGGCTTAAACTTAAGTTGAAGTTCATTCGATTTGTTTTTTTCAATTTTCTGCTGCATATAAGATTTTTACGATGAAAATTTAAATTAATTAGTGAGGATTTGATTGCATTGTGACTGCTGACTGTTTTTCTATTTTAAATTGTTGCATTCAAAAGAATGTTTATTTATATGCTAATAACTAATAAAAAAGATAAAAAAACAAGTTTTTCAAAATGTAACCCTTTAACCGACTAAAAAGCAGAAAATAATTTTGGTTTTTGGAGACTTCAAAATCTGCAATGATATCATAAAGAAAGTAGCCAAAAACCCTCAATTTTAAATTGCGAAATTGCGGAATTAATTAACTTGTTTTTTAATCTTTTTTATTTTCCCCTTTTTTTTTAAAAATTGTTTACCTTTTTTTTTTTAACCCCCCCCCCCCCCTTCCCCCCCTTCCCCCCCTTTTTTCTAATTTTTTCTTTGAGTCCACCCACGCCTCTGATGGACCCCAAATTTTAATAGAAAAAGCTCGCCGCAGATTTGAGGATATATATATATATATATATATATATATAGTCCACCCAAAGCAAGTTAATATAAGGGTTATAAAAAAGGTCAAAATGGGGTCTAGAGATAAACATTTTTTTTGGTGTATTGGATTTGAAATTTTAAGAAACGGAATTTGAACGTGGTCCGAGTCTCCGTAACCACCTATAAATGCCTCAATTTGGGGTCTTGAGACAACATTTTTTTATGTTCGATACTTCTAAATTAGCTTTTGTTGGTCTCAAGGGGGTAAACAAATAATTTTGGTTTTCTTTTTCTTATTTTTCTGTCATCTAAAGGGGCAACTATACAAAACGACATAAAAAAATATACCACATTCAGAAAAAAAATTCTTTTAAATACTATTAAATCTGGTCACTATTGAAATAACAGTACCTATACTATTATTTCAATAGTGACAAATTGAATACTTTCCTGGAAAAACTGATTAAATACAAAAATGTTAATTAGTTTTTCCCACATTAATCAAGCTTCTTCTATTTGAGTCAACTGCTGATGTCACGATGTCCTTTAATTTAAGTATTAGGAAATTTAACACTGCTCCCGTTCAAGTACTCAAATATCAAAGAGCTTGTTAACTCTAATCATTTTGCAACTTCAATAAACAACCGTTTATCCTCTTGTAATTAAACCCAATTATTTGCTAGGATATTTTCAGTTAGCAATGTAGTGGATTATTCATATTATTTTACTCTTATTTGCTAATAAGTAATGCGGGCAAGAGAGAGTAAAGAAAACAAAACCAGACCCAATAAACATAATAATTACTCCCCATTTCGTTACAGTTTCTGCTGCCTTATATGCCTCAGCTATTTTGCACAATGCAATGATGAACACGACAACACAGTGAAAAAGGATACGAAAACAGCAGCAGCAGCAGCAGCAATAATACCAAAACAAACAACAACAACGGCAGCGAAACAATCCTCCATTTACAAAATCAAAAGACTGGATACAAAGGATTCGCCGGCCAAACAAAGAAAACCACAAAAGCAACTACAACAAAAGCAGTCGGAGCTGCAAGAGGGTGGCAGCGAAGCTCCTGTTGTGGCCGCCAAGCCACCAAGAACGAAAAAATTTAAAAACTTGGCCAAGAATTCGCACGGACTGAATAAGAAGCTACTGAAGTGAGTATGGCAAGACGCTAATTAAACCGATAGACAAGTCGATCCTATACCAAGAACACCAAGTATGGTTATGGGAAAGGATATGCTGGAATGTTCTCCGGCACGGCACGTTTTTCATGACTTTTTTGGTTTTTGTTTCTTTTATTAAAATTTTCATCACAAAATCGAGGAAAAGTCTCGTTAAAATTTTTAGCAAATACCTATTAGCGCATATTTGTGCACTTTTCAATAATAATTTATGGTATTTTCTCTTCTACCTCAAACTCTTTCAATCGCTGCCGCTCCCTTCGACCGTTTGCGCAGTAAATTGGGCTTCACGAAAGTCAAAGCACCCAACAGCCATAACCGGAAACGTTTGGCTATCGAGTCACGACGACGTCATGCATCGCCGGATGATTCACACATGTTCATCATAAAATTGCCGCCAAATCTTTACTATTACACAAGCCCCAAGGCTGGTGGCGGCGGCGGCGGTGAGGCAAATCCTAAGAATGCACTGATCCAGCAGCAGCAGCAGCATCACCAACGGCATCAGATGCTAACGGAGGCGGAGGTGCTGAACGCTAACGGGAAAAAGGTAAACGAGATTCCATTACATTACTCCATAGACACATATTGCCATTTTGCCATAGAGAGCGAAGAGGAAGAAGAAACGAAAAGAAGCCCATACAAAGAAGGAAAAATGTGATACGACAACAGACAGACAGACTGACTCTGACTGACTGACTGACTGACTGGAAGACAAACTGCCTGACTTACCTGAACGATCGCTCGGTACGACATTGTCGTCCTATGTACGCGCATCTAGATGCGAGATAAGCGATCTGCGCGCGCCCCAACAAATTGCAAACACACGAATCCATTTGGGAATGGGAATCAATCCAGCCAGCGAGGCAGCAGCTAGCCAGTCAGCCAGCCAGCCAAGGCAAGGCAAGGCAGCAAGCATCTACATATTCAACCAGCGAGATACAATTTCAGTTATATTTACCCACATAAGTTTTAAGACGGCCAGGGTACCTTGTGGTACTGACTCCTCTTTCAGCTCCTCTTGTGAGTTTATTTATAAAACTGCGGCACTGCCACAGGCATCTAGTACTGGCTGAGAGTTGTGACTGGAATTAATGCGCCAAGTGTCATGTCGCAAGACACACATTTATATGCGAAATGTTCTTCTTCGTGGAGTCAGCTAGGCAGTGCAGAGAGTTCTTCTTCGCAAAATTGATTTGCACAAAATATTAATATTCAAGCGTGTGTTTCTTCATCAACCGAAGACTTCGTCCACAAGTTCCCCTTCAACTTCTACAAGTTCTGGTTGCGGCCGTTGTTGTTGTTGTTGTGCTTTTAGCTATACCCAATTAAAAATGTAATTTGTTAGACGCTGTTAGTTAATCTAGTCGCTAATATCGTCCGTGCTGATGCCATCGAATTGTTGAGGTGCTACAAGAATTACAATATTAGATTGCATCGAGTAGCCCATGGAGCGAGCGAGTACGAGCACTATATTAAAATTTATGAGGCGCCAATTAAATTGTGGTTTTGATAGTGGGAAAAACAATGATCGAGTTATGATGAGGCTGAAGATTATATACAAACGTGCTGTACGATCGTTTAAATTTCAATTCCTATGAAGAGCGTTGAAGAACATAAGATTTTGTAGATTCTATGAGTAACCTTTGATGGAAAGTAAATTAGTACTTACTGTTGAAATGTTATTCGGAAATTGAAGTTACACCACCATTACTTTACCCAGTTCATATGTAAAATCTTAAGGTGTTTGACCGAATGTGAATCTGAAATAAACTAGTTAGAAAATTATCTTTGGCCAGACCGAACCTAAAATACACATTGGTACGAGTGGAAGTTATCGATACATTTCCATTTCTACTTTACTCTCCTTCCAGTTCCAAATTTGTTCCATTTCATTTTGTGCGGGCCAATTCAGTTCCCGCCATCACTTCCAAACAATAAAACAACGTCACAATCAGTTCAGAAAAATTTGAAAAATAGAGAAAGATCACATTGTTTTTGTATGGGAGGTTGGCGTTGTATTATCCGATGTGGCCCATTTCCCATACCGTCCAAATAGAAACAAAGGAAGAGGAATATCAAAATTGACGCATATCGCTAGATTAGTTCAGGAGGTATATACTTTTCTATTCTTGCCACACCCCCAACAATATTGAATACTTGCCCAGTAGAAAAGTCATCAATTCAACAGTAATCAGGTATCAATGACAAAAGATGTTCATGAATGACACTTCGCTGAAATTTCAATGTATGCATTAATGACATTCTCATGCATGACACTCTGCATGACATTGCATCAATGCCACACCAATGCATTGTTGCTTCCTCGCTAAGAATCAATATGAAATGTGTCAGTGTTTTCTCATTAACTCTCATTTCGTAAGAACATTTGGCTAATAGTTTAAACGTCATCAATAGAACTCGGAAAAAACCAAAACAAAATTTCCAAAACAAGGAAGTGAATAAGCACGAAATTCGGGCGAAAAAAAAACTGTTATGGCAAATATATTTGATTGTCAAGAAGGAAAAGACAGCATAAATCTAATATACACATTAACGATCGCACCGAAAGATTTTTAATTATTTCGCTAATGACTTTTTTTACATTGTTTACACTTTTGAGAAGCTTACAATGTCAAACAAATATTTTAAAACTTTAACAAAAAATGCTTTTCGTAAAAAGTATTATTTAAAAACAAAAAAATCTACAATGTACTACGTACGATAGACAAAAATTAGATTAATGTTATTTACACTGTTTTGTGAATAGTAATTGCTTCTATCGCCTTGTCATTAAATATATGAGATACTGGCAGAGTAGTAGGGAACATTTTGAATTTAATTCAGTACGATATTTATACCCCCACACTCACTGTGGCAGGGTATACTCACTTTGTCACAACGTTTGTAACGCCCATAAGGAGGCGTGTCCGGTATGGAAAAGTATATATATTCTTGATCAGCATCACCTCCTGAGTCGATTTAGCGATGTCCGTCTGTCTGTCCGTCTGTCCGTCCGCACGATAGAGGTCGCAGTTTTGGAGATATCGACTTGAAACTTTGGGTACATGTTTTTCTCGTGAATACTGAGATCAAGTTCGAGAATCAGCCAAATCGGACAAAAACTGGGCGTGGCTCCCATACACCGAAAAAAAAGGTAAAAATTGTTCAAGTCTTTTTTATTATACCCCCACACTCACTGTGGCAGGGTATACTAACTTTGTCACAACGTTTGTAACGCCCATAAGGAGGCGTGTCCGGTATGGAAAAGTATATATATTCTTGATCAGTATCACCTCCTGAGTCGATTTAGCGATGTCCGTCTGTCTGTCCGTCCGTCTGTCCGTCTGTCCGTCTGTCCGTCTGTCCGTCCGCACGATAGCGGTCGCTGTTTTAGAGATATCGACTTGAAACTTTTTTTACATGTTTTTCTCGTGAATACTGAGATCAAGTTCGAGAATCAGCCAAATCGGACAAAAACTGGGCGTGGCTCCCATACACCGAAAAAAAAGGTAAAAATTTTTCAAGTCTTTTTTATTGTTGTATTCGATTTGAAATGTTTAGAAACGTATTTTTGACATGGTCCGAGTTTCCGAAGCCACATATATAAGGTCTAAATGGGGTCTTGAGACCAATTTTTTTTTTTTGGTGGATTTAATTGGAAATTTTTAGAAATGGATTTTGGACATGGTCCGAGGTTCCGCAGCCACATATATAAGGGTCTAAATGGGGTCTTGAGACCAATTTTTTTTTTTTGTTGGATTTAATTGGAAATTTTTAGAAATGGATTTTGGACATGGTCAGGGCTCCAAAACCACCTATAATTGGCTCAAAATAGGGTCTTGAGACCACATTTTTTTATGATCGAGGTACTTCTTCCTACTGTGTGGGGGTATTTCAGCTTCGGTATAGCCGAAGATAGTCCACTCTCTAGTTGTTGTATTCGATTGGAAATGTTTAGAAACGTATTTTTGACATGGTCCGAGGTTCCGAAGCCACATATATAAGGGTCTGAATGGGGTCTTGAGACCAAAATTTTTTTTGGTGGATTTGATTGGAAATTTTGTGAAATGGATTTTGGACATGTTCCGGGCTCCAAAACCACCTATAATTGGGTCAAAATAGGGTCTTGAGACCACATTTTTTTATATTCGAGGTACTTCTTCCTACAGTGTGGGGGTATTTCAGCTTCGGTATAGCCGAAGATAGTCCACTCTCTAGTTTCTTTGTCATTTTGATTTTTTTATTAGAAATTTTTACATTTTTTATGGTAAAATAGCTAAAAAAACAAAGTAGGAAAATAAGCAAAAAAAAAAGCATGAAGCCAGCGCGAGCTGTAGTAATCAATAACTCATCGATGCTTTGGTTATATATGAAACCATTTTCAACTGGGTATGTGCAGAGTATAAATACCAATTTTTTTTCTATAGCGCATAAGTGGAAAAATTGTTTGGTCGCAGGAATATAAATGTGCTATGATTTCTGAGTCATATTAACGCTATCTATTCTGCCCACAGTCTAACTACGAGGAGCAGTATTAAACCAGGGAAGAAAGAAATATCTTCCAAAAAATCGAAAATAAATATGTCAAAAAAACAGAAAAATATGACATCAAAAAAGCTTATATCTGACCGAAAAATTCTTTGAAAATGACAAAATTTGTAAACAGGTTGTAAAAAGGGCATATTGTGTTCCCATGACTCTCCGAGATCAGGAACTTAAAATTACTTGAATATTTTCTGAAAATATTCAGTGATATTTATGAAATTCACTAGAAGACCACCATTGTCAAGTGTGATTTTCATTAGGCCTGTTTTCTAACCATAATTTCGCTCCATCTTCCTTTTCGAATAAACATGCAATTTAGTCACTGACATTTATGTCATGAGAAGCATACTTAAAGAGAAAAGTTAATTAGTTCTTTAGCAGACCAAACAGAAACTTCTTCGTCACACCAACTTGGTTGTGCCATAAGCGAAACAAGTCCACAGAACAGACCAAGCAAAACGAAATGAAGCAAATAAGGCGAAACGATTTTAAACAAAGTTTAGGACAAATCAGCTCATGGAAGATGCAGACTATCCATTTACCTAATTAACATAAACACTAAAGAATTCTTTTTTAAAATGTATTTCCCATTTTGTGTTCACTTTCAAGGTCTCCTTTCCATTCAATTCGAATGGCAAACCGGGACGAATCTACCATTGGAATTTGCCAGCCATCAAGAAGATTCTCGAAGATAAGCAACGCTTTCCGAATGTCGCTGCGGCAACAAAGGATCAATTGATTGACATCAAAGGGATACCCACGTGGGCGAAGCCATGGGAGAATGAAACGGTTGAGAAGTCCTACGGCAAATCCGGCATGATGAGCAGCTATAAAAAATCATTAAAACGCAAATCGCCATCGTACTATGCGCCAGCAAATGCGGTCAATAAAAACAGTTTCAATAAGTACTTTCCGGGCAATGGCAAACCGAAAGGATTCTATGTAATTAAAGAGAATCAGAAGAAGCCACTCTACTACAAGAATATCGTGTCGTAAATGCAACAGAAAACGCAGCAAACAAACAAAAGGGCCGAACAAGCCGCAGCGAAGAAAAGATACGAAACGGCGTATAATAATATATTAAAAATGCCAACTGTGTTTTAGGCATTTAGACATTAAACTGACACATAAAATTTACGAAATTGCCGATTTAACACTACGTATTGGAACAGTGGTGAAAAAAAAACATTAAAATTAATTTTTAGTGAAACACCACATAAACTAAAAAAAATATGGACCATAGGGCTAGTTTTGTACTTTCATAGACGCAGGGCATAGCAAACGCAAATACAAGAGAATATTTTACTGTGCCGTAAATTTAAGTACATATTTTGCATTTTAACTATACACACAAGCAATTAAATGTGGCGTATACGATTTATGTAGCATTTACATACGATTCACAGGCATGGTTTGTGTGAATATTACAAAAAATAATGTTTACATTATTTACTAAAATTTTATATACTTTGTAGCAGAGTTTTTAGTTTTAAATTTAAGTAACTACATTTAGAAATTGTTTGTTTGCAAAGGAAAACAAATTTATTTTTATACATCGTATATTGCCTAAGGTAATTACTTTTATTGTTTATTTTTAGAATATTTTAAGAGTCGTTTTTGTATTTTTAATTTCTTCTTTAAACATATTTTTTTATAATTTTTTTAAGCGAATCTTATGGGATTATCCAATAACCTATTTCGACTGACTACAGTAAACATTTTATAAAACTTAATAAAAAAAATATTGAAAAAAGCTTTTATCTGATTTTCTATTGGGTTTAATAAATAAAAAAAACTTCCTTTCCCAAAAAAAAAACGCAATATGAAGCATTTTTATGATCATCTTATGTGCTGACAAAGTTCATACTGACCGAATGTAACCTGAAGCCTGAATGAAACTTGAGTCCCCTTGTCTGCTTTGCCTTTTGGGCGTGTGTGTGTGTGTGTATTTTGAGTCAACAGTTTGGAATTCATAAAAGTGATTTTTTGCAGTCATAAGAAGAAAAAAAAAACGTCAAAGAAGTTTACAAATAATTTATCGACATCATAAGAACGTTAAAGGAACACACATGTTTCTTAGCGACTGCCACTCCGCTGAACTCGGGACACGGACGACCACACTTCAAGGTGACGTGCCCAAAAATAAACACATTCGCTCGGTGAGGTGAGGTGGCATGCCAGGATATTGTGTCTGGAAAGTGTTCCTTTTTTCCCTATTTCATTCTTCTTCTGTTTATTGTTTGTTATTCGCTTCTGTGGCAAATCGAGGTTTTTTCGAAAATATTTCCTCTTTAAGTACTTTTTTGATTTTTATTGTATTGTGTGAGTACATAAAAATGTGCGAGAATCTTTTACGCAGGCACAAGAAGTAGAATTGACTCTTCAAACTGCAAATATAAGAAATGTGGACCTTCTGGAACTTTTGTATATGCTACACACGTGAGAAGTGGGGCGAAAGTAATTATAAGGAAGCCCGAGGATAATTGATTTCTTTGTTATAGTAAGCCAATGATTTATGCAAAAGATTTAGCGCGATAAGGATGTTAGGTGATACTCTCGTCAGTAATCCTGAAGGCGATTTTCCACAATGTTTCAATAACGATTTCAAAGCCAACCGCAAAGTCAAAGTTGGTTTAGTAATATTGAGCCATCAACTCGTAGTAACCAAACTATCCTTACAATACGATAAATATACAAAAAGTCCCATCTCCCACAGTGTAGGGTACCATCACATGCAATAAACAAACAAAGCCTTTTGACAAAGTGATTCTGATGACGATGGTTATGGTTATGGCGGTGGTAGTTTCCAGAAACTTTCTGGCTTCTTCATGCGAAAAGTGAAGTAAAACTGCGAAATTTCTTGAGGTTTTTTTTAAACACACGCCATCTACTAACTGATGCTATCTACTAACTGATGCTATCTTCTGAAAATTTACAAAAATATTTCATTATTACTTACTAATTAATTCTTTTTTCATAGAGCAAATGATAAAGTGTACAAAGCTTCCTCCAATTATGGATTACGCATCTATGAATGGTAAAGGTGGTTGAACTTTCATTTTTCTTTTTCAACAACAACAAAAGCCAACTTATTTTCGTGCTTTGAAAAACACTTGACATTACAATAGCGATATTTTGTGTATTTTCGGAACTCACTCTATCCATCGGCCATCACGTGTCGTGTGTAACCAGCGTAACATAATTGTTTTGTTCGGCAATTTTAAGGTAATTGTTTCTACACGAGATACCACAACTGGCCGCAATTCTTCCACGCACAAGCTCTCTCAAGTGTAAAGTTAATGCCAAAGTAGGCATATACTTGGAAGTATTTCATGACTGAAGTTTCGGGGAGAAGACATTTCTGAGAACCGTTAATGGTCGCCACTTATGCATGTGATATGTGGAAAAGTTTCGGTTTATTATTCCTGTTGGCGTTCTTCTGTGGTGAATTATGCGTCCAAAGAATTCAAGCATTTATCTTTTTGGAAGTTTAGTCATACTTTGTGCTTCCTTAGCGCCAGCCACCACAGCAAGAAGTTTTGCAAGAAGAACTTTTGTTTTTATTTTCGTTCATTGAACTTTGCACTTTAGCAGTATGTCATCCAATGTAAGGCGGATTGAACGCATTGCTTATTTATTCAGTGTCACTTTAGAAAGTATTGAAAACTTGGGTTCAAGTGGTGGCTGCACTTGTGTACTAAATATGCTTGTAGACTAAATAACTAGAAATTGACTAATTTGCTAAGGAAATTAAACTTTAACTGCGAAAGACCAAAATGCTTTTAATCTTGGCAAATCAACAGTTACTACTACTGAGATAACAATTTATGTATGTGTTTAATAAGTTCACCCCAATCTTCATCTCATCACAGTTTTTAGCTCGTTACCGCTGTTTCCGGTTGTCATATCACAGCTGTAATCCGACAGAGAATTCGCTATTTCTCTTATGCAGAGGGGCATCCATGCAATCTCCACAAACATCTTGATCTCGAAAACTAGTTTCTTGTCATTATTAAATTATAAAAACATTTTAAGTAATTAAAAAACGATTTATTTTAGTGAAGAAGAAGGGGCTAGAAATGATATATCATGTGGCGCCATCTATAAATAATGTTTTGGCTTGTTCCCATCTCAATACAGTAGAAGAATGTGAAAAAAACTACTTCAATTATTTAATTTACTCCTGAGTAGAATTCTTAAAATAATTTTAAATTCTTTGAGCGTAACAATTGTATTATTCCCTGTGCGTGTACTTGGCACTATGGAAAGACGCATACAAACCATCTTGCCCAAGCACCGACAACAATAACATCACAACCAGCCCATGACAAAATGAATAATGCGCAAGCGCGCGAGCCGTTGTGCATTAAAAATTCCAGCGTTCACATTAGGAGAGCTTAACAGCGGCTTAAGAACTTCAAGCGCACAAGTTGAATGAAAAACAATTTGTTTGCAAATATTGACGCGACAAGTTACCGAGAACCTATTGAAAGAGTGGCTGAGGGACTGCTGCTTACCTCTCACAATTCACAATCAGTGTCCAATCATGCCTGGATTCGTATGACGAAGATCCAAACTAAACATGCCCTACGGCAATAATACGTAGTAAAAAAGCGATCAATTGGTTGAGGTGATTGCAAATGGCTTCCATTTAAATGGTGCGGGTGCGCGTAGCAGTAGAAATTTGTTTAGGTGTTATCGACATGCTGAATACGCCAAACATTAGACTAGTGATTTGAAGTCACAAATGACACGCTCAGAATAAAAAAGCTCTTTTCCTCTGAGCATGTTGAATGATAGCTGTAAACAAAATCGGTTGCATGGAATTGTCGATAAAAAATTAAGCAGTTAATTTAGTATTTTTTGAGAATTTCTTAAGAAACAAAAGCCAATTAGCAATTTTTTTATGACACGTCACCTGCGAAATGGTCTAATTCCAAGTGAAGTGATTCACTCAAACAATGCTTAAGGACTCAGTTGGCGGTAGCTGTAATCCCACCTGACATTTACTACATTCTTCTTCAAGCTAAGATTTTAATTCCGGAAATGACGAAATGTGTCTGTTTCAAATAAAACGGTCCAACTTATCGCACACATTTTTTGTATAGGATTCATGTAGGTGATTGGAGGTGAGTGAAGAATCGAGTCACTTGTACGAAAAATTAGGGTCAATCCTTTTCGAGGGCACATTTAGGTCGTGGTCAAGAGCTGTTGACTTGGTACAAAATGTGGTCGAACGTGGTCAAGAGCTGTTGACCACCACTTGGTCAAAAATGTTGCCGAGGACACCTTTAGCTCCTGGTCAAAAGCTGTTGACCACAACTTGGTCGAAAATGTTGTCGAAGACACATTTAGCTTCTGGTCAAGAGCTGTTGACTAACACTTGGTCAAAAAATGGTCGAAGACACATTTCGGTCGTGTTCAAGAGCGGTTGGTTAGACATCCTTATGTTAGGTAGCAGCTGTAATCCCAGCACCTAGCATTATTCACAGAAAAAGTACAAAGATGCACTTGGTTGCAGCTGTAATCCCCCTAACATGAATCACACAATTATTTCCGTCATTACGAGAGATGGGAAGGATATTGCCATGCTTTTCCAATATTTTTTTTATATGAGCCTATTTACACTATCAGTTCCATGACGAAAAATCTGACAAAGAGCTAATAAGAACTGCGGTAGTGAAAACGGGATAGAACATTTTGCACCGAAAATCCATACAAAAAACGTAAAAGGTGGCAGCTCCATGCTTCCTTTATTTTCATTTTCATATAAAAACTGTCAAATTTCGTCATGCCCATGTCAGTGTAAATTCTAAAAACGGCATGCCCATGCGTCATGGGAATGGCTGTGTAAATAGTAAGGCATTCAATCCCGAAGTGTTTTCGAAAATCCCGGGATTTCGGGATTTGAAATTACAATCCCGGGATCCCGGGATTTGTTCGGGATTTTCGGGATTAAAGAAAAAACTGTTGCAACAATATTTTAAGCTTAATTTTATTTTAATTCAACGTAGAAATAATATTTAATAAATATTGCATTAAACAAAACAAAATTTAAAATAAATAAAGTCAAACAAAAAGTTATTAATTTTAAATTACTATGATCGAAAAAGTTTGATAATTTATGTGTTAAATTAAGTTGCTTTATTATTTTTTTTGCCACGCTGAATCTATTCAAAAGTACAACACTCAAATGGTCAACAAAATGATTTTATTAAAAGGTACAAAAAGGTAGATTTTTGTCGAATAAAAAAAAAATTGTTTCAATTTGAAAAAATTTTATTCAGATCGATTTGTTCACTGTTATTGGCAAAAATTGTCTTAATTTTTTGTGTGTGTAGCACTAAGTCTACGAAAGTGAGCTTTTTGTGTTTACCAATTGGATTGAAAGTAAACGCACTGCAGTATTTTTGTGGAAAAGCGTCGAAAATATCTTAAACAATGCATAAAAATTAAATTTTTTGAATCCCGGGATTCCGGACTCAAAATCCCGGGTTTCCGGGATTTAGAAAACGTTCGGGATCCCGGGATTGAATGCCTTAGTAAATAGGCTCTATAAAACCTAAAAAAAATCTGCCTATGATTTTTCATTTTTCCTTCTTTTTTTTCGGCCGAATCCGAAATTGCCAAAATTATTATTTTTAAATTTACCGAAAAAACAAGAAAAAAATTATAAGTTAATCGTTTCAGTAGGCTGAATTGAAAAGCAAACTATCTGGAATTTAACATTTCAGATTAGAAACTATCAATATATGTATGGGTTAGATTACATATCGCTATATTGACTCAGGAGGATGCTGATCAAGAATATATATGCTTTTACATACCGGACACGACTCCTTATGTGAGACAAAAGCAATATATCCTTGGACAGTAGTGTGCAGGGTATAAAAAAGGTTATAGAAAAATCGATTACATTTTTGAAATCAGCGGACCTAAAATATATTTAGAAACTTAGTTTCAATTAATTTAGAACACTCCTTCGATTTTTATTCCAAGATTATATGGAGACAAATCACTGTGCGATGGCGTCCTCAGTTTTTCTGCAGCATGTCATAATTTATTTTTTTGTCCTCTAATGTTATAATATAAAAATGTATATGTTACAGAAAATATATTTTGATGCAGCTGTTCCTAACAAACCTAAAGTGATTGCAAAATAATTGTGCAAAAAGCTCTTTTAACATTTTTTTAAATGATTTTTGAATATTGGTCGAAACAGCTTTTTTTGGCCGAAACCTAATTTCGGTCGGTCTCTAAGAAAAACTCTATCCTTTTTTTTTTAATTATAACTTATGTTGGCCAGCATAAAGCTATATTGCCAGGGTATTAACGGTGTGATTCTTTTTTCCACTGATTACAGTTAACGCAACTGTACTAAGTACGGGTTTCAGCAAAGAAGAGAAATTTTTACAAAAACAACTCTTCTCGACCGAAACACATCCTCACACAAGGCCACGCCAAATGGTAATGACTCTATCCTTCATGTAGATAAAATCAAGACTCTTTTATCTTTTATTTTCATAAAATCATCATGGTACATTTGATTGCACGAACGAACGCAAATTTAGTTGCGAAGTCTTTTCGCAAACAAAATTCCGTTCGCACAACCGTTTAGACTGCCTGAATATATGTTTGCCGGAACATTTTGAACGAGCCAAAATCGCAAACCGAGCGTTTACACCGATCGAATGAACGGCATTTTGTTCGCGAGTTCGTGCGATCTAAATGCACCTTCAGAAATAAGACTCTCTGCTGAATCATATTTCTGAGCGCTCATAATATTGTTTGTTGGGTAAATTCGCCAACAGCTGCTTTCTGTTTATGGAATTCTAATTAGTTTTGGTTGGTTAAGGGATAGTCAAGTGTAAACTGTAAACATTAAAATATTGAATAAGATACAAAAGGAAATGGAAGAATAACTAAACCCAACACAAAAAAATTGAAATGAACACCGATTTCGCAGATTCCCATTGCTCATTGCGAGAACTGATTTTGAATGCACGAAAGCCTTTGGTCCTACGAAACTTCAAGACCAACTGGAACTGTTTCGAATGTACATTGAAGGAGTGGTGTCAAAAGTACGATGCGGCAACTACAACCCAGCCAACATTCGAACGAATGCCTCAACTCCGAACAGCAACGCCACAATGGGAACGACAACGCGAATCATTGCAAATGACAGCCACACAATTCTTCGAGGAGCACAGTACAGACCGGAACTACTGGACTGGTTTAAATTACAAGAGGGCGCACGAGTGGCCAAACGAGTGCATAATGGGAGTGGACTTCAGTAATTTTGGTTTTCCACACACTGCAGATGACTGCTCCTATTGGCTGAGCTCTAAGGGAGCTAATACTCCCTGCCACTACGACACATATGGCTGCAATATTGTAGTGCAAGTTTACGGCAGGTAAGATCATTATTAGGTGTTTAGCTAAGCAAATATTTTTGTTTAGAAAATCTTGGCTTTTATTTCCCCCAAAGTCGCCGTTGTCCAGCACTCGCATACCCTATGAGGAGTCAAGCGTTTATTGCACGGAGAATTTTTATGCTCCAAGTCCCAAGCAACTAAAAGATTTCGAAAAAATACAAAATTTCGCTCATCAATGCATTCTCGGACCCAACGATGCGCTAATAGTGCCACGACACTGGTGGCATTATGTGGAGGCGCTGGACAACTCCTTAAGTGTGAACTTTTGGATACCTCTAGAAGCAGATAAAGAGTCACAGGTGGACGAATGCATAGTCAAATATGTAATGGAAAATTTCGTAAAGAAGGATTCACACTCTGATGTGCTCAAGTATGTTCTGAACCCAAATCAGGTGAGCTCATTGATTAAATAGAAATTTAGGCAAACATTTCGCATTTAATGCCTTTTTAATAAATCTATATAAACTCGTGATTTTTCGTTAGTTGCAGCAACTGGCCGATGAGACGGATATTTTGGATATCTTAAAATACCTTCTCGAGACAAGGGACTCGGCCACTGAACCGGAATCGAAGAAATTGAAGGGGGCGCAATTTCCGTATCAATATTTGGCAGAAGACCGGGTTGAACAATTATTAAAAGAAATGCCAGAAGTAGGTGAAATTCCTTTAATGTCCACTTCCGCCTTTAGAACGGTTCTTGTTGAAAATGCTCAGCGCTTCGATTCGAAGTATTTGGACAGTGACTTAACGCCTTTGAAGGCCATACGAGAAACCCTAATAAACAGTATCTGTAGTCCGAATGTGGTTGATTATATTAAGAAGGAATTTTACAAACGCCACATAACTGAAGATTCGATTTTGAATAATTTGTGAAATTCCTTGAGATTCTAATTAGTTGCAATAAAATTCTTTTCCTTCTGTATTAAATACATTACATGATGTTATATTTTATTTAAAAAGAATAATTCCACAATAGGTACTTGGAATAAACCACTACGGTATGATAATTGCATAAGAGTAGGTATAATTTCGAATTATAGTAAATAAAATCCTTCAATAATAAATACATACGTAGTTTTTGCGTTCTAAATTTCATTTCATGCGATAATAGTTAACAAAATCAAATTACGTGCAAAAAGGACAAACTTTTCATTTGATGGTTGAAAAGAGAATTGAATAAGAGCAACAACAAACACCCGCGATTAATTTACCAGCCTGGAGGCTTCTGATTGGGATAGCCACCCTGCTGATTGGCAAAACTACCCGGGTAGGTGCCATAATGGCCAGGAGGCGGACCCTGCGGGAAGCCACTGTACTGATAAGCATCTGGAAGTAAAGTAACGAAACGAATAAATTCTGAGTGTGAAGAAATACATTCGCCGACTACTCACTTCCTGGATACGGCAGCGTTGCATATGGATTGTAGCCCTGCGGCATGGGAGGCGGCACATAAGTGGGATATGGTACGGCCGCAGTGGCTCCATACGGCATTGGCATGCCTTGCATTTGATGAGGATAGGGCATGTTGCCGGTGGCGACTGCCATTGGAGCAAATGGAGCCGCAGGAGCAGCAGAGGGAGTATCTGGAATGTCTAGAATATTATAAAATTGAAAAAGGCCACAAGAGATCCTTCCAAGTTGTAGTTACCACTGCCGCTGCCCGACGTAGAGGCGTAATGCGATGGTAATGCTGGCGTCGGTCCGGGAGCCTGTCGGCTCGACTCTGTGGTCAAATCCTTGAGCAGTTCTTCCTTCTCGGTTTTGCGAGCGAAGCAGAAATCGGAAATTTTATTTTGGAATACCACCAGCAGTTGGGTGAGGTCGTTGTAGAATTTAGTGCCCTCCTTCAGATTGCCCAGCAGCTCGATGAAACTGTCGTATGCGGTGGCCAACTCCTGATAGAGTTGGTCGCGCGAGTTGCCGCAACTGCCGGTCTCGCTTATGAATTCGGCATGGCCCTGCTGCACGTCCGCGACGAGTGACTGCTGGCGTTCAATGCTCTCCTTCACCTGGCCCTGCAGAGGGTTCAGGGTCTGGCCAATGCGCGCCAAGGAAAGAGCAGCCTCGTCGATGGCTCCGTCCTTCTGTAGGGCCTGCATGAATTCATCCTTCATATTGAAGGTGGTTGTCTTCAGCTCAGATTCAATGGCGTCACGCTCTGCCTTAATGGTTTCCACATCCTCCATGAGTTTCCTCAGCTTCTGTACACTGGAACAATTCGTGTCCACACTGCCGCCAGCCGACGGCACCGACTGCTGAATTTGTTCGGGCGACATGGACAACAGTGCGATGCCCTTCTGATTGGCCTCGAATTTCTGACGCACCACCTTGTCTGCCTCGATGGCATTGTTGATGACCTCGCGATATTTCTTGGCGTTCGTGCGGAACATTTCGGTCAGCTTGTCCGAGGAGATTCTCGACCAGCGCTCCTTGAACTGGCCACGCAATTGGTTATCCGAATCGCGTTCCTCGTCCATCATACGCTCTGTCTCGTCCAGAATTTCACGATTACGATTCAACAGCTCGGGCAACTCCTTGAGGTACGTGTTGACACTTTCGATGCCTCCCTTCTCGCGCACATCATTGGCCTTTTCGCGCAAAGAGGGCGGCAGACCGGAGCCCGAATCGGTCGTCTCCACGGCAGCAGGCAGATTCAGACTGGCCAGCACGCCATTAAGGGTCTGCGTAGCCTCGCGCAATTTCATAATTTCCACATTGACGATTTCATTCTTGCGCATATCGGAAGCGGTCAATGCCCGATGCAGCTCCACAGGCACCAATTCAGCGAAAATGTCCCTAAAGTTACTGGCCATGGGAGACCCGAGCGGCAGTGGCTTGGCCAATTGGGCCTTGCCCGGCGAAACCAGGCTGCTTATGTCCGGAATCATCTCGTTGTAGATGAATTCATTGTCCTTCGTGGATTCGGCCAAATTGCGCTTGGCCCGACTGAAGTACTCATCCAGGTAGGTGGCATTGCCGGAGCGTGTCTGGGCAGCCTTAAATAGATCGACCGCTGACCGTAGGCGGGCGATTTCCTCGCCAATCTTCTTGGCCGCCCGACAATGCAAGCTCTGGTACAGCTGAGTCAGGGCATGGAACCCCGCCTGTTTTCCCGCAATTGTGGTAATCCAATCCTTATCCCACAAGTTGCGCACAGCTTCCTTTTGCATGGCGCGCAACACATCTGCGTAGAATTCCTCGCACTGGCAGCACAGCTTGGCGATTATCTGATCCTTCATGTTGTCTACAAAGAGCATCTTCAGTGTTCCTATTCACTCAATTCAATTGCATCAAATCTATTTACCCTTGATGGCCTTCATTATGAAGACTTCCTGCGCCTGCGATACCATGAGAGCCTGGAGCACAATCAAGGTGTCCTGACTTAAGTCTGGTGTGGGCTCCGAGGGAATGGCTGCCGGAGTGGCCCCTTTGAGGTATTGGAAGATGCCAGCACTTTGTTGCAGCAGCTTCAAGGCCATCTTAAGACCATCGTCGTTGTCCAGAGACTGGGCAGCTGCCACACTGCTCTGCAGAGCGGCAATATTGAAGAGAACACAAACCTTCTCGTACAAGAGAGAAGTATGAGCTGAAATTAAGGCATGTACAATTAATGCTCCTCTATCACAATTTGTCTACTTTTATCGGTGGGTGTTTACTGAAGCGGCAAACAAACAAGATAAGCAATGAATCATAGTTTGGTTCTTTGATTTATGCAAAAAAAAAAGCATGTGAAACTTACTCAAACTGATTTTACCACCAAAGATGGACCCCTTGTCGAAGGCATCTTTCCACTTGAATGGAATTTGCAGTTCATTAACCGGAATCTTTGTCTCAAGAGCACAAATTTGGTCGTAGTAACTGCAAGAGACAAGATTATAAGTAATAACAAAACCAAAGCCAAAACAAAAGCGAAAAATGATAAAAGTGGCTGATTACTTAATCGTTGAAACGCCATTCTCCAGCTCCACTTTCAATTGTAGTCAATTAAAAATCGCTCTAGGAATGAGTCACTTTGTGTTGTGGTTGTGGCGAAAATACCATTTGTCTTCTATGTATTTCCCCTGACCACCTACAAACTATTGTATCATTACAAAAAAAAACTTACGCATAGACCAGTTCCAGTGAGGCCTCGTATTTTTCGAAAAACTTCCAAATCGCCGTATTGCGCTGGGCCTGAAACTCGTTTACGGACTCTGCGAAACTGGCTTTTTCAGCTACAGTTGCCCCATTGTAAGTGCTGGTGATGAGATTATTTAACGGCTTTACAACTTCCACTTCTGAAGGCTTTTTCATTGGCACTCCAAGTAGTTTGGTGGACATCTTGTAGCTTTCCTTATTTTATTGTTTTTTAATTTAAATTAGACAGGCAATTAATTAAAATTTTTGTACTGTCTGTTCGGCAGATTCTTTTAGACTTTTCTGCCTCAAACGATGACGAATTCTTTCTGATGGTAACTGACATTTCTCACTTCTTCAATGCAGTAATGCCAAATTGAGGGTAATTTTCCATTTTGAGGGATTTTTGGTTGTATTTCGCCTAAAAGGGAAAATGGTACTTTTGTATCCATCTGAAGAAAAAAACGGAATTTTCGAACTTTCATTATTTTATATATATTTGTACTTATACATAATTTTTTTCTTCTTATGAATGATGCATTTTTGTTTCTTAACAGGTTTTCTACAAAGTACCTTTTAATATTTTTTATCTACGATGAACCTTTTTCCTATAAATCCGATTTTGTGAACTCGCATCTGATTTTCTCATAATAAAATTTATTCATGAAATGCTTCAAAATTAAGTTCCATTTTCATCTTTAAGAGCCTATTTACACTATCAGTTCCATGACGAAAAATCTGACAAAGAGCTAATAAGAACTGCGGTAGTGAAAACGGGATAGAATATTTTGCACCTAAAATCCATACAAAAAACGTAAAAGGTGGCAACTCCGTGCTTCGATTATTTACATTTTCATATAAAAACTGTCAAATTTCGTCATGCCCATGTCAGTGTAAATTCTAAAAACGGCATGCCCATGCGTCATGGGAATGACTGTGTAAATAGGCTCTTAAAAGTTTAAATTCCTATATGTCAAAATCGGAGGAATATTCACAAAATTGTTTGACTTCATTATTGCCGGACTTTAATATTCACAATTTATAAAATTTTTCAAAAAATTGTTGTTTTACTAAAATTTGTGTTATTTTTTGTGGGAATTTTCGTGGGTATTTTTTGTTGAGGAAAAAAGGGATTATATATTTTTTTTATGGGAAATTTCGTGGCATCACTGCTTCAATGTTTATTTTTTAGCAGAGTTGAATTTTAGAAATCGAACTTGAATTTTCGAAAAATTCTTTATTTTAATTTATAATAAAAAATGCTATTACCCTGCCAACCGAAAAAATCCTATTTTTATGCAAGAGGAAACGAGCAATACAAAAGGTGTATTCATACAGTACATATATTGCGATCCGAAAGCCTATTCGTTACCATAAAGCATGTCCATTTCCAGAAAAATCGAGCTTTTGGTTTACTGAGAAGAAGCTGCATCGAATAGGCTATTGTGGTTTATTTAAATCGTAATGAAAGTAATTTTAAAAAAAGAAAACAAGAATCGAATTTTAAAAAGTTTTCAAAATTCATGAGCTTTTTTATCAGCATCTCAAAAAAACTTTAGCCCCCAGGAAAAAAGTTCGAAAAATACCTAAAACTTCAACAGACATTTTCTCGATAGGCACTTCACGGTTTAATGTATTCTTGTACTAATTCATTGCCACCACTGTAGATGATTTTGCAATTGAATCAAAATAATTTCTGGTTTTTTCCTCGGTAAATATTTTGTTGGTGTTCCGAAGGGAACCAATTAAGTCAGAACAAGCTCCAATGAATCCAAATAAATTTTTAAATTTAAATTCATTAAATTGGCAATAACCATTTTCATTACGACGTTAAAATCTTTATTCAAATATGTTAGTATTCAATTCGTTTGTTCTACATACTCAATTTTGGTTATTACAAATACTTCTGTTTATAACGAAATTACAATTAATATTAGTATTTAATAACTGGGTCCATTCTGCATCAACTTCTGACTGTTTTTTGTTATGCTGAACCATAGAATAACAAAGATCGACCGCAAAAGATTGAGCAGAATCGACACAAATATTCCATCACATAAGACTACTTCCAGAGTAAAGAAGTTTATAGCTTAAAAATAACGAATGAGCACTTAGCCAAAATCCAATAAGAAAGTCTGACAGCAAAAGGTCAATGACCAAGACTGCGACCTAATTGTTGCATTTTGCACACAGGTAAGCTAAAGCCCAAGAATTTCCCTCAACTTAATTAATTCATCTTGGAAATTCGGTTGATATTCAGAGCAATCTAAAAATAGAAAAAAATGCCAACCTTTTCGATTTCATGGTGATATTAACATTTATCTTCGGGGAAATCACTAATATATTTCAGCGTGTAGTACAATATTCAAATTTATTTTGTTAAGCAAGTGTTCAAAAGCATTTAGTGTTATGTTAAATTAATTTTTCAAGTAAATACAAAAGGAAACATTTTTTTTAGATATAAATACGAAAACAAAGTCTCACAGACTCTGTTAACCCGCAGCAATGCGAATGCTACTGCACAACTCCAAATCTACACGAGGAGGAGTTGTCGTCGTGTTTGAGAAGGGCTGGAACAGTAGTAGGTAATGCAGCGGTTAGGATAGGAGCGGAGCGGAACGGCGGAGTTGAGACATCATGTTCTCTTAAATAGTGTGTAATTTCATAACTTCATAATAGTTTAATTTTTTTTTCAATTTTCATAATTTTCATAATTGCTTAAAGGAGAGTCCCGCTCATTCTTGGGCAGCTACGGCACTGTTATTGTGTTCGACAGCCACTCCGCCCTCGGCAGTATTGCTGGCCATCTCCGGGGTGGTAGTGTTCGAGGCAACTTCATCTTGCGTGGCCGGCGAGGGGGCGTCGCCAGCGTTGTGCTCTGCACTTGGAGGCGAGTTGCTCTTGCGCGGCTGTGCCGTTTGAGCAGTCTGTGGCGGCTGGAAGGCCGGACGCTGCACAAACATATTGTCGATGATGTGATCGATGTTTTCGGCACTGCCAATGGGCGCCGTTTTCACCTCATCCTTGCCTTCGTTGGCGCGCTGTTGTTTGTTCTTCTCCGATGGCGGCAGAATAGGAATGGCATTGGTAGGACGACGCTGTGGCAGCACCACGGGCCGAGCAGGTGCTTGAGCGGGCGGCACGAAGTACGTTGTGCCGCCGACAGTGTTGTAATTCTGATGATAATTCGGATAGTTTGGATTGGGGTTCGCAGTCGATTGTGGTGGCGAAGGGACAGTGGCCGATGCCGACGGAGGCCCAGCCACCGCAGCGGCTGATACATAGCCGACAGCTGCTGCAGCACCAGGCGACACAGCTTGTTGGGCTGCTGGTGGCGGGGCAGTCGTGTAGGCGAGCGTGGCGGCCGTAGCTGCTGTTTGAGTTTGTGGCAAATAATTCGGAGCTGACTGTGGGGCGTATTGTTGTGTGGCTTGTGGCGGCGGCTGAGCATTTGCAGCCACTGCTGCGACGGCAGTGTATGCATCTGGTGCTGCCACGTAGTAGGCTGCTGGTGTCGCAGCGCTGCCAGCGGCCCCCACATAAGACTGCGGTTGTGGTGCGGCCGCGGGCACCGTGGTGTAAGCGGGTTGCTGCTTGGACTGGGCCGGCGGCTGACTGACCTGGAGCGCCTGCATCTGTGCCTGGATAGTGTCCGGGTGATAGAGCTGTTGCAGCATGTGTTGATTGGCTTGGAGCATGTGCTGGTCTTGCAGTAGCAATGGTTGCTGCTGTTGTTGCAGGTGTAGCTGCTGTTGCAGCTGATGCTGTTCGGCGATATGCTGCGCTTCGTGCTGAGAGCGTCGAATACTCGAGTATCGCTTCGGCGGCACACGCTGCTCCTGAGGCATTTGCTGCTGCTGAGGTGAAAGCATCATGCTAGGTGGCTGTGTCTGTTGCTGAGGGGACTGTCCGACCATTTGGTTTTGGGTGGCGAGGGCGTGCATCTGCACACTACCCACGTGACTGGGATCATTGCGGTTCTGCACTTGTTGCAGGCGCTGTGACAAATTCGAAGGTGGCGTCGATTTAGGCAGCGCAGACTGCCGCATGGACACACCCTGCTGCTGTGGTGGAGTTTGCATCTGTTGGTAAGAGCCGTTGTTGTAGGAGTCGTGCTGGGGCGGCGACTGCCCATGTTTTGAGTGCGACTGTCCTTGCCCCTTGGCCGACTTATGCTGATCATGCATTGGCCCGTTTTGCGATCGGTTCAGCTGACGGTCGTACTGAGGGTCGAAACGATTGTTTAGGGAATTGTTGTGGACTGCATGGTCAGCCGACTGGCCGCTTCGTTGTTTCTGTTTGAATTCCATTGCCGCTTGACGTCCGACTGGGGCATTTTGGCGGCCATAGGTTTTATTTTTCCCTCCACGCATATCAGGTCGCTCCCCCCTTTCTCTGCGCTGCTCGTCCGGATATGATGAACGTTGTTGTGGTGGTGGTGCAACGCCCATTTTGTCTACAGAATTTTCGCAATCAAGTCCGGCAGCGGCCGTCTGACGTCGTTCCATGCGATTTTCTTTCTCCTCGCGAGTACCTCGGGGCGCTTTCCGCGTTTTGGTTCCACGTTCGCTCAGCGCCGGGAAATCGGAGGGCCTTGGTGGCTTCCGTTCTTTGTTGCTTGCCTTCAGATATGCATTTTCGTCCTCCCAATTGCGCGAGTATTTACTTGGACCGCGACCGTAACGACGGCGTCTGCGTGCGCGCGGCGGAGCATCCTCGGTGCGAATGTCATAGCCATACGAATTGACAAGTTCGGAGCGCGATTTAGGAGCCTGCTCCGACAAGTCGAAGCGATCATGAGACCACCGCTCCACTCCCGATGCAGGCTGCCACTTCTTCATAGTCTTGGAGGCTTGCGAAATATTTGGCGATTGAGGTGACTTTGAGTCTCCAGGGACGGCTACACCACCTTCCAGTGACTCGGCTCCTTCGCCAGTGGGAGCCATTCCCTCCGCCTCACCCTCTGCAGTACGATCGTCGTGCTCGTAAAATGTACCACGCTTCGGGATATACTGAGGATTGCTTCGGTCTTCGTCCACTTTCTTCTGGGCCTCGGCGTCTGCCTTCTCCTGATTGCCGGCGCCGGCACCACCCTGCCGCTCATCGTCGTCGTCATCATCATCCTCATCGTCTTCATCATCGTCGTCCGTTATACTTTCACCGTCGTCGTCATCATCGTCATCTAGTTCATCGTCGTCATAGTCTTCGCCGCCTTCCAGATCACTCGCTGTATCGTATTCCGAGTCGTGTGGATGCGAATTGCTCGAGTGGATGGTTGGCGAAGTGCCTAGTTCAACGGTACCACCGCCAGCTTCACTGCCACCGGCAACGCCGTCACATGCGGCTGGAATGTCAGAAGATGCAGTCGCAGCCACCGTCGCCGTTGCTGCGGACACTTTTTCAACCTCTGCCATTACTTCAATTCGTCGATTTCTATTTTTTTTCTGTGAAAATTTCGATTAGTTTGTGGGTCTTTGGACACTGTTCCCTTTACAATCTCAAATGGACTTTACCTTTTTTTCTTTTAGTTTTAATTAGCTTTTTGCAAATCGCCTCCGACACTTTTTCTGCAATTTACAAATTTTCTTATGGGAAAAGGTGTTTTCTCCACAACGACGAACGCAATCACGAAATCACAGAAAATAGAAAGTATGAAATTCGAGAGAATGAATAAGAAATTAAAATATCTCTATCTGTAGGGTTGCCACATCACATCTGTATTTATATTTGACAGTTTTCTTTGGCGATTTCGTTTCGCAATTTTGCAATTAAATATTCTGCCATGGTTTCAATTTTGTATGAAAACTTCAATGACAAATATTAATTTATGACAAATTCCGGTTTATGACTCTATATATGACGACTAATTTCGTTGGAAACGAAATTACATTCATTGGGTTTACGCTTTGTTTCTTTAGGTTTGCTTATGGGAGTCGAATTTATTTGCATCTGCACATTGTAGAGCCCCAACTATTAAAGGGCATCGGCTTCGGCAAAAAATACACATTCGGCTTCCCTTTTTCCAACCTTTGGTCAAAGTTTTTGCCGAAAGTTGTAAACAAAAAATAAAATTATTTAATTTTCAATATTAAATACTCTTTTGTTTTTTACAAATCTATACTCGCATTAATATTAGTTAAATTTTCTTAGTTTTTGATTAGGTTTGGTTCGTTAGTACGAAATAGACTGCTAGTTGACCTTCGGCATCGGCTTCGGCCTGAAAACGGTTATCGGTCGGGGTCCAGCATATTACGGTTTAGTGTAATATGCTTTTAAATGAAAAAAATATCTGGCAACGAAGATGTTTGTCTTTGCTGCGATGCATTCTCTGACATGTCACTTTGTACGCCAATTGGAATCCAATTGGAGATCGGAGCGCTCTGAATTAGACATGGGCAGTATAAATTACATTTTGATATTAAGGTCCCAACTAAGGCATTCAATCCCGAAGTGTTTTTGAAAATCCCGGGATTTCGGGATTTGAAATTACAATCCCGGGATCCCGGGATTTGTTCGGGATTTTCGGGATTAAAGAAATAACTGTTGCAACAATATTTTAAGCATAATTTTATTTTAATTCAACGTAGAAATAATATTTAATAAATATTGCATTAAACAAAACAAAATTTAAAATAAATAAAGTCAAACAAAAAGTTTTTAATTTTAAATTACTCTGATCGAACAAGTTTGATATTTTATGTGTTAAATTGAGTTGCTATATTATTTTTTTTGCCACGCTGAATCCATTCAAAAGTACAACACTCAAACGGTCGACAAAATAATTTTATTAAAATTTTAATAAAAAAATTGTTTCAATTTGAAAAAATTTTATTCAGATCGATAAAAATGTTTTGTTTACTGTTATTGACAAAAATTGTCTTAATTTTTTGTGTGTGCAGCACTAAGTCTACGAAAGTGAGCTTTTGTGTTTACCAATTATATTGAAAGTAAACGCACTGCAGTATTTTTGTGGAAAAGCGTCGAAAATATCTTAAACAATGCATAAAAAATCAATTTTTGGAATCCCGGGATTCCGGAATCAAAATCCCGGGTTTCCGGGATTTAGAAAACGTTCGGGATCCCGGGATTGAATGCCTTAGTCCCAACACACCAAACGCAAAATTTCGCAGAAGCCGAAAAAACTTCCTCAAATATGGTTCTTGAAAAGGCGATATTCGAATAATAAAGATTTGTTTGTGGTGAAAAATTTCATAAAAACAAATAAAAATAAATATCATTTGTAAATTTTGCTAAATGGAACGCACTATCGCATTTTTGTGAAGACCTTTAACCCGATCAATTCAATTAAGCTTGGAAAAGTTCACTCTTCATTTGAAAGAATACCTTAAGACGTTTTCACCGAAAAATATTAAGGCGATTCATTTAAAGTGGGAAACCCCTCGAAAACGATTCAGTTGTGCAGATGAGCAGTCAAAACATATGAAATTTGACAGTTCTTTTAAGTAACTGCGCGTTTTCTAGGGGTTTCCCACTTTAAATACCCTAATTGTATGTTAGCCATGCGCCAAAAACCGCCAAAATAAATTTTTGTTCATTTCATGTCCGATCGACAAACGTGATATCCAATTCATTTTTTTTTCTTTAAAAAACTGTAAAGTTCATATTTTTGGTAATTTTTTTTATTAATTGATAAGACTTCAAGACAAAAGTCTCGAGATCTTGGAGAGTGTGAAATAAAAATTTAAATTGATATATTTTCTATTTGAAGGAGGCATCGCCGGTAAACAAACCTACCCTGAACTCGTGATATCTCACGTAATGAATTTTTTGTACAAATTTTCGAAAAATTTTACCTTTTCCGTGTTCCAGCGCACATAATATCGTTGGATGGGCATTCAAATGCCGATATCTTTCAAAGAGGATTTTGATATATGCATAAAAAAAAAAACCCAGGGCCGTTTCTAAATTATGCAAAAACTGGCGTTTTTGAAACTTTTTTGGTCAAGTTGCAAAAATTTTAGATCCAAAAAAAATATTAGCTTTTTGATTTAATTCGAATTTTATTTATATATTTAAAATATACATACATATAAATCAATTTTAAAATCGCCACAATAAAAACTAAAAATATTCACAATTTTTGAAATTCAAAATTAACAACAAAAAAAACTTTAAAAAAACTTATTGCACGACACCATCAAATAAATTTTTTTTACTTTAAAGTTAATTTCCAATTTTTTACAACTTTGAATCTTGCACATCATCCAAAAGGGATTTAATTTTGCGGAATGTGTCCTTAAATATTTCATTGAATTTGTAAGCGCTCGTCTTAGAGCTGTCTCGAAATGCTGTCGTTTGTATAAAGAGTCTGAAAGAGAATTTTATTTTTACATAATATAATTTTAAATAAAGGGGTAATTTAAATGAAACCTACGCCTGCGATGTTATCGTATAGAAAACGCCGTAACCATCCAAAAGCATTGGAGCCACGAAGCCCACATTCATCGAATAACCAAGAGTGCTGGTGGACAGTACGAAATTACCGCCGCCGCCGCTTTTCGCATACAATGGTTCGCTGTAGAAGTCGGGTATGTCCATTTTATTCTCGTAGGCTGTGCACCACAGACCAAACAGATGCCGGTCCACACCGTGTCCTTTGCGCGCTTCGTTCATCATGTGAATGTGATGTTCGACGGCAGCACGGAATGCAATTGCAATTTCCTTCTTACTAGAGCGGGCATTTGTGGCGATTTCAATGAATTTGGCCACTTCGGTAGTGCAAGAGCGTAAAGTCTCGGTGCGGCCGTTGTAGTAGTGCCTCATCAAAGCGGTTTCATATGTGGGGACAATCCTATCGGAAGGAAAAATGTATTTTCATTGAATTATACACATACTTTAAGAATCGAATTCCACTAACTCATTGTGCATTTGTGCATACGCCCATTGCAGGCATACTTGTATAAAAGAATCGGGATGAAGTTTGCAGGTTTTTATAAAGTCCTTGCCATAATCATCAAAAACTGTATGGGTTACAATGACACTTTTGGACTAAGAAATAATTGAAAAGATTTTCGATTTGAATACAAAAAAACCTTTTTTATCTTAATTTATCAAAAACACACCATTGCATCGCAATCATCCCGCATGCGCGTTATCTCCTGTCTGATTTTGTCGTTCAAATCTAACTTTAACTCCTTCACTCCAACTACGGGCAGTTTTTCCGCTTCACTCCAGTCTGGTTCGGGCACCTCGTACAAACTCAACTGCACAAAGAGTGCATAACTAACGCTGATAGTTCCATCGTAGGCAGAATGCTGACATTTTTGATAATCAGTCTCTAAATTTGCTGTATTTAATTAGCCCTACATACCTCACCGACTAAGCCGAATTTGCCATTTTTATAACAAATACAGGTGCTGCTGCGATCGCCCCACTTCGAATGAAAGTCGCCAGTGACGATTAACTGCGAAATCTCTTCGTAATCCTTGGGTTCGTGCTCATCGAAAACGACCACAATCGAAGAGCTTTCAATTAGTTTCACAGTGTCCTTATTATGGGGGGAAATCTCCAGTAAGTTTTGGCGATTCTGTACATTTGAAAAATGCCCATTTGTTAGTAAATGAAATCTAACTTTGAAATGAGCCAATTACATTTGCCCACGTAGTGCGATCGTCGTGCGTCAAAATTGGCACACAATCGCCCACTGGCTCATAGTCCAAAATGCTGCGCACCCGCTGTAAAATGACAAGAATCTCTTGAGGTGTCACAAGGCTGCCGTCGTCATGCACACAATCAAATATGAATTGGCGTCCCTTGCCAGAGAGGAGAGCATGTGTTGGAGTCTTACCCTCAGCGACTGCATGAATACAGAATTCAAGTTTCAAAGTTTAGTGGTCAAGTGCGGGTTTCACAGTCATCTTAGATTTTAAGAGCGATTTTTATTCACAAAACACGTTATCCCCCAAAGGAAATCGACCATTTATCTCACTGTGAAACCAGACCTAATTAACAACTAACTATCTTCGGTCAGACCGAAGTTACATAATCCTCACATACTATAGTTACAGTCTTTCATTTTCACTTTCGTTCCGTATCCATCTTTCACTTTCGTTCCGTATCCATTTCGTTTTCGACAAAATTTCAAACCAAAGCAAAATTGGCGACCTCCCTCCGTGGTTCATATACGATATTGACAGTTGGTAGTACGTCCCAATATTACCAAAATGGACAAGACAAACGGACATGGTCAAGAGATCGACTCTGATCAAGAATATACAGACCAATACCAGACACGCCTCCTTCTGCGCATGAAGAGTATATTATATTATATAGAAATAATGTTTTACCAGTTCTGAAGTGCTGCTCAATATGATCCATTTCGACGCCAGGCACGCGATTCGTCGAAAAGAAATGCTTATACTGGGCAGAGGAATATTTGACTTTGCCACCATTTGAAGAGAGCGGCTTGATCTTGGCTTTGTGCAGGAGGTCCCAAAATTCAATAGTGTGAAATGTTACGCGAGCCATATTCTAAGAGAGAGAAACAAATTCTAATTTTAATAAAAAATAAACAAAAACTTTTTACCCCAAGGTTCTTACTGTCAGTAGATTCTCTTTCGTCTCTGGTATATTCAAAGATTCCAATTTTAATGGCATAGCCATGACGATATATGGATTCAAAGGGAAGCGCAGCGTATGATAGGCATATTCTTCCCACCAGTCGCCCAACCAATTTTTCATTTTTGATGCACGCTCTTGTAGCTGAGCATGAAGCTGTTTTCCAACGCCGTTTTCGAATTCGGCAATGGCTAAGCGAGCCTTAGCCAACTCTTCCACGCTACCGAAGGGTTTCAAACTCTCGTAATAACGTTGCAGAGTATCGTGCAAAGATGGAAGCGGCAAAGGTGGGATTGTCTCGTCGAAATCGTAGGTATTCTCTTCATCCTTTTCGATAAAGTATATGCTAGCACGATCCATATTAGAAGCCGACTGAAAATACGATAAGGTTAATTCATTCCTACTGTGAAAGTCAATCAGCAAATTTTACTCGATGACGCTGCCCTGCCTACATAATATAAATATAAAACTTGCATTTTCTAATTTCTAGATTACAATTCGGCGATATGACTAATGTAGTGTGATAAATTTAGTCCAATTATTATAAGCAAATATTATAAGCAAGCACACTTGCGGCGATAACAAACAAACATGTCTGGCTGCACACTTCTTGTATTCGCGATTCCAAAGGTCTAAATTCTATTTGCACTGCGAATTGACGCAAACTTTTAATAAGCTGTAAGCTGCTAAGATACATACTATTGAATTTTTTGATTTTTTGGTACAATTGGCATTAAATTTACTATTGTTTGCAATAGTATTAAAAGCCATTCATTTCAAAACAAATAGGAATATCGGGAAACATATTAATAAAGTACAATAAAAAAATTACAGCTTTGCGCTTCACTAAGCTTTAGCACAATTTGCATATCTAATTAAATTTACTGCCTCATTCATTATGTTAAATGTAGCAAGTGAGTGAGTTCACAACCGAGTTTGAAAAAGTAATTTAAAAAAAATAAAGGAAATTGGCCAATTATTCAAGTACTCAGTCGAGTTTAATATGACTTTAGGACGAATGGGCACTACTTTTGATTCTGATATAACACAAGGAACTAGTATAATTTTATTAATTCATTCTGTTGAATACGAATCAGTACAAATGCTTGGAAAAAAATGCCACAAAAGTCCACATTATTTTTATAGTATCGATTGGATTACCCGATAATATCGGCACTTTGATATTGACTGACTAGAGAAAAAACTTTTTTGTACTGTATAAAAAAGGCGGTCGAAATTTCTCGATAAGGTGTTTCGGGATGCCAGGAGACAATATAGAGGAGCGAATGAATAGTTCAAGCTTGAACTATTAGGAATCAATCATTTGAACTATGCACCTTATCGTCATATTCATGAAAATAATAAAACTCGTTCCAATAAACTCGTTCCAAATACAAATTTAATTTTTCAAAACCCAACTGACCTTTGAACGTTCAAGAATCGAATACTTATATATTTTTTTTAAATTTCAAATTCACTTTGCCGAACAAGCACACCGAACGAAATCCACTTCCACACTGACTCAATGTTCTTGCTCAACTAAATCCAATATCGTCGGTCGTCGGCAACTGAATTCAAATTGGAATGAAAGCAAGCAGGGAAGTCGGGAGGGCTTTTACCACAAGAAGTACGCAATTGAAACTGTGGAGTCTATGTTAGGGGAAGATGGGTAGGTGAATGGTACAATGTACGATTGCCAAAAATTACTTGAATACGGCAAATAAAACTTTGACCGTCTACCGTCTAGAATTAAGCTCAAAGATAAAAGAAACTGAAACAAAATTTTATAAATGTAAACAATAATATTTAAGAATGATAAGCGAAAATATTCAGGCAAAGAAACTCCATAACAAAATATAGGAGAAAAACTTTTAAGTTAAAGTGGGAGAAATTGCTTGTTTTTGGATGTATTTTCGTGCATTTACAGATTTTTCTGTGTCAACACGTTTAAGTAGCAAAGTTCAGTTCTAGATAAGCCAATATTTTATTGATAATTGCAAAAATATAGAAATTATTTCTCAATCTTTTACTTTAAAATCAGCAGCATATACAGTGGTTCAAACAAGTTTACGTACACCCCTTTTTATGTGTAGTGGCTCACTGGCACCATTTTTATTATTGGTATCAATGGAAATGTCTATTCAATTCCTTTTGAATGAATGCCAAGGACATCTAGTAATCCTAGTAGAAAATGGCACTACTTTTCGATACAAATTCGAAAAATTATCAAAATTTAGAGGAATTTATCACTGTCCATTAAATATAGTTTTGAGTTATAGTCGTTCTTATGAGTTATATGCAACAGTGCCTCAAAGGTGTAACTATTATCGCATTTATAAAAACCGGAAAAACTATAATGGCTGTAGGAAAAAATATGTTTTTAGGAGACTGATATTAATGGGTAGCTTACAACATGATGTAGAACTCAATTTTCGCTTATGTCCATTCAAGCTACTACTTCAAATTTGTTGATACTGATTTGCTGATTTACCTGTTGGCATTCTTGATAACGAATATTTATATCAGTTCCAAGTGGAAAGGTTTGATAAGGCAATCGATATCACATCGATATTAATGAAACTTGTTATATAATGTTTTATCAATATTGGTGATAGAGTTGTGTTTAGTTTTAATATTACAAAAATTGATTACAATTACAACAAATTAATGTATGTGATTAGAAAAATTTTAAAAAAACCTACGTACCTAACATGCTACTACATGAAAATTCCTTACAAATTTATTTATTTTATATTTTTAAAAACTTGAAATTGCGGGCCCATACTAAATCCAGGTCAGTTGTGGTTTTTGCGAAATTCGATTTCAGGAATTAAAAAAAATCGTTTACTTGTATTTTGAGAAAATTTCCATGAACATTTTTTTAATTTTAGAAAAGTTTTAAATACCATACTGAGGTTAGGCTAGTTGTTTGTAGATATATTTGAATAAAAATTTGATAGTTTCCAAAAAAAACAGCTACAACAAAAAATGTATTTTGTTATGAAGTTCTCCACAGTCGTTCAACTGCTTTCGTCATATGGCGTTCATGGGCGGTCGCTGTGGACTTTGCACCATCAAATTATGCATTTAATTTGTTACGATAAAACCTTTACTACTTGTCAAATGCACTGTTGAACTGTGGATTAATGTAGATTAATTTAAATGCCACTAATCGGTCTCTTTATAAATAATTCAAATCGAATTTGTTATTTGTTAATTACCAATAATAAACAACACAATTCCAACAAACAAAAATGACTATGCGGCGCTCTCTCTGAACAGGATTGCCTTTGACAATTGGCAAAAAGTATTTAAAAAAAGGTAAAGTAGAAAAAGTATCAGACATTTTTCCTTCTTAGGCTTTGTAAAAATGGATCATCTTTAGAAATGGAAATGTAAGTCGAATAAAATTTTGCTGTGCCAAATGAAAGTGAAATTTTGACAAATGAAATTTGAGCAAACGACCGCAGTATTGCAACAGTGGCGTCAATTCAGAAAAATCTTTGAAAAAACAAGAACAAATTTGTTACTTAATTTTTAAATACATATGTGTAATATACGTTGTTATATGTTTTGGTTATTCCAATAGGAAGCGTCTTTTTTTTAGTTTTGTAAAACTATTCACACAATCTTCTAATTTTATTGAACTCATTAATTCAGACTCTGTTGCCATTAACATTAAATGACATCAACCATTTCCAGTTGCATCGGCATTTCTATTAGACATTCGGCTTTCGAGTTAATTAAAAGTTGTCTTGCAACTCTCATTTGCGATTTCAAAGAGAGTATATCGATATGAACTCCTAATCGCGAATTTATCGTATGTGTGGTTTTTGAAATTTTACAGGAGACGGTGTTTTGTATTTCTTTGACGATGCATTTTTTATGAAAACCATGAGATACGATAAAATTGTCTTTTTCATGTATATTTTGTATGTGGAAAGATGCAGCGCCAAAAAGTAAATTTTGGAGGAGACAGTTTTTTTACTTTTTCTTTTGTATGTTGAGGTTGATGTGGAGGGCGAAATATACTCATATTTCACTTTTTCTTTGAATTTCATTTCCTTGGGGGGGCGTGCCCCCCCAGAAGTCTTTGAATTCTCATAAATCGTGTATATGACCTAGAGAGCTGAAACCTGAACAAAGTGCACACGTGTACTTTGGTATTCGGATCCATTTTGGTTTTTTCGAAGTGGTGAAAAGAGTGGGCTGGGCATTTCTAATTTATTTTTATGGTGTTACGAGAATCAGCTGAATATGACAAAAGCTAAGTGCAGCTCCAATATAAAACGACAAGAACAAATTCGATTGGAAATGTTTAGAAACGGACGATGTTTTTGACACTTTTCGGATGCAGAGACCAAAGTGTTTTATGTTCCAGGTAGTTTTAAATGGGTCATATTGTGTGGTGTATTTTAGCTTCGACATAGCCGAATATATTCTTTTTCTTCATAGTAGATCGTTTTAAAATGGAAATGTAATCTCAAAAACCTATGGCAATTCAAAGACTCAAATATGTTGTAATTGAATAAGTATATTTGTATTTTCTTTGTGTATGTAAATATTTTTGTAATTTATGAAGTATCTTATTTTGTTTCAATTTCCATCTGCTACAAAAAGCTTCTAATAACGAAAGTACGTGTGATCCACAAAATTCTTAATAGGCAAATTCCATTGAAATATTCAAAATACTCCAAATTTCCAAACCCCCCCGAAACAATCCAACTGGGCTCTAGATATTGAATTCACCGCTTTTGCCATCGCATGCCACAATCTTTACTTTGTCCACTTTGGCAAACTCATGCACCTCCCGGAATTCCACATCGTTCAGCATAAGCGTCCAAACGTTGTCGCAGAATCGATACGTATTCAGTTTGTTCGCCTTGAATGTCACGCGCGCCTTGACCCGCTGGTTGAGTGCTGTATTGATGCACTTGTCAAATTGCAGCAGCACCTTAAAAGCAAGAGCGGGCGTAATCTGGCCGTACTGTAAAATAGCAGAGTTGAGGCGGTGATCATTTGCGAAAATCATAAATTCTTACCTGTATGAGTTCGTCGAGGCTCTCTTGCAATGTATTGCCCAACGTGGTGTTTCTATACAGTTGATAGGACATTTTTCAGCGGCGTTATTGGCTAATTTATTTATTAAATGGCTTCAATATGTTTTTCGTTGGAGAAAACAATTTTTTTAATTCTATGATGCAGCTGTCAAGTATTCGGCATTGTTGTTGCAGTTTGTGGGCATTAATAACTCCACATTGTGTGAAGTTGGTTGTGGTTGGTTCGTTCATTGTGACAGCCATTTTCAATAATACCCCTTAACGGAAACTCTATTTGAATGTTTATGAGCCAATTTACACTAACATGGTCACTACGAAAAATCAGACAATTGGGATTGAAAATTTTACACCGAAAATTCATTCAACAAGCCTAAAAATTGGCAAATCCATACTTTGTTTATTTACATTTTCATATATAAACTGTCAATTCAAAAATATTGTTCATATAAATTTCAGTAAAAAATTTGTCAAATCAAACAGAAAATTTTGGCATGCTTAGGCCAGTGTAAATTCTAAAAACGGCATTTCCATGCGGCATGAACATGTTAGTGTAAATAAGCTTCCAGCGCGATCGTAATCTGCGCTTCAAATTCAAATGATTCTACACTTGGTTGCTTTATTATGTCGATACCTTAAAGCACAATCACAGTATGAAAAAAACGTTTATGTCGTTTGTGAGAAGCGTAATGGAAGTAATTGAAAAATTAGGAAATAAAAAACCATTCCCATACAAAACAGACCAATTTGAAAAATTCTTTTTAATTTTCTACAGTTAAAAAAAGTGCACAGCGCTTGCTTGAATGTGCTTTTGGTTATCGATGCAAACAACTTTCTTTTGCAAAGTAGTCTGCTTTTGATAGGCGAAACTTTTTGCATGAGCAAAATCATGTAGACCCCAAGAAAAAAGGGTTTTTCAGTTTGGCATTCACACCCTGAAAACTTACTTCTTATTAAATGTGCTATACTAATTGACATGGTCAGAGGAAAAGAGCGATGAAATGTACTGATGATCCATACGTTTCATAGCTTTTTTATTCTGAGCGTGCCAATTCTGATATGATTTTAAAAAGCGGTAAAACCGAGTTGTGGAGTTCCGGCTAAGTCCTGCTAAATTGTTAAGGTTAACATGTGATTCACGCAGCCAAGCTTACAATACCCTTACTATGTTTCTTTTTATGACAATTTTCAATTTATATTTGTTTGCATTTACATACGCAATTTATTTGAATTAATTTTGTTGTTGAAAATGTCAAATATTCAAAAATTAGAGTATAAAAAACATCATGTGTACCGGAAGGTGTTAATTGAAGAAAATAAAAAAATGTCACATGTCCGGTTTGCTTGAGCAAATGTTTTTAAGATGTCAAAAACACTTTTGGGCACGTAAGATCGCTCACAATTTCGCTCTTACGCTCTACACTAGGGTGGTAATAAGAAATTCAAGCCGTCAAATAGAGCCATAAATGCGAATTTATCATAAATTATCATTTGACATTCAATTTCGTATAAAAAAAATCAATGACAAGTTCCAGTTTATAGCTCTATATGCTGTTGCCTTAATTTGTAAAGGCCCTAACACACATTTTGCAAATTTTATAGTAGAAGCCAAAAACGTTTTATATATTATAGGCATTCATATGATAGGGCATTTACAAAACCGTGTATAAAACCGTATTCTAAAATTTTCGGTAGAGATGATCGGGGATACTCTTAATCATAATCCATCGAAAAGTCGATATTGAAAAAAATGCTTGTTAGGGCCCTTATGGTTGGTATCATGATTTAAAATTTCGGTATCATATATGAATTTCAGCACTTCGAATATTTTTAAAAAAGGTTAAAATATATCAAAAATTAAAGAAATGAATTCTGTCTTTTGGCAGCATGTAGATAAATATCTGAGGATCCTAGTGGTATTCATTACTCCAGGGAATGAGCAATATGTTTAAAGTAAGTGAAATTCCTCATAAGAATATTAATATTTGGAGGGCCCTCAAATGTCTTGAAGTTTGCTTCGATTAGTTTGTTTTTGTATACTAACGCGATTAGGGGTTATCTATAAACCGTGTAATCCCCTTCTTACACGACGTTACGTGGGGGCCAAAAATATGTCGCGTTACATTACATTTTTATACTTGTTTTATTTACTTTTATAAAATTTGGCACTCAATTTTATTCATATTTTTAGAGGTTTTCATTTCGTTCTAAATGGTTTTAATTAGATGAAATCAGGGACTGGAACCGAAACGAATATCAATTTCGTGACAAAAATCGAATAAGCACTGAGGTAGTGAAAACGTGATAGCAAATTTTGCACCGACAATCCACTCAAAAACCTAAAATGACAACTTTCAATAAAAACTGCCAATTCAAAAATATTAAGGGTATTCATTTGAATCATTTGAAGTGGGAAACCCCTCGAAAACGCGCAGTTGCTCAAAAGAACTGTCAAATTTCATATATTTTGACTGCTCATCTGCACAACTGAATCGTTTCCGAGGGGTTTCCCACTTTAAATGAATCGCCCTATTGTTTATTTACATTTCAATACAAAATTTCCTCAGTTAACTAATAAAAACTGGACGACAACAAAATTAAACTAAAATTTATGGCCCATATTCATAGTCAAATTAAGTTACAACTTAACTTTAATACTCTACTAAGTTGACAGATAATACACTGAATTGACAGCTACTACGCTGGTACTAAGGTCTATTAGCTACTAACTTTGACTATGAATATTTCTAAATTGTATTTTACCTTCTGAAATTAGAAACTGGGACCAAAAAAATCAATCGGTTTCGGTACCGGTTCACAGACTTTCCAAAATATCGGTTTCGGCTCCGATTTCATGAATTGAAACGGTTCTGGGTTCGGTTCCGGAAACGGTTTTTAGCGGTACTAGGATGTAACCAAAAATTTCAGAACATTAAATGTTACGTAACGCAAAAACTAAAAAATGCGTTGTGCATAGTTTAAGCATAGAACCTAGTCCCCTGTCAGACTTTTCTGTTTCATTTTCCAATTACGGTCCATTTTCTATGTGTAAGTAAAAGTTTTCTTCGCTTCCTACGTGAACATCGTTCACAAATACTACTCTAAATCATAACTGGGCAAGCACTGCAAAAAAAAAACATTTGAAGAAATTCAAAGAAATAACGAACTACATTTGTCCTAATTAAGAAACTACACGTCACCCTATAGTCAGATTACCTTGTTTTATCAGTTATCGGTTACGGATATATGTAAATGTTTCATAAGTAGTCAATCATTGCTTGGGATACCGCAAGACATTTTTGGTCTCAAATAACACACGAATATAAAATGAAACGTGATGGCATTGATCTCTAATTGGAAGGGTTATTTTAGAGGTATTCACACTTCAGCGAGATTAACTGATAAAAAAAATCATATGTAATGTCATGTATTTGTTTACGAATATGTCATTTGACGCAATTGCCTACGACAGTGCACTCTCAACATGTTAATACGAATTTAACTAACTAAAGCTTTATTAATCGATTGGTGCAATTTATTGCGCGGCACAATTCAAATAAAGTCAAATTCATGGTCGAATTTGTTTGAGGTTGGGAAAAACTGATAGCGGTAAAGGCTCTGAATTGATTAAAAACTAAAATTTCGAAGGAAAATAAATAAAAGGTTGAATAAACGGGAACAGTTCATGATGAGAGTACATATTTAGCGAATTGAGATTCCATAGGAAAACAAAACTACTGACTGTTCAGCTCTTATCAGCCTTTTTCGTTATCAGCTAGTAGAGTTGTTTAGCAAATAATCAATTTTATTTTCGTATATGTGAATGTTAGAATCTATGTGAAAATCAATGTAATGTGAAAAACAACTTGAAATTTGTAAATTGTTTTCAAATACATATTGCAATGGTATTGGGACCATTGTTGGTATTTTACACTCTTCGAAGGAATTTCGCGTAACAAATTGTCAAATAAAGTACCCGTTGTTCTCCAAATTACTAAGATAAAATATAAAATTTTACACCTTTCCGACGAAATAAGTAAACTTGTAACTAAAAAATCAGCTAAAATAAATATTTTTAGCAAATTGAAAAAATTACCCATATCCATATTATCGTCAACCATAACCGATAAATTTGATATCAGTTAATTTTAATTAGGCATATGGAAATTTTGTATTTATTTTGGCAATTAGTTTTAATTTGGTCAAGTGCAAATAATAGAAAATATTCATAAAGGGGTTCTCATTTTTTTTCTCAACTCAACTTTTTGTGAATTGTCCACGAAAAAAAGTTTCGCCCATCTGAGGTTGTGGTACCTTCTATTTGCTTATCAACTCACATTTACTTATCAAGCTGAACACTTTGTCCAACTCATTATTTGGCATTATAGCGGAGCAGAAAAATACATAGAAGGAAAATGAAAAAGTGTACGGACGGACGGACATACAGCAACAGCAACTCAAAACATACTTCATGTACATAGAGAGACAAATTCTTCAACAAATTACTTTTTCGTGATAATTGAATTAACACATTTTGATTCATAAAACAAGCAAGTAGCGACCGGAGGAGATGAGATGATGTACTGGAGTAGCGGGCTGAAGGGTTAGTTAGTTAGTATTTTCTAGCACTCAGTAATCAAAGTGAAATTTCGTTGACATATTTTTCTGTTATTTTGTGGTTTTTTTGAGGAATTGTGATTCATAGGCTCGCCAAGGAATTTTCTAAACAATAAGGCCTTGTGCTTTCAAATCAATTTAAAAAAAAGTATAAATTAGTGAATTTCCCTAAAATTTACATATAAGCACAATAAATTTAAAGTACTTGGGTGAGAACGTATTGGCAATGGTTTATATTTTTGTATACTCGCAAATAGCCAAAAATAGTTAGCATTATTTTCTACTTTTATTGATAAGGATTTTATGGGTAAAATGTTGTCGATACATGAAACACCAAGTGACTAAGGGTAAGCTCACAAAGAACAATTATTTCAAATATTTAGTGAAAACACTTATTGTATTTGATTTATATTATATATTTATATTTTATCCTGTGTTTTTACCCTGATGAGCTTAGGCTGAGAAGTCTTTCAGAGATCTGCGTACATTCTTATGAAAAAAGCTATCAGAGCAAAAGGAAAGTATCTCAGTACAGGAGCTGCAAAGTTTCAGAGGAGTCACAGGTTCACAAAGTAAAGCCGCACTATGTATTGATTTTAAACGCACACACCGTTGCGTGTAGATGCGTTTCAAGTTCACCTGACAACCGACTCTCTGATGCAAATAAACAGGTGGCATCAGGAGGAAGATTTGTCAAAAGTTACTGCCACGATCGTTTGTTTTTGGTACACTGCTCCGTCGAAACCAACTTCAGTATCTTGAAGATCTATATTAACTTTGACACAACGTTTATAACGCCGGTATGAAGAAGTATGTATATACTTGATCAGCACCTAAAACTGAACTTAACCATGTCTGTCTGTCAGTACGCACGATAGCGGTCGCAGTTTTGAAGATAAGGACTTGAAATTTTGTTTACACATTTTTCTCCAACAAACTGAGGTCAGCCTAATCAGAATCTGCCAAATAGAGGAGTTACGCCAAAAAGGAAACTGATCCGAAGACGATGTAAAGGCATTGGCGTATATTCATAGTCAAATTTAGTAGCTGCTAAACTTTATAACCAGCTTAGTAGCTGTCAGTTCAGTGTATTATCTGTCAACTTAGTAGATTACTAAAGTTAAGTTGAAGCCTAATTTGACTATGAATATGGGGTTGTGTTCGGAAGGGAACTAAGCTAAGAGGTATGTGACACTTACAGGTCGCCTTCCTGCAGAGTTCATTTGCCAACCTTTTACGGAGGCTAGTGAATCTAACAACCTAAAAGTTATCCAGCAGCGTTAAATTTTTACTTTACAAGTTCCAATTTACGAGTGACGCCAAGACCGCAACAGCTGCTGAAGCCAAGAATGAGTTTCCTTCTCACGATATTCGATTTCCTTTTCACATTCCCCCCGCTACTCTCATAAGTCATAATTTATAATATACACCGATTTTGATTAACATTAAATTGGTTGCTTGTAACGAAGAAGGAGCAAGTGCTTACCAATTATCAAGCCACCAAGACAATCAGTACACTCCACACTCAGTTGGCAGCTTTTGATCTCTCTTTATGGAGACACATTCGGTTCATATGTGCTCTCCGGTAATAATACCCCTACACTGAGAGAAAAAAATCAGAAATGGTTATGATTTGAAACGGGTATCGTTACGAAAAATTCAACACCGCACAGTTCTAAAATACAACTGAAACAGTTTTACTTTTTGAGTTCAAATCTCAGTCTTACCAACATTTTTTTCAATTATTTTTTGTTTAATTATTATAAAAATTTATACCATTTTTTTATTTCGTAAATAAAATATAACGTTTGACAACGTTTCGTTTTAATTTTTTTCTCAGTGTACTAGCCACCAATAACCACATCGGCTTGCGATCATGTTTCAGCAGGCGCGTGCATCATCGTAAATATACAATCTTTATAATAAACGGCTTAGAGCGACGACTACTCACACCATCATCATTCTCATTCACTGTTTATGCCAGTCAACCGCAAGCTATCAACAACAACAATTCACCAGCAACTAACTAACAAAGATATGAGAGCCGCAAGCAGCAAAATAGCTAGCACCGCCAACAGCTGTGAGCCCCAACTTCAATTCAGTCAAGAATCAGTCGGCATCAATTGTAGGTCGGAGTCGGAGTTAGTTGTGCGCGGTGCTGCTTGAAAAAAAAACAGTTTAAAAACCTCGAGACGATTTACTCCCAGACACTGTTTCGCTGACTGTAGTGGCTACAACAAGAACAACAAAAGCTGTTAACTCCTCTGTGCTAGTTAGACTAGACCGCAAAACGACAAGCTCTAGTAGTAATATTTGTTAATTATTTCGATTATTAAATGAAATACATTTTTAAATATAAATTAGTGTCACTCGCATACAAACAAACATCCAACAACGAAAGTCAAACAAAAAACCAATATTAAAAAGAACACGTTGACAGATTCGTTAGCCCGATAAACTCACGATTTATTTTTAAAAAAAATTGCAAGCCAGCACCGTTCATTCTACAGATTCTACACAGATTTCCCCCAAGTAAGCACGATTTGGCAATTCTTTTGTTGAATACTTGGTTGGAGGTTGATGAGACTATGTATGTCCAATGCAGACTAACAATTGAGTGACCGTGGTGGTGTGGTGTCTTCATAATAACGGCTGTTTCTCGGAAAGTCGTTAAGCCAAAAGCGTATTATACACACGTATACCTGTACATAACTCGTTGCCAACAAAATAAAAACAACGAAAAGGAATAACCCGAAGAATTGCCCTAACAAAGAAACCCACTTGAACAAAAGTTGCAAAATAAATTTAACAAACAAATTACAAAAACAAAAAACAATTGTGATATAAATCGAAAAAATTTTCAAAATGGATTATTTTGTGAAAGCTTACAAAGATTGGAAATTACATTCGCAGGTAAGAGAGTAGACTTGCGTCTAACATATTAACCACATTTTAACTAGCAGAGCCTCGTCATGAAATATAATAATCAGTTTAAGAGTACCCTACACCTCTTGAATAGGTGCATATAGTATTTAAGGAAACGTTAGGATTCGGTTCGGTTAGGCTACCTAATACATTCTTCATATAATAATATAAAAACTCTTAGTGGTTTTGGATAGGAAAAGAAAGTACATAGGTCCCACAATGGAGCCAAATCTCTTGTAGTGTGTGAAGAATCAGAAGTCCCTCCTCTGCGAGTTTCAACAGGGGCAATAGAAACAAAACCAACACCAAACAAAGCATTTTCGAAATCCTGGGGGTTACTCCGTATCGTAATCCAAAGGCAATCCTATTCGAAAGTCAAATGTACCAAATGTACAAAAATGTTTTAATCCTACACCTAGGGCACACACAGTTCGTCTAAGCCGGAACTAAAAAGCTTCTAAGCTGTCTTGAAATGGTTTCTGTTTTGGATTTCACGAAACCGCGCGGCCATTTCGCAACCACGAGCACAACAGCTGGTGGCAACCGACAAACGCCGATGACTAACGTGTAACAAAGAAATACCCTGGCACCATATACATTTAAGCTAAGATTTTCCATATATTTTTGCGGCCTTTAATTCTTCGCTTCGGCTTACACGCTAAGCGTGGTCTACACGACGGTGTGAAAAAACCGTTCATTGTCTGAGCGATTCCATGTTGCCGGGTATTTTTTTATTATTGTTATTTTTTGCAATCACAATAAATGTACTAGGCTTGTTTGTGTGATTGTTGTTGTTGCTGTGGGGAATATCACCGTCGAAAACTTGTTCTCGCCAGCCGACAAATTGTAATTATGAATTTATCTGTAGTTTCGTACTTAATTATTAATGTTTTCTTTTCGCACTACAAAAATGGAATAGAATCGAAATTAGATACTTGTTCGGTTTTCTACTGTCTATGCGCTACGCTCCAAAGACTTGAGCTGTATACTTTTTTGAATGTAATCTGATGTACTTACATCCTATTTGCAAAGGAACCGCCTTGCCGTTTCACATTCATGCAAATGACTTGGCGTGACCAGAACTTAATTGCAGTTTTGCCTTTTACTTTCTAAAGTTCATTCGTCTTGTGCCACAACAACAACAACAATAATAATAATTGCTTTGAAACTGCCACCAACTTTAATGGTTCATATTTTGATTATAATAAATATTGAGTTTGAAATTGCTATTGCCAATCTCTATGGTAATCTCTTACACCTCATTTTGGTATTAGGTTCAAGCGCAAGCGAAATAATCATATCCGTCATTGGTTAAAAAGGCAATTTATTATCAATGCTCAAACACATTAACAGCTAAATAACAAAAAGCTTGCAACAAAATTACATTCTTGTTTACAGTAAAATTGTTTAGTAAAACAAAGGCGGGCAGACAGCAGGCAGTACAGCACAAGGCTTCAAGGTTCATAACACACAAAAACTTTAACTCGAAAAACAATCAACAGCAAATCTTATCTCGTCACTAGCCTGCGGCAAAAATAAGTTATAAATAATTATTATAACAATCAAAAAAAAAATATATATAAAATGTATAGTAAGTGAGTGCGTGTGCTGAAACAAATGAAATTAAAATATAAACAAATGGCATTTTACTATTAAGAGGAGAGACTTTGTAGCACTGACTGCCAGTTGAAGTGTAGAGAGTAGATCAGCAAATACAGAAGATGCGTACATCATCGTTCCTGAGCATGAAAATGTATTTTCCCAACCATAAGAGTGACGTTCCCTTTCATAAAATGACACACCTCATTCATGTTCATTAGTACTTATAATTTTAAATCTTTAAAAAGTCCCAAGTCATGATAAACAATTTGGTAATATTCCCTTCACAGTTTAAATTGGTTGATAAAATACAAAATAGCGCACATAAATAATTTTTCATTGGAATTGGCCATAAATATGTTTATGGAACGTAAGCACTTTGATAAGAAAAAAAAACAATTTCCAATTTAAACACATATCCGTAGATCATTGTCAAGTGTTTCATGAGTGTTATTAATTGAAAACTATAAAAGTATGTAGTTGTATGAATACTTCCAAAGCAAATGCGAAGAAACTACAATTTTGTAGTTTAACATTTGCTTAATGTAAGCCTTCAACTATTGAAAAATTACTTTAATTACAGCAAAATATGATGTACACACACTCAACAGAGCGACATGCTTTCGCAATGAACTTTTGATTTACATCTTCTCGGTGTTGAAACCCCCCGATATATTATTATTCGTTGACCTAAAGGCGTAATTCTATTTTAGTTAACTATTAACTAGAATATGTGTGAAATGGTATTTCCTCGAAATAAATACATTCGATATCTTTACGAGTTTCCCTTAAGCCATTGGAAATTTATAGCCGTAAATAATGACAGGTTCTAAAATACAAGCAAACGCCTTCCTAATACATTTCAATTTATTGATACCGTTAAAAGCTGACACTGAATTTAAACATTTTAACAAATTTATGGCATTTAAGTATGTGAGTTCGTTGTATAAAATGAAATTTCGATTGAAGGACAAAGTAAAGTCACAAACATTCACTATCTTTAGTCTAAAGCTAAAATTCTGCAAAATTATATAAATATTAAAAAAAAAAAAAAAAACGACGGCACTGAATTGGTATTAAGAACTTAAAACGTCTGACATCAAATTCGTCGCTAATTTTCTTTCATGTCGTAATTTATCGTACAAATGATTTTGATAAATTATACGTATTATAAGTCACCGCCGAGTACTCACTCATATTCGTATTTATTATCAATTGACAATTCTAAGCACTTCACTTAACTGTAAAGCCCCCCGTGAAACATGAGTACTTAATCCCTTTAAATTTAGCTTGTTTACAATTTTTGAAAAAACCGATAAATTAAATCGTCTAGCAAATAAAAGTATCGAATGATTAATGTACAGAGTGACAAAGTAATGAATCGGAAAAACAATTCCTAATGTTAATATCCTTTAAGTGTTTCAGTATTTTGATGAATTCATCAACTAACACTAAGTCGTAGCTCAATGTTTTCATACAAAAATTCTCCTGTAAAATTTCAAAAATTAGGGGACGATATGTCAGAATTTGTTCCTTTCTTTCTTCTTCTTTTCTCATGTTAAAAATACATACTTATGTGCATTTTCTTAGGAATATCTACTCTATAGTTTATCAGGTAGTACGTGACTTTTTTTGAATTCCGGCTCACCTGTTCGCTAAAAAAATAAAATTTTGTATTTATAAATTCTTGAAATTATTGACATTGTTTTTTAAATCTAAAATACAATAACATTTTTATAAATTAGATACGTCATTTGCACATTTTTTATTAGATTATTCAAATGTATATGCTAACTATGAAATAATTAATGTTAATTGCAATAACGTTAAAACCGCATTAGTTCAATGAAAATTCCCCCTTTTGAATTTCAGCATTAATTGTGTTTTTATTTTTAGTTTAATTTCCCTTAATAATAAATTAATTATCATTCATATAAATATGTACAAGTTACATTAGTGTAGTGTGTCGTCGACGCCGCACTCGGCGCTCGGCACTGCATCCATTATATTATATTATTCATAAATATTTACCGTCTTACCTAAGGCTCGTGGAATTAAGAAGTCTGTTCGTCACGAGATCGAGTAAATTCAGTTTTTGTTGTCTTAGTTTTTGTCGTATACTAGTATTAACAAGAATATCTAAAAATTTTAAACAATACCAACATTAAGAAGCGTTTGAGCATTTTCATGCGGATTTCGTTAGTCGTCAGGCAACAATTTAATTGAGACAGTTTTCAAATTGGTGCTATCTCTACCAGTGTTGTTGGTATTCGTGGCAAAATTTGTGTTAATTGAATTTTAATTCAAAATTTAATTTTTTCTTAATTTTTATTAATTTTTCACTTACTTGCACGTGTAAATTGTGACGCAATTAAGCGGGATAATTGATTAAACACTCTATAATAAACGTTTAAACTTAAAAGCCAATTCGTGACATTGACAACGACGAGAAGCCTTTAAAGTTTAAATGGAAAACTCTACAATTAATAGAACACTCCAGGCAGTACAAATTTCCGTAAGAAATACATTTCTTTATTAGAAATTCCACAGCAGTTAACAAAAACCTATTAAAAATATCACAAAAAAATACTAAACCATTCAAAATGTCAGAAATTACACTGTGCAACACATTTAGAAACCTGGTGGCTCTGCGAAGATAGTTTCCTTTTAAAAGTTATAGCTGTTTAAGGTTAGCATGTTTTACTCAAAATACCATTTTGTCAGCAAAATAAAACAAACAAATTATGTTAAAAAAACTATTCCAATAAAATTATAACGTGTTAGCATTTTGGAAACCAACGTAAAAAAAAGTTGTTTTTTTCATTTTTCCCCAAACATTTTTTATTCCATTTATATTTAGGGTATTCAGAACTCGTCATATAAATTTTTGATACAAATGAATTTGTAAAGATTAAACTTTTGATAAAATGACATTTAAATCAAATGACAACCTTTCACAAAAATCCAACTTGGAAACATTTTTTAAATTCAGGAACCTTTTTTTATAATTCCTAATATTTGCACAGTTTAACTCTAAACTAGAGATATAACTTTTAACATTTCTTGTAAATTTTCTATTAACATAGCACATAGATGAGAAATATGAGCGAAATCGTTTTTTTGTTTTGGTCATTTCGTTTCAAAAATCTTGCGCGTAAAATGAAAAAAAAGTTACAAATGGCTAAAATTTGCATAAAAAATAAAAATACATTTTAGAATAAGAGAAAAAAAGATATTAAGAATTTTTGCACAAACCCTGCTTCAGGTCAAAACGTTTCAGTCTAATTTATTTTTAACATTTAGGGTCAATTTCACAGTGCTTAATTGCAGAAAATCCGCCATTCAAATTCCAATTCACTATAAGAAAACGTCTACTGTGAATGGAAATTAAATTAAACTCCACATAAATGTGCACTGTGAAATTAGCCCTTAGTAAAAACATATTCTCAGTCAAATTAAGTTCCACCTTAACTTTAGTACTCTACTAAGTTGACAGATAATACATTGAAACAGGCAGCTAGTTAGCACCTACTAAATTTGACTATGAATATGCATCAATGAATTAGCTTTTTTAAATGTAGTTTTGGAAAAAAAGGAAATAAAAATTAATTTCAATATAAAACATCAATTTGAAAACTTGTTTTTCATTTTGGGATTCACATATTTTTATACATATTTTTGTGGATATTTCGATTTAAAAATATTAAAATTTGAATAAAATTTGGATTTTCTTTGCTGGCAGCACTGAAACAACATTTAAAAATCGAGGTTGGCAACTCTTCACTTTTCTCGTATTCTCTATAGATCTCAATCAGTGTGTCATGTTGTTAAAAAAGTACCTTTTTGAGGTACGGAAATTATTGAATGATATTTACATTTTTTTGTTTTTCCTTAAATCTTCTTATTTACTATTTCAATTACCATGAAATTTGCTTAAAAACTTTTATTATATTGATAAATTAGTTGCAAAGGCAACAGCAGCTAGCTCTCTGCCTTGATTCAGTTGCGTTTATCTTCACCAAAAGTACCGACCTGACATTTACACATATGTGCAACTCTGGTAATTTCATCTAAAATACTCGTGAGAAGAAAAATATTTTTCATTCGCTGATTTTACGTTGAGCGGGCGACAGAGGTCTTGTTTTTGTGATTTGCGGATTGACATTTGAGACAGCCTGAAACATGAAATAAAATGTTTTCAAAAAATTGTTAATTTAGATGTTTTCCCCATTAAAATTTCACCAATAAAATAGTTATAAATATTGAAGGGAGTCCAGTGGCGAAGTAGCGAAAAGTCCAAGGTAGTATAACAAGTGAAAGGCGAAGAATTGAATGGTAGTGGAATTTTTGTAGGTTGTTTTCTTTAATTTGTTCGTTATGCGTTGTGTTGCAAAAAGTTAAAATATTTCAATTACTTTCCCATTTCCCACAATTTGCTCAAAGGTTTGCAAGTTATGAAATTGGCATGGAATCATCAGTGTCTCAGTGAGCAAACTAAAATAGAGCATGGGTGAAATGGGGTTGCCTCATCATGACGTCACTGAATTGCAATATTTACATCGCAAATTCTGTATATTTTTGTGTGCCTGTTCTATACGCCTTGTGATTGTTTAAATAAATTCATAAATTGTATATTGTTTCTGGTTTATTGCAGTTTCAAGAGATTGTTCCCGACATGGACGACGAATACATATTCAGCGAGAAGCAGTCCATACGTGAATCGGGTCGCTCGCTAAAGAAATACGGAAGCACCTGCTGCAATCACATTCGGAACAATGAAATATTAATACGGCACGAGATCGACAAGTCAGACACATTGCCGGGTATTGCTCTGAAATACGGTTGCTCGGTGAGTTTTTTCCCTTTTACTATTGCGTTTTGTTTACCATTTCTTTTATTTATAAAGTTTTACTCGACTCCTACACCTACTCCAATTGCTTCGGTTTTGTGCTTAGCATTCTCTTACACGAAGTAAATTGCTTTGTTCCCGCCCATCACCCATTCCATTTTACCTTTATGTCTTCATTGACTTTTTTAAGTCAGAGGCAGCAAGTTTAATGCGTAGATCCTTGTAGTCTATAAATATACTTATTTTGGGTGTAGTGAGTTGTGTACCCTGTGTGCCACACCTTCTATGCTTTCTGGTTTATCTATTATTAGAGTTTGTTTAGATGCTAATAGACTTCCGATGGCTTTAAAGTAATTATGATTGCCTCAATATTATACAGACTATTCTGCCAGAATACGATCCCTAATGGCATCCCAAAACTGAGTTGTTATGATAGATATTTTGCATACCTTTTCCCTGGTATTCAGTTACATAAAAATATATCTTTCTCATTGAATTCATTTAAATACTTGAATATATTCTGAATAAAATTAAACAACTGCATTGCTGACTAACGAGTATTTCCTCTCTTCATAACAGTAATTCCAATGCAGTACTTTGTCTACATTAACTGCTAGCTTTAAAGACGCAAATATTATAAAAGCAAAAACTTCTAAACAGCAAAAAGAACAGTAAAACAGTCGACCGTGTCAAAATAACAACACCCCAACCTAATTTGAATATATCGATTTAACAGTTGCTGGCCTGGCCAACATGCAAGCAACGATTTAATGTGAAGTGTGTCTTAATGTAAGACGCATTGCTTGCACAACTTTAAAAAGGAAACAATGTGTCTGCTGTTCCGAAGAAAATGTCTATTTGTTTTGTTTTTGGTTTGTTTTGTGTTTTATTCTACTTGCGAGATAGACAAATTCAATAAGATAAGATTGATAACAGACAAGAACCTACCTACCCGCCTACCAACCAAGTCATCAGTCGGAAAGTTACTGCAATTGAAACAACAACACCAAGTTGTGACTGTATCACGAGTTATAAATGATGTGCTTTTTTGTTGTTGTTGTAGTATTTTTTTCTTTTTTTTCGTATATCATTTCAATGCAAACAACTTTTTGAAAAGAGTCTTACAGGCTAATGTTGCCGTTTGCCAGCTTATTTATTTATGTCTTATGCGTTATTAAACACTCTTCATTTGAATTCTTATCAGTCGTCGTTCTAGGTACCTCAAGCCCCCAAAGCAAATACTATGACAAATCATAATTACACGCATTTCGTTTTTACGATTTTCCAAATCAATAAACGCTTAGAGCTGACCCAATTTTGAATAGTTTCTTTCTCAAGCAGTTGACTGAATTCGCATAAATATTCTGTGTATAATTTATTTATAAACGGTGCACTATCCGCCACAGATAGTCTCTCTGAGTCTACTCCCAATTTGGTCGCGAATTCCATCTAGCCTTCAAGCAACTGTTTGTGTTCATTTTTGAATTGACAATTTGATTGCTGGCATTTCTTAGCTAATACATGCAATATTTGTTTTGTAATTTTGATGGAGCGGCGGCAATCAATCACAATAATTTGCTGTACATAAACACTTTAAAGTGCATTAACTCTTGCAATCAATTATATGTGTTAAATGTATTAAGTTAAATTGTAATCATTGACCTTTATTTACACAGACCGAGCAAATCCGTCGCGCCAATCGCCTCTTCGCGTCGGAAAGTTTATTTTTGCGTCAATATCTGCTGGTGCCCGTAGACAAGTCATCGCCCTACTGTCCCACACTCGATGAATCTGAGGCGATACAAACACTGCCGCCAACAACGGGAGGAATCACAGCAGCACGTACAACAAACCAAATCGCACCAAACGAGCCTGGCATCAACCACAGTAGTAATAGTCCACGCCCATCCGCTTTACCTGCACGTCCATACTCAATTGCCGGCGAACTGCTAGTGCAAACGAACGACGATGCTGCCCTGAACAATCACAGCAGCGGCAGCAGTAAACAGAGCAAATCGCTCGACTCAGTGGCGGCCATGACACCCGAGGAGGAGAATCGCAAATGCATAAATGAGTTTTTAAGCAAGATCGATTCGACCATATCCGAATCGCGCAAATATGTGGAAAAATCAAAAGAGTAAGTTGACCCGAGAGTTATTTATTGTATAGACACCGACCGGAAACTGTTTTCTTCTTTGTTTCATTTCCACCAAAACCGAAATGTCAGAAATTCTTCCTTCCTTTCCATTTCGGCCGTATAACAAAAAAAATATTTTGCTTTCCATCCGAAAGCAAAATTTAATTTTTCCGTGCATAAAAGTCAGACAAAACGCGTTTCGAATCGGGAAGAATATATTTCAAACCAGGGGTCGCATCATATCGTCCGCGATCAACCGAACAGTTCGTAATCTGTGCTTCCAATATTTGATAAGAGGAGGCAAGGAAACACTTTTTAAAATTTTGTGTTTTAATTGTGAATTGATAGGGGAAGGTGCTGTACCTCAGTCAGGATTTCATATTTTTTCACCTACGTTTCTTTAATGGTGTGTCTGAATTATCCTTTTGTCTATTAAAATTCTAATATATATAATGCCCTATTACCTACAGCACATTTCCTTGATAATTTCTTCCAATTGGAAAAAAAACACAATTTTAATAAAAGGATTTAAAAAAAAATTGTATTTCGTCGGTCGGCCTCTAAATTTTGTATGTAATTTTTCACTAATTCTTTATTTCAAATTGTCTAATTGTCTAATAGAATGATAACCAGCCAGAGTGACGATGGCCTTTTCGTAACCACCACCGACACTGTGCTGCCGCGTCGCAGTAATCATTTGAATAATTCGTATAAAAACAACCGGCAGAATCATCAAAATCACACACGTCACAGTTCATCGGGCAGCACCTCGGATACTGCCCAGCTTTTGAATACCGTTCAGACAAGGCGTGTGCAAAATTCGCTGAAGCGCCTGGAAAAGCAACAGGATGAATTTTTCGAATTGTAGCATAAGACAGACCATAGCAATAGGCAACTAAATAATAATAATAAAGAAATTAATTGTAATAGTAATGAGTACGTGCACATCGGCAGCGGCAGCAGCTACATCACACACTAGATGGCAACTTCATATTTCAATTGATGGATTGGCGATGAGAAGGATAGCTTGATACTGGGCAACTGTGTTATTTGAAATGTCAAAATTTTAACTAAAAAACTTAAGGGCAGAGGAAAAATTTAGTAAAAGCTTGCGTTTCAAAAAAAGAAAAGATGAGAATTAATAATTGTAATTAATATCAGAAGAAGAGAATGGCCAAACTTTTAATCTTTTTATTATTTAAATAGGCACAAGATATTTGAAATTGAAATCAACAAGTGTAACAATATAGAAATCGTTTAAAATGTCGCCTATACACTATAACCCCATTGCCTACACCATACTAGTTTCTATTTTACAAAAAAAACTACTCTTGACTTTCAGCTGTGTAATATTATTCTATCCTATATATTTTTTGTAATATTTATTATTTATACACTGTATTGTTATACTTATTTTTATCATTTATTTTTAGCTAAATTTAAATTTGATTTAAGCAAATTAAAAAAAAAAGTATTAAATTCAAATTTTATTTTCATATTTTGAAATTGTTGGGTTTTTTAATTTCTTTTTTTACTTTCGGTTTTTTTTTGTAAAAGTAAACGAGTGTTAAATCAATCACAAAAAACCATATCCTAAACATTTTACTCACAAGTTGAAAACTTTGACAAAAATTTAAACTAAGCCTGTAGCTAACAAATAGATAGAGATGGTTTACATTTGAAGCGAGCAAGCAGCTTAAAAAAACCAAACTATATCCTGCAACATGTACCTTAATGCTTATCTATGTACATAAATGTGAGTGTAAATTGCTGTGTTGGCTTTTTTCTATATGTAAACACTTTCAATTTAAACACCACTTAATGCAAAACAGTTTTCATTAAGATTTTATTAAAATAATAATACATACCATACCATACCAGGGTTCGGAAATTCTCACTCACGGCTGAGTGAGTGACGACTTTTTAAACTTTTGTGAGCGAAAATGAGCGCTCGAACAAGTTTTTCCGAATCCTGCATACTTAAGTAACATAGTTAGATGAACAATTTTACTTTTAACTTTTTTTTAAATGCAAAAGAGAACCAATTCCAAATTTGACAAACACCAACTGCACCGCCCAAAAGAAGCAAAAACTAACGTCTTATTAGGAAAGTTTTCGTGTATATGTGTACACTTGAAGTAGTAATTGTGTTGGAATTGTATTTGTTGATAGTTTGAATGAGATGTGAAATTTTATAAATTAAATAAAGAATATCTATGAAACATACGATTAAGTTTTAATTTAATGAACTGGTAAGGCAAAGAAACCAAAAAAAAATCGCATTCTTCAATTATTATGGGAAACAGACTGGGTGTCCGCTTCTTAAATTCGAAAGGGCGAGTGGATAAAAGCGGTATGTATTTGAGAAAGGTGAAGTTGCTGGGGTCATCTCTTGCCCATAATCCCTCGCAAATTTTAGTATTGCTGCTAGTTTGGAAGAATCAGAAGCGGCGAAGAAAACATGTCCACAATTTTGTATTATTTGTTTAGACATATTTGCTTCAATGCAGATTTAAAATGGTCGATTTTGGTCCTTAAAACACGAATTTTGATGTCCACTGGCGAGCATTTCCTTATACTCGGATCAGACTGAAATTTTTACACGTTGATTTTCTCATTCTGCGGCAATGTTCTAGGGAGCAACAAAAAATACGATTTTTTTCAGATGTTGTCAGTCTATTGACCAAGCTCTATTGGTCGAGATGTTAATTTTACCTACTGTCCATGTAGTTTAAATATCCGCACACACACACTCGTTATTATAATCTTAGTTCAATTCCCTTGAGTTCGGTGGTGGGTTCGTATTTTGCACCTCGCAATAGACTTGATTGTGTCCAAATAGAAGAAATCAGTGTTAATTTGCAATGAATGGTTTTTTGCCGTAAAGAATTATCCAAAGTTTTCACTTGCAATGCAAATATTTCTTTCATTATCCTCAGATTTCGTAGATTTGCACCAGCCATAATCTGGGCTACAAATGGCCGGGGCGTGGCACCGCCCATACAAGTCAATATTTGAAAATGCTGTAATAGCGCTCCCACACAATGTTTTCCAACGAAATTTGGCAAATGGCTTCATGGTTTCAACTCTAAGCTAAATGCAACACATCGGCGTAATTGGACAAAGGGGCGTGGCACCGCCCATACAATTCAATACTTCAAAGTGTCATTATTGGGCTCCCATTGAATATTCTTCAACGGGAAATGGTTATATGCCTTCAATGCAACATATTGGAATTGGACAGCGGGGCGTGGCACTTCCCATACAATTCAATATTTTAAAAAATGTTACACTTGGGCTCCAAATAAACATTTTCAACCGGACATGATTTTATGCTTTCAATTCTAAGTAGAGACCGACCGAAATTCGGTTTCGGTTTTTCGGCCAAAAAAAGCTTTTTCGGCCGTGTTTCGGATTCGGCCGAAAAATAAAATATAAATATACTTGATAGACAAATTCTTATGCATTTTGGCATAAGGAACAACCAAGTGGATAAAAGCTGTATGTAACACAAATTTAAGTATTGATCATAGTTTCGAAGAATCAGAAGCGACAAAGAAGACAAATCCCCAATTTGTATTGAAAAAAGAAAAATAAAAAACTTTTAAACTTATTTTCTTGAAAGAATTTGTATGAGCCTATTTACACTATCAGTTCCATGACGAAAAATCAGATAAAGAACTAATAAGAACTGCGGTAGTGAAAACGGGATAGACAATTTTGCACCGAAATTCCATACAAAAAACATAAAAGGTGGCAAGTCCATGCTTTGTTTGTTTACATTTTCATATAAAAACTTTCAAATTTCATCATGCCCATGTCAGTGTAAATTCTAAAAACGGCATGCCCATGCGTCATGGAACTGATAGTGTAAATAGGCTCTATGATACATACAGCCTTCATCCATTCACCGCTTCACAGCGTTTTCACTCTTCTCCTATCGGAGCAGATCTACTGCTCTCGCGATGATTTTTAAATTTTTACTCCTCTACTACTATTGTAAGAAATCTTCTCCTCAAAATATTATGTGAGTTTCATACAATGCTACTACTCTTTCTACAAATCTACTACCATGACAGAAATTTTTACTACTATTGTAGAATCACTACTACTCTACACAGAAACCCTAATCCACTCCCCTCTCTTGAAATCTACTGCCCTAAAATCGAATATCTATAACTCTCGCCGATTTTGATTTCCACGCATTTGATAGTTTGCTTCTAAATTCATCTAATTCATGATCTGAACTTAAAATGATTGATTTCAGCCTACTGATACGCTTAATTATGTACAACTTTATTACATTTAAATTCACAATTTTTTCTTTTATTTTTTCGGTTTTGGCCGAAACTAAAAAAATAAAAATTCGGCCATTTCGGTTTCGGCCGAAATAAAAAAAAAAAAGTTTCGGCCAATTCGGTTTGGCCGAAATTAAAAAAAGCGATTTCGGTCGGTCTCTAATTCTAAGTTCAATGTTACATATGGTCGGAATTGGACAGCGGGGCGTCTCACTTTTCATACAATTCAATATTTCAAAATGCTACACTTGGGCTCCCAATAAAAATAATTGACAAATGTTTTCTTTAATTTATTATGACCTTAAAGGCAAAAAGAACTTTTTTAGGGCCAGCAAAGCGGATTTGGCCCTGCTAGTACTTGAGAACGACATTGGATATCAAATCGGGTACTTCTATCATTGCTGGGATGAAAGAAGATGAAATTTTCTTTAAAAGTTTAAACTGAAATTTAAAAAAATTAAATCCGTTAAATGTGTGTAATTGATTAGGAAATGCTGCAACCTTCTATGACTAAGATTGTGCAAATACAAAATTTGTCCCTTCGCGCGTATTCAATGTTTTTTCCAGCGCCGGCGAATAGTACGTTCTCACAATCTAAAGTGATAATTCCCACCAATTTATAAATATCAATACTGAGCGGATCTAATCATTTTCATTGTCGTACCTATGTATATATGTAGGTCATATCTTATCTATTCTGTTAACAACACTATCACCCCTTCCGCCCAACGACGACGCAGCAACCGAATTATAGAAAATATACACATCATAATTTGCAAATGACAGGCGATGACTTCATTGGTGTAGTTTGTTGTATTTATTTGCATAAATTATGAACAATTCGGCAACAATAACCAACCACTGCTTACTACTGCTCAGTTAACATCTTCAATATTTTCTCTGAATTTTGTAATACTTTCGTACGACTAGCGTCGATCATATCCGAATATTCCTTAATGTTGGCCTCGATTTGCACTAATTGGTTTTTCATCGGCTCTGTAGCAGATTCGGTGAGACTGTTGTCACATGAAAAATAAATAATAATAATAAACTATTTGCATAACATATTTTCTCCCCTTAATTAAGTGAAAACTTGTGTTGGCCATCATTACCTTTTTTCGCGCTTCAATTCATTTGCGGCTTGCGTGTATGAGTCACGCCACATAGTCATCTCCAGCTGCATACCATCGAAATCTTCGGGTATGAAATCCATTAGTTTGCCAAATGGATTCACAGATTTCGTTAGGTTCTGTATTACATCGCGCAAACTATTCATTTGACGTGCCGAACACTGGCGGCCATTTAAACTAGAACCTTTGAGGTCGCCATCCTGGAAAATTCAATTAATCTAATTTGCATGAATTCATATTGAGTCTCGTCTTTACCTTTTCATTTCTACTTTGCGCTTCAGTTTGCACCAACTCCTTCTGCGTTTCGAGTATTTGCTGGACCAAATGGCCTTGTTCCATATTTTCGTCGACATTTGTACCACTGCGTGTCTCCTCATTCGCGCCGGTTATATTCGCATCCTCAATAATGACCAAATTTTCTCCGTCATCGTCGAAATCGCCAAACGATTCCAGTTTGACATTGATGCCGGACATCTTCATCTGGTCGTTGGGCTGCAGTACGATCTCTACATTTTTATCGCGCCTACGTGGTGCCCCGGGACGCGCCGATGCCGGCCTTGCACTGGGCGGCCTCAGCGAGGTACGTGGTCTGTTGGTTATATTTGTACTAGAGCCAGTGCCTGTGCTGTCTCTGGAATTGTCGCGCGTGAAGGTGTTTTCTCGTTTGACTTCGTTGTTGTAGTTTTGGGCTTTCGAGGGCTCCAAAGGTGGCTTGGCCGAAATTGAAGCTTTCACCTGAGGTTCTTCTTCATTGACTGCACTCAAAGATTCTAAATTATTTATTGATTGCTGGGGAGTTTCGTTTTCGTCCCTTTGCTTTTTATTTGCACTTGTACGGCGACTCTTGCCGGAAGAGCCAGAACCTTTTCGTTGTGCTGAAGATTTGCGACTTCCTGGTGCGTCCTTGACCGTTTCAACTTCTTTCGGTGCATCCTGTTCGGTTAGGGATGAAGGTGGCTGCTGAATATCTTCAGCTGCCTTGATTTGGCGTCGTTCTATTTTAGGCTCTTGCACAGCTTCATTTGTTTCCTCTGGAGAATGCCGTTTTGGAGATTCCTTTTTTGCCAAAGGTTTACTTTGATTTTCGTCAGTTCTTCTGACTTCGACCGGAGTTTTTCTTTCATCTTTCACACCATGTTTAACGGGCGAAGGACTTTTGTCCTTGATTTCGGGTTTATTTGGCGAGGGACTCTTATCCTTGTCCTTTGACTCTGTTTTAGTTTTAGCAAGTTTTGGCTTTTCGGATGCTTCCTTCGTCTTTCGCGTTACCACCTTCTCCTTTTCCTTGACAACTTTGTCTTTGGTCAATTTAGCAGGGACCCTCTCCTTTTCTTTGGTTGTTGGAGTTTTCCTTGATTTGTCATCTTTAGTGGAGGGTGAAATGGTTTTGGTGGAGCCTTTCTGATCTGTTCTCTTAGCTTCTTTTACCTTGGCACCTTTGTCTCTAGCTCCTTTCTCTTTGGTTTTATCCTTATCAGTATCTTTCTCTTTCTCTTTGGTTTTGATTTCTTTTGGCTTATCTGAGGTTTTCTGCTTGGACGTTCGGTCTTCAGGAGAATTTCCACTAATAACTTTCGTTACCGCACTCTTCCAATCCAATTGCTTCTCAGCAACTTGCCCCATCAATTGCAGCAATTCGTTTGTGTGCGCTGGCTCTTGTCCTGCCACAATCTTCGAAGTACGCGCGGCCAGTGTTTTATTTGTAATGATTTCTGTTCAATGGGGTAAATGAGGTAAAGGAAAGAAGAAGTGGTTTCTTATGGGTCAGCACTTACTAATCACATCGATCATCTTTTGCAGAAACTTCATTTTATCATCGCGGTCTTTTATGTTTTCGAATGTGAGTTCCTCCGACGTATACAATCCTTCGAAGCAACCACTTTCCTTGATAAACTTTTGTTTGCATAAAAAAAATCAATAGAAGTCGTTTTAAAAATGTTTAATTTAAAGAGGATTTCTTACCACATTGAATACGTCATGTAGAAAGCGAAATGGTGGCTTCTTCAGCAACTTCTCCGTTAGTGGAGGTTTCTTGACGTATTTCCCCAAAGAATCTTGGGTACGTTTTATCACCGCTGGATCAACATCGGCTTCGGCCATTTTATTTTCAATCAATGGAAAATTTCAAGTGTATTTTATTGAAATTTTATTTCAATTCCATGGCTTTCAGTCAACTAACTTGACCACCCGCTCATCGACTGGATTCGTTTGTTGTGGCTCGGTTGTTATGGTAACACACTTTGACATTTAAGCAGTTTATGAATGGATTAGCCCCAGAATTTTGTTAGCAGTTAGTAGAAGAGCTATCAAGCACACTAGTGATAACAGCTTGCAAGTATGCAGTATAGCCCAGCTACTCAAACTGTGTGTCACGACCTAAAGAGTTTAGAAAAATGTATATATAACAAAACATTGCCTCTTTTAAAATCCGGTATGTGTACTGGAAAAGAAAAACCAATTCGTAAAAATATACCATTTCGACATTTGAACTTGTTGAATGCACGAAATGCAAACAGTTTATGACGAAACATCTCATAGCATTGTTCACGTTGGACTCTTTTTGATGCTAACCTGCGAAAAATCGACCTAGTCCTAATAATAGTACATTAACTAGTCAACTAGTTACCAGTACTAGACCGAGAATGGTACATTTATATGGAAAACACTGGTTACATTAGTTCTACGATGTCCAAAAATTGGACTAATTGATCCAATTTTTTTTTACATTGGACCATTCTGCAGACTAGACATCTTGACCATTCCATGGTCTAGACTTGACTCCAATGCTGATATTTTGGAGTAATTGATCCACAATTTTTCGCAAGGTATCAACAAAAAACCCTTTTGTTAGCAAGAGAAAAACAACTCTTTTTGATCACAAATGGAATCAAACCTTGACATCCATCATGAAATACTAAACTAGGCCATTTTCCTTTCCGGTAATTTAACAATAATTTTCCAATAATTTCTGTCATTTCGCCATTTTGGAATTCTTGTTCTCTTTCTTCTATTTGAATGGGATGATGTTGTCTACATCGGTTAAAAACTGCTGCGTAAAAAATCGCTCAAAAAAAATTTAAAGTCAAATGAAAAATCACGCAACAATTAAACTTTTGTGAAAAAAAAGTGGGTTAATTCAGAAAAAGCGGCCCATATTGTGGACGGAATTTTATTTATATTTGCGCGATTTTTTTTTAAATTAGGCGTTCCACAAAAATTTGAAATCACCCAAAAAAAGTGGGTCAAAATCTGAAGTCGTTTCAAAAGTCAAAGTGTACCATGACGTACATTTCATTATTAATTTCATCCTGAGTGCAGTTTACATAAGTATAATAAGAGTATTCATTTGAAGTGGGAAACCCCTCGAAAACGCGCAGTTGCTTGAAAGAACTGACAAATTTCATATATTTTGACTGCTCATCTGCACAACTGAATCGTTTCCGAGGGGTTTCCCACTTTAAATGAATCGCCCTAATGTTATCATAGTAAAACGACGATATTAGGGGTTTTCATGAGGCCCTGTATAACGGAGTAAAAAAGTAAAGTGTTAAATTTTCAACCCCTATTGTAGTAGTAGTAATAACATTATACCGGTATTGTAGATTGGTAGGTTTTTGTCGTATGTCGTAGTATGGTTTTTGGTATTTTTTGAGGATTTTGCTTCTTTTGACATATAGCACGAAACCCCATTAAATATTATAGGTCCATATTCATAGTCAAATTAAGCTCCACCTTATCTTTAGTACTCTACTAAGTTGGCAGATAATACACTGTGTTTAGCAAATTTTAGTTTACTGAATTCGATTCAGATATCTTTTTAAATATGTGAACCGGTACCTATAACGATATTCGTTTCCCCTTAACACGCGCCTGAAAATAGCTATCATTGTATTTACCGCCAGGTGCGATTCATGCACAAAGGTTCAGAATGCAGAAGAAATGTATTCAAATATCGTTAAAAACTATCAAATTTAATATTTATTCAATATATATATATGTCTCTATGAATTACAAAAATATTTAATTGGTTTTAAAAAACAATTATATTGCTGCTCAGTTTTAAAATTCTTTTAAGGATAAAGGCAACGTTTTTGTTATAATTTATATACTCTTAACTTTCAATAAAAAAATCGTACATCTAATGCAAATACTACAAATACAAGACACAAAATCGAATTACGCTTTAAAGTCCGAATCGTTTTCATCATCCTCCTCGTCGTCGTCGTCGTTACCCAAAACATATTCGATTACCTCGTCGATGGGGTAATTGTTCAAGAGCTCCTTAATCGAGTCGTTGTGAATGACCACGGTAAAAAGCAATTTCACATATTCGCGCATGCGTGTAGCATAGTCGCAATCCTTGTAGTCTTCCGAGTCTTTAGTCAGATCGTGTCCACAATTTTCGATGACTTTGCAAAGCACCTAAAATGGAAATTCGCTGCATTCAGAAATCTGTAATTTTTTAGTCCCAATTGTGTACGTACATTTTCCTCGGACGATTGAGGCCAGCCGAATTTCGTCAAAGTGCCACTATCCACCAGCATGTCGAGTAACTTGCCAACGTTCTCCTTCAGTTTCAAATCTTCTTCACTCGCCATTTCTTCAATTGGTTCCTCTTCGTCGTCATCGGCAATGGCGGCGGCCAAACTCTCAGCCAGGGTTTTTCGCGTGCCACTCTTCCTTTTGGGTTCTGGAGAAATCTGGGCGGGCATCATATTCGTAGTGACGGTTTCGATTCGACCACCATCCGAGTCCAATTTGATGATAGTGAAGGAGTCATTTTGCAGAGTCCTGCTTTGTTCGCCACTCGTCGAAGGCAATTCATCTATGATGAATTCTTGTACCAAAAGACCACCGTTGTCATTGGTTGTTGTTTCGCTTTTGTCGATCATTATATTGTCACCACTGACTGTGGTAATGTACTTAATGCCATCTGCCTCCTCCATCTTGTACATTTTGTTAGCCATCTGTGGGCTTGATTTCTCGTTGACGAGTTCTTCCGAGTCGACTTCGTGCACCTTGAGTATGTGAAACACAAGGCTTTTGTGTGTATCGAAGTTTTTCTCACATATTGCACAATCTGTGCGTCCCTTGCGTTTCTTAGCTTTTGCCGGCGTGCCTGAAAAATCGCAAGAACAGAAATAATCAAATTAGAGACCATCAAGAGTTCTTACGGCCACTATTGACTTACCGGTATGCTTGAAATCATCCATATGCTTTTTGAGTTGATCTTCCTTTTGAAATGTGGCCTTGCAATCAGCACAACTGAACTCGGCCATAACCACCGATTTACGCTTGGTGCGCTTGCTTAGGTGCGTCTTCATGTGGCGTTCTAATCTGGAATTTTTTCCAATTTAAATTCCATTTGGAAATAGATTCATTTGAATTGAAGTGTAACACTGTTCGACAAATATTATTACTCAAATTGCAGATGAGTCATTCATGAAGATAACGAAAATCAATGGAATTCGTACTTGCCTCACCTATAAAACTCCATCGTGATTTTGGAGTATATTTTTGTTTAAACTTTAAGAAACTGTGAATAATAGGGGTTTCATAAGGGTAAAGTCTACAATAAAAAAATATTCTAACAAGAACAAGGAAGTTCACCTGGTCTCATAAAGTCATATAGCATATTGATACGTTAAAGCACAATCATACTATGTCCGTTTTCATGAAAATCGCGTTTTTGGCATTTTTGGATTCCTGAGAGGAAGCTGCATCAGACAGGCTATAGTGGTTTGTGGGGATCCAAATGAAAGTAATTGAAAAGTGGCGAAATAAATATCAATTTCCATACAAAACATACCAATTTGAAAACTTGTTTATCATTTTCAAGAGTTTTGAAAAAAGGGTCATAGTTCTTTAAGGTATCGATACTATCATATTTGAAAAAAATATAATGGTTGTGATCAGAATGGCAGAATAAACTCTCTTATGTTACAAATTCCCAAGTGTCATTCAACCTGATCAAATTTGTTGGTGATACGGCCCAAAACAACGGTCAGGAGAAATGGTCCAAGTGAGCTTTGTTTCAATATTTTCTACAAGTCAAGCAGGTTTAATGCATTTAAAAGGCTTCCGGTGCCCCGGAAAACAAATTTTTGATGTGGTAATTTTGGATCGGAAACCGGTGGGATTTGCACTTATCCGATTTGGATAAAACAACATTGCAACACTCAGAGTGACCCTCACTGGTGTAATACACTATGAACTTACTGTTTTTCAGTTTTGAACTTCTCTGAGCAGTCATTGTCGTTGCAAACAAATGGTTTGATGTGAGTCTTCGCATGGCTTTTCAGTTGCGTGGCCTGTATGAAGCTCTTGCTGCATTCGGGACATACATGCGGTCGTTCGCCGGTGTGACGTTTCATGTGACGATTTAATACTTCTTTGACAGCAAAGGATTGATTGCACTAAAATTCAAAACTTTTAGTAAATATTTCGAAGCAATTTTTCTCTTTTCTCGTATCCAAACTTACCACATTGCATGTATAAGGCTTTTCGCCGGTATGATAGCGACGATGTTTCTTCAATGCCACAAGCGAGGGGAACTTTTTCTCGCACAAATCACAATCGAAGGGACGCTCGCCAGTGTGAGTGCGCGTGTGAATGCTGCAAAAGAATCGGTTGAAAAATGATTAAAATTTTATACGAATTTTAGTGGAAAATTCCAAATTTACTTCAAAGTAGACAAGCTGTAGAAGCAGTTTTTGCAAGTCGGACACATGTACTCCGCCTTCTTGGTCACGTGCGTGCCCAAATGTTGCTTCAGATGGGCGCGAAGGTTGTCCAAGCGAAAGAAGACTTTATTGCAAACCTTACAGTTCATCGAATCGTTCTCATTGGCCGAGCACGACGAATACTTCTGGTGGCGCTTCAGATGGTACGAACGTGTAAAGTCCTTGCCGCATATCTTGCAAGCGAACGGCTTTCCACGGTTCTGATGCTGTTCCTCGTGCAGTTTCAACAGGTTAGCGCTGCGCAATTTGGCATTGCAAACAGTGCAGGGGTGATCGTTGAATTCCGAGTGCGTAATGAATATGTGGCGTTCATAGCTCATTTGCGATTTGAAGGATTTCGGACAATCGGGACAGTTGATGTGTCCCAACTGGAAGAAAATACGCATAAGCTATTCAAAAAGTATCCTCGAACACTGCTGCAAATCACTTACATGGAATGTATCATAGCTCTCGCCGCAACAGAAGCACACATCCTTATTTTCCATTATAACTGCATCTTTCTCAATTTTGTCCAGATTTTTCAGCATTTCCGCCTTTCGCAGATGATAGCCGCTATCGAAACGACAGAAGTCTAAATGTTTTTTCAAGCCCTGCGAGTTGAATTTTACGTGGAACATTTTTCTTTTTCTAATTTCAATTTCATTTCACATACATTAAACCGGCGAAAGGACTTGTAACATTTGCCGCATACATGCTCCACGATCTCTTCGGTCTTTTCTTCGCCCTCTCCTTCCTCATCTCCGCTCAAATGCAGTTCTTCGGTAATTTCACCGCTGGGTCCACTAAGCTGAGCATCGCCATCGTCAGTTAGTATGAAATTGATGGTTTCACCTACAATTCCTTCGGCATCAGCCTCACCTAGGAAAGGGTACCAAAAAAATTATTTGAATAGCTGGCTCCGGTTAGCTTTGTAAGCTTTTTGAGTAGTATCGAGTATCGCCCTTAAGGTAATAATAAATTAATGAAAGCAATAGGAGTGATTCATTTTTAAATAATCAATTGTATCGTCCATATTTGGCATTCAGTTGTAGATACAGTCGAACCTTCTTAACTGAAACACGAATTTGTCAGAGATTTCGTTTCAGTTATGCGGGTTTTTCACTTAAGCGATTTCGGATAACTGAAAAATATGGCACTTAAGCGAATTTTGCACAACAGAAAAATATTTCACTAAAACGAAGTACGGTTTAAGCCAAAATTATTTGTTTTTACCCAAATTATTTTCTCATAAATGGGATAGGGCCAAAGGCAAAGGCAGGATTTCAAATTTTGTTCGTAAAATTTATAAACTTAATTTTGTATTGAAAAAATATAAATTCCAACTAAAATTAAATTTTTAGGGCGTGTTTCATTTATGCGGAGCTTAATTGGTATAAATTGTTGATTTGGGAATGAAATTTTGTATCAGTTAACCGGATTTTTCAGTTACGCGTGTTTCAGTAAAGCGAAATATTTTGTATGAAAAAGGGGAAAAAAATCATGGGTATTAATTTTTTGTTTCACTTAAGCGGGTTTTTCACTTAAACGGGTTTCACTTAAGCGGGCTCGACTGTATATGATCATTCAGTGTGGTATGTACTCATCTTCTCACCTTTGACCGTTTGCATCACATAATGGTCCATGTTCTTTTGCTTCGCCGGCGCTGGTTTGATTTTCGCTATGGACATGCTGATCTGTTTGGTGGGCGACAAAGGCACAGCCGTCATGATCGGAAGAACCAGTGGTGGAATTTTCTCATCGTTTAGTATCTTTATGCTAGAGCGGGCATTCTCCTGCTTGATACTCATTTTGCTTGATAATCATTTTAGAAAGCAGATTTAATTAAATGGTTATTCAATTTGTTTCATTATGAACTTACTTTTTATTATAAAAAAACAATTTGAGGTCCAAGGATTTTAGAAAATCTCGGGGTCGACTTTTAGGCTGAGGCTGCAATTTATTGCCTTAACATTTTTTGGCCCCGTCAGCAACGCCTAGAAGAAACTCTGAAAAAGAAAGCACACAAAAAAGATGGCGTCGTTGACGATCATGAGACCGAACAGTGCAAAGCAAATGAAAAATGAAGCAATGGATGAAGAACGTCAAAGAATGCAACAAGTTTTTTCTTGAAAAATTTCGAAAATGGATTTAGGGATAGGGAAATGAAATTTTAGAAATTTAGTTTGCATACTTTTCATAGACGTTCTAACGAATTAAAACAAAAAGAAAATTTGCCAAAATAATTATGAAGTTTCAGGGAATTAGATAAGAAACAGACCAGATAAAGTGGGTTAATTGTATACACTCCTTCGTTTATCATTAATTTAACTTTGCACTGTTTCTTTTTAATAATACACTTGTAATTTATTGGCACAATTTCTTTTTTTTTTGTTTTTATTGTTAATTTATTTACCTAATTTTATGCTTTGAAAATGTGGCAAAAGACCGACCGACTTCCAACAACCCAATGAAATACCTATCGAATAGACAAGCAACTTCAAAAAGTATTCGATACTCAGTACCAGTGCTGCCAGATCTTTTCCAAAATTCCGTATTTTCTAGTTTTTACTGTAAAAAAAATCCGTAAAATCCGTACAGACAATTATTACAGAATTTTTTTATATTACAATTTTGTACAATCTTTCTTTTCATACTTTTGATTAATAATGCAATTTTTTCGTGTGTTTGTATTTGTTGTAGCTTACCGGCGGCAGCGTAATAGACTAATTTTATCTATGTATGTTATCTTCATTCGCAGACATGGAATAATATGATAGCAGAAATTGTATTAATTATATATATTTAAGATTATTTAGTTTATTGTATTGATAACAGGTTTATAATTATTTTTGTTATGTTCATTGAAATAAAAGTCCTTCGTTTTGATTGGTTTTATTATTACTTTTAAATTTTACTTTAATGAATAATAATAATTGTATCCAAATAATCCCTATATACGTTGTGCGAACACAATTTTGTTTGCGATTTGAGTTCGGAAGAAAAGTCGGGTTCGCTCGTGCGGTCTACTTGCTCAAAAATTGTTCTTAATATATTCGAATAAAAAAGATTTGTTTGTGGTGAAAAATTTCATAAAAACAAATAAAAATATGTATCATTTATAAATTTTGTTAAAAAGAACTTACTATTTCCAAGAATCATTTTTGAGCAAGTTCCGAGGCAGCTGCGGAATTTCGCGTTGGTGTGTGGGGACCTTAAGGTGCATTTAGAAGAAGGCGAAATTCTATACAAAATGTCCTTAAGTCGAGTTGCTGCTTTCACATTTTGTATGGAAACTCGACAGTAGCATATACATATTAATTTCAATAAGTGAGAGCAAAGTTTATTGCGTGTATTCCATTTCTGTTGATTTATAGTATTATGGATAAATGCCGCCATGTTATTTTTCGTTTTCTCCTATGAATAAAAAAAACGCTTTCAAAAACTGAAGAAGACTTGGAACACAACTCAAAATGGAAATTGAATTGAAAGCTGTATTTATTGTGAATATTAAGATAACAATTCAGTATTAACCGGATAAATAGATGAACATATTAAATATAATATCAAATGTCGTCATGTTTTTAAAATTTCATAGCTCTAGTGTCACTCACAAAATCTGGACAGGTGTTAAAAACCTCCAAATTTTGTCTTTAACTCAAAAGGGCACTTACCAAATTTGTGCGCTTCACCATCGATATTTCTAAGTAATTGATTTGGTTGACGTTGAGATATTTCGAATTATGATTTAATTAGATTATAATACTTTAAAGAAAGTGTGAAGAAAACGTTGATATTAATTCATTTTGTTCCTTGAACGATCGCGCAGGTACTTCAACATACTGCAAAGCATAAAAATATTGATGAAACTGGAAAATATTTTCAGCTGGTATTCATTTTAAGTTAATGCGCTTTGCTTCAACGGCTTGATCAGATTCAGAGGTTGGTGAAGCATACTGGAAAACATAGACAGATTATTTATTAAATGGCAATTTAAAGGAGTGGTCGATATCTTAATGCTAGGTGTGCCATGTCCATTTTCAAAATTATATTTTTGTATTTACAATTCAACCAGTTCGTTTCAACCCAACCAATTATGAAGGGAATGAAATCTCAAATAAATAATAAGGTACAAACAAGTAAAATGTATTACAATAACAAAGGTTATTGGGATGGCAGCACTATTTGAATTCACAGAGCTGCCAAAAACATTTTAAATTCCTTTAAAAAAATCTTAGTTTTTTCCGAGATATTTAACTTTAAAGTTTCGATTTTCACCATATAAAATTAATTTTTTTAAATGATTATTTTTTTTTATTTTTGCACTTTTTTAGCCTATTTACACAGTCATTCCCATGACGCATGGGCATGCCGATTTTAAAATTTACTGACCTGGGCATGCCGAAATTTGACAGTTTTTATATGAAAATGTAAATAAGCAAAGCATGGAGTTGACCACTTTTATGTTTTTTGTATGGATTTTCGGTGCAAAAATTTCTATCCCGTTTTCAATAGCGCAGTTATTATTAGCTTTTTGTCAGATTTTTCGTCATGAAAATGATAGTGTAAATAGGCTCTTTGAGAACTACGGAAATTTCTAATATCAACAGATATTAATGGAACGACAACGATAGGTCCCGACCATTAAAACTGCCTCCATTGTTTTTCACACAACAGATGCTTATGTGACAGTTATTGCGGCCGTCGCCGTCCCGTCACCGTCCATTATACCTGGCTTATAAACACCCGTGAGCTTGTGTTCGTAGCCGAATGCTCGCCCAAAATGTTCGGGCAGTGTAAACACTTAAAAACGAAGAAATCACAACCCTGCAAGAACATTCTGACTGAAAGTCCAACATATCAACAACATTTTCCTGGCTTACTAATACCAGAGAACTTATATTCAAAGAGAAGCGTCATAAGCTTTTCCTCTACTATTTTAACAGCAATTTACCGGTGCAATTTGCAGGTCATAACAAAATGTGGAGTTAACAGACAAAATTTCTGCCCAACAATAGTTTTTTAACATTTTCCATTTGTTATTCGATTTTTTTTGGTATGAACTAAGGCATTCAATCCCGAAGTGTTTTTGAAAATCCCGGGATTTCGGGATTTGAAGTTACAAGCCCGGGATTTGTTCGGTATTTTCGTGATTTTCCAATTAAATACAATAATTATTATAAAATTAAAGAACATATTGTTGCAACAATATTTTAAGTTTAATTTCATTTTAATTCGACAAAGAAATAATATTTATTAAATATTACATTAAACAAAACAAATAATATTTAAAATAAATATAGAATTGTTGTTTAAAACTATTGAAATTGGTGTCCATTCAAAAGTTTTATTCAGATCGATAAAAATTGTTTGTTAACCGTTATTGACAAAAATCTTGTAAATTTTTGTGTGTTTGTAGCACTAAATCTACAAAAGTAGGATTTTTAAATTTAACAATTAGATTGAAAGTAAATGCACAAAAGTATTTTTTGTGGAAAAACGTCAAAAATATCTTAAACAATGCAAAAAGAATGCATTTTTGGATCCCGGGATTCCGGACTCAAAATCTCTGGTTTCCGGGATTGAGAAAACTTCCGGGATCCCGGGATTAAATGCCTTAGTATGGACTCATAATTCTATTAAAATGAATTTTTAAAAAATAAGATATGTAGAAATTTTGACAACGTCTCCCGTTAATTACGTTAATTATTCTCAATGATGTACAATCTTTCTTTTCATACTTTTGATTGATATTGCAATTTTTTTTGAATTTTTTCTAGCTTACCGGCGGCAGCGTAAGAGACTAATTTTATCTATGTATGTTATCTTCATTCGCAGACATGGAATAATATGCTAGCAGAAATTGTATTAATTATATATATTTAAGAATATTTAGTTTATTGTATTGATAACAGGTTTATAATTTTTTTTGTTATGTTCATTGAAATAAAAGTTCTTCGTTTTAATTGATTTTATTATTTGTTTCTAAAATTTTCTTTAATGAATTATAATAATTGTATCCAAATAATTCCTTTATATATTATAAATTATAAATATTTAATAAAAAGAAATTTTTAAAATTCTTTAATTATTTCAAACAAAAAAGTATCCACCTAGAAAAAAGTTCAACTAGTCTTCAAAAATTGTAAAAAGTAAGCTTTTTAAAACTGTATGTTCAGTTTTTATCTAGTTTCGTGCATTTGTGATTTTTAGCGGAATTTATTTTAATTGACATCTGAGTCATCCTGTGACTTTTTATTTTATTTTCCCGTTGGATAAACATATTATTTTTAGCAAGGTTGCTAGCTCTACGCAGGTCTGAATGTCAGATTGACATTTCAGTATTGTTTGAGCAGTGGTGTTGGTTGGCCTGTGTTTGACGAATATTTGGAAATATATTGAATAAAAACAAATATGATATCTGGATTTCGAAGATTTTTACATTGGGGACCGCTAACAGCGCTGGGTAAGAAAATAGTAGAAGGTTTCAAAAAGTAGGCTTAAGCCTTAACAAGACCTCTTAACTAAAAATAAAAACTGCAAATGAACCGACACCAACACCAGACAGAATAGCAGACATTGTTGACCCGACGATGAGACGACACCCACTACACATCCCCCAGCAATTGCAACATTTTCAGTTTCAGTTACCAATTTCATTCATGCCGCCTCTTGAGTTTGTATTTCGTCGTTCACTTGCGCTTTGCTTGGAACAATTTGTTTTCTACTAATTTTCTTGTGCATGCTATTGTGGCATACAGTGGGAAAGCGGACAGCGTGTCGCCACTCCACTCCTGCACGCAACACCGTCGCACCGCATACCACTTCCGGTCGCAGCGGAAATACTCCCTTCGACCAAACTTCACTTTGACTTTCTTTGTACATAATTCGAGGCTCTGTCGAATGCCCCTCTACGACGTGCTTTGGCCAATTGACGGCTTTTAATTTGTGCAAAGTGCCCTACTAATTGCGTTTTAGTTGTTCTCAATGTGTCGCACCTTCCGGTTAATTAGCATGCAACAGTCGACAAGGTGGTTCGTGGTTCTCTTTCCTCAAAATGTGCGTGGTCAGTAGTTCTCCTTTTCTTTTTTGTCACCACACACTTTTGATTAAAATTGCGTGTAAATTTACTATTTTTTGTGTTTTCAAAAAACCTACTCGCGCCTAAGAGTCATAGCGAAAATATCGTCTTTTTTCCTTTCATATTTTCCGCATAGATAACAATCTTGAAGGGATAATATTTTTTTGGTGGTAACTATACATTTTGCAATTTAAAACGGGACGAGACTAACAAACTTTATAAAGTGTTACGAAAATGTGTTGTTTGCTGTTTTGATCTCTTTAAAAAGCTCAAGTTTGTGTTATTTTAGCTGCAATAGCTGCAATAGAAAGATTCACTGAAATTGTAATAAACGAACAAAATTCTATACTGCAATTTACGACCCCATTAAACCACAATCTGGCGATAATTCAGCAATTTCCACCGCCGGTCGCCATCCTCCTTTGGCATTTGAAAGAATTTTAATGACTCCCGTTTCTTTGTCTTCAACCATTGCAGGCATTATAAAGTGTATTACGCTGACAACACTGTTCATGAATTCAATGTGGTGGCCGCCAAATCAAACACTCGGCGGTTTCCTCCATCAGGCCGCATTTCTGCTGCTCTCAACAGTCGCCACATTCAACTATGTTATGGCTACGCTGACAGGTCCTGGTTTCTTGCCCCTGAATTGGAAGCCGAAGGTGAGTAAATTGCAAAATTTTAGCCGTAAAACTATTTTCTAGACTTTAATGTGCTAATAAGGTTCATATTGTGTATGGTTGCGAATTGGCACCGCCCGATATCCTCAAACTTTGGCGTCGTGACATTAGCTAATACCCGACTAAAGTGTTGTTGTAAAAGCATAAAAACCATTGGCTTTTAGTAGGGGAGCTCGCATGTAAATTTGTTTGTGTTTTTTGTTTAACTTCTACTGCGGCGCTTTGCTGTTATTTACTGACCGTGACATTAACTAATTTGGAAATGATGCAGGCAAATTCGACATTAGCTGATTTTGTCGATGCAAACATTGAAAGTTATATGGGCATTTAGCTGTGACGGAGTTTTTAAAAAATATTTTTTAGTCGCTATTGTAAGTGTACCGTAGAAACTGTTCAAGAACCATTACAAAAAATGGACAGGATATATTAGTTAGGACACCGACTTTTTTCATTGCATTAATAACACCAATCTGACTGCTGTCATATGTCGTAGTTTAGTGTCGTTTGCAGTCAAAAAATTACCACTCAACACGCGATGATTTCAGCAGATCTGAATCAAATGAGAAAAACCAGTCTTGGAATAATTTTTGAAGTAATTACACAGAACATTTATTTATTACACTTGATAGTGGATCTTCTATAAATAAGCCACGCTGAACACAACGGCGTCCTCAGTTTTTCTCCAGAAAAACCACAAAATTTCGGGAAATAAAAAACTTTCTTCTGGGGAAATTTTTATGTCAAAGAAACATTAGGTGTCCCAACCATGGCGACAATCCCTTCCATCTCAAAAAATGTATTATTTTACCTCAGGAAAAACACCTACAAACTAATATTTTTGTTTACTTTATGTACTGAACTCATTTTTCATGAAAGTACCCAGCAAACATTTAGTTTTGATACACATTTTAAAACGATTCGCTATCACAGGTTTTTCTCAAATGTCGAATGTTTGAAATTGATTCGATAACGACTCGAAAGTCATAATTTTTTCAACAAAAAGATATGTTAGTTCTCCATTTGAAAAAAATTCAATGGCTAATCGACTTCAAACGTTAATTCTCAAAAGAACTTCAAATGTGAATTCCAAATTTGAGCAATGTGGAACGTGAATTATATTCATATTTGGATTTTTGTAATAAAGACATATCTGATAAAGTACCTATAGATTATTTAAAAAAAAAGAAGTAGTTACTATCTGATAAAAAAATGCAGATGATTTTCTTAAATATAACAAAATAGGTTTTATTTTTTTTTATTAGTTAACTGATTTTGTAATTGGTATAAATTTATTTTAATAAAGCAAAAGAATTAATAAAGAAATGAAGAATTACTGAAAGTCCTAAAATTTTTGTCGTTACATTATTCATAAAGGGTTGTGTTTCAAAAAGTATATATCGCTCATTTCCTGATATAAAGACACAACTCAAAAAATCAGATTTTGGGGAAACACGATTTAAAATTTAAAATTTCAATATTTCGTATGAATTGTTTTTAAAAACGTTTAAAATTTATCAGTGATTCCATTTCGAAATTTAACACAAAAAAGAAAATAATATAAAACCATTTTTATAACTTTCGTTTAAAACATAATTTTGCGGAGATCTCAGGTTCGTTTAAAAGCTAAGTTCAATAAATTACAAGAATTTTCAATGGACTATAAAAATTCCGAAAACTAAGATTTTGGCAGTAGATCTAGCAAAAGTGCCCTCCAAAAAATTCTCTGTAAGCTTCCCCCTCATATTAAGAACTGCAGTTTTTGCAAGTGAAATAGCCCCTTTGCATGTTGGCACATTTGAAGTGAACAGCACGATGTTTGCACGATGTTGCGTCAAGGGTGCCAGTAGGTGGTCACTTTTGCTATTCTGACAGAATCCCAGAATCCTCATCCCCATTTAACAATATTGTTCCATTGTTTGCCGAAAACGTGAAGAATACAAACAATCTAATTCCAATCATATTCTCCCTTCTACATTAATGAAAAACAGTGGACATGCTCTGAGGAAAAGAGCGATGAAATGTACTGACGCTCCATACATTTCATCGCTTTCTTATTCTGAGCGTGTCATATATAAAAGAATGAAAGTCAAAAATTACCTTTTTTCTTCAGATGAATTTTCCCTATTAGGCAAAATTCAACCAAAAATACATCGAAAGGGGAAATTATAGATTTGACTATAAAAGCAGGGGTCCACTGCACCACGGCAGCTACTTTCGATGGGTGTAAGGTATATGAAAGCCGGCTTTGACCGACGGAAACTGTATTGATTTTGGGTGCAGATGTTTGTGTGATACAACGTCTTTAATACTTAGGCTCGAAATACATGCTCTCAATAAGCAGCTAATTTTTGAAAACAATTTTAATAACTTTTTTTACCTTATATATAATTAAATACTTGAGAAAATAATCGTCTATACTTACTCACACCAACATTTAACACGTCCTATTACACGTATTTATTATGTGCAAGTTTGCCTACTTCTTCGCAATAACCCCTGTGGCGTAAGCTCGCCACAATGGAATCCTTCGTGCTCTCGCCATATTCGTGCATAATCCTTTATCGCACCGTTTAAAAGCTTGTTAATAAACATTGCACTTTAGTGCAAACAGAAACAATGCGATAAGTATAGGCATAGGCTGCTAAATTGAACATTTATTTTTAGTACATAAATGTTCTGCTGACGTTTTTCTGCGGCAAGTCATGAATACATACATGGGTTTTTTTTTAATTTTTCAAGGATCCCAAGGACGTTGATCAACTGCAATATTGTAAAGTTTGTGAGGGTTATAAAGCTCCGCGTTCGCATCACTGCCGAAAGTGTAAGTATTTCTCGGACAATCGTCATTAATTTGAACTAATCAACTGATTTGTTGTATTCCCTCGCCGAGAAGGTAATCGTTGCGTCAAGAAAATGGACCATCATTGCCCCTGGATAAATCACTGTGTGGGCTGGGCCAATCACGCCTATTTCACCTACTTCCTGGGATTCGCCATCATTGGCAGTTTCCACTCGGCCATTGTTTTGTGTTGTGCTTTCTATCGCGGCATTCATCGTTACTGGTACTTGGCGCACGGACAGGTGCATTTAGCAAACGTGCAATTCAGCATGGTTAGCATTATTATGTGCATTTTTGCAATGGGTTTGTCAATTGGCGTCGTAATTGCCTTGGGCATGCTGCTGTATTTTCAGGTAAAGCGTTCGTGTTCGTATGTGTTTGCATTCTTACGCTACTCCGTCACCTGCTGCTGGTTTTATATTTTTTTATAAATTTTATGAATTTTTCGTCTTTTGTTTAGGTAAAATCGATTGTGAAAAATCAAACGGGCATCGAGATTTGGATTGTGGAAAAGGCTCACTATAGGTGCAACCACAATCCCGATCAGGACGAATTTGTGTATCCGTACGATTTGGGTTGGCGTCTAAATGTTCGTCAAGTGCTGAACCAAGCGTGTCTTGCGAAAGGCGAGGGTATTGAGTGGCCTGTCCTCGACGGTTGCGACCAGTACACATTGACGGTGAGAACTATAAAATATTCGCTATTTTAATAAATTAATTGCGATTCCTCTCTCTTCTCTCTGCCCCATTTCGCATTTCGTTTCATCCGTCAGCGCGAACAAATCGCCCAAAAGAGCGAAAAGCGTGCGCGCACCAAAACCTTCAAGTGTATTCGGCGCGCAACAGGTCGCTACTTGCCGCTATTCTCGCAGGGATTTCGTGTTTGCATGTCGCCGCCTTGCACGGATGAGCCCCGCATATGCCTTCGGCCCGATGACATTATCAAAGTGACGCGTTTTCGCAGGCATTGGCTCTTCGGGGAGCGTGTGGTGGTCGATGACGAGGCTAAAGCTGCCAAGGGCAAGAAACGCAAGGGACCAATACGTGGCTGGTTTCCACGTCGTTGTGCCATCGAGCTAATCGAACCGGAGAATAATTTCCACTACCCCGAGCAGGCCGAAGACGACGAGGTGGTGGTGGAGAATGTTGGCGCCTCGTCGCGTCTAAATGGCAGCAGTAATAAGAATATCAGAACTCACCTAAACGGAAATAGCAAACAGCAGAACGGAGGCCAGCGAAAGAAACACAATTGATGTGACGACGTTTTTACGCGAACAACAGCCAAGTGCAATCGTTGTAAATGTACGATTGGCAGTTATGAAAGTTTCCTTAAAAATCCCAAGACTTTGTTTTCATTTTCTTTTCTATATTTTTAACATTTTATATTTATGTATGTAAACGTACCTACATATACGAATAAAATTATACATTTTTAAAAAAATGAAGCAATTTAAATTCAAGCTTTTGGACGAATCGATTTAGACCGTTGCTGAACGCTTCCAATGCATCCAATATATTCATGCCTTGGGAGTGTTTCCCTTCCCATGCATTACTTATATCACTAAAATTGTACTGGACTTGACTCCACTTTATTGAACGGTTCGAGCTTCAACATACATTTACAGTTGCTGCTGATTGTTAGTTGAGGAACGGAAGTTCTCGCAACTACTTGTTTTCGGAAAATATTAGTAGAAAGTGTTTGGCTTGAAATGAAGTAGGAAATTTGAATATCTGTGCACGCAATTGATTCGTTTGCATTAATTTTGCAAATTTTGAGAGGGTGACATGTAAGTATTGAAATCAAACCCCTGCGATGAAAGAAATCGCAAACGTTACTTTAGTAAATTCGAGAATCACATGGACTAGAACTTGAACAAAGTCACCTGATACTGGGAGAGTTTATTTTTTGTGTCCTCTTGAATTTTTAATTTTACGTATGGGTAGTTATTAGGGCGATTCATGTAAAGTGGGAAACCCCTCGGAAACGATTCAGTTGTGCAGATGAGCAGTCAAAATATATGAAATTTTATAGTTCTTTTAAGCAAATGCGCGTTTTTGAGGGGTTTCCCACTTTAAATGAATGCCCTTATTATTTTCATTCTGAAAATAGACACCATAAGATGTGTGGTTCTGTACTTATGCGTATGATCGTATGTGGCAAAGTTCCTTTAACGAATTTTTCGAGTGGCCTGACTAGATTCGGACGAAATCCGGGCAATTAAAAGTACGCTTAAAGAGCCAACAGTGGATGTGTGAAGTGGATTTACACATTTATATCTTTAATATCGAGGGCTTACATGTAAGTCAATACTCTCTTTTAGCCATTTTGCATTATAACTTAAATCTATCACGGCATGTTCAGAGTTGGGCGAATTCAATTATAATTCATGTTTTTAAAATTAAAAGATGGTGCGTAGAGGCCGCTTAAATGAAACCCGTTTCAGTGAAAAACCCGCTAAGGTGAAACAAATTTTAATTTGCAAATCAGAAATGTATACCAATTTAACTCCGCATAAATGAAACACACCTAAGAGGGTGTTAATTTCAACTAAAATTTTTATTTTTATACCCCCACACTCACTGTGGCAGGGTATACTCACTTTGTCACAACGTTTGTAACGCCCATAAGGAGGCGTGTCCGGTATGGAAAAGTATATATATTCTTGATCAGTATCACCTCCTGAGTCGATTTCGCGATGTCCGTCTGTCTGTCCGTCTGTCCGTCCGCACGATAGCGGTCGCAGTTTTGGAGATATCGACTTGAAACTTTGGGTACATGTTTTTCTCGTGAATACTGAGATCAAGTTCGAGAATCAGCCAAATCGGACAAAAACTGGGCGTGGCTCCCATACACCGAAAAAAAGGTAAAAATTTTTTATTGTTGTATTCGATTGGAAATGTTTAGAAACGTATTTTTGACATGGTCCAAGGTTCCGAAGCCACATATATAAGGGTCTAAATGGGGTCTTGAGACCAATTTTTTTTTTTTTGTGGATTTAATTGGAAATTTTTAGAAATGGATTTTGGACATGGTCCGGGCTCCAAAACCACCTATAATTGGCTCAAAATAGGGTCTTGAGACCACATTTTTATATGTTCGAGGTACTTCTTCCTACTGTGTGGGGGTATTTCAACTTCGGTATAGCCGAAGATAGTCCACTCTTTAGTTTCAATACAAAATGAAGTTTATGAAAAAAAAATTTAAAGTGTAAGTCAAAGAAACAAAAGGGGGATCTTGGCCGAGTGTACATCGCTGTTTTTGAGAACCGTGCTTTTTTCGAAATAACTTAACTTTTCTAAAAAAAAATATTGTAAAAAAAAAAAAATCTTTTCTCATTTTGATAAATATCAGAAATATACGCAAAAAGACCGACTTGTCTTCAATAAAACGTAAAATGGCATCGAATCCGAGGGGGGGGATCATTCTCCCTCGGTGGGAAAAAAGCGACAGAAGTCGTAGTTCTTCAAGAAAAAGGCGTAAGAAAATCGGTTCTTCGGATGTAAGATCAAATTTAAACCAAATGGAAAATGTTTACGATGCTGACCATAAAGGTCTATATATGGTATATGTGGATGTGACGGCAGCTTCTGAGGGTAGACGCCCGATTAACGCGATCGCTTTGACAAAGATGCTTATGAACCTAAAAGTACAAGCCATTATTGAAATATGTAAAATCGGCTTCGGTCGATGCAAGATTCTCTTTCGAGGGTAGACGCCCGATTAACGCGATCGCTTTGACAAAGATGCTTATGAACCTAAAAGTACAAGGCATTATTGAAATATGTAAAATCGGCTTCGGTCGATGCAAGATTCTCTTTCGAAGCGCAATGGGCGCAAACGCCATTTTGAAAAATGACGAATTGTTGAAAAATGGTTATGAAACATAAATTTTTCCACATTTTGTGTCGAAAACTGGCTTAATTTTTGATATACCTACGGACATTTCGGACAAAGAGTTCTAAAATTATTTAGAGTAGAACGAAGGGAACATAAAGATAATGAAGAATTCAAAGTTCCTACCAAACTGGTTAAAAGCAAGCAACATGGCAGCGATGCTTTCAGCAGCACAATACAAATGTTTCCTGTCCAGAAATGAAGTGCCCAAACTGCAAAGAGGCAGATGACCCAACTAATAAAGACTGCCCGGCCCGAGTAAAAGCGTACGCACTGAAAAAGTCCATGACAATCGAAAATTTGTCAATGAACTTGGATGCAAATGCATCCAAGTTTACAGATCGAGTTAACAAGCACAAAACAAACGAGTTGCAAAAATTAACTCAACAAATTAATTTAGCCATTACAAATTTCCTATCCGAGGGGAATAACGATAAAGTAATAACAAGCGAAGCGCGAAAATTTCTAAATTCGATAAAAGATAACATTACACAAACAAGCATTATTATAGACTCACAAAATATAATTGAAAAGTCTGAAAACAACCGGTAACAAAGAGCTTCTAGAACTGTTTATTGATCAACACAAAATAGACGTTGTATTATTAAATTATAAAATTATAACTTTACTAGCTGTTACATACCCGGCGTTGCACGGGTTGTATAAAATTTTAAAATAAATATATATAGGAATTTGCGACAACTTCAATGGCGCTGTAGTTGATGGTTTATTCCCCCCGTGAAACTTGGTGCCAGTTGTAATCCCACCCGGTATGATTCACCCAAAAAATGTCCAAGGACGCACTTGGTGGCAGCTGCAATCCCACCCGGTATGATTCAGCCAAAAAAAGTCCAAGGACGCACTTGGTGGCAGTTGTAATCCCACCCAGTATGATTCATCCAAAAAATGTCCAAGAACGCACTTGGTGGCAGTTGTAATCCCACCCGGTATGATTGACCCAAAAAATGTGCAAGGGCGCAGTTGGTGGCATGGACCACTTAATATTCGATAGTTACTATGTTACATTTTCATAATATTTTTTGTTGTATGGGAGGTGCCACGCCCGTTGTCCAAATCCAACCTCTTATGTCCTATTGCAAATTCCATTACTAACACAATTTTACCTTAAAATTTCAATAAAATCAGTAAAGCCGTTTAACCGTGATATGGGGTAGAAAATTGTATGGGCGGTGCCACGCCCCTTGTCCAATTATTCCCTTTTATTTAAGTTACGTGTTGTGTGGGTGTTGCCACGCCCCTTGTCCAATTATGCTCATATTTGGCATGAAGCTTGGAAAAGTTGTTATGCAACTTCGTGCTAAATTTCGTATTTATTATTCAATATTCAATTCAAATTCAATTCAATAGTTACTAATTTACCTTGTAGACGTATTTTGTGTTGTATGGGAGGTGCCACGCCCCTTTGTCCAATCCCAACCGCATATAGCCTAAGTTACATGTCGATACCTATAGAATTTATCCTGAAAGTTTCAAGAGAATCGGTACAGCCGTTTAGCCGTGATGCTCGGACAAACAGACAGACAGACAGACACACACTCAGTTTTATAATATATATAGGGATAGGACGAAATCGAGCGGAAGGATTCGGTGGCGTCGGTATATATTTAAAAAAAAGTATTACATTTAGCATCATTAAGATTAATAGCGCCGCAGAAGCAATCGGAATTTCAACAATAAATTTAAAAACAAACATGAACATAATTTGTACATACAGTGCGCCGAACGTAAACCCTCAAGCTTTTAAGAATGAACAATTTAAACAATTGCAAATGGAACGCGTCAAACACTAAAATAACAAATAGCAATCATCACCCAATCATAATTGACGTAATGGGAAATTTCAAGCCGCCAAAAAAAACATATAAAATAATGCAGTCCAAGATTCTAAGTGATTTAAACAAAGATAAAATTGGTGAAAATCTAATATAAGCGCAATTGTGAATAAAAATACGATTAAAATCAGTGGTCAAAACAAATACATTCCCAAAAATTGGTGGTCGGAAGAATCAAAAAAATTAGTAAGATTGCGAAACGCGGCAAGAATAAAATACTTCAGATACAGATCACCTGTTAAACTACAAGAACTAGACACAAGACAACCTGTATAAGCATATGTATAAAGGGGAAGAAAAATGAAAGTTTTAAAAGTCTTTTAAGTGAAATTTCGGAATTCTAGTAAAGAAATGTGGAAAAAATACGGTTGCGAAAAAAAGATAAACAATTCATGGAGGGACGACCAAAAAGAAAAATACCTAGAACATATCACGAGCGATAATCGACAACAGGCTCAGAATTCAGATTTCATCAGTTCACCGATTTTAGCCACCATTCACCGAACGGATACCTTCATTTTCGAAAATTTCATCAGTTTTTTGGTGACCCGCAAACTGGACTCGGCGAAAGGTCCGGACGGGATCTCGTACAGAATGCTGGTGAGTCTAGACAATACCGAAAAATTAAAATTATTTGAAATTCTAAAAAATATTTGGATGACTGGTAATATCCCGGATAAGTGGCGCAAAATATAATAAATCCCGAAAAATAATTTAGACCCGGCGAATATATGTAATTACAGACCCATTTGTCTAATGTCAGTCCTGGCCAAGTCTATGGAGGGGATGCAGAAGCTTTCCATAGATGAACATGTGAATTCAAATAATCTAATTCCGGCAGGATCGTACGCGTTCAGAAAACACCATTCCACTGCGCAATGCATTAACGACCTGATTAACAACATACAAATGTCAAAGCCAAAAGAATTACAGGGGGTGGCAGCCTGTATTGATATACAAAAAGCGTACGATTCAGTCCATAATAATATCTTACGTAACATCTTATTATCAATGAACTTTAATGCCAAATCAGTTAACTGGATACATTCCTTCTTAGCGAACAGGGTTCTAATTCTAGACAAGAAGACAAAAAGCACAAAGAAAGGGTTGATACACAGCACATATTAAAAGGCGATAATTGCGAAATCTATCAATTTGCAGTCGATTTCTTCCTGGTGTGTACTCATGCAAAGTTTGAACTAGCTAGAGAAATTCTCAAAAATAAACTTTCGGAATTTATCAATTTATGCGGCGAGATAAAATTATAAATCAACCTGCAAAAAACAAATGTTATATACTTCAATGGTAGGATTGCAAAACTCAACATGTCAATCAACAACACGACAATCACAGAAGTTCAAACCATAAAATATCTTGGACGTGTCAATTATATAGTAAATAATATCAGCAAAACATGTAATTTTCTGAAAATAATAAATGGTTGCAGGTTTGGGGAAGCCCCCGCAGAGCTTTACAATTTTTCAAAGCGTTCACAAGGGCGAAAATTTAATATGCCACTTCGTCCTTCGCAAATATTTTGAAAGCTGCATTAAATAAGATTAAAATATGCTTAATCGACAACCTCAGTGCACGTGATGTACCATCTCGCAGCGGAACTCCCGCCAGAATTTCGTTTTTAGTTAATGACAGCTAAAGAAATTGCAAAATGTATATATTATGACTTACCAAGCGCAAAACTACTCATGACAGCGGATATTGATGTAAAAACGAGCTATTTTGTTATATTCAGAAAATTCGAGAACATTTTTAGAGAAATAGAAAAGATAATGGACGAGAGCACAAGGTATTCCAAAATACATGTAGACATCGACTTTTTCAAAGGAAACTGCGAGAAGAAGGCAGACGCAAATAAAGTTGTGATTGCTCAACTATTTAACTAAAAAATAAAGAATCTACGTCAAAATGCATGCGAAGTTATCTACACAGATGGGTCAGTGAAAGACGGAAAATCCGGAGCTGCCTTTTTACATGTAGAGTCAAATACCAAAAAAATGTTTGTAGTCAATAAAACATTAGCATCAATGTCAGCTGAACTAGTAGCTTTTGAAAAAGCATTAGGCTTTGCAATACAACGAAAAATGTCCAAAATAGCAATTCTATCAGACTGAAAGTGACATAATTAATCTAAACAATAAATCAATTGACAACCACATAGTTAAGAATATTCGTCGGAAAATTCAGGACTATCATTTTGAAAAATGCGAATTCCATCATATTCGAGTCGTTATTCCAAGCCATAAGAACATACATCCAAATGAAGTGGTAGACGCTGCTGCAAAAACCGCCCTGAGTGAGGGGGAATCTAATACGCTGAATTGGACACTAAAGGATGCCATATGTGAAATACACAGATGCCTATGGGCCGAATGACAAGATTAATACAAAACAACATGTACACAGAAAGGAAAAGCATACGCAGAAATATTTCCAGACGTCATAAAAAAACCTTGGTTCAAAAATAAAAAAGTAGACTCGAACCCAACCCAGCAAAAACAGTCTCAAACGTTTGAGAAAAACCCTATTTCTCGAGTCGATAACTAATGTGATTCTCGACTCGTTTTCAAAGGTTACTTCAACAAATAAAAAAGTGAAACGTTAATCATTTAATTTTTAAATTATGTCTGTACCTTTTATTTTGTTTAGTGTAAAAAAATGATCTCTACTTATCAAATATGCAATAAAAACAAAAATACAATTTTAAAATTAACTAATTCACGTTTCACTCTTTTTATTTGAAGTCGATTTGAGAATTAACGTTTGAAACCGACTCGAGAACTAACCCTTTTCTCGACTCGAGAACTAACTCCCCTTTTTATTGAGAAAGCTATGATTCTCGAGTCGGTATCGACTCGGTTTCGAACGTTCGACATTAGAGAAAAACCTTTGATACCGAGTCGTTCTCGAGTCGATATCAAACCTAAATGTTTGCCGGGACCAAATCGTATTTGCTTCTGCATATGCTTTGTTTCTACTACTTGAAAATGAATCAGCATAAGTAATAATAATAAGAATCAGCAGTAGCTTTAAAATCAGCAATTCAAAAAACTAAAAATCATATCAGTTTTGCTGAAATAGTAATAATTCAAAAAACTAAAAATCATATTAGTTTTTAAATGTGCACTGCAGATTCTGCAGTGCAGAAGAGCAGTATGTTACTGGATATACAGTAGCTTCCAAGGTTGCCAGGTTTTATTACGGGAATTAATCGAATGGCTGTAGAAATAATTCTGTGGGTTATATCATTTGAGGCATAAGTTCTCAAATATAGTTTTAAAAAATCTAAATTTTATAAAAACAGATTATTGCTATTAACGACATACCACTCGATTATTATATTATACCAATAATAAAACTTGGCAATCTCGGTTGTAGCACAACACAGCAGGGTTCTCGTTCTACCCATTTCGCGTTGAGTCTTCCATTTCTATTTTTCTACTACAGTTATAAGCTTTTCTACTACCTTCAAGGTATTTCTTACTACTATGTATTAAATTCCATTTATTTCCAATTCAACTCAATGTTTAGAAAAAAAATTCGTGATAACTTCCGCTATAAAATGTATGCTTGATTTCGGCGATTTTCTTTTTTGTGTCTACAAACATTTAAAAAAAATCTACTGCCACTGAAAATCTACTACTAAGTCGAGAAAATTGTAACGACTCCCATTTCCTGAAATCTGCAACCCTTCGGTCTACTACATGGCGGTCTTTTATTTATATTATCGTAGTTTTTTGTAATTTTGAATACCTGGGTAGGAAAACTCAATTCACGCACATGTATGGCGGCGCTAATTTTTGAATTACTGATTTCAAAGCTTCTTCCGATTCTTATTACTATTTCAGCAAAACTGATATGATTTTTAGTTTTTTGAATTGCTAATTTTAGAGCTACTGCTGATTCTTATTACTATTGCTTATGCTGATTCATTTTCAAGTAGTAGAAGCAAAGCATAAGCTTTTACTGATCAATTTTTGAATTGCAATTGCGCAGTAAAATGAAGTTCATAAAATTTAAAAGTAGTTTCAGCTCAAAACAGTGTTATTTTTCTTGCTTATTCTATTTTGCTTGCAGCATTTTAAACCCTGAATGAAGGTGTACCCAGACGATTTATGCAACTCTTGCAAGGTGACAGAATCCATTTCATACATTATATTCAGCTTTCAGCGATTCGATACACAAAGAAATAGAATACCAAAATTACAAGCTCACAATTCATTCAGCGCATTCTACAAAAAAGAAGGAATTAAAACAATATCTATAATCACGAATTTCTTAAAAGAAATTTAAGTTGAACTATAAAAAAATCATCTCATTGAAAATTCTGACTGGCGATATAATCCACTTGGATTGGCCAAATAAATCTCCAAACCTTTTGCACATTAGCAAAAGCCAACGGAGTAACGTTAATATCAAAAAAAAAAAAACAAAAGTTGGCCTCCCATCGATCCATAAATTATACGAACACAAATGTGAAGAAATGAAATACTTCCTTCGCCTTTAACATTATACCAGTTATGAGAAAACAATTTGGGTAAAAACTGATAAGTTTGACTAATAAGTTTGACTAAACCGTACTTCGTTTTAGTGAAATATGCCAGCCAATTGGGCGAACTTTTTACGAAGATCGTATTTTACGAACTTTTCTCGATCAAAAATATTCGAGAAATGTCCGACATTCACTCGTATATTACGATAGTCGTAATTTCCTCAATAAAATATCGTTTACGACTTCGTAATCGAAATGGTAAACGACTTAGTTAAAGAATTCTTAAACGACTTCGTTAACGAGTTCTTTAACGAACGAAATTATCGTTTTGAAACATATATGTAATACTTCTATATTGCCAGTATAGTGAAAATACATTCACTGATATCAAGAGACAAAATATATGAAAAAGTACATTCGTAGTTCGGATTTCTCTGTCAAACTAATACAAGATTCAATGCTTGCTATTTCGCTCTTACAGTGAGCTCAAAACACATTGCAGAGATAGGATACTGGCAATATAGAAGTATTACATATATGTTTTGAAAAGATATTTTTAGATCCAATGGTTTTCAAACTGTTAGAAGAAGTTTTATAAAGATTTCTCTCAGCAAGATAATTTCTATTTTTAGAATCAGTGTTTTTCAAACTGGGGCGCAATCGTATACCTCGATATTCAACGAAAACGAGGTTCTGCACATCGTTTTTGCTTCACGTAAACCTATTCTCGTTCGAAAACGTTTCAATTCTCGATTGCAGCGCACGACATCACTTTACATGTCGTTTTCACTTGTTTTCACTTTTTTCAAGCCAAAAAAGTGATTGCTAGAAAATTTTCAAGATATAAGTTGTAAATTATATTTATTGTTGAACTTTGATTCAATAAAATTATTTTTTAGGGTTCAACAAAAAAGTGATGATCGAGTTCATGGAGAAGCATTCGTGGATTGCAAAAAATGCATTGCAAAACACTGAACATGGGAACAAACAAAAACAATGGAACAAGTTGCCTGCTATGCTAAACAGTAATGGCGCAGTTGGCTGGAGTGAATAATGTTGAACGTTTTGCGCAGGAGCGATTATTGAGCCTTCCTGTTCCACTTCGAAGGCAGTTGCTAATGAATGAGCAATTCTTTCGGCCTTACTAGATGATAGTGCAACATGCAGCACCTCCTCTGCCTCATCACTTTCGTCAAGAAGGAAATATCTTGTAATCATTGAATTAAAACACACACAAAATTTTACAATTTTAATTGTTCACAATCGCGAAGTGTTTTTTCACACTGGATAAAATCGCGGAAGGGTTCGGAAAGTGTTTTTGGATAAAAGTAAAACGAGAATCGATAGTAAAGTTATGTGAAGCAAACTTTGAGAATCGAGCCGCTGATCACGTTTTCAACTATCAGCGAAAACGTGAATCGTGGTCGAGTTACACGATTGCACCCCTGTTAGGAAAACAATTTTAAAACGTTTGCAATGTCATACTTTTAAGCGCTTGTTAAATAATGGCTGAGTTAGGCGAATGTGTTAAGCGCTCGGCACATACTTCAAAGTCCGGAGGACGTCAGTTCAATTATTCTAAGAAAACGTCGGCAAATGAAAACAAAATATAGTTAAAACTAGAGAGTGAACTATCTTCGACTATGCCGAAGCTGAACAACCCCGGCACAGTATGATCCGTTTAGAAGTATCTCGAACACAAAAAAATTTTGTCTCAAGACCACATTAAAAATCCGTTTCTAAAAATTTCCAATCCACCAAAAAAACTTTTTATCTAAAGACCCTATTTTGACCAATTTATATGTTGGCTTGGGAGCTCGGACCAGGTTAAAACTACATTTCCAATCGAATACAGCAATAAAAAAGACTTGGAAAATGTTGACCATTTTTTTTCGTTATATGGGAGGCACTCCCAGTTTTGGTCCGATTTGGCTAATTCACGAAGTTTCATGCACCCAAAGTTTCAAGTCAATATCTCCAAAACTACGACCACTATCGTGCGGACGGGCTGATCAAGGATATATATACTTTTCCATACCTTTCCGTTGTGTCAAAGTTAGTATACCCTGCCGCAGTAAGTGAGGGGGTATAAAAATTCCAAGTTACAAAAAATATTTTTTTAGGTTTTGTTAAAAATATCGTAATGATGATCGTTTACGAGATCGTTAACGAGCACTTTTTTATTCGTTTCGATGCAAAATTAAGAACGAAGTCGGACTTACGTATCGTTATCGTGTGTCGCCTACGATTGTTTTATTCGCTTTTCGATCGAAAAAATCTTCGTTTACGAGCTCTTTAACGATAAAATTATTGGCTGGGATTTTTCTGTTATGCAAAATATGTTAAAAGTTACACCCCTCATGAGTTGGTGGATTAGCATAAAAGCACGTCCCGTACAATCCCAACCACAATACTCACCTCTCCATGAATGTGTAAGCTTCTTACAGCAAAACACAATGGTTCAAATGTAAAGCATTTCGATGGGAAATAGTAAATGGAACATTTCGAAAACCAATCGGCATCCAGAAAAACGTTTTTAAAAAGTCTCACACAATATATTGACCACAAATCTTTATTTCAGTTAAATAAATCAAAAATTATTTAATAAATTCGATTAATATGCAGCATATATAAATAAAAATATAATTTTTAGTAGAGTATAAAATATGCATGTATGTGTGTGTGTGTGTGTATATTTGTGTTTAAATTCTCATACAACGACATACAATTTATACAAAAAATATTTGATTACATACACGATACAAAAATAGCACAAACATTTAAATTTAAAAACAAAACAAAACCAAAAAAAAATAATTAAACAAAAAAAAATTAAATTGAACATTTACATTTAGAAAATACATTACATAATACCTACGTTTGATTTAGCTGAAACTTAATACAAATTACAAATTATGATTACACATAATTACAATCAATCAATCAATCTATCAATCTAATGTACAATTTGAAATAGTTCGCTCCACAGGTTTCCATAACAATTGGTTAAACGAATATGTAAACGATATATAAATTAATATATATATTTGTCCAGGTCTGTCTGTCTGTCTGTCTTTCTGTCTGTCTGTCTGTCCCTAACGCTAACCGATTCAAAATTTACAACTCCACTTAAAAAATTTTTTTAAGTTGTTAACCTTTTTTTTTTTTAATGTTAGCTATTCTGGTGGTTTGTCCACACGACGCTGCGGTCGTGAGAAGGAACCAACCAGAGCCACTTACAAATATATCCACACATATATTTTTTCTTATAAATGTTAGCCGCCCTGGTGAGGTATCGAACCCACAACGCTGCGATTGTAAGTAAGATGAAGTAGCGAACTAAGCGCCTTCTCACCAGAGCCACTAATGCTCATACAATGCCTTTACCTAATATCGATTAACTTCATCAAGCCGCATGCAAAACGCTTTCATGTATATACACACACAAAAAAATCATTTCACATATAAAAAAATAGCTTCGACCTAAAGCTGCCACCTTTAAGAAAATAACACTGCCACAAGACTATTCTTGCCACCTATCACTATTTTCACCTATTACGGTGGTGTATTAGATTTTCATATTACACTTTCATAATACACTTTCCTATACACTGCATATATTCCCAGTACAACATTAAGGTCCGCACACATCAACGCGAAGTACCGCAACCGCAGCGAAACTTACTCAAAAATGTTTCTTGCAAATGCGAAAATATATTTGCTTAAGGTGAGAAATTTCATAAAAACAAATAAAAATGTGAATCATTTATAAATTAAAATTCCCGAAAAAAAATACTACAAAATGAACACCTTTCTTAGAAGTCACTAAAGAAATTGTAAAAGGGGAAATCAAAACTTAAAAAAATTTATTTCTTGGAAAGCTGATTTTTGCTACAATAAAAGATTCAGATTCGGTTTTAGTACGTCAAAATACATAATACGAAAATAAAAATTGAAAAAATCCAATGAATAAAACACTTTGCAATAAAAATGATCGACAATCGGAAATAATGTTTAGCCGTAACAGGTGAAAACATTGTTAGGTGGCAACGCTAGCCTTTTGGTAATATTATTTCCTTAAAGGTGGCAATGGTAAATCAAAGCTATATTTTTGTGTGTATATACACATTCACCATACAGCTTGATGAACTACATCGCCATTAGCTCAATTTATTTTATAGCTGGCTGTGGTCAGTTGGGTAGAGCTTCCGCTTTGTCTGCGGCAGTCTTGGGTTCAAGCCCGTCACCGGTCGTATTTTTTTTTTGAATCCATTGCTTGATATTCTTTTTTTTTTTTTTAATCTTTTTTTTTAATTCTTTTTTAATGGAACAGTTCAACTTTACACAATTACATCATCAAACAAAATTTATTTCTATTCTTTACAAAATTTAATAAAAAATTACATATTTCACAAATTTCTATAAAAAAAAATTACATTTAAATTTTGAAAACATAGAAAATATTTTTGCATCTAAAATATATTTAGTAAACATTTAATTTTTTAAAATTAGTGTGTTTTTTTCCCGTGCATGGCACGGGCAAATTTACTAGTTATAAATAATATAAAAATAGACACTCCACACCTGACTATGCGAATGGAAACCCCAACTGAACACAATTACCATTACAAGATACTCGCACAGTCGAAGTCTGCTTCTAAAGCTCACAAAACATATTCAATGCCAAATTACACAAATGACATGAGACATGACTAAGCTAAAACTGTATTAAAATTGTGTTTCAATGTTTTTGTTTTGTTTTTTTGTTTCTTTCTTTAAAATTGCATTTGTTGCTTTTGTTTGTTTTTTGAAATTTTAATTGAATCCGAAGTAAAGGGTTTTACAAATACAAATTATTATAATTTAAAAACTGAATAATTTAATTCGTTTTCATACATTTTTATTTTACGTAATTGCTTTTGCATTTTGTTCTTGTTCGTTATATCGTCAATGTTTTTGTTGTTCGCCATAAAAAATAGTAATGTACTCTCTTGTTTTTGTTCATCGTTTGGTTCAAATGTTAAAAAGTTATTTCAATAATAAGTTCGAAATTGAATGGAAAAATTCATAAGCGAGTATGCTCCACGGAAAGCTTCTTCAAATCTAAAAATACAGAGAAAGGCGGTTAGTTTTCAATTTTGAAAAAATCTATAAAAAAATGTTACAGAAAGGAAAAGAAAAGGAAAAACCAAATTAAACGAAAAGACAAAAAATTTATTGAACAAAAGAAGAAAAGAAAATAAAATAGGCACTTTTATGGAACAAAATCACAAAATAATAACAATTATTTCCATGCGCAAAAAAGAAATATTGGCAAAATCAAAATCGCACAACCAAAAATAAGAGCTGGCAGTTGCCCTCGCCATTCGCTTGCACTTACATTCGATTCCTCATTGTCGAGCGATTGTCCTCGTGCAATTAATTTTATACTATCCGTTGGCATTCTTGTAGCTGGTGCACCCACTGCCACTACCGCCGCTGTGGATGTTGTTGCTGTCATGATATCCGTTGCTGAGGGCAAATCACCATTCGATGACGTTGGTCGTAGGGCGGCACGTTTAGCGACAATTTCCAGCATTTCATTGAGAATAGCACCCTCGGCTGCCACGTCCGCTGAGTTTTTATCAAGCTCTAGAAAAAAGACGAGACAAAAAAGTACAATGAGAACCACGGAACTGGAAGTTTCAAATTTCGTTGTCGTCAAAAAGTAAGGTAAAACTTCATCGTGCAAATCTCTCATGTAAAATGGTTTATAAAAAAGTTATAAAAAAAAATCAAAACTAGAGAGTGGACTATCTTCGGCTATACCAAAGTTGAAATACCCCCACACAGTAGAAAGAAGTACCTCGAACATAAAAAAATTTGGTCTTAAGACCCTATTTTGAGCCAATTATAGGTGGTTTTGGAGCCCAAACCATGTCCAAAATCCATTTCTAAAAATTTCCAATCAAATCCGAAAAAAAAAATTGGTCTCAGGACCCCATTTAGACCCTTATATATGTGGCTTCGGAACCTCGGACCATGTCAAAAATACGTTTCTAAACATTTCCAATATAATACAACAATAAAAAAGACTTGAAAAATGTTTACCTTTTTTTTCGGTGTATGGGAGCCACGCCCAGTTTTTGTCCGATTTGGCTGATTCTCGAACTTGATCTCAGTATTCACGAGAAAAACATGTAAAAAAAGTTTCAAGTCGATATCTCCAAAACTGCGACCGCTATCGTGCGGACGGACAGACGGACATCGCTAAATCGACTCAGGAGGTGATACTGATCAAGAATATATATACTTTTCCATACCGGACACGCCTCCTTATGGGCGTTACAAACGTTGTAACAAAGTTAGTATACCCTGCCACAGTGAGTGTGGGGGTATAAAAATGTTTAAGTAAATTTGTATTTAGCGGAAGTATCATTTGGCATGGAAGCTTTGTTAGAAAATCTAATAAACTAAGCGCCAAACGTTAAAGCACCAAAGATATTAAAGGACCTTTATGCCATTATGACATTGAGGCTTGGTTGCCAATACATGGAGAGCTTACGATTTGTAGCCAGTTACCAATGTGATAGTAGCATACAAGCAGTTGGTAAATGGGAATCGGTCAACTGCCACGCCCACCTCTCATAAAAGTGAGAAATGGGTTTTGTAACGTTGTAATACAATTTCGCTGAAATAGTACCAAACGGCGGATTCAAGATTTTATTGAAATAACATGAAACTTGGTATAGGGATGTTTTTGTAGGTGTAGGGTACATAAGTCGGCTTTGACCGACAGAAACTTACTCACTTGTTCTTATTCTAAAACGCATTATTTGTTTGTTTTTATACCCCCACACACTGTGGCAGGGTATACATACTTTGACACATAAGGAGGCGTGTCTGGTATGGAAAAGTGTATATATTCTTGGTCAGCATCACCGCCAGAGTTGACTTAGCCATGTCCGTCTGTCTGTCCGCACGACAGTTTTGTAGATATCGACTTGAAACTTTGGGAACATGTTTTTCACTTCAAAAGAGCAAGTTCGAGAATCAGCCAAATCGGACAAAAACTAGGGTGGGCTCCCATATAAGACAAAAAAAGTAATAATTTTACAACTTTTTTCATTGTCCACTCTCTAGTTTTTAAATATTCATGTAAATTTCATGTTATTTCCTGCTTATTCCAACGAAACATAAAATTAGTTTCACTATTTCTCATGTTATGTAATTGAAAACTGTACAAACTAGAGAGTGAACTATCTTCTGAAATACCCCCACACAATATTCCATTTGGAAGTACCTCGAACATATAAAATGTTGGTCTCAGGATGCCATTTTGATCCATTTATATGTGGTTTGAACCTCAGACATGTGTGCGTGTATAAAAATGGTAGGATATACTCGTATATAGAGGTAAAAGTATTAAGATTTTTCTTTTGTCCTAGTGTCACATTCATGGCTATCGTGAATAATATCCATGCGGAATATATTCACTTTTCGCTTGGAATTGCCGACAACAGTGATTTGTAATTTCGGCCTAAAGGTAGTTTAATTTTGTAACCGATTTATTTAATTTCTAAGTACGTTACTACTACTCACTGTTGCAAGACAATCTCAAATTGAGTTCCTCCTTCAGTTGTGCATGTCGATGTTCCAATTGTAATTCCTGTTGTCTAATACCAAGTTCCTCATCACGCTTCCTACAAGAATGCGGGAAATTGAAAGAATTCCAATTAGTCTTTGACATTAGATAGAGTGAATCCATTAATAAGTTACTTAAGTTGTGTAATATTGCGCCATATCTCCAAAAGTTCTTTTAGTAATTTCTCATCGCTTTTGCCAATATTGTTAGCCGATTCCAAACTGAAATTACACAAATGCCAATTCAATTTCAGGTCTTTCCAGTCACTTATCGGTTATTTACTTGTCTATGTTTTGTCCTTCGCCGCGTAGAGCCTTTTCAATGTAAACTCCACGCGCTTCCAGCTCCTTCAATTGCACTTCGATTTCCTCTTGTTCGCGCTGAATCTCCTGAGCGATCCTTAATCGCTTGAGCTCAGCTTGTCGGACAGCCTTTGATATTGCACGCTGCTTCTTCTGGTCGCGTGTCTCGGTAGCGTAGCTCTCGTCTGTGTGCATGTGTTGAAAGTGTTAAAATTAATTCCTGCTTGGATGGACTTATAGGAAGAAAGGCAAATTATTTGTATTGCTTGAAGAGAATTTTAATTAATTTGCCGTTCTTCCATTTACCAAAAAGTATAAAATAAAAAAGGTAAAAAAAAAAACGTTACGAAACAAAAAAACAATTTCAAATGTTCACTTTGTATCGTTTGAGAGTATAGAGGGAAATAAAAGATTAAAGGATAACGAAATCAAACAAACCATCGGATCTCTGGTAATTAATTGGCAAAGGCGGTATAGGCGGCGGTGCTTGCTCATCGGCGGCAGTCATATAATTCGATTTATTATTAACAAAGAGCTGCGGGCTGGATGATGAGAACGCTGAAGATGATGATGATTTCTTGCTGTTGTTGTGTTTGCTATGGTTTGATGTGGCCGTGTATGGCGTCAGTATGCAATCTTGTGAAGTGCTGCGTTCGTGTGATGTTGTTGCAGTGGTACTGTTTGCACTAATCGGGCAGCCATCCTTGTCCTGATTTGTGATGGGGCGTTTTTGATTTAATTTGTTTTTGTAAAATTTCATGTTTATTTTTGTTGGATTTGCAAAGCAAATTTGGAAAAAATAAATGTTTTTTATTTAGAGCATGTGTTGTGTGTGTGTGTGTGTGTGTGTGTGTGTGTGTATTTAAATGAGAATATGTGTGTGCGTGTTAAAAATATAACAAGAGTTGCACAAGAAGGGGTGCAACCAGAGCAGCAGCAGACGAAAAAGAATACAATTCAAGAATACTTTAGAAATGCGACTCATTAATGGAAATGTCATTTATAGATTTTAAAAAAATCGTATTATGCACTAATAAATAATTTTAAAAAAAATAACATGCTCTTTAGAAGTAATTTCCAATATCTAAGCAGCATAGCATCTTAAAGTGCTAAGAGCTACCACCACTTCCCTTACCAAACTATGTATGTATCAAAAGAGCGTCTTATTATATAAAGTTGATACAGAATCCAACACACCAAACAAAAAATAAAACATTCTATCGAATTTAGAAATTAAAATAATTTATTTAAAAATTAAAATTAAAATAATAACAGAGTACATAAAAATAATACAAATAAAAAAAGTTGCCGACTTTGGTATCTTTTCGAATACCTCAACATAATTTCGTTGTTTAACATTTTGAACTTTAGAATATAAAAAAATCAAAAATAAAAACAAAAATCAAATACAATGTTTATTTTCCAAACTTAAAAATCTCTAAAACAAAAGTAAAAATGTTCTATATGTGATCATATTAATACAAGGTGAGCGCAGCTAATCAATTATCACTTAAATATGTAATAAAAAAATCATTTTTTTTTCTGTAAAAAGGCAAAAGAATTAAAAAAACGTGATGTATAATTTGAATGTGAGAATAAAACAAAAAAATGCGTGAGAGATTTGCCTTAGAAAAAAACATAAAAACACGAAAGCGCATACGAATTTCAACAAAAAAAATTAATATATATTTTACAATAAAGTCATTTGTATTTACAAAGAAGCCAGAGAACTATGAACATTGAACTCGTTTGTTGAGTGTTGAGTACTGCTCAGTATATAGGATGCGAATTTTTCCATTTTATGGTTAAGTGCCAATATTTATTTTTAAGTCATTTTATTTGGAAATATTTAAACTAACAAAATATTATTCTGCATCGATTTCTTTTTAATTCGCTAGTATGTATGCAGATTACTCCTAGGGTCGACAACTTTTCCTTTTAATTAATTAGCAATCAAATCAAACCAAATCAAATCAAATCGAAAACTACAACAACTACTTCTACATTCTAAGAAAAAGTTAGCAAAAACTTCAAATGAAAAGTGTGATTGAAGAAACACGGGTTAAACGGAGTCACAAGTAACAAAAATAGATTCCAAAATATTTGCAATAGAAATTGGCGTTAGCAACCATTCAAAGTGCCATGTTTCTGTTGCAAATGTAGGTACTCAATTCGGTTTCTATTTATTTTTTGCTTTTGCCAACGATGCCAGTTTTGTACGAAAAATACCATATCACTTTTTCTAAAAATTTTGATTGCTTAGCTGACCTTGTATTTTAATGACCTACAAATTTGTTGCATACTTTTTAGGGACAACAAATTTGAAAGTGCCAATATTTGAGCATAATAGTTCAATAATGTGCACATGACTCTCTGGTTTTTTGGCTCCAAAAATAATGCAACAAATTTTTCAGGTCAATAAAATTCGAGCCCTGCTGCTTAGGGTAAAGGGTAACCAAAAAAGATACATTTACAAATTTGTTGCATAGTTCTAGGATGCAAAAAAGTCTATTGACTCAATTATTAAGACGCTTTCGTGCACATGGCTGACATTTCACACAATATTCGTCTTAGTTATTGAGACATCGACTTTAAACTTGAGCATTTCACTTTTTTTTGCATCCAAAAACTATGCAAAATTTTTTAAATGTTTATGTTTGGTTACTCTAATAATGACTGTAGCTTTGTGGTTATTTGTTGAAGGCTGCGTCATTCTTTTTACTGGCATTGCTGGCTTTTATACTGTAATTTCATAAATTCTGATGAAAAGTAAAGTTTGTTTTAGTGTAGAAGGCAATGAAAAATATGAGGCAAGAAGATAGAAAAGCAGAATAACTCGAATATCGCAAGCAAGGAAAAAAGGTTCGGAAAAACACGCAAGCACTACGAAAAACCCAGTTTTGCGCACACATACAAGCGAACCCGGCTTTTGTTCTCTTGGCATTCATATGGTGCCAAGAGAAGGGCTTGCGTGCTTTGCCGAACCTCGAAGCAAATAAGTTTCAATAATTTATATATAAGGAATGTAAAGTTCAGCTTACACCAAACCCGAAATTCCTGACATCGAAGCACGACTGCAAATATGTGAAAAATGTTGTATTATGAACACAAACCACCACATTAAAGACAATAAATAGTAACAGAAATATTTTCAATTCAAATAATGTTTAATGTTAAATTTTAGATTTAAGTCCTGCGGGGAACATGCACCACATTGTGTAATCCAAAGCAGCACAAGTCAGTTGAATGGCTTAAGTACAAAGACAAATATCAACCACAAGCAAATATTTATGCCAAGAAGCATGATCAGAGACTTGGATTTATCTTTGACACTATTAGCATTCCAGAAATATATTTGTTGAATAGTGTAATTGATGTACTCCACATTTCGGATTTATTGACTTGTACTGCCTGGCTGTCGAAATGCTACAATTCACCAACACATATCGACTATCCAATCACCAACTACACTAAGTATTTACATGTAAGGCCACAAAATGTCAACTCACCTTAGACTTCTCTTTCGTTTTCGGCGAAATACGGAAGCGGCTAAACACCCCATCAACGCTACCGGAGGCCGTTGTTGTGTTGCTGCCGCTAGTACCTGGACGCTCTGTCTGCGCAGAGTTGGCAGCACTAGCAGTAATAGTACATGCACCTGCTTCTTTCTTATTTTCTTTGCCGTTTTGACTGGAGGACGAAGAGCTCTTGTGGAAAAAGCTCGACAGCGACTGGATCAAACTCTTGCGGCGTTCGGGATCCTTTTGGCGACGACTTGGCTTGCTCTTGAGCGTCTTGACGCTAGCTTGTGCGGACGTTGAGGATAGCAGTAGATTTGGATCCGATGTAAAATCGGCTATGGCAGCAATTGTTTTTGTATTGGAATTCTCATCGGCTGCTGAGCCCTGTTGGTGGCCGGAGATGTACGCTATGTCGTTGACACTCTTCGAAGCGCTCATCTTGCGGTCGCGTGCATTCAGATCGCCGAGCGCGATTACTTCGGCTGGTTGTGCTGTGTAGACGTTGGACGGTGCTAGCGGTATGATATCCGCAAGCGTATTGCACTTTGGTGTGTTCAAGTGTTCGACGTTCAAGCGTTTGCGCAGCAGTTGCATTTTCTCCTCCGGACTGAGACCCAGTTCGGAATTCGATTTGAGCCGTGCACGAGCACGTGCTTCGCTCCGTAAGTTCTCCGTTGAGGCTGAAATGGCCGCATCGCTAGCAACAGGAGCGGATGGCGTCGTAACGACGGAACGTCCACGATTTTGACGCAAAGGCGCTGTGATTGGTGTGGCGAATGAATAGGTGGAAGGCGGCAAAACTTCATTTTTCAGCGGTTGCTGTTGGCCGTTTAGATTACGCCTTGTAGACGATGACAGTGCGTACGAGAAGGAGGGTGTCTTGTTCAGTTTATAACGTTCGAAGGCGTCCACTTGCTCGGGGTCCAGATGTTCGCTGAACGGACGTTGCTTGTATGAATTCGGGCGTGTCGGTGACATGGCCGCCTCCACCCTGTAGGCGGATACATACGTGGGCGATTTTTGCAGGGGACTGTTCTCCTTAAAACTGGAGCTGGCAGCCGCCCCCATTAGTCGTTGTGAATTCGGTCGGTCATCTGGTACGACGGCTGCTGTTGAGACGTGGTAGTGCGCTTGGTTTGTGCAATTGGCGTCGCTCGTTGTAGACGCGGCTGCCAGCTTGGGTGTTGGACTGAGGCTAGAGCCACTGGCGTAGCCGCTCGTCAACATGGTACGCTGACGACTGCGATGGAGGCGCTTCTCGGCGTTCAACTGCTTCTTCGATTGCAGTTTGTCCATGACCAAATCGTGAATTAGGTCCTTTTGCTTGGTGCGTTCTTTGGTGATCTCCTCCAGCTTGCGCGAGAGTGTTGGGATTTCAGGTACCTTGTGGATTTGTGTTGTGACCGCGGTTGTGGGTAGGGTATCGTCAGAGCTTAATTGCAATTTGGCTGGTGGTGGTACGTGTTCTATCACAGTTTGTTGCAGATTATTATTTAAAATTGGCATGGCGGGAGCTTCACCCTTTGAGCTCTTTCGTCGTTGTTTGCGCGTATCCAAGGAGTCGCGTGCGGTACTGATCTGAGTGATTTTCTGCTGCAGGGCCCGCACATACTCCTCGTAGGACAGTTCGTCGGATGGCTTACGTTGGGCGCTTGTGGATGTGGTAGCTGGCGAGCTGCCAACAGTGGGCATCGATGCTTGAGACGCTGTTGCTTCCTGCGACCACTGCTGGCGTGGAGGTGGTGGTGTGGCCTTGCTCGATGACGCTGTGGACGTACTCGACGGTGTCCAAGTGGACTGCGATGTTTTGGGATTCTTATCGGAACTACTCGGTGTAGAGCCGCCAGCAGTTTCTGAACCTTTGCCTGCAATAGTCGAAGCTGCCAGGGGATCCTGTGTCTTTGGCGAGGATGAGTCCAGAGGACTTGTAACTACTGTCAGAGCTTCACTCTCTTCGGTAGTGGTTTTATTGGTGCTGGTTATCGCCTGTGAGTTAGGCGTTACCACACAAAGGCTGTCCTCGTCTATGTCATTCAGAGTACTAGAATCGGTGAGTGATTGTGTCATGGCGGACGCTGAAGCGGGCACTGCTTCTGGTTTACTTATCACGTTCGCTGGTATTTGCGGAATTTCGTTTACGGGGGTTTTGAGCAGATCGTGTGATTCGTCCTCGCTTGCTAGCATGATATAAGCACCTTGCTCAATATAGTCGATGCCCAGTTTTTCTGCGCGTTTCGCTGCCACCGGTTTGTACTTCTCCGAGACCGTAATGCGTGTCCCACCCACAGATGTTGTTGTGATTTTGTGCGTGGGCGTTTGCTTGGGTGACGTTTCGATGAACTCAATGTAGCCGCGATTGCGTAACATGGCTGTGTTGGTGGCGGAATAGGCCTCGGCGCAAGATCCTTCGGAGCCGGTGTCCATAAACTCAATATCGTCGATATCGATCGCTTTGAGTATACCTTCGAATTCGGCAACGGGCGCTGTCCTTGCCACCTGGCTCATAACTTCGCTCGTACTTGGCAGTTTGGCACTGGAGCTAAAATCTTTTTTGCCCTTCTTGTTGCGTTTAATTGTGCCCTTATTTGAGTTGAGTACGAATTCCATATCAACGAAATTCTCCGAAATACAATCGTCGGCGGTCCAGTCGGACAATTCAGTTTCCGTTAGCGCTTGACCAGTGCCTGTGGCCTCAGTTTCTGAGTCCGAACCTCTGGATAACAAATCGGCTGTGGGAGTTTTGTCATTGTCGATTAGCGGAGATGTGGGTGTGCCCAGTGTGGGCGTTGTTGGTGTGATGGGGGACTTGTTCGTGCTGCTTAAATTCAAAGTTACGGGCTTCACAGACTTCGTGTGCTCCACCGACTGCTCAACTATCAGTGGCAGGTTTTTGAGACTTTCAATTTTGTTTTCGTTTCTGCTGTCGAATTTCAGATTGGCTGGTTTTATTTTGGGTGGCCCCCTGTCGGGCAATGGTGGTCCTTGCTCTGGCAACGGTGGTGGCTCTGGTTCACTAGCTTCGATAATTGTGCGCTCGGCTGGCTCTGGTGTGGCAGTCACGGGCTCAACATCCAACTCCGTGTCATCTTCAACTTCAGATGTTTTGACGCCAGTCTGCTCTGGTATTATCATGCCTTCGGGGATTTCCATGAATTTCAAGTCCTCGGGGTCGCCTATATATTTGCCATCGATTATCATCAAGCTGTCGATTTGCATGAGAGCACCAGAAGTGTCGTGTATCTCTACGCGGGGCACCTTATAGCCGGCCGCCGCAGTACCGGTATGTGTATCGGGACTAGTGGTCGACTCTAATATATAGTGCTGAATATCTTCGATACTGGATGAGGTGGAAGAGCAACTGGAACCTGAGGTTGAAGACATATTTTCCGTTTTGCGTGTATTCCAAGGAATATTGGGCACTTGAATTTGCACAGTATCATTTTCGTACTGTTCTTCAAGTTTCTCGGGCGAATCTCGCTTCTCCTCATCACCCGAATTGCTCAATAGTCTTTGATGTTCGTCGTCGCCACCGGGCACAGCAGTCTTTGAATTCTTTTCCAAATTCACTTCGTTCTCTATATGGCCCAGAATGTCGGGTATGCACTCTTTGATATCCTTCGAAACATCTGGTCGAATGATGTCTTCGATTATGGTCTTGTCACTTTTGACGGGCGAATCACAAGTCAAATCTATAATTTTATTACTATCTGCATTAAGCAATTGGGCATCCACCACTGGCGAAATTGGTTTGATCTCCACACTTTCCACGGTCATGTTGTTGATGAACTCCACATTGGACGCCAACATTTTCGTGGGTATCTCGACTTTGGTTAAGTCAATTATGGGCTTTTGTTTTTCGGGCGTCACCAGATCGATTGTCTCAATAATTGTTTGGTTATTTGCTGAGGGCGAAGGAGGCGATTTCTTGCTCATTGACTCCAGCAGTGTGGTGTTTACGGTCTCCGAATATTCCATGCCTTTGTTGAGTTCATTTTTGCTGTTGACAAAAACGTTCTCCTTCTCGTTGTCAGTGGAAGCGGTAGACGAGGCTTTCTGAATGGTTATCTCGACTTTGAGGTCATTTATGATGTTTGTAGTGGCAGAGCGCATCAACTCGCTGCTGGCGTTCTCGCCCAATTTCGTGCGATCGAGGAAAGTTTTCATGCTGGGACTTATGTCGCCGCCGGGATTCAATAGTTTCTGACATTCGGAAATATTCGATTGGAAGCTCCGTATCTTCGAGTCGAGCACCGAGGTTGAGCCGGATTTTTGAATTTTATTGCCGTTGGCCTGCTCGCCCAGCAAATAACGTTTCTTCAGTTCAAGACTCTTCTTGGAGGCTATACCCTCGGTGCTGGCAGTTTTATTAAGTAAGTAGTCGCCGGGGCGGGGATTTTGCAAGGGGGCACGGTTCGTACTTAATAGGGAGGGATCAACTTGGACTAGAGGTTTGAATTGTGGCTGAGGCGGTTGTACTTGGTACTTTTGCAAGTAGCTACCTTTTGTTTGAGCATTCGTGGAGGCAGGATGATATTTTTGACCCGCGGCGGGGGCAATGACAGTGGATTTAACCTGCAGGCAAAAGAGAATATTTATTTTGTTCCTATACCTACGATTACTTGTGCAACAATCACTCACTTGAACTTTTGTGGGCTTTCTTAGGTGTGTATCATCGATGAATATTTTTGGTGTCTCGCGTATATTTTCGTCTTGATCGAACTCTGAATCGGTGGATATTTCGGTAGCAGAATTGAGCTCAACCTCGTCGGGAGACGTCGACTCAGACTCACTTTGAACCTGTAAGACATTAATTAACTTAATATTTTTAAGACTGACTTTATTAAAAGAAAAAATTTAAAAAAAAAAGTAAAAAAAAAAAAATCTGTAAAAAATTTAATTAAACAAAGCAAAAATGTTGAAAAATCCGTAAAAATACTTATTATAAATTATAAGCGAACGATATTCATGCAAAAACGGGGGGCGGTTACAAGTTATTTTCATTCAACATCCTTTGAGGTACGATCCAAAAAGGCACAACACAGGTTTTCATTAGAAGGATTAGATCAAAACGGAGTAACTTGGCAACAACTTTGGAGAAAAATGCGTGAAAAATGAGAGTTTTGCGGGTTACGTAGTGAGAGCGAGGTGTTTGAAAAGACTTTTGGTTTTTATTTTTAGCATTTGGCTCATTGCATGATTTTATTTTTGTTGTTAATACCTGTGGTTGAGCGAACATAAACAATTTAGCAGTTATGACACGCTTTGGACGGTTTTAATGCGTTTTTAGTAGCACAAATTGCGTAACTCGATTATTTTACCTTAAAAGATCGTACCCAGTCGTTACTTTTTGTTATATTTGCTCTCTTAGTTAGTTAATTTTGACTTCAACAGCTCTCTTCTACCGTGTGGTATGAGAGAGCGTCGTCTTCTATACCGTGGATTAAGAGAGTTTTGAAAACTTTTAGGCACACCGAGAGCAGACAGGCTAGCGGTTGTTTGGGCGGGCTTTTGTATTTTTTTTGTTGGTCAGGAGGGCGTGGGCGTACGTTCAGGCAGTTGGGCAGACGTGTGGATATTAAAGATGGGCGTGTGTAATTGTGGTGTGTTGTATGGTATTTCGTGGTGAGTTGGTTTCATTTTTCTTTTTTAAATTATTTTTCAATTAGTCTATAGTTCTGAATTGATTGAGTGCGTTATGTAATGTAGTCGTGTTGTTCCACATATCCGAGTGTTGCTTTAATTCACATTTAGTATAAGAAATAGTTGAGGCGACTTCTAAGAATACGAGGACGTAGTTTAAGAACGTTGAGGAGCGGCGGAATCAAAATCGTATGTGTGTTGTATAAAAGTACAGAGAAAATCGTAAAAATAAGTTGCAATCAAACACAGTAAAAGTCTAGGATATAACGCACGACTCTTTGGACAGTTCCCGGTCCCGTGACGATGGGCTACTACGCTTGAAGTAGTCGGTGAAATGCGAACCACGTCCAGTCGCGCTGCCTCCATAAGACGTGGACGCCGCTGTAGTTGATGGATAGTGAATATATGAAGACGAGGCTGCTGAGGACGATGGCAGGTAGGCGGAGCGTCTGCTGCTGCCGTAGTCAGAGTAGGCGGGAGTTGAACTGATGTAGTCGTAGTGTTGCGAGGGACCCGTGGTAGTGCGGCCTATGGTCCGAGATGTGGGAAATCGGGCTGTAGGTCGCGAGTAGTTTCTTGGACGATAACTTTCCATTTCTTGTTCGGCTTCTTCGCGCGCTCGCCGTTGGAGGTTCTCTTCGTCGATTACGTCTTTCATATAGGGGTTGCGTTCAGCAACGCGATCATTTACGAAATCTCGTTTTCGGTTGTGCAATCGCTTGCTGCGATCGAGCAGCATGCGTGTAGCAGCATCGACGGGCTCGGTGCCTGAGGCTGTCACTATAGGACGAACTGGCCGTTGTGCACCGTTATGGAGATGCTCAGTCGATTGAGTATTTAGATGGGAATTGGGTTCAGTGTCTATGCTGGAACGTGATGATCGTGGTGCCAGAGACTGCGAAGAGTTGTAGATGGAACTGTAGGGCGAATTCTTTCTTAAATCGGTAAACGATTTCGAAGGCGTCTTACTATTGTCCACATTAGCAACGCCCAACTTTCGACTGAGTTGTGGCGATTGTGATAATGGCTTCAGCGGTTTATTGCGACTATCGCGTCTCTTGGACAACAGAATTTCAATATCGTCGCTTTCAAACGACTCATTTCGCTCGTTTTGGTTTTCTCGGCTGAAGTCGGTTTTGCCATCGGGCCACTGCCGATTTTTAAATACCTCTGCAATGGGTGAATTCGATTTCGAATTTGAGCGCTTACCGCTCAAATCATCATCACTTCCCAGTGAATCCAAATGGTCATCGAAATCTTGATTTGGCTTTGGCCAAGGTCTATTTTTGAAGATTTCACTGATGGGTTCGTTGGGGTCGGGCACATATTTCGGCACGATTGTGGGTAATTCCAGCTTTTTTGGCATTGGTGCTATTACGGGGTTACCATTGTCCAATAATTCAATAAATGCAAAGGAACTGCGTCGCGAGCTCATCGGCGTTGGTTCAATTTCTGAGGGAATTTCCAATTTTTTGAACATCGGCGGACTGCCATCTTTTTTGGTGGCCGTACTATCTTGAGTGCCTCTACGAGATCCTCTGGGCGTTGGAAGTGGTGTAGCTTTCTTTGAGTTATTGCTGCTGCTTAGGTTCGAGGAGAGACTTGCCTGTGCGCTTCTAAGAGAGCCTCGGGGCGATTGTTTTTGTGCTGTCACGAGCGGTGGGCTCTTCTCTGAGTAATTACTTGAGTCTTTTTGATCGGAGGTCTCCAATTCCAAATCGGGTTTTTCCATTTCATGATACGTTTGATCGCGTTTGATTAGGTCCTGACGGCGTTCCATTTCAAATTCTTGAACGAGACGCTTTTGCGACTGCTCCGAATCACTATCATTGGACGGCAAATTATTCAAAATGGTAATTGAGCTGGTGGGAGAAAGTTCGCGTATTTTTGCTTCCACCACCGAATCTCTCTCGGCGTGTACAAATTTGCGTCGTGGCATTGGGCTGATGGGTAATTTGGACATGTCCCATTCCAAGGATTTCTCTTTACTTTGAGCTTTTAGAGGTGTACTGATTTTGGGTATATCGTTTGAACTGCCCTTAGAGGTGCGTCGTGAGACATTCTCAGAGCTACTAGGGCTTGAGGTTTCGACAATATTGGTAGCAGTGTTCTTCGAACCTTGTCGTGTGGCTGGCACAGAAGGCGTAGCCTCGATTTTAGTTATATCAGTTAAACTTTCTTTAGAGGGACGCCTTGAAGGGTTTTCGGAGTTACTAGGGCTTGGGTTGTTGGAATTTTTAGCGATAGCGCTGTGAGGCGAAATTGGAACATTCGTTTCTTGTCTTGTGGCCAGTGGAGCTGTAGTAGTATTGCTCGAATTCAGGCTAGTTCTAGAGGACCGGCGGATGGGTACGGGCGATATATTGGCAGCCTCTTCTTTTTTAATTGCAATAGGAGGACGGCGTACCGAAGTAGCAGAATTTTCCATAGAATTCTCAATCAAAGATTCATTTTTGTTTGATAGCGATGGCATTACTTGGGGCTGCATTGGTGGCGAATTTTTCGCAGTTAAATTTTCAGTTTTTCCAGAATTGGCTAGTGTCTCTCTGAGCACATCATTTAGAGTCTCTGGATTCTTATTCACAGCCGCTTCTTCTAAATCATCTTCGTGAAGTGTTCGTGGGAACTTCGCACTTTTCGGTAGAGCAGGTTCTAAAACCATTTGCTTAGAGTAGACGTCATGAAGTAAGTCTTGCACCGATGGAGGCATATCTGCGGGGCACAATTTGTCCAATTTCTTTTTCATACGCTGCGGCGCTATTGGCGCAGACGCTTCACTTGAAGATGAAGTACTTTTCTGCCTACGCTGCGGGCGTGTGGGAAACAGCGGTGTTGCGGGAGTGGAAATATTAAGATATTTCATATAAAATCGTCCTTCTACGGGCTCCCCATTGTTATCCACAATTTCTGTGGTATATTCACTGGGCATTTTCGACACAGCCTTTTCCATTGCAATTGGAACTTCATCCTTTTCCAGAGATTCCAGCTTTTCAATGTGATCTCTATCAGCTTCATCGTCGTCGTGATTAACCACATTCCTATTTTCATTTAACGCTATTCGAGGTGTTATTCCCACCAGTTCGTCGTTTGAGTCGAATTCCACATTCACCAGCATTTCATCGGAAAATTGGCTGAATAACTTTTCAATGCTCTCATCTTCCGAAGACCCACGAAATTGTACGGTGATGGGCGCCACACTTGGGCTCTTACTTATGGTAGTGCGCAATGAATCGCATTCGTAGGCAGGCAGTTCGGAAAACTCAAGTGCTTCAGTTTCGAACTTTTTATCATCGAGCTCATCCACCATATTGTTAAATAATTCATCCACATTGTCTTCAGGTGCGTCGACGACTGTGGTTTGGGACAGAACGGCGGCAGTCTGTTCTAGTCTATCGGTGAGAGAACTCTCCGATAAACGGCGCGAGTGCAAACTGCTTTGAGAACCACGACGGGAGCTACTTAGGGATTTATCACAGCCAGTTTTCGGCAGGTTCTTAATGTCTTCCACAAGTGGACGTTTATTTTCGGTGGGAGTACTAACACCTGATTGCTTTAATGCCTCGTAATTGCCAGAGTTTCGACGAGATAATGCGGGACTCTTGTCTACTCCCACTTCAGTTGTCTGGTGTGATGGAAGATCATTAGCTTTGCTTGTTGGAGAATTATTGGGCAATTCAATCAAGCTTGCTTCATTCCATGGCACCAATGACTCTGCTGGTCCTCTTGAAGTTCCCACAGCACTTTTATTTCCCTCTGATTTCATCACATTTATCTCTTTGTTAGCCGAGGTTGAGGAATTCTTTAGCGGTTCAATGGAAGTGATATTACTCAAAGACACAACCGAATTCTTCCGGGATTGTGCCTCCGATCGCTTTGCACTTTCCACGGCACTTATATTACCTTCTAATTTAGCAATAATGTCTGCCGCCTTCAGGAGTTTCTTTTCTGCTTGCCTAGTACCGCTAATTTGAGCCAATTCCTCCATAGAATTGCTGGCCTTTCTATTCAAAGCCGGCGAACTGGACTTCTTTTTTATGGGCGATTTTGACTTTTTTATGGTATTTGGTTTCTTTTCTGGGGACGATTTCTTTTTCACGGGCGACTTGCGCTTCTCAGGTGACTTCTGTTTAATGCCAAAGAACCTGGCGAATTTCGATTCTCGGTATTGTATGGGAAGCTCCTCATATGTGGCCTTCTTTTGCTCGGCTGCTTTAGTTACCGCAGCTTCTTCTTCGGCTGTCTGCTTTTCCGCATAGAACTTGTCACGTTTCTTCTGCAGGAAGTTGGTGGCTTCGTTGCGCCACTCAGACTTCAGATATTCCATTGTTTTCTCCAAATCACTGAACGAGTCAGACTCCCGCGACACAATTGACTCTTTCGATTTATTCAAGTTGCTCATTGTGGACTCCATGCGCCGCAATTTGAAAGCTTGCTCATCCGATTTCGTTGAACTCATAGAACTCATGGATTCGAAACGCTGCAGTATGCCTTTGACACCACCACCGCTCGGGTGGTCCCCATCTTCTTTTGCTTGGGTATCTGTTGCGAGGGCCAATTTCTTAGATGTACGCTCAAATTCACCCTCGCCGAGAGACTTGGCTTTCAACAGTTTCTTTCGATTCTCGTTCGATGGTTTGCGATCCTCGATACCCAAATCCACGCCCGTTTCTTCGAAAATACGCTCGATTTTGTCGGAAATGTCTTCACTTGGAGACTTTTCCTCTTTGAAGAGATTCTGGTATTCCAAGCTGGGCGAACGCATCGCCTGGTCGTCTGCAGCATGGAGTATTTCGTCAAGTATGGGATCAGATTCATCGCGTGTCACAATCGACTTGTTGTTATTGGCACTTGCAGCGAGTGCTGAGGCTTTTTTAGCTTTGGTGCCCTTCGGCACTATTTTCTTAACAATTTTCACGTTGCCCTTCTTGGAAGTGATAGCCGTGGCCGTGGACGTTGTTGTTGTTGTTGTTGTTGCCACCTTGCCTACATCAACTGGAGACTTCTTTTTGTTCATGTCCACAGCGCCGTCCAGTTGATGATCGCGCAAACTGAATGCGGCACTGCCCAAGGAATTCTGTCTTTTTGGAGCGACTTTCTTGGCACTGGCCGAGGAGGTAGCAGCATTCTTTGTACCAGCACTGCTCGTTTCCGTCTTAGGCTGGGCAATAGTCTTCTCGGTTTGTGATTTCTTCAGTTGGTCAGCCACTGTGACTACACTGCGTCTCTGTGGGACGGGACTAGTGGGGAAGTACTTTGTGAGATCAACATCTTTGAGAGTTTTTTGATTCTTATTCACGGCTCCGGATGCAGTTTTCTCCTGTTTCTGATTGGGAAAATACTTCGAGAGGTCCACTGAGGGAGCAGCCTGCGAACTTATAGTGGGCATAACCAATTGCGACTTAATGCAGTCCATGGTGCCCGCAAAGTTTCTAGCTTCGATTTCTTTCAGTTTGGCATTCATGCGCTTATCCGGTTTGGGCGAAAACTTGCTTTCTGCATCGTATAACATTTTGCCAATGTCCGACTTGGACGAATCGCTTGTCTGGGATTCGGGGAGCTCTTGTATTTGAGCATTGGAAATTTCCATTTTCTTGACGATATCGAGAATATTTTCGATTTGCATCTTACTCTCTTTGCCAAGGGCTTCCTTTGATATAATTTTCTCAGATTTCTTCAAACTGTTGGAGCGACTAACATTGCCGCTACCCTTGGGCGTCACTTTGGGACTGGATGTGGCATTGCTTTTGAAACTATTCGAACGACTGGAAGTAGCGCTCTGTTTCCTTTCCACGTGGGGACTTAACTTATTGGGCTGTTTTGTACTATTGTTGCGACTGAGATTTGTAGCTTTCTTGGCCAAGTTTGGACTGTTCGGAGTCAACTCCTTTACTATAGCTTTTTCGATCGAACCAGCATCCATTAGTTCGGCATTCACCAATATCGTATTTGAGGCTATTTCTGTAATGTCACCATTCTCTTTCGGAGACTCTGCTACCTCAATTGGCATCGGTGCACTCACAGTTTTAAGTTCTTCCCCCAAGTCTTTTAGTTTTTCCAGTTTTTCTTCAAATTTAGATTTGGGTGCTATGGCATTCAGATTTCCCGAATTGTTGTCGGCCAACCATTTTTCCTTGAGTGTCAACTTCTTTAGTATATCGCTCCTGACTAAGTGCTCCTTAGCCAAACTTTCGAGATCTTTGTTCATTTTCACCACATTGTTGAGGCGATAGAGTTTCTCACTGATGGCATCTATTTCGGCACTGAACTTGCGATCCGAATTCTGCTCGAGTTTTTCGATGTCCGTTTTTGTTGGTGGCGCAGCCGCCGCCTTTGTGGACACTTCTTGAGCACTATTGACTGATAAGGCAGCCGACATATAGGATTTGTCGGAGTTATATGATTTCTCAGAGTTTTTATCGTTATCCTGTTTGAGACTTTGATTTGATAGGAAAAGCACATTTTCTTTACTCGGTTCGTTTAAGGGGACCGCTTCGATATTTTCTTTATTTTCCGTAATTAATAATTTAGACTAAAAATCATACGAAATTTAAATGAATTTATAATGAAACCAACACCATGAATTTTTATTGCAATGAGGGTAAATATTTGTGTGTATACGGTGGGAGAAAAATATAAAATATAAAAAAAATAAGTATATTTCGAAATTAGTTTGATAATTGCAGTTGTAGATAATCCTTTTAAAAAAAAGCTTACCTCGGTTTCGGTGTCAGTGGGCAAATTGGCGGGCAGTGGTAGAAGACGCACCTCTTCGCGACGCATCTCGCGAGCCTTTGCAAATTCTTCACCCTCAGTGTCGTCTTTGCCGTCATCTGCGACAACACAAAGCACAAAACAGAAATTCGAATTGATATTAGTTTGTAAATAAATTGTTCAGAATAGCTCACTAACCCGCTATGCCCTCACTCGAATCGTAGAAATCATCGGAGTCATCACTATCGGAATAGTTTTGCTTACCAATCCAGTCCGTAGCCAGTTGCAATGTTTGTGCGCCCAATGGGGAATCATTCGCTTCTTCGAACATATCCGAATCGGAGTCCGAATCGGATTCATCCGAACTCGACAAATCCGATTCGGAATCATTATTCGATTCGGGCAGGAAATTCCGACCAGACCACTCATGCTCATCGATAATGTGCTCTTCCGAAGGTTCGCCATCCGACATGGCGTCGGTATTCTCAAACTCGATGCGTTCCGGGGTTTGGCCACGGTCGAGCAAATCGAATTGGGCCACATTATCGGCATGACCGCGCAGCTTATCGGGTGTCTTAGGATCGTCGACTGTGGCACTGACGGGCACGACTGCAGCCGCAGCCGCCTGTTGCTGTTGTGTTGGTTTCTGTATTGAGAAAATTTTAGTTTTATTGAAATTTTGTTTTAATACAAATATTCTCTTCTATTAGACTTACCCTTTGACCAGGCTTACGCACCACGGGTCGTATAGCCTTTGCGGGCAGTCTAAAGTGTTGCGTGCAATAGAATCGGCCGTTCGGATCGTCGCGATCGAAGGCGTAGCCACCCAGACGTAAGTTCGTGTGACAATGGTGACACTTGAGACACGAGCGATGCAGTATGAGGCCTTCGGTGTTGATCTTCTCCATGAGATAAACGGTCTGCTTGCAGAAGTGACATTTCTCAGAGGCCGCTTGCTTTTTGAAGGCCAGGGCCACTTTGGAACTCTGTTTTTTCGAGGTAATCAAATTTTATTTAGATGTTAGTACAAACTTGAATAGATTCGGTACAATTATACAGTTTTTGTCATTGGAACGCACATGAAATATGTTTTTGTGTTCAAATGTTTAAGTGTGTGGACACGTGCATTTGTACAATAATTGTGAAATGTATGTGTGTATGTGTGTGTGCAAGTGTGAATGTACTTAAAAATTGTGCAACTTTTTACAAATTTCTCTGTTCGTTTCAACACCAACGCACTAAATCGCTGCAGATGCTATACATTTCTAAATTTGCCTTCGATACGCATGGAGGGCAGATAAGCAAACTTAATAGGTTCTTTGCAATTCGTTTCTCATTTGAAACAGCAAATTTACAACAAAAAGCCAATTTACTAACACTAATCCCAACCCAATATAAAACAGGACAAATAAAACCTTTAATAAATAAACATTAAAATAAAATAATAAAAATACCCAGTACAGACAATTAAACAACAAAAAAAAAACAGAAAACCAAAAGCAACAAAAACGAAAGCTCTAAGCAAATTACTCACAGATTTTGGCACTACAGTGGTGGGGGGATTCTTTTCCTCGGACGTGTCGTCTTTCTTAACAAACTGTCCCGCAATGGAGGCAACTTTATTGCGACCCCGCTCGCCCACCTCCAGCACCGAACCCTCCTTCAGCTGCTTGTCCAAATTCCTTAAGGTCTGATCGATTTCTTTGAATTTCTCTTCGCCCGAATCCTGACGCGTCGGCTTGGACATTTTGTGCTGACGAGCGGCGAATTGCTCTTTGCTCCATTTGGGCACCTTTTCACGACCTTTCGGGCCGTGTATTTCGGTCTTCTTCGATTGCTCGATTTTCTTTTCGATTTCACGGACATTCCAATCGCTGCTATCGATCTTGCCAATGGCCCGCATCAGGTCCTTGGGTTTCTTGTCCGTGCCGTAGGTGTTGCGCGAGGAAATGCGCTGCTCCATCGACTTGATGCGATCGCTGAATTGCTCATCGGTGTTGCGTGGCAGGGCGGAGGGTATGTCGCTGCGATCTCGATCCTGGCGAGGGTCAGTTCAATAATTTTTTCAGAGAGGGTTGGGGTAGGCGGTATTGAGTTTTCATTTTATTTTTGAGGGATTATTGGGACATTTTTGGAAAAAGGGGGAAAGAAAAAATTGTTTAAAAAATTTAGTGAGAAATTAAAATGTTTGTAAGAATTTTTTTGGAGTTTTAACAAAATTAACAAAACAAAAAGACCTAAAGGGTTAATCTAGCCTAGTTAGAGTGGTTAAATTACAAGAACATAAGAATTCAACAATAACTTTCTGGAATTGGTTTTCATTTCGGAAAACAGAAAACAGATTGTATTTGCTAGTTGCTTTGCAAAAGTGTGAAACCTTTGCATTTCCCTTTCGGTGCAGCTCAAATTAGATATTAATTTGTATTAATATGTTTTTAGACAGTAAGGCAATTGTAACGCGTAATTATTTCTGTTAACATTTTAGTTGATATTATTGACAACAAACAGTCAGAGAGCAGAGAGCATATTTATAGGCGCATTAGGGTGTTTGGTTATGTGAGAATCAACGCAGCAGTCAAACAAGAAAAACGTTTAGACAACAATTTTGGAACAGGTTCGTTCGGCTCGAGCAAGCCAAACCAAAACAACAAACGCTTACGGGATACAGCAGTTTGCGTTCCAAGTCCTTAACGCGATCATTGAATATGGGCGCCTGCTGGCGATAGAGGAAAATGGAGTAATCCTCAAACGGCGATGCATCATCACTCTCACGCAGCAAGTTATTCGCTTGCAGCATGTGCAGGCTTTTGTAGAAGTTCTGCGTTTGCTGGTAGCGCTGCTGGCGACGCTTGCTCACACGATCCACACGGTTCTCTTCGATTTCTTGTAGGCGCTTCTGACGTTCTTCCTAGGGTTTCGTAAGGCCGTTGATGGTTGTACATTGCAGATTGTGGTTTGGTGGGGGGTGGTAAAGTGTATCGTGTGGTATGGAAGTGGTTTGGAATTTTAAATGTTTTTATTTGAAATTAAGTTGACTTATTCAAAATTAACGCTAAACGATTTCAACTAAACTACTAAGTTAGACCGATAGATATGGTTAGTAAGATTTGTATGGACGGGACATTAGACACACACATTGTACATGGAAAATACCTTATCAAATGAATTTGTGATGTCATTATTCAAAATGCGTGTATGGAAGAGGTGATGGTGGTGGCTTAGCATGAAATGAGCCTTATGAATTATGCACATTTTTTGATGTTGTTTTGTTTAAAGAAAAATTACAATCAAATGCATGGTAGGAGAAATGCACGAATGAGAGACTTGAAAAGTGATCGTTTGAAGAGTAGCGAGAATTCAAATTTTATTCCATCTCAATTATAGTAAATTCGATTATAAACATTTTGAAAGAAAATTTCAAAACATAATTTTATGAACAAAGTGTATATAAAATAAATTGATTCGACTTCGACATTCCAAATAATGATTTCTTAGATTTTTTGAAAATTTTTTAAATTTTGTTTATCCAAAAAAAAATACAAATTGTTATTAAAGAAAGAAAAAAAAATTATACAAATTCAATTCAAAACAATACGATTTCAAGATAGTAAGCCAAAAAAAAATTATATTCCTTCTGGATTATTGTTAATGAAAAACGATATCCGGAATTCAATTTCAACAATAATTGATCACTTTTCAATTCCTGGAAAAGAGATGAACAAGAGCTTCCGTAATGGTGACGAAAAAACTACTCACAATATTGGCCGCCTTCTCAGCGCTCCTCCGCTTTTTGGCACGACGGGGTGTATCAGTTTGTCCTGAAAATTCATTTTAAAAACATTTTTTTTAAATTTCCATAAAGGAAATAAATTTGGTTTAAACCCACCTTGTTGGCCACTGCCGCTGCCACCAGCTGTACCAGCACCGGCACCACTTACAGCCAACTCGTGCTTTCGCTGACGCTTCAATTTATCCTCGTCCAGCACAGAGCGCCTTTGCACCACCTGCGGCACATCCACCATATCCTGCATGGGTGATTTCGATTTCTGTTTGGTCGAAATTTGCAGCAATTTCGAGAAATCCGGCTGAGCGGTTGTGCGCGTGAAACGGTATTTTTCACGTAATTCGGAGAAGTCCATTTTGGGATGCTTGACGTGTGGTATTTCGCCGCGGAAAACTTCACAGATTTGCTCCAAGTAATTGAGCCACACTTTCGATTCGACGGTGTTCATTTGCATGGAATCCTTGCCGGACATAATGCGAGGTATATGCAGTTCTTTGTCCAATATTTTGAACGCAAGGTCATTGCATTCGATTGGACTCAAGTCTTTGATTGCGTTGATGTCGACTAGATCGGGGCGATAGCTGTGTGGAGCAAGAGAGAGATACGTATTGTATAATGTACAACTGGAAGAAGTGAAATGCATGACCTACCGATTGATTAAAGCGCAAAGTACTTTTCCGTTTGTGAACACGTCGGAAACCTCTTTCAGATTCTTCGTAAACTCATACGAATGCAATTGGGCGCAAATCCAACGCAGCAGCACTGTGCTGAGAGGCATGGAATCTGCGAGGAAATATACAAATTTGAATTCGTTTTCGAAGGCTTTGCTTACCCATGACATTGAATTGAACTCACCACCACTGCGACGCTTTCTGCGCACCGGCGTGTCTGCCTGCGTGGCCTGCAATGCATTAGTGTCCATAAATGTTTGCTCGAATATGGCCTTGTCATCCGAATCGATGAGATGTTTCACTTGCCACGCATTCACCGAGCTGCGATTCAGATTTGGATAGCGTGTGGCCGGATCCACGGTATACGAGCCGATGTCGCGTTGCAGATTCTCTGGAGTGGTTTGATTTAAAAGTCTGCACAAAAGACGTCATTGGTTAAAAATAAGTTTTTTTTTTTAATTTTGTCATGGCCACTCACCGATAAATACTTTCGCGCTGTGCCAGCACACCCAGTGTACTATTGCGCGTATTCGTCCACAGCTTAATCGCATAGGCCGCATCCATGCTGGAGAGAAAGCCTCGCGCACACCCCGAGCCAGTGGGCCAAAATGGTTCCAGCAAACTGTCACCCACCAGGCACTGCAGCAGACGGAAACCTTTGCGCATGATGACGCGACACGATGTCTCCGCCGCAAACATGGACGTAAAATCGAACATGGCCACGTCCGGCTTGCCGTAGTGATTCACAGCGAATTCTAAATTTGGCATTTGATACTTGGTCGAGAATTCGGCCGCCTCGCGCGCATAGTCGAGCAGCTTTTCAGTATTTACATTGGCAGGTGCAAGCAGCTCAGCTGGATCGGCGAAGTCCTGCATGATGACGCCCTTGTCGATGAGACTGTGCTTCTTCGCCGTCATCACGAAGTAGTGCGTCTCGTCCTTGTAGTAAACTATATTTTCTAAATCTATGCCAGTCGTGTGATAGAGCTCCTTAAAAAACGATTGATTAAAGATGAACGCCACGCCGCTGATCTCCTCCGCCTTGGCCTCGGCCTCCGTCTTCTTATTGATGAAGTTCGCCGTGATGGCAATGGCTAATTTACCGCGGAACTCCTTCCGCTTGAAGCCCTCCAATGTGTTTCGCTTGCCGTCCGCTCCGATTAAAACATCGAATTCATAGTGCGAAACCACATGATCGGCTGGCAACACCGAGGCACGCCAGCCACAGCCATCGCCGCTTGGCTCGATCGAGCTCTCGAAGGACACACCCTCGTGCACCTCGACGCCCAGCAGTAGGGCCACCTTCAACAGTATACACTGCAGCTGTCGTATCGAAATGTGATCGATGGAGCCGGCACAGAATTTCCCGTAGAATTTCTTGGCGCCCAAATTGCGCAGATCGGTAATGACGAAGGGCCACAAATGCAGCACATTGTTGCGCGAGATGCGATCGCGTTTCTCCACAACTACAACTTTAGCGCCCAGCAGTTGGGCCTCAATGGCGGTACGCAGGCCACAAGGACCCGCTCCAATGACTAGCACTCGTGTGCCCGTGCACGCCGCACCCTTGGCATAGGCACGGTGAGCGGCGCGTGCGTCCAATTTCTTCCACAGCGCCTGGCCCTTCCACGATCGTATTTTCGCCTTCAACTTGGGATAGAATTCGTTGAGGGGTGCCGGCCGCAGGCCCACCAAGTCGCACATGTTGCGGTGCAGACCGAGCACTTGCCGCATTGTGGTGGCCACGCAGAAAAGATCGAACATCTCGGCAGCAGCGGCGGCAGCCTCATTGTCGGCAATTTGTTGTTGTTGCGCCAACAACTGTTGCTGCTGTTGCAGCTTCTGCTGTTGGCGTTGGTGTGCGGCTCGACTCATGCTGCAAACAGAGGAAGAGCAAATGTTTATTAAATTACCAATTTTAATGAATGCCTGTTGGTTGGGTAACACCCTCAAATGGTTGTCGTAAGCCCATTCAATCGCTTCCCTTTGTTAGGCCGTTTTTGGTACGAAGCACTCTATGAAATCACCCGCAACACACTATCAATGCTAATGAGTTCCTAGTGAGCAATTAGTATGCTAAGAAATTGCTTGGAATTCGCGATGCTAAGTACGATATGCAATGCAATTCTTCCGCATAATAAAGCCATTCCCTTAATAATATAATTCAACATGAATAGTCATTGAAAGGCATTTAAATGCCATATGAAGGCAGTACCTATCAGTTAAATGAGGAGGAGAGTTTTTCTTTCAGTATTCCGATTAAAGAAATATATTCCCGACTGTCCTCAGTTCAATTGCTCAGGTTATAGAAAATTATGAAAAACGTAATTAATTGTACATTTCACTTAATGGCGAACGTACATCGCATGGCTCGCCAAGATTTATTCGCAAAAGTGTCAAATCAATTTTAATTAATTCGCCGAGAATAAAACACACAAATTCCACTGAATCAACAATAAAGCAAGCAAGATTGCGGTACATTGACGTGAAATGGAAAAATAACTTTCCAGGGAAATGTAAAATGTTGACCTGTCTACAAGTTGAGGCCATACCTAAAATCATTTAATTATATTGAAAGTGCAAAAGCATTTAATGCGAAACTGAGTCATCGGTCATCAATTTTGCGTAGACTGAATGAAGTTCAAAGTGTGGCTACACAAGGAAAGGACAAAGACTCCAACAAAACACGCAAACAACAAAAGAAAAAAAAACAAGAAACATTTATCAAATTTGCATTCACTGTCACTTAGGACACATACAGACATACCCTCACTCAACACCCAAGCACTTGAATATTCAAAATAAAAAGAAAAGTTCATCCAGACTTGCAAAAAAAAAAAAGCGAAAAATCTATCAAATGAAAGGAATACTTTTGCGTGCCATTTACTACAATTCCCTGTTAGCAGATTATCATATTTTGCTCTTTGTAGTTGTTGTTATTGCAACTGAATCACATCGACAATGCGGCCGATGACGACGACTCTATTAATGTCAGTCTTCGAAATTCGAACAAGGGATTCTTCAAGTGGGGGCGGACGAAACGAAAACGCGCCACACAATCTCTGCGCATCTGGCGGAGAACGTACTCGGTATATTCGAGTGTGGGCTAGTTCAACCACATGCACACCCGCCAACGCTGCCAACTGGATTTTGAACTTCTTTGTTTGAATTGGATTTTTGCCGTATTATTTTATTTTGTTTGCGAAGTTTTCGTTTTTGTTTCCAAAACTCGCTCAAGTGAAATGCTCATAAATTTCCAACAAAGGATATGGAGAACAGAGGAGAAACGAATCGTTGCTTACAAAGGAGTCAAAGTGCAGTCATTGCCATTTCAAAAAAATAATGAAGTGAAATATAATCGCATTGTCGGCAGCACGAAGAATGAACTCATATCACACATTGCATGCTTTTTTTATTTTCTATAAATAGTTTTTGAGCTCAGTTTTGCCATTATTGTACCTGAGAAAAATACTTTTGCGAATATAAAATTAAAAATATAGGACTCTAGTAAGTGACCCGGGTTTTCTTCGACCTCATTGCGGAATTTGCACGAGTCGTCGTTTAAAATGCCCAGCTTCGTGAGATGCCCCTTAGTCTGCAGTGACCAAAGAGGAACCCCGTTATAATTCGAAGCCGGTTCTTACTCAGCCCGTTACAAGCTTCAAACCGCCTTTTGTTGTACTTGCCAAGATCGATACAATAGTTCGATCTGTCCAACCTTACTCCCGGATAGTGTACTTTATTAGTCCTGGCTAGCCGGTTTAGTTTTTCAAGACAGTCCCCCACTAAGTGTGCGTTTGTAGGCGTCTTGAATAAGTGCTTGTGCGTAGTTTGAATAAGGTTTGTTGAGTCAGCTGATTTCTACTACAAGTTTTTACATGTTGATTAGTTGGGCCCTTAGAGTCTTCGTTAAAGCATTTCCAGAAGCTTCATAACTTAAGGGGAAGAGGGAGAGGGGAATTGACAGTCTCCGTGTGTCAACTGCCACCTTAACCTAACAAAAACCAAACCAACGAACTTTCTCAAAAACTTGCTAATCTGCGATCTAAAATATACCAAATTACGGATATCCTTTTCGTGTGTAAGTAAAGTGCAAACATATAAAAATAGTTTGACAAATTCTTGGAAATGTTCCACAATATCCGGTACAACTTGAGAAAAAAACTTTTACTGTCTTTAGCGAGTATTGTAGTACACACAACTTTTACCCCACATTTTATGTTCTGAATTAACATTTATACCCAATTCCATTTCACTCACGATTTTACGACCAGAAATAAGACTTGATGGCGCCGAATTCTAAAACAGAAATTCAATTTCAAGTTACGCACCCGAGAGCGAATAAAAATAATTTCTATAGAAATCGATTAAATTTTTTTGTCTGTGTACCCACATAGCGTGCGGGCAACAGCAAACGAAAAAAGACGCCCGGCATGTCTGACGCCAAAAAGTGTCACACACAATGTGGACAACATTATGTCATATCCCCCAAAATAACAGCAACCACAACAATTACAACTACAAGAAAGCACCACTACCCACAACAGAAATTTTGACAACTTCTCTATTGATTTTCTCCGAAATGTGCGCGCGAGCAAAGCGTTAACAAGGACTTAAGGTCTTTCCACCCACTTGCCCCACGAAAGTGGTGAGCAAATGTGTGCAGATAATATTTTGTGTGTTGAGGCAGAGCCTGCAAATAGAAGCAAACAAATTTAAATACATGGTACGTGAAGCGTGAAGTAACAAAGGATTTCCCTTATTTTGTGGGTGGCTGAACGATGAATCACCAAAGTAAATACATTGGAGCGGAGTGTGTTTTCGGTTTCCTCCTTTTTAATTTAAAAGGCGTCTACACATATGACGGTTTATAAATTAAGAATAATATACGTTTTATTAATATGCTCTTTGTTGGGGTCCTTTAAGACCTTATTATGGTGTGTTTACATGCAATATAGCCTGGCGTGTTTACACGACACCACGCCAGCACATGCCAAATGTAATCGCTAAATATTGTGTGTGGATAAAGTAACTTGGCGAATTTATGAATAATTTTAAAATAAGGTGGCAACTAAGGGACCAGTAAATTGAATCCACAACTATGTCACAATAGCACCATTAATTCCTATATAGTTTTTCGACTTGCCTCTGTGGTCTGGATGCAGAATTATTTCCTCGGTTCGACGACATTTATTAATTCAACAAAAATGTGCTTTGTACGGGGGACTTTCGTTATTTTTAAGAACTTTGCCATTACGTACGTATTTATTTTGGCAATTGATCAAGAATTATGGTATTTTGGATGTGGTTCTTGTTGTATTTGTTGTTAGCGCGCAACACAAATGTGCACTCATTCATAAACAAATTCGGATAAAAATAAATAAATATTGGCGCAATCCAACAGCGTATTGAATATTTGAGCTCTCACTTTTAACGTTCACCTGACGGCGTTGGACATGAGTAATTTTTGCGCAAATGTCGTTGTGATCGTTTTTATTCTATGACTGTTGTTGTTGTGTTTGGGCTTATTAATTTTTTTGAAAGAATTTTCACAAAAATAATTTGACATTTTTTTGCGCAAAGTTTTGCCATTATTCACAGGGCAAAGACAATAATTAATCTACGTCGTACACTGTAAGCGACGAAAATCAAAAACAAATTCATGCCGCATATTAATTATTGCAAACATTTGAAAATAAGTAGTTACTGAACAGTTAAGTAAAATATTAAAAAGCAAAAATCGAAAGTAAACAACGGAGAATGGCATGCCAAAGCAATCAATACATGTTATCAGGGAACTAAAGACGAAAGCCTTTCCAATATGGCTTATCTCGTACGCAGAAGGCGCGTACTTTATTTCGCAAACAGAAGTACTATGACTATAAGTAGAGGCGAAGCAATTAAATTGATACCTTATCTCACAGCAATTAGTTGAGGATGAATGGCAATCACAGGGTTATTACGAGAATTTGTTGTGTTTAACAAGCGCTTATCGTTGGTATTGAAAAATTATTCGCAAACAAATATAAACCAATGCAGTCGAAAGATGACAAAGTTGTACCAACTAACTACGTTTCAGTGCGATTGGCCTGGGAGGCAATGTTCTTGATTACTTTTTAAGTAAAATATGCTCAACTATAACTATAACAACAACGTTCGTTTTTTCTTTGACATCTGTCAAAATAATGTCCCCACATATCAAAACTAGAGAGTGAACTATCTTCGGTAATGACGAAGCTAAAAATAACCCCACATCCCATTTATTAGACATAATTTGTTCTCAGGACTCCATCTCCATTTCACATCATACCCAAAATCCGTTTCAAAAGATTTTCAATCAAATCCACAAATCTCAACACCCCATTTTGGGTCATTTATATGTGATTTCGAAACAGCGGACCATGTTCAGAAAATCATTTTAAAAATGTCCAGTTGAATCCGATGCTGATCAAGACAGCCATACCGACCAGGGCTCCTTATGGGCGCTACAAACGTTATGTCAAAGTTAATATACCTTGTACAGTACAGTACAGTGTGTAAAAATTGCGACGGACGGCAGGGCAGGCAGGCATTTGAGTTCAGAGCACTTGTTGACTTGTGACTTATATTCATGTCACTTGGACACGATGTGACAATTTAACATAATAAAATGTCGCTATGAAAATTATTTCCTGGGTAAAATATGGCACACAAATAAGTTTGCATGCAAACACGCATAGAGAAAGTGATATGACATGTTCAATGAAAAAAGGGACAAATTATTGAAATATGTTGGAACAGGAAATTGTATGACATCAGAAATGGGCTTGGGTATTTAAATAAATGTTTGCAAAAAAACCATGTAGGATGAAAATGGTTGAAAGTAAAATTATTATGGAATTTTAATATTTGCATGTAAAAAATTAAATAAAAAAAGGTTTCAGTAAAGTTTTTTTCTCTGAAGTTTGTAAAAATATTTACTAATTTTTCATACCAATTTTATTTTGTTTGCACAACATCACTCAGAGCGTGGATTCCGCTCTCAAACTCATAAATTTAAATACGTAAATGCCATTTTGGTCAAGCAAAAAAAATGAGTGTATGTTTACCTTAAACGAGTGCATTGAAACCATGTTGAAAAGTACACAAAACAAAAACCAAAACAAAGACAAAGATAAACAAAATGGGGGTTAAAACGAAAAGGCAAACAACTTAAAAAATTAAAATTCTAACACGATGTTAAATAAATTTGGCAAGAATTTGAATTTGAAACAAAAACAATTTAAAGAATTGTTTCAAAACTTTTGACACACTTGAAACTATTTCGAAACAAATTGAACGCAGACAGTACTAACCCAAACGATCATAATTCAAATCAGCCCCAAGATTGCCGACAGCTGATTGATATGCTAGCGAATGATGCTTCTAATTTTGGCATTAGCTCTCTTACAGGCGGGAACAGGGTGTGCACTAATTTAAAATGATTTAAAATCAGACAAACTGATTTATATCGAAAATTCTGTGCCAGCAGACCAGCCCACCAGCCCAGTGATGAAATGCGGAAAAGGCAACGAATGCCGGCGCGACAGGCCTTTACTAAATACTTTTTGGGACATTTATTGCCGCAAACGAACCAAGCGACAAAAGAAAAGAAGACCCTGAGGCAATCTTTATGGCAATTTAATGAATTAAAAGGTCGCAATTTATAAATTTTTAAAAATAATTCAAAACGTGTTAAAGTAGTTTGAGTTCATTGTTTTGGTTGACACTTTCATGACAGCTTCTTTTGTTTTGTGTGAAGAATTGCCCAAAAATTGGAAAAGGGCCAAATGGATAAACAAAAAAAATTTCCTTTAAATGAAAAGAGACAAAATTATTGGAATCAGATTTTAACGAAATTTCCGTTGTGAAAATGTTCAAATTTCCCATTTCAATCATAGAATTTTAAATAGTTGATGAATAAACAAAATCAATTTTAGAAACAACTGATTCATCGCTTCAAATACAAAAAAAATTCGTTTTGTTGCTCGTTTTTTGTTCGATTTTATGGCACTTCTATGAATTGACTGCCTTTCCCAATACACGACTCCGCTCCAACCAATTCAATTTCAATAGAATTAAATCGAAATGCTGCCGCAAACCAATCGATGGACAGACAGAGGGACAATTCAATTGATGGGCAAATCAATTTTCTAAGGCAGGCAGCAGCGCAAAATACTGAAGATTAAATGCAAATTTCTGTGTGAGGGCAACGAAGCACAGGCACAGATTGTGAAACGTTAATAGTGTGCCACAGCAAAAAGCGGCACTGGCAGCACTTTAATTCAATTCAACTCCAAAATGCAGCAACATTCAGTTAGGCTCAATTCAATTTAAAATGAAAAAAAAGGCAGCAACAACGTGTAATTTCAAAAGGAAGGCAAATTTAAACAAAATCAATGTTATGGAAATGGGATGCAAATGCTATTAAGTTGCTTAGTCAAAATGTAAGGCGGGAGAGCAAGCTCAAAAGTGACATAACTTATTGCAGTGCAGCGAGCGCGCCAACAACAACAACGACGACGACGACAACCGCAACAGCAGCAAATGCCACGCCAAAGAATCTGTGCGGCGGCGACAACCTAACGAATTTCGTTTATTTATTCTTAGAATGTGAAATTGGGTCAAAATACGAAACAAAAAAGAAAAACGTTGTGGCGCTTTAAACGTCGAGATGAAAACTATGTGAAAATTCCGCCAAAGTACGAGTACATTTGTGTGCAAAGAGAAGGGATCATTTATCAGTTGACAAGAAGAAGGCATTACATTAATTAAATAACAAAAAATTGATAACCACAAAGACTTCATTTGTAAAATTGACTGTGTACAAAAGAAACCATTTGGAGATTTTAAATCTATTATTTACTCAAATATTTTACGATTTCTGATACTCAATAGTTAGAAATCTGTAGTATCCAATCATCTCGTAAATGATGTTTTGAACACTACTGTACTGTGTATCAAAGACAAGTGAAATGCAAAACCGAAATGCTTTGTTAATTCGAAAATAGAATTTTAACCAAATGCTTCCTGCGAACATATCAAATCAAAATTATGCCAACAAAGAATTTAAATTTAAACTCTGCACAAACCCAACGACGTTTGAGATGAGCGTTTCAAAGAACATGCCAATGTGCCGCTTCCGCCAATGATAGCAAATTTTCAACAAACAAATACTTGAACTATATACAAACTATGCATACGTACAACAGATCATCAGGCAACTTTGCCACCACCAACACGTGCCAAAACAAGGACATTTGTCCTGTTCATAACACAGCGGATGGTGGCTTTTGACGTTGATGTGCGCTGCGCGTAGGTTAAATACGCGCACTCGAATGTATTCCAACAATTTAATTTTGCTGATGATGTCGAGTTCTCAATCCTTGAATCCTGGTAAAATGCTGACATCATTTGCCACACATTTATGAACGTATAGACACACAGTCCATAATATATAAATGTTGGTACATGTATAAATATGTATGAATATTAGACCAGCCATCATTTTTAGATTTATGTTTCGCTCGTTCCCGTAAAATAGGCTTTTGGGTGAAAAAAGATTGCTGCAAAGTTTTATCGATATCGAAAATGTGGAAACCACGGCAACCTCGGCGGAAAGAAAAACAATTTGATCTCAGGACCCCAATTTTTACCCATTTTTTAAATTGTTTTTTAACATTCTCAATCGACCTCACAAACCACATTTGTTCTCCGGACCCTATTTTAACCCAATTGTACGTTGGGACCTAACTCCGAGTCCAAACATTTTTTTATAAAATGTTTCCACTTTTGTAATTTTGTATGGCAGTTCACCATAGTTTTTACCCGATCTTCCCGATTATAGAACTTCATCTTAGTTTGTATACAAAAACTTGTACAGACATGGATCAATCGTTTCAGATTCCAATGCTGATCAGGAATATACTTTTCATGCAACAATCCTTTGTTGACCCACTAACTAGCAAAGTGGGAAAGAAAAGTTTGAAAATTGCCTTTACAAACTTGGGCCAGGTTAATGCAAAGTTAGAAGTATTTTTTATTATTGTTGTTGGTTCAGCATAAGAACCTTTAAGTATTGTTTGTTTTTTGTTCGCATATTTAGTCTCAAGTGTTAATATACAGTGTGGGGTGCTCTTGTTGTTGTTGTCTTGTTCTTATTGTTGGTGGAGGCCTCTATTGTATGCAATTATTATGCAGATAAAAAGGGTGCAGCGCCTTCATAAAACCAAACAACTAACCAAACAAACAAACAAACAATTTAAAAAATTTGCAATTTGTTTCAAATGTGGAACAATGTGCTCTAAAGAGCGAACGAATTACATATACTTTTTCCTTTTTGGTATTTTGGGTCATAAATTTTCATACAATTTCTGTCTTATGTTAAAATTGCACGGATTTAAAATGATAAAAAAAATTATGCAATTCGTGTGTGTGCCGCTTACATGGTTCAGTCGATTTCCTGGTGATGATAATGATGGTAAATCATATATGCGAAGTTATCTGAAAGGAAAAGAGAAGAAATTTCAATTAAAGAAGGATTGAAAATACGCATATGAAAATAAAGATGGCGGCAAATTTTAACTTTTTTCCTCGATTCTCAATACGGTGCAGATAACTTAATTTCGAACTTGATTTCCTATTCCGTAGTTAATCTCAGACACTTCGGGAGTCACCTTTAGAACAATTTCTAAAATGTATCGGCGACAGTATTAGTGCACCACATTCTGGTTACCGGACACCCAATGAGAAAAACAAACAGTAAAATTTTCAGAAAAAAATATTGATTTTTCAGTGTCTGTTGAGTTCCAAAGTTTTAAAAAATTTATTTATTAAAATCCTTTTTAGAATTATGTAGAGAAAACAATTTTATTTCAAGCGGTTGCTCAAACTAAAGTGCTACGACTATTACAAGCTAAATGCATTCTGAAAAAGTTGATTGTTTTTTTTTTGCAGAAACCCCTTTTTGATGGCTCAAAATCCATTTTTAGTTGATGTCACTCATTTTGTTGTACAGTTGTACACACAAATTTATGCTTTTTTTTGTCAATATTTTGCTTCTAAGTATAATTTTTTGGTTCATATCGATACCTTAAAGCACAACCATACTATGTCCATTTTTTCAAATCTCTAGAAAATAATAAACAAGTTTTCAAATTGGTATGTTTTGTATAGAAATGGGTTTTTATTTCCTCATTTTTTAATTACTTTCACCACAAACCACCACTGCCTATCTGATGCAGCTTCTTCTCAGGAATGCCATAAACTCGATTTTAATTAGAGACCGACCGAAATTCGGTTTCGGTTTTTCGGCTTTTCGGCCAAAAAAAGCTGTTTCGGCCGTGTTTCGGATTCGGCCGAAAAATAAAATATCGCTTTCGGCCAAATTTCGTTCTCTGCCGAAATTCCTATATTTCCGCCGAAAATTTCGGTTTGATAGAAAAAGTAACAAATAAATAACAAAGATTACACTGATTGACAAAACTGAACGTTTTGTGTGTTAAATATACTTTATAGACAAATTCTTATGTATTTTGCCATGCTGGATACGAAAATAATAATAATGAAATTTTTACAGCACCAAAAATGCAACTTTTGTGGCGTTTGCAGAAAAATGGTGCGTGCTGGAAAAATTTAAAGTTTTTTTTCGGATTCAGCGTATCAAAATACATAAGGAACAATCAAGTGGATAAAAGCGGTATCTAACACAAATTTAAGCATTGATCATAGTTTCGAAGAATCAGAAGCGACAAAGAAGACATGTCCTATCGGAGTAGATCTAATACTCTCGCAATGATTTATAAATTTCTATGCCTCTACTACGGTAGCAGATTTTTCTACTTCCCTCAAGGTATTTTCTACTACTATGGTAAGAAATCTACTCCTCAAAATATTATGTGAGTTTCATACAATGCAAAAGTACTATACTTTCTACAAATCTGCTTCCCCGACAGAAATTTCTACTACTCTCGTAGAATTTCTAGTACTCTACGCATAAACCCATATCTATTCCCCTCTCTTGAAATCTACTACCCTGACAGTAATTTCTACTACTCTTGATTTCCACGCATTTGATAGTTTGCTTCTTAATTCATCTAATTCATGATCTGAACTTAAAATGATCGGCCCATATTCATAGTCAAATTAAGCTCCAACTTAACTTTAGTAATCTACTGACAGATAATACACTGAACTGGCAGCTACTAAGCTGGTTCTAAAGTTTAGCAGCTACTAAATTTGACTATGAATATGCGATCGATTTCAGCCTACTGATAATCTTAATTATGTCCCACTTTATTACATTAAATCTCACAATTGTTTCTTTTATTTTTTCTGTTTCGGCTTCGGTTTCGGCCGAAATTAAAAAAATGAATATTCGGCCATTTCGGTTTCGGCCGAAAAAAAAAATTTCGGCCATTTCGGTTTCGGCCGAAATTAAAAAAAGCGATTTCGGTCGGTCTCTAATTTTAATGGAAATGAACATAATATGATTGTGCTTTAAGGTATCGATATGTTTATGAAATTTGTTTACTTTTTTACTCGAAGCAATAGTCGAACTAATACATAGTTAATGACCATAAACTGACGAGACCAAATACAAGGTTTCAAGGTAAATTTAAGCTGTTCTATTGCCAAGTTTCCAAACCCATCAGGGCTTCCTCTCCCTCCCCTATAGCAGTGCATGCACCCATCATAGTTCATTCCCAACACAATCCCATTGTCGTCTAAAAATGTTGCAGAATGTAACAGAAACAAATCAACGCATCATGTGGGCAGTACTTAGGAGATAAGAGTAGAGTACACGTATTTAATTACAAATCAAGTTGATTGAGAACAAAATGAGTTCCAATATCAATTTTCAGCACGTGGGATATGACGAGGAGGCATTTTGAAAAATAAAAACAATTATTTCAACAACAACAATCATATTCAAGTTTCACTTTTAATTAGATGGGCTTTAATTTCGATTTTGCACACAGAAATAAATCGATTTCGATTTAAGCAAAGATGGGTATGAATGTGCAAAGGTCTGACTGCGAAAATGTTGTGCCACACCCCAATGGTTTTAAAGGGCTATAACGCTAGCCATATTGAAGGGATATCGGTGATATTTCGGTATTTGGTGTAGGGTAATGAATGCGTAGAGGGATGACTGTGAACAAATATTTTATTTCAGTTGCTTAAATATTACATAGTATACCATTTATACAGTGAAAATACAAAATTATTACGAGCGAGGCCAATAAAATAGTTTTGTGCACTTGTAAGCACACAATCTTGTGTAATATCGAAATATCGAAAAGACAGAAGTAACCACTGATGAAAACGTATATACTTGATCAATCAAGTACGCACACCAATCTATACATACAGTGTTTAAATTAAAACAAAAAGGAAAAGGAAAAAGTGATCGCGACCCAAATAAATGAAATCACGGTCAGTGAAACTGATTATTATGACGATGATGACCCAAAGAAGCAGCGAGGCGTCAGTATGGCGAACGTTTGCGGAAAAGCAAAACAGATTCGTAAGAATTAAAATCGATTATGTGCAGAGGCAAGTGTGTGTGTGTGTTGAGGAAAAACATCTGGAAACGAAATGTGAAGTATTGAAAAATGAACGCGAGTATATGCAATGCATGTTTATAATTTGGACGACGATAGGAACCAGAAAAAGAATAAAGATTTCAATGTTGGCAATTCAGATAAATATTGGCGTGGTGAAGAAAGTTCAATCAAGATCTTGTCAATAATTTAAGAGGTAAAATTTGGAAGTAATTTCCTTCAGCTGAAAACATTAAAAGCCAATTGCAAATGCTTAAAGTTCAGTAAAGTTACAAGTACCCAAAGCTTGAAGCAAACTCTTCAAAGCACAAAACGTAAAAAAAACCACAACAAAAATGAATAATCGAACTGTGGCAAAAATGATATCCATCGCTGGTGCAGTGCAGTTACCAGAAAAATATGTAAGACGGAAACTGAAAACGGCATAAACCACGGCACATGAAATGCCATTAAAAGGTACGAAAGACCCATTACCAGCGGCTGTGAGCAATGCAATGCAGTACAGCAAAAGTGAATTGTTTTGTAGAAGCAAAATACCTGGGCGAAAAATCACGTGTTTTTCAGCAGCAGCAGCAGCAGCAATTACGGAGGTAAGTAACCAACGTAGATTTTTTGTATTTATTTTACATGTTGCCACTGCCGCTTACCGCTTACCGCGAGTTAGTTAGTTTGTTCGCTCGCTCACTAGCTTGGTTCAATGAATGAATAAATGCCGCCACACGAATTGGTTACAACGCGCTGCTGCCGCTGTTGTTGCTATTGTGGCACTCTCAGATGGGAGTTGTTGCAGTTGCCGTTGCCGTTGCAGTTATTACTATATTCAGACACAAACATCCAAGTCACAACGACAAGTGCAATGTTGCCAACTAACTAGTTTGCAGCCAAATTGCAAGCAAACGGCGAACTGGCAAGCAGTAACTTGCTTGCTCAAAGGGTGACTTGCTGATAAAGCACGTTGCAGCTTAAAGACGGCGCGTCGTGTGGCTAAAGAAAAAAAAGCACCAACTTCACGCTTTCACTTGCTTAGAGGAAAATGTTTGAGGTTAAATTTTCGTCGTTCGTGTAACTTTAATCGTTTTTGAGGTAAACTTTTAAAAATTTCGAATTTAGTACTTTTCGAAGGGTAAAATTGAATTATTAAATTTTGGCTATTTTCTCTCGGCCGGTGATTGAATTGTATAAAGTTCTGATTCACCTTTTACCACAAATTCTCCTAATCAAAGCAATTCATTAATTAGCGCATAAATTCCGTGTCATAATCAAAGGAAAGTGATACAAAACTCAATCTTCAAGCATAATCACTTCGAATAGGCGAAACATGCAAATGAGATGCTAATTCTCGATACGGCCAACAACACTACTACAAAACGTGGAGGAAACAACAATAAAAGAAATTCACAAATAAACAAAACTTCAAAACAAAATATCGAAAATAACCAAAAAGACGTTGATTAATGTTAATGGTATTATTCAATAGGACAACCAAAATAAACAAAATCAAAACGTATACAAAATGATGTAATTATGCATAGCGCATGCATACATGAACACTTGGCGACCATATAGAGAAGAATCGATGAGTATTGTTAAGTGTGAAATCGATTTGCCACCAAGAGGTTCTTGTTAATGAATTGGACTAGAAGAAAATTCCAAACCAACGCTTTGCTTGCCTCTTACGCTTGACAGTTTCAACTTACATGCCCCGCTGCCAAGGCCTACCAAATATATCACAAGTGTTTCCTCAAAGCCAAATTGGGGCATCATTAAAAGCTCAAATCAAACTGAATTAGCAAATCATGTGTTGAATGTGGTCAGCCACTCAGCCACTCACTCACTTGAAAGCCAAACTATGTACTCGTATTTGCTGTTATAGTTGACCCTGATCTTCACAACACGCTTTCGATAGGCTGCGGTCATCGTTTATGGTAGCAACAAGTGTAGCAATGAGTGAGTTTCTATCGTTTCATAGCTTTTCTTTGTGTCAACCTCAGATGTGAGAAAGGGGAGGCGAGATGATTCGTTCTTTTGTTCATTATTAACCAATTTAACCCTCTGAACTTCAACTATCTGCTACTGCTGCAGTTGACCCCCAGCGGTAATTGTTCAGTTAAATGTAATTAGTCTGATACACAGCGCACAGCGTTTAATTGCCATGTTCCATGTCATGCTGCAGTTGCGATTGCGATTGCTAAGCCCATCAAATGATGTGTTTTCTTGTTTGCTTGCATGATTTTCGAACATTCAAGTTGTCCGTAATTGCAGTTTCATTTCGTTTGCTCGCATTTCTTTTTCTTCTACTTGTTCCACCTCCTCTTCTTTTACAATACAAACTGCTGCTGCTGCTACTGCTGCTTTTGCTGCTACAACAACGCACATTCACATTCCTTGTTTGGTGGTGAATCATCATCTGCATCGACTGCATCAGTGGTCTTTTTTCGTCTCGTCTCGTCGACATTGTTTACAATTTTCTCAGGAAATGTTCCGGATTGTTTTCTTTCAAGAGTGAACGGCTTTTTTGTTTTTGTAGTTTATAATTTTTTTTTTTTAATTAAATATTAAACAAAAGCTACACAAAGCTTTGTCATAAATCCACTGCGTATGCTTCGCTGTATGCAATATTTTATTTTTTTTTAATCTTCTATCAAAAAAATGTGAAGGCTAACATTGATGAGATCGGCACGTGTCCCAATGGAATGTAGCCACCATTTGCAATTATTAGAGAAAATAGTTTCAAGGCTTTTGCGATTTAACGAAAATGCAATATGAGTGATTCGGATTGAAAACCCTTTCTATCCACTTTAGAATGTTTTAAGAATAATGAGGAAAAACAAATATTTGAATTTTATGTGGATCTTTAAGTGTTCGAAAGAATTCGTTAGAATATAACATCTTATGTTGTTAACATGTGCATCATATCATTAGCTAAAAACCTTCTTGACAATTTTTTTTTTCAAAATTTAAGCTGTCTCTTTGTTACATGTTATCCTGTGTAATATCGAATGCATTTCCGATAAGTAATTGTAAAATCGAAAAAAAAAAAATAATTGCATTTTTCACTATTTCATTTGATGAATTAAAAGTTACCAAAAAGCAATGCAAATAGTGAAAGTCATTTAATCCAAAAAAAAAAAACTAACAAACGGAAAACACTTTCAATTAAAACCAATCGATATTTTTTTGGAAATTCTCAAATTTCCATTGAAATTATTTGCTATTTGCGTGAACGTAGCCGAAAAACCTCGATAAATGTTGTACATTTCGAAATTGTACATCCCAGCATAGTTATTTACTCTCCTGCTGTGCAGCTGTGAATACATTGGTGATGCGGTTGAGGATAATGGAACGGCTTGGTAAGTGAATGTCTTTGGAATGTATTTCAGCAGACAGCTCAACGCATTTAACTATATTTGGATGTACAGAATTTAAGGCAATTCAGCCTAAAAAAAAATATCCCACACACGCACATTTTTGCATTAAACAAAAATACATACAAAAATTATGTTGATCAATATTTGTGTGCACTGAGAATTGTGTGCACTGCTTGGTTGTACATACTTTGACACGGGCATCGCTTCGAAAAAGTCGTAAATGTTCAGTTCTTAAATATAACTTGAAACAGTGTTATTATTTTGAAAATAGTCTGTTTCTGTCAACTTAGTAGAGTACTAAAGTTAAATTGGAACTTAATTTCACTATGAATATGGACCATTGTACTAAAGGATGGCAAAATATGGCAATCGAATTTGCAAAAACAATCGTGAACTAATCGGTTAGCAAAGCAAAAAATTGAAATTAAAAAATTTATTTATCTATATTTTTGGAAAAAATTTACTGTATTGGTGCATTTTTTAAAAATTCCGCAAAAAAAATCGCTACAAAATTAATGAAGACACTTTTTTAAAAGTCACTCAAGAAAGAATAAGAAATTGTGTAAGGGAAAATCGAAACCTAAAAAAATTTGATATCTCAGAAAGCAGATTTTTGCGACAAAAAATGTTTTTAAAGTTGTGAAAAATAAAAATGGCCCAATGTTCATACTTAATATATACCGTACCGTTAAAACGTACTGTACCTTGAAAGTGAAATTGGATGGAAAAGGGTATAAATGTACCTACTTTAACATCCATGATGTACACCCTCCTGACCCTAACCGCTGCAGCCATTTTGTCGATATTTACGCTATTAACACTTCAACGTTCATCTAACTAAAGTTTACATGGTTTACGGGGGTTTTACAGGTTTAAATGAACCCCATTACTGTATTTGTGAAATGTACCGCCATGAGAATTGTTATAAGTACTTTTGTTTTGGGTTACAGCAATTCATATCTCATATTCGTTTTCTCACCATGAGAAGTTCAATTGATGTCAAAAGGTACATTTTTGAAATGTTCCCAAATGCATTTGCAAGCATTTTTATTGGCATTTGTCTGTTTGTTTTGGTTGTTTTTTGTTGCTGCAATTTTTGCTCTTATTATTGCTTAATTTCCGATGCAGCGCAACAAAATCAAGGCAATAAACTACAAGCAGGTTAACGGCAGACAGACAGACAGACAAAACGATATAAAAAAGACATCAACTCTATGCTCGATTTGGCCAATTGCACACTTGCTTTTTTTGGGAACAACACATGCCACCAAACCGTTCGCACTTCAAATGCTACAAAGTGAGGTGAAAAATTGCAATATTCACGCAGTCCGTTGCAGATCGTCCATTCGTATGCCTGTCTGTCGCCGCGTATGTTGTCTTTCTCACTTGCTACATGCTGTGAAGAAAAACTTGCAATGGAAATTTTATTTTCAGTTGAATACTGTCTTGGCGACTTTTGGTTTTCGCGTCGCGCAGTTGTGCAACTATTTTTACAGCGTCGATATTTTCGAAATAGAAACTCTTTAGGTTGGCCATGAATTTCTTACAAACAACAACAAAAACGCAACAGCAGCAACACATCAGGTGAAAGTATACTTGTGAGCATGAAGTTGCTGAAAAAATAAGCAGCCAGGATTGACAATGTCACAACTATTTACAAGCAGTCAAGGCGTGGTGGAAAGGAGGGTGGTGAACAGGATCTTTTCGATTTTTCATAAAAAAAATCGTTGAATGAGCCAAAAAAAAAAATAGACAAATTGCTCGATGTGAGTTTCTCATTACATTTAATTGCAAATAGAATTAATAAGAATTGAATACGATTCAGTGGAGCTGCTATAAAAGGCATCACCGGAAAATCATTGTATGTATTGGCAAAATAAACGGCCTCACATCACCAAAACTTCAATAGTTTGAATTCCTCGATTAACTATATTCGATAGTGGAATGAACAGAAATGGCCAGGCCAATCATCATTTGTCAATTTTCACTGTAATAGCAACAAAAAAAAAATGAGAAAAAATATCTCAAGGAAATCGTGTGATATTGGACTCTGTTTATTTTCGCTGTTATCGATAATTATCGTTCTGCGTTTGATTGGTAAAGCAAACACAAACCAATTGAAATTGTGCAAAATTAGCAACAGCAGCAGAGTTAGAGCATATGTTTGTGTTGTTTACATAAAGTTATTAATTGAAGTTTGTGTGATAAATAAAACAACAACAACAAATTCGCAAGATAAACATACGGCGCCGTTCTAGATAAGACCAGTTACTTCGCTGGAAATGATGATCGTTTTTTTACTCACAGTTGCACTAAAACGTAAGTGAAATTAAAGGAAAAAGTTCGGCGTTTGCTTTCAGTGGAGGAGAGACATTTGATGGCTTGTTGTTTTAAAATAAAAGTTTGACTTGTTGGAACGGAAATTGAGTAGTTGACAACACTGGCGGTTGAGATCTTTCAGATATGCACGTTTTGATTTGTGACCGATATATGTATGAGGCGTTCAGCGGCCAAGTGGACCAATCCACATCGTGGTGAGTCAGGCCCGTGCGCAGGAATGGGGGGGTTTTATACAAAATTAATTTTTGAAAGTTCAGCTAAATCGGACAAACATATGTATACAACAAAAAAAGTGATGATTTTTCCAATTTTTTTATTGCTCTATTCGATTGAAAATGTCAAGAAATGGATACATATAATGGGACAAAATTGGGTTTTGGATCTTTTTTTTGGTGGATTCGATTGGAAATTTTTAGAAACGGATTTTGGATTTAGCTCCAAAATAACCTATATATTGCACAAAATATTAGTTAGATAGTTCACTCTCTAGATTATTATAATTCATTTAAGTTATACAAGACATCGTTACGCTACTTTTAGACAAATAGTCAAATAATAGAAATTTAATTACATAACACCGCCCCACCAAATTTGAACATTTTGAATTTGAATTTTACAACGCTGAACAAGATGGCGATCTTGGAATTTTTCTATCACGTTTTTGAGAAATGTAGGATCAGGAAGTTAAAAAATGGTCGAATAGGCAAAACCCAATAATTTATCAAAACAAAACGAATGTTTTGAAAACTGTATACGTTTAGTGCTAATACTTTTTGTTTTGAACATATTAACGATTTAGTTTAGAGCCATTCATTTTTTCGGTAAAAATTACCAAACTTTGTATTCAAATATAAAAAACTAGCTCAATTCAACATATTTTTGTTCGAGATATTCATAATACTTAGTAACTAAGAATGTTTTTTCTGGGACTAATTTGATCAAAAACAAAAAAAAAATCACCAAATAATCGGACTTGCGTTGTACAGATAGTGCTTTTAAAATTTTTCATAATGTTTTTTTGGCTATAACAAAAAACTTTCTCATAAAAACTGTATTTTAAGAAATTTTTTCAAAATATTCCAGCTTACAAACAAAAATTTGCTTCGCGACATATTAAAAATTTAATTGGAACCCCTCTTGCGCACGGGCCTGTGGTGAGTATTACTAACATTGGAACTTATGTTTTAAAGAACAGGAGTTCGGCCATTTCGTGATATGACGACGATGTGGATTGGACCACTCCGCTTCCTCATAAGTTCGTAGCTAGCGACTATTTTTAACTGACTGCTACAACAACACCAGTTGTTGTAACTGTTCTTAACAAATAAAATAGTTAAAATTGATTCTGCTAATATCGAAATTTTATCGAAATTACTGTGTATAGATGCAGTGTCTACTTTTTGCTTACAAAAAAACTTAATATATTTTCTAATATTGAGTGCTGTAATAGCTCCTGGCTGATGGCATATGCCATATCCATTCAATATAACTACTTGAATTTGGTCATATTGAACACTGAACATTTGACTGACAGTCAAATAATAAACAAAAATACAAATATACAATAAATACTTTCGCAAAATAAACTGTATAGCGTTCGTGTGTGGCCACTGGCCAGGATGTGGTGCCATTGGCTTGGATTTATGCTTATTCAATTGAATTCACAGCCAAATCTCTCGAATTGCAGTGGTCAAGTGATATTTTGCTGGTATTGGAACAAAATACACTTTGTATATTGTGTGGCCGGAAGGCACACACATGTGAGGCCAATGAATTTAATTTGGAAATAGAAAAAAAACCATTGCTAGCCTGCATTTCATAGTTTTCATCGGAAGTTTGTTACTCTTTGCTGCGAGAGAGTGAGTGCACTTTGCCGATCAGCAAGTGCAAGTGTTTTTCATTTCAATTTGAATTCGGTTGTGTTTTGCCATTTGATGCACATCTGATGGAATTCTTTGTGCTAGCTATTTTTATGCTTTTTTTAAGTGCAATTCGATTGCATTTTGTTTTGTGCAGCTTTTTTTCTTTGGGTGTTTTTCTAATATTTTGCTTCATTCTAAATGGGTTTCACTTAAGTCGCTACCAAAACCGCAGTCATTCCGTTTGCAGTACGGCACTTTGGCGCTAATTGTGTGTGCACACGCGATGCCAACCAAACGAACTGAGGAAAATCAAGCGCGCAAAAATTCTTCTTTAAAAACACAAAAAAGTATTTATAAAAAGAACCAAAACAAAAAAAATTAAAAATAAAAACCTCAACACATTTCACATAAGCCACCACCACACCACAAATGCCGCGGCAGACAGAACGGTAGAAATCGAGTTGAGACGTTCTGAGGGAACATACATTGGCCGGTGGAGGCTGCTACTGATAGTCGAACGAAGCACTGCATGTGGCATGCTTGACCGTCTCACTTATCTTTGCAAAACAAGGAAGTAGTGTCGGCGCGCATCGTTCATCGTTTGCAAATATCTGGCAAATTAGACCATAAATACACAATTGCCATGCAAAAGTTAAGAGATATTAAGCTGAGCAGCTCAGTTCCTTAAGAGCCGTTGCCCGGGCTCTCAGCAATTGCTAAGAATTTTGATTAGAATTCATTAGTGATTGCGGCGGTGTCAGGCATTTGGTGTGCACGCAAGCATGCACTTTTCTCTCGGTTATCTTGCTGAGCAGTAGTACTAAACATTTCATTACACACATTACACACGCTTTACACGGCTTTACTCTATTCATATAGTACAGCAAAGTAGAGGAGAAAGAAAGAAGAAAAAAACAGCCGGTCAACATTTATACGTACTCATAAATTTAATCCGATCAAATTTATTTTTATTTTGTGCGGCCGTGATGACAGCGACATATTTTTCAATAAATAAAACTGTACAGCACATAATTTAATGGTCACTTTGTTATTTGGGTCAGAATTAAGTGAAAAAAGTTACATGGGAATTGGGCAAATGAACATTATCAATGAGCAAACTATGAACTGCTCTAATCCAGAACGAGAAGAACCAGAGGAAAATTATACAAAAGGCAATTTGTTTCATGAGTGTGTAAAATGAATTACACGAAGTGGTGATGAAAGTGGAAGGGCGTGGCATTTGAAATTATAAATTAAATGTTGGGTGAAGCTTTTCAGCATATCGCTCGAGTTGGGAAAGAAACTTTTTTGATTTGATATGCTTTCTTCATATTAAATGTGGAGCAGAGAATTCCGATTTCATATACATAAGGGTGGAGTGATAAAGTCGAAATTCGGCCGATGTTTTTCAACAAATTTGTTTGGTTCAAGAACTATTTCGCCCAAGTGTTGGTTTCAGTCCATAAATAAAATATCGTTTTCGGTACAGAAGAGGCATTTGCCAACAATAAAATGGCAAAGTAATAAATTGAAAAAAAAAATGGTTTCCGTCTGTCTTAATTAGTACACTCAAAGAATTTTTTCGTTCTTAAGAAACGAAAAATTAGACAAACAAACTTCGTTTGTTGTTTCGTTTGCGACCAACGTTTAAGTAAAGAAAAAAAATTTCAGCTCAGCCAGCATTGAAATGCGGGACGTAAGGTTTATAAGTTTTGCACATACACGCTGTGCCACTGAGCTACTTTCGTTCTGGTCGATAAAAAACAAAGCTTATATCGAATTCGTTTAAACGTTTATTAGAAATTAGTTTTTAATTTGCAGCAATTTAAAAACGTTTCCAATAAAAGTAAAATGCAATACTTTTATTGGAAACGTTTTTAAATTGTTGCAAATTTATTTATTATTTGCGGCTAAACGACTTAATTTGGAGCAAATGTTTTTTGTTTGTTTTTTAGTTTAAGTTTGTATTCAAAAGTAGTATATTTGCTGCAAACGTTCTCCAAACATAATAATTCTTTGAGTGTACTCTCGTAGAATTTCTACTACTCTACGTAAAAAAATTAAATCTACTCCCCTTTCTTGAAATCTACTCCCCTAAAATCGAAACTCTCGCCTTAGCAAAAAGTGAGAACCCTGCCCCTTCAATTGATTTCCACGCATTTGATAGTTTGCTTCTAAATTCATCTAATTCATGATCTGAACTTAAAATGATTGATTTCAAATTACTGATACTCTTAATTATGTACAACTTTATTACATTTATATTCACAATTTTTTCTTTTATTTTTTCGGTTTCGACCAAAATTAAAATTAAAAAAATTTCGGCCATTTCGGTTTTGGCCGAAATTAAAAAAAGCGATTTCGCTCGGTCTCTAGTTTAAAATTAAAGTATTTTTCATATTTAACAGAGAATAAGTACACTACCTAAATATTAATTTTTGTTGGGTACTGTATGTTTTCCATCTCCGATACACATTCAGCATTTTGCATTTTTTTCCTTTTGGCGTTGAAGTGATATTAGTTACGCAAGTGAAATTGAGTGTCGAAGGCAGCAGATGCAGTCAACAAACCAACAAACATTCAATTGGAAGATATGGCCATCAAATGACAATTGCATAGTTTTAGAGTTCATAGTTGTATTCCCATCACATATGTAGAAAAAATAAATTATTTTCAGAATTGCACAAGCGAATATTGTGTTGAGTATGTCTTTAATAAATGGCCCGAATGATTCAAATAGCCAAACCCCCATTATCTATCAATTATCCGAACGAAAATGAAATTAACTTCAAGCCAAATTACGTAAGACAATTGAAAAAGCAGATATGTATATGTATAAAGGCGAGAAAAATCGCTGAGAAATTCTAAAGAAAACTTGTTTCTTGCTCGATGTGCTGCTGCTGCTGTGTTGCAAATGACACAATTACACTTTGGCTATTGGCTGCCCGACTCGACGAGGTAGAGTAGCAGCTTGAATAATGCAAGAAGCATACCGTGGCGAATGAGATTGTATAGAGCATCTTCATCTTCACACAGTAAAGCAGCAATAAAGTTCAATGCTTATTTTTTTTTGTTCATCTTTAGTTTTTATTTTTACAACAATAGATTTGCACTCTTCTAAGTTTCTTACTATTTGTGTACGGCGTGCAAAGTATTTTTGTTTAAATTTTTTACACTATTGAATCGCTGCGCGCATCTCATTAAATTTTTTATTGCTTGTTGTTGTTGTGTGAATGGCATTATTGTGTTCTTGTGTTGTTGTGAGTAAAGCTTACTTAAAGTCATCATCATCATATGTGCCACTATCATCATCAAACAGAAGTGCATAAATTACAGGTGGGGCATTACTTAGTCGGTTTGGATTTTCGCAATGCTCAATTGCTAAGATATCTTATGACTAAGATTAAATGAGAGAATAATTGTTACCTGAAATTATTTAACTAGATATGAATACCCATGAATCAAGAGAAAATCGTTTAGAACCCTGCCAGTTACAGGTACAGCTGATTTTGAAAAATGTTGTTTCGTAGTCACTACACTGAAAAGTGAACCCATCTTTTGGTGTATTTGTACACACAACACACATTCTTAAGTGTGTATTTTTATAAATAAAAAAGACACACGTTCTAAATTTTGCCACTTACAGCGTTTATACACGCAAATTTGTGTAAAATTTTGCAATGTAGATGCCCGGAAAATGTGAGGTTATGGAGGTGATTTTGGCCTTTCAACAAAATTCTAGAAACATCTTTCATCTAATCAAATGAAACGTTTTTCATTCAGTGCTGGCTGGTCAATGTCACGACTGAAACAATAAAGTAGCAAATCGCATGCGCACACGCCAAAAACAACTTTTACAATGTAGCCTGTCGAAGAAGCTATTTAAAAAGCCATATATTGTACGTTTTGGAGCCACCCCTACTTCATGTCACTCTCCTCCTCTTCAGATCTTCATAGTAATATAAATTTTGTTGTAGGCTTTAATATGGAATAGTCATTTCCATGAAAACAGTTTGTGTATACGCTCTGTAAAACATCATATGGAGAGAAGGCATACGGTCTACGGTATACCTACTTATATGGATTAGAAAAGGGGGAGGTGCAAGCAAAACGAACCAAGTAACTGCGCACATGCGCACGAGCTGTGTAGATATTTATACAAAAAAAAGACGCGTTGCTGTCAGTCAGTTGCCAATTTTGGCATGCCAAACAAAGCCAATTGAAAGGAAACATGTGAGCAAGTTTAAGACGGTCAAAGCCGACTTATATATACCGTACACCCACCATGGTGTATTTTGAAATTTCCAACAACAAATTTTAAATCACATACCCCAAAAAAAACGGCCAAAAATTCCGACCAAAGTGAATATACCCTTACCTCATCAGTGTAGGGTGTAAAAGAAAGAAATGTGTTAGATAGAAACAAAAACTGGTAACTGGTAAAGATTTCTTACAAAAACAAAATCCACCAAAAAAACAGCAACAACAAAAACTAATTTTAACAGAAATAATTTCGGGAATTCAAAAATTTGTTCAGCACTTCACCCAATCGCTGTCGATTAGTTTAATTGTAATTATTTTTTGACAGCCAACCGAAATGAGGAGTTTGAATTTAATAAATACGAATTAATACTTACAAAACACAAAAAAAAAGCTCACAAATTACACAATGAAAAACTGTACATAAATTACAATGAAATTATTCAACACTAAAAAAAGAGGTGCGCTTAGGCATTTGTGTTTCGAGTGAGTGTGTAAATGCGTGGAAATAATTAGAGCAAAAACTGTAAAAAAAAAAAAAATAATAATAATAATGCAAAGGAAAAATTTCAAAACTCAAAAAGGTGTTTATTAACTAAAAACATATTTGCAACTTTATGAAAATGCGTGGGGGGGCCGCAGCGGCGCACAGTGATTTGTCTCCATATGATCTTGGGACAAAAATCGAAGGAGTATTCTGAATTAATTGAAACTAAGTTTCTAAATGTATTTTACAATCATATTTCGAAAAAGGTTTCTAAGCTTTAATAACGGATTCTAGTGGTTCTTGATTAGCTGATTTCAAATTTGGTAACCGTTTTTGGCTAGCAGTTGTAGTTTAGCAGGTACATTAATGCAAATCTTTTTAGTAAATTTAATATTATAACTATTGAAAAGATCAATACATTTTTATAATCTTGAATACTTTGTAAAGAAAAATGTATATTATACTATATTATATTATGTATAGTCTACTATTAGGGGTATTCACGGGTTGGTGTACTTGATAGTGTACTTTTGTCGAAGTGACGTATTCACTTTTACCATAAATTTTACCTGTATTCTCAATTTTAATAATTCTGGCACATTTTTTATTTTTTTATTTGTTTATCATGTGCATTGCTTGGTAAAGTAACAACCAAGAAATCCTGAAAAATCTGGAGAACCCGGGATTACCAAAACCATTCGGTATTGACCGCCTTAGTCAATAGGAAGAAGAGAGAAGAGTAAAATAAAGAAAAATTAAATCACATTGGATCAACAATATTTCAATTGAGCTTTTAGTTACTATACATACATTAATATATATATATATATTAATAAAAGTACATACATTCATCACATTTTACCATTTTGTTTACATTATGAAGTTTTTGAAAAGTTTTTTTGATATAAAATCGTAATTTTAGGCATTTACAAAATAACATTTTTTTCAAAAAGTTGGTAAAAAATGGTGAAGATCTTTTTTTTCTGAAAGAAAACCCATTGAACTTTGAAAAAAAAAAATTTTAACTAACTTTTACGCACTTTTTTTTTACAATCCATAATTTTTTGGGTTTTTTTTTGTTTTTTACTTGAAAAACTTTTTTTTTCATGGTACTTACAAATTTTTACATCGAAGTTTAATGACAACTATTTTATTTTTCATTTTTTAATACAGTAATAATATTTATAAAAAAGTAAAGTTTGTATCATTCTTGCCAAAAATGCCTTTTGGGCAATTTTTTTCGCCAAGTTATCAAAAAAAATTTTTTTTATTGCAGCATTTGTTATTAAATTTCCCTAATTTAAAAATAATCCACGGACGTCAAAAAAATTTTAATCAAACAAAAAAGTTCATATTCTTTTTAGTCAATGTATTACCTTTCCAAAAATACCATATTTTATATAATTGATGACATCCAACTTTCTGAATTTTGTCTATGGGACAAATCACTGTGCGCCGCGGCGGCCTGTGCCACAAAGCAATTTTTATGAGCTGTGCGAAAATGGTACGAAGAAGTAGGAGGGCGTATGAATTTGGATACGTATTTGTAGTGGATAAAAGGCCTCTTAAGTAGGAGGAAAGGTTGATATGCGAATGCGGAATTGGATTTTTGTTTAAATTCGGACTTTTTAGTAACTTGCCAGCAAATAGCTAGTAGCTATCGACTGCTCAAAATATATTTTCGATGCTAGTGACTTTCACAGAAATGCATTCAAGCATTTAATACAGTCAAACGTGATTTATCCAATATCGATGCGATACAAAACGAATTTGTTTCCATTTTTGTTCGCTTCGTTCGTTCAAATCCGCTGTCAATGCAGCCAGTCTATGAGAATGTCATTCTATTTATACGTTACACGTTGAATTTGTGTTTACGAAAACATCCAAAACAGCAGCAGTAGCAATAGCAACAAATTCACGGTCTCATGCCCAATTGTGCCTTCCGTGAATGTGATTTTCCACTGCATTTGTTTATAAAATATATAAAAATGTATTTTTACAGACAATTTGTGTATGCTTCCTATAGTTTGGCCGGAAAAGGGTTCGATATGTTTATGGTAGTATATGCCCTATTCGGTATAAATGTTCTTGACTTTCATTTGTAAATGGGGGAAAATGGAGAATGATTCATGCGCAACACAACTTGTTTAACTGGTCGTTTTGTGTGTGCTTTCATCATCATTGTCGTTTGATGATGGCCCGTTTGACTTTGATTGCCCATGATATTTATAGTCGAATCGATTCCAGTCGGGCGTATTCCATACCACGCCTACCTAATGTGGACAATATTGGGAGTTGTGCATATTCGCTACTTGCTCTGCCCTTGCACTTTGGCTCCGAACAACTTCCCTACTTTCTTGAATGATGTTTGGAATGATTTCAATTCGCTGTGAATTGCGCACAAAAAGGAAATGGCTAGGCGTAAATAAGCCCATTTCAACGAGTGGGTTCTGTGAAAACAACCAGATCGCTGGTTGTGTTTGCCTACACTAAACTACACTGCGAGCGAGATGGAAATTATTAATGGAACTCCCACGTTTATATGTATAATGATAAAATGATCTTGGCTAAGACTACTCTTGATACCCACCAAAAGTTGTTATTATGTAGGTACTTGCTAACAATTCTTGAATTCTTTGTTTCTTTTTATTGAAAGTAATTTTTCATTATTAAATTAGTGCAACAGACAAAAATCCCGCTTCGTGATTAGGGTAATAAAAATCATGTACTACACTGAGAAAAAAGTGCGCTTTCAAATTAAATGTGAACACTTTCAAATTGAATTTAAAGTGTCGCTCCCATAAGGCTCATACACAAAGCAAAATAAAATAATTTTTTTAAAGTGTTTATATTAAGCATTTAAAGTCTTTAAAAGTAAACACAATAGACTTACAACACTTCAGTAAAAAACTTAAATTTTATTGTAATCACTTTTAAAACAATAAGTAAAGTGAAAAAACAAAGGCTATTAAGTAATTAGGTTGAGGTTTTTATAACCATTTTTGTAAATGCTTTTCAAATTCAAATTTTAGTAAATGCTAAAATTTCTTTCCAAAAATATTTTATGAAAAATTTATACCACACAAATATTAAGTGGAAATTTAATAAAAATAAACTAAAAAAAGAAATTCTAAAAATAGACACAAAAATATAAAATCGCTGAAAAAATTGTTTGTTCGCTTTAAAATTCATTTTAAAAGTAAGTGTTTACTTTTATAATAAAGAATTCAAAGTGTATTCTTTGAAATTAAAAATTTTTCACATTTTAAAGTGAAAATTCAGAACTGACAAATATCAACTAGTTTTGATATGAAATGTTGAACTGATGTGAAACCAACGTAATTTTGATATTTTTCATATCAAAAAGTTGAAAGAAAATTTAGAATTGATGTGTGTTAACATAATGTGAGAAATAAACTGGCCACTTAAAATATATTTCAAACCTCTTAAAAGCCAATTGGATATGTTTAGGGGTGGCACCCAAGCTTAGCTGAAACGGGTCAACATTTGTATGGAAAAAAAAACAAAAATGAACAAAAATACAAGAAAAGCTATGGTTTGCCCGATATCCTTCCCATTAGAGTAATAACAGAAAATTTTATACTGGGCAACCAACAATTTCTATTTTTTTTTTCCTATTTTCTTGTGCAAAATTCCCCCTTCAAAACCTCAAATATAACCCAAAGTGAATTTTCCAAGCTTCCCCACTCTAACTAATTTATTCTCTACTCCTTCATCTGTTGAAATCCATTCAACCTGCCTTCGAGTTCAATGGCTCTCGCGATATCAGCGCACAAACCTAGCAGTTTATGGCCAGAACCTTTTTTGTGGTTCTAAAAATACTGAGAACCAAAAACATTGTATGAAATACAAAAAGTATGCCTAGACAAAAACAAGGCAAGAGTTTGTGGCTTCATGGCCTTTTTGTGGTTTTATCGCTGAATGGGGCAAAAAAAAAACAAAAATAACTTTTCTACTCACACAAATAAACAAAAGCACAAAAATAAAAGCCCATATTTGGCCATAAACAAATTATTGAAATGGCAGAGCAACAAATTCTGCCTGCCTGATGCATAAATTTACGCTTTTCCAATATGTTTTTACTTGGTCGAGGTTTATTGATTCGATACGATGGAAGGCTTTTCGCATGGGTTCTTCTTATCTCTATTTTTGAGACCCATATGCTTGCTTATCTCGTTCGGGCCTTTTGAGGCATGAAAGTATGTATGCGATATGGATAATTTCCATTTCGTACTTGGGTGTAAACTATGGTGATTTCGAGCTTATAAGGTATTCAAAGTGCGATAAGAATCTGTGAACAAATATTCGAAAAACCTGATAAGAAGTTTTATATTTTTCGGTGGAATAACAACATTAACAAGGAAACAGACAAGTTATGAAATAATCAAGGAAAATGAACTGTCCTCACGTCTTTATTCGCTAATAAAAAAAATGGCGCATTTTTATCGACTTCATTCGATACGTAATAAGTGCAAAATAAGTGTAATGGTTCGCTCGGTCGTTTTTAAAAGCAATTAACTCATTTCCAACCGCAATTTCAAAGGAATTAAAAAATATGGTATGTGCATAGCTAGATAGAGTTTATGCATATCATATTTTTAATAAATTTAACCACCAACCGAAGTGCGATTAAACAAATTATAGACTCGTGGGTGTCATTAGATCAGCTACTGTCAGGTTTGTGGCGGTGGCGGCGGTGAAGCAAAGGCGTACGAGGCGCGCGGTGGCAGTAGCTCACCGGTTCTCTCCCGTCACTTTGAATGTTTTTTTTTGTGTTTATTATCTATCGGCAACATTATTCTGTATCTGGCCGTTGTGGCAAGTGCTTTGTATCTGTGTGTGTCTGGCATGCAAGCTGCTGTGTACAGGTAAAGTGTATGTAAGTGTACATAGCATGCATGTGTAACATGGCAATGACCTCATATTTAAACATTTAAACAATGTATGTACATTTAGATGGCTGTTTTCCTAAACAAAAAAACAATACAATTCTCAGGTATTTACATAAAATCCGACAAACCAAATTAAATGATTTTAACTATTTGTTATTACAGACAATTTAAATGATATTTCGCTTTCAAATAGTTCTAAGTTTATTATCATAGAAAAAAGACGCATTGTTCACCATATATTTGTACTGAAAGTCTCAATAAATCTTTACTTACTCACTTTACATCGTTTTCGGTTCAATGTACCTACTTTTATTTCTGTGTATGTCTCGTACTGAATAAAACTGATGAAATTCGGAAAAATTTAATTCTTCTAACTACATACATTGAAATCGGTTCCTGCTCGAATCTAACAATTGACAATTATAATAATTGTGGGGCATTCGCATGTTTTCACATATCCTGAATATTCAATTTTTTAATATCCCCATCCGCACATTACCATAGGGATACAAAGCGAATGTACAAATTAATTTTAACATATTTTCTATATTTTGTAAAACAATTATAAGCAATTTCTATTTTTAAACTAAGCTCGCCAACGTATTAAAAATGTATTTTGTATTTATACTAACAGTCAGCCACCCTACCCTGTATACCAAATTGAAAAGTTCAACAAACTTTACAAAGTATTTTAAAATATCCCTAAACAGAACAATACTGTCCATAAAAGGCCACTCGCCTTCATTCATTCATTGATGGGCCAAAAATAATTAGTTTCTTTTTTTGATTTTGCAATTTTGTATTTGTTTTATTTTCGTGTTTTTTTTTTTTGTTTCTTTTATTTTTACAAATGCCCTCGCTTGAACACTTAAACAGTTAGTTATGGGGCAGTGTATGTGCGTTAATTTAATCACAGGAAACACGATTTTTCGCACATTTTAAATTTGCAAGTGTAGCGCGTGGTCGACTGATTTTATAGCCGCAATTCACTTGAAAACTTAAGGTTTTTTCTCTATTTTCTTTTTTGTGGTATTTTTTCCACACTTTTCTCTAGTTCTCTAATTTTAGCAGAAGCGCTTTCAATTTTCACTCTACTGTATGCGTGTGTATGTGTGAATTTTAATCTATTTCAATGAATTTCGAATTTGAAGTAAAAAGAATTCTAAATGCTACTCAAGCAACTGACGGATGCACGCAGTAATCTTTGAAGTTGTTTTAATTTCGGTTTGTTTGTTTGTGTTATGCTTTTTACTTTTAGTTCGAGTGAAAAACGTTTTAATTGTTGGAAATGCGAAAGGCTAAAATTACTAATACATAGTGTGTTAGTGTGTATGAAGAGTACAATCTCGCAGTAGATGGGAGCAATGGGAGAAATGTGTGAAAATGTAAAATAATTAGATGGAAAGTAAAAAAACATCGAGAAGATGATTTTCGTTACGAATTTAAGATGTACTCAACTTGAGTTGATTTTCAACTAAAATCAAAATTCAGCATAATTGAACGTTATTTAATAGTAGCCAAAAATTAATTCATGGACATATCAACTACGACTACGACTAGACAGGCTGAGCTACAAAATCAATAGCTGCCAATTAAAAGATTAATCGCAAAGTGCCCAGCGGCAAGTGCATGTAGAAGGTACAATCGCGAATGGCTAGAAGCTAATGTATTCGGCACAAATTGGCTTGTGGCGATCAATCAGTCGACAGAAATCAATTAAAACTAAAATGAAATGAAATGAAATCGAATCGAGTGAAATGCAACGAAAGTGTATCATCATCGATTGAATGAGTGTGAGTATGAGTACAGTGAATACCCACCACCACCTAAGTACATGGTTGACTGTCGGAAAGTGCATTTCTAATGCTGTTGCTGTGTTGCGTATCAAAATGCCAGTACCTTGTCTGACAACAACAACAAATTAACATTCTCATATTCTCAGGGCAATTAAAAGTTATTTTTAAGCGGCGAACTGAATGCATTGAATTCGGTGCGCAGATCGAAATCAATTGTATTATTGGCCCAATAAACTTTGCACTTAGTTACAAATCAGGCAGCCATTGTGGTTGGAGAGCAGCCAATTTGCCACAAACAAAAAGAAAAAAACCAAAAATTTCAACAAAAAAATTAGAAAAAGTATTTAAAATTAACTGAAGCTCTTCCCCAGGCAGACTCACACTCACCTTAAAATGTTATATTCACTTTGGAAAGCATTTGTGTAGTTAATCTCAATGGCCGTAATAATTTCAGCGGGCTGAAGACGCTCAATGGAAATCTGTAAATTACAAAAGGAAAAAAGGAAAATAATTATACATTCTCAATTGAAACGAAATTAGAAATCAATTTGTGTTTACGTAAGCTACTCAATGTTGAAATATGCAAATTTTAAATACGTCAATAAATTTCCATTCTTTTTGCGCACAAATCTGAATCATATCTAAAAATGTAATCATAATTTTCCACGTTGTTTTGAATTGTTAGAACCGAAACCAAAAAAAATTATACAACAATTGTTCGAGTCACGCCGTGTGGCATGTCACCTGAAAATGTTGCTGAGACACGCCAAGGCTTTGAGTTGGCCATACTCAGAGTGATTGTTTGAAACATTTATAGAAAAAATTTGTTTGGATAAGTTCGTATAGAGAGAAGCGTTTTATGACTAGCTAAGAGAAAAAGGTGACTGCCGACAAGGCTTTAGACTAAGATTGAATGATTCGTAAGGTTTACACGTTTGATAAGTAAAAACAAGCGTCAAAAGGAGCCTGCGATTGAGACAGTTCACATCAGGAGAACAATGAAAACTCTTTTGAGTGCTTGGTAAAATTAACCGAAAACGTGGCTAACGAACAGAATTTCAAAATGTATGAAAATTGTAAATTTTTTATCCGAGCTGGTAGGTAGATTTTACTGACAAAAAATGGTAAAAGAAAATATGAAATAACCGAAAATAATTGTTGTTTTACAGAAATTGTATGCTCTTTTACCGCAATTGTTGGCTAAATTCAAATTTTCACCAACTTGTGCAATTTACCATTCGCGCATCTTCAGTTGAATCGTTGGGATTGAAAGAAAGAAGAATTCTCAATCGTGTTATGAATGTTTTGCCTTATAGGGGCAGCTTGAGCAGAGCCAAAAAGAGTTTTTTGCTATAATACTGCATTTGTAATACTACTTTTGGAAAATAAGAGCTTGTGTCAGTTATGCGCTCAAGCTAATATTTATTTTTTTTTAGAATGTAATCTTGCATTTTTAAAATGTATTTTATGTTTGATATGTTAAAATTAAGGGTTTTCGGAGACTTCAAAATCTGCAATGATATTCGGAGGAAAGTACCCAAAAACCCTTAATTTTAAATCGAAATTACTGAAATTAATTAAAAGAAAATTTATTTTCTGCTTTTTAGTCGGTTAAAGGGTTAAATTTTTAAAAACTTATTTTTTACTCTTTTTTTATTTTTCTCTTTTTTTAAAAAAAATTTTTGTTTCTCCCCCCTTTTCTTTTCTTTTTTACTCTTTTTCCCGAATGCGAACCTAAGTAAAAAATTTCAGCCTTATAGCTTACGAAATACGAAAGTTAGAACTTTAAATTGGCTCCATCCCGCTCCCCTTTGCCCCCACACCCCCCTTTCCAAAGGGTACAACATTTCATTTTGTCAATCATCATTGTAGCTTGAAGGAATTTGAAGTTATGCTATGTTTAAAAAAAAGGGGTTTGAGTCCCCCCACGGCCCCCTACGCCTCTGATGGACCCCAAAATTTAATAGAATGCATTGTCACCGGAGTTTTATCAGTTCAGCTCTCTAGCTGAACTGATAAATATATATAGTCCACCCAAAGCAAGTTAATAACGTAAGTGTACCGAATTCCGTCATAGTGCCTAATTCCGGCCACTTTACTTATTTGTCGATATTTACAATTTATCCATCGAAAATGAAATTTCAAATTATTTCTTATGGTAGACCATGCCTTTGCACATCATTCTGCAAAAAAACATTGACAGATTTGTTTTTGATTTCCTTACAAGAATTTTAGTTGCCACGAAACGATCGTTTTGAGTGAATTTCAATGTGCAAAATGCTAAAAAGTAGAAAAATTTAAAATCAAGTTTTCCACAAGAAAAAAAAAAAGAAACTGTTAGTTTTTTTTATGTATTGCATACGTGTATTATTGAGCTCACAAAAATACAATACTTTAAGTTGTAAACCTAAAATACAATAAATTATTAACAAAATAGAAGTGGCCGGAATTGGGTACCACTAAAAAGTGAAGTGTTCCGAATTCCGTCCAGTGGCCGGAACTTCGGTGTTTTCAAGCTTGTCACATTAATGTTTCTAAACAATATATTTTACTCAATATGAATTTCCGTCATAGGCTATGTGTTACAGATTTTATGCAATCAGCTTTTCAATTCTAACATACTTATGTAAATTTCCTAAGAAAAGGCAGTTTTGACTCTGTGAAAATTTAATTGTAAATTCGATTTTAATTGATCTTTTACATGAAAAAGCTTAAAAATTTAAGTTCTTTATGCCTTTCATTTAGTTTTTTAAATCGGTAATATAAAGTTAGATAACTTTTAGACAAAATAAAAGTGACCGAATCCGGCCAGTGGCCGGTACTTCGAATTTATAACTTCATCTATTTCTTGTCCATTATTTTTTTAAGTGGGCGCAACAACAAGAAAACTCTCAATTGTGGCGGAGGGTGCAGCTGTGTCAGATTTGGCTTAAATGTACTTGAGGGCCCATTCGATTTTTGCCCTTCTTTTATTTTTGTATTATGTATTTTGACGTCCTAAAACCGAATCTGCAAACATATTTGGTCGGAAAAATCTACTTTCCGAGATATAAAGTTTAAAAGTTACGATTTCTCTCATATAAAGTGTTCAATTTGTTCTTCATTTTCCTGTATAATTGGTGACTTTTGAAAAGGTGTCTTCACTAATTTTGGGCACAATTTTCAAACAATTCAACAAAGAAAAGATAAAATCTTGAAAAGTCTGACTAAGAAAAAGCAGGATAAAACCAAAATCTTATTTGACTCCACCAAAACAACAGGTATTGATAACAAAAATAAAAAAAAAGTTGAGTGTTACCTAAAAGGAGATTTTGTTATCATAAACTATGAAGAGGAGTATTTCCCGGGTTTGATTCTCGACGTAAAGGATGAAGGTATGTTAGTAAAAACGATGGCAATGAGTGGTCACTTCTAGAAGTGGCCAGATAAAGATGATGTTCTCCTGTATCCGCCAAGTGACATTGAATGCAAAATAGAGACACCTTCCATGGTGACAAGTCGCGGTGTTTACGACGTTAAAGAAGTCAAACATTTTCGAAAACAACATATGTAATTGAATTAAGCACAATATTTTACATTTATATTATGATTTATGAATTATTTTATATTTTGCCTATTGCTTTCCTTTACTTTTTATGAATTATTTTTATTTATCTATTTATTTTTCATCTTAAAATTGAAAAAAATAAATTATTTTCCAATTAAATAGCATTTTGTAGCCTAATTTGTCTTTGAAAATCTGGTTGGCCGGAATTAGGAGCGCAGGTGGCCGGAATTCGGAACAACTGAAATAAGTGGCCGGAATTGTTAGCATTTTTTTTGTTTCGCTCGCAAGAGTTAAAATTATTTATTTTCATTAGAAACCTCAACCATTTGGAAAAAACACTTATATTTAATAAAAGTTAATACCCGAGACTATGTGATAAAAATATTCGTTCCTGATTTTTAATGTTTTAAATGGATCTTCCAGAGCATTTAATTTGGCCTGCCGACCAGTGTCCGGAATTCGGTACACTTACGTTATAAGGGTTATAAAAAAGCAAATTTAACGAAAAAAGTTTTATGGTTTTCTTACTAAAAAAATGTATAGCGTAACTAATTGTTGCTGTAAGTTTACAATTAAAATAGCAAACCAACAAATTATTAAGATAAACTTAACTCCACCATCGGTTAAATTACGAACCACTTCTCATCGGTTAGATTCACCAACGAAGAAGGGTTGGAGCGTTTTCAACCGTCTTTTTCGGTTAAATCTACCGATTTTTTTTTGTGTGTGTGAACATTCAAATTCTTCAAATATAATTTCCAGCCTTTTCTAAGCTAACGAATAACCATTGAATAAAGTTAAAAAGCTTCAATTTGATATGCCACAAGCGCCTTTAAATACAATAATATTGATTTCCATCTCCATCAGGCTTCAATGGCAGTCACATTTGCCCTTCAAAATTGCCAGCGATTGAGCCCCGAGGCAATTTCACTTTGGACACGAATTGTAATCGATTGAACAATCAATTTGTTTATCGGGGGTTGACGTTGACATTCCACATTGACAATTGAAGTGCGCCGTGAGAAAGAAGAAGGGGCTGAACTAGAGCTGCAAGTAGCCGAAACTCCGCACTACGAATTAGGAAACTTTTGTGCCAAGTTATAATTGAGGTGACGGCCATATAGAAAACCATTTTACTTTCTTTGGTGCGATCGAACCCGAACAAGTAACATTGCAGTTATAGTTAAGCCAGAGATTCTAACCTCTGTCCTTCGGCCTTTAGATCAAAATATGCTTTTAAATTAAAACTTTGAGTGCCCGCATACACTATGTATGTGTACTGAACCAAACGCTGACGATTACTGCAAGACTATCGAAAAAACTCGCTACGTATTACAGACATCTTATCCCCATGTACATTACAGGGACGTGGACTCACTGAAACCCCCGCCGAAGCTAAGTAGAATTGGATTCTATTTTGCATTTTTTTTTATCTGTTCTTAGACTTTTGGTTTCATTATCAATTTGACCCGTCTTAAAATATACACACTTACAATAACTACACAGAAAAAAAAAAGATGGGTTAATCTAACCGAAAAACGTTGTAAAAAAACAATTTTTTATTTTATATGGAAAACACAAACAACAACAACAATTTTTGTAGTTAATCTAATTGTCGGAAAATTGTTAAATGATTTTTAACTACAAAAACAGGTTAGCTAATCGAAAAAAATTGTAAAACTCAAATTTTAACCAAAAAATTTGTAAAGCAAACAAATCAAGTTGTTCCTTAAAAATTTTTGTTTGTTCGCCAACCAAAAAAATTGTAAACACCCAATTGCGGTACGCAACTCAGCTGAGTTTGGTTGCTTGCGATGTATGAGCACATGCTCATACATGCTCAGCGGCGTGCTTTCGTGTCTGTCATACTACAACAGCAACGATTTTTGTTTTGTCATTCGAGTATACGATCAGTGCGTTCAGTATGGTCAAAGGGTGAAGTGCATAAAAGGGTAAGTAAATGTAATATTATATTGAGAATGGTTTTTATTATATATTTTTACATTTATTTATTCTTTTGTTTTTACAGATTATCGTTTATCTCTTTTTTCATTTTTAGCATTTTAGATTTCAATTTTGTAATATTAAATTTTCTTTCTATTTTTCTTTTTTCTATTTTTCTTTTTTACAGATTTTTATTTTTAAAATTTTATATTTTCAGACAATACATGCGACATCAATAGTCGTGTTTTGGTTGCAAACAAATAAATAAAAAAGCGTCAAGATTCGACAAGATTGCAACCAAAACACTACTAATGAATGCATTCATTGCTCATATGCAAACAATTTTTCATTGTACGTGAACAATTTTTCATTGTACGCGAACAATTTTTCATTGTACGCGAACAATTTTTCATTGTACGCGAACAATTTTTCATTGTACGCGAACATTTTTTCATTGTACGCTAACAATTTTTCATTGTACGCGAACAACTTTGAGTTGGTTCCATTTACCACGTTTTTTGGTTGCTGCATTTTTAACCGTCTTTTTTGGTTAGATTTACCTACTTTTTTTTTTGTGTGTATCTAGCATTTTTAATTACCAAAGACATTTTTTTTAAGTCCACTTCTTACAAGTCCTTGAAGCACAAAAAAGCATAGTTTGCTTTCTTTTCATATTTCAAAATGAAAAGAATGTGAAATGTGAATACCAGCAGGTAGCAAGTAGCAAGCAACCAGATAAAAGCTTCCTGGAAATGAAAAGAATATCCTTCGGACATTCTTCATGAATTAAAAATGTGTCACTTAAAATATTAAAGTTAATTTAAAATTGTCTGCTAACACATCGAAGTAACTACAGTCCAAAATTATGCATAAGAAATATTCGCAATTTTGTAAAAATGTTTCAAAGTTTTTTTTTTAAATTTAGGTAAGTCAGAAAAGAAAGATATAAATGAGAAGAACAAGATATAAAACTAAATGTTCGCTTATGTCGAGTTTATTTGAACATATTGGCGTCGGATTCTCGAAAGTGTTTTCATCTCGTTTGAATGTTCAGTTAATGTAGAAAGTGATTACCCACCTACAACAATCAATCTTTGCCACTAACTACCCCCCGGCCGGTCAGTGTGTCCAATTGTGTGCACTTAAAGGGCCACTTGAAACGTAAACTCAACTTCTACCACAGCACCCAATGATGATGACATGTAAAGTTACTGAAGCATGAAAATTTAATTATATTTTAGTTGACGTTTGTTTGCTTCGCTCACAATTAGAACAAAAGCATATAGGATAAGATGAAGGAAGGAAGAACGAATAGTTATACAAAGTAGGGGTGAGTGAGTGTGGCAATTAGTGGCCTGCGAGTATATTAAAAGTACAAAAAACAAAGGCAATGGTTGGTTGGTCGGTGGTGAGAAAATACTTATTGTCATTTGCGGTGTTTAACTTGAATAATTTTTAACACTTTGAAGGTAACGACAACAACAACAACAACAGCATGTTCTGTCACCGAATAGGTCAGGGGAAATAGAGCAGATGCAGTAATGCGTTTAATTGAAACGCAGCAATATCTAGCATTCGAATGAAATGGGTGTGTGTGAACTTGCGTAATTGCCAAGAAAAAAATCAAAAGTGCCCACGAAAAAATTACAAAAAAAACCGTCGATGCCAAAATGGAAAAAAATCCACACTCTGCTGTAAAAGTACAAATTGTGAAAGTTAAAAAAAGGAAAAAGTAAGTAAGTACACAACATCGCCGCATTGACGTTTGAAATTTATACAAAAAATAAATTAAAAATACAAATTTCGCGATAAAATGGCGATTAATAATAAAAATGACCGAAGCAAGCACTATCTGGGAGATAAAGCAAAAGTGCTGTCTATTGCGCAGCAGTAACGGCAAATGAGAAATTTAATGTGCGAAAACGTCACTTGAGAGACGACAAGCAAGACACCACCGCAACAACAACAACTATCACACTAATAACAAGTACAAGTGCCTAGCACACGGCGTTGAAGAAGGCGCCGATTAAAAATTGTAGTAATTTTCAAAACTACGAAATTTTCGATAAAAGATAAAATCCGATTCCATGATAGAGTAGCGTTAAAACAAGCCTTGTCAGTTGTAAGTTGTTGACGTCGCTGCGTCAATTACAATTTCCATGTAAACTGATATCAATTACTCATTCGCTCGCACAGAATATGGAGTTTTCCATTTTAAGTGTTTTTCTTTACTTTTATTTTTTTTATGGAGTATTTTTTCCGTTTTCCATAATACTACAAAACGTACCCCAAGAAGGTGCTCGAATTTCAGTACTTTTGAGTTTGTCATTGTTGTTGTTATTTGTATTTCGCTTTGGAGTTTCTTTGCGTTGGGCCCTGTAGTGTACGGTTGAAGAGCTCTGCTGCTGGCTGGTTGGTGTGTCTGGCAGGCTTCGACTTTGCCACTTGACTTTGCCCGCATTTACTGCGTGTAATTGAAGGTCAAAGGGATTTGGTTGCACTTTTAATGGAAATTAATGAGACATTTGGTATCAGTGTCATGTTTTGAAAATGGCTAATAGACTTTTGAGTTTGAAACAAGGTTTTCGAATTTACAAAACCAATTTTATAATTTAAAAAAAAACGTTTTGCTAATTTTATTAATTAATAAAGAAACAAAAAATTTAAATGGAAAAATTTTAAAAACTTTTCAATTAAGTTGAAAAGAAAAAATTCGAATTCTGAGAGTGCAGGTATGTATTAAACTAAATTCATATCTGCAGGGTGTTCCTGGGTGGTGACTCAGAGTCCAAAACTCTTCGAAAGTTTTAGTATTGATTTGATATTGAAATCCAAAACAAAATACAGTACCATCTCTCTCAACGCAGCCATCAATTAACGCAACTCCTCGATTGTCGCACGAAATACACGTGCCACCCGAAATACACGTGCCACCTCTATTAGTGGCCGGAATCGGGAGCATTTTTTTTGTTTCGCTCGCAAGAGTTAAAATAATTTATTTTTATTAGAAACCTCAAACATTTGGAAAAAACACTTATATTTAATAAAAGTTAATAACCAAGACTATGTGATGAAAATATTCGTTCCTGGTTTTGAATGTTTTAAATAGATCTTCCATGGCCGGAATTCGGTACATGAGGCGACCATTGGCATAGAAAAGTTGAGTTAAAGTTAACTGTAGTCACACAAGTCATATGGGAGTGATGGGATATTTTCGTTGCTGTTGCTCTAGTTTTTAGCTTAGGATTTCAAATGTTTGGCACCGAATAAATGACTGCCTAGAAAGCTATGATTCACATCAAACTCAGAAAAACACGTACTTAATCCACTATGCAACTGTGTATAAAAGAGTTTGTCTCGATTGATTAATTGGTGATAGACTCACTCATCACCGCACTATTCAAACTGTTGGACCTAGAGTTTTATGTGTTACGTTCTGGTGATACCCTGGCCGTCATTTTAAAAGCGATCCTACGCTCCACCCAATGCCACGCCTAGCAAAACTAAAACTGTTACTTCGGAATGGTTTACTAACCATGGACGTATTTTGGTGACTTTTGGTGATACGGAAAGGTGAACAAGAGCACTGCTATGAGAAAATTCGAAATGGCGGATCCAATATTGCGGCCGAAATTTCCAAATCTCATTTTAAATTTACGAAACTTGGTGTAAGGAGGTTGGGGAGTTCCTAATGGGGTTCACGGGAGGGTACTTCCACTACTTTAAGTACATGTCCAAGCAACGCCGAGTTTTTAAGCTAGTAATTTATAAAAGCATCTACTTAGAAGTGAAACGACCAAAATAACAATGAAAGCAGCCATTACAAATGATGTGTGAAATCTTTGCAATATGAAAAAAAACATTTCACTTAAAAAAAGAAAAAAAAAAGGGAAAAAAACCAAAAAAGAAAATATGAATATGTCTAAAGTGTGTCGGAAAAGATGGTATGTTTGCTTGTATGTTATGGTTGTTGCTTAGCCTCAGCAGCACTTTCAAGTGGCACAAACGGGTGGTTGAAATGCGTATGAATTTGATGTGGCTTTTTAGGGCACAACAAAATTTGCGAAATAGTTTCAGCTTAAAGTTCAGTGAATGACATCAGCGACTGTGGCGACACCAAGGCGGAGAGCATTTTTATTTGGTAGAAAATAATGTTTTGGCATTTATACGCAGGATACAAGTATGTACCACAATTTACAGTGTAGCCTTGACATAGTTAGTGTCTTGCCATTTGTAAATTTATTATTTATTTTTGCAATTGAATGTTATGGAATAAAATACAATGACAACGAAAGAAACAAATGAAGCAAGAAATAAGAAATAAGGCAAAAGTTCATTCCTTTATTGCTTTCTACTAATTAAATGCAAATTGAACTAATTCGTCACAGCGCCGCCTAATTGCCTGCTAAATAATTCGGATTTTAAATTGCGACTGGCGCAAATAAGAACTCCATGCCCAACTGACGACGACAGTTTGAAAATTAACTTTGAGTCATGCCTGGTAAATGTGTGTTTTTTGTTTGTTGGTTTGTTTATTTGTGGAGTGCGGCTAACAAGAAGCATTGAGCCAGAGACGGAAACACAAGACGTACAAAACTGTATTCACTTAGAACGTGACACTGTCTGCCGGGTTTCACATTCTTTCCAGCCATTTCACTATTGTACTGATAACAATATCGCACGGGGGCTTGAACTCTCGACGCTGCTGCTGAACAAACGATGAGCAGTGAACTAAACTGAATTGAAGATGCAATGCTGTAAGTAAGGGAATGGCGCGCGCAACACTTGTGCGATGCGATGCTCAAAAATAATGCCTGAAAGTGCACTTTTGTTAGTTTTTATTATGAAAGTACGTAGATATCTTGTGTGCCCTCCTTCACCTGGAAACTAGTCTGTACACAGTTACAAAGGCAAAGATCAAATAAATATACACTAAACAAACCGGCAGACTGACTAGTTGGTGTTGACACAGAGCATCATGGCTGGGGGGTGAAGAACTTAGAAAGCAAAGAAAAGTTTTAAAGCCAAAAGGTAAGAGAAAAAGTTGTCCACATTTTGAACTAACTAATTGCCCGGCGATGTGAAACGTAATTTATGTGAAATATTCTTTTTATAGCTTTTTTATAGGCCCAAGGTTTACAGGTACTTTGAATTTTCGGAATTAAAAGACATTTACTTGAGGTGGTGTGTTGTTGTTGCTTTAGTTTGAATACATATGGTTATTTATACTTATATCAATACACCTTAAATGTTTAAAAGACTTAAACTGATAACGATTGCAGATAAGATAACTACGCGGCAAAAAAATAATTACCGAAACTAAATGACTGCGTTCACAAGCATTGGTAGAAAAATTCGATTTAGTTGCAACTCTGACTTAAATTGAATTCAATCGAAAGCATCAAGCAGAAGTAGAGGACCACTACAAAACAGCTGAAATGTATCATAGTTAACGCTCGCATCTATTTTTGCGCAGTATTGTGCTCTTTTAAGACCCCAAAACTGCATAATGTTTTTTTTCCAAAATACTGTATTACTGAGTGTTTTCTGCATTTTTATACCCTACGCGTTATGAAGTATGGGTATATCGATACCAACCATCTTATGTCCGTTTTCATGAAAATCGAGTTTTTGGCATTTTTGGATTCCTGAGAAGAAGCTGCAGCAGATATGCTATAGTGGTTTGTGGGAATCGTAATGAAAGTAATTGAAAAATGCGAAAATAAAAATCTATTTCCATACAAAACATACCAATTTGAAAACTTGTTTTTAATTTTCTAGAATTTTGAAAAAATTAACATAGGATGGTTGTGCTTTATGCATCGATATTTCCTTTGGTCGGGAGTTTGTAAAGCCAATGAGGTACGTGATAAGTATGGGAAACTATACTCCTAAAGTGCAATTGCCGTTTACCAGATCCACTGGTGGACCTATTATGTTTGCGACGCTTTACACCCTTTATCCACCCCAAAAATCTTGATGTAGGACTCAAACAAAAGGATTTTGAGGGGATTTTCAGTCTATTTCAATTGATTTTTATTTATTCCCAACTGATGTGTTTGCTTCAAGTTCGAACTTTGACAGCTGTGTGTTTTAGGAGTCCAACATTTTTCGGGTCGTTTTTTTACACCCATCACCATATTGACTGGGCAAATTTGATTTAAAGATATTTAAGAATCTGGCATAGTTATTGGTTAGCTATTGTCCTTAGCTTTTAACCAACCCATTGAGCTTCGTAAAACTATGTTTCAAAAGAAAGTTTTGGCATTAAACGAAAACATGTCCAATAACTGGGCAGGCTCCCTTACACGTTTCTTTGTTCGTTTGTGGTTTTGTTTTCAATTTTTTTCCTCTTAGCACTATTCAAGTGTACGTACAATAGGCCACACAGTAGACTTAACCACTTAAAAACAGTAGACAGACGCACCTACTGCCGGCTGCCCGCTTGCCAAAGAAAGTTATGTGCACCTGGCGTTTTGGACATTTTTCTTTCTAAACAGCACAAGTCGATTTTTGGCACAACAGCCAACAGCAAATTATAGTTATTTGTTTGAAAATACGTTTTTGTGAGTAGAATAAATTGTACGAACTTATTAGACGAGCGAAGAAGAACGGGCGCTATTTTGTGCAGTTGCTTTGTTACCTGTCTGATTTATTGAGTGGCACGGTGCAAGGGACAAGTTAAAAGAAAGCCACATTGTTTAGATGGCACGAGGAAGACTCATAAACATTTTTCTGGGGCTAAAGTTAGTTAGTATTTTGCAGAGGAAGACAAATGTTGGTTACTTTTTGCAGGGGTTGTATTGTTTTTTGATTTGGAACTTCTTTCAAACATTTCCACATTTCTATACCAAAACTTTTATGAACTCACCTGCTAGACAATTTCCAGTTTCAGTAGCAACTACTGGCTGCCTTTGTGTACTGTAGTAGTTATTGGATTTGTTTGTGAAAACAAAATAGTGAATAATTGATTAAATTAAAGTGACGCCGAACTAACTAAACGAAGAAACGCACAAAAGACAACGAAACCGGTTTCAGTTTGTTTATGAAAACGCATACGGAATTTACTCAATCAAAACAGTTAATGGTTCTGAGTTCACATTTGATCATTCCCAATTCGATACAAAATTAACCAAAAATCAAAGAAAGGTCGTAAATTGTCGTTAGTTCTTCGAGTCCATGAGAAGTAAATGTGTAAACAGTTTCATAAAACCGAAAGGGCTCTGTTAGGAAACTGGAATTAAGAAGCGTTAAAAAGCTATGATAAAAGATCTCAAACAAAAAATACAACTGAATAAGAAAAATTTTATGAATCATCTTAAATTAAACGAAACTGGACATGCAATTTTTTCTAATTTTGAATTGAATTGAATTATATTCTAATAGTTAACAAATGGCCCATTCAAATATCTTGTTAATTTTTTTTTCGTTTGTTCTCAATACAAAAAAAACACCATCTTCTTAATTCCAAAATTAAATGCACACGCGGACCGAATCGCGACTGAGGCACGGAAGTGAACTCTTTCTTTCTTTTTCGATTTCATGAGCAAACGCAGAATTTCTTGGTGGGCGCTGCCCCTCATCCATCCACACTTTTCTTTATTTGCTCACGCACATTTGGAACCTATTCAAGAAAAGTTGAAATATTTCCATTTTCTTTGCAATTTCGCGCACTAATTTTGCCACTACACTACTACTTTCTGATTAAATTTCTGATTAAATTTTTTGTGACTTTTCATATTTCTCTTACACTTCGATTTTTCTCTTTCGCTGATTCGTTTCGTAAATTTTAGTTCATTTCTTTAGTTAATTTGTATTTTCTTTAATTGTATGTTAGCTACAGTATTTATAAATACATATATAAGTTTCAATACTTTTATTATATTTTTTAATGGGTATGTATTTCTAAATTATTATTTTTCGTTTGCGAGCACACCGAAATCCGTCTGGTTCGTCCAATAGTTCGAAATTAAATGAAGTAAAGTTCTTCGAAAGTAATCGTTGCACTTTTCTTCGAGTCAGTGCTGCCAGATTGACTTTCTTTTGCGGTTTTCGAACCAAATGCAGTGTTGCCTATGGTTTTGATTCGAATTTCGAACACACTAAAACGTTTTTCCCTCACAAAAATATTTTTTGGAGCACAAAAAATTCCCACACACAATCCCTTCTCAAAATAACTAGAATCAGTAAACAAAATATATTATAGCTTGCATAAAAGTAGTTGCGAACCGAAGCCTTATTTGAGTCTATTTACACAGTAATTCTCATGACGCATGGGCATGCCGTTTTAAGAATTTACACTGACCTGGGAATGACGAAATTTGACAGTTTTTATATGAAAATGTAAATAAGCAAAGCATGGAGTTTTACGGTGCAAAATTGTCTATCCCGTTTTCTCTAAAGCAGTTCCTATTAGCTCTTTGTCAGATTTTTCGTCATGGAAATGATAGTGTAAATAGGATCTATGACGACTTGTGAATACCCTTAATATTTTAATTTTTATTGATATAATTAAAATTTTTAATGCACAGGATATTACAGGATATATAATAGTTAAACGATTAGTACATACAAAAAATCTCCCAAAATCTCACACGAGATAAAATTCTCACAAAAATCTCACATTAGTTAAAAAATCTCACAAAAATCTCGATGTGAGATAAATCTTATAAATCTGGCAACCGTGGGTTTGTAATTTTCATCGTATTAAATGACACACTCAGAGGAAAAGAGCGATGAAATGTGTTCGCTCAATGGCTTATTCTCCGTTAACAAAGACAACACTGTTTCGAATACTCTGACATTTCGAAAAACTCAATGCAGAAAATTGATTACTAATACTAATGCAACAATACAACCCTCGTTCGGGTCGTGTGTGTGTGGAATTTAGGTTAACAACCCAGTTTAAATAATGTGGTATTCACAATAAATGTGCATATTTGATTTTTCGCTCATTCGCAATAAAGACACAACTCAAAATTCGGGTGCTTGGAGTTATGAATGTCACTAGGATCCTAAGATATAAATCAACATGCTGCCAAAAGACAGAATTCATATCTTTAGTTTTTATCGTATTTCTAACGCTTGAGACTCTCGAGCCGGATTTTTGATTTTCAACAAGGGGGCGTGTCAGTTTTGAAAAATGGACTTATCAGATAGTAGCTCTCCTGAATCCACCAGTAATTTATATTAACTGTCGTATGTATTCAATTAGCTATTGGTGAGAGATAAAACAATTACCTACGATGCTGCAATTGCGCATAAATATTGTGTGAGACCATGACTAGAAATTCCAGAGCGAGGTTTTGGATTTTTCCACAAGGTGGCGTGGCAATTCGAAAAGTGGGCGTGTGGATTGTGGAAGCAAATAGTGGAGTCTGAGAGTGGAAATTTCACACACATATTCTGTGAGACTATGGCTACAGATTCCCCAGACGTATTTTTTCGAAAAAATGGTTGTGTTCAATAATGGTCCGTGCGAAGCACGGGTGATTTACTAGTACCAATATATTTTTCAATGCAAAATATTTCTATCTCTTTTTCATATGTCACAATACATACGCTGTATCAACCAATTCATACAATGTAAATCAACCTTCAACCAAATGATTGGTGGTAATTTGACGCATCCTTTTACGGGTAGTATTCTTGCTGGGTTGTTTTCGATACGGAGTACATGAATTTTGTGACAACCCTGATCGTTTTGACATTTGACAGTTTGTTGTTGTTATTTTTACAGCGAACTCTCATATTTTTGTTTAACTTCTAGAAATTGGCTATCATTTAATCAAAAGCAATGGCAAGTAGTACACAAATTTGATCAATTTATACAAATAAATCATTTAAAATGAAATTGTGCGCATTCAGTTCTCTCTGCTGCACAAGGAAGAAGCTGCCCACGAAGACGGAATTTGGTCTTGTTCTTGGGGCCGATTCACGCCGGTAAAAGACGCAAATACAGAAGATGAGGAAAAAGACAAATTCGGAGAAAATAGTCGTGACGGACTGACAGAGGCCAAGAAGGCGGAAGAACCGGTGGATTTCATAGTGACCGGAGGACTGGACGATTTGGTGAAAGTATGGGATATACGCGAGGATAGCACGCTGAAATTGCGGCACCAGCTCAAAGGGCATTCGCTGGGAGTGGTGTCGGTGGCAGTGAGCTCCGACGGCAAGAGTGAGGAGTTGAGATTTGCGGGTGTTCACGAAGTAATTACCTTCCTTCCAATGTAGCTATTGCCAGCAGCTCTTTGGATTCGTCCCTTTGTTTCTGGGACTCGCAGTCGGGCCAACGGAAACATATGCTCACCTTCGGCCCTGTGGACTTATGGACCGTGGCCTTTTCACCTTGCGACAAATACGTGATCTCTGGCTCGAACGAGGGAAAGATCTCCATGTACAGCGTGGAGACGGGCAAGGCGGAGCAGGTGCTGGATCCGCAGAATGGAAAGTTTACGCTGAGCATCGCTTACGTGAGTTCATTGAGAAAACACAATTGCTATTCGTATTAAGTCATTTCCAAGCTAGAGTCCGGACGGCAAATACATAGCCAGTGGCGCTATTGACGGAATTATTACCATCTTCGATGTGGCGGCAGGCAAGGTGGCCCAAACACTGGAAGGTCACGCCATGTCGGTGCGCAGCTTGTGTTTCTCGCCAAATTCGCAAATGCTGTTGACCGCCTCCGATGACGGCCACATGAAGCTGTACGATGTGTGAGTTGAGTGAAGATTTTCAATTGCAATGTCGGTCTTGACCTGTACCTGTTTACCCTCTTTTGCAGAGCTCATTCTGACGTTGCGGGCACTCTGTCCGGCCATGCGTCGTGGGTGCTTTGCGTGTCCTTCTCCGAAGATGGCAAGCACTTTGCCTCCTCCTCCAGCGATACCACCGTCAAGATTTGGGACTTTGCCGAGCGAAAGTGCATGCACACCTTCTCGGAGCACAGCGACCAGGCTTGGGGAGCCAAGTACAGTCTGTCCAACGACAAGGTGATTTCAGTGTCCGAGGACAAGTCGCTCAACCTGTACAATTGTCCGCCCAACGTTGTTATTTAGTTTTGACTGTATGCTCCATTTTCTTTTATACGCGAACGGACCGAAATGTAATTAAAAAAGTTTTCTTTTCTGCAACGTTTTCAACGGTGTTTGTTTTTCTTATTTGATTTCCTACTTAACGGTTAAGTTTCGCGCTTTTCATTGGTTTCTGTAATTAATTTAAAATTCAACTATGTGGATGGCGGTTCTTCTTTGTCCTCCTTCAGCAGCTTGGGCTTTGCCTGTGTCAATATGCTTCCCTTTTGACTTTTGTCCGGTATGTACAGATTGAAACTTCGGTAGTATTTGAGTATATTCTCTACAACGAAGAGCCGAATTTAACACATTAGTCCTCCTCATCAATTGGTCAACTGTCGCCCCCACTCACCCACGGTCTTCTCCTTCAGTTTGTAGTCATCTGCAATTTTCTTTTGCGTCCACAGCTCCGGCTCACCTTGGTTGTCCGTAATGAACTTCATCGCCTGTCGCAGGGTGCAACGTCCACGTGACACTCTCACCGGCTCTTGGAAGCCATATTCAAAATCCTCTGGAGTAGTACGACTTAGGGGCAAATTTTTGCCCCCATCCTTGTGCTTGACGCCGTAGTCGATCTGAAACGAAAAGAGAAATTAGTTCCATTCACATTTCGGTTCGTGTTCTTCGTTTATTAACCCACAAAACTGTCTTTTGAGGTTACATAAACACTTTTGAGGCGATCGTCCAAAATGGTGTCCTTTTTGTTGAGCTTCTCCACCACCTGGGGATCCACTGAAATTGAAAGGATTTGTCAATTTCCAAATTAACTCTGCTACGCGGTTGGGTTTTCAATCTTATTATTTAACTTCATAAATTACTTACATTCTACGGCCCGCTGCATATCTCTCAGATTGGACTCGTATTTTGGAGCCGCCACTGGCTTGTCACGCTCCAATATGCGGTGAGCTCGGTTCTCCACATTGAATCGATTTGCTTTGCGCGCCACCATCGACATTACTTTTCCCATTCTTTTATTATTTTGATAAACAATTTATGAAAATTTAAAAATAATTCTACTTCCCAGAACCACAACCACAAAAACGGTTCAAAACAGCTGATGAGCTAAACTAAACAGAGATGTTGAAGGTAAAACTTGACAAGCAAGAATTTAAACATTATGAGCTAGTTATAATGGACGTTGACGAAACGTAAGATAAATATCTCACAAAAAATCTCACTAGGGGGATTCATATAAAGTGGGAAAACCCTTGAAAACACGCCGTTGCTTAAAAGAACTGTCAAATTTCATATGTTTTCACTGCTCCGTTTCCCAGGGGTTTCTCACAAAAAATGAATACCCCTACTATCTCAAGGTGCACGAGCGAACGCAACTTTTATTGCAAACTACAATCATAAACAAAATTTTGCAATCGCACAACCGTTTACATGGCAAACTAGAGATTTGCTCGTTTTTAAGTAGAGACCGACCGAAATTCGATTTTTCGGATTTGCGGCCAAAAAAAAGCAGTTTCGGCCGATATATTTGGCAGAATATCGAAATTTCGATATTTCTGCCGAATATTTCGGTTTGATACGAATAATGTAACAAATAAATAACAAAGATTACACTGATCTACAAAACTGAACTTTTTATGTGTTAAATATACTTGATAGACAAATTCTTATGTATTTTACAGTACGCACCAAAAATTTAATTTTTGTGCAATTTTCATTATTATTTTCGCATTTGGCGTGTCAAAATACATAAGGAACAACCAAAGCGGTATGTAACACAAATTTAAGTATTGATCATAGTTTCGAAGAATCAGAAGCGACAAAGAAGACAAGTCCCCAATTTGTATTAAAAAAAGAAAAATTAAAAACTTTGAAACTTATTTTCTTGAAAGAATTTGTATGTTACATACCGTCTTCATTCTTTCACCCCTTCACAGCGTTCTCACTCTTCTCCTATCAGAGTAGATCTGCTACTCTCGCGATGATTTTCAAACTTTTACTCCTCTACTACGGTAGTAGATTTTTTTACTTCCCTCAAGATATTTTCTACTACTATTGTAAGAAATCTTCTCGTCAAAATATTATGTGAGTTTCATACAATGCAAAACTACTACTCTTTCTACAAACCTACTACCCTGACAGCAATTTCTACTACTCTCGTAAAAAACTAAATCTACTCTCCTTTTTTGAAATCTAATAAGAACTGCGGTAGTGAAAACGGGATAGAAAATTTTGCACCGAAAATCCATACAAAAAACGTAAAAGGTGGCTACTCCATGCTTCGTTTATTTACATTTTCATATAAAAACTGTCAAATTTCGTCATGCCCATGTCAGTGTAAATTCTAAAAACGGCATGGCCATGCGTCATGGGAATGACTGTGTAAATAGGCTCAAAAACAATTTGATTTAAGTGAACAAAATTGGAGTCAATACAAATACCCTGCTAAGAAAGTGTGCAGAACTGTGATTATAATATGTTTTTGACTAATTTGACCGAATTCGACTTTAAATTGAAGTAAGTAAGTAAGTAAAGATTTATTGAGACTTCCAGTAAACTTTAAATTGACTGACGGAAATTACTGCATAGATCAGATAAACACAACGTTGAGTATATCGAATACTTTTTAGATTCGATATACGACGAATACTTCATAGAAGTATCGAAAACAAAGTACTTTTTGGTGCATTACTACAGTTTAAATAAATCTTCCAATTTTTCAAAATATCATTTGGACTTAAGTCGGAACATCAATTGACGGTTGCACGGAGTCCAGCTCCATGCATCCATTTTGCACACTTCGCTGGTACAACATCCATCCATTTTGCACACTTCGCTGCATCCAACCCGTTTGGCCAATTGGATATAGCCCATCATCACAGGACAACATTAATTTAATTTTTGTTATTTGTTATTTGTTTATTCAATTTTGTAGTCCCTGAGGATGACTTTCGAAGAAAGTCGAAATATTGGACAATAAAAAAACAACAATTAAAAATACAACAAAAGAGTATTTTTTAATTTGGTCAATTGATGTTCCGATTTCGATAACTGTGGAACGTGCAATTGTGAAATTTTCGGGGGAAAAATCTGGCAGCACTGGACGGGTGCCAACTTCTGCTTGTCGATACTTTCTTCTTTGTTATTATTTCGCAATAAAACGTGTACAGTTCGTTTCAAACCAATTGAAAAACCCAAATTTAATGTGAAAATACGCCTTTGGAATAGTTTGCGAGTGAAAGAAGACGCGACAAAGTGGTGAAAACTGCATTTGAAATCGAAGAATTTGTATGAATTTTTCCAGTTTCTGCAGATCACTCGCTAGTTGAGTGCAGGCGATACTCGTTGTTCGAAACTCGTTCAGCAGATACTTCGGCTGCGGACTCGTTCGTTTTACGGAATTTCTGCAAAGCCAAGTGACAGTGGAAATTCGAAGGAAATTTCAGAATTTTTTTTAATTAAGTGCCTTCGGAAAATTTATAGAAAAAATAGATAATTTGGATATTTGTGCACATGCATACAAATCTGATTGTGAATTTGAGAATGTGAAGTGATTTTAATAGTGTGAATTGAGTGAAAATTGCGATTGAAATACAGGAAAAGTTGTGTCGCCAAGATACAAGAAGTGTAAATTGCGAAGAGAAGAAAAAGTGGAAATTTTCACAACAATATTTTGGATTATTTTCTACGGATGGCGAGAATGCATTGTAATTTATTTGGATATTGCTCATAATTAGGTAAATCCAATTATATTTTCAATGAAATATTTTGTTTCGATTCGCATAATTTCCTCCCAACAACCATTCTTCTTCTTTTTTAGATCGTTTTTTTTTTTTGCTAAAAAATGCATTGAATTTGGATTCTTATTGAAATTTTCATATTTGTCCTACACTACTTTTCTTCATCCACCCACACAACAAATCGGATTAAATTCTTCTACTTGGGAGTGTTTCACTTTTTCTTTTCACTTGTTCTTGTTTAGTTCTTGCGGAGAACAAACTACTTTTCGATTCCCACTTCGTGCTACCCCCCACTGCAACAAGACAATTCTGAAAATGTTAAGCGCAGTCATAGGAAAAGCAATAAAAGAATCTCCCGGTTAGAATCGACACATTCCGAAATTGTCTTCAGGTGTCAATTTTAAGGCGTAATATTTCGCATGGCTGGGGGCATTTTGTCGTGTGTTTGCATTTAATTAAAGAACAAATATTTATTCAAAGTGCAACAAAACAAAGTTGTACTCTAGACACGAATTCCACTGCAATTAAATCTGAAATCTTGTCTCGGCTGGTGCAAATCCACGGGCGCAGGCTAAAGTAATGAATTGTAAATTGCTGTGGCTGCTGTCGCCATCCATTGTGCATTGTATTTTGATGTTAATTCGCTCGCAATTAAGATAATTTCGTTGTGTGTCGTTTTGCAAAAATCTAGTCAATGTCATTGCGAAAATGCAAATCATCAATTAGGGCGATATAACATAACATCGTTTCAGACAAAGACGAGGTGCCATTGCATTAATTCTAATGGCAGAAATTGAAATGCTATCCTTACCCTTGAAGAAATCATTAACCGCCACTTAACGCTAAGGCATTTGTGTAGAAACGATTCGGTACCAATAGTTAATTAGAATTGGAACACAAATTGGTGCAATATTTCCTTGAACCCGAATGAAATAATTCGGCACTTGCTTAATTATCTAGTTTTGTCCTTTCACTGTCTTCTATCATAAAAGTTATTCTTTGATCTAGTCCAAATTGCATTTAAAAGAATGTTCTTTATGCTGTTGACAGCTAAGAACTTGAGAACCTAACCCATGCCGCCCTACACTCGAACAAATCATGTACGTCAATTGAATTCTAGAAAAATTCTACAACTTACTACATGAAAGTAGATCAAGCATCACTTTAATAATCATTTGAATTTACTCTAAAGCGAGGTCTACACGATCAGCTATCAGCTAAAGTCCACACACACACACACACACACACACAATACAACGTAACAACAAAAAAAAGGAAAATAAAAAATAAATAAAACGAAAATCACTCGCCAAAACAACTAAACGAACCAAGAAAACTGCGCGCGCAGCCATCATTGCGCTTGCATAGCATCGGCAGCCCAGTAGGAAATCAATCAAGGCTATTTCCTCCCCCATTGACTGTTTACACTGAGTTTTTCGCAGCTTTTGTCGTCATAATGAATACACAAAAGAGTCTGGACGTAGTAGCGTGTTTTCCCCATACATCTGGGAATTAGCTCAGTGCTATCCCCTGAGCTACTGCGCCACTATCATTCATGATATAAAAAACTGAATTTATGTACTTTTGAAGAAGTATAAGGAAAATGGGGTCTGCAACAATAAAATATTGTATCGACACTTCCAAGCGCCTCAACCTAATGTAGAATTTGTGTGTTCTTGTGTGGTAGTCACTCATGTTTGTAGGAAAATACAATTCCGCCAAGTAAACAAAATCGTGAATACTCCTATTGCTTCAGAATAACTACTCCTTAGAAAAGTTCTATTAACTGTATGCTTTAAAATCGAGCTATGCAACTGAATTACCTTTAACGAAGTTATCTTCTGGGTTAACGATGCCGAGAGTTGCCAGACGTACGAAAAGGCTCCATGCTAAAATTTGTCAGAAACTAAAATACATATGTACAGGAATGGAAAATTTTTTTTTACTTTTTTGATTTTTACATTTTAAATACAATCGGTTTCGTTAGCTGTCGCTCTACTGAAAAATAATGTTCAACAAAATTTACCGACATTGCAATTTTTTTTCAAATTCTTCCACTGCAAAGCATCTGCAAGAGTTGTCTTTGGCGCTGCAGTTAATCGACAATAGTTTCCGGAAATTACTTATATTGCCAGATTCAGTGGCGTAACTTAAATTTGCCAAAGGTCTGAAACAAATACAATTTAATAAAAATTTTGTAAACGTTTTTTGTGCGTGCACAGCACAGTAAAAAAATAGTGAATATTTACATATAAAGTCAATTCATATTGCAGCAAATTACCGTTTGACCGTTTATAAAACCAATTCGAATTTAAAACTGTACCGGTCCTGTTGAATTTCTCAAGCAGGGCAACGCTCCCATGCTGCAAAATATTGCTTCTCACTTTAGAACCCGAAGTCAAGAAACTCTTCGTAAAACTCAAAGGTGAATTTCAGATTACTTTCTGAAGCTCTTTCAGTAGAAAGTGCATGAAATACAGTCAGTATTTTGTTATGGTTTGTGAATTTTTCCTTCAGCTCCAAACCGATTGCCTCAACCAAATCAATGTACTTTTTTTGCCCCGGGCACCAATAACAAATTTTTTATTTAATTAATTTTTTCGATATACTGTAAATTTGCACAATTTTTGCAACTTTAACCTGCTTGCGGCAGTATAAAACGTCAAAATATCGTAAATCCTAATTACACATAATACTAGAATCCTCCTCGTACTCGAGAATATATTGAACGCCCCTCCTACGAACATATAGCACCTCTTGTCTTTGCGCAGTGTCATCAAATAGGCATTTTCCCTACTGGGGTTTTCTCCACGAATCATTTCTCCTCCCCCCGATATTCGCATTTGTGATCCCTGAACGTGTGTGCATTCGGTTAAGCTAGTATGTGCGCGTTGGCAAACGATGAAATTGTTGAAATTCCATTCACATTCCAGCATGCAATTCGAGTAGATGCCGCGCGGGTGCGGAGGGGCTCAACGGGGCTGGGCATTCCGCAACGACAGCGACGACGACCGAGTAGTGAACAGGCAAACATACCGGGCTGTGGGGTGGTGGGCGGGGTAGCTGCAGCCAGCAGCGAAGCGAATGAACGATAAAAGCGCTTGCTTGGTACTCCAAAGTGGACTTGGCCACGATGTTGTGTGGACTGAGCTGCAATGATGTGAGCTTAGCGGAGTTGCCATATTCGTATTGAAAACTTTGCACAACTCGCCTCTAAAAGTGGTAGAATGGTATAACAATTTGTTGAGATGCTTCTGATCATGTCTGTGCCATTTATTTGAATGAAATATTTTTCCATCAAATTTAGTAGAGTTGGTAACTCTCTTATTTGCTGCATTTTACTGCATATCAAAGGGGAGTATTGTTGTCAAGATGTACGTGCGTGTTGCCGTCCGAGGAGCGCGCCGCTGTCCACTCTGCGGCCGTCCGTCCAGTCGCAATGCAATCGCAATTGATGTTGTTGCCGCTGCCAGTTGTTGCAATTGCACATGCACAGCCCGTATTTCCTTTTCTTCTTGCTGGTGGATTTTCTGTGTGTGAGAAAAAAAGGGAAAATGAAAAGAGAAAAAATGCTGAACTTTGCAATAATAATCAGCAACTAATACTATTTTTATCTTGCGTTGCGTTCGCTGCCACTCGCAGCGCATGGTGTTGTCGTCCGTCGTCTTCTTCGTCGTCGTCGTGGTACTTGCTGGTGTTGTTGTGTCGTTGCTGTTATCGTTGCAGTCGAGTATCCATCCGTTTGCCAGCTTGCTGGCGGTGTGGTGTTGCATTGCGTGAATGCATTTCACATTTTGCATTGGCCGCAAAGCAAGCCCAGCTACATACACGCAGCCGCTGCCGGTTGCTGTGAAATTTTTTCCACTTGCATCTTTTTATGTGCGAAAAATATTATTGAAATCTTATGTTTTATGTACGCATATAAAGACGGCGCATAAATTCATTTAATTTTTTGTTTTTAAGTGTGTGTTTTGTTGTTATTGTTGCTTTTTGCCTCCATTGCCTCACAACTGGTTAATTTAGTCTACAGCAATGCATTTAGCTTTAACCACGTAACTACTTAGTTAGTACGATTCGCCTATGAATCGCTCACGTATATCGACCAAAATGCATTAAGTTGTAGTCGCAGTGAGACCTTTCCGATTTACATAGTTGTAACTATTTTGAATTGCAAATATTTTTTCTTCGCTTAACTAGAAGACATTTACCTTCTCACGTTTAACACATATATAATTTCTAGTATCCGGTTTAAGTTATAATCTGAAATTCCTTTCCAACTTCGATTAGATTCTACTAACTGTTACTAGTTATACGCGCCATTTTTTTTACTTTATTCGAAAATGATTTCTCAAAACATTCGACAACTTCATGTTTATACAAATTTGATTAACCCTTTAAGAGCCGTATTGGCAGCTTGCCACATTTATCCCGTATTTTAGCTTTCATTTGAACGGTATTGACAATGGGCCACATCGGATAAGAATAACACCTACCTGCCATACATATTTGCAAATACTAAACCGTCGATTGGAAATTAAGGCGGGTACGGAATGGCAATGGTCCGGTGCAAAATGGAATTGGAATAAAATTTTGTATGGATCGGGAATGAAGTGGAAATGGAAATTATCGATAATATATTGAAAAATATAATGAAAAATGGTCGAAGAAGGTATAAAAGTCGTATGTGCAGAGTATTTTACCTTTGGTCAAACCGATTCGGACATGGTCCGAAGTTCCAAAACCACATATAAATGGGTCAAAATTGGGTCTTAAGCAGTGTTGGCAGTTTCGATATAATTGTACACTTTAATTTTTAAAAGAGTTAACTATTTTCTGGCAATTTTAATTTTGAATTTTGTAAATAAAGTTTAATAAAAATGTGAAAAATGTAATTGTGAGTGATTGAGTGATTCTGCCCTAGTAAAATTTATTTTCAAAGCAACATTGCTTCGTCTGCATATGTCAACCGAAATGGAAATTCCCTTTGGTTTTCGCTTCGTTGTTTTATACATAGCTTTATTATCGGTTTGTAGTTCTAAAATCACGTACTAACCATATTATGAAGATAGTTTACTCTCCAGTTTTTCTTTTACATGGTTAAAATAGGGATAGATAGCAAAGGCAAATAGTCGACTTTCGACTTTTTTAATCTAAAAAAAAATGTCTACTAGTTTACTATTTTTTTTTATCATTTTTCGACTAGGTGAATATTTCCCTATTAGAAGTCGACTAAAATCGACTTTTTCGAAAAAATACAGGACCACCTTTTTGTTAAAGCCCGGTGCAGACGAAAATAAATTTCCGTTTCCATATGTAGTTGAAACCAAATAGAATTTAAATTTCGGCTGCCATATGCAGAAAATTGAGTTTTTGACATTTTTGGATTCCTGAAAAGAAGCTGCATCGAATAGGATATTGAGGTTTTTGGAAGTTTTACCGGAAGTGGTATGAAATACGAAAGTTATAGGATTTTTTTCATGTGCACAAATACGCCCATATCCCAATTTTGAGTTGTTATTAATCTTTGCTTATTAATCTACATTTGAAACTAAAAAGGTATCCGTTTTGGAAAAATTGCCATATCGCTCATTCCCTGCAATAAAGCCGCAACTCAAAAAATCACATTGTCGGGCAATCACGATTTGAAATTTATAATTTCAGCATAAATATCTAAGGATCCAGTGGTTATAACTCCAAAAACTCGAATTTTGAGTTATGTCTTTTTTTCAGGGAATGAGCGATATGTAAACAAGTGAATAAGTTTCAGTCGGGCAAGCCGACTTATATATACCCTACACCTACTGGGCCATATTGGATCCGCCGGCTTGAATTTTGGAAATGCGACATGAAAATCGAAATCAGCGACCCCAAAATTTCATACTGTTTTGATGAAATCTTAATATTACGATTTTCACTTATATGGGAGGTAGGCGTGGCAGTCGACCGATTCCGCCCATTTGCAACTCCTTCTAGGGCCTATAAAGGATAAATACAAAATGTTGGATCCCTAGCTTTCTTCTAGCTCCTGCAATCGTGTCTACAAGAAAATAGGACGGACAGACGGATAGGACTTAATCAACTCAGGAGGTGACGCTGATAAAGAATATATATACTTTTCCATACCGGTCACGTCTCCTTCTTGGTGTTACAAACATCAGACCAAAGTGAATATACCCATACCTCATGAGGTGTAGGATATAAAAATAGTAAAAGTAGGCGTGGAAAGTCGTTAACTTTTGGATGGAAAAAAACCTTTACTGTAACTTTGACCCGATTAGTATTTCTCTACACTCAGAAACGAATACTATTAAATGGTATTATTTTGGTCAATAAGATACCCTTAGTATAGAAAAAACTGATTAACGTAAGTGTACCGAATTCCTTCATAGTGCCTAATTCCGGCCACTTTACTTATTTGCCTTTATTTACAATTTATCCATCGAAAATGAAATTTCAAATTATTTCTTATGGTAGACTACGTCTTTGTACATCATTCTGCAAAAAAACATTGACAGATTTGTTTTTGATTTCATTACAAGAATTTTCGTTGTCACGAAACGATCGTTTTGAGTGGATTTCAATGTGGAAAATGCTAAAAAGTAGAAAAATTTAAAATCAAGTTTTCAACAAGAAAAAAAAAGGAAACTGTTATAAACATAAAATACAATAAATTATTAACAAAATAGAAGTGGCCGGAATTGGGTACCACTAAAAAGTGAAGTGTTCCGAATTCCGTCCAGTGGCCGGAACTTCGGTGTTTTCAAGCTTGTCACAATAATGTTTCTAAACAATATATTTTACTCAATATGATTTTTTTTCTTTTTTTATTTGATTGTTTACACATTCATGTACACAAGGACCTAAATCCGTCATAGGCTATGTGTTACAGATTTTATGCAATCAGCTTTTCAATTCTAACATACTTATGCAAATTTCCTAAGAAAAGGCAGTTTTGACTCTGTGAAAATTTAATTGTAAATTCGATTTTGATTGATCTTTTACATGAAAATGCTTAAAAATTTAAGTTCTTTATGCCTTTCATTTAGTTTTTTAAATCGGTAATATAAAGTTAGATAACTTTTAGACAAAATAAAAGTGACCGAATCCGGCCAGTGGCCGGTAATTCGAATTTATAACTTCATTTATTTCTTGTCCATTATTTTTTTAAGGGTTTTAACTAATTGATTCCAAAAATAATTTGGAAAAAGTGGGCGCAACAACAAGAAAACTCTCAATTGTGGCGGAGGGTGCAGCTGTGTCAGATTTGGCTTAAATGTACTTGAGGGCCCATTCGATTTTTGCCCTTCTTTTATTTTTGTATTATGTATTTTGACGTCCTAAAACCGAATCTGCAAACATATTTGGTCGGAAAAATCTACTTTCCGAGATATAAAGTTTAAAAGTTACGATTTCTCTCATATAAAGTGTTCAATTTGTTCTTCATTTTCCTGTATAATTGGTGACTTTTGAAAAGGTGTCTTCACTAATTTTGGGCACTATTATATGTTGGTACTTTTTAAACATCACAACAATATCACAACTATTTTAATACAGTCACATGTTGTTGTTGTAATATTTCAATGCTTATTGTAGCTTTGTTGTAATGTTTCGGTGCTTATTGCAGCTTTGTTGTTGTAATGTTTCCAATGACCATTCCAATGATACCAATATAGATTCAATAAAATTTGACTAAGAGCCAGTGTACATGGAAAAGAATATGCAAAATACTTCTGCGAGTCACTGCATGATTTTTAAAAATCAAATAAATAAACCAAATGTTTAATAATGAATTATTTTTTATTTATTTATTTATTTTTAATATTATAGTTTAAAAAAATAAATTATTTTGCAAATAAATAGCATTTTGTAACCTAATTTGTCTTTGAAAATCTGGTTGGCCGGAATTAGGAGCGCAGGTGGCCGGAATTTGGAACAACTGAAATCAGTGGCCGGAATTAGGAGCATTTTTTTTGTTTCGCTCGAAAGAGTTAAAATTATTTATTTTCATTAGAAACCTCAACCATTTGGAAAAAACACTTATATTTAATAAAAGTTAATACCTGAGACTATGTGATAAAAATATTCGTTCCTGATTTTGAATGTTTTAAATGGATCTTCCAGAGCATTTAATTTGGCCTGGCGACCAGTGTCCGGAATTCGGTACACTTACGTTAAATACGAATTTTAATCTGTTGTTCCTACCAATTCAATCAGTACCTATTCAATAACTAGTTATGTATCCTATTGACTAAATTTAATAGTATTTTTTCTGAATGTAACTAGATGGTATGAACATTTTGGAAATTTCAATACTGGACGTGTCTTCACATTTTTTTAGTTTTCTATATTGGTTTGACTTTACAAAAATCTACTCCCAACACTATCCTGTAGCTTCAATTGACAAATTAGAGCTTTTAATTCATTTTTTATTTGTTTGGGTGGGAGTTGGAAAATGGTTGACCAGGGTCAGTTAGTATTTGTGATCGTGTCAGTCGTATTCATCAAAAAGTTGATGTACCATAATAATAGTAATAATAATAATACCGACTTTCAGGTTAGAATTTCAGATGGATCGGTCCTATTTTTTTTTGTAATTTTGACCGCATAGTTATCGGCTCAGACATTTCAGACTTTTTGACATCCAAAAGTTCCCTTGACTAACTATACCAAGTTTCGTATAGATTACTAAGAAGGAAATACGAGTTTTGGCCATTTTGATTTGTTTCTTTTGATTTCTGGCAACTTTTTCCAGTTTTAAAAATTTTGAACTTTTCGCTAAGAATTTCATCAAAATAAAATATTCATTTGTTGGTTGCATCAGTTCAAACCTAGCCCATCATTCTTTATTTACACTTTTTACATTTAACTAACTAACCCCAAAGCTGTGTGAATTCCGCGAATGCCGAAATAAAATTAGCTGCAACCCCAAAACAACTTCTTCTCTGTCATAATTGATCTCATTTCGCATGAATGTGCGCAAATTCCATTACGGAGAATAATTAAACAATTTTAAATAAGATCAACAAAAGCAAAAAGAAACCGAGTTTACTTATCACGATGCGTGTGCGATAAAAGCAAATTCACTCATGGCACTGACTGCTGTCGGTCGCTCTCTGTCAGAGGTCTGCTGTGCTTATGTCTCCGTCCGTCCGACCATTCGTTAGTTCGTTCATTAGACCCACTGTCGCTTGCGCCTGCCTGCCAGTGACTACAGTTTTGCACCGCTCTGACCCCTTTTACACACCACAACACCTCATCACACCCCACTCCGCCCCACGTGAGCAACGTTGTGTTTTATTATCATTTTGTTTACTCAACAGTGGAGGAACTTGACGTTTGTCATACTAAATTTTTGTACACAATCCATTTACTGATATCTACACTAACATTCCATTTGCAAAAAATAAACTATACATAAATATGTATAAAGTACAAAAAAAACAACAACAAAATTATAACCAAAAAAAAAAATTTAAAAAACCCCACCAACCAACCAGCCAAGTCAATTCCTATGTGGAGTAGAAAATGTGTGATATTGTTTTTTGTTTTCATTTCGCATTGTTGTTGTACACATGTAGGTTTCCGAAATGCAAAATAAATACAAACCGCACGCATGGTGGACAGATACACACAGGCGCAAAAACCTAGTATCGGCGTTGTCTCTCACAGTATTCGGCTTTTTGTTTTTTTTTTTTTTTGGTTGTGACTCACATCTCCGGCATTTAGTTAAATGAACCATTAGTTAATACGTATCGGCCAATATACCAAGATGAGTATTTTGTGTTTCGTATTAAGTATTAAGGAAGACGGCGATAAATCTGTTAATTATACTAGCGTTAAATCTTCGCACTCTGATGGGTGGTGGGCACGTCCAAAATCTGATTCAGAAGTGTGTCTATTTTGATTGAAATTCCGTGAGGAAAATTTGGGTAACTATGAGGTGTATGATCAACGTGTGTCAAGACACGGGCTTATGTTTTCGTTCTACTTTCTGAATAAAGCTAACTAACGCCGGACGACGTTATTGATTCTCACATTAAAACTAGTTAATTCCAGCTTTGTTTCTGTATTAGTTACCTATAATTTGCACAAATATTTACGCCTCATATATTTATGGTAATTTCTTCTTTTAATTTTCAGATCGTGTCCAGTGTGAAATACAACAACAACGACAAGAGTATCACCAATACCAACTGTTACTATTTGCTATTGTGCAACGCATTCGGCATTTTTTCGGTGACTGCGCATAAAATTCTCGTTGATAGTTATTATCCAGCGCGTGTTTGTTGTGTGCTGATAAAAAAAAAATAATAAAGAAGCAATAATAAATGAAATAATGGTTTAGCAAAAATATTTACATGCGACGAGATCTGAAATGTTTTTATAATGCAAATAAAGTGCCTTTTCTTCTAAAGAATTTTGCAAGTGATAAAATAAGTGTACACACCCATACACACACATGGGAAGAATAAATATAAGAATTCACATTTATCTTGATTAAACACAACAATTCTATTTGACTTGAAGTCTAACTAGATCATAACAAACAACAACAAGAGAGCACTGCAAGATTTCGGTTCGTTCTGTTGCTGCATAATTTATTATTTATTTAATTGTGATATGACTACTAAATATCACAAGAATGCATCAAGCGGGCGGAAAAAGTGGTCACTCCAAAAATAATTACACAGTCGAAGCGCTCGAGACTATCAAACAGGATCTGACGCGATATCAAGTGAAACCGGATCATGGAGTTCAGGTGAGACAACAAAAAAAACGACAAAAAAGTGAAAAGGGGTCGGTCATTTGTTTTTCTCAATTGTGGAAATTGGCTATCGTAAATTTGGAAATGTATTTATCTTTATTTTGTGTAATCTGACGTGACGTCAATGTCAGTAACAGTGCAGTGTACTTTGGAATATTTTCATATCATAAAACAAAAAAAAAATTGTATACCATAAGCAATATCTGGACACTTTGTCTGGCACCTCATGCAATGCTCCTACTCACATTCGCTCGCTACCTACGTACACGACGCGTGTTGTTTGCTCAATGGCAAGAAGGTCAATTGCATTTCGTTGGCAGTTCATTAATTTCATTTAATTTTACGTTCCATTTTAGCTAGAACAATCAATTTATATTTATGTTTGTTTGGTTTTTGCTAATTGCGAACTCCTGTTCGCTTCCCACAAACAAAAATATTTTCAGCTGCTTGTTAATAATGTTTGTGGATGTTTTTTTTTTGATTTCCTAAATTATGCAGAATTTTCTTTTCGTTTCAAGTTAAATGATTTCGAGGAATTATTAAACTTCTGTGTTTGGACACGTTTCTAAAAACAATGTATACATTAACAAATACAAATGGGCCATCTTTAAATGCTCTTGAAGCACTTGGTAGTAATAACTTCTGTAAATGCAATGCGAAATTTAATTGAAATAGTTTATTTACCTGCTAGTTGATTTCTTTTTTACATTTGCCTACTCAAATCGCCAAGAACAGGTGAATAATCTCTGCGGCTCGTGCCATAAGTGGGTGTTAATCGCCTACGAGCTTAAATATCCACACGAAGAAGAAATGACATTAATTTCATTATTCACACGAAAAGATGCCGCATCATTTTTCTTTGTTGACGGATGAGCGCTGTGAAAAATGTATCTTTCCTTTATGATCAATTTGAACCCCATTCACTGTTTCTTTTTTTATATCAAAAATATTTTTTCATTGAAAATCTCATGCGGTGAGGTTCCTTTGGTTTGTGTTTCGTGGTCTTAATATGATGAATGATTTGATTTCTCTTCCCTTTTTATACCATCCTTATGTAAGATAATACTTTTTTATAAAATTAAAAAAAAAAATTCAGTAAGTAAGTTTAAGTTGATTAAAGCCGACTTCTATATGAATACTATGTTCTGTCGCTGTACTGATCGTATTAAGGCTAAAGATTGTGTTTTTTCAGTGTGAGAAAATCTTTTTGGAAAATAATTGAAAACTACAAACCGACAAATTAAGAAGAGGTTCCTCATTTCGATTTGACGAGGAGATTGCCTGCTTATTTTTCAAGGAAATATCAATTTGAAGAATCGGGGCACTGAGCCAAATATTGAATTTCCGTTCCACAATTGAAGCAAAGAAAAGCTGTAAGAATTTGAAGGCACTCTTCCAGCTTTATTCACTTGATCTGTTGTATTCTTGTTCTGTCCCCCGTGTAGCACCACTATTCCGAACCTTATTAAATTTCGATTAATTGCTTATTATGTAAGTGTTACGTTTTGTTCTTATATCGATCGAGTCGATCGAAAGTCAGTATTGACGAGTTGAAATGGATTTTTAGTACTTTAATCTTAACTTTACATTTTAAATGAAAATTGTTTGATGAGGAATCTTTTATAAAATGGATTTTGATAATAAATATTCAATCGCTAACACGTTTATTGTTTCAAATCATAACTAATAACCTAATTTGTAAGCAACCTTTTAAAAAAAACCAAAAAAACTCAATAATTCAACTTGTCTTACTTTTGTGAGAACCAGTGCAGTTTGTTTATTCACAATTAATCAATCAATCAAACTTGTTTCATGTGAAAGGCAACTTATTAGAAAACTATTTCATTACAAATGCACACCCAGAGAAAAAACAACCTAAAACCAAAAGAACCACCTTAAAACAAGTAGAAACGTTTATAAAAGTCTGGTAAGGTTGGAAATTTTCGAAACAACTAGGAACAAACTTTTTTCAATTTAAAACCTAAATTCAAAAATAAACACACTTACTTTAAAGTTATTTTCCGACTATTTCAAAAATTGTCCAATTTAAATAAAGTTGGCCAGACCTTGATTTAAAATTGTGCAACTATGTTTCAAAGATAACAATAGTTATTTTAAGTTTTTTTTACTTTATTTCAAAGTTGTTTTCATTAAATTGAAAAAATGAAGGAGTAAATACGATCGTACTTGAAAAACTATAAAATGCAAACAAAAAAAAGTAGATTAAAAAAAAAAATATGGAAAGAACCCAGGGTTAGTGTTTGAAAAAGGATTTATTCTAAAATCGACGCATTGTGTTCATATATTTGGGGGATGGGAGGGGGTACGGCGCCCAAAGCCACCCTCTCCTGGGTATTTCCCTGCTTTCGAAGCTTAATATCGAATGCTAGAACTGCAATTTTTACAGTTTTTAATAAGATAAAATATCGGAGATACGGAAGTTTCTCTTAAATTCTGTTAAATTTCATAGCAATTCCATAAATTTTTCTATTATTTCCTAGATTTCGGGGGGTGGGGGGGGCTGTTTTCGAACAAAGGGTACGTACCTGTTTTACACAGATCAAATCAAAATTCAATCATTGCAATTTGTCGCACCACTCCTGCATCGAATCGCATTGCATTCTAAAAATTAACTTCAAACGTCCTAAAGACAACCTTCCTCATGCTCTTGCTTTTCTCCGTCTGCTCTTTGTCGTAAAAATTCTTAAATATGATCTGACGGGTCATTAATTTAAAGTTTTATGATTGCACTGCCAGCTACTGTTTGTGCGACTGTAAATTATGATGCGTTGGTCAATGGATTTCCTCTGTTCTCCGTCTGTTATCGCCTGATCAATGCGATCGTCGTCGTTCTCTGCCTGGTAACTAACTCAACCAACCAACTGACTGATTCTATGCCAATACCATTCCACCGGCCGTCTGCTGGTACCGCGGCGACATATGCACTTTCGTCGGTAGATCTTACCAGTTCATTCCTCCAATGGGCGTTCCGTGCGCTGAAAGCCTACTGGCTATATAAAACGGAACGAGTGTAGCTAATTGTTATGGCTAAAACAAATTTACGATATGTAATTTTTTTTTAATATACTTTTAGTAATTTAAGTTTCTGTCTGTCAGTTTGGAAAATTTGCAAACGGTCATTGGGTTTGAGTAAGAATGCAAAAGGTATTAATGTGAATCATCATACTTTTTTGTGCACACGTTGATTGTGTTGAATCGAACATGTCCCAGCAAACACAGTCTCCAAGGTTTGAGAAATTTCCTATTTCTCAACTTGATATCAAATGTTATTCTCCAATAAATCTCAATGGTTGTAGAAATACCTTATTCAACCAATTCATAGCATGTGAATCACCCTTGCCTAAACTAAAACAGTTATCATATTTGAAATCAGATTCCACTAGAAACGGTTAACAGACCTAATCCTAAGACGATATTTCACTTTAAGAAATTTTATATGAATTTGGGTTTTTTTTTTAAAAACTTAGTTACTTAAATTTTATTTAAAGAAAACCGGGAAACCTTTTATTTTTGCCCATAGTTTATATGGGGTCAAACTATTGTAGTGCGGCGGAAAGAAAATCGAACAATTTGGATTTTTCGCTGGTTAAATATATATATAGGAGCGTCGGGTATTTTGGCACTAGTCTTGTATTTTGGCTGTTAAAATCAGACGGGGTGGAATATCTAAAAACACACTGCGCCATTTTAAAGGCTAGGTAGCTCGCTATATTTCCACCATAGACGTTCCTATACAAGGCCATCTTCAGGTCGCAATGATTCATTTAGTAAATGTCCAAATTAAAAATACATATATTTTGTTGTTGTTTTTGTTGGAGTAATTAATATCATTGCAAAGTAAATTCAAAAACTTACCTAATAATATTATAAATAATCCCGATATCTTAAAAAACAACACTTTTATCAAAATTAACACTATAGCTGAATTTTAACTTTTTAAATACGGTACGCACCGGTACAAATACGTGCGACCGAGTCGATGTTTACAGAAAGTACATCTTGAGTAAAACAACAACTTTCGTCATTTACAGTTTTCAACAACAACATATAGAAAAACTCTACTGCCACATTACCCGAAGTGCCAAATCACCCGACACTCCCTTACATACTATTTACGTATTTCCTTTAAAACAAATATTTCCTTACAATTGATGGAACTAGCAAAGTTGCAGAAATTTTCTTTTGTTATGCTAATTTGACGGTTTTGAAGAATTCTTCATTGAATTTCTTGTACGTTATCAACCAGTTTTATTGTATACATTTTTAGTATTTTAGCCAAAATTTGTTTTAACTTTTTTCTCCTCATCAGCAGTAGCATACATTTTTGTCTTGATAAAACAACACAAACTGGTATATTTCTTTACGTTGACGAAACCATTTCTAATTGTTATGCTGCCGATGATATTAGCTGAAAAAGCTTTCCGTATATAAAATAATATTCCACCAAATATGTCTTGGCTTAGCCATAAGATGGCAATCTTATGGCGATGATGTTAATCGATGATGTTAATCGCTTTGAAGTTCATTAGAAAACACACACGTTCAACAACGCCTACTATGGTTAGGCAGCAGCGATATTGATATTTAATGTATCTGTATCATTGGAATTGTCTTGCTAGCTTCTCGTAGCATTCGATATGCTGAACGGTAAGGTACTATAATTGAATATCAACTAATAGTAACAAAACATTGAAACAAAATTCAGTAAAACGCCGACGCATTTTTTTTTTGTTAGTTTCAAATATAATTAACAGTTTTTGCGCGCACGTTACGTTTATTTATGAACTAGTAAATAACCTGTGACTTCGCAAGTATACATACATATATATTACCTCCTTACTATGATTGTGTAGATCCGAATATTTTTGTGTCCGGGAGTCCATATCCGCAGGGGGATATTTATCCGACCATCCTAACATATCCCAAATTCACAACTTACCAAAACTTTTGCAGTTTTTTTTCTAATATTATTATCCATCGAAAATTAAATTTCAAATTATTTCTTATGGTAGACCATGCCTTTGCACATCATTCTGCAAAAAAACATTGACAGATTTGTTTTTGATTTCCTTACAAGAATTTTAGTTGTCACGAAACGATCGTTTTGAGTGAATTTCAATGTGCAAAATGCTAAAAAGTAGAAAAATTTAAAATCAAGTTTTCCACAAGAAAAAAAAAGGAAACTGTTAGTTTTTTTTATGTATTGCATACGTGTATTATTGAGCTCACAAAAATACAATACTTTAAGTTGTAAACCTAAAATACAATAAATTATTAACAAAATAGAAGTGGCCGGAATTGGGTACCACTAAAAAGTGAAGTGTTCCGAATTCCGTCCAGTGGCCGGAACTTCGGTGTTTCCAAGCTTGTCACATTAATGTTTCTAAACAATATATTTTACTCAATATGAATTTTTTTTCTTTTTTTATTTGATTGTTTACACATTCATCTACACAAGGACCTAAATCCGTCATAGGCTATGTGTTACAGATTTTATGCAATCAGCTTATCAATTCTAACATTCTTATGTAAATTTCTTAAGAAAAGGCAGTTTTGGCTCTGTGAAAATTTAATTGTAGTGTCGCTTTTAATTCTTTAAGTTCTTTATGCCTTTCATATAGTTTTTTAAATCGTAAATATAAAGTTTAATAACTTTTAGACAAAATAAAAGTGACCGAAAAAAGTGAAAGTGAAGTGCTCCGGAATCCGGCCAGTGGCCGGTACTTCGAATTTATAACTTCATCTATTTCTTGTCCATTATTTTTTTATGGGTTTTAGCTAATTGATTCCAAAAATAATTTGGAAAAAGTGGGCGCAACAACAAGAAAACTCTCAATTATGGCGGAGGGTGCAGCTGTGTCAGATTTGGCTTAAATGTATTTGAGAGCCCATTCGATTTCTGCCCTTCTTTTATTTTTTTATGATGTATTTTGACGTCCTAAAACCGAATCTGCAAACATATTTGGTCGGAAAAATCTATTTTCCGAGATATAAAGTTTAAAAGTAACGATTTTTCTCATATAAAGTGTTCAATTTGTTCTTCATTTTCCTGTATAATTGGTGACTTTTGAAAAGGTGTCTTCACTAATTTTGGGCACAATTTTCAAACAATTCAACAAAGAAAAGATAAAGTCTTGAAAAGTCTGACTAAGAAAAAGCAGGATAAAACCAAAATCTTATTTGACTCCACCAAAACAACAGGTATTGATAACAAAAATAAAAAAAAAAGTTGAGTGTTACCTAAAAGGAGATTTTGTTATCATAAACTATGAAGAGGAGTATTTCCCGGGTTTGATTATCGACGTAAAGGATGAAGGTATGTTAGTAAAAACGATGGCAATGAATGGTCACTTCTAGAAGTGGCCAGATAAAGATGATGTTCTCCTGTATCCGCCAAGTGACATTGAATGCAAAATAGAGACACCTTCCATGGTGACAAGTCGCGGTGTTTACGACGATAAAGAAGTCAAACATTTTCGAAAACAATATATGTAATTGAATTAAGCACAATATTTTACTGTTATATTATGATTTATGAATTGTTTTATATTTTGCCTATTGCTTTCCTTTACTTTTTATGAATTTTTTTTATTTATCTATTTATTTTTCATCTTAAAATTGAAAAAAATAAATTCTTTTTCAATTAAATAGCATTTTGTAGCCTAATTTGTCTTTGAAAATCTGGTTGGCCGGAATTAGGAGCGCAGGTGGCCGGAATTCGGAACAACTGAAATAAGTGGCCGGAATTGGGAGCATTTTTTTTGTTTCGCTCGCAAGAGTTAAAATTATTTATTTTCATTAGAAACCTCAACCATTTGCAAAAAACACTTATATTTAATAAAAGTTAATACCCGAGACTATGCGATAAAAATATTCGTTCCTGATTTTGAATGTTTTAAATGGATCTTCCAGAGCATTTAATTTGGCCTGCCGACCAGTGTCCGGAATTCGGTACACTTACGTTATTTGCCAACTGGTAATAGCTGCATTCCATTTGAATTCGAGTGTGTGTCTAATACAGTGCTCACCAAATGCACAAATTCATATATTGGATATGTATTGCAAGCTTTGCACGGAGAAACAATTGTTTCGAAAGGTTTCTGAAAACTTTTCAAAATTATAACAATTAAGTAAGTTTTTCATAGCAAAACAGATGCTGTTGAGCTCCCTTAACTTAAACCCGCTTGCGAGAAAAACGTGATTTCGATGGAACAAAAAAAAGATATTGAGTCTCTTGGGGTATGCATTGATTCGTTGTTACAAGAATAATATGCACATGAATTGGGCAATTGCTGTTTTCTATTACGTTTTCTACAAACAATATTATATATTTCATATGGCCGAATTGTTTCATAATTTTTCTATAAAAATATGTACAAATTGTCTGCAAATGTTTTCTGTTTCTCCCCAAAGTCGTCGTCCGGCTCTTCTTCTTCGTTCTTCGTTCTTCATTTGAAACGCGACGAAACAACAAATATTTTCTTAAGAATTTTTTCTAAAAATATATATTAATGTTTTTCAGTTTTGTCTAATAATATCAGAAGACATTGAAAAAGAAAATACAATTTATAAATATTGCCAAAAATTCTGCTTCGCTGCTACTTTGTTATCGTGAAAATATGTATGAGCACATATTCAACAAATTTTCAGGTTCAAAGTTATTTCGGTCAAGGAGAATCTTTGAAACCAAGAACATAAATAACTACAACATTTACGTACGGAATTAAGATTCTATAATACATTCGATATTTTTCATTGGAATCGTTGTTTTTCTTCCAATTCTTTCGATTAAAACGAAACTGTATCTATCTTCCTGCTGTCCAAAAACTATCTGCATAAAGAGTTTTCAGAAATACTTCCTACAAAATTGTGAGTAGCTCGTAATTTCGTGTTGGGACAGATATTCAATTGTAAAAATATTTCTCATAATTTAAACTCAAAAACTAACCTCAAATATTGGTATTTTTAATTTTTCAACGCCAATTGCAACCCTAGCTACAATATTGCCGAATTCCTCAACCCGCTAAAGTTTTTGGGTCTTCCGAAAATACCTCTAATACCTTCTTTGAACTTTGACCTCAAATAACTCGCTTGTTCGAGCTAATCCAGAAAAACCCCTCGAGGGAGTTATTATGTAGAACAAGACCTTTCAAAATCTGTTATCAGATCGGCAATCAGAATTTGGTGTTGCACAGTGTTATTAGGCGCCGGCTAAGTATCGACTTTGGTTCAGATTCATGCTCGCTGTTGGACACCCCAACGCTCAAAAGAATTAATGTGATTGAGGAGTATTGCTGCAAATATTGAATACTTTTAGACAAAATACACTTGCAATCGGAAACGAAAGTAATTTGAACGATACAAAATCAAACTCCGTTTCTTTCCAATATATCGTCTTTTCTAAGAACTGCATTTCGTTTATCGCAAACAAAGTTTATTTGTGTGATGGCATTGTTTGCCAGCATGTTAGAATATACGATATGCCAACCTGTTTTCATTTAACTGACGAGAAACTCCATTGTGAAAAGGATTCGAAAATTTTCGCTTCCCGTTTTCGCCACTTTGTATGTGAGATTCGTTAGTTTGGTTGAATGTTTAATATCTCTTTTGATCCTTGAAGGTTTTGGTATGTTTATTGTGTATTTTAAAGCATGTTTAAGGTATGTTTATTGTGTATTGCGTTTGAAATGCTAGTCGCATAATAATGGAGATTTCCTCAATTGAATTAACCTTTCTTCAGTTTTATTTTCGTCTGTGTATTCTATCGATTGCATTTAGTGGAAGCACTTATTTATTTAATTAATCCAATTAGCCTAATGTCATTTGTGAAAACAAATGTCTTGACACCACATTTTAAGCGAAGTGACTTGTTTCCTTTTGAATGCAATCGAACATTTGGAACCTTGGCTTTAATCACTCATTTAAATGGTTGATTAAACAATGGTTAAGTTCAAACTACATAGGTGGTTTGGATTGGCAACATGAGTGATTACCTAATTTCTTAAGTAAGGTAAGTGGTCTTAGTATGTAGCAGAAGAAATGGAAAATAGTTAGCGATCATTACAAGGGAAAGTGCCTTTAAGTAGAATAAAGCAATGTCGTATTCGAAAGTAAACTTTTAGCTTTTTTAACAAATGGACCTTTGAACGCTTTATCCGATGGATAACCATTGAGTTAGTTTTTGGTAACGTAGGGTCTTCTGGTGGTATTATCATACAACTTTTCCAATTAAATCGGTACAATCTTATATTAGCAGAAGGAAATGTCATATTTTCATCAAAAAATCATCTCATATTACACTCATAATTTATTTGTTGTTGTTCACTATCCGCGCACCAACATAAAAGTACGAAAATGCATTTGTTTTTTTACTTTACCTTCTGCTACTTGACTAATTTCAAGACTTGCAATGTCCGCCGCTGTTATTCTTGCACCATTTACGATGCTACGCCACATACTTACATCTAAAAATATTCATCCGCCGAGTGCATTTCTTACTTCGTCATCGTTTCTGTTTCGTTGCTCAAGGATCTCTCTCAGCTGGATGTTTTTGTTATTACTTTATTTCGGTTACAGTCAGTTCAGTCGGCGTGCTGCGTGTAATTCAGTAGCTTCAAGCTACACCGACCAGTCGAAGAAGAATCGCATAAATTGAATACCGTCGAGTCGAGTGGAGCCGCCGCACATCTGGTCTTGTTTGGGATTCTCTTTTGCTCTTGACTTTCAGGAATTTGGCGTATGGAATTACTACCGAGGAATTTTTTGTTCTTTATTTTTTTTTTTGTTGTGATTGTCTTTTGGTTGGTTTGGCTCTCCTTGAGTTTCTTCGCGTCTGTGTTAAGTATGTTTGTATGTTTCTTCTGTACTTTTTTTTGTTGATTTCTTTTCATACCTTAACATTCTTGAATCACAGTTGTGCTCCTCCCTCTCTTTTAAGCTTACAAATTTTAGTCTCGAGTCTCTTTGTAGCTTTTGTATATATCTTGTGTGTATTCATAGAAGGCGATCGGGCGAAGAATGTGTGATTAATTTATTCAAGACTTTTCATTTCAATTTCTTTAAGTTAAAATAAACAATTTCTAAATTTAAAGCATTTTGTTTCTCTTGTAATTTTTCACCGCTCAATATTACATAAATTACAATCTCCATGCTTGTTTCGATCTTTCCGTTGTCCAAAGTCCGTCCGCATGTAGGTATTGAAATCTTCTTTTGCAGTGCGGAGAGCGAATAACTATACGAATTCAAATCGTATTTAACTAATCTGCCAAACCTGCAATTTTATTGATTTTTAGAATTTCTCATATTTGTTGTGATTTTTGTTCGTTTTGTTTTTTTTTTCTTTGTTGTGGTTTTTTTTTTTGTTGTTGTGTAATTCCAAATTGATGATCTTGTTCGGAATGTTGACAGTGGTGGTGCCTCGGAATCTCGCTGTGCTTTGCTGCTGTGCTATTCCGCGAAATTCAACTGTACGTTGGGGAGACGATGTGACATGTTGTGGCTGATGGGGTTTGGCTGTGGGGTTTTAAAATAGATTTTCGTAAATTCGAATTTTTATCTGATTTCATGTGGATCCCTCAAGTGTGTGGCAATGAAACCTCCTCCTCGTCCGTACGCCCCGTCCCGCTGTCATTCCATTCGTTTGCTTAATTGGTTTTTCTTTGCGTGTGTCCCTCAGTTTATGTCGAGTGTAATTTATTTACGTTTCTACGTTTTAAAATAGTTTACAACTAATTTGTCAAAGTTGTTAGTTTTTGAGACATTTTTGGCCCATCACAAATCGGAGTGACGCACATAAATCTTAGAGTTTTCGATTCAGCTCATGGTTAAGTCTTTCAAGAACGCAACAAAAAAAAACATTCCTGGCACAAGTACTCGGGCGTTCTTCAAAGATTTAAATGTGAACGAAAATAAAACTAGAGAGTGAACTATCTTCGACTATGCCGAAGCTGAAATACCCCCACACAGTATGATCCATTGAAAAGAACATAAAAAAATGTTGTCTCAAGACCCCATTTTGAGCCATTTATATGGGGTTTCGGAGACTCAAACCACGTTCAAAATCCGTTTCTAAAAACTTCCAATCCACCAAAAAAAATTTTGTATTTGAAGACCCCATTTGAGCTTGGCAGCTCGGACCATGTTAAAAATTCTTTTCCAAACATTTCCAATCGAATACAGCAATAAAAAAAGACTTGGAAAATGTTGACCATTTTTTTTTCGTTATATGGGAGCCACGCCCAGTTTTTGTCCGATTTGGCTAATTCTCGAACTTGATCTCAGTATTCACAAGAAAAACATGTACCCAAAGTTTGAAGTCGATATCTCCAAAGCTGTGACCGCTATCGTGCGGACGGACGGACAGACGGACATCGCTAAATCGACTCAGGAGGTGATGCTGATCAAGAATAAATATACTTTTCCATACCGGACACGCCTCCTTATGGGCGTTACAAACGTTGTGACAAAGTTAGAATACCCTGCTACAGTGTGTGTGGGGGTATAAAGATAAATTTGCAAGAAATTTGGACAAAAATTAGTACAAAATGCGGCCAAATTTCAATTTGTTTCCATACTAGGGTAAATTTCTGTTTTTTTCACACCGATTTCGAAGGAATCTTTTTATTCGATGACGTCACTAATTCCGATTCCCATTTCAATTGTTACAGAATTTCTCAACGCTACGGTATACCGCTGTCAATGGCCGCTCTGATGCGCCAGACTATCACCATCCAAAGCCGCCAATGGAGCCACCATCGGCGTCGCCCTCACCTGCTGTACCGCAAACGTCGCAACTGAACGGACATGTACCGAAGGTAATGTCCGCATTGATCCCGCCCAAACTTAACCGCAAACCTAGCATCGAACGTGAACTGCCGCTAACGTATTCACGATGCAGCCCTGCGATGGATTCCGGAGCGGGCAGCTCTCGCTCAGACAGCCCGCATTCGCACCAAGTCACGTGCGTCAGTCGCGCCAGCACCGGCCAATATTCACCATCGCCCTCAAGTTTCAGTGATGTTGGACCGCCGGCTCCTCCACCACGTAACCCGACATCCGCCACTTCTGCAACACCACCGCCACCACCACCATCGAATCAACTTTACAAACGTCGTTCGCCGGCGACCACACGTCCGGCGGCCATCACTCCGAATCCGACTCGTGGCACCTCGCCCGTCATCCCCCAGAACGGCATCAAGATGCAGCAGCAGTTGTCGCAACAGATAAAGGCTCTCAGCCTCTACCCAACGGGCGGTGGTGCCGAACCGCCACCACCCTATCCCATTGGCACGGTGACGGCATCCGCGCCACCGCCCAGCTACACTGCTTCGATGCAATCGCGTCAGTCACCCACACAGTCTCAATCAGACTACCGTAAGTCGCCCAGCAGCGGCATCTACTCGGCCACCTCCGCTGGCTCGCCGAGCCCCATTACTGTGTCGAACAGTGGCATTATCCTGCCGCTACAGCCTACCACTGTGGCCCATCCCCAGCCACGTGTCTACCAAACGCGCACGCAGCAGCCCATCATTATGCAGAGCGTCAAGTCGACGCAGGTCCAGAAGCCAGTGTTGCAAACAGCGGTAGCACCACAATCGCCTGTCACGGCCTCGGCTTGCAACTCCCCCGTGCACATTCTCCCCGCACCGCCATCGTACCCGCAAAAGTCTGTCGCCGTGGTTCACCAGCAGCAGCAGCAGGCACAGGCCCAACAGCAATCGCCATTGCTCGCTGGTGGTGGGCCAACGACTCTGATTGCTCCCGTGACAAAAGCAAACCCACCAACACCCACCACACCACCGCTAATAGCAAATGCCCTAAATGGTACGGTTGTCAGCAAACCACCCTGCATTGAGCCGCCCTCATATGCCAAAAGCATGCAGGCGAAGGCGGCTCAGCACCACCAACAACATCAGCATCAGCAGCAACAACAGCAACAAGCGGCCGTGGTGGTTGCCCAACAACAGGCGCAGATGCGAGCCGTAGCAGCGGCAGCACTGGCCGCACAGCAAAAACAACAAGCAGCCGCCGTGCCAGTGAACAGTCGCCAGCTACCACCACCTCCGCCATATCAAAATACGCGTGCAGTCGCACCGCCACCACCACCATCGCTGTCCATTACCGAAAGCAACAACAACCACCTGGATGTCAAATCCAACGGCAGCCAAATGAATGCGGCAAACCACAATATGATCAACAACAACCAAATCATCAATAGCAACTTGGCCACCACGCCGCCTCTGCCGCCTGCCAATAGTGTTGGCGGCGGTGGAGGTGCAGGCAACACTGTTAGTGGGGGATCGTCTGCTACGCACACAGCCACAGCTGCGGCCGCTGCTGCTGGTAAAGCTGGCGACAATTGCAAAAAGATCAAACACGCTTCGCCCATACCCGAACGCAAGAAGGTATCGAAGGAGAAGGAGGAGGAACGCAAAGAATGTCGCATTCGCCAATACTCACCGCAGGCCTTCAAGTTCTACATGGAACAGCACATCGAAAACGTGCTCAAGTCGTATAAGCAGCGCACCTTCCGCAAGAACCAGCTGGAGAAGGAAATGCTCAAACTCGATCTCACCAAGCAGACACAGGTCGAGATGCGCAAGATGCTCAGTCAGAAGGAGAGCAACTACATACGCCTGAAGCGGGCCAAAATGGACACGAGCATGTTCCATAATATCAAGCACATTGGTGTGGGCGCATTCGGTGAGGTGGCGCTGGTGCGCAAAATTGACGCCACGAATCATCTGTACGCCATGAAGACGCTCCGCAAAGCGGACGTGCTCAAGCGAAATCAGGTGGCACATGTGAAAGCGGAACGTGATATATTAGCGGAGGCCGACAATAATTGGGTGGTTAAGCTGTACTATAGTTTTCAGGACAAGGAAAACTTGTATTTTGTGATGGATTATATACCGGGTAAGGAAGCCTTTGACATTCTGGATCGATAGTTCAATAAATTAATCATATGAGGCGCTCAGTTCCATGGTGCGTTCAGACAATACGTCGGATTTCAAAATGTAGATGAGATGCAACGTAACTACAACCTTTATCCACCGTAGGGCTGAACGACTCATATTTTACATTAAACGTAATCTTAGTCAATTTATTATAATGTAGAATCGAATATCGGTTTAATCACGATGTTAGTAATCGGATTAACTTGATTATTCGGGCATATGACTTCAAATTTCACGCAATTGATGTTTTCCAGGTGGCGACTTGATGTCACTTCTAATAAAGAAGGGTATTTTTGAAGAACCTCTGGCAAGGTTCTACATAGCTGAATTGACATGTGCCGTGGAAAGTGTACACAAAATGGGTTTCATTCACAGGTGAGAATCGTTGGAACGTTCCCCAAAAAATCGCACAATAATATAATATATATCTGCTTTTCCTTTCGCCAGGGACATCAAACCTGACAATATACTCATCGATAGAGATGGTCACATCAAGTTGACCGATTTTGGCTTATGTACCGGTTTCCGGTGGACACACAATTCGAAATACTACCAAGAAAATGGTAACGAACCGCCATTGCAACGAATTGCATAGAGAATTGTTTATTTTGAAATAATCTTTTAATTTAAGGTAATCACTCCCGGCAGGATTCCATGGAACCGTGGGAGGACTTTTCCGAGAATGGAAAGAGGCCAACTCTGCTAGAGAGGTATTTAAAAGCAGTGCATTTTGATTTGAGGTAGACTTTTATATTTACTTTGGCATCTTCCGAAAAACAGACGAAGAATGCGCGACGACCAAAGGGTCTTGGCGCACTCGCTTGTTGGCACACCAAACTACATTGCGCCCGAGGTGCTGGAACGCAGCGGTTATACACAAATGTGCGATTGGTGGAGCGTCGGTGTTATCCTCTACGAGATGATGGTGGGCCAGCCGCCATTCTTAGCAAATACGCCGGGCGAAACGCAACAGAAGGTCGGTTGTAACATTTTGTACTTAAATTTCCTTCCACTCACACACACTCACACACACATACACAGGTTATCAATTGGGAGAAAAGTCTGCACATCCCACCGCAGGCGAAATTGTCACGCGAATCAGCCGATCTGATACGCCGCCTGTGTTCATCGGCCGACAAGCGACTCGGCAAGAAGGCCAACGAGGTCAAAGCTCACGATTTCTTCAAGGGAGTCGACTTTGCAGATATGCGCAAACAAAATGCACCATTTATTCCAAAGATTGAACATCCAACGGACACGTCCAACTTCGATCCGATCGATCCCGACAAGCTGCGTTCGAACGAGTCGAATTTGAGCGGCGACGATTTCACCGATTCGGACAAGCCGTTCCATGGATTTTTCGAATTTACATTTAGGAGATTTTTCGATGATAAACTAAATCCGGACATGACGGACGACCAGTCACGGGTCTATGTGTGAGATGGGACAGGGGATGTGTGTGTTTTGTGTGGGTATGTATGAATGTACATATATGTACATTACGATGAGGAGGGCTAGAAAACAATGAATAGTCAATTAACATATAAACAGTTTAATAAATATATAAATTAATTACAGTATGTACTTGTAGTTATACGTAGTGTTTGTAGTCATCATAAGTGTCACAAAAATCTGCGGCTGTGTCGCGAACACACTCTTTGTATTAGAAAGAATTTTCCAAATTAAAACAAGAAACAAAACATGAAAATACGTTATCACCCACCGTTGTTAAAACAAAGAAAAAAATATTGAGAATATCTAGGAGACGAATGGAATTGAATGGCAAGTAGTAACGTGTCTAGAAATATCGCAGTGAGCTAAAAAGCAATATGAAGTGTTTAAATGTAAATCAAATTATAGGGTTAAGCGCCATTTCTAACATCATGATGCAGTAGTTTATTTAGTTGAATTGTTTGCCAAAAAAGAAAACAACAAGAAAAACAAAGAGCAAGGGAGTGCAGTGAAATTATTGGAAATTTGTTTGGTGGGTAACAGATACTATTATACACATACAAATGGAATACACAAAAACATATACTACATGGTAATTTTTACAATGAACTGAATTAGAAACTATTTAAAGTCATATTAATTTGATTTCAATCTATTTTATACTCTATTGAAATATTATTGTGTTGAGGAGCGTAAGCTTCGCCATTATGAATTACATTTTTTTTTTCATATATTTAAAACTTTCTAAATGCTTAATGTGAGTCTTTAAATTGCAAATGTGCCCTTCCCTATTGACACCCAACAAATGGTATGAGTTCGAAAATCCAATTCTGGAAATTCACTTCTAAACTGTCTTTTTGTTTTTCTTTAAAATACTAAACCGTGACATTTTTCATATGTTGACACTTTTGAAAAAACATGAATGAAGCGACCGGTTCCAGTCCCTGGTTCAAATTAAAATTCAATTTTCAACAGAATGCGATTGAACTTGGAACGAAATGGAACTCAAACGAAATTAAGATAGACCGTAGGTGTGGAGCGGTATGGCAAACAATGAACTTGCACCGTTTCGTCGCTGGAAAAGTGTTTTTTTGAAAAGTTGACGATAAATATTATACTAGTATTCTATGGTATTCGCCTGACCGAACATAGTTTTTTTTCATCGTTTTTTTATATGTTGGAACTAGCCTATTTCCGACTAGCTCTAATTCCTAATTGGTGTCAATAGGTAGGTTAGTTCAAATTAAACAAAAAAAACACACGAAAATGTGGTAACCTGTCCTCTCAAATCTTACTACTTAATTGTATGCGCTTTCATTGTTAGCCTATTGGAACTAACAAAAGAAAAAAAAAGGCAATTTCTAATAATAAATGTAAGGGCCATATTTTGGTGCTCTCAAAAACACTGTATGAAAAAGGAATAATTTCAAATTGATCCTACATCAAAAACGAATTTACTGAATGTGGAACATGTATACTATCTGACGAAAACAACAACAACAACACTATAAATATCAAGAAAATTAGAAATCTATTTCAGCAGGCTGGATAGAAACCAAATTTAATCAAAGGAATCTGCAAAGCGCAGGCATATCAAAACGAAAACAATTCGTATCGAAATTGCAAATGAAACGTATAAGAATGAACACCACACAAATCAATCAATCAATTACAAACTATGAACGACCGTACTAAGCTAGCTAGCCAACTCTTTTTAAATGCGTCAGCAGGTCCTTCGGTTGTAGAAATTGCTTTTGTAACATGAGAGCATTGTTTTTCTTGCTGCCACTAACCTTCTAAAATGTTATGTAATATACAAATTTTTTGGTTGTTGTCTTAGTTCGCCCCTTGGTTGTTGTCTTAGTTCGGCCTTTGGTTGTGGTCTCAGCTCGGCCTTTGGTTGATTAAATGGCTGCTACATTTCAGAGTTTATGGCCATATAAGCTGGTCTTATAAGCATTCATATACTTGAACCCAGAACTGTCATATCTAAATGTTGCTTCTTAAATGTACAACTATACTATACTATTTACTGCACATTTTTCGATTTATCCTTCTGTCTGGAAAGAAGCCGTATACAAGAACAAAATATTATAATGAAAACGAAACGAAACAAATAAACAAACAAAACCAGAATGTTTGGGAATCATTTTTGCATGATTTCTTTTTCTGTTTAAAATGCAATATTTAATGAAAATGTTTCTTAGCTTACAAAAATTAATTTTAATCCAAATGAGAGAGTTTAGTCGCAAAACTCTAAATCGTATACAATATACTTAGCAGTAAGTCAAGATAGATAGTACACACGTAATATGTACGAACATATTTTTACACACAAACACACCTGTACAATTTGGCAGAAAAAATAACGCCTTTGTATGTGCCTTCGTATGTATGTATTGTTCAGTTTGTGTATTTATAATAAATAATTTCTTTTTTTAACTTTGTCTATAGTTAGTTTAAAATAATATATTTGATTATGAATTTAGTAAATGTAAAAAATAAACAGTAGATACATAAATGCAATTGATTTACTAAAACGATACGTTTGTGGAACTATGTATGTACCACATACTACTAAGTACTATTTTATATATCTTAAAGTTATGTTTACTGTATGTATTTTTAATATCTTTGTCTGGATTACGTAGTTGTTGTTCATATTTTTTATTTATATTTCGTTGTGAATAAATGAAATGATGCGTCGTCTCGATGTAAATCATATATTAAATACAAATCGATAAATAAAACAAAAAAATGTTGGTATATATATATTTGGTTTTATTCGCAACTAGAACGAAAGGACCTCGGGCGATAATGTCCGGACAGTGAGAAAACGACACCAAATGAGAAATGAATGCGGGATTAAGTTTAGTTGCGTATCTAATACGAATTGTCATTTCTAGAGATGTAAGTCTGGCTGTCAGTAGTAAAATTAGTCAATATTTAGAAATTTGAAATAGTTCACGTTTGGAGGAGAGATTTCAACATACCACCGTTGCTTGTTGTGCCCTTTTTATTTCTTAAAACACAAATTTTAAATAAATTTAGTTTTATACTTTTTGAATATACAGGGTGTTTCATATTAAGGCGACAAGCCGCCGCCAGATGATTCCTCTAGTCGAGAAACGAAAATATATGCTAGTTTTGGCTGAGTGTGGTTCTCAATCGTTTTAGAAAATTTTAAGTACAAACAAGTGAGTAAGTTTCAGGCGGTCAAAGCCGACTTATACCTTACACCTACTGGGCCATTTATATTGATATCAAATTCGAAAACAGCGACCCCAAAAACCCCCATATACTAAATTTAAAAAATGTTTTTTAATTAATTTTATATGCGCTAGCATTTGTGGAACGAAAAAAAATCACACGAACTCGATCTAAATGCAACTTTAGATGAAAAGTTCCGGACTGGAACGATCCAGTCGAAACTTTATTTTTTTTCGTTCCGTTCCGCACTCCTGCCTGTAACTCCTTACAGGAGCATTTGTGGCCCCCCACCATGTGGGATTTTTGAGAGAATTTAACTCGGATGAGATTTTGTGAGAATTCTTAATTGCAGTGAGATTGTTATAAAATCAAATGTCTTGCCGCAGTAATAAGGGACACCCTGTAAACTTTCCATACTGGCCACGACTCCTTATGGGTGTTATGGGCTGGGTATAATGGACGGTGACGGGACGTGGCCTATAGTAGGAAACGTAGAGGTGGTTATAATGCTACGTTCCGCCACGGTCAAACGAACAGCTGTTTTCTGTTTACAATTTTTTTGTACGTAGAATGTTTTGCAATGATTTGGCAGCACTGGAAACATCGGGGTAATTTGTTGTTTTGAAGGATTGACGTAGTGAGGTATTCTATGGGTTCCAGCCTTTACCCTTGATATCCACTTTTAATTGCTTCGTTAAATAGAACTGACCCAATCTGTTCAGATATTTGTATCCACAAAACAATATCATAATTTTGTTGCACAGTGTAATTATGACTTACAAATCCGAACGAATACTTTTATTACTGATGTAATAATTTTGTGGATGTAGTGATGTATATAATATGAATACTTTAAAATCTTTACATTAATTCTTATTTATATCTTTTCCAATACGAAAGCGAAATCGAAATAGGGTAACTAAAAGCAACAAGTGACTAAGTTTCAGTCGGTCAAAGCCGACTTATACATATACATCAGCTTTCTCATTCTATTCCTATTATCGATGTAGCAAAAAATGAGAGCAACATACTGGAGCAAAAATTCTCGTGTACCAAGTGTTGTACTATTTCATCGAAATTGGGTTACGATAAACAAATTTTCACGTATTATGCCAAGCAAGCCACTACAAAGCACAACCCTGGCTGGATTTATGTTCCCTCTGGACTGTAAACATGTTCCCTCTGGACTGTAAACATGTTTGTGCGGTCTAAATGCACCTTCGCATAAAGCCCTCAGTTTGGCAGCACTGGAAACCAAAGGAACAGGCAGATTTTTATAGAGTAGTCAATTTGTCAATAATCGACAGCTCTGTGCCTATCGAGTAATGGCGCAATCGAATTCAGCTGTTGAGTAATCAGTAATCGGTTAATAAATTTAATGCACCACTATATTCCATCATTATTTTTCATTACAAAAAATACAAAAATTCCAAAAAACATAAAGAAATTATTTAAATATGTTTCATTGAAACTCCAAATCGGTAAATATTCATCGAAGGATTCGGTTGGGTGCTGCGTCGTTGTGCGTGGAAATTATCGAGCGCGAGTTACGGTATTTTTGATTATTTTTTTGGTGCAGTGAAAGTTTTTTTCCTTTGTTTTGTAATTGTTTTGTAATTGCAAATTCATCGTGTTGCTGTTGTTGTTGCTGCTGTAGTAGTATTTAATTTCTAATTGGAGATTGCAAAAAATAATAGGAACAAAATTGCGCTCGAAAAAGAGCCCAGTTGAAAGCCCCGTTTTTTGGTCCCCAGGAAAAGTCGCGCGAAAATTTTACAAACACACGACAATAGCCCGAACTTGTGTTCTCTTGTACATTTGTTTTAAGTCTGAAGGCTGCAAGTGACGACAGATTATATACGACCATAGAAGGGGTCAAGGGCATTGGCACGTTAATTAATCACAACTCTTCTTTCCCTCCCTCCAACCCCCCACTTCCACCAATCTGTTTTCCCACACAGTGTAATTGAACATAGCTTGGTTGCCAAACGAATTTCGTTCAAGTTGCACAATTCAGTTTAACTACGACAACGAATTCGGATTTCCCAAATATCATTCATTCCCTCTACGCGTCGGTGGCAAGAGCAAGAAGACTCACTTCCACATCGGTTAAGGGCCACAAGAGGAGGTGGACAAGAGAAAGAGGAGCTCTGCTGCCGTATCTCGTGAGTCCCTTGCCGCGCACACAAAAGATGTCCGATACCAGCACCAAGTCGCCGAAATGGACTTGTGACTACTGCACCTACGAGAACTTTCACTCGGCCATCAAGTGCACCATGTGCAAAGGCGTCAAGCCACTCCTCAACGAAGATATCTTTCGGTAAGTGCATAACCACATTCCCGCAATATAGTACAGAGTTCATAATGGAAACCTGCTTCCAGTCTAAGTCCGCCGCAGTCATCCTACGATGGCGACGAAGAGCGCGGTGCTGTTGCCGATGTGGTTGAGGCGTCCAGCTTCAACGCTTGCTACACACAAACGCGAGCGGCACAGGATGCAAATGCTGCTGCGCCACCTACAGCTGCTGCTGTTTCGTCCGCCTGCGCCAAGTGGACATGCAAAATGTGCACTTATCTCAACTGGCCGCGAAGTCAACGCTGCGTGCAGTGCTGCTCAAAGCGCTCTGGTATTACGGGCAACTCGCCCACTCCCTCGCCGGCCGGAGACATGGCCGGAGCGGCCACATCCGCGGCTAGACCCATAGATGGCATGGATGGCAATTCATCCAACATACGCTGCGGCTACAACATCTCGGCTGACACGAACACAGCTCGCCTCAAAGATCAAATGAAAATCATGCGCATCGGCTCGGATACGGAGCTGAACATCTCGAACAATACCATGCGCGACATAATCAAATGCGAGCCGGACAGCCACAGCAACCACCACCACAATTCCAGCGTGGGTGCAGCTTCGAATCGTCTAAGCCCCTTCGAGCAGCAGCAGTCCAGCCCTACCAATACGACGCACTTGAACAATCTCGCCAACACCTCTCACAGCCAGCAATCGTCGGCGGCACTGCAGCAGCAGCAATGCTTTGTGGCCAAATGGCCCTGCAATGTGAGTGGCAAGAGGATTTTCTTTTCGTATTCCGGTTTTCTTTAATTGGTTTTTGTTGTTCACAGACTTGTACTTATGAAAATTGGCCGAAAAGTCTTAAATGCTCCATGTGTGGCGACTCGAAAGATGGCAGCGCTGGCAGCATTGCAGCTATAGGCGAAAATGAAGCAACTTCGGCCGCCGCTCGCGGTAGCAACAAATTCCTCATCGAGAACGAGGAGAAGAACCACGATACCGTTTCCACAAACAACTCCTTCAACAAGAAGCACATCTACCAACTAGGTAGGCGCTCGCGTGGCGTGTCGTGTGGTGTCAAAATTCTAATTAATCTCACGTTTGTCGTTGGTTTAGGTTCTTCGGAAACTATAAACAACTGTGATACGATGCAAGAGCGCCAAGAGCGTCGTCAACGCCAAATCAGGCGCCAGGTGGACTGGCAATGGCTAAATGCCTGTTTGGGTAAGAGCAACGGACCAGACTCTCTCTGCCCTCGGAACTAATTTGTTTTATGTTCATGTTCCTTAGGCGTCGTCGAGAACAATTACAGCGCCGTGGAGGCCTATCTGTCGTGCGGTGGCAATCCCGCACGTTCGCTGACCAGCACCGAAATCGCCGCCCTGAATCGCAACTCGGCCTTCGATGTCGGTCACACGCTGATCCATCTGGCGATTCGCTTCCATCGCGAAGAAATGCTGCCCATGCTGTTGGCGCAAATCTCAGGCTCTGGCCCCGGCATCAAGCGAGTGCCTTCATATGTAGCGCCCGATCTGGCCGCCGACATACGTCGGCATTTCGCAAATACACTGCGGCTTCGCAAGTCGGTTTTCAACTGCCACTACGTACAGGAGCACGCCACTTTTGCGCTGCCCGCCGAAATCGAGGAGCTGCCCGTGCCCATACAAGAGCAGCTGTACGACGAGCTGCTCGACCGCGACGCTCAGAAGCAACTGGAAAATCCGCCACCGGCTCTCAACTGGTCGCTGGAAATCACCGCGCGTCTCGGGTCGCGTCTCTTGGTGCTTTGGAATCGCAGTGCTGGCGACTGTCTACTTGATTCGGCCATGCAGGCCACACTCGGTGTCTTCGATCGCGACAATATACTACGTCGTGCGCTGGCCGACAGCCTACATCAGTGTGGACCCATGTAGGATGGCTCAACTGGGAAGCTTGACTGTGGCTTTGTGACACTAAACTTCTGTTTCGTTCCTTGTCTACTTTCAGCTTCTATCCACGTTGGAAGGAGTACGAAATGCTGCAGGCCTCAATGCTGCATTTCACCCTGGAGGAGGCACAATGGGAGGAGGATTGGGGCACGCTGCTGTCGCTGGCCAGCCAACCGGGCTCGTCGCTCGAGCAGTTGCACATCTTCGCGCTGGCTCACATCCTACGTCGGCCCATCATCGTGTACGGGGTCAAGTACGTGAAGAGCTTTCGCGGCGAAGACATTGGTTATGCGCGCTTTGAAGGTAAGGTCCATACAACATACAAGTCCAAAAGGTGGATTGATATTGATTGCGTGTGACTGCCTTTGGCAGGCGTGTATTTGCCTTTATTCTGGGATCAAAATTTCTGCATCAAGTCGCCCATTGCGCTGGGCTATACGCGTGGCCACTTCAGCGCACTGGTGCCCATGGAGCCGTACGCCCGAATCGATGCACGCCGTGATGAGCCTGAGGGGGATGTCACCTATTTACCGCTGATGGACTGCGAGTCGAAGCTTTTGCCAATTCACTTTCTAGCACAGGCTGAGGTAATTGTTGACGAATCTCCATCGAATTGACCAATTGATTGTTCATTGTTGGTGTTTGGCGCTCTCCCTCTCTTAGATGGGCCGCGAGGAAGCTATCATGCGACAGTGGTTGGACGTTTGCGTCACCGAAGGTGGTTTACTAGTAGCCCAGCAGAAGCTGCGAAAGCGTCCACTGTTGGTCGCACAAATGCTGGAGGAGTGGCTGAACCACTACCGCAGAATAGCGTAAGTTCACTGGCATTTTCCACTTATGTATACTATCGTTCACTCCTGCTCTTCCTCCGCCTGTAGACAAGTTATAACCGCTCCGTTCGTCCGTCGGCCCCAGCAGACTGGCTATTCGAGCGATGGCGACTCGGACGAGGAATAGGGGCAGTTGTTGTCGCTGCTGCGAAGCATAAGTTTAATTTATAAAATTGAATAGTTAAAGTATAGTTACCTAAAACGAGCAGTTAAATTGATACAAAATTAAACCGTAATTTGCCTAGTTAATGAGTAAAAGAACAGAACAGAAGAGAAGAGAAGAGAAAATACACAAACAACCACATTTAAACATAAATTGAGTATCATATCCGTTTCCAGTTCAACAATTGTTGATTTTAATACACTTTTCTCAGAGTTTGCGCGGCGCTGTACGCAAACGAATGGATTCAATGGAGCAGAGATCGCCTCAGAGAGATGGTGGTTATCGCGCGTGTGGCAAACGAGTCTCAACTTGAGAGCTTTCTATTCGGAGAGCATCCTTCTTACATATACAAACAATGATGAAATATGAAATATTAAAATTACATTTAATTATAAAATTTTAAAGTACATTTGAAATGGATGGTATTTATGTAAGAAGAAATTATTTATAGTTGTTTACCACTTTTGGAATTATAAAGAATTATTATTATTATTTTTGTTGGTAATGTTATTAATTAAACTACTTATGCAGAATTCACACAAATATACGATTATAAAAAAGGAGTAATTTCAACAAAAAAAAAACAAAAAAAAAACAACAAAACAAATAGCAACACAAATAACTCTTTCAATGTCAAGTTTAAGTTGTGAGCAGACCCAGATCGTTCGTTGGCCACGCCCTCTGATGGTGCTGGTGCAATGGAATTCTCTACACGTAAACTGTGAACTTTATTGTGTGTGTGGAGCAAGTCGTGCTTTTTCTTTGTTATTAAAAAATTATTAAAATAAATTTTGCGAAAAAAAAGAATCTGTCATGTATAGTTTTCATTTGAAGATTGGAATCCACAAATTGCATTAGGCAGGGTTGGATAGGTACAAACATGAGGAAAAAGAAGGAAATAACAATCAATTACGATCCAGAACATATCAATTTGAAAACTTGTTTTTCATTTTCTCGAGTTTTGAGAAAATGGACATAGAATGGATGTGCTTTAATGTATCGATATATTAATTGGATATTTTTTCACCTTTTCACCTATGGGTAATTGTTGGTACAAATTAAATGCTAAATTCACAAAGAACCGAACGTAAATTAGTTGTCCTAAATGTTGAACCGAAACCTACTGGGTAAATTTTGCAAATTGCTGCAGTTTTTGCAGTGTTGAATTTCTCGACTCTGTAGCAACTAGTTTTTTTTTTAATATAACCCTTAAGCCGACTAAAACGCAGAAAATTAATTTCCTTTAAATGAATTTCCGCAATTTCGATTTAAAATTAAGGCGGGACTCTAGAGGTTGTGGTTCAGCTGTCATAAGGAGAAACGCGTTTCCACGAATATCTCGTAAAGTTATGTGTTGTGTGGGAGGTGCCACGCCCCTTTATCCAATTATTCCCATATTCGACGCATAGCTGGGAAAACATACTGTACAACTCCATGCCAAATTTCATTAGAATATATTCAATCGTTGCTTAATTAGCTGGTATTTAAGTTATGAGTTGTATGGGAGGTGCCACGCCCTTTTGTCCAATTATTCCCATATTTGACACATAGCTGGGAAAACATGCGTAGAACTTGTTGTATTTAGGGTCTAAAAATGGTTGTTCCAAAGTATCATTCCAATCGGATAACTCTAGACCGCCACATTTTTGGCGCCTACAAAAAAGGCCATTTTTTTTTAAAACATATCGATCTTTTAAGGGAGCGAGACAATTAACAATGTTGTTTTCTTCTGGTTTTTTTTTCATTCTGAAACTTATTTTTATTTATTTTTTTTCTTTCGTGAATATATTTTTTGTGATGGCTTTATTGATCCTGGGGGACGCGACCGCCCAAAATTAATAATTATGGTTTTTTGCACGTATTTTTCTGATTCTAAAACGTATTTTTTATTAAATAATTTTTTTTACTTGATTTTTTCTCTGATTTGACTATTCAAAATGAGGCGGTCTAGAGTTATCCGATTAGGATGAAACTTTGAAAATGCTAAATTTAAGCGTAAATAAAAAAAGTATCAGGATATTTTTTAGGGATAAAATTTTGTGAACGTAGGGCAAAACCCTCACCGGGTTTACTCAACCGTTACCTTTTATTTATTTAAAACTAGCTTATACCCACAGCTTCGCTCGCAATAATTTTGTAATTTCATGTTAACGTAGAAATGTTATATGTATTATTTAAGCAACTGAAATAAAAATAGATTTTGCAAGTCATCCCTCTGCCCATTCACCTCCCAGCACCAAATCCAAAAATTCACCGAAATCCCTTGAATAGGAGCCGAGTTACAGAGCTTTAAAAATTTTAGGGCGCGGAAGTGGGCGGATCTTAAATTTCAATAGTCATCCCTCGTCCCATTCACCAAATCCAAAGTTTCAGCGAAATCCCTTGAATAGGACCAGAGTAACAGAGCTTAAAATTTTTTAGGGCGTGGCAGTGGGCGGATTGCAAATTTTCATAGTCAACCCTCTGCCCATTCACCACCCAGCACGAAATCCAAAATTTAAGCGAAATCCCTTGAATAGGACCCGAGTTACAGAGCATTACAAATTTTGGGGCATGGCAGTGTGCGGACCGCAAATTTTCAGAATCAACATGCTACCCATTCATCCCCCAAAATCACATATAAAATTTCAACGAAATTGGTTAAACACTGCATAAATTATAGCATTTCAGAATAATATTTGCCACGCCCACCTCGAATGCAGAAATTTTATAAAATGGCATGTAGCCTATAATGAGATCAATGAAATGACCTACATTTTGGTATGTGTTTCATTAAAATCGGTGAAGTATTTCTTGAGTTATAAGGGAACAAACATACATACATACAAACCTACAAACCTACTCACAAAGAATTTTATATAAGTAAGAGATAAAAAGTATGACCACCACTCCTGCCTACAGTACCTCGGGAGTAAAATATGATGGACAAATGTACAATTGAACTTACTTTTACATCCCTGGGTATAACTGCCTACTTTTACTTCATTCGTTTAAAATTAAAAATTTAAATAAAATAAAGCACAACACAGAAATTTTTTTTTAAAACTGTTTGTCACCTGCACACGATTGCCAGAATTGTGAGATTTCTCTTGTGAGAAGTGAGACTTTTGTTAGAATTTTAACTTGTGTGAGATTTTTTAATTGCTGTGAGATTTGTTGTGAGATTTTTAATTGCTGTGAGATAATTTAATTGCTGTGAGCTTAAAATTTCATATTTTTTATCGGAAATCAAAATGTCTGTGAACAAAACAACTTCTCTCAAGATATGACAATTTTCCAGAATTTGAATAACAAATATAGAATACTAGCAGGGCCTAAAAAAGTTATTTTTGCCTTTAAGGCATATATGTAATACTTCTATATTGCTGGTATAGTGAAAGTATATTCACTCATATATACTATATAAAATATATGAAAAAGTACATTCGCAGTTCAGGTTTCTCTGTCAAACTAATACAAAGTTCAATGCTTGTTGTTTCACTGTTACAGTGAGCTCAAAACACATTGTAGAGATAGTTACTGGCAATATAGAAGTATTACATATATGCTATAAGGTCATAATAAATTAATGAAAACAATTTTAAATTATTTTCTTGGGAGCCCAAGTGTAGCATTTTGAAATATTGAATTGTATGAAAAGTGACACGCCCCGCTGTCCAATTCCAATATGTTGCATTGAAGGCATATAACTATTTCCCGTTGAAGAATATTCAATGGGGCCCAAGAATTACGCCGATATGTTGTATTTAGCTTAGAGTTGAAACCATGAAACCATTTGCCAAATTTTGTTGGAAAACATAAAATGAGAGACCAGTTACAGCAATTTGAAATATTAACTTGTATGGGCGGTGCCACGCCTCATTGTCTAATTCCGGCCATTTGTAGCCCTGATCATGGCAAATTTATTTTTCATATGATCAAAAACGTCTGAGATATAGCAGTTTTTACTAACTTGTGGTCGGTAAAAGTGGACGTGTCAAAACCTATCCTATGTTACTACTCACGACCCTTACAACATATATAAATTTTGGTGAGAATCGGTGCTGTAGTTTTCGCGTCTACTCGTAACAAACATACACGTCTCTTTTATATATATAGATTAATACGCTTTTGATATAGTCGTCACATTTTTACGACTTTTAGTAAAAAATATATATCGTCGAAAATCAACCTCTTTCCAATTTTTTTTAAAATTGCATTTGCTAAAACAGTTTCTATCGAACAGGTTAAAATGTTTTAAGAATTCAATGGAAAAAGTCTTTACATCTATTTGACATCCGGAGTAAAGTTTGATATCCGTTTCCGGATTCCGGAAACGAAATCGGATTTGATGTCTTGAATCTTGAACGTCTTTCGATGTTCCGATTTCGATGCAATCTTTAATTAGGGATGGGCGAACGTTTCAATTTGGAGAGGAGACAACCAACTGAGTTGCGCCGTCAGTGCTTTTCTAATCGGCTCGGCTACTCGCACATTATAATATATTGGTGGTGGTGCGAATCTGTGTGAAGTATCTGTGTGTGGCAGAAAAGTGTTCAATCGATTCGAAAATTGGATTCAGTGCTATTTCGTATTTGCTGCCGTTGTGGTCTCTGCTCGTTGGTGCGCTTCACTGTCAAATTTGAAAAAAAGATTAATTTCAGTGTGTGATTTATATATATTGTTCTCCCCCTTCCGAAAAACGAACCGAAAGCTCGCCAGTTGCTATAATAATGCGTTTATAAAGCGACCGCCGCCCATTGAACACGCGTATTTAGAATTTAGTGTTTCTGTTATTGCGGAAATTCAAGAAATTCGAAGTGAAAGAGTTGAAAATTCAAAGGAATCGACGAGGAAGAAGAACAGGAAGATAGTGCGAATTGGATTTGGAATTGAACGGCAGCAGGAGAAGGAAATTGTTCGATTGACCTGTTCGTGTGTGTTAGTGGTGTTTGAACAGCAGTTAGGAAGAGTAACAAAGGAGTGAGCAGGACAGAGCGTGAGAACTGAGAATTCATTGAGGAGCGGACATGGGTAAGAAGAGCGCAAACAATTGCGCAAAGTAAATGACAGTTTGTTCGAAGGGGGAGCAGGGTGGCATTGCAGGGAAATATTTATCCGCACAGATAAGAAAATGTCAACTGGAGATTTTATAGTATTTCCATATGATTCTGTTAGGTACGTTCTCGAAGCTCGAAGTACTTTAGGTTTACTCTTATATTGAAGTGTGTACTTTTAGTTTGTATGATCAACTTTATTAGATATTTTTTACTTGAATGGAGATACGGTAACCCTCGTCGACGCAAAAGCGCACACACACACACACCCATGCAAGGTCCACTCCCTGTTTTTATTTTTCCACATATTTACCGATGCGGTCTGCGGCCTCTCTGCCGCTATGAAACTAATTTGGAATTCGAATTAGAATTTTCTGCAAAGTGTTCGAATTTCGAAGAATGATATCACCCATCATACGTCATTCATTGTTGTTGTTGTTGTTGTTGTTGTTGTTGTTGTTGTCTGAACATAGACCATTCTTTCCGTTCCGACGAAACCCCATCAACTAACCAACCCACTTGATTGCCTCACACTTTCCCGTTTCACCATTTCCATATTCGTTTCCATTGAGTGCAGCAGCAGTACTTGACTGCTACTCTTCTATGTCCGCAGTTCGTGCTCAAAACATGCCAATTGACGAGGAGCAATTCGTTTAATGAATGACTTTATTAAGTCTGCCACCAGCGCAATACTTGTAGTCTCATTTCCTCATACATCAGCATAATTTTCAAAGCAATTTCGTTCCGCTTTCATAAGAGTTCCTCGAACCCATCTTCAATTGAAATCGAAAGGGGGATCCTATTCTTTGCAACTCCTTCGCACTTCGTACTATTCCGTTGCATGCCAGGAAAACACATTCGAATGTTTTCGGTTGCATGCTTTCCATTTCATTCGGTGGCCTCGCTGCTGGTGCATTCGTTCTCGTGGAGGGGAATGAATATAGGTCACCACCAACTTGACTCGGCTTAATTGAATTCTATTTGTAGATTGCTTGCTGCTCTACGCTTCTTTCGTTGCATCGAAAATACACAGTCCGTTTTTCATCCTCACAATCACCTTGATAGAAGTAAATCATGCATGTTGCGAAAAGAACTGCCGTTTTTGTTGGTGGGGCGGCGTACTCTAATAAATTGCTGTCGGCAAAAGTATTTCCAAATACAAATTTTCGTTTTTTTAATGCATTTTGAATTTTGTTTTGATAAAAACGTGCGTATGCCTTTCAACTCTTGTACTCTACTTGCATTTCCGTAATTCGAAAAAAAACGTTCTAAAACTTTGCAACTTGCTATATTGCGACAACTCACTAACAGAAATTTACGATGAGAAGAAAAAGCACAGGTCATTTTGTAAAGTCAATTTGCCTTAAAACTTAAAACCAAGAACTCTCATATTTTCTCAGCAGGAAAACAAATCACAAAAATAGTTTAATTATAAGAATTCAAGTATTCCAAAACAAATAAAAATTCGAAAACTTTTTTAAAAATGAAGCAATTGTTAGTATTTGTGTGTCTAAAATTTAGACTCCAAATTGCTCTATAGCATGTTAAAATATCGACTTTTATTCTTACAAATGTTTGCTAAAGTTTTACAAATTATTTAAAGGTACTGAGCAAAATCGTATATTGATCAAAAATCGTTTATCTTTTTACTCAAAACGGTGTGTGGAAATACCACGAATTGGTGAACAAAACCATTGCTCGAATCTCGATTCAATTAAAGACCATTCCCAAACAACGTTTCTCCTTATGCCAACATTTTGTGTCCATGTTGTCGTCTGTGTAGCAGCATGGGTGAATTGTGTTAAACTGCGATTTAACTTATTACTGACATTTTTCCATTCATCAAGGTTAAATTCGGGCGTGGTAAACACCTTAGGGCCACGAAAATGTTTCAATGCTATGAACAAAATTGGAAGAGCTTGTTTGAAGATTTAAAAGCCGTCTACGACCATCATCTAGACTGAACACCGAAAGTACAAATTTATTTCTTGCGAATGTTCTGAGAACATTTACAATCCACGTTGTGATTGTTTAATTTCGAATTGGTTCGTTCTTAGGCAACTTGCTCCGCCGAGTGACATCATCGACGGCGCAAGTCGGCGCCGTATTTAAAACGCGACCTCCAACGTAAACGACATTACGTAGTGCACAGTTTATGTGCTTCGACGTGTTTCATTAACTAGCTCTAAACAAAGTATGCATTTTAATGGAATATTCATTTTAAAGTAGTTAAAGTTGAAAAAAACGGCTTGAAACGAATGCCAAAATGCTCACACAGAGTATCTAGATTTTTATAAAAAGTCTTGATTAATCGTACGCTATTGAGAATTTTCCAAAAATCCAATAATTCATCGCTACATTTATTTTCCCAACTACTTGTGTTACTCGGGTATACCTTCTATGTTAGAAACCAGTTCTGCCTTGAGCTAATATTGGCCTATTCAATTTGAATATGTTTAGAACGTTTTTGATTGTTGTCTGAAATTGAAATTGAATTAACTGATTGAGTAAGGCCAGAAAACTCAATTCAATTCGGATCGAAAAATCAAAACAAAAAATGAACATTTAAAAATATACCGTATTTATACAAAAAAAAAGCGCTGCAAAAAATTATTGTTGCATAATATCGGTTTAATCATCAGCACAGCACGTACATTTATACATTTATACATAATATGTATGTACGTCACCAGTTATGGAGGAGCGAGCCTGACTGTGTTATCAATCACTTTATTATTTTTATTTAATATGACTTTAAACGCAGCAACAACCACAGCGAAAATGTATTGTATTAACCACATACCGTTTTCTGTTTGTGTTTGGAAAATGTTGTCACCTTTTTCGGTTCTTCAATTTGATTAAATCGAAAATTTGTACAATTTACAAACATATGTAGTTATGTAGGTACGTTGCGGTCGTTGAGGTGGTTTTTTATGTGCTAGGCTTAGCTGATGCACTCGCTCACTCATCGCCCCATTTTCAAACTAGTAGTCAGTTAAAGTGCTGAGTGCTGTCTGTCACTTCGGTGAAATTAAACGAAAAAATAATAGTTGTTAGGTATAGAAAACGATTTTCCCCAGTCAACTACGACCATGTAATTATGTAAAATGACGTGCTGTAGGGCGAATACAGTGCTAACTGTATTTGTAATTAAAAAATCATTTTTGTCAGAGTTTTTGTTTGAGAATTTGAGAGAGCTTAGATATGTCCAAAACCAGTTTTGCCGAATGAAATCTTAACCATATTGCTACCAAACAGCGAAATTCATTTCTTGTTTGAATTCTTTGTATTACATAGCTTACTTAAAAAATAACCTAGTGTCAAAAAACAATCGGATTTATACTTTTATCGAAAACATTTCAAAGAGCATAACTTTAACATTTAATTGATAACACTGATCGACAAAACTGAACTTAATAAATAAATAAATATAATATAATGAGCAAATAATAAGTATTTTTCCATGCTGAATCCGAAAATAATATTTAAATGGATACATAGATTTTATAAATTCAAAACATAGCGTAGTACGAATTTGTAATTGTCATATTCGGATTCAAGTTGTAGTTTCTCAAAATAAAATTCCATTAAAAGGGAAATTCCGTAATTTTAAAAGTGCAAAAATTTACATATTTTTTGTATTTTCTACGTTAGAAAACCATAAGAGATACAAGAAAATAATTTTCGACAAAATTGTAAAACTGACAATTTTGTTTAAAAACTTTTAAAATTTTTCAAGTCTGTGCATCTATTTAAATTTTTTCAATCTATTAATTATTTTTATATACACAAGAAACCACCAAGTTTTATCAAAGGCCTGAACTCATAGACTTTTTTTCGTAGCGTTTTAAACTTTCTATATTTAAATTTGTACTTAATTTGTATTGAATTTGATGTATAGATAACTGAAAAAGTTTGGAAAATGTAAGAGCGGGCCTTTAAATAAACACTACAAATTTTTTCGAAATCGAAATTTTGTGTATGTTATTTTTAAATTTATATTTCTAAAAAGTCATACAAATGTTGTAATATTATTAAATCATAAAAATTATAATAATGAAGTTCGGTTAACAACAAATACAGTCAAACTTCTCTATAGTGAACTTCTATATGATAAAGTTTCTATATAATGAAGTGATTTTCTGGTCCCGTGGGAATTCATTATAGGGAAGATCGACTATATTTAAATATTTTGTTTAAAAATATTCAAATTAAATGACAAGTAAAATGGACATGTTCTGTGATTTCTCAATTTTACGCAGTAGATGCACGTTGTCTTTCATAAAAAGCAACATTTGAAATTTAACTTAGCTAAATGAAAAAGTTTTCTAAATTAACTGTAACGTTAAAAGATAACCAAAAATTTAGCTTCGTTAATTAACTATTAACTAATTAACTAGTTTCTGCCCAGCTTTGCTTTTAACGTTTCAGTTAATTTTAAATAAAGCAATACTTGCTAAATATTCAAACTTAAATGTTGGTAGTTCTTAAAATATAGTGGTTTAAATTTTATCGTAAACGACAGCTCACTCAAAGGAAAAGCAATAAAAAGTATAGAGCGTCAATACATTCCGTCGCTTTTTTCCTCTGAGTGTGTCACATTCCTTCTGCATTCAAGATTTTAATTTATAAAATACACAAACCAAAACACGACTTTTGTGATTGATAAAGCAGTTAGGCATTTGTCAGTTGAGTTTCATAAAATTAACTAGCTCCTACCTAACATTTCCCAAAAATATTGGCCCATATTCATAGTCAAATTAAGTTCCAGCTTAACTTTGGTAATCTACTAAGTTGACAGATGATACTCTGAATAAGATTTAGTGTCTGTATTGGACAAAATCCTAAATGAAAAACTGCAAAGTTGATTAACTCGCAATAATTTGTTCTTGTCACATACCGACTTCATCCACTAGCCCCTTTAGAGGAAGAAATTATTTTTGTAAATACGAGAAACTCGTAGGTGCTTCTAATTAATAAAATAAATATTTGTCAAAAGTTGGTCCCGTCATGAATTGAATTTCCCCGTGACATTTATAACAAATTTATATCAAACACAGTGGAATTCTTCGGAGATGCGTTCATGTATAACCTGAGATGTATGTATGCAAATTGATTTACTAAATTTTTTGACTTTCAACGAATTTCATTTGCTGCTGAACTTGAAATTTATTAAGTGAATGTTTTGTGTGATTTTGCCGAGATCCATTGTTTTCGTACTTACGAGTATTTAGCTACATTGCCGATTTAGCGAGTGAGTTTGCCGAGGTCTGTCTAATTAAGTATCTACTTTTATCTGCTGACTTTTAATTGGAGAGAGGCTGTGTGCAATTAGTTGATGATTTCTAATTGATATGCAGCGTAGATTCAGACTCACTGGCTTGTTATCAAAATAGAGTAGAGTGCTAAAGTCAACAAGTTGAGAATGATAAAAAAATAACTCATCCGAAGTTTTTTTCCAGCAAAAAGGTCAAATAGGTTGGACGAATTCGTATTCAATAATAAAGTAAAGACTCCAATTTTTTAACAATCATTTACTAGGTTTTCATGAAATTTTTATGAAACATTGATGTCCCCTTTCATATTTATTAAATTTACAAATCACATATTTTCATGTTTTTACAGGTAAACAAAAAATCTACTGCGCAAAATGCGACAAAAAGTGTTCAGGCGAGGTGCTTCGCGTGGCAGACAAGCACTTCCATAAGGCGTGCTTCCAGTGCTGCCAGTGCAAAAAGTCACTAGCCACAGGTGGCTTCTTCACCAAAGACGGTGCTTATTACTGCATTCCCGACTATCAGCGGCGGTACGGCACCAAATGTGCCGCTTGTTCGCAATACGTTGAGGGGGAGGTGGTATCCACCATGGGCAAGACTTATCACCAGAAGTGTTTCACGTGTTCCAAGTGCAGCAAGCCGTTCAAGTCGGGCAGCAAAGTAAGTGCTATGATTTTGTTGGGAACTTGGAACTATTTGTCATATCCAAATTGCTTGTCGCACAGGTCACCAACACCGGCAAGGAAGTGCTGTGCGAGGGTTGTGTTGTCGGAGGAGCGCCTACATCGCCTGTCCGAAAGCAGGCCGTCGACGCGGCAGGAGTGCGCAAAGAAGGTACCATTTCGCCGCCACCGCTGGCTGAGAGCCCCACCCGGGCCACGGCGCACCAACAGATGACGAGCGGCGTCATTTCGGACAAGGCCCATCACTTAAAGGAGGGCGGCTACGACCCCAACGACTGCGCTGGCTGTGGCGAGCTATTGAAAGAGGGCCAGGCGCTGGTCGCTTTGGACCGCCAATGGCACGTATGGTGTTTCCGTTGCAAGGCTTGTAATGCGGTGCTCAATGGCGAGTATATGGGCAAGGACGGCGTGCCCTATTGCGAGAAGTGCTACCAGAAGTCGTTTGGCGTGAAGTGCGCCTACTGTAATCGTTTCATTAGCGGCAAAGTGTTGCAGGCAGGCGACAACCATCACTTTCATCCGACATGTGCCCGCTGCACCAAGTGTGGTGATCCGTTCGGAGATGGCGAGGAAATGTACCTTCAAGGTAGTGCCATCTGGCATCCACGCTGTGGTCCTGGCCCATCCGAATCGGGTCTGATTCTGAATGGCGGCACCTCGTCGGTGGCCGGTGTGGCCGCTAACGGTAACTTCACTGATACCGAATGCGATCGCATGAGCTCGAGCGCGCTTAGCGAAATGGTGAGTTACTTTTTGAGTGCCGCACTAAGGCATCTGTAAATAAAACATGAAGGCGCGAGATGCTAACACAGGCTACACTGAAGTCATGCTGCGCACTTCTCCTATCCAAGCACTGGCATATTTTACCAATTACAAGCCCCAAAAATATACATAGATAACCCCGCCAAGCTACTAACCAGCTGTTCAGTGCACTAGTATGTATTTTGTGAAGACTCAATATGCCATCTTATTGTAATCGCGATGGACCAAGTTCATGTGTGTGTCAGATTTCAATACGATAACATGTTGAATTCCAACTGGGTACTAGGTACTGCTGCATACAGCTACTAACATGGTCGGAAGTTAGACCACACTGCGGCACCTTTTATTTTTCTTTTCTTTTTATTTATCCCTTCTTATTGTGTATTTTAGTTGTTCACTTTTTGAGCTTGCAAATGGTTTTCTGTTGTTTTCAGTACATGCGGTCCAGAACACCGAGTTTTAATGGTTCCGTTTATTCCTCTAGCCGCAAGGTTTGTTTTTATTTTGATTTTGTTTTCATTTATTATTTTCTTTATTTTTTATATTATTTTATTTTGCATTTATTTTTTGCTTATACAATGCTTTTAATTGAGTTGCACAATGGCATTTACTTCTCAAACCAATTCGTTGCACCAATCGAAGCTTGCAATGCACTAGGGCCCTATAGCGAACTCCCCTAATCCGTGATTAAATTTCAGCACTATCGCACGGTCAGTCCGGGCCTGATTTTGCGAGAGTATGGACGTCCCGGTCTCGAGGACATCTCGCGCATTTACACATACAGCTACTTGACCGATGCTCCGCACTACTTGCGCAAGCCCATCGACCCGTACGACAAAACGCCACTGTCGCCCCACTTTCACCGCCCGTCCTCGTACGCTACCAGTACGGCTGGGTCCATGGCGGGCAGCAGGCCGCCTTCGCGTCCGCACTCGCGTAGCCGCAGTGCTATGAAGGTACTTGTCGATGCTATACGCTCGGAGACGCCGCGCCCCAAGAGCCCGGGCATGAACAACGAGGAGCCCATCGAACTGTCACATTATCCCGCTGCAAAGAAGCCGCCACCAGGCGAGAAATCGAAAATCGAACGCGACGACTTCCCAGCGCCGCCGTATCCCTATACGGATCCGGAACGCAGGCGTCGCTATAGTGATTCGTACAAAGGTGTACCTGTGTCGGATGACGAAGACGAGACAGACAACACGAAAAACGGAGAGGCTCAAACGTAACTCAACTCAATTTCAGAACATAACCGAGTCCAGATAAATTCTCATTGAACAATTTCAACATTTTCAGACGTCTTCAACGTGAAGCTGAAGAGTTGGAAAAGCTGAACTCGGGCATTGGTTCGGCCATTGCGAAAGATCTGAAAGAGCACGCGAAATACCGGAAGTGGAAGCAAAACAATTTAGATCCCAGAAATGCATCACGCACACCATCAGCATCCAAAGAACCAGTTTATAAATTAAGGTACCATCCGTGTGAGCCTCTGCACTGAAGCACGACTTATCCATTTTGTTTTGCTTTTTTTTGTATTTTAGATACGAATCGCCAATTGGCGCCTCGCCTTCACGAAATTTGGATCACCCAAAGCCCTTCTATGAAGATGAAATGTTCGACCGATCTACTAGCTACAGAGGCTCTCTTGGCAAATCACTTGGCAATGCGCCCAGCTACAACGGTAAGCTACGCCAAAAGTAAAATGAGTTTTCTTTAAAAATAAAGGGAACAGATTTTTTATGAAAATGCCTTAGGACCGAATTCACAGGCCTTAGTTCGAGGTTTTGGTTTCCAAGCAATTTCGATGGAGAAGACCAAATTAACCCCGTATTCGTGATCAGCGACCCCAATTCACTATTTCATAGAAGGAGTCTCAGGGCCGAATTAACAATGCTTAGTTAACTAATTGCCCAGAAAATTTCGGACTATTTCTCAAATTAAACCATTAGTTAAACTATCGAAGTTCGTTGGCTGATCGAATCATTACTAAGCACTAAGGATCCGGCCTCGAGAATTTTATAAACTTATATTACTTAATTCCACCATAGTTCAAAAGAATAATTAGTTTAAGGGTCGGTATTTTTAATAGTCAGACAAACCTCTGATCGCTATCCAATTGATTTATTTTAAATTTGTTAAGCAAATTTCCAAAATTGTTGTTCATCAAATCGTCGGTAATGTCACGAAGTGAAACTTTCATCGAAGTTCAATGTTAAGTTCCATACATTAGTTACAACTCCACATTGCCTTATTATTTGATGTAGAGCAATGAACACTCACCTAAAGTCTTAAGCTGAAATTAAGGATCCAAGCTGAATTACTTAAATTTACTGAAAAATCATTGATAAAATTATATTAAGAAAAAATAGTTTTAAAAATATATATACATACATATATGACGAACTGGCGTAACTTCAATATCACAAGCTGTACTATACAGTTTCCTCAGGAGGTACGCAAGTTGAATAGCAATCAGAGGTTTATCTGACTATTGAAAAACCGTCTCTTAAAGTATATTAATTTTTTATTTGACTTTTTTAATTTTTTTGTTTAGTTAATGTTTATACTTGAGAGACGCTCTGAAAAAATTTCATTAAATTTGTTTACAAAAATTATGATTTTTGATTGCATTTTTTTCCTCCAAGGAGAAATTTATTCTACCTCGATTTCCGTGAAAAAAATGGTTTCGAAATACTTTCGATACTGCACTTAAAATGAGCCACTGTACATTAAATAGCTTTAGCTAGAGTACATCTTTTCGAGTGGCATTTAAGCTGTCGAATTCATAGTTTCCTCACCTTCTTTGTTACTACGCCGTGAAACTTTATTTCCTTATTTCTTTTTACTTTATTTTTTTTTGTCCACTTCATTTGCATTTCTTTTCGTTTATAATTTGTGGGTAAACGCGATTACTCCGACAATTAGCTATACATTCCTACCGATCGCCACCGAAGCCAGGATATGGATTCAAGACATCAACCTTGCCGCCATCCATACGCAATGGATACAGTTCAGTAAGTTCGGAGCACATGATTGCACTTAACATTTTGCCCACGCAGCAATCAGAGGCGCCAAAGGCGTAGCCAAATCTGTGTTGCACTAGTAGCGCGTGCTGTATCTACTTTAATGTATTGGTTTATTTGTATTCTAAGGAGTTCATTCATCTAACTGTAAGCGTAATTAATGTAAACCAAGTCTCACACTCTTAGTGCATAAGTACTTACATACTAGAGGAGAACTGAATCAATTGTTTGCCCACTTTCATATTGTATTCCATTGCCATTGTATTTGTTTCTTGTTTCTCTTCTCTAACCTGCTGCTACCTTTGAAATTGGCTGACGCTGGAAATACTCGCTGCACTGTCTGCTAACTACTACTAAACTAACATTAATCTCTGGGTTCCTGGTGAATAATATTGAAATCTTAATTTCATATCGATTAACACACAAAACACACATTCGGGCTCTCTCATACATTCGTCTAACCCACATCGCTATCATTTATCATCAAAAACATTCAACAACAACATCATCATCATCATCATTATCACACATTTGACATTTGAATCGGCAGTGGTGAGCGCCCTGCGTCATGTTCCTAAACCCGGATACGGCTTGGCTCCTCGCTCTCACACTTTCAGTTCCACCACATCGGCTGGTGGTGGAACTGTGCACGCTGTCGCTGTAAGAATGCTTTCGGTGTTATTTTTTTTTTGTTGTTTAGTGATACATGCCTGCATTTTTCATTTATCTTTAAGAGTGTGTAAATTGATTTTTGACTTAGTTTTTAAATAATTTTTTTTCCAAGAATGCTTGAATGTCTTTGAAGTAGCCTACACCTTCACTGGCAAAAGGTTCAGGGTACCAACCAACCACCTACCTACCTATGTATTTATATTTTTACTTATATTACATTTATGGAGAAAACAGGCCGTATTCCGTTAGTCACAACACCGCATACCATCAAACATAATTTTTATTGCTTTTGGCCTCCTTCTTTTTTGAGTTTTAATATGCACAAATTCAATTTTACAAAGTTAATCAAGAAACACCACCCACAAACAATTTTTTGAAAATGCCTAAAATTTAAATTGGACGATACAAAAATTATAAAAAGATCATACTGGTTAAAAAACGAAAGAAATACCAACAAAAGCGTTTGGTCGAGCGCTGTTATTATTTACACTGCGTTACAGTCGCCCACATATTACACGTTGTAGGTCTGTCCAAAAAAAATGACAACTGCATTCCAGGAATTTTGAAGTTAGATCTGAAGTTAGAAGACAAAAAACATGATAACTTTAGAAGCGTAAGATTGATATGCAAAAACTATAGCTGTAAAACTCGCGCAGACACAATTTTTTTCCATATTTGCAACGGTTTTTTTCGATTATATAACACCAAACTAATTCAAAATACATCCAATCCCGCTTTCAATGAGCCAAAACTGGTTGAAATCCGTTCAAAATTGACTGCAGTATTTTATTTTTCGCTGGAGCACTTAAGCTGATTTGGGTTAGAAATTATTTTTGACTATTTTTAAAATTTGTATTTTTAAAGCTAAATACTTTTCTAACCCTTAAAACCAGCGATGAAGTGTACAAAAAGAAGAGAATTTTTAAACATTTTGTACCCAAATCAGTAAAAAATAAAATAGTTGCTAGTTAAATCGAAAAAAAAAACATTTGAAAAAATGTCAACAAATGGTGTATGCGCGATGTTTACAGTAATAGCATCTGTGCTCTTCATCATATGTTTTAAATGTGAGATAAGATTAATTGGCAATCATGGAACGATATTGACGCATATCGTCATTTGAATCTCGTCTCTTAGGTAGAATCGTGATGGACACACATTTCCGTCAAAGTAAAAGCCAACAAAATGTTAATGGCTTGGGCTATTAATTTCAGTTTTATTCGTAGAAATTGTTTTACAGATGTATCCAACTAGAGACCTTTAAAATGCAACCTATGAAAAATAATAAATTTGTTCCCATTTGCAATAGCTAAATTATTTTTAAATGTTGCATCATAACCAAGAAATTTATAGCTAGGTAGTTGTGTATATATTCTTGAAAAAGTGTCAATTAAAATTTTTAAGCCAATTAAAAATTTGGAGAATGTCACCTTGAATCAAACCTAATTTAATTTGTAAATGGTTTCTGTGGCTTTAATTGTATTATACTCGTAGTTATAAAGGCAGCATGGAATTTTGGTGTGTACGCTTCTGTAGTATTTTGCTCTTTTTGTTTTATTTTAGTAAAATGTAGTCGCACACACAAACAAACACACACACACACACTTTAATACTCAATTTCACTCTTAACTATTTTGGTTTCTTATTATTGTTGAATTCATTTTACTTACTATAATACTCGCTCATGCAGGATTTCTCCTATGGAGGCCTTGGCGACAAAACACACAGCACCGATTTAAGCTGCGGCAAGTCGGAAGGTAAATTAGATTTAAAACTAAGCTATACATACTGAGTCCTTTTGGTTTATGGTATTTGTATGTTCCATTTATTTGCAGCGTCGGTGGACTCAATCACAGAAGGAGACAGGCGCGCTTTGGTACGTTGCATGAAGAAAAAAAATGTGTTTGCATAAATATGAGTTGTGGTATTTCTTTTCTAGATGGGCGGTGATATGCCCGCTTCAAGCACATACTCTGGAGCACTATCCTATCACTACCCGCAAGCGGGTTTGATACGCCGCAGCTTGCCCAACATGGCTCACTCGATGCTCGTGCATGAACCAGCTAAGATTTATCCCTATCACTTGTTAATCATCACAAACTATCGTCTGCCATCGGACGTTGATCGCTGCAACTTAGAGGTGGGCTTATAGCAAGTTCTCTTCTGCCGAATCTTAATTTCTTTAACGTTTTCCTCTTTGTACTTGACAGCGACACTTATCAGATGTGGAGTTCGATCATGTACTGCAGTGCGCTCGGTCCGAGTTCTATCGACTGCCACAGTGGAGACGGAACGAGTTGAAACGGCGGGCCAAACTGTTCTAAGGCCGTCCCTGCGTCCAACCAATCGAAACCAAATTCTTACTTTTTACATTACGATTAGGAGCAACTTGTAGCATTTGCAAAAAAAAGAAACAAACGAAAAACAAATCACCGCCACTTCAATGCTTATTCAGTGAACAACCCACAGCCACACACGACACACATGTCCCGCTGCTGCCTGCTGCTTAGAACGCACGTGCTTTTTGTGGTCGCTTTAGTGTTTAATGGAATTGCATTTGGACGTTGGACAGACATGAGAGACCGACCCAGTAGCCGACAAAAACGTCTAAACCCATTGGCATTATTGAAAAGCTTTTTTTTCTATTTTATTATAACGATTTCTTTAATATTCGTTCGCCGCTATTTATATTTTATTATATTTAAAGAAAGTAAAAAAAATACCGCATGTTAGTACCTTTCAAATGGATACATGGAAGATATTAGGAGGGGACTACTAAAGCTGTTTGCTTGCTAAAAAAAACAACATCAAAAAATATTCGTAAAATTTATTTAATGTGAAATATTTTATTTATTTGAATAGAACACACAAAATAATAATAATAAAGAAAACGACAACAGTATGAGTAAGAGTTAAACTTATTTTATGAAATAAGAGAGGTAAATTGAATTAAATTGTTTATTGCCCTTAAATGCAAATATTTTTACAGACTACAATGTGGAAGTTAAATGGAAGCTGAAGACCCTTTTGGCCTTCTTCAATTCCTAAACATATCTTGAAGCCAAAATGTAAAAATACTTAAAGTGTAGAAAATGCAATATGGGTTTAATCTAGATTCTATAATATCGTAATTCACAATAGTACCGAAAATACATTAAAATGTCTATTTGAAAGTCTGACACTATAGTATAACTGATTTTGTTATTTAAATAAGTTAAAAGTTGTTCACCGTGCTTACAAGTTAGTAAATTTCGAGTATTCTAAAATATCATACATAGGAGTTCTCAGCCTATGTAACAAACAAATTGGATGTGAATGAAACACAGGTTGATACCAGCGCAGTTCCTTAAAAGATCTGTCAAATTTCATATATTTTGACTGCTCATCTGCACAACTGAATAGTTTCTGAGGGGTTTCCCTAATATATGTATGTTGTTCAAACGGGGCAAGAGTTGTTCAGGAAGCAGATATATTCAGAAAACAATGCTGGTGGCAAGGATGGAATAAAAAGACTATCCTAAAGGAAATACTCAATTAAAAATTTAAAAAAATCGCTGATATTCATAGTTAAATTAAGTTCCACCTTATCTTTAGTACACTACTAAGTTTACAGATAATGCACCGAATTGACAGCTACTAAGCTGGTACTAAGGTGCTTCAATTTGTCGAACTGTGTAATACCTACTTAATTCAATACCACAAAATATGAACCCAGTGCATAAAGGAAAACAATAAAAACAGTAAAACAATGTGGCAGGCAACATATACTCGTAAAATGGTGCATAGTATTTTCCGCAGACAAGCACTTGAGGCATGACTTGCCTTGAGAATTAAGTGTACTTAGCCAAGTACTAAAAAAAAGTTCTGTATTGGAATGTGTGCAGTGCAAGTACCCATGAGAGATTTATAAGTGGACATGATTAGTTCAGTTCTGCTTCTGTAGGCCATCATCGGTGCGCAGGTCAAATGTTAATTGGGATTTCAGCACCGTCAAGCTACTGCCAATTATTTGTTTATGGTAGATTTGACGCGTAACGAAACTGAATGGAAAAACACGAGTAATGGCAATTTTGACTAAATCATCAATTACTCACCCTAGATTGTCGTAGAAGTCGCGCTCATCCTCCTGCCACTCAGAAATAGTACACTCCAGTGTACCATAACCGTTGGCTATGCAATTCCTTGTCAGCAGATTTGTCATGGGTTCGGCTACTTGGCGGAAGGGATAGTGGGGTGCAATGGCAAACCGGTAAATCCACGCCCCATTGTAAATAGAACTGTGGTTTTTTACACTTACACAACCAACGATCTGCCAGCAATTTGTACACAATAATGAATGTCCATTGGCAAATGCAAGAAAAATCTCCTACCTTTCTACGAAATTTATTCTTAAAGGATGGTTCGTAGGGAGCATCGTCCATGAAAATTTGGTAGGACACTTCACTGGGCTTGAGACGGGTAATGAAGGGCTCATAACATTCAGCAACTACCGACTGAGCAGGTTTTGTCTAGGAAGAGGACACGCATTTGGAAATCATTTTCAAAAAGTTCAAATTGCAACCAAAATGTAAAAGTATCTCTTACCCGCATCAGTTCAACCGCCTTGGAGTAGAAAGAAAAATATGTGCCGGAAAACAGAAAAAAGATGCAGCCAGGAATAGTTAGAGCGCAAAATATCAGCGGCACTCCGAGGAAAATGAACAGAATCGCCCATGTAATGACAATAAACTGCAGTGTTATCTGAAATGGAAGATGCTCGTTGATCGTTGAAAGTTACTAAAAACTATTGCTATTCTCGTACTTCTCGAAAGCAGAAACAATAAAAGGATTTCGTTGCAAAAGACATAATATAGTCGCGCACCAGCTCCTGACATTTGAGTTCGTCGTCATCGCGGTACATTCGTATTACAATAAAAGGCTGATGAGACTGAGACATTAGATTAGAGCGGTTCCAAAAATCAAGCAAACAAAAATAAAAATAAATACAATTGTGATGGTAAAATTGTGATTCCTAAAGATGATCGAAAAAGGACCACCAGAGATGCTATCGATAATGAAAGTATGCCGGTGTCATCACGAATCCAGCGGTGACAATAAAAATTACCACAATACAATGATAAACTTTTCCCACAGTCAATTGAAAAATCAGTAGTAATGCTAGAAACCCAATACTTAAATGTATATAAATGTACGCTGAAGTGCTACTAATAGAAATAGCTTCAAACAACAATGTACATGATTCTTTGTAGCGCAACGTTCAACACACTAGCAGAGGTCGTATCCACTTAAAAGCTAAAATCCTCCGCTGTAAAGTCCGGCAAGATACAGACCATTGAAGAAAGTCTAAAATCTATGGTCTATGCAACGAAAATTATTTGACGTCAACACGTAAAATTTACTCGTAAAATTTTACTCTTAACATTTTTATTTAATATTAAAAATATGTGACGTTAAGCTTAAATGTAACATTTATAACTTCTTTTAAACAAAAGAAACGATCTAAATTAGTCAATTTGACTAATTTTTGAATTTGTTGACGCGACTACTTCTAGCTCCTTTTTTTTACCGTTTGCGCTGCTGTGAAATTTTTGGTAAGACATTTATCTTGCAACCTTGCTTGCATATTAATTTTCGATAACTTCAATTCGCAATCGATTTCCCTATCTAGAGCAGCGAAGCTTATAGACTGCAGTTTTCGAGTTGCAAAATAAAATGCCCAAATTGCAATTTTCTCGGATGTTTTTCCACAATTTATAATTTAATAAAAGTTGAATTCTTAAGTGCAAAGTGAATTTGTTTCGACACACGTAATTTTACATTAGTAGTTTTCGCAAATTTCTCGTTCGGCTTCTCCAGTGGCAAACCAAACCACGGAAAAAAAGTGTTGTTGGGCTTCTAGGCACAATTACTTTCGTTTATTTGTGTGTCAGCCGCTGCTATGGAAGAGGGATCCATGACTGAGAAGTGCACCCAATCCGCCAAAGAGTTGGGCAAGGAGAAAAAGAATTTTATTTGTGGAGTGATTGAGGGTAAGTGATAAAATTATAAAATAAAAGGCAAAACTCTGACTGCATTTTCTTTACAGGATTCTATGGGCGACCCTGGACAACTGAACAGCGGAAAGACCTTTTTCGCAAGTAAGTGTGGATCCAACAGTTGCTTAACAGTTGTGCTTTGCACATTATCCATGTTTTATTTCCAGGTTGAAAAAATGGGGTATGGATTCGTTTGTGTATGCGCCAAAGGATGACTATAAGCACCGAGCATACTGGCGGGAACTGTACACCGTGGAGGAGGCTGACCACTTGTCAAGTGAGTGGAGAGTAGACACACGTTGGGAATTGGCAGATTTTTACATTCTCTCATTGCAGGCCTCATTGCGGCAGCCAAAGAGCACGGCGTCATGTTCTACTATGCTCTCTCGCCTGGCCTAGACATGACCTACAGCAATCCGAAAGAGATTCAAACACTCAAACGGAAACTAGACCAAGTGTCGCAGTTTGGTTGCCAGGCGTTTGCTTTGCTTTTCGACGATATTGAATCGGAACTGTCCAAAGCGGACAAGGAAGTGTTCCAAACATTTGCCAATGCCCAGGTAAAGAAGAAAATCCTTTTTTTTCAAAAAAATTCTGATTGTTTGTCCTGCTAGGTGTCTGTTACCAATGAGATCTATACGCACTTGCACAATCCGAAGTTTCTCTTCTGTCCGACGCAGTATTGCAGTTCGCGTGCATTGCCCACGGTGCAAGCATCCGAGTATTTGAATACACTAGGCTCGAAGCTAAATCTGGATATTGACATCATGTGGACGGGCAGCAAAGTGATTTCCAAGGTAATCACTTTAGATTCCATACACGAGATCACGGAGGTGCTGCGCCGTCCTCCGGTGATTTGGGATAATTTGCATGCCAACGACTACGATCAGAAGCGTGTCTTCCTCGGGCCTTATTCGGGTCGTTCGCCCGAGTTGATACCGCACTTGCGAGGCGTCATGACCAATCCGAACTGTGAGTTCCATGCGAACACTATTGCTATACGTACGCTGGCCTACTGGTCGCAGTGCAGCAGCAGCATGGACTCGAAAGTTAGCAGTGAGTAGTGGCTGCGACGTCATCAATCTGAATTGTCTCCACTAATATGTGTGAATCACCTAGATTCGCTTTCAGCGGACATCAAACTGGAAACGGAAAATGACGACGGCACTGGCACAGAAGAGCTGCCGGAGGACTGTTGCCTGGCGAAAAACGTCTACCATCCGCGTATAGCTCTGAAGTGGGTGTCCAGATGTTGCGAGTTCTATGCATTTTGCTACATTACATAACATTCATTTCAGGAACGCCATCGCCGAGTGGCTGCCCGAGTTTAGTGTGCAGAAGGAAGCTTGGGGTCCCATTACGAAGCCACAACCTCAAGTTACAAGTAGTCAGATTACACAATCCTCTCGATACCTTGATATTTCTGTTAATCAATTTTGTGTCTTTCAGTGGTTCTGCCCATCATACCGATTATACCCTCGATAAACACTTGCATGAGTCTCACCACCACCACCATGACGTCCACCAATTCGAAGACGTTGACTGCGCCGCCCCAAGTGAACACAACGCAGTTGCAGGCCTTGGCCGATATCTGCAGTACGGTTAATTCGTCGGCGATGACGCCGATTTCCAATGCGGTCATGAACTCGCTGGTATCGCCCACCAAAGTGATAACCAACGATGACATTGTCAATCCGATCACCACAAATGCCGCCTCGAACATTGAGTTGCCCAAGAAGATACCGATATCCATAGTGTCCGTGCCCATAATGCATGCCCAAGAAGTGATGTCAAACGCGGTCGATTTACACTCGGGCGATTCCCTCGAATCGCATGACTCCGATAAGCCTGCCTGCGGAGAGGCTACAGAAGCCCCAGCTGACAAGCTAACGACGAACCACACACATATCCCGGAGGAAGATCAGAATAACGGTGGTGCAGAAGAGCCACCGCCACTTGTGACGACAAACCCCTTGGAAGAGGATATCCCCATTGATGACAAACTGCTGGCAGATCCCACCGAGCAGGTGGCTCTGACTGTGGACACTATTAATATGTTGGATGAGCACACTTTGAGTCCACTGAGTGCCTGCAACGAACCCATGGAGTGCAGCAGCAGTCTCGCTTCGCTCATATCGCCCAAGGAGGCCAGCAGCAAAGCAGTGGCCTCCGCCTCCGACGATGTTGTGATGGCCGACACAGGATCGATCAATGATTTAAATGTACTTTGTGTGCCTTGATACTTTCCACATGGCCCGTCCAACTCAATTTGTTTTACCTTGCAGAACAGCATGCAGGTGGAGAGCTCGGAACCGTCGCCCTTGTCCAATGCTGATATGCGCGAAGATGAGGAAAAGTAAGTTTGTGGCTGGGTTAAACTTTCGAATCTACTCCTCGTCTTACATATTTCGTTGCATTGTTGCAGGACTTCCAACGATGATGACAGTAAAATCGGCGTAGATGATCTGTACTTGCTGTGCGATCTGTTCTATTTGCCCTTCGAACACGGCAGTCGGGGCTTTAAGTTCCTCAATGAATTCAACTGGCTGAAGACGAATGCCAACGTCATGATTAGTGGCGATTCGAAAAAGCCGACGTCGGCCGTTTCCCCAAAGGCCGAGGTGGCCGAGTGGCTGCAGCGGGCCGAGGGCTTTGCTGCGTTGTGTACGTCAGTGCAGGATTTGCTCAAGAAGATAGCCAATTGCGCCAACAAGGAAATCTGCCACGATCTGTTCGCTTATGTGTGGGACATTGCCGGTGCACTGTCGCTCCTCAATGCCATGATCAAGTGGCTGAGTTTGGGACATTTCCCCTCAAATGTGTTTACCTTCACCGAGGGCAGCTACACATGTAAGTGGGTAGTTTATTTTTTGTTTGTATGTCCTGGTGGGCAAGTGGAACGAAAAAGGGAATTGGAGCAAAATGGAAAGGGCCCGGAACGGAACTCGGGTTGGAAATGGAACAAACTAGAAATAATCTTGGAAGTCAAACAGAAACGGAGTGGAACAAACTAAAAATCGACTGAAACAATATAAAAATATGGAGAAACTTGAAAGGGAATATAATTTAAAAAAAAAATAATTTCTCTTTTTCGTCGCTTTTTTCCCTAATTATACCTTACACTTCATGAGGAAGTTATTTTGTAACGTAAAGAAGGAGGTGTGATAGGTATGGAAAAGTATATAAATTCTTGATCAGCATCACGTCCACTTTACTGGAGCTAGAAGTAAACTTGGTACAGATATGTTTTTGAGGTCGCTGATTTCGAATTGGCGGATCCAATATGTAATATGAAGTTTGGTATAGGGGCTTTTACGGGGGTTTTTCGAATTTAGTGTTGAAATTTCAAAAGTCAAGATTGTGAAATTTTGCCTTTGTGTGTATAGAGTATATCTAAGTCGGCTTTGACCGACTGAAACTTGTTTTTTATTTTTATCCCATTTTTTGTATCTTTTTCCACTTTATTCTTACCCGTTTATTACTTTTATTGTTTTTTCCTCTCCTTTCTTCGCTTTTACTCTTTCTGTCCCGCGTATGGGCATCAGACTTCCAAGTCTTGCCGAGCTAAATTAGATCTCTGGCCATAGTCAGACATGATCGGCATTTATTGTCCAATCAACAGGGTTCCAATGCACATTTCATCTGATGGCATCTAACGTTTAGTGGTGTGAGCCCGTCTGGACTAATATTGTATTTAATGGTTGTTTTTCTCTTGTATTTAGGGTTTAGCAAAGGCTGGAAAGAGGCCTTCATGTCGGGTGACCAAGAACCTTGGGTATTTCGTGGCGGGCTCACCGCTGATTTACAGGTAAGTGGCGAAATGGATTTTTTTTTATATTTTGTTTGACACTTGCATTTTGGTTTGCAGCGGCTAATGCCTGTAGATTCGGGCAACGATTTGTTCCTCTATAAGCTGCCCGAACTACCAACGAGTGAGTATCACCTCCTGCGCCCGTACACATCCATCGATGAGCTGGAAGTCAATCAAGTGTGCACCCGAGCTTTTGTACAACTTGGCGCCCCCGAAAGCGAGGCCTTTGAGCTGCCCGAAACTTTACGCGACCTCATCTCTGACAGCACAGTGGGCCCGTTTGTCACGCTCTGTCCGGAATTATGCATTGTAGCGCACGATTCGTCCAACTCGGTTGTGGGCTATGCCGCGGGCGCCTTGAATGTGGACAGATTCATACGCAACATTGAGATGTGTTGGTTGCCCGCCATGCGCGAGAAATACGATAAATCGCTCCTAACTAATACCGCCCAGCTGACTGCCAGTAAGAAGCTGAACGAGGTGCTGGCCGCCATGATTGGCGATTTCCACAATTACGAGTATGAATGCCCCGCGGAAGTGAGCAACTCGTATCCCGCCGTTATGACGCTCGCTGTACTGGGCAACACTCTGACACGCGACAATGGTATAGTGAAACGTCTGCTGACGGTGGCGCTGGCCACTTTACGCGCAAATGGCTGTTTTGGTGTCCATGTGCGACTGCTCGCTAAGGATGCCGAACAAGTGCAGTATTATACGAAAATAGGCTTTACCGAAGTGCATCGCAGCATCTCGTCGGGACATGTGTACTTGGGTCGACGCTTCTAGCAGCGGAAACATCGCCGCTGTGAAGGTCGAACTCCTTAGGTGACCCCGACGCTGTCGAATCTCAATACACTCCTACTGCCCCCCACAGCATGAAACATCCACACAGCATTCGCTTCAAGTTTCCACTTTCCGCATACATATGCATTGTTCCTTACACATCGACCTCTACCCGTTTTTTGTACTCGTATTCGTATTTGTGCCGTGGGTTACGCCAACGTTGCGCGTACCCAACAGTAAGATATTTTTGCCCTTAACGCCGCTGCTGCTGCTACTCTGCTCAAAATGCATACGCAAGACCACTGCAAATGCATTTAATTCGCAATTTTTAATTCTGATTTAACGAAAAACAATAAAATTAAATACAACAACAAAAATCAACACCGCTCTTAGCTTCTTTTGCTCATGTCATAGAACCAAACCGTATTCACGCCATCTTCAATGGTTCGTACTGGCCTCAAGTGCGGCAGCGGAAATCGACAGGCGATGACTTTGGCGTTGTGTGGCGACTCTGCGATCAGCTTAGCCTCAAGATCCTTCATCTGCAATTATGGATCAGATTATGTGCTTTTCGAAACATGCTGCCTCCCTTACCATTTGTTCTACCCCAAAGATGACTACGTAATTATACGTTGCAATATTAAACTTCCATAGATCTTGGCGAAAGAATCGTGTGTGTTGCCTCACGCCCTGACGCACTGCCGCTAAACGGGAGTAAAATACCAGCCAGGGATTGAGTTCTACTCCATCGGAGCTGATTCCATGTTGTGCTGCCGCTACAATAGAACTTTTGGGTCATCATTTTTTGAATCCTAATTCATAGAAAGCCATAACTCACCGATTACAATTCTTCCATCGCCCGATCCAATGTCAAGCAGTTTGGCAGACGAGTTTTTCGGTAGGAACGATAGGACGTTCGAGACTTGTTCAGTGGTGGCCGGTACATAAGGAAGGCAAATGCGCCGAAAAGCTGGAGCTACAAACGAGGCACAAACTATGCTCATTCCGACGGCAACTCCGCCAGTGGCCGCTATCAGCAGTTTGGCCGATGTAGAAACTTTTTTTTTTATCGGTTTGGAACTGTCATTTTTTCCAGTCCATTGATTGATGTCCATTTCGCGTATTACTTATTATTAGTAGGACGTGTTGGAGCAGGGTGGGGTGTTGGGAACAACTGTCAAATTTTTTTTGGTGATTTGCTTTGGACAGCTGTCCGAAATTCCAAACTTACATAAATTTGCATGCGTTGTTTTTACTTCCCCATTCGTGCAACGGTGTAGGGATGGGCAACACCGGTGTTTCGTAAAACCGGTGTTTTTGAGTATTGAACACCGGTTTTCGGTTTTTTTTGCAAGCCAAAATACCGTTTTTTTTTAATTTACTATAAGAAAAATTTATTTAAAATGGGAAACCCCTCGAAAACGCACAGTTGCTTAAAAGAACTGTCAAATTTCATATATTTTGTCAGCTCATCTGCACAACTGAATCGTTTCAGAGGGATCTCCCACTTTAAATGAATCGCCCTTATATTTTAAATTTTCATTTGTCATTGGGCGCATTCAGCAGAGACAACAGTTGTGTGATTATTCACTGAATGGCACTAATTTGGTAGCGCTACTATGTCATTTTCTGGTAGCGCTACCAAATTTAGGTAGCCACCTTTTTATATGCTACTTTTGATAAACTGTTGTGAGCTACGTCAAGTTATATTTAAAATCACATTTCAGTCAGCAAAAAAATAAATAAACAATTGAGCAAGGAATCGTTTCTTCGAAATTTTGCTCGTTTCTAGGTTTTTTCTTCACGTTATCTACTCATCTGACCAGGCAACTTTTGGGCAAGACCCGCTATATGGCCATACCTAGTCCATCGGTCATAAATAAATCAATCACAGAAATTTACATTTCCAAAAAAAAATATGTATCGTAAAACAAAATATTATTTTTAATTTTGAGTTGTTGTTCTGAAGTTTGACGTAGCAACGCATTCAGAAAAATTGAGCGCTGAGAGAGGTAGCGCTACCACAACTGTTGTCTCCGCTGAATGCGCCCATTGTATTTTCGTTTTCGATATATCGCTAGAAAAATATCGATTTTAATGGCATCAACCGATATATCGCCCATCCCTCTTACAAAGAAAAAACTGTGAAATTTGTGTATGAAAAGCCTGAAGTTTTTGGTGAGCCGCCATTCTCTTAAAAATTCTTTACTTTGAAATGACTTAACACCAAAAAGGTAAATATTTAGAAAAAAAAATATAATATAAATATTTAAATATTATATATTTTAGACGGTTTCAGACTGCAAATGGCATCCTTATAGTTTTGCCGTAGCCAGAATCAATTCCAGTGTTAAAAAAAAAGTTTCGGTGTTTAGTTCGTTTTTCCACCGGTGGAAAAAACCGAAAATTTTGAAAAGTGCCCATCCCTACTACAGTGATAAATAAAAGTGTCATCTCCAAAACGGAATTTTGTCGTACAACCAGTAATGCCAAATTGAGGATAATTTTTCTCTTTGAGGGATTTTTTTTTTGTGGATTTAGCAAAAAATTTTAAAAGGTACATTTTTCCTCCATCTGGAGTAAAAAAGGAATTTTTTAACTTTCATTCTTTTCATATATGTAAACTTCTATATTGCCAGAATAGTGAAAGTACATTCACTGATATCAAGAGACAAAATATATGAAAAAGTACATTCGCAGTTCGGATTTCTCTGTCACAATAATACAAAATTCAATGCTTGCTATTTCGCTCTTACAGTGAGCTCAAAACACATTGCAGAGATAGGATACTGGCAATATAGAAGTATTACATAAAAATGCATTTTAGAATCAGAAAAATATGTGCCAAAAACTATAAGTGAGGTGAATTTTTTTTTTAAAAGGACATATTGCTCTTTGAGCCTATTTACACAGTCATTCCCATGACGCATGGGCATGCCGTTTTTAGAATTTACACTGAAATGGGCATGACGAAATGTGACAATTTTTATATGAAAATGTAAATAAACGAAGCATGGAGTTGCCACCTTTTACGTTTTTTGTATGGATTTACAGCAGTTCTTATTAGCTCTTTGTCAGATTTTTCGTCATGGAACTGATAGTGTAAATAGGCTCTTTTAGGGGGGCTAGCGGGACGATTAACAATATTGTTTGTTCTTGTATTATTTTCATTCTAAAACTTTTTTTTTTCTTTCTTTTTTGAAGGCTCCAAAAATAATCTGTTTACTTAAGGCGGATTCCCTGACCACGAGTTTTTCTGTTCTCACTCACAATGAGAGAGAAACGAGAACTTGCTGCAGCTCTTTGACTGAATTAAATTCATTTAAATTTTTGGTCTGCTCATTTTGGGACGCTGTTGCCAGAATTGAATTCGGATGAGAAAATTGTTTGTGGAAGCTTCAAAATAGTGAAAATATTGAATATAGCAATACTGGAATAAGAGTTCAAATCGAAATTAAAAGTAAAAGTTTCAAATGCGAAAACGAAAATTACAAACGAAATTAGATTTCGTTTTTAAAATTCATAAAATTCGACTAACCGAGTTGGGATCTTATAAATAAATAAATAAAGTAAAATAAAATAAATGAAAATGAATATCGACAGTGAATGGTTAACCGAATACGATCGACTAGTCGAATACTTCAAATCGAACTCTTTTTTAATTTATACTGGACTTTTTCTCCGATTTGACCACCTTAAATCAAAAAATGTTGCGGTCTAGAGTTATCCGATTGGGATGAAACTTTGGGACAATAATTTTTAGCACCATACATACAAATTTTGGGCTACCCAATTTCTCTTTTCATTGTTGTAATGTTGGTTTTGTTGTTGTAATGTTGGGTTTGTTTTAATTATATAAAACATTGAAACTACATAATATGCAGTTATTAATAAGGGTATTCATTTAAAGTGGGAAACCCCTCGAAAACGCGTAGTTGCTTAAAAGAACTGTAAAATTTCATATATTTTGACTGCTCATCTGCACAACTGAATCGTTTCCGAGGGGTTTCCTGCTTTAAATGAATCGCCCTAATATTATTATTACAAACAGCACTTTTGAGCTGTTTGTAATATGTAATTATGTATTTACCAAAAATGTATTTAAAAAAGGCGCGAATCAATTATTGGGTTCAATATTACATTTTTATTGTAATAACTTAAAAACTTTGTAAATATAGTTGCTAGCTTAACATTAATCATCTAAAAAAATCACAAAAATGAACAAATTTTTTTGTAAAAATATACAATGCCCACGCTTTCCAGATTTGAGAGATCTATCTCATATTGAGATTTTTTAATGGCTTGGGACTCACAAGTTGAGAGAAGTGAAATTTTTTAACTAATGTGAGAGTTTTAACTTGTGTGATTTTTTAATTGCTGTGAGATATTTTGTGAGAATTTTTAATTGCCAGTAGGTGTTCTGAATTTAAGTCTATTTCGGTCGAAAACCTCATATCGATGCTTTAAAGCACAATCATCCTATCAGTTTTTTTGGATAATTTTTGATAATTCGTAATAATTATTGGGTAAACAAATACACCTAATTACCTAGAGCCTATTTACACAGTCATTCCCATGACGCATGGGCATGCCGTTTTTAGAATTTACACTGACATGGGCATGACGAAATTTGACAGTTTTTATATGAAAATGTAAATAATCGAAGCATGGAGTTGCCACCTTTTACGTTTTTTGTATGGATTTTCGGTGCAAAATGTTCTATCCCGTTTTCACTACAGCAGTTCTTATTAGCTCTTTGTCAGATTTTTCGTCATGGAACTGATAGTGTAAATAGGCTCCTAGATTATAAAAATTATTGTTTACATATTTTTCTAATATTTTAAGCTGTGTTCCATATTTTTCGAATGTGCCAATAAAAACAATCGGAAATTTCGATAAAAAGAATTGACGATTTATCCATTCCTAGCTTGACGAAGCCAGCAACGTCAGTTTACTGAAAAATGGCGAATGTGCGAGACAGCGACACATCATTGTGGCTGCATAATAAACTCGGTACATCGAACGATTCGTGGATAAGTGGATCAATTTGTTCCCAATTGAACAAGGAAGTGCTACGGAATATCAAGGAATGTTTTCCGGATCTCCAGACCCAAGTGAAGCTAAAGTTATTGCTAAGTTTCTTTCACATTCCGCGCCGCCGTTTGGTCGAGGAGGTAAAACGTTGGTGAACAGTGAAAAATTCGGTTTCGTTAAGTCGCCCACCAATGCATATGCTGTTGGTGAAATTGTTTTTGTGAAAGAGCGCCGCGTTGGTGATTAAATGCAGTGCTGCCATATATACGAAAAAATGCGTATTTATACGGAATTGTGAAATTTTCAAGAAAAATCGGATTTTCTGAAAAAAATCTGTCAGAACTTTGTGAATTTCGTGAAAACCGATATTTCTTGAGGGGAGATATTTTTTACAAAACTACTGGCATCAGTGATTGACAAAAGTGGGGCTTTATTCTGTCGGTCGTCAACATTTCCCCAAAACCATTGCTACCGACCGACCGATTGTGTGCCATTGGTTCTAACCTTTGGTAAAAACTGTCAAATAAGGGAAAAAACTCGGAATAATATGTACCTAAATATCTCACAGAAAATTTAAAAAAATTTCAAAAAACATCACGAATGGAAAATTTTCATTATTATCTCACATTAAGTCCGGTATGCAGATGCGACAAAAATCTATTTTGGAGAAATTAAATATTGTTTTGTGTAGAGCGAAATGTTTTTTGTAATAATTTTTCTGGTGAACTTTTTTTACAGTTGAAACTATAAAATACGGATTTTCGGAAAAAAATCTGGCAGCACTGATTCAATGATTCCCCTCGCGCATCACCCGCATATTTAATATAATTTTTTTCTTGTTTTAATAAAAACGAAAAAGCGCAAAACTGCACAATTTGATGAAATCGTAGTGAATAGCTTCTTTTAGTTATGTATGCCTACGAAGTGGGAATGCTGTTGGAGGCATAATAAGTTGCTAATTAAGACACACACGACACCCAATCTATTAGAAATTAGAATTGGTTTTTTATTTTTTCTTAGTTTTCCCGCCACTTCAGATGGGCTATAAAAACTTGAACTGATTCCCAAAATGCTTCGTTTTTATTTACCCAATATGCATTTAAAGAAATATAATTACATCTTTTGTGCTGGGTTGCACTAGGTTATTTTTTATTCTTGCGCTTCCGATCTGACATCGAAAATTTTTGCTTTCATAGGACATAGGTCAATCTTAGGCTGGGGAAATTTTTTGAAAGGTTGCTAATGGCAAACAAAATGTGATGGGAAGTCCGAATTATTTCACCACTCATTTGGATCTTTGATAAAATCCAAACTATTGACCGACTCAGTAGCGATATGTGCTAAAATTCATTCGTTCATAAACTTCTGATTCGACGCACGTTTTAACCTAATCATTCGCCTTTCCAGTGGAAGACTGAACTAGAGGAAGTTATCGAAGTTGCAGGCTTAGATTCAGAACTATGGGTCTCAATGCTGGCGGAGACGATGAAAACCTTTCCGGCGACCAGCTCGCTCAATACCGAAATCTCAGATTACGAAGATACGCGACCCATATTCACAGACATGGTGAACGACCTGCGGAAACTGGTCAGCAAACACAGTGATTTGGGAATGCTGCCCTTGGAATGCCAGTATCTGAACAAGAACGCCCTGGTTTCAGTGGTAAGTACAATCAGTCAAATGGCGGTTTTGTAAGAAATCAATACTTACTAAAAATTACTAAAAATAATGTTTCTATCCGTTAATATTGCAGGTAGGCCAACAGCAAAATCCTGTAAAGCATTTCACGCTCAAACGCAAGCCGAAGAGCGCCAATCTGCGCACCGAGTTGCTCCACAAGTCGGCAGACGCCCAGTCATCACTAAAGAAAGCATCGGCCCCAACAATACCGTTGCGGTCGCGCGGTATGCCGCGCAAAATGACCGACACCACACCACTCAAAGGCATACCTTCGCGTGTGCCCACATCTGGTTTCCGCTCGCCGAATGTCAACGCTGCCAATCAACAGCGACCCAATCTCAGTCGTACACCCGCCGGCCGCAAAGATGGCGGCATTAAACTAATCGAATTCACGGAGCAGCCGCTGGGATATGCGGCCGCCAAGAAACGTAAGCGCGAACAACAACTCGAGGAGCAGCAAAAGAAACAAGAGCAAAAGCAAAATGCTGCAGCTGCAGCTGCAACGGGTGGCGGCACAACATCGCCCACAGCTTCACCCGCCCAAGCAACGGCTGGCACGCCCACAACACCCACTTCCACAGGCAATGCAAGCTTCGAGATAAAAACAGAGGCAACAACACCTCAACTCAACCAAAGCGGAGGCGGTCCCGACGAAGACAACAAGGCCTTGTTGGGCGTCAGCGCCAAACCCGAACCGGTTACGCCGGAGTACGCACCCGCTCTGACCTACACCACACAGCCACAGCTAGCAGCGACTGTGGTTGACGTGTCTACGCTGGATGAAATCAAACCTCTGACAAAAACCATAATCACCACAGCATCCGCGGCAGCAGCAACCAAGGTGACCAGCAGTGCTGCAGCGGGTGTACAAATACAAAATAACAACAACAATAGCATGAATCACACCCACAAGCGCATCAAACAGGAAATCGAAATCAAGAGCGAAGAGATACTGGTGCCCGCCACCATTAAAGTGGAGAAGATCGAGCCGCAGTCGCAGCCCACGCTAATCCAACCACAGCCACATCAAGTGCAGACGCAAATTCCACGTCTACAGCAGCGCGTTATTATACAACAGCAACCGCAGGCACCACAACTGCACCAGCAGCCACAAACACAGCACGTGTTGATTCGTGCAGCCCCACAGCAACAGAAGCAGACAATTGGCGGAGTCACTCTGACCAGCAGTAGTGTGTCGCGACCCGTCGGCACCACGACTATGAAAATGGAGAAGTTGGACATCAAGCCCTTGGTGCGATCGACGACCGCCGCAGCGCCTACAACGATTCTCTCGCAGCAACATCTGCGACAAGCCAACAACCCGCTGGCCAATCTGCCTAACAATATTTCAGTTAAAATAACATCCACCAAAGCGGCAAAGGAACATATGCAGTCTCAGCAACAGCAACAGCAACATCATCAGCAACAACAACAACATCCCATACTCATCAATAGCTCTACGCCGGTTATACTGTCGTCGTCGCCAGCACAACCAATGCGACAGGTAAAAATCGAGTATAGCCCTAGGATTTTACAAATTTTACATTACATTTATTTCAGAAGCAAATTGTAGTTTCGCACACGCCCGCAACAACAACCTCTTCGACCACGCAAACCCTAAAATCGATGCCCCTAAGTCAGCTGAAGACCGCCACCAACAGTGGTCCCGTCATCATTTCCCAAACCATAATTCAACCGGCAAAGCGCAATACCGCCAGCGCTGTAGCTCTTTCGCAACAACAGCAGCAGCAACAGCAGCACCAAACCGTGCCCCACCAGCAAACCACCCAATACATTCTCACATCTTCGGCACCCCAACAGCAGCAGAGCTCGACCATGCCCACGTTGACGACATTCGCGCGTCCCGCCCAACAGACAACGCTATACCAATCGGGCGCCTCCGTCTCGGGCAATGCCACGCAAACGTCCACAAAGATCCTGCTCAAGACCTCACCCTCGGGCGTCATGATGACTCCAGTGCGGCAACAGCAAACTGTTGGCAATCCGCCTCCCCTGATTGCCACCTCCACGGCCACCCAGCAGCAGCAGCCGACCATGCTAAACATCCAGAACGTGCAGCTGCCCAACAGACAGGTCACAATCCAGCCCGCCTCCCAGGCGGCCCAGCAGCAGCATTTACAGGCACAGCTACAGCAGCAACAACCTCAGCAGCACACCGTGGTTTCGAATACCTCTGCCACCCAGCAGCCCAAGCTCACACAAGTGCTGATGCAGCCCAACTCTTCGGCCGGTGTGAATTCCAATGCGAACGTCAAGAACAAAACCATCATTCTCACCCAGAAGGGTGTCATCCTGCGCAACATCGGCGGCGACATGTACCAACAGATACCCATCAGCAATGTGAGTGGCTTGCAAAGTCTCGGCACGGGCACAACGCTCATGACAACCGCGGCTGGCCCGCCTAGCCTTGTGAAGACAACCGCGTCGAATATGCAGCCGCAGACCATACAATTGCAACAGCATTCGGCGAACAAACAACAGCTGCCAACCCTCATTCCCACAACTACGATGACGCCGCAGCATATGATAGTGCAGCAACAGCAGACGCAGCCGAACCTCATCGGAAACGTAAGACAAGTTCGTTTAAATAATCATTTGACAACAACATAATATTTCTTCCCTTCCTCTTCACAGTCCACGCAGCAGCAGACTATCATTCGACCCGTGATGACAAACGTACAAGGCGGCCTAACGACACTGCCGCAGGGACTCACGCTCATCCAGCGACCGGGACAGCAACCGCAATTCGTGCAAGTGCAACCAGCGCAACAGCAAACGCAAATGCAGCGCACCATAATAACGCAGCCAGGACAACAGTCACAGCAGTTGCGGCCGCAGCAAATCGTTCTCCAACACAAGCCGGCGCAGCAGCGTCTCATTACCACAACAGTACCCGCAAACGCTACCTCCGCCACGACGCAGCAAATACAAATTCAGCAGAGCAATCCGAGCATTTCGCGCGCCACACACATTGTCCAAGTTCCGCAACAGCAACAACAACAGGCGCCCCCACGAAAGGGACTTTCACTGTCGGTACGTGTTGTCGTGATCATTGTATAAAATCACAAACAAAAACAATTTCCTTTGTAATTGCAACTTTACTTTACTATTGGTTTGTCCTCATTTAGAACGAGCATGTGCACAAGGCGCACGAGATGTTCCGCAAGGCTAACCGCGTTTCACGTCCCGACAAGGCGCTCATATTGGGTTTCATGGCGGGGCTGCGCGAGAATCCACGCCCCAATTCGGAGAATGTGATTGTCATCAAACTGGGCGAGACAGAGGTAAGGAGAAACGATTATAAATTCAGTGTTCGGTTAACATTTTATTCGCCACACAATGTTTCCAGTTGTAAACTGTATGAAAAACTGGTCGACGGATTATGTACGAAAAAGTCTGTTCACCTGCATCTCTTGTGAAATTATTAGAGGCATCCTTCGAAAGCTTACAAACATTTCATGAAAATAAATAAGGCCCTATCACCCTGTTTACACCCTTGGACGTGTGTAACCCGAAAATTGGCTAATTTGGACCATATTTAGAGGTCGCTGTGGTTCGCGACTTTTATGATTGGCATAGTTCTGGTACTGCATATTAGCACCAACTCAGTTATTACACCGTTTGACACTAAAAAATGCACATGATCGGGACTAATAGATTAAAGGGGGTTAAAAAAAAAGAGTACCCGTGTCTCCCAGTTTTTCTGTATTAATTCTTAAAACCGTTTAACTCGCATTTTGCATTTTGCATTTTGCATTTTGCATTTTACATTTTACCTTTGCACATAATAATTCTTCAAAAATACAGTTTTCATTGAATTTTAAATGGTAAATATGCATTTGATAGAGAAAAAAATATTTCTTTGAAAAATATGTAAACTTTTAAAGCAGATATTTTTATTACGAAGGATCCCACCGAGTAAAGGGACTATGCAGTATATAATGAAATGAAAAAAGTCAGAGATTCAAAAGTCGTAAATGATTGTGCAGAGCAAGGGATTGCTTTGGTTAGCCAATTTAACAACTCAATTACCAAAAACGAAGATCAACAACAGTATCTGCTTCTAAATCCAATGTTCGAAAGAGCAATGAAAATCCATCAGTGACGTAACCAGGAATAAATTCATAACATTTTTTTTTTTACTTATACTGAAGAAAAAAACTAGAAAATCCAAACCAAAATAAAATCAACAACAGATCAAAATAAATCTTTTAATTTTTCATAAAAAAATAAAATAAAAAAAAAATTTGAAAAAAAACCCGAAGCGGAGTTCATGTAAAAATCGACGCTTTCATTTTGAAAACACTTTAATTTGATTTACAGCCAAATTTCGAAAAACTATAAACTCTCAGAAGGTGTTTTACTTTGATGTAAATGTGATATTCTTGATATTCGAAGCTTAATAACGAATGCTAGAACTGGAATTTTTCCAGTTTTTGGTACACAAAAGTTTTTAATAAAATAAAATATCAGAGAGATACGGAAGTTTCGCTTAAATTCTGTTGAATTTCATAACAATTCCATACATTTTTATACCCCCCTCCCCCACCCCCCTGGTTACGTCCCTGAAATCCATCCATTGCTTTAAATGTTCTGCTTTTCTATATAAATAAAATTTCGGTTTAATTGCAACTGTACCTGAAAAATCGTCAAATCATAGCGACTTCCAAATATTGTCTCAAATGATTAAACTAAGGGCAGACTTGTGGAGCACATAATTTGAATACTTTAAAAAAATTAGGCATACTTAAAAATAAAATCGATTGTGGTTACTTTCCTCGAAACGATAAACAAAAAAATTATTTGAAAATTGTCTTCTGATTGTCTAACTGACCTCGAATTTGAGATTCCCTGACTCCAAATTACGACACTACCCCCACCCATTCCAAAATGATGTTGGCTATCGAACCGTGTAATTAATTGAACCATTTGTTGATGAATATTTTGTTTTTGTAGGAAAAAGTGCAGCAGGAGGATGGCAGCACTGCACTCTGTTTGGTGGAGTCGCTCATACGCTTAGACTACAATACCGGCGAATGGAAAAATTTCAAAAACTACCGACGACTCGACCAGAGCGCTCCTGGCCAGGCTGGGGACAGCAGCGGGGTCATGCAATCGCAAAATTCTGTTGTAATATAATGAACGCAGACGTTCGCTTGTACAAATGACACGAAAGAGAAGACGACAGATCATTTGCCGAACAGCAGCAGGACTTACCGTGAGCGCAGGCGCGTGTTCGAAGAGATGTGGCTTTAGATTTTCAACTATTTACTAACAATTTCCCATTTATACATTTTATTCGCATTCGTATTCGTATATCTGCAAAATCGGCGGCAATTGTTAGAGAAGCGCTCGCGCTCTTAGTGGAGCGAAACTGAAATCACGCACAGAATTGTAACTACGATTTGAAGAACTGAACGTAGACTGTGCCTGGTCATTCGGACGCCCAACTAGAATTTGAAATGCTTGTAATCATAGTGAATAGGCTTCGGAGCTTCGGAGAAGAGAATTAAAATTTATTAGTCTTTAAACAAATCTAATCCCTTTTGCTGTAGTAAGAAGAATCAATGAAATGAACCCTTAACTGAACTAAAACTAAAACTAAACTAATCTAACCGTAAATTAGCTGTACAAAAAGTAGTTTAAATGTTATATTGCTTAGTTTACCACATAAGACATACACACATAAATACAAAAGAAAAACACACCCATACACAAATACACATACACATACACACAAATGCATTCAACCTACTGATGCGATTTAGTGCTAAATCTAAATCATCCACATGGAAGTGACAAACAAAATTACAGAGTTGGATGGATGATTGTATAAAACCAGAAAGTAAGAAGAGAATAAACCATAATTATGGCTTAATGTTAAAATAAAAATAAAATTGTGTGTTATTTGCCAAGGGGAAACCCAACCCACCAACCCACCACCTGTGCTGCAAACGGAATCAATACACAATGAGGCATTCGACCAATGTCAAATTGTATAAATTAAATCGACTTCTTTAAGTATTTAAACCGTCTTCGACACATTTGCGCCGCCGACTCTTTAATAGCTAGCTAGCTTTAATTGAAGTGCAGTTATGCAGCACGCGCAACGATATTTAGCCCACAACAGTCATAATTCTTGTAAATAAGTATCTCCCATAGACACGTTCGAATCGCAAATCGAATGTTTCGAAACAGTTGGCCAGAAGTAGCAGCTCTTTAAGATGAATATCGCTTGGCATAACGCGCTCTGAAATACTTATCAGCTAATCGTTCAGGGTGTCAGCGGTAATCGTGATTGGCATGAAGGACGCTGTAAGAATATCGCAATCACCATTGCATAAAAATAACATCAAATGACTGTTAATGAGGTTGACTTGTCCGCGGAAAGAGTTTCAATTCTAATCTGACTAAACGTAAGTACTTTTAACACTTTCTTGCAGAACGATCTTTAAAGAGCGCAACCACTTTTCGCATAATTGTGGTAAAACTCAACAGTAACTTGTGTCCATATAAACAAGGGACTGAAACAGCAAGAGTGTGCCAAATCATTGGCCACTCAGTTTCTTTTTAGTTTTGCTTGGAAAAAGGGTATTTTGTGTCTGCAATACAAATGCATATTGGTAAGGGAAAGAGATAGGTAGGTATAGAGTTCCAAAGCCTGAAATCCGTTTTGTCACTCAAGGATTTTTAATTTAAAAATTTGTTGTCATTTCTAGACATCGAATCCGCCTCCGCATCGAGTCTCATTATCATATCTCATAATCGCCACACCCGTAATTAATATGTTTACTAAAGTGGACCTTGTTTTTGGACAATTTATAGGAATCACTTTAGAACCTGGGACCATGTCTAAAATCCTTTTTCACACAAATCCAACTATACAAAAAATTTGAAAAAGAATTCAAAAATGTTCGTTACTTTTTTGTCATTCTGCATGGAGCCCCCCTTAGTTTTTGTCAGATTTGATAGATTCTCAAACTTGGTCGTAGTTTAAAGGAGAATTTTGAAAAATTTGCGACTTATATCGTGCGGACGGACAGACAGACATGGCAAGAGTTACAAACGTTGTGTTAAAGTTAATATACCATTGTGAAATTAATGAAGTGAGCTAATTGGAAATGTTGCCTATTTCATTCTCTTAATTTTTAATTTTCTTGAGAGGAGGGTATTGCCACGTTTACAAGTGAGAAGGGTGCAAACTTTTTTCCTCCCTCCTTACTCCTTATGAGTGAGGCATTTTTTTTACTCACTTGTGAGCAGTGAGGAAAAAAATCCAATTCGTGAGGAGCTTATAATTTTGCTCGTGGGTGGTCAAAGTCCATATATAATTATATATGGACCTTGATGAGTGGTGAGGAAAGTCATGAGGAGCTGCTTACCTTTTTTTTCGGTTTTTTTTTTGTTTTGTTGTATAAAATGTTTTTTTCTGTTATTGACGATATTAAGTTGATTTGATTATTTTATTCTTATTGAAATCGGTTTTTGATGTGTTAGTTATTTGGAATAATGCATTTTAAACTGCATACTAATTTGTTGATTATAAATATGCATTTAGTAAGTTATTATTAATGGAAGTTAGAAAAAATAGGAAATTACCTCAATCATTAAACTGATAGACACGTACTATCTAATATCAACGCAGTTTTAATTGCAAACAATTGTGGAAATTGTTTTTTTCAATATACGTAGTTATTCGCTAATAGCTAGGTATTTTGAAAAATTTACTGCAAAGATGTTTTGTGAGGCGGTGTGAATGAAAAAAGAAAAACAAAATGCAACCATATACATATTGGACAGTTATTCGTAAACAGGTACTTTTCAAATTGTGATACACATTTCACTGATCGCGCCGCAATTTTTTTCGCATTAGTAGTCATTGTTTTGACGAAATAACATTTGATGGTTGGGATAAGTAGCGCGCCGCGGCTTCGGGGCAACCACACACACACAATAGAAAATTGTGTGTTGTGCAGCATGCTTCTTCTGTTTCAACCCCTTTTGTGCGTGGGAATTCTCAAAGTTTGCTTCACGTAACTTTACTATCGATTCTCGCAAATGCCTTCAAAGTGGAACAGGAAGGCTCAACAACCGCTCCTGCACAGAACGTTCAACATTATGCACTCCAGCCAACTGCGCTTCAATCGATGCAACGGCTATGAATTCCACGACGTCAAACGGTCCGCCACCGGTTTTGGATATACTCTATTTTTGGACAATTTTCGTTCGGCATTATACCCATTTTCAGTGTTTTGCATGAACTCGATCATTACTTTTATTTGCGTTTGATTGCTTTGTGAACCCTAAAAAATAAATTTATTGAATCAAAGTTCGACAATGAATATAATTTACAACTTACACCTTTAATTTTTTGGAGCGATCACTTTTTTGTTTGAAAAATTCTTAAAACAAGTGAAAACGACATGTAAAGTGAATTGAAACGTTTTCGCACGAGAATTGGTTTACGTGAAGCAAAAACGATGTACAGAACCTCTAATTATATTAATTGGGTGTCACCGCGAAACAGGGTGTCCCCCCATTTTGTAATGTTTTTGTAATGGTAGTTACGTATAAATAAATAGTACTTTATATGTTCCTATGGTTTTTCAAATGTAAGAAATACGAAAAGACAGATGAATACAAAAAAAAATAATCAACAATATGATATGCAAGAATAAAACGGCCAGCAGATTCGAAATCAGCGCAAAGTTTTTGAAAATGCACTTAATTCTATTCCCGAGGAATTGAAAATTTCAATTACCAATTACAATTCCTTGGTAATTGGTTATTGAAATTTCAATACCATTACCGGAGGAATCGAAAATTTTAATTACCAATTCCTAATTCCAAGGAATGTAATTGGGGTGGAATTTAATTCCTAAAGTATTCATTACTACCCAGCTCTGACGTCTGGCTACCTAGCGCTGTCCATTTAAATGAAACTTAACGATCGATTGGTTTTTAAACTTTTATTCGAAAGAGAGACTGAGAGAGATATGTAGTATTTAATAAAGTATATTTAATAACAATATTTTACAATGAGTACCCATATCGGACTTAGAACTAGTTAATACAATTTACGGCTAATGAAACTAAATGAGCTGAGCTTATCTATATATATTGTTGCGCGACGCAGCAGGTAATTGCGCCTAGAGCATCCTAGGTATAAATCGGAGGATACTGAAGAAATCTTATGAATTCAATGGAATCAGAAGTATGTATGTATGTATGTATAAATTATGAAGAAAATTCGAGGAATGAAAATTTCTGTTGAATAAGTAAAATACGCTGATCGAGAGTGAGCGGTAAGAGCATGAAAACAAGTAAAATGTTCAGATTTTTTCCCAAACTAGGGCATGACCTCCTTCCAGTGCACAATGGCTCGCTGTGAGTCCGGGGCCTTAGCAAATGGCCGCGAGCCGTCGGTGTAAGAGTATTCGTTGACCTGATAGTCGAGTAGGGTTTTGTAGTGATAGACATCGTCACCAAGTTGCTAAAATCGAACACAAATAAAATCAAATATTGCAAGCCATTTGCTAGAAATGTCTAAGGGTGAATCAGTACCTGTGTCAAGGGACTCGTATTTGTCGTCAGTATGCCTGCAAACTGCTTCGCTTTGGCCACTTCCAGCACCTCATGCTCCATGAAGTGTATGCATGCAATGTTCTCGCGTGGATCCAATTCGGAGCTGGTGCCCATCATAAAGGAATGTAGTATCTTGCTCAAGCCCTTGGGCAGGTAGGTGTCTCTGCAAGAAAGAAATGTACACAAATCTAGAGACTGAACAATCTTCGGTAGTGACGAACTTAAAACACCCACACACAATGTAGCCTAATTAGAAGAATCTCAGACATACAAAATTTGGTCTCAATTGGTGGTTTTAGAACTTCGGACTACAAAACCAACATTTGCCCCATAATATACCCCGTCACAGTATTGTGTGCGATAATATTAAGCATCAATCTTTAAATTCAATTACCTTATGGGCCCTTCCAAAAATTCCAAGAACTCGAATACTATAATAAGCTTTGATTTCACCTCCACCTCAGGTTCGTCGCGAGCATCGAAGTTCAAAGCGGTTCCAATGATTTTATCGGTATTCTTATCGCGCACAATGAAGCTCAGGTCTTTCTCCACCAAACTAGTCCAAATACTCTGCAGAAGTTTTATATTTTACTAAGGATCCAGTATTGTTTTCGGCTAAGCACTTACATTGATGATGTCACTGTAGTCGGAGCGAAGAATGCCCGGTTTCAACCATTGCTCCAAATCAGCCTTGCCATAGAAACTGTCCACGATTATCCTGAGAAAAAAATTTTAAAAATTGGTATTTAAAGTCTTTCTGATGGAAATCCGACTGCCTCCTTACTGTATCACATCGTCTTTGTTCTGTAAACGCAATGGTATAGCTTCCATATTCAAGTGCGGACATGCACTTATCCAACCCTCTTCCATTGGCGTAGATGCTTCTCTGTTCTCGGCCATTTTCTCTAGCACTTCACCCAGGTTCTTGGCCGCTATGAATTCCGATATGCCAATGTGGTAGCCCTTCTCGCGTAGTAATGAGACGGTAAATATCGAATTTAGGGAATTGCCCCCCAATTCGTAAAAACTGTATTGCGGAGCCAATGTAGCGCGTGTCGATCGCCCAATTACACTGCCTACGGTCTCGAACAGATCACGGGCGGCAGCTTTCATCGTTTCAGGCACTTGTGAGTAATCATAGTCCAGTACAATGCTGGAGTCGCCTTCATTATTGTTTGTGGTCTCGTAGGACTTCAGTAGTGCCTGACGGTCTACTTTGCCATTGACCAGCAGAGGGACTTGATCGATTATGACCACTTGTGGGGTCATGTAGTCTGCGAGTTTGTCTTTAAGTTTACCCTCCAATTGCAATTCGGTTATCAAAGGAGCATCGTCACGCAGTTTGGCGAATGCTAAGAGTGCCTGATCCACCTGCCCGGCATGATAAACCAACACCATGGCCTTGTCCACGATCGACAGTTCGGTCAAGCTTTTTTCCACCTCAGACAGGTCTACGCGATGACCACGTATTTTGATTTGAGAGTCAGTGCGGCCCTCGTACATTACGTTGCCATTGAAGAGCGAGCCATAGTCGCCCGTACGATATATACGTGAGTATTCTGTAAAACAAAATGGTGTAAATTTCGCATTCACTTGTCAGAGAGCATAAGTAGTCATTTGATGTTCTTACTATATTCCACTGCTAATGGGTTCTCCAAGAAGCGATCAGCATCGCGACCATTAACATAGCCGTCGGCTAAGTTCAGGCCAGCTACAAATATTTCACCAATTTCACCATTTTTCACTGGCCTATAATCGGAGTCCAAAAGGTACATGACAGTGTTGGAAACGGGAGTGCCTGTAATTCAAGTAAAACGTTTCGGTTATCTAAAATGACTAATTCGTAATTTTTCTGCATATTCCCAAAGCAACAGCGAAATGTAATCCCTGAGGATCTGCCATTTAGTTGGTTATATAATTTCAGCTTACCAATGGGCACGCGATCGTAGAGACTCAATTGTTTCTTGCTTTCGCATGTGAAGTATGTTACATCTCCCATAACTTCAGTAGAGCCGTAAAAGTTGAACAGGCTGTGCACTCCTTCCACGAAATAATCGAAAAAGCTCATGGCCAAGGCCGCTGGCAGGGGTTCACCCGAGCAAACCCACAAGTGCAGATTGTGCAACAATTTGTGTTGCTTGTTGTTGGGACCACTGCTCAGATTCAAATACAACAATAGCGAACGGAGTAGAGTAGGCACCAACACCAAACGGCGTATTTTGTATTTCTCCAAAATTTCCACCAGCCGTTCTGGATCTTTTGTAATCACTTTGGGAACAACTAAAATAGCAAGGCCTAAATCAAAAAAAAAATAAAATAAAAGTAAAAGTTACCTTGTCACTAACTTAAATTGAAAGATCATCGCCTTACCACACAACAGCGGACCCCACAATTCCGACACCGAATCAACAAATGTCAGAGCCGTTTTGAATACACCAACAGTTTCGTCTGCGGTATAAGGGAATGTGCTCCACTGCCATTGCAAACGATTCAGTATAACTTCATGCGGCAGTCTTACCCCCTTCGGTATGCCAGTGCTGCCTGATGTGTAAAGTACGATCGATAAATTTTTGCTGCCACCCGACAACATTTCTTCCGGCAGCAGATTCGTGCAATCCAACTCAAATGACTTCCGGCACAGTTCCGATATGCTCAGAGTAGGTGTGCTGCCAAAACGGCTAGCCTCGATGTCATCATCTCGCAGCACGAGAATCGGACGAGCCTCCTGTAAGATGTGCTGAATGCGATTGGCGGGAAAGCTGGGATCGATGGGTAGGTATGCGGCGCCCGACTTCCAAATTGACAGCAATGTGGTCACCAGAGCATCCGAGGGCTGCATGCACACCGCTATAATGAAGTCACCGTCGGAGTTGGGCTGTAGAAAACGCTTGGTCGTTTCAGTAACCAAGAGACGCGCACATTGATTGCCGCTTTGGTTCATTTGGTGGTAACTGCTCTGGCGTGTGTGTGGCTGTGACGATTTTGATGTGGCATCTTCGTTGAAAATTAAGGCAATTTTGTTGGGGTATCGCTGAAGATTCGCCTCGAATATACGATGTAGGGGTTGCGGGGTTAGGTCCTGCTGTTCGCCCTTCACAATGGAGAGTTTTGGCATGGAACCCATTTTCTACAAAAGGAACAATTTTTATAAATAGTAAGTACCTATTTTTTCACATATTTCACAACTATAGATCTTTTCTCGATAGTTGCTAATCGATCGCAGCTCCCTACCTTCCATGGGGGCAAAATGACTTTATACTCTCGCAAGTGTTAACAATTGCTGGCAATAAAATCGGAATTTTTTAATTGTAGTTCCACAATTAAGAATTGAATTGTTTCGAACAGTTTAACTCAGGGGCTTTCACTTTCGCTAATAAAAGCCACCATACCCATTATCTAACAATAAATAAGATTTATTTCAGTAATATCTAATGATCAGATGTGTGAAGCATAGAACTGACTGGGATTACAGCTTCAACAAGCTATTAAATTAATGAAAAGGCGATCAATTAAATTGAACGTGAAGAGAATATTCAGAGGCGCACGCAGAAATAGAAGCTAGCTAGTTGTATTCGCTTCGTTTAGGTCAGGGATCGGCAACGTTTCCAAAGAGTCAGGTTTCTTTTAAATACTTCAATTAAAAAGATAAGATGTAAATGGGAGGCTGTGCGGTGAATTGTCAGTCGATAACCTATCACCAATCAATCAATCGGGACAAACTCTTTTATATAATATATAAAATATTATGTATATAGATTAATGCACAATCACGCTATGACCCTCTTAATGGAAATCGGGTTTTTGGCAGAGCCCGACCGATAAGCATTTTCAGGCCGAAGCCGATGCCGAAGGTCAATTGGCAGCCTATTACTTCGGCCGACGCCGAAGGCCTATACCGAAGCCGAAGCCGATACTTAAATAAAAAACCATTAAAAACTTGTTTTTTCGTGTATTTTCATTCAAATTCGAGTGTATAAATACACATTTAGTTTTTTAAGGAACTCAAATTTTATTTAAACAAATAATAAAAGTAACCAAAAGAATTCACAAACAAATTTAGGCCTCCTAGGTCAAAACTAACAGGAGCCTCGGATTATCCCATACATACCGTGAAAAAAATTAGATTTTTTTAAAATCATTTTTAAAAATTTGGACTAAAGCATAAAATAATGGGAATTTAGTAGAAATGGTAGAGAATTCTTCAAAGAATAATTCCATCTAAGTAGCTGTTTTTTAAGGACTCCCCAAATCTATCAGGTGCTGGGCAAAGGATGTTCTAGTTGATGGTAAATACCACCTGTGAAGCTTTGAACTTTAAATGTAAAATTTTACCAAAATCGGTCCCGGATTTGAGCACCAGAACTACTTTTCATAATTTGGGCTACATTTCTTTCCGTGAGCCTCCTACCCCTATATTTGAAATTTCATACAGTTTACCAGGACTCCTTTTAACATAGACATCAGGGCGAATATTAAGCTTACAAACCTATATTTAAAATTCAGTAATCCACCCAGAAAATGTCCAAGGATGTAATTTGTGGCAGCTGTAACCCCGTGCCACGCAATTTGAGGCGAGATTCACTCAATATTCGATGATTACTAAGTTAAATTTTAATCATATTTTTTGTTTTGTGGGCCTCTTATGTCCCATTGGAAATTCCAATGGTTTTCAGTGTCGCAAAAATAAGAAAAAAAATTTGAAAAGCTTCGGTTAAAACTTCGGCTATTTTTTGGAAAAACCGAAGACGAAGCCGAATGTGCATTTTTGGCCGATAACTGCCGAAGCCGATTAATCGGTCGGGCTCTAGTTTTTGGGTATTTTTGGATTCCCGATAAGGGGCTGCATTGTGTAGTGTGTACAAAACCCGTTCTGAAACGATACATCGTTTTCTAGTTCCAAATTGTAAATACAAATTTTAAAAGTGATATTAGACGCTGAAAGTTTGAGGTGAAAAAGGCGAATGTGGCTCGCGATTGCCGACCACGCCGGTTGCCGACGACTGGCTAAGATGCACAAAGTGTGCACAGATGCAGTGTGCGGCACACTGGATCTGAGTGTAAATTAATCGTTCGTGCATAATTTTGTTCACTGTTCTTTTTTGTAGCCACCATTTTGACCCTGCCTACACAGTGGCGCTTTATACAATGTTAGGTTAGAACAAATTCGATCGTTCGATCGATCAATCATCGATTCGATAGCCGCCTAACTATGCATATTCAGCTCGACTTGTAAATATAAATGATGCGAAATTGATTATAATCTATCAGCTTGATAAAATTTAAATTTTAAATTAATTAAATTTAATGCATAGTATTACAAATGTTGATTACACACACACACACTCGCACACACAAAACCGATTCTAGATTTGTTTGTTGTTTGTGTTCTCTTTGGTGGTGGTATGTCCTTCGAAACGATGCAGCTTCTTCTGGCGTATCTGTACTGTCTTATTAAGGCGTCTAAAAGGTTGGGCTGTCAGAAGATTTAATGGTTATTCTGACATTCTATGCATAAACACATTCACATTAAATTTCAGTGTTATTGTAATTAGCCTACCAATAAACGTTTATGACATCGATTGACCTTCTTCGGTACATATACACAAAGCCCCAAAACAAGATTCGGACGCACCGTGTCGCGTATTACATCTTTGTTTTTTGACGGCTGTGTGTTTTGTGTTCTTTGTTAATAAAATTCTGATCTCTCGAAAAGAAGTGTGACCTCAAAACTTATGTGTACAAGCAAACTATATGAAAATCATGCAATTAAACCGTCTACTCGGATCTCATCAGTCTTAAATTATCCCAATTAAAAGCATATTTATGGCTACGCAGTACAGCTAGCCATTTAATTGTAAATTGTATAAAATCAGTAACATCGATTGTGCATAGCTCCGCTTAACTAAATAGTACAACTAAAACATACTTGAAGAACAAAATAGCAATAAAGATAATAATAAAACTAAGTTTATTTAAACGATTTGAAGCCGGCAATAACCAACTTGCAACTCTAATTGCACAATTAGGAAATGAATGAATCAACGAAAGAATGAATGAATGAACGAATGCACACAGTGTTGCTACAAAACCTCGATTGCTCGCCGATTGAATCGCAACCTGAGCATAAGTTTAAAAATTTGGCATTCCGAAAAGGTGTTGACTTCCTGTGTTAATTGTTTGAACAGTGTACATATTCCCAAGATGACTATTGTTTATCAAAAGGAAGTTGCGCACAATGTTAATTGTGTGAAACAATTGAAGGACCACTGGCATCAGCCTTAAGAAATCACTGTTGCTGGAGGGTAAACCTAAGAAGGCGTTGAAACATTTTATAAAATATATTGGAAAAAACGGCCACAATGTTTTAAATATTTTTGTTGTTGCCATGAAAAGAGAAAGTCCAATGTTTTCTCTTTAAAAAGAGGAAATGGTCCGTGAACGACAGAGTCGTTAAAAAATGTTGAATTGCCAAGGCATAATTAAATTAATTCAAGCAATACAAGCCCACTGTAGGATATTTCACTTACGCAAGTAAGAAAAATCTATCCCAATCAGCTCCAAACGGTTTTAGGCGAAGATAAAAACTTGAAAATAGATGCTAATATGCAAAAATAATAAAAAAAACTAGAGAGTGGGCTATCTTCGGCTATACCGAAGCTGAAATACCCCCACACAGTAGGAAGAAGTACCGCGAACATAAAAAAATGTGAGCCAATTATAGGTGGTTTTGGAGCCCGGACCATGTCCAAAATACATTTCTAAAAATTTCCAATCAAATCCACCAAAAAAAAAAATTGGTCTCAAGACCCCATTTAGACCCTTATATATGTGGCTTCGGAACCTCGGACCATGTCGAAAATTCGTTTCTAAACATTTCCAATCGAATACAACAATAAAAAAGACTTGAAAATGTTTACCTTTTTTTCCGGAGTATGGGAGCCACGCCCAGTTTTTATCCGATTTGGCTGATTCTCGAACTTGATCTCAGTTTTCACGAAAAAAACATGTACCCAAAGTTTCAAGTCGATATCTCCAAAACTGCGACCGCTATCGACTCAGGAGGTGATGCTGATCAAGAATATATATACTTTTCCATACCGGACACGCCTCCTTATGGGCGTTACAAACGTTGTGACAAAGTTAGTATACCCTGCCACAGTGAGTGTGGGGATATAAAAACCGAAATGTGCTACATAGTGACTTTTGGTAGGATATGCAGAATGAAACCATGTGTCAATTTTCGTTTCAAACTGGAGAGTGTACTATCATCGGTACTGCTTGGAAATTTGTATGTGAACTCTTTCAGATTCAAGGCGATGTCTCCAAAACGGTGACCCCTATCGTGCGGACGGACATACGATCAATAATATATACATATACTTTCCAATATCTGCCACGCCTCCTCATGGAAGTTACAAACGTTATGCTAAAGTTAATGTACCCTGCCAGAGTAGTAAGTGGATTATAAATATTCAATGAGAGCCCAGTTATAGAAATATTGAATTCAATGGGCGGTGCCACACCCCTATATCCAATTCCGTCCATATATGGGATTGAGCTTAAAATTTAAAGCATAAAACCATGTGCGAAATTTCGTAGAATAATATTTAATGGGAGCCGATCGAAAAACCTTTTGAATTGTATGGGCGGTGCCACAGTGCTTCGTCCAATTTATTCCATTTGAGACGTTGAGCTTCGAGTTAAAAATATAAAATCATGTGGCGTCTCTTTTTATATATAGATTGGACTTTTTGAGTGAGAGCGTTAAAAATACATGTTGAATTTTTGCAAAATTTTTGCTCTATCCCGGCAGTTGTGAAAATATTGAGGCCATACAAAACTGGACATGTTAGTTATTGTTTTTGGTGTCAAGTTTCAAGTATCCGACAAAATGCGTTGCTGAGGTACTTTTCGATGGTTATTCCGCATCTGCAGTCCGTTTGAATGCATGCACTGACGAATTTCTATTAAGATCGTACTAAAATCGGCTTGGTGGAGTCTACGCCATCTTAGAGGGAGTAAATTGGTAAATTGAAATTGTGTGCACGTAGCATAATCATTTTTATGTGGACAAAACTGCATGTATTAGCTGACTAAACTCTGAATTATCGTAGTTTCGTTCAGTTCATAGGGGGGATGCTGCAGCTTCATTATTCGCTAGTCACGTGCACATGCGCATGATAATGTGCATAACAAATAAATTGACGTGGATGGTGCTAATGGAATAGATACCTATTACAGACAGATTTGTTCATTAATTGATTTATTACACTATGCGACAAAACCAATAAAAATACTAAAAAAAATGCTATTTTTCTGTTTAACTGATTTTTTTTATTGATTCCAATAAACCACGTTAGAGCGATCATAGGAGTGACCTTACTTTAACTAAAGCCATTTTAAATGCATTTTTATTTATTTTATTTAACATGTAAATATGTATCAATAGGGATGTATCAATAGGGATCTATCGATTAACAGATAATGGAAATTTTTTTTCCTATTATTTTTGACTGATTATTGCAAGTCGATTTAATCGAACAATCAATTCTTTTTTTTCGGTTATCGATTTTTGAGGTCCATTTGATTTTCGCAATTTTTCATTTTTGTATTGTGTATTTTGACTAGAGACCGACCGAAATCGCTTTTTTTAATTTCGGCCGAAACCAAAATGGCCGAAATTGTTTATTTTTTTTTTCGGCCGAAACCGAAATGGCCGAATTTTAATTTTTTTTAAATTTTGGCCGAAACTGAAAAAATAAAAGAAACAATTGTGAGTTTTAATGTAATAAAGTGGTACATAATTAAGCTTATCAGTAGGCTGAAATCGAACTTAAAATGATCAGTAGGCTGAAATCGAATATGCGCCATCGGCGCATATTCATAGTCAAATTTAGTAGCTGCTAAACTTTAGATCCAGCTTAGTAGCTGCCAGTTCAGTGTATTATCTGTCAACTTAGTAGATTACTAAAGTTAAGTTGGAGCTTAATTTGACTATGAATATGGGCCGATCATTTTAAGTTCAGATCATGAATTAGACGAATTTAGAAGCAAATTATCAAATGCGTGGAAATCAAGAGTAGTAAAAATTACTTTCAGGGTAGTAGATTTCAAGAGAGGGGAATAGATATGGGTTTATGCGTAGAGTACCAAAAATTCTACGAGAGTAGTAGAAATTTCTGTCGGGGAAGCAGATTTGTAGAAAGAATATTTTGAGGAAAGTAGAAAAATCTGCTACCGAAGTAGAGGAGTAGAAATTTATAAATCATTGCGAGAGTATTAGATCTACTCCGATAGGACATGTCTTCTTTGTCGCTTCTGATTTTGATACGCTAAATCCGAAAATATTTAATTAAATTTTTCCAGCACGCACAATTTTTCTGCAAACGCCACAAAAATTGCATTTTTTGTGCTGTATAAATTTCAATAAATATTTTCGGATTCAGCGTGCAAAATACATAAGAATTTGTCTATCAAGTATATTTAACACACAAAAAGTTCAGTTTTGTCGATCAGTGTAATCTTTGTTATTTATTTGTTACATTTTTCTATGAAACCGAAATTTTCGGCGGAAATATAGAAATTTCGGCCGAAAACGAAATTTGGCCGAAAACGATATTTTATTTTTCGGCCGAATCCGAAACACGACCGAAACAGCTTTTTTTGGCCCAAAAGCCGAAAAACCGAAACCGAATTTCGGTCGGTCTTTAATTTTGACGTCCAAAAATCGAATCTGAAAACATTTTTTGTCGCAAAAATTTGCTTTCCTATATACAATTTTTTTAGTTTCGATTTCCTCTTATACAATTTTTTTCTTTCTTGAGTGACTTTTAAAAAAACGTCTTCATTAATTTTATAGCGATTTTTTTTGGGAATTTTAAAAATTGCAGCAAACAGTGAACTTATTCCAAAAATATAGTTAAACACATTTAAAAAAAATTTTTTTTTAAAAAATGAATATTTTTATTAATTTGTACAAAAATTGTGATGTACAAAACGGTAAAGTATAAGAAAAATGTGTGTTTTGAAGACTTCGAACAGGAAAAATTATGTTATACCATTAGCTGGGACGAATCCGGGTATCATTAATTACGACTGGTAGTAAAAATTTTGTTGTTGCATAGTGTTATGTGCGAATGAAATTGAGATTATATTGTTTGCTTTTGTGACCATACAAAATACAAAATTTTGTTATTTCTTTGCAGATATCGTTTCAGAAACTGTTTGCTTGATGTGAATTTGCTCTAGAATTTTAAAAATGAATCCACAATTCTGTCAATGAGGTATTTAATTTAATTGGTCGATGTCAAACCAATTCGACTCGATAACAAAATTCGATATGATAATGCATACATTGTATGTGAGTAGAAGAAATATTCGTTTTGGAAAACTAGACACTCCAATTACAAAGCATCGAATGGCAGTGTCAGTGGCAGGTGTTTTGGCAGTGGCTGATTGCCTCATCGCTTGTCTTGTGTGTATTAGCATGTGCAACAACCAACTTGGCCGACATTCGCGCCAAGACCCAATGGCCAAGTGTAAACAGCGTTGCACGCTGCAGTTTGCACGCTGCCGTTTATTGCCATTTTACTTCAAGCTAAGTCAGTGTATTAATAGCTTTTTAAATTGCAGTTTGTGTTATTTTTGCGTTTTTTTTTTTAAATATAATTTTCTGTTTCTTGTTTGTTTGTTTTGGTAGTGGTAGTGGTAGTGTTCACCTCCGCTGATTCGGATGATGAGGAGAAATCTTCTTTAATTTTGTTCTGTGTCTTACCACCGCCGACCAAGGCCGCACTCAGACGTTTCCCAATTGTCCGGTCAGTGGGTAAGCGCACATTTGCGGTCATGACAATCACGAATAAACAATTGCCTTTGTAGTAATTACAGAATTCAATTTGCTGGTTGTTGCAAACAAATCTTGGGATCCAAATGCCAAGTCAATTGCGGTTACGAAAAAAGCGACATTTCCTTTTTTCATTAACCTCATGCCGATTGCATTAATTGTGCGCTTTTCTCATTAGTGCTGGGCAGAAATACACTCAATCAAAAATCTTCTTTAGAACTAGTTTTAAAAATTATTTTGCAAGAAAGGACAATAAGCTACCAGCAGCTAACTGTGCAAAGTAGGATTTCGAAGAAACTTTCATTAACTATTATGATTCTCATATCAACTTTGACAGCATATTTGACAATTTGCCTTGTCACACTTTCCATAGTTTTCTCTAAGTGTACATTTTACAAACAAAATTTATTGTTGAGCCAATAGAATGAATTCGTAGTATTGACGATCATTCCCGAATACAGAATTTTAGCTACCGAATTGTTGGTCGCAAAGCTTGATTATTTGCGATATTTGTTCCCGCTGCTGTTGCTTTGACTGTTCCGTTCTGAAACGAACGACGAATGCAATTTGTTTTGATTCACTTAATTGAGTAAAAGTATACATAATTTGTGGATAGTAATTGGCTACCACATACAAGCATACATGCAAGCATACAAATTCATACTCATACACGCTCGTGGTGGAGATTTGATTTGGGGTCCGATTTTGGTCGTTTCCGATTGTGAGTCAATTCAATGATCAGTAAGTCAAGCCAGTCATTCCATCTATCAAATCGTTTAGAAAAAGAACAGCAACTACACCGACAATAAATTGAAAAAAAAGAAAGAATTTTAATATATACTTACATTGTATGCTGGCTCTGTTTTTCAGAGTAACTGCAAAAATTAGATTGTCTATAATTGACTTTGTTATTTTTTTTTTTTTGCAAAGAACACCTCTCTCTCTCAACTATGTTGCTTGCAAATGCAAGGGAGGACTTTAATTATAGTGTAGAATTAATAAATAACAAATTATATTAAATCTACTATATAAAAAAAAAAGCTAATTTATGTGTTGTTTAGCACCATCAGTGTGCACACCACACCGCTTCCCCGCGGCGCCTTCGGGCCATGATTTTGTCATACTAATTTAGCATTTTAATTTAAGTTTACTACGTACAGCAAAAATACATTTTTATTGTTTTTTTTTGTTAAAATTTTTTTTTATGTCGCAAGGTTTTTTTGCTTTTTGCGCAATATTTAGTTGCTGCTGCTGTTCTAAGTTCTCCATGGAACATTTTTTGGCGTCTGTCTGTAATCAGCGATCACCGTACCGTGGTGGTTCGGCGGCTGCTGGTGCATTTCCGAATGCAATTACCGTTAAAAGCGCAACTACTTCTGGTTTGAAAATTAAAAGTTCTCAAACAGACAAAAAAAATCTTTATTCAGAAAGTTGATTACTAAAAATTACAGCAAACATTTTGTTTTGAAACAAAATTTTTTACAAGGTTCTTTCGTTGCCTCAATTAGCGCACTTTCGATTCTTATGGCATGAGATTGGAAATGCATTAAACTAATAATTCATGCAGTTTATTGTTTTAAATAAATACCACACCGTGTAATCAGAGTGGAGGGGTTACTCCGAAATGCAAATTACTAATACCCCTGATCGGAGTAATGTCATGCGGCCGGAGAAACTTCAAATTGCTGCATATTTAATGTGATAGAGTGGGTAATTTTTTTTATTTCATCAATAAATTTCCTAAGAATACGCTTCATTAATTTCCCCACAGATATACAACTACACGCTGGGAATTTATTCAGTTTTCCACAACATTGTCATTTTCTAATTTGCAATTACAATTAAAATGTTAATTTCTTGAGTTAATGAGTGAATTAGGTAGGGAAATTTTGCACACCCGTTCACTTTTTCTTCTAGTTTATGTCAGGAAGCACATCCAAAACAAAATTTCCCAATTATTTTGAATAAATTAAGAATTTTTCATTAACTTTAAGTGGTTCTTATTGGCTGGACATTGACTGGACATTTTAATGTTCAGCTAAATTTCTCATTAAAAAAACTTGTTTTTTCATAAGTACAACTTGAAGATATCATTTATTTCTGTATTTGGAAGAGACACACCTGCAGCGCTGTTTGTGTGCGCACTATTTTGAAATGTACTATAATTAAACGATATTATCCACACTGTATTAGGAAATAAGGAAAATGTCAACAATGGAAAATTATATTAATTAAAATGTAAAAAAATCACACTTGCAATAAATTAAAAATGTTTATTGCTTTTTGGTATTTAGCATTTAAATTCGATCAAAGTTATACTTGAATTGTATTTACATACACATTGTCCTCTAATCGCCAATTTATCGCAAGTGAATTTTTGATGAAAACAATGAGTTACGATAAAATTTACAGCTAAGTTTTTTACTGTTTCGAGTATATTTTCCGTATTTTTATGAATGATGGAAAAAATATTAATTTCCTAAAAATGCCAATGATAAATATATGATTCCGTTAAAGGGATGGTTTGTGTTAATACGGGAGGAACAACAAATTTTTAAGCCAAACTTTAGTATTAAAAATACAGAAAATTACACTTTGAAAACTGTGAAACGGAAGAATGTAAATTGAAGTTATACAACGTTTGAAAGGAAATTTGATTACACCATCAATGAGCCATTAGTCTTCAATGGTTGGTAAAATTGAATTTTTTACCCGTCTCAACCGAAAATAATTGCTGTTTTACAGAAATTGTAGGTTCATTTTCTGCAATTGTTGGTTAAATTTGAATTTTTCACCAACTTGTGCAATTTACCATTAGCGCATCTTCAGTTGAATCGTTGCGATTCAAAGAAAGAAGAATTCTCTATCGTGTTATTAATTTTTTGCCTTATAGAGGCAGCTTGAGCTGGGCAAAACAGAGCTTTATTGCTTTTTATATTGCATTTTCCGAAATTTTGGAAATTTTTGACTTTTTCGGTTAAATCTACAGACTTTTGTTGCCAGAAGCTTAAGAAATAATAAAGTAATAATGGGGTTCATTTAAACCTGAAAAACCCCGTAAACAATATATACCTTGTAGATCTACATACCTGTAAACTTTCCGTTAGAATTTGTATGGGAAAAGTTTTACATCCTTTCCGAGCCAATTTTGAAGGGTTGCCTTTTGCACAAACCATTACTTACTAAAAGCGGTTAAATTACATACCGAAACATTTTTATTTTTCGAAGTCAATTAAGGTTTTTAAAGAAAATAAAATTGAGGAAAGGTATTATTTGCGTTGTGGAACAGACCTGATTTAAATTGCTTTTGAAAGCATTTTTCCCAGCAGGAAAAAGGTATTCGATTGGGAATGTTAAGATATGGGTTTTTCACATGGACCCCACCCAAAAAGGGATAAAATGGGGTCTTGAGACCAATTTTTTTTGTAGATTCGATTGGCAATTTCACTCTCAATTTTTTATTATTTAATCAAACTTTTTCTTTCAATATTCAAGAAGAAACTATAAATCTGGGTCGGAGAACTTCCGTCGATTGGTTTTGAAATAATGTTTAAAAAATTATATGTACACACAAAAAAAAGTCGGCAAAAACCGCTTCGACCCTCCAATGTTGGTACGTTTAACCGATGAGAGATGGTGAATATATTGCACCATTTTTTCACGATTTAATTGTTAATTTTTCAGTAAACTTGTGAAAAATCCACATTTTCTGAAAAATTTAGGTAAAAGAACTTACAACAACAACAGCTTTTTCGATTATTTGAACTATTTTATGTCGAATTTTGAAGATTTATTTAAACAATTTTTTCGGTTAATCCCACCTACCAACAAAGGTTAATAAATTCAGGTTTTTCATTTATTTCAACTTTTTTGATTAATTTTACTGACATTTCTTTTTCTGTGTATGTTGTATAACAAGCAAATAAATGTATGTACTGTAAACAAATATTAGAATATTAGGTTCAAGTTTTGCAGCAATTCTCTTGCCCCCCTCATTTAAATCCAACCGTTGGATTAGTTCGTTTTTATCTTACACTGTTAAATAAAACGCAAAGATTCATCAAAATAAAATTTACCAATGTCAAACCAAGCGGCTTAGGTAAGTTTTTGATCAGTTTGTATGGACTAATTTTTCAATAATGAATTTAAATTATTAAAATATTCTGAAGAAAAGATATTTTTCCTTATTCAGAATTTAAATGAAATAGCTAAATCTGCAAGGTCAAGTACAATTTATTTTATGTTTTATAAGAAAAAATACAATTTAACAATATAGTTATTTGAATTGAAAGAAGTACGATTATTTTTCTTTTTCACAAAAGACCCTTAAAAAGTTCCAGTCCACTTTTTAACAATTGCATTTAAAAACAAATATGTATTTAAAAAAAAGAATTTTTTCCTAATATTTCGTAATGTACTTATATTATTTGGCTATTACGAAGCTCCTTTTAAAACGAACTTGGGGGTTGATTTGCTTCCACAAATTTTCAAACTAGATTTAAATATTTCTCTTGTAAGTTCCTTGGTTATTATTTCGAGCATAGTTGAAATTTTTTAAAAAGTAATATGTGGAATTGTAAATAAGGATTATTTTGAAATATTTTATTACCGTAAACTGGGAAACTGCAACCTTGATAAAAATATGAAAAATTAAATAGAAGCAAGCGTTTTTAAAACATGCCATAACTACTTAAACGGGAAAAATTACACAAAAAGGACTTCAGATTTCATTAGGGATTGCATAATTTTCGTATTGAGAACTTGTTTGTTCTAAAATTAACTGCTTTTTAAAGCAACCCCAACATATATCGATTGTTTCGCAATTAAAATTTGAAACACACTTTCGTTAAATTTTAAGATCCAAAAAAGATGTAAAAATTAACAATTTGTTAAAAATTCCTAAATTGTTAAAAATTGGTTGCAATTTAAGCATGGATGGCATGTATAAAGATTAAGTAAGTATACAATTAAAAATTCCACGTTTAAAGTTGATGTGTGAAACTGTCAAAATTAATGGGAAACACTTTGATATTTGTTAATTTCTTCAAAAAAAAAACACACACACTTAATTAGATGTCTATAAGTTTTAGCAGAATTTTAACAAAATTTCCATAGAAAAATCATATAAAAACAAAGTAAAATGTTAATTCTATTGCGCTGACAAACATTTAATTATCACCAATTAATCAAGAAATGTAGGTATTTGCATTTGAAAAAGTTGTTTACTTTTATCAGAATTATTTTATTATCAAAATTTTGCATTTTTCAACAGTGGTACATACGTTTTAAATTTGTTTCAAAATATTTTGATAATATTTCGTATTCCTTAATTTTCACAATTTATCAAAATTTCCACAATAGTCTTGCTTGTTTTGCTTCACTGAACTTGTATGCACTTAAGTTTTTGCAATTTTCAAAAATATAATTTTTTCAGGAAAGGAAATCGCGCGGTTGATTTTTTGAATTCTTTTCAGATCGTAACAAATTAAACAGCGGCCAAACACTAAATCAGAACACAGTGAACGCCAATCTTTTATATGCGAAAGCACAGCAGCAGCGCCCGAGGAAGAATGGAACGATCCGACACAGCAGCGAGCTTCACACCAGCAAGCAGCAGCAGTAGCGCAGGCCAGTGAGCTTTTGTTGAGTGTTACTTAATATATTGTTCGTTCTAAACCAAGAGCTAAGCCCCTGCTGAACCGGCCAATCGGCTTTTGCCAAATCCAGTTCAGTTCCCAGTTGCAGATTGCAGCATCAGTTGTTTGTTGTCTGTTTGTTTTGATTTTTTTTCGGCAGTCGACGATTTTACTCAATGAGCGACGGATGACGTACAGTGTTTGTCAAATATAGAAGCATCATCGTTATGATCATTGTTTTGTGTGCGCTTTCAACTAGTTTCATTTCAGCTGAGCGCTAAGCACAGATCAAAGTGTGAATTAAAGATGCTATGCTGCTAATGCACACGCTTCCAACCGCAGCTTAATTGAGGCGATTTTGAGCACGATTTGTGGAATTCCCGTGCGGCCACTTCTGTTTTTAACGAGAAAGCCAAAGATCACAGTAATTGATGACGCATTTTTATTGATTGCGAAATAAACCCTGCCAGCTTAGCGCACACGCTGTGAGTAATTCACATTCATTCATGCATTAATTGTAAACATATAATTACATTTGAGTTAGTACATATTCAAATTTTTACACAAAAAAACAACCAAAATTTCGATAAATACTGCAATTAGACAAATCGAATGGCATTTAATGTTCTATTCTGTTTAGAAGGCATTTCGATTGTCTTTCAGCAAACGAACTTATGATTGTATTCAAAACAATCTTTAAATACACTTGAAAATTGAATGTGAGCCAGCCATTCGAAGAGTTTTAATTGCTAGAACGGCAAGGCATTTATTTGTTGGGGAAAAGTGTTCGACAAAACGTTGAACAAAATACAAAACAATTGCATATTCATGCTAAACGATACTGCAACTGTTTGTACTTTCTACATAATTGATAATTTATGTTGCTTTAAAAAAAATAAGTTTTTTAATCGTTTCTACAAATAACTCATGTTTTGCTATGAACTCAATGGTGAAAAGATTTATTACATTTTAAACCTTGAAGATGTGTTTAAAAAACTTCGAAGAACTTCCATTCAGACGTCAACATATTCTTACAAACTGTTATATTATTATATGATATTTTTCATGCGATGTGTGTTAACCGATCAAATTAATACATAGTTTCAAATTGATCCAAAGTATATAAGTACTGTGGACTAGATAAAGGCGGAGGCTATGTAGATAATGCTTTTTTTAAAACTGCCCCAGTCCCAAAGTAAATGTAAATCAAATACGTCGACGTTCCTTCAAGCCAAACTCTCATATCGTATATCACGTCAGACATCTGCATCGACTCGAATGCCCTTGATGCCTTGTAACAACTATTTCGGAGTTTGTAGCCGAGAGACCACTTGTTGAGTATTTTCTAATTAATAAATTGCTTCTAATTCGATTTGATTTTTTAATAAGGGAAGTAATATTCCAAATATAATTTAAACTGAAACCAACCGCCCTTACCCCTACACGAGTCATGTCTAGTCTAGAGTCTAGATTACAGACACAATTAGTAATGAGAAATTTCTGTAAACAAAAAAAAATACTATACCGATTTTGAACAATAGAACAAGCAACACATGTATTAAAAAATATAATATTATAAAACATTAATTGCGGGGGAAGTGAAGGGGGCGGAGAGATAGAGATCATTTTAATTGTGATGATCTTGAGTGATTCTAATGTATGTATGTGAACAAAAAAAATAAAACAAAACCGACATTTAGACTTTAAATATTTCCTTTCCTTTAATTATCTTAAGTACCCGATCAGCTCAACTCATGTATACAAATGAGATGCTAACAATTAATTAAATCTAAAAGGGTTATTAAAGCAATCAGAGGCCCAAGTTTCAGTCTCAGGCAATTGTAATAGTTGCATCCGTTATCGAGTGATAATTGCCAGAGAATCACCTAAAATCTCATGTCGTTGACTTCGTCGCTTTCAACCAGCTGTAAAGTGGTTTTATTTTCTTATTTTTTGTTTGAGATCCACGTGCCCCACAAACTAAGCGATTCGAGAGTGAGTCTTAAGTGGAATCCCCCAGTCTGCGAAAAAAGAAGAAGAAGAAGAAAGTGACGCAGTCACATAGACAGCTAGTCAGTCTGCTTGGGAATGTTTGCTTTGGAATGCGTGTATGTGTGTATTCATTTTAGTGTTTTGATTTGGAACTGGATTTTCTACACTGACTTTGCAATTCGTAGAAGAGAGGCTTGAGTTGATTTCATATCGATTTCGAATCGCTGCTCGATTGAATATCGCACAATGATGGTAAACGTGTCTGACGTATGTTGTCTTTTCGAATTTGAATCAATTTGCTGATTGATCTTTTATAGCGTACGATTCAAAGCTGTGCAACTTGTACACAACGATTGCTGTTGTGACTGTTGGCTGTTTGTCAAGACAACAAGTTCTTTGGCTGTCGGAATAGTTGCCGACACATTTGTCACTCTTGTGGTTGATTTTTTGTCATTTGTTTATTTTTTTTCTGAATTGTATTTAATTTCTGAAGTGGGGAATTACTTGCAAAAAAAACGTATTTACGGAAGTTTCGCTTCATCATCCAAATATGTAGCTAGTAGCTGGCTACTCGTTGAAAACGTTCCCAAATATCAAGAAACATATGAAAATGGCTTTATCATGATATTTACTGAATTGCGATCAGATCAGCAGTCAATGCAATTTAACTCAATCAGAAAATAAAATAAAACTGTATTAATTGTATTCACAGAAATTAGTAAAAGTAATTAATTATGAATTAATTTGATTTAGTACGCATTCGCGTGCATATTCTTCCGGTCATTGCCTACTACAATACGCATAAACAGATTAACCATCATGACGGGGTGTTTCTGATTGAGCTGCGCTCAGGAGCAAATCCGAATCTAAATCTAATTGTAAACTCGCAACTCGCTTTATTTCCTATTCAACTTTCATTTAAGAATTGTGCAGAGGCCATCATTTGGTAGTTAGTGGTACTCATGCCAATTAATTGAAATCAATTAGCACAGCCCAAGTTTGTGAGGGGAATTTTAAAACTTGTTTTTCCTTCTTGATTTCCGCAAAGTTTTATCTAAATGAAGCGAAATCATTGGTTTCCCGCCCTCGCCAATATGAACCTTTTGAAAGAAACGTTCTTGGCATTTGCGAGAATTTAAAAACGTTTCCATCAAATTACCTTTGGTCAACGAGTTCATTCACGACAAATACAATCGTATTTCCTCTAAAAGTATTCAACATTTGCAGCAATTACGTCTCAAACACATTAATTCTTTGAGTGTATTTTATTTATCTAATTTTTTTTACTGAACGACATCTTTTGCCTCTCTTGTTTCGAATTTCGACGGTGACGTTAAATTAATGTAAAAGAATAAATTTAAGAATTCGTGTAGGCCTTGAAAGTCCCTAAGAGTCTTAAAAAATTCTTAAATATATACATTCAGGCCGATAACAGCAATGGTAAACACCTAATTATTTCGTCATTGTCGAAAAAGTCAATTGTTGAACATTTTGATTTTATTTGATTGTTTTGATTTCAATTATACAATTACCTTTTTAAATCAACAACAGTCCTTTTTGGGCACTAAAGCCAGCTGAAATATGCCCGCGTATGTATATTATGTGCTAAAATAAATAAAAAGCATTTATTGGGAAATGGAACAATTAGCCGATATGGGTAGCCATGGTTGACGAGATAAAAAAACATTTCTTTAGTAGGTTAGTATTTTTTTTCTTTCTGAAGTTTATTTTTATTTTTTTTTTTTTGGTGCTGAGGGAAGCGATTGCCCAAAATGGATAATTATGGATTTTTGCACATATTTTTCTAATTATAACGAATTTTTTTACTTTTCATTCTGGATTTTTACCTTAAATCAAAAAATGGAGAGGTCTAGAGGTATCCGATTGGGATGAAACTTTGGGACAATCTTTTTTCAACCGGAAAAACCAATAAGAAATTTCCCCAAACAAATCTTGGGCTAGCTTAATGCCATACCCAACACCACACATCTGCTATTTAATATTTGTGCGGCAATTTTCCGTAATTTGAACTTAACCGCTTTTTGCATTTTGTTTTTCAATTATAATACAAAAAGTGCAGATCAGCCGAAGCATTTCAAAGAATTATAAATATTTCAGAGAAGTGCACACAGTGTGCACAGGCATCAATAAATTTCAAAGTGAATTTACATTTCACAGAAAATTGAACAAGCCAGTGTTAATATTCACGCAAGCTTTTTAAACTTCACAAAGCAAAAAAATGATCTTAACAGCGTCTTTCAATTGCCGCCATATAAAAACCAATTTCAAACTAATTGAGCATTGGCAAACGGAACCTAAGGGTGAAGTAGCAATATACATACATATGTAGGTGTTTATGTAGGCGTATACGTAATCTCAATTCATACGAATTAAATCCCTGAAGGCTTTCGGCGGGGCCACTTGAATCGATTAAGCAAAATACAAGAATTTTAAGCGAAATAGTCTAAAAAACGACTACTTTAATAAGCAGAACAGAGCTTAAAACTTTATTTCATAAATGTTCATACATTCTTTTTCCATATTTAAAGAAAATTCTCTGTAAACAAGTTCCTCGGATCACCTGACAATTTTAAAAGTTTGTGTCAAGATGATTTAATTAGAAAATACGATTCATTAAAATCATATTATGTTTAGGAACGACTTCATTAAAAACATATTACGTATACGCCCAGTTAATTACCGATTTGCCAACCTCAGAAAAGCCGAGTAATTAAAAATAAATAACTCTTTGCGTCAGCGAACTTTGATTGATTTGTTTGCTTGGCCAACTGCAACCACTGGAATTCCAAACACCCTGTAAATGCAGTTTCATTGTGAAATACAGTTCGGCGCTATTTGTTTACACATTTATGGAATTCATTCATAAAACGTAAAAGTTTCCGCTAGGCAACATGTGTCTGAAGCTCAACAAAAGCTCCAGTGCAATTTGCCCCATGTTGTTTGCAATAGTAACCAAATGGCCAGTGCTTTTACGTGAATGTGTAAAAAGCTCCAATTTAGAAGCTATTCACTTTTTTGCCGACATGCCTGCATGGCTGAAACTTGCAGCAAACTGTTCAGTTCGAACGAAATGTTTTGGCCAACTTTTCAGTCTATTGGAAAACTTGATGTCGAGCGGTACGTGAAGTAAAAAGAGCGCGCAAAAACGCATCAGAAAGCATAGAGTGTGAATCGTATCGAAAGTAGCGCGAAAAGCCAAGCTGCATTTGGAAGATTTTGAATTTGATTTTGAAGTGTGTTGATGTTGAAGATTCATTTATGTTTTTTTTCTTGCATTTTAATTAATTGCATGCGGCATACGAAAAGGTGTTTTGAAGAGTTTTTCCATTTTGCCGTGAGATTGACATGAACAATTAATGGTTGTTAATGCTGTTGTTGTTGGTGTGATATTAACATCATAATCATCATCACCATCATCATCGTTGCCAGTTGATAGGTGAGTTTTCGGTAAATACACTTGAGTTGTGTTCCATTTGGAATGGCGGGGCCGTTCTCAAGTGGCTATCGACACACAGTTGCATTGGTGGCGCCTTCGACTTTTGAAAAATGGTGCAGATGCGTGCGACGATCGTCGTCAATGTGACACATGAGAAATCCACAAAAACATGCCCACCGCCGTGTCTGCTGTCAATCAGTGGGGAAGACAAAAAACCATTAGGATGCAAATTAGATTGATTTCAAAATACACACATACTTACACACGCCTAAAAACAAAGTGATTGACATTCTTTTAATGCTGTGAGCCCAACAGAAATGTGTTAAATGTGGACACACATATTTTAAATCAATTAATCAAGTTTAGAAAAAAAATAATACTTGTAAAAAAAGCAATGTGCTACAAGCTTGCAAGATTTAAATGAGTTCCATTTTGAAATAAATTATTTACTTAACTGAACACCCTTCAACTTATGTTGATGATATTTTGCAAATTTATGCTGCTGTTCACATTAATGCAGTCGTTCTGTGCTGTGAAACACTCAAAGAAATGTGTAGTTAGTCTACAATCATAGCGATTGTCCGCAGCTCAATTTAAATTTGGCGGGCAAATTTATTGAAAATTAGGCATTATCAAGTCCTCTGCATAGTTATGAGCATAGGTGGACATCGTTAATATAGAAATTAGTTACGGAAGGCTGAAAATCGCTAACCAAGAATTACTCTTCGTTAACGCAAATCCGTTAAGTCCATACAAAAGTTAACGAAAATAAAGTTATTCGTTGAAATTAACTATTTCCACAGATCAAAAAAGTAAAATCTTATCGAAAAGAAAATTTTTTTTTATTTGAATTATTGAATTATTTTTTATTATTGTACTTGCTTAAATAATTTGTAATTTTATATTTGACGATCTTGAGTAAATCAATCAAAATAAATATAAATACTTGGTTGAATACTTTTCCAATTGTTGTCACTTAGGTTTAAAAAGTATTCCTATTTAAAAAAGTTAAACGGAATAAGAATTGAGTTTAATTTTAAGACAAAAAATTCGTTTAAAAAATTATGTAATTTTATTAATTAATTTTACAAGCATAGTTACTAACTAATAATATTTAAATAATTTTTTTTATATACTTTTTTTTAATAAAAATGTACTTTTTGTGGTAAAATTTATTTAAAAAAAAAACCTGTAACATACAATTTAGTAGAGCCAAAAAAACTTATTGGAAAAATGGTGTTGAAATTGTTGTTTTTCTGTGCATTGCTATTCGTCGGCATCGCAGTCAGGAGCATAAATAAAAACCGCATTTATGCCTAGCTGCAAAATTTAAATAAAGCTACATCAAGTCAGTGAAAAATTTCGTAAAAATGGCCGTTTGGCTAGAAAAAATGTATATAAATCAGATACGTATCTTACAAAGTTGGTTCATAAAGTAATAAAAATATTGTTAACGATTAGTACACAAATTTGTACTTATGTTTGTTTCGTTTTTATTTGAACCCAACTTGAATTTGAATATGTATTAGGCTTAAAATGTGTACTCTTTGCTTACACTAAGCATTGAACAAATTGATTGACATCGTATTAATGTCCAAAAAATTTTCTTAAACTGTCATTTCGGTTTTGAACTAAACAAGATTTTTTCCTAACTCATATTCTTTACAACACAAGTTACAATGTGGATCGGACAACTTTACTTCTCAACAATTCAAATTAAAAAAAAAAAATTTTCTTAAAATCGATATTTAATTCTTTTTAGTTTTTGCTACACTGAGGAAAAAAAATGCAAAACTGCATGGCTATGATTTGAAACGGGTATCGCTTTGAAAAAATCCAAACCTCTCAGTTCTAAAATATAACGTGAAACAGTGCCAATATTTGAATGTTAATTTTTTTATGTAGGAATGTACTTTTTTTTTAGATATAATCCCAATTCTACAGGATGAATTGTATAAGAAAAATCAAAGACAAGTTCCAAAATCGGATTTGTATGAGAAACTATTGATCGAATGGGCAAAATTATTTCAAAATTTTTTTGTAGAGAATTTTCATTGGAACCAAACTTAAACGTTTTGTTGTCAAAATCAGAACATTCAGTGTGGGCTGGAAATCGATAACGTTTCGTTTGGATTTTTTCAGTGTACCAATCAGTGTTGCCAGAGACTTGTCCCACTCTCTTCTTTAAAACGCATTTTAAAAAATGAAAAAATCTATTTTACAAATGTTACATAAAAAACGTGTTTTTAAATAACAATTCATATCGATGGTCATACGTTGATACCACCCACAAGAACTTTTTTTCTTTGAGTTATCTACGTCAAAAAATGTTAGTTACGAGGTGTCAACGTATGACCATCGATATGTTTTTCGATAACTAAATTGAGAAATAAATTTATTTTAATGTTGCACAAAAAAATATGTATATTTGATTTATAGTCAAATTGAGTTCCACCTTAACTTTAGTACTCTACTAAGTTGACAGATAATACACTGAAATGACAGCTTCTAAGCAGCTACTATATTTGACTATGAATATGCGGCAATGTTTATAGTAAAATATGTGCCTAAAAGAAACGACTTAAATCGACTTAAGCATTCCACTTAATTATCGGTAAGTGAAAAGTCCTTGCTTTTATTTTGAAAATTAAACTTATTTTACATATAATTACATAAAACTTTTTTCTAAAACAGCTACCAAATAAGCTAAAAATCGAATTTTTCATACAAAAATGAATGTCAAATGATAATTTATGACAAATTCTTATTATTCTTAAATTCTTATATAAACTACTTTTCAAAAGGAAGTTAAGTGATCAAAAATGTTCTTTGAGAATTTTATGAAAAATCGTATGTTTTCGGTAAATTTGTCAAAATTTGTAATTTTTTACCAAAAATTTTCAAGATTCATTTTTTGTCACTAGACTTCCTTCCTTCTGCCAAATGGTTTAATTTTCACCAGCGCCAATTTTTGAATCCAAAGAGAATTTTGAAGAAACTTTTTTTGAATAAATAGCAAAAAATAGAAAAAATTTGCAGTTCAATTGCCTATAAATACAATTAAATAAAAATATAAACTACAATTTAAATAAACACACACAATGCAACTATAAAATGAATTGTTATGTACAGAAATATATTGAACCTAAGAGCAAGTTTGTTTTGATTCTTTTGGAAAACTTTTTCAATGGCCTATCATGAATTAATGGCGCAGTCATTACTGAAATTGAAATAGCCAATGTATTTTTTTATTAGTTAGTTTTTGTTTACTGAAATGTTCTTATATTTTTCGCAAGTGTTGTTGCTTTGATAAAGAAAATGTCCTACCAGCATTTTAACAAAGAGTGAATTGACAAAGTTGTTTTTACAAATATTGCTATTACAGGAATATGGTTCGTTCGGTTAAGCCGATTTTCCCGCTTTAATTGGATTTATTAACTGTGAACCATTTAAGTGACTGCAAACGTTTTCCTGGAGAGATTCATATCCAACTTTTTTAGTACTTCATATTTAAAAACAATTAAATTTCTAACTAATTTCTAAATTGGAAAGAAAATGTTTCATTGCTTAGTCAGTCATTTCCGTTTTAAGTGCTCTGATGACTCCTTTTGTCCCAATCACAAATGGGTTATGATCACAGCTCAAGCATTTCTTTTGGTGTTTGGCATGCCTTTACCGAACCGTACGCCTTTGGAATATAAAATGAACGATAATTTAAAATGTGGCCCACAATGACTCACAATGACTCACAATTGTACATATTTTTTTTAATTTGGGTACAAATTTCCAAAAATTATTTTCGAAACTGTCACGAAAACTGAGGTATGCACACACATATCGACATTGAGCGATTCATTCATTCGATCGTTCGTACGTTCCTTCATTTATTTATTTGTTTGCTTAGCCTAAAAAGAATTATTCGTAGTTCGAGGCTTTTATGATTTTCTTTGCGAAAAATAAATTTTATTGCTGAAAATCAGTAAGAAATAACAGAAGTTTTTTTGTTGCTGTTTTGGTTTTTGGAAAAATACAAATGAAATGATAAAATTTTACGATTATGAACTGTTAAAAACCTAATGCCGCGCAATGGCCCACGTCCACGTCCCGAAACGACGAGGCGACCGCGGCGGCCGGGCTTTGCGTGCAGGAGTGGCGACGACGTCTTGCGAGCTATTCGCGTAATTTACTGCCTCGGTGTAATTATGCTGCGCGTCTGGTGGTGTCTGCTTAATTCTATTTTAACGCGCGCTCAGCAATTATTTTCCGTTTGTGTAAACAATGTGCGAAACTTGCGAATATTCTTCACCGCCAACTCAACGCAACGCAACTCAAGAAAAAGAACAATCACCACCACCACTAACACTAATACGGCCGGAATCTTTTGAAGTGTACGCACCCCTTTTCACACCGAACCATCGCACCACCGACCCCCCATTCATCCACTTACTCATTCGCTGGCTCACTCACTCACAACTCGGAAAATAGTTTCAGCAATTGAAGTGCCAATTCTACATTTGGACATAATGACTGCGTTTAAATATTCATTAGCAGATATTGTTTTTTAATTTGCATAATTATGCAATCAACGCCAGTATAGTTGCGTCTGGCATATAAAGAATGCCGCAGCGCATAGACCCAAATAGATTGGAACCCCAACGTACCGTACCAACGTACCGTATATACATATGCTACATAGAGCACGAGTACGTGCTAGCCCTTTGTTTGTTGGCCCACATTCTGGCACTAAGACGCTGAGTGGGTTCAGTAGGTATTCCAGAGTCAATTAAATCCATGCAATATCTACTAAACTTTTCATTTTGTTATTTCTGTGGTGGTCGTGGCACTTGCAAAGTCTCGTTTTCTATAAGGAGATTTCAATTAGATAATTAATTACAGTCACACTTGGCCGTTTGGCTGCCAAACATCCCATGCGGAAGTTCCGGCATTCAACTTGATTCAACGAAAGCGCACGGCAAATCCAGTTCGTGTGAAATTTTCGAAATTTGCATAAATTACGCAAGACTCTTTTAAAACGATTATTGCAGAATCTGGTTGTAGTACACTACACGCAGTTGCTTAAATATTATCGTCTGTATCTAACAAGTGATTGGCCTATCTCAGTGAAGGATTGTCAGTATATAATACAAATCTCTTGCACTTTTCCCATTGCACAGTGTAATCTATGTCAAAAAAATCGTCGACAAACACCCGGCTAACTTAAATTATCCTAACCTACAAAGACTTTAACTAAAAGAGCATCGAACTATTAAGAAAATCACTGAACTTCAGCTGTGTAAACGGTACTTCATTGTGTAGGGTGTCATAATAACCGTAGTTGGCTGCAATTAAAATTCTTACTGGTTTTAAATTTAGCACAAATCTGGCTGTTTTCTGATTTCTTATAAGTTTATATAACATGATTTTTTGGAGGCAAAGTGTATCAATTTAAGTATTTGCGATTACGATGCATCTGGATGGCCAGTATTACTTGTTTTGCGAGCTGGATTGGCTTTGAATTGATGACAAAAATTACGAGCTGTGCGCGAGTGGGCAGGAACAACTCGATAAAGGCCCGGTCTTAATTTAACTGCAGCAGCGGCTGTTGACCGCAACAGCGTTAAGTTGTCTTATGTTAATGACATAATAAAAGTTGCGATTGCGACTGAAATGATGCGTTGAGTTTATTTGCAGCCGGTCATAGGCGGGCTATTTTCTGTTTTATATATTTTTTTTGCACTGACCGTGGTTGATAGTCCAACCGGAAGGAGTAAAACCGGTGGCTTTTGTAGTCAATATCTTTTTTCTTACATATTCAAACATATTGGCTGCTGTATTATAACACCAACGAAAATATGTTGGTATAGCATCAACAGAAATATGTTGCTAGAGTAGAATGTCTAATGAAAAATTTAATAACTGCAAATGTCCGTTTGAAGTATTTGTTCATGCTTGAAATACTTTCGAATTGAAGTAAATTCATCCGAAAGTACTTCTGCGAACAGCTCCAATGTGCGTCAGTGCATATGTGCGCATCATCGTGCTTCACAAAAAGTCCTTCGGTGCTCTTCTGTGCGTTCCTGCTATTTGTAGCGGAAGTGACAAATTAAATACACATGCACCCATTTCGACCCCCTTGCCAAATGTGTGCAGCATTAAAATGTCATTGTGGGCGAGTCTGCAATTGTTTTACTGCTTCAACTGACACTCGCCTCCAACTATTGCTCAACTAGTTATTAGACCCTACATGCGTCCTTCACAGCGGTGGTGGTGAATAGTTCTTTGACACTTTTGTCAATGAGAGAAAAATGCAATTCTATTTGTTTAAGCAGTCACTCACACTCAAGGAAAAAAGGTTAAACAAAGACGCGTGCACGTCTGTTCATTTGAAAATTCAATTTAAAATTATTCTCATGTTTTTGTAGTTTCGTACATACAGTGGAAAAGAAAAAAAAAATGTTCGACAACAAAATGCGTCCAAAGTTACGGGATTTGAAGTTATGAAATTGCAAGTGAATTTTTTTTCAAATACATATAACATTTGGACGCGACGCGTGTATCATCAACGACTTCGAGCATAAATTAATGGAGAAACGTGACAGGAAAATTTGATGGGTAAAAATGTTTAACCTTAAGAAAACTAACTTAAGTAAATTGAAATGATTATAGATAAAAAGTCGAAAAAAAACTAACGACAAAGTAGTACAATTCACGCAAATATTCCTAATACACCGATAAAAAAACTGTTTAAAGAACTGTTTAAAACTATCTGACAGTCGGAAAACTGTTAAATTGACAGCGAAAACTTTTACAAATTTCCGTTTTCGCATTTATTTGAACAGTTTTCCCTGTCAACTTAACAGTTTTTTGACTGTCGAATGGTTTTTAACGGCGAAACTGTTATTTTTTCTCTCGGTGTAGAGACTACGTCGATACCTTAAACCACAACCAACCTATGTCCATTTTGTTTTATGTTGGTATGATTTATATGGAAATGAGTCCTTATTTTTCAATTAATTTCATCACGATTCGTACAAACCACTAAAGCCTATCTGATGCAGCTTCTTCTCAGGAATCCAAAAACTCGATTTTTATGGAAATGGACATAGGATGACTGTGCTTTAAGGTATCGACGTACTAAGTACTGAAAGTAGTGTTTACTCGTTTTATACGGGCCAATGCTACCCATTGACTTTGTCTTGTAATATGTTCATTAATATTTAAATCGAAAATTGACTTTGCTATTAGTTTTGATGTTAACATTTTCTCTCGGTGTTTGATTGTAATTAAAAATAGATTTTTTTGGCTTGAACCATGCAAGCATCATAAAGCAATACCAGCAATCACCACATAAATTCAGACACCAGCTGGTGATTTTCTCAACGCGAATCAAATGCACAGAGTTCAAGCAATATGACCAACACCACCTCCCTCTTGCCCCTTTACCACTCATTGCCCCCACTCTTTTGATAACGTCGCGCAGCTTAGACTTTGGCGTAGTGAATTGATATAAATTCAGAACGTACAGTTAAATACGCAGGAAGCAAGCAAGCGAGCGAGCGACAACAACAATAACATGCTTCCCCTCCCCCAACGCCCACCTCCTTATCTGCTGGCCAACTTCTCTATCAAGCATAAAAGGATACAATTTCATTCATCATTGAACAATGGCGGATGTGCAACTTTAAATGACCCCGAATCGTATTTTCACTGATATGTGCGAGCGCACACACACACACACACATTCATACACTACACAAAATCTCCCTAACTATGGTAAATACACCCAGAAAAAATTTAGTGTACGCCTAAACTAATTAATGAACATTTCAAGAGGTCTACAAGGACAAACCGAGTTTTGGCCGCCTTCGCAAATTATGGTTATCATGTTGTGGGATTTCTCAACTTGTCCGTACCACTGTTCTTTGCATCTTTAAAGGCCCCTCGGATTTATTGTATGTACAGTGCTTTTTTTCTAAAGTGATTGCTTCAGCCACAAACCGCAAATACAATTACGGACATACTCTCGTACATTTGATTTTATTTAGCGACCATCTCTGCTGCTGTCACTGAGTGGCTTAGAAGCAATGAAAAAGGCGACGAGCAACGACACACCACACAGCATTCAGCACTTATTGAAAAAATATTGAAAATGTCGTGAAGGCGTGTGAGCGCACACACTCAAGGAAAAATAAAATAATAAATCAAAGATTATAAGGGAAATCTAATACGATTTTCTGCACCTTGAGCTGTCACGTAGCAATTGACACTTTAAAAATGTAGAAAAAAAAAATAAAAAATATTCTTTAACTCCCGCTACTATAACAAATTGAAGTTGCCACTGTGTCTGCGGGGCATGTGTGCCCTTATGAAATTCCCTTTGAGTGTACATAAATGGCGAATCTATTTGGCATAAGAGCGTTAAAGTGAAATCTCGACTTGGCCATTATTGAGCGATAAATTGATTAGATATGTGAGCGGCGCTTCCCTCAAATTGTCATTTCGATGTTAATTTTATTAGGGTGTCAGCAATAAATTCCGTGGAATCTTTAATACCATAAAATCGTATGTGTGAGGGTATGTTTCCATCGAATCGCAAAAATGTAAATCACTTCACACGATACATAGCAGAAGATATGAAACAGCGTCTGCGGTCTCTGCCACTATTACCAATTAGGAGTCTTTATACAAATGCGTGTGTGTTTGTGTGTTGAGCATGGCAAAGACAGTGGAAACTACAAAATGGTAGCTATCCATCAAGTTCAGATGATGAGATGAATTTCACAGCTCACTTTCCGTTTTATTACTTAAATTACTATTTTCACATACTCTCCATGAAGATCCAAGAAAATCCCATTTGAATGGTCTATTGAAATATATTCGCTTATCCACATATTGTATATTTAAAGAAGATTTATTAGAAAACAACATAAAAAAGCTCGTATTCCTAATTGTTTACTTAATACTTGAAGCTGATTTATTTTTCTCTACTAATAACAATTATTTCAATAACAACAAACAAGAAAGCGTGTTTGTTTTAATAAATATTCCTTAATATTATGACGGCAATTATTGTTTATTTAAATACAATTGCCAACGCATTTTTAACATTCTATTTGAGCCATTCACAGAAGAAAGAATATTACGAACAAATATTTAAATAAATAAATTTCATTTCATTGCTATTGCTTTTTGTAACACTAAAGTTTCCTTCAACTTAATATAAAAACGAATTGTATGTAAAAGTAATTAATGTAATATTTTTTTTTGTATTTATATTCATATAAAAGATTTCTGCGAATAAAATATTCCGTCCAACTAATGCATAATTAAAGCATTGGTAATTGTGAATATAAGAAGTACCTTATGTATCTAGCATGGGCGTAGCCAAGATTTCAGATAAGGGTGTCGAAAAAAATATATTTTTGATGCCTTTACTTAATTTTTGAACTTTGCCAGCGGTGTGTTTGAGGTGTGCAACATGTGAATTTGAAAATCTTGCATCATATCGATACCTTAAAGCACAATCATGCTATGTCCATTTTTTCAAAACTGTAGAAAATTGAAAAAGGTATTCAAATTGGCATGTTTCGTATGGAAATGGACTTAATCTGGAACTGAACGCCAGAAATAAAAAATAACACAATTGAATTTAAGTGTTGATGATGTGGGCGACAGGAGGACTATGATTCTCGCTACCGAAAACTTTGTTGGGATGGGCGATTGGAGAACTTAACTTTTCAAAGCAGAAAAAATTCAATATTTACAAAATTTGGTTTGGTTTTCCTCAGGCGGCGCATAGTGGATCGGCTCTAAGAAGGCCCGTCTCATAAATCGATTTCTGAAAGTTGTCGTAGGAAGGTCATATATAGCTCATTGGAAAGTTAAATTGTTCTTTCACATGGTACAACTAGGGTTACCAGATTCTCGATTCTCTTGTGTAAAAAAGAGTACAGAGTTGCAGGGGTCCCAAACTCCTCGGTTTTAAACCACATATTTTTTATTAGACACAAATTTTGAATACAAAATTTAAAATTTGGTAAAACTAGTATTAAGTACGCCGATTAAAAATTAAAATTTACTACTTCTTTAGGTGTAAATGATTTTAAATTGAAACTCCAAAGGATCTAGGTGACAAACAAATTAAACGGATAAATGGTATAACACAAAGTTTTAGACTCTGGGTGCTAATGTTTCGATCCTTCCTCAAGAAATTGAAAAATTTAGGGTGTAGCAGGGTGTAACAGTCGAGATGGTCCAAGTAGTAGGAATCGATGCACTTATGGCGAATTCGCCACCCACATTATTTTTTTTTTTAAATCAGGCAACTTTTTAAATGATACAAATTTTTGTTTTTACTTTCAAATTTGTTTCAAATTTTTGTGAATAACATCTCAACCATATAAGATAGAAATGCACTATTGAGCTCATTGGAAAGGTAATACAACTTCCTTATAACAGTGTATTTATTTACATTTGTCTCCTACCTTTTGGACCATCTCGACTGTATATTTGCATTGCTTTCACTAAAGACATTCAAAATTGTTTTTAATAATAAATACATACTAAATTTTTTGTTTTAATCCTACCATTTAAGTATTTGACTAACTTTTTGAATGCAATGTGTCAAACTAGAGACCGACCGAAATTAGGATTCGGTTTTTCGGCCAAAGAAAGCTGTTTCGTTTTCGGACGAAATTTTGATATTTCAACGAAAATTTCGGCTTGATACGAAAAATGTAACAAACAAATAATAAAGATTACACTGATCGACAAAACTCAACTAAATGCTAAATAGCGGGGCTCTTGAAATTATTCGAATAATAAAAAAACCGGTTAACCTAACGTCCGATTAGTAACCGTTTGTACGAATACTATTCGGTTAATGATATTCGATTAGTCGCTCTGCTTCGACTATTCGATTAACCGTCCACTGTCGACTTGTCGGTTAACCGAATAAGAGTTCAAATCAAAATAAAAAATAAAAGTTTCAACTGCCAAAACGAAAATTACAAACGAAATTAAATTTGCTAAGCGTCGCACATTGCATATAATTTCTCTATTGGGTGTGTCATTGGAGATTTCGATTTTTAAATTCATAATATTCGACTAACCGAATATCAACGGTTAACCGACTAGTCGACAGTGAACGGTTAATCGAATAGTAGAATGCGATCGACTAGTCGAATACTTCTAATCGAATAGTAATAGTCGAATATTTAGGTATCCGGTTTATTCGGGTAATCGATTTTTCGAATAACAAGAGCCCTACTAAATAGACTTGTTAGACAAATTCGTATATCTTTTGCAAAGCTGAATACGAAAATAATAATGAAATTTTTCCAACACTCGCCAAAAAATTCACTTTTTGTAGCGTTTGCGGAAAAATGGTGCGTGCTGGAAAAATTTCATTATTATTTTCGGATTTAGCGTGGCAAAATACATAAGGAACAACCAAGTTTTATCATGTAACAATACTACTGTCGATCAGTGTTTTTTAACTAAATAATTGAAACTCTTGTCAAGCATGGCTATTCTGTTAATTGCACTAAGATATTTTTACAAATTAAACGTATTTGAAAATGTAAGTGTAATTACTACTTAGAATTTATGGGGCGAGTTAAAAGAGTGGTATGTAACACAAATTTAAGTATTGATCACAGTTTCGAAGAATCAAAGCGACAAAGAAGACATGTCCCCAATTTTGCATTGAATCAAGATAAATTAAAAACTCATTTCATTACAAAAACAAATATTGCTGCTCAGAAAGCTAACACAAAATAATCAATCACAAAAACCATACTGATCACACTAAAAATCGAAAAAACTTTGAAACTTATTTTCTTGAAAGAGCTACTCTTATCGGAGTAGATCTACTACTCTCGCGATGATTTTTAAATTTCTTCTCCTCTACTACAGTAGTAGATTTTTTTCTACCACTATTGCAAGAAATCTACTCCTGAAAATTGTATGTGAGCTTCATACAATGCAAACCTACTACTCTTTCTAGAAATCTATTTCCCCGACAGAAATTCGTAGAATTTCTACTCTTTCTAAAAATCTGCTACCCCAACAGAAATTTCTACTACTATCGTAGAATTTCTACTGCTCGACGCAGAAAACCATATCTACTTCCCGGCAGTTATTTGTACTACTCTACGCAAAAAAATTAAATCTACTCTCCTTTCTTCAAATCTACTCCCCTAAAATTGAATATCTACTAAGCTCGTCGTAGCAAAAAGTGAGTGCCCCTACATTTGATAGTTTTCTTCTAAATTCATCAATTCATGATCTGAACTTAAAATGATCGATTTCAGCCTACTGATACGCTTAATTATGTACTACTTTATTACATTTAAATACACCATTTTTTCGGTTTTGGCTTTGGTTTCGGCCGAAATCAAAATTCGGCCATTTCGGTTTCGGCCGAAAAAAAGGTGGACCGAAATAAAAAAAAACGATTTCGGTCGGTCTCTAATCTTCATATCAGCATTATTTAATGCAATGTTGTACCATGTTGGAACCTTAGAATTTGGCCTTTCCAAAAATATAATTCTTTAGTATAATTAGAAATTTCGACAATGGTTTTTTTTCACAATTTCCTGGAAGCACGTCTATTTTTGAAGTTTTAAATCTTTATAACTACAAAGTTGTAAAAGTATTTTATTATTAATTCACCTCTGGTTCAAAAGTTGTCTACAACCTTTACTAACTACTCATAAAGTTCTTAGCTTTACAGGTGAAATTATTATTTAATTTATTATTCAACCAAACACCATGCAACAGATGCATTTCTTTGGAAAACGGCCATTCAAAAATTATTTTGAAAACCAGCCAAAATATTAGAGCTTTAAAGCCTTGAACTTGTTCTGGAAAAGTACGTACGCACACTAATATTTACTTTGGAATATTTCACCCAAACACATTCCGCATTGTATATGTGTGGCCGACTAAGAAATTGTATACAATATGGTGGAGCTCATAATGGATTTATTAGATTAGCCCAAGAGAGACCCACAAGAAAGTGACCGCAGGAGAATAAATTCATGCATGGAAAAGAAATGAGAAGCAACATACAAAGCCAACATTTTTTCAATAAACGTTTTATTAAAATGATTTCTTTTATACAAAATGAAAATCTAGAGCCACATAAGCAATTAAGAACATGATACCACAACGATTTCATTCCATTCCCAATGACAAATAAATATATTCACGTACTACTTGTGTATAATGTTTTACTCAATGGACTTTTCCATCTTCATGTTCTATTTCCTTTTGCCTTCCATTTGTAGACCAAACCACAGGAGCTGAACTGATTGATTTCCTTGTAGAAGATAGCATTACGCGCCTTCGGTTGAAACAAAACTAGGTAATTGGTAGAAAGTCAACGCGCCGCATAGACACGCGCACACACACACACACATTGGCCGCAAACATATTTTATTCGCTTTGAATGTAATTTGATTTTCACTTTGCGGGTGAAGAAAATCATCGAGCAAACAGGCCACACCAATCACAATAAAAGGATATGCTTAAATACCTCAAATTTAACATTGACACCAACATATCAGATTAACTGCCACAAGAAAGGCGGCAGGAACCCCGCGTCGAAATTTCCAAAACCATAAAAAAAACGTAGCCGAGTTGAGCAGCCTTTGCCGTTCCCTCCCCTTTTAAGCACAATCATTGCCCGGTAGGTGGCGGTGCGCGAGTGCAAAGTGCTTCCGGCCACACTTAACAAACTTTCTTCGATAATGTTGCGAATGTAATTTCCAAGACGCCCTTGAAGCAAGCCAAATCGAGCGGCAGCAGCAGCATCCCGGCGACATTGAGCTCGACTACGGGTGTGGGTGTGGTGCGAGTGGATTCTCGTTCCTATGCGGCCATATCGAGCAGCAGCAATGCCGTCTTCGATCGTCGCCCGTGTCATAATAGTGGTGGTGGCCTCACATTGGTGCTGCTCGTTTTCTTACTCGGCAAGGCCACCGCTGGGGCAGCGGCCGGCAGCACTGTAACCTCCGCAACAGCGTTTAAAGCGGGCGAGTACGATGCGACCACACCACCAACTCCACCGTGCATCGAAAGCAACCACACAGATTTCACCACATCATCATCACGTCGTGTGGAGAGCGACGCTAGTGACCATGACGACACCGACACACTTTACAGCTTTGATGCTCCGTCGCCATTCACCGCGTCAAAGGTCATCATCACCACACCAACATACTTTCTATCCACTACCACTTCCGACCTCAAAACAACCACTGCCTCAGCTAGAGCCGAAGAGTCTAATCAAGCATCAACATCTACAACAACTTCAACCGAGACGACGACGACGACAACCGGAGCCTTCAACTCCTCCACATTCGATGAACTGCCGCAGATCCCTGCGTATATTCGCAGCACTGCCATGTTTCTGTGCATAGCCATAATGGTGCTCGGAGTGATTGGAAATATTATGGTGAGTTATTACTTCGAGGGCTTAATGGACTTTCGATGTGACTATGTTTTTCTTTTGTTGTAATACTTTTTTTTTTTGGTTTTTTGGAAAGGTGCCGATTGTTATTGTCAAAACCAAGGATATGCGCAACTCAACCAATATTTTCTTGACCAACCTCAGCATAGCCGATTTACTTGTCCTGCTGGTTTGCACGCCCACCGTGCTGGTGGAGGTGAATACGCGTCCCGAAACATGGATTTTAGGCCATGAAATGTGTATGTATACTAAGGCCTCTTTCATCACAAAAGCTTTTATTATCTAACTAACTTCTATGTTTCAGGCAAAGCTGTGCCCTTCGTCGAACTGACAGTGGCTCATGCTAGTGTACTTACAATTTTGGCTATTTCGTTCGAACGTTACTATGCCATTTGTGAGCCCTTGAAAGCGGGCTATGTGTGCACGAAGACCAGAGCGATTCTCATCTGTTTGCTGGCCTGGGGTATAGCTGCTCTTTTCACAAGGTGAGTTTGGTTTAGAAGAGGTTTGAGTTTAGTTCGTGGATACTGGTTTCTTAAGGAGATACACATATACTTTTAAGTTTATCCTTGAACTGTTGGCATATCTAGAACTAGTTACGTTTTGCTGTTAAACCTCTCTTCCTTTCAACTCCATAAAGGCCAGTCTGTTCACTATTGGTTGTAGTAGTCACTAGGAGGCTAAACAGTTACATAATCCTAGGTCAATCAAGTGTGAACCGACCGGCTGCGGACTTTGATTTCATAAATTTTTCTTTGGTTTTGCTGATTTGGGTCTGTGGTTATGTTTGCCAGACAGATTCAGCCCAATTGCTATTAACAATTTATTGAAAATGTTGGAAACCCTAATAAATGCTATTGCTTCTTGGCTTTCTATTTCTTGTTTATTATTTGTAAATGTTGTGCATGTAAAATTCATATATTTGTAATTTGTAACTTGAAAGTATCGAGAGTATTTTTTCCTTGCAGATTCATATTTCTTTGTCTCTAAATTGAAGCTTTAATTTTTCAGGTAGTACATGTTTGCTATTGTTGTCATCGTTTGTATGTTAATTTAATAGTCAATTGTTTTTAATATTTACAAAATCGACCACAGAGTCAAATGGTCAGGCATGTCATTTCCTAAAAGTGTAATTCCATAAAGATTTTTTTTCTGCACAAATTCAAATTTTCATTTTCTTTATTAGTGATTCTATCTACGCAGACGCCCCTTATCACTCATTGACGTTTTGTTATGACTTTCCAAAATAGCAAAACAGTCAAACGACCTTTTTTTTAATTTTGAGGATCCCGGCAGTAAAAATAACAGTGGAATAAACACATTTCATTCGTTTGTTTCGTCCATTCGTACGTTCATTGACCTCCTTCATTTTTCTATCTTTCCTACATTAATTACAGTTCATAATATCCTCCTCGCGTCTCCTTCGCAGCAACAACAGCAGCAGCAGCAGCCTCAAGCGCGCGCACTACTCTGACCAAACCCATTCCACCCAGTTCATCTAATTTCACTTTCCTTCATGGTTGTTATTCGTCGCCTCACTTACTGTGCTATGTATTTGCTACTACAAAATTGTGTTTTGTTCATTTTCCATTTTCCACATTTAACCGTGTCCGAAAGTTATTTGCTCAATACCAACATGCCTTCCTTGTTCTTTTGTAGCCCCATTCTCTGGGTGGCCGAATATAAGTTCGTTGAGTACATTGATGGATCTGTTGTGGCTGTCTGCTTGACGCAGGCCATAACCAATTGGACAATTGGCTTTTTCCTCATGATGATGATGATCTTCTTCATACTGCCGCTGATTATATTGATTATACTCTACGGCATTATAGCAAAGAATCTCATCTCGAACAACGGGCCAATGATGCGTATACGCCCCACGAAACCGGAGTTCAGTTTGAAGGCGCGCAAACAGGTGGTTCTCATGCTCGGAGCGGTCGTCCTATCCTTCTTTCTTTGCCTGCTGCCCTTTCGCATGCTCACCATGTGGATAATACTGAGTTCGGAGCAGACATTTCTCGAAATCGGCATCGAACGGTACTACAATTTGCTGTACTTCTGCCGCATCATGCTGTACTTGAACTCGGCCATCAATCCGATTTTATACAATCTGATGTCAACGAAATTCCGCAAAGGATTCTTCAAGTTGAGCTGCAGTGTCTGGGAATGCTTGGTCATGGCACTCACACTGGGACGTACGGGTAGCAATAAGGGCAGCTCTGTGGCTTGTGTGGCGTCTAATACAACGACCTCCAATACTGCCACCACAACATCGTCGAGTATACTGTCACGCAGCTCTAATCGCCGGCCCAGTGATGATGTGACAAGGACACGCGTTCAGATTCAAATGCAAATACCCTGCGGTAGCGACAGTGAAATGGTGGCCATGTTGCACTCGAACGACGGCGATTACCGATCGGGTGAAACGTCGCTTACGGCAAAGGCTTGCCAAACAAAATCAAATCAGTCAAAGCAAGAGAATGAGAACAAGAAGCAACAGGAACGGGAAGTGTGTACACTGGGCAGTCGCATGCGTAGCAAGCCACACATTAGTTTCGATGAAGAGGCTATTGCCGGTGATGATGATGATAATGGTGATGGTAATGATGTGGTTATGACTTGATAGACCAAATACTTAAGTTACCTTCAATAGAATGATAATAAAAGAAATAAATACCTCAATATAATCAAAGAAAAAAACCAAAATTGTACAAAAAAAAGCAAGAAAAAAAGCGTAAGACAAATGTCGTCTTCCGCCTCCAGCAGGACATTACAGCATATGGGGAGCTGCCTCAACCACTGCCTCTGCCTCTGCCACTGGGAATTATACATTAAAAGCCCAGCAAGCGGCTGCTCGTGTATTTTGCATGTTTCCTAACCCGTTCACACTTCTGCTTGACTAAACATACAACCAAATTCCTTCGGAAGCCCCAATGATGGACATGGTTTTCGCATGGGGTGCCAAACGTATTCGCATTTCCCAACGTCTTTGGCTGTCTTGTGAGTTAAGCTCTCTTCCTTGCGATATAATCTATTCCATTTCCATCGACACGCCATTTCCGTAACAGGAAAAAAAAGAAAATATAAATGCATAAAAAAAACCAGAAAACGGAGAACGAGTAAAAGAAAACAATCAATTTTTCGGGCTATTAAACTCAAATGAATGTGCCAAAGATAAACAGAAACGACGATGACGACGACGAGCAAAATAAAAGAAGAAGTCAGTCCGATTACCCCTCGAGAGCCCAAGCGGGGATAAACATGATTTAGGTGTATCCAGTGTGGCTACTATAGTTGGTGTAGTTGCTCGCCATTCAACCTAAATGCGAAACAAATAACTAAATATTTCTGCTGCTGCTGGAATCTATTCATTTGTGTTTATGTACATACGTTAGTGAGTATATTTTCATCATTGTGTATTAAACTGTATTATTTATTGTATTACACTATACATATTAAAGGAAAAATATATACCGAAAACATACTAAAGTCAAATTCCTCCAGGATTCTTATTGATTCTTAAATATTCGCTGTGGTTTGCACTTATTCATTCCTCCGTAAGCTAGGAGGTGAAACCACGAAACTCATTTAAAGCGAGTCAACTCTGTTAACCCATTTTAACCCATTTTTTGACAGTGTCAATCAGTTTTTGTCACACAAAATTAGCTTGCGCACATATTTCGCACAATTTCGGAATGTTTTGTAGGAATTTCGCGTAAACTGCGTCACACGGATGAGTGCGCACGATTTGAATTGTTTACCATTCACGGAAAGTGACTAAGCCACTGGAAGATTAGGGTAGGTTAGGTTAAATGAAAGGAGATGCGATGAGGAGCCGTTGGAGTGTCTTTACAAATTAGTGTGAATGCCTAGAAACTTTGGTTTGAACAAAGTCATGGTCACGGCAGAAAGTCCTTTCCACGCGTTATTTAAACAAGAATTCTGACAACATCCAATAATTAAGTGGGTAAGTGTTTACTTTTCTTAATATTCGTCGCTTCGTACAGATTAAATACACGAAAAGAAATTGATACCAACTAGAAGTAAGCTGCGCGTGCAAGACTCAGTAGATGTAACATATTTACCTCAAAGGAATGATTATTCAATTAATTTACATTTTTTAAATTAATTTTATTTGTAGTTTGGTATTCGTAAATTTCGTATAACACACATGTACATACAAATACATACATACCTTAATGGAAGTAAGTAGTGATTGCAGTAGAAAATTTCGAGACAATTGTATGCATAGAATTAACTATAACCACTGTACATGGCTTAGAGCTAAGTTTTCTCCAATTTATTTATGCATAAAACTAATAAGGTCTGTAGAATAGCGTTGTATGTGGATTTAACTTGAAGTTAAAAGTAACAGCTTTCATGCTCAATGTAGTCTGCACAAAAGTTGAGAACAATAATTGTTTTATTTTTCCTTGTTTTTTAACTGGCCAGATTGATATTATATTACAGTCAAGCTTTTCTATATCTGAAATTTTAGAAGAAATTCGTAAGAAAAATATAAACTAAACCAGCGGTAGAGATGGAAAGGCCTGTAAACTGAAATGTAAAAGAACTCATTCGCAAATTCGTTGTAAATAAATTATCAATAGATCAGTTCGACTGTAAAAGCTTTTAAAGATGTACGGTGTAAGAAAGTACCCCACGGGGAAAAAACGCAGTCTGTCCTAATTCTGTCACCTTTATATGAAAATAATCGGCTACTTTAAAATTGTGTTGCCATTGGAAGGGGTCAGTCGGCTAAAATCAAGTTGGCATTTCGACGGTATTTTGGTATCGTTTGCTTCTTTCGTGTTTGCTCTGGTCTAATAACAAACTGCAATTACACTGGGCGGCTTTTAACAGCTTAGAAATCGACGTAGTTTAGCCGACGGTTGGTTTCATATGAAGGTGACCGAATTGGGACAGACTGTTTTTTTCCCCGTACACTCAGAAAAAAAACACATAGTAAAATCAAGTACGATCGTATTTACTCCTTCATTTTTTCAACTTAATGAAAACAACTTTGAAATAAAGTTAAAAAAACTTAAAGTAACTATTGTCAACTTTGAAACAAAGTTGCAAAGTTGAAATAAAATGAAAAAAACTTAAAATAACTATTGTCAACGTTGAAACAAAGTTGAACGATTTTAAATCAAGGTCTGGCAAACTTAATATAAATTGGAAACATTTTGAAATAATCGAAAAACAACTTTAAAATGTTTATTTTTGAATTAAAGTTGAAAATTGAAAATAAGTTTGTTAGTAGTTGTTTTTAAAATTTCCAACTTTACCAGACTTTCATTAACGTTTCTACTTGTTTTAAGGTGGTTTTATTTGATTTTAGGTTGTTTTTTCTCTGGGTGTAGTGATATTACAGTGGGTATAATCAAAAATTACTCTAAACCGGTTTTTATCGCTTATGACATAATTATAGTTACACAGAGATGAAACAACCAGGCAACCTACCAACCAATTTAAACTAATTCATTCATATATTTCGCATACAGTCCCATCATCGTATTATCCACTTACCGTGTTGAGCGCTCCTATGATAGCACCGAAGTGGCCGTTTGCTATACATCGGCCGATACATTTTGGTCCGCCTTCTACTTTGTGGCGTGCATTACGATCTTCTTCATGGTGCCCTTTGCCATTTTGGTGATTTTGTACGCGGCCATTGCATACAAACTACTGAGACGCAACTCGGCATTTCACAGGCCCACATCTCCCCAGCCCACCACCACAAGCAGCACGGATCCGGCCATTCGGCAGCAGTCCTTAAAGAGGCCTACAATGCAACGCACCACTCACCAGCAGAGCAACTGCATGCGGAAGCACCGCAAGCAAGTGATTTTTATGTTGATCGCTGTAGTGTCTAGCTTCTTTGTATGTTTGCTGCCGTTCCGCGCTTTCACTTTGTGGATAATTGCCAGCAGCGAAGATGATATTGCCGCTCTGGGCATTGAGGGCTACTACAATCTGTTGTACTTTTGCCGCATCATGTTGTATTTGAACTCCGCTTTAAATCCCATACTGTACAATTTGATGTCGTCGAAATTTCGTACGGGTTTCTGGCGCTTAATAGTGTCCTGCTGTGGCAAGGCCGAACGTGCACGTTGTACTCGAACAGCAACGGCTGGGAGTCGCGAGGTGAATGCATCGCAGCATGGCGACAAGTCGAGACGTACTCTGAAGAGGGATGGCACTTTCTTGGTGAACTCAATTTCCACGTCATCTGGCACTGATCGAACAAGTGCCTCGTGGCGCAGTGGCAGTCTATCGACTTCCGTTACTAATAAGTGTTGTTCCACCAGCGGCGATCAGTTGCAACATAGAACGAAATTGGGGGCAGCCATTGTTGGTATGACTTCGGCGTCCGTTACATCGGCTTGCCTCCAAACGAGGACAAGCAAGGAGGGAAGAGTAAGACCGTAAGAGGCGGTTGAAGTGCTTTCGATTCAATTAAAATTACAAAACTAGTCGAATTTTAAATTAATTAATAATTAAATGTAATTAGCGGTTCAGAATAAATTACGAAATAAATTGAATGTAGCATGAAGTAAGACTTGAAACTGGCAAGGGCCTCCAATTTGGCAAAATTCTATGAAAATACTGCAAAAACAGGAAAATAGAAACAATTCTGCGGTCAAAAGCAGTAATCGCTTCACCATTTTGATAACATTTTCGTAGTTGCTCTAAAAATGATTCGGAGAGGTGTACACAAAAACTGGCAGATCCTTTTTTTTTTTTTGTTTTTTAAAAATACTAAAAAAAAATTTGTTATGACAAATTTAAAAATTTTTCTCATCGGTTTAAATTTTTTTTTTTGAATTTCTCAATTTTTGTTCTTTAGTATTAGGAAAATTCTACTAATAACAGGTACCTACGTCCTAGTATTTTTAATTTATAGAATTTTTGTATTTACAAAAAATAATTGTTTTGAAGACCAAAAAGTGATGCTAGGCTGGTAACTTTGACAAATCATAGTTAACATTGGTTTCCAATATTAAGATAAAAAAAATTACAAAATGAATTACTTTGTACAAAATATTTGAATATTCTTAAATATTTTGAATTTAATTTTTAAAACCCTGCAAATTATCAGTACCACTACTAAGGCATTCAATCCCGGGATCCCGAATCCCGAAATCCCGGGATCCCGGAAGTTTTCTCAATCCCGGAATCCCGGGATTCAAAAATGCATTTTTTTATGCATTGTTTAAGATATTTTTGACGTTTTTCCACAAAAAATTTAGTGCTCAAACACACAAAAATTTACAAGATTTTTGTCAATAACGGTTAACAAACAAATTTTATCGATTTGAAAAAAATTTTTTCAATTTAATTTTTTTTTTTTTTCAAAAAAGATATATGTTAAAATTATTTTGTTGACCGTATATTGTTGACTGTTTAGCATGAAATGGAGCTGGCAGAATTTTATTCGGATTCAGCTTGGCAAATAAAATAATTTGTGCGATCAATCTAATTTAAAAAGAATTACTTTTTGTTTGACTATATCTATTTAAATATTATTTGTTTTGTTTAATGTAATATTTATTAAATATGTTTTCTTTGTCGAATTAAACTTAAAATATTGTTGCAACAATTTTTTCTTTAATTTTATATTAACTATTGTATTTAATTGGAAAATCCCGAAAATCCCGAACAAATCCCGGGATCCCGGGATTGTAATTTCAAATCCCGAAATCCCGGGATTTTCAAAATCACTTCGGGATTGAATGCCTTAACCACTACCAATAAAGTGACGATTTTCATTGGTTTACGTTTGAAGCACAACTTTCTGCAAATGTATTCCTATCAATTAGAAATCGCTTTTTTTAATTTCGGCCGAAACCGAAAAAATAAAAGAAACAATTTTGAATTTTAATGTAATAAAGTTGTACATAATTAAGCGTATCAGTAGGCTGAAATCAATCATTTTAAGTACAGATCATGAATTAAATGCGTGGAAATCAATTGAGAGGAAGGGTTCTCACTTTTTGCTACGGCGAGAGTTGTAGATATTCGATTTTAGGGGAGTAGATTTCATTTTTTACGTAGAATAGTAGAAATTCTACGAGAGTAGAAGAAATTACTGTCAAGGTAGCAGATTCCAAGAGAGGGTAGTAGATTAGGGTTTCTGCGTAGATTAGTAGAGATTCTACAATAGTAGTATAAATTTCTGTCATGGTAGTAGATTTGTAGTAAGAGTAGTAGTTTTGCATTGTAAGAAACTCACATAATATTTTGAGGAGAAGATTTCTTACAATAGTAGTAGAGGAGTGAGAACGCTGTGAATAGATGAAGGCTGTATGTAACATTCAAATTCTTTCAAGAAAATAAGTTTCAAAGCTTTTTATTTTTCTTTTTTCAATACAAATTGGTGACTTGTCTTCTTTGTCGCTTCTGATTCTTCGAAACTATGATCAATACTTAAATTTGTGTTACATACCGCTTTTATCCACTTGGTTGTTCCTTATGTATTTTGCCACGCCTAATCCAAAAAAAATAATGAAAATTGCCAAATTGTAAAACTTTCATTATTATTTTCGTATTCCGCGTGCCAAAATGCATAAGAATTTGTCAATCAAGTATATTTAACACACAAAATGTTCAGTTACATTTTTCGTATCAAACCGAAAAATAAAATATCGTTTTCGGCCAAATTCCGTTTTCGGCCGAAATTTAATTATTTCCGGCGAAAACGAAATTTGGCCGAAAACGATATTTTATCTTTCGGCCGAATCCGAAAAACGGCCGAAACCGCTTTTTTTGGACGAAAAGCCGAAACCGAATTTCGGTCGGTCTCTACTATTAATTGAAAAATTTAAAGTTTAGAAAAAAACGATAAACTTTTTTTTTTCAAAATCTGATAACCCTTGTTTTGGAAATGGACGCCTCACTGAAATGAACTGCTTTTGTTTTACTCTTTCTGTTTTCAATACTACTATGTTTAAGCGTTTTTTTTTTAAATAAAATAAATAAAATGTGTGCCACCTTTTTATGACAAATCCCCCTTTTTTTTCTCTTTTTCAAAATTTTCAACGGTAACCCTGGTTGCAGAGTTGTATTTGTCGTAAAATTTTTTGTATGGAAAAAAGCAACAACGTTTATATGAGTATTGTATATTTTTACAACTATATGACTTTATGACCAGTATGAGACCTTTGTGAACTCCCTTAATGTGTATAGTTTAAAGATAATCTTAAATTAATAAAAAAATTCGAGTCTTCGAGATGTTTACGCCATTATTATCCATCATAGTAATAAAAGCTATATACCGATCGAAGCGTATATTTCTCTATTTTGTCCTAACTTCAGATTTTGGGGGTGTATTCGGAATTCATGGATGCCGTTTTATTCATTTTAGTAGACCTGCAACATGCAATATGCACTACTTATTCAAATATACCAGTAAATCACCACCCCCCCCCTCTTAAATACGGCCTTGAAGACCTTGCGACGGATAAAAACCAGATATCTTCACTATAAACATTTTGATCACAAAAAAAACCAAAGGTTTCTCTAATGTTTGCTTCAACATCAACACAACCTCTGTTAACCACAAGAAAATACTCGTCATTTGTTAAGTTATGTACTTTACTTTATTTAATATATTAAACTAATGTTGCAATCCGTTTCCGTTGCGCGCAACCAAAATTAAACACAAAGTAGATATTCTATATATTTTTTTGATTAAAAAATACCGTACGAAGGAAACGGTGATACATGTTCATTATTTACTCCTTCTCTTTGCGAAATTTTCGTTTACAATAACTTCTGTTTTTTTTGTTTTGTATTTTAAACATTTTGCATTTTGTTTTTATAAGTATCTTAAATTTTAGGTTAATTTTTTCCGTTTTCCTGTGGCTTCTACTTTAAAAAAAATGTGTTTATTTCTTCTTTTTTTTTTTGTAAATTGTGTCCATAACGGATTTCGTTCGTATCATTACCGTACACATCATCAATCATCATCATCATCTGCAGCATCATCATCATCATTATTGTTTATCATTATTATTTTATATTTTTTATTTTAAAATTTTGTTTAATATAATAAAATAATGATTCACAATCAGTTATTCAGCAGCAACCGGACTTGGTGTTTTCCACTGGACGTCCTTGATCGATTTTAACTTTGCTGGCATTCTCAGTGGCGCTCGAAGGCGGCCCAACACGGTTCTTTATCTCGGCCGCCATCGTCATAAAGGCCTGCTCCACATTGGTAGCGCTCTTGGCTGAAGTTTCAAGGAATGGAATGCCTAATTGGTTTGCATACTCCTACAATGTGCAAAGAGGGGAAGAAAAACAAGCAATTGTTGACAAAACGTGCAATTGAGTGGCGAAATGATTTGGCGTATTTACCGCAGCTGTGGTATGATCGACAACTTTCTTGGTGGTGAGATCACTTTTGTTGCCCACCAGCAACTTGTTTACATTCTCGCATGCATATCGTTCGATTTCCTCGAGCCATTGCTTAACGTTGTTGAAGGATTCCTGGTCCGTGCAATCGTAAACAACAATAATACCATGTGCGCCACGATAATACGACGAAGTAATTGTACGGAAGCGCTCCTGGCCAGCAGTATCCCACTGTGGAAGGAAGTAAAGAACGATTCATTACAGGTCCACGTTCGATGTCGAACCACAATACTTACGATTTGCAACTTTATGGTCTTTCCGTCCAACTCAATAGTCCTAATTTTCTGTCAATTCATAAAGAGAAGAAACGTGTAATTAGGCGCGCCTGTCCATGCCGGACGAAATTCAAAGTTCACACTTACAAAATCTACGCCAATTGTGCTGATGTAGCTCTCTGTGTATGTGTCATCGGCGAATCGGAGTAGAAGACACGATTTTCCAACGCCAGAATCGCCAATCAAAAGCAATTTGAAAAGATAATCGCTGCAAACAGAAAGCAATGCACAATGCACATGAAAATCAATCAATCAAATATTTAACACTGTGCAGATAATAATTTCAGCAATCGTATTCGGTTGTCTTGTGGTGGTCGTGGAAAGAAACGAGTGTTCGGGTTTTGGAATATAAACTTTACTTACGTTTAACCTAATTTCTATGAAGACTTTGTACCTTTGAAAATGATTTGGTTAAAGGTGGCTGAATAGTTAACTAATCTCTGTGAATCCAGGTCTTCCCTTCACTTGCTATCAAAAAGCATATAGAAATTCGTGAATGGCTGCCATTCTCAACATCTGAGTTGCCCAAACGTTTTATCGATAAAATAAGTGAAATCATATAAAGTCGGTACAAGACAGTTGCACTGTCAAGTTAATTGGAATTTGGGGCAAGTCGAGATTTTGAACAATTTGAGAACTTTAAAGAAATTGCACCCAATAACGTGAGTAGTTTTATGATGTGCCAAAATTCTGCTCAACATAAACCAGGAACAATTTAAACCTAAATATTATGGAAATACTTTGATCGTTTCGATTAGCAAGCCCGTTTTGCCTATGTAAACTACTAAATTACGGATATTCCCAAAAGAAAACCTACTTTGCTGGTTATTTCTAGAGTTGTCTAGTTTAGTTTACTTGAAGGAATGAAACTGGTTTGGTATATATATCACGCATGTGCTTAAAAGTGTCCTTTTTTTTTGAAATATCTAAAATTTCATCAGTTTTACAATTAAATATTCTCGATTACCATATTAATACGTAATAACATGCATAAGTATAATCTAAGTTTGTCGTTTAGACATAGCTTATTTAAAAAATAATTTTTTTTTCTTTTGGTCCAACAAACTTAAAAAAAATTTTGTAAATCTTTATTTATACTGGGATAAAAAAAGTTTAACAAAAAATCGCGCTATTTTTTGTTAAAATTTTTTGCCTGCTGCGCTTTTACGCATACCAGAGAACTCCCACTCACTACCTCAAAAAATCGCGCGATTTTTTTGGTAACATTTCTCGCCCATGGCGCTAACTCCCCACAATAGTACATCACACCTATTCCATACATTTCCCATGTCATTAAATTAACATCGCTCTGTTTGTATATATACTCGGTGGCCCTAAAAAGGGTCGAATCAAAAAACAAATCTCTGAACATACCTTTTCAAATGCACCACCTGATTAACATATGGTAACACAAAGAAGAAAAAGAACAAAGTTTAACAAAATATAAAGTCGCCCAAAACTTTTTTTGGATGAAAAATGTTTGGGCGATTTTTCATTTTTATTTTAAAGGAAAAATCGCCCAAAAATTTGGAAAAATCGCACAACAATTTTTTATATAATATTTTTGGGCTATTTTTCATTTTTATTTTTGGGCGATTTTTCCAAATTTTTGGGTGATTTTTCCATTTCAGTTTTTAAGCGATTGTTCCTTTTTTTTTTTGGTGATTTTTCCTTTTTAATTTTTGTTTTTGGGCCATTTTTCATTGGGCGATATTTCCTACAGCCGAAGATTCTGCATCTCAATTTAAAACTTTTCTAATTTTGAAAAAAAATGGCCATAGTATAGTTTTAAGGTATCGATATGTATTGGGGGGCTTCGAAAGCATATTTAAAAATTAATTTCTGAAATAAAAAATTGATAGACTTGGATATTTTTTGGGAATATGGGAGCAACTTGATTGGCTGATTCTCGAATTTAATCTTAGAATATGAGCAGTATGTGGGAGTAAAAAACAAATATTGTATTGACGATTTACCTCAAAATTTCATTAAAAACTCGTAAATTAACTACCCCAAATTTTGTATTTTTGACTTAAAAGCTTTGTATGAGGTACATATCGACTTAATCCATGTCCCTTAAAATTGTAATTCAAATATTAATGTTCAATGATATCTTATTACAACGGTTTGCTTTTACACAATAAACAGTAATGAACGTCACACGTCACTTTGACAGTTATTGATTTTTGATTATTGATGAAGATGTGGGCCTGTTTGTGCATTCATTGTTTATGTTAAATCGAAATAAAAAATTAATTACAACCAGTTTAGCTTCTTCAGCACTTCACATTTGCCCATGCGCGCCTATACGCTATATAGAATAGCCTAGTTATATTAGACAAATAAAAAGCAAGTGTAAACAAATACGAACTCAACCATTAAGAATTCTGCCTTAAGAGCACGCTTCGAAATTAGCAGTTGAGGCACGCAAATTCTTATTTATCGTATGGAGTAACAACACTAGAGCGATTCTTGAGCAAATATGAGTGTTGAGTGTTGCAATCAAGCGAGCAGCCAACGAAACAACTTGAAATGGTCTCGCGCTATGTGGATATAAGTACGATTGTAACAATGAATGTACATGCTGAAATATTAGTAGATTACAAAGCATGTTCACACGTGAATACTATAAAGTATTAATTTCACAGAATTTTTCGTAACAGCGCACAGCAATGTCTGTAAATTCATCGATTTTAATACACATCAGTCAAATACTACACATTCAATTTGGCCAACAAAAAAGTACGTTCATTAACTATACCGTTCTGAGTGCGGCTACCTGCATGCTGTTAACTGATAGCAAGGGTCGTGCATTATTTTGCATTATTTTCTTAGTACCAGTACCTACACAAATAAGTGTTTGACAATAGACAATTTTCGTAAGGAATATTTCCAAAAATTGATGTCTGAAAGCACCCTTAAATAAAATGAATGTGTCACTGTATGTGGGTGCACTGCGACGAATGAGCGCCGACACTCAGCCATCAATAACAAAGGAAATCCCAACCGAGAGTTTGGAAGTGACCAAGTCAGCCATTTTTGAGCAGACATATTTTGAAAAGATTGATGAACTTTGTATTTGTCAGTTAACTGCTCTACAGCAAATGACACTTTGGACCACAATCTAAATGAATTTAATTACGCAGCCAGCAGCGAGTTTTAAAAAAAATATGTTTCGAATTCTATATAAAAGAGAACCTATGAAAGACGGAAATGCGCACCGATTTTGGGGTGTCACCCACCATTTCTATACCCTTTCTTTGTTTGGTTCAAACAAAGTGCATAGGGCCTAGACAGAAAAAGCAGTCAAAGAAGCCACAGCGAGTAGGAAAAACTCCGAAATAACACATCAGAATGGAGAATGCGATTACGTAGCAAAAAGAACGACGCAGGCCAGGCGATGGCGACGACGACGACGGAAACATGAGGGAGAGCGAGTGGAGAGCGCGACGGTTGACAAGTGACTCATCCGCCCCATGAATTGGCAGAGTTACAAAAGTCTCAGGATAGCTTGTCCATATAATCTGCTTATGGAATTTGGCCCGAAGACTGAAGATCAACAAAGTTTATGTTTGTTTTCGTCGAAAAGGCATTATGTGAAAAGGGGGCGGTATGCGATTGCCCCGTGGCGATTACCGAAGCAGCAGCGCCGCAGTGGTGTCAAGAGAAAAAGGGAGTGGGGCCGCAAAAAATGACGTCGCAGTATGAAAATCGAACACACAATGAAATGCCTGCGAAATAACAAACAATTTTCAATTTACTTACTATTCCGGATTCATGGCCGACATTTCTGAGCTGTTTTACAAAAACTTTTTCGCACACCAACCAACGAACAAACGAACTAAAATTATTTTATATATTCTTTTTTCCAATGAAAGTTCTCGTCGCACTACTCTTGTTTTTTGCTGCTTCTTCTTCGCTTCGCCTAATCACGAAAAAACTTTCGCCTCTTGTTTTTCTTTTCTTTTTTATTTAAGAGGGGCGATTTTATTCTATTTATTTAACAGTAGCTGGTTTCGGCTGGCTGGTGTAGTTCAATTTGATATCTGCGAGATTTCTTTAATTGTTTTTTGGTGGAAATTGAAAATTTGTTAACTTTTTTCCTCGCCGAAGAAAATTTTTCGGGCGATGAAGAACAATGACGAACAACTGACGACGATGAAAAATACAAAACCCTCTACAAGCGTCTCGTTCGCACGCGCAGAAATTATATGTTGCCTATTCTTTTTGACTGTATTTTCTGACACATCACAATCGAGGCAAACGAGTCTCGATTTCATAGTAATTATTCGATAGCATAAGAAAATAAATCAAAATTTCGTTATCGATATATTTCGGCAGGGTTGGAAAATTAGGGTGGCCATTATAATCGGATTTAACTGGAATTAGTGTGCTGGGACAAAAAATAAATGCAGTCGAAACGAATACACAGTCTCAAAGGTTTGAGAAATTCCTTATTTCTCAATTCGATATAGAATGTGATTTTTTCTCGATTCGACACTCTCAAAGGCTTGAGAAATACTCTAGTTCTCGATTCGATATCTAAATGTAATTCTCGAGTCATTCTCAAAGATTATTTCTCTATTCAATAGCAAAACTAGTTCACAAATCCAAAAATTTATTTCGATAAAATATTTGAAAAACAATAATGTAATTCACGATTAGGTGTATTTGGTGTTCAATTGTGTATTTTTAGCCTCATTACAACTAGTAGTAAGTTCAAAAAAACACAACCTTTTATGAAAAATGCAACAATGAAAACCTTTTGTATTTTTGATCAATATATGTTTAATTCAGTTTTGACAACTTAATTAGCATTTTTTTATTAGTATTTCCATTATACGTTTAGGCGTTGTTGTTTGTTTGAAAACGATTTGAGATATAATCCTTTTCGAAAATGTAGTCCCCTTTTTATTTATTTATATCAAACCTAAATGTTGGCTGGGTGCAACCGGGATTCGGCAACTAATATCGAATCTTCTGTGATGGAGATATTTTGTCTATATTTTCCATTTCCACTTACATTTTGTTCCGGTAATTTATTTTGTAACATCGTTTGTAACGCCCGTCGAACGGGCTTCGTCATATCGCTTTTGAGCTGTCGAATTTTGGCATTCCTTTTATTTTTGCTTATATTTGGACGGTATTGAAATCGGCAACATCGGATAAGAAAAAAATCTTTATTTCTTTATTTTCCTCTAAAGAAATACTGAACCGATTTGGACTTTTTTATATTAGGTTGGAAATGAATGGGAATGGAACGAAATTTAACAAAATTTTGAAATAGATCGGGAATAATGAAGTAGGATTAAAATTTATCGATAAAATACATACATCTATGCATATGTATGAATCAAGTGTTTATTTTGGTGTTTTTCAAAAAGTTTATTCCTTCCATGGAACTAAAAACAAATTGTGAATACAAAAAAATTAAAATAGGAATGGTCCCTGAAATTTTTTTTTTTTGGGTGCGAAGTGGGGACACTTTGCACATGCGACGTCCTTTTGCAATGTTCTATTAGGAAAACTCACTTAATTATACTTTTTTTAGATTATTTATTGTTTAACAATAATGATGAGTTCACTTTTTGGTAGTTTGGGCAGTTCTAGCAATTTCTCGCGCCTAAATTTGCCACTTCCAAAATTTACAATTTACTAAGAACGCATGAGTCAGCAAAATAGTAATAATGATGGTACATATAATAACTTTACTTTTCATATATATTTACACACAAATATGCAATATCCTTATACTTTAAAGCACAATCATTCTATGTCCACTTTTTCAAAACTCCAGTAAATGAAGAACAAGATTTCGACTTGGTACGTTTTGTATGGAAATGGGTTTTTATTTCCTCATTTTTCAATTACTTGTATTACCCACAAACCACTAACTCCATTTTCATGAAAAGGGACATAGCATGATTGTGCATCGATATATATGAAATACGAATTCCGGAGATGTCACGAAAACGAGTCTTTTTGTGCAAACTGTAAAAAAAACACTCCTACACTACCGGAAATACATAAATTCTAGTGAAAATTTAACAAAACAAAAAAAAAAAGATTCGACAACGGAAATGGGAATTACGAACGAATTGAGTCAACAACACACCACCGGCGGAATGATGTGTCGCGTTGGAATGCGATTGCAACTGTCCTACTCCAGCGTGTTCAGTGCTAGGAGCTGTTTCAGCACCTTCGTTTGCGAAGTTTCGCGTATCTCCCCAGCCAAGAACATCTCGTCCACCACTGTGTAGACTTTGTAAAAGTTGAAGACGAGATCCAGCTCGCACACATTGTGGAAGTACTCGTTCAGCACCTCGACGAAGTTGTGTATGGCTTCCAGGTAGCAGAGATTGTTGTCGTTCACGTCCACGCAGATGCAGAAGTAGAGACCCGCATAGCGCCTGTACACGATCTTAAAGTTGCGAAACTGCGGGCGAAGAGGGAAGAGAAGAATCGATGAAGGGCACACAATGATATAATAACGAATACGCCCACCCGTGTGCAAACGGACTCCAACTCAACTCACCTCTACGAAGTTTGTGTGCTTGGCATCGCGTACTGTGACCACTGCGTGGACTTCCTCGATGAGTTTCTGCTTTTCATCGTCATCAAAATTCATGTACCACTTGGCCAAACGCGTCTTTCCAGCACGATTTTGGATGAGAATGAAGCGGATCTGTGGGTGGGGTTTCAGATCGGAGTGTATTGAATTATGTGGGGGCGTTTTACTTACCATGGTGGCTGCGAGCGGACGCGATTATTTACAAAATATTTCCTTTTTTCTGATAATAAATATAAATTGTGTATAACTTTCAGACAGAACAGTGTTTCCGTGCCAAAAAAACTTCCGTCAACTCAACGTCCAGTGGTGTCAACTGTCCATAGGTAAAATATTGCCTACATTTCGCAATATTTCTTCTACGATGTTACGGTTGCCAGATTTGTAAGATTTATATCAAATTGACCGACCGAAATCGCTTTTTTAAATTTCGGCCAAAACCGAAATGGCCGAAATTTTTTATTTTTTTTTCGGCCGAAACCGAAATGTCCGAATTTTCATTTTTTTAATTTCGACCGAAACCGAAGCCGTAACCGAAAAAATAAAAGAAACAATTGTGAGATTCAATGTAATAAAGTGGGACATAATTAAGATTATCAGTAGGCTGATATTCATAGTCAAATTTAGTAGCTGCTAAACTTTAGAACCAGCTTGGTAGCTGCCAGTATTATCTGTCAACTTAGTAGATTACTAAAGTTAAGTTGGAGCTTAATTTGACTATGAATATGGGCCGATCGTTTTAAGTTCAGATCATGAATTAGATGAATTTAGAAGCAAACTATCAAATGCGTGGAAATTAAGAGTAGTAGAAATTACTGTAAGGGTAGATTTCAAGAGAGGGGAGTAGATATGGGTTTATGCGTAGAGTACTAGAAATTCTACGAGTTGTAGAAATTTCTGTCGGGGAAGCAGATTTGTAGAAAGAATAGTACTTTTGCATTGTATGAAACTCACATAATATTTTGAGGAGTAGATTTCTTACCATAGTAGTAGGAAGTATCTTGAGGGAATTAGAAAAATCTGCTACCGTAGTAGAAGAGTAGAAATTTATAAATCATTGCGAGAGTATTAGATCTACTCCGATAGGACATGTCTTCTTTGTCGCTTCTGATTCTTCGAAACTATGATCAATGCTTAAATTTGTGTTACATACCGCTTTTATCCACTTGGTTGTTCCTTATGTATTTTGATACGCTAAATCCGAAAATAAACTTTAAATTTTTCCAGCACGCACCAATTTTCTGCAAACGCCAGTAGGTGCTGTAAAAATTTCATTATTATTATTTTCGTATCCAGCATGGCAAAATACATAAGAATTTGTCTATAAAGTATATTTAACACACAAAAAGTTCAGTTTTGTCGATCAGTGTAATCTTTGTTATTTATTTGTTACTTTTTCTATCAAACCGAAATTTTCGGCGGAAATATAGGAATTTCGGCCGAAAACGAATATTTTTTTTTTCGGCCGAATCCGAAACACGGCCGAAACAGCTTTTTTTGGCCGAAAAACCGAAACCGAAACCGAATTTCGGTCGGTCTCTAATTACTAGAGACCGACCGAAATCGCTTTTTTTAATTTCGGCCGAAACCGAAATGGCCGAAATTTTTTATTATTTTTTTCGGCCGAAACCGAATTGGCCGAATTTTCATTTTTTTAATTTCGGCCGAAACCGAAGCCGAAACCGAAAAAATAAAAGAAAAAATTGTGAATATAAATGTAATAAAGTTGTACATAATTAAGCGTATCAGTCATCTAAAATCAATCAGGGAGTAGATTTAATTTTTTTACGTAGAGTAGTATAAATTCTACGAGAGTAATAAAAATTTCTGTCATGGTAGATTTGTAGAAAGAGTAGTAGCATTGTATGAAACTCACATAATATTTTGAGGAGAAGATTTCTTACAATAGTAGTAGAGGAGCAGAAATATAAAAATCATCGCGAGAGTAATAGATCTGCTCCGATAGGAGAAGAGTGAGAACGCTGTGAAGGGGTGAATGGATGAAGGCTGTATGTAACATACAAATTCTTTCAAGAAAATAAGTTTCAAAGTTTTTTTTTTTTCAATACAAATTGGGGACTTGTCTTCTTTGTCGCTGCTGATTTTCGAAACTATGATCAATACTTAAATTTGTGTTACATACCGCTTTTATCCACTTGGTTGTTCCTTATGTATTTTGCCATGGCAAATCCAAAAATAATAATGAAGATTGCCCAAAAATTTTATTTTTGGTGCGTACTGTAAGATACTTAAGAATTTGTCTATCAAGTATATTTAACACACAAAATGTTGAGTTTTGTCGATCAGTGTAATCTTTGTTATTTATTTGTTACATTTTTCGTATCAAACCGAAATTTTCGGCGGAAATATCGAAATTTCGGCCGAAAACGAAATTTGGCCGAAAACGATATTTTATTTTTCGGCCGAATCCGAAACACGGCCGAAACAGCTTTTTTTGGCCGAAAAACCGAAACCGAAACCGAATTTCGGTCGGTCTCTACTAATTACATATATGATATCAACAGTTTTCTAAAAATTGTTGTTCATAAAAAATCTCAATACGAAATAAATCCCACAAATGTGGCAACCGTGCTTCACAGCCATGTCATTTCTGTCGAATAATATTTTTCCTACTGTAATCAGTTGTTCACAGATTGTGATTGTGATTGGATCGTTATGAATCTCTGGAAATTAGGTCAACAGCAAGTGAGAAGCTGCTCGACAGCAGCCCAAGCTGTCCAAGCTAGCAAAAGAGCCACTGTACGGGTACACGATGCCCTGCAGGAGCAGGCACTAAAGGAGAATTGCATACTGGTGGACGAGAATGACAATGCAATGGGCGCCAGCTCCAAGGCCGACTGTCATCGCGTTGATTCGGCGACGAGCAGCGTGAAACTACACCGAGCCTTCAGTGTTTTCCTCTTCAATTCCAGTGGGGAAATGTTGGTTCAGCGGCGATCAGTGCACAAGGTAAGAGAATGCGATTGGAATATGTTCATGTGAAACCCCTTCAAGTTCCAACTTCCATCAGATTACTTTTCCCGACACCTACACGAATGCCTGTTGCAGCCATCCTTTGCATGACATAGCCGAAGAGCGCGAAGAGCTCAACGCATTTGGCATACGCAAGGCGGCCCAACGGCGCCTCAACTACGAACTGGGCATTCCGGTCAGCCAGATCAGGCCCGAAAACTTTCATTATCTGACGCGCATTCACTATGCGAACACGGGCGATGGCATTTGGGGCGAGCATGAAATCGACTACATTCTATTCCTGCAGAAGGATGTGGAACTGCGACCCAACGCCAACGAGGTGAGCGAAGTGCGTTACCTGAAACGGGCTGAAATCGAGGAGGCCGTGTCACAATTCAATGCGCCACTGACACCGTGGTTCGAGCTCATACTGCGTCATCGCCTGAAGTTGTGGTGGGACAATCTGCATCAGTTGAAAAAATTCGAAGACCTCAAGACAATACAAAGGTTCACCTAGTGAGGAACCCGTTCAACAACTGCTCCCACTGCACAACGTCTCAATTCTATTCATTTCAATTCACTTTATTCATATGGAAATTATTACAATTCAATTGTTGTAGGAAAATATTTCGTGTATGCAGTATATGTTTGGCCGCATTGGGCGCATATGTAAATACATAATAATAGTATACTAAAATATTTAGCGCGTAAAATGATCACATTTGCATCGATCGGCTTATGATGATGATGATTTGACTTATTATCGAATAGTAGATTGCGAGCGCATCGTACGCTTCGCTTTAACAATAAAATAAATATTTACAAAGTTAGTAAAGAGTTGGCATCGAATGTAAACTAACGAAACAATAAAGAAAGAAAATACTTAACAAGCTGCAGCGTTGTATTTCGTAGCTAATTGAAACGTAGAAATGGACTTTCGAAAGCTATTAGCATATGCGGACACAATGACTCATAGGTCGGGCGGGGGGTCGAGTGGAAGAACAACGCACAAAGGCGAGGTGTGATACGAAGCTCTTGATATGTGAGTGATTAGCATGGGGAAGCGCTAAGTGGAGCTGTTTAAAATCGTTAATTAACAAATTCTAGAAACTCGTGAGTTGAGTTCTTAAAATGTATAAATTCTAATCTTCATTGGAAAGGCACATTTTCATTGTTTGTGGCATTGAAACAAAACTGACAAACAATGTTATCTCTTTGCGTTGGACTGTTGCTATTGCCCAAGCATTTACTTTGTTCCAAGTCTCAAGTTGAGTGTTGGGTCATGACTTTCGCATTGGATTGCCCCCACCGACGCCCGACGTTGTCATTGTCATTGCATCGCAGATGGCATCCATCCACGGTCGTATGTAAAACATCTTAATCTAGGGGTGCATTCAAATCGCGCTGATCGGAGTCGGCGCGTGTATTCGAAATTCGAATCATGCATGAGTATAAATTGGATTCGCATGCGTTTATGTCGAAGGGTATGTCGTTGTGGTTAGCTAAATTCACTCTGAATTCGTTATTTTTAAGGCACTTGTATTGAGTCTCGTTTGTGGTTTTGATGAAAAGCAGGAGATATGGTGTATGTGAAATTCACAAAGAATATTTGGCACTTCCGTGAGTGTGTGTGTGTGTGTGGTTGGCTCATTCTTCATAGATAGTGGCGAGCGAGCGTGGAGCGTGCATCTTATGGTTGCTTGCTGGCACCTGACACTGTCGTCGTTGCACCGTCGTCGTTTTTGGCTAGCACACTTGTTTTTTTTCTTAGGAAAGCCCGAACAGCTTTAGGGCATTAAAGGCTGTGGCCAGAGCCACTTCATCGGGCGTTTTCTTCATAAAGGCCGCTATCATCTCCACAATGGCGGGCAACGAGCATGGCTCGTTGCGTTGAAAGGTGCAGTATCTGAAAGATCAAAAACAGTGGAACTTATTGAGGCTAGCGTACATTGAAATTGCGTTCCGAGCCAACATCTGGCCCACTCGGAAGTTTCCACCCTTACCTGTGTAAATATAACAGCGAACGTTCCGTTATGCCAGTCTTGACGTGTTGTGGTAGCTTGGAAGCCCTTGTGTTGGGATACATGAAGGGCGAGTCGGTTTCCACCAACAGCCTATCCAGAGGAAGCGTTCCGTTCTCCAGGAGTCTACGTACGCCTGTGTCTGATTTGTCCTGCGTTTGGGTTAGGCAATCGGTGTTTGTGATCAGACTTTAAACAGATTACAGATTACAGATGAAAGCAACATACCTTGCATAAATAACCAGTTAAACTTAGGTAGAATCTCCTATTCAGATATTTGACCGCTTCATCGGTTGAACCCATAAAGCCCCTTATGATCACTGGCGGTAAATTCTCGAATCTGTCAACAAAAAAAAAAATGATTAATCGCATTAACGAGTCGGCGGCAGCCCTCGAACTAACTTGTCTAGTATATCGAGTACATCTTGTTGTGCCGAGCGCTCGTGAATCATTATGGCTTTGCCCAAGTTACAGGCCAGCAGGATTTGTTTCTCGAAGATCTCCTTTTGCACCTCCGGTTCGGAAAAGTCACGCTGATAGTCGAGTCCGCACGGACCGATGGCAACGCACTCCTGCGACTCGGCAATGTGCTCGAATTCGAACCAACTCGTTGGCTCCTCAACGATCGATTTGGAGTCGTGAGGATGGATGCCAGCAGTCGAGTAGATTATGTCGGGATAAATTCGTGAGAGGCGAAGCGCTTCTTTGCTGGATTTGACCGAAGTACCGGGGACCATAATTTTTTGAACACCTGCAAAAAGATAAGGGGAAAATGGTATCATGCCGTTTACGGTAAAATTTATGTTAGAATTGACCTCTTGAACTTGAACAAGTTAGATTTAAATACGAATAGGGAGTAGGTATTCACATGTGCATCCCAGCACAGCTTATCTTTTCCGTTTCTTTATAGTAATTTTCCATTGATTTTATTTACATATTTGTATTATGCCTTCCTTCGCTTATCAAAGCAAAACTACTTTTTTTAATGAACCATTTTCAAACCCTGACGCATGACAAACAACACAAAGAAGAAACGATAAAGAATTTCCTCAGATCCCAGCATGAAGAAGAAAGAAGATATCTACCGATCAAGAGGTCGTAAGTAGTGCCTACGACAAAGAAAAGTCGACGCCCTATCATCACTCGGAGAACCGAAAAGCGAAACTTTTCCTCCCTCCCAACTCACCAGCGTCCTTTGCTCTTTGAATTACCGAGTCCAGATCCCTCGAGTACTTCTTGTTGGTCAGATTGGCCCCAGTTTCGATCACAATTAAATTTTCAAAACAATGCTTCATGTCATCCATTGACACGCCGAGTGGTGTGCTCACTCCTGCTACTAGTTCGGCGGCGGCTGTGGATTGTTCCATAGTTGTGGTTTTATGTGGTCTGCTCCTCCTTCGCCTCGCTCTTTTGGTTGTTGTTCTCACACGCACAAAAGTTGCGTTAACGTCCAAAATCCGAAAATAGCAATGAGCAATGACGAAATGAATGTATATGTGTGGTCAAACTGAGACTCCACTGCTTCTATTCTCAAGACACTGTCCACTAAGGCACAAGAATATAATTACGTTTGAAATCGAGAAGCACGCTCGCTAGCAACCAGGAGAAGCACTTTTGTTATGTAAAATGTTGTGTTTTGCGGGGAAAATAATTTGTTTTGAATCGGAAAGAAAAACTCGACAACACGACTGCTGGCTAATGAAGAATGACCAATACTGGCAATGTTGCCAGATGTTTTTTCCGGGAATCCGTATTTTCAAGTTTTTACAGTGAAAAAAATTGCAGAATTTTTTTAAAATTATTGTTTTGTTAAAGGTAAAATAGTTTCTGGTGAATAATTTCGACTTAAAAATTCTTGAACAGAATTCACCGACCAGATTTGTGAGATTTTTCAGTGGCCTATGAAAAGTCAGATTTTTTAAATAATGTGAGATTTTTGTGAAAATTTTTAATTTGTATGTGATTTTGTGAGTTTTTTTGGATTGTTGTGACATTTGTTGTGAGGTTCTTTAATTGCTGTGAGATATAATCTCACTGTGAGATATAATCTCACTGTGAGATATAGTCTCACATGAAATGTTTTTTTTCTTGCATCGATCGGTTGCTAGCATATCGAGAGTATCTGTCGGCCGACCGAATGAAGTACCACTTTTGTCAATCAGTAGTTTCCTTGAACGAATACCGATTTTCACAAGCGGTTTTAAGCGGTGTACGGTGTATGAGAACAAAGTGCAAAAGTTCTGACAGGTTTTTCCCAGAAAATCCGTATTTTCAAGAAATCCGTTGTTTCCTGAAAATTCCACAGTTCCGTATAAATACGTATTTTTCCGTACATTTGGCAGCACTTAAGACTGGTGGTAGGGATGGTCGATATATCGGTTGATACTGTCAAAATCGGTATGTATAAATATGTACATATTTGCTGATGTTGATTTATTAGTATCGATAAAATATCTTCGATAATTTGAAATTATCACACAAAATATTTGTTTAAGATTGTTAAAAAATGTTCAAGTATTGTTGCACTGATAGCATGATGACCTATTTTTTAAATACCGTTGTCAGGGGTAAAACTTTGAAGCAGATTTCATTTTTATATATCGTTGCGGGATAAAAAAAGGGTACGTTATGATTTAAAACCATATTTTAAAGTTAAAGCCATACATATTTTTTGTTTTGTGTAGAGCGAAATATTGTTTGACAGTTTGATTTTTGAATTTTGTAATTAAAGTTTAGAAAAAATAAGAAAGAAGTGATTGTGCTAATCAAAGCAATTTAAAGGTCATTCCATTAATTTCGCTGTATGGGTTGTCAAAAATTCTCTCCGAAGTACTCTGAGAATATAGAGGTCAAAAAGAAAATTTCGGCATGCTCAGGCTGACTCAGGTCAAGGGCCATTTTCATGATAGTGTATTTTAGATCTAGCAACTGTAGAAACAGGTTTTGAATATGGTTCGAGGTTCCAAAACCATAAATGGGTTCTGAAACAAAATTCTTGTCATGATCGAGGTTATTACAAATGTGTCATATTGTGTGGGTGTTTTTAGCTTCGGTAGTGCCGAAGGTAGTTCCGAAGGTAGTTCACTCTCTACACTGAGGGGAACAAGCTTTAAACGGAAATGTTTTAAAAATAACCGATTTGGTTTTTGAAATAGAGCTTTGTACAGATTTGTTTAATTTAAAAACACGTGCGCTAAAAACTTATTTTAAAACGCAGACAATCAATTACAAAACATTTTTAAAATTTATATTTAGTTAATTTTTTACTTTCACAAATTCAGGATCGAATTTCGAGCGCTCGTCCGGAGTTTGGAGTGCGCTCTAAGTGCTCAATAGTCGAAATGTATTATATATACACATTTTGTATTAAAAGTATACCTTGAATTTTTTTAAAACACGTCTTTAAAGTATACTTTTTTTAAAAATATAATAGAACAGTACTACCAATTTACGAAGACTAACGAAAGAGCGAGACAATAACAGGTACCTATTAAATTAAAATGAATGAAAGTAAAGGAACATTAAATTCATAGTACTAATCACCGCCCTCTGGTCTCAGAGAATAAAAAGAATATGTTTTTAATTGTTTAAATTTGCTAATTTGTTTATTTATTGTAATTAACTTTGATAACTTTTTATTTGATTACACGATGATTTGTTAATTAACTACTTCTTCGCTTAGTTTCACATCAAATTAAAGTTCATGTTACCCTAGAGCACTAGAGTAGTTTTGCATAAATACTTAGTGGCAAATGAAGCTTTGTGTGGCTTTAGGATATTTTTGTTGTTGTTTTATTTTAATATCTATTAAAATTTCGATTATGCTACTATTTGTTTGTGTACTTGTTGTTTTTGTTGGTGTAGGTTTACATATTTCCTTGATATCATAAATGTTTCCTTTTAAGGGCGTTTTTTATAAAGTTTTAAGCATTATGTACTCGAGCTTAAAGCTCACCTTAACTAAGGCTAAAACTGTATAATCTCCAAAAACGAAAGGGTAATCTTTAATAATATTTGTTCTATTAATTTAAAACTTAAAGTTAAACCTTTATAATAGCCCTTAATTCTATAATATATGCATGTATATAGGTACTTTCTACCTATTTATAATTACAAAAAATCGACTTAAACAGTAAAGGGTACTAAAGGTTTGGTTTTATTGCAACAAGTGACACGTGTCAAGAGTGTGAGATCTTGGTCTGTGGCTGTATGACTTCTTAATTTGAGACCCAATGGACCAGTGTGAAGACTGAATGAATTCGTTCTTGGAACCAACTGCACACATTTAACATTTAATGTTTCACATCGACTCTAGCCTCCCTTTTCGTCCGACTCCCTTCCACTGTTCGCCGCTCAATTCGAATGTGTTTCGTGTTTCTATCGTTTGTTCTAGCTCAACGAATCTCTTTGATTATTTTGTTAGGTAGAATTATTGCTTATCCAAAATCAATACAAATATATAAATCGTAAGAATTTCTCAATACAAAAATTTAGTAGGTACATTACATTTAGACCTTCGGTGACTCAAATTCATACTGGACAGATCACGAATTTCCAATTCGCCCAATACACGGTACAACATCTGCATGGTGCATCATGGTGTGTGTTTGTGTCTGTAAAAAAATCTTCTAGCAAATAACCATCTTAAAACTGCGTATCCGAAACTACATACGAAACTCGTACAAAATATCACCAATAAGAGACCCCAGTTAAATTGGTTTCTACAGCTTTGCCAACTTTCAAACTTCCTAGGATATGTGAGGCACTACACCCATTTCAATTGCAATCGTGTGTGTGTGTGTGTTCATTTGCTGCGGGGAATGGTAGCCTCAGAATGGACTACTACCCATTTGAATACAATTCGATTATGATAAGAGCAGTTAGTAGAAAAGGACGATTCAAAATTATCGAACAAAAGAAGAAGAGGAATAAATGGTTCTTAAAATTGCATTCAAATCGATAATCGATGACTTAAACTGAGGCCACAATTCCATGCTTAAATGCGATCCTTGAGTGTAGCAGAAGTACAATAAATTTGTAAATTTGTTATTTCAATTGAATGCTTATTCATAGATTTCAATATTTCGCCGGGGCGATGCAAATCCTCCGCTGCTGAGCTGTGAATCTGTTTTCTTCAGTATGGAGACATGGTGACCCGTACCATCGCCTGGCCGATTGGGACAGGCAATAATTGAGTCCTGCTTGTTGAGTAGTCCCCTTCGTTGATCAGCAAACGATATGACAGAGTCCTGCTTGACCAGCTGATGTCGCCGTGGTTCTAAAGAGGAACGCAAATCTTGTGCTGAAAGATAATTCGCTGAAAGAAAGAGTGGGTGCCTCTTACCTGGTCTCTGGTCTACAAAAGAGATAACCGAATCTTGCTTGACAAATTTCTGCCGCTTGTATTCCAGCAATGAGCTTGCATTCGGCGAGCCGCCGCCATTCAAGGGGTTCTGGTTGTCTTGCTTGATGATGGTCCCGGTCCCGCGTCGCGAGTCAATGGATATGGTGTCTTGGGTGGAGAAAGAATCTTGTGAGCGCTCTTGATTGCATAGCACATGCCCGGCACCCACACGCTTTGCCTCAATATAGGATATGACTGAGTCTTGCTTCGATAGCGACACTTTCGAGCCATTACTGTCCTGCTGGCATAGCAGTCGCCTTGAACCGTCACTAGAAGCACTCTCCTGTTTGATAAGGAATTGCCGGGAGCCGTGCGAGTCCTGCTTCAGCAGCATCTGCTGCGATAAATTACTGTCCTGCTTGACCATGATGTTGTGGCGGCGCAACGAGTTGTGCTCGTAAATGTATGAGACAGCATTGGTTTTGCGCAGACCCGGGCTGCTGGGACTCTTGCGGGAGCTGTTGTGATGATAGTGCGAAGACTTGCGAGTGCTTGTGGTGGACGAGGCAATGGCCACGTTGTCGTAGTACCTGTAAACGATAGAAATTTATTTCACTTTTCGCACAACTTCAATGCTTTCCTCAAGTTCGAACGAACCTCAGACGTCCACAGCAAGACCTCGACTTGACGATGGCCGCAAAACCACGTCGATACTTTTTATTGAAGAAAGCATAAAGTATGGGATTAATGCAGGAATTTGAAGAGCCCAGCCATTGGGCAAATGGCGTGACTTTATTAAGGATTTCGCTCTCTTCCATGGAAATTTCTCCTCCTACATTTATATATGTGTATGAGTTCATCTAAACCATTCATATTTTACCTACATAGGCGTCCGACTGACTTACCAAATTTAATCCGTGCGAAAATCACATACAATGGCAGCCATGACAGTACGAAGAGTATCACCACGGCCACCAACATTTTGATGACCTTCACCTTGGACTTCTGCTGCATGCGGTCCATTTGGGCGTCCTTGGAATCGCCCGGTATCGATCTTGTAGACACTTTTATCCAAATTAGGACATAGCACAAGGTTATCAGCGACATTGGCAGTAAATAGCAAGCAACGAGGTGTGCAAGCAGAAAGTATAGATTTCCATTGGTGCCAGGTGGCCATACTTCCTGGCAGAGGTACATATCCGGTGCAGAGGGAAAAGCATCCGATGCTGGCACCAAGTCAAAGAACAGAACCCACGGTATTGTCGAACTCAAAGCGATGACCCAAATGCAGAGAATCATAAAGCGGGCACGACTCTTTGTCATCTGTTTGAGGGGCCACCAAATGGCAATGAACCTGCAATGGACAAAAAACGAACATTTATTAACACTGTCCGACAAATTACAACACTTTCCAAAATAATCTTTTGTTTTGGAGCTTGGGGCATTTATTATTAACATCAAAAATATATAATACTAGTTGAATACCCCGGCGTTGCTCGGACATATACATACTTTGAACAAACATTTTTTTTTTTATCAAAATTTGTTGTTTTGGTTTTTTGTCTAATGCTTGACCATTGTCCAATTTTACTCATTGAATTGCACTTTTGGAATAAGAAGCATAATACCATGTGTGCTGGAAAGTATCCCAGATATATTTTGAAGTAATACTTAAATTGTATGAGTGGTACCCCTCTTCTTTGACCAATCAAGTTCAAAGTAGTACATAAACCGTCCGGAGCTCACAAATAAACGTATGGTGTTTGTATGGTTCTGATACGTTCAGTGGTTTAGCCATGATGTTCTCTCATCCATACGCACCAACGTTTTTATATATATAATATTTGCATATACGCCATTCTGTTCAGAAAATCGAAATACTTATATTTAAATATAAATTGAGAACATTTCTTAAAAATTACGTTTTTTTAAAGGATATCGATTAAAAAGAATTAGGTATTTTTAATTTTATATTGTTCAAAGTGCACCTACAGCGGCCATTATATACTTATATATTTTTAAAATTTTTACAGATAAATCCTAGTGTAAAAAAGAACAGAAATCATTGATCTGAACAATTTTTTTTCTAAGAACCACCCTATATGTATATAGTTTTTGCTTTTTAACGCTTCTTGATATTCTTGATCAGCCTCGTCTCCTGAGCCGTTCTAGCGAATCCGTCTATCGGGAATTTCACACTATAACTGCCAAATCTTGACATTCCTCTTATTTTTAGATTCCTCTTTTAGTTAGACGATTGAAAATTGGCAACCTCTGATAAATACTACGTCTACCTCCCACACCGTATGATGTGAGGCGTTGTCACGCATTACAAGGAGGCGTGATAGGTATGGAAAAATATATATTTTATTCTAATAAATCCTGCTAAAGTGTAAATCTGTCAGAATTTTAAGCTGAATCACTTATTAACTTCAACAATTTAGCAGGATTTTGCAGATTAACTGAATTTTACAGATGAAATCAACAAGTGCTGATTGTAATGTATACCGTCACAATTAACTAGGGCACACCCAGAGAAAAACCACTTAAAATCAAACAAGTAGAAACGTTGGAAATTTTAGAAACAATTACGAACAAACCTATTATCAATTTGAAACCTAAATCCAAAAATAAACAAACTTATTTTAAAGTTGTTTTCCGATTATTTCAAAAATTGTCAAATTTCAATTAGGGTTGCCAGATCTTGATTTAAAATCGTGCAACTTTGTTTCAAAGTTGACAATACTTATTTGAACTATTTTTCGCTTTCTTCCAAAGTTGTTTTCATTAAGTTGAAGAAATTAAGGAGTAAATACGATCGTATTTGATTTTATTATGTAATTTTTTTCTGAGTGTAGCTGCGGATTTGTTTTTAATCGCTCCACCTTAATCTGCATATTTTCATCCTAAATATTTCGTTTTTGCAGATGAAAATGGAATGGAAAAAGTACAAATGGTTTGAAAAAAAACTTTTAAGAAATGGTTTACACCGAATTTTCCAAAAAGATTTCCAAAACTGTTATTACACTATGCGACAAATTGAGGGTTAGCCAATCCAGAAATCCCCTTTGAGGCAGTCATCATGTAGACCAAGACCTTACAGAATATGTTATCACATCGGCAATCGGAATTTGGTGTTGCGCAAAGTGGCTCTTTTACAGCTTATAATGGAAAATCCAGGTCCCGGTGGCACGTGTTTATGTTTCGTGAATTTTTCTTCCATAAGGGAATTTTTTTTGGGCACATGAAAACCAATTTCCTAATACGATTTTGAACCATGCTAGTTCCCACAGACAGAAATAAAGAGAGATCTGGACAAATATATGTGTGGTCAAATGCAATAATCACTTGATGCGGTTTCCAGAAAACTCTTCATAACATTTTTCTAGATGTTTTATTTCAAAGTCGCGTATTATTAAATAGGATACCTAACTCAAATCACACATAAGTCTACTTAAGCGGTTGTTGCTTTTGAGCACAGACATTCTTTAATTGGTTTTGGTTCCTTAATAGGACATTGTTTGAACTTCTGTTTACAGTGACGATAGCTTGTCTATCAGACATTTGAAATTTCCTTTCCAATATCCTTCATAAATTGTTTAAATGTCGAAACAATCAAAATGGAAGCATCACCTTTGCTAGTCACAGTGATTGATGTGCGTACTATATTTGGTATTGAATGCAGGAAAACAATTACGCTTTGATGTTGTGAATGTTAAGCTGAAGCACTGGGGCAATTGAAAAGCAAAATACGCCTACATTTTTTCGATTAAAATATAATTAGGATTTATGTTGAATAAGAACGCGTATGCAAAATTTGAGTCAGCTTTGAAAAATACTAGAATGACATTATTTATGAGACAAGCACCGGCCGTTATTGGTCAAGGAGTGTAACAAATTTATTAAATCTGAACTTGATCTTGCCCGCGCCAACAAACGGCTAGCATGTGTGGAGAATGTGTCGCAGCGATCGATGAATTGATCTTGTAAATGATTGCGACACACTCACAGATATTGGCGGCCAGTGCGATGATATTTTTGTCGTTGTTGTCGCTGCTGTGGTTGTCAAGTGCACGTGTTTAAAAAGTTAGTTACTTTGTTAGTTAGTTAGTTCGATTTGATCTCCTTGAATCCCACCAGAAAAACTATAAGGTGACTTTCGGCGGCGGTCATCCAGTCAACATTCGCGCCAGTTTGAAATCTAAAAACAGCTTGCATCTATAAAAGCGTTCAGCTTCGTAGCAGTAGTCAGCAGTTGCAAATTACTTGTGAACCTACATATTTAATTCATATTGAACTCTCAGTCAATCCGTGCCAAACACAAACATCATCATGTTCAAGCTCGTGAGTAGAGGAGAAACGTTTTTGTGTGCGAATCTAATTAAATTGTTTGTTCGTTTCGTTTCGTTTCCTTGCATTTAATTTCAGTTGTTGGTACTTTCGGTCTTCGCTTTCGCCTATGCTGCTCCTGGCGTCATTGTGGCACCAGCCGTTCCTGTTGTCCACGCTCCGGTGGTTCACCATCATGGTGCCCATGCGGTCCACTCGTAAGCTCACACAATGCTAAAGCAATTTCATTTGATTTGTTACTATTCAATTTTGTCAATGCTTAGGCACGTAATTCATCACCCGGCCCCTGTCAAGGCTGTGATTCCCGTGGTGGCTAAGCCCGTGGTGGCCGTTCATGCCGTACATGCTGTACCTGTACATCATGTTGTCAAGCCTGTGGTGCCTTTGGTTCCCGTTCATCATGCCCACCCTGCTGTCATCGCCCATCATTAAGGTCAATTGAAACTAACAGAACTGACAGATACCGGAATCCGAATCGGAACTAGGCGCAACAGGAATACCTATAATTTTTTTGTTTCAATTGTCATATTAAAAAAATAATCCTCAATAAAATCTCCCCCAAATTTAGATGAATTTGATTATTTCCGTTGTGTATTTAGTGGAAATAATATGACGTGAATTCGAATGCACCAGCTACGTTATAACTTCCAGTGCAATGGATTTGATTGAGCTGTAAACTAGCTGGAATCAAGAGCATATTAAGAGGCAGTTGCCAACGGGCCATACCATTTACCCAACAATTTCCGACGGAATTGGGTATTAAGTATTTGCACAATTGTAATCTAATTTTCATAAACCTATAAAATGGCTCAACAAATAGAGTAGATCCCGATTAAAGAAATGGAGGACGAAGTGTGATTTTTTGAAAATATTCATAATAACTCAACGGGAGAGCTGACTCAAACCTTATTTCTTCAAACATACTTTCGAATTATTTTGTGGGAATATTTGCCAAGAGTCAATCCCGTCGCCATGTTGATGTAATTCAGACAAGTCTTTTTATTGCTTTTCTCTGCTCAACTTTTATCACTCACTTCCGGAAGCAGTATTTCCGCACTGCTTGTAATATTAGCAATAAAAAAATGATTGCTTTGCTGTTGCCGCCACAAATAAACCATAAACTAATATTTTCTTTAGACGTTTCAAAACGATAATGTTATAGTTTGTACTTAGTAAAATAAATATTTGATTTGACTTAGCTTACCTGTCCAGCGACACAGCAATTAGGCTGTAAACTGAAGCGGCCACCGAAACACCCTGAATGTAGGGTACCGTTTTACACATCAACCAGCCCAACATCCAAGCTAAAAAGATAAAGGTTACATTTGTTATAAAATGAATGTGATGAAAATCAAATGGTAATATGACAGAGCAACATGTCACTGTGTACGTGACTCTGTAAATAAATATATTCGCAAACGTGTCACATGTCCACTTTTTGAAACAACAAGTTGAAATAACGCAAACCCTGCGGTTTACTGGATTAAAGGTACTCAAAACATAAAACAGACTAACAAATGTTTGATATTTTTGGGATTAGTTTTTTCATTTGTAGAAAAAACTGTCATTTTGAGACTTTTCTATGTTTGAAGTACACCAACAAATTGTTAAATTTCATGTTAATATAGCTTCATAAGTTCAGGTTAAAAATATTTAAAGTTTTCACCAATTCAACCCATTTCCGCTCAGTGATGTGTTTGCACAAGTAGTTTTTTGAAAACATCAAGAAACCATTGCTATTAGTTAAGGTTCAATCTATATAAAAGTAGAGAGTGAACTATCTTCGGCTATGTCGAAACTAAAATACCCCCACACAATATGGCCCATTTAGAAGTACCTCGAACCCATTTTTACCCCGTTTATAGGTGGTTTTGGAACCTCCATGTCAAAAATCCGTTTCTAAACATTTCCAATCGAATACTGCAATACAAAATATTTGATAAAGACTTCGACATTTTTCGATTTCTTGTTGTGGTTGAGACCCCTCCCTTAGTTTCTTTCCGATTTGGAGGAGAACAATTTTTGATGTCAATCCCAACTCTCTGGATGTTACCTCAAGATTGGATCAAGCAGAAAATTCTTTCGTGTAGACCGCCACTCTCTCGTCAAGAACGACAAACTTGCGAGAGTAACTTGCCATGAATACATTTCTTTAAACTGTAGGTTGCATTGATCATATACTTTTTGAAAGCCTTCAAATTATTGTACAGTGTAATTTTAAGCAAACAGTTTTTAGAATTTTCATAAATTACGAAATTGTTGTATGTAAAAATAATTTAGCATAAAAAAGTTGTTTAAAAAAAAATAATACTTGACAGCCAAAATAAATCAACCTTTCGAATTTCTCACAACTGTCGACTGAATAGTTTCCGACAGAAGCAGCAGAAGCCAGCTCGGTCGCAACTAGGGACCCTAAATACGCCTAGAAAGGCGATGAACTAAATCACATTTTGCAGTGAATAGATCTAAACGAAATTATTTTCAAGCATCTGGGGTGGAACGCCCTACACTTATTATGTATTCAAAATGTCGGGACGGCGCGAACGCCATTCCCGGCTACCAAAAATTGCACGAACGAGTTATTCGCAATAGGAATAATCGCAGAGGTCAACTCAATCGAAGTGCAATGATCAAGCCTCGCTCCGGAGGAACCGCCTTAATGATCACGGTTAACCTCTACGCCAGGTAAGTATGCTTGATGCTGCTTCAAAGGAAGTATATCAGTTGCAAAGGACACAATTCAATTGAGAATTGCAGGATACTTATAGAACATTTTAATGTGCCTACAATTTGTGAATGTGAACAAAAAAAAAAGTTACAGAAACTCCTTAGGATTTCCAGGTAGTCATAAAGACACAAAATTCCTTTTCCTTAATGCAGTTTTAAGGGATGTTACTGCTGCATTTGAATTTACTAGTGAAACGTTGAATATGGTGGGGTTTCTGTCATTTCTTAGAACTGCTACTCATCTCCGTGGCATGGAATCAAGTAAATAAGCTATGCCTTAATAGGTTAACATTCAAGTTTGGCTGCATGCAACTTCAACAGAGCATTTTTCAAACTACAAAATACTTGAAGTTTTGTAATTTTTTTTGTGTTGGTCAGTGTTTTTAATTGATTAAATTTATTTTTAATTAATTGATCGAAAAAAGTAAAAAGAGATTTAGCCTCCCACCCATTATTATTTTACGTTTCAAATTAAATTGAACAAAAATAAGTTAAGTTGAAGGCAATCGTATCTGAATGTTTTATTGTTTTTGTCTTGGGCTATTTTTGCCTTTAATTGTGTGCGTATGTAAATCTATAAAAAGTTTGTAGTAATTACCAAACATTCCAGTTGAAATTCGTTCTCGCTCAATTCTGAGCAATGAATTCGTTTTTGTATGTACACTGAGAGAACTGATAGCATGAATCAATATTGATCCTTAAATTACTAATCATAATTTACAAATTCTAAGTCATAAATATTGATTTTGATTTTATACTCAGCTTGGGTATTTATGACTAAGAACTGTTCAATTATGGTTTTTTAATGGATGGATTAATTTTATGATTATAACTCATAACACCATCGAACAGTTCTCTCCGTGTATTAATCATATTCAAAGGAATCAATTCATTTCACTACTCATTGGTGGTAATCGCATATATTGAACGCCACCACCACTACAACTGCGAATTGCCACACACACAGACACACAGACAGTGAAAATATACAAGCGCCAAAACGCCAGGTACATATCCGTAAGAACGCGCTGCGCTGTAGTACATGAAAATAACCCTGACGATTAGGTCGTTGAGCGAAATATTTAGGTCAATTTATCCAGCCGCAAAGAGCCTTGAGTGCAAAAACAACCTTCCAATATATTCTGAGGCTGAAGGTGTGTGTGTGTGTGCTTAGATAACGACAGTGCCAACAACACTACTGGCCGACCACCCACCTACCATCGCCATCGCCTCCCAACTACCTTGTTGCAGCAAAAGCAGAAGCATTCATTAGTTTCACATTTTGCACACACCGCCACACACCATTGTACATACATACATTGTCGGTGTTGATTCGGATTTGCACTCGCTCAAATAAGTTTCTATCATTGTTGCCATCAAAACTGTTCATAGCAATCAATTCAATACCTTCGGAGCCATGTCGAAACAACAACCTTAGTTGACATGCATATTGCATTTAAGGAGCAGCCGTCGTAATCGTAGTCGTCGCCGTCGAAAACGTCTTCGTCGCGGCCTCCTTCTCCATTGCATACGTAAAGCATTTAAATGTCTTCCATCTTGTGTAGCATACACGCGAACGAACGGCAATGCAATCGAACTATTTGCATGCAAACTGCAAACTAACTAAATACACAGACTTGCAGCACATTTCGAAGTCACCACCTGCACGAAGGCACTACCACCTGAGACTACCCCAACTAGAGCAGCTCAGCTCAGCCCAGCCACATGCAAACAAACAAATAAACGAATAAAACATCAACAAACACAACCCACAATCCGATACGCTACCAGTCTCACCCATTGACCCACAAAGGCCCACCAACACCAACACTCCCCCTTGGCATATACACACACACACACACACACTCACTCATAGACACTTATACACATTTAATATGAACCTTGCGCCTAAGTTGAAAACACAAAATTAGGTCAGTACTGTGTCGATGATCCTTTTGCCCTATGTAAAAGGATGCCTCAAAACAACAACAAAAAATAAATCGAGTATACATACCTACGAAAAGTGAAAAAAAGAGTGTGTGCCTACCCCGAACCAACCCAACCCCAATGTTCATACTATTCATACGCTCGCTCTTCAATGAAAAGGACTGAAGGCAGAAAACATTTAATTGGCAGCACGACGACAAGCGACGAGGAAGTTCTTCAAGCAGTACCAAAGTTTTGACATATCGAATATGTAGGTATGAACTTTTGTTTTCCCCCGACCCCCGAAAAAAATACTACGAATAACTTCTACATTTACCCAAATTCAAAGGAGAACGAAAAAAAGTTTGGCAAAGGAATTTAACGCAAACGATTTCAATTTGTTTTATCTTATTGCTAGAAAAAAATGTGAATTGATATTTTTAATAGTTGATAAGCAGCGGTGAGAGGAGAAATGAAGAAAGGAAGAAAGGAGAAGAAGTAGGACTCGTAAAAATATTACTGCATGTACTACAAGTAGATACAAAAATGTATGAGAATTTCGAATGTATTCTAGAAGGATAGTGTCTGCTTTTACATAGGATGTGGGTTATAAAAATCGGGGGGCAACAAATTAAATTTTTAATGGACCTTGATAAGGTTTCAGTCCAAAATCCAGTAAGGGTAAATGCTTCTATTCCACGAATATTTATTTTATAATGCTTTGCGCTAAGTTTGGGGCATTCATTTAGTGCACTAAAATGAATTTTTATACCCTACACCTTCACTTTGTTAGGACGTTTGTAGCGTCAAGAAGAAGCCGTGATAGGTATGGAAAACTATATACTTATATCCATGATCCAGAGTTGATTTACCCGTTTTCGTTGTCTGACGATAAATAAAAATATCCGATCCGATGCCTTCAAAACAATAAGTTGTGCCGAAAAACGTAAACATTGTAAATTTGACGTTGAATTTGGACAATTTTTCAAAGTTTTTTACCTTTAAGATTAAAAAGCATATTGCAAGAGAATTTGGCACACAATCATACTGTATTCGAAAAAATTAAAAAATGTCGATGGGTTCATGATGCTTGCACAGCATTTAACAACAAACGAAAAATGTATCCGTACGAAGTAATAAGGGTATTCATTTAAAATGGGAAACCCCTCAGTTGCTTAAAAGAACTGTCAAATTTCATATGTTTTGACTGCTCATCTGCACAACTGAATCGTTTCCGAGGGGTTTCCCACTTTAAATGAATCGTCCTAATGTTTTTAATTATAAAATTTAAGAAACCGATAACCATGCCGAGTAAAAGTTCGGAAAACAAGATATTCAAGTATTTTGGTTAGGCCGCCAAGTAAATTATTTGAAAATTTTATGGGTCAATGAAGCGTTACGTTCCTGGCTCAGATTGATAGCTAAAGTGGAATTCGTTGGTTGGGCAAAAATATTACTAGAAAGAATGATTAAAGTATTCTCTAAATTTGTAAAATATGACTCGATTCTGCGTAATTGGCGAAAGTAAAAAGGTTGCCGCTGGCTGAATTACTGTTTTCGTGAACGAGCAACTCGTATCGATTCCAATCTCGATTCATCCTATTGAATAACTGGAATTGAAACACGAATGCCGAAATTCGGCTTCAGATTTGACAATTTAGAATTATAAAATTATTTGATTTAAAACTAGAGAGTGGACTATCTTCGGCTATACCGAAGTTGAAATACCCCCACACAGTAGGAAGAAGTACCTCGAACATATAAAAATGTGGTCTCAAGACCCTATTTTGAGCCAATTATAGGTGATTTTGGAGCCCGGACCATGTCCAAAATCCATTTCTAAAAATTTCCAATTAAATCCACAAAAAAAAAAAAATTGGTCTCAAGACCCCATTTAGACCCACTATATGTGGCTTCGGAACCTCGGACCATGTCAAAAATACGATTCTAAACATTTCCAATCGAATACAACAATAAAAAGTTTTTACCTTTTTTTTCGGTCTATGGGAGCCACGCCCAGTTTTTGTCCTCGAACATATAAAAATGTGGTCTCAAGACCCTATTTTGAGCCAGTTATAGGTGATTTTGGAGCCCGGACCATGTCCAAAATCCATTTCTAAAAATTTCCAATTAAATCCACAAAAAAAAAAAAATTGGTCTCAAGACCCCATTTAGACCCTTATATATGTGGCTTCGGAACCTCGGACCATGTCAAAAATACGTTTCTAAACATTTCCAATCGAATACAACAATAAAAAATTTTTACCTTTTTTTTCGGTGTATGGGAGCCACGCCCAGTTTTTATCCGATTTGGCTGATTCTCGAACTTGATCTCAGTATTCACGAGAAAAACATGTACCCAAAGTTTCAAGTCGATATCTCCAAAACTGCGACCTCTATCGTGCGGACGGACAGACGGACAGACGGACAGACGGACAGACGGACAGACGGACAGACGGACAGACGGACAGACGGTCAGACGGACAGACGGACAGACGGACAGACGGACAGACGGACAGACGGACAGACGGACAGACAGACGGACATCGCTAAATCGACTCAGGAGGTGATGCTGATCAAGAATATATATACTTTTCCATACCGGACACGCCTCCTTATGGGCGTTACAAACGTTGTGACAAAGTGAGTATACCCTGCCACAGTGTGTGTGGGGGTATAAAAATACAAATGTCATTGAATTGGTCTTCGTAGCTGACAAATTTAAAAAAATTGTTTTAATCTAACATTTACTTATTTTATGTAATGTGAGTTAATACGACTTATACAAAGCATTGGATTTATGGAAGATAACCTTTGTAAAGGTGCAATCCACAGTTTAAATTTAATGCACTCTAAATTATAATTAATTAAATTTTTTTTTACCGATAAGACTGTAAAAAGGATGATTATTCCTGCATTACTGTTTAATTATATTTTCTAGATGTTACATTCGTCGATGCACCTTGTGAACTTTAACTCTGAGCCGACGAATGCACTAAGTGAGTTTTATCTATGAACCGACTTTATATTGGAATATATACATATCCTATTTACAAAATTCTGGAATCTCTACTTACGTACGAAAATGTTGCTCATCAGTGTGGCCGGCAGACAAAAGACAATAACCAGAATATCAGCAATGGCCAAATTTACAATAAAATAATTGGTGACTGTGCGCATGCGGGGAGCGCGTAGCACCACGGCGATAACAAAACTATTGCCGACGAGCCCCACCAGGAACACAATTATATAGGCAATGCAGTAAAAGATAATCATTAGCAATGAGTGGCGATAGAGGTCAAACTCGTCGGCCTCCAGCTCCCAGTAGGCAGTATCATTAAACATTCTTGTGGCCGAGACTGTGGAGTACATGGACGTTAGTGTGGTGGAGCCATTGTCCTCTGCACTATACTGTGCTCTATCGAGAGAGCCCATCGATGTGGATGCTGCTGTAACAGTGGCCGTGGAAGTGGTCAAAATAGAGCCCAGCAGTGAGTCCATTATGGCGCCGTTCTTTGCAGACAGTATCGAAGGTGATGTCGCTGCGCTTGAGTGGCTCGAGGAGGCGTTGGTCGAGCTCAACAAATCGCTGGCATTATTGATCAGGTCGCGTATGCTATTTGAGATGTATTTGTGATCTGGTACAAATTCTAAAAAACTGCTAGTAAAGTTATTGATTGTAGAAGAGTCTATGGCTTCGGTCTCATCATTTGTCATTTGTGCAAAGTCGAAACTTGTGGCGTTCTGGTAATCCGAAACGTCTTTTGAGTGACTCTCGGCGAACTCCGGGCTATCGAAGTAGTCAGCAAGCTTTTCCAATTTGATGTCGACTTTCGACGCAACCATAATTATTTCACTTATATAAAGTTTATATAAAATATTATATAACACCAAAAATATTTATTTACTCTCACTGGTTTTGAGTGAAATATGGAAAACACTATAAAATATTGTAGTTCTTTAAATAGTTTCTTTTTAGTTGGTTAAAATTTTAAAATGTTTCTTTTATTTTATTTGTTTTTATTTTAAATCTAAAAACACTGAAATTGTAAATTTTATTCAAATTTGTTTCTGTTTTGATTTGTTAGCAATTGAATGAAATAAATGAACATGACTTTTGATGTGCAAAAAAGATTTATGTGCAAAGCGTCGTCGTCGTTGCACAACGAGTGCAATATTAACTCAAGGTTTTTCTTGAAACCTTCCCCCAAAACTTTAGAAGACCTTGCAAAAATATTTGTGATAAGGCCAGCGAAGGCGAGTGCGAGTATTTTCTATTAGTATTTTTTGTATTTGCAGTCGTTACCTCTGATTACTTTCTCGATAATTGAGTTGCATTGTGTTTTGGCCAAAGTGTGTTGTGACCTTTGACCCCGAACTAACCAAACCAAGAAACACCACTCATTTTGCTCAAATGACAATCAGGCTGGACCAAGAATAAAAAAGAAGAAGCATAAGAAAAAATAATAAGTCTCTTCACCCAAAACATCACTGTGCCATTGTGTGCTGGAGTTCAAGCAGAAGGCTGGATGTTGGCTGATGCGGACAGACAAATTGGCGACAAAATAATACTCCCTCCCACTTTGGCACAGATAACGAAAGCACGTTGAACGAGCGGAGCGGAGCCAATGTGCTCTGCACAGATAACCACTCAACTAAAGCATAATAAAAACTGTCACAGTTGGACACAGTTCCACACAATTCCACATTCGCTTGTATCCTTCTAAACGAGGACTACATGTCAGTGAACATTGTCATGGCCTGAAAAAAAAGTGTCCATTCCTTAATGTGGACCTGTTAATCAACAGGAATTAATCTGCCCTTCCACACACAATCCCACTCTCACGAGTGTACTAAATCTGAATCTTAAGTATGTGTCGTATATATTATTTTGATTTATTTTTATGTTATGCTAAGTATTTTGTCACAATGTATTGTATATATTGTACACTAACGGAACGCCTGTTCCGTGTTTTTCACGCGACTCGACTTTCCTTCCGATGTTGACGGTTTCGTGTTCAAAGCATTACTGGTGCCAATAGTTCTGTGGTAATTCGTTTTTCAGGCTAATGCACGGATTCCTTTGTTGAATAGCAAAAGTTTTCGCCTTTTGCACTGCTTCGTTTCGTACAATTTTGTATATACTAAATATAACCAAGCGAATGTAGGTCCTTCGGAGCCATTCCGCACTCTCTTCTTGCGCTCAATTTACCAACTCTCGTCCTTGCCATCTTATGTACATGGCTTATACTCACTCTGAACCAGTGGCCCTCAATGCAATGACAAAGTTTTTGGCTCTGGTTAAACACTGAAAGAAGTTTTCGGCGGAAAACTGAAAGGGACTTTAGGTTAGTTTAGTTTAATGTTTCAATTCTATTTTTACGATTGACCAATATTTTAGAGTTTTTACCTTACGGAGGGGGTGGGGGTATATTGCTTTCGATCTTATTAAACATTGAAAATAGTATTCTGGTACAAAGTGGTAGGGAAAATCGGAAACAAAATGTTTTAATAGTTCAGAGTAATAAAAATATTTCAACCAAGTCATTGTATTTGTATTTTACATTGTTCGCAGGATCTCTTGAAAACCCCCATTGTAGGATTCGTTCATATTTTAAAGTTGTGAGAAATACAAAGTAATGTTAGACTAGGTTATGGATCAAACTATTAGGATCCAAAAAGTGATCAGGATGCTCTGTTTTTAATTCTGAAAAGTTGGATTCAAATATTTGTGAATAGACGAGAGCATTTCGATACAGTTTCTATACCAATCACTTATGAAAGGACTTTGTACTTTAAGCTACACCTTTAAGTGAGACCTTCCGAATGTCCGCTGTATTTATATTTTTCTAAACCTACTAGCCAACCAGCCTACCATTTATAGAGGAAACTACTCTACTTTATTGTAGAGTAATCTCGATGCAGTTATTTTCCACCATTAATTCGTAGGCAATTGAATTGTATCCGCACATGAAACTTAATAGAATCATTTACTTTATATTCCATAACAAAGAGATACAATTTTACACACACCCTTTCGGATACACTCAATTTCCACTCTCATTTGCCTTTGCTGTGTTCTTCCTTCCTTCCGCTATGCCTTCCTGGCCTCCTAATGGCACCTTGGGTTCGGTGTGGTAGGACGAGCATGTCATATGATTGTTTGGACACAGGATGGCACTTCAATTGAAATGGCTCCATCATCATAACAATCAGGAAAAAAGCAACAAAAAAAACTAATGGGCCCTACCACTCCCGCTTATTAAATAGTAGACAAACGTCTGGAAAGGGCGTAATATTGTAATGCATTTCTTGAAATGCAACACCATCCCCCACCCACTACCACCTCCATTAATTCTCTCTCCGTCTGTCGTCTGCGAGAGGACATACAATGGTCTTCTCTCTACTTCGTCTCTTTCGATTTGATATTCCTGCTGTCGAAGCGAAAAACGCGGCCAAAAGTTCAAACACCTCGTGAAAGTTATATACCCTCGAAGACACTCTGACTACACAGTAAATAATTATACCCCCACAATCACTGTGGCAAGGTATACTTACTTTGACACAACGTTTGTAACGTCCATAAGGAAACGTGTCCGGTATGGAAAAGTATATATGGGGTAAAATTTCCCCATATTTCGATTTTTATGAAACTTTGTGGGATTGTTGTACTACACAGAAAAAAAAGTGTTTTTAACCGTATTTTTATGTTAAAAAAGACGGTTAAAAACGCTCCAGCCCTTCATTTTGGTTGATCTAACCGATGAGATGTGGTTGGTGTACTTCATTGGAGGTGTTACACTCTTTTAATGATCAATTTAGAAGCGTATGTGACTGAACCAGTATTTTATTATTCTGAATGCATTATCCCAGTATTTGAGCACATATTTGCCTAATTTTAAGTGGTTTTAAAAATATCTGAGTGCATTTGGGCAAATATTTGCCTAATCCGATCAGGCCTGGATTAACCCTTAGGCAGAAAAGGCCTTAGGCCCGTGAATTTTTCGGCCGTTCATAAACAAACTTTAACTTTTGCGGAATAAATACACATTAAATATCCTAGCAGATTTTTCAAATCCTTTTAAACATTTTAATTTGTTTTCATGAAAATTCTATATAGCATTGTCAGAGAACCGAATGATTCGATATTAATGTATTTAATATTCTTGAATTTCGAGTAATGTCTATTTTAAGCCGTTTAGAACCAAATAAGAACCTCTAGAAATTCAGGTGTTAAAGGCGTGCACTGATTCTGGCATTTATTTTTACACTGCCATACACTACTATGGCAGGGTATATTTACTTTGACACTTTGTCCGATATGAAAAAGTATATATATTTATCAGCATCGAAAACTGAATCGATTTATCCATGTCCGTCTATCTGTCCACACGATAGCGGTCACAGTTTTGGAGATATCGATAAACTTCAAAAATGAACCAAATGAGAGCAGTCAGCCAATTGAAAAAAAAAATCGAAGTATTTTTAAAATTTTTTGTATTATTGTATTGGAATTGGAAGTGTTTAGACGAATTGGTCGAAATGGGATCCTGAGACAATTAGTTCACTTCCTAGTTTTTGTAACATTTAAATTAAATTAGTATTTGAAATTTTTTTATATTCAGCCCATTTTGGGGCGAAAACGATATTTTGGTTGGCCAAAAATATCGTTTTCGGCCGAATTTCGTTTTCGGCCGAAATTTCTACATTTCCGCCGAAAATTTCTACATTTCCGCCGAAAATTTCGGTTTGATATGAAAAATGAATAACAAAGATTACACAGATCAACAAAACTGAACTTTTTGTGTGGTAAATATACTTGATAGACAAATTCTTATGTATTTTGCCACGCTGAATACAAAAATAATAATGAAATTTTTACAGCATGCACCAAAAATGCAATTTTTGTGCAATTTTCATTGTTATTTTCGGATTTGGCGTGGCAAAATACATAAGGAACAACCAATTGGATAAATTTGTATGTTACATACCGTCTTCATCCATTCACCCCTTCACAGCGTTTTCACTCTTCTCCTATCATTTGTTTCTAAATCCACGCATTTGTTTCTAAATTCATCTAATTTATAATTTGAACTTAAATTTGTCGATTTCAGCCTACTAATACGCTTAATTATGTACAACTTTATTACATTTAAATTCACAATTTTTTCGGTTTCGGCTTCGGTTTCGGCCGAAATTTAAAAAATGAAAATTCGGTTTCGGCCGAAAAAAATAATAAAAAATTTTGGCCATTTCGGTTTCGGCCGAAATGAAAAACAGCGATTTCGGTCGGTCTCTAATTTGTAATTAGGAAGAATTAGAATACAGTATGTATTTAAATCTTTACAGCTCTGGGGCCGGTTCGCGTAAGCCGATACTCGACTATCAGAGAATCGATAGTTGAAACCGACACAACCAAACCGATAGTGCAAATTTGGTTCGCGTAAGCCGATAAACTAAAAGTCGAGTGCTATTTGCGTGAGCACACAAACTTTATTACATTATTTGCGAACAAGTCATTTGAACAGCTGACAACTGTCAAATGACAGATTTTAAATTGAAAAAAATAATTTTAAATAACAAAATAATAAAGAATAACACGAAAGTGATCAAGAAATGCTTCCATTGAGGCATGTTCTATTGGATGTTGACAGCGACGAAGGTGTTGATGTTGTTAGACGACAAAGAATGCTGAGGGATGTCTCAAATCCAATACGCCTTATTGCAATGAATTGGTTTTAAAAGCAAAAACGTCGTACGGTCCGCTGCCGGTTTTGAAGAGACCTTTTTTGTGTCAGTTTTTTCTTGGCTGCGTATTTGTGGTCGGTCCAAACCAAAAATTTCAATTGGACGCATTACAAATGCGGTTAAATATTACTAGATAAAAATAAATTACTTTTTGCCAGCACTTCAATGTTTTTATTGGCGGCCCATTGCTGTTGAGGATAGTCACAAATCTGTCCCATAGCTTTTTCTTTTGCGTCTGGATACTTTGTGTCCTTTTTAAATATCTTAGTTTTATAATTTTATTTTTTTTTGGGAGCAAAAGGTGTCGGTTTCAACTATCGGTAATTTTCATACTTTTTTGTCGAGTATCGGTTTACGCGAACCAAAACCGATACTCACGCTGTCGGTTTCGTTCACTATCGGCTTACGCGAACCGGCCCCTGGATGAAACTTTGGGACAATCATTTTAAGACCCAATACAATATTTATGTAAATACCAATCAAAATGTCAAAAAATAACATTTTTCACTTGTATATTTAAGTATTTTTTTTTGTTTTTGAATTCAAATGTATTTGGTTTTTCTATGTTGGTTTTTGTTATTAATTTTTTAATTTCTAATGGTTTTTACGGGGCCCTGTTTAACGGCGTAAAAAAGTAAGATGTAAAATTTATTTTTCAAAGCTTTTTGTTGTCAGAAAATATTTTTATTTTACATTTTACTCTTTTATTTCGTTACACAGGGCCTCGTGAAAACCAATAATATGTTCAAATAAATATATGAATTATTTATCATTACTTAAAAAGGCTTTTTCGTTATCATAAACCCGAAATAACAAAAAATGCACAATTCTGGCTTATTGGGCTCAAATTTCGAACAAATTTCGGGTAGACCCCTTTTGAAAACAATTCATGTAACACAAATTTCAAAATTGACTTTTTGTCAAAAGTGAAGTGGCAAGGGTCATCTCTTTCTTGCCCATATCCCTCGCAAATTGAAATATTGGTGATAGTTCGAAGAATCAGGAGAGACAAAGAAGACATGACACCAATTTTGTATTGAAAAAAGAAAAACTTTGAAACTTAATTTCTTGAAAGAATTTGTATGTTACATACCGCCTTCATCCATTCACCCCTTCAATTGATTTGCATGCATTTGATAGTTTGCTTCTAAGTTAATTTAATTAAATATCTGCACTTAAAATCGATTTCAGGCTACTGAAACGCTTAATTATGTACTACTTATTACATTTAAATAAACAATTTTTCTTTTATTTTTTCGGTTTCGTCCTCTAATTCTAATGTGTTTATTGGTGTTACTTTTTACAAGTATCATGACAACTCTATAAATTAACTTATACGTATAAATAACAGGGATGATTTTTTCAGCACAATTGTACTTATTCGGTACAATTTCTTTTTTACAACTGAGACATTTTCAGTACAATTCTGTAATTTTTCAATTCCCTTTAAAATGTAGTTTCAAGCAGATAAACATAAAACACTTCAAGCTCAGTATGCATATGATAAAAATTTCGTTTTGGGTAAAGGATATATATTTGTCTGATCGTGTACAATCGTAGAATAAACGCTGGCAGAGTTATTGGCTTACCGTGCCTCTTTCCAACAACAAATATATCATCTTACACATTGTTGAAAATATTGCAACAAAGATCGTGTGAACTATCAAAACTCTTCCGACCGTCGATTGTTGCCAGTTCACCACCTCCACCAATGGACACACGGATGCCTGGCCCAAAGGTTTCAGGGAGCATTTTAAATGTCTTAAACTTGCTCGCCTTGTTGGAAATATTGAAACAAAGTTCACGTGAACTACATAATTTATTGCGTCCGTTGTATTCGGCCAGCATTACCACCTCCGCGACACGCATCCCGGGGCCAGCAAGTTAGGGTTATGTTGAATATCACTTTGACGTTTATAAGGTAATTTTTACTCTCTTTTTCTTCCTCTCAGAAATGACTGTAGCAGTATTATTCTGCCATAGGTCATTCCATTTATTTCACTTCGCGGGTACTCAAAAAAGCAACTTTGTTATCGATTTGGCTGCATGTGCAACATAAATAGAAACGGAAATAAATTTCATTTTGGTGGTTTCGTTATTGCATAATAAGACTTCTTTAAAAATATGTAAAAAATACATCTTGCTACAATTTTGAGTTATTTAGTACACTTTCATACAAGTGTTCATACGAAACAGCCATTAATCATCCCTGATTTGCAATTCAGTAGAAGGCAATTCGTGAAGTTGCGTAGAACGAGTCAGCTAATACGAAAAATCGATAAAACGAAATAGCAACTGTGGAAAATTCCCGAAACTTCCGGTTGCTTTCAGCGGGTATAAATACGACTGCAAGCTGGTCAACACTGTAATTCGTAATTGAAAAGTGCTACAGTGTACATCGCAAAGTTAAACAAAGGAGCAGATCATAGTATACATAATTTGTGAAATTAAAAGTGTGAAAAGTTGAAATGTTGGGGAGCAGCAAAAAGCAGAAAATTGAAATATTCTTCGGCACGTAGGCGAAATAGTCCAGAATATCAGAATATGGCTGCTTGGAAAATATACAAATCGCTACGATGTTAAAGGGGATCTTAAATCATCGATTGCAAAAAGAGAAATCTTCAGCAAAAGGCAAGAGGATGAGTGAAATAAACGCCTAGAAGCCAAAAATGGGGGCAATTGCAATTGCATTCATATACGTACATATATTTGATCAAATGACGGTAGGCAGGGCGAGAAGAAACCAGCAGGCAGGCAAGCGGACTGACCAAAGATGCAATTTTTTTCAACGATCTAGAAACTAATCGCGATGGATAGGCAGTAGGTAAAGACCTCAAACGTGGTAAACGTAAGCATATACACAATTAAAATTAGTTGAAACGAATCAAACGTTTTCAAACGTTCACACATACAAAGCGAAATTAACAATTAACGTGAAAAACTTTTTAAATACTTCCCTACAAAATCATTTAGTAGTCTAAATTGTTAAGTTGCGACTTTTTTTTTATTCTTCGATAGAAAACTATTTTCATAACGTCTGCACCAAATTGTCTACAATATCATCATCTAAAATTGCAAACGACCTCGGAAATTTTCCATAGTATGACTCATTACAATTGCGCACTACAATTTCACCATATTGTATATAAGCAAATACTCTGATAAGTTCTGTATGTTGCCAAATAATTATGCTCAGTGGTGTTTTTCTTATTTTTTTTTATTGTTGGGTTTTTTTTTATTAATAAATATTGTTAAAAATATTTTTTTCTAATCAAACTACAATTTATAACCTTGCTGTAGATGGCCATTTTGAGCAAACTCAAATTTTCTACGTTCCCACTCATTTGAATTTGTATACCCAGATATACATATATTTGTCTCATTCTTATTAACGCCAGCAATCGTGTAAGGAATGATTATATAGAAAAATTGTGTATTTTTCCTCTCTCGCTCTCTTTCTCTCTCCCACAAATACTAAATTAACTGAAAGCAAAACACAGAAAATTCGAGTATTTTTCTTAAAACTTATCCGATAAGTCATTGACAAGATGATGGGTAATTTTCCACTAACTTCTTTTTTTTTGTAATATTTATCAATACTTATTATGCATAAATATTTAATTTTTTTTTTACAATTTTCGAGCCATGAACTCAAAAGTTATTCAAATCATACCATCTCATAAGAAGTATTCGTACAAATAAATTTTTCTAGCTTTGAGCTTCAAGAACTTTTACACTTTTTTACAATGGAATGCTGAATACAGGCTCACGATACGTATTTTAATTTATTCATTTAAATCATTAATTATTCAGGCAGTAGATATTTTTTTCCTTCTAAAAATTGGTTCTTGTAATCCTAATGCCTAATGACTATCAAATGGCTACCAGCATTTTTGAAATTACTTTAACAAATTCATTAAAGTATTTTATAAGTATAATTTAGATATATTCCTATTTGTATGTCGCATATTTTAGCTTATTGTAAAACATTTTTTGTAAATTAACCATATCTCTTTCTTTGAACATTTATAGTTGGGCGTTGTTGAATTGCGAAAAAATCGATTATTCTGCAAAGATATTAGAAATATTGCAGTTTGATATAAGTTTCATAATTAACATAGCCGCTAGAGAGAAGGAAAGGCGGATCAGTAATAAATTGACGGCTAATTTAAAGCGGACATTGCTTCTTCCACTACAATCCCCCCCGGCATTGAGGCAATTGTTCTATAGTTTAGCTTAAACGTTGAAACACTAGTCAAAGCGGGCTATATCTATCGACTATCGTACGTACTCTGTATGTTTCTGAAATACTAAGGCACATTTAATTGAAATAAGCAAGGTAGACTAACCTCACGATGTCTGGCTTTGCCAATTATTTGTAAATCTTCTTTTTATTCATAAACTGTTTTCATTTTTTTTATATTCTTATATTAAAAATTTTAAACTTTATAAAAGCAAAAAAAGAAAAAATCGAAAAAGAATCAAAGAAAAAAAACAAAACAAAAAGAGGCTTTAAAATAAATTCTAATTCCTCTCCACCTTGAACCGTCTTTGATTAAATGTGTTTATCACATAATTTAAAAAAATCAATTAACATAAAGTGAGTATATAATATTTAAAAACATTTATCGACAATATTTTATACATTTTAAATAGGAAATATCCAAAATAGTCGAAAACTGTAGACAAGATACAATGAATTCTAAAGCGTATTTAAAAGAAAAATATTTAAAGTAAAAAAACATCGACCAAATAAGTAGACAAACAGCATATTAAACAAAGCGAGTAATCGAAGTCCAATATACACACATTTTTATAATCCATCAATGATATCCATTTGTTCTAGACATTGACCCAAGACTATCATTAAATTCTTTTATTTAAACCAAAATTTAAATTTTTCCGACCTACCTATTTTGAAAACCATTTCCTTGATCCAGAAATACATTTTTATTTTATTTTATTTTATTCTTATTAACTTTAAAGTTATGAACTAACGAACACAATATTCACGAAATCAAAGTGCCCTCAAATGTAATATATTAAAATAAATATAAACATTTAAAATAAAAAAAACTTTAACATAACTTCAAAATATAACACAAATTAGCGAAAATCCTTTAGAGAAGTTATTGAAATTGAACAAAAAAAGAAAACTAAGAAGTTAACACGATTGAATTATATAACGAAGTAATAATTAAGTTAAGTGCAAAGATCAGATTTATTGGTAAAAAATCTTCTAAGAAAAAAAATCAACGGAAATTTATAGATATAGATGAAAGTATTGGCCGACGAGATATCGACGAATATTGGGAAAAATATTTATGCGTATAAAAAGGAAAGAAATCGACGGAATATTGTAGAAATGCAGAAGAGTATTGAACAACGAATATTGGGAAAAATATTTAAGCGTATAAAAAGAAAAGAAATCGACGGAAAATTGAAGAAATTATGAAGAGCATTGGACGACGAGATATCGACGAATGTTGGGAAAACTGTTGAAGCGTATGAAAAGAAAAGAAATCGACGGAAAATTGAAGAAATTATGAAGAGTATCAACGGATATAAGGAATAATATTTAGGCATATTTTTTATAAAAGAAATCGACGGAAATTGAATAGAAGTTGAAAGAGTATAAATTGAATGAATAGAATATTTAGAATTATGAGTGGGTTGCGAAAGATATGGTGATTGAAATATGAAATATAGATCAAATAACTAGAAGTATGTGAAAAGCGAAAATAAACTTGAAATAAAAGAAATCGACGGAAAATTGTAGAAATGATGAAGAGTATTGAACGACAAATATTGGGTAATATATTGAAGCGTATAAAAAGAAAAGAAATCGACGGAAAATTGTAGAAATTATGAAGAGTATTGAACGACGAGATATCGACGAATGCTGGGAAAAATGTTGAAGCGTATGAAAAGAAAAGAAATCGACGGAAAATTGTAGAAATGATGAAGAGTATTGAACGACAAATATTGGGTAATATATTGAAGCGTATAAAAAGAAAAGAAATCGACGGAAAATTGTAGAAATTATGAAGAGTATTGAACGACGAAATATCGACGAATGTTCGGAAAAATGTTGAAGTGTATGAAAAGAGAAGAAATCGACGGAAAATGGTAGAAATGATTTAGAGTATTGAACAACGAATATGGCAAAATATATTGAAGCGTATAAAAAGAAAAGAAATCGACGGAAAATTGTAGAAATTATGAAGAGTATCAACGGATATTAGGAATAATATTTAGGCATATTTTTTATAAAAGAAATTGACGGAAATTGAATAGAAGTTGAAATAGAAAATTTAGAATTATGAGTGGGCTGCGAAAGATATGGTGATTGAAATATGAAATTGAAATACAGATGAAATAACTAGAAGTATGCGAAAAGCGAAAATAAACTTGAAAGAAAAGAAATCGACGGAAAATTGTAGAAATTATGAAGAGTATCAACGGATATTAGGAATAATATTTAGGCATATTTTTTATAAAAGAAATCGACGGAAATTGAATAGAAGTTGAAAGAGTATAAATTGAATGAATAGAAAATTTAGAATTATGAGTGGGCTGCGAAAGATATGGTGATTGAAATATGAAATTGAAATACAGATGAAATAACTAGAAGTATGCGAAAAGCGAAAATAAACTTGAAAGAAAAGAAATCGACGGAAAATTGTAGAAATTATGAAGAGTATTGAACGACGAGATATCGACGAATGCTGGGAAAAATGTTGAAGCGTATGAAAAGAAAAGAAATCGACGGAAAATTGTAGAAATGATGAAGAGTATTGAACAACGAATATTGGGTAATATATTGAAGCGTATAAAAAGAAAAGAAATCGACGGAAAATTGTAGAAATGATGAAGAATATTGAACGGCAAATATTGGGAAATATATTGAAGCGTATAAAAAGAAAAGAAATCGACGGAAAATTGTAGAAAATATGAAGAGTATTGAACGACGAGATATCGATGAATGCTGGGAAAAAAGTTGAAGCGTATGAAAAGAAAAGAAATCGACGGAAAATTGTAGAAATGATGAAGAATATTGAACGACAAATATTGGGAATATATTGAAGCGTATAAAAAGAAAAGAAATCGACGGAAAATTGTAGAAATTATGAAGAGTATCAACGGATATTAGGAATAATATTTAGGCATATTTTTTATAAAAGAAATCGACGGAAATTGAATAGAAGTTGAAAGAGTAGAAATTGAATCAATAGAAAATTTAGAATTATGAGTGGGCTGCGAAAGATATGGTGATTGAAATATGAAATTGAAATACAGACGAAATAACTAGAAGTATGCGAAAAGCGAAAATAAACTTGAAAGAAAAGAAATCGACGGAAAATTGTAGAAATTATGAAGAGTATTGAACGACGAGATATCGACGAATGCTGGGAAAAAAGTTGAAGCGTATGAAAAGAAAAGAAATCGACGGAAAATTGTAGAAATGATGAAGAGTATTGAACGACTAATATTGGGAAATATATTGAAGCGTATAAAAAGAAAAGAAATCGACGGAAAATTGTAGAAATTATGAAGAGTATCAACGGATATTAGGAATAATATTTAGGCATATTTTTTATAAAAGAAATCGACGGAAATTGAATAGAAGTTGAAAGAGTAGAAATTGAATGAATAGAAAATTTAGAATTATGAGTAAGCTGCGAAAGATATGGTGATTGAAATATGAAATTGAAATACAGACGAAATAACTAGAAGTATGCGAAAAGCGAAAATAAACTTGAAAGAAAAGAAATCGACGGAAAATTGTAGAAATTATGAAGAGTATTGAACGACGAGATATCGACGAATGCTGGGAAAAAAGTTGAAGCGTATGAAAAGAAAAGAAATCGACGGAAAATTGTAGAAATGATGAAGAGTATTGAACGACAAATATTGGGAAATATATTGAAGCGTATAAAAAGAAAAGAAATCGACGGAAAATTGTAGAAATTATGAAGAGTATTGAACGACGAGATATCGACGAATGCTGGGAAAAAAGTTGAAGCGTATGAAAAGAAAAGAAATCGACGGAAAATTGTAGAAATGATGAAGAATATTGAACGACAAATATTGGGAAATATATTGAAGCGTATAAAAAGAAAAGAAATCGACGGAAAATTGTAGAAATTATGAAGAGTATTGAACGACGAGATATCGACGAATGCTGGGAAAAATGTTGAAACGTATGAAAAGAAAAGAAATCGACGGAAAATTGTAGAAATGATGAAGAATATTGAACGACAAATATTGGGAAATATATTGAAGCGTATAAAAAGAAAAGAAATCGACGGAAAATTGTAGAAATTATGAAGAGTATTGAACGACGAGATATCGACGAATGCTGGGAAAATTGTAGAAATGATGAAGAATATTGAACGACAAATATTGGGAAATATATTGAAGCGTATAAAAAGAAAAGAAATCGACGGAAAATTGTAGAAATTATGAAGAGTATTGAACGACGAGATATCGACGAATGCTGGGAAAAAAGTTGAAGCGTATGAAAAGAAAAGAAATCGACGGAAAATTGTAGAAATGATGAAGAATATTGAACGACAAATATTGGGAAATATATTGAAGCGTATAAAAAGAAAAGAAATCGACGGAAAATTGTAGAAATTATGAAGAGTATTGAACGACGAGATATCGACGAATGCTGGGAAAAAAGTTGAAGCGTATGGAAAGAAAAGAAATCGACGGAAAATTGTAGAAATGATGAAGAATATTGAACGACAAATATTGGGAAATATATTGAAGCGTATAAAAAGAAAAGAAATCGACGGAAAATTGTAGAAATTATGAAGAGTATTGAACGACGAGATATCGGCGAATGCTGGGAAAAATGTTGAAGCGTATGAAAAGAAATCGACGGAAAATTGTAGAAATGATGAAGAATATTGAACGACAAATATTGGGAAATATATTGAAACGTATAAAAAGAAAAGAAATCGACGGAAAATTGTAGAAATTATGAAGAGTATCAACGGATATTAGGAATAATATTTAGGCATATTTTTTATAAAAGAAATCGACGGAAATTGAATAGAAGTTGAAAAAGTAGAAATTGAATGAATAGAAAATTTAGAATTATGAGTGGGCTGCGAAAGATATGGTGATTGAAATATGAAATTGAAATACAGATGAAATAACTAGAAGTATGCGAAAAGCGAAAATAAACTTGAAAGAAAAGAAATCGACGGAAAATTGTAGAAATTATGAAGAGTATTGAACGACGAGATATCGACGAATGCTGGGAAAAATGTTGAAGCGTATGAAAAGAAATCGACGGAAAATTGTAGAAATGATGAAGAATATTGAACGACAAATATTGGGAAATATATTGAAACGTATAAAAAGAAAAGAAATCGACGGAAAATTGTAGAAATTATGAAGAGTATCAACGGATATTAGGAATAATATTTAGGCATATTTTTTATAAAAGAAATCGACGGAAATTGAATAGAAGTTGAAAAAGTAGAAATTGAATGAATAGAAAATTTAGAATTATGAGTGGGCTGCGAAAGATATGGTGATTGAAATATGAAATTGAAATACAGATGAAATAACTAGAAGTATGCGAAAAGCGAAAATAAACTTGAAAGAAAAGAAATCGACGGAAAATTGTAGAAATTATGAAGAGTGTTGAACGACGAGATATCGACGAATGCTGGGAAAAATGTTGAAGCGTATGAAAAGAAATCGACGGAAAATTGTAGAAATGATGAAGAATATTGAACGACAAATATTGGGAAATATATTGAAACGTATAAAAAGAAAAGAAATCGACGGAAAATTGTAGAAATTATGAAGAGTATCAACGGATATTAGGAATAATATTTAGGCATATTTTTTATAAAAGAAATCGACGGAAATTGAATAGAAGTTGAAAGAGTAGAAATTGAATGAATAGAAAATTTAGAATTATGAGTGGGCTGCGAAAGATATGGTGATTGAAATATGAAATTGAAATACAGATGAAATAACTAGAAGTATGCGAAAAGCGAAAATAAACTTGAAAGAAAAGAAATCGACGGAAAATTGTAGAAATTATGAAGAGTGTTGAACGACGAGATATCCACGAATGCTGGGAAAAATGTTGAAGCGTATGAAAAGAAATCGACGGAAAATTGTAGAAATGATGAAGAATATTGAACGACAAATATTGGGAAATATATTGAAACGTATAAAAAGAAAAGAAATCGACGGAAAATTGTAGAAATTATGAAGAGTATCAACGGATATTAGGAATAATATTTAGGCATATTTTTTATAAAAGAAATCGACGGAAATTGAATAGAAGTTGAAAGAGTAGAAATTGAATGAATAGAAAATTTAGAATTATGAGTGGGCTGCGAAAGATATGGTGATTGAAATATGAAATTGAAATACAGATGAAATAACTAGAAGTATGCGAAAAGCGAAAATAAACTTGAAAGAAAAGAAATCGACGGAAAATTGTAGAAATTATGAAGAGTGTTGAACGACGAGATATCGACGAATGCTGGGAAAAAAGTTGAAGCGTATGAAAAGAAAAGAAATCGACGGAAAATTGTAGAAATGATGAAGAATATTGAACGACAAATATTGGGAAATATATTGAAGCGTATAAAAAGAAAAGAAATCGACGGAAAATTGTAGAAATTATGAAGAGTATTGAACGACGAGATATCGACGAATGCTGGGAAAAAAGTTGAAGCGTATGAAAAGAAAAGAAATCGACGGAAAATTGTAGAAATTATGAAGAGTATCAACGGATATTAGGAATAATATTTAGGCATATTTTTTATAAAAGAAATCGACGGAAATTGAATAGAAGTTGAAAGAGTAGAAATTGAATGAATAGAAAATTTAGAATTATGAGTGGGCTGCGAAAGATATGGTGATTGAAATATGAAATTGAAATACAGATGAAATAACTAGAAGTATGCGAAAAGCGAAAATAAACTTGAAAGAAAAGAAATCGACGGAAAATTGTAGAAATTATGAAGAGTATTGAACGACGAGATATCGACGAATGCTGGGAAAAATGTTGAAGCGTATGAAAAGAAAAGAAATCGACGGAAAATTGTAGAAATGATGAAGAGTATTGAACGACAAATATTGGGAAATATATTGAAGCGTATAAAAAGAAAAGAAATCGACGGAAAATTGTAGAAATTATGAAGAGTATCAACGGATATTAGGAATAATATTTAGGCATATTTTTTATAAATGAAATCGACGGAAATTGAATAGAAGTTGAAAGAGTAGAAATTGAATGAATAGAAAATTTAGAATTATGAGTGGGCTGCGAAAGATATGGTGATTGAAATATGAAACTGAAATACAGATGAAATAACTAGAAGTATGCGAAAAGCGAAAATAAACTTGAAAGAAAAGAAATCGACGGAAAATTGTAGAAATTATGAAGAGTATTGAACGACAAATATTGGGAAATATATTGAAGCGTATAAAAAGAAAAGAAATCGACGGAAAATTGTAGAAATTATGATGAGTATCAACGGATAGTAGGAATAATATTTAGGCATATTTTTTATAAAAGAAATCGACGGAAATTGAATAGAAGTTGAAAGAGTAGAAATTGAATGAATAGAAAATTTAGAATTATGAGTGGGCTGCGAAAGATATGGTGATTGAAATATGAAACTGAAATACAGATGAAATAACTAAAAGTATGCGAAAAGCGAAAATAAACTTGAAAGAAAAGAAATCGACGGAAAATTGTAGAAATTATGAAGAGTATTGAACGACGAGATATCGACGAATGCTGGGAAAAAAGTTGAAGCGTATGAAAAGAAAAGAAATCGACGGAAAATTGTAGAAATGATGAAGAATATTGAACGACAAATATTGGGAAATATATTGAAGCGTATAAAAAGAAAAGAAATCGACGGAAAATTGTAGAAATTATGAAGAGTATTGAACGACGAGATATCGACGAATGCTGGGAAAAAAGTTGAAGCGTATGAAAAGAAAAGAAATCGGCGGAAAATTGTAGAAATGATGAAGAATATTGAACGACAAATATTGGGAAATATATTGAAGCGTATAAAAAGAAAAGAAATCGACGGAAAATTGTAGAAATTATGAAGAGTATTGAACGACGAGATATCGACGAATGCTGGGAAAAAAGTTGAAGCGTATGAAAAGAAAAGAAATCGACGGAAAATTGTAGAAATGATGAAGAATATTGAACGACAAATATTGGGAAATATATTGAAGCGTATAAAAAGAAAAGAAATCGACGGAAAATTGTAGAAATTATGAAGAGTATTGAACGACGAGATATCGACGAATGCTGGGAAAAAAGTTGAAGCGTATGAAAAGAAAAGAAATCGACGGAAAATTGTAGAAATTATGAAGAGTATCAACGGATATTAGGAATAATATTTAGGCATATTTTTTATAAAAGAAATCGACGGAAATTGAATAGAAGTTGAAAGAGTAGAAATTGAATGAATAGAAAATTTAGAATTATGAGTGGGCTGCGAAAGATATGGTGATTGAAATATGAAACTGAAATACAGATGAAATAACTAGAAGTATGCGAAAAGCGAAAATAAACTTGAAAGAAAAGAAATCGACGGAAAATTGTAGAAATTATGAAGAGTATTGAACGACAAATATTGGGAAATATATTGAAGCGTATAAAAAGAAAAGAAATCGACGGAATATTGTAGAAATTATGATGACTATCAACGGATAGTAGGAATAATATTTAGGCATATTTTTTATAAAAGAAATCGAAGGAAATTGAATAGAAGTTGAAAGAGTAGAAATTGAATGAATAGAAAATTTAGAATTATGAGTAGGCTGCGAAAGACATGGTGATTGAAATATGAAATTGAAATACAGATGAAATAACTAGAAGTATGCGAAAAGCGAAAATAAACTTGAAAGAAAAGAAATCGACGGAAAATTGTAGAAATTATGAATAGTATTGAACGACGAGATATCGACGAATGCTGGGAAAAATGTTGAAGCGTATGAAAAGAAAAGAAATCGACGGAAAATTGTAGAAATTATGAAGAGTATCAACGGATATTAGGAATAATATTTAGGCATATTTTTTTTAAAAGAAATCGACGGAAATTGAATAAAAGTTGAAAGAGTAGAAATTGAATGAATAGAAAATTTAGAATTATGAGTGGGCTGCGAAAGATATGGTGATTGAAATATGAAACTGAAATACAGATGAAATAACTAAAAGTATGCGAAAAGCGAAAATAAACTTGAAAGAAAAGAAATCGACGGAAAATTGTAGAAATTATGAAGAGTATTGAACGACGAGATATCGACGAATGCTGGGAAAAAAGTTGAAGCGTATGAAAAGAAAAGAAATCGACGGAAAATTGTAGAAATGATGAAGAATATTGAACGACAAATATTGGGAAATATATTGAAGCGTATAAAAAGAAAAGAAATCGACGGAAAATTGTAGAAATTATGAAGAGTATTGAACGACGAGATATCGACGAATGCTGGGAAAAAAGTTGAAGCGTATGAAAAGAAAAGAAATCGACGGAAAATTGTAGAAATGATGAAGAATATTGAACGACAAATATTGGGAAATATATTGAAACGTATAAAAAGAAAAGAAATCGACGGAAAATTGTAGAAATTATGAAGAGTATCAACGGATATTAGGAATAATATTTAGGCATATTTTTTATAAAAGAAATCGACGGAAATTGAATAGAAGTTGAAAGAGTAGAAATTGAATGAACAGAAAATTTAGAATTATGAGTGGGCTGCGAAAGATATGGTGATTGAAATATGAAATTGAAATACAGATGAAATAACTAGAAGTATGCGAAAAGCGAAAATAAACTTGAAAGAAAAGAAATCGACGGAAAATTGTAGAAATTGTGAAGAGTATTGAACGACGAGATATCGACGAATGCTGGGAAAAATGTTGAAGCGTATGAAAAGAAAAGAAATCGACGGAAAATTGTAGAAATGATGAAGAGTATTGAACGACAAATATTGGGAAATATATTGAAGCGTATAAAAAGAAAAGAAATCGATGGAAAATTGTAGAAATTATGAAGAGTATCAACGGATATTAGGAATAATATTTAGACATATTTTTCATAAAAGAAATCGACGGAAATTGAATAGAAGTTGAAAGAGTAGAAATTGAATGAATAGAAAATTTAGAATTATGAGTGGGCTGCGAAAGATATGGTGATTGAAATATGAAACTGAAATACAGATGAAATAACTAAAAGTATGCGAAAAGCGAAAATAAACTTGAAAGAAAAGAAATCGACGGAAAATTGTAGAAATTATGAAGAGTATTGAACGACGAGATATCGACGAATGCTGGGAAAAAAGTTGAAGCGTATGAAAAGAAAAGAAATCGACGGAAAATTGTAGAAATGATGAAGAGTATTGAACGACAAATATTGGGAAATATATTGAAGCGTATAAAAAGAAAAGAAATCGACGGAAAATTGTAGAAATTATGAAGAGTATCAACGGATATTAGGAATAATATTTAGGCATATTTTTTATAAAAGAAATCGACGGAAATTGAATAGAAGTTGAAAGAGTAGAAATTGAATGAATAGAAAATTTAGAATTATGAGTGGGCTGCGAAAGATATGGTGATTGAAATATGAAACTGAAATACAGATGAAATAACTAGAAGTATGCGAAAAGCGAAAATAAACTTGAAAGAAAAGAAATCGACGGAAAATTGTAGAAATTATGAAGAGTATCAACGGATATTAGGAATAATATTTAGGCATATTTTTTTTAAAAGAAATCGACGGAAATTGAATAAAAGTTGAAAGAGTAGAAATTGAATGAATAGAAAATTTAGAATTATGAGTAGGCTGCGAAAGACATGGTGATTGAAATATGAAATTGAAATACAGATGAAATAACTAGAAGTATGCGAAAAGCGAAAATAAACTTGAAAGAAAAGAAATCGACGGAAAATTGTAGAAATTATGAAGAGTATCAACGGATATTAGGAATAATATTTAGGCATATTTTTTTTAAAAGAAATCGACGGAAATTGAATAAAAGTTGAAAGAGTAGAAATTGAATGAATAGAAAATTTAGAATTATGAGTGGGCTGCGAAAGATATGGTGATTGAAAATGAAACTGAAATACAGATGAAATAACTAGAAGTATGCGAAAAGCGAAAATAAACTTGAAAGAAAAGAAATCGACGGAAAATTGTAGAAATTATGAAGAGTATTGAACGACAAATATTGGGAAATATATTGAAGCGTATAAAAAGAAAAGAAATCGACGGAAAATTGTAGAAATTATGATGACTATCAACGGATAGTAGGAATAATATTTAGGCATATTTTTTATAAAAGAAATCGACGGAAATTGAATAGAAGTTGAAAGAGTAGAAATTGAATGAATAGAAAATTTAGAATTATGAGTGGGCTGCGAAAGATATGGTGATTGAAAATGAAACTGAAATACAGATGAAATAACTAGAAGTATGCGAAAAGCGAAAATAAACTTGAAAGAAAAGAAATCGACGGAAAATTGTAGAAATTATGAAGAGTATTGAACGACGAGATATCGACGAATGCTGGGAAAAAAGTTGAAGCGTATGAAAAGAAAAGAAATCGACGGAAAATTGTAGAAATGATGAAGAGTATTGAACGACAAATATTGGGAAATATATTGAAGCGTATAAAAAGAAAAGAAATCGACGGAAAATTGTAGAAATTATGAAGAGTATCAACGGATATTAGGAATAATATTTAGGCATATTTTTTATAAAAGAAATCGACGGAAATTGAATAGAAGTTGAAAGAGTAGAAATTGAATGAATAGAAAATTTAGAATTATGAGTGGGCTGCGAAAGATATGGTGATTGAAATATGAAACTGAAATACAGATGAAATAACTAGAAGTATGCGAAAAGCGAAAATAAACTTGAAAGAAAAGAAATCGACGGAAAATTGTAGAAATTATGATGACTATCAACGGATAGTAGGAATAATATTTAGGCATATTTTTTATAAAAGAAATCGACGGAAATTGAATAGAAGTTGAAAGAGTAGAAATTGAATGAATAGAAAATTTAGAATTATGAGTGGGCTGCGAAAGATATGGTGATTGAAAATGAAACTGAAATACAGATGAAATAACTAGAAGTATGCGAAAAGCGAAAATAAACTTGAAAGAAAAGAAATCGACGGAAAATTGTAGAAATTATGAAGAGTATTGAACGACGAGATATCGACGAATGCTGGGAAAAAAGTTGAAGCGTATGAAAAGAAAAGAAATCGACGGAAAATTGTAGAAATGATGAAGAGTATTGAACGACAAATATTGGGAAATATATTGAAGCGTATAAAAAGAAAAGAAATCGACGGAAAATTGTAGAAATTATGATGACTATCAACGGATAGTAGGAATAATATTTAGGCATATTTTTTATAAAAGAAATCGACGGAAATTGAATAGAAGTTGAAAGAGTAGAAATTGAATGAATAGAAAATTTAGAATTATGAGTAGGCTGCGAAAGACATGGTGATTGAAATATGAAATTGAAATACAGATGAAATAACTAGAAGTATGCGAAAAGCGAAAATAAACTTGAAAGAAAAGAAATCGACGGAAAATTGTAGAAATTATGAAGAGTATTGAACGACAAATATTGGGAAATATATTGAAGCGTATAAAAAGAAAAGAAATCGACGGAAAATTGTAGAAATTATGAAGAGTATCAACGGATATTAGGAATAATATTTAGGCATATTTTTTATAAAAGAAATCGACGGAAATTGAATAGAAGTTGAAAGAGTAGAAATTGAATGAATAGAAAATTTAGAATTATGAGTGGGCTGCGAAAGATATGGTGATTGAAAATGAAACTGAAATACAGATGAAATAACTAGAAGTATGCGAAAAGCGAAAATAAACTTGAAAGAAAAGAAATCGACGGAAAATTGTAGAAATTATGAAGAGTATTGAACGACGAGATATCGACGAATGCTGGGAAAAAAGTTGAAGCGTATGAAAAGAAAAGAAATCGACGGAAAATTGTAGAAATGATGAAGAGTATTGAACGACAAATATTGGGAAATATATTGAAGCGTATAAAAAGAAAAGAAATCGACGGAAAATTGTAGAAATTATGAAGAGTATCAACGGATATTAGGAATAATATTTAGGCATATTTTTTATAAAAGAAATCGACGGAAATTGAATAGAAGTTGAAAGAGTAGAAATTGAATGAATAGAAAATTTAGAATTATGAGTGGACTGCGAAAGATATGGTGATTGAAAATGAAACTGAAATACAGATGAAATAACTAGAAGTATGCGAAAAGCGAAAATAAACTTGAAAGAAAAGAAATCGACGGAAAATTGTAGAAATTATGAAGAGTATTGAACGACGAGATATCGACGAATGCTGGGAAAAAAGTTGAAGCGTATGAAAAGAAAAGAAATCGACGGAAAATTGTAGAAATGATGAAGAGTATTGAACGACAAATATTGGGAAATATATTGAAGCGTATAAAAAGAAAAGAAATCGACGGAAAATTGTAGAAATTATGATGACTATCAACGGATAGTAGGAATAATATTTAGGCATATTTTTTATAAAAGAAATCGACGGAAATTGAATAGAAGTTGAAAGAGTAGAAATTGAATGAATAGAAAATTTAGAATTATGAGTAGGCTGCGAAAGACATGGTGATTGAAATATGAAATTGAAATACAGATGAAATAACTAGAAGTATGCGAAAAGCGAAAATAAACTTGAAAGAAAAGAAATCGACGGAAAATTGTAGAAATTATGAAGAGTATTGAACGACAAATATTGGGAAATATATTGAAGCGTATAAAAAGAAAAGAAATCGACGGAAAATTGTAGAAATTATGAAGAGTATCAACGGATATTAGGAATAATATTTAGGCATATTTTTTATAAAAGAAATCGACGGAAATTGAATAGAAGTTGAAAGAGTAGAAATTGAATGAATAGAAAATTTAGAATTATGAGTGGGCTGCGAAAGATATGGTGATTGAAATATGAAATTGAAATACTGATGAAATAACTAGAAGTATGCGAAAAGCGAAAATAAACTTGAAAGAAAAGAAATCGACGGAAAATTGTAGAAATTATGAAGAGTATTGAACGACGAGATATCGACGAATGCTGGGAAAAAAGTTGAAGCGTATGAAAAGAAAAGAAATCGACGGAAAATTGTAGAAATGATGAAGAGTATTGAACGACAAATATTGGGAAATATATTGAAGCGTATAAAAAGAAAAGAAATCGACGGAAAATTGTAGAAATTATGAAGAGTATCAACGGATATTAGGAATAATATTTAGGCATATTTTTTATAAAAGAAATCGACGGAAATTGAATAGAAGTTGAAAGAGTAGAAATTGAATGAATAGAAAATTTAGAATTATGAGTAGGCTGCGAAAGATATGGTGATAGAAATATGAAATACAGGTGAAATAACTAGAAGTATGCGAAAAGCGTAAATAAACTTGAAAGAAAAGAAATCGACGGAAAATTGTAGAAATTATGAAGAGTATCAACGGATATTAGGAATAATATTTAGGCATATTTTTTTTAAAAGAAATCGACGGAAATTGAATAAAAGTTGAAAGAGTAGAAATTGAATGAATAGAAAATTTAGAATTATGAGTGGGCTGCGAAAGATATGGTGATTGAAATATGAAACTGAAATACAGATGAAATAACTAGAAGTATGCGAAAATAAACTTGAAAGAAAAGAAATCGACGGAAAATTGTAGAAATTATGAAGAGTATTGAACGACAAATATTGGGAAATATATTGAAGCGTATAAAAAGAAAAGAAATCGACGGAAAATTGTAGAAATTATGATGACTATCAACGGATAGTAGGAATAATATTTAGGCATATTTTTTATAAAAGAAATCGACGGAAATTGAATAGAAGTTGAAAGAGTAGAAATTGAATGAATAGAAAATTTAGAATTATGAGTAGGCTGCGAAAGACATGGTGATTGAAATATGAAATTGAAATACAGATGAAATAACTAGAAGTATGCGAAAAGCGAAAATAAACTTGAAAGAAAAGAAATCGACGGAAAATTGTAGAAATTATGAAGAGTATTGAACGACAAATATTGGGAAATATATTGAAGCGTATAAAAAGAAAAGAAATCGACGGAAAATTGTAGAAATTATGAAGAGTATCAACGGATATTAGGAATAATATTTAGGCATATTTTTTATAAAAGAAATCGACGGAAATTGAATAGAAGTTGAAAGAGTAGAAATTGAATGAATAGAAAATTTAGAATTATGAGTGGGCTGCGAAAGACATGGTGATTGAAATATGAAATTGAAATACAGATGAAATAACTAGAAGTATGCGAAAAGCGAAAATAAACTTGAAAGAAAAGAAATCGACGGAAAATTGTAGAAATTATGAAGAGTATTGAACGACAAATATTGGGAAATATATTGAAGCGTATAAAAAGAAAAGAAATCGACGGAAAATTGTAGAAATTATGAAGAGTATCAACGGATATTAGGAATAATATTTAGGCATATTTTTTATAAAAGAAATCGACGGAAATTGAATAGAAGTTGAAAGAGTAGAAATTGAATGAATAGAAAATTTAGAATTATGAGTAGGCTGCGAAAGATATGGTGATTGAAATATGAAATACAGATGAAATAACTAGAAGTATGCGAAAAGCGTAAATAAAATTGAAAGAAAAGAAATCGACGGAAAATTGTAGAAATTATGAAGAGTATTGAACGACAAATATTGGGAAATATATTGAAGCGTATAAAAAGAAAAGAAATCGACGGAAAATTGTAGAAATTATGAAGAGTATTGGAAGAAGAAATATCGACGAATGTTGGAAAAATGTTGAAGTATATGAAAAGAGAAGAAATCGACGGAAAATGGTAGAAATGATGAAGAGTATTGAACAACGAATATTTTGTTTAATATATTGAAGCGTATAAAAAGAAAAGAAATCGACGGAAAATTGTAGAAATTATGAAGAGTATTGGACGAAGAAATATCGACGAATGTTGGAAAAATGTTGAAGTATATGAAAAGAGAAGAAATCGACGGAAAATGGTAGAAATGATGAAGAGTATTGAACAACGAATATTGGGTAATATGTTGAAACGTATAAAAAGAAAAGAAATCGGCGGAAAATTGTAGAAATGATGAAGAGTATTGAACAACGAATATTGGGTAATATATTGAAGCGTATAAAAAGAAAAGAAATCGGCGGAAAATTGTAGAAAAGATGAAGAGTCATGAACAACGAATATTGGGTAATATATTGAAGCGTATAAAAAGAAAAGAAATCGACGGAAAATTGTAGAAATGATGAAGAGTATTGAACTACGAATATTGGGTAATATATTGAAGCGTATAAAAAGAAAAGAAATCGGCGGAAAATTGTAGAAAAGATGAAGAGTCATGAACAACGAATATTGGGTAATATATTGAAGCGTATAAAAAGAAAAGAAATCGACGGAAAATTGTAGAAATTATGATGACTATCAACGGATAGTAGGAATAATATTTAGGCATATTTTTTATAAAAGAAATCGACGGAAATTGAATAGAAGTTGAAAGAGTAGAAATTGAATGAATAGAAAATTTAGAATTATGAGTAGGCTGCGAAAGACATGGTGATTGAAATATGAAATTGAAATACAGATGAAATAACTAGAAGTATGCGAAAAGCGTAAATAAACTTGAAAGAAAAGAAATCGACGGAAAATTGTAGAAATTATGAAGAGTATTGAACGACAAATATTGGGAAATATATTGAAGCGTATAAAAAGAAAAGAAATCGACGGAAAATTGTAGAAATTATGAAGAGTATTGGAAGAAGAAATATCGACGAATGTTGGAAAAATGTTGAAGTATATGAAAAGAGAAGAAATCGACGGAAAATGGTAGAAATGATGAAGAGTATTGAACAACGAATATTTTGTTTAATATATTGAAGCGTATAAAAAGAAAAGAAATCGACGGAAAATTGTAGAAATTATGAAGAGTATTGGACGAAGAAATATCGACGAATGTTGGAAAAATGTTGAAGTATATGAAAAGAGAAGAAATCGACGGAAAATGGTAGAAATGATGAAGAGTATTGAACAACGAATATTGGGTAATATGTTGAAACGTATAAAAAGAAAAGAAATCGGCGGAAAATTGTAGAAATGATGAAGAGTATTGAACAACGAATATTGGGTAATATATTGAAGCGTATAAAAAGAAAAGAAATCGGCGGAAAATTGTAGAAAAGATGAAGAGTCATGAACAACGAATATTGGGTAATATATTGAAGCGTATAAAAAGAAAAGAAATCGACGGAAAATTGTAGAAATGATGAAGAGTATTAAACTACGAAATATCGACGAATGCTGGGAAAAATTTTGAAGTGTATGAAAAGAGAAGAAATCGACGGAAAATGGTAGAAATGATGAAGAGTATTGAACAACGAATATTGGGTAATATATTGAAGCGTATAAAAAGAAAAGAAATTGACGGAAAATTGTAGAAATTATGAAGAGTATTGAACTACGAAATATCGACGAATGTTGGGAAAAATTTTGAAGTGTATGAAAAGAGAAGAAATCGACGGAAAATGGTAGAAATGATGAAGAGTATTGAACAACGAATATTGGGTAATATATTGAAGCGTATAAAAAGAAAAGAAATCGGCGGAAAATTGTAGAAAAGATGAAGAGTCATGAACAACGAATATTGGGTAATATATTGAAGCGTATAAAAAGAAAAGAAATCGACGGAAAATTGTAGAAATGATGAAGAGTATTAAACTACGAAATATCGACGAATGCTGGGAAAAATTTTGAAGTGTATGAAAAGAGAAGAAATCGACGGAAAATGGTAGAAATGATGAAGAGTATTGAACAACGAATATTGGGTAATATATTGAAGCGTATAAAAAGAAAAGAAATTGACGGAAAATTGTAGAAATTATGAAGAGTATTGAACTACGAAATATCGACGAATGTTGGGAAAAATTTTGAAGTGTATGAAAAGAGAAGAAATCGACGTAAAATGGTAGAAATGATGAAGAGTATTGAACAACGAATATTGGGTAATATATTGAAGCGTATAAAAAGAAAAGAAATTAACGGAAAATTGTAGAAATTATGAAGAGTATTGAACTACGAAATATCGACGAATGTTGGGAAAAATTTTGAAGTGTATGAAAAGAGAAGAAATCGACGGAAAATGGTAGAAATGATGAAGAGTATTGAACAACGAATATTGGGTAATACATTGAAGCGTATAAAAAGAAAAGAAATCGACGGAAAATTGTAGAAATTATGAAGAGTATTGAACTACGAAATATCGACGAATGTTGGGAAAAATTTTGAAGTGTATGAAAAGAGAATAAATCGACGGAAAATGGTAGAAATGATGAAGAGTATTGAACAACGAATATTGGGTAATATATTGAAGCGTATAAAAAGAAAAAAAATTGACGGAAAATTGTAGAAATTATGAAGAGTATTGAACTACGAAATATCGACGAATGTTGGGAAAAATTTTGAAGTGTATGAAAAGAGAAGAAATCGACGGAAAATGGTAGAAATGATGAAGAGTATTGAACAACGAATATTGGGTAATATATTGAAGCGTATAAAAAGAAAAGAAATTGACGGAAAATTGTAGAAATTATGAAGAGTATTGAACTACGAAATATCGACGAATGTTGGGAAAAATTTTGAAGTGTATGAAAAGAGAAGAAATCGACGGAAAATGGTAGAAATGATGAAGAGTATTGAACAACGAATATTGGGTAATATATTGAAGCGTATAAAAAGAAAAGAAATTGACGGAAAATTGTAGAAATTATGAAGAGTATTCAACTACGAAATATCGACGAATGTTGGGAAAAATTTTGAAGTGTATGAAAAGAGAAGAAATCGACGGAAAATGGTAGCAATGATGAAGAGTATTGAACAACGAATATTGGGTAATATATTGAATCGTATAAAAAGAAAAGAAATTGACGGAAAATTGTAGAAATTATGAAGAGTATTGAACTACGAAATATCGACGAATGTTGGGAAAAATTTTGAAGTGTATGAAAAGAGAAGAAATCGACGGCAAATGGTAGAAATGATGAAGAGTATTGAACAACGAATATTGGGTAATATATTGAAGCGTATAAAAAGAAAAGAAATTGACGGAAAATTGTAGAAATTATGAAGAGTATTGAACTACGAAATATCGACGAATGTTGGGAAAAATTTTGAAGTGTATGAAAAGAGAAGAAATCGACGGAAAATGGTAGCAATGATGAAGAGTATTGAACAACGAATATTGGGTAATATATTGAAGCGTATAAAAAGAAAAGAAATTGACGGAAAATTGTAGAAATTATGAAGAGTATTGAACTACGAAATATCGACGAATGTTGGGAAAAATTTTGAATCGACGGAAAATGGTAGAAATGATGAAGAGTATTGAACAACGAATATTGGGTAATATATTGAAGCGTATAAAAAGAAAAGAAATTGACGGAAAATTGTAGAAATTATGAAGAATATTGAGCTACGAAATATCGACGAATGTTGGGAAAAATTTTGAAGTGTATGAAAAGAGAAGAAATCGACGGAAAATGGTAGAAATGATGAAGAGTATGGAACAACGAATATTGGGTAATATATTGAAGCGTATAAAAAGAAAAGAAATCGACGGAAAATTGTAGGAATTATGAAGAGTATTGAACTACGAAATATCGACGAATGTTGGGAAAAATTTTGAAGTGTATGAAAAGAGAAGAAATCGACGGAAAATGGAAGAAATGATGAAGAGTATTGAACAACGAATATTGGGTAATATATTGAAGCGTATAAAAAGAAAAGAAATCGACGGAAAATTGTAGGAATTATGAAGAGTATTGAACTACGAAATATCGACGAATGTTGGGAAAAATTTTGAATCGACGGAAAATGGTAGAAATGATGAAGAGTATTGAACAACGAATATTGGGTAATATATTGAAGCGTATAAAAAGAAAAGAAATTGACGGAAAATTGTAGAAATTATGAAGAGTATTGAACTACGAAATATCGACGAATGTTGGGAAAAATTTTGAAGTGTATGAAAAGAGAAGAAATCGACGTAAAATGGTAGAAATGATGAAGAGTATTGAACAACGAATATTGGGTAATATATTGAAGCGTATAAAAAGAAAAGAAATTGACGGAAAATTGTAGAAATTATGAAGAGTATTGAACTACGAAATATCGACGAATGTTGGGAAAAATTTTGAAGTGTATGAAAAGAGAAGAAATCGACGTAAAATGGTAGAAATGATGAAGAGTATTGAACAACGAATATTGGGTAATATATTGAAGCGTATAAAAAGAAAAGAAATTGACGGAAAATTGTAGAAATTATGAAGAGTATTGAACTACGAAATATCGACGAATGTTGGGAAAAATTTTGAAGTGTATGAAAAGAGAAGAAATCGACGGAAAATCGTAGAAATGATGAAGAGTATTGAACAACGAATATTGAGTAATATATTGAAGCGTATAAAAAGAAAAGAAATTGACGGAAAATTGTAGAAATTATGAAGAGTATTGAACTACGAAATATCGACGAATGTTGGGAAAAATTTTGAAGTGTATGAAAAGAGAAGAAATCGACGTAAAATGGTAGAAATGATGAAGAGTATTGAACAACGAATATTGGGTAATATATTGAAGCGTATAAAAAGAAAAGAAATTGACGGAAAATTGTAGAAATTATGAAGAGTATTGAACTACGAAATATCGACGAATGTTGGGAAAAATTTTGAAGTGTATGAAAAGAGAAGAAATCGACGGAAAATGGTAGAAATGATGAAGAGTATTGAACAACGAATATTGGGTAATATATTGAAGCGTATAAAAACAAAAGAAATTGACGGAAAATTGTAGAAATTATGAAGAGTATTGAACTACGAAATATCGACGAATGTTGGGAAAAATTTTGAAGTGTATGAAAAGAGAAGAAATCGACGTAAAATGGTAGAAATGATGAAGAGTATTGAACAACGAATATTGGGTAATATATTGAAGCGTATAAAAAGAAAAGAAATTGACGGAAAATTGTAGAAATTATGAAGAGTATTGAACTACGAAATATCGACGAATGTTGGGAAAAATTTTAAAGTGTATGAAAAGAGAAGAAATCGACGGAAAATGGTAGAAATGATGAAGAGTATTGAACAACGAATATTGGGTAATATATTGAAGCGTATAAAAAGAAAAGAAATTGACGGAAAATTGTAGAAATTATGAAGAGTATTGAACTACGAAATATCGACGAATGTTGGGAAAAATTTTGAAGTGTATGAAAAGAGAAGAAATCGACGGAAAATCGTAGAAATGATGAAGAGTATTGAACAACGAATATTGAGTAATATATTGAAGCGTATAAAAAGAAAAGAAATTGACGGAAAATTGTAGAAATTATGAAGAGTATTGAACTACGAAATATCGACGAATGTTGGGAAAAATTTTGAAGTGTATGAAAAGAGAAGAAATCGACGGAAAATGGTAGAAATGATGAAGAGTATTGAACAACGAATATTGGGTAATATATTGAAGCGTATAAAAAGAAAAGAAATTGACGGAAAATTGTAGAAATTATTATTATTATAAAGAGTATTGAACTACGAAATATCGACGAATGTTGGGAAAAATTTTGAATCGACGGAAAATGGTAGAAATGATGAAGAGTATTGAACAACGAATATTGGGCAATATATTGAAGCGTATAAAAAGAAAAGAAATTGACGGAAAATTGTAGAAATTATGAAGAGTATTGAACTACGAAATATCGACGAATGTTGGGAAAAATTTTGAAGTGTATGAAAAGAGAAGAAATCGACGTAAAATGGTAGAAATGATGAAGAGTATTTAACAACGAATATTGGGTAATATATTGAAGCGTATAAAAAGAAAAGAAATTGACGGAAAATTGTAGAAATTATGAAGAGTATTGAACTACGAAATATCGACGAATGTTGGGAAAAATTTTGAAGTGTATGAAAAGAGAAGAAATCGACGTAAAATGGTAGAAATGATGAAGAGTATTGAACAACGAATATTGGGTAATATATTGAAGCGTATAAAAAGAAAAGAAATTGACGGAAAATTGTAGAAATTATGAAGAGTATTGAACTACGAAATATCGACGAATGTTGGGAAAAATTTTGAAGTGTATGAAAAGAGAAGAAATCGACGGAAAATCGTAGAAATGATGAAGAGTATTGAACAACGAATATTGAGTAATATATTGAAGCGTATAAAAAGAAAAGAAATTGACGGAAAATTGTAGAAATTATGAAGAGTATTGAACTACGAAATATCGACGAATGTTGGGAAAAATTTTGAAGTGTATGAAAAGAGAAGAAATCGACGGAAAATGGTAGAAATGATGAAGAGTATTGAACAACGAATATTGGGTAATATATTGAAGCGTATAAAAAGAAAAGAAATTGACGGAAAATTGTAGAAATTATGAAGAGTATTGAACTACGAAATATCGACGAATGTTGGGAAAAATTTTGAAGTGCATGAAAAGAGAAGAAATCGACGGAAAATGATAGAAATTATGAAGAGTATTGAACAACGAATATTGGGTAATATATTGAAGCGTATAAAAAGAAAAGAAATTGACGGAAAATTGTAGAAATTATGAAGAGTATTGAACTACGAAATATCGACGAATGTTGGGAAAAATTTTGAAGTGTATGAAAAGAGAAGAAATCGACGGAAAATCGTAGAAATGATGAAGAGTATTGAACAACGAATATTGAGTAATATATTGAAGCGTATAAAAAGAAAAGAAATTGACGGAAAATTGTAGAAATTATGAAGAGTATTGAACTACGAAATATCGACGAATGTTGGGAAAAATTTTGAAGTGTATGAAAAGAGAAGAAATCGACGGAAAATGGTAGAAATGATGAAGAGTATTGAACAACGAATATTGGGTAATATATTGAAGCGTATAAAAAGAAAAGAAATTGACGGAAAATTGTAGAAATTATTATTATTATAAAGAGTATTGAACTACGAAATATCGACGAATGTTGGGAAAAATTTTGAATCGACGGAAAATGGTAGAAATGATGAAGAGTATTGAACAACGAATATTGGGTAATATATTGAAGCGTATAAAAAGAAAAGAAATTGACGGAAAATTGTAGAAATTATGAAGAGTATTGAACTACGAAATATCGACGAATGTTGGGAAAAATTTTGAAGTGTATGAAAAGAGAAGAAATCGACGTAAAATGGTAGAAATGATGAAGAGTATTGAACAACGAATATTGGGTAATATATTGAAGCGTATAAAAAGAAAAGAAATTGACGGAAAATTGTAGAAATTATGAAGAGTATTGAACTACGAAATATCGACGAATGTTGGGAAAAATTTTGAAGTGTATGAAAAGAGAAGAAATCGACGGAAAATGGTAGAAATGATGAAGAGTATTGAACAACGAATATTGGGTAATATATTGAAGCGTATAAAAAGAAAAGAAATTGACGGAAAATTGTAGAAATTATGAAGAGTATTGAACTACGAAATATCGACGAATGTTGGGAAAAATTTTGAAGTGTATGAAAAGAGAAGAAATCGACGGAAAATGGTAGAAATGATGAAGAGTATTGAACAACGAATATTGGGTAATATATTGAAGCGTATAAAAAGAAAAGAAATTGACGGAAAATTGTAGAAATTATGAAGAGTATTGAACTACGAAATATCGACGAATGTTGGGAAAAATTTTGAAGTGTATGAAAAGAGAAGAAATCGACGGAAAATGGTAGAAATGATGAAGAGTATTGAACAACGAATATTGGGTAATATATTGAAGCGTATAAAAAGAAAAGAAATCGGCGGAAAATTGTAGAAAAGATGAAGAGTCATGAACAACGAATATTGGGTAATATATTGAAGCGTATAAAAAGAAAAGAAATCGACGGAAAATTGTAGAAATGATGAAGAGTATTAAACTACGAAATATCGACGAATGCTGGGAAAAATTTTGAAGTGTATGAAAAGAGAAGAAATCGACGGAAAATGGTAGAAATGATGAAGAGTATTGAACAACGAATATTGGGTAATATATTGAAGCGTATAAAAAGAAAAGAAATTGACGGAAAATTGTAGAAATTATGAAGAGTATTCAACTACGAAATATCGACGAATGTTGGGAAAAATTTTGAAGTGTATGAAAAGAGAAGAAATCGACGGAAAATGGTAGCAATGATGAAGAGTATTGAACAACGAATATTGGGTAATATATTGAATCGTATAAAAAGAAAAGAAATTGACGGAAAATTGTAGAAATTATGAAGAGTATTGAACTACGAAATATCGACGAATGTTGGGAAAAATTTTGAAGTGTATGAAAAGAGAAGAAATCGACGGCAAATGGTAGAAATGATGAAGAGTATTGAACAACGAATATTGGGTAATATATTGAAGCGTATAAAAAGAAAAGAAATTGACGGAAAATTGTAGAAATTATGAAGAGTATTGAACTACGAAATATCGACGAATGTTGGGAAAAATTTTGAAGTGTATGAAAAGAGAAGAAATCGACGGAAAATGGTAGCAATGATGAAGAGTATTGAACAACGAATATTGGGTAATATATTGAAGCGTATAAAAAGAAAAGAAATTGACGGAAAATTGTAGAAATTATGAAGAGTATTGAACTACGAAATATCGACGAATGTTGGGAAAAATTTTGAATCGACGGAAAATGGTAGAAATGATGAAGAGTATTGAACAACGAATATTGGGCAATATATTGAAGCGTATAAAAAGAAAAGAAATTGACGGAAAATTGTAGAAATTATGAAGAGTATTGAACTACGAAATATCGACGAATGTTGGGAAAAATTTTGAAGTGTATGAAAAGAGAAGAAATCGACGTAAAATGGTAGAAATGATGAAGAGTATTTAACAACGAATATTGGGTAATATATTGAAGCGTATAAAAAGAAAAGAAATTGACGGAAAATTGTAGAAATTATGAAGAGTATTGAACTACGAAATATCGACGAATGTTGGGAAAAATTTTGAAGTGTATGAAAAGAGAAGAAATCGACGTAAAATGGTAGAAATGATGAAGAGTATTGAACAACGAATATTGGGTAATATATTGAAGCGTATAAAAAGAAAAGAAATTGACGGAAAATTGTAGAAATTATGAAGAGTATTCAACTACGAAATATCGACGAATGTTGGGAAAAATTTTGAAGTGTATGAAAAGAGAAGAAATCGACGGAAAATCGTAGAAATGATGAAGAGTATTGAACAACGAATATTGAGTAATATATTGAAGCGTATAAAAAGAAAAGAAATTGACGGAAAATTGTAGAAATTATGAAGAGTATTGAACTACGAAATATCGACGAATGTTGGGAAAAATTTTGAAGTGTATGAAAAGAGAAGAAATCGACGGAAAATGGTAGAAATGATGAAGAGTATTGAACAACGAATATTGAGTAATATATTGAAGCGTATAAAAAGAAAAGAAATTGACGGAAAATTGTAGAAATTATGAAGAGTATTGAACTACGAAATATCGACGAATGTTGGGAAAAATTTTGAAGTGTATGAAAAGAGAAGAAATCGACGTAAAATGGTAGAAATGATGAAGAGTATTGAACAACGAATATTGGGTAATATATTGAAGCGTATAAAAAGAAAAGAAATTGACGGAAAATTGTAGAAATTATGAAGAGTATTCAACTACGAAATATCGACGAATGTTGGGAAAAATTTTGAAGTGTATGAAAAGAGAAGAAATCGACGGAAAATGGTAGCAATGATGAAGAGTATTGAACAACGAATATTGGGTAATATATTGAATCGTATAAAAAGAAAAGAAATTGACGGAAAATTGTAGAAATTATGAAGAGTATTGAACTACGAAATATCGACGAATGTTGGGAAAAATTTTGAAGTGTATGAAAAGAGAAGAAATCGACGGCAAATGGTAGAAATGATGAAGAGTATTGAACAACGAATATTGGGTAATATATTGAAGCGTATAAAAAGAAAAGAAATTGACGGAAAATTGTAGAAATTATGAAGAGTATTGAACTACGAAATATCGACGAATGTTGGGAAAAATTTTGAAGTGTATGAAAAGAGAAGAAATCGACGGAAAATGGTAGCAATGATGAAGAGTATTGAACAACGAATATTGGGTAATATATTGAAGCGTATAAAAAGAAAAGAAATTGACGGAAAATTGTAGAAATTATGAAGAGTATTGAACTACGAAATATCGACGAATGTTGGGAAAAATTTTGAATCGACGGAAAATGGTAGAAATGATGAAGAGTATTGAACAACGAATATTGGGTAATATATTGAAGCGTATAAAAAGAAAAGAAATTGACGGAAAATTGTAGAAATTATGAAGAATATTGAGCTACGAAATATCGACGAATGTTGGGAAAAATTTTGAAGTGTATGAAAAGAGAAGAAATCGACGGAAAATGGTAGAAATGATGAAGAGTATGGAACAACGAATATTGGGTAATATATTGAAGCGTATAAAAAGAAAAGAAATCGACGGAAAATTGTAGGAATTATGAAGAGTATTGAACTACGAAATATCGACGAATGTTGGGAAAAATTTTGAAGTGTATGAAAAGAGAAGAAATCGACGGAAAATGGAAGAAATGATGAAGAGTATTGAACAACGAATATTGGGTAATATATTGAAGCGTATAAAAAGAAAAGAAATCGACGGAAAATTGTAGGAATTATGAAGAGTATTGAACTACGAAATATCGACGAATGTTGGGAAAAATTTTGAATCGACGGAAAATGGTAGAAATGATGAAGAGTATTGAACAACGAATATTGGGTAATATATTGAAGCGTATAAAAAGAAAAGAAATTGACGGAAAATTGTAGAAATTATGAAGAGTATTGAACTACGAAATATCGACGAATGTTGGGAAAAATTTTGAAGTGTATGAAAAGAGAAGAAATCGACGTAAAATGGTAGAAATGATGAAGAGTATTGAACAACGAATATTGGGTAATATATTGAAGCGTATAAAAAGAAAAGAAATTGACGGAAAATTGTAGAAATTATGAAGAGTATTGAACTACGAAATATCGACGAATGTTGGGAAAAATTTTGAAGTGTATGAAAAGAGAAGAAATCGACGTAAAATGGTAGAAATGATGAAGAGTATTGAACAACGAATATTGGGTAATATATTGAAGCGTATAAAAAGAAAAGAAATTGACGGAAAATTGTAGAAATTATGAAGAGTATTGAACTACGAAATATCGACGAATGTTGGGAAAAATTTTGAAGTGTATGAAAAGAGAAGAAATCGACGGAAAATCGTAGAAATGATGAAGAGTATTGAACAACGAATATTGAGTAATATATTGAAGCGTATAAAAAGAAAAGAAATTGACGGAAAATTGTAGAAATTATGAAGAGTATTGAACTACGAAATATCGACGAATGTTGGGAAAAATTTTGAAGTGTATGAAAAGAGAAGAAATCGACGTAAAATGGTAGAAATGATGAAGAGTATTGAACAACGAATATTGGGTAATATATTGAAGCGTATAAAAAGAAAAGAAATTGACGGAAAATTGTAGAAATTATGAAGAGTATTGAACTACGAAATATCGACGAATGTTGGGAAAAATTTTGAAGTGTATGAAAAGAGAAGAAATCGACGGAAAATGGTAGAAATGATGAAGAGTATTGAACAACGAATATTGGGTAATATATTGAAGCGTATAAAAACAAAAGAAATTGACGGAAAATTGTAGAAATTATGAAGAGTATTGAACTACGAAATATCGACGAATGTTGGGAAAAATTTTGAAGTGTATGAAAAGAGAAGAAATCGACGTAAAATGGTAGAAATGATGAAGAGTATTGAACAACGAATATTGGGTAATATATTGAAGCGTATAAAAAGAAAAGAAATTGACGGAAAATTGTAGAAATTATGAAGAGTATTGAACTACGAAATATCGACGAATGTTGGGAAAAATTTTAAAGTGTATGAAAAGAGAAGAAATCGACGGAAAATGGTAGAAATGATGAAGAGTATTGAACAACGAATATTGGGTAATATATTGAAGCGTATAAAAAGAAAAGAAATTGACGGAAAATTGTAGAAATTATGAAGAGTATTGAACTACGAAATATCGACGAATGTTGGGAAAAATTTTGAAGTGTATGAAAAGAGAAGAAATCGACGGAAAATCGTAGAAATGATGAAGAGTATTGAACAACGAATATTGAGTAATATATTGAAGCGTATAAAAAGAAAAGAAATTGACGGAAAATTGTAGAAATTATGAAGAGTATTGAACTACGAAATATCGACGAATGTTGGGAAAAATTTTGAAGTGTATGAAAAGAGAAGAAATCGACGGAAAATGGTAGAAATGATGAAGAGTATTGAACAACGAATATTGGGTAATATATTGAAGCGTATAAAAAGAAAAGAAATTGACGGAAAATTGTAGAAATTATTATTATTATAAAGAGTATTGAACTACGAAATATCGACGAATGTTGGGAAAAATTTTGAATCGACGGAAAATGGTAGAAATGATGAAGAGTATTGAACAACGAATATTGGGCAATATATTGAAGCGTATAAAAAGAAAAGAAATTGACGGAAAATTGTAGAAATTATGAAGAGTATTGAACTACGAAATATCGACGAATGTTGGGAAAAATTTTGAAGTGTATGAAAAGAGAAGAAATCGACGTAAAATGGTAGAAATGATGAAGAGTATTTAACAACGAATATTGGGTAATATATTGAAGCGTATAAAAAGAAAAGAAATTGACGGAAAATTGTAGAAATTATGAAGAGTATTGAACTACGAAATATCGACGAATGTTGGGAAAAATTTTGAAGTGTATGAAAAGAGAAGAAATCGACGTAAAATGGTAGAAATGATGAAGAGTATTGAACAACGAATATTGGGTAATATATTGAAGCGTATAAAAAGAAAAGAAATTGACGGAAAATTGTAGAAATTATGAAGAGTATTGAACTACGAAATATCGACGAATGTTGGGAAAAATTTTGAAGTGTATGAAAAGAGAAGAAATCGACGGAAAATCGTAGAAATGATGAAGAGTATTGAACAACGAATATTGAGTAATATATTGAAGCGTATAAAAAGAAAAGAAATTGACGGAAAATTGTAGAAATTATGAAGAGTATTGAACTACGAAATATCGACGAATGTTGGGAAAAATTTTGAAGTGTATGAAAAGAGAAGAAATCGACGGAAAATGGTAGAAATGATGAAGAGTATTGAACAACGAATATTGGGTAATATATTGAAGCGTATAAAAAGAAAAGAAATTGACGGAAAATTGTAGAAATTATGAAGAGTATTGAACTACGAAATATCGACGAATGTTGGGAAAAATTTTGAAGTGCATGAAAAGAGAAGAAATCGACGGAAAATGATAGAAATTATGAAGAGTATTGAACAACGAATATTGGGTAATATATTGAAGCGTATAAAAAGAAAAGAAATTGACGGAAAATTGTAGAAATTATGAAGAGTATTGAACTACGAAATATCGACGAATGTTGGGAAAAATTTTGAAGTGTATGAAAAGAGAAGAAATCGACGGAAAATCGTAGAAATGATGAAGAGTATTGAACAACGAATATTGAGTAATATATTGAAGCGTATAAAAAGAAAAGAAATTGACGGAAAATTGTAGAAATTATGAAGAGTATTGAACTACGAAATATCGACGAATGTTGGGAAAAATTTTGAAGTGTATGAAAAGAGAAGAAATCGACGGAAAATGGTAGAAATGATGAAGAGTATTGAACAACGAATATTGGGTAATATATTGAAGCGTATAAAAAGAAAAGAAATTGACGGAAAATTGTAGAAATTATTATTATTATAAAGAGTATTGAACTACGAAATATCGACGAATGTTGGGAAAAATTTTGAATCGACGGAAAATGGTAGAAATGATGAAGAGTATTGAACAACGAATATTGGGTAATATATTGAAGCGTATAAAAAGAAAAGAAATTGACGGAAAATTGTAGAAATTATGAAGAGTATTGAACTACGAAATATCGACGAATGTTGGGAAAAATTTTGAAGTGTATGAAAAGAGAAGAAATCGACGTAAAATGGTAGAAATGATGAAGAGTATTGAACAACGAATATTGGGTAATATATTGAAGCGTATAAAAAGAAAAGAAATTGACGGAAAATTGTAGAAATTATGAAGAGTATTGAACTACGAAATATCGACGAATGTTGGGAAAAATTTTGAAGTGTATGAAAAGAGAAGAAATCGACGGAAAATGGTAGAAATGATGAAGAGTATTGAACAACGAATATTGGGTAATATATTGAAGCGTATAAAAAGAAAAGAAATTGACGGAAAATTGTAGAAATTATGAAGAGTATTGAACTACGAAATATCGACGAATGTTGGGAAAAATTTTGAAGTGTATGAAAAGAGAAGAAATCGACGGAAAATGGTAGAAATGATGAAGAGTATTGAACAACGAATATTGGGTAATATATTGAAGCGTATAAAAAGAAAAGAAATTGACGGAAAATTGTAGAAATTATGAAGAGTATTGAACTACGAAATATCGACGAATGTTGGGAAAAATTTTGAAGTGTATGAAAAGAGAAGAAATCGACGGAAAATGGTAGAAATGATGAAGAGTATTGAACAACGAATATTGGGTAATATATTGAAGCGTATAAAAAGAAAAGAAATCGGCGGAAAATTGTAGAAAAGATGAAGAGTCATGAACAACGAATATTGGGTAATATATTGAAGCGTATAAAAAGAAAAGAAATCGACGGAAAATTGTAGAAATGATGAAGAGTATTAAACTACGAAATATCGACGAATGCTGGGAAAAATTTTGAAGTGTATGAAAAGAGAAGAAATCGACGGAAAATGGTAGAAATGATGAAGAGTATTGAACAACGAATATTGGGTAATATATTGAAGCGTATAAAAAGAAAAGAAATTGACGGAAAATTGTAGAAATTATGAAGAGTATTCAACTACGAAATATCGACGAATGTTGGGAAAAATTTTGAAGTGTATGAAAAGAGAAGAAATCGACGGAAAATGGTAGCAATGATGAAGAGTATTGAACAACGAATATTGGGTAATATATTGAATCGTATAAAAAGAAAAGAAATTGACGGAAAATTGTAGAAATTATGAAGAGTATTGAACTACGAAATATCGACGAATGTTGGGAAAAATTTTGAAGTGTATGAAAAGAGAAGAAATCGACGGCAAATGGTAGAAATGATGAAGAGTATTGAACAACGAATATTGGGTAATATATTGAAGCGTATAAAAAGAAAAGAAATTGACGGAAAATTGTAGAAATTATGAAGAGTATTGAACTACGAAATATCGACGAATGTTGGGAAAAATTTTGAAGTGTATGAAAAGAGAAGAAATCGACGGAAAATGGTAGCAATGATGAAGAGTATTGAACAACGAATATTGGGTAATATATTGAAGCGTATAAAAAGAAAAGAAATTGACGGAAAATTGTAGAAATTATGAAGAGTATTGAACTACGAAATATCGACGAATGTTGGGAAAAATTTTGAATCGACGGAAAATGGTAGAAATGATGAAGAGTATTGAACAACGAATATTGGGTAATATATTGAAGCGTATAAAAAGAAAAGAAATTGACGGAAAATTGTAGAAATTATGAAGAATATTGAGCTACGAAATATCGACGAATGTTGGGAAAAATTTTGAAGTGTATGAAAAGAGAAGAAATCGACGGAAAATGGTAGAAATGATGAAGAGTATGGAACAACGAATATTGGGTAATATATTGAAGCGTATAAAAAGAAAAGAAATCGACGGAAAATTGTAGGAATTATGAAGAGTATTGAACTACGAAATATCGACGAATGTTGGGAAAAATTTTGAAGTGTATGAAAAGAGAAGAAATCGACGGAAAATGGAAGAAATGATGAAGAGTATTGAACAACGAATATTGGGTAATATATTGAAGCGTATAAAAAGAAAAGAAATCGACGGAAAATTGTAGGAATTATGAAGAGTATTGAACTACGAAATATCGACGAATGTTGGGAAAAATTTTGAATCGACGGAAAATGGTAGAAATGATGAAGAGTATTGAACAACGAATATTGGGTAATATATTGAAGCGTATAAAAAGAAAAGAAATTGACGGAAAATTGTAGAAATTATGAAGAGTATTGAACTACGAAATATCGACGAATGTTGGGAAAAATTTTGAAGTGTATGAAAAGAGAAGAAATCGACGTAAAATGGTAGAAATGATGAAGAGTATTGAACAACGAATATTGGGTAATATATTGAAGCGTATAAAAAGAAAAGAAATTGACGGAAAATTGTAGAAATTATGAAGAGTATTGAACTACGAAATATCGACGAATGTTGGGAAAAATTTTGAAGTGTATGAAAAGAGAAGAAATCGACGGAAAATCGTAGAAATGATGAAGAGTATTGAACAACGAATATTGAGTAATATATTGAAGCGTATAAAAAGAAAAGAAATTGACGGAAAATTGTAGAAATTATGAAGAGTATTGAACTACGAAATATCGACGAATGTTGGGAAAAATTTTGAAGTGTATGAAAAGAGAAGAAATCGACGTAAAATGGTAGAAATGATGAAGAGTATTGAACAACGAATATTGGGTAATATATTGAAGCGTATAAAAAGAAAAGAAATTGACGGAAAATTGTAGAAATTATGAAGAGTATTGAACTACGAAATATCGACGAATGTTGGGAAAAATTTTGAAGTGTATGAAAAGAGAAGAAATCGACGGAAAATGGTAGAAATGATGAAGAGTATTGAACAACGAATATTGGGTAATATATTGAAGCGTATAAAAACAAAAGAAATTGACGGAAAATTGTAGAAATTATGAAGAGTATTGAACTACGAAATATCGACGAATGTTGGGAAAAATTTTGAAGTGTATGAAAAGAGAAGAAATCGACGTAAAATGGTAGAAATGATGAAGAGTATTGAACAACGAATATTGGGTAATATATTGAAGCGTATAAAAAGAAAAGAAATTGACGGAAAATTGTAGAAATTATGAAGAGTATTGAACTACGAAATATCGACGAATGTTGGGAAAAATTTTAAAGTGTATGAAAAGAGAAGAAATCGACGGAAAATGGTAGAAATGATGAAGAGTATTGAACAACGAATATTGGGTAATATATTGAAGCGTATAAAAAGAAAAGAAATTGACGGAAAATTGTAGAAATTATGAAGAGTATTGAACTACGAAATATCGACGAATGTTGGGAAAAATTTTGAAGTGTATGAAAAGAGAAGAAATCGACGGAAAATCGTAGAAATGATGAAGAGTATTGAACAACGAATATTGAGTAATATATTGAAGCGTATAAAAAGAAAAGAAATTGACGGAAAATTGTAGAAATTATGAAGAGTATTGAACTACGAAATATCGACGAATGTTGGGAAAAATTTTGAAGTGTATGAAAAGAGAAGAAATCGACGGAAAATGGTAGAAATGATGAAGAGTATTGAACAACGAATATTGGGTAATATATTGAAGCGTATAAAAAGAAAAGAAATTGACGGAAAATTGTAGAAATTATTATTATTATAAAGAGTATTGAACTACGAAATATCGACGAATGTTGGGAAAAATTTTGAATCGACGGAAAATGGTAGAAATGATGAAGAGTATTGAACAACGAATATTGGGTAATATATTGAAGCGTATAAAAAGAAAAGAAATTGACGGAAAATTGTAGAAATTATGAAGAGTATTGAACTACGAAATATCGACGAATGTTGGGAAAAATTTTGAAGTGTATGAAAAGAGAAGAAATCGACGGAAAATGGTAGAAATGATGAAGAGTATTGAACAACGAATATTGGGTAATATATTGAAGCGTATAAAAAGAAAAGAAATTGACGGAAAATTGTAGAAATTATGAAGAGTATTGAACTACGAAATATCGACGAATGTTGGGAAAAATTTTGAAGTGTATGAAAAGAGAAGAAATCGACGTAAAATGGTAGAAATGATGAAGAGTATTGAACAACGAATATTGGGTAATATATTGAAGCGTATAAAAAGAAAAGAAATTGACGGAAAATTGTAGAAATTATGAAGAGTATTGAACTACGAAATATCGACGAATGTTGGGAAAAATTTTGAAGTGTATGAAAAGAGAAGAAATCGACGGAAAATCGTAGAAATGATGAAGAGTATTGAACAACGAATATTGAGTAATATATTGAAGCGTATAAAAAGAAAAGAAATTGACGGAAAATTGTAGAAATTATGAAGAGTATTGAACTACGAAATATCGACGAATGTTGGGAAAAATTTTGAAGTGTATGAAAAGAGAAGAAATCGACGGAAAATGGTAGAAATGATGAAGAGTATTGAACAACGAATATTGGGTAATATATTGAAGCGTATAAAAAGAAAAGAAATTGACGGAAAATTGTAGAAATTATGAAGAGTATTGAACTACGAAATATCGACGAATGTTGGGAAAAATTTTGAAGTGTATGAAAAGAGAAGAAATCGACGGAAAATGATAGAAATTATGAAGAGTATTGAACAACGAATATTGGGTAATATATTGAAGCGTATAAAAAGAAAAGAAATTGACGGAAAATTGTAGAAATTATGAAGAGTATTGAACTACGAAATATCGACGAATGTTGGGAAAAATTTTGAAGTGTATGAAAAGAGAAGAAATCGACGGAAAATCGTAGAAATGATGAAGAGTATTGAACAACGAATATTGAGTAATATATTGAAGCGTATAAAAAGAAAAGAAATTGACGGAAAATTGTAGAAATTATGAAGAGTATTGAACTACGAAATATCGACGAATGTTGGGAAAAATTTTGAAGTGTATGAAAAGAGAAGAAATCGACGGAAAATGGTAGAAATGATGAAGAGTATTGAACAACGAATATTGGGTAATATATTGAAGCGTATAAAAAGAAAAGAAATTGACGGAAAATTGTAGAAATTATTATTATTATAAAGAGTATTGAACTACGAAATATCGACGAATGTTGGGAAAAATTTTGAATCGACGGAAAATGGTAGAAATGATGAAGAGTATTGAACAACGAATATTGGGTAATATATTGAAGCGTATAAAAAGAAAAGAAATTGACGGAAAATTGTAGAAATTATGAAGAGTATTGAACTACGAAATATCGACGAATGTTGGGAAAAATTTTGAAGTGTATGAAAAGAGAAGAAATCGACGTAAAATGGTAGAAATGATGAAGAGTATTGAACAACGAATATTGGGTAATATATTGAAGCGTATAAAAAGAAAAGAAATTGACGGAAAATTGTAGAAATTATGAAGAGTATTGAACTACGAAATATCGACGAATGTTGGGAAAAATTTTGAAGTGTATGAAAAGAGAAGAAATCGACGGAAAATGGTAGAAATGATGAAGAGTATTGAACAACGAATATTGGGTAATATATTGAAGCGTATAAAAAGAAAAGAAATTGACGGAAAATTGTAGAAATTATGAAGAGTATTGAACTACGAAATATCGACGAATGTTGGGAAAAATTTTGAAGTGTATGAAAAGAGAAGAAATCGACGGAAAATGGTAGAAATGATGAAGAGTATTGAACAACGAATATTGGGTAATATATTGAAGCGTATAAAAAGAAAAGAAATTGACGGAAAATTGTAGAAATTATGAAGAGTATTGAACTACGAAATATCGACGAATGTTGGGAAAAATTTTGAAGTGTATGAAAAGAGAAGAAATCGACGGAAAATGGTAGAAATTATGAAGAGTATTGAACAACGAATATTGGGTAATATATTGAAGCGTACACAGAAAAAAAAAAGATAGGTTAATCTAACCAAAAAACGTTGTAAAAAAACATTTTTTTATTTTATATGGAAAACACAAACAACAATTACAATTGTTGTGGTTAATCTAATCGTCAAAAAATTGTTAAATGATTTGCCAGCATGGTCGTATTTCGGCATATGATTCGCAATGTCATCGCTCGATGCAGAAATGCAACCATGCCGCAAATATTTCATAATTCTGAAACAGCATGACATTTAATACAAGAGAGAAAAATTATTATATATGGCTGTCTCGTTTTCGCTCTCAAAGCAACAAGTGCTGCATAATATATGAATAATTTATATTCGACACTTGACTCATGAAGTACTTGGTTCCATTAGTATGCGATACTATTATTGGTATTTTAGGGAAGTTTGTATGAAAATTGTTGGGTCGTAATAATAAAAACGTCTTAGAGCAATTGCTACGTGCATTTACTTTACTCAGAGATTTTATTTCAAATCAAAATTGAATGAAAATTATCGTAAAAATTATTAAGTATTCACAAGAAAGTATCCGGTTGTATCGAATACAAAAAAATCGAATTTTCGCAGCACTAGAAGATGGCGTCCAATTTGTTTACATTTTACATTTTTGATATTTCGAAAACAATTTTTAAAATCAAATTATGACTATGTTATAATTCATTATTAACAAATATTGTGATATTACGATTTTAAAAATTGTGCAGAATGTTTTTCAGCTCGTTTTTTCCAGGGAAAACATTAATTTCAATATTACAATATTATTGTAAACTAAATGAAATATTAAAATATTGCGTTTTGTGGAAGCGCGTTAGTTCTAAGTAATGAATATTATATATATTCGCAGTAGAAATGATGTTGCCCGACAAATTTGTGTACGAAATGTAAATTATCTCGTTTTTAAAGTCTTGGGCTTACATTAAATTAATTTAAGCTTCATAAATATATTTCAATACAACACATCTACAGAAATACCAAACACATCAGCTATCTTTTTTTTGCATTCTTTTTCTAATATGTATTTATTTATTTTTTCGCTCAATTGGATAATTGCTTTCTCTGTCTTCCATAAAGTAATATACGAACAATTTTTAATTGTACGCCAACAAAATTTGATTGTACGCCAACAACTTTGAGTCGGTTCCATTTACAACGTTTCTTGGTTGCTGCATTTTTAATCGTCTTTTTTGGTTAGATTTACCTACTTTTTTTTTGTGTGTATAAAAAGAAAAGAAATTGACGGAAAATTGTAGAAATTATGAAGAGTATTGAACTACGAAATATCGACGAATGTTGGGAAAAATTTTGAAGTGTATGAAAAGAGAAGAAATCGACGGAAAATCGTAGAAATGATGAAGAGTATTGAACAACGAATATTGAGTAATATATTGAAGCGTATAAAAAGAAAAGAAATTGACGGAAAATTGTAGAAATTATGAAGAGTATTGAACTACGAAATATCGACGAATGTTGGGAAAAATTTTGAAGTGTATGAAAAGAGAAGAAATCGACGGAAAATGGTAGAAATGATGAAGAGTATTGAACAACGAATATTGGGTAATATATTGAAGCGTATAAAAAGAAAAGAAATTGACGGAAAATTGTAGAAATTATTATTATTATAAAGAGTATTGAACTACGAAATATCGACGAATGTTGGGAAAAATTTTGAATCGACGGAAAATGGTAGAAATGATGAAGAGTATTGAACAACGAATATTGGGTAATATATTGAAGCGTATAAAAAGAAAAGAAATTGACGGAAAATTGTAGAAATTATGAAGAGTATTGAACTACGAAATATCGACGAATGTTGGGAAAAATTTTGAAGTGTATGAAAAGAGAAGAAATCGACGTAAAATGGTAGAAATGATGAAGAGTATTGAACAACGAATATTGGGTAATATATTGAAGCGTATAAAAAGAAAAGAAATTGACGGAAAATTGTAGAAATTATGAAGAGTATTGAACTACGAAATATCGACGAATGTTGGGAAAAATTTTGAAGTGTATGAAAAGAGAAGAAATCGACGGAAAATCGTAGAAATGATGAAGAGTATTGAACAACGAATATTGGGTAATATATTGAAGCGTATAAAAAGAAAAGAAATTGACGGAAAATTGTAGAAATTATGAAGAGTATTGAACTACGAAATATCGACGAATGTTGGGAAAAATTTTGAAGTGTATGAAAAGAGAAGAAATCGACGTAAAATGGTAGAAATGATGAAGAGTATTGAACAACGAATATTGGGTAATATATTGAAGCGTATAAAAAGAAAAGAAATTGACGGAAAATTGTAGAAATTATGAAGAGTATTGAACTACGAAATATCGACGAATGTTGGGAAAAATTTTGAAGTGTATGAAAAGAGAAGAAATCGACGGAAAATCGTAGAAATGATGAAGAGTATTGAACAACGAATATTGAGTAATATATTGAAGCGTATAAAAAGAAAAGAAATTGACGGAAAATTGTAGAAATTATGAAGAGTATTGAACTACGAAATATCGACGAATGTTGGGAAAAATTTTGAAGTGTATGAAAAGAGAAGAAATCGACGTAAAATGGTAGAAATGATGAAGAGTATTGAACAACGAATATTGGGTAATATATTGAAGCGTATAAAAAGAAAAGAAATTGACGGAAAATTGTAGAAATTATGAAGAGTATTGAACTACGAAATATCGACGAATGTTGGGAAAAATTTTGAAGTGTATGAAAAGAGAAGAAATCGACGGAAAATGGTAGAAATGATGAAGAGTATTGAACAACGAATATTGGGTAATATATTGAAGCGTATAAAAAGAAAAGAAATTGACGGAAAATTGTAGAAATTATGAAGAGTATTGAACTACGAAATATCGACGAATGTTGGGAAAAATTTTGAAGTGTATGAAAAGAGAAGAAATCGACGTAAAATGGTAGAAATGATGAAGAGTATTGAACAACGAATATTGGGTAATATATTGAAGCGTATAAAAAGAAAAGAAATTGACGGAAAATTGTAGAAATTATGAAGAGTATTGAACTACGAAATATCGACGAATGTTGGGAAAAATTTTGAAGTGTATGAAAAGAGAAGAAATCGACGGAAAATCGTAGAAATGATGAAGAGTATTGAACAACGAATATTGAGTAATATATTGAAGCGTATAAAAAGAAAAGAAATTGACGGAAAATTGTAGAAATTATGAAGAGTATTGAACTACGAAATATCGACGAATGTTGGGAAAAATTTTGAAGTGTATGAAAAGAGAAGAAATCGACGGAAAATGGTAGAAATGATGAAGAGTATTGAACAACGAATATTGGGTAATATATTGAAGCGTATAAAAAGAAAAGAAATTGACGGAAAATTGTAGAAATTATGAAGAGTATTGAACTACGAAATATCGACGAATGTTGGGAAAAATTTTGAAGTGTATGAAAAGAGAAGAAATCGACGGAAAATGGTAGAAATTATGAAGAGTATTGAACAACGAATATTGGGTAATATATTGAAGCGTATAAAAAGAAAAGAAATTGACGGAAAATTGTAGAAATTATGAAGAGTATTGAACTACGAAATATCGACGAATGTTGGGAAAAATTTTGAAGTGTATGAAAAGAGAAGAAATCGACGGAAAATCGTAGAAATGATGAAGAGTATTGAACAACGAATATTGAGTAATATATTGAAGCGTATAAAAAGAAAAGAAATTGACGGAAAATTGTAGAAATTATGAAGAGTATTGAACTACGAAATATCGACGAATGTTGGGAAAAATTTTGAAGTGTATGAAAAGAGAAGAAATCGACGGAAAATGGTAGAAATGATGAAGAGTATTGAACAACGAATATTGGGTAATATATTGAAGCGTATAAAAAGAAAAGAAATTGACGGAAAATTGTAGAAATTATTATTATTATAAAGAGTATTGAACTACGAAATATCGACGAATGTTGGGAAAAATTTTGAATCGACGGAAAATGGTAGAAATGATGAAGAGTATTGAACAACGAATATTGGGTAATATATTGAAGCGTATAAAAAGAAAAGAAATTGACGGAAAATTGTAGAAATTATGAAGAGTATTGAACTACGAAATATCGACGAATGTTGGGAAAAATTTTGAAGTGTATGAAAAGAGAAGAAATCGACGTAAAATGGTAGAAATGATGAAGAGTATTGAACAACGAATATTGGGTAATATATTGAAGCGTATAAAAAGAAAAGAAATTGACGGAAAATTGTAGAAATTATGAAGAGTATTGAACTACGAAATATCGACGAATGTTGAGAAAAATTTTGAAGTGTATGAAAAGAGAAGAAATCGACGGAAAATCGTAGAAATGATGAAGAGTATTGAACAACGAATATTGAGTAATATATTGAAGCGTATAAAAAGAAAAGAAATTGACGGAAAATTGTAGAAATTATGAAGAGTATTGAACTACGAAATATCGACGAATGTTGGGAAAAATTTTGAAGTGTATGAAAAGAGAAGAAATCGACGTAAAATGGTAGAAATGATGAAGAGTATTGAACAACGAATATTGGGTAATATATTGAAGCGTATAAAAAGAAAAGAAATTGACGGAAAATTGTAGAAATTATGAAGAGTATTGAACTACGAAATATCGACGAATGTTGGGAAAAATTTTGAAGTGTATGAAAAGAGAAGAAATCGACGTAAAATGGTAGAAATGATGAAGAGTATTGAACAACGAATATTGGGTAATATATTGAAGCGTATAAAAAGAAAAGAAATTGACGGAAAATTGTAGAAATTATGAAGAGTATTGAACTACGAAATATCGACGAATGTTGGGAAAAATTTTGAAGTGTATGAAAAGAGAAGAAATCGACGGAAAATGGTAGAAATGATGAAGAGTATTGAACAACGAATATTGGGTAATATATTGAAGCGTATAAAAAGAAAAGAAATTGACGGAAAATTGTAGAAATTATGAAGAGTATTGAACTACGAAATATCGACGAATGTTGGGAAAAATTTTGAAGTGTATGAAAAGAGAAGAAATCGACGGAAAATGGTAGAAATGATGAAGAGTATTGAACAACGAATATTGGGTAATATATTAAAGCGTATAAAAAGAAAAGAAATTGACGGAAAATTGTAGAAATTATGAAGAGTATTGAACTACGAAATATCGACGAATGTTGGGAAAAATTTTGAAGTGTATGAAAAGAGAAGAAATCGACGGAAAATCGTAGAAATGATGAAGAGTATTGAACAACGAATATTGGGTAATATATTGAAGCGTATAAAAAGAAAAGAAATTGACGGAAAATTGTAGAAATTATGAAGAGTATTGAACTACGAAATATCGACGAATGTTGGGAAAAATTTTGAAGTGTATGAAAAGAGAAGAAATCTACGGAAAATGGTAGAAATGATGAAGAGTATTGAACAACGAATATTGGGTAATATATTGAAGCGTATAAAAAGAAAAGAAATTGACGGAAAATTGTAGAAATTATGAAGAGTATTGAACTACGAAATATCGACGAATGTTGGGAAAAATTGTGAAGTGTATGAAAAGAGAAGAAATCTACGGAAAATGGTAGAAATGATGAAGAGTATTGAACAACGAATATTGGGTAATATATTGAAGCGTATAAAAAGAAAAGAAATTGACGGAAAATTGTAGAAATTATTATTATTATAAAGAGTATTGAACTACGAAATATCGACGAATGTTGGGAAAAATTTTGAATCGACGGAAAATGGTAGAAATGATGAAGAGTATTGAACAACGAATATTGGGTAATATATTGAAGCGTATAAAAAGAAAAGAAATTGACGGAAAATTGTAGAAATTATGAAGAGTATTGAACTACGAAATATCGACGAATGTTGGGAAAAATTTTGAAGTGTATGAAAAGAGAAGAAATCGACGGAAAATGGTAGAAATGATGAAGAGTATTGAACAACGAATATTGGGTAATATATTGAAGCGTATAAAAAGAAAAGAAATTGACGGAAAATTGTAGAAATTATGAAGAGTATTGAACTACGAAATATCGACGAATGTTGGGAAAAATTTTGAAGTGTATGAAAAGAGAAGAAATCGACGGAAAATGGTAGAAATGATGAAGAGTATTGAACAACGAATATTGGGTAATATATTGAAGCGTATAAAAAGAAAAGAAATTGACGGAAAATTGTAGAAATTATGAAGAGTATTGAACTACGAAATATCGACGAATGTTGGGAAAAATTTTGAAGTGTATGAAAAGAGAAGAAATCGACGGAAAATCGTAGAAATGATGAAGAGTATTGAACAACGAATATTGGGTAATATATTGAAGCGTATAAAAAGAAAAGAAATTGACGGAAAATTGTAGAAATTATGAAGAGTATTGAACTACGAAATATCGACGAATGTTGGGAAAAATTTTGAAGTGTATGAAAAGAGAAGAAATCTACGGAAAATGGTAGAAATGATGAAGAGTATTGAACAACGAATATTGGGTAATATATTGAAGCGTATAAAAAGAAAAGAAATTGACGGAAAATTGTAGAAATTATGAAGAGTATTGAACTACGAAATATCGACGAATGTTGGGAAAAATTTTGAAGTGTATGAAAAGAGAAGAAATCTACGGAAAATGGTAGAAATGATGAAGAGTATTGAACAACGAATATTGGGTAATATATTGAAGCGTATAAAAAGAAAAGAAATTGACGGAAAATTGTAGAAATTATTATTATTATAAAGAGTATTGAACTACGAAATATCGACGAATGTTGGGAAAAATTTTGAATCGACGGAAAATGGTAGAAATGATGAAGAGTATTGAACAACGAATATTGGGTAATATATTGAAGCGTATAAAAAGAAAAGAAATTGACGGAAAATTGTAGAAATTATGAAGAGTATTGAACTACGAAATATCGACGAATGTTGGGAAAAATTTTGAAGTGTATGAAAAGAGAAGAAATCGACGTAAAATGGTAGAAATGATGAAGAGTATTGAACAACGAATATTGGGTAATATATTGAAGCGTATAAAAAGAAAAGAAATTGACGGAAAATTGTAGAAATTATGAAGAGTATTGAACTACGAAATATCGACGAATGTTGGGAAAAATTTTGAAGTGTATGAAAAGAGAAGAAATCGACGGAAAATGGTAGAAATGATGAAGAGTATTGAACAACGAATATTGGGTAATATATTGAAGCGTATAAAAAGAAAAGAAATTGACGGAAAATTGTAGAAATTATGAAGAGTATTGAACTACGAAATATCGACGAATGTTGGGAAAAATTTTGAAGTGTATGAAAAGAGAAGAAATCGACGGAAAATGGTAGAAATGATGAAGAGTATTGAACAACGAATATTGGGTAATATATTGAAGAGTATAAAAAGAAAAGAAATTGACGGAAAATTGTAGAAATTATGAAGAGTATTGAACTACGAAATATCGACGAATGTTGGGAAAAAATTTGAAGTGAATGAAAAGAGAAGAAATCGACGGAAAACGGAGGAAATGATGAAGAGTATTGAACAACGAATATTGGGTAATATCTTGAAGCGTATAAAAAGAAAAGAAATCGACGGAAAATTGTAGAAATTATGAAGAGTATTGAACGACGAAATATCGACGAATGTTGGGAAAAATTTTGAAGTGTATGAAAAGAGAAGAAATCGACGGAAAATGGTAGAAATGATGAAGAGTATTGAACAACGAATATTGGGTAATATAGTGAAGAGTATAAAAAGAAAAGAAATTGACGGAAAATTGTAGAAATTATGAAGAGTATTGAACTACGAAATATCGACGAATGTTGGGAAAAATTTTAAAGTGTATGAAAAGAGAAGAAATCGACGGAAAATGGTAGAAATGATGAAGAGTATTGAACAACGAATATTGGGTAATATATTGAAGCGAATAAAAAGAAAAGAAATTGACGGAAAATTGTAGAAATTATGAAGAGTATTGAACTACGAAATATCGACGAATGTTGGGAAAAATTTTAAAGTGTATGAAAAGAGAAGAAATCGACGGAAAATGGTAGAAATGATGAAGAGTATTGAACAACGAATATTGGGTAATATATTGAAGCGTATAAAAAGAAAAGAAATTGACGGAAAATTGTAGAAATTATGAAGAGTATTGAACTACGAAATATCGACGAATGTTGGGAAAAATTTTGAAGTGTATGAAAAGAGAAGAAATCGACGGAAAATGGTAGAAATGATGAAGAGAATTGAACAACGAATATTGGGTAATATATTGAAGCGTATAAAAAGAAAAGAAATTGACGGAAAATTGTAGAAATTATGAAGAGTATTGAACTACGAAATATCGACGAATGTTGGGAAAAATTTTAAAGTGTATGAAAAGAGAAGAAATCGACGGAAAATGGTAGAAATGATGAAGAGTATTGAACAACGAATATTGGGTAATATATTGAAGTGTATGAAAAGAGAAGAAATCGACGAAAAATTGTAGAAATTATGAAGAGTATTGAACGACGAAATATCGACGAATGTTGGGAAAAATTTTGAAGTGTATGAAAAGAGAAGAAATCGACGGAAAATGGTAGAAATGATGAAGAGTATTGAACAACGAATATTGGGTAATATCTTGAAGCGTATAAAAAGAAAAGAAATTGACGGAAAATTGTAGAAATTATGAAGAGTATTGAACTACGAAATATCGACGAATGTTGGGAAAAATTTTGAAGTGTATGAAAAGAGAAGAAATCGACGGAAAATGGTAGAAATGATGAAGAGTATTGAACAACGAATATTGGGTAATATATTGAAGCGTATAAAAAGAAAAGAAATTGACGGAAAATTGTAGAAATTATGAAGAGTATTGAACTACGAAATATCGACGAATGTTGGGAAAAATTTTAAAGTGTATGAAAAGAGAAGAAATCGACGGAAAATGGTAGAAATGATGAAGAGTATTGAACAACGAATATTGGGTAATATATTGAAGCGAATAAAAAGAAAAGAAATTGACGGAAAATTGTAGAAATTATGAAGAGTATTGAACTACGAAATATCGACGAATGTTGGGAAAAATTTTAAAGTGTATGAAAAGAGAAGAAATCGACGGAAAATGGTAGAAATGATGAAGAGAATTGAACAACGAATATTGGGTAATATATTGAAGCGTATAAAAAGAAAAGAAATTGACGGAAAATTGTAGAAATTATGAAGAGTATTGAACTACGAAATATCGACGAATGTTGGGAAAAATTTTAAAGTGTATGAAAAGAGAAGAAATCGACGGAAAATGGTAGAAATGATGAAGAGTATTGAACAACGAATATTGGGTAATATATTGAAGTGTATGAAAAGAGAAGAAATCGACGAAAAATTGTAGAAATTATGAAGAGTATTGAACTACGAAATATCGACGAATGTTGGGAAAAATTTTGAAGTGTATGAAAAGAGAAGAAATCGACGTAAAATGGTAGAAATGATGAAGAGTATTGAACAACGAATATTGGGTAATATATTGAAGCGTATAAAAAGAAAAGAAATTGACGGAAAATTGTAGAAATTATGAAGAGTATTGAACTACGAAATATCGACGAATGTTGGGAAAAATTTTGAAGTGTATGAAAAGAGAAGAAATCGACGGAAAATGGTAGAAATGATGAAGAGTATTGAACAACGAATATTGGGTAATATATTGAAGCGTATAAAAAGAAAAGAAATTGACGGAAAATTGTAGAAATTATGAAGAGTATTGAACTACGAAATATCGACGAATGTTGGGAAAAATTTTGAAGTGTATGAAAAGAGAAGAAATCGACGGAAAATGGTAGAAATGATGAAGAGTATTGAACAACGAATATTGGGTAATATATTAAAGCGTATAAAAAGAAAAGAAATTGACGGAAAATTGTAGAAATTATGAAGAGTATTGAACTACGAAATATCGACGAATGTTGGGAAAAATTTTGAAGTGTATGAAAAGAGAAGAAATCGACGGAAAATCGTAGAAATGATGAAGAGTATTGAACAACGAATATTGGGTAATATATTGAAGCGTATAAAAAGAAAAGAAATTGACGGAAAATTGTAGAAATTATGAAGAGTATTGAACTACGAAATATCGACGAATGTTGGGAAAAATTTTGAAGTGTATGAAAAGAGAAGAAATCTACGGAAAATGGTAGAAATGATGAAGAGTATTGAACAACGAATATTGGGTAATATATTGAAGCGTATAAAAAGAAAAGAAATTGACGGAAAATTGTAGAAATTATGAAGAGTATTGAACTACGAAATATCGACGAATGTTGGGAAAAATTTTGAAGTGTATGAAAAGAGAAGAAATCTACGGAAAATGGTAGAAATGATGAAGAGTATTGAACAACGAATATTGGGTAATATATTGAAGCGTATAAAAAGAAAAGAAATTGACGGAAAATTGTAGAAATTATTATTATTATAAAGAGTATTGAACTACGAAATATCGACGAATGTTGGGAAAAATTTTGAATCGACGGAAAATGGTAGAAATGATGAAGAGTATTGAACAACGAATATTGGGTAATATATTGAAGCGTATAAAAAGAAAAGAAATTGACGGAAAATTGTAGAAATTATGAAGAGTATTGAACTACGAAATATCGACGAATGTTGGGAAAAATTTTGAAGTGTATGAAAAGAGAAGAAATCGACGGAAAATGGTAGAAATGATGAAGAGTATTGAACAACGAATATTGGGTAATATATTGAAGCGTATAAAAAGAAAAGAAATTGACGGAAAATTGTAGAAATTATGAAGAGTATTGAACTACGAAATATCGACGAATGTTGGGAAAAATTTTGAAGTGTATGAAAAGAGAAGAAATCGACGGAAAATGGTAGAAATGATGAAGAGTATTGAACAACGAATATTGGGTAATATATTGAAGCGTATAAAAAGAAAAGAAATTGACGGAAAATTGTAGAAATTATGAAGAGTATTGAACTACGAAATATCGACGAATGTTGGGAAAAATTTTGAAGTGTATGAAAAGAGAAGAAATCGACGGAAAATCGTAGAAATGATGAAGAGTATTGAACAACGAATATTGGGTAATATATTGAAGCGTATAAAAAGAAAAGAAATTGACGGAAAATTGTAGAAATTATGAAGAGTATTGAACTACGAAATATCGACGAATGTTGGGAAAAATTTTGAAGTGTATGAAAAGAGAAGAAATCTACGGAAAATGGTAGAAATGATGAAGAGTATTGAACAACGAATATTGGGTAATATATTGAAGCGTATAAAAAGAAAAGAAATTGACGGAAAATTGTAGAAATTATGAAGAGTATTGAACTACGAAATATCGACGAATGTTGGGAAAAATTTTGAAGTGTATGAAAAGAGAAGAAATCTACGGAAAATGGTAGAAATGATGAAGAGTATTGAACAACGAATATTGGGTAATATATTGAAGCGTATAAAAAGAAAAGAAATTGACGGAAAATTGTAGAAATTATTATTATTATAAAGAGTATTGAACTACGAAATATCGACGAATGTTGGGAAAAATTTTGAATCGACGGAAAATGGTAGAAATGATGAAGAGTATTGAACAACGAATATTGGGTAATATATTGAAGCGTATAAAAAGAAAAGAAATTGACGGAAAATTGTAGAAATTATGAAGAGTATTGAACTACGAAATATCGACGAATGTTGGGAAAAATTTTGAAGTGTATGAAAAGAGAAGAAATCGACGTAAAATGGTAGAAATGATGAAGAGTATTGAACAACGAATATTGGGTAATATATTGAAGCGTATAAAAAGAAAAGAAATTGACGGAAAATTGTAGAAATTATGAAGAGTATTGAACTACGAAATATCGACGAATGTTGGGAAAAATTTTGAAGTGTATGAAAAGAGAAGAAATCGACGGAAAATGGTAGAAATGATGAAGAGTATTGAACAACGAATATTGGGTAATATATTGAAGCGTATAAAAAGAAAAGAAATTGACGGAAAATTGTAGAAATTATGAAGAGTATTGAACTACGAAATATCGACGAATGTTGGGAAAAATTTTGAAGTGTATGAAAAGAGAAGAAATCGACGGAAAATGGTAGAAATGATGAAGAGTATTGAACAACGAATATTGGGTAATATATTGAAGAGTATAAAAAGAAAAGAAATTGACGGAAAATTGTAGAAATTATGAAGAGTATTGAACTACGAAATATCGACGAATGTTGGGAAAAAATTTGAAGTGAATGAAAAGAGAAGAAATCGACGGAAAACGGAGGAAATGATGAAGAGTATTGAACAACGAATATTGGGTAATATCTTGAAGCGTATAAAAAGAAAAGAAATCGACGGAAAATTGTAGAAATTATGAAGAGTATTGAACGACGAAATATCGACGAATGTTGGGAAAAATTTTGAAGTGTATGAAAAGAGAAGAAATCGACGGAAAATGGTAGAAATGATGAAGAGTATTGAACAACGAATATTGGGTAATATAGTGAAGAGTATAAAAAGAAAAGAAATTGACGGAAAATTGTAGAAATTATGAAGAGTATTGAACTACGAAATATCGACGAATGTTGGGAAAAATTTTAAAGTGTATGAAAAGAGAAGAAATCGACGGAAAATGGTAGAAATGATGAAGAGTATTGAACAACGAATATTGGGTAATATATTGAAGCGAATAAAAAGAAAAGAAATTGACGGAAAATTGTAGAAATTATGAAGAGTATTGAACTACGAAATATCGACGAATGTTGGGAAAAATTTTAAAGTGTATGAAAAGAGAAGAAATCGACGGAAAATGGTAGAAATGATGAAGAGTATTGAACAACGAATATTGGGTAATATATTGAAGCGTATAAAAAGAAAAGAAATTGACGGAAAATTGTAGAAATTATGAAGAGTATTGAACTACGAAATATCGACGAATGTTGGGAAAAATTTTGAAGTGTATGAAAAGAGAAGAAATCGACGGAAAATGGTAGAAATGATGAAGAGAATTGAACAACGAATATTGGGTAATATATTGAAGCGTATAAAAAGAAAAGAAATTGACGGAAAATTGTAGAAATTATGAAGAGTATTGAACTACGAAATATCGACGAATGTTGGGAAAAATTTTAAAGTGTATGAAAAGAGAAGAAATCGACGGAAAATGGTAGAAATGATGAAGAGTATTGAACAACGAATATTGGGTAATATATTGAAGTGTATGAAAAGAGAAGAAATCGACGAAAAATTGTAGAAATTATGAAGAGTATTGAACGACGAAATATCGACGAATGTTGGGAAAAATTTTGAAGTGTATGAAAAGAGAAGAAATCGACGGAAAATGGTAGAAATGATGAAGAGTATTGAACAACGAATATTGGGTAATATCTTGAAGCGTATAAAAAGAAAAGAAATTGACGGAAAATTGTAGAAATTATGAAGAGTATTGAACTACGAAATATCGACGAATGTTGGGAAAAATTTTGAAGTGTATGAAAAGAGAAGAAATCGACGGAAAATGGTAGAAATGATGAAGAGTATTGAACAACGAATATTGGGTAATATATTGAAGCGTATAAAAAGAAAAGAAATTGACGGAAAATTGTAGAAATTATGAAGAGTATTGAACTACGAAATATCGACGAATGCTGGGAAAAATTTTGAAGTGTATGAAAAGAGAAAAAATCGACGGAAAATGGTAGAAATGATGAAGAGTATTGAACAACGAATATTGGGTAATATATTGAAGCGTATAAAAAGAAAAGAAATTGACGGAAAATTGTAGAAATTATGAAGAGTATTGAACTACGAAATATCGACGAATGTTGGGAAAAATTTTGAAGTGTATGAAAAGAGAAGAAATCGACGGAAAATGGTAGAAATGATGAAGAGTATTGAACAACGAATATTGGGTAATATATTGAAGCGTATAAAAAGAAAAGAAATTGACGGAAAATTGTAGAAATTATGAAGAGTATTGAACTACGAAATATCGACGAATGTTGGGAAAAATTTTAAAGTGTATGAAAAGAGAAGAAATCGACGGAAAATGGTAGAAATGATGAAGAGTATTGAACAACGAATATTGGGTAAAATATTGAAGCGTATAAAAAGAAAAGAAATTGACGGAAAATTGTAGAAATTATGAAGAGTATTGAACAACGAATATTGGGTAATATATTGAAGCGTATAAAAAGAAAAGAAATTGACGGAAAATTGTAGAAATTATGAAGAGTATTGAACTACGAAATATCGACGAATGTTGGGAAAAATTTTAAAGTGTATGAAAAGAGAAGAAATCGACGGAAAATGGTAGAAATGATGAAGAGTATTGAACAACGAATATTGGGTAATATATTGAAGCGTATAAAAAGAAAAGAAATTGACGGAAAATTGTAGAAATTATGAAGAGTATTGAACTACGAAATATCGACGAATGTTGGGAAAAATTTTAAAGTGTATGAAAAGAGAAGAAATCGACGGAAAATGGTAGAAATGATGAAGAGTATTGAACAACGAATATTGGGTAATATATTGAAGCGTATAAAAAGAAAAGAAATTGACGGAAAATTGTAGAAATTATGAAGAGTATTGAACTACGAAATATCGACGAATGTTGGGAAAAATTTTAAAGTGTATGAAAAGAGAAGAAATCGACGGAAAATGGTAGAAATGATGAAGAGTATTGAACAACGAATATTGGGTAATATATTGAAGCGAATAAAAAGAAAAGAAATTGACGGAAAATTGTAGAAATTATGAAGAGTATTGAACTACGAAATATCGACGAATGTTGGGAAAAATTTTAAAGTGTATGAAAAGAGAAGAAATCGACGGAAAATGGTAGAAATGATGAAGAGTATTGAACAACGAATATTGGGTAATATATTGAAGCGTATAAAAAGAAAAGAAATTGACGGAAAATTGTAGAAATTATGAAGAGTATTGAACTACGAAATATCGACGAATGTTGGGAAAAATTTTGAAGTGTATGAAAAGAGAAGAAATCGACGGAAAATGGTAGAAATGATGAAGAGAATTGAACAACGAATATTGGGTAATATATTGAAGCGTATAAAAAGAAAAGAAATTGACGGAAAATTGTAGAAATTATGAAGAGTATTGAACTACGAAATATCGACGAATGTTGGGAAAAATTTTAAAGTGTATGAAAAGAGAAGAAATCGACGGAAAATGGTAGAAATGATGAAGAGTATTGAACAACGAATATTGGGTAATATATTGAAGCGTATAAAAAGAAAAGAAATCGACGAAAAATTGTAGAAATTATGAAGAGTATTGAACGACGAAATATCGACGAATGTTGGGAAAAATTTTGAAGTGTATGAAAAGAGAAGAAATCGACGGAAAATGGTAGAAATGATGAAGAGTATTGAACAACGAATATTGGGTAATATATTGAAGCGTATAAAAAGAAAAGAAATTGACGGAAAATTGTAGAAATTATGAAGAGTATTGAACTACGAAATATCGACGAATGTTGGGAAAAATTTTAAAGTGTATGAAAAGAGAAGAAATCGACGGAAAATGGTAGAAATGATGAAGAGTATTGAACAACGAATATTGGGTAATATATTGAAGCGTATAAAAAGAAAAGAAATTGACGGAAAATTGTAGAAATTATGAAGAGTATTGAACTACGAAATATCGACGAATGTTGGGAAAAATTTTGAAGTGTATGAAAAGAGAAGAAATCGACGGAAAATGGTAGAAATGATGAAGAGTATTGAACAACGAATATTGGGTAATATATTGAAGCGTATAAAAAGAAAAGAAATTGACGGAAAATTGTAGAAATTATGACGAGTATTGAACTACGAAATATCGACGAATGTTGGGAAAAATTTTGAAGTGTATGAAAAGAGAAGAAATCGACGGAAAATGGTAGAAATGATGAAGAGTATTGAACAACGAATATTGGGTAATATATTGAAGCGTATAAAAAGAAAAGAAATCGACGGAAAATTGTAGAAATTTTGAAGAGTATTGAACTACGAAATATCGACGAATGTTGGGAAAAATTTTGAAGTGTATGAAAAGAGAAGAAATCGACGGAAAATGGTAGAAATGATGAAGAGTATTGAACAACGAATATTGGGTAATATATTGAAGCGTATAAAAAGAAAAGAAATTGACGGAAAATTGTAGAAATTATGAAGAGTATTGAACTACGAAATATCGACGAATGTTGGGAAAAATTTTAAAGTGTATGAAAAGAGAAGAAATCGACGGAAAATGGTAGAAATGATGAAGAGTATTGAACAACGAATATTGGGTAATATATTGAAGCGTATAAAAAGAAAAGAAATTGACGGAAAATTGTAGAAATTATGAAGAGTATTGAACTACGAAATATCGACGAATGTTGGGAAAAATTTTGAAGTGTATGAAAAGAGAAGAAATCGACGGAAAATGGTAGAAATGATGAAGAGTATTGAACAACGAATATTGGGTAATATATTGAAGCGTATAAAAAGAAAAGAAATTGACGGAAAATTGTAGAAATTATGACGAGTATTGAACTACGAAATATCGACGAATGTTGGGAAAAATTTTGAAGTGTATCAAAAGAGAAGAAATCGACGGAAAATGGTAGAAATGATGAAGAGTATTGAACAACGAATATTGGGTAATATATTGAAGCGTATAAAAAGAAAAGAAATCGACGGAAAATTGTAGAAATTATGAAGAGTATTGAACTACGAAATATCGACGAATGTTGGGAAAAATTTTGAAGTGTATGAAAAGAGAAGAAATCGACGGAAAATGGTAGAAATGATGAAGAGTATTGAACAACGAATATTGGGTAATATATTGAAGCGTATAAAAAGAAAAGAAATTAACGGAAAATTGTAGAAATTATGACGAGTATTGAACTACGAAATATCGACGAATGTTGGGAAAAATTTTGAAGTGTATGAAAAGAGAAGAAATCGACGGAAAATGGTAGAAATGATGAAGAGTATTGAACAACGAATATTGGGTAATATATTGAAGCGTATAAAAAGAAAAGAAATTAACGGAAAATTGTAGAAATTATGACGAGTATTGAACTACGAAATATCGACGAATGTTGGGAAAAATTTTGAAGTGTATGAAAAGAGAAGAAATCGACGGAAAATGGTAGAAATGATGAAGAGTATTGAACAACGAATATTGGGTAATATATTGAAGCGTAAAAAAAGAAAAGAAATTGACGGAAAATTGTAGAAATTATGAAGAGTATTGAACTACGAAATATCGACGAATGTTGGGAAAAATTTTAAAGTGTATGAAAAGAGAAGAAATCGACGGAAAATGGTAGAAATGATGAAGAGTATTGAACAACGAATATTGGGTAATTTATTGAAGCGTATAAAAAGAAAAGAAATTGACGGAAAATTGTAGAAATTATGAAGAGTATTGAACTACGAAATATCGACGAATGTTGGGAAAAAGTTTGAAGTGTATGAAAAGAGAAGAAATCGACGTAAAATGGTAGAAATGATGAAGAGTATTGAACAACGAATATTGGGTAATATATTGAAGCGTATAAAAAGAAAAGAAATTGACGGAAAATTGTAGAAATGATGAAGAGTATTGAACTACGAAATATCGACGAATGTTGGGAAAAAGTTTGAAGTGTATGAAAAGAGAAGAAATCGACGTAAAATGGTAGAAATGATGAAGAGTATTGAACAACGAATATTGGGTAATATATTGAAGCGTATAAAAAGAAACGAAATTGACGGAAAATTGTAGAAATGATGAAGAGTATTGAACTACGAAATATCGACGAATGTTGGGAAAAATGTTAGAGCGTATGATAAGAAAAGAAATCGACAGAAAATTGTAGAAATTTTGAAGAGTATTGAACAACGAATATTGGGAAATATATTGAAGCATATAAAAAGAAAAGAAATCGACGTAAATCGACGGAAAATTGTAGGAATGATGAAGAGTATTGAACAACAAATATTGGGAAAAAAATTGAAGCGCATAAAAAGAAATGAAATCGACGGAAAATTGTAGAAATTATGAAGATTATTGAACGACGAAATATCGACGAATGTTGGGAAAAATTTTGAAGTGTATGAAAAGAGAAGAAATCGACGGAAAATGGAAGAAATTATGAAGAGTATTGAACAACGAATATTGGGTAATATATTGAAGCGTATAAAAAGAAAAGAAATCGACGGAAAATTGTAGAAATTTTGAAGAGTATTGAACTACGAAATATCGACGAATGTCGACGGAAAATGGTAGAAATGATGAAGAGTATTGAACAACGAATATATTATATGAAAAGAGAAGAAATCGACGGAAAATGGTAGAAATGATGAAGAGTATTGAACAACGAAATATCGACGAATGTTGGGAAAAATTTTGAAGTGTATGAAAAGAGAAGAAATCGACGGAAAATGGTAGAAATGATGAAGAGTATTGAACAACGAATATTGGGTAATATATTGAAGCGTATAAAAAGAAAAGAAATTGACGGAAAATTGTAGAAATTATGAAGAGTATTGAACTACGAAATATCGACGAATGTTGGGAAAAATTTTGAAGTGTATGAAAAGAGAAGAAATCGACGGAAAATGGTAGAAATGATGAAGAGTATTGAACAACGAATATTGGGTAATATATTGAAGCGTATAAAAAGAAAAGAAATTGACGGAAAATTGTAGAAATTATGAAGAGTATTGAACAACGAAATATCGACGAATGTTGGGAAAAATTTTGAAGTGTATGAAAAGATAAGAAATCGACGGAAAATGGTAGAAATGATGAAGAGTATTGAACAACGAATATTGGGTAATATATTGAAGCGTATAAAAAGAAAAGAAATTAACGGAAAATTGTAGAAATTATGACGAGTATTGAACTACGAAATATCGACGAATGTTGGGAAAAATTTTGAAGTGTATGAAAAGAGAAGAAATCGACGGAAAATGGTAGAAATGATGAAGAGTATTGAACAACGAATATTGGGTAATATATTGAAGCGTATAAAAAGAAAAGAAATTAACGGAAAATTGTAGAAATTATGACGAGTATTGAACTACGAAATATCGACGAATGTTGGGAAAAATTTTGAAGTGTATGAAAAGAGAAGAAATCGACGGAAAATGGTAGAAATGATGAAGAGTATTGAACAACGAATATTGGGTAATATATTGAAGCGTATAAAAAGAAAAGAAATCGACGGAAAATTGTAGAAATTATGAAGAGTATTGAACGACGAAATATCGACGAATGTTGGGAAAAATTTTGAAGTGTATGAAAAGAGAAGAAATCGACGGAAAATGGTAGAAATGATGAAGAGTATTGAACAACGAATATTGGGTAATTTATTGAAGCGTATAAAAAGAAAAGAAATTGACGGAAAATTGTAGAAATTATGAAGAGTATTGAACTACGAAATATCGACGAATGTTGGGAAAAATGTTAGAGCGTATGATAAGAAAAGAAATCGACAGAAAATTGTAGAAATTTTGAAGAGTATTGAACAACGAATATTGGGAAATATATTGAAGCATATAAAAAGAAAAGAAATCGACGTAAATCGACGGAAAATTGTAGGAATGATGAAGAGTATTGAACAACAAATATTGGGAAAAAAATTGAAGCGCATAAAAAGAAATGAAATCGACGGAAAATTGTAGAAATTATGAAGATTATTGAACGACGAAATATCGAGGAATGTTGGGAAAAATGTTGAAGTGTATGAAAAGAAAAGTAATCGACGGAAAATTGTAGAAATTATAAAGGGTATCGACGGATATTAGGAAAAATATTGATGCGAAATTTTTTTTAGAAGTTGAAAGAGTAGAAATTGTATGAATAGAAAATTTAGAATTATGAGTGGACTGCGAAAGATAGGGTGATTGAAATATGAAATTGAATTAAAGATGAAATTACTAGAAGTGTGTTGGGAGCGTTTTGGTAAATAATTTTGAAAGATAAGAAATTGGGAATACATAATTAAAGCGTACTAATATGAAATCGACAGCTGATTGCAGCATGTAGAAGATTAAAAGAGTAGAAATTGTGTGAATTGAATTTGAAGAAAATGTGGAATATGAATGAGCGTGACAAGTGAGATTGTGAAAGTATTGAAAGTATAAAAATCGACAGAAACTGGATTAAAGTTGAGAGTTTGGCGAAGTTGACTTAAGTGTGTTTTTATATTCTATATAAGCTTTAATGTATCTATATCTTAAAGTGGTTTTCACAGCTTACATACAATTTTATAGTTTTCTTCGTTCCACATATATCTATGAATTTTATTTTGTTACTTACAAACATTAGTATAATTCCAAAGCGTATCCATTTATCCATAGTCTACAGGTACATTTCAGGACTTAAGCGCCAGAAGGATTAGTGCATTTCTATTTTATATTTTTTTTTAAGGTTTTTTTTATTAATGACTGATCATAGTACTGTTATGAATATCTTAGGAACACGTATACGGCAATAAGTATTTTATTATATTTTTTCCAGCATTAGCAGTGTTGAGTATTTCTTAAATTATTGTATTTTTCAGGCTATCACTATTTTATAAGTAGGTTGATCTCATCTACTATATAGAGCATAAACAAATCTGAAATGAAACCAATTCTTCCCAATAAAATAGATGTAGGTACAAGTGGACAGACACTAGGTAGCTCATACTTAGATTATGTTTTTATGGCTATGCGGAAACTAACTACGACATATTCGACAATTGTTTGTAAAAATTAAACCATTATATTTGACACATTCGATTTTTCAACTATTTCAGCACAATTCGAAATTTAATTTTTTACAATTATTTTAAAATTATTTAAAATTCCGATAACAATTTCTTTTCCCAGAAAATATTTTCTTTCTTTTATTTTTTTCCTTTTATCCTTTTCAAGTTCCGATATCTATTTCTTTTTCCAGAAAATAGTTTATTTTCTTATCTTTTATTTCTTGAACAATTTTACTCACATTTCTTGGAACGCTCATCTATACCTAAGTATGTATTTTCTTTATATTTTATACATAAAAGTTGTCATTAAAATACTAATACTTATAACGAAATAGTATAATATTAAAAAATACAAGAAGTATGAAATAGTAAAGAGAAATTCCCGACGATTGCAAATAACGATTGAGCTAAAGTTAAATGAACTGTAAATGTGCGATGGAAAGGCGAAATTATATGAAACCTTTATCAAAGTCAAGTGAGTGGCACTGGTTTGAAACATTTTAGCGAAAGTATAGAGGTTGTGAAAGTGCGAGCAGTGAAATAAAAACTGAAAGAGTAACCAAATTGATCAATGAATGGATAGAATTTGTAAAATATTGGATTAAATGTTGGTTGAACGAAGTGATTATAATTTTTTCCACGAAAGCTATGGTGAAGTGTGCGAATGCTTAAATTTAATAAAACTTTCATTGTGTAAATCAGAAGAATCTTCAAATGAATCGAATATATCGAAAATTGAATGTGCTGAGATATTAGTTTAATTTGGTGAAAAGATTTAGTCGTTGAGTTGATTCAGTAAATAATATAATTAATTAAAAATGTAACTTTTCATGTATGAAAACGCATATCGCTTATTTCCTTGCAACTCAAAATTCGGGTGTTTGGAGTTATGAATGTCACTAGCATCCTCAAATATAAATCTACATGCTGCCAAAAGACAGAATTCATAGCTTTAGTTTTTAATATATTTTAAGCGTTTTTAAAAACTTTCCAACTGCTGAAATTCATATAAAATACACAAAGTTCAAATCGTGGTTTCCCAACAATATGATTTTTTGAGTTGTGTATTTATTGAAGGGAATGGGTGATATGTGAACTAAACTGACAATGGCTTTCTGAAATTGCGAATTTCGCTACTCCCAGCCTCTAGAACTACACACTGGGATGACAAAATCAATGTGAACAAATTTCAGCCTGATCCTAGAATGGGAAATGCTCGCCAGTGGACATCAAAGTTCGTGTTTTAGGACCAAAGTCGACAATTTGAAGTCTGCATTGAAGCTGCGTCTAAACAAATAAATAAATGTATAAGCTTGAAGTTAAAGGTCCAGCCGATATCGGCCTCATTGGGTCTGAGCTTGGCCAAAACGTACTAATAATATTTGTATGGGGCAAAAAAACAAAAATTTTAAAATTGGGGTAGATACAGAAAAATACGAGAAAAAAATCAGAATTGCCTACTTCCGACTGAAACACTACGGAATTTTTACTTAAGAAACATATATTTACAATTTTAAAACATTATTTAAAATAAATAAAAACCAGTCTCAGTACTAGAAAAATACAAGAAAAAATCAAAATTATTGGTTGCCACCAATATGCCAACATATATTTACAATTTTAAAACATTATTCAAAATAAATAAAAACCAGTCTCAATATTAGAAAAATACAAGAAAAAAACAAAATTATTGGTTGCTCCGCAATATGCCCCTTTCAGAAAAAATAAGTCACGTTACCTTAAGGGGACGTTTTCGTAAAAACCAATGGTTTAATTTTTTTTGGTTAAAAAATAAAATTTTTTAGGACATTGTTTTTTAAAATAATTTCTGAGGGTTTGTAATTTCTGTATACAATTGTATATTTTTCAATACAAATATTAGTTCGTTTTGTCCAAGTTCAGAGTCATTGTGGGCTGGGTTGCCAATATCGGGTCGGTTTATTGGCATAATTGAGAAACTCTTGAAAAGGGTCGAATAATTTTTTTATACCCAAAGAAGTCGACTAGTAAAGAAGTTGCTGACAAAAAAGATGTCAAATTTTAAATTAGATGCGACTTCATGACATACAAAAAACCATCTACCAAAAACCGCCTAAAAACTAATACGTAGTATACATTTATTTTGTATGGAAATAGTATAATTTTATTAGTTTTTAGTCGAAATTATATTTATTTTTACTGTAACAACCAAATATAATTTGATTTTCCATATTTCTAAAGTCTTCCAAGTTAATTTTATTTTGTTCTTACAATTCATGTATGCCTTAATACATTTTTTGGAATTTTTTAACAAAAGCTAGCTACATTATAATTAAATTTACACACGGTTTTACACAGCCAAATGTAAGTCCATAGTAACTATATGAGTAACGATACAAACGAAAATATAAATAACATTTAATGGTATATTTTTATTTTAATCGACTTACACTTTAAATTATCTTCTAATCCATGATAACTTAGTTTTCTCCTATTCGTTTCTATGCAAATCTGCAGATTTCCATTGTACAACAAATATCTTTGCATTTTGCACTTGCAACTTGATTGCTTTATTTTATCCTTTGCAAAGTTTATATATTTGATTTATTTATTTACCTTTTTAAACCTTCTTGTCACCCTGCTCTTTGCTAACATTTACAGAATCCCTTCTTCACAGCAAAACAGCTGTACACAATTGTCCACCAAACGTAAACGTATTTTTCAATACGATTTTGTTTAATGCATTAAACTTTTCTGGGTGAGGTTGGCCGAATTAAGAAATAAAAACAAAAAATACAACATTCAATTGGTATTTTCGAATACCCCATTTGCCACCTCACCCGCCAAATGTATAAACAAAGAGAAATAAATTTGCATTCAAACTGAAACGAAATTGTTGGAGCGGCGGCCACAAATCGAAGTTGTCACATCTAATGGGAATGTAGTCGTATCTAATGCATAGTGTTGAACCGATACACTCGATTCATATACCAGCCCGGACATCGATGTATGGCCCATGAAGGAAGAAAGTACACGGAATCAGATTATTGTCAAAAACAAGTAAATACGTAAAATAATTATTTGTGATGATTAGTTATAATTTACCGATTTCGATTATCTACGTACACCTTACGTTCAAATTACACCGTCCGACACTAAAAAACGCACATGATCGGGATGGACAGATTCTGTTAGAGGGTGTTAAAAAAGAGTACCGTGTCTCCCAGTTTTTCTGGATCAGTTCATAAATTCGTTTAAATCGCATTTATGCATTTTGCATTTTTCTCATTCACATAATAATTCGTCAAAAATACATTTTTCATTTAATCTATATCGTTAATTAAATAGAGGAAAAACATACCTTTAAAAAACATGTAAACTTTTTACAATCGGATGTAAACTCATCACGCTAGACTAGAAACAATCCTGAAATTTCCAATTTTTTTTTCAAAAAAACGTATGTTAAAATAGAAAAAATGTAACAACAAAATACAAATTGTTTGAATTGTTTCTAGCGTGATGAGTTTACATCCGATTGTAAAAAGTTTACATGTTTTTTAAAGGTATTTTTTTCCTCTATCAAATGCATTTTTAACATTTTAGATTTAATGAAATGTATTTTTGACGAATTATTATGTAAATGAGAAAAATGCATAAATGCGATTTAACGGGTACTCTATTTTAACCCCCTCTAACAGAATCTTTCGGTCCCGATCATGTGCGTTACCAAAATTTTTTTTTTGTCGAATGGTGTTATAATTCAAATTAAACATACACAACTTTTTTTTATTGAATTAATCAAATTTGTTTCTTCTAATAATAGAAAACTTCATTGGATATCCTTAACCAATAAGATGTTTATGTCCATTAATGTTAAACCTATTTTCGACTTATGGCAAATGCAAATCAAAATCGATAACTGCATGGAATTACCAAAACGCATGATCAACAGCTACCAATTATCACAGTGTCCTGGAAACAAACACGCAAATCTAATCTAAAAAAATAAATGAGAATGCTGAGACCAAGAATACGAACCAGGACTTCAAAAAGAACATTTTCTTTTAAATAATACCTCAAATTTAAAAATAATTTTTGTATTGTTAAGTAATTGTACTGTTGTAATTTATGTGGTAATTCGTAAATCAATTTGTTTTATATTCATTTTGTAAAAGATTTTGTATTACTGTATCTTAATTCTTTTTTTTATCTTTTTTATTTTTGATGTTTGTGAAAATGTTTTTATATTTAGTTTGAAAATAAATATTGTAAAGAAAAGAATTTTTTAGACTTTATTGACTTTTCATTGGATTTCAAATTGGAATTTACATTTTTAATAAATAAATAACTCATTATTGAAATCTGTTGCCAAAAAATATTGATTTCGACCGGAAAATGTTTTAAAATTGAACGATTTGGTTTTAAAATAGAGCTTTGTTCAATAGATCTGTTCAATTTCAAAACACGGGCCAATTTTAAGATTTTAAGTTTAGTTATTCAATTCTGAAACAATGCACTAAAATCTAATTTTAAAGCAAACTCGTTCAATTTGATAAATTTTTTTTTTAAATAGAAAACCAAAATTTTTAAATTGTTTTAAAATTTGATAAATTTGCTTTCAAATTGGTTTTTAGCACAATATTTAAAGATGAATGATTGCGTTTTAAAATTTATTTTTAACGCACGTGTTTTTAAATTAAAGAAATTTGTTGTAAGCTGTATTTTAAAAACCGATGCAGTAAATTTTTCGTTCAGTGTACAATGTACAACTCCACTAAAAAATTTGTACCAAATTGTAAATTTTTGGAAACAGCTTTTTTCGACTTAAGTAATTGTTGCTTTTGACCACAGTAATCAAATTTAGAAAATGCGAATTAGGTATTTTTTATAACCCTTATATTAACTTGCTTTGGGTGGACTATATATATATATATATATAGGATATATATATATATATATATATATATATCCTCAAATCTGCGGCGAGCTTTTTCATACACTTCCACATGAACTAGAGAGCTGAAATTTGGAACACTGATAGAACTCCGCTGACAATGCATTCTATTAAATTTTGGGGTCAATCAGAGTAGGAGGCCGTGGGGGGACTCAAACCCCTTTTTTTTAAACATGGCATAACTTCCAATTCCTTCAAGCTACAAGGATGAAATTTGGTAGGTGGGTTCTTATTGACAAAATGAAGTTTTATACCCTTTGGAAAGGGGGGTGTGGGGGCAAAGGGGAGCGGGATGGAGCCAATTTCTAACTTTCGTATTTTGTAAGCTACAAGGCTGAAATTTTTTACTTAGGTTCGCATTCGGGAAAAAGAGTAAAAAGGGGATAAAAGAGGGGAAAAAATATTTTTTTTTAAAAAAAAAGAGTAAAAACAAGTTTTTTAAAATATAACCCTTTGACCGACTAAAAAGCAGAAAATAAATTTCCTTTAATTAATTTCCGCAATTTCGATTTAAAATTAAGGGTTTTTGGCGACTTCGAAATCTGCAATGATATTAGGAACAAAGTAGCCAAAAACCCTTAATTTTAAATCGAAATTGCGGAAATTAATTTAAAGGAAATTTATGTCTGCTTTTTAGTCGGTCAAAGGGTTATATTTTGAAAAACTTGTTTTTTTACTCTTTTTTTATTACGTTTTTAGGTTACGTTACGCTAATTTGGAGCGCATGATAGTTCCATTGTGGCAGCATTTTTTCACTGAAGGGATTTTGACCAAACCATTTTTTTCCGAAAAAAAAACATCTTTATACCCCCACACTCACTGTGGCAGGGTATACTCACTTTGTCACAACGTTTGTAACGCCCATAAGGAGACGTGTCCGGTATGGAAAAGTATATATATTCTTGATCAGTATCACCTCCTGAGTCGATTTCGCGATGTCCGTCTGTCTGTCCGTCTGTCCGTCTGTCCGTCTGTCCGTCTGTCCGTCTGTCCGTCTGTCCGTCCGCACGATAGCGGTCGCAGTTTTGGAGATATCGACTTGAAACTTTGGGTACATGTTTTTCTCGTGAATACTGAGATCAAGTTCGAGAATCAGCCAAATCGGACAAAAACTGGGCGTGGCTCCCATACACCGAAAAAAAAGGTAAAAATTTTTTATTGTTGTATTCGATTGGAAATGTTTAGAAACGTATTTTTGACATGGTCCGAGGTTCCGAAGCCACATATATAAGGGTCTAAATGGGGTCTTGAGACCAATTTTTTTTTTTTTGTGGATTTAATTGGAAATTTTTAGAAATGGATTTTGGACATTGTCCGGGCTCCAAAACCACCTATAATTGGCTCAAAATAGGGTCTTGAGACCACATTTTTATATGTTCGAGGTACTTCTTCCTACTGTGTGGGGGTATTTCAACTTCGGTATAGCCGAAGATAGTCCACTCTCTAGTTTTATGTTTAAAACGTTTTTTTTTATCTAATACCATAATTAAAGAAAAAGTTTTAAAAAAATCGAAAAATTCGGATAAGGGCTAATTTTTATATTTATTTAAATATAAATTACTAGCAGGGTTCGACCCGCTTTGCTGAGCCTAAAAAACTTTTATAATTCCATTGTTAAACTTATCCTATAAGAAACATCTCACCGCGGTGTTACGTGTTGTGTATGCAACAAACATCTCACCACTGCGCCACGTATAATCTATGAATCTGATCTATGCTAACTGAAAATTAAATTATGGTAACCCCAGAAAGTATGCAATGGTGGGCGGCAGTACTTGCATTAATAACGATGATCCTGAAAGCACGCAAGCCTTTCGCTTACAAATATATGAAGGCGACCCAGAACTATGCAGTGAATTTGGCCATTTTCACGATTTTCACACTTTTTCGGGTGAATTTTCCGGGTTTTCTTGACCGACATAGAATCGTACCACCAAGACGAAGGCAACACAAAAGAAATTATCAAAATCGGGTGCTCCATTGATTTCTGATTCGATGAGTAACACATTTCGCGACTTTGTTTTATATATATAGAAGATTTAAATCCATAATTTAAACATTTTCAGGCATTTCGTCCATATAAAAATAAGCCCTGGTAATGAATGAAAAAAAGTAAAAGACTAAAAGAGAGGTGATGGAGGCTGTTTACTAAATTTCCTCGGTTATTTTGAAATCTGTGCCAAATCTACCGTGCGATTCTCGGACGCTTCAAAAGAGACGAAAACACATTCATATAGCAGAAGGAACGTACATTCATTATGGCATTCACAGTTAGTTTTAACTTATGACTTATGGGTAAGAAAAAAGAAAATTTGTAAGCTCAAAAGAAATCCATGTACATTAACTTGGTATAAAATCGTATGGGGAAAAATTTGTTCGCTGGAAATCCACTATTCAGTTTTTTTTTTACCTGGAATGTAACTTGTACAAAAAAGCCAAAGCTTTTTTTTTTGTAATGTTAAAAATGTTTCAAAAACTTAATTAAAAAAAGATTATTTTGGGAATCAAAGCAGTAGTGGACAGAAATGGACACGTCGATACCTTAAAGCACAACCATCCTATGTCCGTTTTCATGATAATCGAGTTTTTGGCATTCTTGCATTCTGATTCTTGAGAAGAAGCTGCATCAGACAGGCTTGTGGTTTGTGGGAATCGTCATGAAAGTAATTGAAAAATGAGGAAATAAAAATCAATTTCCATACAAAAAAAATTAAAAACCTTAAAAACTTATTTTTCATTTTTTAGTTTTAAAAAAATGGACATAGGGTGGTTTTGCTTTTACACGAAATATAAATAAAGCTCATCTGGTTTGTTCGAAATATACGAGTGTGTTTCGGATTTTTTTTTTATCGAGAACAGTTCGTAAAATACGATATTCGAAAAAACTAGATTCACTGCTGGCTGGGTATGTTTTCTGATAAAATGTTGTTCGTGTATATGTGGCAAAAGAAACACCAATTGGTCTTATCAAACCAGTCTTGGTTTTATCTCAAAATACAAACACTCGACCACAGTATTTAGGTGAAGTGTTTTGACCTTTTTTTAAATCGACTGTAACTCCAACGACGAGGGTGTAACTCCAAAAGCAATTCTTGCTCAGGAAAACATAAAATTATAATAAATTAAAAAGGGTTTTATATAATATGTAAATAGTTGCCCGAAAGGCTGAGGAATCAAAATGAAAACCGGACTTTTTTATGTTTGAAATGCAGTTTTTTTTACAAAACAGCGGAAAAGCATATCAAATTCAACACAACTATATATTTCTACACGAATTGATAAGAAGCTCATATCGCTGACGAATTCAAAAACAATTCAGTTTTCTTAAAGACGTTGTCGCTGGCTGTCGCATGTCGTTGCTTTGTTAATAGTAGTATTATATCGCACAAGAACATCGAACAATAAAAAATAAGACGAAATAATTCAACGTTATCTTCAAGTATTTGCCTACACACAAGTGTGTCGAATGCATTTATTGTTTATTTTAAAATTGAATTGCGCACCTAAAAAAACACCAACCAGCAACACACACACATTTGGAATTTGCTAGATTTGTGACTGGGACACGTACATCCCAATCAGCTGTTAGCAATTTCACTTTTTGCAATTCGCATTTCTACTCACTAGTAACTAAAAGTCTAACTAAAAGTCTGTTGTCACTGCAATCTCCGGTGGTCGGTCGCATAGCTTTGAATTCATTTGAATGCCCTAATTCAACTGCAAATCAAGCCGATATTCAAAACAAATCGTCTAATCAAATAAACTACTAACCCTGAAAAAAGCCGCTTTGAGATAAGCTTTGAGCTTTGTGTGATTTCATAATTTCTTCGTACGTTCGTTCACTCCTTTACGGCGCTGATTTTCGCTTGTGGTTGTTGTTGTCAGAGCATATTTATTTACATTTTACAAGTTTTGCATATCAAGTGATTGTTTACAAAATAAATCGATAGCAGAGAAACCAAAATGAACGACGAAATGTCAAACAACGATGCAGGCGCCATCTTTGTGAATATAACGGAACTAGACGAATACAACTGTGGTGAATCCCTTACTCGTGGTGAATCTCGATTAAAACACCTGCATGAATTCTACTGCGACGAATTTGGTTCGAACCCGCAGTTCTACGTTCGAGTTCCTGGTCGGTAAGTTCGGAACTTTTGTCGAAGTTAGACAGGCAAAAAAAATACTTGAGAATTTTTATCGATAAAAAATCAATAAATTATCGATAAATTATCGATAATAAATTGATAAATTATCGAAAAATTATCGATAAAAAATCGATAAATTATCGAAAAACTAGAGAGTGGAAAAGTTTTTTAGGCTCAGCAAAGCGGGTCGAACCCTGCTAGTAATTTATATTTAAATAAATATAAAAATTAGCCCTTATCCGAATTTTTCGATTTTTTTAAAACTTTTTCTTTAATTATGGTATTAGATAAAAAAAAACGTTTTAAACATAAAACTAGAGAGTGGACTATCTTCGGCTATACCGAAGTTGAAATACCCCCACACAGTAGGAAGAAGTACCTCGATCATAAAAAAATGTGGTCTCAAGACCCTATTTTGAGCCAATTATAGGTGGTTTTGGAGCCCTGACCATGTCCAAAATCCATTTCTAAAAATTTCCAATTAAATCCAACAAAAAAAAAAATTGGTCTCAAGACCCCATTTAGACCCTTATATATGTGGCTTCGGAACCTCGGACCATGTCCAAAATCCATTTCTAAAAATTTCCAATTAAATCCACCAAAAAAAAAAAATTGGTCTCAAGACCCCATTTAGACCTTATATATGTGGCTTCGGAACCTCGGACCATGTCAAAAATACGTTTCTAAACATTTCCAATCGAATACAACAATAAAAAAGACTTGAAAAATTTTTACCTTTTTTTTCGGTGTATGGGAGCCACGCCCAGTTTTTGTCCGATTTGGCTGATTCTCGAACTTGATCTCAGTATTCACGAGAAAAACATGTAAAAAAAGTTTCAAGTCGATATCTCTAAAACTGCGACCGCTATCGTGCGGACGGACAGACGGACAGACGGACGGACAGACAGACGGACATCGCTAAATCGACTCAGGAGGTGATACTGATCAAGAATATATATACTTTTCCATACCGGACACGCCTCCTTATGGGCGTTACAAACGTTGTGACAAAGTTAGTATACCCTGCCACAGTGAGTGTGGGGGTATAATTATGAATAAAATATCGAAAAACTAGAAGACCAAAGATAATTCTCTTACTAGTTTAATATTATTTTGGTGTCCTACCCCACTTTGCTTTCATAAATATAGTTGTTATCGATTATGTCACGTGACATATTTTCGAAACGGAAGTGACATATTTATACCCCCACACTCACTGTGGCAGGGTATACTAACTTTGTCACAACGTTTGTAACGCCCATAAGGAGGCGTGTCCGGTATGGAAAAGTATATATATTCTTGATCAGCATCACCGCCGGAGTCAATTTAGCGATGTCCGTCTGTCTGTCCGTCTGTCCGTCCGCACGATAGCGGTCGCAGTTTTGGAGATATCGACTTGAAACTTTGGGTACATGTTTTTCTCGTGAATACTGAGATCAAGTTCGTGAATCAGCCAAATCGGATAAAAACTGGGCGTGGCTCCCATACACCGAAAACAAAGGTTAACATTTTTCAAGTCTTTTTTATGGAAACGTATTTTTGACATGGTCCGAGGTTCCTAAACCACATATATAAGGGTCAAAATGGGGTCTTGAGACCAATTTTTTTTTTTTCGGTGGATTTGATTGGAAATGTTTAGAAATGGATTTTGGACATGGTCCGGGCTCCAAAACCACCTATAATTGGCTCAAAATAGGGTCTTGAGACCACATTTTTTTATGTTCGAGGTACTTCTTCATACTGTGTGGGGGTATTTCAGCTTCGGTATAGCCGAAGATAGTCCACTCTCTAGTTTTTCAGATCAATTGCAACACTGAGTATTATCTTTCCGGAAACGGAAACTGGAATTGATATAATTTAAGGAGTCAAAAAATGTAAGATTTCGAAATATTTGCCTGGGGCGAACCGCCCCCTCAAAAAACTCCACTGATTCGTTCTAAAGAACATACATTATAATGCAAAAGCCCGACATTTGTATACGAATTTTTCTCAAATATTCTCAGGTACTATCGTACATTTTTTGACAACATTCTATGCCACAAATTTGAACTTTTCGGCTTGGGCATCAAGGGGATTGGATATACATACTACATTCCAAATAGCAATACCATATCGGGATTTCAAATTTTTAAATACAACGAGGACCTTCAAACTTAAAGTTAAGTAATGTCAGGGACGTAACCAGGGGGGGGGGGGGGGGGTTTGGGGTGTTCGAACCCCCCCCCCCCGAAATCTATGAAGTAATAGAAAAATGTATGGAATTGTTATGAAATTCAACAGAATTTAAGAGATACTTCCGTATATTCCTTGATATTTTATTTTTGTGTACCAAAAACTGGAAAATTTCAGTTCTAGCATTCGTTATTAAGCATCCCGGTTTATATTTACATCAAAGTGAAACACGTTATGAAAGTTTATAGTTATTCGGCTTTAGGGTGCCGAAACCCCCCAAAATATATGAACACAATACGTCGATTTTTCATAAACTCTCCTTCGGGTTTTTTCCTTATTTTTTTAATCTGTTTTTTTTTATGAAAAATCAAAAGATTTTTTTTGAAAAAAAGCGATTTGTTGCTGATTTTAATTTGATTTGCATTTTCTAGTTTTTTCTCAGTATAAGTAAACAAAATTTATGAAAACCCCCCCCAAAATTTATTCCTGGTTACGTCCCTGAGTAATGTCGTTTACTCCGTTTACTACTTAGCCAAGAGAAATCCCGATACACTGAGAAAAAAATCAAAACGTTCCGAACCGTTGTCAATTTCCAGCCATAACTGAATGTTCTGATTTTGACAACAGAACATTTAAATTTTTTTAAACTGCCCATTGATGAATTGAGACTCAAATATTGTTGTTTCATGACTGAAAATTTTTGTTTTGCGACTGAAATTTTTATGATTTCATGAATTGCAAATACACAGAAGGTTATTGGAAAGGCCTATTTTTAGAATAACCTAAAAAGATTTTAATTTAAAATTCAATTTCAATTTATATTTTTTTTACTCTAAATTATTTTATTTACAAAAAAAATAAATGGTATAAATTTTTGTCATAAACGCGTCTTAAACGCGCCTTTTCGCACGGTTGCCTGCCGCTATGTTTATTTTGCAATGTTTTAACTGCATACATATACTATGAAACTGCTTGGTAAGGATTTGAAACGGTTTCAGCTCTGAAATAAGCCTGAAAATAGTTTTACTTTTTGGGACCGTGGGTTAAAATCCCAGTCGGAGCTATTTTTTATACCCTACACCTCATGAGGTATGGGTATATTGACTTTGGTCTGATGTTTGTAACACCAAGAAGGAGACGTGTCCGGTATGGAAAACTATATATATTTTTGATCAGCGTCACCTCTAGAGTTGATTTAGCTCTATACGTCTGTCCGTCCGTCCTCTTTTCTTGTAAACACGATTGCAGGAGCTAGAAGAAAGCTACACCGAGAGAAAAAAAACAGTAAAATCAACGAAAAAGTAGGTAAATTTAACAGTTTTCGCGGTTAAAAACCATTCGATAGTCTAAACTGTTAAATTGACAGTTGCTGCGCTATTGATAACCGTAGCCTAGTGGGAAGATGTCCGACTGCCACCCGGAAAAATAACTTTTTTTTAATAAAAAAAATAAGTTTTCTGTTTTTTTTTTTGTCTCAATTCTAAATTTTCTTAACTTTATTTATAAAAGTTTTTAAACTAAGTTTCAATTGTCCTTTTGTAGTCGCTCTAAACAAGGCTTGAACCTGCGGCATTCTGGTTGATAGTCCGAAATCTTATCCATCGCGCCAATGATGCCATTCATGCGTACTTGGCAATAAATGAATAACTTAAATGTGCTACACAAGATCTGTTATCTACTATCAGAGCAACCAGAGTCGCCATATGAAGGGACTTTCATTGTTTTTCGGGGAATATGCTATCAAAAGAAGAAATGGGCTAGGAATTCATGAAAATGTGAGAAAACTTTAATAAATACGTACATAAGACAAAACCAGGGAAAGTTTAGTTTAGTTTAGAACATAAAGGAGACAAACTTGCCATAAACATGGCAACACTGTGTGAACTAAAAGAACAGTAACCTTTTAACAGCCACTGATATACGATTTTATGTTCTCCTATCTGTTGAACTCACTGTTACACACTCTGCGGTTCATAACATCATTTTGATGGTTGTCAAATCAGTTGGCATTTGGACTAGTTGATTTAAAGGCCATGTTAGTACCCAGGGACTCCTGGGTTCAAATCTCTCCTGGCTGCAACATTTTTTATTTATTCAATAGAAAAATAGATTGACAGTTTTTTTAACAGATCGAGAAGTTGAAAAAAGGTTAAATTCAACAGTAAAACTGTTAAATGCCCGACTGTCATTTACTCGGTGTAGGGATCCCGATTTATCCTTTTTAGGCTCGGTCGACTGCCACGCCTACCTCCCATATAAGTGAAAATCGCGTTTTCACCGTAATTTTAAGATTTCATCAAAACTGTATGAATTTTTGTATAGTGTGGTTTTCGGGGTCGCTGATTTCGAATTTGATATCGCATTTGCAAAATTTAAGATGGCGGGTCCAATATGGCCCAGTAGGTGTAGGGTATATATAAGTCGGCTTGCCCGACTGAAACTTACTCACTTGTTTTTGTTTCCTTTTTTAAACATTACTTTTTAATTATTTTTTTCGAGGAGTCGCTGGTCACGAATCTGGGGTCCGTTTTGCTGCGCTAAATCTAACTCTAGCGCTAACTCTTGAAATCGACGTCCAGTAACTCAAAAATGCAACAAAATTAAAATCGGCAAATGCATCTCTTTGTTTTTGCAAAAATAAAGAAAAAAAAATGCTCCGACTGAGATTCTAGTAACCCATCTTCAAAAAGTAAAACTGTTCAGTTATGTTTAAGGACTGTGCGGTGTTGAATTATTCGTAACGATACCCGTTTCAATCATAACCATGCAGTTCTGATTTTTTTTCTGTGTATTTGTATTCTATACATTCCACTTGAAAAACCCCATGCCCGTAATAAATAACGAATGCTTAATTTTATTTGTGATGCGAGTTTACTGTTTCATTTCAGAGTAAATATCATTGGCGAACATGTTGACTATTGCGGATATCCCGTCCTGCCCATGGCTCTTGATCAATGTATAATCTTAGCTGTGGGCTTTTCAGAAGAGAACACATTCCTGCAATTGAGAAATGCGGACAGTGGGAAATTCGAAAACTTCAAATGCGATTTGAAGACAATTAAGTAATGTGGCCATTTACCTAAGTACATTTCCAAAAACTGTACATTTCTCTCATTCTTTCAATAGAATCGATCTTCCGCAGACAGGTGGTCCGGAATGGTACAAGTATTATTTGTGTGGTGTAAAGGGCATTCAGGAGACACTGGGCAATAGCTTGGGTACCCCCCTAGGGATGACGGTAGCTTTAAGTGGCAACATTCCGCCCGCCGCAGGCTTGTCCAGTTCCAGCGCTCTGGTCAGTGCAGCAGTTTTGGCAACGGCACATGTCCAACAAGTAGCGTTGAACCGCAAAAAGTTGGCTTCCATTGCGGCAAGCTGTGAACGGTATATTGGTACCCAGGGCGGCGGGATGGATCAGGCTATTGCATATCTGGCGAAAGCAGGCTGTGCTCAGTTTATTGAATTCTATCCGGAACTGAATGCAACAGCCGTACAGCTTCCGAAGGGAGCGTGCTTTGTTGTAGCGAATAGTCTGGCGGAGAGCAACAAAGCGGCCACCTCGGATTTTAACGAACGTGTAGTGGAATGCCGCTTGGCCACGCGTATCATAGCCAGACAAATGCAGTTGAGCAACTGGCAAACCACAACGCGCCTCATCCAACTACAAGAGTCCTTGAAATGCACTCTCAGTCGTCTCGAGGAATTGGCCATGAAATATCTTCCCAATAGCATTTACACACGATCCGAACTATGCGAACAGTTTCTGGAGGTGAGCGAGGAGGAATTCGTCAATGAGTTCCTTACGGCCAATACGCAGCACATGGTGAAATTCAAATTACGCCTGCGCGCTTTGCATGTTATTCAAGGTAAGGAATCTCAGACGGGTTCATGTTAATCTCTTCAAAAGTTAATAAATATTTAATTTCAAATCAGAATCACTGCGCGTTTGTGAATTTCGCAGCATATGCGAGAAGACAGCCAACAGTCATTTGAGCAATTCTAACGGTAATGCACGGACGTTACAGAACTTATCACAACTGATGCGGCAATCCCATCACAGCTTGAAGGATTTGTACGAATGTTCACATCCCGATTTGGATAGACTTATCGAAATTTCGGATGATGTGGGCGTCGGGGCAAGACTCACCGGTGCTGGGTAAGAGAGTGCTGTTCATTTAATTTCCTCCGCTTCTTGCCTTATAAAATGTACTTTGGCTCGTTCACTTTCAGCTGGGGCGGTTGCATAGTTGCTCTCTGTAATTCTGTTGAAGAGTCGGAGAATTACATTCGCGTGCTTAAGGAGAAATACTTTTCGACATTGCCGGCTCACATTTCGGAAAAACATTTGCACAACGATTTCGCTGAAGTCGTTTTTGCGACGCGTCCTTGCAGCGGTGCGGAGATATTTATTCCGCCTCCAACACTAGTCTGAGTCACTGTTGTCAGATTGAGGGAAATTTCCCAAAAAGGTGTAAGTTTTGAGTCATTATCTTGGAAATAGGAAAATAGAATTTTCGTTGAAAAGGGTATAATTTGCATAAAAAGTTTCTTTCGAAAACTCGAAATTGGTAACATTGCTAGAAAAACAAACAGAAACTTTTTACATAAAAATGGTAAAAATTAAAAGATTACATAAGATTACATTCTGTAAAACTGATTACTAGAGAGCGGATTTATATGCATAACTGAATGTGAAGCATAATTTGTGGGATAAAAAATACATTGATTGTCAAAATTTTAAGTCAGTAGTTCAATAATTTGGACGTTTTCGTGCACATATGTATGACAGACAGGTGTACTAAACCACGTAATAATTGAATTATTGACTTAAAATCAGTGTTGTTTGATCCCACAAACTATGCTTCAAATTCTGATTTACATATCGATACCTTTAAGCACAATTATCCTATGTCCGTTTTCATGAAAATCGAGTTTTTGGCATTTTTGGATTCCTGAGAATAAGCTGCATCCGACAGGCTATAGTGGTTTGTGGGAATCGTTACGAAAGTAATTGAAAAATGAGGAAATAAAAATCTATTTCCATACAAAACATACCAATTTGAAAACTTATTTTTCATTTTCTAAAGTTTTGAAAAAATGGACATAGTAATGTTGTGGTTTAAGGTATCGAATAAATTCGCTCTCTACTGATCACATTTCGTTTTCTGAAAGATTAAACAAGAAACAAAGATTGTGCCAAAGTAGGTATGGCCAACAATTTACTCCGCATCAAGTCATTGTAATTATTATGTTTATGTTTTTTTGTTTGAACAAAATTAAGGATTTTAGGTGACAAAGTGAAAATCTTAAAGTTTGTATGTTTTTATATAGTAAAAATTGTTACGTGTTCAGTTTTATGAGGAAATGAAAGTTAAAAGAAATCACACCGTGCAACCTTAGTTTTGGAGATGCATGTATGCAAATAACATTTGACCTAAAATTACTGTATCTCCGAAGCCCATTTGGCCATATTTAAGAGTATTTGAAAGATTTTATTGTTTTTGTTTTTAATTTTTGATGAATTTTATATTTAATAATGATTTTGTATAGTCGGGTTCAAGCTCAAGTGCAGCTAAAATCAAATTAAGACTGTCATTTTATACAAATTTTAGTTGCAGCGGCTACACTCAAAGAATTAATATGTTTGGAGAACGTTTGCTTCAAATAAACTACTTTTTAATACAAACTTAAACGAAAAACAAACAAAAAACATTTGCTCCAAATTAAGTCGTTTTGCCGCAAATAATAAATAAATTAGCAACAATTTAAATTAATATTTCCAATAAAAGAATTCCATTTTACTTTTATTGGAAACGTTTTTAAATTGCTGCAAATGTAAAACTAATTTCTAATAAACGCTTTGTCCTGCGTTCAAATCCTGGCTGAGCTGAAATGTTTTTTTTCCGTTATTCAAACGTTGGTCGAAAAAATTCTTTGAGTGTAGTTACTCATATGCGCATTTCGTTCCCACTCATCAGTGAGCTTTCCTGCTACAATACTATTGCTTACAACAATCCGAAACCTTCGCTCAAAACTGTGGTGTGTAAATAATTTTGTTCATAAAACTGAACAAGTTACCATAAAAATTATTAGAATTCGAGACTTAAGCCAAAAATAAACTGAAAAAGTATGAAAAGTGTACAAGTTTTTTATTGGGGCACATTTTGTGAAAAAGTCGTAAATTTTGTCAATTCCATCTGGCAAAACACTGGTCTGAGTTAATAGTTGAGAAGCATGGCTGTTTGTAGCCTAAGAAGTACCATAGTGGAAACAAATTAAATATTTCATCGCTATTATCATATACTAGGTGTTACATACCCGGCGTTGCACGGGTTATATAAAATATAAAAAATTAATATTATCTTTGACAACTCCAATGGACGCTAACGACCCCTGGAAGTATGCAATTCTGTACGACAGTTTAAGCTATGCAAGTTCGTATAACAGTTTGCGCTAAAGATAAATTATAACGAACTCAGAAAATCAGCAAAATCGATTATCAATCAAGCTGGTATTTCTCTGTCAAACTAATACAAAATTCAATGTTTGTTCTCTCACTTTTACTGTGAGCTCCAAATTGTACAGATAGGTTAGGTACTGGTATTACATATGTCATGTTCAGAGGAGAAAAGCGATGAAATGTGCTGACGCTCCATACATTTCATCGCTTTTTTATTCTGAGCGTGTCATATATACACTGAAAGAAAAATTTAGTGCATTGGTTTTTAAAATAGAGCTTAAAACAAATTTGTTTAATTTTAAAACGCGTGCGTTCAAAACAAATTTTGAAACGCAGTCATTCAAAACTTTGTGCTAAAAACCAATTTGAAAGCAAATTTATCAAATTTTAAAACAATTTCATTCAACTTTAAAAATTTTTGTTTTCAATTTAAAAAAAAAATTGAACGAGTTTGTTTTAAAATTAGATTTTAGTACATTGTTTTAAAATCGAAAAACTACGTTTTAAAATTTGTTTTTAGCGCACGTGTTTTGAAATTGAACAAATCTGTACAAAGCTCTATTTTAAAAACCAAATCGTTCAATTTTAAAACATTTTCCTCTCAGTGTAGTTTGGTGTTTGGTTGTGCTTTAATGTATCGAAGCACAACCAAACACCAAACTATGTCCAACCAAGTATCTTGGAATGCATCTCGATCGCCGACTCACATGGCATAAACATATTGAATCCAAAATCACTCAGATCAAATTAAAGCAATTGGAACTGAATTGGCTAATCTCAAGGGCATCAAAGCTAAATCTCACATACAAAGTCCAAATATACAAAAGTATAATAAAACCCATATGGACATATGGAATTGAACTCTGGGGCACTGCCTCTCCCTCGAACGTGGAAAAACTCCAGAGAGTCCAATCTAAAATCCTGAGACAAATTGCCAAAGCCCCTTGGTATATAAAAAATACTAACATCCACAGAGACCTGAATATACCTGCAGTAAAAGACGAAATTTCGAAATTTACCTCGAAGTACAAGCAGAAGCTCATGTTTCACCCAAACATTCTAGCTAGAAATTTACTGAGACCTCACGTCTCAAACGAAACTAATATATTCCCCATATATTAGTTACGATAACTCTACATTGCCTAAATCAATGGATATAGGGCAAATAGTTTTAATCTGAATATTATAAAAATAAGCTGAATTTCTGAATTTTTGAAAAATCATTGTGAGACCTAAGTTATTATTAGGTGATTCAATTGAATAAAATTACTATAAAAAAAAAAAAAATTTCCATGAAAATCGAGTTTTTGTCATTTTTGGATTCCTGAGAAGAAGCTGCATCAATTAGGATATAGTGCTTTGTAGGAATCGAGATGACAGTAATTGAAAAATGAGGAAATAAAAACCTTTTTCCATACAAACCATACCAATTTGAAAACTTGTTTTTCATTTTCTAGAGTTTGACATAGTATGGTTGTGCTTTAAGGTATCGACATGGTAAAAAAAAAACTTTTAAATACAAAAGTATGAATAATGTCGATGTTACATTAGTGAATTAAATTTTGGGATCCTGGACATTGTTTGAACCCGAAAAAACACGAATTTTTCGCAAAACCATAATTAAAACGTGGAAAAAAAACAAAAATTCTTTAATTTTTATTGCAACTTGCATCTTTGCCTTATAAAATCCCATAGTTAACAAAATTTAATTACCGGAAGAAATTTAGTGGAAGTCAATGAAAACGCTAAGGTGCTAAGGAGAAACTAACGTTAAAATTTAACTTCGTTAATTTACATTTAACGAATTCACGATTTTGTGCCCATTTCGGCGTGCATCCATTGCATTTTATTTGCCCTCTGGAGCGTGTTGCCTAACTCTTCACGAAACAAATGAAACTCATTTCTCAGTTTATTATTATTTAATAATTTGTATTTTATTTCAATTAGTTTTAAAATAATATATGAAATCAAATATCGAAAAATCTTTCATATGTCACACATTTAAAAAATAAAACTTTTGCATTAAAATAGACACAATTAAAATTATTTATAAAAACGTCGAATATAAAAATCACTTAAATCTAAATGCTTAGCGTCATACGTACGCCGTCAGAGCCACCGCTGAGCTGCGAGCCTTCCCATTTAAGGTGACACCCTGACGGCCCAGCCACCTCACCTTGGTTGCGCTTGTGGTTGTTTGTGTGTGTGTGTGTGTTGGGGGGGAGGGGTGTAAAATTCAAAGCGCTTCTTTTTATATACAAAAATATCGAACACTAAATGCTTTATTTTTTTTTTTTACTTTTGTAGAACATTTATAATATATTGTATAGACAAAAAACGGCGCAGAAGGTTAGTTTAAATACAGTTGCCTTCCCACCATTCTCGCCCTTGCAGTAACTTGTTGCAAATTGAAACCAAAAACAAGCACTAATTGTAAATTGAAAAAATACTGTATTGTTGTATATTTAAATAATTTGTTGTTTGTTTTGCTCTGAAGGGGGTTCTTACTTGGGATTGTTTCTTTTTAAAATGCATTCGTTTTGGTTTCATTTATTTTTTTTGTTTGGTTTTTTTAAATTTACCTTTTTACTTGTTTTAAAAGCTGACAACAAATTGAAATGCTTATTTAGGTACACTCAGAAAAATATGTTAGTAATAATATGTTGAGGCTGCGTTTGTGCCATTCGAGGGGAATAAGTTCAATAATGATGGACTCGAAAAAAGGGAAAGGAATATTAAAAAAAAATACGATAAAAGGTTTTTAATGTTGAAGCAAGACGGGTCCCATAAATGATTGTTAAGTGGTAAGTTTTGGTTTCTAGGTCTATGTTGCCATCGCAGTTGGATTGCATTGATATACGCTGGAACCTTTCAATATATCTTGATAGCAAATTCAGTCGTAGGGGAGTTTTATTTTCGGAAAGCTGTCACTAGAGCGCACAATCGTTTGCCATAACAGCTAAAGGCATAACGGGCAAACAAAAGAGGGGCGCAGAAAATGACATATTAAGAAAAAGTAATTAAATGTATGTTTTGTGGGCTCTGGATCAATATTTTTACTAAAAACAATATTTTCGTTTATATAAATTTTAATTTTGTCTAGTACTGCAGCCATCATCGAATGGCATTGACAAAATTGTTTACATTTAACCAACAACCACTTTGTCTGCGGTATTGTTCTACTTTAGTCAGAAATACATGTGTTTGTGTTTAATGTCTCACATAGTCCTTGAACCAAATAAAAATTAATCGAAACTAAAAGATTGTTTGCAATAAAAATTTTAACCTTGAGCCCACAAAACATACACTTCATAGAATAAGAGGTCAATGATCCAACAAGAAATAAAGGAAATTGATTTTGTGAAATCTGAGTAAATACTGCCCGAGAAAAAGCAAAGTGGTTCCCTTCATTCGAGAGAGCCATCCTATAGCCCCCAGCAAGTCCAAACAAATCAGTCAGCCGTGTACATGAGTGTAGGATTGATTTCTTTTGAGTGTAGTAGTTCTTACAAAGTAACTCTTACGTTCGAATTCACATGTTGTTGGTACGAGATTATAATGAATTGTTTTTTTTTTGTTTTTGTTTTTGCTTTGTGTTTTTTGTTTAACTATCTAGGAAATATCAGCAACTTTGCATAACGCTTAATAGTAATGTATTTCTTTTTCATTGTTTTTTTTAGTACACTATTGTATAAGTTGCATACATACGAAATATATTTACATGATTAAAATTTATTACTAAAAGTTTACATGCCCCTCTTCTACTCTTCTGCATCACTTCTGCTCTGTTCTGTTCGGTTCTCCTTCCGTTCAACTGTGTTGGGTTCTCCTATTCTGCTGATATTACTTCTTGTCTTCCATTCCATACATTCTCATGTAGTCGTTCGGTTTATGTTTTTTTGAGGAATTATAAATTTAGGTTTTACAAACTAGCTTCTCCTAATGAAATGGGGAAAACAATGTTCATTGTTCTATGATAATATCTCGTAGGTGACATCCGAAAATATCTTAAGTCGATATTGCGGGAATGTGTTATGGAAAACGCAATATCTGTACACTGAACTGCACAAAGTACAAAGTTCACACTGGGAGTTTATAATAAAAACTCGCTCGATTAAGAGCACATATCGACTTAAAATATTTTGAAATGCCACCATTTCCATGCCCACCCAGCTCATACATAAACTATTATCGAAACACGGTTGGGTACAAGCGCATTCATAAGAGTTTTTTTTACACAGTGTAATATTCTAGACCTATATCACCTCTTAATTGCCTTAATCTTTCTAATTATTTTTTTTTGTTGCCTTTGTCTTTGTTTCTTAAGAAAAAAATTGATTGAATATGATCGTGCTACCTTTCTTTTTATGTTTTTTTGTTTTGTTTATAATTTAATGCGACTTTTGTTTCGTTTCGTTTGTAGTTGTTATTTTGTTGAATTCTTTTGCAAGGTATTAATTTTTAATTATGATTATGAAACCAATGGAATCCATCCAATGCAAAATATTTTCTTATAATTTCGTTTTATGTTTCCACATTGTGTATTATGTTTGTACATAAAAATATTAAATGCATATAACATCAAGTTTTGTAGAGATTTTGGAAAACTCGCAAGCACTCGAAGAAAATATGACGAATCGTGACTTCTTCACGGTTCACTGTATGAGTTTACGTACACATTCTTCTTTGGGTATCTTGTTTTTGTGTGTGTGTGTGTGTGTGTGTGTGTTTGTTTGTTGCAAATATTTCCAAACTAGGCTATTTACAAATCTCGCTCTGTGTGTTTTTGGAAATTCCACAACATATAACATTTGTTTGTATGGGTGTAGCTTGGGAAATGAAAATTTTGTGCAGTTTCAAAAAATATTTTATTGTATAAAAATAAAAGTTCAAAACAGAAGCTACATAAGAGTTTAAATTCACTAAAACAAAAATTGCATTAATTTCGATTTTCGATGCAAGCTTTCAGCTTATGGTCGTATATAGTATTCAAGTTTAAATGGTACAATAAATTAGTGTAGTAAAGTGTCTTCCTTTATTTATTTTGTTTTCATTTGTGTAATCCTGTCCTGCCTTACAAATATACTCTTCCCCGCTTCTAGTAATTAATCCACAGCTAAGGCTTTATTGCAAACCATTTCCTTTACGCTTATTACTTAAATTATGTACAAATTAATTATATTTTACAAATGAGTCTTAATTGAAGTTTTTTTTTGTTTGTTTGTATACAATGTCCACAGAAATGAAATATTCTCAATTTATATAGCAATGAAAATATCCGTTAAATGCAATTTAGTGTATATAAATATGTACATTGGTAGATATTTTTGTGATATCAAGTGTTTGTTTTTTTTGGGGGGGTTTTTTTTTACTAATTGTAAGTATTTACTTTTTTTGCGGGTATTTCACTAACAATACAGAATGCAATTCGAGTGTAGTAGTAAAAAATGTTTTTTTTGTATTTAGTTTGTGCATTTCAAAATCCTAGTGTTTCTTGTGTTTTTTTTTTTCCTTTCTTGAAATAAAATTATATTAATGTCATTTTTGTTGTAGTGGAATTAGGGTCGAAGTCATCTGTGGAGGAACGGCGAAGCGCTGGCGCCAACATCGACCTGCCATTGGCTAAGGAGCGCTGTTAGTGTTAATAGGGTCAGCATCGCCAACCAACTGATTATGTGTGTTGTGGTTGAGGCAGAACCAGTCTCGCCGCATTTACCTAGGAAGAAATTGAGTTGAGATATTGAAGGGGGAGTCGCGTTTATCATTGATGGCTTACCGAACACCGATAGGTTAGCGACCAGATGATGCTCCGGTGGCTTCTGTGTGCCACGATAGCACGCATCGCCGATAACCAATTTGGCCGATGTGCCTTCTGTGGGCCGATAACTGATGCAGACGCCATGTTTCGTGCCTTTGTGACGTGCTATTATATAGACAGTACCATTCTCCGACCACGAGCCATGACATGAATATTCTGCGGGAAAAATTAATGGAAAATAAATAATCGAAATGACACTCAGGCTCGCAGGTTCGTACACACCTTCGTCGCCATCTTCGTTACACAGCGGACGCACATCGATCACATTCGGCTCAGTGCAGCCCACCCACAGTTGCCGTTGGGCTTTGAAATTCGTCACACAGCCCGGAGCATCGCGCCTGCTGCGCTGCCGCCCGCCCGCCACCAAGTCCACCGTTGAGACGAATGACACACTCAATTCATTGTCATTTGTTGGTGTGGTAGGCGGCGTTGTATCGTGCACTATAACCTTTTCGGTTGTGGTAACAATTAGACCCAATTCGGTACTTGCTTCAACGTGGTTTTGCTCTTCCTTTTGCGAATCAATTTCGGGAGCTATTGTACTGGCAGCAGCACGTCTACTGCGTGCCGGCAGACCTCTAGTGTTGGCGTGCCAGGAACCCTTTTCAACTCTATCCGAATTACGGAAGCTCAATGTACTGTGTCTAGTGAAATAAATTATAAGTAATTATAATAAATGAACAGTGCAGTTCGTTGAGTTTATTTAAATGAAATGTTTATCCAAATCGGCTAACTTTAAACCAAAGCCCCACAGAACAAAATTCGTTTTCCTCGTATTTTTCTGATTGTAAAACGCATATTTAATTTTTTTTGCTCTACTTACTAAGTACAACGTAGTACTTAGGCTGAACTTTAATTTTCCAAACCAAAAGTTTTTGAGGGTCGGTCTGCAGTTACTCGATTTGAAAAAAAAACGTTGGCAAAATCAAAAATATTTAAAAGGTACGATTTGAAAGAAAATCGAAAAATCGGAGTAGTGGGAAAAAGTTGGTACAACTCGATTTTCGCTTTAGTTGTTATGTAAAACGAGCACAGAAATGTTTATATACATATTTAACGCACCTTTTGTGTCCGTTTCCATTGCCCACACTCCCACTTTCGCTCTGATGATGATGTCCGTGTCCCCCGTGGGCTTTATTGTTGTGGTTTCGCTTATGGCGTGTGGTTAAATAGGGCGGCCCGATGGCTCCACGTAGGCTGTACAAGCCTTCCATGGGACAAATTTGCGGATCTGGGTTACTGGCTGTAAAGACACAAAAGCAAAGAAGATGTTATTACATTTTTATGAAATTTTTAGAAGTTTCCAAAAGCTAAGTACTGTTGCAAAGAAACCGTTGATTTTTTTGTTTTTTAATGAAGCTGGCTTTTGTTAACTGTGTTAAATGTCGAAGATTGGCCGGACTTACCCAGCAATGTGATATAAGGCATCCTATTAATATCAAAGTGATCTGGTGCACAGGCATCCTCCAGTCTCGAAGCTTGTTTGCCCGTTTGTATTTCGATGACGTGAGTGTCTCGCCGATAGAACTGCATACACATAAAACCCGATTGACTGCAATGAAGAAATTTAAAATTCAAACGTGGGATGGATCCGCTTTCATATTTCACATTTTAACAATTTATATTTGTCGTAACTACAGCTAATATCTTACCAGCCTGTTGTGTAATGAACCACTGCCATCATTTCGGTTGAGGTTTGCTTATTGATCTGCTCGCAAAGAGCGCGTGTCTCCATATAGCCATTGGGCTTGATGATATGCACAGAACCGTCACTGAAATCGTAAGAATTTATATTAGCAAGCAGAAAAAAAATGGATTGTTGACTATCCAGGGCGGTTAACCCTCGGGCGGAATGTGTAAAAGTACTTACTTTGTATGATAATTGTAAACAGCATTGCCCATCAGCGCGTGCCAATGACGGGGACCTTTGAACCAGGCGGGGAAGTCACAGCGCTCTGCCAGGGGTGGTTTTCGCAAGGACATGATGCGCGAGCCAACCTGGAAAGGTAATACATTCAATTGCAATCTTTCAAACTTATTCATGCCGGATTGCTTTACCTCGGCGCTATCGAGTCCATTGCATGTAGCATCGCCTGACTGTGCTAATTTGTATTCGGCATCCTTGGAGCTCACAATACTAGGGCCGCCTGTATTTTCGAAATCGACAATGTTAACTAGTTGAACACCGTATATTTCACACAACACTTACCCATCAAAGAGGAGATTTTCTCATAGACAAAGCAGCGATAACGCTCCTCATTTGAGATGGCATGGTGATGCGATACCAATCCCACAAGATACCGTGAATTGCCATCCTTCCAAGTGGCCAGACATGTGAGCTCCTCAACTAAAATAAGGTGAAGGCATGATGATTTTCCCATTAAGATTTCAATTTAATAAAATTTATTTTAAAAATGTTTCTTAAAGTGTAAATATTTTCATTTCACTTACCTGTACTTTCGGTTCCTTGAACGTCATGACAGGCTTGAAAGCTAAGCAACAAGCGGCTGTCCTCCGTACAACTTTCGATATTCGAAACAGGACTTTTGCACTCGCCATGCCCTCGGTTGTAGGTAAATACGAATGGTCCTAAATAATATGCAAGACATTTAAATATAAAGGAATACTCGATAATTCGATAAGTATTCCAAAGTCGTTTGGTGCTTCTGTCATACCTTTCAGCGGGCACTTGACTGGGTCAGCACTTTCGCGAAATAGCGAATACAACAAAGCATCGCCAGGAATTTGATCGCAGAGGTTCTGTAACGTTTCACGGCCCTTGCAGAAATCTGGGGGACATAATTTTTGCAAAGCAAAAGATAATCCTGATTAATGCACATTGTTCAATTAAGTGTGTGTTAAGTTCAAACAGAAGAAGTGGAAGAAGGAAACATTTAATTTAATTTAATTTGAAAAAAACTACAGAAACATAAAAAGTCACAATTACTGGCACTCAAAGAAATTTCAATGACTCCATTTGTTGTTTCAACGCATAAGTGGTGAATTCGTGGTGAAGTTTTAAAAATTATGCAAAATAGCTGGCGTACAACAACAAAATCGGTTTGCAAAAAGTTCTTTGAGTTTCAATTACAAAAAACAACAATTTCTGTTTATTGATGAAATAAAATAACTTGTTTTTAATAATAATATTTTTTCAAAATTTTGTACAGAAATACCTCGTCAAATGGATTGGTTAGTGATTAATGGAAAACATTTTTATAAAAAGTGTGAAGACTTCCTGTAAAAATGTGAAGTTTATGTTTTTGGTTGCTAAATACGACGAGGTATCTCTGTAGTTTGTTTTTTTTTGTTAGTCTCTCTCAAATAAAAAGCACATCACGAAAAACACGCTGTTGGAATTATTTTTGTTGGTACTTGAACATTCAAAATAATTACAATCTATTCAATAAAAATACGAATAAATTATGTTTTCGGTTAACTGAAAAGAAACAATGCAATTGTGTTGGCCTGCAGGTTAAAGAACAAATTTACTCCCAACCAAATAATCTTTGTAACATTAGCGGGTCAAAAGGTAGTGTCTTATGTTTTATTTGTTAATTGTGTACATATTTTTTCAAACTAACTTTAAAGTTTAAAAAAAACTAGGAATAAGATTTAAAAACAAAATGTTACTAATTCCTTTTAACCCTATTCCTACCGGCCGATGACTTATGACTCAGTTTCGTAGAGTGAGGTATCAGCGGACTTAATCCATATCATAAGCAATTAGCGAAATCCAAATGTAAGGAATAAAATGCAAATAGATTTTTACCACGGGATACGCACGTGAGCTCGGCGAAGAATCGTACTTTTGATTTTATAAAGTACTTAGAATATTGTCTGTGGACTCTTTAGATTAGGTACTGCAAAGTGCAGAGTCCGGACATTATCACAGTACACAGTCCTGAACTTCGCAGTACAGATCAATCATCTACGAAATGTTCGACGCAAAACTCTGTAATAGATCTAAATGGATCTGTATTCTTTAATTCTTTATGCCGTTTATTCCGTTCATTTGTTCTTCTCTTTTGGTCTAAATGACTGAAGCACTTACAGAAGGATTTTACTTTCTGACTTGGTCAACAAAGCGGGCTTCAAAATTTCTTTTTAATATTTTAACGAATATAATAACTTTTGGGTTTTTTGTTTGGATGAGTCATGGCAGGTTGCTTACAGCTGCGTCCTTGGACTTTTTTGGATGGATCATGTCAGTTGGGATTAAAGCTACTACACAAGCTGTTTGGTTTGTTTTGTATGAGCTGAGACGTATCCGGTGATATAGTTTGGAATATAGTTCCACTTAACAGAGGAATCGGTTAATTTTCAATCCGGCTTCGGAACCGCTAAGCACACCCTTAATTGGAATGAAATGTGCTACAGATTAGGATTAGGTTTCAGCTATCAAGTAATTGCTCAAGTAAACTTTGACAATGTTCTTGGCGTTAAAAATATTAATAGGACGATAGGGCGATGACAGAGCCATAAGTCAAGTGAAAATTTATTCACTTCCATATTTTCTGCAAAAAAATTGTTTTTTATGTTTATAAAATTTTATCACATGGATTGCTTGCGAATTGTAAAGTAATAAGCGAATTTTATATAATACTTCAGCGTGCACAGTGCCATGTTCCATTTCCATGACAAATGATACAAAATAAGGAGTACTCAAAATATTGACGAGCCGAGACGATGCTGAAGTAAATTTACTTCAGTAATTAAACTTGAGCAGTACTGCGGCGTTTTCAACAAGTACTTGGTAGCTGGAACCGAAGCTTAAAGCTTGACATTTTGGGATCGAGCTCTTTCATATATTTTTTCCAAAATGTTGCTCCTGATCCGGTAAATGTTTGCCCCACTCGCGAAAGGTTTATTATACTTAATCGATTACTTGAGAGCTGTAACCTAACCTTTAAGGATGAAAAAATGTGTATGGAAACGAACATTTTTGAATCTATTGCAATAAGCTCTTGCAAAAAGCGGTGGAATTGTTCTAGAATGTTTAAAATAAAAAATGTACACTTAAAAAATTAAAACCAACGGTAGTGATTGGCTTGAAACCTTCTTAAAATACTGACAACTAACTGCCTTCTATGTTAGCGACTTTGGCTTGTCATTGGCATTAAGTGGTCGTTTTTTTTGTCGTTCATGGAATTCCCTAAGGACAGTACTGGTGGCATTTAAACTTGTTCAATAGCGAAACTCCGCGGTCTCAGGTGGTATTCGCCGGCTGCCTTAAACCCACGTCAAAAATATTAATAAATTAATTAGCTCAGCTGTGGTGCGAGTGGCAGAGAGCGGTTGCATTGGATGGTGCCTGCCAGGCTGCCCTTTTATGAAACTTTTTAATCCGCTGCCAAATGACACTTTCAAGTAAAATATTTATTTAATAGCCCTTTCCATTGCAAATGTACACTCCATGTATTTGAAACAAAAACAAAAATGTATATAAATATGTATCCCGTTGCGGCTGCTGAATGGTAAATGGCAAAACTCATTCCACTAATGCTACAAACATTTTGCACTGAGCGTACTTTTGTTACTTTGTTACACCAAACACAATCGCAGAAGGAATTTATTAAGAAAAATCAATAAATAAGGAAATGTATCAACTGATATTTGCATAAATTGTATTATTATTATTGTTATAAATATTTTTTTTCATAAAACGTATTCGTCATTTTGTGGTAAAGGGTCCTCTCTTTTTTCTTTTAAATCATAAAATAATCCAAATAAAAAGTGTTTTTTTTTTGTTGAAATTGTTGAAAGAATTTTACACAAAATATAAGTTCAAGCGTACACTGTGTGTACTAAAAAGAAATCCAAAATTATAATAATGACTTGGAAACAACACACACAGTTTTTTTTATATTTTTTTTCATTGATTCATTATTTTCAAAACAGAATTAACTACAAAAAAACAAGCACAATTTTTTTTTTACAAAAATACAAACACTGAAAAGCCAAAATGTAGTGCTCAAAAATTTCTATAAAATAGTAAAAGCAGATAGAGTGGATAGAGAGGGAGGGATATCAGAGAGAGGGGGAGGAGGAGGAGGAGGTTGGCGGAGGTTGGGCTGAAAACTACTACGGTTCTAATGACAACAAAAGAGTGGGCATGAGACTTTTTGGTATAGTAATGCAACTACTGAGGAGGACGAAGAAAAGTAAGGAAAAGTATGTATGTAGGTACAACAACACTTAGAAATGAATTCAACTTTTATTTTTAACTAAAAAAAACAGAAATTGTTGAGTTTGTTGTTAAATATATTAATCAATTAATTAATTAATATATGACAATTATACTAGCGGTCACCGGGCAGCCCATCCCAACATTTCTTGTTAATTTGTTGAACAGAATTTTTATTACTTTCATTTTACAGCTGAAATCTTATCATTCATTTATTTTTTTCTTTCTTTTTCTTTCTTTTTTAGGTTTCAATCGTTTAACTCATTATTGTCAGCTTCAATTAAGATTTTTGACCATTTGGTGGAAATGAAAAGAAACATAAAGTTTTTATAAATATATATTGTGTATTACAAACAAATTTTCAGTTAAAACAAACCATCGAGAATGAATTTTAATGTACAAAAACAAAGTTACTATTTTTTAAGTATATAATAAGGTAATTTGTTGAAAAAAGAAAATAAGTAGAAGAATATACAAATATTTACAGCGTGTGTTTTTTATTTTAATTTTTTTTTGCATTTAAAAAAACTGCAAGTAAAACTGAGAAACATAAACACAAAAGAAATGTTCAATGGGGGTTTTTATGGTACATAAAAATAAGAGGAAAAAATTTAAGGAAAATATAAAAATCCAACACGCAATTTGATGACACCGAAAAGCAAGCATACCTCACCTAAATTACCCAGCACATAACCCAGAGTTGTACTGCAAGGCGGTTTTATGGATGTTGGGTGCCAACCGCCAGCCACCCCTTTACATTCAATTCAATTAAATTGACTTTATTTGGCACATTTCAAAAGAACAGCTTAACTGTATATTTATGTATTTGAGACATTGGGTAGTTCGACGAGATTCTATCTTGGAAAACATGTTTTTGACACATGTACGGAAAACGCAGAAATGGTATTTTATTTCACAAAAATAATTATTAAAAAAATGTATTAAATTTAAAATTTTTTCTCAACTATATTTAATTCAATTTTAATAAACTTTATAAAATGCAATAGTAGGTATGAAAAATTAACTCTGTCTAAATAATCTGACCCAACGTGTTCCCGATTTTGAACGTTGAATTTTAGAATATCCTTTGCACGAGCCCCTTCCGGAAAACTCACCTACTTGCGATTGAATTTCATAGAATTGACTTCCTTCCCGACTGCACAAGGAGAACCAAAATGTTGGTTAACGGCGGTCGACTTTTCCTATTACGTACTATTTTTTATCCCATAAGGAGCTTTACTGTCCTTCGTGAGAAAGCGTGTTTTATTTAGTGTTGGTCTGTACTGGGCTTTATGAAATTCAATTGCAACTCGGATAAGTTATCTGGTACTACTATTCTAAATGCAGAATGGTCTGTCCTTTTCATTAATTGACGAGTTCTTAAAAGTTCGTTCGTATTCCAATAATGTTAGAGTTTTCAGGCTACAGAAAAGAAGAGTGGATGTCTTCTTTTGAAATTATCATTCAGTCTGTCGACTGCGTTGCATTTCTAATGGTGTTGTAAGAACATTCGTAGCTTACAAAAGTTAAGCCTGCCCGTTTCAAAATTTTAAACTAAAAGTTGCAAGTGAAATTTATTGCACTATTCAATAGATGAACACTTTTGGAATAGTTCTGAGGTTTTGATATTTGCTTAGATAAAAATAGGGGCCGCTGATCACGAGTCTGTTCTCTGTTTTGCCCCGCTACCTCTCGATTGACTAACCTCAAAAATACAAGAAAATTTTTCGATTTTTCGACCAAAAACTTTTTTTTAATTTGAAGCAAAAATCAAAAAAACTTAATCTAAATTTAAAAAATTTTTAATGATTAAAAACAATAACAAAAAATGTTTTTTTGTTCCAAAAGTTAAAAAACAACTTTTTAGAAATTGATTTTTTGGCACTTTTGGATGTCGATTTCAATAAATCTTGAGTCACCGGAGCAAAACGGACTTCAGATTCGTGATCAGCGACCCCAGATTTGCATACATATAAGAAACACGACTAGTGTTTTGATTGCAAACATAATCTAGCAGTGTTGCGTTTTTTATATGAAAAACAAATGAAAATTAATCGATAAGTTTTTCAGTTGCTCATTTCTTCATAATAACACGACCCCAGAATTGTTATTTTATATATCTTAATAGTCATATTTTCTCGAATGAAGTAAAATAATATTTTCCATTTCCCTTGAAGTTTCAACTCGAAAATGTTCTGCGTCCTGATACAATTTACCAATTTCCTTCTATCTCCCAATTGATATTAAAGAAAATAGAATTTAAAAATATTACTTTTTATTGAATTTTATAACCAAATTTGGTTTCCTGTCACTTTACACACACATGTGCTGACGATGGTGTTTGGCGGAAGTAGACTCTGTGTTGGATGCAAATTTAACCCGTCTCAATTTGTACGTAAAGCGCTAGATTTTCTATTGCCAAAGGGTGTAAGTAGGTGGTTTTTATCGTTTATATATGTGTAATGTGTGTGCGTAAGAGTGTGTGTTTTTTTTTATTGTGTAAGTAAATATATTATTATAAAAAAAAAATACGTATTATGTAGGCTTTAAGTGATTCGAATGTGATTCATCTGAGGATTATTATTTGCTAAAATTAGAAAGTTTTATTTATTTTTGGTAAATATACCATAAAATCCATTATTACCTATTTGTCATTTTCTTTCAAAAAGTTTTTAATTGCTTGTCCAATTTTAGTACAAACTTAGTTGAGTCATTAAACGTGTCCCTAGATTGATTATGGTTAGGTTTAGTTCTTGCTTCAGACTATAATGGCTAATTACGTTACATTACGTATAACATTGTAAATAAAACATAAGTAAATCCCAAAACAGCTAGTTCTATGACTTGTATATGATTACAATCCTGAAATTCCACTGAACAATCAATCAGCACTGATTGCGCATTTCGAGGTACCCGAACGATTTATGAATTCTTACAAACTTTCTACTTGTCCAGGTAAAAGCACTCACTCCACTAATCTTCTTACGTTGTTTTTCCTTCTGATTTTACATAATATTTTGTGTATATAATTGCTTAATGTTTTCGTTCTCCTGAAGTAAAGTTTATATAGATACATTTTAAAATATGTATTATAATTTAATTGTGGGTGCACTCATTTGATAACGTATTTTGTTGTAATAAGCAAATGTAATGTTTTTTTTTAAGAGTCAACATAGGCCATTTCTGCATATTTCAACAATGTTGACTTGACTCTTCGGGAAGGGAGGGGGGTGGATCGGTTTTAACGAAGTCTGAAAGTCTACTAACGTAAATCTCGCAATTGAAGGAAATCGATGCCGTTTTTCGTTCACGACTTTCGATTCTTAATGAAATCTTCGAAATTTTCAATTGCTTCTCGAGTGGAGAAATACGTGAACAATCGTAATTGGAATTTGTGTAGTTAAGTTAACATAGTTACAACATTTTTATTGAAAGTTTGGAATGAGAACGTAAATTTTGATTCGAGGATCCAAATTTATTTATAACTTTGTGAAAATATTCAACCCAGTGTAATGATATTTTTTTTCAAAGTTCTGTATTTTCTCTAAATCATTAAATTTTCTTTATTTTGATATAATTTTATTACCTTTTTATATGATCTCAAAGGGTTTCTAGTTTAGAAGTAATTCATTGAAATCTAAGGGAATGTCAAATTAGCCAGAAATTAATCAAAATGTGTTTCTTTATTTTTGGTACCGAATTGATTCTAACCTTTTGGACCATGTAAACTGTTACACCAGGTACATACTAACTGTTCTGAACTTTTCATATTTTTTTGTATATGTCAGCTATGCAGTAGCAGAACGGCATTTGTTGAGAGGGTCTTGAACAATTCTGATTCACATTTATTTGGAATCAATTTGTCTAACTCGTTTTTCTTTAATATTATCCGCGGTACTTACGCATACTTAAATAATTTACTATTTATATATTCAGTCCACATTTTGATATGTATAAGTCCGCTTTTAGGGAGGCAGATATTTATTTATTTAACTTTTTCTCTATTATTCTGACAGTTGGATTTTTTCCATTCATTTGGATGACCGAAGAAGTTTTGTTCTACACTTTTGTAACTTTATTTTCCACAATTCAAAACTAACTATTACATTTAGATAAAAACAGTTACACACTTTATAAAGTGCACCTTTAATTAGGCCAATATCCCCAACAAAAATGTTTTCTCTTTTTAAAATGTTGAACATTTTTAAAAGCATTTTTTTTTATCTATACTTCACAATAAAATCCCATAAATGTTAATGCAATCGTATATGAAAAACTAATTATGATGCCAGTGGGAGCATTTGAACTTTCACAAACTTCTCTCTTTATTCATGTAATATGTATGCAAAAATATATTTTTCTTCTGTATCCGGGAATAATATAAGACAACATAAAATTGTTATCCTTATGCATGTTTTTGGCATTTGAAATGTGTACACGTTTAGTGGTGGGAATATTTCGCATTTATTATTTAAACTTTGTATGTAAGAGGGAATGTACTTCAAAGGAATGGAGCCAATGAATGCAACCTACCACATAGTGCTTAATAGGAATGTGACGGAGAATCTACAAGACATCCGTATAAAATGCGCTCCAAATTGAAATTGTCTATTTGTATCCGTATTCCTAACATCTCCTCTTCACATTCACAGCCGCATCACTGCCGTACTCAAGTGTGGCTGTTTGCGGATACGGTTGCATATGTCCAAGTTGGAATTTGGGACTATGATGCGGATGTAATGCGTATGATCCGTCACATCCCTAGTTGAATGAATCGTCTCCAACTTCAAATGGTACGTATATTCTTCTAACTAAATTGTGAGGCCTTGAAGGAAAGGTGGTTCTAAATCGTGTACTACGGTTTAGTTGCTCCAAAAATCATTCTAATAATTTTTTTCTTTAGAGTTCAGTATTTGAAAAGATTAAAATTTTTATATTTTTATAGTGGAAATGGTGCCTAATACGATGTATAAATATTGCTAATTTTATATTCATTTTGCACTTAGCAGTTGCACCACTTTTCCTCTCAACGCGGATTTTCAAACTCCTCACTGTCAAGCCCATAGAATAAGTCGGAAAGAAAACACATTGTCTTCTATCGTTTTTGAAAATAATTACAAGTCCTTCAGTTCCATAGCGGATCAAGTCCATAAAACGTAATTCTGATACATTTTGAGTTACAGTTACCATTAGGAGAAGTCTCGAGTTTTTAGCTCTCAGAGTGTTAGAATTGAGATCAACTATTTTTGGAAAATACATTTATTTGATCCACTTTGGAACTGGGCGTGTCATATGTTAGCATACGATTTAATTGAATAACCTGTGTTTTCCGTCGGTCGAATTTCATTTAAGGATGGGTGCCCTACATTCTCGAATACTTATTGAAATGTGAAGAACATTTCTTTTTTATTATTTTTCTTCAATTTCAGTTATTAGAAAAGAACAGTATATGTTTATATAATTTATAAAATTTTAAGTTTTTTTTTGTATTTACATAATTTTATTTAATTGTAAACTCAAGTAATGTAATGTAAGAAAACTTATTTCGAAATGAAAAAAATTATTTGAATTTAAAATGAACAAGAGAACAAAAGTTCGATTGATACCGAAAATGAAACACCTTACACTCCAAATAGAATAGGAATTGATATTTTTCTGAATTAACATTTTGGCAATAAGAAAAATTCAATGTCTTTGTACTTTATTCAATTGATAGCAACAAATACAAAGTTGAAGAGATCTTTGGCTAAACTAGCGCCCGAAGCCATAGTAAACTAAGATTCCCTTAAGTTTCTTAGGAGGCCTCGTATCAAAAATTTCGAAGCTCGTTTCAATGGAAATTTAAAAGGATGATATTGCCCATGAATTCACTTTACTATGTATTAACTAAAAACATAACTAAATGCATAACTAAAAAATGGTTTTCCATTTGACAATGCGCACGGAGGACTCGGTTCGGACTCGCACTCTCTGCCACGACGTTTTCTAGCCTATGTATCTACTGTGAGGTGTAAGGTGTTGTAGCAGTACTGGGATAGACTGGGTAAGACAGCACACACAAGGACACACACATTTAAAATAATGAACTGAACGAACAAACAAAAGTAAATAAAGTATCTTTTTGAGGGGAAACAACTTTCAATTTTATTAATGAAAAAATGGCTTTAGGCGTGCAAATGAAATTAAAACCAAAAAGATTCTGCTTTGATTAAAAACAAAACCGAAACCAAAACAAAATGTACATAATTTACATATTGTATGGTGAAATTTGATATTAATGAATTTATAGATATGAGACATATAGGAGAAGATTGTTCGCTTCTTGAATGGCGTCCGTTTGGTGGAATGGCTTTTATTTACAAATGAGACGTTTGTCGTTTGTTTGGGACGTGAGACGATTTTAGTTTGAGTTTTTTTTCTTTTTTTTCTTTGTTTTTAGTGGGGTGGAATCGAATTCGAATCTCTTCTACGCAAATTTAGATGTGCGAAATATTTAAGTTTATTTATTACTTTTTTTTTGTTTTCTTTAGACGAACTCAAATATTAAAAAATAGCAATTAATCGTTTGTAAACCGCGACCAAAAAAAAAAAACAAAAACAAAAAAAAGTATTTGGATATTTAAGTTATAAAGCACACACAATAAGAAATATCTTAAAATTGTTATATTTATAGGAAAAATACATATCATATAAATATTTAATTAGAGTTTTGCAAATATATATAAATATAAAATATGAACAAACAAGTTTTTGTATTTACAAAATTCAATTATTTACAGTTATAGTAAATCAAAAACAATGAACCGAAAATAAAAACGAAAGTCGATAAAAATCTTGGTAATATTTTTTCAAACATTTTTTTCTTTTAGTTTTTGGAACTGTTAATTGCTCGATTTGATTGAATTTAATTTTTTGGAAAAGTTTCTTTAAAATATCTTACAAAAGTTGGGACGGGTTAATCTGCTATTCCGCTAATACTTTTAGAATCGTAACTAGAGTAAAAAAACATTTGATTGCCACTAAGTATCTTAATTTATTTGATTAATAATTAAGAGAGAGGACCCTTGCCATGAAATGAAAAATCAAATATTTCGATGTATGCAGAGAGAATGTTTTCTGTTTTGAACTATTTACAAGTTTTTTTTTTTTGTTTTTATGCTTATCTTGGTGGAAACAAAAAACGAAAAGGAGAACGGAAACGAAATCAAAAGAAAAACCAAAAATGTTGGTATTTTCACAATTGAGTCGAATGACACAAATGGAAATGAATCAAAAATATTTACTTAAGTAAAATGATAAAAAAAAACAATAAATTTCAAGTAAAATGAAAGTAAACCGAACAGAAAATTATGTGTAAAAGTAATTAAATATAATACATTAAAAATTAACGAAAACATGGTTTGGATTTTGGTGTTTTCTTTTTTTTTTTTTTTTTGGATAAATGTGTTTAATGTATTGTTTTTTAAGATGGCTTTTTTTGTTTCAAATACGAATAAATAAAAACGAAAACGAAATAAAATTATTGTTGCGTCTAAACATAGTATTAAACAAAATGGAAATAATAATAAAGAAGAATTAAAAGTACTTGAAAGAAATTAATGCTTACAATCATTCATATCGTCATTGGATCTCATTATGTACTGATCCGATGAAGATAGTCTTGAATGCCCGTTCGTATTGGGATGAGCTCCCCCCCTATGATCACTTTGTTTTAAAACGCTACGCATCGCCATTGCAGATGGATTCGATTGATGCATATACATACTATCACCTTCGCACTCACTTTCTTTATACTGGAGCACATTTTTATGCTTTTCATAGATAACCAGGCACCGATGACATCCTTTCCTAAAATTTTCATCAAATGAATTGTTTATGTGTGTGTGGTTTTTCTTTTAAGGTTTTTTTTTCGTATTTTTTTTTTGTTATTGTTATTGATAAAAATGTAAAATGAAAAATTAATATAGTCGATAATAAATATGATAATATTAGTATTCTGATTGCAAATGGCTAATATAGTTGAAATTTGTACTTTTTATATAAGGCAACTTAAAATATGATAATTGTAATAATAATAATAATAATAATATACTTGGAATAGATTCAAAATGGAGGAAAATTGTGCAAAATTGTGGATTCTCAAAGAAAACCCGCTGACAGAAACAAATGATTTTCAGAGTTTTTGAAATTGTTGTCTGTTGCGGCAATTGCTAGACGAGACAGTTACAGTCTTAGATGAGTCAGTCTTTGCCAACGATTGTATACAAGGGATGCATAAAAAGGCCCGCACTTTCCTTAATTTCGGTTCAAACTCATGCTATTGACTCATACGAAAACTAGTCTGAAGTAAAAGGATCTACACTTCCTTCTTCCAAATACTCGAATGACGTTAAAGTAGATTGTTAACGGGCATGGTCGCTACGAAGTAGTTAATTTCAGTACTTTGAGAGTGGTCCGTTTTCTGAGTAGTAGGTATTTGGTAGAACAACACTTTCACTGTGAAGTATTGAAGTGCAAAATAATACGAAAACAAAATTAATATTTTTATGAATTTCTATATCAATATTGGAAGAAACACTTTATTATCGCTGACTTTTATGAACTTGAATAAATTATATAATTTCTATAATTAAACGTAGAATGGTCCTTCTTTAGTTTTATTTTTATAGCCAATTGCTGATAACTGAATGGACGTGCATTTGCTCTGACGTGCATTTGTGTGCGCAATTCTTGTTGGAAATATAATCATTTTATTGTCAGTTTGAGAATCACTTGATTGACCAAAAGGTCAAAGATTCAAATTTTTCTTGTTTTTGCACAATTTTTTTTACACATTTTTAAACGATAATAATATGCAAATGTCAAGAACATTGCGGGCAGGAATTAAATAATATTTTGTTAATTTTAATAACAGATAACAAGTAAAGTGAAAGGGAACTTAAGAAACGATATCTCATATCTTAAAATCACACAAAATACAAATTGAAATTACGAATGAATTGACTAAAAATCTCAATTGACAATTTTAGTGTTGTTCAGAATTAAAAAACCATTGCAGATATGAGATATCAGCTCAAAAATTATAAACTGAAAAATAACTAATAATGCGAGTCCATTTCTTTTATTGGCATGAAGTCCTGCGCACTCTGGCATGTTTTCCGCACATTTTCCGCTTTCAATATTCCAAATTCAATTACAATTTCAATTTCGAATGCGGGAAAACGCTCGGAAAATCGCCTATGTGCATGCCTTGAATCTTCTTCATAACTGATTGATTTGATTTTTTGTTTATTAAAATTATTCATTTTAGAAAAAGACTCTTTGAAAAGCAAAAAAAATACTGAATTGTTAAATAGAATTTATTCAAAAATTAAAAAGAATTCAAAAATATTTATTGCAAATAAGAGGAGGATGATTACTCAAAATATCCTAATTGAACTTTCACATTTACGGTCTCATATCAAATTGATATTTTTGTATTTTTTTTCTGCTTTACGACAAAAACTTACAATTATTAAATATGTATATTTAAAAAAAAAACATTTTATGAAATATTAAATAGTTTTCAAAGTTTCAAATCAAACTAAATTAAAGACACATTTCAGCTACAAATTATAACATCATTGAAAAAATTGTAAACATGACAAGATCGCAAAGGAATCGGTTAAACAAAAATGTACTTTAAAAGAATATTTACGAAACATAATGTACTCAAAGGAAGCGTTGAAATCTTATGAAGACACATTCATATTAAAAATAATGCGAATTTTGTAGAAAACTTAAAATTAATTTTAATTTTTTTTGCAATTGTACCGTAGGAGTTGGTAGAATTTCCATAAAATAAATTTGAAAGCACACAAAAGAGACACGCAAAACGTTGTTGATTTACAATTTACCAAAAAAAAAGTCGATTTTCACTCAATCATACGCTATTTACGAGGTAAGTTACTCCTATTTTACTTTTGAATTCATTTTGTCCACCTCTTAGCTTACCTCGGTTTTTTAGTATTTCGTGTAAAATGTTTACACGTACCTTAATTTAAAAAACAAACAATGAAGCCTAATTGTGAATTTTGGAACAGAATACATATTTCCAATTTTCAAATTTCTTTTGTTAAACTAAATTCTAAACTATTTTTTATTATATGTATAAAATTTAAGAAATTTTTAAACGAAACTTTATGAAATATTTTAGAAAATTTCGAACTTACTCATCAACGATCAAATACTTGTTACCGTCCGAGGCCGCACATTTGCCCCGATAACTGAACTGCGATCCTTTGATGTGTATTGACTGTTGGTAGCCCGATAGGAACCACGAGCCTTCCCAACGCGGAGGAAATGTACAATTTGATAAAACTGTAAAGAAATTTTTAAGTATGAGAACCACAAAACATACCGCAGTTCTAGATAAATAAACAAAGACAAGCTATGTATGTACTTCTTGATAAACATTTAAGATCCCCATTGCAGCATAGCACATCACATCACAGCACTCAAAGTCTCAATTGTGGCGAACTTTTCGGACAATAAACGAATACCCACCAAACTGAACAAGAAGAAAATAATTTAAATAAATTCCTAATTGTGAACCGTCACATTACGCCAAGATTTGTGGCTTTTAAATTAATAAACTGTCGAAATAAGCAACACAGCAACATGTTTGTGAAATGTAATTTCACCACGGAAGCAAATAAAGCAACAATTGAACTTTTTTTCATAGACTTCCCACACTTGCAGATTGTCGGGTAGGGAATCATCGGAATGTTATACCTTTGAAAAAATGTGTTCTTGTAGGGAATGTTTGGTGAGTGATGTCGAGTAGCACAAGTAAAGTGCATTTTTCATATTCCGGACAGACATATTTCCTTTTAATTTCACTCCATTAGTTAAATCTAACCCAAAAAAAAACATTTAAAAAATATATTAAATATAAGAGAAAATTCACTCACCATCTTGCCGTCCTGCCCAGCAGTTGGCTGAAGATGTCAGCATTAGTATCGCCAAGACCAGCAACCACCGCGACGCTGCCACCGTATTCGCCAGCTGTGAATGCCACAATTTCTGCAGCGTTCGCCCGGGCAGTTTCTCTGCGTACGTGGTCGGCGTCGTCGTTCTGCGGCCGCTACCTTCATCCGCCACATCCTTCTTAATATCACCGTCGTTTTCCTTAAAGCACCTACATTCAAGCGTCGTTGTTTGCGAATTATCATCTATGGCGGCCGCCGTTGAAGCTCCTAGCGCTGCTCCGGTCGCTGCCTCTGCGCCCGTCCATGTGCATGTACATCGGTCGAGCGTTTCGTTTGCGGCCGCATTTCCTAATCTACTTCTTTCTCCAATTGGCATAACTAATTGTGAGTATCTTAACTTAATATTATTATCAGCTAAGCGAGAGTTTGTCTTTAATGTTCGATCGATATCATCATCGACGCCGATGTCGACATCGACAATGTCGAGATCACGTTGTATGGGTGATAATTTTACATAATTTGTTGTAGCTGCCTCTACTGCATCGAATGGGGCATTTTGTTGTTGCGGTTTTTGTTGTTGTTGCGCTGGCAATGAGATGCAATGTGTGTGCAAGAAATTCCGGCGACGTTCTCGTTCGCGGTCTCTTCCGTTTCTTGAACTTCGAACAAGTTCTTCATGTTTTTGTTGTTGGTGTTGTTGTTGTTGTTTTACTTTGTGTGCTTGTTGTTGCTGCTGCCTTGTTGGCGTCGCATGTTCTTCATAGTTTTTATGTTCCCGATGCGGATGACAACAGCTGCTGTCGTCGTTGTCGGCATCGTCCGTTGGGTTTATTGCAGGAACATTCTTACATGGATGCAGAAAAGGCGGTAAATAGAATAGTGTCGCCTTCATTTGAGCAAGTGTTGGGATGTTCGAATTCTGTATAGAGAGTGACAAAAGGAACAAAAACAACCAAAACGTAAATTGTTATTGCTGAATAGTGTAGAAAAAATAGTTCAATTAAATAAATTGTAATTGACAAAAGTAGTTCTCAATTACGAGCCAGCGCTGCAAGAAATAGTTGCCCAGAGTGAAACTGGCTTCAGAAGTCTCCCTACTATGAATACCAAAAATAGCTTTCTTGTGCTATAAAATGCAATAAACTGGAAAAATTTGAGACTGGCCATAAATCAAATCTTTAATACGTTTCAAAAAAAATATTTAGTTCGTGCTTCATTCCTTCATTTTTTTTTTCGTAAATGGGACACTTTTAATCTCTGAAATTTTATTTAAAATTAATTTCAGCGTTAAGTTCCTATATTCTGCATTCACAAAAGGCGGCCCCCGGCGCGTGAGTACAATATTTAGGCTGATACATTCTCATTTATAATAGTGAGCTGGCGGAAAGGCAAGGAAGGAGCTCACCTGACAGCCACCGAAATTTATGTAAACTCATTTCCTCATAATTTATTTGCCGAAATTACGAAATAAATATACATATATATTACCCTAGAAAGTGCCACGTTTCTTCTTGGGCTTAAACGTAGAAACGTTGAAGCGTTCAGCGTTCTTCCTCAAGTAGAACATATGTCATGTTTTATATGCTTCAGCAGAGTTGGTGCAGCGCATAAACGCAAAACCACCGTATGGACACAGTTCATTCGTGAAAAAGGTGCATCTAATTTTGTCACTGTCAATTGTGAATTAACTAAATTGATGAATATGTCCGTGTGGCGAACTATTTCTAATAAATTGCCTGCAGGCATCCATGTCATATTGATACCTAAAGGGCCAAATCAAATTAATAGTGAATAGACTGAGCATCGGAAATTCCGGTCTTGCTGATTCGTTAGAATGCGTTTCATGGGCATTTGGTTTTTGTAAACGTGCCAACACGTGAAAAGTTATAAATTCAGTACGAAATCGAGATAAGTATAACAACCGTGATGTTAAATAAAATATCTGCCATAATCCCAGAAGTCAGTCGTATGCTTTACCAATCGCAAGATAAAAATATTAAGGATGTTTGCTTAATTTGTTAAAACCTAGGAAACATTACCGTTTGGCGTGGCGTGGTGTGAGGACGTGTTCCGGTCGAGACGAGTTTGTTTTTGTCAAAATTTTCTCGTCTATACCGTAACTCGTACTTAGTACAGCCTCGTCAAAAGGTGGTCGTATATTAATATTCCATAAAGGAAAATACTTTCGGATGGCGTTATAATTGCTCGCAATTGGCCAAATAATTCTCTTCGGAGACCTCCTATCCTTTCCACTGGGAAAGGGGAACGGAGTAACTTAAATATCAAAAAAAAAAAAAAAAAACCTAGGAAATTGTTAAACCTGGCAAGTTAACTTTGACAATTTAACATTGTGTAGCAGGAATTTAACAAATTGAAATCCTAACTTCTTTAAATTCTGTTTAATGAAAAGTCACAAGTCCACAAAAGATCAGACTAAGACGACAGTCAAAACTATACGTTCTCATCAGAAAATGTGCAAAAAAGTTAGAAGCGACTACGTTAAAGTGACTATCGATTTTCATGAAAAGGGGCATAAGCTTATTGTGCTTTAAGATATCGAAATGTAAATCAAATTCGCATGGGCAGGTCCAACCTTATGCATCGTTTTTGATAGTAACGTCAATCGGTCATATAGTAGTGAGTTTGCATGTATTACTAAACATATATTTAATACAAAATTGAGTTGGTATGAACACTTTCAATTGCAATAGATATAAAACTTGATGGTGATCATGCATGAAAAATTTAGCTGAGATGCAATTTTTGGCCGATATTTTCATCCCTTTTTAATGTACTGAATTACACCAATAAGTAAGGATTGTCTCAATTGGTAAAGTGGTTTTTGCAGTCCCGGGAACACAAGTATTAGTTGAAAGCAGGAAGTGGGACCGACACGAATATCGGTTGCGGTTCCATAAAGTCAACAAAATTTAAGTTTTAAAGTGAAAATGAAAAAGACAAAAGTTAACTAACTAAAACTGTAAGACAAGAAAACTTTATTAAAATTTATATTTTTAACTTGTATTTTTGGCTTAAAAAATTGGAACTAGAACCAAAAAAAATTAAACGGTTTCGGTTCCCGAAACGGTTTTTGGCGGTCTCTGGTTGAAAGTCTTTCTTCAGCAATGCAATGCATTCTATTGGAAAATCGAAATCAATTTGATGAAAATGTACTTGACGATATATTAATACTCGTTACACAATGTTATTCCGAAAAGAATTGAAAACCATGTTGAAATTAACTTGAATTTTTAATTTATATTAGAAAAGCAGGGTTCGAAGATACAGCTGATTGCTGATATTTTGGTTAGCAATGCCAAACACTGTTAATTGTTTGTTTTCTTAGGACCGGTCTTAAAATAGTCAGATAAACCTCTTATGGCACTGTACAACAATTTTGAGACTTTCAAAAACCTCCGGGGTTTCTCACATTTTTTTCAGAATTTTCAGGCTTGCTGAACGAATATGTTATCGGTTTTTGTCGGGTAACCTCTACTTTGGTCAGAAATGTCATTTTAAACCTGTATCCTTTAGTAGAAAAATTCCATAATTTCAAAAGTTTAGATTAAGCCAAACTTGAAACATTATTTATGTACCTTTACAAAAGAAATCATGTTAATTTACATAGCACTTCACAAAAGTGCATACTTCGGTCTTAAATATATATTTTTTCCAACATTTTTCGTAGAATTATTAAAGGATAACATTTTAAAACGACATTTTGACCAAACTATAAGTTACTCGAGAACACGGCACATTCGTGATTAGCAGCCCAGAAAATACGAGGAAAAATGTGTGACACCCCGGGGTTTTTTACTGTTGTACAGAGTAGTTACTTATTTGATAAAATTAATTTTTGTAGAACCAACAACGACACAACTCGTTGTTGCAGGGAATGAGCGAAAATAATCAATTTATCAGAGGTTTACCGGAACTAATGAAGATTATTAATACCAGTTACTTGGGATTAATTGTGGTACTTATCCAGTTTATGTGTTTTTCGAATTTATATTTGAATTTATATTTCTACTATTTCAATTTAATAAACATACATAAAGGGTTTTCACGAGGCTCTGTGTAACGGAGTAAACAAGTAAAGTGTAAAATTTCGAATTTCTTTTTCGAGGCATTTTGAAAATATTTGTATTTTACATGAAATCTTTTACTCCGTTACATAGGGCCCCGTGAATACCTCTATATACACAAAAAATAAGTCGGTAAATCTAACCGAAAAAGATAGTTAAAAACGCTCCAACCCTTCAAATTGTTCAGTAAATTTGTGAAAAATTCCCATTCAACCAAAAATTGCGGTAAAATAACTTACAATAACAACAAATTTTTTGATTTTTTGAACTATTTTGTGTCGAATTTTTAAGATTTATTTGAACAATTTTTTTTCGGTTAATTCAACCTACTAACTGTTAATAAATTCAGGTTTTTCATACATTTCGAAAACTTGTACGTTAACAACTTCTTTTGGTTAATTTTACTGACGTTTTTTTTTCTGTGTAGCAAGTATTTAAAAACTAAAACTTTGCGTTTAAACAAAGGTAACGAAACCAAATGTTTTATCATGAAAATTAAAAGTTTTATGAGTAATTTCGGAAACTCCTCTTGTACCGTCTATCGCTGAAGCCTAGTATCATCCAGACACTATCGTTTTTATCTTGTTTAAGAATTGTTTTCAAATAAAATTGAATTAGTTACGCTTTTCATTTTTTTTCAAATTTCAACTGATTGTGATAAGCTTTCCCATAATTTTAAATCAGATATTAATATTTTTAAGGCCGAATTCACAGAGCTTACTTAGAAAATGTCTCAGCAAATTGTTCACTATTTCTCAAATAGAATCATTTGTTAAACCCACGAATTTCGTAATAACAAGCTAAGCACTGTGAATTCGACCCTACTGAATTCAATTTCTATTGAATGACGACGAGATGCCTTACTTTGGAACAACGATTTTCAAACGAGTCTGTAAACAGACATTGTTCTCTTCGATTGGGACAGACAAACATGTAACACGTTCTTGGCTTGACAATGTTTACTTTAAAAATTAGAACTGATTCATCTGGTTTTGTACAGCTAATAAATAATATTTTTTCAATCAATAACAAAGTACATTTTTTGTCTCATAAAACCTTGGCGCGTGAACATACTCGTAGTCAAAATAAAGTTTGTAGCCTATTACAGTTTCCACATCATTTTATCGAAAATACTCGGATTTGACAGATCGAAATTAAGAACTGTAATAAAATATTTTATTTTATTTAAACTACGAATATGGGCCCTTGTTTTTAATGGCATGAAATTGCAGCCCGAATTCGGTCCAAAATTTTAAGTGAAATGCAGAAAGTTTAACAAAGAAATGTCTCGCATTGGTAACACTTCTAGGAATAAAGTAAGAAATCACCTTCGGGTACATTGAATAAGTCACCTTCATATTTGAATCGCTATTATGTATTGAATTCAGTGGACATTTCTATTGCAATTAAATCCATTTCTTCTAAAAATGTATCTCAATTTTGAAGTTTTTACATTTTTATACATTTTCTAGGTTTTTTCATCATTGATCTTTTTTTTCAGCTAGAAGAAGAAAACTCGGAAAATTATGGCAACAGTTTTGAGTAATATGATTTTCACGGACATTCGCAGACAGACATTTGCGAATACAGTTTTCTTTCCAAGGTATTGGAAATATGTGTTGGTTGGCTGTGGTGGTGTTGGTTTCGTCCTTAGGGTATGGAAATTCAGACACTTTTCAACGATGCAAAACCAACTATGTTCCGTACAAATTTCCACACAAGACGAAAACAAAAAGGAATGTTTATGAAAAAATCTATGCAATCAATAAATAGACAGAGCAACACTAACCTGATCGGCTTGGTACATTTTCGTATATCTTGCCCGCCAGCTGCATGGAAGTTGGAAATTTTGAATTCCCGAATCTAATTAAAAGAAGGTTCTTGTTCTTCCTGAATGCTGCTGCTCGCGAAACAAAACGAATTCGTGTGTGAAATCGTGCGAAACCAACAGCCCAACAGCATTGGAAAATTACCCAATTTTTTATTTTGTATTTTGAAGCAACTTCTTTCGCTCATATGCACCACCATAATAATCGTAATCACTGATGGACTGATGGTCGGAATTGCCGTGTACGAGTATAACGTACGTTGTAAGGTGTTTCCGACTCGACTTGGAAATGAGCAAACGTCGTTCACTGCACTGCGCGGCGCTCATTCGTGTCAATCCAATAAAAGGAACTGAGAGAGCGACGACGAGCCGAGCCACCACCACTGAGTAATTGGGTTTAGATATATTTCAAAGATACTAAAAAGTTTTTGTTCACTAAACTCACATTTTGTTTATTGCATTTCTTGTTATTTGGTATGGAAAAAAGGGCACACAATGAGACTCGGGTTGGGGCTCCAAAGGGGTCGGATTAAATATATATTTTTTTGGTATTAACTATATAGAAAAGTGCAGAACGCGCAACGCGACGCACCACGGGGCGTTTGGGGTATATACAAATTTGCACAGTATTTCAAAATTATTTCTTTTTTCTTTTCCTTCAGTGGAAAAAAGTTACAGACTTGAAATTTTTCTTGGCACTTTTTCACTTCCCCCTTCGAAAAGCTATTCTTTCTACAATTTGATGGCGTTCTCGACTTGTAGTTGCAGCACCGAACGAACACATTAACATTTAATTAAATTCACAATTGAATTTCTTTGTTTTATTGAATTTTTCACTGTGCAATATACACACTTTAATTTTTTCCACAAAAGTATCTTCTAAGTTCAATGTCTACTATCCAAGCGCGTATACAACACCGTTCGTGTTCGGTCTCTACATGGCGAATGCAAGACTCAGATACTTTCGCTTCCCAAGTTCCAAGTTCCAACTAGGCTGCACGAAAATGTGCGAGCGTGCCAAAGCGTGTATGTGAAGGCGGAAAATGGCTGCGAGGAAAAGTGACAACCATATTGGGCACGTTTGTTGCTCCGTGTGCTGTCACAGCGAAGACTGGAAAACTGTGTAGCCTCTCGCATCCTCTCTCCGGTTAGTTTATTGATTTTTTCTCTTCGAGTTGGGAAATATACTCGGATAGACTTTTTATTTTTCTTATTTCCATTCGGCAGCATGTTGTACTATTGGTTTGGTTTTCGAAAAATGCACAGAAATGACTAACTTTATTGAAGATTTTCCTTGCCAATGAAGCACCTTCGCAGACCAGTGGATATGACAATGTCCTAAATATGAGGGGGACTAACTAAGCCCTCTCCAAATTACCCACACGCATATCAGCCCACCCCAGCCCTCTTTACAATTTGCAAAAAAAAATACAAGTTTCTACTCACGGTTTTCACGTTAAATGTACTCCTCTTTACTCCATTTTGAACGCCCATCTTTTAACGGTAGACATGTCATTGCAAATATCACATCGCATTCCGTCATCCAGATTTACTCATTGTTTAAATATTGTCACAGCCGTACAAAAAATCGTCCAAGTTTCTGGTTTCTTTCTTACTCAACGCTTTGATTGCATTTGCGGAATTCTTCTGACACAGAGTTCCTTTGTGCTGGCTGCGTTAGTCAGAGTATACTGCGGCAGCGGCGTCTGTTTTGTATTTATGAAATTCGGCTAGTAGTAACTCTTCCGTCGTGAGTTTCGTTTGAAAGTCGAAACCCAGTCCGCACCTGCGTACACGCTGCACTTGGAGAAATTTTGCCATCAACCATATTGATATTTCCTAAGAATTCCGAAGTACCGCAATATCAATGTAATTTTAAAGATCTTTGAATTACAAAATTCTAAACTTTTTGACGTTATCAGGCTTACAGATGGATCCAGAACTGCTATACGCAAACGGGGTTTCAAATTGGAAACTATGCTTTGCGAAAGGTCTTCATAGAAAAATACTTTTTATACTTGCCCCGAGTATTGATTTGGGCCTTAACAAAGTGCGCCACTGACGGTGATATGTACTGCGACCAACATTTTGATGTAGACCCGATTTACCACGTATCGTCTTTTCTTCTTTTTCACCGCCCTCATGTACCCACTCGACAAAAACGTTTTTAAAAGGCCTTTTCAATTATTAGTTGCTTACTAAATCATTTATTTACAAAACAAATAAATTTCGTCGTTCATAAACTTGTAAATATTTCTATTTTCATTTTCTATCTAAGCCGTTACCTTACTTTAGCATCAATCGATTGGGTTTAGTTTGTGGTTTGGTTTTAATCGTTTATTTCATTTTAAAAAGTATTTCTGTTTAAGTAAAGACACTTCTTTCTCGGGCGGATGATTGTGCGCAATATTTCGAGCGTAGAACTCCTCCTCCTCGGCGTCCGTAACCAAGCGGGCCTTGCAATTTTTGCTACGCTGCTTTGCGCAAACCCAATACTTGCGAGCCTTCTTCACCTTGGCGCAAATATATGAATACCCGTTGCAGAGCATTTTTCGCGAGCCACGCTGTCCCTCCACGAATTGTATTGAATTGAAAATGTTGTCTGTAAAAATATAATCTAAAAAAGAGAAAATAAATGTTTTAATAAGGAAACCCCAACGTACGAATGTTAAATGTCATTAAAATGTACAGAAATCCATTGAAACTTTCAATTTTCTTTTCGTTTATATATTTTATTTTATTTCTTAAAAGTATGGCTCGAAGCACAATAGCTTCGTTACTTCTCTCCTGAAATGTTTTTTGTTTAAATTCAAAATTACTTTATTGAAAGAAAGCAATTCTTCCAATTGTGATCTCACAAAATGTCTCTTCCTAATCGTCGAATTGTTCCTTTGTGGAAAGGTCGGGACCGTGATTGTGATCCTGGTTCTTGATCACCAATTCACCTGTCTGCGAACATGTGATAATGCGCGCCTTACAACGATTGTAGCGGTTCTTCGCACACAGCCAGTATGTTTTCGATCCCTTGTTGTTATTGCGAAAGTATGCATAACCAGCCAGCAGCAATTTGGGTTTTCCCTTGTTGCCCCGCACAATCATGATGCCACGTTTCCGGGCCAGTATCTCCAAATCTGAAAGTAGAAAATTGAACATTGTGGTTAGAATAGTTACGAACGGACGGCTGGCGACAAACAAAGGGCTTTAAGAAGATTTCAATTCAAGTTTTCGTTTGTTTTAATTTGTTCTTGTTCAGAATTCCAACGTTTGAATATTTTATTTGTTTGTATGTTTTTACTTGTTTTCTATTTGACAAAATACTAAAATTAATTTTTCTTTTGCTTAAAATCAGGTGCATGATTGTGTTGGGCATCCGTAACCTTAATAGTGTTGCTGAAGTTTGCATCGTTGCTCAGTGTGGTCAAACGGGCGCGACATTTCCTTCGCTTTACATGAGCGCAGTTCCAGTAAATACGATCACCGTAGATTTTATTTTTGTTGTACGTGTAACCGTTCACAACCAGCTTGACCTGCCCACGCTGACTGGGCACACAGTAGACCGTGGAGGAGCGCTTCTTCCGCAAGTCTCTGAATGCGACTAAAAGGAAAAAAATGTTGGAGAAAAACAAATGTGTTAAAAGTGGTATGTGTCACAGAAAGTTGTATGGCGGAATTCGCAGCGCTTTCACGAATACCAATCGGTAATTTTACACTGCGAAGTCGACCCGAGGACAAATATTGAACAAGTTTTAGTAATCAAGAATATTTTTTATTAGCAGAACTTAACTAGAGCTTTCACAATTAGAATAACTTAATTTAACTATAAACGCTACCTTAATTTGTATTTCCTCTTTTAAGTTTTTCAATTAATAATATTTCATGAGTATATCGATTTGTTCATGGAACAAACAAATATTAACCAAAATCTAAAGAAATATTCAATTTCAATTAAAAAAACAAACAAACTAATTTAAATAATGTATTTCATTATCTGAGTAAGGCCCGTCATAGAAAAAATGTGTGTTTTTATAGGGCCGCACATCTTAACAACTTTTTTGTTTAAAATACAGCAAAACCTTTTCAGGAAATGAAATCATATTAAATACACAAGCCGACATATTTCGAAGTGTGTTGACTACTTCTATATTCTCGTATAGTTTTTATATATAATTGCACCATTCTAAACACAATGGCGCTCTCAGTTTTCGCCATCACGTCAAGTTTTTTTTGAGATATTGCAAAAATGCAAAATGCTGCCTGTACCTATCCATACTTTTTAAATTAATTTATAACGAAAACTGTACGAGAATATAGAAGTAAAACCATGTCGTCCTGTGTTATTGTTAAAAATATTTTTTTTAAATTCTTGGTATTTGCAGTTTTTTTCAAACAAATTCGTCTTAAACGATAAAGATTGTCTGATGCTATCTCTTTAGTATTGCCAAAAACCATTTAACATCTAATGCATGATTTTAACATTTTCGAATTGTCCCGTGAGTGCAATGTTAATTGACAATAATAAAGGAAAGTGTCAGAGGAAACTTTATAAATAAAATAATCTTGGAATGAGAACTGTATCTGGAAGGTAAATGGAAATGGGTCCTACCTGCCTTAGCACGTCTAGATATTTAACAAACTTCATCTGCAATTTCAAAATTTTAAATTATTTTTAATAAAATTTGTTTTTAAATTTTTAAATGTAAAAAAAATAAAAAGTTAAGCCGTTTTGAGTTTATGTATTCCATAAAAATAATGGCACATATTCATAGTCAAATTTCGTTGCTACTAAACCTTAGTATCAACTTAGTAACTGTCAATTCAGAGTGTTATCCATTAACTTTAGTTAAGTAGAGTACTAAAGTTAAGTAGTAACTTAACTTGACTATAAATATCAATAAGGGCCATTGTTCATCGATTTGTGTAATCAAATTATTTGTTCTTATTTTGGCAATTTTAACTTTTTCAGCTTTTATTTTTTTTTTTAAAATGTATGAAAATTTTTTAAAAATTCAAATTAAACATGTTTAAAATGCTTTCAAATTATTCACATAAGTTTATAAAATATTTTTTGCATTTTTAGATAAAATTTATTGAAATATAAAAAAAAAAGTGAGAACAAATTTTTATTGCTATTTTTTTTAGAGGTCATATCTGACCCTGATTAACCTTTAAGAGTTCGAAGTTTCAATAGTGTTATTCTGGAGTTCTTGACTTTTTGTATTTTTGAAATTATTTACAAAACGTTCAACTAAAAACGATGAATTGCTGAAATTTCTTAAGTTATTCGTGCGAATGATGGGCATGCCGCAACTTGTACAGCTCGAGGCCATCGACCATATGCGTTGTGGCACGCGCTTTACACTTGGAGCTCTTGTAACGCGAGCAACGCCAATTGGTGCTCTGCTTCAGCTTGCGATCCATCACAAACTCGTGGCAATCGATTATTAAGTTTCTGTTTTTCTTTTTTGTATTGCCGAAAAATGCGACCCTTTCCTCCACTATCATACCTAGAAAAAAGCAAAACGAAATGATAATTAGAATAAATTCAATAAAGGCAAAAAAAACACGTCTATAATTAAAATTTGCAACAAAAAGTTAGAAACAGAGAAAAATAAATAAATTTCGACATATTTGTGCTTTATTGATGCCATAGGACTTATGTGTGTTAAGCTAAGAATCCAATGGGTGGCTTGACTATTCAAGTTGTTGCTTTTTCCGCTGTGGTGGCGGTAGCTGTTGGCCATCCATAAGCTTTATTTCCTTCCTCAGTCGACGTACGTTCAGCTTCTGATCGCTGTGATTGTGAGTGTTCCTGTGCACAATGCGTCCATTTTCAGTGTGTATGCGACCGTGGCACTTGAAGACGGTCGTGTATTTTGTGCACCGCCAGTAAACCTTGTTGCGTATCGTCTTCTCACGCACATAGCAAAATCCATTATGCACCAGTTGAGTGCGTCCCTTTTGGCTGGTCACATATTGAACGATGTCGTCGCCGTCAGTTCCGGTGCAAGCGATGCCAAGTGCTGTAAAAGCAGAAGTGAAAGTTGTGTTAGTGGAACTGCGATGCGAACTTCTACACAAATCAAAATCGAAACCATTAAATACAGTGGGTACAGTTGACAGTTACGTTAACACACTCGAAGAAGTAGTCATTTATTTCGAATTTCGTGGATGATACATTGTTTGTTGTTGTGTATTTAATGTATGGTTAGAACATCTTAAAACAAAAACCGTTAAACATAGGGCCCCCTTTGGGGAAACTTAGACTTTCCGCGGCTCTTTCGCTATTCTTTTTTATTATTACAATTGTTGCTCATCGTCCTCCTTTGATGCCGATGCCAGCTCTCGTGGCATTGCGTCTAATATCTCGAAATTCACCGATCCATCGATTTCGATATTTTCAGTTTTGATCTGATGTAAGCTGTAGCTTTGATTTTTGTTCGAGCCGTACTTATTGCGCTTCAATTCGGCATGTACGTGGTCTGCTTTGTTTATGATGAACTTGGGCGGTGTGCCCTTGAGCATCGTGATGCGCGCCGGACACTTGATTTTTTTGGTTGCCATCGAACTGCAACGCCACAGGATTTTCTTTCTGTTCTCACTCATGATGAGGAAGCGTACACCGTTGGCCATAATGGCGGGTCGGCCGCGCAGCGATTGGGTGAAGAAGACGAGCACATCTTCGGGATTGGGCACAACATCGTTGGCGAGCACAACTGGGGGAAGAGAGAAAATAGTGCAAATTAGTGGATGATGGTTACAATGAGGCTACATAGTCACTAGTTTGTTTCGACAGAGAATAAACAATAGCCATGCGATCCATGAGATCCATGAGATCACACGTAGGCAAATCGAAATCTTGTAATTTTATTAAATTTTATTCTTCAGCGTGTATTTACAACAAGAAACACTTATTTTAGGAATAAAAAGAGATTATACAGGTTCATCGAAAGAACACAATTTCCTCCAATATATGGAAATCAAATAGGTTTTTTCTCCATTCAATTTAAGCAAAACATCATTTAAAAATACAACAGAATATAACGATAAAGTAATTAAATTTTAAAATTCTTTCGTTGCAGTCTCACTAGGTGTTTTTTTTTCTTTGTTTGTTTGCTTTTATGGAAAATATCCTTTCTCACTATGCAACTATGCAATTCTCTCGCTAAACTTCAATTTCATAATGAATACAAACACAAAGTCAAAATAAATCGAAGTCTGACTTCAATTGTCCCATCGGTCGTTCAATTATTTCTCTTTCGTTATGGTATAGTAAATTTCTGTTTGATCGTGCTCCTCCTCATCGACGCATTCGACTTCCACTTCGTCCTTTAATGTCACAACTGAATCTGCAATTGTACTTGTTGCGATCATATTTTGCGCTACTACGGTCGCTGCTGCTGCTGCTGCTGTCGCCGCCGCTGCCGTTTCCTGTGCCGCAGTCTGCTTCTTGGTCGACTTGACATGATGATGTTTGTGTATTTGGCGAAAGTCCGTAAAATCGTATTTATTCATGCAAATCAGCACGGGACAGCGTATGCGTCGATAGTACCAGTGACAGCGCCAGAACAGATTCGTGCGGTTCTCGTTGTTGCGAAAGTATTTGAGGCCATCGAGGAAGAGTAGTTGTCCGCCGCGCTTCGACTTGGAGAATGCAATTTTGGGATTTCTGCCGATGTATTGGCCGTGGGCTTGAAGAAATGAAAAAGAAAACAAAACGAAGATTGTTAATGTCAATTGGTAACAATTACAAAGCGGAATAAAACTAACAACCATATACATAGTCTAAGTACTGAGGCTGAATAGGGTTTTTTCTTCTTCTTCTTCTTTTATTAAAGTCAATTGAAATTTTTATTTTTTTTTTGAAAATTTATATAAAAAATAATTTAATTTTAATGTTTACGTTACATGTTCACATAGCATTGTTTACCCAGAAAAGTGTTTCTTTTTCCTTTTCATTTCATTTAAGGGTTAATTGAACAAAATATATATAGTTTCTTGTTGTTTTGATTATTTACATTCGGTCAATGAATGGAGAAGCGTTTGTTGCGTTATTGTTGGTGTTGGTGTTTGCTTAAACTTTCAGCATGGTTATGCTACTGGGGTCCACATCCACTTCCGTTTCATTCAACACACTCTCCACGAGCAGACTTTCCTTGGAGAGAAACGGTTTTATTTCAATGTCGTTGCTTGTCAGATGTCTGTGCTGGTGACATAGGCGCAAATTCAGCGTTATCTCGTCGTATATGGCAATGGCCGGACACTTCTCCTTGTAATAGTTGCTGCACTTCCAGTATTGGCGCGAGCCGCGCTTCTTATTGCGAAAGAAACGAAAGCCGTTGATCACTAGCAGCTTGCCGCCATTCTTTTTCGAGTCTATGAAATCAATGCGAAAGCCTGCAAGATAAAACATATGATTATTGAGAATTCAATAAAGGCAATCCACAATCACAAACACAAGCACACACACACACACAAAATAAAAGAATAAATAAATAAAACGCTAGGCCATAGAATGGGTTCGAGTGTTGAATGAATGGATCAATTTATATTTATTTAAAATGAAACACTTTTGTAAAACTATTTGCATTATGCTAGAGATCATCAATGTATCAATGTACGCTTTCTATTAAGGCCCGCCCGCCTCCAGCACTAACTACTCTTCTCTCACCAACGGATGGTTGTGCACACCCTTAACAGTACAACGAGACGGCACTTCGATATTGGTGATGGCTCGCGCCTTGCAATTGTTGTGCCACTTCGTACACTTCCAGTAGACATTTGAGCCGTATATGTTGTTCTTGATGAAGCGATGGCCCTCGTACTCCAACAGTTTGTTGCCGCGCGGTGTGGTCGAATACATAATTGTGCCCCAATCCTCTAGCGCACGACTGTCCAGAAATAGTGGTTTTCTCTTGGACAGTCCGGTCTTGACAGCTACCGTTTGACCCTCCCCCCGGCGGTGGCTGGCTGACGACGGTGATGCCAGAAAACTCTCATCCGTGCACTTGATTTTGTATCCGTGATTGGCGACAGTGTATTCAAAAGTGCGCACGGAATCTAAAATGAGCAAACAAAAAAAGGAAATGTAAATGTCCAATCATTAAAACGGTAAAGCATTGACTAAACGTATGCAATTATAGCTATATAACTGTAAATTAAGTTGAACACAGTTTTTTGGTTTTTTAATATGAAATTTTGAATTATGTTTAATCTACAGTGGCAAATAATAGGCGTACGTTATTTGAGCGACTCATTGGCTAGAACTTTTTATCTAACGAAAGAGCATTCGACATCAAAATGGCCTTTTCAAAATGCTGCGACTTTCTACTCGGATACTTTCGCGTGTGATCGTGCTCGAAGGTGTGCTGAAGAATGCGCTCAGTGCCGTTCTGGTCACGCGCTGTGACAATTCGAGCCTTGCAAATGGTAACATCCTGAAGAAAAGAAAAATAATAAAATTAAAACTAAAAATCCATTTTTTAAACGCATTTGCTCATATTTACCTTCTTTGAGCATATCCAATAAGTGCGTGTACTTGAGATGCGATTTCGTACGAATTTCTCATTGGCAAAGAAGAGCACAGTGCGCCCACGCTGGCCGATTACGAACTGGGCAATATCTATAAAAACAAAATACAAAAATTAGTGTTAGTAAGCGCTAGAAAATTGCATTTAACTTTGCTTCGTTGACGCTTGGATAGGATCGATCAAAGATCTTAAAGCACAACCACTAATTTCTTTGGGAATGTTTTTTTTTCTAGTAGTGTTATCACCCCACTTTTCCACTCAAGTGTTCCTCCATGCACACATTTCGGCAAATACTAGAACTTTTATTTATTTTTTTAATTTAATTTTTTTAAATGTTTCAGTGTTTTAATGAGACTGTTTTTATATTTAATTCATATTTTATTTTCAATATTTATCAATAATTTACACTAAACTCCAGATATAACTTATATGCTGAACTATATACCTATGACTTTAAATATATATACTTAAACAGATTTCCTTAAAATCGACTCAAGCGTTACCAAATCTGAATCTATAAATGTTTTCAGCGAAGACTTCAACTCTGATTGGGTGTTATTGGCTTGCTGATCATCGGTCGCTTTTGTTCCTGATTTGCTCTTTCTGCTCGGTTTATTTGTGCTTGTGCTCTCATCGCTGTTGCTGCTGACCTTGTATACAAAGGAGGTCTCACTGCGTTTCTTGCGTGCCACCATTTGTGTGTGATTGTGATGGCAAGATTCGAGTACAATTTTTTGATCACCATCGATCATATCGGTGACAACCCTTGCATTGCATTTTGTGCTGCCCTGCAAAAAAAATAAAGAGAAATAAATTAAAACATCGAGACTCTTCATTGGACAATTTGTTTCTAATTCAATGAGTAATCTCCACAGGCACCAACTTCTTCTATCGTAACTCATATTTTTCCATTAAATTCAATCGAAAACCTATCGGACGAATAAAGCAATTCCATAATAAGTGACACCCATTCCATTTCCATGTGTTCCGGTTAATTTTCATTTCATTTCGTTCCTGTTCCAATCCCCACTCCGTTCCAATTTCAAGTTTTGTTCCTTTTTCTTTTCGTACCCAAAGTTATTTTCAGTATTTAATTAAATAAAAGAAAATTTCGCAGCCATTTTCGATGGTTGGTAGGCGTGGTTTTTATACGATATTATCTTTTTCAATACCGCCCAAATAGAAGCGAAAAGAGGAATTCCAGTCCAGATAGACGACCTCTCCGATTTGCAAGGTAGATAAATAACAGCGAAAAACAAAGTATTGAATCAAAATGGAAGAACAATTGCAAGTATTTTTTCGATTAGAATTTAACTGGCTTTGCAATTATTACATGTTGTACCTTGGACCATTGTACTTGGGCTTAGTATTTTAGGTTCGGTGTAAGGTTGACTGGCCATAATTTTGGTTCGCACGCTGTTCCTCTCCTGAATAATTATAGTGCATTAAATTAGGGCCCGTTTACTCAATTGTTGGGTGGTGCAATGGCCATGGACAATCAATTTCGGTTTTTTAAAATTTTTTTTTTCATTCTGAACTTTGGTCTTTTTTAAAATTTTTTTTTGAGGGCCCAAAAACCAAATTTTGATTTATTGGTCCTGGGGGATCCGACCGCCAAAAATGGATAATTATGGTTTTTTGCACGTATTTTTATGATTCTAAAATGCTATTTCAACTAATGAATTTTTTTTTCGTACTGAACCCTACCCCGTTTTACTAAACTTTGAGTCTTTTTTTTCTGAAAATTTTACAGTTTGGTCCTCTCCCATAAACAAACTGCCAAGGTGCACTTGTTTCGAAAAATAAAAAAATAACAACCACTTTAATGGACATGTCCCTTAATTTCAGTTACTGCAAGATGGCAGTCTTCACTACTATAAATGTGACATACCATATCCGATTTTCACCTTTTTTTCAATTTGTCGCGATTTTGTTGAAACTTTCAGACTATTGAAAACAAATATGCATTTTGTATTTTGTCAAAAAAATGTTTATCGTTAAAGTGTTAATCTAATGACAATGTCCTTTAGATAGTCTCGATTTGCATCAAAATTAGCTCCAAGTGTAGCTACTTATATCTACTTTGAAAAGCACGAGATGGGACCGCCAGCCATGCAGGAGATATCTCCAAATGTAAAATAACAACCTCGTAATGTAAAATTTTTAGGTTTTCAGGAGATGCAAAAAACCAATTTGCAAACTTGTGGTACACGAATTCGACGATCCTCTTTTCGAAAATAGGAAAGAAGAAATTTTTAGTATATGTAAAGAGTAATCCACGCGAAATGTAATATATTTCCAGCATTAAAATCGTTTTAGGCAACTTACTAGGTTGCGACTTTCATAAAACATTTAGTTTATTTGCAATATTAAAACCTCGTAGGTTTTGATATTTACCGAATATGCAGCAAAAGACACCGTTCAAGTCGTGGTTGGTCTCGAAAGTTGCGTATTGACTTCAATAGACAACGCTGTAAGTTTCATTCCGTTTGGACAAGTTCTTGGGCCTCTGCAATGTGGTTGAAGTTTTCAGGTTTTGATTTTTTTTTACCCAGACTCGAAAACTCACACCTCGTTGCACAAGAACTTATTTAATCGGAATGAAATTAACTATTTTTTAATGATATCAATATGCAACTTGAGACCTCATACGTGAAATGTCATGAAATGTGTTACCAAATTTGGTTGATTTTTTTTTGTTTTGTTCTTCTCGGCCATCCCATTCTATGCCCGTCAAGAAAACCCGAAAAATGCATCCAAAAAAGTGAAAATCGTGAAAAAAAACCGCCAAATTCTTTGCATACTTTCTGGGGTCGTCATAACTTATATTTTAGAGCAAACTGTCATACAGAATTGCATTCTTATAGGAGTCGTCAGTAGCCATTGAAGTTGTCGAAAAAAAATATTTATTTTTTCATACCCGGCGTTGCGCGGTAGTATATTATAAAATCTTTTGTGTGTCTGTTTGTCCATCAATCACGGCTAAACGGCTGAACCGATTCTCTTGAAACTCTGAGGATAAATTCTATAGGTATCGTATATAGGGTATATGAGCTGGGATTAGACCAAGGGGCGTGGCATCTGTCTTCAAGATAATTTAATAACTACTGAATTAAATTTGAATTGAATGTTGAATCTATATATACGAAATTCGGCACGGAGTTGTATAATAACTTTCCCAAGCTATGTGCCAAATATGGGCAAAGTTGGACAAGGGGCTTGGCACCTCCCGCCAATCATGGCTAAACGGGTTTATTGACTTTCTTTAAACTTTTAGGTAAAAATGTGTAAGTAATGGAATTTGTAATAGGACATAAGAGGTTTGGTTTGCACAACGGGGCGTGGCACCGTTCATACAACAAATAATATGACGAAAATGTAACTTAGTGACCATCGAATATTGAGTGAATCATGCCACCAACTTGCACATTTTTTGAGTGCATAACGCTGGGTGTGATTACAGGTGCCACCAAGTACGTCCTTGGTAATTTTTTGGGTGAATCTCGCCGGGTGGGATTACAGCTGCTACCAAGTGTGTCCTTGTACATTTTTTGGTTAAATCATGCCGGGTGGGATTACAGCTGCTACTACAAACAGATATGACTATTAAAAGTAACACTGGTGAACCGAATTTTTGGAAATTTAAATATGCAGGTTCACGGAAAGTTCACGGAAGGAATCTGATTTTGAGAAATGTAAACGACAATGCTACGCCAACAGTAAATTCGGGTTTTTGGAGTTATAAAAGCCACTACGATCCTCAGATATTTATCTACATGCTGCCAAAAAACAGAATTCATATCTTTGATTTTTGATGCATTTTAACCTTTTTTAGAAACGTTCAAAGTAATGAAATTCATATAAAATAAATTTCCAATAGTGATTTCCTAACAATATGATTATTTGTGTTCTGAATTTATTGCAAGGAATGGTATTCTTGTTGCTAAAATCCTGATTGAAATTGTCGCAAATTACTATATTTATTTTGAAAATTGTATACAACCCGTGCCGGATATGTAGCAGCTAGTGTATATTAAGCCAGCTTCGTATTCAAATTTAAAATTTTTTTCGTCCAACCCCCTAAAAGAAAAACTAAAATTATTTACCTTTTACCCACGCTGAAACCCTTCAATGGGCAATATGCACATTTTTTAAAATAAAAAGAGTTCTTATTGCCATAATGGGGAGGTTATAAAGCGAACCAATAAAAGGTTTTGCTCTTATATTTTTCTCTTGATTCAAAATTTTGAAAAAACTAGAGAGTCAACTATACCACATAATATGACCCATTTAGAAGTACATCGAACATAAACATTTGGTCTCAGGACCTCATTTTGTCCCACTGATAGATGGGTTTGGAACTTCGGACCATGTCTAACATCCGTTTCTAAATATTTCCAATCGATCAAATCGACCCTATTTGACCTATTTTTATGTGGTTTTGGAAGCTTGGCCCATGTCAAAAATCCATTTCGAATATAGCAATAAAATAGACATTTTGACCTTTTTTTTCGTTATATGGGAGCATTGCCCAGTTTTGTCGGATTTGGCTGGTTCTCGAACTTGATCTCTCATTTGAAGTGAAAAACGTGTTCCCAAAGTTTCAAGTCGATATCTGCAAAACAGCGACCGCATTCGTGCAGACGGACAGACAAAAACTGGGCGTGGCTCCCATACACCGAAAAAAAGGTCAACATTTTTCAAGTCTTTTTTATTGCTGCATTCGATTGGAAATGTTTAGAAAAGGATTTTATGTTCGAGGTACTTCTTCCTACTGTGTGGGGGTATTTCAGCTTCGGCATAGCCGAATATAGTCCACTCTCTAGTTTTATTGCTCTATTCGATTGAAAATGTCAAGAAATGGATACATATAATGGGACAAAATTGGGTTTTGGGACCAAATCTTTTTTTGGTGGATTCGATTGCAAAAATTTTCAGAAACGGATTTTGGATTTACCAAAATAACCTATAAATTTCTCAAAATGTTAGTTAGATTATTATAATTCATTTAAGTTATACAAGACATTTTCGTTACGCTACTTTTTGACAAATAGTCAAATAATAGAAATTTAATTACATAACACATCCCCACCAAATTTGAACATTTTGAATTTGAATTTTATAACGCTGAACAAGATGGCGATCTTGGAATTTTTCTATCACGTTTTTGAGAAATGTAGGATCAGGAAGTTAAAGAATGGTCGAATAGGCAAAACCCAATAATTTATCAAAACGAATCTTTTGAAAACTGTAAACGGACATGCGTTGCAATATCTGTACAAGATATTGCTTTTAAAATTTTTCATAATGTTTATTTGGCTATAACAAAAAAACTTGCTTGTTCAAGTGATCTTTTCATTGCATACAACAAAATTATATACTAAAAACAGTCTGACACTCAAAATGCATAAAAATGAAATTTAGTAAAAACACAAACAACTCAAAAAACTTTCTCATAAAAACTCTATTTTAAGAAATTTTTTCAAAATATTTCAGCTTACAAACAAAAATTTGCTCCATCATAAAAAATTAATTTTCTGGCAAAAGGAAATTTCAATTCCATATAACCTTGAAAAATCAATAAAATTTGAGTATCGTTTCAATAATTTTGTACTGTAAAATTAATCTCTGGGGGGGTTGGAACCCCCAAAACCCCACAATTGCGCACGGGCCTGACCCACACACAGACACTGTGGCAGGGTATATTAACTTTGAAACAACGATTGAAACGCCCATAAGGGGGCTTGTCCGGTGTGGGAAAAGTATATAAATTCATGATCACCATCACCTCCCGAGCCGATTTAGTCATGTTCGTCTGTCTTAAAGATATCGACTTGGAACTTTGGGAAGAAGTTTTTAAGTTTCGGCACAGCCGAAAAAATATAACGATACTCTCTTAGTGCCCGATTACACTCTCAAGAAAACACCGCCCACTAAATTTTCACAGAAGGATTTTTATTTTATTCGACGCGGAACCTTTTTAGCAACAAAATTACAAAAAAAAAAAACACAAAAAAAACATTATTTCTGTGGCGAAAAGCAATAGCTGCTTAAGTCGAAAAGTTTCGAGATATTCAGCATTTTGTAAAATTTGTTGTATGGAGTTGTTCTAAAATGTTTTCAAACTTTTTTTCTATGGTTTTTTTTTCTAAATCATGTGAGACAAAAAAGTTTTGTATTTTTAAGTAGAATACCGTAGAGGGTCTAACTGAATTCATGCTTAAGTCGAATAAGGTTTTAAAAAAGCTGTAACCCATGGAAGTAATTGATTTCAAAATTTGTATTTCTAGATTATCGGCTTTTAAAGAATGCTATTAGTTCAATTATTAAGAAATACCTTCTTTGCACAAATCCAGTAGGTCTTCAGGCCACTGCGTCGATTGCGTACATAGTTGAAACCATTGAAGACGAGCAGCGTACAACCGCGTTGGCCGATTGTAAACGACAATTGGTTTTTGGGGATGGACTGGCTCAAGTATTCTGAAAGAAATGGAACAGTTATTAAATGGTAGCCAGTTCAGGTCCGAAGAGGAAGAAGCTAATAAAAAGGCTCACATTTATCCTATACGTATGGAAAGGAATTTCTTCTCAATTGTTTCTATTTTGTTTTATTATTATTTTTATTTTGTTAAAAACAATGTATATATTTACCATTAATTAAGACGAAATATATATATATATACTTTCTAGAATATGATAATAGTTAAGACTGCATTCCGTTAAATTGGCCAATGTTCCAGGTTGCATTTCACACATTTATATAGAAATTGTAGAGATGTGTCATTCTGAACGGAATACAGTCTTTAGTTTACTCAATTTTGTCTGTTGTTTTTAATATATTTTTTTTATTATTACTGAGTTTACACTGTTGGGAGTTTTTAAAACGGCGGATGATTGTGCTGACCACACTTGACGACCACATCGTGGCGACAGTCTTCGTCAATGGTGACAACGCGCGCCTTGCACTTGTGAATGCCAGCGCGGGCGCATGACCAGTACGTTTTCGTGCCCGAGGACTTGTTGCGCGTGAAACTGTAGTCGCCCACTTTCAGCTTGCGACTGCCACGGAATCCGGTGATGTAGGAGAAGTAATTGTCTGCAGGGAAGAGAAAAACGGAGGAGGCATTAATAAAGGGCAACGAAAGGATACATTTTCGATGGCTTAGTTAAAGGCCAAACAGTGAAACAGTGTGGTGAGGTCTTGCTATCATTCATTTATTGTGGTTAGATGGTCTTTTCAAATTGTAATTTTTTAAGTATAATTTATTTGTAAATTTAAATAAAAGTATGAAGAGTCATTCTAATACTTTGGCATGGCTCTACTTCGCATCTCTTGCCATTACTTCGGCTTTGTGTAGCGCCTCCAGTTTCGATGACTTTAGCGAGCCATACTTCCGTGCCTTCGTAATGACCTCATGATTGTGGTCGCTGTTTAGCACCGTGAGTAGAATGCCCTTTGTCTTGATGCGTGCGCGACAGCGCAGAACGGCAAATTGACTGCAACGCCAATAGGTGACCTCTTCGCGACTGACGTGACGATTGAATGTGTGCTGCTTCAGCACCAGCTGTTTGGTGCCATATTTGCTGGTCACATAAATGGGCCCCTGATCGCGCTGTGGCTCCCTGTCGTCTGCAAACAGTGGAAAATAATTGCATGTATTAATAAAGATATTGTCCTCAGAGTACTTAGAGCTCAAAATCCTAAAAGATGGAAAAATAAATAAAAGTCTTTGATGTTTTGGTTTGTAGTCAATTCGTTTTTCACTTTAATGTATTTAATTCGGAAATGTTACAAAATCGAATGCAAATTCACATCACAAACCACTCACAGCATTTGTTTGCAGTTGTTTCATTTTTTTTTCGTCTACTGTTTGCACAATGTGGAATGTCCATGGCATAAAGTGACCAGGCCACCATTCAAGTCGCTGAGGACGATATTAGCTGGACAATATCGTGTAGTGCAAGTGTAGTAGGTGCGATAGGACATAGATCGCACCATCTTGTATTTGCAGCCCTTCACTATGACATATTCAGTTTGGTTTTCCCTTAGAAATACAACAGCTAGAAGGAAGAAAGTCAATGGTTACACTTGAGGAAGTACACGGAGCTGAGGTAAATTTTGTACGCAACTTGAGTTGCATTGAAAGCGTTAAAGCAAAGGCTCTCTCAAGTAGTTAAACTGTTCGACATATTCCAACTTTAAGAAAAGCTCTGAAATTGTTTTTCGATTTTGTTGTTTTTTTGCCAATAATAAAAAGTGTTTGCTAAAAGATTTAGACGTTCCCACTCAGGGAGTCGGATATATTTACTCTTACCAACTTTCAACTAACTTACTTTGGCGTCAGACCAGAAATCCCACAACTTTTCGATTGCTTTATTGTGATTTTTCTATTACTTATGTATTATAATTCAATTATGCAATTTAAAAAGGAAAACTGTTTATAGGCGCAATTGAAATGCAGAATTCGGCAGCGCATTCGTGGGCAGAGTTTCATCCGTAAACTTGGGCGGATGGTTGTGTTGATTCTTGCCCAGCTTGAGAGAACCCTCCCATTTGGTGATGCAGCGTGCAGTGCACTTGTTCTCCGACACACGTTTCCCATTGCCACTCGAACAAATCCAGTTGATTGTGGAACGGAAGCTGGCCTCCTTTTTGTACATGTAGCCGTTGAAAATGAGATTGTAGCCCTGCTTCTGGTTGCGCATAAAATAGGTTCTCTGATTTTCCAGCCAAATACCAGTGGGCAAAGCAATGGAATAGTCAACCTCCTCCTCCTCCTCAGTCTTGTGTACTAGAAGTAAAAGAAGATGTCTCATTGGGTGCACCATTTACGAAAATGAAATTTCAAAAGCCTCTTCTTCTCTAGGAGTACGAGAAACAAACGGGGTTTATTTTATTTGAAAATGTTCTTTTATTTATTATTGCAATTGTAAACTATCATCGTCATCATCGGAGTAAACGTCATGGGCCGCACGGTCTTCCTCCGAACTAATTGCTCCGTCAGCACAGGGAGCTACTGCTGCATCATAGTACTCTGTCTTGGCTTCTGTGCGAAGGTGTTGCTGCTGGTTCGTGTCCGCATCGAAGTGTGGCTGTCTTATGGAAATTTTCACTTTCGACTGTAAATCGAGATCGGCGGGGTAGCGCGTTTTCAGCGCATTGCACACCTGGCGGCCCCATCCGATTTTCTCCGTTTCGCGGCCGTGTGTATGTTCGCCAAAAGCACGCACGCTTTCGTTGGGACTAAAGATGAGGCGTGCCTTACACTGATGCTTAGTGCAACGCAAACAGCGCCAATATTTTGAACGATTCTTGCGATAGAGGTAATGGTCCAGCACTATGAGCGGGTGACCACGTTGGCTGTATATGAACTCTACACCTGGAAGAAATATTTTTTATTTCAAAATTGATTCATCTGAAGTTTTTGATGCTTTTTTGTTGTTAAGTATAAAATGTATTTGGTTTCCTATTGAAAAAAAAATACTCACAAAGTACGAAAAGTTATTGAATGTATTTAGTTCAAGAAAAATATATAACCTTCAAATAAATATTATTTGCGAACATTTGCTACTTGATAATGATCCCAGTTGATAGCTGAGGACAGCTAGATGCTCTAAGACTTCGCTATTGCTATTGGTCAACATACTCCTTGTTTTTTAGCTTAAAAGAAAGTAAATGTTTGCAACAACGTTACGCCAGGCCGAGGGTTTTTGAATCTGACACAAATTATGCTCTTCTTTCGAAAAAATGTAGGTCTGCGCTGCTGGCCCTTAATGAGTGATGCATTGGTAATACTAAATCAATTAAAGCAATTCTCAAATATACTTACAGCTGCTAATTGTTGTTTTTGTTTTCCAGTTGAATATAGAGGATGCCCCTGTACAAGACAATAAACCACAGCCAGTTGATTCTTCTGGTCGAGAAACGGAGAAAAATTTTATGGATGGGAAGAACCGCAAATGCCCACGTAAGGGTAAAGTGTGTTGTCTTATCTCTGAACTACTGCAGCGGTAATGCCACCCTTGAGCAGGTTTTAAAGGCAGTTCAATAACAAAAACAACAATCTAATATACTCCAAAATCCGATCAATATAAACGGCTATTTATTATCAAAGTCAAAAATTTTATTTTTTTTCGGGAAATTTTGTATGATTATTTTGAAAATTCTTCTTAAGTTTTTTTATGAATGGTGCAGTTTTGTTTCTGGGACAAAAAATCTGTTAACACTTTTTTTCTCCGATCAACAGTTTTACAAAATATGTAAGACAAAAGGTATGACTACGACTAGTTTTAGTATACATAACAATATATAGGTAATGGCCCATATTCATAGTCAAATTAAGTTCCACCTTATCTTTAGTGCTCTACTAAGTTGACAGATAAACACTAAAATAATTTTTTCAGTGCGAGCCAGCCTTTTAGGGTTTCATAAGGTATAATTTCTTTCACTATAATCGAAGAGTTTACGATTTCCTCTTTAACTAAAACAATTTCGAGTAGAATTTTTAATGAATTTAATTTGCGAGAAAATGCTCCAACGATTGTTTGTAGGTTAGTAAAAGAGGGAGTGATGCAGTGAGGCATTGTAAATCTCCAGTGAAAAATGCCAATTGAAGTGACTGGGGCAGACGTGACACAAGAAGGCGTGTCAGGTATGGACATGAAATATTTTGAGAATCATCATAAAATAAGCCAAAGTAAATTTTCAGGGAGTGACCCGGATAAATTTTTGTTCTTCCATAGAGCGTGAGGCTGTTTAAAACACATATCGCTCATTCCCAGCAATAAAGACACATCTCAAAATTCGGGTGTTTGGTGTTATGAATGTCACTAGGATCTTCAGATACTAATCTACATGCTGCCAAAAGACAGAATTCATATCTTTAGTTTTTAATATATTTTAAACGTTTTTTTAAACTTTCAAACTGCTGAAATTCATATAAAATACTCAAAGTTCGAATTTTAAATCGTGATTGATCAACAATATGATTTTTTGAGTTGTGTCTTTAATGCAAGGAATGAGCGATATGTTGTAATAAATAAATAAACAAAATAATTAAAACTATTGGTAGAATTCAGTTTGAAAAGAATATCGCACTGATTTTAGTTGTAATTTTCATTTTGCTTAAATTTGGTTTAATCGAGGTATAAACAATGTTCCCGTGTTTGAGCCGCAAGTTTTGTGTCAAAGAGCGGAATCATATATGAAAGCGTAGTCTAGTTTTATATAAAAAGAAAAATATTTTGGAAGTAGTTTTCAAGATCACTTACCTCATTTGTACAAAGAAATCTAAATTGAATTGTAATAAAAATTGATCAAAAGAACTTTTGTAATAAAACATTTTTATATATCGATACCTTAATATAGAATCGTGCTATGTAAATTTTTTCAAGTTCTACGAAACGCAAAACAATTTTAAAAGTTGATATTTCGTTAGTAGTTATTGCAGTTCTGTTTTCTGGTATTAATTACCGTTTTTATATCCTGCACACTAGTGTCCAAGGATATATTGTTTTGGTCAAATCGGAAAAAAAGTCCTGTACAAAAAGTAAAAAAAAAATTTGTTAAAATTTGAGTTTTAGTTTTCAATAACTTTGTACGTTCGAGGTACAAATGCTAAATTTCATGCAGTGTTTAAACGATCTCGCTGAAATTTTATATGTTCTTTTGGGTAATGAATGGGTAACATATCCTTAAATTTGTAAAGCTCTGTAACTCGGGTCCTATTTAAGGGATTCCGCTGAAACTTTGGATTTATTGCTGTGTGGTGAATGTGAAGAGGGTTGACTTTGAAAATTTAAGAGCCGCCCACTTCCACGCCTTTAAAATTTTAAGGCTCTGTAACTCGGGTACTATTCGGCAGGGGGGTGATTAACTCGGGCCCCATTCGAGGGATACCGGTGATATTTTAAATTAGGTGTTGAGTAGTGAATGTGCATTTAACTCGGGCCCCATTCTAGGGATACTGGTGATATTTTAGATTTTGTGTTGAGTATACTGGGGGGAAAAAAAAGAGAAATCAAATGAAAACGTATTTAAATCAAATATAAGCTAAAGATAAATTATCGAAAAATTATATATAAATTATATATAAATATTGCAGCCAAATTTGTACTATTTTCGTTTATCTTGGGAAATACTGAACCGATTTGGACGCAGTTTTTTGCATTGGATGGAAATGGACCGGAACAAAATGGAATTGGAACAAACTTTATAATTTCGGAAAATATCGATAAAATATCGAAAAATTATCGACAAAAAATCCTCATACCTCCAATACAAAATGGCCGCCAAATTTGTATTATTTTCGTTTATCTTGAGAAATACTGAACCCATTTGGACGCCGTTTCTTCTATTTGATTGGAAAGGATGTCGGCAACGAAATGGAAATAGAATTCGAACAAAATTGTGGGATGAATCCGGAAGGAAGTGGAAATGGAAATTATCGACAAACTATCGAAAAATTTCGATAAAATATCGAAAAATGATGAATAAAATATCGAAAAGCTATCGATAAAATACCGTAGACCGATTTTCGATACAATTACTAACATATGGTCGCAGAATGTATTTTAGCTTCGGTCAGACCGAAGATAATTCTCTTAATAGTTTTATTTGCCAATTTCCTTAGTGCGTTGACAAGCGTCTAAATGTTTGTATAAATTTAAGTTTTCAAATCTAAAAATAGAAATTTTAATTGTATATTGCTCAGCAAGCGTTGATTTTTTTTCTTCTAAAAATGTAAACTGAAGTTTTCGAATCTCAAACGTGATCTCAGTTATCCAAAACTTCGACCTACTTACTAAAATTTAAGACCCGTGTTTTTTTTTGTTTGGCTCTACATTCAGTATTTTCGGCGGAATGACCATTACCAAAAGTGTAAATTCCCAAAAATGTAGGGCACATTTTTTCAGATTGAATAGAGCTATATAGCAGAAATATCTGTTTGAATATCTGGACCGCAAAAAAGGAGTTTTACACGATTTTTAGATAAAAAAAAAGGTTTTATAAAAAATACCCCATTTTTCAATATTCCTAAAAAAAAACATTGAATTCTACGTCAAATTCCTGAAATTTTGAGCTCTTATTTAGAGTGGAATCTATTTTTGTGGTGAAGTTATTGTAAAAAAAACAAATCCTCCATCACAAATTTTATTTATTTTTTCTATCTTTATATCAGGGCATATTTTAGTGGGTTTTAGCACCCAGAATGGGTAGTTGTAATTTGAAATTGGCAGTTGTAAAACCAAATATGGGTAGTGGAATTTTAAATTGAAGCCATTTAGAAGAACCATTAATTTCTATAACTACAAATGCCATTAAATTCTCTTACTAGACCGTACGACCTTATTTCTCATTTCGCAATCAAACATTTTAAACATTTTTTGTAAAGTGAAACAAAGCCGAGTCGGCTTGGACGGTTATCACAAACCACTATAGGCTATCTGATGGAAGGACGACTGCCCAGGCATGCCTGGTGTTCCCTGGTTCAACAACGGTCCGGCTCGAGCAAAATGCTCAACATCGACAAAGCCCGACTTCACAAATATTACATACTTAACTAAATACTATTTAATTTCGAAATCTGCTATATTTGCAATTGCACTCTCCAAAGCTCTCAACGTGGACCTCTAACTGCGGGCTGGGGGTTTATCCCCATAAAACCGAATTGGTCCTCTTCCCTGGGAAATACAAAGTTCCGCCGATAGACCCTCCCTCTCTGAAGTGTACACAGTTAGTTTTCCAACTAGATCAAGCCAAATACTCTAATTTTGGATAGGAAACATGGCTGGAAAGCAAACATCATTGGACGATCTAGGAAAGCCACAGTCGCCCTCTACTCATGTAAAAAAGGTAAGTCATGGCGGGTAGTTCATTGTCAATCCTATCTTATAAAATGAAATTGTGGTGGCCAACTTTGGACAAAGTTATACATCGAAAAGTGCTGGCGAAAGTCCAGCGTTTGGCCTCCATATCTACCAGTGGCTCGTTGAAATCCACTGCCTCAGACGCATTAGATATTTTGTTACTACTGATACCCTTAGAAATACCGGAACCAAACCATTGCGATCCTATCCGACAGTCAAGCGACAATCAAAGCACTAAAATCATACCAGGTAAGCTATAAACTGGTGTGGGAGTGCCTTGATAAACTGAATACGCTTGGCCTGCACAATCGGGTTTGTATCTACTGGGTCCCGGGTCACAAAGGGATAGAAGGTAATGAAATGGCAGAGGAACTAGCAAAGAAAGGAGTGGAAACTCCCTTCGTAGGGCCAGAACCATTCTGTGGAATGGGAAAAGGGACCATCTCTATCATATTAAATGAAGAAGAAGATAAACTAAGGAAATCATACTGGGACAATCTACCAGGCCTGAAACAATCAAAAACACTACTAGGGACTTACTACCTAAAGCGACATAAAGAATGTATGAACTTAACAAAAAAGAGTATAAGAAGGGATCTTGACAGGACATTGTAGGTTAAACTACCACCTATCAAAACTGAGAATAGTATCGGACTACAAATGCAGGTTTTGCACGGAGGACACTGAAACTTCAAAACATATCTTAGGAGAGTGCCCCGCACTCATGCAAAAACGGAAAAGATATCTGGGCGACCACCAAATACCAGAACACATATTGAAATCCCTAGAAGTAGGCCCGATACTACAATTTCTCAATGGGATAGGACTTATAGAGTTGCTATAAGTCCTTGACGGGGCACAATAGTTCACTATTGGACGCAGTGCATATCCCGTTCAATAATAATAATAATAATAATAAATACCTTTAGATATTCTTGCCAAACAAATGGCAGCGATGGGGCAGTTCTACTAAGGGGCACTTTTCTTTGTTAGTTGGTACTGAATTCATTCCTGGTACAACCGATTACATTATTCCCACAATCTCCTTCACAAGACACTTCCGCACCACTATTCCGTCCCGGTCCGACTGGGAGGAGCACTGGCCACGGCAGAGGGATCAAATTCACTTTTATGCGAACACATCACCTCTGCTTACAGTGTTTTTCAAGCAGAGGTGATGGCTATCAAAGAAATTATGAACTGGCTGCGGCGGAACGTAATATCTGCTCACGATGTTACGATTTTCACAGAAAGTCAGGCCGCAATTAAATCAAAGGAGTGGTATGGTTGAGGAGGAGGAGACGACATAATGCATCGCCTCTGCTCCTGCTCTGCACCGTTCGGGCCCTGCTGGGGCCATTCTTCTTGGACAGTCTCTGTGATCTCTCGATGGTTAGCATAGCAGGCCTTCATCGGTTCATCTTGAACTCCAACTAGTTTGGGGTATAGGGGAAGGCAATTTGGATTCTGTGGTACCACAATGGACCTTATGTGGTCTAAGTGTGTCGGCGTGCCGACAGCCACCTTTACTTAACCTCACCTAGTTTACATTTGTATGCGCATTATTGTAAATAAACAGAACTGCAGTACTAGCAAAATAGGTTTTCATTTGAACAATTCGTTTTTGTAGATACTTAAGGGATCGATATTGTGCTTTTTAGTCAGCTTATATGTTTTTTTTAATGGAAATCGAAATCTAGTTACATAAAATTTGCAAATATGCTCGTATCAGGTTTCAAAATGTTTGATTTTATTTCAATAATATTGGTTATTATTATTATTGTTGTTTTTGTTTTTATTGTTTTTTTTATGATTAGAAGGCAGCAAGCAATCAGATAAGAGTAGATATAATGTAATTAATTGGATGGACTCACCACCTTTGTGCACTCTTAAAGATCGAGACTCAACAGTGTTTTCTTGAAATACTACACTGAAAGGGGGGGGGTTTTAGTAAATACCTGGTTAGCAGTGTTTCATGGAGCATGGAGTCTCGATTTTTACGTGCGTGTTAATTCTTATTATTTTGGAAGCACACTTTTCTCTAGCACTTTTGCACTAGCTTTGAATATTTTTATTTAGCACTATTTTGAATGTAATTTTACAGCATTTCACAGCAGTTGTAAATATAGACGGACGACGCTTGGACAAATATTTCAACTTCTCTTCACGCTCCAACGTGGATGACGCTCACTTGAGTAGGACGCCCAGCAGTTTTTTGTTTCAATATTTCACATCACTCATCACTATCACACATAAACACATATTTTTGCACAATTGAATTCGGTGAAATTCACACAATAATTAAAATTATTATTTGAAGAAATTTGTAAAATTTATTTATCACAAAACAAAAAGATTCTCAAGCGAAAATGCGGCGAAAAAATTCACTATTGAAGACAGAAACGTAATAGATTTTAAAATGGCGGCCAATAATACGCCAGAGTTGCTTATGGTGTATATAAACTTTCCAAGAAAATGTTTGTGATAAAAGTATACTTGCCCTGTCGGAAATTCCACCCAGGTAGAAATACCTTTTAACTAGTTATTTAATAGTCAGCATTGACCATATACGCAATATTGTCAGTAATCTATCTCTACAATGTGCTGTAAACTCTCAGTAAGAGTGAAACAACCCACTTTGAATTTTGTATTAGTATATATTTTGTCTCTTGATATCAGTGAATGTACTTTCACTATACTGGCAATATAAAAGTATTACATATATGGTACTGACTATAAAGTTACTATTTCCTTTGTTACGAACTCACTATTTTAACATGGGGATGTTTAAAATTCATAAAAATAAGAAAATCAAATCGTTCATCACGGTCATAAGATACTTTTTTGATCGTAGGACTCTTTTTTAGGTACTTTTTGAATGCAACCTGTTTATAAAGCCAATTGAAACACTGCCGCCAATTTCAGTAAAAATCCAATTCAGTTACTGACGCGACACGCTATTTATTGCTATTTTAATTTAATAAAAAAAATATATATTAAACAAAGAAAATACTTGTTGTTTTATTTAATTTTTAAGTTTAATAGCTTACTCCAAATCGACCAAAATTTAACCAAATGTATTCCTTTACTGAAATTTACAGAATCGCTACCGACTTTGCCGGAAAAGATTGGTCGCAAGCGGGGTAGGCCAAAACAGAAGGAAGTGGGCCCGCCTCTCGAAAAATTGATGGACAAAATAATCAACGCCACCAAAAGTAGCATTGGATCGCCTGCCGTTTATGCTTCCACAACTAAAGGAGGTATGAAGCTCATCTACGATGGACACCATTTTCGCTACTCGTTCCGTCGCGGTGAACATTCAGTATTCCAGTGTTGCTACAAAGAGAACAAAGAGGAATGTAAGGTGAGAGTGGTATCGAACCAGAAACGTGTATTCCCATTGGACGGCGAACACGTCCACTTCATACAGGCCACTGACAAGAGTGTTACTTCATGCCACTTCGAGACGGCCGACTCGAGCGAAGTCATTGCGGCAATGAAAATTCAATTTGAAGTTCCACAAGCCGTTGCAACAGCAAAAGAAGAACAGCCACCTCCGGTCATTATAGATAATGAACTTCTAGTGGAGGCAGAGCCAGACTATTTCGGAGAGGAAGTGGATGCCACACAATCGGACACTGTGGATGCTAATGATTTCCGTGAGAAGATCAAGAAACGCCTCCAAAAGGCGCTGCTGGGCAAAAAGAAATAAAAGCTTTTGCCTACTCGGACGGAGGGTTTTTTCGTTAATGCGGAATCTATCAACTATTTTATTTGGATTAGTGCCTTTATTTACACATACATACATTTCTATTATATTATCCTTGCAGTTTTAACAATAAAGAATAACCGAACACAAAAGAGAATATACACACCATTCACTTGGAATTTAGACTGCATTTCTCGTTTTCTAAAAAAAAAAAACGTAGCATCTTTGTCAATCATTACTCACCGCTCGCTTCTCCAACTTTATTTTTACAGCCACAATGCAGCACGTACGGAATTGTGGTCCCCAGCTCTTCATCATCAGCCGCAAAGGCGGCAGTTTGTTGGCCATAAACGACTTTATTTATCGCTCGAATCTGAAGCGGTTTGGCCCGAACAGCGACAAGGTCTACTGGGAGTGCATTCACAATCGGTCCAAAAAGTGTCGCAGTCGCCTCAAGACCGTTGGCGATGATTTGTATGTCACAAATGGTGGGTTTTCTTTGACAAAAGTTGGAGTTTTACGAAAGTGCAATTTAATATTTCTGGTTTCTAGATGTTCACAACCATGCGGGCGATTCGGATCGTATTGTTTTGGCGCGACGAGCTGGCATGTTGATGTACAAAAAATTCAGCTCAATTGGTAAAAAGGTTGATAGTTGGCATGACCCACTCGGCGGGGACAAGTAAAGAATATAATCGGTATGAAGAGCCAACAAAGCAAAACAACGAAATCAATGGCATAAAATAAACTTGCGAATACCTTCAAGTATAACCGATAATCGCTTTGAAGGTGAAGATTTTGAAAAGGAAAAACAATTTGGCCAATTGTCTTTCGGCCAAATGCTTTTTTTGTAATTTCATAATTCTTCGTTTCTAAGATTCCCTATTCAATAAATAACACGAATTTCCATTTCTAATGGACTGACTATACGAATACCGACAATCAGCACTTAAAATTATATTTAATTAAATGTACAACCTTGTATAAACGATTTTAGGGAATGCATGTCATTTTGTTAAATACGCGGTCGAATGTCAATCCACTGGTTTACAAAAAAACACATTTATTTCTGACTAATGAGAATTAACTTTTAACTAATTTAAAAGAGTTAGTTCGAAAATATAATTGCTGTGCTGTGCTATGATTCATTTCTAGTTGAACGTAGAGCAAATTTGCTTTTAGATCTCTAAAAAATACTGTTAGTTATAGCGGAGAGTGTAAGCGGTCAGCTTCATATCCCAACGGTTCAAACTCCGCCAAATTCAATAAAAATTTGTATAATTTATATTAAAAATGTTTAAAGAATAATTTATAGAAATGAGAGATGAGATAAAAAAAAATTCGAATAAAAAGTTTGTGAAGTTTGTGATGTGTTGAAATACTTAAACAACGAACATTTGAAGTTACATTACAGACAATGCTGGTTAAAGAATAAGTGGTTTATAATCAATTTAAAATGGGTTCCGACGGGGTACCTCTTCTTTCTTAACTCTGTACATTTACCACTCTTAAAGCTTTCAGTGTGTATGGAATGGATAAGTTACTCTGTATTTAATGTCTTCGCCCACTTGCCTCGTTGCCGCGCGAGCCTTACACAAATATTTCACATACATGGAACAGCGCCACGAGGACACATATGCAGGCTTATTCTTAGGCTTGGTATCACAGACAAACGAATAATTGTCGATTAACAGCAGTGGACGATTCTTTTTGGATAGACCAAATTTGGCAATCAGTTCGTAGTTTTCCGATATGCTACCAAGGCCGTGTCGATTGAGACCTGCAGTATTTTTTTCTGGAAAAAAAGAGAAAAATTTTGATTTTTAATTAAATTTTTTCACAGTTTGTGGTGGTAAATAATAAAAACTTAATTCATTTCGAAAATTTCTCAGAGACAATCAAAGTCTACCAAATTCTTATAATTTATTGCATTGCTAATAGAGTTTAAAATTTGGTACTCGTTTGTAATATTCTATTCTTATCCGATGTTCCACTTATATTCTACTGTCAGCTAAAAGTTGCTGAAAATGGTTAAGCAAATTAGAATATTTTATTAAAAATAAGGAAATTTCATTAATATCTACCACAAATACGATAAAGGCTCGAATGTCCCTCTGCGTACAAAGTACGAATCAAGGAAAACTGCTGTAGATCTGGAAAGCTAAAGAGGTTAGGTTCGCGTGGATAGATGGCATAAATGAAGCCCATATTCAACTCATTGTGATGACCGTTTAAAATTTTAACAATGGTATTCACACAGTCGTCAAACCATTAACTCATGCCAGAAGCTTTACAAAATGTGAGAATATCATAACTCGCACAGAAAATTATGTGTATGCTGCCCTACTTCCTCGTCCCCGCCACGCCCCTACAAAGTTCTTTCAGCATGTGTTCCTTAAAAAGATCTGACTCATTAACATGGCAAAAGGGATTTACTATCAATAAAGTGAGAACTTGACTCCACGCGTTTGATGGTGACGAACACTGACTTAAATACTTGTGTCGCCATCATACACGATTGGAATACTTTCTTGTCACTTTCTATTTCACAAACATTATTCTCCTCCCGGAATTAACAATATAATTGAAGAAGAATTAAAAAATATCAAGTACTTGAACGAAAAAGAAACTTATACAATTAGCTTAGTTTCTTTAATTTTATGAGCAATAGCAATATTTTATTTTATTGTATATTTTATTGAGCATCTTTAATGAGTGTGGTATGGTTGCGTTACTCTGTATTTAATATCGAATCCCACTTGCCTGGTGGCGGCACGGGCCTTACAAAAGTATTTCGCATAATAGGAACAGCGCCATGTGGACACATATGAACGTATTTGCGTTGGTTTAGATGCCGAAATAAACGTGTAATTGTCGACCAGCAGTAGGGGTCTATTCTTTTTCGATAAACCAAATCTGGCGTTAAGTTCAAAATTGTTGGAAATGTGGCCAAGACCTTTGAGGCCCTCGGGAAATTTTACTGAAAAAGAGAAAAGGATAGGAAAAATTTGATTATAAAATTGAACAATTGATGAGAAGATACAGAAAATTGTATTCGAAATAAATTGAAATAACTAGGAATGTACAGCAATACCTCTTTGTATAAATTTATTCTATAATTAAGTTATGCTTAAGGCCTTAGCAGCCAAAGCTTCTTTATATTAGCTTTAAATTTTAATTTTAAGTTAATATTTAATAATAATAATAAAAACTAGGAATGATGTCGATGCCTTAGAACGGAACTGACCATCAAGAAATGTAATTTTCAAATCAAAAACTCATACATTTTCTGCAAAACTCTAACGGCGGCACTTGTGTTCGTTGGGCAAAATGTTACACAGCGGTTTTGTTTCACTTGTGCCGGTTCCATTCTAAACCATTGATGTCAAGCACATTTTAATGCATTTTGTCACCTTTACATCTTAGTCACACATTTTGTATTTATTAATAGCTAAAGTATCCGCTTTGATGCTTGAGTTATTCACATGCAATTTTTATTTTGTACAAAAAGTAGTTGCTTAATACTAGTTACTAGTTTAGTTAATAAAATATGTAATTGAGTTGGTTTTCTACACAAGAAGGGGGACTCTTCTTTAAAAGCCCTGAGATGGAGATGGAGCTGGCTGTTGTTGTGCTTGTTTACTCACAAATATGCCATTCGCCTGTGGATTGTGGATGGGCTTGCTAACGAAGGATGCCTGCTGTTGTTGGTGTTGGAGTTGAAAGTGATGTTGTCGCAAAAGCTCGGCGTTGTACTCTTCCTGCGCAGAGGCTGGCGGCATTTTAAACAGCGCCGGCAACTTGATGGGAAAATGTTGCTCCAACTTTAAGCGCACAGCATCCGGCGGCGTGATATTCAGCGATTTCGTTTGACAGTACAGCTGACAACTGGCCAAGATCGGCTTGTGTCGCCGTTTGATGTGACTGAGGAAGTTTCCCGTCGATTTAGTAGTGCCCGAAATGATGCCAAAGCAAGTTGTGCAGGTGGCTTGAATGCCACCGGGCGTTTTCTGATTCGGCTGGATGTTGTTGTAGAACTTACCGTCCAGTATTTTGGGCAGAGAAAATGGTCTGCGTGCCGCCTCGTCATCTGGATGGAGTGCAGAAGATTTGATTTTTACTGAAATGTACATATACAAAGAATGCATTAGTATGAGAGTGTGAGTATTAGCTGATTTGTGAACTATTTACAAATGGCAAATTACAAGTCGCTTCGGTTTGAAAATCTGTTTATTATGTACTCACTTTATGTGACAATTAGTTCATGAATATAATTTAGCTAAAGTTGAATAAATAAACCGTTTTTCTTTAATTCCTCAATCGAACGAAGTCACGATTGCAGTTGCAAATCAAACTTTACGTCAAAAGAGCAGTTTCCAGTTTATTTATTTTTGAAAATCATTCGCACCAACTCAGGTTCAAAGTTTAAAGTTTAAAACAACAAAAAAGGTAAACGAGTCAAGTGGGTACTGCCCACGCTTGCGAGATCTTCTCGATGGACTTTCACTTACGATCCCAACAGAGAGACCATTCTCAAAAGGCTCCCTCCCTTGGAATCATCTATGAAATCGGGCGACATCTCCACCAGACTGTCCGTCTTCATTTCGGGGTCGTGGGTGTGCGGTGAGCCAGCAATTCGTATCGAGACGTCATCGTTGATCTTTGAAGTAACGACTGTGGCGCGACAGCCGTACTTCACGTAGCGCGAACAGCGCCAAAATATGTTCTTGTGGCTCTGTCGATTCTCCACATATCGATAGCCATTGTAGATCAGCATAATCCGGCCGCGTTGCGTCGTCGAGTATTGTATGTATGTGGTGGTGTTCTTGTCCTCGTAGATGTATTTAATATCTGCAAGAGAAAAGGGAAATTGTTAGCATGGCACTCACTTTGCTACTCGACTAAATAAGCTAGCAAGAAATCTATACAAAAATAAGTTCGGTTTCGGGTTGAGAGAAAAAAAACTTGTATTCCTTTATTAAATATTTGCAACAGAGTAGAGTTAAAGAAGTCATTTCTAAATCCGGCTAGCGCTGTATTTGCGCGTGCGACTGCCTGCCGACATGGTGCGGATTTTGTGTTGAATATACAGCATTACCGTTGACTCTGGTATCTTCTCGCCGCGCATTTCAAACACCTGCACTACGTGAGCTGAGGAAAACAAATACAAGTAACAGTGGTTAGTTTTTTCCATAATCTCATATGTACATTTCCGAGGAAATTATTTCAAAATTACTTATTATCGATTGGAGCTCATCAGCCTCCAGCATCATTAGTCGGTCCTTTGTCAGCGAACATGCTACTTCCTCAAGCACTTCCATGCCAAAAACCAACTCACTCAGTCGCGAAGTATAGATGCAGGGATTTGGTATGAAGATTTGCGCCAGATCACGTTTCGACACATAAACACGGCTGCCCGCGTGTAGCGGTATCTTGGCGGTATCTTGGTTGGTCTTGCCGCAATCGCATGGTTGTTTCGTCGGTTGTACTACTGCAATGGGACAAGAAGTGAAGAGGAGACGCGTTAGAACATTTTGCAATATGAAGGTGCTTGTCTAGACACAAAATGAAAACACAGTTGATTATATTTTGTTTGTATTTGCTTTATTTATTTTGCCGGTGCAATTGGCCCGTTTTTTCATTAAAAATTGTCCTGGGATTTCATTTTCTTCCTATAGTACATATTTCCAGTTTTTTACCACGTTCACTTTTGCGTCGTATGAATACTATTAATATGAAGCTACACCGTCTGGACTTTCTCAGACCCTCAGACTTTCCATCACAAACATTTGCAATTTCACAATTGTGTCCACATGAACAACAAGGAACAACGCACACAATTAATGAAAAACACACTTTTTCCTGACACAACAAAGTTTCTCAATTTTGATTAAAAAAAATATTATTTCACATTTAGGGTTGCAATTTGGGGTATTTAAGAGTTTCAAGTTTGCACTATTGGAAAGTACTAGATTACTTCAGTCATAAATGTTGAATCAGAATCATCATCGGTCTTTGAAGTCGTTGAAATTTCAAAACTCAAAATCCTATATGACGGAAAATATGTTATTGCCGTAGAATGAAACTTTGTACAAGAAGGTTTTCAAAGTCGTGTCAGCTTACTTCACACATCCACTTCATAAGTGTACCAACTAAAAATTCAAATTTCACGGTGCGTTTGTTTGTCATTGAATTTACAAAATTAAATTCTAATAAAACAGATTTGGTTTGTTTTTCATAAAAACAAATAAAAATTGTATCATTAATAAATTTTATCAAAAAGAACGCACTATCGAATTTTCAAGAACCATTTTTGAGCGAGTTCCGCGGCTGCTGTGGGAACCTTTAATGTCAAATAATAATTGCTGATTGAGTCAATTTTATTACTATAAAAGGAAATGTGTGAATACCCTTAATTTAGCGGTGTAAACCATTTTTGTTTTACGTTTCGAAAACAACACAAAACCTGCAAATAAACAATCTCCTGCTACCTTCGTCTTAAATATGCAGATCAAATTACTAAACATTAGCACAAACGGAAGTCACAATTTGACTTTTTACATTTATATGACTGCATTCATGTAACTATTATGTAGTACGTATTTTCACTACTAAATCCAAGAATGAATCCGAGTTTCGCGGTAACCCTAACAAACGCTTGTTCTCGCTCGCTGTATTGCTAATAGAAGGATTGTAATTTTCACAATTTCTAAGTTCTTCAGTAAATTCAATACATTTCTTTTAAAAAAATGGAATCTCTAATCTCTGTGATACTGTGAAATATGTTTAGTAGCCGAAATTAAACAAAGTGTTTGCTATTCCTGAAATATTTCAATGTTGTGTATGGTGTGAGAATAGGCCCCGCCGAACAGAAGATTAAAATGAAGCTGGACAGTGCGGCACGGATCGAAGTGGTGATTAGTTCTTACAGCGACCCTAGTTTTCCCCCCACATTTTCCTATACGAAAATTAGCAATAACAATAATGTATATTGTAATTGACGTGCCAAGTTTGCTTCTAATTTTTCACCCCACCAAGCAGCCAGGAAAAGAAATATAGCTTAACCCAGTACTGCTGGCTGGAATTTATAACCTGTGAACTGTGTGCAGAGACCCATTTCAAATACATGTATATTAAATAAAAAATACGATATGATACTATCTCAAATACATATGAAGGGAATATATTGTTTTAGTGAATTTTAACGTATTTAGACCAGCTGTACAAACGAAGCTATCGTGGTCAATTGTGACTTAACTTGGTTAACTTGTTATTGCAGGCGCCGACCCCGACTCCAACCAGGTGCCCCTACTCAAAGTACAACAGAAGAGGAGCAGCTTCAGCGACTTAAATATTTGCTTTACGCGCAGTGCACGCGGCAACAATCTGCTCACCATCAACGGAAAGCCTTACACACTCAATCGGCGCATTAAGGATGCCTGCTACTGGGAATGCGTGAAGCTGCGCTGCAAATATACCAAATGTACAGCACGCGTAATCACAAAATTCGACCAGATCGCATCGGTGCGCGGTAGTCATAATCATATATAAAGTTTTCGAGCAAAATGAGTCTCACGCACTTGGCCATCATGTTGCCGTAATGCGTCTAAGAAAGAAAATAAAAATTTGAGTTTGAATCATTAATTTGGGCATTTTAGAGTTTCCTTTTTACATACCCAAGATAGTTCGATTATTGTTGATGTTTGTTGTTTGTAATATTTGTGATTAATTTCGTATTTACTTACAGGGGCTGGTGGCGGCGGTGTTTGGTTGGAGGCCAAATATGCATACGTGCCGAATCGACGCGGCGGTCAGAGTCTCATCTACCAGGGCTATCTGTATACAGCAGAGCGCAAGTACAGCACCACGGTGAATTGGGTATGCAACAAGAATAGCAATGTTGCGTTGCGTTGTCCGGCCCGTTGCGTTACTGCAGGCGAAAACAATATCAAGCTTAGTCGAAAGCAGCATAATCATTCCCCGACCAAATTCGATATTCGAAAAGGCGACTGGCTAGGATCCGAGGAAATATAGCGATAGCGATGGTTACGGAATGTGATTAGGTGAGTGAGTTCAATGCAAATATAATTTTTCCAACTATCATATTGCGTTCATGACAAGTGTGAATAGAGGGAAATCATAATTGTTTCATGAGAATCGAAAATCGTTCTAAACTAGTAAGAGACTTATCTTCGGTCTGACCGAAACCGAAATACCCTGCACATGCGATAAGTTCTGAAACCATTTTTCGGTCATTTTGACGACAATTTGTTTATTGAAAGTTTTTTGATGTCTTATCTATATTTTATTTTGTTATTTTTCGTTATTTTGTCTATAATTTTTCAATATTTATCGATATCCGGATCCATTTCAAAATGTTGTTCCAATTTCATTTTGTTCCAGTTCAATTCCATTTCGTTCCAGTTTCATTCCCATTTCGTTCCCGACATAATTTCAAACCAAAAAGAAAAATACAGCAAAAGACATAAAATTGAAGCAACACGAGTCAGTTCTCGATTCGAGACGTTTGACAACTATTTACAAGATCCCAAGTAACAGGCAAAGGCCGTACACTCGTATTTTTTTCAGGCAGAATATTTCACCCAAAAAAAAGCAGTAAATTGATTTAGAAAAACATTATTTTTGTACATTTTTCCATAAAAATTACCAAAACCAAAGAAATAACTGCGCAATTCATTTCCAACATTTGAATCGTTTTCTTTTCCATTTCCATCAGTGGTTTCTGTATTTGTCCTTTGAAGAAATTGGACGCAGCAATTTTGGCTTTGTTTTGAGGTATTTACAGAAAACAACGCTCGAATATTGAAGGTTTCATTTACAGTGGGGGAGGGGGCCCACCTACTGGCACCCTAAGGTTTTGAGGCCATAACTTTCGTTTGAAACATAATCTCGCTTTCGCTTGAAAGCTGAGTTCAATAGCTAACAAGACTTTTCAACGGAACTCCAAATCGACCCTCCAAAAAAGGAGCCCAGCTGCTGGCACCCATTTACAATTCGCTGTAAAAAATCGAATATGAAGCGTATACACTAGTTTATTAATTTTCTATGTGTTATTTATTCTTTTGTAATTCACTCTGACCATTTGAACTGAACAAAAGCATTTGTGAGATTTTATTAGCAAAATATAAGTAAAAAATTTGTTAAAATTATGTTTCACTGTCTCCAGCATCCTCTTCATATTCAGAACCGCAGTTTTTGCAAATAAAATAGTTCCTTTGCATGTCGGCACATTTGAAGTGAACAGCACGATGTTGGGTCAAGGGAGCCAGTAGGTGGGCACATTTTGCTATTCTGACAGAATCCCAGATTCCTCATCCCCATTTCACAATAATATTCCATTGTTTGTCGACAACGTGAAGAATAAAAACAAACTAAGGATTCCACTCAAATTTACCCTTCTATATCGATGAAAAACACTTGAAAATTCACTTAACAAAGATGAACGATTTTAGATCAGCCTCGATTTTTTTTAGTATTTTTTACTTTTCGACGACCGAGCGACTACAGCAATACGTGCGTATAACTCAATGATTTAGCAAAAGCTAACGGTTAATGAGATGACACTTTGAAACTAAGCATATTTCCGGGTGCCAGTAGGTGGGCACCCACCCCTACTTAGTTCAAATAGCCAATTAAAGGTAACCACATTTACCATTAACTATTCATGCAGTCAACAAACAGACTCCGTTTATAGCCCGGTATGCAGATGGGGAAAAGTTTCTATGTAAAAAAAACGAAGCGAAAAAGAAGCAAAATTTCGAGATTTTCTGGATCAATTCTTAAACCCGTTTAAATCGCATTTTTGCATTTTTCCTTTGCACTTAAAAATTCAAAAAAAACAGTTTTTATTGGATTCGAAATGTTAAGTATGCATTTGGTGTACGAAAAACATACCTTAAAGAAACATGTAAACTTTTTACAGAAAATGTATAAGAAAAATATGTTTAAAAAAATCGACCTAACTTATCGTAAAAAGTTTAAGTGTTTTTCCCCTATCAAATGCAAATTTAACATTTCGAATCCAATCGAAACGTTTTTAAGAATTGATCCAGAAAAACTGTGAGACGGGTACTCTTTTTTAACCCCCTCTAATAGAATTTATTAGTCCCGATAATGTGCATTTTTTTTTGTGCGGAACTGTGTAATAAATAATGTATTTGAGTGCTTTAAATTCCCCTAGTTGGTCAAGTGGGTTTTCATAGGCCCATATTCATAGTGAAATTAAGTTCCACCTTATCTTACTACTCTACTAAGTTGACAGTTAATGCACCGAATTGGCAGCTACTAAGCTGGTACTAAGGCTTAGCAGCTACTGAATTTGACTATGAATATGCGCCATACATTTGAATGCAGAATATTTGAATGCATCTTGAGCTTATCTGTGTACGCTGGGGTATCGCTTTGGATAGTTTCACACCTTCCAGGTCTCTGTGGACGTGATGTAATGGTAATATTCAAAATACTTATTAAGCTTTTTCTAACCTACAGGTATAACAGAGCCACTATGGAAAATGAAAGCACCTTGAATGTTGCCAAGCGGTTTTTTTTTCACTCAAAAATGTAAATATTTATAAAGTGTAATGCATAATTTAAAATTAAATTTCTTTGACCCCTTGAGGCCTTCTGATCATGTTTAAAGAACAAAATCCCTCTTAAATATAATTGTCTTTCTCTTCAATTGCTCTCATCGTAAATTCAAATATTAAATTTTGAGTAATTTAAGAACCTTTTATTCACTTATTCGCTCTTCCAGACACTAAACCACCACGCAACCTGGGCGGCTTCACATTCATCCACAATTATCGCTTTGTTATTAATTCGCAATCGAAGAATAAGTATTATCTGAAATGTGCCAACTTCCGGCAGAATTGTCGCGCTCGTGCTATACAATGCAAGGACACTTTGCGCTGGGTGCTGCGCCATGCCCAACACAACCACACACGGGAGCAGCAGCTGATGCCCAATGACTGTAAATGGCGAGAAAGAAGCACTCAAAGCGGTGCTTAGATTGAGAGAGCGTGAGAGAGACTGGTGTGTTTTGTATGACACAAAAATAAAGTTTAAAAAACTAAAAATAACAAAAAAAACATTTTATTTAATTTATTCTTCTTAGTTACTCCTACAATATGTACTCGCATTTTTAAACTTTTTTCTAAAAATCGATTCTTGTTTGTTTTGCAGTTGATCCACAACGCGTGCAATACATCAAATCGCGTCGCGGCACCCAACTGGTGCTCCACAAAAACAATACATACACACCCAACGAAAAGGCACGCATCGGCCAGAAGTCACGCGACTGGAAATGCTCTATGTACCACAAGGCCAGGTGTCGGGCGCGCCTCGTAACCAAATACACCGCAAATGGAGAATTAATCCATGTGACATGTGACAATCATACGCATGAGCCCATGCTATCAGGCAGCTGTCCAACACCGAAAGTCGTCCACCTGCAACGTTATTCCATAAAGCAAGAAGACTTCATTGGTCCATAAAGCATAAAATATAAATCTCAAATTAAATGTCAAATAAAACTCTTCACTCTTTCAAACTTTCTCTCATTTCAAGTAAATCCCATACACACAGTTTCTAAAACCAACCGATTTCCCACTAAGCTCAACTTTGTCTATTTTCAGAATTCGTTTCCGTCCACTGTCTGGCAAAACACAAAGACCAACAATCCGTTATAGCCTGTAAAAAAATTGAATGCGAAAGTGACGAACTGCTGCCAAGCAACATTCAACTGGAGGGCGCTTCAGGCGGGTTCGTCAAACCCTCGGTGGTCACTCATAAAAATATGAATTTGAGTTTCATACAAGGACAGCGCGGCAAGTCGCTGCTCTGCTTCGGCAACTTCACCTTTGCCAAGAACAACACATGCGGCAATACTACATATTGGAACTGTCGCAGTCGCCGTGTGGGCATGAAGCCTTGCCGTGCTCGCATCACTACCATGAAGCAACCCAACGGCCTCTTCATAGTGTCCGTGACCAAGCCCGAACACAATCACGTGCCATCGATGCGGGTGCTAAAAATGCTCAAAAAGTCTTTGAAAAAATGTTAAAGAATAAAAAGTAGCCATAAATCGAAACTAGTTTTACATGAGTTTTCACTTATCACATATACGAAAGATAAAAGTAGTTTCTTCCCCTTTTGCATACTTCCTTTGTACTCACACTTTTTCGTTTTCTTTTTCCCCACAGAGAGCAGCGTGGCCGTCTACTCGGCCACATCGCGTGGACGCGTTCAACTGATATACGGTGGCCAGCCCTTCATATTCGAGAAGATCTTGAAACTATCCTCGGGCGAAGAGAAGAAGTACTGGCGCTGCAATCAATGGTGGAACCAGAAGTGCCGTTCACGCGTCTTCACCATCAATGACACGGTAGTGCCGCTAAATCGTTTCCACACGCACGAGGAGATCGTCCGGCGAAAAAAGCGCGCACGCAAGGCGGTCCCCGATCGAAAGGGCAAAAATACCACTGCAACGTCATCTGCCACAGGCGGTGTGACCGACACCATAGTCGTCTCTTCCGAACTGGGGCTGCATTTGAAGTACGAAGAGATCGTGGCGGATGTTACCGAAATCGTGCCCGATATGTCGCCGCCTATGGGCCAACTGACGAAGGACCACAAGAAATAATGGCCGCCGGATTAAATTTACAAATACACAGCGTTACCGTATTTAAGAAATACCATTATTATTAAAAACAACAAGAAATATTTTAATAAATTTGATGGGCTTGTAAATTGCACACGAGTCGAATTTAATGTAGACCCCACCAGTTATTGATATACGTTCGCTAAACAGTCGCGTCCATTCAATTTTGCACCACATTAACCTTACATCGTTTGTTTGTTTTAGTGCTGCGTGCGCCAAAGAAGGAGTACTACTTCATAACCGGACAACGCTCATCCATTAAGCTGGTCTACAGTGGCTTTCAATTTGTGAAATTCATGGAGAACTCGAAGGGCACCAAGTGGATATGTGCGACGCGTTCGTCGACCAAGTGTCGTGCGCGCTTGCGCACCACAAAAAACGACAATTTGGAAATACTCTGCCCGGAGCACAATCATTCGAAGAGTCGCATAAAAACGGCCCCAAATTGAAGTGCAAACCCACATTCGCACCCAATGCATGATTGACATTTCTCTCCACAAAGGATGAACTTTCTTTTGCCAATACGGTAATATGTATGTAATTTTTTTTATTGCATCATACTGTGTGACGATTTGGCAAAAATTGCTGGAATTTTGAGGTCTTATAGATTTTGGGATCCTGATCGCTTTTAGTTTTTTCCTCTCTATTTATAAAAATTATATGCGTTTTTCTAATTTACAAATTTTTAATTGTTATGTAGGAACTTATTTCCAGCTATATACAGCTGCGGTCTCAAAGTAGCGGTTTAAATTTTGTTTGCGAACATTTTATAGTATTTTAATTGCAATCATTGGAAAGGTTCTGGAATGAGTACCTGTACATTTTTATCCATAAAGTACTTATCGAGAAAATCCATTTTAAAATTTTACTCACTTTTCAAACTTTTTTCTTGGGGGTTATACAATTTTTTTAGTCAAAAAAAAGTATTTTACTAAAGACAGTTTTGTAATAAAAATTCCCCCTGAATTTTGAGAATTTTTTTAAAAATTTGGTTTTTTTTATGAAAAAATGTAAAACTGACAAAAAAAATAGTTGATACAATTTTCTTATACAAAGTAAATCCACACCCATTACAAAACTGTTAAGACTGTTTAAAAAAAATAGTTATGAACAACAATATATTAATTTAAATTTTTTTTTTGGGGAAATTAAAATTTTTAAAAAATTCTCAATATTTAGGGAAATATTTTATCACAAAACACCCTTTAGTAAAATAGTTTTTATTTTTGCATCCAAAAACTTGTATAACCCCCAGGAAAAAAGTTTGAAAAGTATGTAAATTTTTAAAAATGATTTTTGCGACAGGTTTTTGACGGATTAAGGTGCTTTGGTACTCGTTCGAAAGGGGCCTTTCCAATGGCCCTAATATCGATACTATAAAATGTTTGAAAACAAATCAAAATTTCATATTTCGACCGCTACTATTTTTTTAACCGCAACTGTATGAAGGGGTCAAAGTAAAAGTGATGTAACTGCACTTTTCCTCATTTCGGGTTTGCTAAAACCGTTATTTTAAATTCCACAGCTAATTTTTAATTAGTTTAACTTTTGAAATAGACGCATAAGACATTGATTTAACTGGACAAATGTAAACATTTGTATTTTATAGCGTTTATCATTCATTTACAGGCCTCAGTGGAGTTACTCCACTTTTTTATTCAACAAAAATATATTACACCACTTTTACTTTTAATGAATTTGAATTTTCGTTGAATAAAAGAAGGAAATGTATGAAATTTGTATAAAAAGAATGCATGGTTTGCTAACAACGGATTTTATTTATAAACAACAAAGATGAACACATTTAAGATTCGGTCTCATCAAGATGCAAATTTAAAGGACCTACATGTTCAGATCCCGTTTCGGTTTGAAAAAATATGTAGTTCATCATACATATTTCCTCCATACATACATATGTATCGAGGATGATCCATTAATCCGTGGGAAAGGTGATCTGAACTGATTTCGACTCTCCTATTTTAGATGGCTTTATTATATGAGAGTTTCTTTATAATTCTGATTTTGTAATGCTAATACACTACATTTTGAGCCAAGAAACTGGTTCATTATCCTCATTAATTAATTTCAGTATCGATTGTTTCTACAAGTTACAATTTTGTATAAGAGGTAGGTACGTTTCCTTGCAGCACTTTTAGATATTGAAAAACTTTGAACGCGATGAGAGAAACCAAAACCGATGATACCATTCTGATCAGGACCGCTAAATCTATCAGACCACAAATTCCAGCGATGGAGAAATTTCACGGCACACAGTGTTATCGAAATATATTTTGAATCTAAAAAAAAACAGGCTTTTATTACTAATTACGGATTTTTGTAAAATTTTTCGAGATGTAATGTTTATTTTTTGCAAATATGTCGAGAACAATCCCAACGTTTAATGCATTTTAAAGGAAATAAGTTTACACCCACAGTGGCTGTAAGCCTATAATGATCGGATAAACATTTTTTGAGTTAGAGAAAATCTCGATTTGTTATAATTCGTGGTGATTTTTCATATGAACGATTTATTTTTCTTTTTCAGCAAGAAGTTATTGAAGGGGTGTGTGTATAAGGTGGATAAAAACTTTGAAATTTTTTTTTTTTTGCAAAAATTAGGTTGCAAGGGGCCAGAGGCTGGACGGAACTACTACCGGAATTCAAATAATGATGAGTCTGAAATTCAGATGAGTTAAAGCAGACATGTACACCAATTTTGTACTGAAAAAAAAAGGAAAAACTTTAAAACTGTGATTCACTTGGAATATTTTTTTTGTTACATACCGCCTTCATTCACTCACCCCTTAAATTTCAAAATCGCTACTCTTATCCTTCTACTTAATAAGACATTCAATTACAGACATATCAAGCTCAAGATGAGTAGGGGAGGGTGCCCAGCTACTGGCACTGCCCAGCTACTGGCACTCATCAGTTCTGACGTTCGTTTATGCTTATTGTTTACAGAGAATTGTAAATGGGTGCCAGTAGCTGGGCACCTTTTTTTGGAGACTTTTGCTAGATCTACTGCCAAAATCGTAGTTTTCGAAATTTTTAAGTTCCATTGAAAATTCTTGTAATTTATTGAACTCAGCTTTTGAACGAACCAAAGATCTCCGCAAAATTATGTTTCTAACGAAAGTTTTAGCCTCGAAACCTCCCCTACAATATGAATTATTTTTCTTTTCTGATTCTGGTGTATTTTTTTATTTTTGTCAATATTATTTTTGTGTAAGCCCTATTGAACAGAATTTTGATTTAATAAACGCATTTTTAATTCATTAATTTTTTGTGTACTTTACCCTACTACGACTTTCCCAACTTTAAGGATTTAAAAATAAATATTTTTTTCTGAAAATTTAACAGTTTGAAAATAACCAACTCTGAGGTGAATTTATTCATTATTGAAAAATGTTATGAACCACACTAGCATACATAGATAAATATATAGAAATGGACTAGATGAAGAAAAATAAAAAGAACGAGAAAAATGAAATGAGCAAATCAATTAAATTGTATAGAAAAGTTAAATTAACGAGTCGGAGCATTTTTTGGCTTGTTGCCGCTTGTTGTATTTGTTCTTCAACTTTCTAAATGTGTCTCGAAGTTCCACTAAGAAGTCCTCGTGTGTCCAGTTCTCTCTACCAGTTGCATCTGCATTTTTAAACAAGAAAAATTAACTCAAATTTGCACCGTTTTATTGCTTTTTCTAGCATTACCAAATATTGCTGAAACAAGAAAATTATATTTCCTTAATGACCCTTTCCCTTTAGTGCCGTCGTAGTTGAAGTCCCTCACCACCATCTGCCCCAGAATCCTTTCAATATTTTTGAGGGAGCCAGCCAAGAGATATTTCATTGTGGCGACCTGTAACATAGTCGTGTGCAAATGTACTTACTTATGACGGTGAATAGAAAGTACTTAGATTTAGTAAGAATGAAAATACTTACAATTTCCTGTTTTCTTTTCTCCCTTCAATTCTTCTTCTAATTCTTCAATATCACTTTCGCCGCACAGTGGAAAACGGTTTGGCAGTGTTGAGTATAGTCCCAAATTCCTTCGGAAAAGCACGTTCTGTTCCACCAATATCTCAGCCATTTTGTCTTGATGTGTTAGTAATTTGTCCACTTTCACCTCTAACGAATTCAGGTTCACCTTAATCTTGTCCAACTCTGAAAAATAAAAAAAAATGTTAAAATAATCGTTTTAGTTTCATAAACCCCTTTTCAGAGTTTAATTCAGTCTATCCCCTGCGCTCATAGAGAACGGTCGTGTATAGTCTTTGCTTCCTCATTTCATTTCTACTTCATACAGTTTTACTGTTGCAACAAGTGCGTTTCTCTTACTACAACTTGTCTCTGGAAAATAAGTGATTCTCGGGCTGCGACCAGTGCAGTGCCACCATGGCTTCCTCTTCGGGAGGAAACTATTTTGCGATTTTAGATAAATCGCCAAAACGCAAAAAGAAAAACTTCAATTTGCTAAATAAAAGTGATTTCCCAACACTCAGTTCAAACCCAATTTTCAAGAAAAATGCATGCCCTAAGTATGTACTAATAAAAAACAAAAATCCAGATAAACCAATACAATCCTTTAATATATTTTTGATATCAAAAGCCCTTGAAGGTATCTCCTCAGACCAACCGGAAAAAATTACATATACTCGTGAAGGCGATCTCCTTTTATTAACTAAAAATGAGGCTCAGGCCAATAAGTTTCTAAAAACAACCCAACTGTCTAATATCTGTTCGATTGTATCAACACTTCACCCAACTCTCAACACTGTCAAAGGCGTAATTTATGCTCCACCCTTAAAAGACTTAAATGATAATGAAATACTAGATGGACTTAAAGATCAGTCTGTAGTAGCATTACAAAAAATTACAAAATTCATAGATGGAAAAGTTGTAAATACCCCTTTGCACATAATGTCATTTAATCTTTTTGAAATTCCAAATGAAATAAAAATCGGTTTCCTAAATTATAAAGTTGAGCCATACATTCCTGCTCCACTGCAGTGTAAAAAATGTTTCAAACTCGGTCATACAAAAAATTGGTGTCAAAACGAACTGAAATGTGAAGTTTGTTCATCTAGCGTTCACGATCCAACTCCCTGTTCAAAGGTGGAATGCATAAATTGCAAGCATGAACATAGGTCCAACAATAGAAATTGCCCAAGCATTAAAGAGAGACAAGAAATTCTAAAAATAAAAATCATTAACAAATGCTCATATAAAGAAGCAATACAAATAGCCAACGGCAACACAAAACCCGCTATCCCTATTCCTACAGAAACATTAGAAGAAGCAATTGAAATAAGACAAAAAAGAATTAGACACACAAAAAATAACAACAATACTAACAACAGTACTAACGACACAAACCCCAACAAAAACATACCCGCCACAGTAATTTCAAACTCTACGAACCGAAAAAATTCAAATCCAACCACCACCAACAATTTAACAACCGAACCAAACACAATTTACTCTTACAAAACCAACATGCAACCAACAATCACAACAAACACAACTCAAATAAACAAACCAACTTACAACCAAATACAAACTTCTACCGACTCACACCAAACCTTCAAACCAAATCAAACTGCCAACCCTATTACTCAACGCCGTAACGAAATAGATACACATTTTTCAGACACAACTCCAATATCAGAAGACGAAATGAACTAAAGTACTCTCTTCAGTAAATTCTGTTTACTGCTGAAGAGTACCATATATTCATCTGTTTATGGTCCTAAAAATTCTCCAGTGGAATTTGAACGGATACCTTAATAATTTACATGAACTACAACTTCTGATAAAATCACAAAAACCAGATATTATAGCATTACAGGAAACACATTTAAAATACAACCAAATAAACATCAGAAACTACGAATACACTACTTTTAACAACACAAACTCCTCACAAGCGAAAGGTGGCACTGCCATACTGGTCAAGAAATCTATTCAGCACAAATTTTTAAATGTATCTGCAAACTTTCAAGCTGTTGCTGTTGAAATCTCAGTTGACATTAAACTCACATTAATCTCAGTATATATACCACCTTCTGAGAGAATATTACTTTCAGACCTGATTACACTACACAACAACACCAATACGCCAATCTTACTTTTAGGGGATTTCAATGCTCATAGCACGCTTTGGGGTTCCGCTAACACCAATCCAAGAGGAAAAACAATAGAATCATTTTTTATGCAAACAAATCTTTCAATACTAAACGACTGTTCTCCCACCCATCTCTCTACTCACTCTACATTAACACACGTCGACCTCTCTTTCTCCTCTTCCAATCTTCTCCCATTCATCAAATGGAATATAGACTCAAATCTACATGGAAGTGATCATTTTCCAATATGGATCACATTTCAAAACCACTCTCAAAATCCCTCAAATAACAACAAAATCAATCGCTTTAAACTAGACGAAGCAAATTGGGATAAATTTCAATCCATAATAAACAATAGAATCAAAGACACAAATATTTCACAAAACATAAACAAGGAAGCTGCAAAATTTCAAAAGCTTATAATTTCAGCCGCTAACGAATCAATTCCTCACACATCCACACACCATTCATATATAAAAACTGTTCACTGGTGGAACAAACATCTAGGAAAACTCCGTCTAAATAAGCAAAGACTCTGGCATTTGTTCAAAAATAATCTAACCAAAGAAAACCGATTAGCTTATAAAAAAGCGAATGCGTTGTTTAAAAGAGAAGCTAAATTAGCGAAACGAACATCATTCTATGAATTCACCTCAAACATAAACCCTGCTACTCCAATAAAACAAATGTGGAACACTGTAAACCGCTTGTACGGAAAAAATACGACACATAGCATAAAATCCATTATTGCTAACAATGGATCAATAATCACAGATTCCACAAATATAGCATCTCTATTTGCCAAGGAATGGTCACACTACTCAAGTGATGAGACATTCAGTTTAGAGTTCATTTCAAACAAAAGCAACATTTCTACACAAATTAACTATATGCCGTGTAAAACAGCAAAATTGATCGAATCAGAAATTTCTTTGTTAGAACTAAATGCAGTACTGTCAACCGTCAAAGGTAAAACACCTGGTTTTGACAAAATCTCCTACCCTATGCTTAAAAATCTACCCCAAATTGCCAAAAAATGTCTGCTCCAAATCTATAATAAAATTTTTATATCAAATATAATCCCACAAGAATGGAAAAATGCAACGGTCGTTCCTCTGCCGAAACCAAACAAACCGATAAACAAATTGGAAGGTTATAGACCTATTTCTTTACTTTCTTGTACAAGCAAACTATTAGAAAAAATCATTGCTAAAAGACTAGTCTGGTTTTTACAGAGTAACAAATTAATTCATACGAGCCAAGTTGCCTTTAAGAACAACAAAGGAACGACCGATGCACTCCTTTTCCTTGACTACAAAATTTCTAATGCACTTTCTACAAAAAATCACATTTCCATAACATCGATTGACTTTGAAAAAGCCTTCGATAGAATCGGTATTCATGGTGTCATTAAGCAACTTTTAGAATGGAAGATTGGACAACAAATTTTAAATTTTGTCAAATCTTTTTTAACAAATAGAAAGATCCGGGTTCGGATCGGAACAACGCACTCTGGAATCTGGCCACTGAGTAATGGTATCCCACAAGGATCACCGCTGTCGGTGGTACTTTTCCAGATTGCGTTTGAAAAGCTAAATCAAATCATAATTAAACACAAATTTTTCACACACTGCATCTACGCAGATGATTTGTACATATTGTCTAAATACAAAGACGAATCCCTACTGCATAACAATTTAAATAAACTTTTTTTAGACATAAACTTATGGTCAAACCAAACTGGTGCCACAATTTCTTTTCCAAAATGCAAAGCATTGCATATATGCAGGAAAAGGAACTGTACTCCAAATAATCTAACTATAAACTCAAATGTAATTGAATATGTAAATAATCTGAAAATATTAGGAATAGTTTTTAGTAATAATTATAAATGGTCTTCACATATTGAGTATTTAAAAAAATCCCTTGTAAATAGACTTAACTTAATTAAATGTATAACAAGTTTTCACAGCAACGCCCATCCAAACACCACAATAAACCTTGTAAAATCAATAATACTTTCAAAAATAGACTATGGACTAACATTATATGGGCACGCCGCCAAAACAACGCTCTGGAAAATAAAAACACCCTACCACGCTGCCGCTCGGTACAGCATAGGAGCTTTTCGATCAACACCTATTATAAATATACTGACTGAAACTGGACTGCCAACAATAGAACAGAGAGTGAATACAGCAACAACGGAGATGGCCTATAAACTAGTCGTACCTCCTGAAAAGCATCTAATTCCAGGCATAGATAAAATTGCACAACGTATAGCACCAAGAATACCATCAACAATCCACCGCATCATATCAAACGCAACCAAAATTGGGATCCGAATAAAGTCGCACATCAAATTTACGCCTCACCAACCCCCTTGCAATTTTAGCAATGACAGCATTATAAATTCCCTAATGCACCTTCCAAAAAAATCAACACCGGCAAACGTATACATTAGCAACTTCCACGCAACAAAAGACAAATATACCAATTGGAAGCTCTACTTCACCGATGGATCCAAGACAAACACAGGAGTAGCATACGCGGTCATAGATCAATACTACAACGTCGCTAGAGTTGTGCAGCTTACCGAACATTGCTCCATTTTCACTGCAGAATCTGAAGCAGTTCTGTATGCAGCAGCTCTGTGTAAAACAATGAAGGGTAAATTTATTATTTGCACAGACTCCTTATCGACTGTCAAAGCTATCCAAAATACAACACACCAGAACGAAACGATAATTAAAACACGAGACATCCTCACACACCACAAAAATAAAATAAAAATCATGTGGATACCCAGCCACGTTGGAATTATTGGCAACAACATCGCCGACGAAGCTGCGAAATTTGCAACATCAGCGCCAGTTATTACGCAAGAAACATACAACAAAAACGATTTTAAACGATCAATATCCATGTATTACTCTAACAAACGTAGACAAAATTGGACAAACTACTCACACTACTACAAACTGACAAACCCAGGTGGAATCGCTCCTAGGCTCCCTACCGGCTCCACTAAAAAAGATTTACAAAAATATTCGAGATTACGTATGGGGCATACACTTATGACCCACCAACACTTAATGGAAAACGCTCCACCGCCGCCATGTATACTCTGCAATAATGATATAATATCCATTAAACACCTAGTAGTAAATTGCACAGTATTCAAGTCCTACCAAAATTCATTAAATATAAACAACATTACCGATTTATTAAAAAATGCCACAGAAGACAATATAAACCTAATTATTAGATTACTAAAAATAAGTCAAATTTATTTTAAAATTTAAAATTTTTCCATAGGCTGAAGACCTTAGCTGTTAGTGCCTAGTCTTAAGTTTATTTATGTAATTTATTGCTAAATAAATTTTTTAATAATAATAATAATCAGAGTTTAATTTTGAATTTGCAATGGGTATGACGATATTTCAGGTTTCAATGGGAAGCAATCCAAAATGGAATTTCGGATAAACTGTATAATGAATGATGTTATAACAGATGGTGGCAGGTGTTTCCCGTCTCGTCCTTTAAAAAGAAAATACTTACTGCGTCATATTTCGGAAACTAAACGAAGTGTAATAGTTTGTATATTTGTAATCCTGCGAGTTGTAAGAAAACGTTGCGTCTTTCAAAAACAAACCACTTTGCATATCAGATATTGGATCCGATTTTCCGAATCACCAAATTTTAGCAAAATAGGTCCACCAAGGCATTTTTTCTAAATAGTTTCGACGTTTAATTTCAAGCCAATGTCACTGTATTAGTTTCATTTTAGACGAGGGGGATTCAGCGGTCTTAGTAAGTTTCCAGCTAGAATGCTTGGGGTAAAGTTTCAATTCAAATGAATTCATTATATAAATCCATTGAAATTTAACCCTTGTACATCCGTTTTATGTAAAATCCAAAATCAAATATATTTTCAAATCGATTTATTAAAAAACGTAGTGCAGAATACGAATACAAAAGAAGCGAAAGGCCAAGTCGCTAACGCATTAAACTTACATTTGTTGTAATTAATTGTTTTTATGTATAAACAAAACATACTTAGCCATGGACAATATCGAAACACGCTTCGCACATCCAAACTCCGCCCGGACACTGCGGGCAATGCGTGATGATCTTCGGCACGGAGGCTGTGGATGCTGTCCTCAGACAATGCACACATTGACCACGCCATCTGGTCTTGCGTATAATTGTCAGATGATGATTATTGGCGGAGGTCTTAACAATGGACTCGTGCTTCAAATTTGAGAATGAAAGTTTCGGCGGAGTTACGGCTCTCGGTTTTCTCGGTTTATATGCTTTCACAGAATCATCCGTAGCCAGCAACTGGACCTTCATTGGCGATTTATGATCAGACTTCATGGTAATGGGTGTACGGTGTTTCGGACTTATTTTAACAATTTGCCGGCTTATGGTGGCATTTTTGCTTGATTGGTCCAAACGCGTTCCGAGATAGTTGAGAATTTTCACTGAAAAACAAAGCGAAAACGGTTGTAAGAAGAATTGAAAAATAATTTCCGCAAAAAATAACGTAGCTTAAGTTTAAATAAGTATCGAATAAAATGTTCTTTTGGTGGATTTATTTATAAATTGCTGGTAAGAATGCTTTTTGCTTTTTGGGCTCATGATTGTGCTGACCCCGCACTAAGACAATCTGCTTCAGTTTAGTCTTTATGACTGCAGGGCAGCGTGTTTTCGAATAGGACGTACACCGCCAGTGGACAATGTAAGTTTTGCCATTGTTCGAGGTTAAAGAATAGGCATGATTGTCGTATACCAGCTGTCCACGATAGTTGTACTGGAGACGCGAGACGTTGTTATTGGGTGCACTGACTGACGGAGGCACCATCAACTGACTGGTAACTGCAAAAATATAGGATGGAAATTATGTTTATAATATTTCTTTTTTTTTGTAAATGTTACTGAAAATATTTTATGAAACTCAAGAATCTAAAGCGGTAAAAAATATTTATTGAAAATCTCAAATCGTAACAAAAACATTTTAAATAGTTTATTTGAATTTGTTTAATTTTTTTGAATGCCAAAGGAAAATTAATCTCAGATTCGATCCACTCGATATCCTCAAGCTAGAATCATTGAAAAATAGTTTGAATTTGTCGCACAGTGTAATCTATTCTAGTCCCAGTATTTGTCTTTTTTCCAGTTTTCTCTGCTCATAGACACACTTCAGCGAGCCCTTCTTCCGTCGCTCCTTTAGTATCACATGATTGTGCTCTTCGTCTACAATGGACACGCGATCGCCGGAAGGATTCGTGCGTACGCGTGCCTTGCACCTGGAAAATAGGGAAATAAAATTAATTTTGTAAAATTGAAAACCAACGGTTGCGCACTCGGTACTCACTTCAGCGGACGAAACTGCACACAACGCCAGTAAATAGTGCCGCCGCGCACGCGATGACGCGTATAGGGGAAGCCATCCAACACAAGTTGATAGGTGCCCTTCAGACTGGTGCGATACTTGACGCGATTCTGGGCCACCATATGCAAGGGGGGAGCTGTAAGAGGTCAACACATTAATAGTTTGGCGTACAAGGGTGTACAGAAGCTGTAAACAAATTGCGAGGCGCTACTGGATGTTTCAGAGTTCAGGACACAGTACAACTGCACTTGACGTTTTGTACTGTTTGTTCAAGAGAGTCAACAGTCGTTTTTATTTCAGTACACGGACACGTGTATTCTTTTGTGTGTTGTATAAGTGTTAGTTAATTTTAGCTAATTTAATTAAATCTAAATCTAATCCAATTCAATCCTGGAGCAACATTATGGAGCCGTGCATCATCTGCTCTTGCGGATTGTTCACGATTCGTTCGCTCTGTTGGTCGTTCGAGCGGCGCAAGTTCGGCGCGGAACGACGCGGGCATTTCATGCGCGTCAACAAACCGGCGCTGCTGGTGCCATCGGTGTTGTTGTGGCCAATCATGCGATTGCGCTGCATCATTTTTTCGATTTTGTCAGTGTGAGGCGGGTGCTTGTGGTCGCCGCCCGATACCGATTTCAGTTTACCGTTCTCCAGCACGCAGCGAGAACGGCAGCGGTCGGTTTGCACTTTCTTGGAATAGTTGTGACAGCGCCAGTACTCCTTGCTGTTCTTGCGGCTGTGGCAGTTGTACAAGTAGTTGTCGTAGACGAGGCACGGTGTTGACCAGGGGCTCTCGATGAAGAGCAGCTCTGGAATGAGAGGAGGCGAAAGAGAGTGTTGGAGAGTGAGATATTAGTGAATCGGTTGGAATGCAGACAAAAGGCAAATGAAAGACTCTCTCGGGGGGGAGGGGGAGAACACACACACTGAATGATATATTGAAAAAGTTCATTATTTATTTCATTATTATTATTTGTTGCTTAAAATGTGTGGATTTAGTTCAGTGCAGCCAGTGGCACAGTTGAATTGCTTCGGGTGGTGTTTGTTGACCGAAATCTACTCCAACTGCTGCTTGATGTTGATGGCCGCCGCCGCCGCCGCTGACGGAACGTATAATCTGAAATCTTTGCCGTTTTTTTGCGTGCACAAATCTAGGGTGGACACGGTTATGTACTCTGACAGCTTGGGATCGTCCGCCTTGATTTCGATGTATTCGCCCAGATCCTCTTCGACATTGTACAACGGCCTCCGGCCAATGCGCTGCGAATGATCGACGTGATTGTGTTCGCGACGCGCTGCCACCAGTTCGCTCTTCTTGGTTATGACTACCGCCTTGCAGCGCAGCTTAAGCACATCGATGCAGCGCCATGTGGTGTGTCCGTTCGCCTGCGTCAGCTTCTTGTTGTAGATGAAATCGTTGAAGACGAGTTGGGGATTTTTCTTTTGGCTTCGAATGAATTTGACTTCACCTGCGATAAGAAGAGATTCCATTATAGCGATTTTAATGAAGTTTTTTCGTGAATATTTAATTGAATCATTAAAACACAATTTCTTACGGGAAATCTTTATTTAGGCAAAATGGTTTTGGCGAAATTTTAATTTATTTTGAAAACATTTATTTGTATTGTAATAATGTAATAATGCATGTTTAGTCATACCGAGGAGTCCTTCAGACAGGTGTTCTTCGAAAGCCAGTACCTACGGATGCCTGCTAAGGATTATACAAAAAGTTATGAATGGGAAATATCTCAATACAAACTATCGCTATTGTGGAAAAATTACTTTGTGCGTTCTTTGTGTTCGATGGAGTTAATGACTGAAACCTTTTTCTGGCCGCTTCGTCAGCAGGCCTAATATATTTTCTAGTGCTTCGTTACAGTCATTTATTCCGGTGGTCGATCACCGTAAAGAAGAGAGACTAGGTGACGACAATGAAGATGATCACCCTGTAGCATCCACTTCTGCTTCATTGTCGCAGCAGTATGAGATGTTTGGGTCGTGCAAGTACGACACTACCACTAGACCAGACTTAAATGTCTTGGCAAGATTTTAGACACTTGATTGTCCATAGTGCAATAGCTAGCCATGCCACTAAGCGAAAGATTTCAATTGAGTAAACATTACTGTCGACTTACCTCATCCAAGGCTCCTCCCCTACAGCACAAACAACTCAAAAAACATTTAGCTTTCTCGAAGGCAAAGACTAATCCAAGTTTTTTAAATCTCAAGGAATTACTTTAAGTTTCATATCATTGTGGAATAAATTTCACAATGGTTTCATATTCATATTAGGAACATTCTGTTAATTAATAATTTCATTATGATTCAACGAAAGGTTGCTTCCAACTCCAAAATCTCCCGACGTCAGGGCCATATTGTATTTTCACTTTGCACACACTTCACAAATAAAACCAATTAGAGTTTCTTAAACAAAAAGCCATTTCTGCCTATTGTAGCTTAATTATTTATATTTATTAGTAGAATAGCAAAAAAACTTCTGCATCTACAAATTTTACTAAAAATAGGGCTGCCGCGTCAAATTAATCGGATAAATTTGGCAGTGTTGTATTTTGTGGTACCGAAAATGGAAAACACGAAATTGTGGGGAAACTGATAGAGAATTCTTTTGTGGAAAAAAATGGTGCCCTCAAGCTCTTATCGCAAACTAAATTCCGTTCGCACAACCGTTTAAGGTGCATTTAGATCGCACGAACTGACGAACAAAATGCCATTCATTCGGTCGGTTTAAACCATATATGTAATACTTCTATATTGCCAGTATCCTATCTCTGCAATGTGTTTTGAGATCACTGTAAGAGCGAAATAGCAAGCATTGCATTTTTTATTAGTTTGACAGTGGTGCGAATGCACTTTTTCATATATTTAGTCTCTTGATATCAGTGAATGTACTTTCACTGTACTGGCAATATATTACATATATGGTGTAAACGCCCGATTCGCGATCATTGGATCGTTCGAAATGTTCCGGCAAACTCTGCCTTCCGATGCGTGTTAGCGAACATATCGTCAGGCAGTATAAACGGTTGTGCGAACGGAATTTTGTTTGCAGTTCCTTTCCGGAATTTGCAGGATTCTGACGATTTTATACGAATCCCCTTATTATTTCGACAAATATGAAATTATACCTACGTGCTTTGAAACTACACTATCCGAATAACGAAAATAAAGTTGCTACCGTTTTTGTTTCTTTATTTAAAAAATCATCCATAAACAATATAAGCCAAATGTCCTTACCAAACACTTCTTTAACATTTTAAAGCCCAGTATGCAGATGCAAATAAATTCCACTTCCATGAGCAAACCTATTTAAACAAAAAATTTAAAAAAAAAATGAAATTTCCATTTCGGTATCGCATCAGATTTAAGTAGGACCAACGTGAGCGCATTAAAATGGCACAAAAGTTTATTGAAAAAAATACTAGGGCGATTCATTTAAAGTGGGAAACCCCTCAGAAACGATTCAGTTGTGCAGATGAGCAGTTAAAACATGAAATTTGACAGTTCTTTTAAGCAACTGCGCCAGTTCGAGGGGCTTCCCACTTTAAATGAATACCCTTACTAAATTTTTCTTCTTAGATTTTGGTATGCTGACGCTGCGAATTCCGTTTTGGACAGTATTTTTTGACAGTTTTGTTTTTGAATTTTGTAAATAAAGTGTACTGAAAATGTGAAAAAATTATTGTAAGCTATGGTGCGACTAATATAAATGTCAAGGCAACAAAAAGATAATGTCATTAATTTCGCTGTGCGGGTTGTTAAAAAAATCTCTCAAAAAAGGAACTCCTTTTTCGCTTTCTCTACAAACGCTAGCCGGAATGAAAATTTTCCGCCTCGTTTTTACAAAATGCAACATGGCAACAGTGTCCGCTGAAGTAATATGTAAAATTATTTTATTACTAATTAAAGTTCGGTATGCAGATGTGACGTTATATTTATTTGACAAAACTCTCTCCATTTAACAAATGTCAATTTACTCCAAATTCCTTTCCACAAAACAACTTCTTTCGAAAGAAGTTCTTTTGTCAAATGCGAAGTTGAAAATCCCCCCTTAACAAAACCACTTGTCTTAACATAAGCGACCAACATTTAATTCTCTTTCATTCAAAACTATTTTGACAAAACATCTTGTGGGGTAAAAGCTGTATTTAAAAAAAAAATACATTTGACAAAACAATTTCGTAATTTTGTTCACTATTTTATAAAAAATCATTGCTAGGTGAAAAAAAGTAATTGGGAAACGTTTGCTTCATACTCGTGCACAGTAGCAAACCTTAACAATTCTTTAAAATTCTACACAAAAAATTTCAAGAAGCAGTTTTAACGTTTTTTGAATGAGGTTGTTTTGTCAAATGTCCACAGATATAGCTTTTCCGTATATATGGCAGCACTGATAACTCCCAGAAAACGAATATTGGCTTATTTTGTGAAATATGATGCCGCATTGTATGATTAATTAAGTGGGCTAATTAGGGAGAACGGGTACTCCTTTTGCATAATTGAGTTTCGCAATGTACCATGATTCAAGAAAATAAGGTTGACCGAGTCGCTCTTTCGAGAGAACAACATATGTTTTTGATTAAAAGCATGTCTGACGTTTACAAATAAAAATTCAAAACAAAACTATTTTTGCTTTTCAAATTGAAAATTCGAATGTTTCTGAAAAAAATGAGTTGTGCAATGAAAAATTGTTAGATTTCGCGGTATTTTGGAAAAGCAGACTCAGTGCATTTCTTCAATTTTCCGCAAATGGAAAATATTAGGCAAAAATGGATATTGGCATGCCAAGCAAATATCTAAGAGCTACCAAAAGTTCCGTTGTTATGTTCTTTACATTTAAAACGTCACGACTCTTTTTTTTATAAAAAATAACTTATTCGCAATGCAATCCTATGTGCACAAAATTTAATGGATTGGTAAGTGAAATTAGGACCCACAACGTCCAACAAATTTTTAAAAATCTGAAGCCAATCGTGTGACTCAATTGAGCAGATTGTATAAACAAAGAACTTTTTTCCAAAGCAAATGCTGAATTTATAATTGTCAAAAAATACAGTACTTGTCAAAGTTGCTGAGAGTACTCTAACCTCTACATTCTTGAATCATGCAATGTACATACTTTTAGGGAAAATGTAAATTGTACTGTACAATGTTAAAAATAAAAAGAACGACTTTTAATTGCAAAGTTATTTAAATATAAAAAATCGAATGCTACTTATGAAAATAAAAAATTGAGAAAATGGTGGCCAATTACAGGTCTATTCTGACAATGGTTACAAGCTTGGTGCGGTGACAAAGTTGAAAAAAATAGTTACCTACTAATGAGGTTACAAACAGGCAACAATCTCAATGACAAGTAACGAAAATTGGAACTTTTGTCACCGGAACAAGCTTTTTGCCAAGGTAGTAACAGCGTCAGAATCGGCCTGTTAGAGTTATATTTATAGTCAAGTTTAGTGGCTACTAATCTTTAGTACCTGCTTAGTAGACGTCAATTCAGTGTATTTATCAGTCTTAGTTTGACTATGAATATGAGCTAACATTCCCAAAACAGCACACTTGGTTAATTACAATGACTTTTTCGGCTCTAACTATTACCATTTAGAGATAGACAATTTAGAACTTCTATTTAACGTCTTCCATTTTACCACTTTTGGTCAATAATACATGAAAACCTCTTTGATTTCTTAAAAATTCACCTCGCGATCTATTCTGTGAGAAGCGGGTCTAACACGAAGTGCATTATTTTGCGCCAACCCGTTAAAGTAATTTATGTCAAAAATTATGGTCTCGATTTATTCTCAATGTTAGAAAATTTTAGAATTGTTCCAAAATGTTTTACAAAACCTCAACTTGTTGGAAACAAAGTGTAGAAACGCATTCGAATTTTCGCCAATGTCTGCTTAAACCACTTTAACTTGTTGCCACAAATTTATTCACATTGCATTTTCTATTGAGACTCGGCAATGATTTGCCGTTATTCGGTACATTAAAAAATGATATTGGTTTAATATGCCGAACAACATCTTCACTTACAAATAATTAAAATAAAGCATTTAGTGCCAAAATTTCACATTCGACTTAATATTTCAGCTTAACTTTAATAAATTAATAAAAAGTTCAAATGGAACCGAAAAATTGTCATTGCCAAGTGATAGCAAAGCGGTTTTTTTTACTTCACCACTTGACTGAGCTGGAATCGTCGGACACGCTGTGGCATATTTCACCAAATTACCAGTTTGTAACTTTCTGTTACAAAGTTGTAATTTTAGAGAAATACGAAGCAGGGTACAAAAAATCGTCATATTAATATTTGAAAAGCTCTAACAACTCACAAGCGAAATCGTTACTTACAAAAGCCATTTTGTTCGCGATTTATCTGCGTACGCGTACTAAGATGGAAAAAAAAGGTTTTTGGGAAGCAACAGTTTTTTCTATATTAAATACAGTTTTTGAAAATATTACGAGTTAGGCCCTTTCACATTAATGCAACGAAATACGACACTTTCATTTAACTTGCAATAAGTAATTTTGGATATTCATGAAACTCACCCTTTAAAATGTACTGCGCTGCATTCAAGTTTTACCATTTTTCTCAACCATCCCAAGCTGTCTTCTTCTTAAAAATATCAAATCCGCGTTCAGAAATGCGTCCAACTGTATTTTCTTTAGCCGAATCACTAAGACGATTAATTTAAAGTCGTAAAACTTCAGCAACGCGCAGTTCCTCAAAAGAACTGTCAAAATAAATGCATCTGTTGCGACTGCACATCTGCAGCTTCAAACTTTAAATGAATCGCTTTTGTCTGCGTACCAAAAATACACGATGGTTGAATTAATAAGATTTGCGTAAAAACCACTTTATATGGCATATACGTGAACTGTTTTTAAGAGTTGAGTAAAAAGTATAATAAATTTGGCTTTTTTAATTGGAATTAAGTACACTGTGCTAGTTGAAAAATAGAACAAACTGCACTCCTGGTGAGTACAAATTCGAGTACGCTGGCATTGGACGTTTTTCTAAGATTACATTTTTTCAAACTAAAAAAAAAACTTAAACTTCGTGACAAAAAAAATTTTTTGAATGATTTTAAAGGGTTCGAGAAAAATTTGAAGATAACACCTTAACTTTTTTAAATATTAATAATTTCTTTAGCCAGTTAAGAAAAAAAATATTTGGAAACGGTCAAACGCAATTACGCCGGACTCGAATAAACTATATGTATCCATGTTGAAATTGCAGTTGAAATTTTTAGATTACCTCCTCTTTTGACTCAACTCCGAAGCTTTACCAACGAAAATTTGTTTACCTTTGATGTTTTGTAAAGCGAATGTTCTTAAGTCACAAATCACTAGAAATGTCCATTTTCACAAGTCACATAAAAATTCCACACTTATCATAAAATTTACACACTGCACTCGATAAAATTTTTTAGATGACATTCGGCAACACAAAAGATAGACAACCGGCGGAAGTGTTCAAATTTTTAACGTAAAAAAGACCAACTTCCGAAGCGTATGCGCGCGCGTTTCATGCGATGAAAAACTTGACTTCTTACAAACTTAAACGCACGGCAGCAAAATCGAATTGCAGCCAAGAGTATTTCTATGGAAATCATGCACTCAAAAGCGAAAGGACTTCAAGTGATTTTGCCCACGACCATGTTCGAATAGCCCTTGGACAATACCCTCTGGAAAGAGCCTTGCATGCGAAATGATGATTTACGCCAACGACAAGCGGCTACAATTCGATTTTGAAGCCGTGGTAACTTATGCACTAATTTCGTTGAAACGAGCCCGGCTTAAACTGGGCCTCTTTACGGCTCAGTGGGCCAACCCAGTTCAAGGCGACTTTACAACGTGGAAGCGGCCGAGAGCGAGATGCTGCGGGGGAAATTTCGATCAAAGTGTGAACAAATTCAGCAAAATAATGAAATTTAATTCGAAATCTCCTCGACACAACATTTCGCTCGCCGACCACACCACATTCAGTGTAACACATTGAACCTCTGTGGGGTCCAACTTGGCAAAAGTGTACTCAACCAACCTTGTGCATCGTTATTCGATTGGTCCGCAGTCTCCACATACGACGAATCCGAAAAGGATGCCTGTTGCTGTTTCACAATAGCCTTTGATGTGGTTGCCACCGTGCTGGTTGCACTGCCGTCTGCGCCCGCCGTCGCCGTATTCACCGCATCTTCGTTCTCTGTAAAGTAGCTCTCATCATAGCGCAATTCACCGTACGAGTCGTCTTCAACGTAGGCCCCGTCTTGCTCGGCTGAGTCGACTTCGCCCGTTTCTTCGGCGTAGTCGGGCTCAGATTTCGTGGGCAATTCGATGGGTAGGTCAATGTATTCGGGTTCGCTTGGTTGTTGCTGCTGTTGTTGTTGTTGCGGCTTTTCGGCCACAACGGTCGCCTGTACGGTTATTTGTTGCGTAGTGGTGGCCGTTTCCGTCGGTTCGAGCGGGTCAATTGTACTTTTGGTGCGTTTAATGTGTGGTGCGGTGCCGGCGCTGCTGCTGCCGAGGCTGCGTTGCGCGGGTCTTTTATGGGTGACAACGGTGGTAGTGGTGGTGGTGGGCGCAGCGGCAACGGTGACAATTTGCTGCTGCTGGTGGCTCTGTTGGAGGTGCAGCTGTTGCGTTTGCTGGGCTATTGTGGCTTGTGACGGCGCTGCGGTTGCCTGGATGACAATTTGCGTTGCCTGCTTATTGTCGTCGCCGGAGTCGTCCACAGTTTCAATTTTGTATGAGCGCGCCGTGGAGGTGCGTTGCCGTACACGGGGTGATGTTATTTGTTGTTGTATTTGTGGCGTGGGTGTTGAGGGTTCAGCGGGCGATTGGGATGGTGGTGGATCACTCTGAAAATGGCACAAGAGAAGAATAGTTCAGTACATTGATCATAATTACACTGAAGCGTGCCCCAAAAGCATCATGGCGAAATTATTTTAGAAAAAAATGTATTTAATGGAATCATGAACGAAAGATTCAAGTTTAAAAACAAACATTTTGAAGTCCCTAAAAAAAGAGCCTCTCTCACTGTCCCGAGTACAGTTGCACGCTCTTGCATACACATGTCAATAACAAAAAAAAAATGGCGCAAAACATGCGCGTACCCAAGCCCATTTCAATAGTAGAACAAAAATTGAAGTGGATACTCACATCTGTCAACCCCTTAATTTGAAGAGCCTCTGCTGTGCTGATAAACGCTGGTAGGGCTTCCTGCTTGACGTTCACCTCGCCGCAGTACATGAACTGGATGAGGTCCTTCAGCGCCGTATGGCTAACATCCTTGAGAAACACTACAAATGATGAAAGTCAAAAGGAAATTAGTCGCCAGTCAGATTAGAGAAAAGGTCCCTGGGGATGTTTACCGAATGCATGTTGATTGGCCGGCATTTGCGTGAACATCTTTCGAAAGTAGGGCGAGCAGACGGACAAAACAAGACGATGCGCCTTAACAAATTGTCCCTCCGCCGCGAGCGTCACGTCGACGAGATCGCCTCGGCATAGCGACTCATGGAAGCCCGCCGAGAGGTTGCTGTTGAAATTATTCCAACACAGCGAAAATTGTTCATCGTCCGCCATGTTGGTTGTAGGCGTTCGTCTCGCAGATCGATAATTTTTTGTGTATCGGGCGCTGCGAAGAAAAAGTAGGCAAATGGAAAATTTTTATTAATTTCGCACGAATTCTAGACTCAACTGATTTAGTAAAGCTTTAATTTTTTCTATGAAATTACTAGCTTTATTTTGTTTATGAATCGAGAAAAACCCATTTATTTTTACCGCACAAAAAACACTGGGAAATTTTTTCTTCTCTTCTGAAAACAATTTTAACCTACAAATTTATACAATTGCCATTTATGTTCGACAGAATTTGTATTTACCACACTCACCTATTAAATGTAGTTTTATTAGTTCAATGTGAAAATAAATTAATTAATTGAAGTTACTGTTGTAAAATAATTCTATTTTTCAATTTCAATTTGCGCGAAGCACAACTTTTCAAAATCAAAAACTGTTCACAAATGATGCCTAAATTCGACCAAACCTCTAGCTAGCTTTGCTGTACAGAAAATATTTCTTATTTCCGTAAATGAAAATTTTAGAACAACGATTTTGATTGGCTGTTCGGTCTAGCGCAGGGTTGTTGTGCGAGTTCGCGCAAATTATAGCACAGCCCGGCCACCACACGTGCAAGTAAACGTATGCAAGTTCAACACAGACATGGGCATTTCCAACTACATATTCAACATTCAATTTCACTTGCAGCTCGACGATCACGAGAATTGTTTTGCTAGTGGCGTTTGACAGTTCTTAAATCAAAGACTGTAAATAAGGTTACAACATTTAAAATATCTAGTAAATGAAAAATATTGTAATTTAAAATCCCCATGCCTGTTTTCAACATGCATACGTGTTATGCAGTAAACAGAATTGCAGCAGTTGACGGTTGGGCGGACGACGGCTAGCCGCTGCCAAAATTAAAACACATGCAACTAGATGGGAGTGCACGGAAACGTGACGGAGACGGTAAAGCGGTAGAGCCACCGAACTTAGATTTATTTCTATTTTCAGGTCGACAGCTGACGGTACAGGGTTGCACCGAGGTATCAGTAATGCTAATATTTTTTAAATTCGCTGAAGCGGTCGAGTTAAATACAAAATTCCCTGATTAATTTTGAAATGTTATATTTTTTTGTTTTGTTTGCTGTTTTTTGATATTTAAATAATTCCAATAGTATTTAAAGTGTTGTAAAGTAAAAAAGATGTAAAAAATTATTTTTTTTATTTCAGAGGTACAATCATGGTTTTCGACTTGACTTCGACAGCTAATATGGTGTCGAATGTGTTTCGATAGTGTTCCGACCAAATGTCAAACCAAAAACGAAACTTAAATGATGGAATACTGTCGATTTTTTACAAGTATCTAAAATTGTGTATGGCGATCTTATTGTTAAAAACATAGGTAATTGTGCGTTCGAGTTGTGTTTGTCAACTACCGGTAATTGTATACACAACACAAATAAAACAGGCCTATTGTGTTTTTGAAAATGCCAGAAAAATGTACAAAAAATTACCCATTTCCATTATTTTCACTATAGGACACCATTGATTTGCATCTGCCAAGTGATTGCCGCCACCGCCACAATTCTGTTCACTCAGGGCGGATTTTGATACGACGGTAGCATAGCCGTCGTCCGCCCAACCGTCAACTGCTGCAATTCTGTTTACTGCATTACAGTGGATTTTTAAATGTAGTAAAAAATTACAGTTCAGTGGATTTTCTCGACCGGATTAACGGGAAACTGTAAGCGGATTAACGGGAAAAAGCGGCCAACCGTTTTTCCACACACCAACCCGAAATTTCGCAGACTCCACGAAACTTGCTCAAACATTGTTCTTGAAAAGAAAGATCGAAAAATATAGCAAAGAAACACAGAACTAGGGATGGGCACTTTTGAAAAAACACCGGTTTTTAAAAACCGGTGGTAAAAATTGTCGGTTTTTTCCACCGGTGGAAAATTGAACAAAAACACCGGTTTTGCTAAACACCGAAACATTTTTTTTAACACTGGAATTAATTCTGGCTTCGGCAAAATTATAAGGATGCCATTTGTAGTCTGAAACCGTCTAAACTATATAATATTTAAATATTTATATTATATTTATTTTTCTAAATATTTACCTTTTTGGTGTTAAATCATTTCAAAGTAAACAATTTTTAACAGAATGGAGGCTCACCAAATTCTGGCGGAGGTTCGATGTCCCACCTCCAAACTTCAGGCTTTTCATACATAAATTTTACAAATTGGTTTTTTCTTTGTAAGAGGGATGGGCGATATATCGGTTGATGCCATTAAAATCGATATTTTTTTTAGCGATATATCGAAAACGAAAATACAATACAAATGAAAATTGATCAAAGAAGTTTAAAATATAGTAAATTAAAAAAAACCGGTGTTCGGCAATTTCCACCGTTCAGCGGTGTTTTGGCTTGCAAAACAAAACCGGTGTTCAAAACTCAAAAACACCGGTTTTACGAAACACCGGTCGGTGTTGCCCATCCCTACACAGAACAGAAGAAACACAGCGTCGGATTTGTTAGGTTGGTTTTCTGTTAACTTAACATTTTACGTCTTCTGGTAGAATTATTTTGTGGTACGGAATGGATTTCAAATCGCCGAGTGGTGCTTCTCTATACTCTAGTTTCTCAGATGAAATGTTGAATTATTTTGTTAGTTTTATTTTGTAAGTTTCTTTTTTTTCAAAAACGTTATAAAAATTAAATCTTAAAAAAGTATTGAAATGAAAATTGTTCAAAAATTTGCCGAATATGTCCTAAACCGGTGACGGACCATATGACGCGGAATTACCAATTTTGCGGATAGTAATTTTTCAGTTTCATTGTCGACTGACGAAATAATTTTTGAAAATGTTTCTCACTTTTGTCGCTGAGGTTTCATGAGATATGGGAAATCGCTTGGAAAAGCAAACATTTTTGAATTGTCGTCAGAGCTGTGCGTGTACGATTACGACTACTTTTTGATTACAGTAATCGTACTCAAAATATTGATTACCATTACTCGTAATCGTACTTAAAAATTTTTGATTACTGTAATCGTACTAAGACTTTTTTTGAGTACGATTACAGTAATCGTATTTAAATTTTTTTTAGTACGATTAAAAGTAATCGTACTTTTTGAGTACGATTACTTTAAAGTACGATTACAAAGTAATTTTTGTGCAATTGATTACAAAAGTAATCGATACACAGAAAAATTTTGTGTTGGTAAATCAAACCAAAAAAAATTGTTAATTTACCAACCCATACAAAAGTTCGGAGAACACGAAATCGGAAATAATTTCCATCGTTTAATCTAAACGATAAAAAATGTTTTTTTACCAATACAAATTGGTTTTTTTATTTGTACGCGAAAGCATGATGTCTGCATAGAATATGTTTTATTTTTATAACCCTTATATTAACTTGCTTTGGGCGGACTATATATATATATATATATATATATATATATATATATATCCTCAAATCTGCGGCGAGCTTTTTCATACACTTCCACATGAGCTAGAGAGCTGAAATTTGGAACACTGATAGAACTCCGGTGACAATGCATTCCATCAGAGGCGTAGGGGGCCGTGGGGGGACTGGAACCTTTTTTTTTAAACATGGCATAACTTCTAATTCTTTCAAGCTACATTGGTAGGTGAGTTCTTATTGACAAAATTAAATTTTGTACCCTTTGGAAAGGGGGATGTGGGGGCAAAGGGGAGCGGGATGGAGCCAATTTAAAGTTCTAACTCTCGTATTTTGTAAGCTACAATGCTGACATTTTTTACTTAGGTTCGCATTTGGGAAAAATAGTAAAAAAGGGGAAAAAAGGGGAGCGAAAAAAATTTTTTTTTTAAAAAAAAAAAGAGGAAAATAAAAAAAGAGTAAAAAACAAGTTTTTTAAAATATAACCCTTTAACCGACTAAAAAGAAGAAAATAAATTTCCTTGAAATTGATTTCAGCAATTTCGATTTAAAATTAAGGGTTTTTGGCGACTTCAAAATCTGCAATGATATTAGGAATAAAGTAGCCAAAAACCCTTAATTTTAAATCGAAATTGCGGAAATTAATTTAAAGGAAATTTATGTCTGCTTTTTAGTCGGTCAAAGGGTTTTTTACTCTTTTTTTATTAGATTGTGCAGAGTATACTACATTTAGACGCACCAATACATGTACGCGAAAGCATGATGTGTTCTATTTTTAGATATATGTTATATTTAACAGACTGTACAGAGTATATTACATTTAGACGCTTGTTGAATAATGTTAGAGCTAGCTCAAACTGCTAAGGGCTTAGCGCGCTGCAAAAACTCCCAAGAGGTCCGGGCTCGAATCCCGGGATAAGTGAGTAAAGCAAGTTGAAGTGTTTAAGTAAATAAATTATTACAAATTGTTATAAACAGAAAGAAAAACAGTAAGAAAATAAAAATATGTAAAATAAAATAAACAAGTAAAATATACAAAATTTTTTGTTTTTGTAATAAATGCAAAAATAACAATTTTTGTGGGTTGCTTAACAATTTTTTTTGGTAAACTAACTATTTATTTACGTTTATATTTACTTCCTTTGTTGGTTGGATCATTTTTAACCAACCTTTTCGGTTAGATTTACCAACTTTTATTTTTCTGTGTAACGCACAGCTTTGCTTCGAACCTGGGCTCTGGGATAAAGAGGAATTAAACAATTGGTTTTCTGCGGGCAAGTTCCTTCCAGGGTAAGGTTTCATTGGATAGGTCATCAGAGGGTACGAAGCAGTGGCGTAAATAGGGAGATAAAGGGGATATATCCCCCCTTTGCTTACCGCAAATTTTTCACAATTTTTCACAGTATATTTTAATAATTACCAAGTGGCCGACAGGTACACTGAACCATGTAACTATTGAGCCATCGAATTAATGTTTTGGCACTTTCTGGGTTTTTGTCTCTAAAAGTATGCAATACATTTTTGTATTTCAACAAATTCCGTTCCTTAGTGATGACTAGAGCTCGGAAAAAACAGCACACAAATTTCCAAAGCAAATAAGTACGAAATTCGGGCGAAATAAGCTCGAAATATGCAAGTGTAATCACGCTTAAGCATGCATATTATGATATCATGAAAAAAACACTCTGTTATTTCAAAACTATTTTATTTCCAAAAGGAAGGCAACATAAATCTAATAATTTAACGATCGCACCAAAAAGCGATGATTTGAAAAAGCACAAATAATGTGATCTTTAAAGATTTTTAGTTTTTTCCCTAATGACTATTTTTACATTGTTTACACTTTCAGGAAGATTACAATGTCAGCAATCAAATATTGCTAAAACAATAACAAATATTTTAAAACTTGAACAAAAAATGCTTTTATTAAAAAGTATTATTTAAAAACATAAATAAATTACCACTGTTACTTCGTACGATAGACAAAAATTAGATTAATGTTATATATATAGACTTGCTGTTTTTTTCTTAGCTAAGGACGCCAATATCGAGTTTGCCACATTTCGAATTTTTCGTTTCATTATTGACCATAAAGACTTTTAGATTGAGAACATGAATACCCTGATTAAAAACAAAATTTTTGGTAATTAGGAAATTAATATTGGGACTGATGGATCCAAAAACTGACCTATAGCTTAAACTTTTTACCTGGTAGTATACAATTTTTTTTTAATGCAAAAAGTAACTGCGTTTGAATAAAAAGTTAAGTGATAAAACTTTTTCCTAAATTTAAAAAATTTAAAAAAATTCCGAAAACATTTATGTCACTTTACTTTTTCTTGCAAGGTAATATGTAATGTGACGTCGTGATGACATAATGTGACCTCATATGATCATCATGATGACGTCATGATGGCGTAATGCGACGTCGTGATGACTTAATGTGTTTTCGTTTGACCGTCATGATGACGTCAACACCGCACAGTTCTAAAACACAACTGAAACAGTTTCACTTTTTGAAGATGGTATGAGTTACTGGAGCGTGGGTTCGAATCTCAGTCAGACCAAATTCTTTTTCAATTCTATTTTTTTTATTATTATTTTTTATATATATTTGTGCAAAAAAATCCGATCTGCATTTGCCGATTTAAATTTTCTTTCATTTTTGAGGTACTGAACGTCGATTTCAAGAAATCTAGAGTTAGCGCAGCAAAACAAACCCCGGATTCGTGACTAGAGACCCCTCAAAAAAAAAGAATACAAGAAGTAATGTGTTGAAAAGGAAACAAAAAATAAATTGCTCCGACTGAGATTCGAATCCACTATCCCAAAAAGTAAAACTGTTTTCAGTTATATTTCAGAACTGAAACCGTTTCATATCCTAAGCAAGCAGTTTCATAGTATATGTATGCAGTTAAAACTAGAGACCGAAATGGCCGAATTTACATTTTTTTAATTTCGGCAGAAACCGAAAAAAAAGAAAAAATTGTAAATTTAAATGTAATAAAGTTGTACATAATTAAGCGTATCAGTAGGCTGAAAACAAACATTTTAAGTTCAGATCATGAATTATATGAATTTAGAAGCAAACTATCAAATAAGTGGAAATCAATTGAAGGGGCAGGTTTCTCACGTTTTGCTAAGGCGAGAGTTGTAGATATTCGATTTTAGGCGAGTAGATTTCAAGAAAGGGAAGTAGATTTAATTTTTTTACGTAGAGTAGTAGAAATTCTACGAGAGTAGTAGAAATTACTGTCAAGGTAGCAGATTTCAAGAGAGGGGAGTAGAACAGTGTTTCTGCGTAGAGTAGTAGAGATTCTACAATAGTAGTAAACATTTCTGTCATGGTAGTAGATTTGTAGAAAGAGTAGTAGCATTGTATGCAACACACATAATATTTTGAGGAGAAGATTGCTTACAATAGTATAGAGGAGTAGAAATTTAAAAATCATCGCGAGAGTAATAGATCTGCTCTTATAGGAGAAGAGTGAGAACGCTGTGAAGGGGTGAATAGATGAGGCTGTATGTAACATACAAATTCTTTCAAGAAAATAAGTTTCAAAGTTTTTTAAATTGGGGACTTGTCTTCTTTGTCGCTTCTGATTTTCGAAACTATGATCAATACTTAAATTTGTGTTACATACCGCTTTTATCCACTTGGTTGTTCCTTATGTATTTTGCCACTCCAAATCCAAAAATAATAATGAAAATTGCACAAAATTTAATTTTTGGTGCGTACTGTAAAATACATAAGAATTTGTCTATCAAGTATATTTAACACACAAAATGTTCAGTTTTGTTGATCAGTATAATATTTGTTATTTAATTGTTTCATTAAACCGAAATTTTCGGCGGAAATATCGAAATTTCGGCCGAAAACGATATTTTATTTTTCGGCCGAATCCGAAACACGGCCGAAACAGCTTTTTTTGGCCGAAAAGCCGAAAAATCGAAACCGAATTTCGGTCGGTCTCTAGTTAAAACATTGCAAAATACACACAGCGGTAGGCAAGCGTGCTAAAAGGCTCGGTTATGAATCCGAATGGCCAGGGTTCAAATCTCGGTAGATAAACAAAAATGTATACCATTTCTCTATTTCGTAAATAAAATATAAGCATGAAATATTAATAATGTTGTTTAAAAAAATAATTTAGAGTAAAAAAAATACAAAATTAAATTAAAATTTTTATACCCCCACACTCACTGTGGCAGGGTATACTAACTTTGTCACAACGTTTGTAACGCCCATAAGGAGGCGTGTCCGGTATGGAAAAGTATATATATTCTTGATCAGTATCACCTCCTGAGTCGATTTAGCGATGTCCGTCTGTCTGTCCGTCCGTCTGTCCGTCTGTCCGTCTGTCCGTCTGTCCGTCTGTCCGTCTGTCCGTCTGTCCGTCCGCACGATAGCGGTCGCAGTTTTGGAGATATCGACTTGAAACTTTTTTTACATGTTTTTCTCGTGAATACTGAGATCAAGTTCGAGAATCAGCCAAATCGGACAAAAACTGGGCGTGGCTCCCATACACCGAAAAAAATGGTAAAAATTTTTTATTGTTGTATTCGATTGGAAATGTTTAGAAACGTATTTTTGACATGGTCCGAGGTTCCGAAGCCACATATATAAGGGTCTAAATGGGGTCTTTAGACCAATTTTTTTTTTTTTTGTGGATTTAATTGGAAATTTTTAGAAATGGATTTTGGACATGGTCCGGGCTCCAAAACCACCTATAATTGGCTCAAAATAGGGTCTTGAGACCACAATTTTTTATGTTCAAGGTACTTCTTCCTACTGTGTGGGGGTATTTCAGCTTCGGTATAGCCGAAGATAGTCCACTCTCTAGTTTTTAGGTAATTCTAAAAATAGGCCTTAGCAATAACCTTTTTTTGTATTTTCCATTCATGAAATCATAAACATTTCAGTCGCAAAACAAAAATTTTCAGTCTTGAAACCACAAGATTTGTGCCGTTTCCATTCATTAATGGGCAGTTTAAAAAAAATTGAAACGTTTTGTTGTCAAAATCAGAACATTCAGTTTTGGCTTGAAATTGACAACGGTTCGGAACGTTTAAGCAACGTTTCGTTTTGATTTTTTTCTCAGTGTATATTGCCAGTATAATGAAAGAGATATCAAGAGACAAAATATATGAAAAAGTACATTCGCAGTTCGGATTTCTCTTTTAAACTAATACAAAATGCAATGCTTGCTATTTCGCTCTTGCAGTGAGCTCAAAACACACTGCAGAGATAGGATACTGGCAATATAGAAGTATTACATATATGTATTTAAATTAATCTTGTTTTTTACTCTTTTTTCTTTTAATCAACTTTGATAATTTTCTTACAAATTTACCAAATATGCATTTAAGTAAATAAACGAAAACTTAAAGATTTTATAGCACATTGTCATTTCATTTCAGTCGAAACGGTTAAAACGAAATGGCGTGGCTTGCGGGACACTTTTTGCAGGGGGAATAATAAGATTAAATCGAAAAAGTCAGGGGATCCTTGAGGGACGTGCAGCCCAAGTGGCTATATTACAACGATCTGGTATTTCTGACGAAGCAGTATACTCCGAGGAAAGTGGCAAGCAATATCGGGGTGGAAGATAATGGCCTCAAAGAACGAGAAAAGCATTGCACCATTCTTGCGCAGAGTTTTTCCGGAACACAAGCTCATAGTGCGCCAGAAAATAGAAAATGTGGTCATTGACGAATTAAGTAAAATTAATTTAAATTTTATAGAGCCAATTTACACTATCATTTCCATGACGAAAAACCTGACAAAGAGCCAATAAGAACTGCGGTAGTGAAAACGAGATAGAAAATTTTGCACAGAAAATCCAAAAGTTGGCCATGCTTTGCTTATTTGCATTTTCATATAAAAACTTTCAAACTTCGGCATGCCCAGGTCAGTGTAAATTCTCAAAAGCAAAGCACATAATATGAAGTACAAAATAGGAAGTACAAATTGATACAGTAACAAAGATTTCATTGCAGATGGTGTAGTATCTGGTAACTCTGTTTAGGTATATTCAGCCCCTAAAGCCACCCCCCACACAGCCTTTTTTGGGCGATTCTTCTCAGTTGGGATCAGGGAATGCCAAGAATCGGAACCGACACTTTCGGTTCCAGTCCCAGCTTTCAACCCTTCAACTAATGACATCAATTGACAAAAATAATAACAACAAACACCACACATAACTCAAGTGTGCAAATACAAGCGCCACTTCATCGCATACTAGAGAACCAATTGAAGAGCGATATAACCCCGTATTAAAAATAATAAGAATAGATAAATACAATACAATACTACTTAAAAAGTGATAATTCCAAATAAATCAGCAGCAAATACGAGAGCGTCTCAATTGAAACACTAAGCGAAAAAAACGAAAAAGAAACCAAACAAAAAACTTAATCCTGAAGTGGCCGCAAACAAACGGTGGCACAGCGGCAAGTGGACGAGGAAGTGGATGAGGAGGTGGAAGTGAAGGCGCTTAAATACAATAAAATACCAAATCCACAATGACAGAAATTCAGCGCGCCACTTCAAATGCCAGAAAGTACGAGTACGAGTACGAGTAGAATTAATTTGCAAGCATCAATAGGATGGAAAAATATGTGCTCAGACATGTAGACAATGAGAAGGTAAGATCAACAAACAAAATTAAAATAAAATAGATATTAATTTTTGGGGACAATATGCCCCTTTTAGAAACAAGTGGGGTCTTATAGTCCTAATGGCGAGGCTATCAGGGGTGTGTTTAGTCATCCAATTGATTTAGTAAACCCTCGAAAGTGATGTAGAGTTGACCAAACGTGATAAATGCTTGAGGGCCAGTGTGGAAACGGAACTGACGTTGTGAATGAGAATGGAAACCATGCAAACGCCTTTGATTGGCTGCCAAGCGTTGAGCGGCCATTTTTAAAACCATTTCTGCCATTAAAGCAAGCGAATGAAACGAATTGTGTGTGCGAAGAAATGGGAAATGGAACATGTCGATGAGGGTGGATTCTTGTACGTTTGCAGTTAATTAAGCAGACAGCAGCCAGTGTGCAAAGGAATTCCATGCAATCAGTCGGAAAATTGATCTGACAAATTGCAGACACACTCGACCAATACGAAAACGAAAAAAACAATCCAGTTGAAGAGTATTCCGAAAGGCTAAGCTCTTCATCGTTTGCGGTGTGAATTGCACAAGAGAATTTCAAGTGAACTAGTTAATCAAGTGAATTAATTAATTAATCAATTCGCATTGTTAATACATAAGTGTGTACAAACAAATAAGTGTGTACGAGTGAAAAAATTAATCGTCGCCATGTTACAACATCAGCAACAAACACAGCAAGTACCTCAAGGATACTACGACTACAATCAGCCCAGTCCCGGGAGTTTGACCAATTCGGATTCCCTGAATACTACGCCGTTTTCCGTTAAGGATATATTGAATTTGGTCAACCAGAATGAACCATACGAGACATATGGCACACTGGAGAGGTGGGTTGGACATTGCACACGATTTTAGGAAGTTCGAAAAGAAATATTTTTACACTCAGGGAAAAAAAACATAGTAAAATCAAGTACGATCGTATTTACTCCTTCATTTTTTCAACTTAATGGAAACAACTTTGAAATAAAGAGAAAAATACTTAAAATAACCGTTGTCAACGTTGAAACAAAGTTGAACGATTTTAAATCAAGGTCTGGCAAACTTAATATAAATTGGAAAATTTTTGAAATAATCGGAAAACAACTTTGAAATAAGTTTGTTTATTTTTGAATTTAAGTTTTAAATTGAAAACAAGTTTGTTCGTAGTTGTTTCTAAAATTTCCAACTTTACCAGACTTTCATTAACGTTTCTACTTGTTTTAAGTTGGTTATTTTTGATTTTAGGTTGTTTTTTCTCTGGGTGTAATTGAAAAAGTATCTTCAGGTCTGGGAATAGTTAGAAATGTGTAAAATTCAATAGTCTAGTGTAATTACTAATTTGTAATTACTTTCGAAAATTAGCATCGAAAATTTTATTGAGATATCGACTTGACTTTTTTTTTTATTTTTTTTTAAGTTTTTCTCCTTTAAACTGAGTTTAAGTTCGAGAAGCAGCGATACCGGACAAAAACTAATAGGGCTCCCAAACAAAATAACAAATCAAGGGGTCTTGAGACGATTTTGCACATTATCCGAGGTTCTATAATTGGGTCGAAGTGGGACCAAATTTTGTTTATATTCGACGTTCTTATAAATTGGCCATATTGTTTAGGTTATTTCACCTTCGACGTTTCCAAAGATAGTTCACTCTTTAGTTTTATTTGTTTTTTTGCTTTGTTATTCTAATAGGTCTTTTAATATTATACTTTTATTTTCTCTTTTGAATTTCGATTAACTATTTTAAGGTGCGCTGCTTTCAAAAATTGTGTCCGTTTCTGTTGCATAGGAATTTTTTGTTACTCAAGGATTCAAAATTGACGATTTGTTATGATACAACAGATCCCTAAAATGTTTTCGTTTCATTCTCTTGTTATGCATTTTTAGCAATACCTTTTGGACTTGACAACAGATTTTAATGTTTTTTTTTGCAACTCTCTTTAACTAAAATCCAACAATAATTTTTCTATTTATGTAATATTTGTTAATTTACCTGCCTCACGCTCTGCTTATCATCGATAATTAACATGGTTTTGTTGGATCCGGAAGTAGGCTTTTTTAAAAATCGTTAGCGTGCGTGATCATATAATTTGGAGTCGTGAGCGTTCGTGTTCGTGATTTGAAGGCACTCACGCCCATATCTATAGATTTATCTACAAAACATTTAATTTGACAGTAAAAAAAATCTTTGTTTATTGAGAAATTACACTGGATTTCGATTGGTTTTCTCTTTGAAAATTATATACTGACTTACTTAAGTACTGACTGTCACAACAATATCGTCAAATGACTGGTCCTTATTTTGGAAAGTTGTTCCGAATCCCGCTACCCGGGGCCTTTTTTGTGAGGTTACGGGAAAAACCAATCCAGACAAAATTTCAGCTCAATCTTAGAACTTTTCAGCTATCTCTGGACCAAGACTGTTCATAATCTGAAATATGTACCCACATTATTTGCAAGTGTAAGTTCAACAACCCTGATTGGGGAAATCGATGTGAAAAAAACGAACTCCAAATCCTTAAATTTAAGTTTGAAAAATCCTTTTTCTCCCAATGTAAAATGTATGGAACTCCTCGGACCTCACATCCCCGATAACAATAAGACAATTCGAAATATTTGCAAATTTTCTTTAATTACCGGAAGCAAAGTATAGTAAAAACTTAGTCCCTTACATCTGTTTAAGAAATGTTCATTGTTCATACTTTCATATTTTGTTTAACCTTCAAACATCAATCACGTGCAATTTTCTATAGTTCTTTTCTCATATCAAGAAAAAGTTACCAATTCTTTTCGTATATAAAAAAAAAAAGATTTCCAAAATACATACCTGTCATAAGCAAACACTCAATAATAATAATAACGTTTATCTTAAGGAACTCATCGTTTTGTCTTCGAAAACATTTTATTTACTTTTAATAACGCGCCTCATACGAATTAATTTCTACCAATTTCCAAAGAAAATAGTGTTGGTTTAACCTTTTTCTTCTCTCTTCTCTCTTCCTCAAACTCAAACGCAAATACAAAGTGTCCTATGCAAACAAGAAGCGAACCTAACCTAACCGAAATGATTTGCAGTCTTGCAAGAAGGTTTAAAATTTTCATCTTGTATTTTTTGTCAAATCACCATTATTTTCTCTGGCAACTACGCACTGAACACACACAAAGTGTTTTTAACAATAAGAATAACAATAACGGATGTAAAAATATTGGGCGCCTGTGAAAAGGCGACATTGAGGACGACGGGACACAGCGTCAGCGACAGCGACAGGAGTTCGCCTGTTTACCATATGTGGTACATGCCGTTTATGCTGCGAGGATGTTGTTGCCTGAAACGTCCAGGCCATTGTTTTTGGCAAGGATGGCCTTTTGTCGCATGCGCATTGTGGTGTCCGTTAGAGTTGTTAATTGTGATGAGGCATGAAATGATGTCACCGGGAGACATTAGCGAAGACGTATTTTTTTGGCGAAATATAAACGAAGGCTTGCTGTGATTTAGGTTCTTCTTATGCAACATGTGTTCCACATTAATACGTCGGGGGTGGCAATTGGAATTTGTCCGTTGACATGTTCTGCTTTAGAAGCGAACAAAGAAGTATTTTTATTTATAGAGAAGAAAATCGGAAATGAATTTTGTTCCTTTTATTCATTTATTTGCAGTCCTGTCCATAACGCTTCCACCACACAGTACGCCAGTGAATATGATGCGCGTGCCGCAGCCTACCAACATCAGCAGGACTCCAATACACCCATCGTACCTCATGGCCATATACCAGCCAGCGCCCAATTCTATACATACCCGGACTATGCGGCGCCACCACATCATTCTCATCATCCGGCGGCCGCGACACTCCATCCCCATCACACACATCATCAGCATCACCAGCCCTATCAAGGCTACAATTCGCCGCATCAATTCTACGTTTCACCAGCGGCCGCCGCATCAGCCACATATCATCAGCCAGCTCCCTTCGCTGGACAATCCGCTCAATCCACATACAATTACAATTATTCGGCAGCAGATGCTTACTCCATTGTGAATGTGAACCCATCAACCGCCCAAATCGATGTACACCATCATCCTATCAAAAGCGAATACGTGCCCACGCCCTATGTGACGCCGTCGCCCACCTTGGATCTCAATAGTTCGGCCGAAGTGGATGTCCATACACCAGCCCCTGCAAAGAAGTTGTCCATGCCGCCTCAGTCTGTGCACAGTCTCCTGGAGACTGCAAATAATTCAGCCTCGTTGCGCAACATATCTGGAGGTGGTGCAGGCGGAGTTGCAGCAAATGTATTTGAGCACTCGGGCGCTCTGGAAGGAGCCATCAAACGCAGTAAGCTTAACAGACCATTAGTGGTTCAAATCCTAAAAATTTAAATTTATTTGTTTGATAACGTTTGTGGTGGCTGGCCTAAGAAATTACCACGTTCATCTTATATTTGGGATTTTTCAATTTCTTTTTTGTCCACCCAAATGATTTTTTTCCTTCCTCCTTTCTCCCCCAGGAGACAACTCTCAGGTGACCTCGTCCCGCTCGGAGTTGCGTAAAAACGGAAAACCCCGCTCTAAACGTAAGCCGCGCGTGCTCTTCTCACAAGCTCAGGTGCTCGAACTCGAGTGTCGATTTCGCATGCAGAAGTACCTGACGGGTGCCGAGCGTGAAGTTATCGCTCATAAATTAAATCTTTCGCCGACGCAAGTGAAAATCTGGTTCCAGAATCGCCGCTACAAGTCGAAGCGTGGCGATGTGGATGCGTGCGACATGTCCCCAATGAAATTCAAAACGGAAACGGTCCAGAGCATCATGTGGACGCATCATCAGTGACCAGTAGAAGCCTCGTTTCACTGCTTGACTTTATTTTTAATTTAGCTTAATTAGTTTAATGTAATTTTTATTTCGTATTTATTAAGTATTATTTTGTTCTTTAGTGTTTTATTTTACAACTATAGTACCTAAATAACGTTTAAAAGATTTGAATAATGAAATTGAAATAGTATCTAATTTATTCATTGTTGGAAATTACCTAAGTGACAATAATTAATAATTAAATAAAGAGCGAATATTTTTGGAAAAATCGAAATATTAAAATTGTTTTTATTTGGAAATTGGTCATATGCATCCCCAACATCTCTTCTTCAACATCCGCCTTTTGCTGAAGGCGGGTTAAATAAATTTTGAAATTTAATCTTTAAAATTTACAAAATAACCATTGATCGAATTATTTTATTTCTTTTTGGAGAAATAAGTTTCACAGAAGCATTAAATCTGAATCATTTGAAAATGTCGAAAACACTCAACAATTGCTGATTTTATGTATGAATCATTTTACTATTTTGATATAAATGAGATCAGTGTTACCATCGATTTGGAAAAAAATGCCACTTTCATTTCGAAAATATCTCACATCCCACAATCCGAAGATATCTCAATTCTTTGATGAAATCAATGTGGGAGGGTGGATGTAGATTGTAAGACATTCTTCAATAAATAATTCTACACCACAGTACAAGATTATATCGTACACACAGAAAAAAACCCATTGTAGAAATAACTCAGATCGGATTTATTTCTACATTAAAGCAACTTCATTAAAATAACGGTAAAACTAAGTTGCAATACATCAAACTAAAGTTGTCAAGTTTAAAATAAAATTGAGAATCTCAAATTGAAATTGCATCACTTCAAAAAAAAAAATTGTACAATTTTGAAATGAAAATGCACGATCTCAAATTGAACCACTTCAAAATAAGTTCGCTCCATTTTGAAATGAAATTTTCCAGTTCAAAGTGAGGTTGTTCGTACTTGTTTTTATAATTTTAAACTTTACGAAACTATCATGACGGTTTCTGCTTGATTTGAGGTGGTTATTTTTGTTTTTAGGTTTTTTTTTCTGGGTGTATCGTTACAGTAAACCAACAGCCTTCAAAATCTTCAATTTCCTCTAAATGTTCACCTTCAAGCGCATCTGATTAGTAACTCCTTGTGCCAATGATATGTACAAATTTATGTTTTATTTCGAAATTGAAATATTTGCTACTATTTTTATACCCTGCACCTTATGAGGACTGATGTTTGTAACACCAAGAAGGAAGCGTGTTAGGAATGGATAACTATATAAATTCTTGATAAGCATCACCTCCTGAGTTGAGTTAGCCATATCAGTCTTTCCATCTGTCTGTCCGTCCTTGGAAACACGATTGCAGGATCTAGCAGAAATCTAGAGGGCCCAAACTTTGGATTTATCCTTTTTTTGCCCTCGAAGGAGTTGGTATTGACCGATTGCAACTTACTCACTTGTTTTAACCACATTTTATTCGCATTAATTGATTTCGAGAAGAAATATTAAATCGATTTCGAGACCTTGATTTAATTAGATTAGTTTAATTGAAAATTTGTCCCACTTCTGCGTTAGAAAAGGGAAGAATTGAGAAAAGTATCGCAAACGACCAAATTTCTGGAAATGGTCAAAGTGTTGTCAACATTTCAGAATTCAATCTATGTCTGGAACTTTTCCGAAAGTGACGTGATGCGAACCCTGGTCACTTGGTGACTGAAAGGATTCTTCTTTGATCAGCCAATAAATCAGATTAAATCGATTTTCTAATGTAAGTTTTTAAAAATTCCTGGCATTTGGTGGTAAATAAATGAATTTAATCTAAGTCCATAAATTTTGAATTTATAAACTACTACTACTACCCTTTCGAAATGGACATTTTTGTAAAACAGAAAATCTTTTTGGTTTTCGAAAACGTTTTAAAATTACACAAAAAGTATAATAAAAATAATAAAAATCAAAAGATAATTAAATGCGCATTGGTACTGCTACACCAGCCATTTGCGGTATATGATAATTTGTATTCGACTTTTTATATTTTGGCAATTTATCGTGTAGTTCAAGCGCTTTAACTGTTCGCCTGCCTATCGGTCCATCCATTAGCCTTTACGAGTACATCTGTATGCCGGCGAGGGGGTGTATGTTCGTGTACGTGTACGAACGAGGCTATTATAAATCAATTTTATCAAAACGATCAGTTTGGCTCAAAATGGGGAAAAAATTAAGGAAAACTGAAGAAAAACAAGCGCAGCATTTCCTCTTTGAAAATGTTGCAGAGACGAAATGAATGAACGATGAACGGGTGAAGGAGCTCAAGCAAAGAAACAAAGGTTGCTTTTATGTGTATAAATTCGATAAAGTGCTCGTAGAAATGCAACTGTAAATCCATAAATAAACGAAAATACACTTAGCCGACATTTATGACAGCTCACTACGGCGAGTAGGCAGAGGCGAACGCCGCAGTACGGAGTGGCTAAAGGGAATGACTCGCGAGTGCGAGTGGCATATCAATTACTGAATCAACACAAATTACCCCCGTTGCACTTGCTGCAACGAAGCAGAATGTAATGCAGCTGATCACACGCAGAACCCCAAAACAGGCGGCTACAATTTCATTTTATTTGTATGCTCTCATGTGGCAGTAAATTTGTGGTGGGGTTGATGGTTGATGCTTGATTGTTTGGGTTGGTTGGATGTCAATCAAAGCAAGGTTCAAACATTTGGTGGCACGATTTTGACGAGTTTGACGCTTAGAGGTCAAAGAGGAAGTCAATAGATAGGAAATGTTGGCGTATTCAATGAGCCTAAGGGGATTGGGGATTGACTCGGTATTTATAAATTAGTTGGAGACTAAAAATGCTTCCTTTTCTGTTAGGTGACACTCAAACATGATGTCACTACAACCCCAAAAGTCAACCAGAATGGGTTAGAGAAAGATGACTCCAACTGACAACAAAACGCCTTCGCATGGAAGCTGAAAGACAGACGCCCACTTTGAAGCATAAATCACAGTACCGAAGGCAGTTTTAATTGTCTCAGAAGACTAAATGCCTTTAATTGTGTGTAGGTAGTTGTTGGGAAGGGAAGGAACACGTGGGTCCCACACAACGTCGCCCACAAATAGACTGACCACAGCAGATAGACGAGGCTTCATATTACATGTCGGCTGGCATTTCTCTTCTTCGATGCTTCCTTCGTCCTCAGACGACAATTGCCCAAGTGGCCGCGTATGTGATTGGAATTATTTTTATATTTTCACTCTGCTACAATTGGTATTAGTTGAAAGGCACCACCGAATGTCGTCTGGAGTCTAGACTTTTGACGTAATTTCTTTTAAAAATTTCGACTTATTATCATATTTTACATAACCACCATTTTTTCTTCTACTCCTTATCTTTGTCATCGTTTTGTAAACAAATTGAAATAATTTCCCATTTACAACCGTCGGCAATTTTCGTTCAAGTGGTGGAATTTTCTCAATTTTTCATTTTCCCATATTTTACCGGTTTGACATCGTATACTGTCTTCCCTCAACTCCACTCGCTGCGATAAGCCATTACGAATGGCGCTTCATAGCGCCCGCCACGCCTCATCGCAAGGCAGCGCCAAAGGATCAAAGGCAACAGAAGCCGAGAGTTGCGGTGTGTCCTTAAATGTGCCTTGCCGCAAATCCTTTTTGCTTTCACTAAGTCCATTAATTCATTTCCTTAATTAATGTAATGGGGTAATGTGTGAGCCGCCAAAGGGGAATTCGGGTTCAAATTGTATGCCACATGGAAATTGACTGTTTCGAAATTATAAATAAGCAAATTAAGATTTATTCCCTAATTTGAAAGAAAGCAAAGAAAGGAGACATTTCCAAAACAATTTGTCGTACAACGAGTACATATAGTATTTTGGAGTTTTGTAAACATTTTCATTTTGAAATTGTGCCGCCACATTTTTATTAAAGGAAATTTATAAAAAAAAGATTCCATTTGACACGCTCGCATTATGAAAAATCTGTGGGTATTGGCTCTGTCAAGTGGATTTTCTACTCTTGTTTCCGCGCTCGCTGACAATATAAAATCTTTGACATTCTTTATATCAACATACTTTTGACTTTTATTTCAATTTGATGTGGGAAATATTTTGCTGGTTGATGTTTGGAAATCAACTTGTACCCACAACCCTCTTTCTGGTTTGTTTCATTTTTGTTTTGTACTTCAATAGTTATTGTAAAATGTTCAAGTGGTACACAGACGACAATTAAGTTCGAATTAATGTGGCAATTGTGGGTGAAATATTGCCGACGGCTATAAGAAAGTTTATTCTAAATATTTTTGTAGTATACTGTCAATATCAAGTTCTTTATTGATGATTTTTCACGAAGGTTTAACTTAAATGCAAGTTTATTAAGTTGAATAATTCCCAATTATTGGGCCTTTATGTCGAAATATTTGATTTTTGTGGAGCTTTCTGATCAAAGAGTATTTTTATACCCTACACCTCATGAGGTTTGAAACTGCCCATTGATAGCGGCAAAGCGGCACTTTGATGAATTGAGACGCAAATGTTGTTGTTTCATGACTGAAAATTTTTGTTTTGCGACTGAAATGTTTATGATTTCATGAATTGAAAATACAAAAAAAGGTTAGGCCTTATGCCTATTTTTAGAATTACCTAAAAAAAATTGTAATTTCAAATTTAATTTAATTTTGTATTTTTTTTACTCTAAATTATTTTTTAAAACAACATTATTGATATTTTATTTACAAAATAGAGAAATGGTATAAATTTTTGTTTATTTACCGAGATTTGAACCCTGGCCATTCGGATTCATAGACGCTCCACTTAGCACGCTTTTTTGCAATGTTTTAACTGCATACATATACTATGAAACTGCTTGGTTAGGATATGAAACGGTTTCAGTTCTGAAATATAACCGAAAACAGTTTTACTTTTTGGGACCGTGGGCTCGAATCTCAGTCGGAGAGATTCGAGAGATCTAGAGTTTCTGCACTAACTCTAGATCTCTTGAAATCGACGTCCAGTACCTCGAAAATGCAACAAAATTAAAATCGGCCAATGCAGGTCGGATTTTTGCAAAAATAAAGAAAAATAAACAATTAAAAAAAACAAAAAGAATCGAAAAAAAATTTGGTCCGACTGAGATTCGAACCCACGCTCCAGTAACTCATACCATTTTCAAAAAGTGAAACGGTTTCAGTTGTGTTTTAGAACGGTGCGGTGTTGAATTTTCGTAACGATAGCCGTTTCAAATCATAACCATGCAGTTCTGATTTTTTTCCCTCTGTGTAGAATTGGGATTATACCTAAAAAAATACAATCGTACATAAAAAATCAACATTCAAATATTGACACTTGACGTTCTTTTTTAGAACTGAGAAGTATTGATTTATTCAAAGCGATACCAGTATTAAATCATAACCATGCAGTTTTTTTTGTAGAAATAGCTTTTAAATGTTTCATAATTAGGAAATCAACCAGGGTATCGTATTTGATTAAATTAAAACAATGCTGTTCGTATCTTGGAAATTAAATACAACGATGTACAATCTAAAAGCAATAAGGGAATTCACAAGGTTTCATATTGTCGTATTGTCGTATTGTCGTATCAGAGAAACTAGAGTTTCTCTAGTTTCTAGAGAAACTCCAAGTTTCTGTAGTTTCATCGTATTTGAAAGAAACACAATGGTTGTATTCAAAAGTCGGCGAAATTATCGGAAATTCGGATTCAAAAGAGAGAAAGGGAGCGAAAAAATTGTATTACAAATATTCAACCTACCTAAATCCGTTAAACTTTCGCGAACTTGATGAAAATATTGAATCAAAGCACAGGTGAACCGCAATATTTCTTCCAATCCTGGATTTGGGCCGCATAAGCATCAGCACCTCCGCGAATGGTGACAAGCATTCCGTGGCGAACGAATTTAGGTTAGGTTGAACATTTGCAATATAATTTTTTCGCTCAAAATAGACATTTATTTAAGATAGGCTCTAACTACACCCTGGGTAATCTTAGATGGGTAAAATTAGACGTAATTCAGACGTACTCTTTTAATGAGTACAGTACTCTTTTTTAGGCCCTCCTCTTTTTTTACTCTCACTTTTTTCCCGAAAGTACTATTAAGTACTCTTTTTCTTATTTCTGTGACTTTACCATATAACAACTAAATGTATCGGCTCAGTAAGGTTACTGATTTTTGTTATTCGTCAGAATTAAAAAAAATACCTTCAAATAATATGTTTGTTAGTGAAGCATCTTTCGTCACATTGCATTCAAAAAGTTACAAAAATTCTTAAATGCTAGGATTAAAACAAAAAGTTTAGTATGAAACCTATCACAATTCAAATATATATCTAAATTTATCAATTTCTCGAGGAAGGATCGGAACATAAGCTCCCAGAGTCAAAAATTTTGTATTATACCTTTTATCCGTTTAATTTGTTTGTCAACTGGACCCTTAGGAGTTTCAAATTTAAATTCATTAACATCATTTTTTAGTATTTCAGATTAAAAAAAAATTTGGACATAAATTGATGTGTTTTGTTACTTATGTACAATAAATACTAAAAACATTTCTTTTTTATCTTTGAAAAAAAAATGTTTTATTCAAATTTTTAACAAAGGTTGGATTCTAGAATTTGAAGAATTTGTTTTCTAATTTTTTTTTGTCCTATGTGGTGTAAAACCGAGGAGTTTGGGACCGCCTGCAACTCTGTACTCTTTTTTACTCAAGAGAATCTGGTAACCCTAGGTAAAATGTATAACCAATCCCCATTATTTTCAACCCCTTAAAGAAGCTCACATACACATTTTTTTTTAATAATTAATTCTTTTAATTAAAACAAGTGAGTAAGTTTCAGTCGGGCAAGCCGACTTATATATACCCTACACCTACTGGGCCATATTGTATCCGCCATCTTGAATTTTGAAAATGAGACATCAAATTCGAAATCAGCGACCCCAAAAACCTCGCTATACAAAATTTCATACTGTTTTGATGAAATCTTAAAATTTCGGTAAAAACATAATTTTTACTTATATGAGAGGTAGGCGTGGCAGTCGACCGATTCCGCCCATTTTCAATACCAACTCCTTCTTGGGCCTAAAAAGGATAAATTCAAAATTTAGGATCCCTAGCTTTCTTCTAGCTCCTGCAATCGTGTTTACAAGAAAACAGGACGGACAGACGGATAGACGGACAGACGGACAGACGGATAGGGCTAAATCAACTCAGGAGGTGACGCTGATCAAGAATATATATACTTTTCTATACCGTACACTTCTCCTTCTTGGTGTTACAAACATCAGACCAAAGTGAATATACCCATACCTCATGAAGTGTAGGGTATAAAAATAATATGAACCAAAAAGAGAATTGGATGTATTTTTTTTTTTTAATTTTTTCTGAATCAGCTGCCGACTTGTGGAGTAGTGCTGTTTTTGCTTCAGGACATCAGCGCGTGTATTTCGTATGAGAGCACCTCTAAGGGGTGGAGAAAAGGGTTTCGTAGGTTCCGCAAAAAACTTGGGGGAGGAAAAATAATGGGAGGCGGTCATACATTTCACCCCTCTAGGACCAACCTCTAAGCCACTGTGAGGTTTTTATTCGATTTTCTACAGATTTTGGCGGGTTTTATGTCCATTTTGTATGCATATGTATTAAAGAAAGAACAAAAGAAACAAAATAGAAGGAAAGAAACTAAATACCTTTTGAAACATTGCCATATTTATATTACCTCAAGTTCACAAATTAACTTTACAAATAGTTCATAATGAGCATTAGGTTTTCTTTTGTCTGTTTTAACGAAAGAATTTATTTTTCTCATCTCAACCACTATCGTGAGCTCATAGAATGAATAATTAGGTTCAAAGTGGTTGATCTCTGCATTTCATTTAACCTCTTTAACAACTAGTTGCTGTTAAACTGTAGTGCGCATGCTCTTACGAGTATGGCCAGGTTCCAAAATTGTTATCAATTTATATAAAATGTAATTAGCAAAACACTTTACATGCTTCATTTTTTTTTTCAAAAATATGCTACTGTACAAAAAATATGCTCTATGTCTATGTTGAATATTATCCACTCTGGCCACACTGCACGTCAAGAACCATATTTTTTTACATCTGCGCCATCTGTCTGCCACTAGGATGTTTTATAACCAAAATGGTTCTTGTCTATGCTAAAATTGTTCGTATTATTTTTTGTAACTAGATGGAGCTAGTAATTTTTCAGAAGTAATGTTCGAGCCAAACAAAATGTTCGAACAACAATGTTCGATTGGCCAAAATGACATATTTTTTGAAATAAGTTTTTATAAGTTTTATAATTTGTCTAAAAAAATAACCTCCCAATAAGGGTTGAATCTTAGTTTTGATGATGGGAAAATTTTAATTATTTTTCGAATAATCGCTAGTTGAAAATTTACATAGTGACATATTGATTTATTTATAGCCATTTCGGAAACGTATAGCAATAATTATGAGGTTTTTTTCTAAATTTGTTTCTTATATATTTGGGCATTTTTACTGTGTTATTTAAAATTTTTGTTGTTTAATACCATTTTTTAAATGAATGGCTAATTTTTTGCTTAAAAATCAGATTTTACTATTTCAATGTGTATAATTCCTCGTAGGAAAAATAAAAAATGTAGTAACCTCTGGTATTAAAGAAGTGGAGCAAATTGGTTTGATGACGCGCAGCTAGTGATGTGCCGCGGTCATGTGACCGATCATAGACGGTCAATGACCAAAACATTTATGACCATTTTATGACCGAAAAAAACAGTATGAAAAAATGTCTTCCAAACATTTTATTTATTAATTTTAATATGAAATCTGAATTCTACAAAAGCCAACATTTGCTTCACCGAACACGACATTAAGCTACGTCAATATTAAATTTTCCATTTTCTTTCTTTTGCATTTACTTTTTAAGCCCAAAGCAGAATTTTTTTCCATTTGCATGGAATAAAATTATGCTCCCATAAGCAAAACTATGTATGTAAAAAACCACAGCGAAAAACAAACAAAATTTCCATTCCGTCTAGAATATGCAGAGAAAGCGAAAAAAAGTTGCTTTTTTGAGAACTTTGGAGAGATTTTTGCTTTAAAACCAATATATGTTATTTTCCAATCTTCATACAGTGCTTGTCACATGACGTGATTATGACGGTCAAATGACCAAAAGAAATGACCGGTCATTGCCCATCACTGTGAGCAGCACTCAAAACATAATTGAACATTATAAAATGTGGTTGTTGTACACTAATTTGACGAGAAAAATAACTTGGCACATTTTACGTACAGAGATGCCAACTAATACTTCAATGTCCAAGTGTGCTATGCAGATTTAAAGGACACTACACCCAGAGAAAATACAACCTAAAATCAAAAAAAAACACCTTAAAACAAGTAGAAACGTTAATGAAAGTCTGGTAAAGTTGGAAATTTTAGAAGCAACTACGAACAAACTTGTTTTCAATTTAAAACTTAAATTCAAAAATAAACAAACTTATTTCGAAGTTGTTTTCCGACTATTTCAAAAATTTTCCAATTTATATTAAGTTTGCCAGACTTTGATTTAAAATCGTTCAACTTTGTTTCAACGTTGACAACAGTTATTTTAAGTATTTTTCTCTTTATTTCAAAGTTGTTTCCATTAAGTTGAAAAAATGAAGGAGTAAATACGATCGTACTTGATTTTACTATGTTTTTTTTCCCTGAGTGTAGGTTAGTGCCTTAAATAAGCATAGAAAATTTCAATCGCACCATCCCCTTAATCTAATTCGAGAAACCGCTGTTAAGAGTCACTTGCCGTAATGGATGAGCCTCTAATAATTCAAAGCTATCAAATTTCCACTAAATAACCAACAAATGCTGAGTCGAATAATATTTATAATACAACATTGATGACGGTTATAATGCATGACAAATATCGGAAGTGTCTTCAGATAAACCATTAAATCGAGTTTAAACATCAACAGACACTGAATATGCAAACAAAACAAAAAGGACGGCAAGTGCTTTAATTGAAAACGACAATTCATCATCGAAAAGGGACACGAAAGGGAAAGTGATTACGGTGAAATGAGATTTAAAAAGTTCAAAGTAATGTGAAATATGTTTTACACGCTACTTAAATGATTTTTTTTGTTGTTGTTGTGGAGAATACTTTTCCTATTTTGACACCATTAACACAACAGCAAACACAACCAGCAAACCGAACCCCTTCAACCATCGAATCAAACACTCGAAATTAGCAGCTTTGTGTGACCGCATAAAATACACAAACGCAACGCTATTAGAATAACGGGATTACATTATTAAATAAACCCACTTCGGGCACGCGTCCTTAGTCAAGATAAACCTATGTTCATACGAGCACGACCAGCTTCGACTTACACCAGCTCATTGAAACATTTCCTGTTGAAGTTAATGCGAGAACAAAGCAAGGCAATGCGATACATCGTCATCGCCATCAGCATCGACGTTGAAATTGTCGACTAATTACTCAACTATTATTATAAATCATTGAACTGCGAATAAATAACGAGCATCGCATAGAGTGACTGCCACCGTGTAAGCATTGTGAGCATTGTTACAATAGAGATTGCAAGGATATTATATTGAATGGGATCAGCGCGTTGCGAGTACGATTAGGATTTCAATTTACTTCTCAAGTAGTCGAACTTTACTTCAGAAGTTATAATCTTCATCATGATTATTGACACTTTGGACTAAATCATCGCTACAACCAAGCACGCAGCACAAGGTGGCCACAACACAACACACAAAATAGAAGAATACACACAAACACTCCTTCTCAGCTCAGCAAAATCATTTCATCCCCCCGCAGCGTTGAAATCAAAAGTCGTTCAAATGGCAATAAAAAGATTATCGCCTGAAGGTGTAAATTGACAACCGCATGGAAAGCACCACTTCAAGTGACTCTGATTGTGAGTATTGCGCTTGTGTTTTTTTCTTCTCTGTCCATATGAGTCCAAAGCATTTGGCCTTGGGGCTTAGGGCCGCCCACCCGTAGTGGTACTGACACAGTAGTGTTTGTGAACGTTGTGGTTTTCAACAATTGAAATCAAAAGCATTGACTCATTCATTCTCACCACCAAATCAACCTGCTGCGGCCACAGCCTCCTTCATTTCATCTCTGCGCATTACAATTTAATTTTTCACTCAAAGGAAATCATTTGTCTCGCTGCCATCCAATCAGGCAGTTTCTTTTGCTTTGGTGCACCAATCGATGACACTGGAAGAAGAAGAAAAACTCGCATTCGCATGAGTGTGTTTTTGAGCATCTTAAGATGAATCGGTAATTTCGATGGCGGTCTAGTTCGAATTCTTAGAAAAGTGTCTTTGGAGTACAGTGGCGCCTGGTGGTGCTTGAGTGTGGTTTGAGCACACATTTTAGTAAAAAAATATAAACAATGCATGAAATAAATAAAATGATCAGTTATGAAGAATTCGTTTGTTTTAATTGCGGTGAGAAATCGACTATTTAATTCCGTTGCGTATACGCCCAGTAGTGTGTTTTTACCTATACCATTCTTTGCTCACGGTTTAGTTTGGCACGGATTTCCCAATTTATGTATATTTTTTCAACATTTTTTACACATATTTATATAAAGGGTTTTCACGAGGCCCTGTGTAATGGAGTGAAAGAGTAAACTGTAAAATTTCGAATTCTTATTTTCAAGGCATTTTGTTGTTAGCAAATATTTTAGTTTACACTATACTCCTTTACTCCGTTACACAGGGCATTTTCCTACACCGATATTCAGGCATTTCGCCGAGAGTGTTGCAACGGTCGATGATTGCAACAATCAAATGGGGTTTGGCCGCCGCTCTAGACGTTGTTGTTGTTGACCGCTACGATTGCCGTGGGAAACACTTTGTACATTAATGGCAGGAAGAAAAATTTAAATTTTGATATGTGCTGGATCGTCTAAAGCATAGCTTCCACCCTCGCTTTCGGTGGAGCACTGATGCTTAGACGCAATGCCTTCCCCAATCCGGTTCATGAACTTCGGTTGCGAAATGTTCCCGGCCTTTCACTACCTGATTAAACAGTAAACTTTTGTAATAAAAATGATTTAATAAATTCGAAAAATGTATGAAAATTGCCAAAAAAATATATAAAATTTTGGTTTGTTTTTGATTTAAATTCGTTGAGCCGCGAAATCAATTTGATGTAAAAGTTCTTCGTTATAATAAACAAAAATAAACCATATTCTCCGCCTATTATTTTTAAACACTCCTGATTTTAGCATTTTTTAAAAAAGCTGCATTTGTAGATCTTAAATTTTAAAGAAAACACACAAGAGAACATAACATAAAAGCTACGTCCCCTTCTATACAAAATGTCCGCTAAATTTATTTTTTTTTTCGTTTATCTTGAGAAATACTACAATTGAAATGTATCAATGTAGCTACTTGCCTGTTTGCTTATTCAAGTGATCTTTTCATTGCATACAACAAAATTATATACTAGAAACAGCATGAGACTAAAAATGCATATCTATTTATGTTGGAATGAAATTACTCAAAATGTTTCGTACGCATTTTCACAATTATTATCCTTAATTGAATTCTGCAAATATTTGCCAACCTAGTGTATTTGTTCAACATTTGATTTCAACACATTTTTGATTGTTTTCAATTGGTCGTCGTTTTAGTGGCAGTGCGAAAAGAGCACGAAATAAACGATAAATAGTTTTCAATGAACACATCAGTAGAACAACAGAAACAATCTTTGGAAATGAATATGCAGCACGCGAATTCGATTCGCAATTTTTGACATGTTTTCCAATCAATTCAAATCAACACAAATCCAAATCAAATGTAGTGCAATTATTATTTTAAGTCAGTTTGCGTAAACAACTTTGACGACTTGTAGGCAATTAAATTGAAAATGAATTTCAAGAACATTACAAACAGAAGGGAGTTTCTGTATAACATTTTCAATGGGGTCAAAGATCTTTAAATTAGGAAAATCGGAAATAAATTCCCCCTTAAATGTGTGAATTGAGCTGCACTTTGGAGCTAGCTCGTCTCCCAAAATGCATAGAGCACTTGACTTGAGAACCTTTTGGACACTTCATAATTCTTGTGGAAGAACAATGCAGCAGCACACCATAACGCATAATGACACAATTAGTGGAAATTATGAGCGTTATCAAGTGGTATCAGTTTCTCATGGTACTCGGAGCGGCCCCAACCAGCAAAAGAGTAGGGTTATGTTTACATTAGTGCAGAGACGAATCGGCTTGGGAAGGATAGACCATTTAGAAATAAATATTTCAACTTGTCCAATCTTTAATCATTTTTTAAGTTCTTCAATTCCGTTCAATTACAAAACCAACTTAAGCCGATTAGCTAAAGAATAGGGTTTGCTTTATAGTCCTTACCTAAAAAATTCACACAAATTGCCACAACATTTCTCAATGTCAAGCGACTGCAACAGGGATTACCATAACTATCACAATGGGAAACCAAAAACTAGCTCACATCCTTCTCAACTGACACACTTTGGCACCTTGTACTTCGAACTCGACCACGGCATTACGAAGGGTAATAAAAACTACACCAGAAGAGCTAAAGAATTTCCATAACTCACCAGAATCGTATTCGTGGCGAAATCGTCTTCTTCTCTACTTATTCCTCGGCGCGGTGGAAAGGACCACCCATCTTGTTGTACGGAATACTATAATGCTTGCAAGTTGGAAGTAGCATAAACAATTGTGTGGCAGTACGTAGCTTCACTGAAAAACCACACACCTGACAGCGGAGCACGCATTGGAACATCAAATACATCAGCTAGGCCACAACTTTTCTAATTTATTTTCGCTCAAGACAATTTCGAAGACAAAACATATTCAGCAGCCAGTTCCCCCAACCCTCCCCTTTCAACAGCGCTCTTAAAATCCAAAATTAGAGGCCGCCGCCCACCATAATTCCGATTTTTCGTTGTTGTATGGAAACTGAGTGCATATGTGGTGAGTTTTAGTGTTCAGTGGTAAGTTTGTGGTATGAGGGCAATATTTTCTGCTCAGAAGAAGGGTCGTTTCAAGATATTTGCAAAGGATTTTGTTTGTATTCTGAAGAGTTTACTAAATGACTAGGGGGTGATCAAAGATTTTAACGGTAGCCAAGTTGAGAAAGGTATGGAAATGAAAAAATATAAAGTAAATTCTTCGAGAAGCAAAGAAACTTGGAGAATGAAAACTTTTGCATGACATGCAAAAAAGACAAACTGGTAAAATAACAATTTTGGTAAAATTACCAAAAAGATCATTTAAAAAGTTAAGGGGTGTTTAGCATCGGTCTGACCGAAGATAATTGTCTTACTAGTTTTCTTACTAAGTAGTTCCTTTTCATTTCATTAACGTTTTTTCCAGACCACCAAAGAAGAACCTAACATTTTTGACTACAAGGCAATCAATTGCAATCGAATATCGAATATCGATTACAAAATTATGAAATTTTCATTTCTTCTCTACTCTTCAGACGTCAGCGTCTTCTGCGGCGGCATTTCATCAAAAAACTGAATGCACAAGCGCCAAAGTCAAAACGCACACAATTGACTTTGACTTCTACGGTGAAATAAAAAAACAAAATTTTCCATGTTTCAAATAAACAAACAAAAGCAAGCAAATTTGAAAACACTAAAAAAGGTTGATGCAGCATTTATTTCATGTTAAGTGCGCAGACACAAAAATGCAACCCTTTGCTTTGTCATTAACACGAAATTCGTTCGTTCAGTATTTTTTGTTTATATAAATTTACCAAACAATTAGTTGAAATGGGCCATTTCCTTGCTGTTGTTGTGTTTTCTTAAAAATGTTTGTAAGAAAAACTTTCGCTCAATTAGTTTGAATGTTTTCACAAGTAATTCTCGCTGTCAATGTAACTTGGACACTTTTGTATCGAATTCCTCTTGTCTGTGGTCTGTCGCAAGATCCGTCCATGTTTACTCACATGGTCTGGCGTGTGCTCGCACTGATCATCGATTTGAGTGACACTTGAACAAATATTGGCAGGGGCAAATGACATTTTGGCGACTCGGTGGGGAAATTAGAAAATCTATGAAAATCCAAATAAAAATTAAATGTAATTTAACCAAAACGACTATCAAAAGAGATTCGGTTCCTTTCAGTTCTTGCCTTCTCCCATTCCATTTAACTGATTGATTCTAATTCAGAGGTCCAGCTTTTTTTGAATGTAACCGGAGACGTGAATGTTCGGTTTGTTTAGAATTCGGGAGGTTCATTCATTAGACACCGATTGTAGATTTCTCAAATGTCAGCGGCGTATGTTTACAAACAGCTTATTTGCTACTTGAAGTGACGCCTATTCCTTCTGCCTTGCTCTGGATCCTTTTGACCATAATATTCAGTGATCACCTCACAGCGTAATTTGCGCGCGCCACAAATTGTTTGTTTACAAAACAAGGAAAATAGCACCACACATATAAAGACAGTGGCGGGAAGAGATCCATTTGATATTCCCAACAAAATATTTTGACAGTCTGCCCATTTGATAATATCGTCACCGCCTATGGTGTGGCAGGGGACATGCGTAATTGGCGATAGCTGGTATCCTCGAACTTGCAACCAACAACACTTGAGAGTGTGTTGTAACCGTCTTTGATTTGTCTATTTTTTGCTTTTGTGGGAATATTCTAGTCGTGGTCATAGTTTGCAGCCGCAGGACGTCAGACGTATTTGACACTTGAAAGTGGTTTTTGCAGACAGTTTCCCTCGACGAGGCTCAAAGATGTTTCGCCAATATACTTACTACGAATCTCGTGTGTGGTCAACATTTCTCGTGTATGTGGAAACCACTTCCGATTTCATTAATTACACTTCCGCTTAAGTACATCTGATGCGATCATGCTGAGCACTTCTAGGTATAGGAAGTGCGGAAAAAACTTAAGAATTCTTTAATTCAATTCTTCGTTGGGAAATGTATTGAAGTTTTGACTGACTGGCAAAAGTTTTACTTACTAAGAAAGTGTGAACTTGACTTTCTCTTCCTTAACTATTCATTTGCCATCGACTAGACACATTTTTGCGTGTGGTCCATCGGGTAATTTCGAAACAAATTCTCACTCATAGAGGCGAAAGTAAAGAATGGAGTCAATACTGATTGGAACCGAGTCTCAAGGTTTCTGGAACCTGGCAGTGCGAAGTAGGTCCACCAGTGCTGAGGTCGCAAGCTGACAGCAAAATGTATCCTCGACTTTTCATTGTAATTTCCTATGTGAAAACCCCCGCTGAATGCGAATATGACATCCAAATTTTAAGTAGAACAGTTTTGGAGATATTGCACTATTTGCATATTTTGCATTTTGAAAAAAAGTACTTCTACTTTATTGCAAATATCTCCGGTATGGTTCAGTGGATTAAAAAGTTTTATATCTAATAAAAGATAATTAAATGTTCTATTAATTGTCTTAAGCCCATATTCCAATCACATTATCGGTTTAGGCATCATTTATAGAAGTAGTGACGATTTTTTGAAATTTGTAGGAAAATTTTAATAAAATTCCTGTTTATACCTTGAATTTTGCAATGAAAAGTTTTTCCACCGGTTTTTTACTTGGATGTGAGAATCCAATATATTCCAAAGAAAATGAGTACTTGATCATTAAAATCAGTTGAAAAATATGGCACTTGAGTAAAAATGGAGAAATTACAGTTATGCCAGGGACTTTGCTCGCGATTTCCCACAAAAACAAAATAAAAACTCTAAACATTTGCCAAGTACTTCTAGAGAGGGGATTGCCCCTCTCTTCTTCTCTCCCTCCCCACTCCCACACTCAATCAATACGCAATCGCTCACGATCTCGCCCCAGTACTCATACACTCAAGCGAAATAATAACAAAACATAAAAACCAGCAACAAATCGGAAAATTATTAATGATGTGGCATGGCGTGGTTTTGGCTGCGGTGTGGCATTCGAAATACCGCCGCCCCTCATGATATTTACAACTTTCAGTTCATCATGCTAAATGCCATATGTACTCCAATGGACGTCCGTACATGTGCCCACAGATGCCCACCCACCTTACGATTTCCATTTCATTCGAATAAAAACTTTTGGCCCCATCTTCGCAAGCGGTACGCAATTTTCTGATTATTTTTCTTAAAATAAAAAAGCGTTTAAATGATTTACCAAAAAAAAGAGAGAACTGAAGAAGTTAAACGATGAATATTATGGTTTTTGTGATTTTGTTTATTGTTTCCCTTTAGCTTAGATTCGGATAATTTTTTCTATTTCCTCATGCTTTTTTCCATGTACACGCAGAATGGCATTAACGATTTTTTCGATTGGGTGGAAAAATGAGTTTAGATAAAATTTGCTCTCGTTGAGGGGCGAAGAGGTTGGACGCCAGAATCGCAGGCCGTCAACATGTGTTGAACGTGTCGAGCGTTATGGGCTAGGAGGACGAGAACTTAATTAGCTTTTTCGTGTGTGTTTTAATGGAACTTGTGATTCGGTTCTCGACAAATGATTTGGCAATTAAAGACCACATGCAAGGGACCTTGAAGATTGGATCACATTCCCCGCAATTCACGTTTCACAACAACTTTGAAAGCAAATCTCACACATTAGTGGAAGAAATCTTTAATTGGGCCTGAGTATTGCTAAAATCTGGTCCATTCCGCTTGAAAGGTCTGGTGCGGAACTTAAGTGGCTGAAGGCACTTGAGGCAATTTCTTGGTATACACAATTGTTGTTTAATTTTTACTCAACACATTTTAAGAAATACTTCAAACACGTTAGAGAAAATAATTAGTACAAGTATCCACAACGAGTTGTTAACGCCAAAACACCCTGTTTGCCACCCTGTATACGGAATTGTACGGCAACCAACTTTATAACATTAAACCTACTGGAACACCGCTTAACATTCTGTTAAGCTGTGTCCCAAAACTGGTGTAATTCAATATGAACGCCTTCTGTCATTTCCGTAACTTTAACTTCCTTCTTCTTGTATCAGCATCGAACGAGTCAACCACGTATCTTTTTACGCTCCTGCAACATCCCGTGCAGCAGAGCTTTTTACTTATACGTTTATATAAGCTAACTTTCGTATCCTACGACATCCGTCGCAAGTAAGCAACCTTTGTGCTCCTCTTTCAATAAAACATACTTAAAAACCTACATCCTACACGCCTTTAATTATATTTTGCTAATTCTCGAATTCCACCCCTTTTCTCTTTTTTATATCGTTTGGCCACTTTACGAGTGAGCCAAACAGAGTAAATAGATCAAGGCCCAAGAGGATTAAACAAAAAATTCCAAATGATTGAAGTTTCGACATTTGATCCAAGACGTTTCTATTTTCACAGAACATTGACCACAATTTCATATTTCCAATATTTTCACAACAATCAAGCATAATCAAGAACAGTCCACCTAGAAGTGAAGACCACCCAGATTTTCCCCAAACACACACACACACACAAAGAAGAAAAACAATTAATTGTAAATTGAAGAACAGATCATTCATAAACATTTTAGGTGGCAAGCTGAATAATAGCTACGCTACCGGCGAATTCCAGCAACAGCAACAATTTTATTTACCCAAGAAACACCTACCTTCCGAAATTGTTGTTTACCCAATTAGACTTTTATCGTCATTTACCAACACTGAATCGAATTGTTCAGGTAACATGGCACCCAGTCAATTAGTGTTCTGCAGAACAGTTCACCCAGCATTTTCTACACAAAAAACCATAAAAGAAAGAGTTCTTCAGCGTCTACACCAATAACGACAACACAACAAATTGTTTATGAATTTATGAAACGCTTAGAATACCCAAAATGTTGGTGATACTAGAGATGGGGCCCCAACAACAACAACAACCAGATCAAAACAAATCAAAAAGACAAAATGCCGATCATGATGAAAACGAAGAAGCCCTAATGCAATTGTTGTTGTATAAACAATAAAGGACCACGTGCAACGTTGAATACGCGCTGCTGATGAATACTGGCCACCTCTGCATGTATTTGGCAACCAGAAGCCGTTGCCGTTGCGCGTCTTAGAAAAACACAGGCATCTTAAGAGAAATTAAAGAGTTATTTAAGCCTTTTATGGGGAACATGTGTGCACCAGATTCCGATTTTTCCGATAGTAAAACGAAAAAATGTTTTGTGGGTGATTTGCTCATGAAACTTATGAAAAGGAAAATAATTCCGAAATTCGATTCAAGGAATTTAATTTCCTACCGAATCACTGACATTTAATTACAATTCATTTTGCCACATTGTTGTTTGCCTCTTCAGGTTCGGGTGTAGTCATTTGCCAATTGCATTAATTCGCTTTCACGTATTTCTTTTTGAAGTTTATTCTCCTCTGGCTTTCAATTTCGTTAATTGCTTACACTTTTCCGTTGTATTGCACTCTCAAAAGCTGCTTAAAACGCCTCCAATGTAAATGTTTAAACAACAACATCAACGCCAGAACTCTGCGATGTTTACACTGCATTTTTCCGCCTGCATCTAATTGACAAGCGGAAATTAATTGCTGTTAATGGCATCCGAAAGGAAAATACCTTTTAAATAATTGGGGAAAAATTACATTCGCATTCTTTGGTAATCTTTTTGAATAAAAAAAAACTAATAGAGTATAAAATACAACACTGTACAACAGTAAACAAAAATCCCAGGGTCCCACACTTTCATCCAAAACATGTCCAAGGACGCGCTTGGTGGCTGCTGTAATCCCACCAGTCATGATTCGCCCAAAAAAATGGCCAAGGACGGTCTTGGCGGCAGCTGTAATCCCACCAGTCATGATTCGCCCAAACAAATGGCCAAGGACGATCTTGGCGGCAGCTGTAATCCCACCCGTTATGATTCACTCAAAAAATGTGCAAGGGCGCAGTTGGTGGCATGGACCACTTAATATTCGATAGTTACTATGTTACATTTTAATATTATTTTTTGTTGTATGAGAGGTGCCACGCCCCGTTGTCCAAATCCACTCTTTTATGTCCTACTGGCTGGCCCGGTCCGCTTCGCTGGGCCTAAATAATTTTTTGTTGTTGCGTTGTCTGCAATGTAATGAATGAATGGATGAAAGTAATTTTTAAATATTTATGTTTAATTGGTGTTTATACTGTGGAGTTAATTTTGTACAATTTTATAGAGAGGAAAATTGATGTAGCGATCGGTATTGAAATAGGTTTTGATGAATGAATGAATGATTCGTATTGTATGTATGTATGTAGCGCAGTAAAGTATGTTTGGAAGATTATTGAAATTAAATTAAATGACATGTGGTATAAGTATTAGAAACAAATGCCGTTAATTCGGCCGGTGCAAACGACTGGATTACGATCTTTGACCTTTGGTACTTAGCCGAATGCTCGCACAAAATGGCCCAGCAGTGTAAACACTTGAAAACGAACAAATCTGTAGATTCCGATGCTGGTGCGGGAGGGAATATTCAGTCAGTGTAAACGGTTGCACGAACGGAATTTTGTGCTTATTTGCCGAAAGGCCAATTGCAGTGTTTAAGACAAGTTTAGGGCTAGGGCTAGGGCTAGGGCCTGGGGCTAGGGCTAGGGCTAGGGCTAGGGCTAGGGCTAGGGCTAGGGCCTGGGGCTAGGGCCTGGGGCTAGGGCCTGGGGCTAGGGCTAGGGCTAGGGCTAGGGCTAGGGCTAGGGCTAGGGCCTGGGGCTAGGGCCTGGGGCTAGGGCCTGGGGCTAGGGCCTGGGGCTAGGGCCTGGGGCTAGGGCCTGGGGCTAGGGCCTGGGGCTAGGGCCTGGGGCTAGGGCCTGGGGCTAGGGCTAGGGCTAGGGCTAGGGCTAGGGCTAGGGCTAGGGCTAGGGCTAGGGCTAGGGCTAGGGCTAGGGCTAGGGCTAGGGCTAGGGCTAGGGCTAGGGCTAGGGCTAGGGCTAGGGCTAGGGCTAGGGCTAGGGCTAGGGCTAGGGCTAGGGCTAGGGCTAGGGCTAGGGCTAGGGCTAGGGCTAGGGCTAGGGCTAGGGCTAGGGCTAGGGCTAGGGCTAGGGCTAGGGCTAGGGCTAGGGCTAGGGCTAGGGCTAGGGCTAGGGCTAGGGCTAGGGCTAGGGCTAGGGCTAGGGCTAGGGCTAGGGCTAGGGCTAGGGCTAGGGCTAGGGCTAGGGCTAGGGCTAGGGCTAGGGCTAGGGCTAGGGCTAGGGCTAGGGCTAGGGCTAGGGCTAGGGCTAGGGCTAGGGCTAGGGCTAGGGCTAGGGCTAGGGCTAGGGCTAGGGCTAGGGCTAGGGCTAGGGCTAGGGCTAGGGCTAGGGCTAGGGCTAGGGCTAGGGCTAGGGCTAGGGCTAGGGCTAGGGCTAGGGCTAGGGCTAGGGCTAGGGCTAGGGCTAGGGCTAGGGCTAGGGCTAGGGCTAGGGCTAGGGCTAGGGCTAGGGCTAGGGCTAGGGCTAGGGCTAGGGCTAGGGCTAGGGCTAGGGCTAGGGCTAGGGCTAGGGCTAGGGCTAGGGCTAGGGCTAGGGCTAGGGCTAGGGCTAGGGCTAGGGCTAGGGCTAGGGCTAGGGCTAGGGCTAGGGCTAGGGCTAGGGCTAGGGCTAGGGCTAGGGCTAGGGCTAGGGCTAGGGCTAGGGCTAGGGCTAGGGCTAGGGCTAGGGCTAGGGCTAGGGCTAGGGCTAGGGCTAGGGCTAGGGCTAGGGCTAGGGCTAGGGCTAGGGCTAGGGCTAGGGCTAGGGCTAGGGCTAGGGCTAGGGCTAGGGCTAGGGCTAGGGCTAGGGCTAGGGCTAGGGCTAGGGCTAGGGCTAGGGCTAGGGCTAGGGCTAGGGCTAGGGCTAGGGCTAGGGCTAGGGCTAGGGCTAGGGCTAGGGCTAGGGCTAGGGCTAGGGCTAGGGCTAGGGCTAGGGCTAGGGCTAGGGCTAGGGCTAGGGCTAGGGCTAGGGCTAGGGCTAGGGCTAGGGCTAGGGCTAGGGCTAGGGCTAGGGCTAGGGCTAGGGCTAGGGCTAGGGCTAGGGCTAGGGCTAGGGCTAGGGCTAGGGCTAGGGCTAGGGCTAGGGCTAGGGCTAGGGCTAGGGCTAGGGCTAGGGCTAGGGCTAGGGCTAGGGCTAGGGCTAGGGCTAGGGCTAGGGCTAGGGCTAGGGCTAGGGCTAGGGCTAGGGCTAGGGCTAGGGCTAGGGCTAGGGCTAGGGCTAGGGCTAGGGCTAGGGCTAGGGCTAGGGCTAGGGCTAGGGCTAGGGCTAGGGCTAGGGCTAGGGCTAGGGCTAGGGCTAGGGCTAGGGCTAGGGCTAGGGCTAGGGCTAGGGCTAGGGCTAGGGCTAGGGCTAGGGCTAGGGCTAGGGCTAGGGCTAGGGCTAGGGCTAGGGCTAGGGCTAGGGCTAGGGCTAGGGCTAGGGCTAGGGCTAGGGCTAGGGCTAGGGCTAGGGCTAGGGCTAGGGCTAGGGCTAGGGCTAGGGCTAGGGCTAGGGCTAGGGCTAGGGCTAGGGCTAGGGCTAGGGCTAGGGCTAGGGCTAGGGCTAGGGCTAGGGCTAGGGCTAGGGCTAGGGCTAGGGCTAGGGCTAGGGCTAGGGCTAGGGCTAGGGCTAGGGCTAGGGCTAGGGCTAGGGCTAGGGCTAGGGCTAGGGCTAGGGCTAGGGCTAGGGCTAGGGCTAGGGCTAGGGCTAGGGCTAGGGCTAGGGCTAGGGCTAGGGCTAGGGCTAGGGCTAGGGCTAGGGCTAGGGCTAGGGCTAGGGCTAGGGCTAGGGCTAGGGCTAGGGCTAGGGCTAGGGCTAGGGCTAGGGCTAGGGCTAGGGCTAGGGCTAGGGCTAGGGCTAGGGCTAGGGCTAGGGCTAGGGCTAGGGCTAGGGCTAGGGCTAGGGCTAGGGCTAGGGCTAGGGCTAGGGCTAGGGCTAGGGCTAGGGCTAGGGCTAGGGCTAGGGCTAGGGCTAGGGCTAGGGCTAGGGCTAGGGCTAGGGCTAGGGCTAGGGCTAGGGCTAGGGCTAGGGCTAGGGCTAGGGCTAGGGCTAGGGCTAGGGCTAGGGCTAGGGCTAGGGCTAGGGCTAGGGCTAGGGCTAGGGCTAGGGCTAGGGCTAGGGCTAGGGCTAGGGCTAGGGCTAGGGCTAGGGCTAGGGCTAGGGCTAGGGCTAGGGCTAGGGCTAGGGCTAGGGCTAGGGCTAGGGCTAGGGCTAGGGCTAGGGCTAGGGCTAGGGCTAGGGCTAGGGCTAGGGCTAGGGCTAGGGCTAGGGCTAGGGCTAGGGCTAGGGCTAGGGCTAGGGCTAGGGCTAGGGCTAGGGCTAGGGCTAGGGCTAGGGCTAGGGCTAGGGCTAGGGCTAGGGCTAGGGCTAGGGCTAGGGCTAGGGCTAGGGCTAGGGCTAGGGCTAGGGCTAGGGCTAGGGCTAGGGCTAGGGCTAGGGCTAGGGCTAGGGCTAGGGCTAGGGCTAGGGCTAGGGCTAGGGCTAGGGCTAGGGCTAGGGCTAGGGCTAGGGCTAGGGCTAGGGCTAGGGCTAGGGCTAGGGCTAGGGCTAGGGCTAGGGCTAGGGCTAGGGCTAGGGCTAGGGCTAGGGCTAGGGCTAGGGCTAGGGCTAGGGCTAGGGCTAGGGCTAGGGCTAGGGCTAGGGCTAGGGCTAGGGCTAGGGCTAGGGCTAGGGCTAGGGCTAGGGCTAGGGCTAGGGCTAGGGCTAGGGCTAGGGCTAGGGCTAGGGCTAGGGCTAGGGCTAGGGCTAGGGCTAGGGCTAGGGCTAGGGCTAGGGCTAGGGCTAGGGCTAGGGCTAGGGCTAGGGCTAGGGCTAGGGCTAGGGCTAGGGCTAGGGCTAGGGCTAGGGCTAGGGCTAGGGCTAGGGCTAGGGCTAGGGCTAGGGCTAGGCTAGGTAGAGTAAAATGGATTTAATAACTCCTGCTAATAGACGTCGTCGCCGCTGTTTTGGCCCTTGTGTGTTAGGCATCATTCGTGCGAGTGAAGCACTAGCCTTGGCGGCCTTCTTACATGCATACTCCAGTTGGCTCTTGAAGCTTAGCTTTGCATCCAGCAGTACCCCTAGGTACTTTATGTACGGCTTCGACTTGATTTTGTGCCCTCCAATAGTGAGGGTACAGGTCTTCCGTAGTCTTTTTTTGGTTATTAGAACTGCCTCTGTTTTCTGCTCTGCTAGACTGAGCCCCACAGAAGTTAACCACGAGCTTACTGTATCGACAACTTCTTCAGCTGTGATAACTACTTCCTCCAGAATTTTGCCCGTGATGGTGATAGCGATATCATCAGCAAACCCCACTATGGTTGTTTGCTCCGGAATTTGAAGGCGTAGTACGCCATCAATCCACCTGCTTCCTCTATCGCTTGCTCCAGTCTACTACATATCAGTCTTTCTAGTAGTTTACCAGCAGTGTCTAACATGCAGATTGGTCGGTACGCAGAAGGGTCTTCAGTTGTGCTGTTTCCTTTCGGGAGCAAAACGAGCCTTTGTCTCTTCCATGTGGCTGGAAATGTACCTTCTCTAATGCATGAGTTGTATACATCCGCAAACATTTTCGGGTGCTGCTTAACCGCAGCTTTTAGCGCTGCGTTGGGTATACCATCTGGTCCTGGCGCCTTCTTGTCTTCGAACTTGCCGGCCGCTTTAGTCACCTCGTTCTCTGACACCGGTATGATTTCGTGTTGGTCGAAGTTTCCCTGCTCGTCATTTGATTCAACGTGTGGCTGCTTAGGAAACAGCGTAGTCACTATTTCTTTCAGCTGGTTTGGGCACGTTGGTGTTGGCTTTTTTCTTCCGATCTTTTTCATGACGATTTTATATGCATTACCCCAGGGGTCGATCTCGGCTTCATCACATAGTTTCAAGAAGCATTGACGTTTACTACTACGTATAGCTTTTTTTAGATCTTTCCGCTTTGTCTTAAACTGTTGTTGTAGGTTTAAGTATTCGCCCCGGTCTCTCGACCGTTGGTAGTGCCGTCGGACTCTATGGCATTCTGCACGGAGTTGGGCTATCTCATCACTCCACCAGTATACTGGTTGGTGACGATTTCCGACATTCCTCCTCTTCATTGCCGCATCGCACGCTTTTCGCAAATGGGACATTAGCTGCTGCGTTTTATCGGTGGCTTTGCCGAATGGAATTATTTCTTCGAACACTATATTAAAGAGTTTTTCGTCGAATGTATCTACTCTCCAACCGATTTTTCGTTGCTTGGGAATGGCTCTCTCTGCTATGTGTGTCGCTCGTTTGATGTTCATCAAGATTTGGTTGTGGTCGCTGTGTGTGTAACGATCGCTCACCTTCCACTCTAATCTCTGGTATACCCCAGGTGTTAGGAAAGTTAGATCTATTATTGATCTCGATGTTCCCCTACTGAAAGTATGCCCCCCGCCGGTATTACATAATACTAAGTCCAATGTAGCCAGCGCATCCAGGAGTACTCTACCTCGTGCATTTGTCCTCGGACAGCCCCACTCTTCTGCCCACGCGTTAAAATCGCCAGCGATTATTACTGGCCTTATTCCATTTGCATTCGTTACGAGATTGTCCAGTATACGCTCAAAGTCGTCGATCGAGGTACTTGGTGGTATATAGCAACTATATATGTGGATGCCTTGTATTTCTGCTCGCACAAAACCGAGTTGGGTTACTCGTGTTTTAATGTGTGGCGCTCGTTTCCCGCAGGACCAAATGGCCGATTTGCCGGTGTTATCTTTAGCCCAGACACTTCCGCATTTCGCCTTGTATGGTTCACTGAGTATAGCTACATCTATCTCAAGTTCGCGTACTGTTTGGGTGAGGGCTAGGGCTAGGGCTAGGGCTAGGGCTAGGGCTAGGGCTAGGGCTAGGGCTAGGGCTAGGGCTAGGGCTAGGGCTAGGGCTAGGGCTAGGGCTAGGGCTAGGGCTAGGGCTAGGGCTAGGGCTAGGGCTAGGGCTAGGGCTAGGGCTAGGGCTAGGGCTAGGGCTAGGGCTAGGGCTAGGGCTAGGGCTAGGGCTAGGGCTAGGGCTAGGGCTAGGGCTAGGGCTAGGGCTAGGGCTAGGGCTAGGGCTAGGGCTAGGGCTAGGGCTAGGGCTAGGGCTAGGGCTAGGGCTAGGGCTAGGGCTAGGGCTAGGGCTAGGGCTAGGGCTAGGGCTAGGGCTAGGGCTAGGGCTAGGGCTAGGGCTAGGGCTAGGGCTAGGGCTAGGGCTAGGGCTAGGGCTAGGGCTAGGGCTAGGGCTAGGGCTAGGGCTAGGGCTAGGGCTAGGGCTAGGGCTAGGGCTAGGGCTAGGGCTAGGGCTAGGGCTAGGGCTAGGGCTAGGGCTAGGGCTAGGGCTAGGGCTAGGGCTAGGGCTAGGGCTAGGGCTAGGGCTAGGGCTAGGGCTAGGGCTAGGGCTAGGGCTAGGGCTAGGGCTAGGGCTAGGGCTAGGGCTAGGGCTAGGGCTAGGGCTAGGGCTAGGGCTAGGGCTAGGGCTAGGGCTAGGGCTAGGGCTAGGGCTAGGGCTAGGGCTAGGGCTAGGGCTAGGGCTAGGGCTAGGGCTAGGGCTAGGGCTAGGGCTAGGGCTAGGGCTAGGGCTAGGGCTAGGGCTAGGGCTAGGGCTAGGGCTAGGGCTAGGGCTAGGGCTAGGGCTAGGGCTAGGGCTAGGGCTAGGGCTAGGGCTAGGGCTAGGGCTAGGGCTAGGGCTAGGGCTAGGGCTAGGGCTAGGGCTAGGGCTAGGGCTAGGGCTAGGGCTAGGGCTAGGGCTAGGGCTAGGGCTAGGGCTAGGGCTAGGGCTAGGGCTAGGGCTAGGGCTAGGGCTAGGGCTAGGGCTAGGGCTAGGGCTAGGGCTAGGGCTAGGGCTAGGGCTAGGGCTAGGGCTAGGGCTAGGGCTAGGGCTAGGGCTAGGGCTAGGGCTAGGGCTAGGGCTAGGGCTAGGGCTAGGGCTAGGGCTAGGGCTAGGGCTAGGGCTAGGGCTAGGGCTAGGGCTAGGGCTAGGGCTAGGGCTAGGGCTAGGGCTAGGGCTAGGGCTAGGGCTAGGGCTAGGGCTAGGGCTAGGGCTAGGGCTAGGGCTAGGGCTAGGGCTAGGGCTAGGGCTAGGGCTAGGGCTAGGGCTAGGGCTAGGGCTAGGGCTAGGGCTAGGGCTAGGGCTAGGGCTAGGGCTAGGGCTAGGGCTAGGGCTAGGGCTAGGGCTAGGGCTAGGGCTAGGGCTAGGGCTAGGGCTAGGGCTAGGGCTAGGGCTAGGGCTAGGGCTAGGGCTAGGGCTAGGGCTCCTCAACCATTTTGTGATGCAATTAAGTTATTTACAAAGGAACAAATTTATCCTATATCTTCTAATTATATTTCTTATTATTTTTCTCCAATTTTTTCTTTATTTTTATCTTTATTAGTTTGAATATGTATACCTTTATTTATTAAGTTATTTTCTTTTAATTTAGGGTTACTATTTCTTTTGTGTTGTACTAGATTAGGGGTTTATACTGTTATAGCTGCAGGTTGGTCTTCAAATTCAAATTATGCGTTATTAGGTGGGTTACGTGCTGTAGCACAAACTATTTCTTATGAAGTTAGTATAGCATTAATTTTATTATCTTTTATTTTTTTAATTGGAGATTATAATATTTTAAGATTTTATAATTATCAAATATATATATGACTTTTAGTAATTTTATTACCTATAGCTTTAGTTTGATTTAGTATTTCTTTAGCAGAAACTAATCGTACTCCATTTGATTTTGCAGAAGGAGAATCAGAATTAGTTTCAGGGTTTAATGTAGAATATAGAAGAGGAGGATTTGCATTAATTTTTTTAGCTGAATATGCAAGAATTTTATTTATAAGTATATTATTTTGTGTAATTTTTATAGGTTGTGATGTGTTTAGTTTATTATTTTATGTAAAGTTAACTTTTATTTCTTTTTTATTTATTTGAGTTCGAGGGACTTTACCTCGATTTCGGTATGATAAATTAATATATTTAGCTTGAAAATGTTTTTTACCTTTTTCTTTAAATTATTTAATATTTTTTATTGGATTTAAGGTTATATTATTATTTATTATATTATGAATTGTTTTTAGTAAAGTCAATAGAAATTTATTTTTCTATCTTATGTTTTCAAAACATACGCTTATTCAAGCTCATTAACTAATTTAATAAATTATCTCATCATTTGATTACTAAAGGATTAATTAAATAATATAAAAAATAATAACTGTTAATAATTGACCAACAATTACATAAGGGTCTTCTACAGGTCGAGCTCCAATTCATGTTAATAAAATAACAATTACTACTATTGATCAAAATATTACTTGATTAATTGGGTAAAATTGAATACCTCGGAATTTACTTAAATGATAAAATGGTAAAATAGCTAGAATAGCAATTGATAAAACTAAAGCAATCACTCCTCCTAATTTATTAGGAATAGATCGTAAAATAGCATATGCGAATAAAAAATATCATTCAGGTTGAATATGAACTGGTGTAACTAAAGGGTTAGCAGGAGTAAAATTATCTGGATCTCCTAATAAATTAGGACTTATTAATGTTAATATAAGTAAAAGTGTAATTATTACAATAAATCCTACAATATCCTTAAAAGAAAAGTATGGATGAAATGGAATTTTGTCAATATTTGAATTTAATCCAATTGGGTTATTTGAACCTGTTTGGTGTAAAAATAATAAATGAATTATAGTTATTGCTAATACAATAAATGGTAAAATAAAGTGAAATGTAAAAAATCGAGTTAAAGTTGCGTTATCAATAGTAAATCCTCCTCACACTCATTGTACAAGATCAATACCTAAATAAGGGATAGCAGATAATAAATTTGTAATAACTGTTGCTCCTCAAAATGAGATTTGTCCTCAAGGTAGAACATATCCTATAAAAGCTGTTCCTATTACTAAAAATAAAATAATAACTCCTACAAGTCATGTTGGAGTAAACAAATAAGATCTATAATAAATTCCTCGTCCTACATGTAGATAAATACAAATAAAAAAGAATGATGCACCATTAGCATGTAGTGTTCGTAGTAATCAACCATAATTTACATCACGGCAAATATGATTAACTCTATTAAATGCTATATTTACATCAGCCGTATAATGTATAGCTAAAAATAATCCAGTTAAAATTTGGATAATTAAACATAATCCTAATAATGATCCAAAATTTCATCAAACAGAAATATTAATTGGAGCGGGTAAGTCTACTAAAGCATTATTTGCTATTTTTAAGAGGGGGTGTGACGTTCGAATTGGTTTATTCATTAATTATGTTATTGATCGTAAAGGACCATAAAATAATTTAGTAATTTTTACTACAACAATTAAAGTGATTAATAAATAATTAATTAAAAGAAGAGTAATTAAATTAGTAGGGTAGTTATATAATTTATTTAAACTTAAAGAGTTTTCACTAATATATGAATTAGGGGAATAAATTGATTGTATATCATTATTTATTAAAAATAAAGAAAGAGTAGGTTTATCAATAATAAAAGATAAACATAATATACCGAAAAATAAAATAAATATAATAATTGATAATTTTATAGAAAAAGTGAATATTTCATTAGATGCTAAGGCTGTAACATAAATAAATAACACTAGTATTCCTCCTAAAAAAATTAAAAATAAAATATATGAAAATCAAAATCTTTTAGTTATTAATCCTGAGATTAAGGATACTAAAACAGTTTGAGTTAAAAGTATAATTCCTATTGCTAGTGGATGAGTTATTTGTGTAAACACTAAACCAAAAATTAATGAAAGAGCATATAATGTTAATTGAATAATATCAAGAAATAGTTTAATTAAAATATTAATTTTGGGGATTAATGATAAAGAAATTTCTTTTTTCTTGAAGTTTTAAAAGTTAAATATTTATTTTTGATTTACAAGACCAATGTTTTTGTTAAACTATTAAAACTAATGATTATAATTTTATATTGAGGATTACCAAGAATTTTATTAATTATAGGAATTTTTGCATTTGTTTCTAATCGGAAACATTTATTATCTATATTATTAAGATTAGAATATATTGTTTTAAGATTATTTTTTTTATTATTTATTTATTTAAATTTAATAAATTATGAAAATTTTTTTAGAATAATATTCTTGACATTTAGAGTTTGTGAAGGAGCTTTAGGACTTTCTATTTTAGTTTCAATAACTCGAACACATGGAAATGATTATTTTCAATCTTTTAATGTTTTACAATGTTGAAAATTATTTTTTTAATTTTATTTATAGTTCCGTTATGTTTTATTAATAATTTATTTTGAATGGTTCAAGGTATATTATTAGTTATTTCTTTTGTATTTATTACTTGTAATTATTATACAAATTATTTTATATCCATTTCTTATTTTTTAGGTTGTGATATCATTTCTTATGGATTAATTTTATTAAGATTCTGAATTTGTTCATTAATGATAATAGCAAGTGAATCAATTTATAAATATAACAAGCTCCAATTTCTGGTTCAATAATTTTAGCTGGAGTTATATTAAAATTAGGAGGATATGGACTTTTACGAGTTTTTTCTTTTTTACAATTAATAGGGTTAAAATTTAATTTTATTTGAGTAAGAATTAGATTAGTAGGAGGAGTTTTAGCTAGTTTTGTATGTTTACGACAAACTGATTTAAAGGCTTTAATTGCTTATTCTTCAGTAGCTCATATAGGAATTGTGTTAGCTGGATTAATAACTATAACTTATTGAGGTAATTGTGGAGCTTATACTTTAATAATTGCTCATGGGCTATGTTCATCAGGTTTATTTTGTTTAGCAAATATTACTTACGAACGATTAGGAAGTCGAAGTTTATTAATTAATAAGGGTTTATTAAATTTTATACCTTCAATAACATTGTGGTGATTTTTATTAAGATCAACAAATATAGCTGCTCCGCCTAGTTTAAATTTACTCGGAGAAATTTCTTTATTAAATAGAATTGTTAGATGATCTTGAATTTCAATAATTATATTATCATTAGTATCTTTTTTTAGAGCAGCATATACTTTATATTTATATGCTTATAGACAACATGGAAAAATTTTTTCGGGAGTTTATTCATTTAGTATAGGAAAAATTCGTGAATATTTAGTGTTATTTTTGCATTGATTTCCTTTAAATTTATTAATTTTAAAAAGAGATCTTTGTATATTATGATTATATTTAAATAGTTTATTAAAAATACTGATTTGTGGTGTCAGTGATGTAATTTATTTACTTTAAATCGTGAAATATTTATCAATTTGTAGAATTAATTTTTGTGTATTAATTTCTTTTAGTTTTAGATTTTTTTTAATAAGTTTATGAATAATTTGTTTTGATATAGTTAATTTTTTTGAGTGAGAAGTTGTTTCTTTAAATTCAATAAGTTTTGTGATAACATTTTTATTTGATTGAATAAGTTTATTATTTATATCTTTTGTTTTGATAATTTCTTCTTTAGTAATTTATTACAGAAAAGAATATATATCAAGTGATTTAAATATTAATCGATTTATTATGTTAGTATTGATATTTGTAGCTTCTATGATATTATTAATTATTAGACCTAATATAGTAAGAATTTTATTAGGATGAGATGGGTTAGGATTAGTTTCTTATTGTTTAGTAATTTATTTTCAAAATGTAAAATCATATAATGCAGGTATATTAACTGCATTATCAAATCGAATTGGAGATGTTGCGTTATTATTAGCAATTGCTTGAATATTAAATTATGGGAGTTGAAATTATATTTTTTATTTAGAATTTATAAAAAATGATTTAGAAATACAAGTAATTGCTGGATTAGTAATATTAGCAGCTATAACTAAAAGAGCTCAAATTCCCTTTTCTTCTTGATTACCTGCGGCTATAGCTGCTCCTACACCGGTGTCAGCACTTGTTCATTCTTCATTTCTTGGTACTGCAGGGGTTTATTTATTAATTCGATTTAATATATTATTAGTAGATACAATATTTGGGAGATTTTTACTTTTAGTATCAGGTTTAACAATATTTATAGCAGGGTTAGGAGCTAATTTTGAATTTGATTTAAAAAAAATTATTGCTTTATCAACTTTAAGTCAACTAGGGTTAATAATAAGAATTTTATCTATAGGATTTTATAAATTAGCTTTTTTTCATTTATTAACTCATGCTTTATTTAAGGCTTTATTATTTATATGTGCAGGAGCTGTTATTCATAATATAAATAATTCACAAGATATTCGATTAATAGGAGGACTAAGAATTCACATACCTTTAACTTCAGCTTGTTTTAATGTAGCTAATTTAGCATTATGTGGTATACCATTTTTAGCTGGATTTTATTCAAAGGATATAATTTTAGAAATTGTATCCTTTAATACTGTTAATACATTTTCTTTCTTTTTATATTTTTTTTCTACTGGATTAACAGTATGTTATTCATTCCGTTTAGTGTATTATTCAATAACAGGTGAATTAAATTGTGGTTCTTTAAATATATTAAATGATGAAGGTTGAATTATATTAAAGGGTATAATAGGGTTATTAGTAATAAGAATTATTGGAGGGAGTTTTTTAAATTGATTAATTTTTCCAACTCCATTAATAATTTGTTTACCTATATATTTAAAAATATTAACTTTATTTGTGTGTATTGTTGGTGGATTAGTAGGTTACTTAATTTCTAATACTTCTTTATATTTTGTTAATAAATCATTAAATTATTATACTAGTTCATTTTTTTTTAGTTCAATATGATTTATACCTTATATTGCTACTTATGGGGTTGTTAAATATCCATTAGAAATCGGAGGATTAGTAATTAAGTCTTTTGATCAAGGATGATCTGAGTATATAGGAGGTCGACATCTTTATCAAAAATTAACTATTTATTCCCAAATTAGAAATACTATACAAAATAATAATTTAAAAATTTATCTTTTATCTTTTGTTTTTTGAGTAATTATTTTATTTAGTTTTTTATATATTTTATACCTAAATAGCTTATATAGAGTGTGACGCTGAAGATGTTGGGGAGATTAATTAATCTTTAGGTATTGTGAATTTTTTTTAGTAATTTATAAAAATAATTTTTTTATATTTACAATGAAAATGTAATGTTTTATTTAAACTATATAAATAAAATAGAAGTAAAAATGGAGTTTAACCATTAAAAGAAAAAAGTTAGCAGCTTTTACTTGAACCTCGTACTTCCTTAATTGGAGGTTAACCTCAATTATATCATTAACAGTGATAGGCCTCTATTTTGGCTTCAATTAAAGAATAAGGGTAGATTTACCTAAGATTGGGTCGAAACTAATTGCAATTTATCGCTTCATATTCTTTTAAGGTAGATTGAGATTCAATACTTTTTGAATGCAAATCAAATGTTATAATTAACTACAACCCTAGTTAGTCTGATCAATTTAATATTCCTTGAGATCATTCATGATAAAGTCCGAATAAAAGAATAAAAATAAATACAATTGCTGTAATTGATCATAAATTAATGTTTGAAAAATTAATAATTAAAATTATTGGTAAAATTAATGCAATTTCTACATCAAAAATTAAGAAAATAATTGCAATTAAAAAAAATCGAAGTGAAAAAGGTAGTCGAGAAGAAGATTTAGGGTCAAATCCACATTCAAAAGGGGAACTTTTTTCTCGGTCTGATAAAGATTTTTTTGATAAAATTGAAGCAAGGATTATAACAATAAGAGAAATTGTGAAAATAATTGATGTAATAGTAATAATAGAAAAAATTATCCACACTATAATTTATAGACCTTATGATTGGAAGTCATATATACTTTTATACTATAGGGATATATTAATTTAACCTCCTCATCAGTAGATTGAAACATAAAGGAATAATCAGACAATATCAACAAAATGTCAATATCAAGCTGCAGCTTCGAATCCGAAGTGATGATTTTTTGAAAAATGATTATTTAAGTGTCGTAATAAACATACTAATAAAAATGTTGTTCCAATTAATACATGAACTCCATGGAAACCTGTAGCTATATAAAAAGTAGATCCATAAACTGAGTCAGCAATTGTGAAAGGAGCTTCAATATATTCATAGGCTTGTAATATAGTAAAATAAACTCCTAAAAGAACAGTAAAAAATAATCCTTGAGTAGTTTGAGTGTGGTTATTTTCTATAAGACTATGGTGAGCTCATGTAACAGTTACCCCTGAAGTTAATAAAATTACTGTATTTAATAACGGAATTTGGAAAGGATTAAAAGGAACAATTCCTATAGGAGGTCATGAAGCACCTAATTCAATAGAAGGAGATAAACTTCTATGAAAAAAAGCTCAAAAGAATGAAACAAAAAATAAAATTTCAGAAACAATGAAAAGAATTATACCTCAACGTAAACCAGTTGTTACTGCATAAGTATGAAGTCCTTGGAAGGTACCTTCACGAGATACATCTCGTCACCATTGATAAACAGTTAAAATAGTAATTACATTTCCTAAAGTAAATAATGAAATATCATATTGATGGAATCATTTAATTATACCAGCAACAGTTGTTATAGCTCCAATGGCTCCTGTTAAAGGTCATGGGCTATAATCTACTAAATGGAATGGGTGATTAGAATGTGTTGTCATTATTTATTAGTTAACTTCACTAGAGTATAACGTTCTTAAAACAGCAAATACATATGATTGAATAATAGCTACTGCAGATTCAAGGACTAATAAAGCAATTTGACCAATTAAAAGTAAAGAAACAATTGCATAAGAGAGAGAAGGTCCTGTATTATATAATGTACCTAATAATGTTAATAATAAATGTCCAGCAATTATATTAGCAGCTAATCGGACAGCTAAAGTTCCTGGTCGAATAATATTACTAATAGTTTCAATACATACTATAAAAGGTATTAAAACTGAAGGTGTACCTTGAGGGACTAAATGTGTGAATATATGTTGAGTATGATTAATTCAACCATAAATTATGAAACATAATCAAAGAGGTAAAGCTAATGTTAGGGTTAAAGTTAAATGACTTGTACTTGTAAAAATATATGGGAATAATCCTATAAAATTATTAAATAAAATTATTGAAAATAATGAAATAAAAATAAATGATGACCCATTGTGGCCTGTTGGACCTAATAAAGTTTTGAATTCTTTATGTAAAGTTAGTAAAATACTATTTCAAAAAATATGGAATCGAGAAGGTAATAATCAAAAAATAGGAGGAATTATTAATAAACCAATAAATGAACTTAATCAATTTAATGAAAGATTAAAAATACTTGAAGAAGGGTCGAATACTGAAAATAAATTAGTTATCATTTTCACTTTATAGAAGTTGAAGAACTTGTTTCTGAAGAACTAGATTTAGGTGAATTAGGCAAAATTGAGTAATAATTTATTATTCTAAATATCATAAAAGCAATAGAAAAAATAATAAATAAACTTAATCAACCAATAGGGGCTATTTGAGGAATTAAAAAATATTAAATTTTAATAATTTCAGTTTGACATACTAATGTTATGATTTTAACTAATTTTTTCCATTAGAAGTAAGTGCTAATTTACTATTGAATGGTTTAAGAGACCAGTACTTGCTTTCAGTCATCTAATGATTAGTTTATATTACTAGAAATTCATTTAATAAAATATTTAGTTGGTACACTTTCAATTACAATTGATATAAAACTATGATTAGCTCCACAAATTTCAGAACATCGACCATAAAATAAACCTGGTCGATTTAATAAAAAACTAGTTTGATTTAAACGACCAGGGGTTCCATCAACCTTTACACCTAGTGCTGGTACTGTTCATGAATGAATTACATCAGCGGCAGTTACTAAAATTCGAATTTGGGAATTTATTGGTAAAATAATTCGATTATCAACATCTAATAAACGGAAATTTTCGGGTTGTAATTCATTAGAAGGAATTATATATGAATCAAATTCTGCTGTTAAAAAATCAGAATATTCATAACTTCAGTATCATTGGTGACCAATTGATTTTAGAGTAATTGAAGGTTCATTAATTTCATCAAGTAAATATAATAATCGTAAAGAAGGTAAAGCAATAAATAATAGAATTACAGCAGGTAAAATTGTTCAAATAATTTCAATTGTTTGTCCATGAAGTAGGTATCGGTTAGTATATTTATTAAAAAATAATATAAGTATAAGGTACCCTACTAAAATAGTAATTATTACTAGAATTAATAAAGTATGATCATGAAAAAAAGTTAATTGTTCTATAAGTGGTGAGGCACTATCTTGAAGACCTAGATTTGATCAAGTTGACATTTCTAATAAAAGTAAAATACTTTATATATGGAGCTTAAATCCATTGCACTAATCTGCCATATTAGAAATTAGTTAATAAAGGCAATTCTGAGTAACTATGTTCTGCAGGTGGAGCATTTTGGTATCATTCAATAGAAGAATTTAATTGATTAGAATAAATAATTTGTCGTTGAGAAATTATACTATCTCAAATAATTACAAGAAAAAATAAAATACCTAGTAAAGAAATTGATGAACCAATTGTTGATACTACATTTCAAGTTGTATATGCGTCAGGATAATCTGAATATCGTCGAGGTATTCCAGCTAATCCTAGAAAATGTTGAGGAAAAATGTTAAATTTACTCCAATAAATATAATAATAAATTGACTTTTTAATCACTTAGGATTTAAAGATAATCCTGTAAATAGAGGGTATCAATGAATAAACCCTGCTATAATTGCAATACCGCTCCTATAGAAAGAACATAATGGAAATGAGCAACAACATAATATGTATCATGTAAAATAATATCTACAGATGAATTAGCTAAAACTACACCTGTTAATCCTCCTACTGTGAATAAAAAAACAAATCCTAAAGCTCATAAAATAGCAGGAGAATAATTTAATTGAGTTCCATGAAGAGTTGCTAATCAACTAAAAATTTTAATTCCTGTAGGTACAGCAATAATTATTGTTGCAGAAGTGAAGTAAGCTCGTGTGTCTACGTCTATTCCTACTGTAAATATATGATGAGCTCATACAATAAATCCTAAAAGTCCAATAGCTAATATAGCATAAATTATTCCTAAAGAACCGAAAGTTTCCTTTTTACCAGATTCTTGACTAATAATATGAGAAATTATTCCAAATCCAGGTAAAATTAAAATGTAAACTTCTGGATGACCAAAAAATCAAAATAAATGTTGATATAAAATTGGGTCTCCTCCTCCAGCAGGGTCAAAGAAAGAAGTATTTAAATTTCGATCTGTTAAAAGTATTGTAATAGCACCAGCTAAAACAGGTAAAGATAATAGTAAAAGTAAAGCTGTAATAACTACAGATCAAACAAATAAAGGTATTCGGTCTAATGTAATACCTGTTGATCGTATATTAATTACAGTTGTAATGAAATTTACTGCTCCTAAAATTGAAGAAATTCCTGCTAAATGAAGAGAGAAAATTGCTAGATCAACAGAAGCACCACCATGAGCAATTCCTGAAGATAGGGGAGGGTAAACAGTTCAACCAGTACCAGCTCCGTTTTCTACTATACTTCTCACTAATAGGAGTGTAAGAGAAGGAGGTAAAAGTCAGAATCTTATATTATTTATTCGTGGGAAAGCTATATCAGGAGCTCCTAATATTAAAGGAACCAATCAATTCCCAAATCCACCAATTATAATAGGTATTACTATGAAAAAAATTATTACAAATGCATGAGCAGTAACAATTACGTTATAAATTTGATCATCACCAATTAATGCACCAGGATGTCCTAATTCAGCTCGAATTAAAATACTTAGAGAAGTACCAACTATTCCAGCTCAAGCTCCAAATATAAAATATAATGTTCCAATATCTTTATGATTAGTTGAAAATAGCCATTGTCGCGGTTAAATGGCTGAAGTTTAGGCAATAGATTGTAAATCTATTTATAAGAGTTATTCTTTTTAACCAGGCTTTATAGTCAATAATGATATTAGACTGCAATTCTAAAGGAGTAAAATTTTACTAAGGCTTAAAAGATTATTCTTATATTTATAGCTTTGAAGGCAATTAGTTTATTTAACTTAAAGCCTTTAAAGTATAAAATAGATTAAAGAAATTAGGAATAACCCAAAAATCGAAATTATGGATAAAAATAAATACGTAGTTATTGAAATTTTATGAAAATTTATTTTATATATTCAATTATTTTCGTAATAATTTAGTATAAATGCTGCGTAACATAATCGTAAATAAAAAAATAAAGCAATTAATGTTGTTACAGTCAGTAATGTTATTATAAAAAATGTATTATTAATTACTAAAGATTGAATAACAAGTCATTTTGGGATAAATCCTAAAAATGGAGGTAATCCACCTAAAGATAATAAATTTATAAAAGCTAAAAATTTTATAACCTTTGATCTAAAAAACAAAGAAAATAATTGATTTATATGAGTTATTTTAAACATATTAAATAAAAAAATTAAATTAAAAGATAAAAGAGAATAAAATAAAAAATAAATTAATCAAAGAGTTTTTCTAGCATATAATGCTATAAGTATTCAACCTAAATGATTAATTGAAGAAAAAGCTATTAACTTTCGTAAAGAAGTTTGATTTAAACCTCCTAATGATCCAATAATTACAGATATTAAAATACATAATAAAGTTAATGATTTAATAAGAGTATAAGAAATTAATATTAAAGGAGCAATTTTTTGTCAAGTTATTAAAATTAAAGAATTTATTCATGAAAGTCCTTCCATTACATTAGGAAATCAAAAATGGAAAGGAGCAGTTCCTCTTTTTAAAAGAAGAGATGAAAAAATTATTATATTAATTCCGTTAGTTTCTACTTGTTGTGTGAATTTATTTTCTAGTATAAATAAAATAATAGCGAACAATAAAACAGCTGACGCTAATGCTTGGGTTAAAAAATATTTTAAAGAGGCTTCTGTTGATATTAAATTATTACTATCTCTTATTAGGGGGATAAAAGATAATAAATTAATTTCTAAACCTATTCAAGCTCCTAACCAAGAATTAGAAGAAATTGTAATTATTGTTCCTATAACTAAAGTTAATAAGAATATAATTTTAGATGAATTATTAAAAATTAAAAATAAAAGGATTAGTACCTTTATAAATGGGGTATGAACCCAGTAGCTTAATTAGCTTATCTTTTTATTGATATATTTTAGTGTAAGATGCACAAAAGTTTTTGATACTTTTAGGAATAGTTTGATTCTATTAAATATAAAGTCAATGAAATCTATCTATTTAATTAAAAATTAATGAATACAATAGAATTCTTGTATAATTTACCCTATCAAGGTAACCCTTTTCATCAGGCAATTCATTATAGATCAGGCAATTCATTATACACGTTTTTTTATTTTTTTTTATTGAAACTTTTTTGTATGTTTGATTAATTTAAATATTCAAAATACATAAAAGTTTTATAAAATTAGGTAACTAAAAATGCCAATATATATAGATATGAGAGGTAAATACACAACCATATATAGAAATATATAAATATAGAGTATATTTATATAAATATTATATATTTTTAAAAATTTCTGATAATAGGATAAATATTATAATATCAATGTTTAATATTAATAGTAACGATTTTCGGATTATAGGGTTTTTAAAGTCTAAATCTATCTATCTATCTATATATATAGTATATTTATATATATATAGATATTTATTGATTTAACTAGTATACATTAAATTATTATATAAAAACTTTTTTATATAATTATATTTTCTTTTAAATTATTATTATAAAGAGTATTTAATTATATTTAATTTAAATTATTATATAAAAAAAAAAAAAAATGTGTCCCTTTAATGATTTATATTTATCTAATAATTTATTAATAATTATTGACAAAATTTAAAAATTTTTATTAATTTTAAATAAATGAATTAATTTAAAAATTATAAAATTTCATTATAAAAATATATTTGTTCCGTAATTTATTACTAAATTATAAAAAAATTTAGATTTTAAAATTCTAAAAATAGGAATTTCTTTTAAATTTTTAAGTCTATTTTTCTTTTATTTATTAAATTGCATAAATATTTTTAATTATTTATGAGGGGCAATTTATTAAATTATATATTATAGATATAAACAATAGAGAAAGCGTGATTTAATGGGGGTTAAATTGTGTTTAGTATATGAGGAATTACGAAATAAATTTATTTATTATATTAATAAATTATATAATATATTAACTATTTTTTGTTATTTTAAAATAATTAATAAATAATTTTTAAATTTTATTAAATTTTATGTTAATTTATAAAGTTTTATTTTGGCTTATAAATTTATTATTAATTTATTTTATATGTAAGTTTTTGCGTGAAACATTATTTGCTTAAATAGTAAATACCTTATTTATAGTCGCAGTGATTAATATTATTGATTAAAGAAATTTAGAAATAGAAATATTAATTAGTATTGGCTAAATTTGTGCCAGCAGCCGCGGTTATACTAGTGATGCGAATAAATTTTGTTAGTAAAAGTTAAATTATTTTTATGAAATAAAATTAAATTTATTAAGTGAAATTTTAAATTTAAAAAATTTTTTTTAAAAAAGTGATTGAAGCTAAAAAATTTTATAAAAAAACTAGGATTAGATACCCTATTATTTAAAATACAAATAGTTTACTAAAGTAGTAATAGTTATGAAAAATTTGGCGGTATTTTAGTCTATTTAGAGGAACCTGTCTTATAATCGATAATCCACGTTGGACCTTACTTAAATTTGTTTTTCAGTTTATATACCGTCGTTATCAGAATATTTTATAAGAATAATAATTTTCTAGAATTTATATAAAATTTTATATCAGATCAAGGTGTAGCTTATGTTTAAGAAGAGATGGGTTACAATAAAATTATTTTTTGGAAATAAATATGAAAAATTTATTGAAATTGGATTTGGTAGTAAAATTATAAAGTTAAGTAATTTGAATTTAGCTCTAAAATATGTACACATCGCCCGGCACTCTTGTTATTAAGGTAAGATAAGTCGTAACATAGTAGAGGTACCGGAAGGTGTCTCTAGAATGACAATTTAAAGCTTATATAGTAAAGTATTTCATTTACATTGAAAAGATTTTTGTGCAAATCAATATAAATTGATTAATTTTTATTTATTTATTTTATATTTTTTGTATTTAATATATTAGAAATAATTATAAAATTTAATTTTTTAGTATTTTATAAAGAAAAAATAATTTTAATTATAGTTAATTAGTACTGTAGAGGAAAATTGAAATAATTTAAAAAATTCTTATTAAAAAAGAAAATTTAATTTATTGTACCTTGTGTATCAGGGTTTATCTAATAAAAAATAAATTTTTATTTTTCTCGATTTCAAAAGAGTTAATAAATTATTAAAGTTAATGTAACAAAATTATTTTAAATAATTTATTAGAAATAAAATGTTATTCGTTTTTGAAGGTATCTAGTTCTTTAAGAAATAAATTAAATTTAGAAATTTTTAATATATTTAATTTGTTTATGAATTAAATATTTATTAATTTTAGTATTTTACGGGATAAGCTGTAAAATAAATATTTAAAAATAATAAATAAAAAACAAAAATGTATGCTTATAATTAGCAATTATTTTTAATTATGTTATAATTTATTTATGAAAAAATATTATTTATTCAATTTTTAAGTTTTTATTAAAGTATTTATTTTAATTTTTAAAATAAATTAATAATGATAAAATTAGTATATTTATTGTGAAAATAAATAAAAATGATAAGTTTAAGTAAAGAATTCGGCAAAATTTAGTATTCGCCAGTTTAACAAAAACATGTCTTTTTGAATTAATTTTAAAGTCTAACCTGCCCACTGAAATTTTTAAATGGCCGCAGTATCCTAACTGTGCAAAGGTAGCATAATCATTAGTCTTTTAATTGAAGGCTGGAATGAATGGTTGGACGAGATATTAACTGTTTCATTTAAATTTATAATAAAATTTTATTTTTTAGTCTAAAAGCTAAAATTTTTTTAAAAGACGAGAAGGATTTAAGGTTATATTATTATTTATTATATTATGAATTATTTTTAGTAAAGTCAATAGAAAATTATTTTTCTATCTTATGTTTTCAAAACATACGCTTATTCAAGCTCATTAACTAATTTAATAAATTATCTCATCATTTGATTATTAAAGGACTAAAGGATTAGGGCTAGGGCTAGGGCTAGGGCTAGGGCTAGGGCTAGGGCTAGGGCTAGGGCTAGGGCTAGGGCTAGGGCTAGGGCTAGGGCTAGGGCTAGGGCTAGGGCTAGGGCTAGGGCTAGGGCTAGGGCTAGGGCTAGGGCTAGGGCTAGGGCTAGGGCTAGGGCTAGGGCTAGGGCTAGGGCTAGGGCTAGGGCTAGGGCTAGGGCTAGGGCTAGGGCTAGGGCTAGGGCTAGGGCTAGGGCTAGGGCTAGGGCTAGGGCTAGGGCTAGGGCTAGGGCTAGGGCTAGGGCCTGGGGCTAGGGCTAGGGCTAGGGCTAGGGCCTGGGGCTAGGGCTAGGGCTAGGGCTAGGGCCTGGGGCTAGGGCTAGGGCTAGGGCTAGGGCTAGGGCTAGGGCTAGGGCTAGGGCTAGGGCTAGGGCTAGGGCTAGGGCTAGGGCTAGGGCTAGGGCTAGGGCTAGGGCTAGGGCTAGGGCTAGGGCTAGGGCTAGGGCTAGGGCTAGGGCTAGGGCTAGGGCTAGGGCTAGGGCTAGGGCTAGGGCTAGGGCTAGGGCTAGGGCTAGGGCTAGGGCTAGGGCTAGGGCTAGGGCTAGGGCTAGGGCTAGGGCTAGGGCTAGGGCTAGGGCTAGGGCTAGGGCTAGGGCTAGGGCTAGGGCTAGGGCTAGGGCTAGGGCTAGGGCTAGGGCTAGGGCTAGGGCTAGGGCTAGGGCTAGGGCTAGGGCTAGGGCTAGGGCTAGGGCTAGGGCTAGGGCTAGGGCTAGGGCTAGGGCTAGGGCTAGGGCTAGGGCTAGGGCTAGGGCTAGGGCTAGGGCTAGGGCTAGGGCTAGGGCTAGGGCTAGGGCTAGGGCTAGGGCTAGGGCTAGGGCTAGGGCTAGGGCTAGGGCTAGGGCTAGGGCTAGGGCTAGGGCTAGGGCTAGGGCTAGGGCTAGGGCTAGGGCTAGGGCTAGGGCTAGGGCTAGGGCTAGGGCTAGGGCTAGGGCTAGGGCTAGGGCTAGGGCTAGGGCTAGGGCTAGGGCTAGGGCTAGGGCTAGGGCTAGGGCTAGGGCTAGGGCTAGGGCTAGGGCTAGGGCTAGGGCTAGGGCTAGGGCTAGGGCTAGGGCTAGGGCTAGGGCTAGGGCTAGGGCTAGGGCTAGGGCTAGGGCTAGGGCTAGGGCTAGGGCTAGGGCTAGGGCTAGGGCTAGGGCTAGGGCTAGGGCTAGGGCTAGGGCTAGGGCTAGGGCTAGGGCTAGGGCTAGGGCTAGGGCTAGGGCTAGGGCTAGGGCTAGGGCTAGGGCTAGGGCTAGGGCTAGGGCTAGGGCTAGGGCTAGGGCTAGGGCTAGGGCTAGGGCTAGGGCTAGGGCTAGGGCTAGGGCTAGGGCTAGGGCTAGGGCTAGGGCTAGGGCTAGGGCTAGGGCTAGGGCTAGGGCTAGGGCTAGGGCTAGGGCTAGGGCTAGGGCTAGGGCTAGGGCTAGGGCTAGGGCTAGGGCTAGGGCTAGGGCTAGGGCTAGGGCTAGGGCTAGGGCTAGGGCTAGGGCTAGGGCTAGGGCTAGGGCTAGGGCTAGGGCTAGGGCTAGGGCTAGGGCTAGGGCTAGGGCTAGGGCTAGGGCTAGGGCTAGGGCTAGGGCTAGGGCTAGGGCTAGGGCTAGGGCTAGGGCTAGGGCTAGGGCTAGGGCTAGGGCTAGGGCTAGGGCTAGGGCTAGGGCTAGGGCTAGGGCTAGGGCTAGGGCTAGGGCTAGGGCTAGGGCTAGGGCTAGGGCTAGGGCTAGGGCTAGGGCTAGGGCTAGGGCTAGGGCTAGGGCTAGGGCTAGGGCTAGGGCTAGGGCTAGGGCTAGGGCTAGGGCTAGGGCTAGGGCTAGGGCTAGGGCTAGGGCTAGGGCTAGGGCTAGGGCTAGGGCTAGGGCTAGGGCTAGGGCTAGGGCTAGGGCTAGGGCTAGGGCTAGGGCTAGGGCTAGGGCTAGGGCTAGGGCTAGGGCTAGGGCTAGGGCTAGGGCTAGGGCTAGGGCTAGGGCTAGGGCTAGGGCTAGGGCTAGGGCTAGGGCTAGGGCTAGGGCTAGGGCTAGGGCTAGGGCTAGGGCTAGGGCTAGGGCTAGGGCTAGGGCTAGGGCTAGGGCTAGGGCTAGGGCTAGGGCTAGGGCTAGGGCTAGGGCTAGGGCTAGGGCTAGGGCTAGGGCTAGGGCTAGGGCTAGGGCTAGGGCTAGGGCTAGGGCTAGGGCTAGGGCTAGGGCTAGGGCTAGGGCTAGGGCTAGGGCTAGGGCTAGGGCTAGGGCTAGGGCTAGGGCTAGGGCTAGGGCTAGGGCTAGGGCTAGGGCTAGGGCTAGGGCTAGGGCTAGGGCTAGGGCTAGGGCTAGGGCTAGGGCTAGGGCTAGGGCTAGGGCTAGGGCTAGGGCTAGGGCTAGGGCTAGGGCTAGGGCTAGGGCTAGGGCTAGGGCTAGGGCTAGGGCTAGGGCTAGGGCTAGGGCTAGGGCTAGGGCTAGGGCTAGGGCTAGGGCTAGGGCTAGGGCTAGGGCTAGGGCTAGGGCTAGGGCTAGGGCTAGGGCTAGGGCTAGGGCTAGGGCTAGGGCTAGGGCTAGGGCTAGGGCTAGGGCTAGGGCTAGGGCTAGGGCTAGGGCTAGGGCTAGGGCTAGGGCTAGGGCTAGGGCTAGGGCTAGGGCTAGGGCTAGGGCTAGGGCTAGGGCTAGGGCTAGGGCTAGGGCTAGGGCTAGGGCTAGGGCTAGGGCTAGGGCTAGGGCTAGGGCTAGGGCTAGGGCTAGGGCTAGGGCTAGGGCTAGGGCTAGGGCTAGGGCTAGGGCTAGGGCTAGGGCTAGGGCTAGGGCTAGGGCTAGGGCTAGGGCTAGGGCTAGGGCTAGGGCTAGGGCTAGGGCTAGGGCTAGGGCTAGGGCTAGGGCTAGGGCTAGGGCTAGGGCTAGGGCTAGGGCTAGGGCTAGGGCTAGGGCTAGGGCTAGGGCTAGGGCTAGGGCTAGGGCTAGGGCTAGGGCTAGGGCTAGGGCTAGGGCTAGGGCTAGGGCTAGGGCTAGGGCTAGGGCTAGGGCTAGGGCTAGGGCTAGGGCTAGGGCTAGGGCTAGGGCTAGGGCTAGGGCTAGGGCTAGGGCTAGGGCTAGGGCTAGGGCTAGGGCTAGGGCTAGGGCTAGGGCTAGGGCTAGGGCTAGGGCTAGGGCTAGGGCTAGGGCTAGGGCTAGGGCTAGGGCTAGGGCTAGGGCTAGGGCTAGGGCTAGGGCTAGGGCTAGGGCTAGGGCTAGGGCTAGGGCTAGGGCTAGGGCTAGGGCTAGGGCTAGGGCTAGGGCTAGGGCTAGGGCTAGGGCTAGGGCTAGGGCTAGGGCTAGGGCTAGGGCTAGGGCTAGGGCTAGGGCTAGGGCTAGGGCTAGGGCTAGGGCTAGGGCTAGGGCTAGGGCTAGGGCTAGGGCTAGGGCTAGGGCTAGGGCTAGGGCTAGGGCTAGGGCTAGATCAGGTATTGTGGGATCTTCATTCGGTTTAAGGCTTCCAAAATGTGGCGCCAGTTTGCGGAATTAAAGGCGTTTCTGACATCTAAGGTCACCACCAGGCAATAGTGTTTGATGGAGTTTTGTGCCACTTCCACCACTTGTCGGATTGCATCTTCTGTAGACCGCGCCTTACGGAATCCATATTGATGGTGTGACAATCCACCTGCTTCCTCTATCGCTTGCTCCAGTCTACTACATATCAGTCTTTCTAGTAGTTTACCAGCAGTGTCTAACATGCAGATTGGTCGGTACGCAGAAGGGTCTTCAGTTGTGCTGTTTCCTTTCGGGAGCAAAACGAGCCTTTGTCTCTTCCATGTGGCTGGAAATGTACCTTCTCTAATGCATGAGTTGTATACATCCGCAAACATTTTCGGGTGCTGCTTAACCGCAGCTTTTAGCGCTGCATTGGGTATACCATCTGGTCCTGGCGCCTTCTTGTCTTCGAACTTGCCGGCCGCTTTAGTCACCTCGTTCTCTGACACCGGTATGATTTCGTGTTGGTCGAAGTTTCCCTGCTCGTCATTTGATTCAACGTGTGGCTGCTTAGGAAACAGCGTAGTCACTATTTCTTTCAGCTGGTTTGGGCACGTTGGTGTTGGCTTTTTTCTTCCGATCTTTTTCATGACGATTTTATATGCATTACCCCAGGGGTCGATCTCGGCTTCATCACATAGTTTCAAGAAGCATTGACGTTTACTACTACGTATAGCTTTTTTTAGATCTTTCCGCTTTGTCTTAAACTGTTGTTGTAGGTTTAAGTATTCGCCCCGGTCTCTCGACCGTTGGTAGTGCCGTCGGACTCTATGGCATTCTGCACGGAGTTGGGCTATCTCATCACTCCACCAGTATACTGGTTGGTGACGATTTCCGACATTCCTCCTCTTCATTGCCGCATCGCACGCTTTTCGCAAATGGGACATTAGCTGCTGCGTTTTATCGGTGGCTTTGCCGAATGGAATTATTTCTTCGAACACTATATTAAAGAGTTTTTCGTCGAATGTATCTACTCTCCAACCGATTTTTCGTTGCTTGGGAATGGCTCTCTCTGCTATGTGTGTCGCTCGTTTGATGTTCATCAAGATTTGGTTGTGGTCGATGTGTGTGTAACGATCGCTCACCTTCCACTCTAATCTCTGGTATACCCCAGGTGTTACGAAAGTTAGATCTATTATTGATCTCGATGTTCCCCTACTGAAAGTATGCCCCCCGCCGGTATTACATAATACTAAGTCCAATGTAGCCAGCGCATCCAGGAGTACTCTACCTCGTGCATTTGTCCTCGGACAGCCCCACTCTTCTGCCCACGCGTTAAAATCGCCAGCGATTATTACTGGCCTTATTCCATTTGCATTCGTTACGAGATTGTCCAGTATACGCTCAAAGTCGTCGATCGAGGTACTTGGTGGTATATAGCAACTATATATGTGGATGCCTTGTATTTCTGCTCGCACAAAACCGAGTTGGGTTACTCGTGTTTTAATGTGTGGCGCTCGTTTCCCGCAGGACCAAATGGCCGATTTGCCGGTGTTATCTTTAGCCCAGACACTTCCGCATTTCGCCTTGTATGGTTCACTGAGTATAGCTACATCTATCTCAAGTTCGCGTACTGTTTGGGTGAGGAGCTCCTGGGCTGCCTCACAGTGGTTTAGATTTAGTTGTAGTAACTTCATCTCTTCTGCCTTTGTTCTCTGGCGGCCGCCAAAAATGATGGGCATCTGCGACTTCCTGTTGCATGGCTTGTGTCCTTCTTCTGTGCGGTCGTGCACGTGGCGCACTTCGGTGCTTTGACACAGTCCTTTGCCATATGGCCTTCTTCGCTACATTTAAAGCATCGATTTTGCCAATTGTCCGTGCTCTTACATACTCGTGCTGTATGGCCATACCCCATACACTTGAAGCATTTTGTAGGGTCGATCTTCTCTCGAACGCGGCAAACTACCCATCCGACGCGGACCTTACCCGTCTCTATTATTTGGGAGGCAGCTTTCGCTGGCAGACTTACTGTCGCTATTTGCGTACCGCCATATGCCTTCCGCATCGATCGTACCGCTGCTAGCTTTAACCCGCTCAATATATCGAATTGAGACGTGAGCGCTTCATACACCTGCTCCTTAGCAGTGATTTCGTCAAGATCTTTAACTTCTACCAGCACCTCTTGTGTCAAGATCCGAACTTCGGTATCGGGCCCGAGGATGTCCCTGATAGCTTCGTGTAGGTTTTCGGTCTGCGGATCAGACGATTTGTCCAACTCAATTAGGAGATCTCCGTTGACTGTTTTTCGGATACCTCTCACGCTTTCTGCCATCTCATTCAGTTTGGGGTCACTCTTTACTTGTCTGAGAACATCCGCATATGATGTACCCTCCCTGCTTTTTATTATTAGGGCGTCTCGCCGGACCACTTTCTTGCGCGTTTTCGCACGAGCTCGCACCTTTTCCCATTCTGGTTCAGCCTGGCTTTGGGCCACTGTTCCTGCGTCCAGGTCAGTATTTTGCTCCAGGATTTTCGCTGTCTTCCTTTCTTCCTTACGCAATCTTCTCTTAGGAGTTGGGAATTTGGCTCTTTCTGTTGACTCCTTGGGTGAGTCACGCTTCCTTTTTGGTGTTGGGGATCGCTGCATTCTACCGCTCTTTTGAAACGGGTTCAACAATTCTCCTGTGTTGGTGGCTTGTAAGTAATCAGGAGTACCCGATTTGCCCTCGTTTGGTGCGTGGACTTGTGCGGGGTCTTTGGGAGACCCGGGCATATCCGCGATTTTCTTGAAGGGGTCCGTAAGTTCCCCGGTGTTGTTGGGAACCTCGTTCCCTGCCGGTGTTGTAAGAGTACCGGTCTCTGTGGTTTTCTTTTGGTTTAAAAGAGAAAAAGACATATTTGGTCCCACGAGTGGCGGAGAAAGGGTGGTCCATCTGTACAGAGATCCGCAATGTACAGACAAGGCTAGTTAATCCGGAGGGCGCCAGGTGTCCGGATACTCCGTTCGAGACTGAGCTAGTTTTTTGACTGGGCCCTCAGCCAGGTTGATTTTCGGCACGGGTCGTATGACACTTTAATCCAGTAGGGCTAGGGCTAGGGCTAGGGCTAGGGCTAGGGCTAGGGCTAGGGCTAGGGCTAGGGCTAGGGCTAGGGCTAGGGCTAGGGCTAGGGCTAGGGCTAGGGCTAGGGCTAGGGCTAGGGCTAAGGCTAGGGCTAGGGCTAGGGCTAGGGCTAGGGCTAGGGCTAGGGCTAGGGCTAGGGCTAGGGCTAGGGCTAGGGCTAGGGCTAGGGCTAGGGCTAGGGCTAGGGCTAGGGCTAGGGCTAGGGCTAGGGCTAGGGCTAGGGCTAGGGCTAGGGCTAGGGCTAGGGCTAGGGCTAGGGCTAGGGCTAGGGCTAGGGCTAGGGCTAGGGCTAGGGCTAGGGCTAGGGCTAGGGCTAGGGCTAGGGCTAGGGCTAGGGCTAGGGCTAGGGCTAGGGCTAGGGCTAGGGCTAGGGCTAGGGCTAGGGCTAGGGCTAGGGCTAGGGCTAGGGCTAGGGCTAGGGCTAGGGCTAGGGCTAGGGCTAGGGCTAGGGCTAGGGCTAGGGCTAGGGCTAGGGCTAGGGCTAGGGCTAGGGCTAGGGCTAGGGCTAGGGCTAGGGCTAGGGCTAGGGCTAGGGCTAGGGCTAGGGCTAGGGCTAGGGCTAGGGCTAGGGCTAGGGCTAGGGCTAGGGCTAGGGCTAGGGCTAGGGCTAGGGCTAGGGCTAGGGCTAGGGCTAGGGCTAGGGCTAGGGCTAGGGCTAGGGCTAGGGCTAGGGCTAGGGCTAGGGCTAGGGCTAGGGCTAGGGCTAGGGCTAGGGCTAGGGCTAGGGCTAGGGCTAGGGCTAGGGCTAGGGCTAGGGCTAGGGCTAGGGCTAGGGCTAGGGCTAGGGCTAGGGCTAGGGCTAGGGCTAGGGCTAGGGCTAGGGCTAGGGCTAGGGCTAGGGCTAGGGCTAGGGCTAGGGCTAGGGCTAGGGCTAGGGCTAGGGCTAGGGCTAGGGCTAGGGCTAGGGCTAGGGCTAGGGCTAGGGCTAGGGCTAGGGCTAGGGCTAGGGCTAGGGCTAGGGCTAGGGCTAGGGCTAGGGCTAGGGCTAGGGCTAGGGCTAGGGCTAGGGCTAGGGCTAGGGCTAGGGCTAGGGCTAGGGCTAGGGCTAGGGCTAGGGCTAGGGCTAGGGCTAGGGCTAGGGCTAGGGCTAGGGCTAGGGCTAGGGCTAGGGCTAGGGCTAGGGCTAGGGCTAGGGCTAGGGCTAGGGCTAGGGCTAGGGCTAGGGCTAGGGCTAGGGCTAGGGCTAGGGCTAGGGCTAGGGCTAGGGCTAGGGCTAGGGCTAGGGCTAGGGCTAGGGCTAGGGCTAGGGCTAGGGCTAGGGCTAGGGCTAGGGCTAGGGCTAGGGCTAGGGCTAGGGCTAGGGCTAGGGCTAGGGCTAGGGCTAGGGCTAGGGCTAGGGCTAGGGCTAGGGCTAGGGCTAGGGCTAGGGCTAGGGCTAGGGCTAGGGCTAGGGCTAGGGCTAGGGCTAGGGCTAGGGCTAGGGCTAGGGCTAGGGCTAGGGCTAGGGCTAGGGCTAGGGCTAGGGCTAGGGCTAGGGCTAGGGCTAGGGCTAGGGCTAGGGCTAGGGCTAGGGCTAGGGCTAGGGCTAGGGCTAGGGCTAGGGCTAGGGCTAGGGCTAGGGCTAGGGCTAGGGCTAGGGCTAGGGCTAGGGCTAGGGCTAGGGCTAGGGCTAGGGCTAGGGCTAGGGCTAGGGCTAGGGCTAGGGCTAGGGCTAGGGCTAGGGCTAGGGCTAGGGCTAGGGCTAGGGCTAGGGCTAGGGCTAGGGCTAGGGCTAGGGCTAGGGCTAGGGCTAGGGCTAGGGCTAGGGCTAGGGCTAGGGCTAGGGCTAGGGCTAGGGCTAGGGCTAGGGCTAGGGCTAGGGCTAGGGCTAGGGCTAGGGCTAGGGCTAGGGCTAGGGCTAGGGCTAGGGCTAGGGCTAGGGCTAGGGCTAGGGCTAGGGCTAGGGCTAGGGCTAGGGCTAGGGCTAGGGCTAGGGCTAGGGCTAGGGCTAGGGCTAGGGCTAGGGCTAGGGCTAGGGCTAGGGCTAGGGCTAGGGCTAGGGCTAGGGCTAGGGCTAGGGCTAGGGCTAGGGCTAGGGCTAGGGCTAGGGCTAGGGCTAGGGCTAGGGCTAGGGCTAGGGCTAGGGCTAGGGCTAGGGCTAGGGCTAGGGCTAGGGCTAGGGCTAGGGCTAGGGCTAGGGCTAGGGCTAGGGCTAGGGCTAGGGCTAGGGCTAGGGCTAGGGCTAGGGCTAGGGCTAGGGCTAGGGCTAGGGCTAGGGCTAGGGCTAGGGCTAGGGCTAGGGCTAGGGCTAGGGCTAGGGCTAGGGCTAGGGCTAGGGCTAGGGCTAGGGCTAGGGCTAGGGCTAGGGCTAGGGCTAGGGCTAGGGCTAGGGCTAGGGCTAGGGCTAGGGCTAGGGCTAGGGCTAGGGCTAGGGCTAGGGCTAGGGCTAGGGCTAGGGCTAGGGCTAGGGCTAGGGCTAGGGCTAGGGCTAGGGCTAGGGCTAGGGCTAGGGCTAGGGCTAGGGCTAGGGCTAGGGCTAGGGCTAGGGCTAGGGCTAGGGCTAGGGCTAGGGCTAGGGCTAGGGCTAGGGCTAGGGCTAGGGCTAGGGCTAGGGCTAGGGCTAGGGCTAGGGCTAGGGCTAGGGCTAGGGCTAGGGCTAGGGCTAGGGCTAGGGCTAGGGCTAGGGCTAGGGCTAGGGCTAGGGCTAGGGCTAGGGCTAGGGCTAGGGCTAGGGCTAGGGCTAGGGCTAGGGCTAGGGCTAGGGCTAGGGCTAGGGCTAGGGCTAGGGCTAGGGCTAGGGCTAGGGCTAGGGCTAGGGCTAGGGCTAGGGCTAGGGCTAGGGCTAGGGCTAGGGCTAGGGCTAGGGCTAGGGCTAGGGCTAGGGCTAGGGCTAGGGCTAGGGCTAGGGCTAGGGCTAGGGCTAGGGCTAGGGCTAGGGCTAGGGCTAGGGCTAGGGCTAGGGCTAGGGCTAGGGCTAGGGCTAGGGCTAGGGCTAGGGCTAGGGCTAGGGCTAGGGCTAGGGCTAGGGCTAGGGCTAGGGCTAGGGCTAGGGCTAGGGCTAGGGCTAGGGCTAGGGCTAGGGCTAGGGCTAGGGCTAGGGCTAGGGCTAGGGCTAGGGCTAGGGCTAGGGCTAGGGCTAGGGCTAGGGCTAGGGCTAGGGCTAGGGCTAGGGCTAGGGCTAGGGCTAGGGCTAGGGCTAGGGCTAGGGCTAGGGCTAGGGCTAGGGCTAGGGCTAGGGCTAGGGCTAGGGCTAGGGCTAGGGCTAGGGCTAGGGCTAGGGCTAGGGCTAGGGCTAGGGCTAGGGCTAGGGCTAGGGCTAGGGCTAGGGCTAGGGCTAGGGCTAGGGCTAGGGCTAGGGCTAGGGCTAGGGCTAGGGCTAGGGCTAGGGCTAGGGCTAGGGCTAGGGCTAGGGCTAGGGCTAGGGCTAGGGCTAGGGCTAGGGCTAGGGCTAGGGCTAGGGCTAGGGCTAGGGCTAGGGCTAGGGCTAGGGCTAGGGCTAGGGCTAGGGCTAGGGCTAGGGCTAGGGCTAGGGCTAGGGCTAGGGCTAGGGCTAGGGCTAGGGCTAGGGCTAGGGCTAGGGCTAGGGCTAGGGCTAGGGCTAGGGCTAGGGCTTTTTTTTTTTTTTTTTGGGGGGGGGTGGGAAAACCTTCTTTAAGGCACTGGCGGTGCTCCTTCACCAGTAGTGTGAGATTCTTACTCACTAAAAACCCACCCATCTTCGTCCCTACATCCCCGCGGAACCACCGTCAGGTATTACTTCACGGGGGGGAAATGCGCATGGCTCTCCTTTTGTTTCACACGGGCACGTTGTGGCGCATTCTTTCAAGATTTCTCAACTCTTTCATGACTGTTGTTGCCATGTCACTGACCGCATCCCAGTTTAATTGGGAAGCCAGCATCAGTGGCACGATGTTTTCCACTGTGGGGTGTTGTTGCAGCGTTTCTTCCAACACCTCTCGCTCTCGCTGGAAATTCGGGCATTTGAAAAATACGTGCTCCGCATTTTCATCTTCGTTGCTATGGCAGTTCGTACACTTCGACTCATTTACACGCTTAAATCTGTATAGGTACGCCCTAAAGCATCCGTAGCCACTCAGGAGCTGGTTTAGGTAGAAGTCTACCTCACCAAATTTCCTCGTGATCCACGGCTCTACTTTCGGTATCAGGCGATGGGTCCACCGACCCTTCTCTGATGCGTCCCATCGTTCTTGCCATTCCGTTAGGCTTCTTCTGCGGCCCATTAGGCGCTGCTCGCTGGATCGACCGCTTTTCTTTGATTCTTTGACTATTATGTCAATGGGTATCATACCTGTGATGACCATTACGGCATCGTACGACACTGTTCTGAATGCACAACAGACCCTCAGTGCACTCAGTCTATATACGGATTCCAGTTTCCGCTTGTTACCAGCCACGTCCGTGGCATCCGCCCAAATTGACGATCCATAGAGTAAAATGGATTTAATAACTCCTGCTAATAGACGTCGTCGCCGCTGTTTTGGCCCTTGTGTGTTAGGCATCATTCGTGCGAGTGAAGCGCTAGCCTTGGCGGCCTTCTTACATGCATACTCCAGTTGGCTCTTGAAGCTTAGCTTTGCATCCAGCAGTACCCCTAGGTACTTTATGTACGGCTTCGACTTGATTTTGTGCCCTCCAATAGTGAGGGTACAGGTCTTCCGTAGTCTTTTTTTGGTTATTAGAACTGCCTCTGTTTTCTGCTCTGCTAGACTGAGCCCCACAGAAGTTAACCACGAGCTTACTGTATCGACAACTTCTTCAGCTGTGATAACTACTTCCTCCAGAATTTTGCCCGTGATGGTGATAGCGATATCATCAGCAAACCCCACTATGGTTGTTTGCGCCGGAATTTGAAGGCGTAGTACGCCATCATACATCAAATTCCATAGAAGTGGCCCCAGGACGGATCCTTGCGGCACACCCCCTGTCACCACTAATTCCTTCACTCCTTTTTCAGTGTCATATATGAGCACTCGTTCGCTGAAGTACGCTCTTATGAGCCTGATCAGGTATTGTGGGATCTTCATTCGGTTTAAGGCTTCCAAAATGTGGCGCCAGTTTGCGGAATTAAAGGCGTTTCTGACATCTAAGGTCACCACCAGGCAATAGTGTTTGATGGAGTTTTGTGCCACTTCCACCACTTGTCGGATTGCATCTTCTGTAGACCGCGCCTTACGGAATCCATATTGATGGTGTGACAATCCACCTGCTTCCTCGATCGCTTGCTCCAGTCTACTACATATCAGTCTTTCTAGTAGTTTACCAGCAGTGTCTAACATGCAGATTGGTCGGTACGCAGAAGGGTCTTCAGTTGTGCTGTTTCCTTTCGGGAGCAAAACGAGTCTTTGTCTCTTCCATGTGGCTGGAAATGTACCTTCTCTAATGCATGAGTTGTATACATCCGCAAACATTTTCGGGTGCTGCTTAACCGCAGCTTTTAGCGCTGCGTTGGGTATACCATCTGGTCCTGGCGCCTTCTTGTCTTCGAACTTGCCGGCCGCTTTAGTCACCTCGTTCTCTGACACCGGTATGATTTCGTGTTGATCGAAGTTTCCCTGCTCGTCATTTGATTCAACGTGTGGCTGCTTAGGAAACAGCGTAGTCACTATTTCTTTCAGCTGGTTTGGGCACGTTGGTGTTGGCTTTTTTCTTCCGATCTTTTTCATGACGATTTTATATGCATTACCCCAGGGGTCGATCTCGGCTTCATCACATAGTTTCAAGAAGCATTGACGTTTACTACTACGTATAGCTTTTTTTAGATCTTTCCGCTTTGTCTTAAACTGTTGTTGTAGGTTTAAGTATTCGCCCCGGTCTCTCGACCGTTGGTAGTGCCGTCGGACTCTATGGCATTCTGCACGGAGTTGGGCTATCTCATCGCTCCACCAGTATACTGGTTGGTGACGATTTCCGACATTCCTCCTCTTCATTGCCGCATCGCACGCTTTTCGCAAATGGGACATTAGCTGCTGCGTTTTATCGGTGGCTTTGCCGAATGGAATTATTTCTTCGAACACTATATTAAAGAGTTTTTCGTCGAATGTATCTACTCTCCAACCGATTTTTCGTTGCTTGGGAATGGCTCTCTCTGCTATGTGTGTCGCTCGTTTGATGTTCATCAAGATTTGGTTGTGGTCGCTGTGTGTGTAACGATCGCTCACCTTCCACTCTAATCTCTGGTATACCCCAGGTGTTACGAAAGTTAGATCTATTATTGATCTCGATGTTCCCCTACTGAAAGTATGCCCCACGCCGGTATTACATAATACTAAGTCCAATGTAGCCAGCACATCCAGGAGTACTCTACCTCGTGCATTTGTCCTCGGACAGCCCCACTCTTCTGCCCACGCGTTAAAATCGCCAGCGATTATTACTGGCCTTATTCCATTTGCATTCGTTACGAGATTGTCCAGTATACGCTCAAAGTCGTCGATCGAGGTACTTGGTGGTATATAGCAACTATATATGTGGATGCCTTGTATTTCTGCTCGCACAAAACCGAGTTGGGTTACTCGTGTTTTAATGTGTGGCGCTCGTTTCCCGCAGGACCAAATGGCCGATTTGCCGGTGTTATCTTTAGCCCAGACACTTCCGCATTTCGCCTTGTATGGTTCACTGAGTATAGCTACATCTATCTCAAGTTCGCGTACTGTTTGGGTGAGGAGCTCCTGGGCTGCCTCACAGTGGTTTAGATTTAGTTGTAGTAACTTCATCTCTTCTGCCTTTGTTCTCTGGCGGCCGCCAAAAATGATGGGCATCTGCGACTTCCTGTTGCATGGCTTGTGTCCTTCTTCTGTGCGGTCGTGCACGTGGCGCACTTCGGTGCTTTGACACAGTCCTTTGCCATATGGCCTTCTTCGCTACATTTAAAGCAGCGATTTTGCCAATTGTCCGTGCTCTTACATACTCGTGCTGTATGGCCATACCCCATACACTTGAAGCATTTTGTAGGGTCGATCTTCTCTCGAACGCGGCAAACTACCCATCCGACGCGGACCTTACCCGTCTCTATTATTTGGGAGGCAGCTTTCGCTGGCAGACTTACTGTCGCTATTTGCGTACCGCCATATGCCTTCCGCATCGATCGTACCGCTGCTAGCTTTAACCCGCTCAATATATCGAATTGAGACGTGAGCGCTTCATACACCTGCTCCTTAGCAGTGATTTCGTCAAGATCTTTAACTTCTACCAGCACCTCTTGTGTCAAGATCCGAACTTCGGTATCGGGCCCGAGGATGTCCCTGATAGCTTCGTGTAGGTTTTCGGTCTGCGGATCAGACGATTTGTCCAACTCAATTAGGAGATCTCCGTTGACTGTTTTTCGGATACCTCTCACGCTTTCTGCCATCTCATTCAGTTTGGGGTCACTCTTTACTTGTCTGAGAACATCCGCATATGATGTACCCTCCCTGCTTTTTATTATTAGGGCGTCTCGCCGGACCACTTTCTTGCGCGTTTTCGCACGAGCTCGCACCTTTTCCCATTCTGGTTCAGCCTGGCTTTGGGCCACTGTTCCTGCGTCCAGGTCAGTATTTTGCTCCAGGATTTTCGCTGTCTTCCTTTCTTCCTTACGCAATCTTCTCTTAGGAGTTGGGAATTTGGCTCTTTCTGTTGACTCCTTGGGTGAGTCACGCTTCCTTTTTGGTGTTGACACAGCGGTTTCGTTTCGAAGGGCTTCTGTAAAGCTCTTAGACGGCTCTTTTGGGGTCACTTGCGTGGCTGCGGTCTTCACATGTTTTGCAGTTAAACTTTTCACGTGCTTTTCGGCCGTCAGTTCCCTATGCAGCACTCGCAGATCGGTTATCATCTTCCTAATATCCGAGTGGATATTCCTTTTGTCTTTGATGAAGTCGGCCAGAGCCTTAATCTTGGCCCCAAGCCTCTCTACCACGTCTATTCGACTAGGAGGATCACTTCCTAGCATGCGCACTTCTATGCTGTCTTCCTTCGTAGGGGATCGCTGCATTCTACCGCTCTTTTGAAACGGGTTCAACAATTCTCCAGTGTTGGTGGCTTGTAAGTAATCAGGAGTACCCGATTTGCCCTCGTTTGGTGCGTGGACTTGTGCGGGGTCTTTGGGAGACCCGGGCATATCCGCGATTTTCTTGAAGGGGTCCGTAAGTTCCCCGGTGTTGTTGGGAACCTCGTTCCCTGCCGGTGTTGTAAGAGTACCGGTCTCTGTGGTTTTCTTTTGGTTTAAAAGAGAAAAAGACATATTTGGTCCCACGAGTGTTAAAAGTTAAATATTTATTTTTGATTTACAAGACCAATGTTTTTGTTAAACTATTAAAACTAATGATTATAATTTTATATTGAGGATTACCAAGAATTTTATTAATTATAGGAATTTTTGCATTTGTTTCTAATCGGAAACATTTATTATCTATATTATTAAGATTAGAATATATTGTTTTAAGATTATTTTTTTTATTATTTATTTATTTAAATTTAATAAATTATGAAAATTTTTTTAGAATAATATTCTTGACATTTAGAGTTTGTGAAGGAGCTTTAGGACTTTCTATTTTAGTTTCAATAACTCGAACACATGGAAATGATTATTTTCAATCTTTTAATGTTTTACAATGTTAAAAATTATTTTTTTAATTTTATTTATAGTTCCGTTATGTTTTATTAATAATTTATTTTGAATGGTTCAAGGTATATTATTAGTTATTTCTTTTGTATTTATTACTTGTAATTATTATACAAATTATTTTATATCCATTTCTTATTTTTTAGGTTGTGATATCATTTCTTATGGATTAATTTTATTAAGATTCTGAATTTGTTCATTAATGATAATAGCAAGTGAATCAATTTATAAATATAACAAGCTCCAATTTCTGGTTCAATAATTTTAGCTGGAGTTATATTAAAATTAGGAGGATATGGACTTTTACGAGTTTTTTCTTTTTTACAATTAATAGGGTTAAAATTTAATTTTATTTGAGTAAGAATTAGATTAGTAGGAGGAGTTTTAGCTAGTTTTGTATGTTTACGACAAACTGATTTAAAGGCTTTAATTGCTTATTCTTCAGTAGCTCATATAGGAATTGTGTTAGCTGGATTAATAACTATAACTTATTGAGGTAATTGTGGAGCTTATACTTTAATAATTGCTCATGGGCTATGTTCATCAGGTTTATTTTGTTTAGCAAATATTACTTACGAACGATTAGGAAGTCGAAGTTTATTAATTAATAAGGGTTTATTAAATTTTATACCTTCAATAACATTGTGGTGATTTTTATTAAGATCAACAAATATAGCTGCTCCGCCTAGTTTAAATTTACTCGGAGAAATTTCTTTATTAAATAGAATTGTTAGATGATCTTGAATTTCAATAATTATATTATCATTAGTATCTTTTTTTAGAGCAGCATATACTTTATATTTATATGCTTATAGACAACATGGAAAAATTTTTTCGGGAGTTTATTCATTTAGTATAGGAAAAATTCGTGAATATTTAGTGTTATTTTTGCATTGATTTCCTTTAAATTTATTAATTTTAAAAAGAGATCTTTGTATATTATGATTATATTTAAATAGTTTATTAAAAATACTGATTTGTGGTGTCAGTGATGTAATTTATTTACTTTAAATCGTGAAATATTTATCAATTTGTAGAATTAATTTTTGTGTATTAATTTCTTTTAGTTTTAGATTTTTTTTAATAAGTTTATGAATAATTTGTTTTGATATAGTTAATTTTTTTGAGTGAGAAGTTGTTTCTTTAAATTCAATAAGTTTTGTGATAACATTTTTATTTGATTGAATAAGTTTATTATTTATATCTTTTGTTTTGATAATTTCTTCTTTAGTAATTTATTACAGAAAAGAATATATATCAAGTGATTTAAATATTAATCGATTTATTATGTTAGTATTGATATTTGTAGCTTCTATGATATTATTAATTATTAGACCTAATATAGTAAGAATTTTATTAGGATGAGATGGGTTAGGATTAGTTTCTTATTGTTTAGTAATTTATTTTCAAAATGTAAAATCATATAATGCAGGTATATTAACTGCATTATCAAATCGAATTGGAGATGTTGCGTTATTATTAGCAATTGCTTGAATATTAAATTATGGGAGTTGAAATTATATTTTTTATTTAGAATTTATAAAAAATGATTTAGAAATACAAGTAATTGCTGGATTAGTAATATTAGCAGCTATAACTAAAAGAGCTCAAATTCCCTTTTCTTCTTGATTACCTGCGGCTATAGCTGCTCCTACACCGGTGTCAGCACTTGTTCATTCTTCATTTCTTGGTACTGCAGGGGTTTATTTATTAATTCGATTTAATATATTATTAGTAGATACAATATTTGGGAGATTTTTACTTTTAGTATCAGGTTTAACAATATTTATAGCAGGGTTAGGAGCTAATTTTGAATTTGATTTAAAAAAAATTATTGCTTTATCAACTTTAAGTCAACTAGGGTTAATAATAAGAATTTTATCTATAGGATTTTATAAATTAGCTTTTTTTCATTTATTAACTCATGCTTTATTTAAGGCTTTATTATTTATATGTGCAGGAGCTGTTATTCATAATATAAATAATTCACAAGATATTCGATTAATAGGAGGACTAAGAATTCACATACCTTTAACTTCAGCTTGTTTTAATGTAGCTAATTTAGCATTATGTGGTATACCATTTTTAGCTGGATTTTATTCAAAGGATATAATTTTAGAAATTGTATCCTTTAATACTGTTAATACATTTTCTTTCTTTTTATATTTTTTTTCTACTGGATTAACAGTATGTTATTCATTCCGTTTAGTGTATTATTCAATAACAGGTGAATTAAATTGTGGTTCTTTAAATATATTAAATGATGAAGGTTGAATTATATTAAAGGGTATAATAGGGTTATTAGTAATAAGAATTATTGGAGGGAGTTTTTTAAATTGATTAATTTTTCCAACTCCATTAATAATTTGTTTACCTATATATTTAAAAATATTAACTTTATTTGTGTGTATTGTTGGTGGATTAGTAGGTTACTTAATTTCTAATACTTCTTTATATTTTGTTAATAAATCATTAAATTATTATACTAGTTCATTTTTTTTTAGTTCAATATGATTTATACCTTATATTGCTACTTATGGGGTTGTTAAATATCCATTAGAAATCGGAGGATTAGTAATTAAGTCTTTTGATCAAGGATGATCTGAGTATATAGGAGGTCGACATCTTTATCAAAAATTAACTATTTATTCCCAAATTAGAAATACTATACAAAATAATAATTTAAAAATTTATCTTTTATCTTTTGTTTTTTGAGTAATTATTTTATTTAGTTTTTTATATATTTTATACCTAAATAGCTTATATAGAGTGTGACGCTGAAGATGTTGGGGAGATTAATTAATCTTTAGGTATTGTGAATTTTTTTTAGTAATTTATAAAAATAATTTTTTTATATTTACAATGAAAATGTAATGTTTTATTTAAACTATATAAATAAAATAGAAGTAAAAATGGAGTTTAACCATTAAAAGAAAAAAGTTAGCAGCTTTTACTTGAACCTCGTACTTCCTTAATTGGAGGTTAACCTCAATTATATCATTAACAGTGATAGGCCTCTATTTTGGCTTCAATTAAAGAATAAGGGTAGATTTACCTAAGATTGGGTCGAAACTAATTGCAATTTATCGCTTCATATTCTTTTAAGGTAGATTGAGATTCAATACTTTTTGAATGCAAATCAAATGTTATAATTAACTACAACCCTAGTTAGTCTGATCAATTTAATATTCCTTGAGATCATTCATGATAAAGTCCGAATAAAAGAATAAAAATAAATACAATTGCTGTAATTGATCATAAATTAATGTTTGAAAAATTAATAATTAAAATTATTGGTAAAATTAATGCAATTTCTACATCAAAAATTAAGAAAATAATTGCAATTAAAAAAAATCGAAGTGAAAAAGGTAGTCGAGAAGAAGATTTAGGGTCAAATCCACATTCAAAAGGGGAACTTTTTTCTCGGTCTGATAAAGATTTTTTTGATAAAATTGAAGCAAGGATTATAACAATAAGAGAAATTGTGAAAATAATTGATGTAATAGTAATAATAGAAAAAATTATCCACACTATAATTTATAGACCTTATGATTGGAAGTCATATATACTTTTATACTATAGGGATATATTAATTTAACCTCCTCATCAGTAGATTGAAACATAAAGGAATAATCAGACAATATCAACAAAATGTCAATATCAAGCTGCAGCTTCGAATCCGAAGTGATGATTTTTTGAAAAATGATTATTTAAGTGTCGTAATAAACATACTAATAAAAATGTTGTTCCAATTAATACATGAACTCCATGGAAACCTGTAGCTATATAAAAAGTAGATCCATAAACTGAGTCAGCAATTGTGAAAGGAGCTTCAATATATTCATAGGCTTGTAATATAGTAAAATAAACTCCTAAAAGAACAGTAAAAAATAATCCTTGAGTAGTTTGAGTGTGGTTATTTTCTATAAGACTATGGTGAGCTCATGTAACAGTTACCCCTGAAGTTAATAAAATTACTGTATTTAATAACGGAATTTGGAAAGGATTAAAAGGAACAATTCCTATAGGAGGTCATGAAGCACCTAATTCAATAGAAGGAGATAAACTTCTATGAAAAAAAGCTCAAAAGAATGAAACAAAAAATAAAATTTCAGAAACAATGAAAAGAATTATACCTCAACGTAAACCAGTTGTTACTGCATAAGTATGAAGTCCTTGGAAGGTACCTTCACGAGATACATCTCGTCACCATTGATAAACAGTTAAAATAGTAATTACATTTCCTAAAGTAAATAATGAAATATCATATTGATGGAATCATTTAATTATACCAGCAACAGTTGTTATAGCTCCAATGGCTCCTGTTAAAGGTCATGGGCTATAATCTACTAAATGGAATGGGTGATTAGAATGTGTTGTCATTATTTATTAGTTAACTTCACTAGAGTATAACGTTCTTAAAACAGCAAATACATATGATTGAATAATAGCTACTGCAGCTTCAAGGACTAATAAAGCAATTTGACCAATTAAAAGTAAAGAAACAATTGCATAAGAGAGAGAAGGTCCTGTATTATATAATGTACCTAATAATGTTAATAATAAATGTCCAGCAATTATATTAGCAGCTAATCGGACAGCTAAAGTTCCTGGTCGAATAATATTACTAATAGTTTCAATACATACTATAAAAGGTATTAAAACTGAAGGTGTACCTTGAGGGACTAAATGTGTGAATATATGTTGAGTATGATTAATTCAACCATAAATTATGAAACATAATCAAAGAGGTAAAGCTAATGTTAGGGTTAAAGTTAAATGACTTGTACTTGTAAAAATATATGGGAATAATCCTATAAAATTATTAAATAAAATTATTGAAAATAATGAAATAAAAATAAATGATGACCCATTGTGGCCTGTTGGACCTAATAAAGTTTTGAATTCTTTATGTAAAGTTAGTAAAATACTATTTCAAAAAATATGGAATCGAGAAGGTAATAATCAAAAAATAGGAGGAATTATTAATAAACCAATAAATGAACTTAATCAATTTAATGAAAGATTAAAAATACTTGAAGAAGGGTCGAATACTGAAAATAAATTAGTTATCATTTTCACTTTATAGAAGTTGAAGAACTTGTTTCTGAAGAACTAGATTTAGGTGAATTAGGCAAAATTGAGTAATAATTTATTATTCTAAATATCATAAAAGCAATAGAAAAAATAATAAATAAACTTAATCAACCAATAGGGGCTATTTGAGGAATTAAAAAATATTAAATTTTAATAATTTCAGTTTGACATACTAATGTTATGATTTTAACTAATTTTTTCCATTAGAAGTAAGTGCTAATTTACTATTGAATGGTTTAAGAGACCAGTACTTGCTTTCAGTCATCTAATGATTAGTTTATATTACTAGAAATTCATTTAATAAAATATTTAGTTGGTACACTTTCAATTACAATTGATATAAAACTATGATTAGCTCCACAAATTTCAGAACATCGACCATAAAATAAACCTGGTCGATTTAATAAAAAACTAGTTTGATTTAAACGACCAGGGGTTCCATCAACCTTTACACCTAGTGCTGGTACTGTTCATGAATGAATTACATCAGCGGCAGTTACTAAAATTCGAATTTGGGAATTTATTGGTAAAATAATTCGATTATCAACATCTAATAAACGGAAATTTTCGGGTTGTAATTCATTAGAAGGAATTATATATGAATCAAATTCTGCTGTTAAAAAATCAGAATATTCATAACTTCAGTATCATTGGTGACCAATTGATTTTAGAGTAATTGAAGGTTCATTAATTTCATCAAGTAAATATAATAATCGTAAAGAAGGTAAAGCAATAAATAATAGAATTACAGCAGGTAAAATTGTTCAAATAATTTCAATTGTTTGTCCATGAAGTAGGTATCGGTTAGTATATTTATTAAAAAATAATATAAGTATAAGGTACCCTACTAAAATAGTAATTTTTACTAGAATTAATAAAGTATGATCATGAAAAAAAGTTAATTGTTCTATAAGTGGTGAGGCACTATCTTGAAGACCTAGATTTGATCAAGTTGACATTTCTAATAAAAGTAAAATACTTTATATATGGAGCTTAAATCCATTGCACTAATCTGCCATATTAGAAATTAGTTAATAAAGGCAATTCTGAGTAACTATGTTCTGCAGGTGGAGCATTTTGGTATCATTCAATAGAAGAATTTAATTGATTAGAATAAATAATTTGTCGTTGAGAAATTATACTATCTCAAATAATTACAAGAAAAAATAAAATACCTAGTAAAGAAATTGATGAACCAATTGTTGATACTACATTTCAAGTTGTATATGCGTCAGGATAATCTGAATATCGTCGAGGTATTCCAGCTAATCCTAGAAAATGTTGAGGAAAAATGTTAAATTTACTCCAATAAATATAATAATAAATTGACTTTTTAATCACTTAGGATTTAAAGATAATCCTGTAAATAGAGGGTATCAATGAATAAACCCTGCTATAATTGCAATACCGCTCCTATAGAAAGAACATAATGGAAATGAGCAACAACATAATATGTATCATGTAAAATAATATCTACAGATGAATTAGCTAAAACTACACCTGTTAATCCTCCTACTGTGAATAAAAAAACAAATCCTAAAGCTCATAAAATAGCAGGAGAATAATTTAATTGAGTTCCATGAAGAGTTGCTAATCAACTAAAAATTTTAATTCCTGTAGGTACAGCAATAATTATTGTTGCAGAAGTGAAGTAAGCTCGTGTGTCTACGTCTATTCCTACTGTAAATATATGATGAGCTCATACAATAAATCCTAAAAGTCCAATAGCTAATATAGCATAAATTATTCCTAAAGAAACGAAAGTTTCCTTTTTACCAGATTCTTGACTAATAATATGAGAAATTATTCCAAATCCATGTAAAATTAAAATGTAAACTTCTGGATGACCAAAAAATCAAAATAAATGTTGATATAAAATTGGGTCTCCTCCTCCAGCAGGGTCAAAGAAAGAAGTATTTAAATTTCGATCTGTTAAAAGTATTGTAATAGCACCAGCTAAAACAGGTAAAGATAATAGTAAAAGTAAAGCTGTAATAACTACAGATCAAACAAATAAAGGTATTCGGTCTAATGTAATACCTGTTGATCGTATATTAATTACAGTTGTAATGAAATTTACTGCTCCTAAAATTGAAGAAATTCCTGCTAAATGAAGAGAGAAAATTGCTAGATCAACAGAAGCACCACCATGAGCAATTCCTGAAGATAGGGGAGGGTAAACAGTTCAACCAGTACCAGCTCCGTTTTCTACTATACTTCTCACTAATAGGAGTGTAAGAGAAGGAGGTAAAAGTCAGAATCTTATATTATTTATTCGTGGGAAAGCTATATCAGGAGCTCCTAATATTAAAGGAACCAATCAATTCCCAAATCCACCAATTATAATAGGTATTACTATGAAAAAAATTATTACAAATGCATGAGCAGTAACAATTACGTTATAAATTTGATCATCACCAATTAATGCACCAGGATGTCCTAATTCAGCTCGAATTAAAATACTTAGAGAAGTACCAACTATTCCAGCTCAAGCTCCAAATATAAAATATAATGTTCCAATATCTTTATGATTAGTTGAAAATAGCCATTGTCGCGGTTAAATGGCTGAAGTTTAGGCAATAGATTGTAAATCTATTTATAAGAGTTATTCTTTTTAACCAGGCTTTATAGTCAATAATGATATTAGACTGCAATTCTAAAGGAGTAAAATTTTACTAAGGCTTAAAAGATTATTCTTATATTTATAGCTTTGAAGGCAATTAGTTTATTTAACTTAAAGCCTTTAAAGTATAAAATAGATTAAAGAAATTAGGAATAACCCAAAAATCGAAATTATGGATAAAAATAAATACGTAGTTATTGAAATTTTATGAAAATTTATTTTATATATTCAATTATTTTCGTAATAATTTAGTATAAATGCTGCGTAACATAATCGTAAATAAAAAAATAAAGCAATTAATGTTGTTACAGTCAGTAATGTTATTATAAAAAATGTATTATTAATTACTAAAGATTGAATAACAAGTCATTTTGGGATAAATCCTAAAAATGGAGGTAATCCACCTAAAGATAATAAATTTATAAAAGCTAAAAATTTTATAACCTTTGATCTAAAAAACAAAGAAAATAATTGATTTATATGAGTTATTTTAAACATATTAAATAAAAAAATTAAATTAAAAGATAAAAGAGAATAAAATAAAAAATAAATTAATCAAAGAGTTTTTCTAGCATATAATGCTATAAGTATTCAACCTAAATGATTAATTGAAGAAAAAGCTATTAACTTTCGTAAAGAAGTTTGATTTAAACCTCCTAATGATCCAATAATTACAGATATTAAAATACATAATAAAGTTAATGATTTAATAAGAGTATAAGAAATTAATATTAAAGGAGCAATTTTTTGTCAAGTTATTAAAATTAAAGAATTTATTCATGAAAGTCCTTCCATTACATTAGGAAATCAAAAATGGAAAGGAGCAGTTCCTCTTTTTAAAAGAAGAGATGAAAAAATTATTATATTAATTCCGTTAGTTTCTACTTGTTGTGTGAATTTATTTTCTAGTATAAATAAAATAATAGCGAACAATAAAACAGCTGACGCTAATGCTTGGGTTAAAAAATATTTTAAAGAGGCTTCTGTTGATATTAAATTATTACTATCTCTTATTAGGGGGATAAAAGATAATAAATTAATTTCTAAACCTATTCAAGCTCCTAACCAAGAATTAGAAGAAATTGTAATTATTGTTCCTATAACTAAAGTTAATAAGAATATAATTTTAGATGAATTATTAAAAATTAAAAATAAAAGGATTAGTACCTTTATAAATGGGGTATGAACCCAGTAGCTTAATTAGCTTATCTTTTTATTGATATATTTTAGTGTAAGATGCACAAAAGTTTTTGATACTTTTAGGAATAGTTTGATTCTATTAAATATAAAGTCAATGAAATCTATCTATTTAATTAAAAATTAATGAATACAATAGAATTCTTGTATAATTTACCCTATCAAGGTAACCCTTTTCATCAGGCAATTCATTATAGATGTGTTGCCTTACACGTTTTTTTATTTTTTTTATTGAAACTTTTTTGTATGTTTGATTAATTTAAATATTCAAAATACATAAAAGTTTTATAAAATTAGGTAACTAAAAATGCCAATATATATAGATATGAGAGGTAAATACACAACCATATATAGAAATATATAAATATTATATATTTTTAAAAATTTCTGATAATAGGATAAATATTATAATATCAATGTTTAATATTAATAGTAACGATTTTCGGATTATAGGGTTTTTAAAGTCTAAATCTATCTATCTATCTATATATATAGTATATTTATATATATATAGATATTTATTGATTTAACTAGTATACATTAAATTATTATATAAAAACTTTTTTATATAATTATATTTTCTTTTAAATTATTATTATAAAGAGTATTTAATTATATTTAATTTAAATTATTATATAAAAAAAAAAAAAATGTGTCCCTTTAATGATTTATATTTATCTAATAATTTATTAATAATTATTGACAAAATTTAAAAATTTTTATTAATTTTAAATAAATGAATTAATTTAAAAATTATAAAATTTCATTATAAAAATATATTTGTTCCGTAATTTATTACTAAATTATAAAAAAATTTAGATTTTAAAATTCTAAAAATAGGAATTTCTTTTAAATTTTTAAGTCTATTTTTCTTTTATTTATTAAATTGTATAAATATTTTTAATTATTTATGAGGGGCAATTTATTAAATTATATATTATAGATATAAACAATAGAGAAAGCGTGATTTAATGGGGGTTAAATTGTGTTTAGTATATGAGGAATTACGAAATAAATTTATTTATTATATTAATAAATTATATAATATATTAACTATTTTTTGTTATTTTAAAATAATTAATAAATAATTTTTAAATTTTATTAAATTTTATGTTAATTTATAAAGTTTTATTTTGGCTTATAAATTTATTATTAATTTATTTTATATGTAAGTTTTTGCGTGAAACATTATTTGCTTAAATAGTAAATACCTTATTTATAGTCGCAGTGATTAATATTATTGATTAAAGAAATTTAGAAATAGAAATTTTAATTAGTATTGGCTAAATTTGTGCCAGCAGCCGCGGTTATACTAGTGATGCGAATAAATTTTGTTAGTAAAAGTTAAATTACTTTTATGAAATAAAATTAAATTTATTAAGTGAAATTTTAAATTTAAAAAAGTGATTGAAGCTAAAAATTTTATAAAAAAACTAGGATTAGATACCCTATTATTTAAAATACAAATAGTTTACTAAAGTAGTAATAGTTATGTTCTTGAAACTTAAAAAATTTGGCGGTATTTTAGTCTATTCAGAGGAACCTGTCCTATAATCGATAATCCACTTTGGACCTTACTTAAATTTGTTTTTCAGTTTATATACCGTCGTTATCAGAATATTTTATAAGAATAATAATTTTCTAGAATTTATATAAAATTTTATATCAGATCAAGGTGTAGCTTATGTTTAAGAAGAGATGGGTTACAATAAAATTATTTTTTGGAAATAAATATGAAAAATTTATTGAAATTGGATTTGGTAGTAAAATTATAAAGTTAAGTAATTTGAATTTAGCTCTAAAATATGTACACATCGCCCGACACTCTTGTTATTAAGGTAAGATAAGTCGTAACATAGTAGAGGTACCGGAAGGTGTCTCTAGAATGACAATTTAAAGCTTATATAGTAAAGTATTTCATTTACATTGAAATAGGGCTAGGGATATTTGAACGTAAAGTATTAGGGTATATTCAAATTCGTAAAGGTCCTAATAAAGTTGGGATTATAGGAATTCCTCAACCATTTTGTGATGCAATTAAGTTATTTACAAAGGAACAAATTTATCCTATATCTTCTAATTATATTTCTTATTATTTTTCTCCAATTTTTCTTTATTTTTATCTTTATTAGTTTGAATATGTATACCTTTATTTATTAAGTTATTTTCTTTTAATTTAGGGTTACTATTTTTTTTGTGTTGTACTAGATTAGGGGTTTATACTGTTATAGCTGCAGGTTGATCTTCAAATTCAAATTATGCGTTATTAGGTGGGTTACGTGCTGTAGCACAAACTATTTCTTATGAAGTTAGTATAGCATTAATTTTATTATCTTTTATTTTTTTAATTGGAGATTATAATATTTTAAGATTTTATAATTATCAAATATATATATGACTTTTAGTAATTTTATTACCTATAGCTTTAGTTTGATTTAGTATTTCTTTAGCAGAAACTAATCGTACTCCATTTGATTTTGCAGAAGGAGAATCAGAATTAGTTTCAGGGTTTAATGTAGAATATAGAAGAGGAGGATTTGCATTAATTTTTTTAGCTGAATATGCAAGAATTTTATTTATAAGTATATTATTTTGTGTAATTTTTATAGGTTGTGATGTGTTTAGTTTATTATTTTATGTAAAGTTAACTTTTATTTCTTTTTTATTTATTTGAGTTCGAGGGAAAATGCTTTTTACCTTTTTCTTTAAATTGTTTAATATTTTTTATTGGATTTAAGGTTATATTATTATTTATTATATTATGAATTATTTTTAGTAAAGTCAATAGAAATTTATTTTTCTATCTTATGTTTTCAAAACATACGCTTATTCAAGCTCATTAACTAATTTAAGGGCTAGGGCTAGGGCTAGGGCTAGGGCTAGGGCTAGGGCTAGGGCTAGGGCTAGGGCTAGGGCTAGGGCTAGGGCTAGGGCTAGGGCTAGGGCTAGGGCTAGGGCTAGGGCTAGGGCTAGGGCTAGGGCTAGGGCTAGGGCTAGGGCTAGGGCTAGGGCTAGGGCTAGGGCTAGGGCTAGGGCTAGGGCTAGGGCTAGGGCTAGGGCTAGGGCTAGGGCTAGGGCTAGGGCTAGGGCTAGGGCTAGGGCTAGGGCTAGGGCTAGGGCTAGGGCTAGGGCTAGGGCTAGGGCTAGGGCTAGGGCTAGGGCTAGGGCTAGGGCTAGGGCTAGGGCTAGGGCTAGGGCTAGGGCTAGGGCTAGGGCTAGGGCTAGGGCTAGGGCTAGGGCTAGGGCTAGGGCTAGGGCTAGGGCTAGGGCTAGGGCTAGGGCTAGGGCTAGGGCTAGGGCTAGGGCTAGGGCTAGGGCTAGGGCTAGGGCTAGGGCTAGGGCTAGGGCTAGGGCTAGGGCTAGGGCTAGGGCTAGGGCTAGGGCTAGGGCTAGGGCTAGGGCTAGGGCTAGGGCTAGGGCTAGGGCTAGGGCTAGGGCTAGGGCTAGGGCTAGGGCTAGGGCTAGGGCTAGGGCTAGGGCTAGGGCTAGGGCTAGGGCTAGGGCTAGGGCTAGGGCTAGGGCTAGGGCTAGGGCTAGGGCTAGGGCTAGGGCTAGGGCTAGGGCTAGGGCTAGGGCTAGGGCTAGGGCTAGGGCTAGGGCTAGGGCTAGGGCTAGGGCTAGGGCTAGGGCTAGGGCTAGGGCTAGGGCTAGGGCTAGGGCTAGGGCTAGGGCTAGGGCTAGGGCTAGGGCTAGGGCTAGGGCTAGGGCTAGGGCTAGGGCTAGGGCTAGGGCTAGGGCTAGGGCTAGGGCTAGGGCTAGGGCTAGGGCTAGGGCTAGGGCTAGGGCTAGGGCTAGGGCTAGGGCTAGGGCTAGGGCTAGGGCTAGGGCTAGGGCTAGGGCTAGGGCTAGGGCTAGGGCTAGGGCTAGGGCTAGGGCTAGGGCTAGGGCTAGGGCTAGGGCTAGGGCTAGGGCTAGGGCTAGGGCTAGGGCTAGGGCTAGGGCTAGGGCTAGGGCTAGGGCTAGGGCTAGGGCTAGGGCTAGGGCTAGGGCTAGGGCTAGGGCTAGGGCTAGGGCTAGGGCTAGGGCTAGGGCTAGGGCTAGGGCTAGGGCTAGGGCTAGGGCTAGGGCTAGGGCTAGGGCTAGGGCTAGGGCTAGGGCTAGGGCTAGGGCTAGGGCTAGGGCTAGGGCTAGGGCTAGGGCTAGGGCTAGGGCTAGGGCTAGGGCTAGGGCTAGGGCTAGGGCTAGGGCTAGGGCTAGGGCTAGGGCTAGGGCTAGGGCTAGGGCTAGGGCTAGGGCTAGGGCTAGGGCTAGGGCTAGGGCTAGGGCTAGGGCTAGGGCTAGGGCTAGGGCTAGGGCTAGGGCTAGGGCTAGGGCTAGGGCTAGGGCTAGGGCTAGGGCTAGGGCTAGGGCTAGGGCTAGGGCTAGGGCTAGGGCTAGGGCTAGGGCTAGGGCTAGGGCTAGGGCTAGGGCTAGGGCTAGGGCTAGGGCTAGGGCTAGGGCTAGGGCTAGGGCTAGGGCTAGGGCTAGGGCTAGGGCTAGGGCTAGGGCTAGGGCTAGGGCTAGGGCTAGGGCTAGGGCTAGGGCTAGGGCTAGGGCTAGGGCTAGGGCTAGGGCTAGGGCTAGGGCTAGGGCTAGGGCTAGGGCTAGGGCTAGGGCTAGGGCTAGGGCTAGGGCTAGGGCTAGGGCTAGGGCTAGGGCTAGGGCTAGGGCTAGGGCTAGGGCTAGGGCTAGGGCTAGGGCTAGGGCTAGGGCTAGGGCTAGGGCTAGGGCTAGGGCTAGGGCTAGGGCTAGGGCTAGGGCTAGGGCTAGGGCTAGGGCTAGGGCTAGGGCTAGGGCTAGGGCTAGGGCTAGGGCTAGGGCTAGGGCTAGGGCTAGGGCTAGGGCTAGGGCTAGGGCTAGGGCTAGGGCTAGGGCTAGGGCTAGGGCTAGGGCTAGGGCTAGGGCTAGGGCTAGGGCTAGGGCTAGGGCTAGGGCTAGGGCTAGGGCTAGGGCTAGGGCTAGGGCTAGGGCTAGGGCTAGGGCTAGGGCTAGGGCTAGGGCTAGGGCTAGGGCTAGGGCTAGGGCTAGGGCTAGGGCTAGGGCTAGGGCTAGGGCTAGGGCTAGGGCTAGGGCTAGGGCTAGGGCTAGGGCTAGGGCTAGGGCTAGGGCTAGGGCTAGGGCTAGGGCTAGGGCTAGGGCTAGGGCTAGGGCTAGGGCTAGGGCTAGGGCTAGGGCTAGGGCTAGGGCTAGGGCTAGGGCTAGGGCTAGGGCTAGGGCTAGGGCTAGGGCTAGGGCTAGGGCTAGGGCTAGGGCTAGGGCTAGGGCTAGGGCTAGGGCTAGGGCTAGGGCTAGGGCTAGGGCTAGGGCTAGGGCTAGGGCTAGGGCTAGGGCTAGGGCTAGGGCTAGGGCTAGGGCTAGGGCTAGGGCTAGGGCTAGGGCTAGGGCTAGGGCTAGGGCTAGGGCTAGGGCTAGGGCTAGGGCTAGGGCTAGGGCTAGGGCTAGGGCTAGGGCTAGGGCTAGGGCTAGGGCTAGGGCTAGGGCTAGGGCTAGGGCTAGGGCTAGGGCTAGGGCTAGGGCTAGGGCTAGGGCTAGGGCTAGGGCTAGGGCTAGGGCTAGGGCTAGGGCTAGGGCTAGGGCTAGGGCTAGGGCTAGGGCTAGGGCTAGGGCTAGGGCTAGGGCTAGGGCTAGGGCTAGGGCTAGGGCTAGGGCTAGGGCTAGGGCTAGGGCTAGGGCTAGGGCTAGGGCTAGGGCTAGGGCTAGGGCTAGGGCTAGGGCTAGGGCTAGGGCTAGGGCTAGGGCTAGGGCTAGGGCTAGGGCTAGGGCTAGGGCTAGGGCTAGGGCTAGGGCTAGGGCTAGGGCTAGGGCTAGGGCTAGGGCTAGGGCTAGGGCTAGGGCTAGGGCTAGGGCTAGGGCTAGGGCTAGGGCTAGGGCTAGGGCTAGGGCTAGGGCTAGGGCTAGGGCTAGGGCTAGGGCTAGGGCTAGGGCTAGGGCTAGGGCTAGGGCTAGGGCTAGGGCTAGGGCTAGGGCTAGGGCTAGGGCTAGGGCTAGGGCTAGGGCTAGGGCTAGGGCTAGGGCTAGGGCTAGGGCTAGGGCTAGGGCTAGGGCTAGGGCTAGGGCTAGGGCTAGGGCTAGGGCTAGGGCTAGGGCTAGGGCTAGGGCTAGGGCTAGGGCTAGGGCTAGGGCTAGGGCTAGGGCTAGGGCTAGGGCTAGGGCTAGGGCTAGGGCTAGGGCTAGGGCTAGGGCTAGGGCTAGGGCTAGGGCTAGGGCTAGGGCTAGGGCTAGGGCTAGGGCTAGGGATAGGGGAATCCAACCGACGCTACACAGAAATATTTTTGGTTGGTAAATCTAACCAAAAAAAAATTGTTAATTTAACAACCCATACAAAAATTCGGAGAACACGGAAACAATTTCCATCGGTTAATCTAAACGATACAACAATGTTATAAAACATTGCTATTTTACTTGTACGCGAAAGCATGATGTATGCATAGAACGTGCAGAGTATACTACATTTAGACGCTTGTTGAATAATGTTAGAGCTAGCTTAAACTGCTAAGGGCCTAGCGCGCTGCAGAAACTCCCAAGAGGTCCGGGTTCTAATCCCGGGATAAGTGAGTAAAGCAAGTTGAAGTTTTTAAGAAAATAAAAAGTTATTACAAATTGTTATAATCAAAAAGAGTAAGAGAACAATAATAAGTAATATAAAATAAAATAAAAAAATAAAATAAACTGGAGAGAATTTTTAACGAGATGTGTCGTGTCGTCTTGAGGCATTTAACGAGTGTAAAGGACATTCTTCAAAAGAATAAGAAGAAAATTACACTTAAACGGTTGTAATTTTGGTCGCAATTGAGCAGAAGAAAAAAGTGAAGAAAACGGGAGTGGGGATGGTTGTGGCGGTTATTTTTCGAATTTTGAATTCAAGCAGATTATAGTCGTTTGAAGAAAATGGTGATTAAAGGCCATTCAAAAAACATTCATGAATAGACAAAAAATGCAATGAAATTGAATAGGAATCTTTGAGTGAAATGAATTACAATGAAATAAAAGAACCACACGGAGGAGCCTTCAGACTCAACAGACTTTGATTTGTTTCCAGTCCATTTTGGAGTACCTGAGAGAGACCTCCTGCCTCCTGACACTGCAGTTCCAATTACCACACTAAAATGTCCCCACACACACGCACAATTCTTTCCAACTTCCGGATAGCAGCTTTGCAGCAAAATAAAACAACTTCTTGGACGAAGAAGCCGCTCAGTAATTGTTTACAAATACAACCGATCAGAAGAAGCAGGAAAAGCGCCTTCAATTCAATAAAATAATAAAAAGAAAAAATTAAACAAAATGTAAACAAAAATAAAATAATACAGAAGAAAAGGCAGCAACAGCATCGGTTTATTTGCCTACGCCGACGACAGACAGAGGAGGTTGTCTATCAACAACAACACATGACAGTCGCTGCTGTAGTAGTTCTCCCCAAGTTTTCCGAATAATCTCCGGCCGAGTGCAATTGCTTATTTGTGTAAGTGGGTGTGTTTGCATGTGAATGACTTTGTAATAATGCGATACATACAATCCGTTTTCGACGTTTGCCTACAACAACAAAATGTTCTGAATGAACTTCAACTGTGGTAGTGGTGTATGCCTACTCCTCGTCGAAGAAGTGCTAGGAGTTTCGTTGACGCAATGGCATGGCTCGATGTGGAGTGGAGCCCCCAAACGCAAAAGCACTTCAATTGCCGCGCAGCGTAACCGTGCATGCATAATCAGAAGCAATTGCTAGGCGGTTTGGAGCAGTTATTGCTGCATGCACTTGTAGCCCGTAATAAGTGCTCCAGTGTGTGAAGTTCACTGTGTGTGTGTGGTTTTGGTTTTAATCTGAGTTTGTTGATATCATGGGACATTTCTGGGTTCCACTGCTTTCAGATGCTTGGTGGTGTAGTGTGTGCGCCTAAAATGCCTTTTTGTAAACAAAATATTGGTGTTTGTTGCGCCTCTTCTGACAAGAGAACTTCTCTTGCAAGAAGAAGCTGTCCCTCGACAGCTTCTTCTTGCAAGAGAAATGTTTATGTGAAATTTGGTTAAAGAAGAAGTCTTCTTTGAGTGGATATTGTTTTCAATCTCAAAATACAAAGTTAAGTTCATTAATAACTAGATGGGGTCCTTGGAAAAGCTAATTGTCTTATCAAAGGGATAAACACCTGTTTGACCGGCAATTCAAATAGGAAGCTTGCATGTTTTCATAACGCCATTCTGTGGAATTCAATTGAAATAATTCTGCGCTAAAAAAGAGCTATCAGAATTTATCGATTTTAATTTTTATGCATTTTCGGGGTCTGTGATGTTTAGAAGTAGCTGAGCAAATCGGACCCCGAATTCGTGATCAGAGACCCCAATTCAACTTGAACCCACAAGCAAAACTCCGAAGTTAAACGGAAATTCCAAATTAATTCCCTAAATTGTGTTAAACCTTTTCTAATAATTTTTCCGATTCTGCCTTAAACATTCAACAATTTCATGCCGAATTATTTGTTATTGTAAAAATGCTTTTCCAAACAAGCGAAAAGCCTCCAGAGCAATAAACAAAGTACCATTTGGGAAAATAAGCGCATGAGGAAAACTCGAAAAGCAACAAACACACGAAGGCAGAAAAACAAAAATATGGCGGATTGGCGGAGAAAAAATTTGTGAAAATTCACTGGGTAAACAACAGAAAAATGTGATTAGCAGGAACGAGTCGTTGTCGCAGGGAAAGAGGCGACAATAAAGTCATTTGCACCACATGCGTGTATGAGCCCATTCTGCGTTAGTTCTGCGTGGAATGTGTGGCGAAATTCTTAAAAAAAAGCATAATTTTGGCAACAAAACTTTTAATTGCCAACAATTTGCAGATTTATTTCAAATTAAAGCAAAATAATGTATGTGCTTTAAGAATTGAATTGGCGGAGTATGTAGTGGCATTAGCCATTAGACATTAGAAGGACGCCTATTAACGGTGGAATCATCGGCTGGCGGACAAATTTATTCACATTGCGCGCAAATACTTGTTTAGACGAATGCCGTGATTTATTTAGAGCTCATAAAATTGGGATTCCGTTCGGCTTGGGGTTTTTATGAGCCTATTGAGTTTATGATCGAGCTAAAGTGCGCCAAAAAAATGCAATGGGTTTAACAAAATTTCAGTTGAGGATATATTTTTTAAAAATTAAATTGAGGCACACTTAACATTTTCGAGTGTTGTGCTCAAGTTTTCTTAAAGATTTATACTTTTTTTTGGTTAATTTTTGCATTTTCCACTTAAATATTTTTACACTTGAAGCCACTTGGTACAATTAGTGGCCGAATGAAATGATTAAAGACATTGAGTTACAGTGGAACATTTTAGAACATTTCAAAATTAAATTCGACTCTTCTTGATCGTCTACCGAGCTTATACTAGCTACGATAGGTTAGGTAAAGAGTTCATAGCAGAATGATCATAAAATATTTATGGAAATGGATTTGCATTAAATGAGGGACTGATCTAAAAACTATGAATAAAAAAAACTATTTGGAGTAATAATGTTAACTAATTCCATACATGTATTATCCCACAGTGCCCGACCTTGACCCAATCAATTAAGGCGTTTTATGGCCGCTCTCTAAGTAGATGCACAGTTGCCAAACAGATTTCGAAAAGGAATCAGATCAAAATTTCAGTACGATTCTCTGTTAGATTAACTTGACTTTAAGCGCTCAATGCATGTTCTGTCGAAAACACTTTCAAAAAATGCAAAAACTATAGCGCAGGGCACTTCAAAAGCGGCCTTTAATGCAAGTCTCAATGAAAAAATCGCAGCCAAATTCTTTCTAATCTCGGGCAAACATCTGCAAATTGCATGGGCGGCGGCCACTTTAGGCGGCCTCTTATATCAATTCAATTTACATATTTACATACAATCTGGGCAATAAATCGTTTTTGCTACACTCCAAAGAGCGGCACAAAATACACAAATGCCACGATGATCGTCTATGATCTTCTTTTAAGTTACTTTTGGTATTGACGTGAAGTGTTTCGTTCTAATTCGTTTTGGATTTTGTTGGACCGAGGACGCCTGGTCCACTTCCATGTGGCAATAACTAAATGTGGCAGTGCCGAGAGCAGCATCGAGCGTAATTGTGGCCATTCGGTTGAGTTATTCGTACATTAAACTATAAATATCAACGATTATCTACGAATTTGTACAATTGTACTTGAGGGAAATGAATTACATAATTGAACTTAATTGAAATTTAATTTTGAAAGCATTTGCAACCGTGTATTTTTCGCTGGAATACCTAAAGCGTAAGAGCAATTGTGTACGAAAGCAGAAAGACAATCACTCAGAAAGGATTTCAATGCTTAAATTAAATCTAATTAAAAATTAATATTTTTGGTTTCAAATTACAAAAACATGCAAATTAAAAATACACAAAATGTCTTTTACCACAAAATAACACTCAATGGCTCATGTGTCACTGTGTGTTTACAAACAGCTTAGTTGCTACTTGAAGTGACGCCCATTCAGTGCTTCCTCTCTCTTGATCCTTTTTTTACCATCATGAGCAATAATCACCACACAACGTAATTTGCGTGCGCCATGCGCAATGTTTGTTTATGAAACACACAATTGTTGCGCCTCTGTGTTGAATGTCTCACCAACTGAATTCTAAACAAAAAAAAACCTACTTTCAAGTATTTTCCCAGACAGCCCTGCCGAAGCACTTGACAATGTTGTCGTCACCGCCTACTGAGCGTCAAAGGACATGCCCAGTTGGCGATCGCGTCGGTTTGTCGCGTCCACGGCGTGGCACTTGTAACTTTGACGGACGCAGTATATTTTGATTATTCCCAAAATGGGTCAGACGGATTTGGCATTTTGAAGCGTCTTCGCAGACATTAAGTGGATTTGTATAATAACACGAAGGACCTGTGGCTCAATATGGGTGGTCATGAACTTTCAGTGCACCAGTGCTTATAAAATTGTTCAGCCGAATAAAAATTAACTAAGTAACTACCCAGCGGGAATTCAAGCACATCAAAAGCGCTTCATTTGTGTTACCGCTTCGTAAACGCACCTCTACTGTATACATTGCATGTCCTAGGGGGTAGCGCTTATTTAATCGGTGTATCTGGTGTATCCGTTACCTATTCCGAAATTCCACTTTTGAGGACATTTTTGTGCAATAAATTGTTGCCAAGTACACCGTATGCTTAGCTTGCTTTTGAAGTATATTTGCTATTTCAATAAGTTTTCTTTTAAAAAATTTCAACATTGCCCAACTAGAATTGGATGAAATGTAGAGAATGCAATGACAGTTTTTAATTATAATGAATTCCACATTTTAGTTTAAGTTTAACCTGAGGTAAAAATAACAATAGGACAATCAGTTAAGTGAGAAAGAAAAATGTTAAATCTAATATCTGTCAAAATATTCACCTAATTTTTGCACATCGAATCCTTGTCGATGTCAATAAACTGAATTTCTATTGACGAATTCAAAAAAGGTGATGAACTGCTGAACTGAATCGACGCTCAAGTAAATTTGCTTAAGTAATTTACTTGAACATAGCTTTGATATTTTCTTTTTACTAATCTAAGTTCTTAAGTTTACAACTCTGACCCAGATAAACTCCAAACCATTAAAAAAATTTATACGTTTCAGGATAATTTTCTAATTTTATTTTAATTACAATAATTTGTAATCTTTTTACAAGTAAAACTACTAAAGCTACTTGCGGATCATTTGAGCAAATACTTGCTTTTCGAATGATCCACAATGAATAATCTTTGGTCTACAGCTGCACAAAATGTATTTAACATAAATTGTATGTACAATTACACAGAAATTACAATTAAACACAAAAGGGACATAACTTCATACACTCCAAAAAAAAAGTACATGGTAATTAAAACTTTTCTATCACAATCACGTCGGCAACTTTCTCATGCGCTCAATCGATTTCGACATTTTCCTCGCCATCCTCCTCCGCGGCCGACGCCTGACTTTCGGCACCACTTTCCGCATCAATGGTCAGCGAGACGGTGGTTGTGCCATTTGTAGGACTCGACCGGGGACTGCTGCTGTGATTGGCATGCGTCGGCGACGATGAAGCTGACGCTGAGGTGGAGTTGTTGATGTAACGAATACCCTCCGTTTTGATGAAGTTTGAGGCCGACTTAGGGGCGTGTTGCAGGCTTTGGAAGTTGGAAGACTGATTTGGTTGAGTGGGTGGCGGAATTGGTTGCGGTACTTTGGCGGCTTGTGGATAGAAGTAGGGGAAGGGAACTTGTGGCATTGGTACGCCCACACCATATGCCATTTGCAGCTGAAATGATAAAAAAAACAAATGCAAATAAGTAAAAAGTTGTCATTGGGAGTCCTTCCGAATTGCTTTGTTGGTTTCGCTTATTAATAAAGTTTTTAAAATTTCCAGTTTTTCTTGAGACCCACCTGATGTCTGTAAATATTCAGTAAAGCCGGATCAATGCCATGCGTATAGGCGCTGGCGCCTCCCTGTGGAAACATGTGCGCGTAGGGCTAGGGCTAGGGCTAGGGCTAGGGCTAGGGCTAGGGCTAGGGCTAGGGCTAGGGCTAGGGCTAGGGCTAGGGCTAGGGCTAGGGCTAGGGCTAGGGCTAGGGCTAGGGCTAGGGCTAGGGCTAGGGCTAGGGCTAGGGCTAGGGCTAGGGCTAGGGCTAGGGCTAGGGCTAGGGCTAGGGCTAGGGCTAGGGCTAGGGCTAGGGCTAGGGCTAGGGCTAGGGCTAGGGCTAGGGCTAGGGCTAGGGCTAGGGCTAGGGCTAGGGCTAGGGCTAGGGCTAGGGCTAGGGCTAGGGCTAGGGCTAGGGCTAGGGCTAGGGCTAGGGCTAGGGCTAGGGCTAGGGCTAGGGCTAGGGCTAGGGCTAGGGCTAGGGCTAGGGCTAGGGCTAGGGCTAGGGCTAGGGCTAGGGCTAGGGCTAGGGCTAGGGCTAGGGCTAGGGCTAGGGCTAGGGCTAGGGCTAGGGCTAGGGCTAGGGCTAGGGCTAGGGCTAGGGCTAGGGCTAGGGCTAGGGCTAGGGCTAGGGCTAGGGCTAGGGCTAGGGCTAGGGCTAGGGCTAGGGCTAGGGCTAGGGCTAGGGCTAGGGCTAGGGCTAGGGCTAGGGCTAGGGCTAGGGCTAGGGCTAGGGCTAGGGCTAGGGCTAGGGCTAGGGCTAGGGCTAGGGCTAGGGCTAGGGCTAGGGCTAGGGCTAGGGCTAGGGCTAGGGCTAGGGCTAGGGCTAGGGCTAGGGCTAGGGCTAGGGCTAGGGCTAGGGCTAGGGCTAGGGCTAGGGCTAGGGCTAGGGCTAGGGCTAGGGCTAGGGCTAGGGCTAGGGCTAGGGCTAGGGCTAGGGCTAGGGCTAGGGCTAGGGCTAGGGCTAGGGCTAGGGCTAGGGCTAGGGCTAGGGCTAGGGCTAGGGCTAGGGCTAGGGCTAGGGCTAGGGCTAGGGCTAGGGCTAGGGCTAGGGCTAGGGCTAGGGCTAGGGCTAGGGCTAGGGCTAGGGCTAGGGCTAGGGCTAGGGCTAGGGCTAGGGCTAGGGCTAGGGCTAGGGCTAGGGCTAGGGCTAGGGCTAGGGCTAGGGCTAGGGCTAGGGCTAGGGCTAGGGCTAGGGCTAGGGCTAGGGCTAGGGCTAGGGCTAGGGCTAGGGCTAGGGCTAGGGCTAGGGCTAGGGCTAGGGCTAGGGCTAGGGCTAGGGCTAGGGCTAGGGCTAGGGCTAGGGCTAGGGCTAGGGCTAGGGCTAGGGCTAGGGCTAGGGCTAGGGCTAGGGCTAGGGCTAGGGCTAGGGCTAGGGCTAGGGCTAGGGCTAGGGCTAGGGCTAGGGCTAGGGCTAGGGCTAGGGCTAGGGCTAGGGCTAGGGCTAGGGCTAGGGCTAGGGCTAGGGCTAGGGCTAGGGCTAGGGCTAGGGCTAGGGCTAGGGCTAGGGCTAGGGCTAGGGCTAGGGCTAGGGCTAGGGCTAGGGCTAGGGCTAGGGCTAGGGCTAGGGCTAGGGCTAGGGCTAGGGCTAGGGCTAGGGCTAGGGCTAGGGCTAGGGCTAGGGCTAGGGCTAGGGCTAGGGCTAGGGCTAGGGCTAGGGCTAGGGCTAGGGCTAGGGCTAGGGCTAGGGCTAGGGCTAGGGCTAGGGCTAGGGCTAGGGCTAGGGCTAGGGCTAGGGCTAGGGCTAGGGCTAGGGCTAGGGCTAGGGCTAGGGCTAGGGCTAGGGCTAGGGCTAGGGCTAGGGCTAGGGCTAGGGCTAGGGCTAGGGCTAGGGCTAGGGCTAGGGCTAGGGCTAGGGCTAGGGCTAGGGCTAGGGCTAGGGCTAGGGCTAGGGCTAGGGCTAGGGCTAGGGCTAGGGCTAGGGCTAGGGCTAGGGCTAGGGCTAGGGCTAGGGCTAGGGCTAGGGCTAGGGCTAGGGCTAGGGCTAGGGCTAGGGCTAGGGCTAGGGCTAGGGCTAGGGCTAGGGCTAGGGCTAGGGCTAGGGCTAGGGCTAGGGCTAGGGCTAGGGCTAGGGCTAGGGCTAGGGCTAGGGCTAGGGCTAGGGCTAGGGCTAGGGCTAGGGCTAGGGCTAGGGCTAGGGCTAGGGCTAGGGCTAGGGCTAGGGCTAGGGCTAGGGCTAGGGCTAGGGCTAGGGCTAGGGCTAGGGCTAGGGCTAGGGCTAGGGCTAGGGCTAGGGCTAGGGCTAGGGCTAGGGCTAGGGCTAGGGCTAGGGCTAGGGCTAGGGCTAGGGCTAGGGCTAGGGCTAGGGCTAGGGCTAGGGCTAGGGCTAGGGCTAGGGCTAGGGCTAGGGCTAGGGCTAGGGCTAGGGCTAGGGCTAGGGCTAGGGCTAGGGCTAGGGCTAGGGCTAGGGCTAGGGCTAGGGCTAGGGCTAGGGCTAGGGCTAGGGCTAGGGCTAGGGCTAGGGCTAGGGCTAGGGCTAGGGCTAGGGCTAGGGCTAGGGCTAGGGCTAGGGCTAGGGCTAGGGCTAGGGCTAGGGCTAGGGCTAGGGCTAGGGCTAGGGCTAGGGCTAGGGCTAGGGCTAGGGCTAGGGCTAGGGCTAGGGCTAGGGCTAGGGCTAGGGCTAGGGCTAGGGCTAGGGCTAGGGCTAGGGCTAGGGCTAGGGCTAGGGCTAGGGCTAGGGCTAGGGCTAGGGCTAGGGCTAGGGCTAGGGCTAGGGCTAGGGCTAGGGCTAGGGCTAGGGCTAGGGCTAGGGCTAGGGCTAGGGCTAGGGCTAGGGCTAGGGCTAGGGCTAGGGCTAGGGCTAGGGCTAGGGCTAGGGCTAGGGCTAGGGCTAGGGCTAGGGCTAGGGCTAGGGCTAGGGCTAGGGCTAGGGCTAGGGCTAGGGCTAGGGCTAGGGCTAGGGCTAGGGCTAGGGCTAGGGCTAGGGCTAGGGCTAGGGCTAGGGCTAGGGCTAGGGCTAGGGCTAGGGCTAGGGCTAGGGCTAGGGCTAGGGCTAGGGCTAGGGCTAGGGCTAGGGCTAGGGCTAGGGCTAGGGCTAGGGCTAGGGCTAGGGCTAGGGCTAGGGCTAGGGCTAGGGCTAGGGCTAGGGCTAGGGCTAGGGCTAGGGCTAGGGCTAGGGCTAGGGCTAGGGCTAGGGCTAGGGCTAGGGCTAGGGCTAGGGCTAGGGCTAGGGCTAGGGCTAGGGCTAGGGCTAGGGCTAGGGCTAGGGCTAGGGCTAGGGCTAGGGCTAGGGCTAGGGCTAGGGCTAGGGCTAGGGCTAGGGCTAGGGCTAGGGCTAGGGCTAGGGCTAGGGCTAGGGCTAGGGCTAGGGCTAGGGCTAGGGCTAGGGCTAGGGCTAGGGCTAGGGCTAGGGCTAGGGCTAGGGCTAGGGCTAGGGCTAGGGCTAGGGCTAGGGCTAGGGCTAGGGCTAGGGCTAGGGCTAGGGCTAGGGCTAGGGCTAGGGCTAGGGCTAGGGCTAGGGCTAGGGCTAGGGCTAGGGCTAGGGCTAGGGCTAGGGCTAGGGCTAGGGCTAGGGCTAGGGCTAGGGCTAGGGCTAGGGCTAGGGCTAGGGCTAGGGCTAGGGCTAGGGCTAGGGCTAGGGCTAGGGCTAGGGCTAGGGCTAGGGCTAGGGCTAGGGCTAGGGCTAGGGCTAGGGCTAGGGCTAGGGCTAGGGCTAGGGCTAGGGCTAGGGCTAGGGCTAGGGCTAGGGCTAGGGCTAGGGCTAGGGCTAGGGCTAGGGCTAGGGCTAGGGCTAGGGCTAGGGCTAGGGCTAGGGCTAGGGCTAGGGCTAGGGCTAGGGCTAGGGCTAGGGCTAGGGCTAGGGCTAGGGCTAGGGCTAGGGCTAGGGCTAGGGCTAGGGCTAGGGCTAGGGCTAGGGCTAGGGCTAGGGCTAGGGCTAGGGCTAGGGCTAGGGCTAGGGCTAGGGCTAGGGCTAGGGCTAGGGCTAGGGCTAGGGCTAGGGCTAGGGCTAGGGCTAGGGCTAGGGCTAGGGCTAGGGCTAGGGCTAGGGCTAGGGCTAGGGCTAGGGCTAGGGCTAGGGCTAGGGCTAGGGCTAGGGCTAGGGCTAGGGCTAGGGCTAGGGCTAGGGCTAGGGCTAGGGCTAGGGCTAGGGCTAGGGCTAGGGCTAGGGCTAGGGCTAGGGCTAGGGCTAGGGCTAGGGCTAGGGCTAGGGCTAGGGCTAGGGCTAGGGCTAGGGCTAGGGCTAGGGCTAGGGCTAGGGCTAGGGCTAGGGCTAGGGCTAGGGCTAGGGCTAGGGCTAGGGCTAGGGCTAGGGCTAGGGCTAGGGCTAGGGCTAGGGCTAGGGCTAGGGCTAGGGCTAGGGCTAGGGCTAGGGCTAGGGCTAGGGCTAGGGCTAGGGCTAGGGCTAGGGCTAGGGCTAGGGCTAGGGCTAGGGCTAGGGCTAGGGCTAGGGCTAGGGCTAGGGCTAGGGCTAGGGCTAGGGCTAGGGCTAGGGCTAGGGCTAGGGCTAGGGCTAGGGCTAGGGCTAGGGCTAGGGCTAGGGCTAGGGCTAGGGCTAGGGCTAGGGCTAGGGCTAGGGCTAGGGCTAGGGCTAGGGCTAGGGCTAGGGCTAGGGCTAGGGCTAGGGCTAGGGCTAGGGCTAGGGCTAGGGCTAGGGCTAGGGCTAGGGCTAGGGCTAGGGCTAGGGCTAGGGCTAGGGCTAGGGCTAGGGCTAGGGCTAGGGCTAGGGCTAGGGCTAGGGCTAGGGCTAGGGCTAGGGCTAGGGCTAGGGCTAGGGCTAGGGCTAGGGCTAGGGCTAGGGCTAGGGCTAGGGCTAGGGCTAGGGCTAGGGCTAGGGCTAGGGCTAGGGCTAGGGCTAGGGCTAGGGCTAGGGCTAGGGCTAGGGCTAGGGCTAGGGCTAGGGCTAGGGCTAGGGCTAGGGCTAGGGCTAGGGCTAGGGCTAGGGCTAGGGCTAGGGCTAGGGCTAGGGCTAGGGCTAGGGCTAGGGCTAGGGCTAGGGCTAGGGCTAGGGCTAGGGCTAGGGCTAGGGCTAGGGCTAGGGCTAGGGCTAGGGCTAGGGCTAGGGCTAGGGCTAGGGCTAGGGCTAGGGCTAGGGCTAGGGCTAGGGCTAGGGCTAGGGCTAGGGCTAGGGCTAGGGCTAGGGCTAGGGCTAGGGCTAGGGCTAGGGCTAGGGCTAGGGCTAGGGGAATCCAACCGACGCTACACAGAAATATTTTTGGTTGGTAAATCTAACCAAAAAAAAATTGTTAGTTTAACAACCCATACAAAAATTCGGAGAACACGGAAACAATTTCCATCGGTTAATCTAAACGATACAACAATGTTATAAAACATTGCTATTTTACTTGTACGCGAAAGCATGATGTATGCATAGAACGTGCAGAGTATACTACATTTAGACGCTTGTTGAATAATGTTAGAGCTAGCTTAAACTGCTAAGGGCCTAGCGCGCTGCAGAAACTCCCAAGAGGTCCGGGTTCTAATCCCGGGATAAGTGAGTAAAGCAAGTTGAAGTTTTTAAGAAAATAAAAAGTTATTACAAATTGTTATAATCAAAAAGAGTAAGAGAACAATAATAAGTAATATAAAATAAAATAAAAAAATAAAATAAACAAATAAAATATAATATAACAAACTTTTTGTTTTTGTAATAATTGCAGAAAAAAAATGTTTGTGGCTTGCTAAAGCATTTTTTTGGTAAACTAACAATTTATAATCGTTTATATTTACTTCCTTTATTGGTTGGATCGTTATTGACCAACCTTTTCGGTTAGATTAACCTGGCTTCACCTGGGCTTATGAAATGATGCTATTCTTATACTAACTAAAGATATCAAACTACATATACGTTACCCGAGAAAATTGATGGCATATTCGTGACCAACAATTGAATATGCCATTGAATACATCAAAATTGGAAAAGTATATACAGATCAGCTTCGAAAATTTAACATATTTGGCCATTGACGGCAGTGTTAACTGGGTGACGGAATTTGGACCATAGAACATTTTATAACATCCTGAAGTGAATCCTCCATGAAAACAGACCCGCCAGCTGCCAATTATGGCAGAAACACCCACATTCACAAATTTGCTCTCTAAAAATGAAAATATTAAAATTTTAGCAAACACACCATTTAATGTTGATTTTCTCCAATTAGGCAATTACTCTGAATACCACTTTTCCCATCTATTAGCCAAGGCTATCATTACCAATTGATTGAATTGGAAAAAAAATTCGAGACTTCCTTCCGAAATCAACTTAATTTGTGAGTGCAAAGAGAAAGGTAAAAAAAAAACAGAAAAGTCACCACCACGTATCTGCTACCTAACAAAATTCTTCTTCCTTTCATTTAACAACTTATTGACTTCTCGTTAAATTGAGCAATTTTCACTCAAGTGAAGACGAAGAGAAAAGTCCGAGTAACAGAAAGAAAAGTGAAATGAAAAATGAAAATGTTGCTGTGCAATTTCCTTTGCGATTGCTGGCGAAATATCGAAATTCCTTACAATTTCTTATGACTTTTTTCTTGCTACCTTTTGCCACACAAAATGAATTCCTCCCCTTTTATTCGTAATGATTTCATCGTAAACCCATCCTCCTCCCTTTTTTGGAAGCAATCTTCAATTTCCTTTCTGATGAAGCACATCGCAAGAGCAAATTACATGCCTTCCTCTCCTGCTCTTCTTCCCCATCGTACACCTAATCTCTGCGCCACAATATGGTTGCGTTAGAGCAAATATGACACGTTCTTGATTGGCCTTCTTATGGGAAACTTCGACATCTGCAGGTTTTATTTTCTTCAGATTGCCTTGATGCAACTTTCTGCTTTTTTCTTGCTTTTAAGGACAAAAGGACACAATTTAGTATAACTTTTTTTTATTTTTGGTCGTCTTTTTTTTTGTCTGCGAGTGCAAATGAACGGCCATTACGCTTTTGTCAAGTGAAAGCTGCTGGCTTGCTTGCTGGAGAGAATTTTTAACGAGATGTGTCGTGTCGTCTTGAGGCATTTAACGAGTGTAAAGGACATTCTTCAAAAGAATAAGAAGAAAATTACACTTAAACGGTCGTAATTTTGGTCGCAATTGAGCAGAAGAAAAAAGTGAAGAAAACGGGAGTGGGGATGGTTGTGGCGGTTATTTTTCGAATTTTGAATTCAAGCAGATTATAGTCGTTTGAAGAAAATGGTGATTAAAGGCCATTCAAAAAACATTCATGAATAGACAAAAAATGCAATGAAATTGAATAGGAATCTTTGAGTGAAATGAATTACAATGAAATAAAAGAACCACACGGAGGAGCCTTCAGACTCAACAGACTTTGATTTGTTTCCAGTCCATTTTGGAGTACCTGAGAGAGACCTCCTGCCTCCTGACACTGCAGTTCCAATTACCACACTAAAATGTCCCCACACACACGCACAATTCTTTCCAACTTCCGGATAGCAGCTTTGCAGCAAAATAAAACAACTTCTTGGACGAAGAAGCCGCTCAGTAATTGTTTACAAATACAACCGATCAGAAGAAGCAGGAAAAGCGCCTTCAATTCAATAAAATAATAAAAAGAAAAAATTAAACAAAATGTAAACAAAAATAAAATAATACAGAAGAAAAGGCAGCAACAGCATCGGTTTATTTGCCTACGCCGACGACAGACAGAGGAGGTTGTCTATCAACAACAACACATGACAGTCGCTGCTGTAGTAGTTCTCCCCAAGTTTTCCGAATAATCTCCGGCCGAGTGCAATTGCTTATTTGTGTAAGTGGGTGTGTTTGCATGTGAATGACTTTGTAATAATGCGATACATACAATCCGTTTTCGACGTTTGCCTACAACAACAAAATGTTCTGAATGAACTTCAACTGTGGTAGTGGTGTATGCCTACTCCTCGTCGAAGAAGTGCTAGGAGTTTCGTTGACGCAATGGCATGGCTCGATGTGGAGTGGAGCCCCCAAACGCAAAAGCACTTCAATTGCCGCGCAGCGTAACCGTGCATGCATAATCAGAAGCAATTGCTAGGCGGTTTGGAGCAGTTATTGCTGCATGCACTTGTAGCCCGTAATAAGTGCTCCAGTGTGTGAAGTTCACTGTGTGTGTGTGGTTTTGGTTTTAATCTGAGTTTGTTGATATCATGGGACATTTCTGGGTTCCACTGCTTTCAGATGCTTGGTGGTGTAGTGTGTGCGCCTAAAATGCCTTTTTGTAAACAAAATATTGGTGTTTGTTGCGCCTCTTCTGACAAGAGAACTTCTCTTGCAAGAAGAAGCTGTCCCTCGACAGCTTCTTCTTGCAAGAGAAATGTTTATGTGAAATTTGGTTAAAGAAGAAGTCTTCTTTGAGTGGATATTGTTTTCAATCTCAAAATACAAAGTTAAGTTCATTAATAACTAGATGGGGTCCTTGGAAAAGCTAATTGTCTTATCAAAGGGATAAACACCTGTTTGACCGGCAATTCAAATAGGAAGCTTGCATGTTTTCATAACGCCATTCTGTGGAATTCAATTGAAATAATTCTGCGCTAAAAAAGAGCTATCAGAATTTATCGATTTTAATTTTTATGCATTTTCGGGGTCTGTGATGTTTAGAAGTAGCTGAGCAAATCGGACCCCGAATTCGTGATCAGAGACCCCAATTCAACTTGAACCCACAAGCAAAACTCCGAAGTTAAACGGAAATTCCAAATTAATTCCCTAAATTGTGTTAAACCTTTTCTAATAATTTTTCCGATTCTGCCTTAAACATTCAACAATTTCATGCCGAATTATTTGTTATTGTAAAAATGCTTTTCCAAACAAGCGAAAAGCCTCCAGAGCAATAAACAAAGTACCATTTGGGAAAATAAGCGCATGAGGAAAACTCGAAAAGCAACAAACACACGAAGGCAGAAAAACAAAAATATGGCGGATTGGCGGAGAAAAAATTTGTGAAAATTCACTGGGTAAACAACAGAAAAATGTGATTAGCAGGAACGAGTCGTTGTCGCAGGGAAAGAGGCGACAATAAAGTCATTTGCACCACATGCGTGTATGAGCCCATTCTGCGTTAGTTCTGCGTGGAATGTGTTGCGAAATTCTTAAAAAAAAGCATAATTTTGGCAACAAAACTTTTAATTGCCAACAATTTGCAGATTTATTTCAAATTAAAGCAAAATAATGTATGTGCTTTAAGAATTGAATTGGCGGAGTATGTAGTGGCATTAGCCATTAGACATTAGAAGGACGCCTATTAACGGTGGAATCATCGGCTGGCGGACAAATTTATTCACATTGCGCGCAAATACTTGTTTAGACGAATGCCGTGATTTATTTAGAGCTCATAAAATTGGGATTCCGTTCGGCTTGGGGTTTTTATGAGCCTATTGAGTTTATGATCGAGCTAAAGTGCGCCAAAAAAATGCAATGGGTTTAACAAAATTTCAGTTGAGGATATATTTTTTAAAAATTAAATTGAGGCACACTTAACATTTTCGAGTGTTGTGCTCAAGTTTTCTTAAAGATTTATACTTTTTTTTGGTTAATTTTTGCATTTTCCACTTAAATATTTTTACACTTGAAGCCACTTGGTACAATTAGTGGCCGAATGAAATGATTAAAGACATTGAGTTACAGTGGAACATTTTAGAACATTTCAAAATTAAATTCGACTCTTCTTGATCGTCTACCGAGCTTATACTAGCTACGATAGGTTAGGTAAAGAGTTCATAGCAGAATGATCATAAAATATTTATGGAAATGGATTTGCATTAAATGAGGGACTGATCTAAAAACTATGAATAAAAAAAACTATTTGGAGTAATAATGTTAACTAATTCCATACATGTATTATCCCACAGTGCCCGACCTTGACCCAATCAATTAAGGCGTTTTATGGCCGCTCTCTAAGTAGATGCACAGTTGCCAAACAGATTTCGAAAAGGAATCAGATCAAAATTTCAGTACGATTCTCTGTTAGATTAACTTGACTTTAAGCGCTCAATGCATGTTCTGTCGAAAACACTTTCAAAAAATGCAAAAACTATAGCGCAGGGCACTTCAAAAGCGGCCTTTAATGCAAGTCTCAATGAAAAAATCGCAGCCAAATTCTTTCTAATCTCGGGCAAACATCTGCAAATTGCATGGGCGGCGGCCACTTTAGGCGGCCTCTTATATCAATTCAATTTACATATTTACATACAATCTGGGCAATAAATCGTTTTTGCTACACTCCAAAGAGCGGCACAAAATACACAAATGCCACGATGATCGTCTATGATCTTCTTTTAAGTTACTTTTGGTATTGACGTGAAGTGTTTCGTTCTAATTCGTTTTGGATTTTGTTGGACCGAGGACGCCTGGTCCACTTCCATGTGGCAATAACTAAATGTGGCAGTGCCGAGAGCAGCATCGAGCGTAATTGTGGCCATTCGGTTGAGTTATTCGTACATTAAACTATAAATATCAACGATTATCTACGAATTTGTACAATTGTACTTGAGGGAAATGAATTACATAATTGAACTTAATTGAAATTTAATTTTGAAAGCATTTGCAACCGTGTATTTTTCGCTGGAATACCTAAAGCGTAAGAGCAATTGTGTACGAAAGCAGAAAGACAATCACTCAGAAAGGATTTCAATGCTTAAATTAAATCTAATTAAAAATTAATATTTTTGGTTTCAAATTACAAAAACATGCAAATTAAAAATACACAAAATGTCTTTTACCACAAAATAACACTCAATGGCTCATGTGTCACTGTGTGTTTACAAACAGCTTAGTTGCTACTTGAAGTGACGCCCATTCAGTGCTTCCTCTCTCTTGATCCTTTTTTTACCATCATGAGCAATAATCACCACACAACGTAATTTGCGTGCGCCATGCGCAATGTTTGTTTATGAAACACACAATTGTTGCGCCTCTGTGTTGAATGTCTCACCAACTGAATTCTAAACAAAAAAAAACCTACTTTCAAGTATTTTCCCAGACAGCCCTGCCGAAGCACTTGACAATGTTGTCGTCACCGCCTACACACAAAAAAAAAAGTAGGTAAATCTAACCAAAAAAGACGATTAAAAATGCAGCAACCAAGAAACGTTGTAAATGGAACCGACTCAAAGTTGTTGGCGTACAATCAAATTTTGTTGGCGTACAATTAAAAATTGTTCGTATATTACTTTATGGAAGACAGAGAAAGCAATTATCCAATTGAGCGAAAAAATAAATAGATACATATTAGAAAAAGAATGCAAGAAAAAGATAGCTGATGTGTTTGGTATTTCTGTAGATGTGTTGTATTCAAATATATTTATGAAGCTTAAATTAATTTAATGTAAGCCCAAGACTTTAAAAACGAGATAATTTACATTTCGTACACAAATTTGTCGGGCAACATCATTTCTACTGCGAATATATATAATATTCATTACTTAGAACTAACGCGCTTCCACAAAACGCAATATTTTAATATTTCATTAAATTTACAATAATATTGTAATATTGAAATTAATGTTTTCCCGGGAAAAAACGAGCTGAAAAACATTCTGCACAATTTTTAAAATCGTAAAATCACAATATTTGTTAATAATTAATTATAACATAGTCAAATTTTGATTTTAAAAATTGTTTTCGATATATCAAAAATGTAAAATGTAAACAAATTCTTCTAGTGCTGCGAAAATTCGATTTTTTTGTATTCGATACAACCGGATACTTTCTTGTGAATACTTAATAATTTTTACGATAATTTTCATTCAATTTTGATTTGAAATAAAATCTCTGAGTAAAGTAAATGCACGTAGCAATTGCTCTAAGACGTTTTTATTATTACGACCCAACAATTTTCATACAAACTTCCCTAAAATACCAATAATAGTATCGCATACTAATGGAACCAAGTACTTCATGAGTCAAGTGTCGAATATAAATTATTCATATATTATGCAGCACTTGTTGCTTTGAGAGCGAAAACGAGACAGCCATATATAATAATTTTTCTCTCTTGTATTGAATGTCATGCTGTTTCAGAATTATGAAATATTTGCGTCATGGTTGCATTTCTGCATCGAGCGATGACATTGCGAATCATATGCCGAAATACGACCATGCTGGCAAATCATTTAACAATTTTTTGACGATTAGATTAACCACAACAATTGTAATTGTTGTTTGTGTTTTCCATATAAAATAAAAAATTGTTTTTTTACAACGTTTTTTGGTTAGATTAACCTATCTTTTTTTTTTCTGTGTACTGAGCGTCAAAGGACATGCCCAGTTGGCGATCGCGTCGGTTTGTCGCGTCCACGGCGTGGCACTTGTAACTTTGACGGACGCAGTATATTTTGATTATTCCCAAAATGGGTCAGACGGATTTGGCATTTTGAAGCGTCTTCGCAGACATTAAGTGGATTTGTATAATAACACGAAGGACCTGTGGCTCAATATGGGTGGTCATGAACTTTCAGTGCACCAGTGCTTATAAAATTGTTCAGCCGAATAAAAATTAACTAAGTAACTACCCAGCGGGAATTCAAGCACATCAAAAGCGCTTCATTTGTGTTACCGCTTCGTAAACGCACCTCTACTGTATACATTGCATGTCCTAGGGGGTAGCGCTTATTTAATCGGTGTATCTGGTGTATCCGTTACCTATTCCGAAATTCCACTTTTGAGGACATTTTTGTGCAATAAATTGTTGCCAAGTACACCGTATGCTTAGCTTGCTTTTGAAGTATATTTGCTATTTCAATAAGTTTTCTTTTAAAAAATTTCAACATTGCCCAACTAGAATTGGATGAAATGTAGAGAATGCAATGACAGTTTTTAATTATAATGAATTCCACATTTTAGTTTAAGTTTAACCTGAGGTAAAAATAACAATAGGACAATCAGTTAAGTGAGAAAGAAAAATGTTAAATCTAATATCTGTCAAAATATTCACCTAATTTTTGCACATCGAATCCTTGTCGATGTCAATAAACTGAATTTCTATTGACGAATTCAAAAAAGGTGATGAACTGCTGAACTGAATCGACGCTCAAGTAAATTTGCTTAAGTAATTTACTTGAACATAGCTTTGATATTTTCTTTTTACTAATCTAAGTTCTTAAGTTTACAACTCTGACCCAGATAAACTCCAAACCATTAAAAAAATTTATACGTTTCAGGATAATTTTCTAATTTTATTTTAATTACAATAATTTGTAATCTTTTTACAAGTAAAACTACTAAAGCTACTTGCGGATCATTTGAGCAAATACTTGCTTTTCGAATGATCCACAATGAATAATCTTTGGTCTACAGCTGCACAAAATGTATTTAACATAAATTGTATGTACAATTACACAGAAATTACAATTAAACACAAAAGGGACATAACTTCATACACTCCAAAAAAAAAGTACATGGTAATTAAAACTTTTCTATCACAATCACGTCGGCAACTTTCTCATGCGCTCAATCGATTTCGACATTTTCCTCGCCATCCTCCTCCGCGGCCGACGCCTGACTTTCGGCACCACTTTCCGCATCAATGGTCAGCGAGACGGTGGTTGTGCCATTTGTAGGACTCGACCGGGGACTGCTGCTGTGATTGGCATGCGTCGGCGACGATGAAGCTGACGCTGAGGTGGAGTTGTTGATGTAACGAATACCCTCCGTTTTGATGAAGTTTGAGGCCGACTTAGGGGCGTGTTGCAGGCTTTGGAAGTTGGAAGACTGATTTGGTTGAGTGGGTGGCGGAATTGGTTGCGGTACTTTGGCGGCTTGTGGATAGAAGTAGGGGAAGGGAACTTGTGGCATTGGTACGCCCACACCATATGCCATTTGCAGCTGAAATGATAAAAAAAAACAAATGCAAATAAGTAAAAAGTTGTCATTGGGAGTCCTTCCGAATTGCTTTGTTGGTTTCGCTTATTAATAAAGTTTTTAAAATTTCCAGTTTTTCTTGAGACCCACCTGATGTCTGTAAATATTCAGTAAAGCCGGATCAATGCCATGCGTATAGGCGCTGGCGCCTCCCTGTGGAAACATGTGCGCGTAGGCGGTACTTCCATCTTCGCGTACCAACACCTGCACCGGCACGCGCTTCGTGGCGCTCATAATTGCGGCCTCATGCTGCTGAATTTGCTTCCTCTTCGTTTTGTAGCGACGATTCTGGAACCAAATCTTCACTTGAGTCTCTGTCAGACGTAAACTCTTTGCCAACTCGGAGCGCTCCGGACCGCTGAGGTAACGTTGCTGGGCAAAGCGCCGTTCCAGTTCGAAGACCTGAGTGCAGCACGTGAACGTTTCTAGCGATTGATAATAAATTGAAAGCATGTGTCAAAACGGTGTTCCATGTCAAGAGAACAAAGGAAATAAATTTTAGTGGAACATTTGTACGACTAAAAGCCGAAACTATGGAAAAGCTTTTAACCCTAGAAACCTACTCATCAAAGAACATCAAAGGTTTTAAAACTGCTGCACTGCCCGCCTGCACTGCCCGCATTTTTAGGTTCACCACACGGACTGGGACTCGACACATTGTCCGATGAGCACAAATTGCGCTTGAACGACGCCGTAGCGTGGCAATTATGGTATTGTTGCGCGAGAGTATGTCAGTTATGGAGGAGGGTGTTGTTAGTGCTTTTCTTAGTCCCGATAAAGCACAACTGTCACTTTCGATGTTTTTTAACATTTCACAAGTTTCTGTATTTTTTAAAGAATTTTTCTTCCTTTAGGATTTTTGTTTTGTTTTTATTGCTTTGCTTCAACACTTTTTCGCGCCTTTGACACGTCTTATTAGCCCGAAGAGTGCACTACAAATGTCTGAACTCACCACTGCTCCTGGCATAAATACCGATCGCACTCACACATTTCCATTTTCACTCACTGCAACAAATGCGAGTGTTTCTTCGAGTGGAATATGTGCTCTATTTTTAACCAACTAACACCACCACCAGACACCATTTTCTCCTTTCATCTTCAATGCCATGTGGTGAATCTATTAGCTGCTCATTCATTTGTGCCTCGCATTATTTGCTGTTCGCTGGTTGGTGGATGGGGTATCGTTGAGCAAGTACTTCAGCACTCAAGTGACTTATGAGTATGTAGAAATCACAACATTTTTGGTTATCCTTTGGAGATGGAGTTAATACACCCCTGCTCGGGCGTTAAGAACGGTGTGACAAAAACCATATTCCTTGGACACTAACAAAGAATGGTGTGGGTGGAAAGAGACTACGGGGCGTATACGCAACGGATTTAAATAGTAGAATTCGTAAATTTGTCACAGCAATTAAAACAGACCACAGCCATTATTTCAAGAACCAGTCTTCAGTTACACGCACTCATGCGAATGTGAGTTTTTCTTATTCTTCCAGTGACATCGGTTGGTGCGCCAAAGCAGAAGATACGACCTGAGTGCATTGCGATTGGATGGCGGCAAAGAAAATGGTTTCCTTTGAGTGAGAAATTAAATTGTAATGCGCAGAGATGAAGTAATGGTGGTTGTGACTGGAGCGAGTTGATTTGGTGATGATTTTCAGCTGTTGACAAGGGCGTAGTCAGAAATTCCGCAAGAAGGGGACAAAATTAAAAAAATGTATATTTGTACCGGAGCTATTCTTGCTAGCACAAAATATTTGTTTTGATTCATCGATTACAATCAGCTGTGAACTAATGAAAAACTATATAAAATTTTTAATTTTGCACTTTTAATCAAATTGGAAAAGTTACATACAAATTTTAAAAAATGTTTAAATAAATAAATAAATTGGTAATTTTTGTAAAACGAAATAAAGCAATACCATCGCCCTTCCCCTGGCTACTCCCTTGGCTGTTGAGTGAATGCAATGAATGCATGAGTGAAATGTTTTGATTTCAGTTGTCGAAAACCGCAACATTCACAAATGCAATGCCCACCCCAGGTGGGCGAACCAGACCGTATGAACAGAGAAGAAGAAAAAGTACAAGCGCACTACTCACAATCAGAGTCACTTGGAGTGGTGCTTTCCATGCGGTTGGAAATTTACACCTTCAGGCGATAATCTTTTTGATTGAGCTGAGGACGAGTGTTTGTGTGTATTCTTCTATTTTGTGTGTTGGGTTGTGGCCACCTTGTGCGGTGTGCTTGGTTGTAGGGATGCAATGATTACGAAGTAGATTAATCGTAATAAAGGCAAACGGTTGCTGTAGTTATTAGGACTCGAAAGAGTCAATTAGATGATGAAGGTAAAGTAAAGCAATTCGTTCTCTCAACATCAAAAGTTATATCTTTGCAAATTCTTAAAGGATTGAAAATTAAATTCTTTTTAAATTCAAATTCGACTATTTGAGAAGTAAATTGTAGTCATAATCGTACTCGCATCGCGCTGATCCCATTCGGTCTAATATCATTGTAATCGCAATGCTACACGATGGCAGTCACTCTATGCGATGCTCGTTATTTATCTGCAGTTCAATGATTTTCAATAATACTTGAGTAATTAGTCGACAATTTCAATGTCGATGCTGATGGAGACGATTTGGAAGGATTTGCCCTGCTTTGCTCTCGTATTGAGTTGAAAAGGAAATGTGTCAATGAGTTGGTGTCAGGCCTGGATTAACCCGTAGGCAGAAAAGGCTACCTTAGGCCCGTGAATTGTTCGGGCCCTTCATAAACACTCTGTCTGCTTGCACTTGCATATCGATACCTTAAAGCACAATCATCCTATGTCCGTTTTCATGAAAATCGAGTTTTTTGTATTTTTGGATTCCTGAGAAGAAGCTGCATCGAATAGGCTATTGTGGTTTGTGAAAATCTGACCGGAAGTGGTTAAAAAATAAGGAAATAAGAAAGTTCTATGTCCACAGAAGGATTTTTTTCGGGGGCCCAAATGCGCAATGTCCAAATTTTGAGTTGTTGTCTTCGCTTATTCCCTAAAAATATAAAAAAAGGTTTTTGTATTAGATTTTTGACACATGAAAATTCCTTCATTTTTATTTTCAAACTGTGAAATTTGATTGTTTGATATGAAAATATACCAGCTCCATCTAGTGTTTCCAGCAATAAATTATTTTTGGTTTGTGTTTTTGATAAATAAACAAATTCAATTTCAAAGAGCGCAGTTATACTATGTCCCGAAAAATGTATTGGACATAGTATAATTGGGCCTCTTAGAACTCAAAATAATGAAATTTTGTATGAAAACAAAATTGAATGTCACAGAAGAATTCCATTTAATTTAAAACCATGATGAGTTTTCACTCAAACTTTTCTTCAACACTCCAAAGATGGATTAAGCTACATAAGAAAAATATTGGACCCAGATAACAGAACAGCAATAATAACGAAAAATGAATTTCAAAACTTGTTTTTCGTTTTCTACAGTTTGGGAAAAATGGACATAGGATGGTTACGCTTTAAGGTATCGATATGTAATTAATATTCTTAAATTTCGAGTTATGTCTAATTAAAACCGTTTGGAATGAAATGAGAACCTCTAGAAATGTAGGCGGTAAGGCGAGCACTGAACCTAAAATTTATTTTTATACCCCCACACACTACTGTGGCAGGGTATATTAACTTTCACACTCTGTCCGGTATAAAAAAAGTATATATTCGTTATCAGCATCGAAAACTGAATCGATTTAGTCATGTCCGTCTGACCGTCTGTCTGTCCACACGATAGCGGTCACAGTTTTGGAGATATCGACTTGAAACTTTGGTAAAAAATATATGTTCCGAGGTTCTAAAACCACCTATAAAATGGTCAAAATGGGATCCTGAGCCAACATTTTTTATCTTCGACGTACTTCTAAATGGGTCATATTGTGTGCGGGCATTTCAGCTTCGGCATAGCTCACTTTCTAGTTTTTGTAACATTTCAATTACAAATATTTTTTCGTTTTCAATTGGTTTTTGGAAATTTTTTTATATTCGGCCCATTTTGGTTGGATAGCCTTAGGCCAGAGAACGGCTTAATCCACTCCTGGTTGGTGTATGTCGGAAGCTTGTCGTACTCGTATGAACATAGGTTTTTCTTTCACTAAGGACGCGTGCCCGAAGTGGGTTTATTTCATAATCTAATCCCGTTACTTTGATAGCGTTGCGTTTGTGTATTTTATGCGGTCACACAAAGCTGCTAATTTCGAGTGTTTGATTCGATGGTTGAAGGGGTTCGGTTTGCTGGTTGTGTTTGCTGTTGTGTTAATGGTGTCAAAATAGGAAAAGTATTCTCCACAACAACAACAAAAAAGATAATTTAAGTAGCGTGGAAAACATATTTCACATTACTTTGTACTTTTTAAATCTCATTTCACCGTAATCACTTTCCCTTTCGTGTCCTTTTGCGATGATGAATTGTCATTTTCAATTGAAGCACTTGTCGGCCTTGTTGTTTTGTTGGCAAGTGACTCTTAACAGCTGTTTTCCGAAGTGGATTTAAGGGATGATGAGATTGAGGAATATTTAAATCAATGTAGATATTAACAGGATTCCCAACAGGACACTGTAGGCTATAAATACGTGGATATCGTGCAGGAAGATATGTTTACACTATGTAACTACCTCACGGTAGTTCACCACTACAAAGATAGTTTTCACAGAAAAGGAATGGAATTCCTCAAAATGTTTCCTACGCATTTCAATTCTTATCCTTTATCTCTATATATAAAAGAGTTGGTCCCGATAAATGATTGACTGACATATCACCAACCAGCCAAAACCGCTGGACCTATAGTTGTGTGTTATGCTCTGGTGACGCCGTAGGTGGGTACTTCTACTAAATGGAATCTACTGTTATTGTATGTCCGAGCAACGCCGGGTTATTATGCTAGTTGACTATAACTGCAAATATTTGCCAACTCTTGTGTATTTTTTCATCATTTGATTTCCACACATTTCTTGATTATTTTCAATTGGTCGTCGTTTTATTGGCAGTTGGCAGTTGGCAGTGCGAAAAGAGCACGAAATAAACAATAAATAGATTTCAATGAACACATCAGTAGAACAACAGAAACAATCTGTGGAAGAGAATTCGATTCGCAATTTTTGACATGTTTTCCAATCAAATCAAATCCAAATCAAATCCAAATCAAAAGTAGTGCAATTATTATTTGAAGTCAGTTTGCGTAAACAACTTTGACGACTTGTACGCAATTAAATTGAAAATTAACAAAATCAACAAAATTACAAACAGAAGGGAGTTTCTGTATAAGTTTTGACTTTTCCATGGGGTCAAAGAATTCCCCTTAAATATGTTAATTGCGCTGCACTTTGGAGCTGAGTAGTAGCCCAAAATGCATTGGGCACTTGACTTGAGAACCTTTTAGACACTTCATAATTCTTGTAGAGGAACACTGCAGCAGCACATCATAACGCATAATGACACAATTAGTGGAAATTATGAGCGTTATCAAGTGGCGTTATCAGTTTCTCATGGTACTCGGAACGGCCCCAACCAGCAAAAGAGTGAACATAACCCATGTTTACATTAGTCTGGAAGAAGCAGAGGCTTGGGAAGGACTAGACAATTAGGAATAAATTTCCACTTATCCAAATTTTTATCACCTTTTAAGTTCCTCAATTCCATTCAATTGCAAAACCAACTTAAACCAATTAGCTGAAGAATGGGGTTTCCCTTATAGTCCTTACCTAAATAATTCACACAAATTGCCACAACATTTCTCATTGTCAAGCGACTGCATCATGGATTACAATAACTTTCACAATGGGAAACCAAAAACTCGCTTACATCCTTTTCAACTGACACACTTTGGCACCTTGTACTTCGAACTCTGCCACGGCATTACGAACATCCTGAATTTATTAATTCCACACGAGTACCTTTGAAGAGGAGATCATTAGCCACAATTACACCACCGTGGCGGTACACACGCTCATACGACGGCCGAAGGGTAATCAAAACTCACCAGAAGAGCTAAAGAATTTCCATAACTCACCAGAATCTGATTCGTGGCGAAATCGTCTTAATCTCTATTTATTCCTCGGTGAGGTCGAAAAGACCACCCACCTTCTTGTACGGAATACTATAATGCTTGCAAGTTGGAAGTAGCATAAGCAATTGTGTGGCAGTACGTAGCTCCACTGAAAAACCACACACCTGACAGCGGAGCACGCATTGGAACATCAAATACATCAGCTAGGCCACAACTTTTCTAATTTATTTAATCAAGACAATTTCGAAGACAAAACATATTCAGCAGCCAGTTCCCCCAACCCTCCCCTTTCAACGGCGCTCTTAAAATCCAAAATTAGAGGCCGCCGCCCACCGCTGGTATTTTTGTAAATAGTCATAATGCAGATTTTTCGTTGTTGAATGGAAACTGAGTGCATATGTGGTGAGTTTGTCGTGTGTGGCCCATAATTTCTGCTCTGAAGAAGGGTCGTTTTAAGATATTTGCAAAGGATTTTGTTTGTGTTCTGAAGAGTTTACTAAATGGCAAAGGGGGTGATCAAAGCTTTGAATAAACGATAGCCAAGTTGAGAAAGGGAAGGAAATGAAAAAATATAAAATAAATTCTTCAAGAAGCAAAGAATGTGGAACAAACTTGGAAAATGGAACCTGAAACTGAAAATAACAATTTAAAATGGACCGGAACATCGCGGAAAGGGTTCAAACTGGTAAAAGAACAATTTTGGTAAAATTACCAAAAGGATTAATTAAAAAGTTAAGGGTTTTTAGCATCGGTCTGACCGAAGATACTTCTCTTACTAGTTTTCTTTTCTTTCCTTTTCATTTCATTCAAGTTTTTTCCAGACCACCTGAGAAGAACCATTTCCGAAGAACCTAACATCTCTGAGTACTTAATAGGCAATCAATTGCAATCGCATATCGATTACAAAACTCTGAAATTGGAAGCGATTTTTTGTTCAGACGTCTGCATCCTCTGAGGCGGCATTCATTCAGAATCAGGCCCGTGCGCAAGGGGGGGGGGGGGTTGGGGGTTTTTTGTAAGCTGGAATATTTTCAAAAAATTTCTTAAAATACAGTTTTTATGACAAAGTTTTTTGTTATAGCCAAATAAACATTACGAAACATTTTAAAAGCAATATCTGTACAACGCATGTCCGTTTATTTGGTGATTTTTTAATGTTTTTTTTTTTTGTTTTTGATCAAATTAGTCCCAGAAAAACATTTTTAGTTACTGAGTATTATGAATATCTCGAACAAAACTAGAGAGTGGACTATCTTCGGCTATACCGAAGCTGAAATACCCCCACACAGTAGGAAGAAGTACCTCGAACATAAAAAAATGTGGTCTCAAGACCCTATTTTGAGCCAATTATAGGTGGTTTTGGAGCCGGGACCACGTCCAAAATCACTTTCTAAACATTTCCAATCAAATTCACCAAAAAAAAAAGTTGGTCTCAAGACCCCATTTAGACCCTTATATATGTGGCTTCGGAACCTCGGACCATGTCAAAAATACGTTTCTAAACATTTCCAATCGAATACAACCATAAAAAAGACTTGAAAAATGTTGACCTTTTTTTCGGTGTATGGGAGCCACGCCCAGTTTTTATCCGATTGGGCTGATTCTCGAACTTGATCACAGTATTCACGAGAAAAACATGTACCCAAAGTTTCAAGTCGATATCTCCAAAACTGCGACCGCTATCGTGCGGACGGACAGACGGACAGACGAACAGACGGTCAGACGGACATCGCTAAATCGACTCAGGAGGTGATGCTGATCAAGAATATATATACTCTTCCATACCGGACACGCCTCCTTATGGGCGTTACAAACGTTGTGACAAAGTTAGTATACTCTGCCACAGTGAGTGTGGGGGTATAAATATGTATGTTTTTATGTTGAATTGAGCTAGTTTTTATACCCCCACACTCACTGTGGCAGCCAAATCGGATAAAAACTGGGCGTGGCTCCCATACACCGAAAAAAAGCTAAACATTGTTGTATTCGATTGGAAATGTTTAGAAACGTATTTTTGACATGGTCCGAGGTTCCGAAGGGTCTTGAGACCAATTTTTTTTTTTGGTATAATTGACTCAAAATAATTACTTTTAAACAACAGTTATTCTGTAAAAACAGAATAACAGTGCCTGTTATTTTCTTTGCTGTCTTTTTTCTCGGTGTACATATATTTGTCCGACTTAGCTGAACTATTAAAAATTAATTTGGTATAAAACCCCCCCCCATGGGAAATTCCTGCGCACGGGCCTGCACAGAATTGACTTTGACTTCTACGGCAAAAACAAGCAAATTTGAAAATACTAAAAAAGGTTGATGCAGCATTTATTTTATGTTAAGTGCGCAGACACAAAAATGCAACCCTTTCTTCAGTATTTTTTGTTTATATAAATTTACCAACCGATTAGTTGAAATGGGCCATTTCCTTGCTGTTGTTTTGTTTTCTTAAAAATGTTCGTAAGAAAAACTTTCGCTCAATTAGTTTGAATGTTTTCACAAGTAATTCTCGCTGTCAATTGGTTGTAGTGTGCCAAATTTGTCGAATTTCCACCAACTAACAGGCAGAAGAAGCTATTTCTGAATGCTCAAATGTAACTTCGACACTTTTGTATCGGATTCCTCGTGTCTGCGGTCTGGCGCAAAATCCGTTCATGTTTACTCACATGGTCTGGCGTGTGCTCGCACTGATCATCGATTTGAGTGACACTTGAACAAATATTGGCAGGGGCAAATGACATTTTGGCGACTCGGTGGGGAAATTAGAAAATCTATGAAAATCCAAATAAAAATTAAATGTAATTTAACCAAAACGACTATCAAAAGAGATTCGGTTCCTTTCAGTTCTTGCCTTCTCCAATTCCATTTAACTGATTGATTCTAATTCAGAGGTCCACCTTTTTTTGAATGTAACCGGAGACGTGAATGTTCGGTTTGTTTAGAATTCGGGAGGTCCATTCATTAGACACCGATTGTAGATTTCTCGAATGTTTGCAGCGTATATTTACAAACAGCTTATTTGCTACTTGAAGTGACGCCTATTCCTTCTGCCTTGCTCTGGATCCTTCTGACCATAACATTCAGTGATCACCACACAGCGTAATTTGCGCGCGCCACAAATTGTTTGTTTACAAAACAAGGAAAATAGCACCACACATATAAAGACAGTGGCGGGAAGAGATCCATTTGATATTCCCAACAAAATATTTTGACAGTCTGCCCACTTGATAATGTCGTCACCGCCTATGGTGTGGCAGAGGACATGCGCAATTGGCGATAGCTGGTATCCTTGAACTTGCAACCAACAACACTTGAGAGTGTGGCGTAACCGTCTTTGATTTGTCTATTTTTTGCTTATGTGAGAATATTCTAGTCGTGGTCATAGTTTGCAGCCGCAGGACATCAGACGTATTTGACACTTGAAAGTGGTTTTTGCAGACAGTTTCCCTCGACGAGGCTCAAAGATGTTTCGCCAATATACGTACTACGAATCTCGTGTGTGGTCAACATTTCTCGTGTATGTGGAAACCACTTCCGATTTCATTAATTGCACTTCCGCTTAAGTACATTTGATGCGATCATGCTGATCACGTCTGAGTATAGGAAGTTCGGAAAACGCTTAAGAATTCTTCTATTCAATTCTTCCATGGGAAATATATTGAAGTTTCGACTGAATGGCCAAAGTTTTAGGAAGAAAGTGTGAACTTGACTTTCTTTTCCTTAGACCAACTCATTCCATATCGGGTGATTTGTCTAACTATTCATTTGCCATCGACTAGACATATTTATGCGTGTGGTCCATCGGGTAATTTCGGAACAAAGTCAAGTGGCCAGTGACCATCTTGACGATTTGCGGCAACTTACTCGGACAAATGTAAAAAAGAATTAGCGTCAAATTGGCGAGACTAAAATGACCACACAAATCACTCTTCTGAGAAGGGCTCTCATCAAATTTTAAAGCACTACAAACTACAAATTCTCACTCATTGGAACCGACACTAAAGAATGGAGTCAATACTAATTGGAACCGAGTCTCATGGTTTCTGGAACCTGGCAGTGCGAAGTAGGTTGAATGCTTAAAAAACCAAAACTCTCAGCCTTGGGAAAGCAGTTGTCCCAAACGCCTAGGCCAGGTGGCATCCAAGCAATGTTCTGGAAAAGTTATAAGTTTTCGGTTCAATTGTTGCTACTGACGGTGGAACCGAACTTCAAATCAAATTAAAATCAGATTAATTCCAGCCAAACAAACCCTCGGAATGGTGTGCAAGATTAGATGCAGGACATCGTCAGGCCATGGAATGTGAAGTCGGTGCTGCTGTATGTAAGTAATGAATTGTCGACATTGAAAACAATTCATTACTTACGCAATATACTTCGAATTACGTGCGCTCAATATTGGACCAGGAAAGCCTCACTGACTCACCTGATTGAGAACCTCTCCGATTTTCGATTGAAAATGACAAATCGGAGAAGAATTCAGTACAAAAAAAAAGAAAAGGAAAAAATGGGCGGTCAAACAATTAACTACTCGTCCAGCGCTGACGTGTAAACCTCCTGATGAATCGATACTCCTTATGAGTGGGCCGGTCGCAATCGACTAGTAGGAGATCCGTGACATCTCTTGGTTGCAGTTGGTAATGAATGAAAAGTCTTGCTTCAAATTGAGTACAATGGACAAATCCACGATGCTGGGTCATAGCAAATCTTCTACAATTCTCAGTTTGAAACTGAATTCAATTGTTGTCTCCCAATCAGCCAAACGAATATCCTTAAGAGATATAAGACTCAAGCGAATTCTCTGTGAATTCGTCTAAACATTGGCCAAGTACAACAATCCCATCACCCCCACTCCCACACTCATTCAATACGCAATCGCTCACGATCTCGCCCCAGCACTCATACACTCAAGCGAAATAATAACAAAACATAAAAACCAGCAACAAATCGGAAAATTATTAATGATGTGGCATGGCGTGGTTTTGGCTGCGGTGTGGCATTCGAAATACCGCCGCCCCTCATGATATTTACAACTTTCAGTTCATCATGCTAAATGCCATATGTACTCCAATGGACGTACGTACATGTGCCCACAGATGCCCACCCACCTTACGATTTCCATTTCATTCGGATAAAAACTTTTGGCCCCATCTTCGCAAGCGATACGCAATTTTCTGATTATTTTTCTTCAAATAAAAAAGCGTTTAAACGATTTACCCCCAAAAAAAAGAGCGAACTGAAGAAGTTAAACGATGAATATTTTGGTTTTTGTGATTTTGTTTATTGTTTTCCTTTAGCTTAGATTCGGGTAATTTTTTCTATTTCCTCATGCTTTTTTGAATGTACACGCAGAATGGCATTACGTTTTTTTCGATTGGGTGGAACAATGAGTTTGGATAAAATTTGCTCCCGATGAGGGGCGAAGAGTTGGACGCCAGAATCGCAGGCCGTCAACATGTGTTGAACGTGTCGAGCGTTATGGGATATGAGATAGGACAAGAACTTAATTAGCTTTTTCGTGTGCGTTTTAATGGAACTTGTGATTCGGTTCTCGACAAATGATTTGGCAATTAAAGACCACATGGAAGGGACCTTGAAGATTTGCTCATATTCCCCGCAATTCACGTTTCACAATAACTTTGAAAGCAAATCTCACACATAGGTGGAAGAAATCTTTAATTGGGCCTGAGTATTGCTAAAATCTGCTCCATTCCGCTTGAAAGGTCTGGTGCGGAACTTAAGTGGCTGAAGGCACTTGAGGCAATTTCTTGGTATACAAAATTGTTGCTAAATTTTTACTCAACACATTTTAAGAAATACTTCAAACACGTTAATTGTGTTAAAGTCAACAAAAAACATTTTAGGCGAATATAAAAACTTCAAAAATCTGGTTGGGAAAAATGCTGGAGTTTTTCTTAGCAATTACCAATTACTCAGAGTTCTTCTTCATAACAAAAGAAGCAAGAAAAACACCTGCGCCTGCATTTTTTATGTTTGCTTACATCAAATCTTATTTGAGAAGCACTAAAAAAGCTCTTAAACGATCTTTAAGTGCTCATTCAGTGGAATAAACAAGCAATTCGCTTGGAGCAACGTGTTTTTAATAAACTTTGGAAATTTGAAAAATCCCACTCAAAACTCTTAGAAAAAAGCGCCCACCACCACCTTCGCCACCTTCTCAAAAAATGTTTGCAATATTCATTTTTATGAGTTCGGAATTTTCTAAATTTGTTACACTCAGAGAAAATAATTAGTACAAGTATCCACATTGAATAAATAGGTCAAGGCCCAAGAGGATTAAACAACAAATCCCAAATGATTGAAGTTTCCACATTGGATCCAAGACGTTTCTATTTCCACAGAACATTGACCACAATTTCATATTTCCAATATTTTCACAACAATCAAGCATAATCAAGAACAGTCCACCTAGAAGTGAAGACCACCCACATTTTCCCCAAACACACACACAGAGAGGTAAAACAATTAACTGTAAATTGAAGAATAGATCATTCATAAACATTTTTGGTGGCAAGCTGAACAATAGCTACGCTACCGGCGAATTCCAGCAAAAGCAACAATTTTATTTACCCAAGAAACACCTACTTTCCGAAATTGTTGTTTACCCAATTAGACTTTTATCGCCATTTACCAACACTGAACCGAAACTGAATTTTCGAATTGTTCAGGCAACATGGCACCCAGTCAATTAGTGTTCAGCAGAACAGTTCACCCAGCATTTTCTACACAGAAACCCATAAAAGAAAGAGTTCTTCAGCATCTACACCAATAACGACAACACAACAAATTGTTTATGAATTTATGAAACGTTTGGAATACCCAAAATGTTGGTGATACTAGAGATGGGGCCCCAACAACAACAACAACCAGATGAAAAAAAAATCAAAAAGAAAAAATGCCGATGATGATGAAAACGAAGAAGCCCTAATGCAATTGTTGTTGTATAAACAATAAAGGACCACGTGCAACGTTGAATACGCGCTGCTGATGAAGACTGGCCACCTCTGCATGTATTTGGTAACCAGAAGCCGCCGTTGCCGTTGCGCGTCTTAGAAAAACACAGGAATCTTAAGAGAAATTTAAGAGTTATTTAAGCCTTTTATGGGGAACATGTGTGCACCAGATTCCGATTTTTCCGATAGTAAAACGAAAAAATGATATGTTTTGTGGGCGCACAGAAAAAAAAAAGATAGGTTAATCTAACCAAAAAACGTTGTAAAAAAACAATTTTTAATTTTATATGGAAAACTCAAACAACAACTACAATTGTTGTGGTTAATCTAATCGTCAAAAAATTGTTAAATGATTTGCCAGCATGGTCGTATTTCGGCATATGACTCGCAATGTCATCGCTCGATGCCGAAATGCAACCATGCTGCCAATATTTCATCATTCTGAAACAGCATGACATTTAATACAAGAGAGAAAAATTATTATATATGGCTGTCTCGTTTACGCTCTCAAAGCAACAAGTGCTGCATAATATATGAATAATTTATATTCGACACTTGACTCATGAAGTACTTGGTTCCATTAGTATGCGATACTATTATTGGTATTTTAGGGAAGTTTGTATGAAAATTGTTGGGTCGTAATAATAAAAACTCAGAGATTTTACTTCAAATCAAAATTGAATGAAAATTATCGTAAAAAGTATTAAGTATTCACAAGAAAGTATCCGGTTGTATCGAATACAAAAAAATCGAGTTTTCGCAGCACTAGAAGATGGCGTCGAATTTGTTTACATTTTACATTTTTGATATTTCGAAAACAATTTTTAAAATCAAATTATGACTATGTTATAATTAATTATTAACAAATATTGTGATTTTTCGAAATTGTGCAGAATGTTTTTCAACTCGTTTTTTCCCGGGAAAACATTAATTTCAATGTTGCCCGACAAATTTGTGTACGAAATGTAAATTATCTCGTTTTTAAAGTCTTGGGCTTACATTAAATTAATTTAAGCTTCATAAATATATTTCAATACAACACATCTACAGAAATACCAAACACATCAGCTCTCTTTTTTTTGCATTCTTTTTCTAATATGTATCTATTTATTTTTTCGCTCAATTGGATAATTGCTTTCTCTGTCTTCCATAAAGTAATATACGAACAATTTTTAATTGTACGCCAACAAAATTTGATTGTACGCCAACAACTTTGAGTCGGTTCCATTTACAACGTTTCTTGGTTGCTGCATTTTTAATCGTCTTTTTTGGTTAGATTTACCTACTTTTTTTTTTGTGTGCGATTTGCTCATGAAACTTATGAAAAGGAAAATAATTCCGAAATTCGATTCAAGGAATTTAATTTCCTACCGAATCACTGACATTTAATTACAATTCATTTTGCCACATTGTTGTTTGCCTCTTCAGGTTCAGGTGTAGTCATTTGCCAATTGCATTAATTCGCTTTCACGTATTTCTTTTTGAAGTTTATTCTCCTCTGGCCTGCAATTTTGTTAATTGTTTACACTTTTTCGTTGTATTGCACTCTCAAAAGCTGCTTAAAACGCCTCCAATGTAAATGTTTAAACAACAACATCAACGCCAGAACTCTGCGATGTTTACACTGCATTTTTCCGCCTGCATCTAATTGACAAGCGGATATTAATTGCAGTTAATGGCATCCGAAAGGAAAATGCCTTTTAAATAATTGGGGAAAAATTACATTCGCATTCTTTGGTAATCTTTTTGAATAACAAAAACTAATGGAGTATAAAATACAACACTGTACAACAGTAAATAAAAATCATGGGGCCCCACTTTCTAGTACTTTGGTCAAAAATGTCTTTTAGAAAATGTATCCTTTAATATCCTGAAAGGTTTTCTACGAACAACCAAAGTATGTACAACAAAAATACAATGTTTTGAATTTCCTCCTAATTAAAACAAAATATTTAAGATTTTCGTTAGTAAAAAAATTCAGATTTTTATCGAGATTTTCATAATTTATATATTAGTTAAGGGTTTTAGTTCATTTTCCAAAAACTCAGTCTGGCGGAGTGTACAATTGTTTCTGATCCAGCCCCGGATCCTCGTCAGCACTCTTTATGCATTTCATTAAATCCAAGCGACGCTAATAATTTCGCAATAACAGGGATAGAAGTTTTGTGAAGTGCTCTACTTATATGATTTATTTTCTCAAGGAACCTTAATTAGGCTTAATCTGGGCTTATGAAATGATGGAATTCTTATACTAACTAAAGATAAGATACCTGAGACAACTGAATACATCAAAATTGTTGTACAGTGTAATCGATGGTAGGCTTTATTTTTATACTACATTTTATAATTTTTGACATCCCTGAAAACGGACCCGCCAGCTGCCAATTATGGCAGAAACACCAAATTCACAAATTTGCTCTCTAAAAATGAAAATATTAAAATTTTAGCAAACACACCATTTAATGTTGATTTTCTCCAATTAGGCAATTACTCTAAATACCACTTTTCCCATCTATTAGCCAAGGCTATCATTACCAATCTACTTCCTTTCATTTAACAACTTATTGACTTCTCGTTAAATTGAACAATTTTCACTCCAGTGAAGACGAAGAGAAAACTCCGAGTAACAGAAAGAAAGAAAAGTTCAATGAGCAAATAACCTGCGTTGCTGTGCAATTTCCTTTGCAATTGCTGGCGAAACATCGAAATTCTTTACAATTTCTTATGACTTTTTTCTTGTTACAAACGAATTCCTCCTTCTTTTTTCGTAATGATTTCTTCGTATATTCCCCTCCTCACTTTTTTGGAAGCAATTTTAGATTTCCTTTCTGATGAAGCACATCGCAAGAGCAAATTACATACATCCTCTCCTGCTCTTCTTCCCCATCGTACACCTAATCTCTTTGCCACAATATGGTTGCGTTAGAGCAAATATGACACGTTCTTGATTGGCCTTCTTATGGGAAACTTCGACATCTGCAGGTTTTATTTTCTTCAGATTGCCTTGATGCAACTTTCTGCTTTTTTCTTGCTTTTAAGGACGAAAGGACACAATTTAGTATAACTTTTTTTTATTTTTGGTCGTCTTTTTTTTGTCTGCGAGTGCAAATGAACGGCCATTACGCTTTTGTCAAGTGAAAGCTGCTGGCTTGCTTGCTGAAGAGAATTTTTAACGAGTTGTGTCGTGTCGTCTTGAGCCATTTAACGAGTGTAAAGGACATTCTTCAAAAGAATAAGAAGAAAATTACACTTAAACGGCCGTAATTTTGGTCGCAATTGAGCAGAAGAAAAAAGTGAAGAAAACGGGAGTGGGGGTGGGTGTGGGTGTGGCGGTCATTTTTCGAATTTAGAATTAAAGCAGATTATGGTCGTTTGAAGAAAAGGGTGATTAAAGGACATTCAAAAACATTCATGAATAGACAAAAAATGCAATGAAATTGAATAGGAATCTTTAAGTGAAATGAATTACAATGAAATAAAAGAACCCCACACACACAAAAAAAAAAGTCGGTAGATTTAACCGAAAAAGACGGTTAAAAACGCTCCAACCCTTCTTCGTCGGTTAATCTAACCGACGAGAAGTGGTTGATTTACTTTAATGATTTGTTGGCTTACAATTTTTAATTGTAAACACACAACAAAACTTTGTTTTGATACATATTTTTTTTAATAAGAAAAATTTTTTCGATGAATTAATTTTTTTCTTCATTTGAAAACAAACCCCAACAACCAAAAAAAACATATTAAACACAAAAATATATTTCGAAAATGCAAGATTGCATGTTTAAAAAAATAGATATTAGCTTGAGCGCATAACTGACACAAGCACTTATTTTCCAAAAGTAGTATTACAAGCAAAAAACTCTGTTTGGCTCTGCTCAAGCTGCCTCTATAAGGCACAACATTCATAACACGATTGGGAATTCTTCTTTCTTTGAATCCCAAAGATTCAACTGAAGATTCGCGAATGGTAAATTGCACAAGTTGGTGAAAATTCAAATTTAACCAACAATTGCTGTAAAAGAACCTAAAATTTCTGTACAACAACAATTTTTTTCGGTTATTTCAACTATTTTTTTTACCATTTTTTGTCGGGTAAATCTACCGACGAGCTCGGTAAAAAATTTACAATTTTCATACATTTTGAAATGCTGTACGTCAACCACTTTTTCGGTTAATTTTACCGACCTTTTTTTTCTGTGTAGCAGCTTTGCGTCAGAGCTTTTCCTACTTAATCAACTTTTCCTACACATCAACGCATCAATTAACAAATTCAGTCAATTAAAATTTCACTTGAAAAACATTTAGTGCCTTTTAATGATCATCACACGAGGAAACTGCATTTGCAGCAGAGGCAACGAGAAATAAAACAACTTCTTGGACGAAGAAGCCGCTCAGTAATTGTTTACAAATACAACCGATCAGAAGAAGCAGGAAAACCGGCTTCAATTCAATCCCTATATATATTATCCCTATATATATTATATAACTGAGTGTCTGTCTGTCTGTCTGTCTGTCTGTCCCTCAATCCCGGCTAAACGGCTGTACCGATTCTCTTGAAACTTTCAGGATAAATTCTATAGGTATCGACATGTAATATAGGTTATATGCGGTTGGGATTGGACCAAGGGGTGTGGCACCTCCCACACAACACATAACTTAAATACCAGCTAATTAAGCAACGATTGAATATATTCTAATGAAATTTAGCATGGAGTTGTACAGTATGTTTTCCCAGCTATGTGTTGATAATGGGAATAATTGGACAAGGGGCGTGGCACCGCCCATACAATTTTCTACCCCATATCACGGCTTTACTGATTTTATTGAAATTTTAAGGTAAAATTGTGTTAGTAATGGAATTTGCAATAGGACATAAGAGGTTGGATTTGGACAACGGGGCGTGGCACCTTCCATACAACAAAAAATATTATTAAAAAGTAACTTAGTAACTATCGAATATTAAGTGGTCCATGCCACAAACTGCGCACTTGCATATTTTTTGGGTGGCTCATGCCGGGTGGGATTACAACCTGGCACCAAGTGCGTCCCTGGACTTTTTTTTTGGGTGATTCCTACCGGGTGGGATTAAAACTGGCACCAAGTTTCACGGGGGGAATAAACCATCACAACAGCGCCATTGAAATTGTCGCAAATTCCTATATATATTTATTTTAAAATTTTATACAACCCGTGCAACGCCGGGTATGTAACAGCTAGTAAAATAATAAAAAGAAAAAATTAAACAAAATGCAAACAAAAATAAAATAAAACATAAAAAACGGCAGCAGCAGCAACAGAACAGAATCCGCCTCGGTTTATTTGCCTACGCCGACGACAGACAGAGGAGCTTGTCTATCAACAACAACACATGACAGTCGCTGCTGTAGTAGTCCTCCCCAAGTTTTCCGAATAATCTCCGGCCGAGTGCAATTGCTTATTTGTGTAAGTGGGTGTATTTGCATGTGAATGTAGTTGGTGGCTTTGTTTACACAAACGGTAATAATGCGATACAAACAATCCGTTTTCGACGTTTGCCTACAACAACAAAATGTTCTGAATGAACTTCAACTGTGGTAGTGGTGTCTGCCTACTCCTCGTCGAAGAAGTGCTAGGAGTTTCGTTGACGCAATGGCATGGCTCGATGTGGAGTGGAACCCCCAAACGCAAAAGCACTTCAATTGCCGCGCAGCGTAATCGTGCATGCATAATCTGAATCTGAAGGCGGTTTGGAGCAGTTATTGCTGCCTGCACTTGTAGACCGCAAGAAGTGCTCCCGTGTGTGAAGTTCACTGTGTGTGTGTGTTTTTGTTTTTATGATGAGTTTGTTGATATCATGGGACATTTCTGGGTTCCTCTGCTTTCAGATGCTGGTGGTGGTGTAGTGTATGCGCCTAAAATGCATTTTTGTAAACAAAATATTTGTTTTTGTTGCGCCTCTTCTGACAAGAGAACTTCTCTTGCAGGAAGAAGCTGTCGAAGAAATGTTTATGTGAAATTTGGTTACAGAAGAAGTTTTCTTTGAATGGAATATTGTTTTCAATCTCAAAGTACAAAGTTAAGTAAAGATAGGGTCCTTGGGGTCAATGGGAAAAACACCTTTTTGGCCGGCAATTCTAATAAGTAGCTCTGCAATCGGAATGAAATTCTCGGAAATGTTTTCATAACACCATTGTAACACCATTTCATAACAACATGTTTTCATAACACCATTGTTTTCATAACACATGTGGAATTCAATAGATATAATTCTGCGCTAAAAAAGAGCTATCAGAACTTATAGATTTTAATTTTTATGCATTGTTGGGGTCTGTGATGTTTAGAGGTAGCTGAGCAAAGCGGACCCCGTATTCGTGATCAGAGACCCCAATTCAACTTGAACCCACAAGCAAAACTCCGAAGTTAAACGGAAATTCCAAATTAATTCCCTAAATTGTGTTAAACCTTTTCTAATAATTTTTCCGATTCTGCCTTAAACATTCAACAATTTCATGCCGAATTATTTGTTATTGTAAAAATGCTTTTCCAAACAAGCGAACAGCCTCCAGAGCAATAAACAAAGTACCATTTGGGAAAATAAGCGCACGAGGAAAACTCGAAGAGCAACAAACACAAGAAGGCAGAAAAACAAAAATATGGCGGATTGGCAAAGAAAAAATGTGTGAAAATTCACAGGGTAAACAACAGAAAAATGTGATTAGCAGCCAAATAATGTATGTGCTTTAAGAATTGAATTGGCGGAGTATGTAGTGGCATTAGCCATTAGACATTAGCAGGACGCCTATTAACGGTGGAATCATCGGCTGGCGGACAAATTTCTTCACATTGCGACACAGGCGCGCAAATACTTGTTTAGACGAATGCCGTGATTTATTTGGAGCTAATAAAATTGGGACTCCGTTCGGCTTGGGGTTTTTATGAGATTATTGAGTTTATGATCGAGTTTATTTTCGAGTGTTGTGCTCAAGTTTTCTTAAAGATTTATAATCTTTTTATACCCTGCACACTAATGTCCAAGGGTATATTGTTTTTGTCACACCGTTTGTAACGCCCATAAGCAGGTGTGTCCGGTATGGACAAGTATATATATTCTTGATCAGCATCACCTCCTGAGTCCATTAGTCCATGTCCGTCTGTCTGTCATTTCGGAAAATAACTGACGTAGCTTTTGAGCTATCGACCCCAAATTTTGGGATTCCTTTTGTTTTGGCGAATAAAATGGGCAACATCGGATAAGAACCAAGCCTACCTCCCATACAAAATGGCCGCCAAATTCGTATTATTTTCGTTTATCTTGAGAAATACTGAATCGATTTGGATGCGGTTTTTTGCGTTGGGTTGGAAATGAGGTCGGGAACGAAATGGGAATGAAACTGGAACGAAATGGAATTGGACCGGAACAAAATGGAATTGGAACAAAATTTTTAAATGGATCAGGAAACTAAAATTATCGATAAATATTGGAAAATTATCGATAAAATATCGAAAAATTATAGATAAAAATCGAAAAATTATCGATAAATTATCGAAAACTATCGATAAAATATCGAAAAATTATCGAAAAAATTCCAAAAATTATGAATATAATATCGAAAAACTATCAATAAAATACCGATTTTCGATAAAATTACTAACATATGGCCTCAGAATGTATCGCACTCGCATGTGCAGGGTATTATAGCTTCGGTCAGACCGAAGATAATTCTCTTACTAGTTTTTTTGTTAATTTTTGCATTTTCCACTTAAATATTTTTTACACTTGAAGCCACTTAAGTACATTTATTGGCCGAATGAAATGATTAAAGACATTGAGTTACAGTAGAACATTTTAGAACATTTCAAAATTAAATTCGACTCTTCTTGATCGTCTACCGAGCTTATACAAGCTCCGGATCAGGTCTCATTGCAGAAATATCATAAAATATTTATGGAAATGGATTTGCATTAAATGAGGGACTGATCTAACAACTATAAATAAAAAAAACCATTTTGAATAATAAATTTAATTAATTCAATACATGTATTGTCCCACAGTGCCCGACCTTGACCCAATCAATTAGGGCGTTTAATGGCCCCTCTCTAAGTAAATGCACAGTTGCCAAACAGATTTCGAAATGGAATCAGATCAAAATTTCAGTTCGATTCTCTGTTAGATTAACTTGACTTTAAGCGCTCCATGCAAATTCTTTCGAAAACACTTTCAAAAAATGCAAAAACTATAGCGCAGGGCACTTCAGAAGCAGTCTTTAATGCAAGTCTCAATGGAAAAAAACGCAGCCAAATTCTTTCTAATCTCGGGCAAACATCTGCAAATTGCATGGGCGGCGGCCTCTTATATCAATGCAATTTACATATTTACATACAATCTGGGCAATAAATCGTTTTTGCTACACTCCAAAGAGCGGCACAAAACACACAAATGCCACGATGATCGTCTATGATCTTCTTTTAAGTTACTTTTGGTTTTGACGTGAAGTATTTCGTTCTAATTCGTTTTGGATTTTGTTGGACCGAGGACGTCTGGTCCTCTTCTATGTGGCAATAACTAAATGTGGCAGTGCCGAGAGCAGCATCGAGCGTAATTGTGGCCATTCGGTTGAGTTATTCGTACATTAAACTATAAATATCAACGATTATCTACGAATTTGTACAATTGTACTTGAGGGAAATGAATTACTTAATTGAACTTAATTGAAATTTAATTTTGAAAGCATTTGCAAACGTGCAATTTTCGCTGGAATACTTAAAGCGTAAGAGCAATTGTGTACGAAAGCAGAATGAAAAGCACAAAGACAATCACTCAGAAAGGATTTCAATGCTTAAATTAAATCTAATTAAAAATTAATATTTTTGTTTAAAATTACAAAAACATGCAAATTAAAAATACACAAAATGTCTTTTACCACAAAATAACACTCAATGTGACCCAAAACCAAATGTTGTTTGTTTACAATTCGGGAGGTCCATTCATTAGCCACCGATTCGTGGCGCATGTGTCACTGTGTGTTTACAAACTGCTTAGTTGCTACTTGAAGTGACGCTCATTCAGTGCTTCCTTTCTCTTGATCCTTTTTTTACCATCATGAGCAATAATCACCACACAACGTAATTTGCGTGCGCCATGCGCAATGTTTGTTTATGAAACACACAATTGTTGCGCCTCTGTGTTGAATGTGTCACCAACCAAATATTGTGATATTGAGTTACCGCTTCGCAAATGCACCATGTCCTAGGGGGTAGCGCTTATTTAATCGGTGTATCTGGTGTATCCGTTACCTATTTCGAAATTCCACTTTTGAGGACATTTTTGTGCAACAAATTGTTCGCCTGTACACCGTATGCTTAGCTTGCTTTTGAAGTATATTTGCTATTTCAATAAGTTTTCTTTTAAAAATTTTCAATATTGCCCAACTAGAATTGGATGAAATGTAGAGAATGCAATGACCGTTTTTAATTATAATGAATTCCACATTTTAGTTTAAGTTTAACCTGAGGTAAAAATAACAATAGAACAAGCAGTTAAGTGAGAAAGAAAAATGTTAAATCTAATATCTGTCAAAATATTCACTTAATTTTTGCACATCGAATCCTTGTCGATGTCAATAATTTGAATTTCTATTGACGAATTCAAAAAAGGTGATGAACTGCTGAACTGAATCGACGCTCAAGTAAATTTGCTTAAGTAATTTACTTGAACATAGCTTTGATATTTTCTTTTTACTAATCTAAGTTCTTAAGTTTACAACTCTGACCCAGATAAACTCCAAACCATTAAAAAAATGTATACGTTTCAGGATAATTTTCTAATTTTATTTTAATTACAATAATTTGTAATCTTTTTACAAGTAAAACTACTAAAGCTACTTGCGGATCATTTGAGCAAATACTTGCTTTTCGAATGATCCACAATGAATAATCTTTGGTCTACAGCTGCACAAAATGTATTTAACATAAATTGTATGTACAATTACACAGAAATTACAATTAAACACAAAAGGGACATAACTTCATACACTCAAAAAAAAGTACATGGTAATTAAAACTTTTCTATCACAATCACGTCGGCAAGTTTCTCATGCGCTCAATCGATTTCGACATTTTCCTCGCCATCCTCCTCCGCGGCCGACGCCTGACTTTCGGCACCACATTCCGCATCAATGGGCAGCGAGACGGTGGTTGTGCCATTTGTAGGACTCGATCGGGGACTGCTGCTGTGATTGGCATGCGTCGACGACGACGAAGCTGACGCTGAGGAGGAGTTGTTGATGTAACGAATACCCTCCGTTTTGATGAAGTTTAAGGCCGACTTAGGGGCGTGTTGCAGGCTTTGGAAGTTGGAAGACTGATTTCGTTGAGTGGGTGGCGGAATTGGTTGCGGTACTTTGGCGGCTTGTGGATAAAAGTAGGGGAAGGGAAATTGTGGTATTGGTACGCCCACGCCGTAGGCCATTTGCAGCTGAAATGATAAAATAACAAATTCAAATAAGTAAAAAGTTGTCATTGGAAGTCCTTCCAAATTGCTTTGTGGTGTTCGCTTATTAATAAAGTTTTTAAAATTTCCAGTTTTTCTTGAGACCCACCTGATGTCTGTAAATATTCAGCAAAGCCGGATCATGCCATGCTTATATGCGCTGGCGCCTCCCTGTGGAAACATGTGCGCGTAGGCGGTACTTCTGTCTTCGCGGACCAACACCTTCTGGAACCAAATCTTCACTTGTGTCTCTGTCAGACGTAGACTCTTTGCCAACTCCGAGCGCTCGGGACCGCTGAGGTAACGTTGCTGGGCAAAGCGCCGTTCCAGTTCGAAGACCTGAGTGCAGCACGTGAACGTTTCTAGCGATTGATAATAAATTGAAAGCATGTGTCAAAACGGTGTTGCATGTCAAGAGAACAAAGGAAATAAATTTTAGTGGAACATTTGTACGACTAAAAGCCGAAACTATGGAAAAGCTTTTAACCCTAGAAACCTACTCATCAAAGAACATCAAAGGTTTTAAAACTGCTGCACTGCCCGCCTGCACTGCCCGCAGTTTTAGGTTAACCACACGGACTGGGACTCGACACATTGTCCGATGAGCACAAATTGCGCTTGAACGACGCTGTAGCGTGGCAATTATGGTATTGTTGCGCGTGAGTATGTCAGTTATGGAGGAGGGTGTTGTTAGTGCTTTTCTTAGCCCCGATAAAGCACAACTGTCACTTTCGATGTTTTTTAACATTTCACAAGTTTCTGTATTTTTTAAAGAATTTTTCTTCCTTTAGGATTTTTGTTTTGTTTTTATTGCTTCTCTTCAACACTTTTTCGCGCCTTTGACACGTCTTATTAGCTCGGAGTGTGCACTACAAATGTCTGAACTCACCACTGCTCTTGGCATAAATACCGATCGCACTCACACATTTCCATTTTCACTCACAGCAACAAATGCGAGTGTTTCTTCGAGTGGAGGATGTGTTCTATTTTTAACCACCAAACACCACCGCCAGACACCACTGCCTTCTTTCATCTTCAATGCCATGTGGTGAATCTATTAGCTGCTCATTCATTTGTGCCTCGCATTATTTGCTGTTCGCTGGTTGGTGGATGGGGTTTCGTTGAGCAAGTACTTCAGCACTCAAGTGACTTATGAGTATGTAGAAATCACAACATTTTTGGTTTTCCTTTGGAGATGGAGTTAATACATCCTTGCTTGGGCGTTAAGAACGGTGTGACAAAAACCATATCCCTTGGACACTAACAAAGAATGGCCTGGGTGGAAAGAGACTACGAGGCGTATACGCAACAGAATTGAATAGTAGAATTCGTAAATTTCTCACAGCAATTAAAACAGACCGCAGCCATTATTTCAAGAACCAGTCTTCAGTTACACCAAAGAATATGATTCATATTCTTTGGTTACACGCACTCATGCGAATGTGAGTTTTTCTTATTCTTCGGTTGGTGCGCCAAAGCAGAAGATACGACCTGAGTGCATTGTGATTGGATGGCGGCGAAGAAAATGGTTTCCTTTGAGTGAGAAATCAAATTGTAATGCGCAGAGATGAAGTAATGGTGGCTGTGGATGGAGCGAGTTGATTTGGTGATGATTTTCAGCTGTTGACAAGGGCGTAGTCAGAAATTCAGCAAGGGGTCAAATAAAAAAAATATATATTCGTAACGGAGCACAAAATATTTGTTTTTGGTTATTTTAACCAATGTGAATTGATTCATCGATTATAATCAGCTATGAACTAATGAAGAGCTATATAAAATTTAAATTTCTAGATCCTTCATATCCAAGTGAAGCACAACTAACTTTGCACTTTTAATAAAATTGAAAAAGTTAAAAACAAATTTTTTAAAAATTTGAAATAAATAAATAAAGTTGTTGTTTTTGTAAAATAAAACGAAATAAAGCAATACCATCTCCCTTCCCCTGGCTACTCCCTTGGCTGTTGAGTGAATGCAATGAATGCATGAGTGAATGGTTTTGATTTCAGTTGTCAAAAACCACAACATTCACAAATGCAATGCCCACCCCAGGTGGGCGACCCAGACCGTATGAACAGAGAAGAAGAAAAAGTACAAGCGCACTACTCACAATCAGAGTCACTTGGAGTGGTGCTTTCCATGCGGTTGTTAATTTACACCTTCAGGCGATAATCTTTTTATTGCCATTTGAACGACTTTTGCTTTCCACGCTGCGGGGGGATGAAATGGATTGGTTGAGCTGTGAACGAGTGTTTGTGTGTATTCTTCTATTCTGTGTGTTGGGTTGTGGCCACCTTGTGCTGTATGCTTGGTTGTAGTGATTGCGAAGTAGATTGATCAAAAGTGTCAATAAGCATGATGAAGATTATAACTTTTGACGGCAAAGTAAAGTTTTTGATGGACAATTCGTACTCTCTACATCAAAAGTTATATCTTTTTTTATTCTAAAAGGATCGAAAATTAAATTCTTTTTTTATTAAAATTCAACTACTTGAGAAGTAAATTGTAATCATAATCGTACTCGCAACGCACTGATCCCATTCGGTCTAATATCCTTGTAATCGCAATTGTAACAATGCTCACAATGCTTACACGGTGGCAGTCACTCTATGCGATGCTCGTTATTTATTCGCAGTTCAATGATTTTCAATAATACTTGAGTAATTAGTCGACAATTTCAATGTCGATTCTGATGGCGATGACTTTGATTTGGATTGTATTGGATTGCTTTGCTTTGCTCTCGTATTAACTTGAACAGGAAATGTGTCAATGAGCTTGTGTAAGTCGAAGCTGGTCGTGCTCGTATGAACATAGGTTTTTCTTTACTAAGGACGCGTGCCCGAAGTGGGTTTATTTCATAATCTAATCCCGTTACTTTGATAGCGTTGCGTTTGTGTATTTTATGCGGTCACACAAAGCTGCTAATTTCGAGTGTTTGATTCGATGGATGAAGGGGTTCGGTTTGCTGGTTGTGTTTGCTGTTATGTTAATAGTGTCAAAATAGGAAAAGTATTCTCCACAACAACAACAAAAAAGATAATTTAAGTAGCGTGGAAAACATATTTTACATTACTTTGTACTTTTTAAATCTCATTTCACCGTAATCACTTTCCCTTTCGTGTCCTTTTGCGATGACGAATTGTCATTTTCAATTAAAGCACTTGCCGTCCTTGTTCTCTTGTTTGCATATTCAGTGTCTGTTGATGTTTAATTTTGATTTAATGGTTTATCAAAAGACACTTCAGATGTTTGCCAAGCATTATTATCGTCATCGGTGTGTGTATTATAAATATTATTCGCCTCGGCATTTTTTTTGGTTGTTTAGTGGAAATTTGATACCTTTGAGTTAATAGAGGCTCATCCATTATGGCAAGTGACTCTTAACAGCGGATTTTCGAATTGGATTTAAGAGTATTAAAAAGTTTGTCTATGAATATTCAAAGGACGCTAATTGAAGAAAAAAGTAGATATGAACAGGAGTCCTTTAGGTCGCAGTGCACACTTTGGCCTATCATTGTTATTATTTTTATTGCATAAATACATGCTCACTGCTGGATGAGAAAATCAATGTAGGCATACGTGTATGTCACTTATTTGTCGGTAAAAAAACCCCAAGTATGCCAGTATGTTAAGAAAATGTTAAAAATGTGACAAAGCATCTGTGTGCCACAATAATAACATTGGGTAAGTTTTCAATATACTTTGTAATCATATCAATTACTCCAACAAAAATCACCAAAACAATAATTTATAATAATTTGAAAAAAGTTATTTATTATACTTTCTTCAAGATATGTCCAGTTAACTAAAGACGGGTAACTCTAAAATTTCAAGAAAAAAATTAAAACACTTTTTAAGTTCTTATGACAGGTGCCTACTGTTAGAAAATTAACTGTTAACATTTTGGAAACATAGAGTTGTGGTGCAAAACATGGATCTTGTTTGGCTATATCTCTTCATTCTGACCTAATCTAACCGTTGTCAGGTTAACGAAGTTGACTTGCTAAGTTGGCCCAACTAATTTTTCGGCATTTACTGGTGCAATTCTTCATACCAAAAACCAATTAAATATTTAAGAAAAAACATTCACTAAAATTACAAAAATTCAATGAAATAAGCATAATTTTTATTTCAACTCATATAGAAGGTTGTTTATAATACATTTCAGTTGAATGCTTGTTTCAACTGTACTTCTTCCTCAAATATGACCTAATTTGAACACAACATTTTTAAAATAAACAAACAGGATATCTAAAAAAAAAAGAAATAGACTTCCTTTGTCAAAACACCGATTTACCCTAAAAGTTCCTTTACACAATCTCCATCAACAAACAAGCTGTGCGCTCCACAACACGAACAAAATTTGTTTACACTCATAAATCACTTGAGCACTGAGGTACTTGCTCAACGAAACCCCAGCCACCAACCAGCGAACAGCAAATAATGCTAAGCACAAATGAATGAGCAGATAATAGATTCACCACATGGCATTGAAGATGAAAGGAGGCAGTGGTGTCTGGCGGTGGTGTTTGGTGGTTAAAAATAGAGCACATCCTCCACTCGAAGAAACACTCGCGTTTGTTGCAGTGAGTGAAAATGTAAATGTGTGAGTGCGATCGGTATTTAAACGCCAGGAGCAGTGGTGAGTTCAGACATTCGTAGTGCACACTCCGAGCTAATAAGACGTGTCAAAGGTGGCGCGAAAAAGTGTTGAAGCAAAGCAATAAAAATAACACAAAAAAAATAATAAAAATTCTATAAAAAAAATTTAGACTCGTAAAATGTTAACAAACATGGAAAGTGCCAATTGTGCGTTATCGGGGCTAAGCAAAGCGCTAACAACACCATTCTCCATAAACGACATACTCACGCGCAACAATACCACAATAACCGCACAACAATTGCAGCAACGACGTTTTAGCGGCGCCGAATCCGAGGCGGAACTTTCAGCGGCCAATATCGAACAGCAGCGACGGCGTAAGTCTTGCGAGGACCACCATCACCAACAACAGAGTGGCAAGTCCTGCTGCAGTGATCTCAGCATTTACAAATTGTCTCAGTGCAATTTGTCTTCATCGGACAATGTGTCGAATCCCAGTCCGTGTGGTGAGCCCAAAACTGCGGCCAGTGCAGGCGATTACATGCAGTATTATGCTGCCTTGGATAACAACAATCACAACGATTATATGTCACGCAAGTTGGGCTATTTCGGTGCCAGGGTCTTGGCAGGTAGCCGAGATTGTCCCATCGATATGAGGCGGTGCACCAGTAACGATTCCGGTGAGTTGAATTCAACAAAAGCTGCCCTGACTCAATTTCTTTGGTGGAAGAACGTTGTAACACTTTCTATAGTTTTTAAGCCATTTATTGACTTTAAAAAGTAGGTTTCTAGAGTCGAAAGCTTTTCCACTAAAATTTATTTCCTTTGTTCTCTTGACATGCAACACCGTTTTGACACATCCTTTCAATTTATTACACATTCAGATTGCGACGAAAGTCCTCCACCCTCGCTGTACCTTGGTGATAATAACGGCGCCACGGGCAATTCGCCTCTACATGATGATTCACTCAATGGTGGTGTCGGTGGCAATGTCAATCGCAAGAAACGTTCACGGGCTGCCTTCAGTCACGCTCAGGTCTTCGAACTGGAACGGCGCTTTGCCCAGCAACGTTACCTCAGCGGTCCCGAGCGCTCGGAGTTGGCAAAGAGTCTACGTCTGACAGAGACTCAAGTGAAGATTTGGTTCCAGAATCGTCGCTACAAAACGAAGAGGAAGCAAATTCAGCAGCATGAGGCCGCAATTATGAGCGCCACGAAGCGCGTGCCGGTGCAGGTGTTGGTACGCGAAGATGGAAGTACCGCCTACGCGCACATGTTTCCACAGGGAGGCGCCAGCGCCTATACGCATGGCATTGATCCGGCTTTACTGAATATTTACAGACATCAGGTAGGTCTCAAGGAAAACTGGAAATTTTAAAAACTTTATTAATAAGCGAAACCAACAAAGCAATTCGGAAGGACTCCCAATGACAACTTTTTACTTATTTGCATTTGTTTTTTTTTATCATTTCAGCTGCAAATGGCATATGGTGTGGGCGTACCAATACCACAAGTTCCCTTCCCCTACTTCTATACACAAGCCGCCAAAGTACCGCAACCAATTCCGCCACCCACTCAACCAAATCAGTCTTCCAACTTCCAAAGCCTGCAACACGCCCCTAAGTCGGCCTCAAACTTCATCAAAACGGAGGGTATTCGTTACATCAACAACTCCTCCTCAGCGTCAGCTTCATCGTCGCCGACGCATGCCAATCACAGCAGCAGTCCCCGGTCGAGTCCTACAAATGGCACAACCACCGTCTCGCTGCCCATTGATGCGGAAAGTGGTGCCGAAAGTCAGGCGTCGGCCGCGGAGGAGGATGGCGAGGAAAATGTCGAAATCGATTGAGCGCATGAGAAAGTTGCCGACGTGATTGTGATAGAAAAGTTTTAATTACCATGTACTTTTTTTTTGGAGTGTATGAAGTTATGTCCCTTTTGTGTTTAATTGTAATTTCTGTGTAATTGTACATACAATTTATGTTAAATACATTTTGTGCAGCTGTAGACCAAAGATTATTCATTGTTGATCATTCGAAAAGCAAGTATTTGCTCAAATGATCCGCAAGTAGCTTTAGTAGTTTTAGTTGTAAAAATATTACTAATTATTGTGTCTGTAAAGACAAATAAAAATAAAATTTAAAAATCATCCAGGAACGTATACATTTTTGATTGGTTTGGGTCTTATCAGTGATTTATCCTATACAAAAATAACGAAATCGGTTTTATCGTCGATTAAGCTGAGTTTCCACTTAACAAGAAAATACTAAATTTGCTTTTGCATCTGTTTACACCAAGAGCGCATGTGATTTGTATATATTTAAGTTTGAGATGTAGATGGCGTTTGACTTTCTTGTCAAGCAGCGACTTCGGCTTCACCGAAAGCGCCAAATAAATAATTCAATTGTATTAGAAAAACCATCGAAGAGGCAAGATCGCCAATCGAACGAGCCTTCCACAAGAAAGCAGCAACTTCGACCTTTTTAAAAGAAATCTCCTTTTGAAATTGGTAAATATTCAACAGTACAACTACGCAAAGCATACGGTGCAAATGGGAAATATTTATTGCACAAGGTTTTCCGCAAAAGTAGAATTTCGGAATTTTTCAATTGATTGACAAAAACGGTAACGGAGTAAAATGTAGTACGGATACGTGATCAGCGACCACAAATTACTCCAAATACACCTGATCAAGGTCGTATTTAGGGGAGGGAGTACGGGTCCGGAATATCAGGGCAATTCCGTGTCAAATCGAAAAGATTTCTGAAAAAATGACCACCTTTTCGCAAAAAAACAGTACAATTTTAAAAATTATTGAAAAAATAAAAAAAATAAAATTTTTTTGGTCTTTAACTTAAGATGGAGAAACGATTGGAAGAATATTTTTTTGTTCAGAATCAAACAGGCAATAAAGTATCCATCTGGAAATTTTTTTAAATTTCTTAATGATTTAAACTCAAAAACATCTCCTTCTACAGTATTTGCCATGTATATATTTCAGGGATACTCGGAGAGTGTAATTGCAAATCCTTGGAATCGTTGCTCCATCTGTTATTTGTTTTACCTTCCGAATTTCTATTAAATCGGAGAGGTAGACTGATTTGATATGGAATTACCAATCTTAAATTTGGTAAATTAAAAATTGAACTATTAGAAAAGTATATATGAACTGATCACCTGTCGAGAAAGAAATTTTGTTGAAAAATTGTTTTAAATCATTTTACATAAGAAATTGGTGTTGGTTATCCCATTTTTTGGCTACAGGTAGTGTTACTTTTTTGTATTTTTTCGGTACATTTTTTTTTGGATAATATTAACGAAACCACTGAAAAAAGTAGTAGAAAATGCCTACAAAAATGGTACGTTTTTAATGCGTATTATGCGCTTCATTTTCGCAGGGGCGGATTAACGCCTTCTCAGACCTTAGTCTAACCAAATATAAAAAAATATTCTTGTTATTGTGTGTTTTCAAATAAAATGGATTTCAATAAATGGCAGGTTCGACATTGATTAGATTATTAAAAGAGGAGGATTCAAGTCTACATGACACTGAGCCACATTGGGTCTATTGTGACGGACCTCTATATTTTTAATGTTCCACTTTCAATTGAAGGCTTGTCAGTCTATTGGGTCTACGTACCACTTTTGTTAATTGATACTACATTGTTGTTTCTTGTGTATTTTGATACGCTGAATCCGAATATTATCCTGAAATTTTTCGAGCACGCTCCATTGCGGCTTCAATGCACATTTTTGTAGGTTTAGTACTAAAACTTGGTCAAACTGATTTTTAAAGTTTCATAGAAAATTCTCAGCTCTACATCTACTTTTCTACTTGCATCCCTTTTTGTTTTTAAGATACGAAAACTTAAACGCATAAAAATAGGTAACAGTTTCTGTTTCTCTTTGAAAAGAGCGGGATTTTTCTTTCTAATTAACATTTATTTGGTTAAATGAGAAACCAAATCTGAATGTAATCATCAAAAATACTTACTACGCTTCGTTTTTCTGTAATTCTGCTTTAATTGTATTATTAAAATTTTTCGTTATATCTCAGAATAATTTTTTTTGTACTTAAACCCAATAGACTTTCAACCTTTCAATTGTGAATACTGCCAAAGCCTGGAGGTTCTCTTGCGTAGATTTGTATCTTAAAACCTTTTTTACTCTTTCGAAGTTCCGTTTCCATATGCGGAAAGCTTCCACAATATTTGACATAATCAAGACACGATACATCGAAGGACAACGACTTTCGTGCTGTTCTCTGAGGGGCAGAAAAGTTCACGGGCCTAAGCCTTTTCACGGGCCTTAGCCATTTCAGCCTAAGAGTTATACCACGCATGCGGCATTAAATAAGCGATTCCTCCCTAGGACATGAAATGTAAAAATTTATATAGAAGTGGTGCGTTTGTGAAGCGTTTGTAAATTTTTATATTTATTGGACTTATGGAATTAATCCACTATTGAACTGAACGTCTGAAAAAAAAATCTACAAAATTTGCACTAACTCAGTTGACCACTCATGTTGACCACCCATATTGAGCCACAGGTCCTTCGTGTTATTATACAAATCCACTTGATGTCTGCGAAGACGCTTCAAAATGCCAAATCAGTCTGACCCATTTTGGGAATAATCAAAATATTCTCCGGCTGCCAAAGTTACAAGTGCTACGCCGTTCACGCGACAAACCGACGCGATCACCAACTGGGCATGTCCTTTGACGCTCAGTAGGCGGTGATGACAACATTGTCAAGTGTTTCGACCGGGTTGTCTGGGAAAATACTTGAAAGTAGGTTTTTTTTTGTTTAGAATTCAGTTGGTGACACATTCAACACAGAGGCGCAACAATTGTGTGTTTTATAAACAAACATTGCGCATGGCGCACGCAAATTACGTTGTGTGGTGATTATTGCTCATGATGGTAAAAAAAGGATCAAGAGAAAGGAAGCACTGAATGGGCGTCGCTTCAAGTAGCAACTAAGCTGTTTGTAAACACACAGTGACACATGAGCCATGAATCGGTGGCTAATGAATGAACCTCCCGAATTGTAAACAAACCACATTTGGTTTTGGATCACATTGAGTGTTATTTTGTGGTAAAAGACATTTTGTGTATTTTTAATTTGCATGTTTTTGTAATTTGAAACCAAAAATATTAATTTTTAATTAGATTTAATTTAAGCATTGAAATCCTTTCTGAGTGATTGTCTTTGTGCTTTTCATTCTGCTTTCGTACACAATTGCTCTTACGCTTTAAGTATTCCAGCGAAAAATACACGGTTGCAAATGCTTTCAAAATTAAATTTCAATTAAGTTCAATTAAGTAATTCATTTCCCTCAAGTACAATTGTACAAATTCGTAGATAATCGTTGATATTTATAGTTTAATGTACGAATAACTCAACCGAATGGCCACAATTACGCTCGATGCTGCTCTCGGCACTGCCACATTTAGTTATTGCCACATAGAAGAGGACCAGACGTCCTCGGTCCAACAAAATCCAAAACGAATTAGAACGAAACACTTCACGTCAATACCAAAAGTAACTTAAAAGAAGATCATAGACGATCATCGTGGCATTTGTGTGTTTTGTGCCGCTCTTTGGAGTGTAGCAAAAACGATTTATTGCCCAGATTGTATGTAAATATGTAAATTGAATTGATATAAGAGGCCGCCTAAGAGGCCGCCGCCCATGCAATTTGCAGATGTTTGCCCGAGATTAGAAAGAATTTGGCTGCAATTTTTTCATTGAGACTTGCATTAAAGGCCGCTTTTGAAGTGCCCTGCGCTATAGTTTTTGCATTTTTTGAAAGTGTTTTCGAAAGAATTTGCATGGAGCGCTTAAAGTCAAGTTAATCTAACAGAGAATCGTACGGAAATTTTGATCTAATTCCTTTTCGAAATCTGTTTGGCAACTGTGCATTTACTTAGAGAGCGGCCATAAAACGCCTTAATTGATTGGGTCAAGGTCGGGCACTGTGGGATAATACATGTATGGAATTAGTTAACATTATTACTCAAAATGGTTTTTTTTATTTATAGTTTTTAGATCAGTCCTCATTTGATGCAAATCTATTTCCATAAATATTAGTATAGGCTCGGTAGACGATCAAGAAGAGTCGAATTTAATTTTGAAATGTTCTAAAATGTTCCACTGTAACTCAATGTCTTTAATCATTTCATTCGGCCACTAATTGTACTTAAGTGGCTTCAAGTGTACAAAATATTTAAGTGGAAAATGCAAAAATTAACAAAAAAAAATTATAAATCTTTAAGAAAACTTGAGCACAACACTCGAAAATCTTAAGTGTGCCTCAATTAAATTTTTAAAAAATATATCCTCAACTGAAATTTTGTTAAACCCGATTCAATTTTTTTTGGCGCACTTTGGCTCGATCATAAACTCAATAGGCTCATAAAAACCCCAAGCCGAACGGAGTCCCAATTTTATGAGCTCTAAATAAATCACGGCATTCGTCTAAACAAGTATTTGCGCGCCTGTGTCGCAATGTGAATAAATTTGTCCGCCAGCCGATGATTCCACCGTTAATAGGCGTCCTTCTAATGTCTAATGGCTAATGCCACTACATACTCCGCCAATTCAATTCTTAAAGCACATACATTATTTGGCTTTAATTTGCCATAAATCTGCAAATTGTTGGCAATTAAAAGTTCTGTTGCCAAAATTATGCTTTTTTTTAAGAATTTCGCCACACATTCCACGCAGAACTAACGCAGAATGGGCTCATACACGCATGTGGTGCAAATGACTTTATTGTCGCCTCTTTCCCTGCGACAACGACTCGTTCCTGCTAATCACATTGTTCTGTTGTTTACCCAGTGAATTTTCACAAATTTTTTTCCTCGCCAATCCGCCATGTTTGTGTTTTTTCTCCTTCGTGTGTTTGTTGCTCTTCGAGTTTTCCTCGTGAACTTATTTTCCCAAATGATACTTTGTTTATTGCTCTGGAGGCTGTTCGCTTGTTTGGAAAAGCATTTTTTACAATAACAAATATTTCGGCATGTTGGGGAGGAAATTGTTGAATGTTGAAGACAGCACCGGAAAAATTATTAGAAAAGGTTGAACACAATTTAGGGAATTACGCTGCAAAGTGAACCTATCTTAAGGTGTGTAAAAAAGATTTAAGAAAAAAAAATGCAAATCGAAAAATTAAAAAAAACTAGAGAGTGAACTATCTTCGGCCATTTAGAAGTACTTCAAACAAAAAATAATTTGGAGACTCGGACCAAGTCTAAAATCCGTTTCTAAAAATTGTCAATCCAAACCACCAAAAAAAATTGTATCTCAAAATTCCATTTGGACTCATTTGTATGTGATTTTGGAAGCTCGGGCCATGTTAAAAATCTATTTCCAAACATTTCCAATCAATACAGCAATAAAAAAAGGCTTGGAAAATGTTGAACCTTTTTTTCGTCATATGGGAGCCACGCTTAGTTTTCGTCCGGTGTGGCTGATTCTCGAACTTGATCTCAGTACTGAAGAGAAAAACATGTACCCAAAGTTTCAAGTCGATATCTCCAAAACTGCGGCCGCTTTCGTGCGGACGGACGGACAGACAGACGACATGGTTAAATCGAGACAGGATGTGACGCTGATCAAGAATATATATACTTTTCCATACCGGACACGCCTCCTTATGGGCGTTACAAACGTTGTGTCAAAGTGAGTATACCGTGCCACAGTAGTGTTGTGGTGGTACAAAAACCCGTGTCCAATTTTTGAGGTAATGGCTCAAAACCCCTACCAAAACGCCAGAATTATTTTGGATGTGGCTTTCCAATTTCAATTAGACCCATCTTGTTACTAATCAACTTTAACTTTGTATTTTGTGATTAAAAACAATATTCCACTCAAAGTAAATTTCTTCTTAGACCACATTTCACATAAACATTTCCTCGACAGCTCCTTCCTGCAAGAGAAGTTCTCTTGTCAGAAGAGGCGCAACAAACACCAATATTTTGTTTACAAAAAGGCATTTTAGGCGCATACACTACACCACCACCAGCATCTGAAAGCAGAGGAACCCAGAAATGTCCCATGATATCAACAAACTCATCATAAAAACAAAAACACACACACACAGTGAACTTCACACACGGGAGCACTTCTTGCGGGCCACAAGTGCAGGCAGCAATAACTGCTCCAAACCGCCTAGCAATTGCTTCACATTATGCATGCACGATTACGCTGCGCGGCAATTGAAGTGCTTTTGCGTTTGGGGGCTCCACTCCACATCGAGCCATGCCATTGCGTCAACGAAACTCCTAGCACTTCTTCGACGAGGAGTAGGCAGACACCACTACCACAGTTGAAGTTCATTTTGTTGTTGTAGGCAAACGTCGAAAACGGATTGTTTGTATCGCATTATTACCGTTTGTGTAAACAATGCCACCAACTACATTCACATGCAAATACACCCACTTACACAAATAAGCAATTGCACTCGGCCGGAGATTATTCGGAAAACTTGGTGAGGACTACTACAGCAGCGACTGTCATGTGTTGTTGTTGATAGACAACCTCCTCTGTCTGTCGTCGGCGAAGGCAAATTAACCGATGCGGATTTTGTTCTGTTGCTGCTGCTGCCGTTTTTTCTGTTTTATTTTATTTTCTGTTTACTTTTTGTTTAATTTTTTCTTTTTATTATTTTATTGAATTGAAGGCGCTTTTCCTGCTTCTTCTGATCGGTTGTATTTGTAAACAATTACTGAGCGGCTTCTTCGTCCCAGAAGTTGTTTTATTTTTCGTTGCCTCTGCTGCAAATGCAGTTTCCTCGTGTGATGATCATTAAAAGGCACTAAATGTTTTTCAAGTGAAATTTTAATTGACTGAATTTGTTAATTGAGGCGTTGATGCTTTAAGTAGGAAAAGCACTGACGCAAAGCTGCTATCCGGAAGTTGGAAAGAATTGTGCGTGTGTGTGGGGACATTTTAGTGTGGTAATTGGAACTGCAGTGTCAGGAGGCAGGAGGTTTCTCTCAGGTACTCCAATATGGACTAGAAACAAATCAAAGTCTGTTGAGTCTGAAGGCTCCTCCGTGTGGTTCTTTTATTTCATTGTAATTCATTTTACTCAAAGACTCCTATTCAATTTCATTGTATTTTTTGTGTATTCATGAATGTTTTTTGAATGGCCTTTAATCACCATTTTCTTCAAAAGACTATAATCTGCTTGAATTCAAAATTCAAAAAATGACCGCCACAACCATCCCCACTCCCGTTTTCTTCACTTTTTTCTTCTGCTCAATTGCGACCAAAATTACGACCGTTTAAGTGTAATTTTCTTCTTATTCTTTTGAAGAATGTCCTTTACACTCGTTAAATGCCTCAAGACGACACGACACATCTCGTTAAAAATTCTCTTCAGCAAGCAAGCCAGCAGCTTTCACTTGACAAAAGCGTAATGGCCGTTCATTTGCACTCGCAGACAAAAAAAAAGACGACCCAAAAATAAAAAAAAGTTATACTAAATTGTGTCCTTTCGTCTTTATAAGCAAGAAAAAAGCAGAAAGTTGCATCAAGGCAATCTGAAGCAAATAAAACCTGAAGATGTCGAAGTTTCCCATAAGAAGGCCAATCAAGAACGTGTCATATTTGCTCTAACGCAACCATATTGTGGCGAAGAGATTAGGTGTACGATGGGGAAGAAGAGCAGGAGAGGAAGGCATGTAATTTGCTCTTGCGATGTGCTTCATCAGAAAGGAAATTGAAGATTGCTTCCAAAAAAGGGAGGAGGAGGGGTTTACGATGAAATCATTACGAATAAAAGGGGATGAATTCATTTTGTATGGCAAAAGGTATCAAGAAAAAAGTCATAAGAAATTGTAAAGAATTTCGATATTTCGCCAGCAATTGCAAAGGAAATTGCACAGCAACGCGGGGTATTTGCTCATTGAACTTTTCTTTCTGTTACTCGGAGTTTTCCTTCGTCTTCACTTGAGTGAAAATTGCTCAATTTAACGATAAGCCACTAAGTTGTTAAATTAAAGGAAGAAGATTTTTTTTAGGTAGCAGATACGTGGTGACTTTTCTGCTTCTTATTTGGACTTTTCTCTCTGCACTTGTCACTCAGAAATTAAGTTGAAGGAAGACTCGGAATTTTTTTCCAATTCAATCAATTGGTAATGATAGACTTGGCTAATAGATGGGAAAAGTAGTATTCAGAGTAATTGCTTTATTGGAGAAAATAAACCTTAAGTTTGAGGGTTTGGGAAATTTTTTTTATATTTTCATTTTTATAGAACAACTTTGTGGTACATTCCCGAACATTAAGAAAGTATGCAACTTAATTTTTTCACATAGTGCATTCGCCACTGAATGAATATTCAGTCTCACATTCTCATTAAAAAAATAATAAAAAATCTTTGCAAAAAAAAGTTTAGGGATCAAAATTTTCTCCGAATTTTTCGAATTTTTTCAAAATTTGATACAAATTTAACAAAACCCAAATTTTTTTAAAAATTCATATCTACATAATAAAATTTGAGAAAACCATAAATATATAACCATTTATGGTGACATGCACTGTAAAAAAAAAATGAAGAGAAAATATACTAACATTTTATTTCGACTGGCATTTGCAGAGAAAACGAGAAAAGAGTTGCTTTTTTGAGTATTTTGGGCAGAAAATGGATGCCCAGGGTAAATGAAAATTTGAACAACATTTTCAGGCGCCATTTTCTCGGTAGTGTAATCGGGCACTAAGTGAGTATATTTTTTTTTATCTGATTTTTTTTTTTTTTTTTTTTTTATTAAAATGTATTGAACTGAGGATACTGTTTTTTTGCTCAATGTACTGTTTTTCCCTATTTAAAATCTGGCAACCCTAGCTTTTGCTCATTTTTAACAAAACTTATTTTAGTAAAATATGTGGTTACAACAACAAGAGAAAACCAGCCTTGGCAGAATGTACAGCTGTTTCGGATTTTAGCCACAAAATCCTCATCAGCACTCTTTCGGCAATTTCTGTTAATCCACACTGAACCAAAAAGTGAAGTGCATAAAAGGGGTAAATAATGCATTTTGTTGATGGTTTTTATTAGACACCGACCGAAATTCGATTTCGGGTTTTCGGCCAAAAAAATTTGTTTCGGCCGTGTTTCGGCAGAAAAATAAAATATCGCTTTGGGCCAAATTTCGTTTTGGTCGAAATTCCTATATTTAATAGAAAAATGTAACAAATAAATAACAAAGATTACACTGATCGACAAAACTGAACTTTTTGTGTGTTAAATATACTTGATAGACAAATTCTTATGTATTTTGCCACCCTGGATACAAAAATAATAATAATGAAATTTGTACAGCACCAAAAATGTAATTTTTGTGGCTTTTGCAGAAAAATGGTGCGTGCCTGAAAAATTTAATTATTATTTTCGGATTTAGCGTATCAAAATACATAAGGAACAACCAAGTGGATAAAAGCGGTATGTAACACAAATTAAAGCATTGATCATAGTTTCGAAGAATAAGAAGCGACAAAGAAGACATGTCCTATCGGAGTAGATCTAATACTCTCGCAATGATTTATAAATTTCTACTCCTCTACTACGGTAGCAGATTTTTCTACTTCCCTCAAGGTATTTTCTACTACTATGGTAAGAAATCTACTCCTCAAAATACTATGTGAGTTTCATACAATGCAAAAGTACTATTCTTTCTATAAATCTGCTTCCCCGACAGAAATTTCTACAACTCGTAGAATTTCTAGTACTCTACGCATAAACCCATATCTACTCCCCTCTCTTGAAATCTACTACCCTGACAGTAATTTCTACTACTCTTGATTTCCACGCATTTGATAGTTTGCTTCTAAATTAATCTAATTCATGATCTGAACTTAAAATGATCGGCCCATATTCATAGTCAAATTAAGCTCCAACTTAACTTTAGTAATCTACTAAGTTGACAGATAATACACTGAACTGGCAGCTACTAAGCTGGTTCTAAAGTTTAGCAGCTACTAAATTTGTCTAGGAATATGCGCCATTGATTTCAGCCTACTGATAAGCTTAATTATGTACCACTTTATTACATTAAAACTCACAATTGTTTCTTTTATTTTTTCGGCTTCGGTTTCGGCCAAAATTAAAAAAATGTCATTTCGGTCATTTCAGTTTCAACCGAAAACCGGTTTTTGCAGAATTTAAAAAAAGCGAATTCGATCGGTCTCCAGTTTTTATATTTACTTTTACAATTTTATATTTTTCCATATTGGATCCGCCATCTTGAATTTTGAAAATGAGACATCAACTTCGAAATCAGCGACCCCAAAAACCCCCCTGTACAAAATTTCATACGGTTTTGATGAAATATTAAAATTACGATAAATACACGATTTTCACTTATATGGGAGGTAGGCGTGGCAGTCGACCGATTACGCCCATTTTCAATACCAGCTCCTTCTAGGGCCTAAAAAGGATAAATCCAAAATTTGGGATCCCTAGCTTTCTTCTAGCTCCTGCAATCGTGTTTACAAGAGAAGAGGACGGGCAGACGAACAGACGGTCAGACGGACAGACGGATTAGTGTTACAAACATCAGACCAAAGTGAATATACACATACCTCATGAGGTGTAGGGTATAAAAAAGCAACACGATTAGACAAGATTTCAATTGCAACCACAACACGATCACGGGCATATGAATTGTTCATAGGCCTTATGAATTTATTCCTAAAAAATTCCTTTGAGCGTCCATGAATGTATTCATTGTCCCACTGAAGAGAGATTCATTCAACCAATGAACGCAAACTTTTTATGAAAATTATTGATTTATTCATTGGGACAATGAATTTTTTCTTTAATTCAATGAATATTTTCGTAGAAAATTCCACTCATTTGCCCATGAATACATTCATTGTCTCAATGAATCGTTCTTTAATTTAATTGAACAGTTCATACTGAACTTGTTCATCAAACTATGAACAGAGATACATTGGCCCAACGAACGTAATGTTTAGACGAAAATTTATGATTCTGGGACAATGCATTTTTTCATTGATTTTTGTAACTTTATTTGGTTCAGTGCATGACGCCTCTATAAGTTGAAAAAGTCAATTGTTATCCAAAAATATTACAAAAGAATGTGCATGTAATTTTTTCCCCCATTATTTAAAAGGCATTTTCATTTCGGATGCCATTAACTGCAATTAATTTCCGCTTGTCAATTAGATGCAGGCGGAAAAATGCAGTGTAAACATTGCAGTGTTTTGGCGTTGATGTTGTTGCTTAAACATTTACATTGGAGGCGTTTTAAGCAGCTTTTGAGAGCGCAATACAACGGAAAAGTGTAAACAATTAAATTTCATAAAGAAATACGTGTAAGCGCTTTAGTACAATTGGCAAATGACTACAAAAGAACCCGAAAAACGATTTCTCAAAATGAATTGCAATTTAATGCAGAAAGCTTTAGTGCTTTCGGTAGGAACTTAAATTACTGAAATCGAATTACGAAATCACCCACAACACACATTTTTTCCTTTTACTATCGGAAAAATCGAAATCTGCTGCACACATGTTCCCCACAAAAGGCTTAAATAACTCTTAAATTTCTCTTAAGATTCCTGTGTTTTTCTAAGACGCGCAACGGCAACGGCGGCTTCTGGTTACCAAATACATGCAGAGGTGGCGACTCTTCATCAGCAGCGCGTATTCAACGTTGCACGTGGTCCTTTATTGTTTATACAACAATAATTAGGGCTTCTTCATTTTCATCATCATCGGCATTTTGTCTTTTTGATTTGTTTTCATCTTGTTGTTGTTGTTGGGGCCCCATCTCTAGTATCACCAACATTTTGGGTTTTCTAAACGTTTCATAAATTCATAAACAATTTGTTGTGTTGTCGTTAGAGTCGCTGAAGAACTCTTTCTTTTATGGTTGGAATGCTGGGTGAACTGTTCTGCTGAACACTAATTGACTGGGTGCCATGTTGCCTGAACAATTCGAAAATTCAGTTTCGGTTCAGTGTTGGTAAATGGCGATAAAAGTCTAATTGGGTAAACAACAATTTCGGAAAGTAGGTGTTTCTTGGGTAAATAAAATTGTTGCTGTTGCTGGAATTCGCCGGTAGCGTAGCTATTATTCAGCTTGCCACCAAAAATGTTTATGAATGATCTATTCTTCAATTTACAGTTAATTGTTTTACCTCTCTGTGTGTATGTGTGTGTGTGTTTGGGGAAAATGTGGGTGGTCTTTACTTTTTGGTTGACGATGGTCGATTATGCTTGATTGTTGTGAAAATATGAAATTGTGGTCAATGTTCTGTGGAAACAGAAACGTCTTGGATCCAATGTGGAAACTTCAATCATTTGGGATTTGTTGTTTAATCCTCTTGGAAATAGGTCAACTATTTCTCCAATGTGGATACTTGTACTAATTATTTTCTCTGAGTGTAACAAATTTAGAAAAATTCCGAACTCATAAAAATTAATTTTGCAAATATTTTTTGAGACGGTGGCGAAGGTGGTGGTGGGTGCTTTTTTCTAAGAGTTTTGAGTGGGATTTTTCAAATTTCCAAAGTTTATTAAAAACACGTTGCTCCAAGCGAATTGCTTGTTTATTCCACTGAATGAGCACTTAAAGATCGTTTAAGAGCTTTTTTAGTGCTTCTCAAATAAGATTTGATGTAAGCAAACATAAAAAATGCAGGCGCAGGTGTTTTTCTTGCTTCTTGTGTTATGAAGAAGAGCTCTGAGTTGGTAATTGCTAAAAAAAACTCTGGCATTTTTCCCAACCAGATTTTTGAAGTTTTTATATTCGCCAAAAATGTTTTTTGTTGACTTTAACACAATAAACGTGTTTAAAGTATTTTTTCAAATGTGTTGATTAAAAATTTAACAACAATTTTGTATAGCAAGAAATTGCCTCAAGTGCCTTCAACCACTCAAGTTCCGTATCAGATCTTTCAAGCGGAATGGACCAGATTTTAGCAATACTCAGGCCCAATTAAAGATTTCTTCCACTAATGTGTGAGATTTGCTTTCAAAGTTGTTGTGAAACGTGAATTGCGGGGAATGTGATCCAATCTTCAAGGTCCCTTCCATGTGGTCTTTAATTGTAAAATCATTTGTCGAGAACCGAATCACAAGTTCCATTAAAACGCACACGAAAAAGCTAATTAAGTTCTCGTCCTCCTAGCCCATAACGCTCGACACGTTCAACACATGTTGACGGCCTGCGATTCTGGCGTCCAACTCTTCGCCCCTCATAGAGAGCAAATTTTATCCAAACTCATTGCTCCACCCAATCGAAAAAAACGTTAATGCCATTCTGCGGGTACATGGAAAAAAAGCATGAGGAAATAGAAAAAATTATCCGAATCTAAGCTAAAGGAAAACAATAAACAAAACCACAAAAACCAAAATATTCATCGTTTAACTTCTTCAGTTCGCTCTTTTTTTTGGTAAATCATTAAAACGCTTTTTTATTTGAAGAAAAATAATCAGAAAACTACGTATCGCTTGCGAAGATGGGGCCAAAAGTTTTTATTCGAATGAAATGGAAATCGTAAGGTGGGTGGGCATCTGTGGGCACATGTACGTACGTTCATTGGAGTACATATGGATATGGTATGATGAACTGAAAGTTGTAATATATCAAGAGGGGCTGCATTGCACCGCAGCCAAAACCACGCCATGCCACATCATTAATAATTTTCCAATTTGTTGCTGGTTTTTATATTTTGTTATTATTTCGCTTGAGTGTATGCGTGCTGGGGCGAGATCGTGAGCGATTGCGTATTGAATGAGTGTGAGAGTGTGGAGGTAGAGATGGGATTGTTTGTAGGAGTACCTGGAAAATGTTTAGACGAATTCACAGAGAATTCGCTTGAGTCTTATATCTCTTAAAGATATTCCTTTCGCTGATTGAGAGAAAGCAATTAAATTCAGTTTCAAACTGAGAATTGTAGCAGATTTGCTATGACCCAGCATCGTGGATTTGCCCTGCACCAATTCTTGTTTGGCTGGAATAAATCTGCTTTTAATTTGATTTCGAGTTCGGTTCCACCATCTGTAGTTACAATTGAACCGAAAACTTATAACTTTTCCAGAACATTGCTTGGATGCCACCTCGCCTAGGCGTTTGGGACAACTGCTTTCCCAATGTTTGTAGTTTGTCGTTGGTGCTTTAAAATTTGATGAGAGCCCTTCTCAAAAGAGTATCCTTTATGATTTTTGTGGTCATTTTAGTCTCGCCAATTTGTCGTTAATTCTTTTTCACTGGCCACTTGACTTTGTTCCGACATGAACCACACGCATGCATATGTCTAGACTGTGACAAATGGAATTTAGGTGTATAGTCGGATGACAAATCATCCGAATTGGAATGAATTCACACTTTCTTCGTAAGTACAACTTTGGCCAGTTAGTCGATGTAATTTTTGAGACTTTTACGTTCCTTATAACATATCGATCGGCCATTGTTCTTGATTTGAAACTACAAAATATTTACCAAGGAGGAATTAAATTAAAGTTTTTTCCGAACTTCCTATACCCCTAGACGTGCTCAGCATGATCGCATCAGAAGTACTTAAGCGGAAGTGCAATTAATGAAATGGGAAGTGGTTTCCACATACACGAGAAATGTTGACCACACACGAGATTCGTAGTACGTATAGTGGCGAAACATCTTTGAGCCTCGTCGAGGGAAACTGTCTGCAAAAACCACTTTCAAGTGTCAAATACGTCTGATGTCCTGCGGCTGCAAACTATGACTACGACTAGAAATTCTCACATAAGGAAAAACTAGACAAATCAAAGACGGTTACGCCACACTCTCAAGTGTTGTTGGTAGGAAGTTCGAGGATACGAGCCATCGCCAACTGCGACTGTCATTTACCATTCCATATGCGAAGACGACATTATCAAGTGGACAGACCGTTTTTTTTAAGACGCGCGCGACAATTGTGTAGTTTGTAATTACTATAAACAATTCCTGGCGCGCGCAGCTCACGCTGTGTGGTGATCTGTGATTGTAAAAAGGATCAAGAGCCAGGAAGAAGGAATAGGCGTCACCTCAAGTAGTAAATAAGCTGTTTGTAAACATACGCTGCAAACATTCGAGAAATCTACAATCAGTGGCTAAAATGGACCTCCCGAATTGTAAACAAACCGAACATTCACGTCTCCGGTTACATTCAGAGGGAGCTGGACCTCTGAATTAGAAGCAGTCAGTTGAATGGAACGGGAGAAGGTAAATTACATAGAGAATTTGTCTTTGGACTTTCACAGATTTTCTAATTTATAATTTTCACATCTCCCCACCGAGTCGCCAAAATGTCATTTGCCCCTGCCAATATTTGTTCTAGTGTCACTCAAATCGATGATCAGTGCGAGCACACGCCAGACCGTGTGAGTAAACATGGACGGATTTTGCGCCAGACCGCAGACACGAGGAATCCGATACAAAAGTGTCGAAGTTACATTTGAGCGTTCAGAAATAGCTTCTTCTGCCTGTTAGTTGGTGGAAATTTGACAAATTCGGCACACTACAACCAATTGACAGCGAGAATTACTTGTGAAAACATTAAAACTAATTGAGCGAAAGTTTTTCTTACAAACATTTTTAAGAAAACACAACAACAGCAAGGAAATGGCCCATTTGAACTAATTGGCTGGTAAATTTATATAAACAAAAAATAATGAACGAAAGAATTTCGTGTTAATGACAAAGCAAAGGGTTGTATTTTTGAGTCTGCGCACTTAACATAAAATAAATGCTGCATCAACCTTTTTTAGTGTTTTCAAATCTGCTTGTTTTTAAAATTTTTGTTTGTTTTCTGTGAAGCATGGAAATTTTTGTTTTCTTTTTCGCTGTAGAAGTCAAAGTCAATTGTGTGCGTTTTGACTTTGGCGCTTGCGCATTTAGTTTTTGGTTAAATGCCGTCTCAGCGGACGCTGACGTCTGAACAAAAAATCACTTCCAATGTCATAATTTTGTAATCGATATGCGATTGCAATTGATTGCCTATTATGTAGTCAGAAGTGTTAGGTACTTTGGTAATGGTTCTTGTTAGCTGGTCCTGAAAAAAATTCAATGAAATGAAAAAGTACGAAAAATAGTATGACAATTACTTTCGGTGAGACCAATCATTGGTCACCAATGCTAAACACCCGTAACTTTTTAAATAATATTTTTGGTAATTTTATCACAATTGTTCTTTTACCAGTTTGATCCGCTTCCATAATGTTCCGGTCCATTGTCATGTCTTTTAGTTTTTCATTTTACAAGCTTATTCCACATTCTTTGCTTCTTGAAAAATTCCCTTTATATTTTTTGAATGGCTTTCCCTTTCTTAACTTGGCTAGCGTTAAAATCTTTGATCACCCCCTTCGCCATTTAGTAAACTCTTCAGAACACAAACAAAATCCTTTGCAAATATCTTAAACGACCCTTCTTCTGAGCAGAAATTATGGCCCTCATACCAGAAACTCACCACTAACAATAAAACCCACCACATATGCACTCAGTTTCCATACAACAACGAAAAATCGCATTATGATTATTTACAAAAATACTAGCGGTGGGCGGCGGCGTCTCATTTAGAATATGATTTTAAGGTCGCCGCTAGAAGGGGGGAAATTGTCTTGAGCGAAAATAAATTAGAAAAGTTGTGGCCTAGCTGATGTATTTGATGTTCCAATGCGTGCTCCGCTGTCAGGTGTGTGGTTTTTTAGTTTAGCAACGTACTGCCACACAATTGTTTATGCTACTTCCAACTTGCAAGCATTATAGTATTCCGTACAACAAGGTGGGTGGTCTTTTCGACCTCACCGAGGAATAAATAGAGATGAAGACGATTTCGCCACGAATACGATTCTGGGCTTATGTGAATTATGGAAATTCTTTAGCTCTTCTGGAGTAGTTACACAGAAAAATTTTTGGTTGGTAAATCTAACCAAAAAAAAATTGTTAATTTACCAACTCATACAAAAGTTCGGAGAACGGGAAATCGGAAACAATTTCCATAGGTTAATCTAAACGATATAAAATTGCTTTTTTACCAATACAAAAATGTTATTTTACTTGTACGCGAAAGCATGATGTCTGCATAGAACATGTGCTATTTTTAGATTGAACAGACTGTGCAGACTGTACAGAGTATACTACATTTAGACGCTGGTTGACGCCCGTCGTATGAGCGTGTGTACCGCCACGGTGGTGTAATTGTGGCTAATGATCTCCTCTTCAAAGGCACTCGAGTGGAATTTATAAATTCAGGATGTTCGTAATGCCGTGGTAGAGTTCGAAGTACAAGGTGCCAAAGTGTGTCAGTTGAGAAGGATGTAAGCGAAGTTTTGGTCGCTTGTCGCTTGACAATGAGAAATGTTGTGGCAGTTTGTATGAATTATTTAGGTAAGGACAATAAGGCAAACCCAATTCTTCAGCTAATTGGCTTAAGTTGGAAACTATAGGTTTTGTAATTGAACGGAATTGAAGAACTTAAAAGTTGATTAAAGATTGGATAAGTTGAAATATTTTTTTCTAAATGGTATATCCTTCCCAAGCCGATTCGTCTCTGCTTGTTCCACACTCAGCACTAATATAAACATAACCCTAATCTTTTGCTGGTTGGGGCCGCTCCGAGTACCATGAGAAACTGATAACGCCACTTGATAACGCTCATAATTTCCACTAATTGTGTCATTATGCGTTATGATGTGCTGCTGCAGTGTTCCTCTACAAGAATTATGAAGTATCTAAATGGTTCTCAAGTCAAGTGCCCAATGCATTCTGGGCTACGACTCAGCTCCAAAGTGCAGCTCAATTCACACATTTAAGGGGGATTATTTTTCGATTTTCAAATTTAAAGATCTTCGACCTCATTGAAAAGCTAAATCTTATACAGAAACTCCCTTCTGTTTGTAATGTTGTTGAAATTCATTTTCAATTCAATTGCGTACAAGTCGTCAAAGTTGTTTACGCAAACTGACTTCAAATAATAATTGCACTACATTTGATTTGGATTTGTCTGGATTTGATTTGATTGGAAAACATGTCAAAAATTGCGAATCGAATTCTCTTCCACAGATTGTTTCTGTTGTTCTACTGATGTGTTCATTGAAAACTATTTATCTTTAATTTCGAGCTCTTTTCGCAATGCCAACTGCCAATTGAAAATAATCCAAAAATGTGTTGAAATCAAATGTTGAAAAAATACACAAGAGTTGGCAAATATTTGCAGTTATAATAATAGTATAATAGCATAATAACCCGGCGTTGCTCGGACATATAATAACAGTAGATTCTACTGAGTAGAAGTACCCTCCCGTGAACCACCCGTAAAACGGTCATGAACACCTCGACCTACCATAAATAACATCGGTGACCTCGAAAAGGGGGGAAGTGGTATTGACTTAGCTAGCAGATAGTAAGTCTTACTAATTTCGACCGCCATATTAGATCCGAATTTACAGTTATAGTTTTCGTGGGTGTAACAGCTATAGGTCCAGCGGTTTTGGCTGGTCGGTGATAATATGTCAGTCAATCATTTATCGGGACCAACTCTTGTATATATAGAGATAAGGGATAAGAAATTTGAAAATGCGTACGAAACGTTTTGAGGAATTCCATTCCTTTTCTGTGAAAACTATCTTTGTAGTGGTGAACTACCGTGAGGTAGTTACATAGTGTACACATATCAGCCTACACTACACTCTAAAAAGTGCATGTAAAAATGCTATACTACAGTGTTTATTTTTCAACAGAAAAGTGTGTAAATATGTGCAAAAAATGTTTGAAATTGGACTTTGAACATTGCATAATTTTTTGATAAAATTACAAACTTTGGTCGTTTAGTGTAAATTTAAACCAAAAAAGCTTAACAATATTTCATTTACGTAAGAACGTGTAAAATTAAACATACATCGCGTAAGTTTCTTTGAAATTTACTATCAGAGTATGTAGCTTCGCAAACAACAACATGTAAAAACTTGAAAAGCCGCCACCCGTGAAATCGTGAAAAATTGCAGCAGTCGCATAAATTCTTCATTCGGCAATAATTAAACAATTTAATACATATCATATAATCCGGAGGATCCTCGTCAGCAGTTAATTATTCTAGTGCAAGTAATAAGTTATTATAACCAATAGCGTTTAAGCGCAATGCATAAATGCGAAATATGTGGAATAAAATTAAAAGAATTAAAATTGTATTAGAAGCATTTATACAACATGCATAAAAACAAAAAAAATGTAGATTTTAAGTGTTTGTTGGCGGGTTGCATGAAAATCTTCTCGAAATACATCATATACAATGTGCATGTGTACCGGCATCACAACAAAATTAATAAGAAACTAATAATATAAAATAAAAAGTACGAGTGCTCGGCATGCATTTTCCAATCGGAAAATGTACCAAAAATTGGTTGTTTGATTTTTTTCTTCATTATATATTTTTAATTCTTTACTTATCTATGTATATATATGATTATGTAAGTTACAAAATGTATAAATTGGAAAAACAAATAAAGACAAAGTCCAAGTACTTAAAAGTAAACGACTTTGAATTAATTTAACTAGGGTTGGATTTAAAATTACACATCCAAAGAGTACTTCTCAAGGTAAATTTAAACATTTGGTTCTTAGCTTTACACACATAACGTTTCGACTATTTAAGCATTTGGTGTGTAACTTTACACATAACGAATACACATATGACAATTAACATGTGTGTAAAATTACACTCATTAAACTAGGTTATTAGTTGCCTAGTTTAATGAGTGCAAAATTACACAAATATTTCTAAGAGTGTATACCCATGGTTATTAATGTCTTTTGAGCCTACAGTGTCCTGTTGGGAATCCTGTTAATGTCTACATTGATTTAAATATGCATAGCACCCTTTAAATATTCCTCAGTCACATCATCCCTTAAATCCACTACGAAATACCACTGTTAAGAGTCACTTGATATAATGGATGAGCCTCTATCAACTCAAAGCTATCAAATTTCCACTAAACAACCAAAAAAAATGCCGAGGCGAATAATATTTATAATACACACACTGATGACGATAATAATGCTTGGCAAACATCTGAAGTGTCTTTTGATAAACCATTAAATCAAAATTAAACATCAACAGACACTGAATATGCAAACAAAACCACAAGGACAACAAGTGCTTTAATTGAAAACGACAATTCATCATCGAAAAGGGACACGAGAGGGAAAGTGATTACGGTGAAATGAGATTTAAAAAGTACAAAGTAATGTAAAATATGTTTTCCACGCTACTTAAATTATCTTTTTTGTTGTTGTTGTGGAGAATACTTTTCCTATTTTGACACCATTAACACAACAGCAAACACAACCAGCAAACCGAACCCCTTCAACCATCGAATCAAACACTCGAAATTAGCAGCTTTGTGTGACCGCATTAAAATACACAAACGCAACGCTATTAGAATAACGGGGTTAGATTATGTAATAAACCCACTTCGGGCACGCGTCCTTAGTAAAGAAAAACCTATGTTCATACGAGCACGACCAGCTTCGACTTACAGAAGCTCATTGACACATTTCCTGTTCAAGTTAATACGAGAGCAAAGCAAAGCAATCCAATACAATCCAAATCAAAGTCATCGCCATCAGAATCGACATTGAAATTGTCGACTAATTACTCAAGTATTATTGAAAATCATTGAACTGCGAATAAATAACGAGCATCGCATGGAGTGACTGCCACCGTGTAGCATTGTTACAATTGCGATTACAAGGATATTAGACCGAATGGGATCAGTCCGTTGCGAGTACGATTATGATTACAATTTACTTCTCAAGTAGTTGAATTACAATAATAAAAGAATAGGATTTTCAATCCTTTAAGAATACGCAAAGATATAACTTTTGATGTTGAGAGAACGAATTGCTTTACTTTACCTTCAAAATAGAGAATTCAATCCCGGAGGGTTTTGGCAATCGCGGAATTTCGGGATTTTTTTGGCAATCCCGGAATCCCGGGATCCCGGGACGGGATCGGAATTTTTTAAAAATTTTATTTTGATAAAAAAAAAACGTTTTAATTAAAAAGGCTTTGTCATGCAACAGCAAGCAAAATTAACCTACAACTTGTATTATGCAACATTTTCATTGAATTTACCAAAAAAAAATTACAACGTTATTTTAAGCTTCACGTCATAATGTATTCAATGTAATTTGATAAAGATGAACAGTTAAATCGCAATTGAAGAATATGGTTTCTATCAGTCTTTATTCATTACCGACTTAACAAACATAAATTCAATAAAATATATTTATTGGATTAGAAAATTAACAAAACAAAACAAAAAGCAAGTGAGTAAGTTTCAGTCGGGCAAGCCGACTTATATATACCCTACACCTACTGGGCCATATTGTATCCGCCATCTTGAATTTTGAAAATGCGACATCAAATTCGAAATCAGCGACCCGAAAACCCCACTATACAAAATTTCATACTGTTTTGATGAAATCTTAAAATTTCGGTAAAAACATAATTTTTACTTATATGTGAGGTAGGCGTGGCAGTCGACCGATTCCGCTAATTTTCAATACCAACTCCTTCTAAGGCCTAAAAAGGATAAATCCAAAATTTTGGATCCCTAGCTTTCTTCTAGCAATCGTGTTTACAAGAAAAGAGGACGGACAGACGGATAGACGGACAGACGGACCGACTGATAGGGCTAAATCAACTCAGGAGGTGACGCTGATCAAGAATATATATACTTTTCCATACCGGACACTTCTCCTTCTTGGTGTTACAAACATCAGACCAAAGTGAATATACCCATACCTCATGAGGTGTAGGGTATAATAAGTACTTATGGTGACTTTCATTAATATCTGCCGTCGAAATTCAACAGGATTCGAAATTCCACAGGATCACATATGGGATGCTAGATCCGTTATAGAAGAAATCGTGTTTAAATAAATACAGTGGCGGTCAGATAATTAGGGACAGCCTATTCTAGTCATTTTGAATCACTTCCGAAATTTAAAGAATGTTAAATACAAAAATTCTAAATAAATATTTGAGAATTTTGAATTTTTTTCATATTTAAGAGGGTTTAAAATCTCGAAAAATTTTCGAGACTAAAAAGGTCCGGGATCCCGAATCCCGGCACACAGCACAAGGTGGCCACAACACAACACAAAAAATAAAATAATACACACAAACACTCGTTCACAGCTCAACCAATTCATTTCATCCCCCCCCCCCCAGTGTTGAAATCAAAAGTCGTTCAAATGGCAATAAAAAAATTAGCGCCTGAAGGTGTAAATTTCCAACCGCATCATGGAAAGCACCACTCCAAGTGACTCTGATTGTGAGTAGTGCGCTTGTACTTTTTCTTCTTCTCTGTTCATACGGTCTGGGTCGCCCACCTGGGGTGGGCATTGCATTTGTGAATGTTGTGGTTTTTGACAACTGAAATCAAAACCATCCACTCATGCATTCACTGCGTTCACACAACAGCCATAGCAAGGGGAAGGGCGATGGTATTGGTATTTAAAAAATACAGAAACTTGTGAAATGTTAAAAAACATAGAAAGTGGCAGTTATTTCGTTTTTTTTACAAAAACAACAAATTTATTTATTTGTTCCAAATTTTAAAAAATTTGTTTTCAAATTTTTCAATTTGATTAAAAGTTAGTTGTGCTTCACTTGGTATGATATGAAGGATCTAGAACTTTAAATTTTATATAGCTCTTCATTAGTTCATAGCTGATTATAATCGATGAATCAATTCACATTGGTTAAAATAACCAAAAACAAATATTTTGTGCTCCGGTACGAATATATATTTTTTTAATTTTGGCCCCTTGCTGAATTTCTGACTACGCCCTTGTCAACAGCTGAAAATCATCACCCAATCAACTCGCTCCAGCCACAGCCACCATTACTTCATCTCTGCGCATTACAATTTGATTTCTCACTCAAAGGAAACCATTTTCTTTGCCGCCATCCAATCGCAATGCACTCAGGTCGTATCTTCTGCTTTGGCGCACCAACCGATGTCACTGGAAGAATAAGAAAAACTCACATTCGCATGAGTGCGTGTAACTGAAGACTGGTTCTTGAAATAATGGCTGCGGTCTGTTTTAATTGCTGTGAGAAATTTACGAATTCTACTATTCAATTCTGTTGCGTATACGCCCCGTAGTCTCTTTCCACCCAGGCCATTCTTTGTTAGTGTCCAAGGAATATGGTTTTTGTCACACCGTTCTTAACGCCCAAGCAAGGGTGTATTAACTCCATCTCCAAAGGAAAACCAAAAATGTTGTGATTTCTACATACGCATAAGTCACTTGAGTGCTGAAGTACTTGCTCAACGATACCCCATCCACCAACCAGCGAACAGCAAATAATGCGAAGCACAAATGAATGAGCAGCTAATAGATTCACCACATGGCATTGAAGATGAAAGAAGGCAGTGGTGTCTGGCGGTGGTGTTTGGTGGTTAAAAATAGAGCACATCTTCCACTCGAAGAAACACTCGCATTTGTTGCAGTGAGTGAAAATGGAAATGTGTGAGTGCGATCGGTATTTATGCCAGGAGCAGTGGTGAGTTCAGACATTCGTAGTGCACACTCCGAGCTAATAAGACGTGTCAAAGGCGCGAAAAAGTGTTGAAGAGAAGCAATAAAAACAAAACAAAACTCCTAATGGAAGAAAAACAGAAACTTGTGAAATGTTAAAAAACATCGAAAGTGACAGTTGTGCTTTATCGGGGCTAAGAAAAGCACTAACAACACCCTCCTCCATAATTGACATACTCACGCGCAACAATACCATAATTGCCACGCTACGGCGTCGTTCAAGCGCAATTGGTGCTCATCGGACAATGTGTCGAGTCCCAGTCCGTGTGGTGAACCTAAAACTGCGGGCAGTGCAGGCGGGCAGTGCAGCAGTTTTAAAACCTTTGATGTTCTTTGATGAGTAGGTTTCTAGGGTTAAAAGCTTTTCCATAGTTTCGGCTTTTAGTCGTATAAATGTTCCACCAAAATTTATTTCCTTTGTTCTCTTGACACGCAACACCGTTTTGACACATCCTTTCAATTTATTACACATTCAGATTGCGACGAAAGTCCTCCACCCTCGCTGTACCTTGGTGATAATAACGGCGCCACGGGCAATTCTCCTCTACATGATGATTCACTCAATGGTGGTGTCGGTGGCAATGTCAATCGCAAGAAACGTTCACGGGCTGCCTTCAGTCACGCTCAGGTCTTCGAACTGGAACGGCGCTTTGCCCAGCAACGTTACCTCAGCGGTCCCGAGCACTCGGAGTTGGCAAAGAGTCTACGTCTGACAGAGACACAAGTGAAGATTTGGTTCCAGAAGGTGTTGGTCCGCGAAGATAGAAGTACCGCCTACGCGCACATGTTTCCACAGGGAGGCGCCAGCGCATATAAGCATGGCATGATCCGGCTTTGCTGAATATTTACAGACATCAGGTGGGTCTCAAGAAAAACTGGAAATTTTAAAAACTTTATTAATAAGCGAACACAACAAAGTCATTTGGAAGGACTCCCAATGACAACTTTTTACTTATTTGAATTTGTTTTTTTATCATTTCAGCTGCAAATGGCCTACGGCGTGGGCGTACCAATACCACAATTTCCCCTCCCCTATTTCTATCCACAAGCCGCCAAAGTACCACAACCAATTCCGCCACCCACTCAACGAAATCAGTCTTCCAACTTCCAAAGCCTGCAACACGTCCCTAAGTCGGCCTTAAACTTCATCAAAACGGAGGGTATTCGTTACATCAACAACTCCTCCTCAGCGTCAGCTTCATCGTCGCCGACGCATGCCAATCACAGCAGCAGTCCCCGGTCGAGTCCTACAAATGGCACAACCACCGTCTCGCTGCCCATTGATGCGGAAAGTGGTGCCGAAAGTCAGGCGTCGGCCGCGGAGGAGGATGGCGATGAAAATGTCGAAATCGATTGAGCGCATGAGAAACTTGCCGACGTGATTGTGATAGAAAAGTTTTAATTACCATGTACTTTTTTTTGAGTGTATGAAGTTATGTCCCTTTTGTGTTTAATTGTAATTTCTGTGTAATTGTACATACAATTTATGTTAAATACATTTTGTGCAGCTGTAGACCAAAGATTATTCATTGTGGATCATTCGAAAAGCAAGTATTTGCTCAAATGATCCGCAAATAGCTTTAGTAGTTTTACTTGTAAAAAGATTACAAATTATTGTAATTAAAATAAAATTAGAAAATTATCCTGAAACGTATAAATTTTTTTAATGGTTTGGAGTTTATCTGGGTCAGGGTTGTAAACTTAAGAACTTAGTAAAAATTAGTAAAAAAAAAATGTCAAAGCTCTGTTCAAGTAAATTACTTAAGCAAATTTACTTGAGCGTCGATTCAGTTCAGCAGTTCATCACCTTTTTGAATTCGTCAATAGAAATTCAGTTTATTGACATCGACAAGGATTCGATGTGCAAAAATTAAGTGAATATTTTGACAGATATTAGATTTAACATTTTTCTTTCTCACTTAACTGATTGTTCTACAGTTATTTTTACCTCAGGTTAAACTTAAACTAAAATGTGGAATTCATTATAATTAAAAACTGTCATTGCATTCTCTACATTTCATCCAATTCTAGTTGGGCAATATTGAAAATTTTTAAAAGAAAACTTTTTGAAATAGCAAATATACTTCAAAAGCAAGCTAAGCATACGGTGTACTTGGCAACAATTTATTGCACAAAAATGTCCTCAAAAGTGGAATTTCGAAATAGGTAACGGATACACCAGATACACCGATTAAATAAGCGCTACCCCCTAGGACATGCAATGTATACAGTAGTGGTGCGTTTGCGAAGCGGTAACACAAATGAAGCGCTTTTGATGTGCTTGAATTCCCGCTGGGTAGTTACTTAGTTAATTTTTATTCGGTTGAACAATTTTATAAGCTCCACAAAAAAATCGTCTGTTGGTGCACTGAAAGTTCATGACCACCCATATTGAGCCAAAGGTCCTTCGTGTTATTATACAAATCCACTTAATGTCTGCGAAGACGCTTCAAAATGCCAAATCCGTCTGACCCATTTTGGGAATAATCAAAATATTCTGCGTCCGTCAAAGTTACAAGTGCCACGCCGTGGACGCTACAAACCGACGCGATCGCCAACTGGGCATGTCCTTTGACGCTCAGTAGGCGGTGACGACAACATTGTCAAGTGCTTCGGCAGGGCTGTCTGGGAAAATACTTGAAAGTAGGTTTTTTTTTGTTTAATATTTGGTTGGTGACACATTCAACACAGAGGCGCAACAATTGTGTGTTTTATAAACAAACATTGCGCATGGCGCACGCAAATTACGTTGTGTGGTGATTATTGCTCATGATGGTAAAAAAAGGATCAAGAGAGAGGAAGCACTGAATGGGCGTCACTTCAAGTAGCAACTAAGCTGTTTGTAAACACACAGTGACACATGAGCCATGAATCGGTGGCTAATGAATGGACCTCCCGAATTGTAAACAAACAACATTTGGTTTTGGGTCACATTGAGTGTTATTTTGTGGTAAAAGACATTTTGTGTATTTTTAATTTGCATGTTTTTGTAATTTGAAACCAAAAATATTAATTTTTAATTAGATTTAATTTAAGCATTGAAATCCTTTCTGAGTGATTGTCTTTGTGCTTTTCATTCTGCTTTCGTACACAATTGCTCTTACGCTTTAAGTATTCCAGCGAAAAATACACGGTTGCAAATGCTTTCAAAATTAAATTTCAATTAAGTTCAATTAAGTAATTCATTTCCCTCAAGTACAATTGTACAAATTCGTAGATAATCGTTGATATTTATAGTTTAATGTACGAATAACTCAACCGAATGGCCACAATTACGCTCGATGCTGCTCTCGGCACTGCCACATAGAAGAGGACCAGGCGTCCTCCGTCGAAAAAAAACCAAAACGAATTAGAACGAAACACTTCACGTCAATACCAAAAGTAACTTAAAAGAAGATCATAGACGATCATCGTGGCATTTGTGTGTTTTGTGCCGCTCTTTGGAGTGTAGCAAAAACGATTTATTGCCCAGATTGTATGTAAATATGTAAATTGCATTGATATAAGAGGCCGCCTAAAGTGGCCGCCGCCCATGCAATTTGCAGATGTTTGCCCGAGATTAGAAAGAATTTGGCTGCAATTTTTTCATTGATACTTGCATTAAAGGCCGCTTTTGAAGTGCCCTGCGCTATAGTTTTTGCATTTTTTGAAAGTGTTTTCGACAGAACATGCATTGAGCGCTTAAAGTCAAGTTAATCTAACAGAGAATCGTACGGAAATTTTGATCTGATTCCTTTTCGAAATCTGTTTGGCAACTGTGCATTTAGAGAGGGGCCATAAAACGCCTTAATTGATTGGGTCAAGGTCGGGCACTGTGGGATAATACATGTATGGAATTAGTTAACATTATTACTCAAAATAGTTTTTTTTATTCATAGTTTTTAGATCAGTCCTCATTTGATGCAAATCCATTTCCATAAATATTAGTATAGGCTCGGTAGACGATCAAGAAGAGTCGAATTTAATTTTGAAATGTTCTAAAATGTTCCACTGTAACTCAATGTCTTTAATCATTTCATTCGGCCACTAATTGTACTTAAGTGGCTTCAAGTGTACAAAATATTTAAGTGGAAAATGCAAAAATTAACAAAAAAAAATTATAAATCTTTAAGAAAACTTGAGCACAACACTCGAAAATGTTAAGTGTGCCTCAATTTAATTTTTTAAAAATATATCCTCAACTGAAATTTTGTTAAACCCGATTCAATTTTTTTTGGCGCACTTTGGCTCGATCATAAACTCAATAGGCTCATAAAAACCCCAAGCCGAACGGAGTCCCAATTTTATGAGCTCTAAATAAATCACGGCATTCGTCTAAGCAAGTATTTGCGCGCAATGTGAATAAATTTGTCCGCCAGCCGATGATTCCACCGTTAATAGGCGTCCTTCTAATGTCTAATGGCTAATGCCACTACATACTCCGCCAATTCAATTCTTAAAGCACATACATTATTTTGCTTTAATTTGAAATAAATCTGCAAATTGTTGGCAATTAAAAGTTTTGTTGCCAAAATTATGCTTTTTTTTAAGAATTTCGCCACACATTCCACGCAGAACTAACGCAGAATGGGCTCATACACGCTTGTGGTGCAAATGGTTTTATTGTCGCCTCTTTCCCTGCGACAACGACTCGTTCCTGCTAATCACATTTTTCTGTTGTTTACCCAGTGAATTTTCACACATTTTTTCCCCCGCAAATCCGCCATGTTTGTGTTTTTTCTCCTTCGTGTGTTTGTTGCTCTTCGAGTTTTCCTCGTGCGCTTATTTTCCCAAATGGTACTTTGTTTATTGCTCTGGAGGCTGTTCGCTTGTTTGGAAAAGCATTTTTACAATAACAAATAATTCGGCATGAAATTGTTGAATGTTTAAGGCAGAATCGGAAAAATTATTAGAAAAGGTTTAACACAATTTAGGGAATTAATTTGGAATTTCCGTTAAACTTCGGAGTTTTGCTTGTGGGTTAAAGTTGAATTGGGGTCTCTGATCACGAATTCGGGGTCCGCTTTGCTCAGCTACCTCTAAACATCACAGACCCCAACAATGCATAAAAATTAAAATCTATAAGTTCTGATAGCTCTTTTTTAGCGCAGAATTTTATCAATTGAATTCCACAGGATGGCGTTATGAAAACATTTCCAAGAATTTCATTCCGATTGCAGAGCTACTTATTAGAATAGCCGGTCAAACAGGTGTTTATCCCTTTGATAAGACAATTGGCTGTGCGAACAATCGCCCAACGAACAATCGCCCAAAAACCAAAAATGAATAATCGCCCAAAAAATTGTACCAGCATTTTTGGGCGATTGTTCATTTTTGATTTGGGTGTTTTTTCATTTTTTTTTTGGGCAGTTGTTCATAATGAACAATCGCCCAAAAATCAAAAAATGAAAAATCGCCCAAAAATATCGCACGATTTTTGGTTAAAATTTTTCGCCTGCGGTGCTTTTTCCCAACACATTACTACACTAAAGATTACACCATTACAACAACAAAATTAAAATAACACCAACTGTTTCGTTGTAGTTGCAGCGCCATTGTAATTAGAATTTTAAATCACAAAAGTTTAATATTAGTTCCGTATTTTTGCTTTAAGCTAAGGTCAGATGCGGCAAATATTTGCCCAAATACACTCAGATATTTCTAAAATCAACTAAAATCGTATGTGACTGAATCAGTATTTTATTTTTCTGAATGTATTTTCCAAGTATTTCAGCAAATATTTGCCTAATCTGACCTTAGCTTTACATAATTTACAGATTGGGCCAGCTAATTTCTCTGTTTTCAAAAAACATTCAAGAACTACATCTGAAGTAGAAGCATACAATGGTGTTTTAGGACAAATAATTTCCAAGAATGGAAATTTTTTTAAATTCGTCAAATCCATTCTCTAAAGCTGCGCTCAGATTAGACAAATATTTGCACAAATAATGGGAAAATACATTCAGAAAAATAAAATACTGGTTCAGTCACACACGATTTTAGTTGATATTAAAAATATCTGAGTGTATTCGGGCAAATATTTGCCTAATCTGACCGCAGCTGAAGTTTCCAAATTCTTTGTTTCTTTGAAATATGAATATCTGAAATGTTTTCTTATTATTAAAAAACTAGAGAGTGGACTATCTTCGGCTATACCGAAGTTGAAATACCCCCACACAGTAGGAAGAAGTACCTCGATCATAAAAAAATGTGGTCTCAAGACCCTATTTTGAGCCAATTATAGGTGGTTTTGGAGCCCTGACCATGTCCAAAATCCATTTCTAAAAATTTCCAATTAAATCCACCAAAAAAAAAAAAATTGGTCTCAAGACCCCATTTAGACCTTATATATGTGGCTTCGGAACCTCGGACCATGTCAAAAATACGTTTCTAAACATTTCCAATCGAATACAACAATAAACTAGAGAGTGGGCTATCTTCGGCTATACCGAAGTTGAAATACCCCCACACAGTAGGAAGAAGTGCCTCGGACATATAAAAATGTGGTCTCAAGACCCTATTTTGAGCCAATTATAGGTGGTTTTGGAGCCCGGACCATGTCCAAAATCCATTTCTAAAAATTTCCAATTAAATCCACAAAAAAAAAAAAAAATTGGTCTCAAGACCCCATTTAGACCCTTATATATGTGGCTTCGGAACCTCGGACCATGTCAAAAATACGTTTCTAAACATTTCCAATCGAATACAACAATAAAAAATTTTTACCTTTTTTTTCGGTGTATGGGAGCCACGCCCAGTTTTTGTCCGATTTGGCTGATTCTCGAACTTGATCTCAGTATTCACGAGAAAAACATGTACCCAAAGTTTCAAGTCGATATCTCCAAAACTGCGACCGCTATCGTGCGGACGGACAGACGGACAGACGGACAGACGGACAGACGGACAGACGGACAGACGGCCAGACGGACAGACGGACAGACGGACAGACAGACGGACATCGCGAAATCGACTCAGGAGGTGATACTGATCAAGAATATATATACTTTTCCATACCGGACACGCCTCCTTATGGGCGTTACAAACGTTGTGACAAAGTGAGTATACCCTGCCACAGTGAGTGTGGGGGTATAAAAAGACTTGAAAAATTTTTACCTTTTTTTTCGGTGTATGGGAGCCACGCCCAGTTTTTGTCCGATTTGGCTGATTCTCGAACTTGATCTCAGTATTCACGAGAAAAACATGTAAAAAAAGTTTCAAGTCGATATCACCAAAACTGCGACCGCTATCGTGCGGACGGACAGACGGACAGACGGACAGACGGACGGACAGACAGACGGACATCGCTAAATCGACTCAGGAGGTGATACTGATCCAGAATATATATACTTTTCCATACCGGACACGCCTCCTTATGGGCGTTACAAACGTTGTGACAAAGTTAGTATACCCTGCCACAGTGAGTGTGGGGGTATAAAAATAAACATTTCTTTTGGGCGATTGTTCATTTTGTTTTTGGGTTATTACAAAAGCCCAATATTTTGGGCGATTGTTCATTTTAACTTTTGGGCGAAAATTCATAATTTTTTGGGCGATTTTCGCAATTTTTTGGGCTTTTATTCATTATGAAGAATGGCCCAAAATTTTTGGGCTATTGTTCATTTTTGGTTTTTGGGCGATTGTTCATTGGGCGATTGTTCGCACAGCCGGGCGATTGTTCATTATGAACAATTGCCCCAAAAAAAAAATGAAAAAACACCCAAATCAAAAATGAACAATCGCCCAAAAATGTTGGTAAAATTTTTTGGGCGATTATTCATTTTTGGTTTTTGGCCGATTGTTCGTTGGGCGATTGTTCGCACAGCCGAGGAACCCAGAAATGTCCCATGATATTAACAAACTCATCATAAAAACAAAAACACACACACACAGTGAACTTCACACACGGGAGCACTTCTTGCGGGCCACAAGTGCAGGCAGCAATAACTGCTCCAAACCGCCTAGCAATTGCTTCACATTATGCATGCACGATTACGCTGCGCGGCAATTGAAGTGCTTTTGCGTTTGGGGGCTCCACTCCACATCGAGCCATGCCATTGCGTCAACGAAACTCCTAGCACTTCTTCGACGAGGAGTAGGCAGACACCACTACCACAGTTGAAGTTCATTCAGAACATTTTGTTGTTGTAGGCAAACGTCGAAAACGGATTACGGACAGGTTATGTATCGCATTATTACCGTTTGTGTAAACAAATGGAAATACACCCACTTACACAAATAAGCAATTGCACTCGGCCGGAGATTATTCGGAAAACTTGGGGAGAACTACTACAGCAGCGACTGTCATGTGTTGTTGTTGATAGACAACCTCCTCTGTCTGTCGTCGGCGTAGGCAAATAAACCGATGCTGTTGCTGCTGCTGCCGTTTTTTCTGTTTTATTTTATTTTCTGTTTACATTTTGTTTAATTTTTTCTTTTTATTATTTTATTGAATTGAAGGCGCTTTTCCTGCTTCTTCTGATCGGTTGTATTTGTAAACAATTACTGAGCGGCTTCTTCGTCCCAGAAGTTGTTTTGTTATCGTTGCCTCTGCTGCAAATGCAGTTTCCTCGTGTGATGATCATTAAAAGGCACTAAATGTTTTTCAAGTGAAATTTTAATTGACTGAATTTGTTAATTGAGCCGTTGATGCTTTAAGTAGGAAAAGCTCTGAGGCAAAGCTGCTATCCGGAAGTTGGAAAGAATTGTGCGTGTGTGTGGGGACATTTTAGTGTGGTAATTGGAACTGCAGTGTCAGGTGGCAGGAGGTTTCTCTCAGGTACTCCAATATGGACTAGAAACAAATCAAAGTCTGTTGAGTCTGAAGGTTCCCCCGTGTGGTTCTTTTATTTCATTGTAATTCATTTTACTCAAAGATTCCTATTCAATTTCATTGCATTTTTTGTCTATTCATGAATGTTTTTGAATGTCCTTTAATCACCCTTTTCTTCAAACGACCATAATCTGCTTTAATTCTAAATTCGAAAAATGACCGCCACACCCACCCCCACTCCCGTTTTCTTCACTTTTTTCTTCTGCTCAATTGCGACCAAAATTACGGCCGTTTAAGTGTAATTTTCTTCTTATTCTTTTGAAGAATGTCCTTTACACTCGTTAAATGGCTCAAGACGACACGACACAACTCGTTAAAAATTCTCTTCAGCAAGCAAGCCAGCAGCTTTCACTTGACAAAAGCGTAATGGCCGTTCATTTGCACTCGCAGACAAAAAAAAAGACGACCCAAAAAAAAGAAAAGTTATACTAAATTGTGTCCTTTCGTCCTTAAAAGCAAGAAAAAAGCAGAAAGTTTCATCAAGGCAATCTGAAGAAAATAAAACCTGAAGATGTCGAAGTTTCCCATAAGAAGGCCAATCAGGAACGTGTCATATTTGCTCTAACTCAACCATATTGTGGCGAATAGATTAGGTGTACGATGGGAAGAAGAGCAGGAGAGGAAGGCATGTAATTTGCTCTTGCGATGTGCTTCATCAGAAAGGAAATTGAAGATTGCTTCCAAAAAAAGGGAGGAGGAGGGTTTACGAAGAAATCATTACGAAAAAAGAAGGAGGAATTCATTTTGTATGGCAAAAGGTAACAAGAAAAAAGTCATAAGAAATTGTAGCAGATACGTGGTGGTGATTTTTCTGCTTCTTATTTGGACTTTTCTCTTTGCACTTCTCACTCACAAATTAAGTTGATTTCGGAAGGAAGTCTCGAAATTTTTTTCCAATTCAATCAATTGGTAATGATAGCCTTGGCTAATAGATGGGAAAAGTGGTATTCAGAGTAATTGCTTAATTGGAGAAAATCAACATTAAATGGTGTGTTTGCTAAAAATTTTAATATTTTCATTTTTCGAGAGCAAATTTGTGAATTTGGTGTTTTTTTAGGGAGGATTCACTTCAGGACGTCAAAAATTATAAAATGTTCTATGGTCCAAATTGCGTCACCCAGTTGACACTGCCGTCAATGGACAAATATGTTAAGTTTTCGAAGCTGATTTTTTTTTAAATTCAGTTTATTAAGTCTATGGATACAAAAAATTTTCATACAACATAGCATTCACATTAAAAATAAAAACTTAAAACTAGAAAAATAATATTTTTAACAATTAAAAAACCGCATTCAAAAGTAATTTAAACAAAAATCTGGTAACAGAAAAATCAATATCAAAATTAGCATTAATTTTGTTTAAAATGAGGCTCAAAGGCTCATTAATGGCATAGTTTGATCTATGAAACTTAATGAAAAATAAATCATTTCGCCTCAAGCACTTATTAGGAACTTTAAATAAAATTAATTCTAACAATGCTGGACAATCAATATTACCACAAATGATGTCATACACAAAAACAAGGAATTGTAGAGTTCGCCTTTTTTCAAGAGATTGAATACTTCAAAGCAAACAACGAGAAACGTACGAAGGCAGTGGATCAACCAAATGCAGAGATCTCAAAGCAAACTTAATAAATTTCCTCTGAACGCGTTCTAAACGATTAATATGGGTAGCATAAAAAGGATTCCAAATAAAGCAAGCATATTCTAATTTGGACCTCACAAAAGGATTGAAGAAAAGCTTAAGCGTGTAAGGATCCGTAAAATCCGAACTATTACGACGCACAAAAGCCAAAAGAGAATAATCTTTAGGAATAATGTAATTCACATGGGCAACACCCAAGTCTAAAATTTCCTTAACCGTCTTCAATGTCGAATTTGTAGGTGGAAATAAGTAAAAAATGTTGATTTCGAAAACGAAACATGAAAACATTTATTTAAATTCAAACATAATTGGTTTCTATTACACCATAAAACAAAGTTATTTAACTCTAACTGCAACTCAAAAACATCATTAAGATTGGCTATTTTTGAAAAGATTTTTTAATCATCCGCATATAATAAAATGTAGCCTTTGAAAAACAAACACTTAATAATATTACTAATAAACAAAATGAAAAGTAAAGGGCCCAATATACTACCCTGCGGAACTCCAGAGGAGGCAAAAAATTGTAAGATGTAGCACCATCAACAAGAACAAAAGAACGTCTACCAGAGAGATAGGACTTAATCCATCTAAGAAAACTAGTATGGAAACCTATCTTTCCCTGTTTAGCAATAAGGATGCTTTGAAAAACCTTATCAAAAGCTTTTGACAAGTCAGTGTAAATGACATCAACATGTAGACCAAGTTCAAAAGTCGAAATACAATATTGATTAAACACAGCCAAGTTAGGGACTGTTGAAGGCCCAGCAACAAAACCAAATAAAATTTGCATAATTCCATACTCACCATACTTACCGATAACTAACACAGTATTTGGTTAGTGAAAATAAATCATATAAGTAGAGCACTTCACCAAACTTCTATCAAAACTATTTTTTCGAAATTAGTAGCGTCGCTTGGATTTAATGAAATGCATAAAGAATGCTGACGAGGATCCGGAGCTGGATCAGAAACCGTTGTACACTTTGCCAGACTGCTTGCTTGTTGTAATCCCCTTTCCAAAATTAATTTTTTGGAAAATGAACTAAAACCCTTAACTAATATATAAATTATGAAAATCTCGATAAAAATCTGAATTTTTTTACTAACGAAAATCTTAAATATTTTGTTTTAATTAGGAGAAAATTCAAAACATTGTAATTTTTCTTGTACATACTTTGGCTGTTCGTAGGAAACCTTTCAAGATATTAAAGGATACATTTTCTTAAGGACATTTTTGACCAAAGTACTAGAAAGTACTGAAAGAATTCTGTGGGGCCCCGGGATTTTCGTTTACTGTTGTATAAAATTTTAAAATAAATATATATACGAATTTTCGACAACTTCAATGGCGCTGTAGTTGATGGTTTATTCCCGCCGTGAAACTTGGTGCCAGTTGTAATCCCACCCGGTAAGAATCACCCAAAAAAAAGTCCAGGGACGCACTTGGTGGCAGCTGTAATCCCACCCGGTATGATTCAGCCAAAAAAAGTCCAAGGACGCACTTGGTGGCAGTTGTAATCCAACCCGGCATGATCCACCCAAAAAATGTCCAAGGACGCAATTGGTGGCAGTTCTTATCCCACCCGGTATGATTCACAAAAAAAGAGTCCAAGAACACACTTGGTGACAGCTGTAATCCCACCCGGCATGATTCACCCAAAAAATGCCCAAGGAACCATTTGGTTCCAGTTGTAATCCCACCCGGTATGATTCAGCCAAAAAAAGTCCAAGGACGCTCTTGTTTCCAGATGTAATCCCACCCGGTATGATTCACCCAAAAAATGTCCAAGGAAGCACTTGGTGGCAGCTGTAATCCCACCCGGTATGATTCAGCCAAAAAAAGTCCAAGGACGCAATTGGTGGCAGTTGTAATCCCACCCAGTTTGATTCACCCAAAAAATGTCCAAGGACGCACTTGGTGGCAGCTGTAATCCCACCCGGCATGATTCAGCCAAAAAAAGCCCAAGGACGCACTTGGTGGCAGTTGTAATCCCACCCGGTATGATTCACCCAAAAAATGTGCAAGGGCGCAGTTGGTGGCATGGACCACTTAATAATCGATAGTTACTATGTTACATTTTAATATTATTTTTTGTTGTATGAGAGGTGCCACGCCCCGTTGTCCAAATCCAATCTGTTATGTCCTATTGCAAATTCCATTACTAACATAATTTTTCCTTAAAATTTCAGTAAAGCCGTTTAACCGTGATATGGGGTAGAAAATTGTATGGGCGGTGCCACGCCCCTTGTCAAATTATTCCCATTTTCGACACATAGCTGGGAAAACATACTATACAGCTCCATTCCAAATTTCACTAAAATATATCCAATAGTTGCTTAATTAGCTGTTATTTAAGTTGCGTGTTGTGTGGGCGGTGCCACGCCCCTTGTCCAATTATGCTCATATTTGGCTTAAAGCTTGGAAAAGTTATTATGCAACTTCGTGCTAAATTTCGTCTTTATTATTCAATATTCAATTCGAATTCAATTCAATAGTTACTAAATTACCTTGTAGACATATTTTGTGTTGTATGGGTGGTGCCACGCCCCTTTGTCCAATCCCAATCTCATATACCCTATGTTACATGAATTTATCCTGAAAGTTTCAAGAGAATCGGTACAGCCGTTTAGCCGTGATTGAGGGACAAACAGACAGACAGACAGACAGACAGACACACACTCAGTTTTATAATATACTAGCTGGGCCCGGTCCGCTTCGCTGGGCCTAAATAATTTTTTGTTGTTGCATTGTCTGCAATGTAATGGATGAAAGTAATTTTTAAATATATATGTTTAATTGGTGTTTATACTGTGGAGTTAATTTTGTACAATTTTATAGAGAGGGAAATTGATGTAGCGATCGGTATTGAAATAGGTTTTGATGAATGAATGAATGATTCGTATTATATGTATGTATGTATGTAGCGCAGTAAAGTATGTTTGGAAGATTATTGAAATTAAATTAAATGACATGTGGTATAAGTATTTGAAACAAATGCCGTTAATTCGGCCGGTGCAAACGACTGGATTACGATCTTTGAGCTTTGGTACGTAGCCGAATGCTCGCACAAAATGGCCCAGCAGTGTAAACCCTTGAAAACGAACAAATCTGTAGATTCCGATGCTGGTGCGGGAGGGAATATTCAGTCAGTGTAAACGGTTGCACGAACGGAATTTCGTTTACGATTGGAGTTCGCGACAAAAGTTGTGTTCGCTCCAACGGTCTAAGTGCACCTTCAAATTAAGTAAAAATAAGTACCTTTATCCCTTTTAGACAAAATTAAACCGAAAATTCCCTTAGGAAGGGAAATTTGCCTAAAGCACTGGTTGAGCGCCCCGTCTGTGAGGAGTGTTGCCACATTGAGAGACGTTCTGTTGTGTTTTTGTAAATTTTTCTTGTGGGAAGAAAGTGATTTCTATAACTTGTTGGGACAATTTTGCAGTGCTTATTTGCCGAAAAGGCCAATTGCAGTGTTTAAGACAAGTTTCATTTAATTTTCATTCGCAATGGACGTCTTCTCGTAATATTAATGGCGGTTTGCCTGCATTAAGGTCCCCATAAGCCAACGCGAAATTCCGCAGCCGGTACGGAACTTGAACAAAAATGTTGCTTGAATATGCGATTCTGAGTTTTTTTAAAGAAAATTTATAAATGATACACATTTTTAGTTGTAGCTTTGAAATTTTTCACCGCAAACAATTTTTTTTATTCCAATATCTTCGCTGGAAGAATTTTCGAGAAAGTACCGCGGCGGCGGAATTTTGGGTATTTTAAGTTGTAATGAAGTACTGTGAAAGTGGGCGACATTCGCAGTGAGCATTTAAGGTCGCCACACATGAATGCAAAATTTCGTTGGTGTCGTGGTACTTTTTCTTGAAAATACGATAGTGCGCTCTAGAATGATATGCATTTGTTTTTGTTTTTGTGAAATTTTTCAGCAGGAAAAAATTTGTCCGAGCCGAATATCGCCTTGCAATTTTTAAGCAATTTTTGGGGAAATTTCGGGGCAGTGTGTGGGAGCTTTAAGGGTATAATTTAATTTCCATTCACAATAGACATTTTTCCGTAGTTATTTGGAATGTAAATGGCAAAAGCATTTAAGTGGAAATGAAGTACTGTGAAAGTGGGCATAAAATGTGCACTGGGAGATTGGGGCAAATTATGGAATTGCGAATATGTAATACTCAAGGAGAAGCCGCGTTATTTTGGCATTGCCTTAGGTTTTTTCCATTGTTGAAAAGTTACATGCAATCAAATGGAAATAACCTTAATTATTTCTCCCTGCTGCATTTAATGTTGAAAATACACGAAGTTGTTGAAATTTGTGATCGGTACATCGACTTGAAATACTTCAGCAAATCGATTTCATACTTTGAAAGAAACCAAAAGGTAAAAAACCCCGCAGATATGGTAACACTGCTTGGGTGGGGAAAAATTAAGTCCTAGGTGGCAACCAAGTTGATTGTTGATCATATGGTATTTGCTTTAAAAGATTCACAAATGTGAGAGAAATACGTATTTTCTAACTTGTGGGCGGTAAAAGTGGGCGTGTCAAAACCTATCCTATGTCACGACTCACGACCCCTAGAACACACATATAAATTTTGGTGAGAATCGGTGCTGTAGTTTTCGCGTCTACTGGTGACAAACATACACGTCTCTTTTATATATATATATAGAAATAGGGAAGGGATATAGAGATTAGTTTTTGTTATTCAAAAAGATTACCAAAGAATGCGAATGTAATTTTTCCCCAATTATTTAAAAGGCATTTTCCTTTCGGATGCCATTAACTGCAATTAATTTCCTCTTGTCAATTAGATGCGGGCGGAAAAATGCAGTGTAAACATGGCAGAGTTCTGGCGTTGATGTTGTTGTTTAAACATTTACATTGGAGGCGTTTTAAGCAGCTTTTGAGAGTGCAATACAACGGAAAAGTGTAAGCAATTAACGAAATTGAAAGCCAGAGGAGAATAAATTTCAAAAAGAAATACGTGAAAGCGAATTAAGGCAATTGGCAAATGACTACACCCGAACCTGAAGAGGCAAACAACAATGTGGCAAAATGAATTGTAATTAAATGTCAGTGATTCGGTAGGAAATAAAATTCCTTGAATCGAATTTTGGAATTATTTTCCTTTTCATAAGTTTTATGAGCAAATCACAAAACATATCATTTTTTCGTTTTACTATCGGAAAAATCGGAATCTGGTGCACACATGTTCCCCATGAAAGGCTTAAATAACTCTTAAATTTCTCTTAAGATGCCTGTGTTTTTCTAAGACGCGCACCGGCTACGGCGGCGGCTTCTGGTTACCAAATACATGCAGAGGTGGCCAGTCTTCATCAGCAGCGCGTATTCAACGTTGCACGTGGTCCTTTATTGTTTATACAACAACAATTGCATTAGGGCTTCTTCGTTTTCATCATCATCGGCATTTTGTCTTTTTGATTTGTTTTCATCTGGTTGTTGTTGTTGTTGGGGCCCCATCTCTAGTATCACCAACATTTTGGGTTTTCTAAACGTTTCATAAATTCATAAACAATTTGTCGTGTTGTCGTTATTGGTGTAGACGCTGAAGAAGTCTTTCTGCTGAACACTAATTGACTGGGTGCCATGTTGCCTGAACAATTCGAAAATTCAGTTTCGGTTCAGTGTTGGTAAATGGCGATAAAAGTCTAATTGGGTAAACAACAATTTCGGAAAGTAGGTGTTTCTTGGGTAAATAAAATTGTTGCTGTTGCTGGAATTCGCCGGTAGCGTAGCTAGTATTCAGCTTGCCCCCAAAAATGTTTATGAATGATCTGTTCTTCAATTTACAGTTAATTGTTTTATCTCTCTGTGTGTGTGTTCGGGGAAAATGTGGGTGGTCTTCACTTCTAGGTGGACTGTTCTTGATTATGCTTGATTGTTGTGAAAATATTGGAAATATGTAATTGTGGTCAATGTTCTGTGGAAACAGAAACGTCTTGGATCCAATGTGGAAACTTCAATCATTTGGGATTTGTTGTTTAATCCTCTTGGGCCTTGACCTATTTCTCCAATGTGGATACTTGTACTAATTATTTTCTCGGAGTGTAACAAATTTAGAAAATTCCGAACTCATAAAAATGAATATTGCAAACATTTTTTGAGAAGGTGTCGAAGGTGGTGGTGGGCGCTTTTTTCTAAGAGTTTTGAGTGGGATTTTTCAAATTTCCAAAGTTTATTAAAAACACGTTGCTCCAAGCGAATTGCTTGTTTATTCCACTGAATGAGCACTTAAAGAACGTTTAAGAGCTTTTTTAGTGCTTCTCAAATATGATTTGATGTAAGCAAACATAAAAAATGCAGGCGCAGGTGTTTTTCATGCTTCTTGTGTTATGAAGAAGAACTCTGAGTAATTGGTAATTGCTAAGAAAAACTCTAGCATTTTTCCCAACCAGATTTTTCAAGTTTTTATATTCGCCTAAAATGTTTTTTGTTGACTTTAACACAATAAACGTGTTTAAAGTATTTTTTCAAATGTGTTGATTAAAAATTTAACAACAATTTTGTATAGCAAGAAATTGCCTCAAGTGCCTTCAGCCACTCAAGTTCCGTATCAGATCTTTCAAGCGGAATGGACCAGATTTTAGCAATACTCAGGCCCAATTAAAGATTTCTTCCACTAATGTGTGAGATTTGCTTTCAAAGTTATTGTGAAACGTGAATTGCGGGGAATATGAGCAAATCTTCAAGGTCCCTTCCATGTGGTCTTTAATTGCCAAATCATTTGTCGAGAACCGAATCACAAGTTCCATTAAAACGCACACGAAAAAGCTAATTAAGTTCTTGTCCTATCTCATATCCCATAACGCTCGACACGTTCAACACATGTTGACGGCCTGCGATTCTGGCGTCCAACCTCTTCACCCCTCATCGAGAGCAAATTTTATCTAAACTCATTGTTCCACCCAATCGAAAAAAACGTTAATGCCATTCGGCGTGTACATGGAAAAAAGCATGAGGAAATAGAAAAAATTATCCGAATCTAAGCTAAAGGAAAACAATAAACAAAATCACAAAAACCAAAATATTCATCGTTTAACTTCTTCAGTTCGCTCTTTTTTTTGGTAAATCGTTTAAACGCTTTTTTATTTGAAGAAAAATAATCAGAAAATTGCGTATCGCTTGCGAAGATGGGGCCAAAAGTTTTTATTCGAATGAAATGGAAATCGTAAGGTGGGTGGGCATCTGTGGGCACATGTACGTACGTCCATTGGAGTACATATGGCATTTAGCATGATGAACTGAAAGTTGTAAATATCATGAGGGGCGGCGGTATTTCGAATGCCACACCGCAGCCAAAACCACGCCATGCCACATCATTAATAATTTTCCAATTTGTTGCTGGTTTTTATGTTTTGTTATTATTTCGCTTGAGTGTATGAGTGCTGGGGCGAGATCGTGAGCGATTGCGTCTTGATTGAGTGTGGGAGTGGGGTGGGGGGGGTGGGATTGTTGTACTTGGCCAATGTTTAGACGAATTCACAGAGAATTCGCTTGAGTCTTATATCTTTTGAGGATATTCCTTTGGCTGATTGGGAGACAACAATTGAATTCAGTTTCAAACTGAGAATTGTAGAAGATTTGCTATGACCCAGCATCGTAGATTTGTCCATTGTACTCAATTTGAAGCAAGACTTTTCATTCATTACCAACTGCAACCAAGAGATGTCACGGATCTCCTACTAGTCGATTGCGACCGGCCCACTCATAAGGAGTATCGATTCATCAGGAGGTCTACACGTCAGCGCTGGACGAATAGTTAATTGTTTGACCGCCCATTTTTTCCTTTTCTTTTTTTTTGTACTGAATTCTTCTCCGATTTGTCATTTTCAATCGAAAATCGGAGAGGTTCTCAATCAGGTGAGTCAGTGAGGCTTTCCTGGTCCAATATTGAGCGCACGTAATTCGAAGTATATTGCGTAAGTAATGAATTGTCTTCAATGTCGACAATTCATTACTTACATACAGCAGCACCGACTTGACATTCCATGGCCTGACGATGTCCTGCATCTAATCTTGCACACCATTCCGAGGGTTTGTTTGGCTGGAATTAATCTGATTTTAATTTGGTTTTAAGTTCGGTTCCACCGTCAGTAGCAACAATTGAACCGAAAACTTATAACTTTTCCAGAACATTGCTTATATGTCACCTGGCCTAGGCGTTTGGGACAACTGCTTACCCAACGCTGAGAGTTTTGGATTTTTAAGCATTCAACCTACTTCGCACTGCCAGGTTCCAGAAACCATGAGACTCGGTTCCAATTAGTATTGACTCCATTCTTTAGTGTCGCCTCTATGAGTGAGAATTTGTAGTTTGTAGTGCTTTAAAATTTGATGAGAGCCCTTCTCAGAAGAGTGATTTGTGTGGTCATTTTAGTCTCGCCAATTTGACGCTAATTCTTTTTTATATTTGTCCGAGCAAGTTGCTGCGAATTGTCAAGATGGTCACTGGCCACTTGACTTTGTTCCGAAATTACCCGATGGACCACACGCATAAATGTGTCTAGTCGATGGCAAATTAATAGTTAGACAAATCACCCGATATGGAATGAGTTGGTCTAAGGAAAAGAAAGTCAAGTTCACACTTTCTTCCTAAAACTTTGGCCAGTCAGTCAAAACTTCAATATATTTCCCATGGAAGAATTGAATAGAAGAATTCTTAAGCGTTTTCCGAACTTCCTATACTCAGACGTGTTCAGCATGATCGCATCAAATGTACTTAAGCGGAAGTGCAATTAATGAAATCGGAAGTGGTTTCCACATACACGAGAAATGTTGACCACACACGAGATTCGTAGTACGTATATTGGCGAAACATCTTTGAGCCTCGTCGAGGGAAACTGTCTGCAAAAACCACTTTCAAGTGTCAAATACGTCTGATGTCCTGCGGCTGCAAACTATGACTACGACTAGAAATTCTCACATAAGGAAAAACTAGACAAATCAAAGACGGTTACGCCACACTCTCAAGTGTTGTTGGTAGCAAGTTCGAGGATACCAGCTATCGCCAATTGCGCATGTCCTCTGCCACACCATAGGCGGTGACGACATTATCAAGTGGGCAGACTGTCCAAATATTTTGTTGGGAATATCAAATGGATCTCTTCCCGCCACTGTCTTTATATATGTGGTGCCATTTTCCGTGTTTTGTTCACAAACAATTTGTGGAGCGCGCAAATTACGCTGTGAGGTGATCACTGAATATTATGGTAAAAAGGATCCAGAGCAAGGAAGAAGGAATAGGCGTCACTTCAAGTAGCAAATAAGCTGTTTGTAAATATACGCTGCACACATTCGAGAAATCTACAATCGGTGGCTAAAATGGACCTCCCGAATTGTAGACAAACCGAACATTCACGTCTCCGGTTACATTCAAAAGGAGCTGGACCTCTGAATTTAAAGCAGTCAGTTGAATGGAATGGGAGATGGAAAGAACTCAAAGGAATCGAATCTCTTTTGATAGTCGTTTTGGTTAAATTACATTTAATTTTTTTTTGGATTTTCATAGATTTTCTAATTTCCCCACCGAGTCGCCAAAATGTCATTTGCCCCTGCCAATATTTGTTCAAGTGTCACTCAAATCGATGATCAGTGCGAGCACACGCCAGACCATGTGAGTAAACATGAACGGATTTTGCGCCAGACCGCAGACACGAGGAATTCGATACAAAAGTGTCGAAGTTACATTTGAGCATTCAGAAATAGCTTCTTCTGCCTGTTAGTTGGTGGAAATTCGACAAATTCGGCACACTACAACCAATTGACAGCGAGAATTACTTGTGAAAACATTAAAACTAATTGAGCGAAAGTTTTTCTTACGAACATTTTTAAGAAAACAAAACAACAGCAAGGAAATGGCCCATTTCAACTAATTGGCTGGTAAATTTATATAAACAAAAAATACTGAACGAAAGAATTTCGTGTTAATGACAAAGCAAAGGGTTGCAGTTTTGTGTCTGCTCACTTAACATGAAATAAATGCTGCATCAACCTTTTTTTTAGTGTTTTCTAATCTGCCTGTTTTTTAAATTTAGTTTTGTTTATTTGAAACATGGAAAATTTTGTTTTCTTGTTTGGCCGTAGAAGTCGAAGTCAATTGTGTGCGTTTTGACTTTGGCGCTTGTGCATTCAGTTTTTTGATGAAATGCCGCCGCAGAAGACGCTGACGTCTGAAGAGTAGAGAAGAAATGAAAATTTCATAATTTTGTAATCGATATTCGATATTCGATTGCAATTGATTGCCTTGTAGTCAAAAATGTTAGCTTCTTCTTTGGTGGTCTGGAAAAAACGTTAATGAAATGAAAAGGAACTACTTAGTAAGAAAACTAGTAAGACAATTATCTTCGGTCAGACCGATGCTAAACACCCCTTAACTTTTTAAATAATCTTTTTGGTAATTTTATCAGAATTGTTATTTTACCAGTTTGTCTTTTTTGCATGTCATGCAAAAGTTTTCATTCTTCAAGTTTCTTTGCTTCTTGAAGAATTTACTTTATATTTTTTCATTTCAATACCTTTCTCAACTTGGCTACCGTTAAAATCTTTGATCACCTACTAGCCATTTAGTAAACTCTTCAGAATACAAACAAAATCCTTTGCAAATATCTTAAAACGACCCTTCTTCTGAGCAGAAATTATGGCCCTCATACCACAAACTTACCACTGAACACTAAAACTCACCACTCAGTTTCCATTCAACAACGAAAAATCAGCATTATGGCTATTTACAAAAAGACTAGCGGTGGGCGGCGGCCTCTAATTTTGGATTTTAAGGGCGCCGTTGGAAGGGGAGGGTTGGGGGAACTGGCTGCTGAATATGTTTTGTCTTCGAAATTGTCTTGAGCGAAAATAAATTAGAAAAGTTGTGGCCTAGCTGATGTATTTGATGTTCCAATGCGTGCTCCGCTGTCAGGTGTGTGGTTTTTTAGTGGAGCTACGTACTGCCACACAATTGTTTATGCTACTTCCAACTTGCAAGCATTATAATGTTCCGAACAACAAGATGGGTGGTCTTTTCGACCGTGCCGAGGAATAAGTAGAGAAGAAGACGATTTCGCCACGAATCAGATACTGGTGAGTTATGGAAATTCTTTAGCTCTTCTGGTGAGTTTTGATTACCCTTCGGCCGTCGTATGAGCGTGTGTACCGCCACGGTGGTGTAATTGTGGCTAATGATCTCCTCTTCAAAGGTACTCGTGTGGAATTAATAAATTCAGGATGTTCGTAATGCCGTGGTCGAGTTCGAAGTACAAGGTGCCAAAGTGTGTCAGTTGAGAAGGATGTAAGCGAGTTTTTGGTTTCCCATTGTGAAAGTTATTGTAATCCCTGTTGCAGTCGCTTGACAATGAACAATGTTGTGGCAATTTGTGTGAATTATTTAGGTAAGGACAATAAGGCAAACCCCATTCTTCAGCTAATTGGCTTAAGTTGGTTTTGCAATTGAATGGAATTGAGGAACTTAAAAGGTAATAAAAATTTGGATAAGTGGAAATTTATTCCTAATTGTCTAATCCTTCCCAAGCCTCTGCTTCTTCCAGACTCTGCACTAATGTAAACATGGGTTATGTTCACTCTTTTGCTGGTTGGGGCCGTTCCGAGTGCCATGAGAAACTGATAACGCCACTTGATAACGCTCATAATTTCCACTAATTGTGTCATTATGCGTTATGATGTGCTGCTGCAGTGTTCCTCTAAAAGAATTATGAAGTGTCTAAAAGGTTCTCAAGTCAAGTGCCCAATGCATTTTGGGCTACGACTCAGCTCCAAAGTGCAGCGCAATTAACACATTTAAGGGGAATTATTTGATCCCATGGAAAAGTCAAAAATTATACAGAAACTCCCTTCTGTTTGTAATATTGTTGAAATTAATTTTCAATTCAGTTGCGTACAAGTCGTCAAAGTTGTTTACGCAAACTGACTTCAAATAATAATTACACTAAATTTTTATTTGGATTTGTGTTGATTTGTGTTGATTTGAGATGATTGGAAAACATGTCAAAAATTGCGAATCGAATTCTCTTCCACAGATTGTTTCTGTTGTTCTACTGATGTGTTCATTTAAATCTATTTATTGTTTATTTCGTGCTCTTTTCGCACTGCCAACTGCCAATAAAACGACGACCAATTGAAAATAATCAAAAAATGTGTTGAAATCAAATGTTGAACAAATACACAAGAGTTGGCAAATATTTGCAGTGACTACTGCATTTTCACTTAGGATAATAATAGTGGAAATGCGTACGAAACATTTTGAGGAATTTCATTCTAACATAAATGCATGCACCACTTTTTGATACAAAATATATACACATTTAGTCAAAATTGTGTGAAATATGTACTACTTCTAGCATAAATAGGAAAAATTATACCAAAAATCGTACATTTTTTGTACCAAAATTCAATTGTATACCTTATGGGATTCAAAATATTCTGAAAAGTCATCTGTTTTTGTGAATATACCAAAAAATTTACTAAATCGTTAATGTTAATGGTTCAAAAATCGATGCTCTTAAGACTGCTTTTCATTCTGCCATAATCGGTTGAATTTCCAAATTTATTTTATTCATAAAAATATTACGCAGTAATGATAGGTGGAAAATTTACGCATTCAAAATTTTCATACATCTAAAACTTTATTACGTTTATCGAATTTATCGAATCGGAATCGGAAACCAGGTTGATAATTTCGAATTGTCAGATATGTCAGAACAATAAATACAAATATTTTGTTATATGAATTTTATGTTAAATATAATATATTATGTTTTTGTTGTTGTTATTCTCAATGAATTATGAATTGTTAGTTTTTGTTGAAATAAATACATTTAGCTACTGTTGTTATGTGTTTTCGTAATTTTTGTATTGGGACCCTTTTTCAAGTAACAGGACTCCTTTTTTTGGTCCTTTTTGAAAATGTTCAACGGTCACCCTGCTTCGCTAATAGTCAAGCGCAATAGTGTGTCATTGTGAATTGTACCCGAGAATCAATTGAGTTGTGTTTATTTCAATAGATGTCGCTTTCAGCGCTAAAAATAAAATTTGATACTTTAGCGATTTTTAAAACCGCTTCTCTTTAGTTAGTAAAACTACAAGCAGATGGCGCTATAATCCGTAAGTAGATTATGACCTCCTCGAAATAGTTTACCCAAGCCCTGAACCATTTGGTCTGCGTCAGAAAAATTGCGAAGACACCAACCAACGATAGGGTGACTCAAAATAAAATCAATTTATATTCGCATGAAATAGTTTGGATTTTTTTGCGGAATATTTGAAAGTAAAATCACTATTTGAAAATGTGCGGGAGAAACCAAAACTTTAATTATCTTTTCAAAATGCTAAATGCGTAATGAGTATAACGTATAACGTAATGAGTAATGCGACCCGCGCTCATATAACGTTTCTCGACGTTTCTGTTAATCACAGAAGTATAACAAATGAGACAATAATTCCCTTCCATTCCGTTCCATTTCAATGTATTAATTTTATTTCATTTACTACTAAATACTTAATTTACAAATAAATTACTTAGTAAGTACGAAAATTCAATATTTTAATTACAATTTCAGCCAATCGAATTACGTACATTGAATGCGTCTATACAAATTAAATGATATCGAAGAAACAAATAGCAGTAGATTAAAATTAACGAAACAATCACAATGCTGAATGAAGCACAGAAGGAATAATGTATGTGTGTAATAATACGATTATGCAATTCGACACCACACATTGTTAGAATTGATTTAAAATTCATATACGAAATAATTAGGCGAATGTGGGTTGTGAGTTTTCAAGACAGTATGCAAGACAGCGTCTTTTTTAATATACAAATTAAGCTAATAAAAACGAATTTCCTAATTGGTGCCCAATTTCCGCGGAGCACTGGCGGAGCAGTTCGACGACTTCAGCATTGTGGCAGGGGCAGGTGGATTGTTGTTGCCCACGTCAACGCCACTGCGACTGCTATAGTACATCAGCGTCATCATTTTGAGCATCTTGATTTCCTTCTTATCCTCGGCTGCTGTTGAGTTGGAAACGCGTGGGATTTGCTTCGGCTGCGAATCCGTTTCCGCCGTTAGCGTTGATGTTGATGCTGCCTGCGTCAGCGTGTGTGGCTGAGGAGGAGGATAGTGGAGCATGGCATGTTGCGTGCTGAGGGCTGCCATGTATTGGCGCTGCTGCTGTTGTAGGTGTTGGCGTTGTTGTTGGCTGATCTCGGCTGACTGGTCGGGTCTTTAAAATACTTAAGTCATTAACATTTTCTAAAAAGCTTTTATGGGCTGACAATTGTTTCACACTTTCAACATCCTTTTTGAGCTCCTCCATGTCCCGCTTTAGTTTGGCTCGCCGATTCTGGAACCAGGTGATAACCTGAAGAAGAATAATAAACGGAGAACGTGAGTTTGAGAATCGGGCGACAAAGCGTATGAGTGTGTGTTGCAATTGTGTTGCATACTTACCTGCGCATTGGAGAGCCCCAGTCCGCCCGCAATCTCATCACGATCGGCGGGCGACAAATACTTTTGATAGAGGAAACGCTTTTCCAGCTCGAAAATCTGATGATTGGTGAAGGCCGTACGCGATTTTCGCTTCTTCTTGGGATTGGGTCGGGTGGCGAATATATTCAAAGTGGCAGGATCTGCAAAACAAATGGAAGAAGAAATGATTCAGTTGGCGTAAACAGAATACAAAAGCAATTTATCGCTGACCCAAAAGCGGCGGCCAGATCAAAGAGAGATCATTTATGATCGCATGCAATCATATTTGGTATTCCAAGGAAATGACAAGACTGTTTACTAAATGGTCAAAGCTATCATAAATGTTGTAATTAATGAAGAGAAGAGGTGCGATTTCGAGCAACCCACATACTGGCATAAGCGAATGTGTTTACTACGTCTCTGAATTATGACCGATCAGTCCAGCGATCAATCGATCGAACACTCAAATTTATGGCCTCTTTTCGTTAAAATGAAACCTGCAAAGGCATTTGAACTCTTTAAGGTAGAGATTTGTAAGAAATCGTAAATTTATACTTTACAGTTGCAAAAAGACGTTAGAAGCGCCGAAATCTCTTTACACTCGCCGTGTTGGAGTCAGAATCAAATAATTATTTTTTTCTTTGTCTTTCGGTAATTTCAATTCCAATTTTTCCCTCTCACCAGCACCGCTCAACGTTGTTCATCGATTTAATGCCAAACAAGTTGCTGTTAATTTTAATGTGGTTTTTACGAGTATATCGCATGCCCAGATCAAAAAGATCCACATTCATTCATTCATTCATTCGCTCGCTCGCTCATTCACACAACGAAAGCGTTTAAATCGAAACACATTTGCAAGATTTAGTGGCATTTAGCGTTTTTAGTTTGTTTTTTTCTTCTCATAAATATTTCTTCTTGTTTCAGAAGGAATTCAATGGAACTGGAACCCGAACAAAACATCTCCGCCATTCTTCATAATTTCTCACTTCGCCTAACGATATGAGTGAGAGGTGGTGGTGGTATCATCAAACGATTTTATATCGTGTGATTTTTATTAGTGGCAGTGATTATGATTGTGTTTTTTTTTTGTTGTGAAATAGAAATTGAAATTGACTTGAAATAGATTTCGAAATAGATGAATTCCCGGCTGTATTTGGTTGTTTTGTTTTTTTTTATGGCCTCAGCGATTTTTATTGTTTTTCTGATGGATTTTTTTGTTGGTTAGTTTTCATGGTGGATCTTGGATATTTGTTTTTAGCATGTTTAAAGGTGATTCCTGTTGATTGATGTCTAGCGGCGGAAATTGCTTTAATCAATTTGAGATTTTTTATTGTATTGTTTTGCTATTGTTTTTTGGCTTTGTTTTTAATAAATTTTCGTTTTTTTTCTATTTTGAATTGAAATATTGGCAAAACATAAATGTTCCAATAGCTTTCGGAGTACAACGGAAATGCCTCTTAAGTACTTAAAGCGGAAATTGTTAAAACAATACCAATAAAAACATCAAAAAGGTATACAATATTTGTTTATATTTGATAGAGCATTCACTTAGTCCAAAATAATGAAATGTTTTCAGTATGGGCTTTAGTAAGGATTTCGAGATGCAATTAAGGAAATTCAACTGAACATAGATCAAATTAGTTCAATTCGAATCAGATCCTGCTGGACAGGATTGAAAGAATTGCAAGTTTTGTTGTATTCTCTTCGATTGAAGATGTAATTTCATGATGAGTATTTCATATTAGTACATTGTCTAGAATTTATTCAGAGAATCAGCCTTCAAGCCCATGGTGAAGCTCCCACTTTGATCAATATTTTGACTAAAACTGATAATTGAGATAAGTTCTCTCTGTGTACTGCAGAACTGTATTCTCTTAGAATTAAAACCAAGTATATAAAAGTGTTTGTCCCGATTGATTGATTGATTGATTGGTGATAGACTGACTTATCACCGCCCAGCCCAAACCGCTGCACCTAGAGTATTATGCTCTGGTGATTTAATACCCTCAGTCCTCTGTCACATCCACCTATATATACTGTAAATTCGGAATTCTTTAAATAAAAAATGGTAGACCGACCTGAAATTAGGTGATTCGGAAAGGTGGACACGATCCAATATGGCGGACGAAATTCCTGAAACTTATTTTATATTTACGAAATTTAGTATCGAGGGGTTTTTGAGGTAGCTGATTTCGAACTTTATGTTATTATGGTCGGGAAGTTCAGGAATATGTTTCACGGGAATCTCTTAAATATTTATTTTTTTTAAATCCATGGTGTTTTCAAACAAAGAACAGCTTACTGAACTGGTAAATGCACTGTAAAATTTTGAAAAGATTGATTTCCTGAGCATGTAGGCTCTTTGAGCCTTAACCAATCGTTTCAATGACCGTTTAAATGAATTTAACTAATAAATGTAATCAAGTAAACATTAATTAATTAATCTATTGATCTTCAGCTGCTATAAAATGTGAAGCATGTATGTAAGATATAAAAAAAAACATATAAATGCTGAAACCGCAAGTCCTTAGTCCTTGCCCAAAATATTTCGGGGATGATCTTCGCTTCTCTTTCAAGTAATAAATATATATCAACAGCATTTGTCACTCCTACCCTCCAGAGCTCAATTTGTACAATTTCGTTAAAAGCCCATGTTTCTTCTTTACAAACATACACAAGCGGGCATTTTTCCTAATTGTTGTTTATACACACAAAAGTGTTAAAAAAGAATGCGCCTGCCTTCGCACTAATAATAATGGCGTGTGTTTGTCCTTAACAGCTGTTGGCTGTTGGCTGGTGGCACATTCGGAGTTACTGAATTAAGCTGTTGTGCTTAGTTTTTTTTGCTGTATTGTATTGTGTTGTATTTTTTTGATGATGATACACAACATCAACATCATGTCTCCTAATAAAAAAAGGGTCCTTTATAAACACTTTTGTGGCTGTTAGTGTGTTAGAGGGTGAGTTTTGCGGTTATACTGCCGCCAGCAATTGTATTAAAAGCCATTTTGTCATTTATTTTATTTTATTTTCCTTTTTGCAGTCATAAAATATTCAGTTGGGTTTTCTTTTTTCAAAAGATCAATTCAGCTTGAAGTCATTTTAATACTGCTGTGCTGTACTGTGTATGAAAGGAGTTTGTTGAAATTACCAATGCAATTGTGGTTGGGTTTTAGCTATTTATCAGTGCGGAAATTGTCAACAGTCAACTAAATTCAAATATGTCAACATTTTTGCGGTTGCATTTCAATTTGATTAAAACTCTCTGCGGAGTAGCACGGAAAATGGAAAAATAGTTGCACTTTAGTTTGTAGTAAAATTTATTGATATTGCTAATTGGCATCCAAGCCTCCTCCTCATCCTCCTCCGTCGAACGTAAATTAATTGAACGTTTTACGTTGCACAGCGCAAGTACCGACGTAATGTAGTATAAACGTTTAACCTGTTATTAACAAAGAGGTTAGCCAATTACAGTACACGCCCACGTGTATTTAGTTTTTATACATTTCCTTTTTATATACCAATTTTAATTGCAAGTTTGTCGTGGCTTTTTACGTAAACTCTAAGACGCCCTCTTTTGCCCAACGTGCAAAGTTTTAATTAAAATCGTTTTGGGTGATTTACAGAGAGTTGGTGGCTTTTGTTTGCTTTACTATTTTTCTGTTTTTGCCGCCCCACTATATTAGTTTCAGTATTGCCGAGACCATTTCAAATGAGTGTAATTAATTGAATTTGTGATGCAATTTGATAATGTGGTATCGGAAGTGGATAAACGAAAAAATTTAACAAATCTATAAAGCAAAAATTAACAACAATTTTCGGACCCTAATAGAATCTTAGATTATGAGTTTCAAAATTTTTTGGAAATCTACTCCGCCACTTGGATATTGCATGAATGTGTCATTTTGGAGATATCGACTTTAAATTTTGATTGCTAGTTTTCTCGTTCATCCAAAGATCCAGTTGCAAAATTATCAAAAACTGACAAAAACAAGGGGGCTCTCACATAAAATTCTCAAAAAAAAACGAAAATATTCTAAGTCTCAAAATACAATAAAAATCCTATGTCAAAATGAGGTCCTGATTTAGGAAATAATAGGGTCAAAAAAGTTGTTGAATACACACCATAAGACAACGCCGAATTGTGAATTTCACAACAAATAAACAAAATGGAGCAAACCGAATGTGAACGGTTAATCGATTTGCTGTAACCGTATAAAAACCGTTCAAAAATTGTCTAACCGATTAATCGATTAGACTTATATGAATAGTAAGAGCCCTAGTCCTGACCAATTTGGTGTATTGCTGGAATCGATAGGTAATGCTAAGAAACGGATTTTAGACATGAGGCGAGGTTCCAAAACCAACTACACAAAAAAAAAGTCGGTAAATCTAACCGAAAAAGAGTGTTGCGGTATAAGAACTTACAATAACAACAACTTTTCCGATTGTTTGAACTAGAGACCGACCGAAATTCGGTTTCGGTTTTTCGGCTGTTTCGGATTCGGCCGAAAAATAAAATATCGTTTTCGGCCGAAATTTCGATATTTCCGCCGAAAATTTCGGCTTGATACGAAAAATGTAACAAAGATTACACTGATCGAAAAAAAAGAACATTTTGTGTGTTAAATATACTTGATAGACAAATTCTTATGCATTTTGGCACGCTGAATACGAAAATAATAATGAAATTTTTACAGTACGCACAAAAAATTAAATTTTTGTGCAATTTTCATTACTTTTTTTGGATTAGGCGTGGCAAAATACATAAGGAACAACCAAGTGGATAAAAGCGGTATGTAACACAAATTTAAGTATTGATCATAGTTTCGAAGAATCAGAAGCGACAAAGAACACAAATTTCCAATTTGTATTAAAAAAGAAAAATAAAAAACTTTGAAACTTATTTTCTTGAAAGAATTTGTATGATACATACAGCCTTCATCCATTCACCGCTTCACAGCGTTTTCACTCTTCTCCTATAAGAGCTGATCTATTACTCTCGCGATGATTTTTAAATTTCTACTCCTCTACTACTATTGTAAGAAATCTTCTCTTCAAAATATTATGTGTGTTTCATACAATGCTACTACTCTTTCTACAAATCTACTACCATGACAGAAATGTTTACTACTATTGTAGAATCTCTACTACTCTACGCAGAAACCCTGTTCTACTCCCCTCTCTTGAAATCTGCTACCTTGACAGTAATTTCTACTACTCTCGTAGAATATCTACCACTCTACGTAAAAAAATTAAATCTACTTCCCTTTCTTGAAATCTACTCGCCTAAAATCGAATATCTACAACTCTCGCCGATTTTGATTTCCACGCATTTGATAGTTTGCTTATAAATTCATCAATTCATGATCTGAACTTAAAATGATTGATTTCAGCCTACTGATACGCTTAAATATGTACAACTTTATTACATTTAAATTCACAATTTTTTCTTTTATTTTTTCGGTTTCGGCTTCGGTTTCGGCCAAAATTAAAAAAATGAAAATTCGGCCATTTCGGTTTCGGCCGAAATTAAAAAAAGCGATTTCGGTCGGTCTCTAGTTTTAACTATTGTATGTCGAATTTTGAAAATTTATTTTAATAATTTTTTCGGTTAAAACTACCTAGTATCAACGGTGGTTTTTGCGGTTTTTCATACATTTTGAAAAGTTATACGTTAACAACTTTTTTTGGTTAATTTAAACGACGTTTTTTTTTTTGTAAAAATATAAATTATAATCTACTCTGCAAAATGGGATTCTACTACGCTTTTTTTCATCTACTCCGGAACATAATTTCTTATATTTTCATTTAAATTCTGAATGTTTCTAAATATAAGTACCTATATTAGACCTGTTCAGAATATAAAAATGCCTTATGTGAAGTTAAGAAGCAATCCAAATGACCTAGCACAGAGTGTATTTTGGCTTCTTGTTGGTCTGGAACTGGATTCACTTAAAGGGATACGAATATACACAATTAGATTTTGTTGAACAGTGGGTATTTTTTTCCAGACCAGCGTGACCGCACCTCACCTCTTTTTTATACATACTTGCTCTGAAATAAACCGCCGCACATACCTACTAACTTTGCTGCATGTAAATTATACATATTTCGTCATAACTGCAAGTACGTGTATTTAATTAAAGCAAATTGGCTTCGAACACGAATGAGGCCGCCTCCCCGTACTTAAGGAAAATGTGAATGTGAATTAGGAATAAAGCTGAAACTCATTTGCACAAATTTTCAATAAATTCATGATATTTACATACAATTAGTAATTGTTTAGCAAAAAAAAGCACAAATGTAGTCACTAATTACGGAGATCGATTCCAAGCAGAGTGTCAATTTCACGGAAATGACTGACTAAAATCTATTTTTATAAAATTACACAAAGAAAACAGAAAATAGCAACCAAACGACAACCCAAACCCGCTGAAGTTGGCCAGCCAGCTCCATTATACTACTAAGTAACGCCTGTTTTATGGTTAAGTGGAGAGAAATTAAGGCTAGGCTGAATGTCCGAAAGGACCTATGGCGCGTGCGGCAAGAGTAAACAATGAGCAATCATATTTAAACACAATGAACAGCAAACAATGTCGTCAGCATAACTAATCATTAGGACGGCCGAGGTGACACTTCATAGGCCAGCGTGTCGTATTGCTACTTGGACATAAATAACACACACACACACACACACACGCACAGAAAAATAACAAAACAATTTTGTTTTGTCCAAATTGGAGTTGGCTTTTTGCTGTTACTAAAATGAGGCGTAACAAAAGCAGGGAAGCATTGTTTCGTTCAAGTGACACAAGCCGAACAAAGAAGAAGCTGTCAAAATGAAGGTGTCGTTGTGTGGCGGTAGTTGGTGGCAGTAGAACAAAAGCACACACACGCACACACACATACGCACGCACGTCAAGGTGCAAAAAGGACACGCATTCGGGCGGCCTTTAAGTAGAGCCAAATTAGCGCAAGTTATTCTATGCGGCAGCGTTACTAATTGAGACGCAGTCAAATGAGCCAAGGAGCCAAGTTTGAAGAGAAAATTAATGAGTCGGTTTTTTGGGTGGGTTGCCTTACGTGCCCTATCGCATGGATCTGGCGACAAGTCGGAAATGTAATTAGTTAAATTAAAATGTTGTTGCATTGGATGAAGTCAATTTGATCAAAATGAATTGTATGGAACAAAATAACCAAATCTCCTCCACTAAGGGTCCAGAAATATTCATTCAACATGGCCAGAGCATAAATTATCATCAATTAATTAAGAGATTCCTATCTAACGAGTGATCTGACCTTTCTCTGGCTAGATTAGAGGAAAGTGGGAAAAGTCAATCAAAATCTATTAGGCCAATCGATTGATCGGCTTTCGGTGAAAAGTGCACTAGATTTCGATTTGGATTAAAAAGAAAAGGAACCAAAAAAAAAACCAAAAAAACCAGTAAGGAAAAGCCGAAATCAATTATGTTAATTAAGCTGAAGCAGTGATCGGTGATCGGCTATTAAAAAGCGATTCAATTAAGTATTTCAGTGGCCCGAGTTTGACCAGCACACACACTCACACTCACACATGCAGATGAAGCAGAGAAAAAGACGTGGCCCGGTTGATGGTTGGACTCGTATGTTGTGGTTATTATGAATATGCACCAAACAAGATCCCAACACGGCGACGCGCTGCAAGCTTAAAAGAAGCGTCAAAACAAGAACAGAATAAAAAAAAAAAAAAAGAAAACAACCCACAAGATCAAGATCGATCGGTATCTGTGTAAAGAGTGAAGAAATGTCTTCGAACGAAAAAAAAGAAAAGAGAATAAAAATGTGTGGCCCGCTGTTCACACGCCGAATTGTTTTGTTCATTGGAGGAGGCTCAATGATGGTCATGATATTCCTCAGTGGTGCCTGATGATGTTGCAACTTGCAGATCGACACACTAAAGCCTTCATTAATTTCTGTTGACGTTTGGAATTTCCAATGGAATGAGGGAAAGGCATGAGCATGAAATATCAAATACCTGCAAGCGGAAGACTCAATTAGAACACAACTTTTTTTCTTTCTTTCTTTCTTATTTATTACTAACGTTGTGCGGTGGCAGGCGGGCTAGTCACCATAGTTGACAAATTGAGAGCGGTAATCTGCTCTATTCAAAGCCGTAGAACAATGGAATGCTTTCAGAGAATCCAAAACTTCAAACAAATTATGATGCGACATTCTTCACACAAAATCCTTTCACATGCCACTTCTCTAAATATGCCGACTTCTAAATCATCGCCACTAATTCGCATTCCAATCGATTCCATTTAACAATATCATAAGGAGTCCCAAACAAAAAACGGCATGGAACCTAAACGATCCAACGACCTTCATCAACGGCAAATCAAATCCAACCGAAAGAATCCAAATTTTTTACTAAAAGCGTTAATTACATGCACAAAAGGACTTCTCGTATTATTCATATTCGTTGGATGGCTCAAATATGAGTGAGGCCGCGCCACTTATAGAAAAAAAGAAAGAAACACAATAAAAGCCACACCGACAGGAGCTTTAAACTCGCCGCCAAGTTCAAGTAAAATCAAGCCAAGACAAAGTCCCAACCGAGACAGATGCCGACCCGACCGACCAACCGACCGCAAATTGCGTTGTCCAGAAGCTCGAAAGCATAATCAAAAACTAATTTTAATCCTGTTGTGGCCGTTGATGAGGGATCAGATTAATACGACTGACTGATTTGATTGTAGTTGTGTGTGGCTGTGGCTGTGGCCGTGTCTGTGATTCAACACACAAAAAATACTCATAATGTGAGAATCAACCATAAACGATCAGCAGCAACAACAACAGCAACAACAATACAGAAAGTATTCCCATTTTTTTTATAAAATCGTTAAACTTTTTAGCGGTAGGTCCCCGGTAATTTATTCTAAATGGCTTCGAGTTTTGAAGCTTAAACTTTTTTCAAGCAAATGCACCACCAGGAATTGTTATGATTCAGAGAGATAGAGCCGGAAAAATTCCCTCTGTCTGTGTGCACGGCGGTGTGCGGTTGTTAGTGGCCAAATTGATGAGCTCGCACAGGTTATAAAATCTCCGTTTTTATACATATTTTTATACTTTATTAAAAGTATACAAATTAATATGAAGATGAGACAAATTCAGCCGACACATTTTCAGTTTTGATAGCAAGTAAGTGTTGTCGGTCTGTCTGCTTTTCCGTATTGGCCGTTAATGAGCCAGTTATAAATTTGGGTATTTTGTTGCGTGAAGTGTTATTGCGGGCCTCATAAATGTTGTAAGATATGTGATTCTAAGATAAGTCCATTTATTGTAGAGGTAATAACAGCTTCGGTCCAATGTATTCCTAACTGACACTATGCTAAAAGCATTTCCAACTCGGAGCATCTTTATGCCATTTGAGTGTGCCTGTTTAGCTCCAAACCCTTGGAAAATTGCATAAAAAAAATAACAATATAAATAAGAATCAAATGTAATTATTTATATTACGATAGCACTTGTTTTTTGATTTGTTTTTTCCCCGTTGACAATACCAACTCCTTCCATCGGTTTGAGACTAGGGGGGGGGGGTTTCTGTACGGGTCCGCAGGGAAAGGGCCCGCAGGGAACCAGTCCAGAAAGACAGTTTTTAGAAATAATTCTTGTTGTTTTTTTAGGACCCCACCCTTTGAAATAAATTCCTGGCTACGGCCCTGGTTTGAGATATCAAATTGATTGTGGCTTTGTTTTGAAGTTACATTCATGCCATTATGTTTGGAATAGCAAATCACTTAAATAGCAGTGCTTCAAGCGGTCCGTCCAACATTTTATGACTCATCCCAATATATGCGGCGTTATTCCGGCAATAGCGTATCGAATGTTAGCATAGACTAAAGGTTGGAACCCCATGAATACTTCGGTACGTCAATCCTTCAAAATATAAACATCGTTCTATGCCGAGGACCATTGGCGGCAACGCTGTCTCCTTCCCTATTTCGATAGAAATAAGGTCCGATGATGACTCCCTGCCATAAGCCGTACCAATCAAAAAATAACGTTCGTCAAGTATTATTCAAAGCGGATGTAAATTTGATTTGTATTTTTAACCGCTTGAACTGTGTTCGAATCGACGACTCATAATCACAAGCATCCGCAATTGATCACCGGTGAAAATAATGATTGTTGGATTGAAGCAAAAATTCAGGAAAGATAGTTTCTTCATACCATCGAGAGCTCAGTTCTTATATTTTCTTCGATAATTTTCCCACTTCAGCGTCAGCGCATTTACTCGTCTATCTTTCGTTCTGAATTAATCGCTCGTCCACTCCCATTGAATTGTAATATTTTATGACGCACACATTGGTTAAGTCACCCTTTCCTTAAGTTGCGCCCTTCTCTAGCAACCCTTTTGGTTAATAATTTCCTGTACTTTCCAAAAAACCAAACATGGCCAATAATATGACAAGAAGCAATCAATGTTCAATGAATAATTAAAGTCTATATACAATAGGGGCTAGATTTCGCTAGACCCTAAACTTTCACCACACCAGTTGCCTTTAAGCTATATGTTGTAGGTAAACATAGGACATGACCACCCCTAAGATGTTAAACTTCTTATCGGACAAAGTGAGTCAACCTTTTAAATGTCTAAATGTATAACATCTTGTAAACATTAATATGGCCATTAAGCATTAATTTCACTACCACCAACACACACCGATCTGCAGAGCGATCGAAAGAAAGAAGACGGCCAGACAAACAGACAGACAGACGAACAGACGAACAGACAACCCCAACGAAATGTGTTTATCTTCGTTCTCCGCAACCGCCGAGGGAAACAGCGAAAAGGTGTTATTTTTGTAACGTCTTTTAATTTATCATGCCAACCTTTTGGCTTTGCCTTTGCTTATTTATGTCTTGCGGTACGCCGCTATTAACTGAAGTGTTCTTGACACTTTGTACATGACACCGATGCACATCCACTGATAATGGACTTCATTTCTTCATTTACAGCGGCGTACCCACCACTGTGCTCTCTTTGTGGCCGCGGTGGTGGCGGTGGATCTCTTCTTCAACCTGGTGTCAATAAAAATTTAATTGCTGTTCCGATGTGTTTTCGTCTACCGCCTGTGCGAATCGTGGATCAGTCGTCGCCAGTGGTGATGTCGCTAATAGTACCAGCAGAAGCAGTAGCAGCAGCAGCAGCACTGCCACCATCACACCATCGATCGAACGAAACGATCGCTGTTCCATCACTTGTCGCGCATTTATTTAAGAGCTTGGGGCGATGTTTTTTTTTCTTCTTCCAAATTTTTAATCAATTGTTTTCGGTGTAAGTTTTTTGTTGTTTTTTATTTGCCCAAAATTTTATTTAAATTTGTGTACCTAATGCTCTTTGGGTAGAAAGACATAAAATTCGGTGGCTTGCTGCTGACCAGTCCACTTTGGCAGTGATCGTGCTGCTTACTTGTTGCTATCGTTGTGCCGTGCCGTTCGCTGGTGGTGGGCCGTAAATGTCGTGCAGCATATTTAAGGCGCGTAAATCAACAAAATTATGTTTGTGTGTGTTCTTTACGACTACCGACTACGTAGGCGATCAAACAAACTAATCTTGTTCGGCCAAAGTCAAACAAAAGCGCCAACAACTGAGGAACGATTCCCGGAGTGTGGTTCTGGTTCGGTTGGTTCCTCCTTTGGGTAATTAGTTTAAATGTTTATTGTTATGATGCTTTTAAAATCAATTGCTGTTGGGCTTGATGGAATGGCTTGAGTCACGAATTTGACGAGCTCGAGTCAAATGCTGTGCAAGATCATATGATCTGCATGCACATATTTGATGATGATGATGATGATGGCGATTGTTGTGGATGAGTCAGAGCAAACACTGCAAAGGTACGTAGAGCGAGCTTAATTTAATAATGCATATGTACGACACACGCTCACAACTGTCGGGGTGCCCAAAACAGAGATCCTTTCACACTCACACGCATTCAGAACAGAACAGAAACTCGCTGATCGACTGTTGAATTGGAGTTCCCGTTTGGCTGCCCTTTGAAGTCCATTCATACTAAACTTTTTTCTTAACTCCACTCTACTCCACTTTGCTTTACTCTCCGTACTCTTGGCCAGTCCCTCCACCTCTCCGTCCTACCATTGAGCTCAATCCGACGATTCATCGCCACATCAAAGTCTTTGTGTCGGTTCAGAACAAAGCGTCGGCGGCCTTTGATCAGCACATATAAAATACTATAGCCACGCCCTTCCAAAGGTAGATTAAACGAGATGGCGCTCAGCAACATATACTTAAGTTTCGTAACGTTTCGATTGTCCGTCTAAACTCAAGAATGGGCCAACGAAACGAAATAAAAGTACAGAGCCAGCACAACACCGTCGCCAAAACCACCAGCACCAGCACCACCATCACCACCACCACCACCACCGGTCTTAAAGCGCGTTGAGCATGCGCAGTGCGGCGCAAGTAATAAAAATTACGTAGCGTTGCAATTTTGTTCATGGCATGGCTGCGAGAAAAGTGAGCTTTTGTGCGCTCACAGCATGTGCGCAATGGACCTTATTTAGCAAGCCTTCTACTTTATCATTTTCAGAGTCTACCACAGACATATGCTCCACTACAGACACACTTTTGACTTTATCGCCGGTCGTGTGTTTGCTTTTCTTGGTTGGTTCTCGATTGGAGGCCAGAACGGGCAATGTGCCGGTGGAACGAGGTGGTGTAGGGCGGAGGGCATCTTTGTTGGTTGGTAAGTGAAAATCTTTGGCTCTCTCAGTCGGTAAGATCAGTTAACAATGGTCATCATCATTAAAATGTGATCAAAGCAAAAGCATTTTTATTGTATTGGCTGGTGGTGTGTGTTGGATTATGAAGATCAGCAGGCATAGGATCAAGTGCAGTGAGAGAAATACTTGAGATGGGAAAATGGAGATGGTCGAAAGGAGATATTTTAAGGAAAACTTCATAAAATGAAATAAATGGGATGGAATTCGCCTGATCTAGTTTAATGTGGTTGAAAGTCATCCCCGATTCCAAGGACTATCTTACCGCCCTCCACTAATATATTTTCACCAACGCGGTTCAGTCCCTGTAGGAAATCGGACTAGTCTAGGAGTAGTCTATGGACTACTCCACTTGTAATTGAAACTGGTTCAAAAACGAACTCACAACCATACAAAAAAATGTTTCGTTCCATTACATTTTTGTTCAGTGTCGAACCGTTATTTTTGCGAATGTAGGACATTCTACCAACCCATTTTGCACCGAAAAAATCTCATCATCAGCGTCCACATTCGCGATGAAATCCATCAACTTTATTTTATGTGCCATAAAAGGCGTTGGACTTTTATGATTATTTTGCGTTGCCCTTAACGACACTGGCCCAAAATGGTGGGTTATTAAACAGTAGTAATCGTAATGCTTTATTAGGGAACATCATTGTTGCAAATAACGAAACAGATTGAAAATACAGTCGAACTTCCCTATTAAGAATTCGCACGGGACCAGAAAATCACTTCATTATATAGAATTTCTGTAATAATAATAATTTTCCCATGCTTATTTTCCACCAAAATCTATAAATAGTGCGAGTAATCTAAAAAAAAGCAACTCTGCAACTAGCAACTAATTGACTCAGTCAGTTGATGGTGGCGGCATCTTTTGAACCCACAATCAGCACAATAACGACAACGAACCAATTATTGGGCCCACAATATTGTTGACAACGCACAAAAAAACCCGACATGGAGATGAAAACCAAAATCATGCTACAAATAAAGTAAAGTAGCCACACAATGGCCGGGCTTATTACAAACGTTAACGAAATTCATTCTACAAACAAGCTGCGCGCGCCGCCAAGACACCAACTTCAACTCGGTGGAGACACGTTTGTAATCTTGTTAATGAACATTACCAGTAACAACAACAATAACAACAAAATGCACGAAGATATTATGACAAGCTGTCAAAAATCACAAATTAATGACGAAAGACAAGGAACGAACGAAGCACGCACACTCTCAACATGATTGGACGACAATGATTCGAAAGCAATTTGTTTAAATGAATTGTGATTCCCCAGTGTATTGTAGTGTAGTGAGAACTGCAGTAGGAAAATGACCCCCTCAGACCATCGCTGTATCTTGAACTGCATAAAGAGGCGACTGCTATCAAATACTTATGTAGCAACCGACTTAGAATAAAAATTCCCAGGCCAGTGTGTCTCAGCGTCATCAGACAGTCCAGTCCGCTGCATCTAATCTCTTCAAAGGTTATACAGAACAACAGAAAAAAACTGCTCTACTAACTGAGTAACAATCAGAGACGATCGTACAAGTAGCTACTACCTGCTAACACCACAGCGATCTCGGGCAGTCGGTGGCAATCTGCACCACAACAAAAACAAAATAACAAAAACAAGAAGTGACTACGAAGGTGATCGCTGCCACCGCCATTGACTTACCTTCTTTTACACCTATGGCTCGGAGATCAAAGTCAGTGTGCCGACCTAATAATATAAATTAATCTCGTCTTTGGCTTGAATGGCTTGTATGGAACACATTGTGAGAGTGGAAACTGGAAACGGCTTTGAGTTTGAATGAGTGCGAAGACGAAGAACAAGAAAAGAATTACCGAAGAGAAGAAAGAGGATGAAGAGATCTTTGTGAGCAGCGTTGATTTGATTTAGATTCGTGATATGTTGGGAAACATTGAAAGAAAATTGAATTGAAATAGATAATCCTTTCAGAGAGAGAGAGTGAGAGAGATCAGTCCTTATACAAACTATATCTGTAAGAACGTTTTACCGTTTTCGGATCGTAAGAAAGGCTTCCTTAGAATGCCATTTATGATTAATCACTCCCTGGAATATTTATGCGCTATCAACATGACCGTTCAATCAATTTGTTATACTTCTCATTTCAACGGACGTTCTCTCTCTCTCTCCCTCTGTCCTTATATGAAAAATCTTCTATAAGCCATAAAAAAAAACTTCTAAGCCGACTAAAGCCAGTTAGTCATAATAATATTTATGCCACACTGAATCATTCGAAACCATTTAATTTGATTTCATTCATTCATTATTATTTGATGCTTGCACCGACGAAACATTCCGAAACACCGAACCAAATTCAGCAAAAAAAAATAATAAAAGATCAAAGAACTATTACCGAGCATTATAATCAAAAGCCATACACTAACCGAAAAATGTTGCTTAGCAGAACATGCAATGAATGAATAAAAGCTTGGAAGGTAAGCGTGCGTCTGCGTGAAGCTATGCCAAATGCGATCATCATCATCAGCAGCAGTCGAAGAATTTGAAATGTGTTTGAGCAAAGTAAGCAAATCAGCTAATCAACAGCTTATTAGAATCACTGGCAGGGGGTCGTCGCATAATATGCTCAGATATTATCGGTAAAATATTACAAAAAGATTTTATTCTTTCCCGTTAAGGTTCAATTGCAGATCATCGATAGGATGTATAAATTCAATGCGGAATTTCTCTTAATTAGAATTACCCCGAGTATGAAACTAGCCAGTGGCTTCCAGCTTCCAGCGCCCAAGTCATAAGTTCGCCATTTTAATTTGAACAAATGCACCGCCTTGTTATAAAGAAGCAATTTTTATACTTTTTCGCCAATGTACAGAGCACTGCCGGAGTGACCGTAGTTAAACAGCAGGAGGCAGCCAGTGCCTATAACTTCACTTCTGGATAATCAAAGTTGATGATTTTGATTGTAAATGCCAACGAGATCGCAGCGCAGCGCAGCGCTGCAAAGGGGATCAGTGAGTGAGTGTGCTTGATCAGGTGCTTGGGTGCTTGTGTGTATTTCTGGCTTTATTAAATAATCGATGATGATCATCGTTATGATCGCCGTTGCGTTTATCTGGAGCCTGCGATATGCTCATTTCTTGTTTTGCATACCCAATATATGTAAACGACACACGATATTAATTCGATATTTATGTTTATCGATTAGCGGCAGTTGATAAGTGAAGATGTGAGTCCGAGTGGCATTCTGTTTTGCATTTGTTGTTCGACATTCTCTCAACGATAATCATCGTGATCGTAAAGCTTTATTGCGGTTAACAGAATCCAGCTGTGTTGGAAAATGGGCGTATAAATTTGTGGACAAATTGGTGTCCTTATGATATTGGAAGTATTTATCGTTTTCAGTTACGTTGGCGAGATGGACAAACCCCACTGACATTTGGTTTGTAGTGAAGGTTTTTAAAAGTCAATATGATATTCCAATGAAGAGTTGTGTTAGTTGTACACTCTCGTGGCGTCATTGAAGAACAGATTTTACCTCTGCCATATACTTGAAACTGTTTATTAAAAATGCATAATATTTGGAGAGGTGGACATAATGGTTTTTACTACAAATGGGTAAGGGGTTACCCTCTTCCTAGTTACTATCGGAGAGCTTTGGGTTCACGCGGGGAAAGTTCCAGAAAGACCCTTTTCTCAAAGACCACAACTTCTCGTAAGTATTACAAAACTTACGAGAATATAACTTGCCATGGAATGCTTCAATTTCCATTCACAGTTCGGATCCGACATTTACCTGTAGGTCCCTGCAATTATCATTTACATTATGACTTGTCCATTTTAATTGCAGCAATAAGCGTCCGGTATCTCACTGGACCCAATTTGGTCTAAGAGAGTCAGGAGTCGTGCAGGCCTCTCTAACCTAACCCTTTGTTAATCGAAGAAATAAACGTAATGTGGTCTGGTCAAATGACACATTTCCCACAAAGTCGATGGCAGCATTACTATGTAAATTAGTGGAGGCCTCATAATGCAAGGGATAGACCACGTGACCGACCGAAGTGTAGTGAATGGAAGGTGCCGACCGTGTCTGTGTGAAAAGTACGATTACTGTCGCCCTCGCGAGGCTATGCAATGCCGAGCACTGGTTTAGGTTCAAAATTACATTGTTGAAATTTCTTGGAACTGGTGCACGGCATTACAATACAGATCCATTATTAAAAAATCACAATTAAAAAATTCTTTGTCATTGACAGGGAAGGTATGTCCGAATCTCAAAACTCAGAAAAAATTCTATTGAAATTAGTCAATTCTTTGAACCCGTACTATAGAAATTATCCGATCAAATATGAAATTTAATTACTTTTTCCTATTATTTCAATTAATTTCCACTATTATTTCAACAGTAGTGTATCCTATTGACCAAATTTATTAGTATATTTTTCTGAGTGTAGTTTCCCTTCTTAACCAAATCTATTCACAACGCAATCAACTTACCAATTCTACTACTACCCAAAAACTGTCAACTTTTGGCTAATTCGACAAGTTGTCACTCTGCATTTTGGTGGGCCGGTCGGTCGGTCTTTCTATCGCATTTCAAAAAATTGTTACGGTTTTATAATTACCCCATGACAAATAAACAAAGCCATAAATTAGGGTATCGCATTCAAAAGTCGAAAAACACAAAGCGGCGAACCGCACCCGATACGCTTTACTCTGAACGTTGTTACATTGCAAAACAGGCGGCAGCTAAGCTCCACCAAAACTTATAATCCCATGAAATATGGGAATAAGAAAAAACGTTGCTTAAATTGCATGGGTATGGGCATCACAAGCACGGGGCCCATGGAATGTCAATTCCAATGTGATCAAATGCGAATGCGATGAAATTATTATTTAAATTGAACACGAACGACGCGAACTGCTCGAACGGAACTGGAGTAGTCGCAAATAGTTAGTCGAACAGTGTGGCTGGCAGTGGGCAATTTCAAATCAGCCAAATGAGAAGTAGTAGTTTCCAACAAGCACCAGACCTAACCACCTGAATATGAACATGACATTTTCATCAGCCATAAATAAACAAAGTTATAGGTGCGCTTGGCGTTACAACGGGGTAGCAAGCAGCGGTGCCGCATTTAAATACACGCAGATTTATTTAATTATAAACGCACCGGTCTCCGGTACAAAGTCACAATTTCGTTGGGAAATTATGACCTAATGAAAATGCGACGACAAGCCGTTTTTTTCTTTTTGGCATCGAATTTATTTAATTAAATACGCCTTAGAGCAGAAATAAGCCAAGCCGAGCCGAGCGCGCTAAATACGCGTAAATTATGAAATTTATGCGAAACTATCGTAAGCGGTAAGGGGATTATAACGCTGATAGTCGCAGTGCTGTAAAAATTTGGAAAACAAATTGTATAAAAATGCTTGCTGTTGTCTTTATCGATAAACCTGGCGTCTGCTTGGAACGCATTCGCATAATTGCCACATCAATTGCAGATGATTGAAGTGACAGTTGAACATGATCATCGAACATGATCGTTCAGCTGTTGGAGCTTGAGTTGTCGAAAATTTATTTGAATGAATTTCATTTTGGGTGGGTAGTCGTAGTAGCCTCGCTTTTATGTGGGTTTTATGAGCGATTTTTTTTTGGGCAATGTAAAATGTGTCACTTTGAGTGTTAATTTTATGGCATTCAAATCGATGAGTTATTGAACGTATGAAGCAGGTAGTGGTAGCGAACACGGGTATGCAAATATGTAAGCAGTTTCGGAGGCGAGGCCTTCTTGAAGGTGTTGAGCTATTTTAGTCAAAATTACACAGAAAAAAAGATAGGTTAATCTAACCAAAAAACGTGATAAGAAAACAATTTTGTATTTTGTTATTTCAAACAAAAACAACAATTAATATTTTTGTGGTTAATCTAATCGTCGAACATTTGTTAAATAATTTTTAACTACAATCTCTGCTTCACCAACAAAAATAATTTTAACGATGATTCGCAACTCAACTGAGTATGGTTGCAATATTGGATATTGGCAGCATGGTCGTATTTCGGCAACCAATGATGTGATTCGCAATGTCATCGCTCGATGCCGAAATGCAACCATGCTGCCAATATTTCATCATTCTGAAACAGCATGACATTTAATACAAGAGAGAAAAATTATGAAATATGGCTGTCTCGTTCACGCTCTCAAAGCAACAAGTGCTGCATAATATATGAATAATTTGTATTCGAAGTACTCATCAAGTACTTGCTTCCATTAGTATGCGATACTATTATTGGTATTTTAGGGAAGTTTGTATGAAAATTGTTGGGTGGTAATAATAAAAAACGCCTTAGAGCAATTGCTACGTGCATTTACATTACTCAGAAATTTTACTTCAAATTAAAATTGTATTAAAAATAATCGTAAAAAGTATTAAGTATTCACAAGAAAGTACCGGGTTGTACTAGAAGATGGCGTCAAAATTGTATACATTTTCGAAAATCAAAAATTATATTTTTAAAAAGTTGTGCAGAATGTTTTTTAACTCGTTTTTTCTCGGGAAAACATTAGTTTCAATATTACAATATAATTGTAAACTTAATGAAATATTGCTTTTTGTGAAAGCGCGTTAATTCTAAGTAATGCAGGTAATTTATATTCGCAGTAGAAATTATGTTGCCCGACCAATTTGCACAGAATTGCAAATTAAATCGTTTTCAAAGTCTTGGGCTTACATCAAATTTATTAAATATTTCAATACAATACATCTACAGAAACACCAAACACATCTAATATCATTTTCTTGCTTTCTTTTTCTTATATGTATCTATTTATTTTATTAGCTCAATTTCATAATTGCTTTCTCTGTCTTCCATAAAGTAATATACGAATTATTTTTAATTGTACGTCAAGAAATTTTCATGGTACGCGAAAAACTTTGAGTTGGTTGCATTTATCACGTTTTTGGGTTGCTGCATTTTCAATCGTCTTTTTTAGTTAGATTTACCTACTTTTTTTTGTGTGTACATAATTTATATACATTTAACGAGAAACCATGATTTAGCATATGTTTATGGACCTTTTTTGACTAAAATTCAAAACACGTTGCAAAAGATCTGAAAAAAGTGATAATACAGGTCCGGTAAAAGTATACTCAGAGAAATTCTTATCTCATTTGAGGTAAAAATTGAGATAAAACTAGAGAGTGGACTATCTTCGGCTATACCGAAGTTGAAATACCCCCACACAGTAGGAAGAAGTACCTCGAACATATAAAAATGTGGTCTCAAGACCCTATTTTGAGCCAATTATAGGTGGTTTTGGAGCCCGGACCATGTCCAAAATCCATTTCTAAAAATTTCCAATTAAATCCACAAAAAAAAAAAAATTTGGTCTCAAGACCCCATTTAGACCCTTATATATGTGGCTTCGGAACCTCGGACCATGTCAAAAATTCGTTTCTAAACATTTCCAATCGAATACAACAATAAAAAATTTTTACCTTTTTTTTCGGTGTATGGGAGCCACGCCCAGTTTTTGTCCGATTTGGCTGATTCTCGAACTTGATCTCAGTATTCACGAGAAAAACATGTACCCAAAGTTTCAAGTCGATATCTCCAAAACTGCGACCGCTATCGTGCGGACGGACAGACGGACAGACGGACAGACAGACGGACATCGCTAAATCGACTCAGGAGGTGATACTGATCAAGAATATATATACTTTTCCATACCGGACACGCCTCCTTATGGGCGTTACAAACGTTGTGACAAAGTGAGTATACCCTGCCACAGTGAGTGTGGGGGTATAAATATGCGCCATCCAAAAAAAAATATACTTTATTTTTCAACAAGAATGTAGTAACCCAGTATAAGTAAAAAAAATTTATGAAAACACCCCCGAAATTTATTTCTGGTTACGTTAAGAATTCATACTATTTTTGAACTGACATATAATTTAAAAATTATTTCACAAAACAATTAAATTCACAGGTTGATATATTTCGAAGTGTTCTATATTCTATTTCGTTCTCAGCCATCACGTGAGTTTTACATCGTATTTTCCATTTCTCAAATTTCTCCAAATGGCGAAAAGATGAGAACACCATTGTGTTTAGAATGGCCTGTGCTATTTGTTCTTAACCAAACTTCATTAATTTTACTATTATTATTTAATGTTCTAATAAATGCCTTTATATGAATATAAATAGATTGTTTCATACACAAAAATTTCGCTTATGATAAAAATATTTAATTTAAAAAAATTTTTTTTTTTATTTTTTTTTTTTTCTTTAAAATGAAAACATGAGACTGAATATTTTTTCAGTGGCGGGCCACCAAAATCATGGGGATTAAATTTTCGTTTCACTTAAGCGGGCTCGACTGTAATAATATTTTAGCTAGTTGTTTTCAGGATGACTCAAGCTTAAAAATTTTTTTATAAAAATCAGTACAAAAATCAGTAATTTTAAAAAAAAATGTATTTTTGCGTACTGCTTTGTATGTTGGTAATAAAACAGTACTTCCTAATTAAAAGCAACGGTACATACACTATTTAAAATAGAACGTCTGATATTCCTATACCGATACACTAAAATCAATCTTTTTGTCAATACTTTGTTGCAGAATATTCTTTTCTTTGGGAATGATCATTTTCATACTCGATTAAGGAAAGGTTTCGATTCCTTCTATCCCAAAAAGTTACCACTACAATTTTTTTTTTGGAATATTTCTCATAAAAGATAGTTTTTTCAGAGCCATGTTGAGATTATTTTTTTTTGCCTTACAAGAACCAAGCTACCAACTTCAGCGTGGGCTAGGAAAAGAGGAGAAAACAAAACAGAATGAAAAGAAAAACCTTTATAAGCCAGAACGAATTTCTTTTTATCTGCGCAACATGATGATCCTTTTATATTTCCTCTCGACCACGTTAACATGTTGCGGGCGACTTCCCAAACATTGTAAGCCAACTTGTTATGCTTTAATCAGAATATAATGGCAGAGCTCCTTAGTACTATTGTCAACAAGTTGCCAGCGCATATAAAGGAATAGTTAAGCATAATTTAATAGCACATTACAGTGGACTGAGACACACGAGGATAGTGGAATCGCTCTCAAGGGATCACACTCTGATATGAATTATTGGAAACAATATCATGCCAAGCGGGGGCCAACAATCAAATAGCATTTGAACTTGTGGTTGAGGGCATTGTTTGTTCGTCATTGATACAGCCCACCCAAAATGTCATCGGAGAGCCAGCTGAATGATGGTTAGATGAATAGTGGGACATGTTAAGGTGAGGTGGGAGAGGTGATATATTCCAATTTAGTGTGACGACTTTAGAGAGTCTTTAGTTGGATTGAAATGATTTAAAACTAAAAATGTTCTAGTAACAGATTAGGAAGAAGAAGAAGCACTTTTCTAACTTAACGTACTTAGAATTTCCTTAAAACATTCCGCTTTAATGGCATCCTTTCAAAACTAACTCTAATAGGCTTCACTCCACATTAGCGAAGGCACTTGTCTAGCTCCAACGAAACATGCCGCTTTTACCAGCGAATGTCTCTGCTGCGAACTTCAGACTGCCAACTGCCGTCTGCAACACTTTAAATTTCCATTTATCCTAATTACAGGCACATTACTTATATTTTTTATTAATAATTTTCATTACGAAAATTAACTTATGGAGACGTTGTGGTTGTTACACAAGATTACCGGCTGCTAAGGAAGCCCAACCCAGCCCAACAAACCACTTGAGTTTGGCGTCGTGTCTGTGAGAGCGCGTTCGCTGGCTGGCTACTTGAGCGCACATTTGCGCTGGGCGCTGGGAAACGTTTTCACTTTTCATGTATACGCCACCGCTTATCTGAATATCATAAGTTCAGTTCGTTTATTTTGGGTATTTAGTAGAATTTAATTGCAGCGTAATTAGTGGAGACGCACACCAAACGAGAGACACTTGAGTTTTTTTTGTTATTGTTGGTATCTGTTGGTATCTTATGTTGTAGTTTTTTTTTCGATTGGCTTGAGTAATTTTTTTACATATTCTTCTTCTTTTTTCCATTGTGGGGAAAACAAACAAATAAATTGAAAATTAATTGCTGTTGTAATGGCAATCGTTCAATTTGAAAAAGGTTTCAAAATGGCGCTTGGTTAATGTCAGACATTTTCCAAAATTGAAATATTAAGAAACCAAAAATGAAACAATTTGGGAGATTTTATCGCATTCACATACGAGTAGGTACATTCACCAGCCTGTACTTAAAACTATGATTTATGAAGCTACGAAAAGCTTATTAAATTGTACTAAAAAAGAAACAACTTTAAAGAGCCTCACACTGCCTCGTAAAAATCCAGTATAAATTAACACCAATTGATCAGATTACAGAGGCTTGTTTTTAACGATCATCTGAGCCACTATAAAACTATAAAACTTCCAATACGAGCTGAGTAGATAAAAGTGAAAAAACATACACGGAACAGTTAGCCTTTAATAACAACCGTCCATGCTTAAGCAAACTCAACTCGCCAGTCATTACAAATCTTGTGTGCGGCTATTAAAGAACAAACTGCAACAATGATGCAACTTTATTTTTATAGCTTCATTTAATGTGACATTCAGCGTATTCAGACTATAGGAAACGCCGTGCGATGGCTCTGCGGGGAGTGTTTGTTGCAGGCAGCGAGTACGTGTGTATGCAAAAATTAAAAATAAATCCATAAAATTCAATTATATTCAATTAGTTAGGTTCATTGAGGCCAATCAGGTTGAGCAGGTGTTTGCGGCGATACAGTTAAATTGCAAATTTAGATCAAATAGAAAGAAGCTTTGCAACTACTAACTTCGGTATTTGTATTTTTTCAAGTCTCAAAAATAAACTGGAATGTTATATGTATGTGTACTAGTAAACTACCCGTGTCTTCATAGGCACATATATTGTACTCCTCTTTGACCTCACTTGGACCCTTTTCAACTCGTTTTGGACCCAACCCGAACTTTCAAAATTAAAAACTCTGATCGAGAATCTGTAGCCATGCTTTCACTAACTATATATCGCCCCCTAATGGCGAATTTATCATACCTAAAATATACAAAAGATATATGAAACAGTAAGAAATTAGCTGTAAATTTTATCGCATCTCATTGTTTTCATACAAAACTCGGTCTCCCGTAAAATTTCCAAAACCACACGTACATCAAATTCGCGATTAGGGGACGATATGTTGGATTACATCTTCGTAAGTCCACCGGTTACTTTCTAGGTCCACCGAAGATCGCAAGAGAGCCTACTTTAATTTACACGCCTACATTTCAAATTGCCATCTGGCTCAAGAATCTCTATTCAGTGAGTACTGGAATATATTTGTATTGCAGATTAATAGGTGCACTGGTGGCTTCAGGAGAGCTTATATATTGCTTATATATTTCTCTAAACTGCCACGCCCCCTTTTCAAAAATAAAAAATCCGGTTCGAGAGTCTCAAGCAATGGGTGCATACGACAAATATGTGAAATTTGTGAGCTAGAGAGCTCCACTGGGGGCTTTTGAAAGGTGAGGACAGACATCCGGCCAGACAAACAATGGGAATTTTTTTATAGTGATGATTTTAGTGGGATAGAGTAATTGTGGGTCACTGTTCACATGGTTTGTATTGATGAACCTTCCAAAGCCGGAGTACAGAATGATGTAGAGGGCTTTTAGCAGTGAATTTTTCTCCCACGCCCTAAATACGTTTTTTGTACGGGGGTTCGGGGATTTCCAGCAAACAACAAAAATTACTAATATAATTTTGAATTACTCAGGAGGTGATGGCGACCACGAATATATATTTTGTACTTTTATATGCCTGGCATTTTTTTTTAGTCCGTTACACGCAACTGAGGATATATGACCATGGAATACATATATCCCATTCCATCACCTTTTGAAGGATAAAGGTCAAGAGAGAGCTGATAGCAAGACTCGTTCCCACTCTTGTTGTAGTTCAACATTTTTCCTTTCAGTGTATTCTGCCATCATAATTAGTCATAAATGTTTTCACACATTTTGAACTGCTGCATCTCGTTTACGCTGCCACCTGCCATAATTGTAGAAGCCTGTGTGCGTAGAACTGCGCTCAATGCACAGTTGCGCAAGAGATTTTTCACAATTAATGCCAACAGACAGAACGAGGTAAACATTTTTAACTGCACTGCGCAAAGAAAATAATTTTTATGTTTATGAATTATGGCCAGGAATGATGGTAGCTCTGAGGTACTTCTACGCCATTGCTTCCGCATTTATGAGCCACTCGAGCAACATTTTATGGCATTCATTCAAAATAAATTCCACAGCATGAATGTGCAAACTTTATCGTTCGATAAATGATGAAACCTTAGATGTGGGTGGGTGCAGTGATTTTATTGATTCTATTGGGGATACACATCTAGTATATTCCACAATCGTACTGTGGCGGCCCAAACAAGTTGTATGAAAATACCGGTCAGCAGAGCAGTTTGCAGTGAATGGTATTGCAATACATTGGCCGTCCCTCGACGAATGCGGACTGATAGAGTCACCAACTGTGCCAGAAGACTTGGTCTTACGACGTTTGTAGGGGCTGTTGGGACGACGAAGTAGAGGAGGATACAAACTAATTCCAAGATCACAACTGAGGGAATATCTCTTCTATTCGTATGACGCATGATATTGCCGATTTACCTGGGGAAGCCCCTTAATGCTATTCTCGGTTTCATTAGAAATTCTAATTGGTTGGAGTAAGTGCTTTACGAGTATAATAGTATCCCACCATATATCACAACGTGCCTAGGAGCGGTGGCATGATTAGAAATTTAGTTCCAATTTAGTTCCGCCTTGCCATGCAGGATCTCTGGATGAGAGGTAAAAATATTTCCCAAATAGGTTCTGGCTCGTTCACTTGTGGCTCGGAGCTTTTGATATAAGAAGATTTTGATACAATCGCTTGTAGCCTTGCCCTGTGTGACCTGTCCTGGTAATGGTCAGATATAACCAGCTTGGGTGTTCCGTCGTATTATTCGTTTTGAATGATTACTGGTGCATCATCAAGTCCAGTACATAATTCTGGACTCCTTGAAGAATCTAAAGTATTCGAACTTCTACTCTTTCAGTAAAAAACCAGAGAGCAATGCCGTAGCTAAAACCCCTCGGACATAAAAAAAATGTTACAAACGTTGTATCAACGATAGTATACCCTGCCACAGAAGTGTGTGGGGGTATACAAATCTCATTGTATGTCAAATATACTCAACCAATTTCACCCTATAAGAATGGCACAAAACCGCACAATGACTAGTCACTAATTCCCCCACCCCCCTCAAAATTGAAAGGAAAACCAGTGATTTGGAAAAATTCACAAGTTGTTTTTCGGAAATTCGTCAACATGCATTCCATGCCACAACGATTAAACACACCGAAAACCCACAGAATCAAGAAGCCAACCATTTTCATGCCCCGACCATAAGGAAGCTGTGAGAATTTATTATCCAACTCGAATGCGGGGGAATTGCAGAAGCGAGCAGCAGTCGAGCGTCTTTATTGCTTGTGTTTTGTGTTTTGGTCGTTGACAGCAAGTCATTTCACACACCTTCGTCGAATTGCAAGTATTACAACAAATCGTTTATTAAAGTGTGAGGGAAATTATGTGAAAGAGGCTACCCCCGTCACCCGTCACCCTTGTAGAAAGCAGCGATTTCGGCTTGATGTTGACAAGATTAATTTCTTTCAAGTTTTATGGGTGGGTGGTTGTTTATTTGTTTGTGTGTGCGGCGGCGGCGGCGGCGTCGGCGGGCGGCGCGGTTTATGAGTTCATGTTAAAATTTCGGAACATAAACTTTTAAATTAACATTAAAATCGTTTAGCCCCCATTGCATTGTTGGGCCGCCAGCCTTCCCGCTCTTTCTTCGCTGAGTATTTATTCGGTTTGGGTTTCGTTTCGTTATATGAGTAATTGTTGTTTTGACAGTCTCGTTATGGCTGTGCAAAACGGCGCAGTGTGCATGTTTCGTGTTCTGCAAATGCTGTTTCGTGTTTTTCCTTCGCTTACCCGTTTATTCACTTTTATTTTGGACAAGTAATTTAATAATGCGGCCGGTGTTTAAACATGAAAATAAATGCCGACACTGCCACCTTCATCGTTTTTCGTTATTTCTCTTATTGTTGTTGTTTCTGTTTTGCTTACTTCTTGTTGCAATCACAATTAAAGTGTTAAATATAAATGCCAGGGGGCAAATTGCAATGCGAGTGCAGTTTTTATTTTTTTTTCTGTTTTTTTTTTTATTTTTCAATGCAATTCAAATTTCGGAAATAAAAAAAGTGGCAGAGTTGCTAATTTTTTAGTGTACTGATTAAGGATTAATATAAATTATTTAATATCAGGACTAATAATAGTAATGATAGGCCAAAGTGTACACCACGACCTGACTTTTTATGAGTTTAAGCACATTTTGTGTATTTGTGTTCCAGAACTAACTAAAATGCCCCCAAACTGGACTAGTCTTTTCTGACCAATAGCTGGGCACTCACACAGAATATGCTCTGCCGCTGATTCTCAGAGTCTACAGTTATCGCTATCGGAAAGTTCCAACTTCTTTACATGGTAGCTAAGTGGACAGATACCTGTTACGTATCCTGTGAGGATACTGAGGCCTGATTGTTAAGTCCGAGTATTTTCTTTGACATTACTTGGGCTGGGACTACAAAACCTTTTAGCTTGCATTTGGCCTATGCAATTGGTGCAATGGCTTAAAACATTTGTATCTTCCCATTTCCTTACTACTACTGGAGTGTATCCTTTTGTTATGCCATAGAAAGGTTCAGGTCCAACAAGAAGCCGCTAAGCTCCTCTTTTGGCTAGATAATCTGCTCTTTCCTTGGCGTGGAATCCTTCGTGTCTCGGTACCCAACTGAGTTCTAACGTGTTTGTTTTTCGTAGTGAGTTTATTGATTTGACGCAGTCAAGGAGAACTTTAATACAATCACATGAGCTTGTAAAACTTTAAGTGTGGCTTGACTATCTGACAAGATATAGAAGTGCGTCTCTTTCAAAGACACTTCCGGTGTAATATTGTAGCTTTCTAAAATGCAGGATCAAATATCCCGGCTTCAGTTTCACCGTTCTCAAGCTTGGATCCATCACAAATGTCTGTGATCCGACTGTGAATGCATTTTCATTATTTTTGCAATTAATTCTGTCAGTTAAAATTAATTTTTAAATGTAATTTTTCAAAACAGGAAATCATTTGCGAAGATGCCTTTTATCTTCATACCACCCTTTAAATCTCCGCACTTGTAGTCACTGATACCGGACATTCTTAGGTCTCTTAGACACGTCTGCCTCTTGATGGACAGTGAGAGGGGCGGTATTCCGAGTATAACCCCGAGTGCGTCGGTTGGGCGCTTTCTCATAGCCCCAGTAATGCCAATGCATGTCAAAGGAATGTCAGGACTAAAAATAAAAGATAAACTCAAAAGACGAAAAGAAAAATTCTTCCTTTTGAAATTTGATTCAGAAGACAACGAATCCATATCAGAGTTGGAATTTCTGCTTCTGTAGGTAAAAAAGCAAATTATCCTAATCTATATGTAACCTATATCTATAATGTCGCCCTAGTTGGGTGGACATAATCCCAAGACTCTCACCTGATATTACAACTCGGGAGGTTATGAGCTGCCTCCTAACGCTTTAGTACAATTCTAAAAATATCAATGGATTTTCCATGAATTTTTTCCACATTTCGTCTAAGCACTTGGCATTTCACCTGTTCCGCAACTAATCGAATTGCGCAAGGTGTGTGCATGTGAGTGCTCCTCTGAAGATTAGGGATATACCCCCTTTCTACGTATAAAACCACATCGTCGTCGTCGCAATGCCTTGATGTCTCCTCGAACAAAAAAGCATAGCTGTGAATAATTTTCCATCCGTCCATGCAGCCAGCGCCGATCCATCCATCGAGTTGTCGTTTGATCTCTCGTTTGTTAGGCATCGTTGCTAACGATTTGAATGCCTTAATTCATTTTGGTTCATTTATCAAAGTGGCGGCCAAACGAATACGCTGCCACACATAGTAGTTGAATGGAAGTAATGGCAAGAGTGGAGTTACCCGGCTGTGCTCAGAGCAGGTTTCTCAGTCATTTTTGTTGCTGTATACGTACTGGCTTGCCCGCTCGCCGCCGAGTGTTTACGAGTTGGTTATTAATGTGATAAATTTCATAAATATCGCATAAATTTTAATGGCATTTGGTGTGGCGAATTTAATTGCTTATTGTTTGGGATTATTTTAAGCGCATTCGCGCGGGTTGAACACGTTTCACACCTATGCAAGTGCGGCCATTGATGACCTATATTTCCCTCAACTACTTCGCTACGCAAACGGCTACTTTGAACCACTTCCCTTAGTAGCAAAATCACTCGGCTGCAATTGATGAAGTAGCTTTTGTTCCTGTTCAGCTATATCACCTGTATGGCCGCCATTACAGCAACAACAATAGGGCACTGGGTCTTATTGCACTCGTCGTCGTCGTCGTCGTCCATAGTGAATGGATAGCATCAATCTTTTTTTTTGCAAGTCTCACTTTCGGCTTCCAAATACCGTTCAGTTGTGCCTAAATGCGTTTTTAAATGCCTTTTTACGCGCGTTCCACTCCTTTGAAGTGTTGCGAAAAAAGCACGCGTGATTAATGCCAAACTCGAACGCAACTTTGAAAGTGTATGTCGGCTGTGTGGCCGCAGAGGAGGAGGTAAGGAACGCACGAATAAAGGCCAAAGAAAACTATGACAAGGTCCTGACTTTGACTGGGAATTATCCCATATTGTTTGCACTCCTATAGGCCTTTCGAGGCTTCAACAATAGCAACGTAATCGGTTTCTAGTGTCAAATTCGTATGTCACTCTAATGCTTCGATGGGAATGCGACCACTTAAGGTAGGCGTTGGGAATGCAATTTTACATTTTCATATATTCGCGAAACGAATGCACTCAAGGGTTAAGCACACTTTTGAAAACATTTGCGTTGTCTTGGCAAAAATACGCGTTTAACTCAGTGCAAAGTGCCCTCCCATCTTGATGAAGACGACGATGATGATGATGAAGTTATTACCGAAATGTTAGTCCAATATAACCCAAATTGTTGTACTTGTGTGTGTGTTGACTGTTCTTTTCGTTGTTGTTTTTATTGTTATTGTTTCTTCATTGCCGTAGCGGTGCACTTTGATGTGCGTGCGGCAATGGCGAAGCTCAACTCAGTCAATTAGCTTAGACCGAAACATACCGCGCCAACACCTCCAGGATATATTGCGGAGTGCGAGTGCCAAGCCGAAATGCACGAAAACGTGTTGGGATTTTGGTATGAAGAACTTTTATGCACAAATTGAGTTGGGTTGCGAAAGCGAATGCGAATGCGTACATAAATACATTTTCAGACCACCAGGATGGCGTTCGTTTAAGAACACAGGAACAGGAAGAATTTGTAAAATTTGAAGAAAAAGAAGGTAACAAATAAAATCAAATATAAGTAAGTATTTTATTTATAAAAATAAAAATTCAAACATTATTAAAATTTAAAGAAGGAGGTTATGAACTTTTTATACCCTACACCTCATGAGGTATGGGTATATTCACTTTGGTCTGATGTTTGTATCACCAAGAAGGAGAAGTGTCCGGTATGGAAAAGTATATATATTCTTGATCAGCGTCACCTCCTGAGTTGATTTAGCCCTATCCGTCTGTCCGTCTGCCGGTCTGTCCGTCCTCTTTTCTTGTAAACACGATTGCAGGAGCTAGAAGAAAGCTAGGATTTTGTATTTATCCTTCTTAGGCCCTAGAAGGAGTTGGTATTGAAAATGGGCGGAATCGGTCGACTGCCACGCCTACCTCTTATATAAGTGAAAATCATGTTTTTACCGAAATTTTAAGATTTCATCAAAACAGTATGAAATTTTGTATAGTGGTATTTTCGGGTCGCTGATTTCGAATCTGATGTCGGAACTTAAAAATTCAAGATGGCGGAACCAATATGGCGGCCGAAATTTTAAGATTTCATCAAAACAGTGTGCAATTTTGTATAGGGGGTTTTTGGGGTCGCTGATTTCGAATTTGATGTCGCATTTTCAAAATTCAAGATGGTGGATACAATATGGCCCAGTAGGTGTAGGGTATACATAAGTCGGCTTGCCCGACTGAAACTTACTCACTTGTTTTTTATTGATTTTTATAGATTTTTATTAATTTTTAGCTGTTTCCTACCCCTATCCCCCCGTCTTGTGGCATTAATACTACGGTGAAATTGTCTTTAAGTGTTACTGTACAATCCAAAATATGGCATGAAAAAGCTCATATTTTGGATTTCTTCTTAAAGCCCGAAATACAATATCGCGTCGACAGCAGCAGTAGCAGTAAAACTGTTAGCTTTTATCTGAATTGTATGTTTACTGCCGCTGCCGTATTGTGAATACTTCTATACAAAATAGTGTATTCTAAAATTTGGAAACAGCTACTGCTTCTGTTGACGCGATTTTGTATATCTGGCTTTAGTCTGGCTCCTCTATTGACAAACCACATTTTAAGCAAATCAGAGAAATCACCCCCGAAACCACGGCTGATTTGGTATGGAATTACCCATAACATCATTAAACAACCTCCCTGAGAAATGCAATGTAAAAATGTAGAATAAAGTTGTGTGATTCTGAAGCTTGATTGAGATCAACCCACCTGATTTCCCAATAAAGATAATCATATCTATATAGTCATATACAGTCAAACCGCTCTTAAAAGTCTTTTTAAAAAGGCGGATCAGTTGGCGAAGGATGGGGTTCAATTAGAAACTTCACCTTTTCCGATTCTTTCATCCATGCAATATATTCATGTGAATCATGATGCCAATAAAATTAAGGCATCACTTAAGGAGCGGTAGAAAAATCGAAAAGATTTTGGTGTCAACCTAAGCCACTCTATCTCAGAAAAATGTAAGTAAGTTTTAAAGATAAAAAAATCTCGAGCTAACTGTAGTCTCCGTTATCATCGAATTCGCTGCTACCTCGGTACTGAACTGATTGCAAATCTTGGATACACTCTACAATTGCCTGCCCGCACTTGTGCTGCTCTCTTGCTGTGTGCCTATTTTGATATCAATCAAGAAATATGACAACTAAATTATAATGAAAATGCGGCCACATTGTTACATTGTTATGCGCGAGCATTTCGTTTACCAATGAAAATGTCGTTAAAGCTTGTCAATTGAAAGCTGGAAAAACGCAAAGAATTCAGCGGCAACAACAACAACGACAATTACAGAAAAACGGTTACACATTTTCCATGTACTTAATAGTAAACTGAATACATGTTGTTGTGGTATGAGCACAATAACAGCAGCAGCAGCAGCAGCTCTACATTGTCAGGTGAACAACTTTGTTTGGTGGAACTGACAAAGAACGAACAATCGGATGCATCCCTAATTACAATTTAATTACCGAAACTTTTCACACCGGTCGCACTTTGAGGCCTCAAATCGTAACAAAATGTAGCCAAATACAATAACTATGCGAGTGTGGAAGCAAGTAGTTGCCGACGATTACCTCCTATTGCTACGATTTTCGCTTCGAATGACAGTTGATATGACAGATAGCAGGAAAATGCGTCGGCATCGGCATCGGCAACAGCACAAACGGCAACAACATGAAAATGAGCCAAAATAAAAGAAAACAAGAAGCGAATTAAAAAGCCACGCCGACGCGTCAACTAATTAGTTCAACTATGCTTTTATAGCGATTTAACTACGAGCATTAAACGGACTTTTCACCTCACTTTTGCCGTTTTTTTTGCAACTCTTTTTTTCGCACTAATTTGTTCCACATAACGTGTTTGTAAAATGGCAGGAAATACCTTTGATCAATTGCCGCCACGAGTGGAGCGAGTACTTTCGCCCCGAACTCCCGCACGCACTTCAACCAGCGCCAACCAACGCAACGCTGTCTCAATTACCTACCCAATCTTGTAAATTTTTAATGACATTTAACAACGTTTTTATGTATGTACGGACAAAAATATGATAGAAAGAGAATAACTTATTATTTTAATAATAATAATTAAAATAAGCAAGTACACGGCAGTAAAATGGCGAACGTTAACTACCATGTAAATGGAAATTAACCAACATCGTTAGGACGCAATTTGTGTGTGCAAACGAAATCCAGTCACGTCATCAATGGCGCTCGTGTGTGTGTGTCTGCGCTCATGTTCATGTTTCATAATATTGAACAATGAAACAAATGCAAATACTGTCTGAATCTGGCTACAACGTCGCATTATTTATGGCGTGTCTAATATACTTAATACGGCCAGTACATGGAATTTGTGTATTTGCCTTTGTTATTTGATTGGTCGTGTAAAAAGGATGGAAAACATGTACTGGCAAATTGAATTCTATTGTAATTGCTTCCTACTTTGATTGACCGATGTTGGAACATTTGTGTGCTATGTCCGACAAGCATTTTTATTTCTGTAATTAATTAATTGAACATGAGCTTTGTTGAAATTTTTAATATGTATGTAGTAATTTTAATGTTTGTTTTATAAAAACATATCTAATAAACAAAAATCTATTTGTTTTTTTTTCGAAAAACCGTTCCATTTTAGTACGGAAAATGTTATTTTACTTACAAAATGTCCAACAAAACCCCCCTCCCCCTCCATCCCTGCTGAGGGCCTAGTAGGTCTATTCGTGGCTTTGACCTAATAGTGCATATAGTTAAATTTTTGTAATGGCGCATTAAGAGTCCAACTAGGTCCAAAGGAATGACCATTATTTTGGTATATATTTTTTCTGCTTTGGTATCCTTTTTTAGGGTAGGGCTTTTATTGGGCTTTTAAGTCCAGTTTCAGATAGGCTGATATTTTTTTATTTGAAATTCAGAACTGGCAAATTGTAAGAATAGTTTTCGAAGCAAATCTTTACAAAATTTTGCTGACTGCGGATCGTGAATTACAGACCAGTACTTCTAAATGACTGGCTATTGAATAATATCGAAGCAAATTTTCTGTAAATCATTGTATGTAATTTCATTATTATTCAGTCAACACTGATTTCGAAATTTATCTCGTAAGAATTATAAAACTAATCGATGCATCCAGTGTTACCATATTTACAGAAATTTACAAATTTTTTGAGCTCTGTTAGATTTTAAGATTTTCTCCCAAAACTACAGATTTTTTTATAAATTTAACAGATTTTACAGATTTTTACAAAATAAACTCAAATAAACACTGATTTTTCTCAAAATGCTTTCGTATCTCGATAAAAAATGTATTTTGAAGTAATTGAAGGTCACATACACAGAAAAAAAAAAGATAGGTTAATCTAACCAAAAAACGTTGTAAAAAAACAATTTTTAATTTTATATGGAAAACTCAAACAACAACTACAATTGTTGTGGTTAATCTAATCGTCAAAAAATTGTTAAATGATTTGCCAGCATGGTCGTATTTCGGCATATGACTCGCAATGTCATCGCTCGATGCCGAAATGCAACCATGCTGCCAATATTTCATCATTCTGAAACAGCATGACATTTAATACAAGAGAGAAAAATTATTATATATGGCTGTCTCGTTTACGCTCTCAAAGCAACAAGTGCTGCATAATATATGAATAATTTATATTCGACACTTGACTCATGAAGTACTTGGTTCCATTACTATTATTGGTATTTTGGGGAAGTTTGTATGAAAATTGTTGGGTCGTAATAATAAAAACGTCTTAGAGCAATTGCTACGTGCATTTACTTTACTCAGAGATTTTATTTCAAATCAAAATTGAATGAAAATTATCGTAAAAATTATTAAGTATTCACAAGAAAGTATCCGGTTGTATCGAATACAAAAAAAATCGAATTTTCACAGCACTAGAAGATGGCGTCGAATTTGTTTACATTTTACATTTTTGATATTTCGAAAACAATTTTTAAAATCAAATTATGACTATGTTATAATTAATTATTAACAAATATTGTGATTTTTCGAAATTGTGCAGAATGTTTTTCAACTCGTTTTTTCCCGGGAAAACATTAATTTCAATGTTGCCCGACAATTTTGTGTACGAAATGTAAATTATCTCGTTTTTAAAGTCTTGGGCTTACATTAAATTAATTTAAGCTTCATAAATATATTTCAATACAACACGTCTACAGAAATACCAAACACATCAGCTATCTTTTTCTTGCATTCTTTTTCTAATATGTATCTATTTATTTTTCCCCTCAATTGGATAATTGCTTTCTCTGTCTTCCATAAAGTAATATACGAACAATTTTTAATTGTACGCCAACCAATTTTCACTGTACGCGAACAACTTTGAGTCGGTTCCATTTACAACGTTTCTTGGTTGCTGCATTTTTAATCGTCTTTTTTGGTTAGATTTACCTACTTTTTTTTGTGTGTACTTGCAAGAGAAGATACATTTTTTCACTTGAAATATAAATTTCTTCTGCCATTGTGAAATTCGGCTAGCGCCGTTTTCTTCTAAAACAGAAAAGGAAATCTAAAAAATTCGGTTTAATCTTATTGTTGCATCTCCAATTTTTGTGCTAGCAAGTGCGTTGGCTTTTTTTATTTCTATAAATGTAAAAGCATTTTTAGAACAAAAATTATTTTGGCTATGTTTGAATAGTGCAAATTTTTGTATCAGAAATTGGTATCCCCCAGGAAAAAAATGCGTAAAAGAATATTAATTTTTAAATATGATTTCCTTGTGCTCATCAGGACGGTAACCAATCGACTTTTTCAGTGGTACACAAGTTAAAATTCTTGAAATTTCGGAAGCCAATAAAAATTATCAATTATTATTCTTGGAGATTACAGATTTTGGTGAACAAAATATGGTAACACTGGTGCATCGCACATCGACGATAAATCACGAAACAATAATTTAGTATTTAGCAAAGATCGTTTAGAAACACGACAAATTGCAGATATGATTAATAGCAAAAATTGTAATTTTAATTTCGAAAATTAAAAGTAAAAAAAAATAAAGAGAAAAATAATATTCCTTACAACATTTTCGCAGTCTTAAAATTATTTATTCATTACTAATTGGCTGCGGGCAAACAAATTATGGTGCAAAATATAGAAATAAAAAGCTTAATAAAAAAATATAAAAATATCTAGTCTCATGCGAGGCATAAAACCGACGGAGCTTAACACTTTAGTGCGTTTGACAAGCTCATCTGAAGTATGCGTTAATTATAGATTGGCGGTCGCTGGGGCTTACATAGTACACTCATTTCAGTAAAGTAGCTGGCAGTCGCTTTCCGAAATATATTTTATTAAAAAAAGATATGAGCTTGCGTGTTTGGTTTAATATGCATGTTTAAATAAATTAACATTTTATTTCCATCTAGTTTCATGTGTTTGTTAAAAATATAACACACACGTGTGAGATAATTTAACAATACTCGTATGGGTGCATATCTGTGTGATACATTGTTGAATTCGTAGTGCAGCACGAATAAATTTATTCGGTTGGACTTTTTTTGTATCTTGAAATTTCATTCGAAATCACACCCACGCCAATCTCCAAATTGGGGATATGAATAAAAGATTTTTGAGCTTTAAATGAAATAGATAAGGCGATAATTGAATTTATTTAAGTATTAATTGGGTTTGTTTTTTTGTTTTTAATTGTTTTAAGTATTTTGTTAAGAGAAACCCCACTGTAGTCGGGTGTGCAACTTTTTATGATGTGAAAATAGCCACTTGGTCCTGAGACCACCAACATTGTTTAATGTCTGAGGCAAATAAATTTAATATATTGTGTTCAGTGGTGCACCCAAGTGGAAGGAGTCGGGGTGGTCTGTATCTTTCTTATTATGGAAAGTTTTTTGGAAGAAACATTTTAATGGGGGTTTCAAGTGATTTGACACAATAATATCAAAAACAGAACAAATGGACCTAATCGATTTGGCTTCTGAATGGCTCTTTTGTTACTCCGACTGGCAGTCAGGCAGCTCGAAAAGGTTTGAGTTTGGTTTTCAATGTCCGAAAAAAAAAGTTGTGCGATGGCGACATATATGACGCCACGTATGCCAAGTAAGTAAATAGAGATTAATTGCGACTTCCAGCTACAAATGCCAACCTGTTTTCACTTAACTGACACAAACGTCATTGAATATGACATAGTAAAAACCGGGCATTAGACTCTCATCATTAGATTAAGGGTTTTGCGGGCCTGCATTGGTAAATTCTGGCTACTAAGTGAGATTAACAATATTACTATCGGCTGGATGCCAGAATATGTTGCAGTTGAGGGGAATGAGACAGCAAAAAACCTACGGCCGCAGTAATTATTGTTATTATTATTATTATGAGGTAACAATTAAAGTCACAAAAGCACGGCTTCATTAAATACTCATCGTTACTAAATTATCACTTCACAACCAGACATCGAGAGCTTTCTCATGACTTTCAATGGCATTTTCCTTCACAGTTTGGTACGCGCAAAAAATGCTGAACTTCCTTGCGGCAAAAGTTTTTTGATCAATTGTTAATTAACCGCAAAACAAGTTGCAAATTGAACTTATTCACTTTATTATTGGCAGCAATTGTTGTTGTGTGTTGCATGCAGCACAGTACTCGTACAGCAAATTGCACTCTACACGTCTCCATGTTCCCAACAAAAGGAAATCATCATTAAACATTAAATATAATAATATGGCTAAATGTATTAAAAAATGCAAGAAAGAAAAGAAAGAAAACAAGCAAACCCTGCCATTCGATGGCTACTGTTTGGCTACGAGTAATCACACAACAGCAATAAAATCATTGGCCACATAATAAACTCGGATGATGTTCAGTGAATAATGAGCGCAAAAATTTTTGTATCAAAGAGTTAATAACATTAGCCGATAGTCTGTCTGTCAGTGTGAATGGGTGTGTGTGTGTGTACTTGATTGCAATGATGATAATTGTCGGCTGGGCAATGTAAAGTTTGCAACCGGAAATGCCGTTTCGAGCGCCACTATCGAGTCTAATGGGTTGCGATGGGAAGCGATTTGAGTGGTGGTGTCGGCAATTGTCGGTTTTGACAGTGAAGAGGAATTTAGGCACTCAATCGTGGGAAGTTATTGTGGAGCTGGAGGAGCCAGACGATGGCAGGAGATTGCCTCTCCCAATTTGTCAATTGAGAAATGTAGGGGATCTACGACTTAAGACACTGAACTCCAACCCTCTCCATTGGCAATTGCATGACATTAACAATTTGCTATGGAATGCCCCTCAAGCAATCTTTCAGATTACTTTGTTCCAATTTAGGAAAGGAAATGCCCACATCATAACCAAATTAGGCCCTAATTCAGCCAAGCAGCACTGCATGAGAAGAATGCCCAGATGAATGGCGCTAAAATCAGGACTCAATCAGGCACGTACCAGTTCCGAGATTCCAGGCACAAATAAGTGAAAAAAATGCACAATAATAGAATTGCAATCGGAGACTTTCAATCCCAGTAGCCAATTCTCGCACCACAACAACTTATTAAGGCGAAGAATTGCGGATGGGCACCGATTCCACACACAGCCAGCAAATCAAATCCGATTGAGAAACGTACGAAATTTGGTTGCGCAGCCTGAACTGCGGTTACATCATTCAACCGCGAAGAGGCAATTGAATGAAGCATCGCCAACAGTAGCCAGTAGCTGGCCGTCGAAGTCGAAGTCATAGGAAGAGCTGATCTGTTGTTGTTGTTGTTAGCCGCTGCTGCTCGGCTGATTATGAACCGATTTACGCGTACGTGCCTTGCGTAAATTCAATTTTACTGATTGTGTAGTCAAATTGAAGCAGCAAATGAGAAAATACAGTAGCCGCTTTGCTGAACGATCACACGAACGTTCGGTTGGTAAGGTCTCCGGCTTAACAAGAAACAGAAACAGCTCCCGATTAAGCTTCCACCTTGCGCGATTCCATTTCCCCTACCCGAACGCTGAATCCGTATGCGGTATCTAGTTACAGTTTGAGTGAATTATGCCGAATGATACGCATGCGCCAAAGCGATCATATTGTAATCAAATCCAGACTGATGCAGCGACGAATGGATGGTCTGAGATCGATTTGTGGCACTGCAACGTGAGATGAGATGTGGTAGCCGCTGATGATCAAGTTGATGTTGATGTTGATGCTGATGCTGATGAAGATGATGCTGCGGTATTGGCAAAAATTGATTAAGCCACCTCAGGCAGCTGACCTCACTACTGTTTTTACGCTTTAAGCAGAATCTCATCAAGACGAAGACGTAATGACAAACAATTGATCAACGTTCAGCGGTTGATAATCGTGATCGGAGACGCACACAGTTTGGCAAGTTGGTTGTGGCAATCATGTGTGCTGTGACTCTCATGGATTGGCGAGTCAGTTGGCAAACTCACTGCAGAAATCAGGTTAATTGGTATAGAAAAAAAAACCAAAAACAATAACAAAAACTGGACTATGAAATCGTTTTCTTAAAGGCAATCAGATCGCGTTTCTTCTCGAATGGTTGGTGTCAGAATTGTCACAGACCGTTATGCAAATATCCTGGACTCTTGCTATATTCTACATATTTCATATTCCCTTTTGAGGTACATTCGTATACAAATTCAAGAGTCACGATTTCCTGTGGCCTTTTCTTTTGGTGGCTCGTTCTCGTCGGCAATCGATTTGCAAGACTAACAAGAACGTAATTGAGTTTAGACTTTGGCCCAGGATATGATTATGCTGAGATCATGACTGGATCTCTACTTGAATGTTCAAGTGAGAGGGATACTGATTTATTAAACAGAAGCGGAGTCACGTAGTTTAAGCGCCCATAGGACCATTATTAGTGGAAGCTAATTCGAGTCGCGATGGCAAGGACAAGGACAAGGTTAAATCAAGAATAGTCTGGTAAGGCGTACCGACAAAGTGACACTTTGAAGAATGTTTGAATTTGTATCAATGACGAAGCCAACCAAGCCATGGGAAGCAAATCGAGTAACATTCCAATGGAATACTGTCTTTGGATCAGGCCACCACCCTTTATGACTTAAACATTGCCCACTCACCTTGTTCCTCGTCGAAATTTTTGGTGGAAAGCTGAAAGAGCGCATCCAGCGGTGTGTCACCTGTGGACTTTTTACTGCTACTTTCACCAGAGTGGCTGGCATTTTGGTTACTCCTACTGCTGCCGCCTGCTGCACCCGCCTCACTGCTCGCCAACTGGTCGACACTGCCGCCGCTCACATTCACTTCCGGCGAACAGCAATCGCTGCCCGTCGAACTGGAACGTGAACGCTCGGAACCATCTTCCGAGGGTATAATTGTGGGATCCATGCTCATCTGTCGCAGGAGTTGAGCCTGTGCCTGAAAGTGTTCCTGCAATTGTCGCTGATAGTCCCAGGCCAGACGTTGCTCGTAGTGGAGCAGGGCGGGCGGAAAGAAGGGACGCATTGCCAGGGGTCCACGTACCGGATCCCAGGGATGGACTACTTTGGCAGGGGGTGCATCCAGTAGCAATTGTGTTGCTGATGGCGGTTGAGCTTGCAAGCGTTCGCTTATTACTGGCAGCAGTGCTCTAGATGGAGGTTGCTGTTGCTGTGGAGGCTGTTTGTCCACTTCATCCTTCTCGCCGAGAATGTCGGCTATGGAAAAGCTTTTGACCCTTTCGGCCACAGATTTGCGTCGAGGCGGAAGTGGAGCAGTGGACAGCATAGCAGGTGGTTGTGGCGATGCCGATGGCGACTGCGAACGGTCATGTGACAGACGCACTCGTTTCATATTCAGCGGTCGAAATGCATGATGTAGGCTGACGATTACTGGCGGCGGTGGACTTGGAGAGCCCACCGAAATTTCGGACATGGCCGGACTGCTGGAACGCGGCTGTGGTGGACTAGTGGACCGCATCATGGTAAGCGACGGTAGTGCGGAGTCGCGTTGAATATTCTCGAAAATCATAAACTCGTGTGTGCAGTAGTAACTCGTATCAAAAGTCCCAGTTTGAAGGCGTATGCGACATGCTTATGTCAAAAATGTTTGTTCGTAGCTTTAATTTCCTAATCAATTAGACGCGCACATGGTAATTAACCGGTGGTATAGGCGCATACACACGCCTAGAAAACAAACTCACACGCGTACAATTCAATTAAGTGGTTAAATCCAATATGGCGCTCGGAAGTGTCACTTGGACACCAATAGCTTCCGATTTCATGAAGTCACGTGAAATCTTCAAAATCGCGTCGGCAAAACGCTAGAAACGTGCTTCAGCAACAAGACGGTAAAAATGGCTCGTGGCGCCCCGATATACTCACGGCGATACAAACAAACTGCACGCGCAGCGAGAGAGACACTGTAAATAAGTCGAGAATGCGACCGGTAGAAGGCTGGCAAAGGCGAGAAAAAACAAGAACTGGTAAACTGGCAAACTCGCAAACCATGCGCGAGCATGGAGCAAACCAGTATCTAGCGTGCTCTCTTCCTTTAGCGCTCTCTTTCTGTCTGATATAAAGTCTGGTTGAGTTTCCCCCCAAACTGTGACGTCACCAACACGTATAGAGCCAGTCTAATTGGAATTCGTGGTAACGCCTTGCTCAAGAGAGACTCGGCAAAGGCAGGCGTGTTTCGACGGGGTCTAGCCAATGGCCGCATGGCATTTAATGACGTTTCTGGCTCACCCTCAACGCAGCTGTCATCCGACTGACACTGATATACGGGCACTTTCGGAGCTGTCAACGGAACGTCATTAATTTTTCCAATTTGACGTTCGACGCTCTTCTGGCTGCTCTTTGGCTTGTTTGAGTTGATGTTGGTTGGTGTTGGTTAGCGGCGGCTGGCCGGTTGGAGCTTGTAAGTAGTGTTTTTTTCGTGTACTTTCCACTTGGTTGCATACGTTAATTATCGTAATTGCTTTACTTGTGAGTTTCTTCAGTATTTTCCCCTCTTCTTCTGTATGCTTCTCAGCGTTCTTTTGCGACTTCCACTTGCTTTTCTGTTGATATTTTTGAATTTTCGTTAGTGGTAGTTGGCGGCTCCTCCGTGCGCTCTCATTCTTTTCTCTCTTTCTCTCTCACTCACACACACACATCCACTGCCACTCTTCTGTTCCCTGCGCACTCAATTGTCATCAATAATGATGTCTAGTTTTGCGTTCCGTTCTCCTTTGTCGGCTATTTTCTCCTTGATGTATTTGCTGACTGCAGCAATTTGCAAAAGCGTTTAACTCTGAAGGTGTCGCAAGTACAAATTCTTCTCCTTGCCTCACACACCAGAGTCCCCCACCAACCCCACTGCCGTCTTGTGATTCGTATGGGTGCGGCTGTGGTGTGGTGGCACGGGGGACTCGCATTTAAATTGATTGCAGTAAATCACATTTGTTTGGCAAAGTGTCGTTCCTAGTTTTTCAGGCGTTTCTCAGCCGTTTTTCATGTCGTTTTTGGCGGCCCCGATCTCTGCCCGAGTCCTTCGTTCCTTCGTTCTTGCCCCCTCCTTTGCCAGTGCCTGTTCAGGCCTTTCAGGCGGTCTTCTGTCATGTCAGTCGCTCATTTCAGTTAGTTTGCCTGAATTCTCCATGCACGGTCGGCTTCTTTTTATCCAACGTCATTTGGCTTCCTTGGCATTGTTTTTGTTTTTGTTGTTTCTCTCTCTTCTGTTGTTGTTGTTGTTGTTGTTTTTGTAGTGTTTCTCGCCTGACATTTCGCATGCAAATGTCTACTTAATTTGGTGTCTAACTGATTTCTGTACCCCACCTTCGCTCTCTTGGCTTTCCGCTGGCCGACACCCTTGTCACCCCTGGTCGGGTCGTGTTGGGTGTTGTATTTGTTTTTGCACGGAGTTTCATTTGAAGTTAAGTGAAATTATGTAACTGGTAACACTGGTAAACCGGAATCGATAAATAGTTTTTCCTTTTGGGTGAACGAGTGTTTGTTTCTTGTTGTGTTCGCTGCAAGATGGTGGATAATGTTAATGGGGGTCTTACAAGCCAGAATGCGGGCTTTCGTTATTGTCTTTTCGGACGTTAATTAATGGCTTGTATGTAATTAATTGATCTTTTGTAATAATACATACAAGAACATCCTGATACGGGTTCGGGAAAAGTTAAATGGTTTCGTTTTAAATTCGATAATAAAGTGGCGACGACGAGGAAGGAAAAGGTGGTAGGAGACCATTTTACTTTGTAATTTTTTTTTATGTTTTCGAAAATTTTTGCACATAAATATTAAAATTCAAACGGGTTAAGTTCAATTATAATTGCCATTGCAGGGATCTAGTTTGTACGGCACGCAATTGCGTAAATGAATTAAGGGTTTTCGAGAAAAGAAAACGGTGTGAGGAGCAAGAGTTCGAATTGTTGGGTTTTAATATATCCTACTCCTACTGCCACCATGCAAATGGAACTGGTCCTTCACATGAAATAGAAAAAAATGAATTTACAAATTGTACAACCGGAACATTATTGGAATAGATTCTTGAAACTTAACACTCTTCCGATGAAATCTTGGAACTTCGGTCGTCTTTTTGGATCTGACATCTGGAATTTGGAAATTTCGACCCCAAAAATCAATATCAAGTTTGGATCTTTTTACAAAATACGAATTTCACTTATATGGGAGGTAGGTAAGAAAAAAGGACGGACAGACGGATAGGGTTAAATCAACTCAGGAGGAATATGCATTGTTTTCCATATCTACCACTCCTCCTCCTTGGCGTTACAAACTTCCGACCAAAGTGAATCTACCCATACCACACGAGGTATCAATAACTCCATATGTTGTCGTTCTTTGGTATTTGTACTTTAAAGAAATTGAACGAAGGAGTTCCGGTTTTTAGGTAATTATAGACATCAACGCATTGATATTTCAGGTTATATTTGACGACCAGAATCCCATTCATCTAATCGAGCTTTGTCTGATGCAATCTAAAACACAAATGAATACTGTGTAAAACAGTATAAAATCGGAAAAGTACCGAATGAAACGACATTTTTTCATCAAAAAATGCCAAAATGTCGTTTTAATTTGTGATGTCAATTTTTGAAATTCGAGCTAAAATATTTGTTTGCTAAGCTGAACTTTTAAACATTTAAGTCTCAGCCGCTTGACAGTAGGGTATTTAATACCCCGTTTAACTGAAATCAATATTATTATTGTGTAAGGGAAGAGCGGGTACCCCGGACCAACTGTACCTTCGCCTGAATTCCTCTAATACGATTGAAAAACCAGGATGGTGATTAAAACGAATAAGATTTCGTTGGGTCGAACTTAGGTGCACGATACTCCTGATATTATTTGATATAGTGTATGATAGAAGACGTACATATGTATTATTTTATTTGTCTATTTGAAACATCATAAAGAGTTACATTATAACATGAACAAAGAGAAATGCGAATTGAGATTTCCATACACAAATTTCAACAAAATGGTTCATGAATATCTCGAAGCTGTCCTTTCCGTCTTGGACGATTATTGCTATTGACCACAGAAATGTTATTCCATTACATTGTAGGCACTTGCTAATAGGGTCCAATGGTTGCGTACGCAATGTGTTCGATTAATTCAACAACAATAGCGTATTAACAAGTCATTAGCAATTAATTAAATGTTGCTGAATCAAACACGAAGCAATCGCCAGCACGAACTGCCAATACTAAGTAATGGAGAAATAAAAGAGAAATTCGAGCTTTTTTTGTGTCTGTGTTTGTCTTCAATCGCAAACGAGTGATTAACAATTTTAATTTTTCAACTTCAAAAGCATTTAAAAATGTATTTCCAACTGCAATATATAAAAACGAAATGTTTTTTTTTTGCAGATTCCACTTGGTGATAAAAATTGTGGTGGGTAGTCTCATTAACAAAAAAAAAAAAAATAATGAAAATAAAATTAAATTTCTCCATTACAAAAAAAAAGTAAAATCACTTAATTACCTTACCGCAACTAATTTCTTAATTACTTTGGCTTAAACTAATGCGAGAGCGGGATTGTATTAAATGCCCGCTTCATTCATTCATTTATAAACTCAAGTCCCTCAAATGTCAAAATAAAGTTAAACTGAAGCTTTTGAATTTCCCAAACTTTATTATTGATTCTCGTCGCAGAAGAGTACATTTCCACATTAAATGTAAATGAGTTGTCACATTTTCATCTTCACTCACTTTAGAAAAAAGCCATTCGGGTTTTCTTTCTCTTCTGCTTAATTGTTGCGTTGCTTCCGATCATTATCAACCCCAGCCTTCATAATTACGCGCCATTATCAAACATGTACGAGTACCTACTTCCCTTATGAATTGTCAATCATAATTAGTTGCCCCTTTCGCATTTTCCAGTATGAATTTCCTTCATTTCCTCAAATAATTCAAATCAGACACGCCTCTAATTTTTGCAAACTCACACAACCCGAAAGGCGTCATGATTTTCCCAGTGTACGCGTATGAGTATGTCAAGCCAACATAATCAAATTCATATTCATTACTCATAATCAGTTGAGGGAATTTGACATTTTCATCGGTTCGACTCGACTCGACTCGACTTTCCCGGAAAATGTTTCCGCTGTTCATTAAAACCTCATAAATATTTCGAACATTTATGCGATCCAGCAGCAGCAGCAGCAGCTGACTAATGGCAGTTAAACTGCGGCATCTACTCGCCAACTCACTCTCCGTGTCACTTAATAATTTTATAATAAAGTCATTTGTTGTGTTGGCTATGTGTACGCATTTGTCACGCCCCTCATCATCGCAATGCTTTGCTTTTCAGGCGCTTTTGTTCGCTCGCTTGACATATAAAATCAGCAAATGCAATTGACACTCGGGGCTGTCAACAGCATATGAAGTTGTCATGTTGACATTGTGAGGCCTCTCTACCTTCTCGCACACTCGCACGGACCCAGTATTGCTCTGCAACATACAATTTATGTCATGCTTCCTTTTAATGGGCGTGCGGAGGGCCGCGGTACTTGGAATGTATAACTGTCAAAGGGATCTCCTTGTTTCTGTTCCATCGGACATTTATCCGGCAACTCATTGTTCATAGAAGGCCCGTTGAATAGTTTAGTCCTACTCAGCTCTACTCGAATTGTCAATTTGTGGTTCGTTTTGTAATTAACTCGGTTATTGTGTGTTAAAGTGTGACGAAATGTCAAAATTGTTTTCCCAAAAGAGCGCTCGCTCTTGGCACTAAAGTGTGAAGGCAAACGCTCGATTGCTTGCCTCAGCTGCTCTAGCCTTGAGTGTGTCGAATCGGCTTATGATAATTCCCGATCATTAAATGATCTACAATTTTTATAAGCTGTTAAGAGCGCCCGTCTAAATATTACTAAAAAAAAACCATGCGATTTGTATGCTTTGCATACACCTGTAAATAATCATATAGGTAAGTAAGTAGGCGTTTAGTTCCATAGTTCTGAACATATAGTGGCTTTTAGAGTAGTTAGGACGTGAAATGAAATGAGTCATGTGGTATGACTGAGGTCTAGAAAAGATTGTAGCGAGTGAATCTTATATTTTAAAAATTGTTGCAGTATGTTTTCTTTTGACATTCGATAAAAAACCAGTAAGAGAATTTTATTCCGTTCAACCGAAAATAAGATACTCTGCCGATAAGTGTACGATGCCTTCAACTATTTTTCCATAATAAAATACTAATTTCCATTTAAAAATGTCGTTTCATTTCCATTTTGTTCCGCTTATTTTAAACGTCGTTTATGTTCCACTACCATTGCGCTCTCTTCCATTACTAAGTTTGTTGCAATTTCATTTTGTTCTGGTCCATTTCCATTTTGTTCCAGTTCAGTTCCGTTTCCGAAACTAAAACCAACAATGTCGAAATCGTATTCATCAATTAGGGCGGATATTTTGTATGGGAGATTCTATCGGATGTTGCCTATTTTCAATACCGTCGAAATAGAACCAAAAAGAAGGGGAATGCCAAAATCGATAATTCAAAAACTACGACAGTTATCATGCGAAATAATAGACAAACTGACAGACGGACATCTCTTTGATCTGGCTTCAAATATGATCAGGGAATACATAGCTGAATTTTCCATGACCGCCCTAGCTATTCCTTAAAGGATTTCATGATCTAACTTTCTTCGTTAACAGAATTCAATAATGTAGTCTTCTGATTGGATTTATTGGTCGCTTTCGAAATCTCTCTTATCAGATTGGCTATCAGAAAAATACATCCTCATTTTGTTGCACAGTAAAGGGAAGGTTTTTCGGTGTTTCAACCTGCCAGAGGTTCAGTACAAAATTATTCAAATAATACTCAAATTTAAACATTTTTACAAGTTATTGAGGAATTTTCTTTTGCAAGAAATTTTATTTTTTATGGTGCAGTAAAGCATTTTTTATTTGTGAAATGGACAGTTTTTAAAAAATATCTAAAAATTAGGTTTTTTGCTTTTATGTTGAATTGAGCTGGTTTTTTTTTTATTGGAATACACAGTTTGGTAACTTTTACCGAAAATATACCGTTATAATTGTTGAAAAAACCAGAGGCATTTTCGAATCCACGATTTTTCCAGCAAAAATGTAGGGAAAATCGAAGAAAAAATAACTTTTGTTGATCATGTAACTGGATTTCTATTAAAATATACATTTTCCCATAGAAAACACGATTTTTATACAAAATTACTTTTTTTACCAGTCCCAAGAAAAATTTCTATATATTCTGGCAATATATCTAAAAGAAATTTTGTTCTTTTAAATAAAGAATGTCTTTTTATGACATAATCGAATGATTTGTAAGTTATTAGGACTTAAATTCAAGGCAGCCCTATTTGTTTTACTAAAAAATATATTGACATACACTGCGTATGAGTAATAAAACAGCACAACACAATTTTTCAATTAAAAAACATAAACAGTTGATCCTGAAAAACCGCACACTGGCGATTGTTTATTCTGAACCCCACTACTAGAATATACATTTGTTTTTCTTGGGACTGTGGTTGTGTTGGACGGTGTTATAAAATACACCATGGCTAATTTTTAAGAGGGAACAGCTAAAATTTTTATTATGGTCCGTGAACATCCCTTATGTATATACAAATGTAAAATTAAGTTTTGAAAAACGTAAAATTTGCTTGGAATTTACTGTTTTCAACCAACCTTATGAATTTAATTTTAATATTATTCACCCTTTCGTGTTGTAACGTCTGATGCTGCGAAAGGATAAGGTAAGAAGTTTGAGTCATGATTTCTATTCGGAGTTCTTACGTCTTTACGTCTTTACGTCTTGAGTAATTGGGTCTTTAGGCCCCTCAACAAGCTTCGAATCTGTTCCCTATCGATTTTTTTCATACGGCTGCCCATTGTCAAATGTGTGTGGTCATCACTGTTTTACAAGATCTCCCAAGAACTCTTCTCCAACTAAGCATAGACAAATTAGATTGATATCTCCTCAAGTTGATGATACATTTCGCACTCTAGTTTTTTTGCACTCTCCCTGCACAACGACGATGAGAGTTTCTCAATTAGACTATAAGAATCACATTAAACTCCAAAGCAATTCATAACAAATATTTTTTGCAACATTCTCAAGCAAACCTGTTCTGGTTCTGCTGCACTCTTCACTGCTCCTCCAAATGCCACACTAAACCCCTTGCAACAGCACTGCAATGTTTTTGCTTTGGCGGCAAACGAGATCACACGCAATTTCAAGATACTTGCCTCGGGCTACATAAATGCAAAGCGAGAAGCATTAAAAAAGTGCCCACCTCACTGACTGAGCCGAGCTTGCTGTAGACAAGACTGCACTGTAAGTTTCTTCGCTTCATGTTTTGCCGATGAGGTGGCAAATGACAATTTAAAAAGTAGTTGGCAACGCGGTGATCTAGTTAAGACACACATAAGTGTGTCTAGTGTGTGTTGGCTGGATTGTGTGTGGCTTTTGAGCCACATTTGAGGCGACGTGACACAAGTAAATCATTTGAATAATTTATGACGCTTGACAGACAGACCAGCGGCGGCATAGATTGGAAACTAGATGAATTACCTGGCGTACAGAAAGTCTCAAGATAATTACTTTATTTTGTATGTGGCAGTTAGTCAGCTGCTAATTGTAAAGTGTAGAAAGTAATTCAAAATGAGCAAAATGGGAATGAGAGATGGTATTGACAAATATTGTTGCTGGAACTTACAACAGATCACGTCACACTATCATGCTAACATACTTTGTATTTACTTTTTAAATTGTGTCGATTGGGTTTAAAAATAATTGACCAAATCCTCAGTTTGGGCGAAAGTTTTTGGTCACTGTTTGGCCACTTCTGGCCCTGTCAGCAAACTCTTCAGAGATGACATTTCCTTTGACAAGAGATCATCGCAACCGCAAACACATTTCTCGTGCGACTGCTTTGTCATGCAAACGAACCGATATCAAATCTCCACAAATTGCCCTCTTAACTGAAAGGTGTAAATGTTGCTTTTAGTCCCAACACTTATCGCACCGATCAGCAGCCCAAATAACTGCACTTTAATCTCGGTGAATACTAATATTCAAATAATACGGAAAATAAAACGTTTTAAAAGATTTCAACCACAAACACCGCCACTTCCCGAATGACACCTTTTACAAAAGCTAACCCCCCTCCACCAACGATAAGCTAAATGTATTTCAAAAAAGAAAACATTTTCATATGGAATACAGACCAGCCGCACCTCGAGGCCCAAATGTGTGGTATTTCTTGTCCGTCGCTCTCCCGTCCTGTCCGATCGGTAATTTGTATATCTTGGCGATGAATCAAAATATTATCAATAACGAAATCGGTAGCTGCTATTTGCTGTTCTTGTTGTTGGGATTTTCGTATAATTACATGCAAATTACTGGGGTTTAACAACGCTTGTGTGCGGTGGCAGAGCCAGATAAGCCTCATTGTTCGGTGAGACACTTTGTCAAAGTGGCTTGGGACATCTTGTGACATTATCTCTTTGTGGCTTTTGGACGAAAATGGAATGGGCAAAACGGTATGAGGTGAGATGCTACTTGATATTTAACTGTCTATCATGTTTTTATTTTTTGGTTAGGTTTATTCGGAAGTTCAGGTGCGTGTTCAGGTGACATTAATTTAATATTTGAAAAAAGCTCTTCGTGTTTTGTGGCTGGGCACTTTTTATTTTGTATTTTATTCAAAATTGAAGTTGAATTGGTTAGCAATTTCAATGAGATTGCCCCTTGGGGGTAGAAAATAAATATTATAAAATTAAAATTAAGAACGAATTAAATGTATTTTTGTAGAACTGCCAATTCGAGGTTTTGACATGTGGCGACACCGGTGTAAAGTTTGACGTTTTTAATAGTACATGCGATCAGTAGGTTTTGTCATACGAGTACTCCGAACGAGGTGAGTAAAAATCGTCATACACACCCAATTTATTTTCGATGTTCGGGAATGAAAAAAGTCATTAGGTGCCGAATCAGGGCTGTGGGACGGATGATTCATCATTCGACTTTTGAGTCCAAAAAAAAACTTACTTGAGCCAATGTGTGAGAGCTTGCATTGCCTTGGTGGAGAATGATCCGCCTTAGATTGTTGGATTTCCGCCTATCCGTGAAAACTTCCGTCAAACAAATGGTTGTGTACCACTTTGACGGATCTACGTTGCTCTAGTGACCACAAGACAGGTTTTTCCGAAAAAACAGGCGACCATATGCTTCGCAGTGCTTCGTGCACTAACATATTTTGTTGGATTGGGCTGGGTGGGCTCATCCAGAGATCCATGATTCGTCGCCTGTCACGATCTTATAGACGTCTTTTAACGCTATCGATCAGTGATCAGTGGGTGTCTGATCATAATGCATGCGTGCGGTAAAAACCAAGTGCAGCGGGAATTTTTCCAAATTCTATAAAATCCTTTGAAACTCCACTGTTTCAATGATGTATTAATTTACCATTTTAGCAATTAATTAGTTACCGTTCGCGGCACTCACATGCAAAATTTGATCGCGAAGCCCCAACTCAACCCCAAGAGTGCAAGAAAGCGCCGTGTGTGTCCCATGTTCTACAAGCAGGAATTTACTATCATCATCGAATGATGAACATGATCGTATCTTCTTCATTATGCCATTTCCTTTTACAATTAACATGCTAAGAAGATTCGCAATGGTGCCGCAAAACACAGCGCAGCACACGGAAGGTAACACGCCGCAAAAGGCCACCACCACAAAAGGAATCTCAAAAAGAATCTCAAAAGAAGCGCGAGCACGCAAAAAGAGAAGTGATTATTAAATTGCAATGCCCATGATTTTACACACCTTTAAATGGCATTCTTGAGATACAGGCGCGATTAGTGGTAGGTACTCTCCGCAGAGAGTTTGTTTAGTGAACCACTGTTAGGAGAGAGGGGCTTTTGTTGGTGGGTTTATAAACAGAGAGTAAAATATCAAGATAAATAAGCGGTAGAAGATGGAAATTTTAAAAGATTTGATCGCTTATGAATTATTACACACTGCAGCAAAAACCATTTTTTTCACACTTTGTTCACTCTAGCATTTTTTCATGCTGATCTAGTGAAGTTGGTGAATCTGTAAAAATAAGTTACCACCTTCTTATATTATTTCAGAGGAACTGATTGGTATTCCTGAAGGATGTTAAGTATTCGATTTTTCGAAGTGTGAAAATAAATGTTGCACTGTGTAATACAAAAATTAAAATAAAACGCTCATTAACTTGTATAGTTTTCTCACTTGTATGTCTTCATTTGAAATGATTTCGAAGGTGATTCATCGAAATTTCCACAAATTTCATTCAAGAATTAAAAATTTGTTTTCTTGATTGTTAAGGCCGCGTCCTTAGTTCCACACGGAGTACGTATGATGCCAACATTTTAATCTAAAAATCTCGGCAACAAAAAAATGAATTCCTGCAATGTCATTTCCCATTTCAGCGCCAAGTGAGTGGTTCTTTGTACACATTTTTTTTTCATACAAAAAGCAGTGCGGCTATCACCGAACGCAGATCAACTTACGATCAATTCATAATCCAAGCGCATTGATGTTGGATGATGACGGCAATACTGATGAGATTGCGATTCTGATTCTTTAGCCGATCGGTTGCGGTTGTGAATGATGTGATGACATAGCGTAGCAGGTTAGGGCGAAGTAATTAGTGATGTGATATAGATGAAGGAAAAGAATTCGGTTTTTATGCTATGGCCTAGAAAAATGTTTTAGGAATGCATGACGCCCGGTCACTAAATCCGTGCGTTGGTTGGGCGGCTAAGTGGTACCGTTAAGATTCGTCGTAAAAAAATGTAAATGTAAATTGCCTTAACTGTTATCAGGAAAGATGCAACCTGTACTAGTGAGATTCATCGACTGAAACCCAAGTAACCGCTTTTAAATAACCAATTACCTGTAATACTGACTCTTCCTGCACTTCCACCATTATGAAATGCTTACAAACGCTTAAGGAAGTATCGCTAATTTCTGGTGACCCTTTTTCTATACGCATAATCATGATCATCGTCATCATTAATGCAACAACAAACACACACACACACACACATGTTCACTCTGGCCCATTTGTACAAATTTGTGCCTTGTAAGAACACAAAAAAGAAAACCTTTGAAATGTGCAGCAATACAACATGCTGCACATCGCATCGGATCGTTCGATGTTCGGTGTGGTCCACCAGCCAAGACAGAGTCAAGTCACTTAGTCTTCCTGTTGGCCGCTTTTCATAACACGATCCACCATGAACCATACACAAACGCACACATGCACATATGAAGTCATACAAAAGGCCTCCAACAGGCTAGGCTCCTTTATGATATTGGCAATGCGCACGGACGGACAGACGGATGGGCATAAAAACGGACGAAGACAGACAGACGTACGGACGGACGGACAAAAGCATTGCTTAATGCCCAAGTCAAAGCCTAAGGTGTCGGCTATAAGCTAATTGGAGGAATGTTCAAAGGTGCCGCCAACAAATTAAGAATGAGTTACCAATTTAACTTTTATATCTCTATCATACACGCGCAGTGCTCAGTGCACAGTGCACGAAGACGAATACAGGCCGCGGCGGCGACTGCAAATGCGCGCGGACGAACAAACGACCGAGGGTGTTGAGTAAGCGGGGTGCACATCAACAGTTGCATTGTTTGCCTGATGATGTTGACTGTTGCCTGGTGGAGAGATGATGCTTCATCATCGTCAGCAGCAGAATAGAATATTCTTGTATGTTGGCAACACTGCTCCGCAATATTCTATTCACTTAATTCGTAATCAAATTTTAATTAGTAAAGCGATTTCTGTCATCTCATCTCATGGATGAAGTCAGACAATGGGTGTCGCAGGATCTAAGGAAAAAATAACAAAATTTTATATCAAAATATTTGTCTCTTCTCATTTCCGAAACTACCTCTAATGTGACAATTGGTAATCATAACTTGATTTTCCTCTATACGGTTCCCATGGCCTGCCATCCATTTATTCATGTTTTCATTTCCAACCATTTCTCTTCTCCACTTCTCCTTCGTTTCGCCATACATGCATATATGCTAATACCGTGTACCGTGTGATCTGGTCATTAGTCATTGTTAGTGAATTATATTAATGAGCTTCGACATTTACGCACTTTTATTGACTTGCCCGGATTCATCTCTTGTCTCGGAAGTGCTCTTTCCCATAATTATGTGCGAGCATGGCTAATATGCGAAAATCACATACAATCATATTTTATGCCAGCGACACCGTCGACGTGTAATCGTTTACCATTTTCACTGCAGTACTTCAATTAATGTTAACATCACAAACATTTCCTGGCCAATCATAGAAATTTTCTCAGTGCAATTAGTTGAGTGGTGAGTAAACTTGTGATTTGTGTAGTGGAAACGTTTGCATTAAATACTTGACATGTTGATGGGAGGTGACACTTCTCTGGGAACTTCAAACTCAAATTTGCGTATTAAAATTTTGTATTTTTATGCAAATTTATTATTGCACGATTTGATTGGAAATGCTCAGAAATGGATTTTGAACACGACCCGAAGTTCCAAAGTCACCCATAAATGACTCGAAATATGGCCCTAAGACCAAATTTCTATACCCTACTTTGGTATATTCACTTTGGTCAGATGTTTGTAACGCCAAGAAGGAGGCCTGATAGGTATGGAATCACATGGAAGTTTTCTTGATCAGAATCACATAAAGAGTTGATTTCGCCCTATCCGTCTGTCCGTCTTTTCTCTCTGTCCTCTTTATTGGTTAACATGAAGGAGGAGCTATACTATACGTATGCCAGGCGGTTCAAGCTTTGGAATTCTATTTTTAGGTCCTAGAAGGAGGTGGTATTGTAAACGGGTGGAATCGTCCACATAATTGAAAATTTGTGTTTTTTTAACATTGTAACCCGATTCCGCTGAAATATAAGAAAATACTACAAAACTTGCTACGACATCTGCTTCGACAATTTTTCGATATTTTTTATTTCCAGCGGACAGGCAGACATAGGGATAGATGGACAGGCTGTCTTCGCAAGATCGAGCCTGATCACGTAGATCAGTGTTCGCCAGCCCTACACTCAGGGAAAAAAAACATAGTAAAATCAAGTACGATCGTATTTACTCCTTAATTTTTTCAACTTAATGGAAACAACTTTGAAATAAAGAGTAAAATACTTAAAATAACTATTGTCAACATTGAAACAAAGTTGCAAAGTTGAAATGAAGTGAAAAATACTTAAAATAACTTTTGTCATCGTTGAAACAAAGTTGAACGATTTTAAATCAAGGTCTGGCAAACTTAATATAAATTGGAAAGTTTTTGAAATAATCGGAAAAGAACTTTTAAATATGTTTGTTTATTTTTGAATTTAAGTTTTAAATTGAAAACAAGTTTGTTCGTAGTTGTTTCTAAAATTTCCAACTTTACCAGACTTTCATTAACATTTCTACTTGTTTTAAGGTGGTTATTTTTGATTTTAGGTTGTATTTTCTCTGGGTGTACACTCGCGAGTAAGGCTCCTGTTGAGCTTTGAATATGTATACGCGCGAAAGCTTTTTAGTCTGTGTTCACATTTCGTTGAAGCAACGAAATCTGCGTTCGGACGCTCCGTAAATTTATGATTTATGCGTACACAATGTTTAAAGTTCAATGGGAATATGATTTTTTTTTCATCGAAAATGTACACCACGAGAATATGGCTTGGTTTGGAACAGGGCGATACTTCAAATAAAAAAAGATCTTTATTTTTTGTTTCACTGAAATCTTGATTTTGTCTTTAGCTGCTTTAATTTAAGCGAGTTAAACAGTATATTTATTCATCTGTTATGCTTTGAAAAACTATATGAGCTCTTCTTTAATTTCAGAAAGCTTTCAGAAAGCTTTTACGACAAATTTTTCGCAGTGCAAAGCCTTCAATACATGAGTAATATGAGGATGTGTGCATTTGGCGAACACTGACGTAGATACGCATTTCATGAATATGTTATGTTATTACGGATTCTAATTGATCACACTTCGGTCTTTAAATCCAAAGTCCTACCTATACATGTCAAAATTTATGAGGACAGCAAAAGAATAAGATCGGCATTGTACCTTGGTACCTTGGATCGCTATCTCTGCGAATACCTTTCCAGATTTTGTGGACATTTTTTTTAAACGTTTCAATACTTCCATATGAGGAGATTCTCGGCTATTCCGGTGGCCCATCAAGAGTGCTACCAAATCACAAACTCAATAAAAATTTGTAAAAAAAAAAAAACTTGTAATTTATGTTAAGTTCTTACTTCATTTTAATAATTTAAATTGCTAACCAATCAATCCACGATCTTGTGATATTTCACACCTTCATAATTCTCCAAGCCGGTTAAAGATCAAAGGCTAATGTGCTACAGTCTCCCACGAACAAAAATCTCTGATTAAAAACATTCAATGGGAATAGGAAGAAGCGAATGCAATAAAAGAGAGTATAAGACCCGTAATTATAGCAAATACCAAACGAAGTAGAAATAGAAAATGTCGAACGATTTATAGCGTGGGCTTAGAATGAAAAATCAGTGGCAACAAATGGACAGCACAGAGCCGAAATGAAGAAGCAGGCATCGGTTTAAGTCGCTTTTAATTGCTTGTAAAAACAAGCTTATCACTCGTCCGAGCATCCACGGTGGCTACCACAGTAACAAATGGCATGGCCACCAGCACAGCCTCCGACACACACACGCATTCTAATTAATTACGGGAAAACTAATTCCCTCCAAATTAATAACACAAGAGTGGCACATTGTCAACGAGTGCATCTCATAAATATGGGATTTCCAGCACAAAAGCGGCTCATTTCATAAAAATTCAATTTGAAAAAAAAAACAACAAAAAAATCTTCTTTCTAAACTGTTGCCTTACCGAAAACTCAACAGAGATAAGCTCGAAATCAACGCGAGCGCGCATTTTTTTTTGGTATCATTAGCTAAGAAATTGATGGCTTGATTATTCAAATTAGTGGCAACGCAACGCAACACAATCAATTGCCGAACGAATATAAATTGTGTGGCGAGTGGTTCCACGTATGAGCCCGGCCAATTCTTCTGAGCCTAAGTAGTAGAAGAAGCTGAAGCCACAAGCTCAACCAGAGGGCATCCACTCTCGGTGCTGGCGCTTTTGAAGTTAGCCGCTGAAGTAAGGTAGCTGAGCATATGTGCGTTAGGCGGCCGGCAGCCACTTGTTTTCCCCACGATCAACATTAGAAATTTATTAATAAGCCCAGAGTGGAGCGGCGATGAGACGGGACGAGACGACGAAGAAGAATAGAAATAATTTTATCATAAGATAATTTGCATTTAAATGAATTTGTATGCAAATTAGCGCCGCCGCAATCGATCGCGTTAGTCGATACCAGCGCTAGTTGGTTCGGCGATGCGAGCCGATTTCGGATTGCAGACGCACGTTGGCCCATTATCTCTTCGAGTGGTGAGATTTGAGTGCTCAGATTTAAATACTTTGTGGAGTTATTTGCAAAACGTTTCAGTCTCTATGATATTTTTGCGAAATGATTAAATTAATAATTAATTAATTTTAATTTATGAATAGCCCGTTATAAATAATCATTAATAAAAGAGAGAATGAAGAAAAAAAAACACCAAATCACAAAAAAATAATAACGATTATTAAAAATATTCTCGTTAATTTTAGGAAATTTATTAAATGCGGATTTGTGGCGCGACGTTAATCTAAGCATGTCTGAATTTATTGCTACCAGTTTTTTTTGGGGGGTTTCTTAAAGTAGAGGAATCGAAATTAAAGCATCATTGATACACTGCGAAAAGGTTATTAGTTGAGAAGTGAATTTAGTGAATTAAGCTTAGAGAAGACTTTAAGTTTTTGGGCATCATATATTCAGATACTTCAAAAAGAAAGAAGTACCTAGTGGACCGTAATTTTTGCCGTGACAGAATGTGATCACGACATGTTCGTGATTATGCGTGAGTCATTTTTTTTTGTACGTGATTCTACATTTTTCGAGTCAAGCCAAACTTATTAAATTCTATTTAGACGGTATACTGAAAATGGGAAACATCGGGTTAGAACAATGTCTACCCCCCATGTAAAATAGTCACCCAAATTTCCTTATTTTCTTTTATCTTGGGAACGAAATGGGAAAGGAACTGAAGCGAAATCGAGTTGGACCGCATCAAAATGGAAATAGAACAACATTTTGAAGTAAAAATGGATATTATCGAAAAATTATCTATAAAATTTATTAGGTTTTCATTGAAATTGTCGTAGTTAAACCCCCTATTGGAAACAATAACAGGTTTGAGCTACGCTCATTTGAATGTTGTGTGGCATGCTTGAAACTAAATAGAATAATTAGTTCAATATTTCTTGATATTTGCGAATATAATAAAAATGGGCGGTAGAAGTGTCATGGCTTTTCTCCGATGGTTCCCTTTTTCTAAATAAGGTAGTTAAAATTTTAAATTTATTTAAAATAATATCAACTTGATAGTTTATTGGTTATGAGAGTAATTGCGTGAAATGACGGAAAGGCGTATTTAAATGTGAGATGAACATCTTAATATATAAAAACGTTGGTGCGTATGTATGAGTGAACATAACGGCTAAACCACTGAACGTATCAGAACCATACAAACACCATACGTTTATTTGTGAGCTCCGGAAGGTTTATGTACTACTTTGAACTTGATAGGTCAAAGGAGCGGGGTACCGCTCCTTTGACCTATCAATTACAATTTACCGCTCATACAATCAATTACAATTTACCGCTTATACAATCTAGTAAAAAATATATTTTTGATATCTTAATACTTCACTCTGTAGCTGAATAATTACGGACTGTACAGGGAGGAAATTACATATTACCAGAGAGGAGTAAAATTCTTGGAGGGTTTTTAAAAATGAGGGACTTTTCTACACATCTTACTGGGGTACTATCTTCACCCAAATTGTATTCAAATCAAATAATTACCTAAAAATAATATTTTTAAAATTGTTTCAATTTTTAATAAATAAAAATATCTTGTTTATATTTTCAATAAATTTTATTTTTTAAACATATTTGGTTTCTAAAATTCTGGAAAGCGTAGCTGGATTTATGAATACTTACCTCATACTCACTTAATTTTGAGTTGCCTCTTCGTACTCTTTTCATAAAAAATCATTTTAGAAAAATAAATATTTTTGTTCTCTCTGTTGAAAATATTGTTGGCTCTGAGAAGAGCCTTTATTATTTTTGTGTGTGCTTCTTTTTTTTTTGTATTAATTAATTAAATTATTGAAATTTTTAATTACTTTTTAAAATTTATATATATATTTTTTTTTTTTTAAGTTTTTATTTTTTTATTTTTAAATTAATGAAATGTTTTAAGTGGCCTTTTCGTTCATATTCGGTAAGAGCCTTTCTGCCTTTCCTTAGATGAATTACAGCCTGGTTTGATAAACTCGAAACCATTAACGGCTCTTGTGTGTCAAAGCCCATCACCGATACGAGGCGGGAGGACAATTCGCTTGTGTCACATTGTGGTAAGGATTTGATAAATTTTCCTTCATCCTTGAATGAGACGAGCAGCAAGTAGCCTTTGCCAGAGTGGAACTGAGTTTGCCTGCGCGTGTGGCTTACACTCGAATCCGCTCGATCTCTGCGAGTTATAAAATAAAACTGAAGCGCTCGCCTGTTGTGCGACTGTGTGTGCGTGTGTGTGTATGTGTGCAGCATCATTTCAGCGGCACATTTTGCTTCGAACAGTGGCGCTTATCATATAAACAAAATTCAAAATCATCATAAACTCTTTTTCCTTGCAGTCAATTGTTGGTTGCTTCTTCTTTTTAGATGCGGTTTCGACGCAACACTTGCCAGAAACCTCATTTTTGGGGACTCATCGTCTGAGCGGAGGTGGGCATTTGCACCATGCCGGCAGCGGCAGCCAGACTAGCCATATCGGCATCGTGCATGGGCTTTTTCTTCAAAATGCTGAGATCGTTGACATTCTCCAGGAATGATTTGTGTGCGGAGAACACCTTAACGCTGTCGAAATCCTTTTTCAGCTCCTCAATGTCACGCTTCTGTTTGGCGCGACGGTTTTGGAACCAGGTGATCACCTGGGCATTGGAGAGACCAAGGGCGGCGGCAATTTCATCGCGATCGGCGGGCGACAGGTACTTTTGGTAGAGGAAACGTTTCTCCAGCTCGAAGATCTGATGGTTTGTGAAGGCAGTGCGAGACTTGCGCTTCTTCTTCGGCTGCGGGCGGTTCGAGAAGATGTCCAAGTGAGATTTATCTGGAAGAATCGAAAGAGAGGAAGACTTATTAGTGAGATGTTAGAGCAAAAATTGGACTGACTGCACGAGTGCACACACTCATTCATTCGCTTTGAGATCAATTGATCGCTCATGATCGTTAAATGATAGTCAAGGTTTTGAAAAACCCATAAAATTCCATACACGCTGTAAACAGGCATGCAGGCAATTTATTTTTATTATGATATTTCGTTCGTACAATAAACGCTAACCAGTTCTTGGTGCTAACAAGCCAGATAGCAACAATCAAATCAGATCAGATCGCGACAACTAGGCGAGTGGAGGAGATCGCTGCGATTTGACGACTTCCGTTTCCAGAGACGTTTTTTCTTTGATGGCTAATTAATCAAGTCCAATCAATGCAAATTGAAATGGTTTTTATGGCGTGTAAAGTGTCAATAGACAAATTTTCCATCTACTTGTATGCCAGACAGACAGAGAGACTTGTTTTTCCCCATTTGAAGTTCAATATCTGCGCTAAGACCTAATGTCAGTTAGATGCTAATTGGTCTGGACTATGATTGCAATTGCTAAGGCCAGTGCATTGTGCAATCGTTCGATGATTGCTCACTGTTTAGGTGGGTTAATTAACATTTAGAATTGTTTGATTTATAGCAAATACGTGGGCGTTGTTGGAAGTGTCAGCATGGGTAATTAATAATTACATTTCAATGCATTACACCTGAGTATGTTGTTCAACTGGCTAGCGGGCCGAAGTGTGTCAAATCGTTAAGTATGTTTTATAGACAAGTCAAGGCGCACCTTCACTCTTGGTTCTGTAAGTAAAATATTTATTTATATTGTTACCCTGTACGATTGCATGATTAGAGCACTAATTAAATGACATTTGATTAATGCCATTACGCAAGAGTATTCCGAGCCAATTGTCATTTATTAGAAGCTGTCATGATTATTCGAATATTCTAACGAACACGAAATGTGTCGGCTTCAACTAAACACAGTCGAGACTCACAAGCAGTTACAGGTGCGACGGCACAAAGCGGTAATCAGAGAAGAAGAACAATTTGAGGCCTCTTGTGTGGATAGCCACAAAATTCGAGAAGGAATTATCTTGAGGAAAGGTCCCACGATTGTCACAATATGCTGATCAAGTGCAAATCTGTCTTTCTTGTGGCTATTGTTGTTGTTGTTGTAATGGTAGTGGTAGCAGTATAAAGCGATGACATGGTGTGATTCCGAGACGTAGACTCGACAGTTCGTTTTAACCTATAATCTGTTGGGACCCTTTGGCTAACGTAGTGGGCTCTTTGGTTGCAACTAACATTTTTTCAAATCCTTTTTTAATGTTGATGCTTTGCAGCAATCGTGTGACCATTGCTTTATACTCTACTCATATGATGATATTCGTTTCAAAATTTAAAAAAATTAATCCACAAACTTATGTTTACCGCGCAAATATTGAGTTGATTTGAGTTAAATCGACTGGATTTGAATTCTTCTTTGACTTTCGTTGGCTAACAAAATAGAGAAGAAGAAGAAGAAGAGAAAAACAAACCCAACCAAACCGGCTTAATTAAGTTAACGTATTTTCTACACGCAAACTCGCTTTTGTTTTAATGTTGCGTTGCGGCTAATTTCAAACGAAATTTATAGATGCCTTCAGAATATGTTTAGCTACCGTTTTTCTGTTTTGATTCCATTCAAAAATAACAACAACAGCAACAACAATGCACACCAATCGGCCTAAAGCCGAGACTCTTTAAGCGCGCTACTGTATTAATTTGATTTCATTTGAAATGATCGAGATGATCATCATCAGAAGTGATTAACTTGCTGGCATTACTTGTACAGTAAATTTGGAAATCCGGAATCATTAAAATATTTCAATAACAGTGAAGTGAATTAATTGAATCAATGAAGTGCTTCGGAAACTTTCTATTCGAAGTTAGTTTTTCTTTTTGGTTATCATTAAATTTGATCTCACAATTGATCGTAATTATCCACTAATTCCTGTTTTACACAACTGTCTTCGTGAAGTGTACTTGATGTACAAGTCTGCTGCTATCACAACACATTCACCGTTAAACATTGGTAATTCTAAACCCATTAACCACTTGAGATGCTCCAGACTAGCCCAGAAAGTGAAAAGTTATGAGTGCAGTCTTCAACAGAAATGTGCATTTAATCATCATTAAGTAATTCCAACTTATCTCAAACTGTAAACCCTTAAAACTGTGAGTGAGGCAAGCTGGGCAATTAGTTTTGAAATAATCATAACAGAAAACGCGTACAGAGGAAGAAAGTGTTCAGACATTATCGAAAAGGACCTTTCACTTGATAACACTCCAATTTCCACTAAGGGTCACTTGAGACTTAACTCGGTACTCGGTACATTTTAAGGGTGGTTTGTTTTGGGTACAAAAAAATTGTCAGTTGTCAGTTGTCTGTTGTGAGTAATAATAATAAAAAGAAATTTATTTTGGGTTGCCCTTTTTTTTTGTCCTTTTTTTACGAGAATTCTCCCAAGAAAGTGAAATTCGAAACATTGCCATATTTCATATTTAAGTATTGTCCTAAATTTTATATTCGTTGTGGATGTACTCTCCATTTTGATAGATTAGTCAAATATTGGAAAGAGGGAATTTCTTAAGAAAATCACTGATTCAATGTCCAAACATTTGTGGTCATGGAGAATGTTGTTAATTTTTAATGGGCTTCATGGATGGGTCCATGCGGGAATGTGTTAATTAGTTGATTCGTGGAATCGTAACACTCAGTCATTGAAGCCTTCAGAGACAGTTTGTCTGGCATGATCAGTTATGAAGAAAGATTACAAAAAAAATTGGATGAAATTTTAAGTTGTTCTAGGGAAATGGAGATTTGATACTTATTTACAATGTAAGGTTTGATTTTTTTAAATTAAAAATGGAAACGAGAAATATTTCTTAGACGTATTTTTAATCCAAATCGTAGGATTTTTTTTAAGAGAAAAAATGTATGCTAAAAAAATTTCTACACCTTGGATTATAAAAAAATTAATTCATTAAAATGTTAATATTGATTAACATAAAAAAAAAATAAAATCCAAAAATAAAAAAAAAAATTTTTTGATAAAAAAAATTTTAGTTAAGACTTTGTGAAAATAATTTTAAACATAATTTGAAAATAAAAAATAATTAGAAAAATATTAATTTTTAGTTAACAAAAAATGTAAAACCCTCAATTTTTTGTAATTATAAATTCAAATAAAAAAATTTACTTTAAAATTATAAAAATTATATACAAATTTTTAATTCAAAAAAGAAATTTCAAAAATAGTATAAAAAAATTGGACGTTAAATTTATGGAAGAAATTTTTAATTCTTAAAAAAAAATTAGATTAAAAATTTTAATTAATTTTTTTTTTCTTCAAAAGAATTTCCAAAAAAGTTTGTGTCTATTTCTTCAGGGTTTTAAAAAGTGTTTTGAAAACATTATTAAAAAAAATAATTTGAAATAAAAAATTAGGAGGTGTTTATAAACTACGTAACTCAAAAAATTAAAATGTTATTTAAATTTAATTATAATTATACTTTAGAAAGTACATTCTTCTAACGGTGTTTAAGAATTATAAGATCCATGATCAAGAAGAATTAAAACGAATAAAAAACAATTGTTCCATTAATCCCCTCCAATTTCTTTCTCTTCAGTTTACAGATAGGCTTCGAATACCAACAACAATCACAGCTACCACCACTTCCACCACGTCAAACTATAAAATAATTGTTTTGTTGACAAACACAAATCGAGGAAAAACAAAAACCATGTAAGCAAAGTTTATGTGCGACATGCAACACACAAAGTACAGTATTATTGAAAATGTAAAGCAAATGTTGTCATTACAAAAACACAGAAACAATTTTCCAACCAAAACAACAACAACAACAACGAAATGATAATTTCCATGGCATTCTCATTTCATTATGTGTGAACTATGAATGAGCATTTGAACATGAACATGGAAATGGAAGTTGCTTTTGTTTGGGCAGGCATTTCCATCCTCTAGGAAGGGGAGCACAGGCTGTCTTATTATATAAGCGACATTTTCGGTGAAATTTATGAGAGGGGGCATAGAATATAGGAGCTTCTCTTCCGACGATTGACAAACGATTTGCTGGTAGATTGTCTCATTTGGAACGTTGGCATGTGTATGATAATTTTTGTTGTTTATTTGTGGAGAGAAACGAAACGATCGTAAATAAAATTTAATATTTAGTGGAGCAGAGATACAAGATTTCAAGTAATTACATAGAATATTAAATGTTGAATGGTGAAATGGCCACAAGTATTAATTGATTTGTGGAGTTTTTGATAAAACTTGCCATTGCTGTTGTTGTTGTATTTGTTTTTAATATTATGATAGGGAAATTTGTGTGGTGCTAGAAACATGAGAGTAATTAATAGGGAAATGAGACATGGAAATGCGATCGATTAGTTCCATTGGGCCCTACTATTAATTAATTTTAAATAGTTTGTTAATAAATGGAATAATTAAAATATACAAATTATTGTATTCATTTAAAAAAATTGTTTTAAAAACACATTTTTTTTTTGGTACAATTTTTTTTATTTAGAAAAGTTTAAAGTTTAAACAGATATCAACGTATGAAAAATGAAAAAAATGAGTTTGCATTTTACTTTTAAAAATTTCCCAAATTTTTAAAATAAAAAATTGTTTCAGTTTATTGTATTGTATTGAAAATATAAAAAGTCTTTTTGCAATTTTCTTTTTTTTTTTCTAGTGCAAAGGATTTTTTACTGCATAAAAAAAAGTTGCTTTAACAAAAAAATGTCAATTATAAACTATGCACAGTGCAACTTTCACACTTTTTGCCACGACGAAAGTAGTACAAATTTGATTTAAAAGGAGTATACTAGAGGAAAGAGGAGCAGACGTCAATTCCTGTCTACAGCAGAAGAAATTCTACGACAGTAGTAAAAATTACTGTCAGCGTAGTAGATGTGTAGAAAGAGCAGTAGTTTTGCTTCGTATGAAACGCACATGAAATTTTCAGAAGTATATTCCTTGAAATCAAGGCAGAGTGAGAACTGTGTCACGAAATCGATTGTATCTCTGTGAATTTTAATCGTAGAAATTCAAGAAATATATGGTTGTAAAAGTGTTTCTTTTTCCTTTCAATACTATACCTATTCGATATAAAAACGGCCGCCCCCCTTGGCTGCGGTCCTGTTTAGAATTTATTATATACTCTGATAGGAAATCCTCACTTTCAACTTTGAATATTTCTCAAAAAGGTTTGTTCTTTGTTTCCAATATTATGTTGTGTCTTTCTTTACAAAAACCACTTAGTAATTCGTCCATCTTTAGATACGAATCAATTTTGTGTAGCTTATGTAAGTACTGTAAGCATATTATTTTTACTAATTACGCCACGGCCTTCAAAATAAGAACATTTCGAGAACAAAAACAAAAAAAAACGTAGCTAATGATGCACTTCAAATGCGAAAAGGGTAATTACCACAAATAGTAGTGCGATATTCAAAAACCCATTACCGCTAATTAACACGACAGACACAAAATAACAACAACAACAACAAATAGTACGAAAGCAACAAAAGCTAGTATAAACATGGCGTCTAATAACGAACGGAAACGATTGCAATGCCCATATGCACACTCGCACTCGCACCCACTCTATTCCAATAAATCGTAATAGTTTGAAGTCAAACAAATAATTACTGTTATCTATTGGGTAACCCAAGTAAATAATAATAATAATCACACAGAATTGGAAAAATAACCACAAGTAATGAGTTCATTCGATGATATTTTTATATATTTAAACGGCCAAATGTACTCATTTGCATTTAAAATTAATTGTTTGCAGTGTGGCTGTGGCTGTGGGTGTGGGGGAGTGCAAATAGCACAAATCACATATCGAAAGTTCTAATTGCTTTGCGTTGAGTTATGCAAATAAAGGAGAGAATAATTCTAATTGAAAGTCGATTTCATCATTGGGGCCAATTAATTAATTAATTTAATTTCAATTAGTGCAAAAAATTCCTATGCAAAGCATTTCAGAATACAATTAAAACCAACGAAAAATGCGGCTTGACTGCATTAAAAATTAATTCTTGTTGGCATTTCATTGTTTTTAATTTCGAATACAAAATGCGAATTTGGTTCGGCGACTTTCTGAACGTTATTCGCTCACGTTCAGAAAGTCGCTTTCGTCATTTATAAATAAAAATTAAATAAATTCAAACAAATAAATTGAGTTATATTTCAAGATGTAAATTGGTGCGCTCGATCGCTCGATCGCTGGGCAGCCATATTTGCTTCAGCTTCGAATGTTGAATGAGCTGTCAGAAGAATTAAGCGACTTGAATGGATGTCATTAGGACTCTGCTTGTCGGCGTAGTTTTTATTTTATTTTTATTTTATTCATTTGCAATTATTTGTTAATTTTATGGTGGGCTGTAAGGCCTTGCGGCCTCTTAATATGCCTTTCAATGCATTTTATGTGAACTTAAAGTCATTAACGTTTATATTAATGAGAAGGCGGTGCAATTAAGACGATAAGAAGCGAACGACATGTGAATGACGTTGGGAATCCTCCCTAATACGAGATTTGCATAAACCTGCAGGTGAACCTTTCACACATCACACTCTAAGATTCAGTTTGTGGATTCTCCACTCAACTCACCTTGTTCCTCGTCGAAGTCCTTGGTGGTCATCTGGAAGAGAGCATCCAATGGGGTGCCATTTGGTTTGGTCTTGCCGTGTCCGCTGCTATTAGCGGTGGCACTACTGCCGCCATTACCGCCGCCCGTAGTCGAACCACCGCTGGAAGCGGTCGAATTGGAATGACGTTCACGTTCGCCGGCATGCGGCGATTGCCGTGGTTGTCCACCCGACGACGACTCTGCCGAAGAGCGAACAATTTCGGGCGAACAGCAGTCACTGGCAGCCGAACTGGAACGCTCCGAGCCACTTTCGGAGGGTATAATATCCATGCCCATGTGCCGCAGCAGCTGAGCCTGGGCGTTGAAGTGCTCCTGCAGCTGCCGGTGATAGTCCAGAGCCAAACGCTGTTCGTAGTGCAACAGGGCCGAGGGTATGAAAGGGCGGACCGGCATTGGTCCGAGCAAATGATCCCAGGGACGCACTATTTGCGACGATGGCAGCAACATGGGATGGGGTACCCCGGATGCAGCAGCGGCCGCTGCTGCACTCATCACGTCCAGGGGTTCGGTGCGTGGCTGTAGGAGGCCTGTGGTGCCATTGGGTCGGTGGGCAGGCGGTGAAGCCGAGCTGGCACGACGTTTCTCGTGTCCCAGAATGTCCGCAATGGAGAAACTCTTGACACCTTCCACATTCGATTTGTGTGCTGCGGCGGTGATTGTGGCTGCTGCCGGCGGTGGTGGCAGCAACTGAGCAGCACTTGTTTGCACTGGACTGGGCGAACGTTCACGAGTTTCGAACTTCAAGCGTTTCAGCGGCTGGAAGTACTCTTCATGGCTGCCGACGGCAGCGGCGCGTGTAAGGCCTGCTGCGGCCGCTGCTGCAGCATGCTGGTGCATCAGGAGCTGCTGATGTTGTAGGAGATCAATGGTGTTGCGATGGTGCTGGTGATGATGGTGGGGTAGGGGACTGGGTGCTCCGCCAACGGATATCTCGGATTCAGCGGGACTTGCGGGACGCATTGTGGGCGGACAGAGCATGGTTGAGAGCGTAATTTTGATGGAATTATCTCGAAGACTTGGCCCACGAGAATCGGTTCAAGAAGCTCACAAATGAAGCTCGCGAAGGGATCTTTTTGATGTTGGAGGAAAACTGTCTCAGTTTTGTTGTATTGGGAAATTGTTATTTTATTGTTGTTAAACTGCACTTTGATTCGAAACTTTCGTGGCACTTGACGAAACTTTTTTTTTATCATATAATTCAATTCAACTCAACTCACAATCACACGTTGTCAACTCTTTGGAATCGTTTTGGTGTGTCTTATTTTTTATCTTAGTAATACTTTGAAATGTTTCTGCTATTTAGTTCGGTTCTTTGATTCACTTAACGAGAGCGCGTACATCTGCACCCGTTTACTGCTCACTAAACACTGAAATCAATCAAAGCACAATCACTACTCAATTCGAAACTAAGCCGCTCACCGAACGATCTCTTGTAAATCTTATTTTCTTTCTTCTTCTTCTTGTTCGTCTGTTCGATTGTTGTAATTGTGTGCGGTGCGGTTGTTGTTGGCCTGCTTCGTTGTGTGTGCTTGTTAACGTTTTTTGACGTACGACTTTGACGCTGGCGCTGCAATCCAATAGGACCTTTCCACTCGACGCTTCTCAGTCAACTGTTCGAAACTAGATTGAAGATTGCTAACTAGACAAGTCGATTTTCGAGTTTTTTGTGTGTTTTTTTGTTCGTCTCGTCTACTGTTGTGTGTTCGCGTCGTTGTCGTCTCTTGAACGTTCGTGCCTTGTTTGTCGGTGGTTAAACTCAAAGCAATCAAATCATAACTGAACAAACGACGAACGAGCGTAAACAAGCGACGAGGCAAACGAGCCACACACACACACACAAACAAACAGCAGGAGTCCACCTCCGCCATGAGAGCAAGTAGACCCGATGCAATATCCGGTTAGTGACTAGAGCGGGACACCACATGCGAACACCAACAACAAGAAAGAAAAACAAAAACCTGTTTGCAAGCACACTCCACGCTCTCTTTGAATTTGTTTCACTCGCTCCTGGCAGCTCGAGAAAGAGTGCGCACTAGTCCACCGTTGGGAGAGGCGTTGCAAGCCCACCAATCCGCTGTCGCGGCAACAACAAAAATAGCAATGGTGGTTCATGTAACGGTAATTATGGCGTTCGTCAAACTTGCCAGTTGCATGTGTTTGTGAGCGTGTGTGTATTTGCGCCGCGTGGCGTGTTGCCTTCTAATAAGCACAAGCGAGAAAAAACTTCCTCACCGTAACGAGACTGTATTTAGGGTAGTCAAAAGAAGTGTCTTTCTTCTCTTCCTCTCCATCTGCTGCTCCGCTGCTTCTGGCCGCATGCTTCTTCCATGTTGTTGGGTGTTTGATGTTTTTCCGCATGTGCTGCCGCGGCCCAACTTCCATTTCACATCGCGCTCAAATTGTCGAACAATTAATTTGCTAAGAAAGACGCGCGAAATTAATTGTGGAAAACTTTGTATTCGTAATTTCCAATTAATAAGTGTCGTTACTTTTGGCGTGGAAGACTCCAGTTGGCAGGATGGGCGCAAATGCGGACGGATGCATTGAAAAAAAAATTGTTTGCATTATCGAAGTTTTACTGTGGAAATAAATTTGTGTCAGTCGGTGATGCTTTCGCTTAAATTAAATTAATAAAACACTGAAATTTAATTAATTTCGGAAAGCAAGTGTATATTTTGCTTTTATTTGAAGTATGTTTGAGCTTTTTTATGATTCGAGTTAGCGTTCGACGAATATATTTAGATGATTTGAAACTGCGAGATTATGTGCGGATTGGTTAATTTATTACACTCAAAGAAATTATTCATTTGTTTCAGCGTTGGCAATACTTATTTTAAGTTTTTTTCACTTTATTTCAAAGTTGTTTTCATTAAGTTGGTACTTGGTTTTACTATGTGATTTTTTCTGAGTGAACACCGTTTCTTCAGGTATAATTTTGTTCGTCAACAAATAAACTTCGTGTGGAACTTAAAATTACAATCGTGGTACTTTTCGGTATTTCTCTGGATTAATTACTTGTCCAAGCAATATACATTTCAACATTTAATTAGTTTTTAAAAGTTTTCATTGAAGAAATATAGTCTTTGCTTCAATAACTAAACCTAAACATAAATATGAATTTAAAAACGGCAACAATTGCTACAATCGCTACTGTGGAGTGATTGTTTTCTCCGAGCAAGGACGTGTTGAAGACAAAGAGGTCATCGTTATCGGATCAAACCCCCCCGCCCCAAAAAAATTCCTGAAGTAATAGAAAAATTTATAAAATTGTAATGAAATTTAACAGAATTCAAGAGAAACTTCCGTGAAATTTTTTGTTACCAAAAATGGAATAATCGCAGTTGTTTTATTCCATATTAAGTTTAGATATTGACGGCTGTCATTTACATCAAAGCGAAACACCATCTGTTGTTAAAGTTTTTAGTTATACGAACTTTTCAAATGAGTGGTGTCTTAAAATGAAGCCGTCCAAAATAACTCAATCTTGAAATTTCCAATTTTTTTTACAAAAAAACTTATGTTAAAATAAAAAAAAATAAAAAAAAGCGCAATGAGTTTACATCCGGTTGTAAAAAGTTGATATATTTTTTAAAGGTATGTTTTTCCCCTATAAAATGAATATTTAAAATCCAATCAAAACTGTATTTTTGGAGAATTATTATGTACATGGGAAAAATGCAAAATGCATAAATGCGATTTAAATGGTTTTAAGAATTGATCTAGAAAAACTGGGAGACACGGGTACTTTTTTTTAACACACTCTAACAGAATCTGTCAGTCCCGATCATGTGCGTTTTTTAGTGTTGAACGGTGTAATAGACTTGAAAAAGAGTCCGTTGAATTGCTGACTAATGCAGAGAAAAGTCCGCCTAAAAAACGGGGAAAGGCCCTAAAACGAAGAAGTGATTTTAACTCAGCAAACAAAGTCTCAAATGTTTGCAAAATTCTCAATTTAATATCAATTGTCAAAGCATTCTCAAAGGTTTTTTCTCAATTAGATATCAAATCTAAAAAGATATATATTTGAACAACATATCTACCCAGGATCCGGGCTCGCTACTTCCAAATTTCTTGAAATCGACATCCATAACATCAAAAATGCCAAAAAATTGAATCAGCAAATGCTGATCGGTTTTTTTAATGTAAGATTTAAATATTTGTTGATTTTAATTCCAATTCGCAATCGATTTTTTTTAAAATTTTTTTATTCGCAATTTTGTAGTAAAAACATTAAAAAAAAAATTTTTTGCCATTTTGTTTGCATTTTGATTTTTAGATACTTACTAGATGAAAAACTCACCCATAAAATTTTACATCTTTGAAAACATCCAAAGTTTGGATTCCAAACTAATCAGATACAGAATCCAATTTCACTGGCATAATTAAAATACAATAGCCATTAACGTCAAAATCGCTCTGTTACTTTTCAAAATACACCACTCTCGGAATGCTTCCGAGCAGCAGGGGCAGAGGCGTCAAGTAGTCTCTAAAACAATTGTGTACGCAACGATTTACAACTGCAGAATGGAACGGTCGCAGTGGTGGTACTATGCCTCGACGCAGGATGTCGATCGCTGGTAGCAGCTACACGAAAGTAGCATAGAGAAAAAGTAAGGGTCACACGAATGCGGCTGGCCACCTTCGGTGTTTCTCTACAGAAGCGACGGCTTCAGCGACCCCTAACATCCAAAGGGTCGGCGGCGCACACATTGATTTCCCTTTGATTTTCCTTCCCTTTTTACTCCGACGCATTTCTTCCCAACTGATAAAGGCTAATCACACAAATATTTGAGCATGTTTCGATTAGGCCAAGAAACAAAAGGACGGCCACAAAAGGGAACCACCGCCACACAGTTTGGATTAATCGTTAGCGCTTCTGTTTATTTGGATGGTGGTTGGCGGTGTGGCGGTGTGGCGATGGAGTTGCCCTTTTACCCTATCCGATGCCCCTAATGGAGTTCAAGAATTGCGTGGGAAAATGCAGCGAGCCCTTATTTTCAGCTGGGGCAGAGAAAGTGTTAATTATCCTAAACAGTTTCAATGCGAGTGGAAATTAAATAATAAAAGAAATCCTTTTTCGGAGATTTGTTCCAGCCGATTCAATGGAAAGTCAATTTACACTTTACACCTGTGCCACTGCAACAGGATGAACAGCGGATGCTCACCGACCTGTGCTCACCGTGTGTGTGTGTGGCTTCATTCACACGCTGATAAATTTGAATTTAAATTGGATTTTGATTAATAAAAACGACGAAAGGCTTTGATGATGGAGCGCCCAAGTGGTTGAGGTGCAGTTCCAATTCCCCAGTTCCCATTGATATTTAAATTTGATCTTAATTTAATTTGTTGGCATATCAAATGAGAATATTTCAGATTTGCTACGGACAGGTGAAGCATTAATGCAATGGACTTGGCTGAGGAGAAGAAAGGGGTTAGATGGGCTTAATCTTAAGAGAGTGCACCTTTCAGTGTTAATGGATTTCATTTGAATTTATTAAAAAAAAAATGATTTAAAGAAAAACCCAAAATCCACAATTGCCATTTTTGCTCTTAATTACTAGATTATTTGTGTTTCATTATTCGCCGCATCACTTAACATTATTAAACAAGCCAGCAAGTCATTTCGTACCGAAATCGTTCTGTCCGAGCGACCTCACACCGTGCTCGACACTCTCCGAAGCTGCCTTAATTGCCTCTTTGCCACTAACAATCAAATACTTTCAATATTACTTGGGACTTACGTGGTATCCACAAATGCTCGTAAATAAGCGATTTTTAATGATAATTCTGTGCGATTGTGTGTTGCTGTGGCCATGTTTCGTTTCGTTTTAATTAATTCGAAATGAATTCGCTTTGTTCGGCTAAATTAGAACAGTCAACGGAATTATTTGTTCATTTGTTAATTTGTTCCATGGAATTTCGGTATGGTATGCCATGTTGGTGGCATTCGAGTGTACTTAGTTACCATAGATAGAATCTAACATTTTTTGGTTTGATATTTCAGTTATTAATTAGAAAAAGGCACAATTGCCATGAAGAATAGACGAGGTAATTTCATAATCGCACAAGTATTACTGTTAAGCTGAGAATTTTAGGTCAGAGTCTCGGCTTGGAAAGATTAATTTTTATTTTGAACTAAGTAGGACGCACGTGTCGGCGGCCTTGGAACAGTTCGTAAGGGTTGCCCTATTCTGTGTCACGACCGGAAGGTATCCGGTTCAATCCCTACCCGGGGCAAGTTGCAGAAAGTTACCTCTCGTAAGCTTGGACAAACTTACTAGAGTATAACTCGCCAAGGAATGCTTCAACTTCCATTCCGTTATCAGACACATTATGACTTGCTCATGACAATTGCAGCAAGAAGCATGTTGTATCACATTGGACCTAACTTGTTCTAAGTGTGTCGCTGTTCCAGCACACACAATATCTGTATGCTGCCCTTCTGTGTTCCCCCATATTTCCCACCCATATGTCCACCTATATTTCCACATTTTTACCCATATGTACCCTGATTACTTCTTCCTAAGTCCCCTGTACCCCTCCCAATTTGTTCAGCCAAATATAGCTCATACGTTCTTTCTTAGGTCCCAATTTCCCATATGTACCCCCATAAGCATACCTGCGTTGGCCTCACATTGATCACAACCGAACCGCTTTGTCGTAAAGTGGTTGCCAACAGCAAGGTGAGCATGTCATATACACTGGGCGCAAAAAGTCTACAAAGTCTATTTCATGTATAGTGGCTGACAGCCACATTTTAGAGCAAGGCAGTATTTAGAGGCTCGGGTGTACGGGTCCGGACATTCCTTCTATTGTTGACCATGTTGAGCCAAATTCCAATTCTACGTGTCTGGCAATTCTTTATTATCCGTTAAGCGATCTCGACATAAAGTCCCCAATGATTCAAAAAATTATGAACTAGCATTGAGATTTGAAAAGTCAATAGTACAAATAGAAAAAAGCCGCTTACCGAGACCACCAGTCGCCCACATGACATTTTCAGTAACCAATTTTTCATTCGCTACGCTGAGTTGCCATGATCCAAACCGATCAAGTGAGCATAAACGTAATTGTCAATTAGCGAACTTTCAACGGCAGCTAGCTGCAAACGACAACAACAACTGTATGATCATTCGGTGGGCAATTTGCATATGGACGTGTGGTGTGGTTAATGTTGGTTTTTCCTACGCAAATTAGAAAAAAAGATCGAAAAAAAAAAAAACCAAAAAAATTCAAAGTGTTGTGGTTACTGACAAAACCAACTATTTTACTGTGTATGTGCGGTTGGTCGCTGTAGATAATGTTGGCTGTTGTGTCCACAGTAGCTTGCCTACAATAATTTAGATTTTAAGCGAAATTAACTTTAAATGTGGTTGTTAAGCATTAGTAATGAGTGGAAAAAACAACAACAAAAACTTCGATATTTGTAGAATTGTTAAAACTGTCAATTAGACATGGACGCCAATTTGATGTTGGCCCGACAAGCCAAAATGGTCAGACCGGGCATTTACGTATAGATGTTGGTATATTGAGATAAACTAATGTCTAAAAGTTTTATATAAAATTTTGTTCCAGTAAATCAGCTTGAAAGTTTTTCATTTCATATATCAAAGGCACAAAGCATATTTTAACTCAGTGTTTTTTTGCTTTGCGCATTTATTAAATTCAATCCATGAATGTAACACAAAACCAACTTCTTCCATTTTAGAATATTTTTTAAAAATGTACTTTATCGTGAATACTTAAATTTAGGAAGAATTCAGGGCAAGATGAACCTAACATCTTCAATTTTGTACAAAAAGAACTATTGTGAAATTTATCTTAAATACCACCTTCATCCGCCCTTAAATTATAAAAAATTTATTCAAAAAATATTAAAAATGTTATATTTTTTAGATTAAAAAAAAATTGTATTTAACTAAATATTAAAGGAGAAAAAGTAAGAAAATTGTATTTAAAAAAAAGCGATTTCAACATTCTGAGACCATTTGTTAGTAATTTTATTGAAAATTGGTATTCGGTATTTTATCGATATTTTTTCGATATTTTTTCGATATTTTATGGATTTTTTATTCATAATTTTTTGATATTTTATCGAAATTTTATTCCCATTTCGTTCTCGACTAATTAACAATCAATTTCTCGATATTTAATGGACAAATTTTCAAAAATTTATCGATAATTTTTCGATTTTTTACCGATAATTTTTCGAAAATGTATTGATTTTTTATCGATAATTTTTCGATAATTTATCGATAATTTTTCGATAATTTATCGATATTTCATCGATAGTTTTATCGATTATTTCCATTTCCCATTCTATTTCAAAATTATATCCAATTCGATTTTGTTCCAGTTTCATTCCCATTTCGTTCCCGACCTCATTTCCAACAAACAAACGGACTGTGATGCTGATCTAGAATATATATACTTTTCCACGCCTCCTTATGAAAGTTACAAACGGTGTGAATAAAAATTCAAAGAAATCTGGTAAGAGAATTATTTCGGTCCCACCGAAGCTATACGAGTTCGATACCTTCGTAAATATCCAGGTAATTTTATTTAAAAACTTTGTTCCATTTCTAGATTTGTTACAACTCCATTTTGTGCCATTTATGTTTTGTTTGCATACAATTTTTTTAAAAGTTCAAAATGTACTAACCTAGAAAAACGGCTAATTCCATTAGAATCATCGTACTCGAATTAACTTATTCCACCCGGAACGCAGTCTGTTCCAAAAAAAGTTCGTAATTCGAGCACGGTGTACCTACAGTCGAACTTCCCTGTGATGAATCCGCACGGGGATCAGAAAATCACTTCAATTTATAGAAGTTCACTATAAAGAATTTCGACTGTATTATAGTTTTTAATCCGAGTAAATCAAATGTAGCAAATTTGTCAAATTCACTATGATTTTTCTTTCAGTTTTGCGGCGGCCACTCAGTTGTGCCAATTGCGGTACGTGTGTTTGTTGCAATGGAATATCGTAATTATGAAATAATACTGAAAGATTGTATTCAAATGTAATTTGCTAATGGCTTTTTATACCAACACAATGATTTGTTCATTTACAGTGCGGCAGCGCTCGTAAGCGATTTTGTAAAACATTTAGACAAAAAAACAAAAAAAGGAATTTAAAAAAATCAAGTAACTTTTAAATAAAAGTCGTTGTTGTTGTCGATTTATTGGTGGTATTTAACAGCGTTTATAGACGTTTCAAAAGTTTTTTTTTATGAAATTTGTAGTTGTTGCGTTTTATTGAGGGCGTAATTTATGCTAATGGATTTTAATTAATGTAATTAACAATTTGTTACTTGTAATTCCTTAGTTGTTGTTGTAGCGATCTTTTCGCTTACGCTTAAGAGTTGGCAATTGAGTGGCATTTGGTTTCATGAAGTCGCTTAAAATTTGTTTAAATTGTATTGGACATAATTTCTTTGTAAAGCAATTCATAAACATTACGGAGAAATTATTTACAATTTAAAATTTTAATTAGTTAAGCTGTTCCATGCATGAGAAGTGTGATGGGGGTATTGTTACCAGACGTACTCTTTTAAAGAGTACAGTACTCTTTCTTAGGCCCTCCTCTTTTTTTACTAACACTTTTTTCCCGAAAGTACTATTAAGTACTCTTTCTGTGACTTAACCATATAACAACTGAATGTATCGGCTCAGTAAGGTTACCAATTTCTTTTATTCGTCAGAATTAAAAAAAACCTTCAAATATTATGTTTGTTAGTAAAGCATCTTTTGTCATATTGCATTTAAAAATTTACACAATTTCTTAGGATTAAAAAAAATTAGAATGAGACCTATAATTTTTTTACAAAAAAAATCTTTGTGCATAAATCATTGTATTTTGTTACTAATGTAAATACTAACAACCTTTTTTTGTTGGATTTTAGAACTTCTTTTAATTTTAATTTGTTTCAAATTTGTACTCTTTTTGCAACCCTGTACTCTTTTTTACTCAAGAGAATCTGGTAACCCTAAATGGAGGGAACAAACATCCTTGTTTTTTAGGGTTCCTGTCGACGGCGTTAAATTCATCGGATACGCGGAGGTCTACCTCAACTTTGCTGTTTTTCAGTATTTTAGTCCACCCTCAGTTGTGGCGGCCGTGGTGCAGTGGCTAAGACCTCTGCTTCACGATCGGAAGGTATCGGGTTCGACTCTCACCTGAGGCAAGGCAGAAATTTGTTTTCTGTTTTTCTGTGTAGACCGCCACTCTCTCGCCAAGTTCTGGCAATCTTGCGAGAGTAAATCTTGCCATGAAAAGCTTCTTCTTTGGGAGTCCCGCCGTTCGGAACCGGCAATAAACTGTAGGTCCACAATTATCATATACACTTGCCCATGATAATTGCATTAAGAAGCTCGGCCCAAACCCTCGAGGGTTGTAGCGCCAATATATGTATGTATGTAGTCCACCCTCAGTACGCAGATTTCTCTACCAACTTGACACCTTCTTTTAAGCTATCGAATGTCTTTGTTTATTGGTTTCTCTTGAAAATCGAAGTGTAGATCAGCGCAGATGAAATTACTATTCATTTTTCAGTTTCAATAGATCTACCAACATCATATCCGGTTTCAAAACATATTTTCCAAATTAGAAAATAAATTTAATGTAAAAAAACAGTTTATGAGTAAATAAAAAACACACTGTGAATAGCTTTTAAAGATCAATACAATCTAATTGGGAATTAAGTACAATTTTGCAAAAAATATAAAATAAAATAAATCTCTTCATGGCGATTAGGGCCACCCACATAGCAGCGCTTGACAATGGTACAGTAATTAGTAAAAGCTACAATTTTGTGAATCTTCAAAAGAAGTGAAAATGTAATTTATTTTTAACTTTTCTGTGAATTACATAAAGGCCCACCGTGTGCCAAGCAACAAAGAAGACACTTTTCCCCTCACTAATGAATGAACTCACCGAAAACTTTTACCAAAAAAACAAAATAAAAAAGATTAAGTAAAGAAGAAAACTTCCATTTTTACTCCAAAAAAACCCACTCGAATGCTAATTAAAATGTTAAACTTTTTCTCCAAATTTCCATGAATATCTCACCTTACCTCAGGCGCAAAATCAAGCAAACGAAAAGCAGTTAAAAGCTACAGAAACCGCACAAATGCAGTTCACCCAAAGCTATTACTGCTGCTGCTGTGGCTGTTGCTGCCCCCGAACGATTTGTGCTTTCCCACCTCAATCGCACCGCCGACGAGCGCATTTCCATGCGCGCAGTCGCAAAACGCAAATATTTATTTACGGTAGCCCGAGCGGCATCTTTTGTGAGCCCATTTTCGGCCAGCTCAAGTGTTGTCCGTTCGCCTCCTGTCCGTTTTGTTTGTGTGTCTATTTGGATACTTTTTCGATTGATTGCCGTATTTAAATATTTGTCTGTGTGCGGTTGATGTTGCCTTAATAGAGTTGCCACAGACTTGCTGATGCTGCATTTTGGCTGTGAACGCGTGGCTGGCTTGGCTTGGCTTGCATTGCATTGAGTTTTCCCGCTTCATAATTGCTGGGCTGCGGTAAACTACAAAACACGCTTTCGTTGCTGTTGTACGCATTTTCGTGCTTCTTCAATATTTTACCAATTCATTAACATAATTAAGTGATGTGCTGTAGCGAGAAGTAAATATTGGAAAATTAATGGAAGCGAATGAACCGCACCGAACCTTCTCGACTTGATTACCGTTGAAAACTCACTTGATTGAACAATCTTAACGTTTTTGAGATGCACAGTTTGTGATTTATATTGAACATAAGCGCACATGTATGTGGTATAAGAAAGTTATCAGTTTTGAAGTAAGGGGTACGAAAACGAAATGTTTTGTCTTTTAATGTATTGATGGACATTTTAATAAAAATCAAAGATTTCTAAATAAAATTTTGATTTTTCAAAAAAAATTGCACTCACCAATATTTTTGGCTCATGTTTTGTAACTCCGCACAGTATCTTCTGTGTCCTCTGCTTCTTTTAAACGTTTTACTTCATATGAAGCCGCCATCTGAGCCTAAAAAATCACTTCTCTTATGAATTTCGAAATGCACTTAAGGTGCACCAAATGAGTCCAAAAGGTGACCAAAGGCTCTGAAACGTCTTTGCGCTAACGCAGGATATTAGCAGAGAAAATTAAAAACAGACCCGATTAATCTCGGCGTAATACATGTTGACAATCGGGACGAATTTGAATGATATTCTCGAAGATACACCGAGAGAAAAAAATAACAGTTTCACTGTTAAAAACCATCCGACAGTCGATTTAACAGTTTTTCGACTGTTGGATGGTTTTTAACAGTTTTCTTAACGGTTTTTTCTCTCGGTGTACTGCAAATCAATATAGTTTTAACTAAGTTTATTCGCCTTTTTATTGACCGGCCAGCAGATAGGTTGCTTACATCTTAGCCTTTTCTGGCTTGTTCATCTGCCTGATCGTTGCCAGCGAAGTTACTGCACAAACTAACACTCCAGCGATTGCTGTCCTGCATTCGAAAACTAATGTATACTTTATTAAATTTGAGTTTAGTGCTTTGATTGGTTTGAGCACATCATTGTTTCTAGAACAACTTTTTATTTATTTAAATTTGAGATTTGGATTAATTTAAAATTATTCATTCGATTAGCATTTCTATTTAATTAAACTATTTAAATTTTTTTTTGTAATTTAATAAACATTTTCTTTAAATATGATCGATTCCAGTTCCATTTGCCATTTATTGTTAGTTTCAGTAATTGACGGTGATAATTTTTTGTATTATGATTTCGTGACATCTCTTAAAGTTTGGGCGACTCGCATAAGCAACACAAAACATAATCAGGCAATCTGTCAATGAGGCCAGCAAGTAAGCAGGGCGATTATACCAATCACTATTGAAACAAACAAAAAAACTCTAATTACATGCTTAAAACCTATGGGGTAGTACACACAAATAAAAAGGAACAACAAAAACACGCAATTATTGTTGTTGTAATCAGTTAAAAGGCCAAAAAGTAAACGCAGTGCGGTCGGTAACAACAACCACCGAGAAGAGCCAGAAGATCAAAACGATCACAATGCTCAGCGGCTAGTCGCTCCGTCGTTTGCAATTGTTGGTGGTCCATGGCAATATAAAAATTGTTGCTGTTGCTGTTGCGGCTGCTGCATTCTTAGAGGCCCTACGGGATGACATTGCAGTTGGCGCATGCTTTAATGCAAAAGCAAATGAAAAAAACAACAACAACAAGAAAAATCGCATTAAGCATTTGGTTGTTGCAGAAAACGAAGTTAACCGAATGGCAGGAAGGCAGCAAGAGCGCAAAAAGCAGCAGCAGCAGAATCAGCAGATATATGCTTTTCCGGCTATTGCCATTTTCTGGCGATTTTTTTGTTGCCGGTCCGATTTTTTACGATGTTGCAGTATTTGCCGCATATGTGGCGTTGCTGATTGTAGTTATGCCTTTTGTTGTTATTGCTGCATTATTGCTGCTGCTGCTGCTCAGTTTGCATCGGCAGCAACAGCGTTTTGATTTTGGACCAGCACAAGAAGGCAAAGAACACCGAAGCACGAGTATAAGAACGCGAAGAAGAAGAAAAAGTTTCGCTGTAGTTGGAGCTGCTGCTGTTGTTGTTGTTGTTGCTTCATGCTGGAGCCCGAGCGCCATCTCGTTTAATGCCTTTAAGGCGTGACCATAGTATTTTATAATGTGAACTGATCAAAGGATGCCGCTGCTTTTTATCTCGACCGCCTCGATGAGTCAATGTTGCTGCTGCCAGAGTCAAAGCCACAAGAAAAAAACCCCCGACCAGGGGCAGGGGTAAAGCATCGCTAAGGCAGTGCAGCAAATGCTGCTTGGGTAAAAGGCGCAAAAGCACATTGCAACAATAACAAATTGACCAAATCGATTTCTGCTTCGATGTGCTTGTCGTTTTATTTTATTTTTTAAGAATTTTTTTTAAAATTTTTTAGTTTTTATTTTCAAGTGTCGTTACTTTGCTTGGAGATGGCACAAGTTCATGTTTTATTTTTTACAATTTTCAATTATGGCTTTACTTTGACATCTTTTGGGACACTTCAATTACAATGTATGCAATGGATTCAGCTAAAAAATATTCTATTTAAAAAAAACGTCTTCAAAGGAATGTGAAGACGATTAAAATCTGCCTAAAGCGGAAATGTTGAAATACTCAATTTATTCCTTCCAAAATTAGGCCACCAATTGACTTTTCCTTGCAACATTTCCCCGAGATCGTCTATCAAGAGGTAATAAATTAAAAACTTATCACAAATTACAAATCAAAAAATGTGAATTTAGCATTAATGAATTATTGCACGGCAATGAATTTCAATAGAAACGAGGCAACAAAAATAAAATTTAAAAAAAAAACTAAAAATTATCAACGGAAAAAATGCCACCACGAAGTGGTGTGTCGTTTGCCGTTGTGGTCGCCTAATAAAATTAATTAATTATTTGCTCCAAAAGACACAGACAGTCACAACAACAAAAACAACAACCACAGCAGCAGCAGCACAGAAAACCGAAATGGCATAATGACAAATCACAGTTGACCACCGAGTTGGCTACCGAAAAAAAAACCAACCAGAAACTAAATAAGTAAGTCATCAACAACCAAAGCGACAGCAACATTAAATTTGCAATTTAATTTATTTAAATTTTTCAACTTAAAAAATTAGCCAAAAACTATTTCATTTAATTGCCCAACGTAGCGAAAAGTAAATAAATAAAAAGATTAATGTGCCGATTTTTGCATAAATACTCGTACAATCCGTTACAGAGTTGGCAACGCGATGATGGTGGCAATGTTGGTGGTGGCGGATTTCACAAATTTTAATCATTGATTTAAATTAATGGACATGTCAGCCAATTAATAAATTCAAACAGCATGAAATGCCGCCCGGCATTCGACAGGCACGGTAAACGTAGGAAGGTGGTGCTGGCCGCAGCCACCAAATAATGTTGCATACGAACGCCAAATTAAATTTTCCGCAAAAGATTGTTCGGCAATAAATATGAGATTTGGGGCCATTTGTTGAGGGACTGAGGGACCCTTGGGATCAGAGGCGATTAAACTTTTGAAATGTCATGAATTACATAAAAGTGGGTAAACTCTTCTTAAAATTTGGATAATATGTTGCAAAAGTGTCAGTCCATATAATATTACTTAAATATTCACTAAAAACTATTGGTGGTGTTGATGCCTTCATTCCTTCCCTCTAGTGCCAAAAAAAATGCAGCACTATTAGCTCTCGAAACTTTTGAAAATTTCGGCGTTGTGCTAATGGCAAAAAGCAAAACGCAGTACACACAAAATTTACTGCATGCAGCACTGTTGCACTGCAATCAGTGTTGCCCACTTGACTTTAGCCCCAGTGGTTGCGATCCGAAGGCGAATGGCGAGTGTCAGTGTGAGTTTGACTGCCAGCGCCGAGATTGTGGGGCAATTAGTGTAATTGCGAATAATTTAAAGGATCTTTGACTGCAGTCTGACGCGTATTGCGCAAAATTATTTATTTGCGATTGCGGCGGATTTGTAATTGTGTGTGTGTGTGTGTGTGTGTGTGCTCGGCTTTTACGCTGTATTTTGCAGTTATGACAGCTTTCTTCGTCTTCTATGCAGGCAAAACGCAGATAATATGTAATTTCGGTCCAAGTCGGAAGACGTCGAATGAAGTCTGTTTGAATTACTTATTCAGCGTGATGTAGTTGGTGGGTGGCCAAATTTCCGATAGCGAATTTTCATAGTATGTACCATGTGTATTTTTTGTGGATGATCGAAAATTAGATGGAAGTCAATTTATTATTCCAATGGAATAAAATTGAATAAAATTAAATGAAATGAAATAAAAAATTAAGGCAAATAAAAAAGGAAGGAAGTGTTTTCTGTCTTTCGAAATCTATCGAGGTGAAATATTTCAAAACCAAAGGTCTCGTTTTGAAGGTTATATGTTTGGCTTTCTTTCCGCCATAGATGATTTTTTTGTACAAGGTCGAAATGAATAATTTTGCGAGTGTGAAAAAAGTGCCAACATACCCGAATATCCGGGGAATTTGCCATTCAAATGAAAGCATGCAGAAAAGCCAAAACAAATATTACAAAACGAAGTAAAAACGAATTATATTTTTACATAGCTTAATAACTCAGCGCTGCTCGGACGCGTACAGTCGTCGCGTAAGACCTCGCGACCAACAGTAGTACACTCTGAAAAAAAATCCTATAAAAAATGAGTCAATGGGATGCAAATATTATTGAAACAATAGTATGAATACTATTAAATACGAATTTTAATCAGTTTTCCTATTCATTTAATTAGTTTCTACTTTTGTTTCCATAGCATTGTGTCCTATTGACTCCTTTTTATAGGATTTTTCTGAGCGTAGAAATACGCTCCCGTGAACTCCATTCCGAATTTACAGTTTTAGTTTTGGTGGGCGTAGAGCATTTCGATAATTTTTCGATAATCTCCAACTTCATTCTTGATCCATTTCAAAATGTTGTTCCAATTACATTTCCATTTCGTTCCAATTCTTCGGTCTGACCGAAGCTAAATACTCTGCACATGCGAGTATCGATTTTTTCGAAAGTTTTTCGATATTTAATAGACAATTTTTCGAAAATTAATCGATTTTTTATCGATAATTTTTCGAAAATTTATCGATATTTTATAGAAATTTTTTAAATATTTATCAATAATTTTTATTTCCTGATCCATTTAAAAATTTTTTTCCAATTCCATTTTGTTCCAGTTTCATTCCTATTTCGTTCTCGACCTCATTTCCAACCAAATGCAAAAAACCGTGTCCAAATCGGTTCAGTATTTCTCAAGATAAACGAAAATAGTACAAATTTTTATGGGAGGTAGGCGTGGTTCTTATCCAATGCTACCCATATTCAATACCGTTAGGAGACGATAGCTCAAAAGCTACGGCAGTTATCGTGCGAAATGACAGACAGACGGACAGACTAATAGGCTTAATCGAATCAGGAGTGATGGTGATCAAGAATATATATAGTTTTCCATACCGGACAAGTCTCCTTATGGGCGTTACAAACGGTGTGACAAAAGCAATATACCCTAGAATAGACACTAGTTTGCAGGGTATAAAAATAGATAAATAAAGAAGAAGAGCTCGATTTGCATTGAAGGAATATTCATAACGCTCAGATTAATAGTTGTTTAGCATTTAATTACCAAATTATCCATCCCTATTGTCCTTCGACTATTTAATAAACGACTTCATTAATTAAAAAAAGAAATCAAAAATAAATAAAAATCAAATTTGTCACACTTTTTTTTACATTCAATTTGTGTCACAAGTCAATTCATACGACTAGAACATACCACACACTGAATCTGGTAGAATAGGGTGGCAATTGAAGAAACCTTCGTTTCTACCCTTGAATAGACAGATGAAGAGGGCCCAGGACTATGAGAACAAATTCCATTTTTCATTGTCAAAAAATCACACCCCGCAGTGTCTGCTCGTTGGTGTCACAAAATAATAAACTCATAATCACTTCGTACTATTAAACCGAAACAGGAAAGGAAGGCCAGTTTGTTAATAATATTAGAATTTGGCAAAGCACTTCAGAGCTGGCATCTGCTCTTCAGCGATTTTACGCTGACAATCAGCTGAGCCATTGTTTTGCGATAGCTCCGATTCGATTTCTATCTGACATTTGCTAAACAAATGAACTACCTTTTTCGGTTAATACATTGGCAATTAAGTGTAACCGGGTCGAGTCGAGTTGCTCGCAAATCCTCGATTAGGAACAATCAAGCCAAATGGCAAACCATGGCATTAGTTCAGCTTGCTGCATTCAAAAGCCAACTAAATGCAATTTGATGGAGTGCAAATTGAGTGTTTCGTTGGAGTTTGTGTGCGAAATGCACATTTGGCCACATTGCAAATGTCAAATGGACAATAGAGAAAAATAATGATTCTGCTGGAAACAAACTCAGGACAACATATGCTTTAAGGAGCATAACCAATCCAGTTGACGTGGTAAGTTCCTTTAAACAAAATTAAAACATAAAATATTCAAAAATGCCATTCATAAGATTTTACTATTTCCGTAGTAAATGAACAACTTGTAAATTTCTGTCTAAAATTAAATAGAAAACATCCCCGTTGCAGCCAAAGCAAAAACAAAACACTTGTTCGCTCGCTTTGTTGCCAAAGAATTCAATTTCGTCGCGTCAAAATGCAATAAATTCTAAAACAAAGTGTAGCGGAGTAGAGAGACACATCGCATTTATATGCACACAGTTGAGTGCACTCTTAGCACGAGAATTAATGTCATAGAAACGTAAAGGAGTAGAGCGGTGGCAATCGGTTAGCAGGGTGGCAAGCACAAGTAAAAGGAATGGCAAAACAAGGTTTCGGAAACACAAGGGACACTTGTAAGAACACCTGCACGCCTGCGAGTGGGCTGTCATTTTTACGCATAATTGTGGAAAATTAATAAATTGAGTGGCACAAACTGCAGAAAGTGTGAGGAGGGCTATTGGCATACTCATTGCCCGACCAGTAGGCATGATACAATATTAACATATTGTTAATGATGAGCTAAATTTTATCATTTCGCTCTTTGGAATATAAATTCGAAAAATTCGATCATAAATCAGTTTGGATTAAGTAGCAAGTGAATTGTACAAGACTTCACTGCTATCATTGTACCAAAATCCATTAAGGCTATGTCGAAGTTGAAACTTAGAAGCACCTCGAACATAAAAAAATTTGTGTCTAAGAACACCATTTTTTGTGGTTTTGGAACCTCGGACCATGTCCAAAATTTGTTACTAAAACCATTTTTACTGTAACCATTTTTTTTCTTGCTGATTACGAATATATATACTTTTCCATACCGGACACGCCTCCTTATGGGCGTTACAAACGTTGTGCCAAAGTTAGTATACATTGTCACAGTGAGTGTGGGGGTATAAAATTGTATTCAATTCATTCAAAGACAAATATTTTTTTTTCAAATTAACAATTTGCTAATTTATCAAAAGAAAAAACCAATTTTCCATTTAACCCATTTTTGGCCGCTCCTAAACGGCTTGGAATTTTTTGATAAAATTCATAGGGGAAGCTTCTGGTAACATTACTATTAAAAATTTAGTGTTAAAAACATTTTAAAATTTCTCATTTATTGGTATAACTTTTTTCCTGGGGGTTATACACACATTTTTTATGCAAAAAGTTGATAGGGCAAAACAGGGAAATTTTTATTATAAATTACTTTCCTGAATTGAGAGAAATTTTTAAAAGATTTTTTGGCCAATTTTTTATTATCAAATTTTTTTTACAAATAATTTTTTCGACTTTTTAAAAATGTCCCAATTTTTGATGTAAAGTTGTTGTTTGAACTTTTTTAATACAATTATTTACATTTCAGAAATTTTACGAAATTTTTTTGAATTTTTCCAAATTTTTCAAAGGGTGTGTTTTTTGAAACAAACCTGACCACAGGTTAAAGGCCCCCTTTTGCTGTGTATTTTTGGTGTGTGTGTAAAAGTTAATGTACCCTGTCAAAGTAGTGTGTGGGGGAATACAAATTTTATTTGCTTGTCAAGTAAATTATCTAATACATTTGAAGGGTTGTGGTGGGTGTAAAACCTACAATCAACAATCGCATACTTGTCTAGTGGAAATTCAGAATACATCATCAGATTTCCGTTTAAGACAAGCGGTTGAATTGAAGATTGTAATGACAACACTTTGCTGTTTCGGTGTACCTTAAAATAATTGAGTTACATCAATCGAATTGACTAGTTCTGCAGAACTGAATATTTCCGTCAACCCTTTCAGCCACGACTGCCGAATTACAAATTTGAATTATTTCACGAATATGCTTTTTAACTGCTCATCTAATAGAATTTTAGTACTTACACAAAAGGGGAAAACATCTAGAAAATGCTAGAAGGAGTTTTCTGAAAAATGTTTATGAAGTTCATACAAAAAATGGCGAGTGTCTAGTAACTGTATTTTTCGACTTATATGTCAGGGGTGTAGGATAGTCGGTCCTAAGAATATTCTCTTCATCAGCCATAATCGAAATCAACAACAACAACACCTACAAATTGCTACACACGTCGATCATCATTAGTGCTGTGGCCAGGCCAAACCAAACGAAAAGTATGTACATATGTACACAAATTGATGATCGACAAGAAACACTCGGGCACACATCAATCAACTGAACCCAACCAAAGTTATCAGATTGTAATCAAACGACCGTTGATGATGGGAGCAAGCTCACCAAAACTCAACTCGAATTCATGTCGGTGATCAATTTGCACACCACAACAACATTTTAAAAGAAACGAAGAACTACATACACGACGCATGGATATTTTCAATTACACCTGTCCCGGAACAAATTCATAAATTTCCATTTTTTTTTGTTTTTGTTTTTTTTTAATTAATAAAATAATATTAGCATACATAGACAAAAAAGACAACTTAATGGGTTAAAAACGATCAACAACAAGAAGAACATGTGATGGTCGAAAGTGATGATGGTATCGAGATATCGCAGACCGTCACATGTGACGCTCGACTGTGACGTTCACGTGATGCATATGATTAAAACTAAGCTGAAATACAGCTTAGTGTGAAAGATATTAAAACGAAACTAGTGGAGAGTTATTACGAAAGGTGTCAAGAGTAACTTTAAAAAAAAAGAGAAAACAAAAATTAGGCTAATGTCCACTTTGGGCTGGAAAGAGCGTTACTAATTGAACTCTCAACCCGATGAAGGTGTAAATATTTGGCAGAGTGTTTCAATTTTGTAATAGAATTTAAACGGAATTCTTTCTCGTTTGTATTTCTTGTGTACACAAAGGGAACATTTTTATATTTTTCACTTCCTTTGTGAGATCTTTTTTGTGAGAGTCTGATCAAACACGCAAGCCGTCATTTTTCCCCAGAAATGTTGTTAATCAAATCCACAAAAGAAATAGCCGCAAATATCTACCGAATTCCCAATCCTAACTAGCTACCGTTTAATTTTATTACCCCCACCGCACATAGACCAAAAGAGCAGTCCGCAGGCCCGAAGATTCCCAAACGGCAGACGGGCAACTTCTTTGTTTTATGGCCCTCACTCCCATACACACTCCTGTGCAATGCTCATCTCCTGCTCGCTGTTGTGTACTGAAGAAGTCTAGAAGTTCAGATGAATTCGAATTGAGTTGTTGTTTGACGTTTCCATTCACACATTTTTGACAAGTGCCTCTTCTGATTCGGCTACAGAAGATTCCCATTCTGATTCTTTCTCACCATCGGGAATTCGTATTTTGACGTTAATAAATGTCAGTTAATTTTTGTGCGGAGGATCTGAAACATGACGTAATGATGATGGACAAAGGCTTACATTTGTTTGAGGAAGAAGACCTGCGTGTTGTTGTTTACTTTGATTACTTTATTTGTTGTTTTAGTACGGATACTCGAGTCGAGTGGATGAAGCGGCCGCCGCATTGAGTTAGAATCTCCGAGACAGACAAGTGCGATTTGATTGTTTGGGTAATTGGAGAGGCGGTAGATTCACATATGAGAGAGAATCGAATGCATCTTTGGTGGTAGCGTAGGGTACTTGAGGGGATTTTTGGACGATCAAATGTTTGTTTTTGTAATTGTAGTAAAGAGCCAAAAGATGAAAGGTGTGTGTGTGTGTGCTAGCCTGGGAATTATATTTATTAAAAAAAAGTCAATATTCGAAGAAGCCAAAACAGGATGTGAATTTTGAAGTTGGGAGGAGGAAATACATTTCAAAGGCCATAAAGAATGAAATATTGCTACATCCTAAGCAAATTTTTTAAAGTTCCAAAAGTTTTGAGCGCCGCCTGCATATCGAATATCAAAGCCTGCACTTGGAGCGCCAAAAGATTTATCAAAAATGTTTTTTCTTTCATTGAAATTCGGGCGAAGTCAGTTTTATATTTTCCTGTTGTTGTTGTTGTCGTCCAGCCGTGCATGAAAACTCATGTGGATTAAGTCTGCCGATCATCGCCAACAGCACCATCATTGAGCCACTCTGCTCGCTGAGAGTGTCAAAGAAAGCGACATGCTAATGATATCGGCGCTGTCTTATGACAAACGAATAAAATCTCGTCTTTAATTTGACAGATTTTTGCAAAGTCACTTTGTCATTTGTCTGAATGATGAAGAAAAAAGAAAAGCCCACAAAAAAAGCAACAAAACAAAGTTGCCATTTAACGCCACTCATTTGACACTTCCGCCGGCGTTTGCGTGGATGATGTCAAAATGACATGGGAAAGTGAGTTTGTCAGTTGAACTGTTTTTGTGTTCAATGGAAATGATATTAGTGGAGTTACTGTGGACAAAGTAATGCAGAAGCACATTTATCATATGCCTATGCGGAACGGATTCTAGCCAGGATACTTGACACCTCGAAAGTAGGCAATCATTTCCGTATGAATTATTTTCCTTTCTCCAGAACGTTTTGAAGTAACCAATCCAAAGTTCAAAGCACCCTTTAACCGAAGTGTTGTACGGTGTGCAGCCTGTGCTCTCGCATTTAACCATTGAATTTCATCATCATTTTTATGACTGCTTCTCCAACCATAATCCTGCTCCAACCACATTCTCTTCTAATTCATTTGCTGTGCTTGCTTTGCTTTATTTTGTTTCCTCCATTGGGGAGACCTACCGCCACGATCAGTGCTACTCCAGCCTAACCTTTTGATCTTCACCGACAACGACACCGAAGACCGACAGCGTACAAAATGTGGCAGCATCATCATCATGCCAACACTGAGCCAAGCAACACACAAGCCCAACCAAACCAAATCGAGAGTCACCCAGCACACAGTCTCCTCCGACAGAGTCTCGGCCAATGGCTGACGTGATGCGATGTGATTAAGTCAAACATGTATGCTCCCCACACACGCTCCGCCATCATACACACGAGCATTCTTCTCCGTTGTTTTTTTTGGATTTTCCTCGTTATGATTTGCCCGCGCCACAGTTTGCCTGGTCATTTATCAACTTATGCATGCGCATAGTTGGCAACCATGTTAGCCTCATCATCAGATGAGTGTGGTCAGCCGCTTAGTTTGCAGTTAAGCCGGCCAAAGCCTCTGAATTGTTTGAACGTCCGATCCATGCGTTGGTATGTCGAACCCGGCCTCATTAGCTTTGAAGTTTAGCGCAATTGCGTGATTGGTTAAAGCGCGTCTAAAGTTTTTAGCCTCTTGCATGTAAGTTCTTCTTCATCGTGCTCGTTGCCTTCTTTTCGGTTCCAATTTGTGTCGTTCGGAACTCTTTTGGTGGTTCCTATCATCGCGTGGTACAATGTCGATCTCTGGTGTGGTGTTTGATTTGGTTTGGCTTAAGTTATTTCAGCCCATTATCGATAATGGCTAGGCTGCCACCTGTGTTGTCGCCATCTGTTAAGTCCGTTGTTGCTTCATTTTTTCTTTTCAAGTAGGTGGCCATGGTGTGTCAGTGTCGGTTGGGGTTTCCGTGTCGGATCTTAATGGTCATTTGACATATAATTGCTGTACATCTCATAGTTGTTGTTGTTGTTGTTGTTCATGTCTTGCGATCGGCATGTGGTGACTTGTTAATTTTACTTTTATAGCATCGAAAGAGCTTTGAACTCGTCAGCAAAACAGACTTGTTGTTTTTGTGGTGAAAATTTTCAATTAAGAAGCTTCATGGGTGCGGCTGGAAATCAATAAATCAAATATGATGGAATGGGTTTTCGTTTCTGAATATTGGTTGGAGTCGTCGTAGTAGAAAGTCGTAGTAGTTGTAGTGTAATAGTAATAGTGTTAGCAAATTGGCGAATCCCAGCCGTCTGAGAGATGAATAAAAAAAGTCATCGAAACCGGATATATCCTTTTTCGAATGAACAAAACCTGCAAGCGGCATGAGATATACGGGAATCCGTACTAGCTGATGTACATAGAAGGTCTTTACCGATCGATGATTTGGTGGCCGGCATTCTTGCTATTACTCGTTTTGAAATGTGGGGAGTAGAAATACCTGTTGTCAAGAGTTATTCTCGGTGACGTTGTTGTTGCTTGTGTTAAGGTGGGCGAAGTCCTTAACTATCTTGAACATGTAGTTGTCCATAGTAACGTGTTGTCCAAGACGACTGTTCTCTTTGTTTGTTGACACAGGGCACTTCGTACTGTCCTTGCACAGCACAAGACCCACTCGACGTGACTCCCTATACTCCTTTTTCAGTTTAGAGACAGCTTCACTGTCGGATCATCGGTGTACGCCTGCAGCATGACACTTTTTTAGAATATGGTGCCAATGTGACTCCAGCCTCATCTGGTATCAAATAGTTCGGACCATTCCATCCAAATTCTAACTGGGTTTTGCGCAGCATCAGTCAGTAGTGAACTTTGTGGTGATGGCTGTGTCGTTCTATCGAAGGCGGTTTCACAATTCACAAAAAGGTGGTGTTTGTCGATTTGGTATTCTTCGGTCATTTCAAGGATTAGGCAATGCCTAATAGGCATAGTTAAGATCTGGGTTACTGTGGACTTGTCAGGTATGAAGCCACACTGATAAGTTTTAATCAGTTCATTTCCGGAGGGCTTAAGTTGTGTATATGCTTGGTAGAGGCTTGTAGGTTGATGTTTGGGAGGCTAATCCCACGAAAGTTGACGAGAATGGTGGCCAATTTTTTGTGGATTGGGAAAATACTCTGACATTTCCGGAACATCTTCGCCATTGTCCCATTCTACTGCTTCAGGGTCAGATTCCCTACTGGCGGGATTGTAGTCCTCATCGCTGTTGATCAGAATAAACAAACGGTCCCTCTTAACCACAGTATGCTTTGAATATTCGTTACTAGATTACCGTTTTCATCCTTGGAGGAACGTTGGACAGACATCCACTGTTTTGAAATAATTTTCGGGCCTCATTCCCTTAGCCATCCTTCTCGATGGTTTCCCACTCATGTCTTTCTGCTTCTTTTTGATCATTAAAATATGTTTCTCCTCCCTCTTCAACTCTATGTAACACCCATCGTGTTAAACCAGACATGGGTGGCTCTGTATGCTGCGCCTTTCTATACAGTGGAGTTGCGACACTCCTGGTCATACCACTGCTTCGCTGCTTCGGTGGAAGCCAATCTCCTCATTAGCAGTATGCATAGAGCGGAAGATCTGAGTCCACTGCACACATATATATTATAATGTCGAGGAACTGGAATGTATACTAAGGTCTTTTCTGAAAGCGCGTTTTCGTATATGATCTTCATCACCTCATTACATTTAAAAATTATATATTTTATTATTTTGATAATTTTTTGTAAGTCTTCGAAATAAATTTAAAATTAATTTCGATTAGTCGAAACGTTTCTGTATGAAGTTGGCCACCAAAGCCGTTCCAATTAATTTCAAATGGAAGTTTTTCAATCAACGCCAGCATTAATCTTAACAACAATTTATAACAGATTTAGTATGCATTTTTCAACAAAGCCCCCAACAAAAGATTCACTCACCTCACAAGTCTAATGACGCTTTACAAATGCAGACAATTAGTCTACTTTTGTCTTCACCAAATATACAAACCCAATTAATGGCTTCAACAAAGGATATTCCTACCAAATTGTCTTACCCATCTTAGCCGGTATGAACAGACAAATCGGTTGCACAAAAGACACCTTCCTTGGGTAATTTTTCACAATTAAATGCGAACACAGGGAAAATATCAAATTGGCACAGGTCCTTTCTTTTTTCTTTTGTTGCCTTTTGTTTCCTTTTGAGTTTACAAATCATTGCTATTGAAAAGCATTTGAAAGCTAATTACGAACCTGTCCCATGGAGGACCATTAAAGTGGTGTGATAATCCACACTCCTTCGTCCTGAGGCCGATCGACTCAGAGGCGTACAAAGGACTTGGAATTCGCCACACATTGTTAGACCAACGAAGGACCGTAGAGCGTTCTGAGCATGCGCAACTTTCTACTTTTACCTGCATCCGGATCTGTGCTGTGCTGTCCTGTACCACTGCCTGACTACTCTACCCTCTACCCGTGGTTTGAAGGTGTTGGCTGGCATTTATAAAGTCCTTAGGCCTTAGTCCTTGTGCTCGTTGTTGGTGGCTAATGGAAGTCCAATCGCCGTCTATACTTTTAGCGTTTTGGCCACTCAGTTCACACCTCTATTGTGTTTTAAATTCTTTTCTGTTCATCCACGAGAGAAGCGTGAAGAATCGTAAACGAGATGCGATCAAAATGCATTTTTGCCTTTGAACTTCGCCGACTTGCAGCCGAGGGTTTATGGGAAAGGCAAAGGAAGCGGCAAAGGCACAGGTGCCGCACATTTATTCCAAAATCCCAACATTATTTATTTCTTCGTTTTCGTATTTGGTTATCGTTGCCATCTCACACTCAATTTTGGCCAATAACCCTGATGCAATTAGGTCTAATTTGAAGGATATTTTACGATGGAAATTTCTTTCTTAAGTGCACAATTTAAGATTTATAATTGTGTTAAAAACGATCTTCAGAGATTCTTTATCGCTCGCGTTATACTTGTTCGCTTTGGCGGTGGAATTCTCGGGAACTGCTCAAGCGCTACTAATACGCCGCATTGAGGCGAACTTTGGAGGCGTTTGTTCGGTTTACACAACACATTCTAAGTCAATTTACACTTCATTGTTGTAGGATAGGATGGGATCGGAATATCGATCGAAAGTCGCTAATTCATTGATAAGAGAAAACGTTTCCCAGAGATTAGCCAAAGATTCGAGTAAAATCTTAATTTGAGGCATCGGAAAAAAAACAATTTAAAAAGGGATTTGATCTTATTCGAAATACTCTATACGTCCTGGTGGAATTCCCACTAATCATGGCCATAATTTATTGTCACTCCAAAGTAAGACAAAGCCGTGCGCCTTGGTGTGTCAATACCGAAAGTCAAACAAATTTGCCAAAAAGTCGACAATCGACCGCTGCGTAACGAAATCATCATCAATTTTCTAGAATCTACAGAGTCACCCTAACAAACAACACACAGTGTGAACCCCCCCGAAAGGACATCCCCCACATGAATATCCTCGCACACACTTTCACTCACACACCCAAACTAATGAATTGATTTATAAGTTATCACCTGGAGCCTGGAGTGAAGAAATTTATCGTGGCCAACGAAATAAATCACATTGCTGGCGACAAAAGCTACACCAACAGTGTTGCCAACACGAAGCCAAGGTGGCCGGGGGGAAATTGAAAAGGAGGCGAAATAGTATAGAATGAAAAAATTTGTTACGCTGACTTAAGTGAATTCCACACTGTACAGAGGCGCGAGGCGTTTGCCCACATATGAGTAATGTCGTCTGTTGGGTAGCTTCTTCTTCTTCTTCCTCTCATGCCTCTGATCAGCCTGCCCCCTTCAGTTGAATTTTTGGGTTATTGAATACGAAAGTGAGAATAATTGAGTTCGATTTGTTTTTCTTATACACGCACACGGATTTATTGCCAGTTGAGTAATTAATCGCTCCCAGCGGGCTTTTGGCTCGGCTCGCAGGAGCCGGTGATGGAGAAGGAAGCAATAAAAATATGCCTTCATTTGCTTGGGATTTGGGTTTTTGTCGAAGCAAACAAACATTTCTCTTTGTTGGTATTGTTGTACGGTGAAGTTTCCAAATGGAACATGGAACATTTGCAATTAACAGTGTTGCCAACTGACAGGCAATTCGGCAATGATTGCTTCAATTAGTGTTAAAGAGCAAACGATTAGATTAGATTGCCGTATGCGGGGGAAGGAGGGCGGAGAGGTGGTGTAAATGAGTTGGAAGTATTTTTGGTCGTATTCGTTTGACTTTTATTGCTTCCGTCTGAGGATCGATGGGTAGAAGATATCTGGTAATTTTCGGAATTTGTAAATAATGGAAATTAATGAGAAATAAATAATTAAAATTGTTGGCTGACAAAATCAAGCGATTTTCTTCTGAGAAAACTATTTGGGAAAATTATACTTAATGGATTTGAATTTGAATGCTGGTGCTGGTGCTTGGCGATAAAAGTTCATTAAGTGCAATTTTTTGAATGCCACTGAACTACAGCCAAAATGTGAATATAATATTTCAGTGATTTCTGTACTACAACAGTACTACAACAGTGATTTTTAACATTTTTAATACCCTGCACACTAGTGTCCGAGGCGCTTCATAAACAATATATCTGCATGCATTTGCATAAAATATTGGTCAAATGAAATGTTGAGCAAATTGTTAACTTGAACTTTTGCTAAATAAAAACCCATTTAATATCCCAGAAGATTTTTCAAATCGATGTTATTGTCATTAAATTTCGAGCTTTGTATGTCTAATTAAAACCGTTTGGAACAACATGAGAACCTCTAGAAATGCAGGTGTTAAAGGCGTGCACTGAATTTGGCATTTATTTGTAAATCACCACACTACTGTGGCAGGGTATCTTTACTTTTACACAACGTTTGTATCGCATATAAGAAGGCGTGTCCGGTATGAATAAGTATATATTCGTTATCAGCATCGAAAACTGAATCGGAAACGGAGGAGACAGGCCCGTGCGCAAGGGGGGGGGGGGGTTTTGGGGGTTCCAACCCACCCCCAGAGATTAATTTTTCAGTACAAAATTATAAAAAAGATACTCAAATTTTATTAATTTTACAAGGTTTTATGGAATTCAAATTTCCTTTTGCCAGAAAATTAATTTTTTATGATGAAGCAAATTTTTGTTTGTAAGCTGAAATATTTTGAAAAAATTTCTTAAAATACAGTTTTTATGAGAACGTTTTTTGTTATAGCCAAATAAACATTATGAAAATTTTTAAAAGCAATATCTGTACAACTCAAGTCCGTTTATTTGGTGATTTTTTAATGTTTTTTTTTGTTTTTGATCAAATTAGTCCCAGAAAAAACATTCTTAGTTACTGAGTATTATGAATATCTCGAACAAAAATATGTATGTTTGTATGTTGAATTGAGCTAGTTTTTTTTTTTTGAATACAAAGTTTGGTAATTTTTACCGAAAAAATAAATGGCTCTAAACTAAATCGTTCATATGTTCAAAACAAAAAGTATTAGCACTAAACGTATACAGTTTTCAAAAGATTCGTTTTGTTTTGATAAATTTTTGGGTTTTGCCAATTTGACCATTCTTTAACTTCCTGATCCTACATTTCTCAAAAACGTGATGGAAAAATTCCAAGAATGCCATCTTGTTCAGCGTTATAAAATTCAAATTCAAAATGTTCAAATTGGGTGGCGTGGTGTTATGTAATTAAATTTCTATTATTTGACTATTTGCCTAAAAGTAGCGTAACGAAAATGTCTTGTATAACTTAAATGAATTATAATAATGTAGAGAGTGAACTATCTAACTAACATTTTGTGCAATTTATAAGTTATTTTTTAGCTAAATCCAAAATCAGTTTCTAAAAATGTCCAATCGAATCCACCAAAAAAAAGATTTGGTCCCAAAATTCCATTTTGTCCCGTTATATGTATCCATTTCTTGACATTATCAATCGAATAGAGCAATAAAACTAGAGAGTGGACTATATTCGGCTATGCCGAAGATGAAATACTCCCACACCGTAGGAAGAAATACCTCGAACATAAAATCCGTTTCTAAAAATTTCCAATCGAATGCAGCAATAAAAAAGACTTGAAAAATGTTTACCTTTTTTTCGGTGTATGGGAGCCACGCCCAGTTTGTGTCCGATTTGGCTGATTCTCGAACTTGGTCTCAGTATTCACGAGAAAAACATGTACCCAAAGTTTCAAGTCGATATCTCCAAAACTGCGACCGCTATCGTGCGGACGGACAGACAGACTGACATCGCTAAATCGACTCAGGAGGTGATGCTGATCAAGAATATATATACTTTTCCATACCGGACACGCCTCCTTATGGGCGTTACAAACGTTGTGACAAAGTGAGTATACCCTGCCACAGTGTGTGTGGGGGTATAAATATGTATCGAAACAAATTTTTGCTGTATGTTTACAATTCAAATTGTAAACCAACAAATTACACTAGTTTACAAATTATTAAAAGTTTCGTTATCTTCAACTTTTGATAGTCATTTCCTATGTAAAAACCCACGCTGAATCCGAATATGAAGTCGAAATTATAAGTAGAATAGTTTTGGAGATATTGCACTATTTGCATATTTTGCATTTTGAAACACATTATTGCAAATATCTCCGGTTTCGATTGTCCAATTACAAAAAGTTTAATATCGAATTGAAGGTAATTGTATTGACTACTTATCTGTAATACGTTAAATTTAAGTAGAATAAAAATTGTTCATCAAAGTTTCTTTCTTGGATGGTGAAAGCCCATCTATTGCAAAGAAAAAGAGGTGCGACGGTCCCCAGCCCTGGATTTGCTAGTGAAAAAGTTCACCAATCTCGCCAAAGTGATCAGGGAAGAAATTCAAGGTAGAATGATATCATATTGATTGGCGACTTGATTGAATTTGACATTTGCTTGGCAAACAAAGAAGTTGATTCGGTCCGACCAATATTTTCAGGCATATTGATCTGACGTGCTGGAAGATGCCTTTGAGGATTCATTTTCATCTCATCTCATTAAGATTTCTTCCCTGAAAATTTGTTGGTTTACAATTTGAATTGTAAACATATAACAAAAATTTGTTTCGATACATATTTTTTTTTTAAGAAAACTTTTTTCGATGAATAAATATTTTTCTTCATTTGAAAACAAACCCCAACAACCAAAAAAAACATATTAAACACAAAAATATATTTCGAAAATGCGAGATTGCATGTTTAAAAAAGTAAATATTAGCTTGAGCGCATAACTGACACAAGCACTTATTTTCCAAAAGTAGCATTACAAGCAAAAAACTCTGTTTGGCTCTGCTCAAGCTGCCTCTATAAGGCACCGACGAGCTCGGTAAAAAAACACTTTTTTCGGTTAATTTTACCGACCTTTTTTTTCTGTGCAGAAACTGATATTATACACAAAATAATGATAAATGTAACTTACGTAATGATTAGTACCTTCAATTTGCAATAAAACTGAAAAAAACGTGAAAAAGATAAAAAATGCATTTCATGTTTTTTACTCAAATGCTTATTTAAATAAGTGCTCCTTTTCTTTGCAATAGATGGGCTTTCAACATCCAAGAAAGAAATTTTGATGAAAAATTTGTATTCTACTTAAATTTAACGATAACAGCACATATTTGTTGTCCGATAATCTAGTTGGAAAGTTTTGTATTACAGATAGGGCTTTCGATCCCGAAGGCTTTTCGCAATCCCGGGATTTTCGGGACTGAAAAAGCAAAATGCATTTTAAAAAAATAAAAAAATGTTTTTTATATGTTTTATTGGAAAACTGATTGTTTTAGCTTAAATAAATAAACATAAACTTTAATTTCAATTTATTAAAGGTACAAATTAATGAATTTTTTTATTTTCAGTATTTGAGTTTCCGTTTCTTTAGGAACGACACAATTCAATTCAAAATATGCTTAAGTAAGGTTTCTGAAATTACTTTTGTATCAGTTTTCAGTTTTACTTAATTATTTTTACTAAGCAGTTAATTTTTGTGCGTTCGCTTAAACGGAAAATACCAATTTTCTCCTGAAATAAATATAAATTAATTTTTTCTTAAAGAAAAAATTTCAAGCACAAACAATTTTATTCACAATTTTTTTAATAAATTAAAAATTTTTTAGTTTTGAGTTTTCTAACTAATTTTTTTTTCATTTTGGGGTTGGTTAAATGTTGTCAAAAACTATTTTTCTGCTTACACGATTTTTTTTATATTTTATGAGCTATGAAAAGTTGTATTTTTCTTGTATTAAACTTTTTTATGGACTAATTTATTTAAAATGTAGTCCCGAAAATCCCGGGATTTAGGAAAGAATATCCCGGGATTTTCGGGAGTAAAAATGGACCGGGATCCCGGGAAGCCGGGATACGGAATCCCGGGATCGTTCCGATTTTTACCGGATGAAATTTTTATTCATGAAAATACATATGAAATTTTCATCTGATTTAATGTATAATTTCACTGCATTATCGACTCCTACAAACATGCTGCCATCGAACCAAGAGCAACCAAGAGCAAAGACCGAATTTTTCCCCTTTCTTTATGTTCCCACTTTGTATCTACCATTCGTATCTTTTATCTCTCAGCACACAAATACAAAAACCAGTTTGGCTTGAAGGCGTGACTGAGTCAACTGCAATTCAAGCCACAGTCGTGACGTCATTGAATGCAACAACCAATCAGCAAAAAGCAGTCAAAATGGAATGGCCAAAATATTTGTTGGTGGCGGTCATGCGTCGACAAGGCGCTCATAGTCGTTTTGCTCTCGCACAATAATTGCTGGAATAATAATAATTCATGTCCTGTCACCGTGCCGCTGCTGCCATTTCGAAAACTACAATTCCTAATTGGTTTTTTACGACATTCGCTTTTATGGCCATTTTGGGTGGCATTGCACGTAGCATATTTCAGGGCGCTGCTGCTCCCATTTCGCAACGCAACGTTGCTCTCCTTTATTCGTAGCCCCGGATGATTTCATTTCCATTTAATTTCCACGGTGATGCTATCTTTAATTCCATCTGTGGAACCTCTTGTATCCTTACCCTCTGTAGGCTCCACCATATGAATTGGATTTTGCGTCCTTCTTCCTCTAGCTTTCGCTCTCTTTCTCCCTCTCTCACTTAACCTTTTTGCTTGCTCTCGTTCTACATTTCATTTCTGGTGTAATTGGATGTAATTCAATTTTAAAATAATTGTTGCTATAATTTCATCGTAATTTTGGGTTCGTTCGTATCCGTTCGCTCGACCGTTCTCGCTTTTGCTTGTAATCGCAAATAAATTAATGAATTTTACCCGCTGTCATTTGTGACATTTCATTGAAATTGTTTTAATGGCAACATGTATTTTTTATTGTTGCTCGTTGTTGTTGTCGTTGATTTTGGCCCCGAGTGTGTTTGTATGGTGGCGAGTGAAGGGACTCATTGCCCTATTATTAACAATAATTACAGTTTTATTGTATCGTTTTTTTTTGTTTATTATTTGTTTTTTCGTTTTTAATTTTAAATTGTTTGTTGATTTGTTTGAGGTTAATTTGATTGTGATGTTGTAATGAAATTATTTGAAAAGTAATACACTTTTTGCACATTTACCAATTCCAAATTGATTGTTCGTTATAGAAGGATGAATATATTCATTAATCTCATGATTAGATGGTAAAAAGTTTTGATTGTCAGTTAAGTCTGTGGTGAATCAAGATGCAAGCTGGGATGGTTAAATTACAGTTTATTTAGCACAGTTTGTCCAAAGGTGTAACCGAATTGAAAAGGAATAGAAAATACCGAATATTGGATTCGATGTTTGTTCTGTCCAATCCAAAAATTACCTTATATTTGTTAAATTAATAAATCTTAGACCATGTCCAAATTAAAAAAAAATCGATTTCTATACCGGCCGCGCCTTCTTATGAACTTTACAAACGTTGTGTCAAAGTTAATATAACCCGTCACATGTGTGTAACAATTAGTAGAGAGGGTTTTTCCGGTTTTTGTTATGAATGCCACTAGGATCCTCATACACATTATGTCAAAAGGCCGAATTCATATCTTTAAAGGAATATATATATTTTTTTCAATACCCCGTTAAAATTCCTGCATTCGTTAATTTATGATAAATAAAAGTTTAACTTTCGCATTGACAATTTAAGCAAATTTTTTTATGCAAAAGTGGTCCACATTTATAAAATTGTATTTTTGGGGATTGATTGCTTCTTTTGTTCTCATATTTTATTTGGTTTTTCTTTCATTATAGTAATTGGTTGTTATTCATTAGTTATAGTTTTGGTTTAAAATTTTTCTTTGATGCCTACCTATTTAAAAATATTGTTAGCAAAATTTTAAATTACATTTTCTTGCTGAAAACTTCTTTATTTCGAAACAGAATGAAAAAGGAATGCATTACTCTTAAATAAAAAATTGCTTAAGCCAGGGACGTAACCAGGAAAAAATTTCGAAAGAAGGGGTTTTCATAAAATTTCGTTTAAGAATACTGAATAAAAAAACTATAAAATGCAAACAAAATTAAAATCAACCACAACATCGTTTTTCTTTTATTCAAAATAAATCTTTAGATTTTTCATTAAAAAAAGGAGATAAAAAAATAATAAAAAAATGTTTGCAAAGAAAACCCGAAGCGGAGTTTATGAAAAAAGGATTCATTCTAAAGTCGACGTATTGTTTGCATACACTCAGGGAAAAAAAACACAGTAAAATCAAGTACGATCGTATTTACTCCTTCATTTTTTCAACTTAAAGGCCTGCGCACACAGAGGCGTTTTTTTACAGCCTGTTTCCATAGCAATACAATAAAAAACAAACACAAAAAGCCAGTTTCAGAACAATTTCGAATCAGTTTGAAATAAACTTTTTTACTGTATCCAGAGTAAAAAATAAATAACAAACAAAATAGTCAGTTTCAGAACCATTTCAAACCGACTTTTTGGTTGTTTCCATAGTATTATAATAAATAACAAACAAAATCTACTGCTGCGAAATCGCTGCCTGTTTGAGGCACTTTGCGTTTTCGAAGCTAGATTTTTGAAATATCGAAATGGTTCTGAAATTAGATAGCGAATATCGCCTCTGTGTGCGCAGGCTTTAATGGAAACAACTTTGAAATAAAGAGAAAAATACTTAAAATAACTATTGTCAACGTTGAAACAAAGTTGAACGATTTTAAATCAAGGTCTGGCAAACTTAATATAAGGCAAACTTAATGAGACACAGAGGCGATATTCGCTATCTAATTTCAGAACCATTTTTGTTTGTTATTTATTATAATACTATGAAAACAACCAAAACGTCTGTTTGAAATGGTTTTGAAACTGACTATTTTGTTTGTTATTTATTAGATTACTATGGAAACAGTCAAAACGTTTATTTTCAAATTGGTTCGAATTGGTTTTGAAACTGGCTTTTTGTGATTGTTATTTATTGTATTGCTATGGAAACAGGCTGTATAAAAACGCTCTATTTTCGAAAAAACAATGATTTTTAACAAAATTAATTTCGAAACCGCCTGCGGCACGAATATCGCCTCTGTGTGCGCAGGCCTATAAATTGAAAAATTTTTTAAATAATCGGAAAACAACTTTGAAATAAGTTTGTTTATTTTTGAATTTAAGTTTTAAATTGAAAACAAGTCTGTTCGTAGTTGTTTCTAAAATTTCCAACTTTACCAGACTTTCATTAACGTTTCTACTTGTTTTAAGGTGGTTATTTTTGATTTTAGGTTGTTTTTTCTCTGGGTGTACTTTTTTTTTTACATCTGTGATGTGTATTTGTGCGTAATTATGTAAATTTAAACTAAAAATTAAATATTTTATCAAGGTAATTTTACATGCATTATTTGGAGTGTAATAATATTCGAAAGAGAAGAACAAAAATGACAGAAGTTATGTATTGTGAAACAGGAAACTATTTTTAAACATTTTTTGAAGATATTGCAAATTTTCAAATCCATTTTCTCCGTTTTACCTCGATGTGGATTGGAGCACTTTGCTTCCAAATACCTCGATTAGGATAAAAAAAGTTGAATTTTTGCTTTTACAATTTAATATTGCCAGATTAGAAATGCTATGCCAAATATCCAAATATCTCATAAAATTAAGAACCACTCCAACCTACAATGTATTTATATGTATTTTTAAATTCCCTCCAATGTAAAATATGTTTGCATCTATTATTTCTTGAATTGTATTGTCTAGCTCAGATGAATTGCCATTTACGCCTCGAAAGGCAATCAGCCAGCCATCCATCAATTTCAATAAATTTCTATTCATAGCTGCAACTACCGTTTTGCGTTCACGTTCACCACTAATTGCAGCCGTTTAATGACAGCGCTTTGATTTTTTTGAAATTTTTATTTGAAACACTCATCAATGACAGCTTTTGTCAGCAGCTTTTCAATTGAATCAATTTTAATAACCAACCAGTCGGAATAACATGAGTGAAAACACTTGAAAACTATCAGCAGCAGCAGCAGCAACAAACAACAAATGAAGGCGACTGTGGTCAAAAAGTTTAACTTGAAGTCCGCTTCAATTGAGGTTAATTGCACATGTTTATGGCACGTCAAGAAAAAAAATGTGTTGAAAATGTTTTTCAACTAATTTTTAAAAAATACAGTTCACTTACATTTTTTTGAAAAAACCACAAAAAGTAGCCCAAAGTTATACGAAATAGTAGTAAGGAGCAGAAAAACGAATGGGAAGCTTTTACATTTTTCAATGTAATTACCGGTGGACGGTAGCCGCAAATGTGACACGCATTTGACAGTTGACTGATGCGAGTTGGACAGATGACAGCGGCAGCGGCGGCGATCTTGGTTATTATGATGATGCAGACGGAAATGGCGACGGTTAAGGTGACTGCAGCGACTTTCCAAAATTAGCGGTCACAAATGTTGAAAGCAATTGAAATTTTAAATGAATTTTCGAAAGAAAGAAAGAAAAGAAAAAAATGGAACACAACAAAAATTTTGAATTCATTAAAATAACAACAATTAAAAAATATTCCGGTAAAAGTTACGAATATTGAACATTAATGGAGGAGAGTGATTACAATTTTCCTGATTTAATTAATTTTCCATTTATGTCAATTTAACTCCTTGTGGCCATAATAAAACTCGATCCACGTTAACCTTAAACCATCGAAATTCCCCAAAAAAATTAAAATACAAAAAAAAGCCTCCTAAAAAGTTCTTAATCAAGTTCTTGGCGCATTTATGCGTTTTCTTCCTGGTGGTTCCAAGTACACGCACACACACACACACACACCGAAAGGCAAGACGATTGCCGAACAAACCAACCAACGAACGAACGAACGAAACGACCATCGAGCGACATAATTACCACCTTAAGAAGATGATGGTGGTTTTTCGCGGGCTTTGATCTTGTGCCGCCAACTAAAAGCCGCCACAAAGAGCGTCAAGCTTAAATGTGCCGCGGCAAGCTATAGCACACAGCATCGGGCAAAAAAAGAGTCAAATGCGGCAGAGAGCACGGCTTGCCCCCCCCAAGTCCAATCCATCGATTTTTAACGCGAAACTGACATTAATGGGCGACCAAAGTAAGTAATGAGAATGCGCCTCAAATAAGTCGTGATGACCAACTGGCAGGCAAATTATGAGACACTCGACGGGCCAGGGCCAGGCGGTGTGGCAACGCTGGGCCCTGTAGAGATGCCAATTGATCTGAATGGATTCATTTTGGACTGAAATTTTACATTGACGAATTTGCACAAAAAACCAATTCACCTGGTAACCCTGGTGGGGGGGCACACACAAGAGCGAAATGAAGTGAGAGCGCATTTGCGCATGCGCAAAACACCTTCCAGCCAAATAAAAATATATATGTGTGTATTTGAAGGAGAAAAGCCAATGCGCCACAATTGCCGTGAAATAAAATATAAATACGACAGCGGCGGTGGAGCGGTGGTGGCGGAGGACCGCCGCCGTACTTGTTTTGATGATGGTCGGTTGTCGTCGTCGTTGCTGGTGTTGCGGCTTTTTCACTGCGATTTTTGCGTATTATAATTATGCGCATGCGTCATGCATATTAGCCGAGTTGAGTTTGTAATTGCAGCATTGCGGCTGTAATCAGCTGCAATTATGCCAACATGGGGGACGCAAGTAGTTTTAGCTTGTTTTTTGCTTTGCTCTTTTTTTTACTTTTTATTTTGTGTTTTATTTTTAACAATTCACAAATAGGCGGTTTAATTCGTTCGCAGCGTGGGTAATGAGCACATAGCTGGGAATTACTTAATGGCGGGAATTTAACGATTTCAACGCGTTTTTGAGTAATTCATAAAGGAGTAAACTATTTTTCCATATTTCATAATTATTCCTAAATATACGATTGCGTAAATTAATTTTTTTATTATTGCTTACAATTGTAAATTTTGTGGGTAGTGGGGAAGGTCTCACGCACCAATTTGTCCAATACCTTCCAAATATAAACAGCAAATTATATGCAAAATTTCGTTGAAAAATGTTCAATGGGAGCCGAAGTGAAATAAAGAATGGTTTGGGCGTCGTTACGCCCCTTTGTTTTTGATCCCTTCCATTTGTACCCTGGAATTTTGCTTGGACCGTATTGCATGACCATTGTTCATACGATAATTTTAAATCGGTGAAGTGATGGATTTGGAATTTTATTCATATAAGCTGTATCGACCTAATTTAAAAATATTTTTTAGTATGTGCAACACTAAAAAAAAAGACGTGTTACAAAAAAGTAAATTTTGTCCTTGTTAAAAATACATGTTTTTGAGTAATTTTTCCTAATTTTAGGGAATTATTCTTGAATTTAAGTGCCTTAAAGCGGAAGTCACCGCCCCATTTTAAAGTCAAAATTTACTGATGATCTTCAGTAAAATTGTTCCTAATTTCATGGCTATCATGACTTTAGTGCAATTTCATTCCCATAATACTCAAAATTTTTATTTGGATTAAGTAATTTTTCTGACTTTCTGACCCTCGAACGACATGGCGTACACACAAAAAAAAAAGTCGGTAGATTTAACAGAAAAAAAATGGTTAAAAACGCTCCAACCCTTCTTCGTCGGTTAATCTAACCGATAAGAAGTGGTTGGTGTACAACATTGGAGGTATAATTACAAAAAGGTTACGTAAGTTAACCGATGATGGAGGTAAGGTTACCTTAATAATGTGTTGGTTTACAATTTTGACTGTACACTTACCGCAAATGTTTGTTACGCTAAAAATTTTTTCATTTAGAAAACCATAAAACTTGATTTGTTACATTTGTTTTTTTTTTCATTTGAAAACTAAAAAAATTTTATCAAATACCAAAATAAATTTTAAAAATGCAAAGAAAAAAATAAATTATGGCTTGAGCACATAACTAACTCAAGCTCTTTTTTTCCAAAAAACTAATTTCGGAAAGTACAGTAAGGGTATTCATTTAAAGTGGGAAGCCCCTCGAAAACGCGAAGTTGCTCAAAAGAACTGTCAAATTTCATATATTTTGACTGCTCATGTCCACAGCTAAATCGTTTCCGAGGGGTTTCCCTCTTTACATGAATCGCCCTAGTATAACAAGCAAAGACACAACATTCATAACACGATTGGGAATTATTCTTTCTTTGAATCAAAACGATTCAACTGTTGGTGAAAATTCAAATTTAACCAACAATTGCGGTAAAAGAACATACAATTTTTGTAAAACAACAATTATTTTCGGTTTCAACTATTTTTTTACAATTTTTTGTCGGTTAAATTTACTACGAGCTCTGTACGTCAACCACGTTTTTCGGCTAATTTTACCTACCATTTTTTTCTGTGTAATCTTCACGTAAAGGATAGAGAGCTTCGTGGTATTGATATGGACCCATTGTGGTCTATGCTGCCACTCTAACCTAGCCTAAGACTGTAATACTGAGATACACTGCGCGTCAGCAGAATAGTTTCAGAATCAAATTTTTTGTATTATAGGGCACGGAAAAAATGTGCTTCAGTTAAAGAAAACTGACTTAATCCAAAGAAAAAATGGGAATGAAATTGCACTAAAGTCATGAAAGCCTTGAAATTAGGAACCTTTTTTTTAAGATGAGTAAATTTTGACTTTACAATTTTACTTAAATTCAAGAATAATTCCTTAAAATTAGAAAAATTCCTTAAAATGAGGAAAAACATGTCATTTCTTCAAGGTTTTTTTTTTTTATCCATTACCGACTTTTTTTCTTTAACGAAGCTGTATTTCCTTTTCCGTAATAAAAATAAGACTTAACAGAACGCTCACCCCTCTTCGGAACCAACTGCAATCTTTCGGTCATAAATCACATTTTCTAATTTCGCCACAAGAGCGGATAATAAATGTTTAAATTTCGAGTTCATTAACTTTGCTAATCTAATAAAGTCACTACGCTGCGAATAATCGTATTCGCCACGGACACTTGTACGCACAATCACGCTGAACCTGTACAACTCGTGAATCTCTCTCTCTCTCGGTCACATCCAGCGAATATTCATTATCCTACGAGAGCAGAACGTCCCCAACGTACCAGTAGTGAAGAGCTTATTACAAATAAAATTTAGTTACGCTTAAAATGGTCGAACAAAAACGTCAGCGGAAGCGGAAACGCAATGCTTTTTACGAGTACGCGCTTAAACAAAATTTCCCTTATGGTTAAGCTGTTGGTGGTGGACATACAGGGAGCAAAAAAACCAGGAGGGCGTCACACAAACGCATAAACAAAACGGCGACAATAAACTTCGGTGAACATAATGACAAAGACGATGTCCGTGGTGGTGGTGATGGCAATGATGACGATGACGATGATGGTGACTTTTTTGCTGGTTTGAGTGAGGATGAGTATGAAGAATTTCAATTTTAGCTTGGGACGGACATGAGTTGGCTCAACCTTAATCAAGGTAGCCGCATATATGCATGTGCGTACAAATACACACACACACACACACACCCTGTTAGCAATAAAAAAAACTGTCCGAATGACATTAAAGGTGTGTGTGTGTGTGTCTTCGCTTTTGGAGTTACGTCTCTGCGTCATAATGCGGCATAAAGTGTCGCTTTTATGGCCCGTGTTGGATGCCGCCGTCGCCTCCGAGCCTTAATGAATGTTTCCAAGTGAATAACTTCTTCAATTTGTCAATCTTCCGCTGATTCTTCTACGGCTTTTTCAGAGATTACTTTGTTGGGTGTGTTTTTGCTTTTGTTGTTCTTCTAAGGTGCATGTCGAAGTGCCTTTTTTGGGGGGTTTTAATTTGTTAAGGGGGCGTATTTAAATATGCTTGACAGGTTTTTCAATTAACATTTGTGACAAACGGTTAAAGTCAATGACAAGGACTATTGCGATGTGGCCTACTGTACAGTGTATACACCTACATGCAGGCCTGGATTAACACCTAGGCAGAAAATATTATAGCTTTAGGCCCGTGTATTTTTCGGCCCTCTTTAAGCAATATGTCTGCATGCATTTTTCACACCCTATTAAGCATTAATTTAATTTATTTTCATGAAAATTGTATAAAGCATTGTCAGAGAACAGAATGAATCGATGTTATTATTGGATTTAATATACTTTAATATTTTTAAATTTCGAGCTATGTTTAATGAAAATTTTTTTGTATACCCCCACACACGACTATGGCACTGTATCTAATGTTTGCAACGCATATAAGGAGGCGTGTCCGGTATGAAAAAGTATATATTCGTTATCAGCAGAGCTGGGCATTAAATAGTTAATTAGTTAATAGTTAATTAACTTTTAAAGGTTACAAGTAAATTTCGAAAACCATAACCTTTTCCTTTAGTTAAGTTAAATTTCTTTAGTTAAGTTAAATTTCTTAACTAACATTAGTTAACTTTAAAACAAAAAAAAAATATTTATTATTGAAATTAAGAATTCATACTATTTTAAAATGACATTTAATTTAAAAATTATTTCACAAAACAACTAAATACACAGGCCAATATATTCTATTTTTATGTATGAATGGACCATTCATAACACAATGAGGTTTACATCGTGTTTTCCATTTCTCAAATTTCTCCAAATGGCGAAAAGCTGAGAATGCCATTGTGTTTAGAATGACCTGTGATATTTGTTCTGAACCAAACTTCATTCATTTCATTATTATTATTTAATGTTCTAATAAAATTTGTATGCCTTCATATGAATATAAATAAATTGTTTCATACCCGAAATTTCGCTTTTGATAAAAACTTTAATAATTTATATTTCCAAATGGAACAACATTTTTTCGTTTTCAATTGGTTTTTGGAAATTTGTTTATATTCGGCAAATTTTGGTTTGTTAGCCTTAGGACCGAGAAGGGGTTAATCCGCCCCTGTCTACATGTAAAGGATGAGTGGTGCCTGGATTTAAATTCTGGATTATATTTTCAGGTATGGAAATCTGGTAACTCTCATTTGTTATTGTTTTTCTCTAATAACCATTTTAGAATTTCTTTGAAATAACTTTGAATCGATTCGTTGCTCTGGCAACTCTGTCTGCATCTGATCCTACAATTTCTTCCCCACATACATATATTAGCTCTCCAAATTGCTAAATTGCCAATTCACCGATCACCAATCATAATAATAACCTCCGAAATGTTAAACAAACAATGAAACTACCGACTTCGGGTCTCTTCCTCCTCCTCACCTTCTTCTTGTACTCCTCCCCGGCTCACCTATACCTCACTGGGGCATATGAAATTGTTACCTCAATTCAAAATGATTTACAGCACAATTGCCGCATGAAGCGATGATATCGCAATTGATTGCCAGCATTGATACGATCGACTAGCGATCAACTAACTTGGCCGCATCGATCGGCGACTGATGAACGAACAAACGAACGAACGGACAAGACGCTGCTGTAGGTATTATATTGGCCGCTGGCTCTGTGTATTATATTGGCCGCGCTGGCACCGCGAGATGCGCCATAATTTAAGCGAATTATCTTTGAAATAAAATCACCGTTCAGCGTTGCCAAACTAATGCGATAGCACTCCGAACGAACAAACAACGTCCGTAGGAACGAATGACTATGCAAGGCGCGAACATTAAAAATGTTTGCTGTTTACAAATTTTCTAATACCTTAGCGCTTACAACAACATGCCGCGCGCGCATGCTCATGTGATCACGATCGGGCGAGATGTGGTCGCTTGCAGGGGGCAGTGTGGACCACCGTGTTGGTTTTTGGGGAAGAATATGATGAGACAGAGTTGCCATTTCCGGGCAAATTGAAGGAAATTATTAGGAAAAATATTTGGAATCTCAAAACTGTTAATTTTGTAATTTCCTCGATAAGTTAAAAAAAATATTATACTTTGGCTGTCCTCCCCTCTTTAAAGGTCTCATATTTCTGCCAATTACCCGGGACGCATATAATTTGGACGAAATTGCCCATCATAATCATTCGCACAATCCACCAAGACACCACGCACGAAACAAACAAACAACAATCATACAAATAATGACTCCATTGTTGACGCCAAGCGACCAAACGACTCCACTGCGTCATGTGGGCCCACAACATTGGGGAGGTCTGCCTGCCTGGCTGCATGGCGTCCATTGCTGGTCTCATTCGTTAATTCGAACGAAGTGGAATCGTGCGCCATCTCGCTGTGCGATCAATTCATGCCGCCAAATACGAATTAACTTCGCTCCACATTATTAGATGCGGATTACCACGTTTGAGCGACGCGATCACGTTGCAGTTGGTTGCTGTGGGGCTGGTGGTTAGTATACTGTATGACCGCAACAATCGATCGCTGCTGTAGGTAAGAAGCGGCGCAACGAAACGAATCTGGTCGTTAGGGTGAACAGGCTGATTGGATTGGTAAAATTACAATGGAAATACATTTCTTGACGCCTAAAATTGGGCAATTATTTTTTTCTGATGCATTTCCGAAAGGCAATTAATGCGAATTTTTATAAATTATGTAAAGTAATTTAGAGTAACGAAAGACCAACTTCTGCGCACCTAAATGTATGCAATGTTTTTTCATATTTAATGTAAAAATATAATCTTTCTCTAAAACCCAATTCCAATTAAAATTATTTCGCAATAGGTACTCACTACCTTTAGTGTACACCTTTAAGGCCCTACACTCCCTTCCAACTGTCCCACCCGCTGTGTGGACAATTACGATTGAAATGTCATTTGTCAAAATAAATTTACCGCTTCTTTGAACTACTTTTCTTGTTCTTCCAGTATATTTCCCTTTGTGATCCTTAATTCTGTATTCTCCGATCGTGTCCAACACGTGTTCTAATCTCACCTAAACAAAACCTCGAAAGACAACAAATCAACCTTCAATCAATTTAATCGCACTAAACGCACCGCCACCACAGTCACTTTGTGCTGGCGGCGGCAAAAACGCTTTGAATGCGGCATCTTCAAACTCGCATAAATCTTCAATGGAATTCATTCATTATCCTCTTGCTCGCTCCGTACGATTTGACCACAAACGAAGCAATGGCGAATAACAAAGCAAAAACGTCCACACAAAGGCAAAGACCCAGCAAAAGCAATACGAACAATGCAAGAAGTTGGCAAGGAACGGATCCATTGCAGCCGTTTATTCTTTATTCATTTATTGGATAAGTTGTAATTATCCTTTAGGGAACAAAAAGGCGCTAAAGAACAACACCTTCTTAGCACCTTCGGGTAGAGAGAATGGCAAAGATGGCAAAGAAGAGGATTTCGGTTATTGGATAGTGTACGGCGAGGCTATTGTTTTTTGTTTTTGTTGTTTGCAGTTAGGATGTTAGTAAGTGGAAATTCCACTACGAAAATATTTAATTCGGTTAAGACAACTGAATAGAAGGTTGTACACGTAATTTCTTTTCTTGGGTGCACCTTTGAACTGAATTGACTCATTTTCTACATGTTACAACTGAATATACCCGATACGGCAAACGAACCTATCTGTTACTACAACCGATTGGTCCAGCATCCGTTGTTGCAGCCATAAAATTTAGTTGGACGAAAAATTCGGTTTGTTTGGCGAGAACCGGTGGAGTTTACATAAGGTTGTCAAACTTAGGAAAGATTTAATAAGCGCTGTAGAGATATATTTACGGTATCACAACCGTGAAAAATATCGATTAGGGTTCCAGCTCCGGTATCCAAAATATCAGCTTCGGTTTCGAATCTATGAATTGAATCGGTTCCGGTTTCCGTTCCGCAACTGATTCTTCTGGGTCCAGTATTACAATATTCTAGTGCAGATTGAGACCCACAAAATAATTGGTCCGCCAAAACAGGACCAGAGAAGTTAATAAATTCCTCATTTGCGCCTAAAGTACTGCCTCATTTTCTCATACTTATTCCGAGTCTCTTCATTATCAAAAATAAGTCATTACATGATTTTCATCAGCATAATCCGATACACTCCATTATTCTGACATCAAAGACCAATCAAAGTTTATCATCGGTCCGCTCATCTCCTTGCCATTGGAACGGAGCAGCATTCTTGGTCCACAGAGTCAAAGCAAGAATCGAAACTTCATTTTTTAATGCAACGAATTGGTTTGATCCTTTCTCAGCCCTACCGCCATAGTCGTTCCTCTACGAGTATATTAAATTTTTTTCACATTGTAATTAAGCCGTTCGCCGCATCGGTTTGGCGGCTTCGTTCTTGCATATATTTTTTGTTGCTACGTATTATGTTAAGGCGTGAAATAAATTGATAATTTCTTCTTTATTGGATTTTTTGTTTGGTTTTTAGTGTGAGTTCGAAAATAAGCGATTACTCGTATGGAGAGGCGCTGCTGTAGGTCGCCACCGCCGCCGCAGCGTCAATTAATATGAAATAAGGCCCAGCGGCATTGTGATGATGCCAAGGATTAAATCGATTTTTTTTCGTTAGGCCCCCTGAAACTGAAGCTCTTGGTAGACTCTTTCGGTCGCGTCGTTGTGTGCTTGTTTTCGGTATTTTCGGTGTGCAAATTACCAACCGAACGAAGTTTAGCATCTACTCTAAGCTACAAAGAAGACGTTTTTCGTCCTTTCGAGAAGACGCATTTGCATTTCCTCAACGATACACTCTTGTTGTGGTCTAATAAGCTTGAATTTTCGTTGTTGTTGTGGGTATTTGGCTTAAATTGCTTAGGGAATTATGACTTCAGAGATTGGACGAAAAGTCGTGCTTGAACACAGTAGCTGGTACAGAGAAAAAAATCGTTTCGTCAATGCAATGAATTACACTGTCCAGGAAATTTGACTTTTTTAAGTATTTAAAATGAAAGTTGTCATAGTTTCCATTGGTCCCCACAAAATATTGAACTAAAGAGAAAAAATCTTTTCAAAATCGCCTCCGCGAATCCAAATTTAAAAAAGTGGGCGGTACTTTTGTATAATGAGTAAACTGGGAAAATTCTAAATATATTTTCTTACCAATTTATTTTCTGTGTATTTTGGTGTTATTAATTTGCACTTAAGCAGTTAAGCGGCTGCCGCATTGTTTGATCGGCCGCTGCCGTCTGTCGGCGGTTCGACTAAAAACTGAAAACAACTCATAAATTTTAATTTGCTACCAACAAAAAAAAAACTATACAGACTTTAAAAATCAATAATTTACAACCGCATTTAATCTGAAACGGCCTTAAATAGTCGTAAAAAGCACAACATTGTCATAATTTTGGTAATTAAATGAACTGCCTCGAAAGATTTATCATTTCTAGTCCGTCTGTCCATTAATTCGGCTGTCAATTGCGTTGTTGGTTTATATTTTTGTATTTTTAAGCAGATTAAAGGCGACTTTATTATTAAAAACGTAATATATGCCCATTTTATTTAAATTTCATTTATTACTCATACATACATACACTCAGAGGTTCTCGTGATTAATTTGCAGCTCATTTGGGTTACTCAGAGAAACAACAACACCCAATAGTTTAGCACTTCTCGTCATTGTTGCATTTAATTAGGAAATTTGTGTCTTGACAAATAACAAAAAATATAACACAAAAGCTTAGTCACGTTGACATTGACGTAAGTAATCAGCAACGGAGACGAATTAATTGTTTTATTAAATTAACAGCTTTTATTGAAGGAATTTCACAATAACAAAACAAAATAGGTTTAAATGTGTCAGGCATATGATACAGGCGTGTTGGTATATTTTAGGATTCTGTTTTAATTTAAAATATTTTTTATATGTACATATAAATAGTCGTCAATACGTATTTGTATAACAAATCAGTTGCTCGATTTAATTGGAGTTCAATGCCACGGATGATCTTCGCTGTATTTCTTTAGCATTTGGCTGCTCCGAACATTTTATATCACTGATATTGGAAAAAGCTCTTGGATCCCATTAAACTTTTTTAACCTGGAAGGAGTTGGTATTACAAATAGGCGGAATCGGTCGACTGCCGCGCCTACCTCCCATATAAGGGAAAATCGTGTTTTTACCGTAATTTTAAGATTTCATCAAAACAGTATGAAATTTTGTATAGGGGGGTTTTTGGGATCGCTTATTTCGAATTGGATGTGGCATTTTCAAAATTAAAGGTGGCGGCTCCAATATGACCCAGTAGGTGTAGGGTATATATATGTCGGCTTGCCCGACTGAAACTTACTCACTTGTTTTTATACCCCCACACTCACTGAAGCAGGGTATACTAACTTTGACACAACGTTTGTAACGCCCATAAGGGGGCGTGTACGGTATGGAAAAGTATATATATTCGTTGTTGTTGTTGTAACAGCCTCAACCAGGCTGAAATTGGCAATCCTTGGTCGGGCAACCTGTGGGTGTCCGAGGGGATTCCGGGACGACGACCCGATTGCCGTGGGAACCACTTTGGATGCACACAGTCCGTGTACATCAAAGGCAGGAAGAAAATTAATTCCCTTTCCACCTTAGCCCTTGCAATTTTGGTCTGTGCTGCAAGAATCGTCTACAGCACAGCTTCCAGTGGCCACCACGTGGAGTTAATCAATGTCTGTCCAATTCATCCTGACCCAGACCACCATATATATTCGTGATCAGCATCGCCGCCGGAGTCAATTTAGCCATGTCCGTCTGTTCGTCCGTCCGTCCATCTGTCCGTCCGTCCGTCTGTCCGTCCGTCCGTCCGTCTGTCCGTCCGCTCGATAGCGGTTGCAGTTTTGGAGATATCGACTTGAAACTTTGGCTACATGTTTTTCTCGTGAATACTGAGATCAAGTTCGAGAATCAGCCAAATCGGACAAAAACTGGGCGTGGCTCTACTACACCGAAAAAAAGGTCAACATTTTTCAAGTCTTTTTTATTGCTGCATTCGATTGGAAATGTTTAGAAACGTATTGAGACCACATCATTTTATGTTCGAGGTACTTCTTCCTACTGTGTGGCGGTATTTCAGCTTCGGCATAGCCGAATATAGTCCACTCTCTAGTTTTATTAAAGTTTGGCTTGGTTGGAGATTATGAAAGCATAAATGAAACCTACTGACAGTTTTTATTGGCCACCCTGTACAAAATAATTCTAAAAATTCGTAAGAAATTTGTCTCTTTTTCAAAGTAGTATGTTTTTGACTGTGCCTATAGCTAAATCCAGCGTTGTCTCCAACTCTTAAGTAGAGCCAAGACTTCATATAACAAAAAAATAAAAGTAATTCTCAAGTAAATCATTTGTTCACAAAAATTTTTATAATTTTTGTATCTTTTATTTCAAGGAAAACCATTGTGTTTATCAGGGTAAAATATGGGTCAGCTTTGTCACGTGGGCAAGTAATATTTTGTTAAGATAAAAGGACAATTTACTAGTGGAAATTGACAAGACTGGCAGTTTTGAAGTTTTGCTTTGCTCGGCTCTTGGACAAACTACTGTCTATTACCCCTCAAGAATCATACAGAAATTGTACTTGAACCATTACCGGAGTGCTGATACCCAACCTTCAGATATAGATTCAGCATGTGACGCATTGAACTTCCCCATGAATATTTTTGGCCATTTTCCAAGTCATTCCAAGCCATTTGAGCGTCTCGATATTAATTACACACAATTACAAATAATGGCCGAAAAAAAATTAAAAACAAATTAGAAAACCTCGTCAAAGGCACAACTAAATAGAAATTAATAACAAAATTGTACCAAACCAAAAACAAAAAAACTACTTAAGCGAACAAATTACGAAAGGGCATGTGCCGCTCCGCACCCAAAGTGCTGGTGTCGAACGTCACATTCAAAGTGAATTTGAGCTAATTTGGAAATAATCAAGAACAGGCAGCAACGATGTTATCTGCAGAAGCAATTGCCGAAAACGCTTTTTGACCAACCCAACTTAGGAGCGTCGCTGCATGCCCAATACTCTGTTACAAATCGCCGAATTAATTTATCAAAGCCCGCGACTTGTGTGGCTGCGTCACATTAATAATACGATTGTGTGCCTGTGTGGCTGTGAGCTTGTGGCATTTAATTCGCCTATTGGCTGCGCTAATTACAATAAATAATTTTCGAACATTTTTATTTGTTTGAAAAACGGCCATAATGGCGCACCATTTCCTTTTACAGGCGGGCGGGTTCTTCGTTTGTTTTTTGGGGGGGTAAAAGCGTCAAAGGAAATTTGTTTATAATCGTCGTCATTTATTTCAGCTTTTGTGTGTTTTTTTTCTACTTCATCTAATTTTCAAAAAAAAAAAATTTCATAAAAGTCATTCATTAACGAAATCACCACGAAATTGCATCATCAATCGATCAAAGAGGGAATTTTCCAGTGTTGCCATTGAAATTTTGAATTGAGGAACACTTCAATGGCAAATTCTACACTTCGAAGTGATCGAGAACGACTTCCTCCTATCACCAGCCAGTAAAAAAAAACCAAACAAAGTTTTCTTGCATCATATCATATGGCATCACTAGTTCTTTTCCTCTTCTCTTACCTTGCCAAGTGATCGATGTGGGCTTGTTGGGCAGCACAACATTTCGGCAGCCAAACTCTTCTGGGTGTTCCTCGGTTGTGTCGGTTGGTGTCTTCTTTCCTTTTAATGAAGTTGCCATATGACATGCCACTTTCTTCGCCCCTTTTTTTTGTTGCTGGTTTTTTTCATTCTGTTAATTTTTACAAAAAAATTTCATTCTTTTTCATTATTTTTTTCATATCTAAAATTTGTTTTTATTGTTTGTTGTGTGCGAGGAGGCCATTATTAATAACAACAACAAAAGCAACGAAAAGAATATAAATGGAAGACAATGCGGCAATTGGGCACGCGGTTATTGTATCTTTGTTCAGCCACTTTGGATGTTTCTATTAGTGGAATTATTTCGTGTATTCCCTCTTCTTTTTTTACATTTTTTACGCCTTTCACATGCCTTGCATTTGTAATAAGTTGGCTTGGAAACCCTTCTCTTTGGTTTACCGAACAAAGGATGTCGATTTTTTACTTTTAATATCGTAAAAGGATTTTCCGCCTTTCCAAGGCAATTAATGGAATAATTGCTCGATAACCGCAAAATGAGGAACGCAGCATATGAGTGCGTTTAGAAATTTGTTTTGGCAAATGGTTTTTAAATTGTTTTTTTTGTTATTTTTTGTTATTTTTGATATCCATTGGCTGATTCAGGTGGTAACAGCTGATACTTTGTTTGATGTCATTAGAGGTTTGTTTGTTAATTTCGCTGGTTTTGTGGTTTGTTGTTTTTTTATAAATTATATTTTCGGCTATTAGTAGAGGTTATTAGCAATTTCAAGCGCAATATGTTCGAGATGTGGAGAAATTGGAGTTTTTTTTTTACTATAAATGGAGTTATTAAAATTGTTTACTCCTTTTGGGACTTGATTATCGATAGTCGATTAGTGTGTTCAGATCGTATGAAAAGTGGAATGGAAAAACCACTGATAGTTAGTAGAACCACTTTGATGGCCCTAAATTGTTTTTTTTTTTTGTTGAATTGCCTTCAGGGTAATAATAAATGAATGAAAGAATTGTCAAATACTATAAATAGTGATAAATGGGAGCTAATAGAACCTTCCCGTGAACCCTAATGACCAACCTTAGTCTTTGAAACCCCTACTCCCTGACCATAAAGAATATAAAATTTGAAATCAGCTACCCCCAAAAACCCCTACACCCAGACAAAATCTCATGATAGTCTGGTAAAGTTTAAAATTTTAGAAACAAGTACGAACAACCTCACTGTGAACTGAAAGAAATTCGTTTTTTTTAAGCTGTTGCTGCTTACACTCAAAGAATTAATATGCTTGGAGAACGTTTGCTTCAAATATACTACTTTTGAATACAAACTGAAACGAAAAAACAAACAAAAAACATTTGCTCCAAATTAAGTCGGTTTGCCGCAAATAATAAATAAATTAGCAACAATTTAAATAAGATTCCAATAAACGTATTGCATTTTACTTTTATTGGAAACTTACTTTTAAATTGCTGCAAATTAAAAACTAGTTTCTAATAAACGTTTACATTGTTAAAATCGAATTCGATATAAGGTTTGTTTTTATCGATCAGAACGAAAGTAGCTCAGTGGCACAGCGTGTATGTGCGGAACTTGTAAACCCTACGTCCCGCTAAATCCTGTCAAACTTTGGTCGCAAACGAAACCACAAACGAATGTATGTTTGTCTAATTTTTCGTTTCTTTTGTTAAAAACTTGTACTAAATTTATTTCAAACGATGCTAAATGTTGCTGAACATTGTCCGGAAAAGTCATTGTTAAGTTGTCATAAATAGTAAGTAGTACAGGAAAATACTTTGAGAGCCAAGACCTTTCAGAATATCGAAAAAACAATTTCGTCTGTAAAAATGTAATCACGCACAAAATGTTGGGAATTTATTTGTACGATTTTCCACTGGGGCATTAATCAATGAAAATTTCCCTTTTATTACCTCTAATCAAATTGGATTTAAAGAAAATGTTGTTGTTGTGCATTTAAATTGTCCGAAAAATACTAAAATATTCATTCGTATCGTAACAATCATATCACATCACAATCCATTAGTGTAACTCCACATTTGCTCTAAGGTTAAACATTTAATTATAATGTAATGAGCTCTCCACCATATAAAGTTTCATATCCACAACAGCAAATTAATAAAAAAAAAATATAAAAATTTGAAGCAAGAAATATTATCATGGCCCATTCGTTATTACGAGCGCATATTAAAATTAAATCATTGAATAACGGCGGGGTTTATTGATTTAACCCACATTAAAACGCCATGTACCTATGTGTGTTTGCATGTGAGCGTTGTGTAGGTAAATGTTGTAATTTGATATTGAATCAGCATTTCGCACACGTGCCTTCCAAAAATAATGACTGCAAAATTAAAATAAAAAACCACAAGATTAAAAGGCAGTAAAGCTTTAAAAGGCAATTTGCGTTTCAGTTAAAATTTGAGTTTCGCCTCGACAAATGCGACTGGTTAATTTACGTTTGGCCGTCGAAAGTGACAGCAGTCACAACAACTGTCACACGACATGCAGCCACCAATCAAAATGAGTTCACATTTCGAACGTCCATAATCTGTTTATTGTTGAAATGAGTTTCTCTCCATCCATCCACAACAACAATGACGCTACTTAATCTTTATCTAGAAAACGAACATGAGCATGGGAATTGTCAACTACCCCTCAGTTACCGGAGTTTTTTTTCATTACAGTCCATTCGTGCGAATGATATACTTTTTGTTCTGCTACACCCTCCTACTCCTCCTCCTGCTTGTGTTGAGCTCTACTTACCCACCCTATATTCCTTGTCTACCCAATTTCAAGTTGAAAAAAAATGTGGGTAAGTACCTATAAAATAAACAAAGAGTAAAACTTTTGTCGCCATTACTTTCAACACCAAACGTTTCGCCAAAAACCTGACTTGCATCTAAATTTTTGGTACAGCAGACAACAAATTTTTAGCTACAAGCGTCATTCATGGAAGTGGAAAATAACCGCAAAAATACGTTAAGTTAAATTAAATTAAATTAAATCAACTTTACGACTGCCACGATGAGTGCGATGATGGCAACAGGGTGTTGGTTGTACAGTGGAATGAAAACATTTCATTATTTTTTTTCTTTTGAAATTACATAACTTTAAAATATTGGAATTCAAGAATTTAGAAAAATCATTTTGCATTGATTTACAAAAAAAATGTTATTTAATTTTTGATTGTAAGAAATTATGAAAATTTTTTAATATGTTAAAATCTTCGTCGGATGATTAAATGACTTGAAAGTCCCAATCAATAAAACCTACGATATTTTCGAAATTGTATTGCAATTTTTGTTTTCAAATTTTGAGTACTTCCTAGAAAAACTTCTATATGAGCCATTCAGTTCTCAAATCGATTAACTCCATTTGCTGAATACTCCTATTGATCATATATGTCTCTGTACCACCCTCGGTTAAAAGGTTGTTTCTTCGGCAGAATAGTTCCCTTAATGGTCTGTATCCTTGTTATTGTGGAAAGTTGTTCTGAATATAAACTTGTATTAAGCTTATGGGAGGTTTGACACAATAATATCAACTATTCAGAAAAGTGGAGTTAAGCGATTTGAGAACTGAGTGACTCCTATATTCTGACAGTATGGCTCAGAACAAGGGTTCGGACTCTACTACGATTGTACTAAATCTACTACGATTTCGAAACATTTTTCAAATCTACTCCATCACCCCGCTCGATCTAAGATCTACTACGATTTTTTTTCAGACCAAAATAACGCGGCGACACTGATTCATTGCATAAAAGTGTCACTTTTTGCCTTTCTTTTGCCGAGGAAAAGAGACAATACTAATATTTATGCAAAAATGCATTTTAAGTGCGAAAATGAGCAAGTTGGTTAAAGTATGTAATGCCAGCTGTAATGTTTCGATTTTATTCTTCAAATACAGATACAAAAAACTCCGCTCCCATAAGCAAACCTATGTAAAAAAAAACTAATCGATAAACAAACGAAATTTCCATTTCGGCTAGAATATGCAGAAAAGCGAAAAAAAGTTGCTTTTATGTTAGATTTACCTTTAGTTTTGAAATCAATTTCTATCAGCCGCACAATCACATCACAAAATTTTTTTTACATTTTCATTCAATTGCAGGGACGTAACCAGAAATAAATTTCGGCGGGGTTTTCATAATTTTTTTTACGTATACTGAAGAAAAAAACTAGAAAAAGCAAATCAAATTAAAGTCAACAACAGATCGCTTTTTTTTCAAAAATAATCTTTTGATTTTTCATAAAAAAAAGTAAATTGCAAGAAAAAAAAATTTTTTTAAATTCCGAAGGGGAGTTTATGAAAAAATCAACGTATTGTGTTTATATATTTTGGAGGGGTTCGGCACCCTAAAGCCCTCTCCCCTTCATGAGTACGTCCCTGCTTTCATTTTAAAAACACTTTCATTTGATTCACAGCAAATTTTCTAATAACTATAAACTTTCACAAAGTGTTTCACTTTGATGTAAATGTAAACCGTGATATTCGAAGCTTAATAACGAATACTAGAACTGGAATTTTTCCAGTTTTTGGTACACAAATGTTTTTAATAAAATAAAATATAAGATACGGAAGTTTCTCGTAAATTCTGTTGAATTTCATATCAATTCCATACATTTTTCTATTACTTCATAGATTTCGGGGGGGGGTGGGGTTGGAGCACCCCAAACCCCCCTGGTTACGTCCCTGTTCAATTGTATTGACTAAATTCAAAAACTAAATTGTCGAAAAATGTTTTGCTCTACACAAAACGAGAAATATGTTTTTTCTCCAAAACGGAATTCCGCCGCATCTGGAACGGCTCAGGAAATACTTTGGCAACGTTTATTATGCTGTAAAATTGTATTAGACCAGAATTTTTTGACATGTCAAAAGTCAAAATTATCAATATACTCCGCAAAAATAGATTCTACTACGCTTTTTTGTTTCATTTACTCTGGAATTGAATTTGCTCAGTCCGAACCCTGCTCAGAACAAACCATCAGTCGTATGCAACATATTTTTTAGCTAAACTCTTTTAATTAAGGTCCAAATAACATAGGCGCATATTCATAGTCAAATTTAGTAGCTCATAAACTTTAGAACCAGCTTAGTAGCTGTCAGTGCAGTGTATTATCTGTCAACTTAGTAGATTACTAAAGTTAAGTTGGAGCTTAATTTGACTATGAATATGGGCAATAAACTTTTTTTTTATTAGAAAAAATATATTGACATACACTGCGTATGAGTAATAAAATAGCCTAACGCAGTTTATCAATTAAAAAACATAAAAAATTAATCTACAAAAACTAACCAGGGGCTGTTAATTATACTGAGTCCCACTACCAGAATATATATGAGTTGTTCTTGGGCCAGTGGCTGTGACTATATGCCTTAAATTTCTATAATGGAACTGGCATGAATCCGTAGAAAGTCATTCAACCTCAATTTCATTGCTGAAATCTCATCGTCTTTACTGTTTTTCTCAACGCGAATTATAAAATGTACCCACAGTAGCGTAACCAATCGCATCAGGATGCTTCGTCAACACAACATGTTCTTCGTGTTATACGCTTTTGTTATCCTTACGCATCACAACATCTAATGCGGATAAATGATCTGACAATTACGTTTATGTCAACAATAAAAATAAAATCGTTTTGGTTGAACATTTCGGCTGCAGATGTGCGCGCGCCCTTCGATTTCATTGATTTCGTAGAAATAAACCCCAAATGCCCAAATGAGCGAGTGAAGGGAGCGTGGAGGAAGAATCACACTCAGGCTTAAAGGTGTTGAAATGTGAAAATAAAGGAAATGGTTGGGGGGGTACGAGTACCCAAAAACAATAACAAAAATTAATCGAAATTAGTCGAACCCAGTCCCAATCATTGATGTAATTTCTATAAATGGAAATGGAGAGATATTGAAAAAGATTTATTTATTTGTCATTAGAACATCCTTTCTTCCCACCAAAATAAACTGTCACTACTGCGAAAAGTGTGAAGCGGCCACATTTTCATTTGACTTCCTTCACGTTCTGGAGTCTGGCGCACTCGATTGTAACTTCAAAGTGGTTACAAAGCCACAACGCCAATGCGATGCGTGACAATTTAATGAGGATAAATACGAGAAAGAGAGTGGCCTGTTGTTACTAGACAGGGGCCGGTGGGTGGGGTGTTCATCTTATTCGTATGCATAATCAACTTGCATTTGAATCAAACTGACTCCGTGCGCTCAATGTTTATTAAATGCGAGTTAAACACTCGCGAATCAGACTAATTAAGCAGATTTCGAGTGGTGCTGCGCTCCATCAAGAATGACACACACAAGTGACACGACAAAGTGACAGCGGCGCAAGCATTTCGCAATGCTTATGAAGAAGAACACTCTGCCGCCCCGCTCTGGTCGTGGAGCCGACGCAGTTGAAGTGTGTGTTTATTTGGCGCTAATTGCGTTTACATCCTTCAGTTAATGGGTTAAATTAGTTTAGGGGCGTTTGCAACACGGTGCTCATGGACATCTAAATGGCAATGTAATCATTTGTAATTTGCCGAAGCTATTTTAAATAATTGAAAATTTTTCATGTTAACAACTTAAAATCAGAGTAGCCCAGATTAGCGTACGCGGGCAGATATTCGCTGCATATTCTAAAGAGGCAGGAGTTTGCCCAATCGAATTTATTTGTCTATACACTCAAAGAATTTTTTCGTTCGTAAGAAACGCTGTGCTACTGAGCTACTTTTGTTCTGGTCGATAAAAACAAAGTTTATATCGAATTCGATTTTAACAATATAAGAGTTTATTAAAAATTTGTTTTTAATTCGCAGCAATTTAAGTGAGCTTCCAGTAAAAGTAAAATGCAATACTTTTATTGGAAACTTATTTGTTGCAAATTTATTTATTATTTGCGGCAAAATTAGTTTGGAGCAAATGTTTTTTTTTTTGTTTTTTCATTTAAGTTTGTATTCAAAAGTAATATATTTGAAGCAAACGTTCTCCAAACATATTAATTCTTTGAGTGTAACTTGTGTACAATGTGTTCGGATAAAACTGAATGGACAAATTGGGGAAATACATGGGAGTGGAATGTGTATGGAACTGGTATTACTTCTATAGAAATAAACGAGAACAGTGAATTAATTGAAAAACAATTTGTGACTATTAGAAAAAATTGTAATTTTTTATTATTTATGAAAAATTTTAACTTTTAATGTTTTAAGCCTGTTCAAAATTTAATCGCAAAGTTTTCTAGTGTAACAACGTTTTACATTCAAACGTGAGTTGTTAATAACTCGTGATTTTACTATATAAAATACATTCCATGACGGTGCATGACACGTTTTTGCTGTTACTCAAACAAGAAAAAGAACTAAAATGGTTGTACTTTGCTAACAATTTATTTAAATTCTCATTTCGGTCTTCAAAATATAAAGAATATAAGTAAAGATCTAAAATTTAAAGAATAATTAAATTAATGGTACAGAAGGAAAAAATATTAATATTCAATGAAACTAGTTAAATTTATGTTCGAAATATCCTATGTATTTGTATATGTAATTTGGTATTTTTTAAATTACATATTCTACCAATAGAAATTATACTAGAATCTATAAATTTAAAAACAAACACAAAAAATTTAGAAAAATTATACTGTTGTTTCACACGTTTTTTCTGTCGGTGTACTTTTTCTACGTAAACGCTTCCCATTCCTTGTCGCATACGATTCTACAGCAATTTTTAGTTTTTTCCTTTCATTGTGAGACTAATTTTCAGTAACGTTAATGCACTGCAAAAATTCTTAAAGAGTTGTTTTCATGCCTTTGGATGACTGGAATTGAAGGGTTGTAAGTCTATTCTGAGATATACCGAAAAATTTCAATAATACAATTAATACAGAATTATATAAAAACGAAGCGTAGTACAAATTTTGTATGAATATATTCGGATTCAGAGTGAAAAAATACATGAAAACAGCTTTAGTTTCTCATTTAAAGAAAATGTCGATTAGAAAAAAACAATTCCGCACTTTTAAAAGAGCAAAAAAATAAAAATGTTACCACTTTTATGTGTTTACGTTTTCGTATCTTAAAAACTTAGAGAGATGCAAAAAAACGATGCTCCACAAAGATGTAAAACTGAGAATTTTCTATAAAATATTTGTAAAACTTAAAAAATCAGTGTGACCATCCAAAAGTTTTGGTACTAAAACTACACACTCAAAGAATAAATATGTTTGGAGAACGTTTGCTTCAAATATACTACTTTTAAATACAAACTTAAATGAAGAAACAAACGAAAAACATTTCCTCCAAATTAATTTTGCCGCAAATCTATATATATAAAAGAGACGTGTATGTTTGTCACCAGAAGACGCGAAAACTGCAGCACCGATTCTCACCAAAATTTACATATGTGTTCTAGTGGTCGTGAGTCGTGACATAGGATAGGTTTTGACACGCCCACGCTATATCTCAGACGTTTTTGATCACAAGAAAATGAAATTTGCCATGAACATACTATATAAGACCCCAGCCAAAATCTGGGCTACAAATGGCCGGGAATAGACAATGGGGCGTGGCACCGCCCATACAAGTCAATATTTGAAAATGCTGTAACTGGCCTCTCATTTAATGTTTTCCAACAAAATTTGGCAAATGGTTTTATGTTTTCAACTCTAAGCTAAATGCAACATATCGGCGTAATTGGACAAAGGGGCGTGGCACCGCCCATACAATTCAATACTTCAAAGTGCCATTCTTGGGCTCCCATTGAATTTTCTTAAACGGGAAATGGTTATATATTCCTTCAATGCAACATATTGGAATTGGACAGCGGGGCGTGGCACTTCCCATACAATTCAACATTTTAAAAAATGTTACACTTGGTCTCCCAATGAACCTTTTTCAACGGGTTTATGCTTTAAATTCTAAGTTCAATGTTACATATGGTCGGAATTGGACAGCGGGCGTGGCACTTTTCTTACAATTCAATATTTCAAAATGCTACACTTGGGCTTCCAATAAAAATATTTGATAATTGTTTTCATTCATTTATTATGACCAAAGGCAAAAACAACTTTTTTAGGGCCAGCAAAGCGGACCGGGCCCTGCTAGTAATAAATTAATTTGCAACAATTTAAAAAAGTTTCCAATACAAGTATTGCATTTTACTTTTACTGGAAACTTACTTAAATTGCTGCAAATTTAAAACTTATTTCCAATAAACGTTTACATTGTTAAAATCGAATTCGATATAAGCTTTGTTTTTATCGACCAGGGGCCGGTTCGCGTAAGCCGATACTCGACTATCACAGAATCGATAGTTGAAATCGACACAACCAAACCGATAGTGGAAATTTGGTTCGCGTAAGCCGATAAAATAAAAGTCGAGTGCTATTTGCGTAAGCACACAAAATTTATTACATTATTTGCGAACAAGTAATTTAAACAGCTGACAACTGTCAAATGACAGATTTTAAATTGAAAAAAATAAGTTTAAATAACACGAAAGTGATCAAGAAATGTGTCCGTTGAGGCATGTTCTATTGGATGTTGACAGCGACGAGGGTTTTGATCTTGTTAGACGACAAAGAATGCTGAGGGATGTCTCAAATCCAATACGGCATATTGAAATGATTTGATTTTAAAAGCAAAAACGTCGTACGGTACTCCGCCGGTTTTGAAGAGACTTTTCCTTTTTTGTGGCTGCACTGCAAAGTGAACCTATCTTTTGGTGTATAATTTTACACACAACACACATTTTTAAGTGTATATTTATTTTGATAAATAAAAAAAACACACATTCAAGATTTTGGCATGTTCTATTAACACGCATGAGTGTTTTTTAAAAGCACTTACAGTGTTTATACACGCAAAGTTGTGTATAAAATGTGTCTACAAGTTTTACACACTTTAGGTGTGTATGAATAACACATTTCACTTTGCAGTGTGCGTATTTGTGGTCGGTCCAAACCAAAAATTTCAATTGGACGCATTAAAAATGTGGTTAAATATTACTAGATAAATTAAAGTACTTTTTGCCAGCATTTTTTATTTTTTTTGCGAGCGCAACAGTTTTTTTTTGTCAATTGTTTGAAAAATCAGTGAAATCGACACATCAAAAGGTGTCGGTTTCAACTATCGGTAATTTTCATACTTTTTTGTCGAGTATCGGCTTACGCGAACCAAAACCGATACTCACACTGTCGGTTTCGTTCACTATCGGCTTACGCGAACCGGCCCCAGAACGAAAGTAGCTCAGTGGCACAGCGTGTATGTGCGCAACTTTAGTCCCGCGTTTTTTCCGTTATTTAAAAGTTGGTCGCAAACGAAACAACAAACGAATGTATGTTTGTCTAATTTTTCGTTTCTTACAAACGAAAAAATTCTTTGAGTGCAGAAAGTACATTTTTTGAGTTTACGGCGAAATGTAGATTGCTGGAAAAATTTCAAGATTATATTCGGATTCTGCGTATCAAAATTCATAAGAAACAACCATGTGTTATCGTGTAACAAAAGTACTGTCGAACAGAGTTATGTTTCACTGGACTTAAACCCATTTGACCAACATTGATTTATTTTTCGCATTTTTTTGGGACGAGATAGGACAAATTTCTTTGCACAGTAGTATCGGGCTTCTCAAATAGAATTATACATAATAGCTAACTTTTTTTCTTTTTGGTACTTAGACCCATCTGATGCGGGAGAGACAACTCAACGGTATTCCTTAAGAAAGCCGGTTTTACAAAATATGGGCGACATTTCGCACTGCATGACTTCAAACTTCGAATTAAACGGAGCGTTTTGGTAAAACCTTGGACCGTATTGGCGTATCTGAGTCATATTACCGCCATTGTAACCTAACCCAACCTAACTTAACCTAACCTCACCTTAAGTGGAAATATCCCACAAAAATGAAATTTCGTCCAAAATGTAAGGGGACTTTCCATTTTCTTTGTGTGCCTATTTTTTTACGAAGCCTCTATTTGCAAACTGGGAGTTTTTTCTCTCTGAACATGATAAAATCTCTCATCGAACTTTTGGAATATATTTCCGCGGAAACCTTTAATTTTATTCCAATTAATAAAACTTTGAATTCAAGTTAAATTTCGTGGTTACAAAGTTTCGCCCAAAACAATAAAAGTCCACACGAAACGATTCTTTATAAGCCAATTAACAACAAGCAAAGCATCAATTTGTGAAAGTCGAAACTTTGTGTTAATTTAAAATGCAATTTTGGTGATTCTTTATTTTTGTCACTCTTGTAGCGAAGCATGACGCTTGGAGACGCCCATTCCGAACGATACTTCGCTCAATGTCAACACAAACGAAATATTCAAAATGATTCCCAGAAATGTGTCATAATTTGATATTAAAACTTCACATTTCAGATGACGGACTTTGAGCTGTGCCGCAAAACGATCAGATGATTGCAAAGGAACGCAGTAGAGGAGTGGAGTGAAGGGAAGGGAAGATAAGTTCGCCCAAACCGCAAACTGAATTCCGTACGAATATCTTTTTTGGCATTTTGTCACATCAGCGATTTTGCGCTCTAAAGTGAAATTTATTCCGCAATGATACGATCTGAGCAAACATCACAAACATCAACAGCGTCAGCGGCATCTGCCGCTGCTGCTGCACCAGCAAACAAACAATCCAACTACCAACGGCCATGACAGTCCAATTAGCAGAAATTAAAAATGCGCATAAATGTTTCCCGGATGTGCCCCCAAATATGAATTTTTGATCGTCGCTGTCGCTGTCGTTGCCGTTGTCGCGTTGATCATTTTCATATTCCTCATTCACTTCTACGCCCCTTCAAAGTCTCTCTGCGCCTATATGTATCTTTCTCCTTGTTTTTTTTCGGTTCCGCTTCGCTGCAATTTCACAAGAATTATACGAAACGTTAATTTTTATTAAGCAGACATAAATTATTTTTAATAAAAAACAAATAAATTTAAAATCGCAGATTTCATAGTTTTCGCAGTAGCCATTTCATTTCACAAATGTTTTGGCGTCGAAAACTTTTTTTTTTGTTTTCTTCTTGGCGCAGCAACTGACTACTGAAATTGGGGTTAAATTCAAAACACGCGCTGTGCTGTGTCTTCGGAATGCTCTCTGCTCTCGGTTATGGCTCTAGTTAGTTAAATTTGGCTTTAACAAGTTTTTTTTGCTGTTTGTCTCAGTGAAATCTAAAATTAATGTTAATTGCTCGAAGTCCCATGGGCTTTTGTCTCAAGTAGCGTTTGTGTAATTAGAGGCCAGTTGCTAATTGAACTCATATGAATGTCAGCGTTTATATTGAGTCGTTTTTGTGGTTTTCATATTGAAATGAGTTTAAATTGGTTTCAACCAAAATAAGTTGGCAAAAAGACAAAACTTTATTAGCAAAGTAATAAAATTTAAATTTAAATAAAAATGTGTTGTTATGTGATTAAGTCCGGTTTGAAACAGGATGCCAACAAACATCAATAAAACAATGCAGAATGCTGTATGCATGCCTAAGGTGACCATTTTTTTCTTGTGTCGAAGCGGGACAACCTTTTTAACTTTTTTCAATATATCACACTTTTCCTGCAATAACGACAAAACTCAACATTCAGGTATTTGGAGTTATGAATGTCATTGCAATATTGTGCTCACTATCGAATAGGCTCCATCTTGCATTAGCCACGAGATATAGCCAATCAAAGTTGAAGACCTACAAAATTTTTAATTTATTATTTAAATCCCTATATCTCTTACTTATATAAAATTCTTTGTGAGTAGGTTTGTAGGTTTGTAGGTTTGTTCCCTTATAACTCAAGAAATACTTGACCGATTTTCTGTAACTCGGGTCCTATTGAAGGGATTTCGGTGAAATTTTGGATTTGGCGCTGGGAGGTGAATGGGCAGAGGGATGACTATTGAAATTTAAGATCCGCCCACAGCCACTCCCTAAAATTTTTAAAGCTCTGTAACTCGGCTCCTTTTCAAGGGATTTCGGTGACATTTTGGATTTGGTGCTAGGATGTGAATGGGCAGAGGGATGACTTGCAAAGTCTATTTTTATTTCAGTTGCTTAAATAATACATATAACATTTCTACGTTAACATGAAATTACAAAATTATTGCGAGCGAAGCTGTGGGTATAAGCTAGTATATTATAAAACTGATTGTGTGTCAGTCTGTCTGTCTGTTTGTCCAAGCATCACGGCTAAACGGCTGTACCGATTCTCTTGAAACTTTCAGGATAAATTCTATAGGTATCGACATGTAACTTAGGGTATATGCTGTTGAGATTGGACAAAGGGGCATGGCACCTCCCATACAACACAACCTATGTCTACAAGGTAATTTAGTAACTATTGAATTGAATTTGAATTGAATATTGAATAATAAGGACGAAATTTAGCACGAAGTTGCATAATAACTTTCCCTAACAGCAAATTAAGCAACGATTGAATATATTCTAATGAAATTTAGCATGGAGTTGTACAGTATGTTTCCCCAGCTATGTGTCGAATATGGGAATAATTGGACAAAGGGGCGTAGCACCGCCCATACAATTTTCTACCACATATAACGATTAAACGGCTTTACTGATTTTATTGAAATTTTAAGGTAAAATTGTGTTAGTAATGGAATTTGCAATAGGACATAAGAGGTTGGATTTGGACAACGGGGCCTGGCACCTCCCATACAACAAAAAATATTATTAAAATGTAACATTGTAACTATCGAATATTAAGTGGTCCTTCCACCAACTGCGCCCTTGGACATTCTTTGAGTGAATCATAACGGGTGGGATTACAGCTGCCGCCAAGGCGTCCTTGCCCATTTTTTTTGTGAATCATGACTGGTGCGATTACAACTGGCACCAAGTTTCACGGGGGGAATTAACCATAAACTACAGCGTCCATTGAAGTTGGCGCAAATTTAAAATCTTATACAACCCGTGCAACGCCGCGTATGTAACAGCTAGTATTAATGTTGCAAAATAATTAAAAATTATTTTAAAATTTATTATTTATATAAATTTTGAAAATGTACCCAAAAATAATAAAAATTTACCAATAACTAGGAAAAAGACCCTGTTCGGTCCCGAATTGAATCATATTGTATCATTTCTCAACACTAAAAATTATCCAACTTGTTTTGAATCTTTCTAATGTCATTGTCGCTTATGCACTTTTGCTCAAATTTGTTATAAATTACGTAAAAGCTTGTTACTTCAACAGACCCCAAAAACCAAAATTACAAAATATGCCCCAAAAACTTTTCATTTTTATAATCTAGGGAACATGAACGATGAACGATAGATCGCCAAGAAATGTCTCCGCAACAGTAGACAAAAAATAACATGTCATCGAAATCCGAGCCCTGATTATAAATATTGGACGATAAGTCCTAAAATGTTATTACTTACACTGAAAAAAAATACCAAGTCCTTGGAAAATAGGATATGTTTTTCCTCAAATTAAGGAATCATTCTTGTATAAAGTGTCTTAAAACGGAAGCCATCGCCTCATTTTAAAGTCAAAATTTACTCATCTTAAGTAAAATTGTTCCTACACTTCATATCAATTGCAACTTTATTCACATTTTTTCCCTGGACTAAGTAATTTTTCCTTAACTGGAGTACATTGTTTTTCAGTGCACATATAGTTGCATAACCAGAAATTATTAAAATTTAGACATAAAAACTATTAAATGTAAAGGAAAAATAGGGAACGCATTCTCGATGCAAATATTGTAAATTGGCTAAACTAAATAAATCTGTAAATGCCCATTTCCATCGCTGTCTAGTGTTAATAGGAGAAATTTTCGAAAGATAATAAAAAAGTAAAGTGCAACCACTCGTTGACACTCATTGAACGATTTCACTAATGTGTCACTCACAACAAACGGACAAATGGAGGCGAGACTTCAGCCATAACCCATCAGAGAGATATTTCGAACCATTTGAATGGTTGACGACGACAAATGGCCATAAATGTCAAAACAACCGAACGACCGATCGAATGCTAATTGCCTGAATTAACAATTCCGTTTCAAGTTGTTATTTGTTATTAAAATTGATATTTCACAACAACAACAACAACCATAATCTATATTTACAAAATAGTCTCATTCGATTCATTCAAAAGCAATTAATTTCCAATTTCCGCGCTCCAAAGTCGTGCTTGACATTACACACAACAGCGAAAAACGAAATGGGCTGAAGCCAATAATAGTGGAATTAAATTGCTAATAAAGTGTCACGTGAATTGGTGCGCCATTCGCCTCAACACACATGACATGACATCATGCCAATAATTATGCTTTAGCGGCGAAATTAACACCTTTTATGCATATTTGAGAATGGTCACGTAGACCAGCAGCGAGTGGCGCGCTTTGGAAAATGTTGAAAAGAATTTTTTTTATACCAACTGGGAAGAAATAATGCCTAATGGTTAATGGCAAATGGTAACAACCGCAATTAAGACAATTACGAGACTTAACAAAATAATTAACAAATGGTGGACTTAAGCAAACAAAGGCATCATCAACATAAATTATAGCCGCAGAGTAGAGTCGCAGCTACGAGGAATGCTCGTCGTGCAGCAGCTGCTAATGATCGTCATGCATTTTAGTCTTTTGAGTGTGGTGTGGTGTGGTGTTCACAAAAATCTCTTCAAATATGGCGTACAAGCAAGTAAACAAACAAACCAACAAGCACACACAGCCATTCGCCAGGTAACCAAACAACCGGGCCACGTCTACAGTCAGATTAACTCGAGTGTGGTGTGTGGGTAAGTAAGCTTTTCTTTGATCTTCCACCGATCCTCGGCCGCTGATCGGTGGAAGTATTTTGACCAATCCGGTTGCGTTCGAACGAACTTCCAAGTGTGCTTTTGGCCTTAAAGTGTTGAATTCTTCGCTCTTGCGCCATCCTCTTGTTTGTGTGTGGCTTTTTCGTTTATGATGATGGCTGCTTGGACTATGTTGGCCGCCGCTCGGTTGGTGTCCAATTTGTAATGTGTGTGCTGTGTTCATTGTATTTGTTGTTTGTGTAAGTGGCGAAGGTGAGACTCGAGATGCATATGAATTATGACCGCGAGCAAAAGGCTTATGCTCAGATTACGGAAGGTTTCCATTTTGTGGTGGGTTGGCAGGAATTCGAAGACTTTTCAAGGCAATTTTGTTGGTCCAGATGGTTGGCCGAATATAGCAATTGTCTCCTTTCCTCTTGCGGTTGCATGTGGGGGTTTTCGAAAGTCCTTTAATGGGTGACTTCTTCGTCTACCATGGGCTCATTTCTACTCCCCTCTCTCTTCCAATTTGTGTGTCATTTCAGTCAACAAGATGTGATTTCCCATTGCATTCAGCTCACATGCCGTTCGCACTCTGTTCGGTAAAATACGAAAGAAAGCAAATCATTAGTTGAAATACTGAAATTAGCATAAATACAAAGTAGTGCGATGCCGCCACATTATGTCATTATATTTTTGCCAAACATATAATTGGCAAAACACAGCCGCCACCGCCGCGGCAAAGCAATTCATTCTGTCACAAGCATATGACAAATGCATGTCAAAACGTAAAGACAATCCAAATTGCAAATAAGGATGCAGAACGACACGGCAATTCGCTTGAAATTGCATTAATTTCATGAAAAAAGAAACAAAACAGAAATTAAAATGAACCATTGTGGCTAGGAGGTAGGTAGGTAGGTAGGTACGTGGCACCAGACAATTCAAAACTTGACGACGAGTGTGCAATTTTGACAGATGACTTGGTAAACAAAGATGATGGCTGCGACGACGACTGCGACGATGACTCGGCGATGACGATTGTAATGCGCCAATTTAAATGCAGATATGAAGACAGCTCAGTTCGTTGCAGTTTAGCGGCGTCTCGCACTGAAAGGTACACAAATGTGAATGGTAATTTTTGCGAAATGAAGCCTTCGCTTCATTGTTGTGGCGCTGCTTTTGGTCATGCCAGGAATCAAGTTTGTGGCGTAATTGGTGTTACAATTGATATTATTATTAAGACGACCCAAATACAAATGGCGGCATTGATCAAGCTTTAAAGGGCTCTGCAAATTGATTGCTTCGAAGTGATTGCATTTGGAAATATTTCTACACCATATATTAATATTTTTTATAAGTAAACTTTGGGTAAGTTCAGATGAATCAATGAAAAATTAGGAAATGTTTTCGATTTCATTCAAATGATTTACTTCAACCACATTGATTAGCAGACTATAATCTACTACCAAAATTTTTCCACATTTTTTGCAGGTTACAATAAAAAATAAAATAAATAAATACTAAAAAAGCTACAAAAAGCTACAATAATTTTCTGCCATAAAGTAAGGTTTTCCAGAGAGCCTCATAAATATTAAAATTTCAAATTAAATTTGCAATGAAATATGCAAAGAACACAAAATGCATTTAAAATATTTCCAACAATTCAAAAAATTATATAGGTACTCAGCAGGGACGTAATTAGGGGGGGGGGGGGGGTTGGGGGGTTGTTCGAAACCCCCCCCCCCCGAAATCTATGAAGTAATAGAAAAATGTATGGAATTGTTATGAAATTCAACAGAATTTAAGAGAAACTTCCGTATACTCCTTGATATTTTATTTTTGTGTACCAAGAACTGGAAAATTCCAGTTCGTTATTAAGCATCCCGGTTTACATTTACATAAAGTAAAACACCTTATGAAAGTTTATAGTTATTCGAAATTTTTCTGTGAATCAAATGAAAGTATTTTTAAAATGAAAGCAGGGACGTACCCATGAAGGGGAGGGGGGTTTGGAGGGCTTTAGGGTATATATGAACACAATACGTCGATTTTTTCATAAAACACCCCTTCGGGTTTTTTCCAAATTTTTTTAATCTACTTTTTTTATGAAAAATCAAAAGATTTATTTTGAAAAAAAGTGTTGTTGATTTTAATGTGGTTTGCATTTTCTAGTTTTTTTTCTCAGTATAAGTAAAAAAATTTTATGAAAATACGTTCCTAAACATTTCCAATCGAATACAACCATAAAAAAGACTTAAAAATGTTTACCTTTTTTTTCGTTATATGGGAGCCACGCCCAGTTTTTGTCCGATTTGGCTGATTCTCGAACTTGATCTCAGTATTCACGAGAAAAACATGTACCCAAAGTTTCAAGTCGATATCTCCAAAACTGAGACCGCTATCGACGGACGCTAAATCGACTCAGGAGGTGATGCTGATCAAGAATATATATATTTTTCCATACCGGACATGCCTCCTTATGGGCGTTACAAACGTTATGTCAAAGTTAGTATACCCTGGGATGTCAATTTTCGAGACCTTTGTCAATCCCGGGATTTTCGGGATTGAAAAATGCAATCCCGGGATCCCGGGATTAGTCCCGGGATTTGAATTTTTTTCAATTCAACCAAAATTCAGTAAAAAAATGTTACATTAAATCGAATTTAATTGCTTTTAATATACCAATACTATAATATTTTGGAAATTGCGCAAATAATCTAACAATATTCAATTTTTTTTGTTGGATTTTTTTTAAATTGAATTTATCACACCTATGATTTTGAATATTAGAAAAAAGTTTGAATAACTTTAAAATATGTAGAATAAAATACTTATTTGGAATCTTGGGTTTCCGGTCAGAATAAGATCGTTTTAAAAATGTGTCGTTTGATCCACATTTCTCGAACAACTTTTGACCTGAACATTTTGTCGAACATTTTAATATACGAACTTGGAATGTGTATTTCATGTCCCGAATGTATTTTTTGATCCGATTTCCATTTAAACAAAATGGATTTGAGTGCTTTATAGTCTACTAATTTGCAAACAGTTTGGAACTATTTTTTGCTTATATTTGTTGACGTAATGAAAATATGCCTAAATTGCCTTCACGCATTGGTACAAGTTTCTGCAATGCGTATTGCATATTTTTATATGTATAACTCATATAGTTTATGTACGAGTATATAAATAAACTTTCGCCAATTTTACTTAATTTTTTTCTTTAAAACGAAATAAATAATTTTTCCAAACCAATAAAATCAAATGAAACACATTAAATTTCGAAAAATATCCGACTTTTTGAAGTTTTTTCCTGAATGCTTATCAACATTTTTTGGATGAAAAACTATGGTCCTTGCTAAAACTAAACCATTCAGAAAGAAATTATTCATGATAGAAAAAGCTCCTGAATTTATAAATTTTTTCTAAACAGATAGAATTTAATTTTTTGGGAAAATTGCTCATAAAACTTGTCCCGAAAATCCCGGGATTAGTCAGTGCGAATCCCGGGATTTTCGGGACTAACAAAGAAGCGGGATCCCGGGATCAGGGGACCGCGGGCATGCCTACCTGCCACAGTGTGTGTGGGGGTATAAAAACCAAAGCCCACGGGACCTTCTTTATTTAGTGTACATACTACAAACCAATTTGCGTATTGTTTTTGTTGTTCTTTCAGATTTTTCGATATTTCACCGATTTTTTAAGTTATCGATGGTTTTTCGTATTTATCGATAACTTTGGAAATTTCCATTTCCACTTCCTTTCCGATCCATTTCAAAATTTTGTTCCAATTCCATTTTGTTCCGGTCCAATTCCATTTCGTTGCAGTTTCAATCCCATTTCGTTCTTGACATCATTTCCAACCAAATAAAAAAACCTTGTCCAAATCGGTTCAGTGTTTCTCAAGATAAACGAAAATAATACAAATTTGACGCCCAGTCGTGGTTCCTAACCGTTGTTGCCCATTCCCGAAAATCCCCTTAAACTAAATTTCATACTGTTACGATGAAATCTTCAAATTCCAACCTTAAATTCGAAATTAACGACCCCGAAAACAACCAAATTTAACACAAATTCAAAGAAATTTTTAGAAATTTCCACTTTTTGACGTTTTCTAGCCCATTGTGCACCCCCTCAATTTAAAAAACTTTTTTAACCGCATTTTGTCAATTCTACATTAAATACTTTGTTGTTGTGCTCTTTTTTCTATTTATAGTTTGTCTGTTGAAAATATATTGCGAAACGAGATTGACGTCGTTTATTGCACATTAACTATAAACGCAATAAACTTTTTACAATTTACCATTTCCCACAACTGGGGAAATTTTGAATTGAATTTGCTCATATCCATTGGGCATGCATGTATGTGTGCTCTTTACATGTGTTCCTGCCCCAGTGGAAATAGTACTGGCAACATCTGCGGTCTGCGGCTAGACTCAGGCGACGAGTAGTTTTGCACAATAAATTCAAATTAATAAAATTCTCAGTTGACATTTTTGCGAAATGTGCGCCAAATTTATTTAATTTATTGTAGCGCGAAATGCGAAAAATGCAACAAATTAATTAAGGCGAGCAGATACTCGTACATTTTAATGAAGTGCAAATGTGGGTTTTAAAGGCCTGAGCATTTTGGTGGGAGGCATACAAATTGGAATTTCAAAGACAATAAAATTTTATTTAATTTAAAATTACAAAATAATTGCTAGTCCGTCCGTTCTACTTGGGACGTCTTGAAGTAACTAATAAATAATTTGTTTTCTTTGTATTTAATTAGCATATTTTAACCCTTGTATGAGATTTGGATACACCTGCAACGACTGTCTCACACCAATTTTCTCACTTAATAATTTATTGAAATTATTCGAAACAAAGTGAAACAAATTGAGGAGAAAATGATTACCTGCTGGCTAACCCACACACACACACCTGCTGCTTGGCCCCACCAGAACTTTCCCAATGAAGGGCCGAAAGAAAACCCTTTTGTATGGAATAATTTAACCACTTTGGTATCCTCTCACAATCCTTTCAACGTGCAGCACCTGTTCCGCAGCTAATAATCAGGCAGACTTTGGGCACTGCTCTTGTCAATACGAATCAATGAAATGGGTTCGGCGCTGGCCCAGCACTCATCCCAGCGAGAGCATCTTCCCCCGATTGATGATGCCCTTAATCGATCTAGTCTCGTGACTGTTCACCATTTCAAATTACATACTTAAGGGCCGACTGCACTGAGTGTCTTGAGCGTTGCGCCCTGAACCAATTAAATGAAGTGCTGCCCTTTAATTTCCCAGCTCACACCTTGTAGAAGTATGGCGGCAATCGATCGAGCGGTCTTTGAGGATCTTTGATCTTCTTCTGAAGGAAGGTGTCCATTATAATGGACACAAAGACAGAGAGAAAGGTAAAAGACGACGCCGAAGGAACTGCAATCATTTGGCGCGAGACACTTTCTGTAAACCAATATTTGCCCCAATGCAAATGCCGCTGAAATCGATCTGCATAAGTGATTCCGATGTTGCAACAGGACGGAGGCTTCAAAAGACTGCCAATTTGCTGACCGTCACTTTCGAGTCCAGTTTTTGACACTTCCACTGGATTTGGCAACTGTCAAAATAACAGTTTGAAGTGTGATCGGTGATCACTGAAACAAATGAGTGCCAATTTTGTGTACCTTGCACGTCGCGTCGATTCTAACATGCCACAAGTGGCGGTGGTGCGGTCCTGTCCTCTCGTCCTGCTGCGTTGCGTAATTATATGCAATTTCCTCCAGTCTTCTGCTCATATTTGCTGAGCAAAAAGACTGCAAGATTTGTTTGCTTCTTCGTTTTTGGTTTTGCTTCGCTGTCGCTGTCGTCGTCATCGACGATCATTGCGTACGTGTTTGTCTAAGGCCACTTGGCCGGCGTGTTGGTGGCGGCGGCCGTCAGGATAATGAATGAGCGCACTGCTGCATGAGGGTATAGAATACACTCGGGTAATGAGGGTGTTTATTAGCATTTTGTTTGTATGAATGTGAATGTTTTCTTTGTTTTAGAAATGTTTTTTTTTAATGTGGGTTTTTGTGTTTGGCTTTTGGTAGCAGGTGATTTTGATTGTTGGCATAGCCATTTGACAAAGTGTGTAATTTTCTGTTGGGGCATTTAAAATGATAAATTGCCTCGACTGGAAAGCAAAAACAAAACAGCTAACGGAAATAATTGTAGTTTTGTTTTCTGTATTGGGAATGTGAAGTATTAGGCAATCGTTTTTGTCTCCTATAATTTAGAAAACATTTTTTTTAATTTATGTGCGATCTTAAAAAGTGAAAACGGGAGAAATTTTTATGCGAGAAATATTTACTTTTAGGCTTCGATTGTAGTGAAAAATCCCTGTCACAGGAAGCAAGGCCATATTTAGAGGAGGGATGTAGTGGAAGTATGCTTAAAAAATTTAAAAAAAAGACTGAAATACTAAAATACACCTCCTTCTACAGTATTTGCCATGTATATATTTCAGGGATACTCCGAGAGTGTAATTGCAAAGGCTGTTTGTTTCGGAACAAAAAAGATTCTTGCAATCGTTGCTCCATCTGTTATTTATCTACCTTCCAAATTTCTATAAAATCGGAGAGGTAGAGTGAACAAACCTTGTCGATTTGATATAGAATTACCATTCTTAAATTTGGTAAAATAATCTTAAAAATTTAACTATTAGGAAAGTTTATATGAACTGTTTTGGGTGACCACTTCATCAAAAATGATCACTTGCCGAGAAAGAAATTTTTTTGAATATTTGTTTTAAATCATTTTGGATCAGAAATCAGTGTTGGTTATCCCAATTTTTGTGACTTTCAAGTAGTGTTACTTTTTGATATTTTTTCGGTAAATTTTTTTTGGATCCCCCCTTGAAATAAATTCCTGGCTACGGCCCTGACTAGAAGTAACTTGAAGTATTTGAGATTATTTATAAATTATTTAAGAATTTATGGATCGAGTTATTGAACAAGCCACCAGTGAACCTAGGAGATAGCAGATCCTCAAATATAATCTGCGAAAGAATTGCTAGAAACTGTCGATCAGTGTTGCCTCGTAACCAACAAACAAACAAAATTTCATATCCGATCAGTATACATTTTTATAACATAATCCACGAACTTCATCGCTTTACAATGTGGCCATGTAATGTAACGTACAACAGCTCAAAAATCGATTAATCATTAATTTGATGATTTCTACAATAGGAACCATTTTTTCCCACTTACGATAAAACCTAGATTTTCATTTCTGACGAACCAAAAAACAATATTTCTAAATGCATGAAAAACTTGAATTTATTAACCGTTGTTAGTAGGTAGTATTACCCTTTTCACAAGTTTAAAAACAAATTTATGACATAACCGTGAAAGAAATGGTGCAATAAATTTACTATCTCTCATCGGTTAGATCTACCAAAGCGTTTTCTGTTAAATTTACCGACTTTTGTATGTAAGCACCTTGAAAACTAATCATTGCATGCCAGAAAATGTATCGCCAGTAAGGAAAATAACACAACCCTAATATCTTAAAGGATATTTAACGTTGAACAAGATGGCGTTCTCAGAATTTTTCCATCACTTGAGGAATTCAGGATCTAAGAGTCAAAAAATGGTCAACTTGGCAAACTTCCAAAATTCATCAAAAATAGCCTTATCTTTTCTAAGCAAATCTGTCTAAGTCATCGCTTAATGCTAACATTTACCTTCAAAACTCATATTTTTAAAATTTTTTCTTTTGAGTAGTTTAGTGGCATTAATTTTTTTGGAGTATATTTATTCTCAAGTTACATTGAAATGGAACTGGGTACTCCAAAAACCAAACCTAGTGATCCTTAAAATTTGTTCGATGCTGAACAAGATGGTATCCACAGAAATGCTCTATATCGTCCAGTTCTTTAAATTAGAGTCTAATGATAAAACGGTGCAATATCAAATTTAAGTGTCTTTTTCAAATGTGCATATCTTTGGAAATTGACATCGTAAAATTACAACCTATAGCTCATTTTAAAGGATAATCGTAACACTACACGATTACATAAGCAGAAACATTGAGCAAAAATCCAAAATCTCGTATAGCTTCATTTATATTTCGAAATCTGCCATTTTTTGACTCTTTGATCATGAATTCCTCACAAACCTGTCGTGATGGACAAATTGTTTTTCTTGTGGTTTGCTTATCCCAGTGGTTTCAAGGCCCCAATTTAACATTAAAATGCACGAATTGTATTTTATTCTGTAGGTACTATTATATTTTAGAAAGCCATTTTCATATGCATTGAAACATAATTAGTTTAATTATGTAATGGATGGTGTGCATTACTTGGGTTATTGGAAAACTTTTCTTCACAAAAATGGGTTAATTCAAAAAAGTCTCGGTTGTCTTAAGGGAAGACAAACTATCTTTGAGGACAGCACTTTTCGCTTGTTGAGCTCAAGTTAAAAATTAAGTTGTATTGAAATTAAATACGTACACTCAAAGAATTAATGTTTTTGAGGCGTAAATTCATATATGTAAAAATTTAGACAAATTAACCAATTTTTTTTACAAACGAGGCTGTATTTGAAAGAAACGGTTTTTGCATTTGTGAGAAACTAAAAACGTTTCCATCAAATTACTTTCGCATGCGGTCAACGATTTCAGTCTCTCCTGAAAAGCACCGCTGTCAAAGCTTGGCAGGGTCCCTTATAAAATTTGTTATGAAACTAATTCTTTGCAAAAAGAGCATTTCTTTTTAATTTTATTGCTTGAGTTTAAATGAAGAAAAGTGCAATATTTTTGCTCAATAAACTTTATGATCAACGACGAGGTGCGAGATAACATCCAAAGCATTAAAGGTGTTAATAACCTTTTTGTAACACTCATCAGCAGCAAAAACGAGCGACAACACCGAACCGCACTGTCAACATAAACGATATGAATTATGGGGCTTGCGGTTTAGCAGTTATCAGCCAAAGAAGTTTGCTGATGGATTCTCGATTTAAGCACAAGCAGGAGAGAAACGAATGTGCAGTAAAAAACTCGACTTAACAGTCAAGTTTGCACTTTAGAAGCCGAGACGTCAGAGACATGCGAGTACTTGATTCAAGGCCTAGTACCAATCCGCAACACATTCGAGTTATTTAGTTCACAGACAGGCGGGCAGACGCAATTTGCGGTTTGAGTGGCTTGAGTGGACGCTCACAGTAACGAGCGTTTCCAATACAAAGTCGACAGTCGAAGGTACAGTAAAGTGTGCACCATGAAGAGTTGGCCATTTAAGCCCGCCTTAGCTTAACAGCTTTTCGCTATTGTACAACTCATTAACACTTATTAAATTAATTGCTGGCCACAACTTGAAGTTGCTGCTGTTGTGGCATAGGCCTGGTTACTGCACTGCTTGCTTCCCGTTGCTACACTTTCCGCTGTAATGCGGTTGCGGAAACATTTTTATGAGCCAAATTGCTAATGCAAATGCGCCCTCACGTTTAGTCTTTCGAAAGGAAAAAAAATGTTGCAACCACAAACCATAAAGTTAATTGGAAATGGCAACAATGTTGTGGCAGTTACTCAAAAGTAACTTCAACGACAAACAAATAAAAGTAAAAGTTTCTCAAATTATTTTTCAGTTGAAATTCTGCTCATTATGCACACACCACACTCGGCTCACAAGCCATAAACAAATTTCGAAACTAGCTCGAAGATGGCGTCAATGGCTGCCGTTTTTTGTTTGTTGTGCCCCCACTCCCTCCCTACTCTAGTCTACCAATTCAACGCATCTATCAAATTCATTAAAACAAACAACAACAACAACAACAACAGAAGAACTTCCATGTGGGTGCATGTCAATTTCTTTTGTTGTCTGCTGCTGCTGCTGTTAGTTGGTTAATACCATTTGCTGCTGTTGTTAGCGATTGTAAGGGCAAATTAATGTTTTGCTGGCAAATGCGAATGCACTCGCGCGTAGACAATCAAATGGTAAAAATGGCTGCCAATTATCATTGTTTTCCATTTCTCGCATTTCCCATTGCGACCAACAATTGCTGTGTCTGCTGCATATAACTGCAAATGGCCATAAAGCATTTATTTAATGAATACGCCATGAATATTCAAGCAAAAAGAATCGCGTCAACACCATTTGCCCGCCGCGTCGGGCAGCTAAAACACGGGGGGAAGGGCACAGGGCATCGGTGTGTTTTAAGTATTTCTGGGAAATTACTTCTTTTGAAATTTCCATATTATTTTGGTTTTTTCGTTTTCCATTTCATTTGCAGTCGGTGGCAGTTTAATTTATTTGTGGCCAATTTCATGTTGATTGTTGGTTTGCTGGCAAATCGACATGGTTAGCATACGACTTGTATGAACTCATATGCAGCGGTTGTTGTTGTCATTGCAAATGGGTGCAGTCAACTCTGGCCCTTCAGTGCAAATATTTTTTAAACGGTATTAAGTTTTCTATAAATTTGTCTTTTTTCAAAAATTACAATAAAATCAATTCATCATTCAAAGATTCCTATTCTGGCCCGTCATATAAATTTTTCAAATAAATTTGATTTCAAAATTTTAATTAAATGGATTAAATGGAAATTTAACCCTAAGCCTGGGCCTGCAGTACCCGTAGAAATGGTAGTCACTGCAGGAAAATATTTTTCAATTCCTTCATGTTATTTTTATACCCTAAACCTGATGAGGTTTGGATACAGTCAAGTTGGTCTGAAGTTTGTAACACCAAGAAGGAGAGATGACAGAAATTGTATTAGCTTTCCATCTATCTTATACATTTCTATCTTATACGGTTTAGAAGGTTTCCTCATTTTTAAAATAAAGTGGGTGGCGAATTTGCAATAAGTGCACACACCATTTTCTTCATATTTTTGGGTCCCCAATCGAAAGGGTATGGACCATCTCGACTGTTACACCCTGTATAACAACATTTGATAGCCAACAATCAACACACCGAAATTTTCGCACCATGAGCTAATTAGGAAATACTTTTTGTGATTTCAAGGTTGGATTATTTTATGATTGTACCAGAAAATGTGCTATATAAAATGTCACAAATAACTACACTCAGAAAAAAAAGCTCATAGTAAAATCAAGTACTATCATATTTACTCGTCCATTTTTCCAACTTAATGAAAATAAAGTGAAAAAAACTTAAAATAACTACTGTCAACGTTGAAACAAAGCTGCACGATTTTAAATCAAGGTCTGGCAAACTTAATATAAGTTGGACAGTTTTTGAAGTACTCGGAAAACAACTTTAAAATAATGTATGAGAATGGTAAGATTTAATATTTAATTTAATTACTCAGCTCTGTTAGAACTTTGTCTGTTAGAGTTGGAGTTTTTCACGAATTCCCTGCTCTTCTGTAGTAATAAAAGGCTATTGCATGCTCAATGAAGGACTAATTTCTGAAATCATGGTTCATTATTCGGTTAAGGACCTTTAGCAGGCAATCATTTCCATAAATAGGTTACATGACTACTGCTACAAAAATAGAGAATTTTGTGTTTAGCGGCATGCAAGCTACTTTGGCCTAATCTAAGGACCAACCAGTTAATCGTGTTGGCAAATATTCACCATTGCACTTGTATTATTTAAAAATGGTATTTTTTTTGGGCAAAATGTGTGGAAAACCTTCCGCAATACTTAAAATACGATTTAGAAAAAAAAAACGAAAATTGGCACATGCAAAGCGCTATTGAGGTAAAAGCGACAGCAGAGAAAAAACGTAAGTGCATTCGATGGCAGTATTTTACTCCCCATGGAGTCGATTGGACACCACAGGCCAGGCCAAAAGTGGGCAATTCTAGCTGCAGCTAATAACTGCTTGACGTTTGCCTTTGCCCCCTTATCATTGTGCGAATCGGGGGGAAGGCAATTCAGCGCATGCAATTCATTTATTTGCGTTTGCATGCACCGCCCGACGTAATGGGGCACCGTAATTGCATCTTCCAGCAGGTTGGCTGGTGTTGTTGTTGTTATTGTAATGTAATGGACAAGTTATGCCATAAAAATGGCAAATTAATTGGACAGAAAGTGCAGGGGGAAACGGGAATATGTAAAGTTTGCAATACGTGATATTGGCTGCTAATTAACCAAATTAGAACGACTGAAGACCGCCACAATTGCGTCCCATCTGTGTACTTCGTTTAGAGTCGCGCCGCGGGCGTAGGTAATTGTTGCTGTTGACCATTATGCCCATCATCTGGGGGCACTTTAATCTGGTACATTCCGAGCGCTCGTCTGTCCCGGGCGAAAAAGTGGAAAACTGTTTGCGTGCTCGTTTCAATCAGGCGCCGTCGATGCCGACGATGCCCGGCCGACGCGTGTAGACGTAATGCGAATATTGAGTGTGGCTAAGTGGTGTGTACTCGTTGTGCTAAGTGTATAATTTCGCTTATTGTTAGTTACGAGCCAGAGAACCAGATTCGATTTTGACAATTTAACTTCGATGAGGGTCTCCGTGGCGTGGAGCCAATAGAACCTTCATGTCGCTTACGAATCGCCTAAGTTCTTAATTTATTTAGAAATAAAAATTAATTGTGAAATACCCATTGAAATGAGACAAATCGAAAGAAGCATACAGCCAATTAATAGATGGAAATAAATTATTGCACAATTCATTTGGTAATTAGACGCGCCTCATAAAACCCCTACACAAACTAACACACACACACACACACACACACACATATTAAAGCAATCGAAAAGCACAAGTGGAACTGTCACTGTCACATACAAAATGAATTAATTTTGCTTGGTAAGGGCCACAGCGCAATGGAACCAAATGAAATGTAATGAAAATAAATGAAATACAACATAGTAATTGCTTTAATCTAACAGATACTTGTACAATCCGCACAATTGTGTTTTGTGCTTGAGGTTATTAGTATCTAGTAGAGATACCTTTCTGTCATTAGCCTCATAGTCCAATGTGTGTATACACTTAGACATTAGATGGCATGTCTCTGGTCAATAAAGTTTCTAATAAAACAAATGAAAGATTTTTCAAATTTGTAATTAACCTGAGAAATTCACAAGTTTGACAATTTTTACCAAACTAATAATGCGTGTGAATATATTTGACTGAAGTGGGTACATTACAGTGGTCCAAAATAGAGGGCCATTAAATACTTAAAAGGCTTTTGTCTTCAAATGGAATTGACTCAGATAACGTTTTTATTTTATATTTTCCGCTTAGACCAAGAAAGTGCAATTTTATAAATAACTTATTTCCCCCTAATCTTTCAAGATACGAGGATTGGATGTTGGCCGCTGGAACAATTTTCAAAAGCACTGTGCGTCTTAAGCCTAGAAGTTTCCTCATGTGAAGTACTTAGTGGTAGTCCACAAACCACGCAACGCACTTTTATACCCTATACCTCATGAGTTATGGGTATATTCAATTTGGTCTGATGTTTGTAACACCAAGAAGGAGACGTGACAGATATTCTTGATCAGCGTCACCTCCTTTGATTGAGTTGATTTAGCCCTATCCGTCCTTCCTCTTTTCTTGTAAACACGATCCGTTTTAGGCCCTAGAAGGAGTTGGTATTGAATATGGGCGGAATCGGTCGACTGCCACGCCTACCACCCATATATATGAAAATGGTTTCAAACTTGATATATGTGGGTTTTCGGGGTCGCTCATTTCGAATTTTATGTCGAAATTTCAGAATTCAAGATGGCGAATCCACTAAGGCCTAGCAGGTGTACAGTATATATAAGTCGGCTGTGACCGATTGAAACTTCCTCACTTGTTTCTATTTTAATTCCCCCTCTTCATGTAGACAATGGGTTCCGTTACGTATCACTCAATATGCTTGGATTTCGATTTAAGTCTAATAGAAGCTACCTAGAACGAAACCTCCAGAAATGCGGGCGATAAAGCCTTGCATCGAAACTGAAATTCATTGAAATCAATTTTTTAGAAGAAAAGCTTTTACAAGAAAAAAACTTTTTCTGGTAATTGCATCAAGAAGCTCGGCCAAGATCCCTCGAGGGTCGCAGTGCCTAATATTTATTTATTTTTAGCTCCAGCTCTTAAATAATTGCTAAAGAATAATTTTACTTACGTGATGTAATATTTTTCATCTTCGGTATATTGATGTGACATTGGATCAAATTGTTCTTTAGCGAAACAGTATCAACCTGTCGCATTTCATTGGAAAAAAAGTCAAAATGTTCCAAATTTGTTATGAATTGAATACAAGCACACAAGAAATTAATTTAGGTTAGCCTCACATAGATCTCATATGCGTCAATAGTGATTCCAGATTCTTACTTATCCATTACATGTAACCGAATGAGGAAAGAATGGGCCTTCGAAAAACATGAAAGGACGAAAAACCATTTCACTTAACTTTTATTGTATTATTTCTGTATGATTTTATTCATCAATCATTGCAGAATACATTTCATAATTTATTTATTTTCAATATTTTCCATTGATTTTAATTGATGCAATAATATTGGTTTTTTCCAAATGCTTTCTTCTCTTAATAATTTTTGCCCACTGTACAACGTGGCCCTATTCAATTATTTCCGTACACATTTTGGTTTCATTACTTTGTTGTATATGTGCATATCTCTCTCGTAGGTAAAAACAATTCATTTGTCACACTAAATTTGTTTCAATTCATTTGGTTAAATTACATTACATTCGCGCAACGTAATTATTTCATTTTTCTGAACTTCGAGTCTCATTAGTTTTTTGTCCCTGTGTTCTGTGTTCTGAGTTCTGTTTGCCGTTCTGTCGCTTTGCGCCTGCCCACAAAAATTTAATGAGGTTTCTGCTATTTTTGGTAGAATTCCAAAAAATAATTATCATTTCCCCATTGGGTGTGTGCGCTCACAGACGTCACAATCGTTTGACAATCGCCATGGATGAATTGCGACCAACAGATTGCAGGACCAGGTTTACATGTGATTGCCTCTGCACTGGCATTAAAATTGTGGCTGTTGCGAGTTTTCTGTTGTTGGGCCCCACCGTGTTATACACTACATGGTCGTTTTTGTGGCGCTGATGTGTTTTTCAGCGAAATGCATTCGAGTGCACTTGTCAGAAGCGCTCAATTTAATTCATCCACATTAATTCATTTTTGCAGCAACCCAAACAAATACCGCTGCAATTGAATCGCAAATGAGTTGAGGAGGCATTTTAGAATGTGATTGGTTTGAAATATTAGTAAGTGTAAGGAAAGTTGCAATTTGTGTGTAAAGTGGTAAAGTGAATACATTGTGAAATAAATAAAATAATCGTTTGTAAAAATTTATAAATTAATTGAGGTTTGGGGTTTCCATTTTCAAAAACAAGCCATTTCCGAGAAAAGTGGAGTTATTCAATAAGTGCCCTTTTAATTTTATTTCCGCTTCCGGTAAACTAATTTCTTCGACCATCTGTTGTTACAATTTTAAAACTCTGCTTTACTATTTTACTGCCCGCCTGGTGGCAAAAAATTCAATTACAGCCAACTTCAGTTTATTTACAGCAGATGTCTCACTACGTCGCCATGACAATTTCCGCTGGTTTTCCAACCGTACACAGTTTGACAGTCACTGTCGTTTCTCACCGTTTCTTTGGTCTTATAGTTCTTTGGAATTGTTGTGGTTCCAGTCCTTGCTACTGAACCGTGGACCGTTGAGTTAGTTTAGTTCCAAACCGGATATTAATACAAAACAAGTTCGTTCCACAATCCACACTGCAACAGTCCAAATGAAAAATCCAGCAAAATTCTTGTTAATAAAAAATTGTTTTTTTTTATACTTTAATTAATAATAAAAAAAATTGAATTAATATTTGAAACTTGAATTGCTCCATTTAATTTAAATAAATTCATGTGGTAAAAAAAATCATCTGAAGTAAAAAATTACTATAAAATATAAACATGAATGGAACTCTTTAAAGTTTTGGATTAACGTCATTAAAAATATCGTGGATATTTCTTTTTATTTTGGTTTTTTGACAGACATTTTAAAGAAAGGTTTGCAGGAAAATTTCATTTTTACAACGAAATTTTAACGGTTCCTTTTTTTTAGTGGAGTCTTTTTTGCACCACAAAAAAAATTTAAAAGTATGTGCTTTTTAAACCAGGATTTTCTCAAAATGTTCTTAACGGATTAAAGGGTCCGGCTACTCATTCGAAAGGAATTGAATAGACATTTCCAATGATACCAATACCCTGTCAGCCACTGTACATTGAAAATAATATGCAAGATACTTGAGAGTCACGTAAATGAATTGGAACACCATAAATATAAAAAAATGTAAATTTGTTTGGCCTACATTTTTTTAAGACATTTTTGACAAAAGCGGTCGACGTAAATCTAAAAATTCCAGTGACGAAACTAATGGACCGATTTCAGATCTGTTTTCGGTTAATGATGGTTTAGTTCTTTGACAATAAGAAAAAATTAAAAGAACTAAACCATCATTAACCGAAAACAGATCTGTGGTCAGGTGTGTTTCAAAAAACACACCCCTTTTAGACGCTTTTTGAAAAACTTGGAAAAATTCGAAAAAAAAAGTTCATAAAATTTCGAAAATGTAATAAACTTTTATTAAAACTTGTAATTATCTTCGGTCTGACCGAAGCTAAAATACCCTGCACGAGTACGATACATTCTGAGACCATGTGTTAGTAATTTTATCGAAAATCGGTATTCGGTATTTTATCGATAGTTTTTCGATATTTGATGGATATTTTATTCATAATTTTTCGATATTTTATCGAAATTTTTAGATTGCTTGTCGGTAATTTCCATTTCCACTTCATTCCCGATTCATTTTAACATTTTGTTCCAATTCTATTTTGTTCCAGTTTTATACCCATTTCGTTCCCGACATCATTACCAAATTTAGAAAATATTTTTTGTTTTGGAATTTTATTTTGAGTTTTATAATATTTTGAATTTTGAAATTTAAACATCAAATTCTTCTTCAATTACTTGTGATGGAATTTTGCCTCCATATTGAATCCGCCATTTTGAATTTTCAACTTTAAGCAACAAATTCGCATCGACTCCAAAAATTACCATATCATGAAAATTTGAATTTTGGCCAGAGAAGAGGCTCTGCGAAACCTAGTGCATTAGGACAATGAATATTTTCATTGATTTTATGTAAGTACCTCTTTGGTTGGGTGTACATGAAGCAGATTAAAATACTTCTTATCATATTAAACTCATTTATGTTTTGCTAATTAAAAATAAAATCACTGGTGTAGTTTAGAGTGCAAAATTGGTTTTCCTAAAAGAAAAATTGTATTTTTTAGTTAAAATTGATAAAGAATTACTGATCAGCGACGAGCCCAATTCGAAAGTTCCTCTACAATATGAAACCGATTCTTCTTTGTGTATCAATCAATAATTTTTTAATTTAACAACAACAATAATGCGAGAAAAAAATGCAAACGTAATAACAACCACAAGTAAGAATGAAAAAGCAGCAGAATAGCAATAAAAGCCAATAGCAATAAAACAACTTAAAATCGTTTTCATCAACTCAAAGAGATTGAAATTCAAAACGATTGCGTTGCAGTTGCTGTTGTTGAGCGTGTTGTTGTTGCTGCTGATTTGCTTTCACCCTTCTCTTCCTGCACCCCCTTGAGTTGATTTGGTTGATGATGAAGTTGATTGCTATTTTAAATTGATTCGCTGTGAATGTGATTGCTGAAGCGATTTTCATAGCCAATTGCAATTGGCCAAAACGTTTCTGAAGCGACTTGGCCGAACCGACAGATTGCCTATTGTTGTTGTGGTTGTTGTTGTTGGTGATTTTCTTAATACGAAACGTGCTCGTTGCGATTCGCGGCGAATGATGCAAATTTCATGCGAATTCCTTCTTCATCTTTTTCTTCGGCTTCGTGTTGGTTGAACTCACAATCGGATACGTTCTCAGCTTTTTCATCATCGTCATAGTCGTTCAGCGTTTAACTTGATTTGCCATTAAGATGGTTAAATTAAATTTTTTCCTGGCCAATTTTTGTTGTTTTCTTATTATTATGAGTTGTTGGCCTTTCAGATTTACCAGTTTTACACACACACAGAGATGGCTTCACAAGTGATTGAAGAAGAATTTTTTAAATGGAAATTACACACTCGGAGAAATATTCGAGACTTTGAATGTTTCACTAATATTTTCACGAAATATATTCGGGTTTTCTAAACATGCCAGCAGGTGGCAACTAGAGCCCGACCGATTAATCGGCTTCGGCATCGGCTTCGGCCGTTATCGGCCAAAAATTTACATTCGGCTTCGGCTTCGGTTTTTCCGTAAAATGGCCGAAGTTTTGGCCGAAGCTTTTCAATTTTTTTCCTTATTTTTGCGACACCGAAAACCAAAACTAATTTTTTACGATACGATTTTCTAGCCCACATCACATCTAAATTCTTACTGATTTTCTTGAGACTTGAATGTAAAATTGTGTAATTGATGGAATTTCCAATGGGACATAAGAGGCCCACAAAACAAAAAATATGATTAAAATTTAAATTAGTAATCATCGAATATTGAGTGAATCTCGTCTCAAATTGCGTGGCACGAGGTTAAAACTGCCACAAAGTACATCCTTGGACATTTTCTGGGTGGATTACTGAATTTTAAATATAGATTTAGAAGCTACTACTTGCCCTGATGTCTATGTTAAAAGGAGTCCTGGTAAACTGTATCAAATTTCAAATATAGGGGTAGGAGGCTCACGGAAGGATTCTACCTTTTAGAAATGTAGCCTTAATTGCTGCGCCAACATATATGAAAAGGTGCTGAAATCCAGGACCGTTTTTGGTAAAATTTTACATTTAAAGTTCAAAGCTTCACAGGTGGTTTTTACCATCAACTAGAACATCCTTTGCCCATCACCTGACGGATTTGGGGAGTCCTGAAAAAACAGCTACTTAGATGGATTTATTCTGTGAAGAATTCTCTACCATTTCTTCTAAATTCCCATTATTTTAAGCTTTACTCCAAATTTTTAAAAGTGATTTTAAAAAAATCCAATTGTTCTTACACGGGATATATGGGATAATTTGAGGCTATTGTTAGTTTTGACCTAGGATTTGTTTGTGAATTCTTTTGGTTACTTTTATTATTTGTTTAAATACATTTTTAGTTCCTTAAAAAACTAAATGTGTATTTATATACTCGAATTCGAATGAAAATACACGAAAAAACAAGTTTTTAAAGGTTTTTTTTTTAAGTATCGGCTTCGGCTTCGGCTTCGGTATAGGCCTTCGGCGTCGGCCGAAGTAATAGGCTGCCAATTGACCTTCAGCATCGGCTTCGGCTTCGGCCTGAAAATGCTTATCGGTCGGGCTCTAGTGGCAACACCCTTCGCTCACTCAATTTGTATCGATAATTGCGACTCAATTGCTTTTCCTTTTTAATTTTTTCAAATCTTTTTAGGTTTTTCTTTCGATAGGTTTTCGACGCTTTGAATGATGTGCGGTTAAATTGAGTGTCCATTGTTGCTGTCTCGTTTCAAAATCCAATTTCAATTTCAAATAAACGTTACGACGTTACGTACGTGTTGCATCACCGCTGTCGGAAATGATTTGCCAAAGCCAAAGCTAAAGCGCGTCTTTGCGTCTCTGAGTGACTGACTGACTGGCCAAGCCACAATAACAACAAAAAGAGAAAGAGAATCAATCATATAAATGGCGGCTTAAATGACGTCGTTTGGGTTTATAAGTTAATAGACTTTTGTTTTGTATTTAACGCATTCGTATTTGTATTTTTCATTCGTGCCAATTGGCACAACATAAAAATTGCAATTTAATTTCAATTCGAGGAAATACGGCGCAGGCAAGCGATTCAAATGGAATTGAGGAAGATTTTTATATATTTAAAAAATGTTGTTTGTTTTGGCGTTTTGGTATTTCAGTTTTCATTTTACTTTCTCTTTTTTAAAAATATATTACTTTTTATTACAGATATTTACAGCACTGTCCGACATAAAAATTTCACCCAATTGAGTCTAATTTATATGCATTCTGAACAACCCTCGATTAAGGCTTGGCACAAAATTTTATCGATTTTTTTCGATAATTTTTCGATAATTTTTTGATATTTTATCGAACATTTTTTGAAAATTTATCGATTTTTTATCTATAGTTTTTCAATATTTATCGATAATTTCAATTCCCTGATCCATTCAAAAATTTTGTTCAAAAGCTACGGCAGTTATTGTGCGAAATGACGTACAGACGCTGTACATGGCTTAATCAACTCAGGAGGTGCTAGTTTGCCATACCGGACACTCCCCCTTATGGGCATTACAAACGGTGTGACAAAAAAAATATACCCTCGTTCACTAGTGTGCAGGGTATAAAAATACTTACAAAGACATTTTGAATAAAATTTGATCGACTTGATCTTCGTAACTACAGCTTTTAAGAATATCAAACAATTAGCAGTGCCTATTTCCAACATGACGTAGCCAGGAATTTATTTCAGGGGGTCCAAAGCAAATATTGAAAAAATATCGTAAAGTAACACTACCTGACATCCAAAAAAAAAACTGGGATAACCAACACTAATTTCTAATGTAAAATCAGAGAACATAGACGAGTAGAGAAGCACCACTCGGGAAGTCAGACTCAAAAACATTTTCACGCAACATTTAACCAGAGGACCGCTAACAGAATGCATTTTACAGCGCTTAAGTTTTAACATTTTTCCCTTTGCTCGCTGTTACTTTTTCTGTTTTCTTGTGGTTATTGCGTTTTTTTGTGATCTTGTGATTCTCTTGCTTTTTCGCATTCCTTGTGATTCTTTTCTACTTGTAATTTTTTTGGTACCCCTCCGGTCAGTTGCCAAATTTCTGTGACGTCATGATGTCTTTGGTTGTTTTGAATATTTCTACATTTCTTTTGTGTATTGAAATTGATATGCATTTGGTTTCTTATTCTGTGTCATGCTAGCGAATTGATTTTGTTTTGATTATGCGTACAAACCGTTTTGGTTTTTTACGCAATTTACAATTATTGTATTTCAACAATCTCATCACATTTGTATTTACATACAATATTTTATTTAATATTATTTTTGAAGCAATATGTAAATATATTTATTTTCACACAGATTTACAATATAGTCATACATATTTGGCATTATTTCCATTTTGCAATAAGTTCATTAACCTATCAATTTCTTCCCTTGTCGTATTTCTTTCTTTTTTTCGTTGTGTCCTCGCAACAACAAAGAGACCAAGAATATTTGATAAGCAAGGTCACTTGTATTTCTTTCGCTAGTTTTTGGCTATCATTCTCATTCACTCTGCTTCTTTATATTTTGATCATTTCTGCAATTTCATAATTGCTTCGGTGAATTGACCGTTGTTGAAGTTTGCATGTTTGATATATTTATGAATTTCTATAAAACCGTGATATATTTATGAATTAATTTGATTAAATTTTTTAAATTTTTTAATAAATAAAATCGGCCATCTGCATTTTTGAAAAATAAAATATCCGATTTTTCAATAAATAAATCAATAAATGGTATTTGAATGTTTACCTCTTTAAGTGTTTAACCTACCTGCAGGTTTTAACCCTTTTCGGGTTCTTAGTTGATACGCCTACCTACGTCTTTACGCCTTTTACCTGAAACAAGCCTGGGTGGCATTTATGCAATTCCATTAGGGATCCTTTTCCTTTAAAACAGAGAACATTCCTTGTTATCAATCATTCAATTATCGAAATTGAAAGAATAACAACCATGTCGAATTTCAACAACTATTGTTACAGTTGTGGCCACGCTTGCAGAACTCCCGGTTTTCATCCCGTGAAGCAGTGCGCGAACGAAATAGTCAGTGGAAAGTCAGTCGATACCCGAGACGATGATGTAACATTGCGGGACATCTTCCAGAGGGCAACAGGAGTTGCAGTTGATTTAGCCCGCTACAGGAAATCCGAGGTGATATTTTGTGAGAAATGTACGAAGACTCTGGTGGATATGCACACACTCACTAGAACTGCTAAGGAGTATGAAATCCGGCGCAATAACCACAAACATCGCAAACCTGCAGAGGGAGTCCAAACAAGCAGCAACCAAGGAGAAGGCGGAAGGCAACAGGAGATGGACGACCACATGCGAAGTAGCAGCGCCCAGAGAAATCTTCCTAGAAATGCAGATGGAGTAGATGCAGACCAGAACGACAACAGGCCAATTCCCAAGGTCAAACAACAAAAACGCTATGGAGGGAAAACTTACAATGAGTGGCACGAACCTCGTCCGCTGGAAATTATAGAGGGAGAATTCGCGTGCATGGCAGTCGTGGCACCTGATCGTCGAGTAACGTGTGGCCATAGTTTCGACAGCAAAGCAGAACCTGTGCTGCACTTCAAAGCGTATCATCCCAACCAGCCCATTGTAGTTGATGAACGGAGCTATTTCAAATGTGTCACTTGCGGGCAAAAACAGGGCTCAGTCCAGGAACGCGAGATGCACAGTAGAAACTGTGAGGAGAGACTGTGAGAAACAAAAACGGAGGAAGAACTTGTTTGCGTGTTCTTTTGCGAATCAACCTATGCGGATAGAACAGGTCTTCGGCGTCACATTTCCGTTAACACGCCGAAGGTTGGAATCATCAGCAAGAACATCAGCTGTACCTTCAGAAATGTATAAGAACAATGTAAAAAAATTCTCATATATACAATAAATGAAACAATTTAAAATTATAATTTATAATCTAGATTTTTGAATTAATTCGTAACCGTTGATGATTCGACAGGAGGTTCTCCCCAAAAAATCTTCAAATATTAACTAGACGCACCTTATTTCTGGTGAATTCTTGAATGATATTTTTGTAATTTAAGTTCATGCCCATTTCATTTCTATTGAGAGCAAGATAATAGAAAAATAATCGCTTGGCGCGAGGTTGTGGTAACAAATATTCGCCTGCAGCTCTAGTTTTCGCTTGAGAGAGACCCAAATTCGCTTGCAATACCAGAAGAAACGCTAAAATGTTCAATTCGGATATAACAACAGAATAGTAGATTGAAGCAGCCACTTTTTTCAGCTGACAGAACATTTCAAATAAAAAAGCTACCACAACCGAATCTACACTCGCGTGTAGCAACTGAATTCGCTTGTGAACCGTGACAACTAACAGTGATGCATGTAGGAAGCAAAATACCAGTGTTGCAAATCAATTTGTATTTTAACTTTTGTGTTTTTATTTATTAATTTCTTCCTTTTAATCTAAGTTTCTTTTACCAAAATTCACAAAAATAAACATTTGACCAGCCATTACAAAGGTTGCAAACTAATTCAGAAAAATAGTTGATGGCTTAAGCCCATGCCACACAGGCGTCCTTTGACCCCTATTTATTTGAATTTTTACTCTGTTTTACGCTGTTTTAATTTTTTGAAGCGTGCCACACGCAAAAATATTTGACACCAGGTCAATCTGACACCTTTTATCTTTATGTCACAAAAGGGTTTGCTATAAGTGGTCTACACTTACGATTTATCGTATGCGATGTATAGTAGCGAGAATTTCGCTAATGTATATGGGGGTAATGGAAGTTTTTTTTGGATAATTTCGAGGCCATAGAGATTATTTTAATCAATATGTAAAAACATTTCCTTTTTTTCTTCGATGAAGATCGGTATGTTTTAAATTGATTCATAAAATATTTCATTAAAACATTCATTTGTAATAGCGTCCTTTAATTACATTACGTATTCCTTTAACAAATTTTGCAATAAAACTCTTTTGAAATAATATTCACTCTTTCAATTAGTGTTCTTTTTTAATTTTGCCAAACCACAAAAATTTTAATTTGACAAATAACAAAAATGTGTGTGGCATCCCCTTTAGTATATCGCCCATCACTATTATGCATCAAATTTTGTCCATCACTGTTATGCATCCATCTTGTTTATCTTTTACGCATCTAGAAAATATTGTTAAAACCTAATTATGATTAAACTATAATGAATTGCAAACAAAAAGAAGAGTTTTATGCTTCGAAAAATTGTGCGGAATAGTTTCTATTTTGTTTGCTTCCGAAAAACACGTATTTCAAGATTTTAAATTTTTTGCAAATTGAATGAAATAATTAAATATTGCGTTTTATGAAAGCGCGTTAATTGTGGATATAAAACACCATATGTATTTGCAGTAAAAAGTATGTTGCCCATCAAATTCGTGTAAGAATTGAGAATTGTTTCACATTAAAAGTCTTGTGTTTATATATGAAATTAAATTATAAAATTATTTCTCTAGTTTTACAAGACAACATCAAACACATTTGCTTTCTTTTTCTTACATTCTTTTTCGTAATACTTTTTTTTGTATATTTTTTTTCATTTGCACAATTTAAGTAAATTGTTGTCTCGCTCTTACACGTTAGCATTACTTTTGACATTCTTTTTGCAGTATCAGAGAGATGTTGCTGCGCCAGAGAGTTGATGTTGGGACAACAGATAGTAGATGCTGCAACATCTGAAAGTAGATGTTGCAACATCTGAAAGTAGATGTTGTGACAGCCGCTAGCATTCGGTTGGCCGAAAATTCTGCTGCCCCAACAGTTTTTGTTTTCTGGGTGCACTATTACCTTTAGTGCATAGGACATAGGCCTCTATGATGAGCGCTCTAATCTTGGTGGCCATTAAGGGTAGCCTGGATAGTAATTCTCTGTTTTAAAGGAGAAGGATCCTCCTTTTACAGTAAAATGCTATTGCATAAATGCTTACCAGGATTGTTCCAGGTAGGTAGAAGGCGTATCAACTAAACACCCGAAATGAAAAGGGTTAAAACCGATGCCAGAGGTTAAAGAGGAAACACCAAAAAAAAAAGGTAGAACAAATATTTGCAGTTTTATTATGCAGAATTTTTCTTAGGAAAAAACGGCAAAACATTTTTTTATGGCCACCACAAAAGTAGTCATGGGTACGGACCCGTACACCCCCCCCCCCCTAAATACGGCCTTGATTTCCAACCACGGTTGCAACCGTTTTTTCGAACTGTGATATTAAAGGAATATGTATTTTCAATTCAACATAAATCGTCTACTCAGTTTTTTCTTTAATTAAAACAAAAGATTTGTTGAAACCCAAAAGGCAATTCTGTTTGATCAGAAGAAGTGAAAATATTTATACTGAAAGTGATGAAAATGCATAACGTACACAGTGCAACACAATGAGAACAAATTGAACACCTGAAATATTATTTCAATAAATTTCAGCAACAGCACGCCAAAATCATTTAATTTTTCTATGCAGCTCGTTAAAAATATCCTACACGCAGAGAAAAAACAACCTAAAATCAAAAATAACCACCTTAAAACAAGTAGAAACGTTAATGAAAGTCTGGTAAAGTTCGAAATTTTAGAAACAACTACGAACAAACTTTTTTTCAATTTAAAACTTAAATTCAAAAATAAACAAACATATTTCAAAGTTGTTTTCCGATTATTTCAAAAATTTTCCAATTTATATTAAGTTTGCCAGACCTTGATTTAAAATCATTCAACTTTGTTTCAACGTTGACAATAGTTATTTTAAGTATTTTTCTCTTTATTTGAAAGTTGTTTCCATTAAGTTGAAAAAATGAATGAGTAAATACGATCGTACTTGATTTTACTATGTTTTTTTCCCTGGGTGTAGGATATTTTGGATGTAAAATTATGGTCATTCATCCATAAAGTTCCTGAATTTATAATTTTTTTTACAGAGATAGAATTTAAATGCTTCAGTTCATTCAAATTATAAAAATTTATTTTTGTATAAATTTGTCCTGAAACTAAATACGCTTGAAACAAATTCGGAATTACAAATCTGTTCCAAAATTGAAAAAACATTTAAGCAATTTTTTAAATTTGGAATTGTGTCGCCCATGAGCTCTATGAGTTGACATTCCATGTTACATGTTTTATGAAAAAAAGTTTTCCTCTATTTACATGTAATGCGTATTTAGATCGGAATGAAATTGATATTTATAAAAATCGTATGCATAGAAACAGTGCAATATACCAAAATGTGATTCAAGCGGTTTTAAGAATTGATCTAGAAAAACTGTACTGAACAAAGTAACGAAAACACTCTTCATGGATCATTACGCAACTCATTCAGCTGAAGAGGGGGTATGCTCCGTCGCACCTTTTACAATGTTATACACAAAATTCGAAATTCCCATCGGCTCCTTTAGCGTCCACTCGTTTGTGTCTATGTCAAATGCTGCAACAGTGCCAGTATTATCATCGCGAAAATGAGAGCTACCTGCAGCCATCAGACGTTCATGTAGAAATGCACATTCGCTTTTGAATCCTGAGTTGTCCATAGAGTAAATCTGAAAACAAAAGAACCTAATAAATTGAGGTAATTACGGAGATTGTGGTATAGCGTACCATGGTCCACTCATCTGCCACTGGATCGTAGCGTTCCACTGTACTTAAGCTTCTTCCGTCCGCCTGCAATCCGCCAACGGCGTACAAATATCCATTGCCAGCGCTCAGCTAAAATAAATATTCAATATTCAATGAAAAATTCGGATGAGACCGACTAAGTCCAGCTTACCCCAGCCATTGTTCGGTATATGTTCATTGAGGCTCGTTTGGTCCACTCGTTCGCGTGTGGGTCGTAGCGTTCAACTGAACAAGGTTCATCGCGGGGTACCCCTCCAATCGCATACAAGTAGTCGCCCAAAGCAACCACATTGTCTGCTCCGAACCTCTCCTCATTCATCGGACATACAAGAGTCCAAGTGTGTTTCTTTGGATCCCATCTGAAGAAATAAAATTTTTAATAACGTTTGGCACATTTCACTCACGTCTGTTACCTTTCTACACTGTTGAGAATGTGGTTATCAGGTGCTATAAGACCAAATCCGCCTACAGCGTAGAGACTGCCGAGAAAAACCACAAAACCGAAGCTCCTGCGTTGAGTATTGAAAAGCCCCAGCGTTGTCAGCTTTTTCGACAAGAGGTTATGGCTGATGATCGAGAACTCGTTTGAGCTCGATGTTCCCGCAATGATCAAGCTATCATCCAGTACAGCACAGCCTTCGCGAACATCATGAATCGGCAACTCTATTTCCCAGGTAATCCATTCATCCGAGCGGACATCGTAACTTTGAAAGGTGTTATTACGCTGATATGGATTTGTAGCAAGAAATGAATGTTAATATTCGTTATGTATTCGTTATAAACGGATTGTATAGAGTCACAAATTCGACTGAGGAGGAGTCAGTCCTCAGACTATCTGTGAATTCGCATAACATACCCTACGCCCACGATCTTCTCCTATCGCCAGGACAAGTTCCTTTTTTAACTTTCGTGGCTTCGTGCGTTTCGAGGACACTTTTGGTCGACTTTGTGGTAGAAGTTGCCACTCCATTGCTTCGGTAAGCAGGTTCTTGCATTCAAGTGTCTTGGCACGAGGCGACACCTGGCCGTATATGAATTGTTCCGGCAGCAGAGGCAGCCGCACCAGCGCCAGTAGCTCGGGGAAGTATTGTACACGATTCGGACTGTCATGCCTAATCCAGGACATGCAACTGTTGAAGACGTCCTTCTCCGAATCAACGTGCAGATCATCACTGGCGATTATTGCGCTCAATTGTTTGGCGTTCAACTCAAAGAATTCGTCACTTTTGCACACCTAGTGAAGTGGAAGTGGACGAAGTTAACGAAGCTCGTTTATAAGCCAGTTTACTGAACTCACCTGCGAGTAGTGTTCGAGGATGAAGGCTTCTGCTTGCATTTGGGCCGCTGGGGAGTTATAGTTTTGAAAGAAGCGTGCCATTCCAAGACAATTCGAAGGATGCAGGTTACCTTCGAGGAAATCGGTACAAGCTTGAACCACACTATTCAGCTGCAATAAAGAGGCGGCCGCCAGAAGCGGTGCTACATTATCATCGGACAGTTGTATGCGTCCGCTATAGCAGAAGCTTATCAGAGCTTGGAGCTCGGTCCCAGACACTTCACCGATCGTCACTTCTTTCGCTACGCTCTCGCGCAGTGGATTCCTGAACATGGCTGAGAAAAAATCGCTCGAAGCCGAAAGCAGCACACGATGTGCTGAGACTCTGTTAAAATAGAAGAAGGTTTTATGAAAAAACACCGTTTTTTGCACTTGTGGAACTGCCGGACAACTCACGTGGTTCCATCGATTCCTGATATTAGGACAATGTCGCAGAACTGTTGACTTTCCCGGTGATCCATCAATTGTTGCAAGACTCCTTCGGCATGTTCACCGCAATGAAAATCACTGACCCTGGACGACATTTTATTCAGCAGCACGATCACTTCTTGTTAAACTGTTAGCTTCTAGTATTTGTAGGATACTAATTTTACTGAAATGGAAACTGAAAATATCTTTAAACTAAGATTCAACCAGGTACCGTATAAACACTCTCAGTTCGGCGTGCATCGAGTACCTGCTTGTGCCATTTTCCTTGTGGACTGTGTTCAGCGGAGGGATGCACTCTATGCATTGTACTTCTTAGAAATAATTCACTAACGGATGAATATTTTGCTCGTCTAGGTACTTTTAAGAATTATTACACACTGAAAAATGTGTACATCAGTTAAGGAAATTTACTGAATTCAAAGAAAAATGGGAATGAAAATGCACTAAAGTCATGATAGGGAATACGTATTTCTTACATAACAAAAATATTTCTTTCAGTTCTAAAAATTATACAAAATTTGATTTTAAAACGATTTTTTCTGTGTATTTCAAAACAGTTCTATTTTCCTTCTATTAAAAACGCATTTCAGTACAAATTTACTGGAAATTAGTAAAATCAGCAGTCTTTAAAATAAAAAATAATAAACTTGTTTTTAAAAGGCGGCGACTTCCGTTTTAAACACTTTTACTTAAATTAATTCCTTAAAATTAGGGTAAATTACTTTAATTGAGAAAAAACTAGTAAGAGAATTATCTTCGGTCTAACCGGGGCTAAAATGCCTTAAAATGTCGATAATTTCCATTTCCACTTCATTCCATTTCATTCCATTTTATTCTATTTTCATTCCCATTTTGTTCCCGACCTCATTTCCAACCAAATGCAATAAACCGCGTCCAAATCGGTTCAGTATTTCTCAAGATAAACGAAAATAATACAAATTTGGCGGCCATTGTATGGGAGGTAGACGTGGTTCTTATCCGATGTTGCCCATTTGCCAAGAAAAGAGGAATGCCAAAATTTGGAGTCGATAGCTCAGAAGCTACGGCAGTTATCGTACGAAATGACAGACAGACGGACATGGCTTAATCGACGCAGGACGTGATACTGATCAAGAATATATATAGTTTTCCATACTGGACACGCCTCCTTATGGGCGTTTCAAACGGTGTGACAAAACAATATACTTTCGGACACTAGTGTGCAGGGTATAAAAATAGTATTTTTTTTTTCGGTGCATTATTGGGACGCATCATTATCTGAATTATTACTAAAATCTAGAAAATATTTAGGGATAAACCAATGTGTGAAATTATGTGGGAAATGCATGCAACATGCTTGCATGCTTGTACTCCAAACAAAACTTTTTTGGGAACAATTTTTTTTTAAATTTGTTTTGTAGTTTTTTTTTTTGGTTTGCCACACAAAATTTTTACTCAAAAGTTCTTCCCTACATAAAATTAACATCAAATCAAAATAAACTGCTGTGCGTAACCACCTAAAAATATAATATGAATTTTTCACTTATCTCACATAAATTCCCCAGTAATTGTTTCCTTCTCCCCTCACCTGGTTGAGTCTCCAACAATACGAAAATTGCCTACAAATGGACTGCTTAAAAGGGTGTCGGCTCATTATTATGGAACCAAAATGTACTCTCATCCACACTGATACGGCAAATCACAATTCTTATCCCGCACACAGAATACTAACTCGAACAAAAATAACAATTGCTTGGCCACATTTACTGGCAATTTTTGGTAACAATTCGCGGGCGCATATTTAATTTATAAAATGGCTTTTATGTTGCCGCAATTGTGTACGAGTTGTGTACCCCATTCGCTTGCAATCCTCCTTGAACGCATCAAAAATGCCTACATTCGTATGATATTCATGAGCTGCTACTGAAACTGAATGGGTGGTGGGGGGGAATTGAATTGGGCAATAAATGAAAACGTCGACCTACCCACACTCTCCGTTGGCTTCATTGTCAAATTTAGCAAATGGCATAATTAACATCAATGTGCGCATAAAATTAATTTCTTGCCATCATATTTTGGTTGAGTGTTATTCAACGCAGGAAGGAGTTACTTGAGATCAAAGGTACCCAAAACTTTTCAGGGAGTACCCACTCCATTGCGGACACTCGCGTTTTGATTTTATTTGCTTGCCAAATTTACGCCACTTAATTGCCACCAAATGTATTCCTCAACGCGATTATACCAAGCTGATCAACTACACCTGGACCAAGTTGGTTAATAGCAAGATTGCTACTCTATACTTAACTTCATTGTGTTGCTGTTGTTGTAATTGCAACAATTGAGGCCAACAAACCGATTGTATATGCACATGCTCGTATGCGGTATGCGGTCAATTTAATTTCATTTTCTATACAATTCAATTGAAAGTAGCAACTGCAATTGCATCTCATACATTTCCCTGCCGGCCATTATTTATGATTGCCAATTATTTTCCGCATTAATGCTAAGCTTTTGATTTTGTTGGCTTCGTATTTCTTTTTGTGTGTTTTTTATAGCTTCATAAAATCGAAATACAAATGCACAAGTTGGTTCCAATTGGATTGCCTTCCGCTTTATTTAATGACATTTTCTTTACTAATTTGCGATAATTACAAGTTGCTGAAACGAAATCGCAACACACGTATAAACACTCGCCAATTGACTGGCCAACATGTTGTCGCTGGTGGCGCCTAAAATTGCTCTTTGATTTGCGTTAATGCCGCCGACGATGGAGTTGCCGCTTCTGCTCTAAGGTTCAACCTACTTTGGTCCCCATAATGACCGGCTGGTGCTTTCCGTTCTTCCTTATTATTATTATTGTTGTTGTCTCATGTTATCGCTTCCCCTTCTTCTCCTCTTTGATATCATCAAATCATCACTTTTCCTGGCCAAAATGGTCGTAGGGGAGGGCTGAGGACCACCACACAACGAACATGTTGAAAATTTTCGGTTTTTAATTTGACATGAAACTGACATAATTGGGTGCGTGTATCGATGGTCGATGGCAAACGTCATGTGGACTTTGTTTTGGCTGCTTTTTATGGCCCGGCTCCGTAGGGGTCCTTAATGACAAATCGATTTATAAAACCCGACGACGATGGAGAAGATACGATAAACAAACAGTAGCTCTGCTGAGGCGTTTGCAGTAGGCGGTTTCGGTTTTGTTTTTTTGAGTTCGGGTTTTGTAAGGATAATGACAGGAGGGGTGATGTAAACATATCATGATTAGTAGTTACAAATGGTTAATTGCTTCTTGTAGTGTAGTGCTAAAAATGTACAAACAGTTGTAAATATATAAATTTGCTTATATCCCGATGCAATGGCTGCGTTCAGCAGACACTGTTCTCTCTTTGCTTTCTCCATATGTTGAGAGAGTATCTAACCAAAAAGTATCTACACTACTTTACTGATCATTCACTATATCACTGATTTTATGACGGATATAATTAACTACTGGATGTACCCTGTGCTCGGTGAAGAACATTTCTTGGAAACTACAACAAAATTAGTTTTGGTGAAAAACCGGGTTCTCATTTTAACGGATCATTGCAAACAAAGAGTGCCACTTACGAAACAGCACATCACTTTTTATTTAATCAAATTATGACTGAACCAAAAAGGACTACTCAAGTAATAACGATATTGAAGTTTTTATTTCCTACTTTTATTTATGCGTTTAAAGGACCCGAATAAGTGAGAATTGTCTACTCTGTTGTATATGTTTTTGCATATTTTGTATCATACTTGCATATTTTAGACCTCAGCGCATATTTCGGCATATTTTGCCAATTTTTGGGTAGTTTTTCGGACATATTTTTATACCCTCCAAGGGTATATTGTTTTTGTCACACCGTTTGTAACGCCCGTAAGGCGTGCCCGGTATGGAAAAGTATATATATTCTTGATCAGAATCACCTCCTGAGTCGATTAGGCCATGTCCGTCTGTCTGTCATTTCGCACGATAACTGTCGTTGCTTTTGAGCTATCGACCCCAAATTTTGGGATTCCTCTTATTTTGGCGAATGATTGGATGGTATTGAAAATGGGCGACATCGGATAAGAACCATGATATCGATAAAAAAAATCGATAAATTATCGATAAATTTTCGTAAAATTATCGATAAAATATCGAAAAATTATCGGCAAAAATCGATAAAATTTTGAAAAATTATCCATTAAATATCGACAAATCCGCATATTTCCCATACAAAATAGCCGCCAGATTTATTCTTTTTCCTTTATCTTGAGAAACACTTAACCGATTTGGACGCCGTTTCTTGAATTTGATTGGAAATGATGTCGGGAATGAAATGGGAATAAAACTGAAACAAATTTGTAAAATGAATCGGGAATGAAGTGGAAATGGAAATTATCGAAAACATTCGATATAATATCGAAAAACTATCAATAAAATACATATTTTCTATAAAATTACTAACACATGGTCTCAGAATGTATCGTACTCGCATGTGCAGGGTATTACGGCTTCGGTCAGACCGAAGATAATTCTCTTACTAGTTTTTTTTATTTATTTGGACAAAGAAAGTTTGCATTCATCAAATAGAACTTTCAAGATATAGCTAAGGATATAAAAAAATTTCAAACTTAAGGATTGCCGCTTGATGAATCGCTCCAAATGGTAGTTAAATTGAATTCCGTGTTAGCTCGCAACCGGAATGCAGTAGTCCACCCTGATGCTGCGACAATAGCGAGCGGATGCGTGCTACAGCAGAAAGCTGATGCTGTATCGACCCATATGCTGTAACAGCTGATAGTATATGTTCCTACAAGCGCTAACATTTGGTTGGTCTCAAATCTGTAGGCACAATCGATTTTGTTTTCTGGGTGTGGGTCAGATGGACCTCCATATAATTTGTTTCTTGTTTCTAACCAAGGAATCACCATTCTTTGCACTGAAATACGGAACACCCTGTATGTAAATACCATGACTAATCCCTAGTATTCTGACTGGCTCATTGAATACAAAATAAAATAAATATTAATGATGCAAGTTATTCCCATTAAACATTTCGGATGAGATATTTCCAAATCATTGACCATCTCACCTCTTCGCGTCAACAGTTACAAATTACCAACTTCAAAAATCATTTCGAGTTCAAACAAAGCCAAACATAAATATATTTATTGCTGATAATTTCGAATGTATATTTAAGCGAAAAACGTTTATCTTGAGCAATTCTTCTTATTTCTTCAAATCTCAAACGAAACAATCAGACAAACTAACGTACGAAACAATAGTTAATGACCCTTGTCCAATGCTCATATCCGGTTCTTTTGTAATCAAAAAAGCTAACGAAAAAACAAATAACCATTCACCAAACACAGCCAGGCGCAGCCAATATACAAGCCATTCTCCACATTTCCCCTGACCACTTCACCAATCCGTGCGACTACCATTTTGATTCATTCATTGACTCCACTGACTGCGACTGTCATATTATCTTGTTAGCATGTCAGAGACATATTCATAGTTTTTTTTTGTGTTTGTTTTGTTTATAGATTGGTAAAAATGTGTGAAGATGAGAATGAAGCGGAGGAATTGAGTAAATTTTGTAATTCTTTTCATTTCTGCGTAGGCTGAATGGGCAAATATTGTTGGGTCATAAAGGCCTAATGGCCAGGCTAATAAATAAAATCAAATCCAACTTGCGATTGAAAACCAAATTTTATCAAAAGTACCAAAGCGCCAATGCCTCTGTACTTTCCCTCCAACTTATTCTTCTTAAAAGTATGCTCATCTCCGTTCTCTGTCACATCTCCTGTAATTATTTAAAGCCTGGTCAGCAACCAGAAAAGCATTTCGTTTAAAAGCTTCATAAATAATTGCCTCACCACACCAGCGAAATCAAAATAAACACATTAACCCCGCGCAGCTTCAAGTGCGGATGGTGACAAAATGGCAACGCAAAAAACGAAGCTTATCAAGACCGTGTAAATGTCTCAACTATTTGTTAAATGCTGAAACGACATGAGCCGTAATGGAAATGACAACTTAACAACAACAAGAATGGCAGAAATATTTAAGCCAGAAACAGGAAAGAAAACAAAACAGAAACGCATTGCGTCGCCAAACGTCTTAACACGTCGCCCAGGTATTTATGAAGTGGAACTCACTTCTCGGCTAAATAAGCGGCTCTCAAGTGCCCGCGTAATCTAGATTGAATGTCATTAACATTTTGATTGGATGCACTTTGTACTTCGTTTGCGTGAAGGCGTCTTTTAAAAGGTTTCTCGTATTCGTACGAGGCTGTAAGAGCCAAAGAGGCAATGCCAACTTCAGGTTAAACTGCAAACAAATTCGAAAATCATAAAGGCATTTATTAGTTTATGGAGGGCAACCTATTTTATTTTAAAGGATCTTCAATTTAAAATTTTTTACATTTTATCAGAATCTGGTTTTTTTTTTCGTGAAGTGGAAAAACATAAGCACAATTTGTAAAGACCCGAGGAATGACAATCCACACGCGACATGGTGACGACACAAGTCAAACAATAACAACAACAACAACAACACCACCATGGGGAAGAGCTCTCAAATCTCCAATTAACCCACATACGCCACGCCACGAATAAAAAAACAAAAACAAGAAGAAAAAAAAACGAAACGAAACATCACGATTCCTTCGCCTGCATTCTGTTAATTGTCCATACCTCTTCTTCCGATTTCTGATTGTGAACAGCAATTAATCAGTCTTTGTGGAACATCAGACAAGTCTCAACGCAGCACACACACATGCGGCCATTACCACCTCCACCAGAACACCAGAAACGACATCCCCAAACATCATCAATCAGTTTGCATTTGCACGTTGGCACAGTTGGCTGGTCGAAGATGTCCAAAATGTGTGTGCGATATTTTCGCGCGCGCGCGCCAAAAAAGGATCCACAAAAACAAAATCAAATGTAAAATTGAAACAAAAAAACAATTAAAAAGCGTCAATTTGTCACACACAAGCCATGTTGTTGGCTCCCCTTTTTGCGTTTATACCCCCAAATGAGTTTTAATTGCTTGGGCTGTGGGCAAACGAAGTGCACAACCAGTAAACCATTTCAATTCATTGTTGAAACGTTTTTCACCAATTACTATACTTTTTCGTTAGGAATGGCTCTTACCTGACAATTTTCCAACTAACGAAGTACCAGACTAATGACGCCTGTGTGAATTCCACTAATATTAAATTTGTCCATACATTTTTAGATAAATTTTCTAACCTTTTCCTTCCCGCATTTTTCATTAGCTGTATTCAGACAGTACTACAAACTTGATAGTACAGTTAGTCCAAAAGCACGATAATTGTACAAAAACAAACTACATGTGGGAAAAGTATCAAAGTACCTACTAACATACCCGATAGTTTTTTGTTGAAATTTTTTGTAATTTTTTTGATAAATTTATCATTGACTAGCTGGGCCCACCCGCTTTGTTAGGCCTAAAAAACTTTTATTCTTGCATTGTTAAACACATCCTATAAGCAATTTTTCTCCCTAAAACCGAAAATAAAAAATTTCATCAAAGTAGGTGAGAAATTCACAGTATGGTAAACACTGTTTGCCAAGTCAATTGTTGATCATATGGTGCTAGCAATAAGAGAATAGTTTCTGCAAAATTGTCAGAGAGTACACAGTTTTTCTAAATTGTGGGTGGTAAAAGTGGGCGTGTCAAACCATATCCTAGAGCACGACTCACGACCCATAGACCACATATATAAATTTTGATGAGAATCTGTGCAGTAGTTTTCGCGTCTACTGGTCGCACACATACATAGATTACGATAACGTGTTAATAGAATTTCTATGACTTTTAAAACTTTTTTTTAAAAGAATTTTTAAATATTCTGACAGTGTCAAAAATAAAAACAACGAACCAAATGTCGATCTATTTTCCATTTTATATAGCTTTATTTTAACAACCCGTACTAGAATTTATCATAATTTGTTTCCACTGTTACCGTCCACTGTTACCGTTCACTTTCCAAGATTATTCCATTTAGTTCAGGTACCATCCCTTTGTACAACCTTTTCAACCATTTATTGGTTCACTGGGTTATTTGGTTTATTCCATTTGATTTTTTTTCTTACTTATTTAATTTTGTTGTTGTTGTGATTTTCGGTATGTTAAGTGCTTATTTGTAATGTGGACTATTAAGTTTTGGGTTGCTGTGACAAAGTCATCATTTATTTTGTAATCTGTCGCTTTGTGGTATAACACTTTTGTGTTCTGTGTTGGTGTTCCGCAGTATTAGCAATTAAGCAGGGCTTATTTTGTACCTTTAGCTTTTGTCCAAATGCTTACATTTCTTTTTATTGTAAATTTTAATAATTTTTCATTTGTTTACAATTTAAATGGCCTGTTGTCTTCCACCAATCTTAAAAGAAACTTTTCTGATCGCATGGCATGTGGGTGTAACGTTCGCTTGACAGGCTTTACTCGTACATCCATCCCGTATTTCACTCTTCTGGTTGCACAGCCTTTCAAAGGTGATTGTTGTTGTTGTTGTTCTAAGTGGATGGCTCGAGTGCGAATTAAGTTTTAAAATGTCGTTTATCGCTTTGCTATTTTTTGTTATTGTTTTGTTGTTGTTGTGAATAATTAATGTTGTGCCAACTATTCTCCATACAACCGCTTTTAAGAACTTAATGCGGATATCTGCAGTGCATAAATGTGTATCATGACGGAACACTAGAAAAAACGGATTTTAGAATCAAAGTACGTTTCCAAGTTATTTCAGTTTCATGAAATAAACATCAATAAAACATTTTGGAATAACTACAGATGAAATACCTTATATTAATATTATTTCATCTTATGAATTTTTTTCTGTGTGTATTTGATAGGAGCGTACCAGTAATCATAAACGTGGAATTTCACTTATTATTTTCTGTTTTTTTTTTGCAAGCCAACCATTCTTTTCGACCACTTAGAGAAAAGGATAAAGCACAAATTTTAAAAGCGGGGTAGATCCAGAAAAATACGTGAAAAAATATAATTGTCCATTTTCGGCGCAAGTTTTCCTAAAAGTAATTACAAAACCTTTTTTTTTTAAAAAAAATTTACAATTCTATCAAATTAATTAAAACAATTAAACATGCGTCTCAGAATGAGAAAAATACAAGAAAAAACAAAAATTATTTCGCTGAAAATGGACAATTATGGTTTTGCTTCCTGTAATTTTCTGCATCTACCCAGATGATAAAATTTGTCCCCAGGGGTCGCCCGCTAAAAACCCAAAGCTTTGGTCAATATTAAAATTTATGGTTTTTGTTTTTTTGCCCATCTAGGGACGTAACCTACTAGGTTTGTCTAGGGTTTGTGGTGTTCGAAAGATTTATTTTGAAAAAAAGAAAAACGATGTTGTTGTTGATTTTAATTTTGTTTGCATTTTATAGTTTTTTTTATTCAGTATTCTTAAACAAATTTTTACGAAAACCCCCCGAAATTTCTTCCTGGTTACGTCCCTGTCCCATACTAACCGAAAAAGAGGGTAAAAACCACTCCAACCGTGCAATGTTGTACGGTTTACGAGCTGGTAGGTAGAATTTTCACCAACTGGTGCAATTTACCATTCGCGCATCTTCAGTTGAATCGTTGGGATTCAAAGAAAGAAGAATTTTCAGTTGTGTTATGAATGTTTTGCTATATAGAGGCAGCTTGTGCTGAAACAGAGCTTTTTGCTTGTTATACTGTGTTTTCCGAAATTAGTTTTTTGGAAAAAAAGAGCTTGAGTTAGTTATGTTATAGACATTATACATTATAGACAATTGGTACGAAAGTTTTGACGAACGATTTAGTTAACAAAGACGCTCAGCAAGAAGAGAGTGTGTTTTAACATTGTACAAGTTTTTTGTAATGTAATTATGTTAATGGTGTTTTAAATTAATTTTTGTAAGTAATTGTTAAATATTTTCTTCACAGTCACCGATGATGACTTCCAAAGGGAGTTGAAATATTGGAATAAAAACAAATGATTGAAACAAAATTCTAAAATTGTTTTTTAATCTCAACACTGACTTTGAGACCGACCAAATAATAGTTTAAATTTATATTTAATTAGAAATTGTGGTAAAAGAACTTACAACAACAACAACTTTTTCGATTATTTGAACTATTTTATGTCGAACTTTGCAGATTTATTTTAACAATTTTTTTTCGGTTCATCCAACCGACCAACAACGACGGTTAATAAATTCTGGTTTTTCATACATTTTGAAAAGTTGTACGTTAACCACTTTATTCGGTTTATTTTACCGACGTATTTTTTTCCTGTATTCAAGTTCTTGTCAAGTTCGGACCGTAAGTTCATTTGAATCTTATGCGATCGGATATTGGTTTTTGGCCAAAGAGAACTTATTCCGCACGCAATTTAAAATTAATTTCAGGGAACTGTTTTATCCACATAATAATATGTTTCTTGAGTTTTAAGGACCATTGCATTAACTATTTAATTCAAATTAAATGAAGAACAGACGCTATCATTGAACAAAACACCAATTAAGTTAGCTGAATCGATCTGGAATTGTGAAGAAAGTAGGTGGCCAAGAATTAAGATTTGGAGCGCATTAGACCAGTCGAGGTCGTATATAGGAGGGATGTACGGGTCCGGACCCCCGCCCCCCGAAATGGTTGACCTAAAAAAAATACATGGACGAAAATACAAAATATATTTTGATATATTTTCCCAGCGGCTCGAACAATAAGCCTACACTCAAAGAATTATTATGTTTGGAGAACGTTTGCTTCAAATATACTACTTTTGAATACAAACTTAAACAAAAAATCAAACCAAAAACCTTTGCTCCAAATTAAGTCGTTTTGCCGCAAATAATAAATAAATTTGCAACAATTCAAAAACGTTTCCAATAAAAGTATTGCATTTAACTTTTATTGGAAACGTCTTTAAATTGCTGCAAATTAAAAACTAATTTCTAATAAACGTTTAAACGAATTCGATATAAGCTTTGTTTTTATCGACCAGAACGAAAGTAGCTCAGTGGCACAGCGTGTATGTGCGTAACTTATAAACCTTACGTCCCGCGTTCGAATCCTGGCTGAGCTGAACATTTTTTTTTTCGTTACTTAAACGTTGGTCGCAAACGAAACAACAAAACAAAGTGTGTTTGTCTAATTTTTCGTTTCTTACGAACGAAAAAATTCTTTGAGTGTACTATAAAAAGAACTTTTTAAGCGCTTTGTTTTCAAAAAACCCAAACAATCTAATCAAATTATTTGCTGCTAAAATAAAAACTAAAAGATAAAATAACTGGAAATTCGAAATAAATGTTTACTTGTAAATTTGTAAAATGTATGTAGGTGACGTTCTTTCAAGTCTGGAGTCTACATCAAATTTGCCTAATAAAAATAATGTTAATGTACGAGTATTCTCCCAAAAGAGTGGAGACAATTGGCCATCATAACATTATGATAAAGCATGAGAAACAATTACCAAAATAAATTAAATTGTTTTTAAAGTTCCTCCAAAAAAACTATTAAATGATTAAAATACAGCATTAAAAAAGCGCTGAAATTGATGAAATTTGGAAAAAAAAAAGGTAAATAACAGCGAAAAAAACAATACAATTTCGCCTTTTTTAAAGTTATTGAAAAAATAAAAAAAATAGAATTTTTTAACTCAAACAGGCTTATTGTATGCATCTTGAAATTTTTTTAAATTCTACACTATTTGCCATGTATATATTTCAGGAATACTCGAAGAGTAAAGCTTTTTTAATTTTGAACAAAAAATCGTTGCTCCATCTGTTATTTATTTACCATCCAAATTTCTATAAAATCGGAAAGGTAGAGTGATTTGATATGGAATTACCCATCATAAATTTGGTAAAATAATCTTTTAAATTGAACTATTAGAAAAGTTTATATGAACTGAGCACCTGTCGAGAAAGAAATTTTGTTGAAAAATGGTTTGAAATCATTTCACATAAGGAATTAGTGTTGGTTATCCCATTTTTTTGGCTATCAGGTAGTGTAATTTCTTTTTTTTTTGAAAAATTTGTTGGACTACAAAACCCCCACCCCCCCCTAAATTATTTCCTAGCTACGGCCTAGTATTCGGAAGTGACGGTAAATCACATTGCAAACAAATATTGGCGAGCTGTACTTAGTCAACTTCAGCCTTTAATTCAAGTTTGAATAAAAACTTTTCTCCGCTCCCGTACAATTTCTATATGCCATAAAAATGCTAATTGCTTGCACAGTAAATTGTGATAAATTTACGATAAAGTGTACACAATAAATTAACGGCGAACCAGTTATTTCCCACCTGATTTGTATAAAGAAATACAGTATTTTTTCATTATTATCTAATTTATAATATTTACATTAACTTAATTCACTAATTCTCGAATTGATCGTAAAATCAGAAAATATGGCGCTGTAAAAGTTTAAAAATATGTTTTCATTAAAAGCTCTTCGAGCAGACCGTGTAGATCGTAAAAAATGCGAAAATTAAACGGATCTAACACCAGACAAGAAACGAAACTATAAAAAAATTAAAAATCCTACATAGTTTTCATTCACGGCACAATAAATTGAAACATTTAAAAGTCGTAAAAAAATATCGTAAAAATGGTGTGGAGTTCAAACGAGTTAGACGAAAAAAATGTTAGTCAGAGTTTACGAGTTGCCACAACAACAAAATGCAAATGCAGCAGAACGACAAAATGACGCTTAAATGACACCTTCACTGGGTAATTAAAAGTGGAGTGTGGCCGCAGCCAATGGACGTTTATCTTAAGTATTTGCTTTTAATCGCTTAATTTGTGTGGAAAGAGCATTTGAAATATGAAGATTTATGCTCTCAGCCATATCTCGAATCGGAGTGGTGTGGCCCGAATGCGTTTACCTGCGGCTCGAAGCGTGCCTTTGATTACTCGGCACGGCATCACATCCACTTTGACCTTTCGAAACTCTTTCCCTGTGTATGACTCATACACTGGAAAAACCTTCTTCCTCTACCATCGATCTGCGTATCTGATCAATTTCTTCGGCTCCTTAACAATCTTTTGGCTTTTTAAAATGTTTGTCTCTTTACAAACTTTTATTGTGGCTGTTTCAATCAATTAGCGTGTCTGTGTGTTTTTTATTTCGGTTAAATGGTTTTGAAATTTCTGTTCCATAAATACCAGTTTTCTTTTCTTTTTATCATTCATGATGATGATGCCTCGTTGAAATAAAACAAAAGATCTTTCTCAAAGGTATTTTAATTTTAAAAGCTTTTTTATAAATATTCCATTTCCAATAACAATTTCGATTGTCGATTCTTTTGTTTGCTTGTTGCCTTAAGTTGTGTTTTAAATGCTAATTAATATGCGATAATTTTGAAGTCGTTTCATTAAAACGTTTCTGTTTTTGTTGTGGCTTTTGTTTTTGTTTTGCACTAAAATTAAATGTTAAATCGGAAGAGTGCGGCAATATTAATTTGTTAAATCGATTCAATTAAATCGTTTTAGTGGCAAATTGGGGCAGACTTTTTTTTGTATGTTTTGTATTTACTTGCAAATTTAATTAACTTTTTCAAGGTGGAAAGTCTGATTTCACAATTTTTCTTCTCACTTTAACATTTTATCTTTGCTTATCATTGAATAGATTTCAATATGTCTAAGTCATGAAAAACCACAAATATTTATTGAGTTTGTCATCGAAGTTGTCATGGCCTCCGCCAGGAAATATCTACATGGCGTTACATAAAGGGGTCGGGCAAGTTTAATCATCATAGTGTAATCCTTTTCTATTTCTTAATCATCCGCAGTTTTTGTGTGAATTTGTGTAATTTTGTTAAATTCTGCACCGAATTGTGTTTATTTTTCGAAACTGTAACCGTTTCAATTCACCTATATTTTGCAAAGTCTGGGAACCGGAACCAAAACCGAAATTGATATTTTTACAAATCTACACGCAGAGTAAAAATATGATTCGAGCATGATCGCTGAGATCATACTTTTTTTCGCTATAATGACAAAGTGAATGATTTCAGAGATCATAATATGATACAGGCAATAATATGATATGATTGGATATTCAATAATGATAATGACAATCACATAATAATAGTTTTGAATGACAAAGTATACGTACTTTGAAGATGGTTTAATCATAACATGATTCCATTGAAATATGATTCCGGAACCATTTAATTTTTGTTTTGGTCCCTGTTCCTTGTTTTATAAGTCAAAAACACAATTTAAAAGTATAAATTTTAATTAAATTTCATCGAGTCATTTTCATTTTCACTTTATCATTTAAACTTTTTTGACATTATGGAACAGAAAACGAAACAGGACCACACCTGATTACACCTACGATGATTAAAGCAATGCCAACAGTTGAAATAACCCAATCAATGCTGATATGTAATGCAATTCTCACACTCAAAGAATTTGTTCGTTCGTAAGAATTGAAAAATTAGACAAACATACATTCGTTTGTTGTTTCACCAACATCTCATAAACGAAAAAAATATATATTTCAACTTAGACAGGATTTGAACGCGGGACGTAAGGTTTACAAGTTGCGCACATACACGCTGAGCCACTGAGCTACTTTCGATCTGGTCTATAAAAACAAATCTTATATCGAATTCGATTTTAACCATGTAAACGTTTATTAGAAATTATTTTTTAATTTGCAGCAATTTAAGTAAGTTTCCAATAAAAGTAAGGTGCAATACTTTTATTGGAAACTTATTTAAATTGTTGCAAATTTATTTATTATTTACGGCAAAACGACTTAATTTGGAGCAATTGTTTTTTGTTTTTTTTTTTCGTTTAAGTTTGTATTCAAAAGTAGTATATATGCAGCAAACGTTCTTCAAACATTTTAATTCATTGAGTGTAAACTCTTGAAAAACTCATTAGACGCAGCACATAATAACGGCGGTGGGCCTGGAAGTTTTGCTTTATCGGAAAGTTGAAAAAAATAATAGGAATAACCAAACGCATTAGAACTTATTTCGTAATATAACTTCCCTATTGTTTTGATATTTTTATGTATATTTTTTAATACCATTAAAAGAAATCCGAATTCTTAACATTGCCAAATCACTTTCAATTTATTTACAAAAAAAATTATAAATGAGATGAAATAATATTCCTCTGCAAGTATTTTTTTTCACATTTTCCGAGACCATTTTTCATTTTATGCTCCATTTTTTTGCCATGATATTATAATAAATGAATCTCTTCATTTACATTTTTTTGCAGTAGGATTTTCCCTCAAAACAATTAAAATTATGAAAGAATTCTCCAAAGACAGGCACAAATCAGAAAAAGGCTCGGAAACCATTTTTACACCAACCAAAAACCCAACTGAACTCAGCTGAGGCCATCATGTGAGATGCATTCGCAGTAAATTAAAAAACTCAATGAATCACCGGGCCATTAATTTCAAATGAAATTTGTATGACTTCCAAAGGAACAAGCACACAAAAAAAAGGAGGCAAACGAAGCCGAGCAAGTCAGGACGCCAACGTCAACCTGAGTAGGCACACACCCTGGAGTCGGAGTCGTGGCATGTAGTTGCTACCTTCCAACGGGGAGTTACTGCGGCTCTCGGAGTTCTTCCACTTATTGCATGTAATTGTTGGCAACAATAACAAAGTTGAAGCTGCTGCCTGCAGTTGAAACAACAACGTCAGCGCGCGTGACATAAAAAGTTGCTCAACTACTACCACTTGGAGCAACTTTACATTCAACGTATTTGGTGCGCCGCGCCTCGCCTCTCCAGCAACTCGCAGCTGAACAGCAGAACTCTGCGAAATCCAATCCGCGAAGTGGTGAATATTTCAAAATGGCTGCTTGGTATTTGAAAATGTTTTGCGCTCGGCGCGCTTAATAGCCTTAGTTAAGCTTCGTGTGGAAACTTTAAATGTTAGGTTAAGTATTATTGCGAAGATAGGTGGGAAATATCAAATAGTGTCGTGAATGCTGCTCGAAACAAATAGACAAAAGTTTTTCCCGAAACGATTGCATCATTTGCAATGAAGTCTTTTTCCCAATTGAATATTAATAACTTAATGGACCAGACCACGGGAGTGGCCTTATGAATCTATAGTTATTAATGGGTTAATGGTTATACAACCCCTCTTGTAACGTAAGTAGACTTACTTCTTCTCCAACAGAAATACAAAAGTCCTTTGTGTTGCCCCATGCGAGTGGTTGCGAGGGGTAAAACTCACCAATTGACATGAGCTTTGTTTTTGGCTACCACGTTAATGCATAATTGATGCGATAATTTATTAGATACGTAAGTGAAATCACATTAAACTGCAATAACCGATTTTGCTATTTGCCAGATTGCGTTTCGATGGACGATGGCGTCAATACAAAACGAATCACGATTCTCGTGTGTGAAATGAAATCAGTTTTGGGGCATTAAAATGCATATGTGTTGTTTTCGACAGTAATTTAGTATTTGAAGATGTTTTTGAGGTTGCACGATAGTTGCCACCCGTGAGCAGAACCGTCGAGCTATTATTTTTTTTTTTTCAACATCAAATTCACAGAACTAGTCTTTAACCCGGAGTTGCTCGGACATCTTCTTTCAGTAGTGAAAGTACTCCCCCAGAAGCCCCCTAAACCTCACCCCCGAAACGCCCTCAAATTTTAATTAAATCCTAATAAATTTTTTTAATCTGACACTTTGCGCTGGGCTCCTTATTTTATGTGAAAATTACAAAAACCAAATTGTGGAAATTATTGGCGCTATTTGAAGTAAATCACTTTATTGTAAGTATTTCTGGAAATTGAGAAATCGCCTCATAGAATCCCACCTTATTCCAGGGTTCTGTTGCGGCCAAATAATAAATTGATCTGTTACCTGCTCGGACAAATTTTCTTGCAAACTTTATGCAGAAAATATAAGTACTGGATCCAACCAAGCTTTCGAGTTAATGAAAAGTCATCTTGCAAAACATATTTGCGATTTCAAATAGTGTGCATCCACAGAAAAAATTTCAACTCAGCCAGGATTCGAACGCGGGACGTAAGGTTTCTAAGTTGCGCACATACACGCTGTGCCACTTAGCTACTTTCGTTCTGATCGATAAAAACAAAGCTTATATCGAATCCGATTTTAACAATGTAAACGTTTATTAGAAATAAGTTTTTAATTGGCAGCAATTTAAAAACGTTTCCAATAAAAGTAAAATGCAATACTTTTATTGGAAACGTTTTTAAATTGTTGCAAATTTATTTATTATTTGCCGCAAAACGACTTAATCTGGAGCAAATGTTTTTTGTTTGTTTTTTCGTTTAAGTTGGTATTCGAAAGTAGTATATTTGCAGCAAACGTTCTCCAAACATATTAATTCTTTGAGTGCACCCATATACATCATACTGATGTACATTTTTTTTCCTGTGTCAATATGAACAACAAAATCTTCAATTTGGGTGAAATCAAGAAATTTTGAAGAACGGATATCAAATGTTTCCATTGAGTCCGGACCCCTTACATCACTCCCCCTAAATACGGTCTTGGCAACGACCACCATACATTTTCGTTTGTCGTGAACCTGTTATCGAATTCCATTATAAACAAATCAAGGACTTCATAATTGTCGATGTGCTGCCTTTATGTCAATATTTTCAGCTGCGGGCCTTTGTCCAATAGATAGCAATGACATTGAAAGAATATTTAACTTTTTCTTTGAATTTTATTTTCCTTGAATATTGATCATTTGATCATTTGACAATTTGTATTTAAACCTATTTGTGTTAAACCTTATCATGTTAACGTTGCATTCTTCGCATCCATATCTTCTTTTCCACTGAAATCGTCAGTCTTCACTGCAACCGTGTGTAAATCAGCACCGTGGATGGACCACCCAAAGTTGCATAAAATCAAATGGCCACATTTGGACGAAATGACCACTCTGAGCAGCCTCCCCGTAGACAAGTAGCCACTGACCTCATGAAGATTTCCAAAAGTCACTCCTAATAATGGTATTGGTACTTTAGGTTACATTTACTCTTATGGTCATGTGACACAAATAAAAATGCATATCAAATGAAATGAAGGCGACAGAGAGTGAGAAAGGGATCGCACACAGGGAAAGGGCTCAACTCATCTCACCTGCCGGAGGCAGAGATGACACCAAGTGAAATGGAATCAGCAGCCAAACACCAGCCACCAGCAGTCAGCAAAAGATGAAAACGAAGAAGCGGAACGAACGAACACCGTCTTCACTTAAATATTCCATGAGTTGCCAATAAAGTCAAAGGAAAGGTGGTGGCAGACTCAGGAAGAGCTGACGCTTGAGAGGGTACAGTGTTTTGTTATTGTATTTGTTGGTAAGACGACTGCCGTCTTGCATACCAATTGCAGAAGATACTGGAGGACTATGGAGGTGAGTGAAACTCATTTCGTATTCATACCAAGTACCAATTTCGTGTGTTGTTGTTATTAACGGAAATAAAAGTAAAAAAAAAATGAAATAAAAATTTCGCCATGGATCGTTATTGTTGCTGTTATCGCCGCTGCTGTTGTTGTTGTTGTAGTTATTTTGCATTAAAATTGCATTGCAATTGTTTGGCATTTGCTGCTGTTGCCGCTGCTGCTGCTGCTATAAAATCCAATTAGCAACGTACAAGGCCCAAAATGTCCTTTCGTACGCGTTTGTTCCAAGCTGCGTGCTTAAATGCGCGCTCACCGATTAAGTTTCCGTAAATTGGCCATGGAGCTCATCGCCGTTGTGTGTGTCGTGTTTGAACAATATTGCAGTGCGCTTAAGTGCCTGCTGGCTTGGCGAATTTTCATAAATGTGTAGGTGGTGAAGGCGCACACACACACACAAACGCAATTATATTTTCATTGCTGCAAATGTGATTTTATTGTTTGTGATGAGGCCCAAATGCGTTGAGGAGCGTAATTGAAAACATGAAAATGTAATTTGGCAACAATTTTAAATTAATTTTGAGTTCCTTGCATTCAAATTAAAATTCAATTGGAATTTGATTTTATTTCATCTGGCAAAAGGGAAGCACATTTTTTTCTTTTTATTCTACCAAAACTATTCCGCAACTATCAACTACTTCCAGCTACACACAAAACTCGAATTCACAAATTCTTAATGCAAATCGATTTGCTGCATACCAAACAACAACAAATTAAGAATAAATATTTAAAGCATTGCCAAAAGTAGCAAGTAGCGGGGGAATGCATGCCAAAGAAATGGAAAAAAAGAGGAGAGCAGAGAGCAGGGGAGCGCAAAAAAATACTGAAACTATTAGAGCAATTGAAAAAGCAATTGAATTGGAACCAACTGCCACTCCACTTCAATGCTATCAGCAGACACCATAACGAAAGACCATAAACCAGATAACTTCCTTCCCCCTTGGTGCCGCTTTTTTCTTTCTTTTTATTTCTTCTTTCTTCCACTTGGTGCTTGGTGCTACAGCCAAAAGCAATTGCAATTGTGTTTTTTTTTGCATTTTCCTTTCGGTATTGTAACGAGATCTCCAAATGGCACCTGCAGTAAAGCTGTCAATTAATATACAGCTTCGCCTCGCATCTAATACCCCACCCACCCAAGTCAAGGCCCCAAACTAGCAAACCACCACAGAAGACGAGGGAGTGCAAAACAAAAATAATTTCCATTTTGGCCTATCAAATAAATGCCAAACGAGGCGAGATACCAACAAACGAAAACATTTACACGAACAGTTAAACTAATAAAGATCTCAGCATGCCAATCAGGTGGTGGTTGCGACGGAGGTGGGGTGAGTGAGTGTTATGTGAGGAGGTGGGCATCGTAGACAGAGGAAAAACTGTACAAGAAAAATCAAATATGAATTTGTGTAAGGAGAAAATATATTTGATTTTGAATGTATTTGAATTTTCTATGAACCGGTACCACTTACTATGAATACTTTTGGATTTACTATGCAAATTTGTAATTGTTACCAGTACTTAAAATAGTATTTCAGTGGCGTAGCCTAAGCATGGTTTTCGATTTCCATGAAGAGGGTACAGTTCGATTAGGCATTATATGCTGAAACCCATAGAATCAGTAAATTATGCAAAACAACAAGAAATTACACTGAAGTTTCCGGTGCTGCAGATTAGGTCCTGGACTGAAAGTTGAAAAGACTGTTTCTCATTATCTCTGCGAATGTCTTGCGTTAGCGGATAGACAATCAGAGCCTTTGGTCACCATTTCCTCGACTCTGTTGGTGTACTGTCATCGCCAAGTCTTAAATCTACTTTGAAACCGTAATCGAAGGGTGGAACAGCATATGCCGATGGATGATTGGTCAGTGGGAAATAAGCTGTAATATGTGTACTTCGGGGGACTAAGCGAGACTTCAATGCCTTGCTCCGTCATCCAGGCTCTGTCCTAGAAAACCCTACGTTTCCGAAGTACTCGTGGGACCAAAAATTAATAAACCCACTAAAAGAACGATGACAACAATGATTACGACAAGGATATAGGACTGCACGACAAGTTCGATGAGGGCGGAAGGTTCTGTTATGTATGATTCTGTAACCTCAGTCGGTGGAATTCAATAACTGTACAGGCAATTGAGCTCGAAAGACCGGAAAAAGAAGACGACGCCATCCGGCGCGGCCACGCGAATGGTCACAAAGCAACGCCTTCTGACATCCAATTCCTCCAAAAACCAAACATCAGACATCTTACCAACTCTTCAGGTCACCAGAAGAGATGGGTTCAGTTGGGGGAGAGCCGAAGTGGCGAAGAGGAAAAGAGGAAAAGAGAGGGGAATATGAAGCATGCTGCTTTTGCCGCCGATGAAACTCCATCGACATCTACAGCCTGTATTGGGGGGAACCTTCAGAGCTACAAACCACTGAGGTCGGGGCACGATGTCGAAGATGGCATCTGAAAGCAGCAGATCTGCTCCAGACGAGACATAATCGGACGTAGTTCCTGAGTGATGGCCGATATTTTGCTTGCCGTTATTGATGTCAGAAAACCAGGATGCAAAATTCCAGAAGATAAACGCTCTGTGCTGGAGGAAGCCTTGAGCGATTGCTTAAAGTATTTTATCCAACCGTCCGATGACAGTACCCCCTTCAACGGGCCGGAAGGCTTTGTACCAGTTCTACGCCAAATGGTGGAGGGGTTGCCTGAGCTATGGGGCAATCGTCTAGTTGTAAAATCCCTGAACTCACTAAGGTTGCCACCTTCGTCAGAGGGCTTGTCAAACCGATCAAACTGATCGGTAAGCAAAACGACGGACTAAGCGTTGATATCTGGGAAGCTTTTCACAGGAATGACGAGTCTAACGCCATGTCCTCCTAGATGGGCTTCCAATCTCTGGATCCACTCCAGACTCTGGAAGCGATGATGGGGTTGCTATAGTTGAAAAATCGGTTAGCACAACAGGTTTTGTTTTCTGTGTGAAGATACAAAACTAATGGCTACTCGAGTTTTCATTTCCTTAAATTGCAAATCTAAATTTCTGTCGAAATAAATAAAAACCAGAATAGAATTCTATATTCAAGAAACATATCTAACCGAAATTGCACTTCCTATCATATCAGAAACCCCTGCCCACTCGCTTCTATGCCGAAAACCAACCGAACCGAACCTGACAAAGCGTTGCTATTTCCAATTGCTCTATTAATATGCCACATTTGCACTTTCCACAATTTAACGGTGCCAGGAAAGAACGGAGCCCCCGAAACGCGCACAAAAAGGAACAATACAAACAACAACAACAGCAACAAAAACCCCAAAAGCAAAACGTTTTCCATTTAAAATGTCGTCATATACCGCAGCAGAGATGAACAAACGAACGAGCGAACGGCAGACGGACAGACGGACGAACGAAGACGTTAACAACCCCACTTAAAAGTTAGACAGGTCAATGCAGTAGAGAACAAGCAAAAAAACGAAACCCGCGCATGCTCCAAGCCAATCAAAGTACAGAATTCACTAACTCCGCCCCGACACTTGGCATTTAAACGAAACACCGAACAGTGCTGCCAAATTGAAGCAAATTCCATTCGACTAACAATGCACAAGTGGAAAAACCAGTTTTCAACGAGAAAGAGACACAGCCATACGATGGAGGCGGTGCTTCGAGCCACCACCACTTTTGGGCAAATGCAGCAAGTGCCATTATTATGGTAGGTTAGGTCCATGGTGAGCGCAAACAAGCAAGCGGCCGGAACCCCTCGTTAAAGCCACTACACAGCACCGTAGGAAGGAAGCTGGTTTAACTGGTTTAATGAGCACCAAAGTGGTGGTAGTGGCTCTTAGTGGTGGTGGTGATGATATCCGATACCCCCCGTTATGAGTGTATGAGTGGTGGCACCACTCAAGAAGCGGAACATTGTACATTTGCTGAGCTTGGCTTGCTTGTGTAGAGACAACTGTGCCGTCGTCGTGTAGTGGTAGGCTGACATTCGAAAACGGGGAAGCTGTTTCAGTCGGCGGTAACACCTCAATTTGACGAGTTCGTTTTCACGGAAACCGTGTGCTTGTGATTGTTTAGCGGCGCTAAGTGGATTTGGTGAATTCAAAGTGAAAATCAAAAATATCAACAAAAACAAAAGAACAACGGCGGCATTTCGGCTTGGCTATTTGCGAATGAAGTGGAATTAACAAGGAACTGATTGATTTTGCCTCAGCAATTCCAATTGTATTCAGCAATGATTTGCTAGTGATTTGTGAATGAACTAGGAAACGGTGAATTGCATCCAGACTGGTGACTGTGACGTCGTCAATCAATACCCATTAAATTTTGACAACCTGTCAATCTGTGACAAAACGAGATCAGTGCCTGTGCAGTGTAATTTTCATTTAACCTCTTCATAATTTAACTTCGAGCGTGTGGCTGAGAACGATTTTTGCCTGCATTCAGATCAAAAGTCAAATTGGCGCCACACATTGTCACAATGTCGTCTACTCACGAGGACGATGATCGCGATGATGTCGAACGGGAGATACACGTCGATGTCGATTCGGATTCGCGTATGTCATGCGGCTCGGATGTCGATATGGATGGCGGCAGTTGTTATGATGAATCGGAGACGCCTTTGAGGTATGGTTTTGAGGATTTATAGTTTACTCACAAAGTATATTAGTTTGATATGTATATGCTGCAGTTCATAACGATAATTTGCAAAAAGACTGTCATAAGTTAAGAAATAAAACGATTTCAGTCAGTTAGCTCCTCCATTAACACAGACTCGCCAATTTTCTTAAAGTTCGATAGTCTATTAATAAACCCGTACTCAAGCTAGCCTGATAGTGACAGTGCTCTTGTGACGGAATCTGAAATTCATCACTTCTCGACGACAAATATGTTTTTTGTTTGACAGCCACCTGTGAATATTTTATGGAGTTCCAACTGTAGAATCTTCGGTAGAAAGCTATAAGAAATATATTAATATACCAGCTTTGATCTGACGGGGATACTCGACGCATTTATTTGTCTATATAAAATACACAATGATTCCAAGAAACAGCGAAATAATACCATTTTGATTTCCGGGTCGAACACCGTTAATTAAATATCATTCGAAAGATGAACCCCTTAATAGGTCAGGAGGAAAAGTGTATACAGTCGACATTGTCAGACATTTTTTCACTTAAGCGATTTCGGATAACTGAAAAATATTTCACTTAAGCAAATTTTGCATAATAGAAAAATATTTCACTAAAACGAAGTACGGTTTAAGCCAAAACTATCAGTTTTTACCCAAATTGTTTTCTTATAAATGGTATATTGCCAATGGCAAAGCTAGGATTTCATTTCTTCACACATTTGTGTTCGTATAATTTATGGGTCGATGAGAGACCAACGTTTTTTCTTTGACTTACACTTTAAAATTTCATTCTTGAACTTCATTTTGTATTAAAAAAATAAAAATTTGATTTAAAATAAAATTTTTATGGCGTGTTTCATTCATGCGGAGTTAAATTGGTATATATTTTTGATTTGGGAATGCAATTTTGTTTTAGTTAACCGGGTTTTTCAGTTAATAGGGTTTCAGTAAAGCGAAGTAGTTTGTATGAAAAAGGAAAACAAAATCATGGGGATTAAATTTTTGTATCACTTAAGCGGGTTTTTCACTTAAACGGGTTTAAGAGGGCACGACTGTATAGGGTGAAATCATTTAAGCGATGACCAAACATGGGGTGGGGGGGAGGTAGGGGTAGTGGGTGGATTGAAATTGCATGTATGTAAATATGTCCACAGATCATTAAAATGATTTCGGTGGGTGAGGTCCCTCTGACCCCTGTGCAGCCGAAATTTGTATTTAAAAAAGTAGAATTCAGTTGTAGCATAACCATGGACCGGTTCCGAAACCGAAACCGGAGCCGTTTCAATTCAAAAACAAGAACCGATATTTTAAATAGGCTGGAACCGAAATCGATATTTTGAAAAACTGAGAACAGGAACCGGAACCGATATTTGTTTCAGTTCCAGTCCCTGGATACTTGAGCAAATGTAGCAGAATTTAATAGGATTTCTTCAACTCTTCCATTAAAAGTTCATCCAATAAATTCTTCTTTCGAACTAAGGAATAGTGTTGAATATCGCCAACTACATTCTCAGGGAAAGAAGAAGATACATTTTTTTCTTAGTTGAACAGCAGGCAATAAGAATATCTAGCTTGTAGAGGTTTTCAAGAATTTGAGTTTCTACACAGAGAGAACTGTTTGCAGAAATTGTGTATTATCATAGTCATAATAGTGATCCATGAATAAAAAAAAACATAATTTAAAATTTTTAGTCAAGAATGATGATTCTGATTTTATATTAACCCTTGGTATTTATGGTATTTTGTTTTTGATTCCATGGTTAATTATATTATCATATATTTTTACATTGACGTGAGATGGCGGCCAGTACACCATTCTTTAGATGATTACCCAATATTACTTTGCCACTTTGAATATTTATTAAAACTAGAGAGTGAACTATCTTCGACTATGAAATACCCCCACACAGTATGATCCATTTAGAAGTATCTCAAAGTGTCTCAAGATCCCATTTTGAGCCATTTATAGGTGGATTCGGTGACTCGGACCACGTTCAAAATCCGTTTCTAAAAATTTTCAAATATAATCCACCAAAAAAAAAATTTTTAATCTCAAGACCCCATTTAAAAATCCATCGCTGACATCGCTAAATCGACTCAAGAGGTGATGCTGATCAAGAATATATATACTTTTCCATACCGGACACGCCTGCTTATGGGCGTTACAAACGTTATGTCAAAGTTAGTATACCCTGCCACAGTGAGTGTGGGGGTATACAAATTTGACAATTATTTGGTAGATGCAGGCTTTAGTAATATTACTCTCAGGGCGGAGTTTAAGAGTTCTAATTCTTATGACCAGGGTGCAACAGAGATGTTTTTGGAAACACGGATTGACCGCACGAACGAAATGCCGTTCATTCGGTCAGTGTAAACGCTTCGGTTTCTGATCATTGGTTCCCGATCTTTGGCTCGCTCAAAATGTTCGGGCAAACTCTGGCTTCCGATACTTGTTCGGAAACATATATTCAGGCAGTGCAAACGCTTTTGCCAACGCAATTTTGTTTGCGACTCGACTTTCGTGAAGCAGAGGTCTTAGTCACTGCACCAGGGACACCAACCTTCAGTCAACCGAAAACTAAAGTAAAAAACTATGAATAAAATATAATTGACATTCCTTTGAAGCCCCCACAATCAATAAGATCTATTTTGAGAATTCATTTCGAATAATATTCAAGCTTAGTTCCAGCTGGAAGTGAAATAAAAACTGGCATTAAAATTAAGCTTAAGTATTTTAATTAAAAAACAACAACAACAATTCGACTAATTAATTGAAACGCCATAATGCATAAATTAGCAATAGTTTTTAATTTTTATAGCAAAGGATTTACATTTTTTAAAACAAAATACGGCGACGGCAAATACAAACTACAATGTTTATTAATTTCCAAAAATGTTTACTTAACGACGAATTAAAACGCCTTAATGGCAAATTGATGTTTTCAATAAGATTACAAAAAAAATATAAAAACGGGGCAACACCGCCACAAACGGCCACAAAATTTGTATAATTTACAAATTCCCAAACAAATTAGTTTGTCAAAAACCATAAAAATCGTAAAATACGAGCTTAAAACTACAGAACTCAACCAAACCAAACAAAAGGTGCGATAAGGGAAGAGTGATTGTGTGAAGAGATAAACTCGAAAAGATTCAACGACTCGAAGCACACGAAAGTGTCAAATTGTTGAATTGAGAAGATCTCGAATAGATGTGGCTTCACTAAGATACTGTGTGGCGGCGCACAATTAGCATTTTAATTGGAGTGCGGTGGTGTCGAGAATCTCTGTGTATTTGAAGCTGGGAATTGAAAAGTTGATAGCGGAAGATGCTTTCAGAGATTACTATGATTCCAGTAATTTTATTTGATTTTGATAATTTTTCTCAGGTGATCATGTTTTCTGACAAGGGTATCAAGTTGACACTTATTTGTGGATTGTTGGTTTTCAAGTGTGGGAATTTCCCCCTCAAAAAATTGTTTTAAAAACACTTCGCGAAATGTGTGTAGATGCCGTCAGCGGTAAAATTTTAAATAAATTACCCCAAACAAACACATTAAAAAGTCTTTTAAGATCATTATGGGCATTTAATTCAATCAATTTTGATTGCAGCGTGACTTGCTTTCACGACTTTTCGGAATTTATTCGAATACTTTTTTTCCAAATCACAATTTTTATTTTTATTATTTTAAGAGCGTAAAATTATTTTAAATTGTTAATTTTTTAATAAGTTTACGAGTAGGTATTTTTTAAAAAATGTCTGGTATGGGTATTGGTAGTATAATTTTATTCATAATTGATAATTACAAGTAAAAGTTAGAACATACGTAGGTTCAAAAGCTCGTTAGCTTTCTTATTTTATGCAACGTCACGTCAACGTTATATCTACGTCCGTTATAACTAACTCATCAGCATCGTTACAATTTGTAACTGAAACTAGTCTACAGTATAGGGGTGGAGAGGTGATGGCTTGAACATTTAAAAGAATTTATTGAAATTTATTCCTTTGTTTTATTACAAGAAGCGTGTTATGATCCCCAAGAAATTTGTATTCTTTTTGTATTCGTTTAAGTTTAAGTAATAAGTTTTATAGATTTGACCCCAGATTGTCGGTATCCTGTCATCCCTCATGACACTTATTGGCGATGTTTTTCAATGTAGTATCCTCACCTGACGACTTGAAACTTGAAAGTAAATATTCATTGGAAATTAATCTATCAAAAATTAGACCTTCAACGCAAGGTATGGAAATAGGTCACCCTGATATATTCTTCAACGAATGAAGTGGCCGGGTTTTCTCACGATATCTACTTGGCGAGTCTTGGAAGATGTAAGCCTGGTTGAAGAACATTCCCACAAGCTGCTGGACTTTTAGGTGTAAACGCTGTTGTAAAATAAATGGACAGCCGACAACAAAAGAGTGGGGCTGAATAGTTTCTCATAAACAAGAAGGCTGGCAAGAAAAATGTACTTTCCAACAGCTGACAACGGCACAGAGGTTTTTGCAGAAAGTCACTTCTCCATAATCTCTTCTGACTTACTTACTTACTCCTGAGGGGAGCATATGGCCAAAACGAAACGCTTATAACGCATGCGGTCTTTTGCAATAGCTTTCACTTCGCTTCTAGTCTTTCCCGATTCTTGAAGATTCTCCTCAGGCATTTGTTTACGAACACTTGTAGTTTGCCCATCAGAATTTCTGTTGATAACCACATCTCGCACCGATTTGACGTTGGAGTTTGTATTGGTGGAAATCGGCAAAGACCTCCAGACTAACCTAAATCTCTAAAATTTTTCTCCAAAAAAATGTATTTTTTGATGCTGTTTGTATGATTTTTAGAACGGGTGCACTAATATTTGATGATAAAGTTTGTGTCCTATATTTTAATTATATTCAGTCATTCACCATAGCATTTGGCCGGTTTTAAAATTGTAATTTTTTTTCATCAGTCAGACGTTTACAAAAGTTATTGAAAGCGTCTATTCAATACTCTTCGAATATCGCAAAAAATTACTGTTTGAAGGAAATGTTAATTATAGTCACAATATTCCGACGGGGCAGTTTCTATTTTAATTCATTAACAGCCTTACCTTACTTCAGTTTTTACTTTTTATTCAAATTATTTCTTCAATTCAACTCTAAAAAAAATACTTTTTCTTTCTAATTCACAAAAACCAATTAACAGCTAATAGTTTGTATTTTTTCTTCTCTTTAAATATAATTGACTTCTCCTAACATCGACTTCAATACCTCAGCCTGGCCTTAATTTAAACGCTTAATCCGCCAAGTCACGCACTCAAATTCAATTCAACAAATATACCATTTTTTGTATTAATTTTTCGCAGCTTATTTGCGCCAAAAACTTGCTTTACACGCGTTTTCATGTTTTGCAATACGAATTCGCTCGCAGAGCGATTTAGAAACTGAAATGACGCACTTTCAGCCATCGCCTTATCGCCATTTCGTGCATTGCGTGGGCTTCATTGCAGCCAACTGTGGCCGAGGAGTGTGTTGAAAGGAGGGGAAGGCCGGAGGGATGGCCGGCCAGCTGCTTTAAATGCCGCTAATTAATAATTTGTTCTCATGGCATTTATGCAAAAATATTTGCCCGCTCGTTTGTTTGTGGGGCTTTTATCGGCGACACTTTGTAAAACTCATTAATTTCCAGCGAACGAAATCGAAATTTATGTTTTGGCTGCGATATTTTTCTACGCCGAAGCGGACGCTGGCGGGGAGCGGACCAAGTGCCAGATTCGAAAATGTCACATTGTCATTTAAAGTGGTCACGTTTATCGATTCGAGTTTTGTGTTTAATTGATACTTTTGACATGGATTTATTATTTAATTAATATTGAAATTTATGAGATCTTTTCGCACTGAAAACATATTCCCATACAGATACATATACGTACAGTAAACGATTCTTCGGATTGAAATTAAAATTTGTTTTGTTTTGCTTTCAGCGAATCTCTGCAGTCGGAGCAGACACGCTCGTCGTCCAGCGAAAATCTACCCTTCAGCATATCACGCCTGCTCTCCAAGCCCTTCGAGCACAACAACAATAACAACAACAACAACCACAATCGCAGTCCCGACAAGGACCTGCTACAAAGCGAACATGAACTGGCCGCCTATAAGCTGGCCACCAGCATAGCCACATCGACAGCGTACGGCAATGCCATCTACTCATATCCGCATTTGTATCCCTCGGCGGCTGCTGCCGCAGCCGGTCATGTCCTGCGAGTGCCACCGCAGAGGACACCGTTGACATGGGCACTGCCGCCACTGCATCATGCTGCATTGGCGCATCAAGCAGTCAAGGATCGATTGGCAGGTGAGAGTTCCCCCACCCCCTTCCCCCGAAATATTATTCAACGCTTCCGTTCGAAATTGTTGTATTTAACGAGCGTCGCATCGTTATGAGATCGAACTGACGACGGTCGTTCAGTTTGTGGCTTGTTCGGCCCAGTGGGGTTTCTTTATGGTCTCTGAAATGCTTGTTCTGGTAGCCAAATGGTTGTAAATAGTTTAGCTGCTGTTAGTTTTTGGCCTCACATTTAAGTGATCGTAAAGTTGACTTGAACTGTTTTCGGCTGAAATTTAATAGGTTTTTCTTTTCGGTAGTAGTAACATAAAATTAGTTTGGCTCATTTCGATGTGATAATTAAATTAATTTCAAGTCTTTTGTAAACGTCAACGTGAGGTGAGGCAGCTCTGGCTGGATTGGAGTGAGTCATTATTTGGCGCCTGTATTTTGATTTAGTATAAACTTTGAGTTAAAGTGTTACCATTCCAATTTAATGCCAGGAACAATAATAAGTACTGAAATTGCGCAACTGTGTTAATTTGTTTTAATAGGATGGGCATAGATTATTTGTTTAGTATCTTTTAGACATATGAAGGGCTATGAAGAACAAAACTAAACTCAAAGTAAGATTGTTGATCACGCCATTAACCTCTTTGTAAAGTCTCCGACATTGCATGAGTAAGAACTATAAATTAAAAAGGGCTCTGGGGAAAAATGTGCTAAATACACACGTGAAAAATCATGTACGATCGCACTTTTTTTTACATAACAACAACTTTTAAAAAAAATTGAAGTACACAGAAAAAAAAGCGTTGGTAAAATTAACCGAAAAAAGTTTTTAACGTACAACTTTTCAAAATGTATGAAAAACCTGCATTTAATATCCGTTGTTGGTAGGTTAGTTTAACCGAAAAAATATTGTTGAAATAAATCCTCAAAATTCAACTTAAATAGTACAAATAATCGAAAAAGTTGTTGTTATTGTAATTTCTTTTTCCGCAATTGTTGGTTTATTGTGAATTTTTCACAAATTTACTGAAAAAATGGTGCAATAAATTTACCATCTCTGATCGGTTAAACGTACAACATTGAAGGATGGGAGCGTTTTTAACCCTATTTTGCGGTTAGATTTACCGACGTTTTTTTTGTGTGTACGTGAAACTGAAATCGCCCATTTTTAAATACTATTTTGATGAAATCTTAAATTTTCGTATTTTAAAATTCAAGAAATCTTACTATTCTTTATTTCAATTAAGAACATACGACAATGACATACAAATCATCAGTCGGTTTTTCAATGTTTCGCATCTTCCGCAAACAAAAATATCGGCCTGTAAAACTTGACTAAATTTTAGCGATTTTGGATATTAAAGTGAGTAAGGTTCAGTCGGTGAAAGCCGACTTATGTATATGTATGACTTATATATATATATGTAAGGTATATTACACCTACAGGACCATATTGGAACCGCCATCTTGAATTTTGACATCAATTCGAAATCTGCTACCCAAAGACTCCCTATAAGCACCAAGCTTGGAACTATTTCAGCGGAATTCGGTTACATATTTTATAAAACTCGATTTTCACTTACATGGGAGGTAGGAGTGGCATTCAAAAAAATTATAAATCCAAAAATGTTTGTGTTTAAAAGGACGGACGGACTGACGGCCTGAGGGACGGACGCTGATCAAGAATATATATAGTTTTCCATTCCATAAGAAGGAGGCGTTTCTTGGTATTACAAACATCACACCAAAGTGTGATGTTTGTATTGATGTCAAATAATAAATGTATTAAGAAGCCCCTCAACAATCGTTTGTCGACTCTAGGGAAAATGTAATTTCAATACTATAATATCGCATCCATTCAATCCTTTTCCAATGGAGTACCAAATCATTACTACGAAAAGAGTCATTAGAACGGACAGCACATTAATTCGACATCTCAGCTGGATGCCAACATAAAATATTATAGTAAATCCACTCCATTCGAAAGCTTTGGAAAAGTTGTCAAGCCATCCACACCTGGGCATTCCACCAACGACCAGGCCAGTCAGTCCACATACACACTTATTCAACACGCGCTTGATTTAGCCTAGAAAGATACATTCAGGGGAAAAAACGAATGCAATATATCAATATGTCAATGGCGTATCGGGAAGACACCCGCCTAGAAAGTGAATCACGTGCAACACCAACAACAACAGCTGCTAACAAGCTGCAAGTAATAATAATAGCAAATCAGGCAAAACGTACAGCTACAGCTACCGTATTGAGCGTAACAACATGCCACCACCGCCGCCATCATCAGCAGCTAACATTGCCACCAACTATAGCAACAACCATAACAGCAGCAGTAACAACAACAACAACAGTGGCTATTTACCAAACAACATGATTGCCATGAAGCACGCACATCTTCAAGGATGCGTGCTCTCCTCTCCAACGAACACAAAGAATGAACAGCAACAATGAACAGCAACTAACAAACAGTTGCTAACAACAATTTCAAAGAAAGCTGGAATGACTGGCTGCCTGGCTGGCTGGGTTGGCTTATTAAAATTATACCCTGCTCCTCTGGCCATATAATAAGCCCACAACAAACAAAAAGCGATCAGAGAAGTCTTTTAAGCCAACATGCCTATCGGCATGTCAAGCGTCGAACCTACATGATCGCCGGCCCTGCCGAAGTATATTAAATGCTGTTTCGTTAGCTTGACTCTTCGACGGATTCTTCTGCTGCTTCTTCTATGTAGGTACTTGGTTCGTTCTTCTTAAGTCGCAGGCGCTGTCGCCGTTGCAGTCGCAGTTGCAGTCACAAGTTCGCATTCACAAGTCGCCCTAAAGTATAAAAACGTGTTTGCCTTCAATGCGCAATCGCGCCTTAATTTAACGCTGCGCCACCTCCCAGAAGTGCGCATGTTTGCACCACCACTGTGTGCGCATTTTCATACCAAATAAATTTGCATACCATCATCACTCCCGAGAATCATCGTTTGTGTGCTAAGAGACCGAGCACCTCCCCCCCCCCCCTTCCGAGGTGCTACTCCGTGGCTTGGATTTTCTTTTGCTTCTGCTAATTTGTTTACATTATGAGCTTCACTTGTTCGGACGTTGATCACGAGCCGCTTAAGTAATGAGTCTGAAGGAGAGAGGGGTTGGTTGGGAGGAGTCGGTTGGTCGATAACGAATTGTGGTGGAGCAGACATCCGGTGGCCGCCGTGATATTGAAGATAAGCAGTGACCAAGTTTAACAGGACAGACGTTTTGGGGGGGCTTCTTTCAGCAAGAAACTGCTTGGCAAGGTTCTCCATGGAATGTTATTTTCTTCCCCGCAAACTTAGAATGATGACTACTGTCCGGTTTTCTAGTTCACTTGGAGAAGCTCTTTCTGATCCATATGATTGCCTAAATGAAAAGTTTTTTCTTCACACAAATCAATGCACCTTCAAATGAAATCGCTTCCAAGCTCTTTAAGAATTGTCTGTACAATGTTAACATGCTCCACTAAACTTTGATCGAAACTATCTACTCTACTCTAATCTTCGCCTCAACTCAGTCCAGTGATCGACGCTCGTTGCCGAAATACTTCCATGCAAATTGGCTTCTGAATTGTCATGGCGAAAACAAAAAAGAGAAAATACCGCGCGCCAACGAGCCACTTAGAGGATCATTTTACGATCATGTCGTTGCCGTTGCCGTTGCCAGGCGAATGCGTTTATACATTTGACGGCGGCACAAGTGTCGGCCGCAGTAATACACACTCAAGCCGCCAACGGTGGATGGCCTGCACGCTTCCTTGCTTTAGTTATTTTAATGAGGTGGTTTACATGACTTTTTAATTTCGAGCAAAAAGAATTAATTACGCGTTGGGCGGTCGCAAGCTGACATCTCAAAAGGGCCAGCCAGACTACTGCTGACTGTTTTGGCCGATCTGTCGATCGATCGTTGGGCCGATCGCGGCTTTTCAAACTGTTATCGCACTTCAGGCGAGCTCAGAGAAGAGCGTCAAAGCGCCCAAAAGGGAAATTATATAATATTAGCATTCGCGGCAGACAACTTAGGTTAAGTCAAGTGTGGTATGGTGTGCGAATGTGCGTTTGCTTAGCTTTTAATTTTATGAATTGCTTAAATGCTGACAGTTGGCAGGAGTGGTTGCTGTTGAAATGCTTGTGAATGTGCTCAAAATAGAATATGTTTTTAAATGTATTTTTGCTGTTGTTTTTGATATGTTTTCGATGGTACTCTTCTCTTCGTACTAATAACCCAGTTTGCAAAACTGTTAACGATTTTCAATCAGATCTGCGACAAAACGCTTTAGTAGTTAAAGTTGAAAATTGCTATGGAGTTCCTCTCAAAAGAGTACGGAAAACTAATCATAACATTTGTTTCTATTAAGCACTAGCAATCACCTGTGGCGCTGCATACTTAAAAAAATACAGAAATTCACAACAGAGAAGCGATCTCCTCACATAGTTTGAAATTCCCCATAAAATGGGTATTTTTTGACAACCTAGCATCCCTGATAGTTGTGAATAAAGAGAGAGAGAGAGCACAACAGCTCCATATAAAAAATTAACTCTGCCTTCTCAGCAACCTAAATGCAGAAGAGAGTGGAAAGTAAAATGCAATAATCCGTAAGAACAAACTATGTCAAACGGAAATCTGCAAAAAAAATTTTATACGGAAAATATAAGATTAAAAAAGTATGGCAATCGCTTCTTTGGCACAAATATGATATTTCAGTTTTTGCCAGTACCCGTTACAAAGAAATGCACGCTTCAATTTTATAAATGGGTTCCAGTTCTAGATCAGCATCACCTCCTGAGTTGAATTATCCCTATTCGTTTGTCTGTCCACCCTCTTTATTTGTAAAGTGCAGGAGCCCGAAGTAAGCTCCTACAAGGAGTCGGTATTGTAAATGGGCGGAATAGGTCAACTGTCTACTTCCCATTTACAGCTTTCAAGAATAGTATGGAACTTGGTGCTAGAGAGTTTTTTCACTAGTAGGGATAGGGTCTATATAATTAGGCTTTGAATCACTAGCTTTTACGCCCTTGTTTTATTTAACTTTATTTTTTACATACCTTTATAATTTTTTTTGTAATTTATTTTATTTAATTTCATTCTGCTTATTTCATGTTACTTCCTCATATTTATACCCCCGTCCGTCCGCACGATAGCGGTCGCAGTTTTAGAGATATCGACTTGAAACTTTGGGTACATGTTTTTCTCTTCAATACTGAGATCAAGTTCGAGAATCAGCCAAATCGGACAAATTTTTCAAGTCTTTTTTATTGCTGCATTAGATTGGAAATGTTTAGAAACGTATTTTTGACATGGTCCGAGGTTCCGAAACCTCATATATAAGGGTAAAAATGGAGCCTTGAGACCAATTTTTTTTTTGGTCGATTTGATTGGAAATTTTTAGATACGGATTTTGGACATAGTCCGGGCTCCAAAACTATTTATAGGTGGCTCAAAATGGGGTCTTGAGACCTACTGTGTGGGGGTACTTCAGCTTCGGTATAGCCGAAGATAGTCCACTCTCTAGTTTTCAATAACATTTTTTTTGTTTTAATTGATTTCTATTTTTAAAAAAAATTCCTCAACTCCATTGCAATTGTTAACTGGGCTACGTTTTACTTTTTTATTCTCCTTTTTTTAAGTTTATTTCGAAAACATTTTTCTACCTTTTTATGTTTATTATTATTAATTCTTTCGCTTTTATCACCAATTTACGTTGTGTCCCTTGTTGTGGTTTTTGTCTTCGCTGATAAGATGGCGCCGTTTGCTTTTAAAAGGCCGTTCATTTTACTCTTTTTTCTTGGTTTGGTATATTTTCCATGAAGCTTCTTAAGGCGAAAGAGTCTCGTTAACCAAATGAGTCGTCGCCCTTTTCAAAAATGATTTATAACCGTCTTAAGTCATTTTCAATGCTTAACGGTAGGTGGCATGTGCCTGAACCAACGGAGGCAAAGTATTTCGGTAGTTTCTTTGTCAAAAAAAAATTTACGTTTTCGGTGCTTTGAACTAAGTTGAGTTTGGATAATCATTACATGAGCCAATTAATTTTGACATGTCCAAGGTATTCAAAATGCAAATGCTTTTTTTTTATCACACAGGAAGTAAATGCAAAGCATGAAAGAAAAACTGCTGAGTACATGAACTGAATGAACAATGAAACAGAATAACTAAAAGCAATTTCCTTAAGTAGCTACAGGACTTACCGCTTAAAAAGTTTCGTGCATGGTCTACCCAAATCCTTAAGTCCAAAGTGTCCAAAAAATATGCATGCCTTAGGAAAATCATTTCGCATTCACTTTTCCATTTGTCTAAATCAAGTTGAATCAGGGGCGAGGTTTGTTGGTATTTAAATTTAAAAGGTCGCCGAAGACTTTGCACAAAATACACACAGTTGCCCACCTGAATGGTGTCCCTCCCACACGAAATTAATAATGTATGCTAAAAGCTTTTTGAATTATTTTCCTTATGCTTTACAGCCCAAACGCAGCCCAAGACAAATAGAAGGAAAAGGCGCGCGCGCGTTCTGAGACTTGGCTGCGTTTTTTGGCCCTCTCATAAAATATCCCCTTGGATATTTTCAATAAACGCAAAAGTCTTGTGCCGAAAATAATAAATCCAAACCCCATTTCCATCCTCCACGCCGCTTCTACCTCCTTTCAACCACAGGGTAGAGCATGTTTTTCTAGCCACTTCAGGTACAGTGTTACCAATGCGAAATTATTTGAGGGTAATAAATGATATTTCCATGAGTTTTGAGTTGTGCTCAACCCGCTTACCCACAAATAAAGCTATAAAATTATGCTTATGTGGCTTGCATGGGAATTCTCAATTTAAAGGTTATATTAAGGATATGTTTAAAAATACACACGCTACCCCTTCTTCTCAAGGCTTTCTGGGGGGTAGCATGCATGCCTTTAAGAAGCCCAAACGTCAGAAAGGTACGTACGAAGGAGCACGTCACTCCTTGGGCTGGTTGGCTTGGAGTGGGTACGAAAATCATGTGCGCTTATGATGTGCAGCTTATGTGGTGCGATAAATGGCTTTTTATTGAAATTGATATTGGGAAAAATATGATTGTAAGTGTAGAAGCTGGTTTCTTTTGCGTGGCAGGTTGGTATTATGTGGGGTATTTTTCCATTTTTAACGTATTGATTGGCTGTGAAATTTATTGAAATCGTTCGCACATAAAGTCTTCCATCTTGAATTATTGAACTGAAGTAAAGGATTAAGTGGTATTGGTTTTTTTTTGGGTTAGAAAAAGGATTATATTTTATTCGCTCGCTTCCTGCTTTTGAGGAAAGTTTCAATAAAATATATGATTTGTCAGTTTAACACTTGGCGGGGTGTAAAGTAGAATTTTACAATAGAGAAAACCAGATTAAGAGTTGGTCAGGGGCAGTATGTTTTATATGAGCATATCAGGGTTCTACGAGTGGCTTTGATTAAGGGAAACTTGAGTAAAAGTCATTTGTTTTTTTTTTTATTTTTTGCAAGGGTATGCTAGTGAGGGATGATATTGACTCAAAAAGGCTCCTTTCTATTTTTATAATATTTGCATTTCTCCTTTCAACACTCGTAAAACACAATCAAGTTGTGTTTCAGCTCAAAACTCCATCAATGTTACAAAAAAACCAATTAATTGTACAGAAATTCTCAAAATTAAAAATAAAAACTCAAAATCGCTGTGAAGCTTTTCATTCTCTTTTAATTCGCTTAAAGAAAGCAGGCACCATCCACGTAGAAGACACCTTTTCAATATGTTTTAAAACATCTTAACGCATAAAGTCTGTTTTAACGGAGGCGCCAATAATTGTACTTCGTGGAGGCTATTAAGATAACACACGGCAACAAACACAACCAATGAGACGATGATAATGAGGAAGAGACTCTACAGACTCTATAGGGTAGAGACGCTTTTCTGTGCACCAATCGAAAAGCTGATGACAAATTTTAATAAAATTTAAAAAACTGACCACTGTCCTTTATTACTTCATTCGTGAAATTCATGGAGACATTTTCTGTATTTGGAATACTGAATTCCAATTGACAGTATTTTGATATAAAGACTCATCAGTGTCGGATGTAGTGTCGGCATGGTGCTTGGCACTTTCTTAACATGATATTTAGCCAACCGTTGTTTTGGTTCTGTTCCTTCAATTGATTGTCTCTCTCCCCACATAAACGTTGTACGTTCACCCTATGATCTTTACTCGTTTGGGGAGTAAATATCATGTTGACATTGCCGCGTCTTATAAATGACCTCATCTTGTAATTTTGTCGCGCTGTCTGCCGCTTAACTCTCAGCTATAATGCAACCGCCTTAGCGCCAGCCAGAACCTCTTTAAATTTATGTGGAAGCTACATGCTGGTCCACTCAGTCAGTATCCGGTTTTGTTTCTTGATGTTTTGGTCTTTCAACTGCAATTTCTCTCTCAGTCTCTGCGCTGGGCTTATCGCGAACAATAAGAAGGAAAAAACAACAACTCGAATGAGGAATTTTAAAAGGTTCGTCGGCTCGAACGCCTGCGCACATTACCATGCGCTGCCGCAGTCTGGGTCACTCAGCCAACCTGTGCGCCGAACGAATTGAGAAAAAATGAAATGAAATATCCTAAATGCCTTTGGAATAAAGTCAAATGAGTCAACATTTGAATGAATTCTTAGTGTCGCGCGTGTGCGTTTGCGCCAAATCCAATAAACTATGATAAAGGCAAGGCTGCCTTCCTACGACTGTCGGATAATGAAGACAATTAGACTTAAGTTGCTCTTAGGCTACTTAAGGGTCACTTGCCGAATGTCTAATTGATTTCACAGCAGGTAGGGCCAAGTAGTCGGTCATCCTAAGTGGTGGGCAATTATAAACAGGTATTCCGGAAGTAAACATCGGAAATCGCTTGTTATCTGGGGAAAATTTACGGCCTCACAAATTGGTTGGGAAAAGCGAAGTGTGTAATTATTTCGAGATGGTTATGAACGAAGGCTGGTGGCAGCAAGGAATGAGGGGTGTGAGTTTTTTCTTTCTATTGATAATTTCACAAATAATAATTTTTCTTTCTATAAAAAATATGTTTATTTTTTCAATTACAGCTGCCTTTCCCATTGCCCGTCGCATTGGCCATCCGTATCAGAATCGTACGCCGCCCAAGCGAAAAAAGCCCAGAACCTCGTTCACACGCATTCAAGTGGCCGAATTGGAGAAACGGTTTCACAAGCAAAAGTACTTGGCCTCGGCCGAGCGGGCGGCACTGGCACGTGGCTTGAAAATGACCGATGCTCAGGTGAAAACATGGTTCCAGAATCGTCGAACGAAATGGAGGTGAGTTGAGACTATTCAAGTGTTAAACTAGACATTATTTAAGAAATATTTTATGCGAAAGGGGTAAGAATTCAATCAAATTTGAGATCTGTGAAAGGAAATGTTCCACGCATGGGAAAACACACGATTTAAACAGCGAAGTCACAAAGAAGAGTAATACAATTGAAACTTGGAAGCATTTGCAACAGAAACAATTAATTTAAGAAGCGACTAGACGCAACGCCCACCAATAATAAAGCTGTAAATTCGGAACGCTTTACCATAATTGCCATAATACCGGGCCTGGTGGACCGATTTCGCTGAATATTGGTGATTCAGAGAGGTGGATCCAATATGGTGGCCAAAATTTCGAAATCTCATTTTATGTTTACGAAACATGGTATAGGGGGCTTTTGGGGTCGTTGATATAGAATTTGATGTTACCTATGGTCGGGGGTGGGATGAATATATTTCTGTTGCAAATGTACTGGATTTTGTTCTGATATTTTTGACGGTAAAAATCAATGCAAACTTCCAACATATAAAAATGTCAACTTGGAAAGTGCCAATTACCTTCCCCTCCCATTTTCTCCTTTCTAAACAACCACTTTTCCGTAGTCACGTACCTTTTTCTTTTTTACATTTCACTAAACTCTGCTTAACTTTAGGTTGACTTGAATTTTCGTTTTAATGCCATTGATGACAGCTTTTAACTTTCATGCTTTTCTTTTAAAAATGTCTTCTTTTTTATTAAAAAAAAAAAGAATGAGAAATACCAAAAAGTTATTAAAAATGCATGAGCACATTAACGGTGGATATAAAAGAAAAGAAACCAAAAACAAGAATGACATTTTTCCACCCCCTAAACACTAACATAGTTTTTAACTAAAACGAGTCCTTTTAAAAAGTGCCAACGGAGCACACGTTTCTGCTATTAGAAGTAGAAAACATTTTACACAAAACATGGCTTAAACAGAACACGAAAGGTTGTATGAAGTGAAAAAGTAAGTAGGAGGACAAACATAAATGCTTTCAACGCTTCACTTTCCACCCTCATTTTTATGACAAAAAGAAGAAATACCCAAAAATAAAAAGTAAAACAAAAACCAAAACACCTCTGGAAAGGGAATTTTCCTTCCGCCAGCGCAGTCACCAAATTAGTATACAAAAAAGAGCTTAATTTTCTTCTTCTTCTTTTTTTTTTTGGAGGAGGAGGAAGGAGGAAGTACAGGAATACTAGAGTACATATAAAAATTCATCTAACCGCCCTCATTTTGAATGCAACTAACCAAAATGGCTGCGCGCTTATTTCGAATGAATTTCAGTCCGAGGGAGTGTATTCAAATTAACTCAAATATGTCTCTCTAATAGCCAAGGGTCTAAGCATTAGCATTTTAATGGCCGCTGGTCACTCTATTCGCGCATTTACAAGGGAAGTTGTGATTAGAGGATTGTGTGGGTATGTGAGTGCCGGTGTGCCACTTTATTTGCGCCTAAATTGCAGCTCATTAATTTCTTGCTGCATTGTTGTTGCCTTACCTTGTTATTTGCGTTATTTATGCAGGTTATTTGCGGTATGCGCTAGTGCTGGAGACTATTTATTTTGTGTGATTTAAATTGTGCGATAAAAATGGGTATTTTACTTAATTTCAACTGGCTTTTGTATTGAAAGCAAAAAAAAAAACAATAACTGAAACACAAGCTTTTACTTTGCATTTCTATTATTTATAGGAAATATTTAAATGCGCTTGACATGCGAATGGTAGCGCTGATAGTAGAAAAGATTGTTGGAATTAGTCGTTAGTAGCGCAATGGGAAGTGGAAAAGGGTAGCGAGGAAATGTTTAATTCTCCCCCATGACCCAATCGTGTGCATTTTATTTTTGATTAATACACAGCAATTTCACGATTCACTGATTCGTGTAAAGTTAGCGTGCGTATGGCAAATTATTTTCGTTTTACTTTAAATGGTAGCCGGTAGTTAAAACAAAAAACTTGATCAATAACAAAAGTATTTGTAATTGATTGCCTTTACAAAGAGACCAATTATTGCTGAAAGTAAACCAAATTAAAACTAAAATATAAATTTTATATTTAAAAAAAAAATGCAGCCTTAAAATATTTCCAATTATTGCTCACTTTACCCGTTGCTCGCTTACTTTTTCCTTATCACGGCGCCATTGTCGTAAAGTTTGCTCGTAAAAATTAATGATGTATAACGAAAACAAAATGAAAAAAATTCTCACTTTTCCAAGGCATTTTCGTACCAGGCAATTAGTAATGAAAATAAAACTAAAAAAAAAACAAAACCAAATTAGTATGTGAAAATAATTATAAATATTTCACTAATGCACTGAAACAATTTAGTTGATTTAAGGCTTTGGTAATGATAAAATTATTCCACTGTCTACTTTGGAGGAAATTGAATATGAAATTGATAACAAAAAAGACGGTTGAGAATATTACAACACTTGATAGGCACATATTTTCGTATGTTTAAAACGAATTACAAATTACAAGCGATAGTAAGAGAAGACAAATTAAATAACTGCTACTTGGAACTAATTTGGTTTGAAATACAAAAATTTATTTGTGGGAAAAAAACACTTTTTCAAAGAACCAAATTATGTGTAGGAAAAATAAAGAGACATGCTCACAAAATCGAATTTATTGCACCGATACAGAAAACGTTAAGATGTTTACAACCTATTGTTGCTTGACTCTCTTTTCGAAATGCTAAAAAGTTTTTCTTCTAATTGCTGTAACAAACCTTTGTAGTGAAGCCAAGGTTCGATCATAAAAAATTTCCAAATCCAAACACAATTTTCCAAAATTTTAATCAATATCTTCACTTTGTTATTTCTCCGCTTCACGCAAGACACACAAAAACTCAGCGGTTGGAGCGCAAGTCAGTCGCTAGGACCGCAGCATGTTGGTTTACTTACCCTATTACTGAGTATGACACACACCTGCAAAAATCACTAGAGTTTTGCTTATGTTGGCCTGCTGTAGGACCATCAACCACTTAAATAAAAATTAAAATTAACTTTCCTGAACCTAAATATCAATACTATTTTATACCCATTTGCCAAAAGAGTATCCAGCCATATATTTCCCTATTCGAACTTCCATCGGAAATATCTGCCATCAGCTGTTTCAGGCTTCTGCGTCACTCTGTGTACTTTTGAGAGGCGTCTTAAGCGAAACTGCATTTCCACCAAAATTAGTAAAATCAATTATCGTCTTGTCATTTGATTCCTACTTTTGAAAATAAAAACGACCGATGAGATTTGATTTGGAAACAGATTTAAGCCAAATAAGATGTCATCCATCGTATTATGCAGAAGTCATCAACAAATTTAAGAATCGTGGGATGGATTGTATCAAGCTAAAAGACTAATATGTTGAGAATTAAAAATATGGGTTTTCACGAGGCCCTGTCTAAATGAGTAAAAGAGTAAAGTGTAAAATACAAATATTTTCTCCCAAAAATATATTTAAAAAAAATAAATTCGACATTTTATACTTTACTTGTTTACTCCTTTGCACAGAGCCTCGTGGAAACCCTAAATGTTTTCTTGACTAAGTCGATTACTTTTCAGACCAGATTACATTTGTTACTTTTTATTTTAGCGGAAGCGCTGCCTTTTTAAAGGATACCATGTCTGTTCGGTTTTGGTTCCATGACTTTCTTGACTTTTATTTAAGCGCCGAATGACTGCAGAAAAGAATGTTATGAAATACTATTAAATTTGTTCATTACTATTGAAATATTTGGTGAAACTAATTGAATTATGAGGAAAAACTGGTTACAATTTGTTGTCAGAATTAGTTCCATTTTGTAAACTACCGAGAGACTTTTCCCCAAAATTGTTTTTTTTTCATTTACAAGTCATTCTAAGGACTACCTAGCTTCCATGAGTACGACTCCCATGGAAGGACTCCCACAACATGTATTTCGGTTCACCTTGATTCTGGTTAATTACCATCATAATAATTGCCTACATGCATTAATGTTATTTTGTTATTTATCGTTAATCAAAGAGTACATTTTAAACGTTCAATAAAAATCTAAATGACAACATTCCATTAACGATTTTTAATGAGCTTATAATAAATTCAACCAGTTTTGCAAGTGACTAGTCAACGGTGGCGGGCTTTATTATTACTTTATAATTATTGTGTGTGTGTGGGTATGGGCAATGCAAACGGACATACAAATTGTATAGAGCTTATCGCACATTGTTTATTGTAATGTCTAAATTGATTACATTTTAAATAAATTTTAATTGTGATACATTCGAATGGAACAACAACAATTATAACTGCTAATGATGTCAAAAGAAGCGAGGCAGCCAACGAAACAAATACAATTTACGTAAATAATTCAATTTACAATAAAAGTAATTACGTATTGGCAATAGTAGAAGAATTGGCTAACAAACAGTGTCTTGTTTTTTCTTCTTCTTCCTCTTCCAACAATTTGACATGTTAACTGTCAATTCGACAAGTGAGTTAATCAAATTCTGTACACAGTACAACGTCTGTTACGTGTTAAGCCGCAAAAGAAGAAATAAAAATTAACACAAAAGTAAAAATAGAATTGCCGGAAAAAGCCTTCGGTAAGTACAGTTAGTTCCACAAACAATTGTAGCTTCTATTTGCGGCAGGACCCAGGATGCTTAAATGTATTAGTGCAAAAACGGAGATGAAATCAACGGCAACGACCTCGGCAGACGGCAAGCAACCCTTAAGGCTCTGCTCTACTGTCAGTGAGAGATGTGGACTATGTTTTGGCTTTTGGTTATAAATGACATTGTCTCGTTTCGACTCTGGAACATGTTTGTTTGGTTGTCTTTGTTGTTGTTGTTGTTGTTCAAGGATAAGAACGGGAAAAACATAATTAAATTAAGTGAAGCACGTGAGTGGTTAACACACATACAAGCAATATGCTTTGCTTTCAATATGAAGACACGAACCAAAAGCCAACGGATATTAAATAGAAAACACGAATGAAATTAAAGCGAAATAATTTTGGTAACTAAGTAATAAAATCAAGCGATCAATCGGCATTAGAAAATTCATAAAAAACCTGTGATTTCTTCATACCAAAATTTTGACTTTTTTAAGATCAAAATGGGACAAAATTTTTAGTATTTCAAGAATGAATTCGTGTATAAGAAAAATCCGAGGCCAGTTCACCAAATCCGATTTATAGTAAAAACAGTTGATCGTAGAGAAGAAATTATTGAGAAGTATTTTGTATATAATTTTCCAAGGAACAAAACTGCCTCATTCATAAATAATCATGCTTAAGCACAAAATTAACCAAAAAAATAAAATGTTTCACTTTGACTTAAACAACGACATATTTTCATTGAAGTACTCGTACTGATTTGTCAATCAAAAATGACAGAGATACAACATTTATGGCAAATACAAAATTCGTTTGTTTCAGAAATAAAAATTTCTCTAAATAAAGTTCTACTTTTAAAATGTGTGACTTTCAAGCGGACAGGAATTTTTACAACTCGTTTGCATTTTCTTACACTGAGAAAAATAGTCAAAACGAAACGTTGTAAAACCGTACCGAACCGTTGTCAAGCTGCGGGTAGTCTCAAAAGTTTCCTTTTGACTTCTGTAAGATATGTTTCAAATTTATTATCCCTCCGCAACACTGTTAAAGTTTTCATGTTTTGGTAAAATAAAAACCGTTATATGTAAAATATTGGAAATGGCCCAATCGGACCGAACTGGGTCTCAAAAGTTGCGTATTGATATCATTAAAGAATTGTTAAAACTTCATTCCGATTGAATAAGTCCTTGGGCCTCTGTAACGCGGTTTTAGTTTTCAAGTCTGGGTAATTTTTTATGCCTAAAAACATAAATCACGTTGCAGACGCCCAAGGACTAACCCATCGAAATGAAATTTACAGCATTCCTTATTGAAGTGAATTGCGAAACTTTTGAGACCATCCACGAATCGATCGGATTTTTTTGGTATATATATCGAAATAAATTCAAATTTTTATAAAAGTCGAAACCTCGTAAGTTACTTACAAAGCCTTTAAGAAGTTAAATATATTACATTTCACGTGGATTATTCTTTACATATACTAAAAATTGTCCTCTTTCCCATTTTTGAAGAGACGATGGTAGAATTCGTGCACCAGAAGCTTGCGAATTGTTTTTTTGCGTCTCCTAAAAACATAACATTTTTCCGATACGATGTTGAGTCAGAAACCAATCTATGTGTACTACTTATAGAATAAATAGGAAAAATTAAACCAAAAATCGTAAATTTTTTGGACCAAAATTCAATTTCAATGTTTTTGTGAATATACCAAAACTTTTACAATATGCTACACTTATGTACGAAGTTTGGCCAAAATGCCCACTGAGTTATGGTATTGGGGCTCTGAATAAACCATATCGCAGCTTTTCAGTTTTTCTAGATCAAGTCGCTTTCGATTTTTAAATGTGTGATGCTATTTAACTGAGGGCAATAGCCCAGTAGATAAATAAAAAAAATTAATAATTACTTATACGCAGTGTATGCCAATATATATTTTTTTGACAAACAACAATTTTTTTCCTTGAAATGAAGTCCAAATATTATAAACAGTGTTGGTCAACATACATTTTAAGCGTTTTCGTGTTTAATCGGAAATTTCGAACGTTTATTTTTACGATTTTAGGCTGAAGGATTTGTGTTACGACTAAGCGCTCAGCAGTACTCTGCATTCGGTCTAGAACAAAGAAAAATAATTGCTTTAATCCGTTTTGCCCAAAGGTAATTGTCTATTTCGTGTTCCTATTCTCAAGGACATTCTCGACCAAAACCAACATTTACAGCATTTTTTCACTGCTGAAATCTGTGTAAACGTCATGGAAAACAGCGAAATATGCGTAATCCTGTATTTTGCGTTATCACAAATCCTTTCTCATACTTCTAACGCTTAAAAGCTTCTAACCCCTTCATTAGACTCTCAAAATGGAAATTGAATTTTTGACTTTCCACCAAATTAGTTTAATTTCAGTAACCCATATTAATTTTACACCCACATACATAAATCACACACATATTTTCCAAACCCACCAACCGAGCCGAGAAGCGTACATTAACCCGGCCATACATCTTGAGTGTGTGAAATTAATTGCCTGCATGTGTATAATTTGTTAAAATCTTCATTTGCCAAAAAGATGCAATTAAAAATTTACAAGTTCCCCATCCGCTAACACTCCCACTCCCTCAGCCAAGACCAACAGGCATCTGATAAATGATGGCTACCGTAAGTTACATAGGATTTGCCAACAACTTTTCAAACAAATATTTGTAATGTTACAACACACAACAACAAAAAGGAAACAACAACAAGAAAACTTTAACCGCAAATGGTTTTTAATATTTCAACACGAAAATCAATTTGGTCAAAAAGAAAAAAGTTCCAGGCTGCCACATGGATTTATGCTGGTTAGAATATAAACTTTCACTTTCCCTAACTGCTTACATCGCCCCCAACTGCCACTCCTATCCAACTAAAATCAAATAAAATTAATTAGAAAAGCTTTTCTTTTCCTCGTTCTTTTGGCCATTTTCGGCACTCAAGTTTGCCCCATGTCCAATTCAATTCGGCCATTAGTAAAATAACTTCTGCCTTGGGTTGTGTCCACGTGGCATAAGCACTTCAGTGTTTTGCATTTTTCGTCCCTTTTCAACGTAAGTTAAGATTTTGTGGCTTGAAACCTAAGTTAAGCAAGGCCCCAGTCAAAGTGTGGCAACAATTCCACTCCGGGGATTGACTGCAGGAAATGGCAGCGACAAAATACACAAAACACTTGAATCAAATATGAACAATAACAAAAAAAAAAGAAAAGAAAAGAAAATAACGCAACAAAGTGATTATTTTACATGGTCATTTTCGTTTGGGTCTAAATTGTTATGTCTTAAAAGATAATTACCCCCTTGTACAGCACAATTTGTGTCGAGGCTTAATTTCTTGTCGTCGTTGGTCGTCGTTTATTTTTGGGAGGGGGATTGGAGGGGGGTTTGTGTGAAATGATTTTAATTACCGCCGGAGGTATAAAAGTTAAGATTATCTTCTTGCCAGTTAGCAGCTGGCGCTTAATGGCGCTGTAGTGGTTGTGGGTTGATGTTAAGGCCTATGTCCAATGGTTGGAGTCTTCTGTAGACGTGAGTATCCTTTTAACAATGGCGTTGTGTTACTGCCAACATTTATTATTCAAATGTGAGGCTGTGAAAATAAGTGGCAAGTTAAGTGCGGCAATTGACTTGTATATTAAAATTTGTGGCGACATTAATTTTTAGAGATTTTAGTAGTGAAGGGAGAGGATTTCGGGCAATATGAATTTAAGGCAAAGGAGAAAAATTGTAACACGAGAGAATGTAAAATTGGTTATTCTTGAATTAAAATTTAAAATATGCAGCTCTAGATTCTAGAGCTTTCCTAGCTACGCAAATCACAATCAAGTACATAGTAAATTATCCTTGATTTTACCACGTTAATGGTTGATTATATTGAAAAACTTTTAATTATGTCCTATCTCTCTTTCTCCCTTTCTCGTCATAGCTCTACTTTCTAGATTTTAAAATCAAAATTTTGTTAAATATAAATCTTTTTGAAATTTACTATGTTCATGGTTAATTGGAAAATATTTTATATTTTGTTGTTTTTTTTTCATGTCTATACTGTCTGAATTACAAATAATCGCCAAGACTTACTAAATTCCCAGACCCTTTTGTATTTACTATGTCCATGATAGATTTTAAGAAGTTTTAAATGTTACTTTTATAAATTGAAAATCTTATTTATATTTACCACACCCATGGTTGATTTTATTATGAATTACAGTAGTTATACTGTCTCTCTTCTCATCTCTCTACTATTTAAATTTTGAAATTGCAATCTTCCTTGAATTCACCATTCTTGTGATTAATTGTACTACATGTCCCATTACAATATCCCTCACTCTCAACATCAACACCTTAAACCAACCTGAAAAATGTGTAGGAAAAGAACGCACCAAACTTCTTGGCTAGGGCTACACAATTTACGACCTATCATCAGTTGAATAAAAAATGTTAACATTTGTAAATATCAAATTGGTCTCTTATTGAATCAAAAGCACACATACACTCACAAAACAAACAAACAATCCCATATCCTCTAACAAGTAAAACCAAATGCCAAAGTGGCCCAAGCTGAAGTAAATCAAACACACACACACTCACAATCCAAAAAAGATAAATTACCCCCTCAAAAAACTGTAAAATTAAAACGGCATAAATTATAACGTTCGTAACACGTAACATCTAAACTTACCTACCTACCGAAATTGCAATTGCCAATGTGCGGGAGTTTATACTGATTTTGTGTGTAGTATGTATGCACTCCGTTTTTTGTTTTGTTAGAAATTTAATCAATTTTTGGGAAATTTTTCATTTGCCCTGACAGCAGAAGTAAATACAAAAATATCAACAAAAAAAATTAAAAAAACAACATTTCCATATAAAAAAAAGGTGCCTTATCCCAGCGTTACAATAATTCACTTTGAGTAACTTCCAGCGGCATTGCCAACGAAATTGAGTTGTTTTGATATTACTTTTTTTAGGTTATGTACAATGTTGTAGAGGAATTTGTGCGGTAGCCATCGGTTTGCCAAAACTCTTGTCTAAAGCGGAAAATTGAAAAATTTAATTAACACACAACAAAGTTTAAATGTTTTTAGCTTTCGTATAGGCCATTAATTACCATTTGATTAGAAAAACAACGAATGACAATAGATAGGAGGGTGAATGTGCGAAATGAACATCTGGTAATGCTGATTTATTGCAGTGGTTGTTATTAGAAATTATTTAAAAGTTATTTGAAAAAGTACGAAAGTGTGAAATGGAAAAATTTGTTATGCAATCTGGATAACTAGTGGAATGGATTGAGTAGAGAAAATATTGTAATGAAAGTTTTTTGTATATTTAAGCAGAAACACTAAAATCGGAAGTTTCAAATGTAAAATGAACGTAGCTAAAAATACGCACACAAAAACCCATATACAAATTTTTTAGTCTCAAGACGCCATGTTGACCCATATAGTAGCAGTAGAAATATGAAATTTTGATTTGTTCTCAAACATTTTATAGTATCGATATTGCTACCATTGGAAAGGCCTTTTAGCCTCAATCCGTTAGGATCGCAGAAACGTTTGCTTCAAATATACTAATTTTGAAAACAAACTTAAACGAACAAAACAAACAAAAAAGATTTGCTCCAAATTAAGCCGTTTTGCCGCAAATAATAATTAAATTTGCAACAATTTAAAAAGTTTCCAATAAAAGTATTGCATTTTACTTTTATTGGAAACGTTCTTTTAAATTGCTGCAAATTGAAAACTAATTTCTAATAAACGTTTACATTGTTAAGATCCAATTCGATATAAGCTTTGTTTTTATCGATCAGAACGAAAGTAGCTCAGTGGCACAGAGTGTATGTGCGGAACTTATAAACCTTACGCCCCGCGTTCGAATCCTGGCTGAGTTTTTTTTTTCGTTTATCAAACGTTGGTCGCAAACGAATGTATGTTTGACTAATTTTTCGTTTCTTACGATCGAAAAAATTCTTTGAGTGTACTTTTCAACCTTTTTTCACGGGGTTTTTTATTAGCTTTTAATGAAAAATTAAATTTTAATTTTAAAATGTTGTTCCAATTTCATTTTTTTCGTTCCAATTCCATTTCGATTCAGTTTCATTTCCATTTCGTTTCCGACACAATTTTACACCAATCAGTCGGTATTTCTGAAGATAAGCGAAAATAATACAAATTTGGCCGCTATTTTGTATGGGAGGTTTGCGTGGTTCTTATCCGAAGTTATTTTCGATATTTGATCGATAAATATTAAAAAACTAGAGAGTGGACTATCTTCGGCTATACCGAAGTTGAAATACCCCCACACAGTAGGAAGAAGTACCTCGATCATAAAAAAATGTGGTCTCAAGACCCTATTTTGAGCCAATTATAGGTGGTTTTGGAGCCCTGACCATGTCCAAAATCCATTTCTAAAAATTTCCAATTAAATCCACCAAAAAAAAAAAATTGGTCTCAAGACCCCATTTAGACCTTATATATGTGGCTTCGGAACCTCGGACCATGTCAAAAATACGTTTCTAAACATTTCCAATCGAATACAACAATAAAAAAGACTTGAAAAATGTTTACCTTTTTTTTCGGTGTATGGGAGCCACGCCCAGTTTTTGTCCGATTTGGCTGATTCTCGAACTTGATCTCAGTATTCACGAGAAAAACATGTAAAAAAAGTTTCAAGTCGATATCTCCAAAACTGCGACCGCTATCGTGCGGACAGACAGACGGACAGACGGACAGACGGACAGACGGACAGACGGACAGACGGACAGACGGACGGACAGACAGACGGACATCGCTAAATCGACTCAGGAGGTGATACTGATCAAGAATATATATACTTTTCCATACCGGACACGCCTCCTTATGGGCGTTACAAACGTTGTGACAAAGTTAGTATACCCTGCCACAGTGAGTGTGGGGGTATAATGATCGGTAATTGTCGAAAAATGTTCAATAAAAAGTCGATGAAATATCGAAAAACTTTCGACAAAATATAGAAAAATCATCATTAAAATATTGGTAAATTATCGATAAATTATGGATAAAATTATTAAAAAATGGTTTAGGAACGTATAGTGCTCGAAAGTCGAGGGTATTTGAGCTTCGGTCAGACTGGAGATAATCATTTTACTAGTTTTATTAAAACTTTAACTCATTTTAGGGGAGTTAACTTTTCTTTTTTCATCAATTGTTAGGAGCTAAGTCATTAAAAGTTAGTTCATCATGAAATGATTCCTGTTGGTGCTTTAATTCTTGTTGTTGGAGAAACTGTCATATTAAATGTAATTTAAGTTGCGCTTCAAATTTAACATGACAATACATAATCATTAAGAAAGTTTAACATATTAGACTCAACCTCATATATGATGTTATGATGTTATCTGTTGATATTATAACATTTGGTTTTTATTTTAATTGAAAATCTTAAATAATTTGATTTTGGAAATAGCCCCAGCTCCATACAGACTAAACATTAATTATTCTTCAATCTTTCCACAAGTAATTACTTGAAAGGCCCTCAAGACAGTTTCAACAACTTCCAACTAGCATTAAGCTTAAGCAACTCCTTTCGAATGAATATTTAACAAGGCATATTTAAGTTATGAAATGATACGACACACACATGTGTTTTGAACGATGACAGCCGCAATGAAAGCAACTATCCGCCCAGAATATGATACTTACCCACATAAGCATAATTATAATGACAGTCTTTTCGGGCTAATATGATAAGTTTGTGAAAACTTGTAGCAACAAAAAAACATGGAACATGCTTAAGTAATATCAACACAACTACTTCATTAACTTATGAAATATTCAATATGGCGCACCATCCCCCGAAAACGGCGGAGAAAGCAACAAACAAATGCGTGACATAAAACTCAGTCACTCACATACATACACACACACTGTCCCCCCTTTATACATTTCATTTCGTTGCATTTAATTCTGGGCTTCCAAGTGCGCATACTCCAAAAAAACGGAAAAATGTTTTTTCCCTCATCATCGCAGTCATCATTGCCGTCGCTAGTTGCTTGGGGATGGTGCAGAAGCAACTAGCGAGGGTGTTGGCTTCATCAACTGTCATGGCGGTGCAGGCATATACACAAGTGCTGTGCCTCCTCTTCCACAACTCATCATCATCATGGGGTTACTTGTACGTTTTGCCCCAATGCTTTAATTGATGCACGGCAAATGCCTTTGAATAATTTAGCAAAGTTATTGCCACGTTTGCTGTTGCTGCTGGTGTTGTTGTTGTTGTGGTTGTTGTTGGCTAAAATTGAAAATTGCTAAATCCATTTAAAACCCCTTTAATGCCAAAGCAATAACACCAATCCGCTCTGCACAACACCTCAAATGGCCTTAGTGTGAAAAGCAGGTGTGTGCGGTGGGTGGTAGGTTGAGGACTGGTTGGTTGTTTGACTACATTGGCTCAAATTGAAAATGTAATTTGCCTAAAACAAATTATTGAACCGGGCTCACAAGCTTTGTTCGTGCCATTTGTGTAAATTAATTTTACAAGCGCTGCTCCTCCGCTCTCCATTCGCCGCCATGCGGTTCGGTTTCATTTGGCCCGTATTGAATTGTAATTGTTTTCTAAATGCTCCGCGTGGCATGAATATTTGATTTGATTAGTTTTAAATGGTAGGGAAATTAGCCAGGTCTGTGGATATGCGCTGCTGTGTGCATTACTGCCGTTGCTGCTGATGATGATTATGGCAATTGTGCGATTGATGTTGATTTGTCAGCGGCGCATGGAATGGCTTAATTACCTCATTTACTTGGTTATTCATATTGCTCGTCGCTCGACTGACACATGCATGCATGGCATTTTCGTCAAATGATTTTCTGATTTTCCGATTTCCTTTATGGAAAATTAATAATGATTATTCGTAGTTAAGGGGTAATTTGTAATTTGTGTTGTTTGGCGCTCGTTTGGGGCCCATTTATCTGACGTGTCACACATGCTCATGGTTAAATTGCAATTTAATAATCGGCTTTTAATGGTTATGGTGGGTTGTTGTTGTTGTGGTTCTAAATTGTTCAATCAGCAATTGGCCGCAGAGCGACATTTTGGCTGATTCAAATGTAATTTTAGCCAAAGTGTGCATTTCGAATATTATATATAGTTTTTTTGGCAGTAAGTGAATATTAATTGGTTTGTACTTTGTACCGAGTGTGTAATCGGTTATTTCTGAAACAATCTTATTTTTTACAACTTTTATTTTTAACATTTTTACCCCACCCCCTGACAAACCCCACAATACAACCCCTTCTTCTCTTCATTGCAGACGTCAAACGGCCGAAGAACGCGAAGCCGAACGTCAGGCGGCAAATCGTCTGATGCTCTCCCTACAAGCCGAGGCAATAAGCAAAGGATTCGCCCCACCGCCATCAGCGCCGCTCTCCCAACAACAGGTCAATGGTGCGCCTCTGGCAGCGCTGCACGGCCTGCAGCCCTGGGCCGAACAACATGCAGCGGGCTGCTAATCCAAAGAAGTCTCAAAGTCTCAACAATGTGTGTAGAGTGTGAAAACAGTAAAGGACGCAGGGGTGAAGGAGGAAGTTTATTTGTGATAATGTTGTGTAAATAGAAACCATTTTAAAATAAGCGCAAAATTGATTTTAATTATGCTTTTGGCAACAAAAAAAATAATAATTCAGAGAAGTGAGGTTATGATGCTCCAGAAAAAAAACATACAAAAAAATGCTTAAATTTAGTAATTGAAAAAATAACGGAAAGAAGAGAACAAAACAAAACCGGAAAGCATTAACATTAAATGCTTCACAAAGCTCTCAATTCAACTTAAGTAGCTTTTAGTAATTAGTTTAATTTGTTTAAGCATACAATTTAAACAACAAAAACAAAAACAAAATGTAAAAATTGTGTAAACTTGCAAGTATAAACAAGCCAGCTGTTGTATCTCTTCGTGTAATGTACATAGTAATTAGTAAAGTATTGAATTACTGTTAGCATTAGTCACCTAAGAAGTAATCTATAAAAACTATGAACAATATAAAGCAATAGAAATGATAATCATAGAAATGCACCTTGAACACTTTCAGTACGAATCGCTAGCAAAAAAATAAAAGAAGAAAATTAAAAATTAAAAATTAAGATTTTAAAGACGTGAAACAACTTCATTATTTCAAAATTGTATTTTTGCTTTGATTTCAATTTATGCGTGTGTGCAAAATATGTCCGCTTGTATTTTGTAGCAAAGTAAGTCTATGAAAGTACCTCATCGAGGGAGAGAGTGGGAGTGAAAAACTGTACCCAATTCAGGCAATATTTTGTAACAAAATCGTTCACAATTTCTCGATCTCGATTTAAACAAATTTGAAAATATTTCGAAGAGACACGATTTCGTTGTGAAACTTTGTCGCTTGTACTTTCTCTCTATGTACTTAAAAAAAGCAAGGAAAAACATCACTTGTACTATATAAACGGGTATACAAATTATGTACTTACTACAAATTTAAGTCAAACATTATTTAGTAGCTTAAAAATTAAAAAGAAACACAAAAATAAACGAAAATCTTATGTAAAACGAAAGAAACTTCTATTTAATCGATTTGGCCTTAGTCTAAGATGTCCAAAGTGGCTGGGAAACATAATCAGTAAGACACCATTCACGCGAGTATTTATTAAATTAAAATTCCTGCTCCTCAACACGCACAAAGCATTTTTTACGCGTAAAGCCGCCCTTAGTCAACCGAGTTGGAATTTCATTGAGAAATCGATGACGAATTATTCACGAGAATGGAAAATCGTTCATAAAACATGAAGATTTGCCCATACAATTCGTTGACGAAAAATTCAAAAAAGAAAATTGCGTCAACTAAATCAAAACATAACGAAGACGAAATTGCATTGTTCCGTACAAGAAAAGTAGAGTAAATTTCGTCGAAACGTTAAGTTTAATTTGTCGACGGAATCAATGGCAAATCGTACAGGAGATTTCGTGAATGATTTTAAAGAGAACACAAATTCTCAATTCTATTTAAATCAAATTTTTACTTACAGTTTTTGAATATTTGATTCTGTATATCATGGTGACTGAGTAGGGTAGAAGGGGGAGGATTGGAGGACTGGAGCACATATGCCACCCCCACTTTTTTTAAAAACTAAAAAAAAATCTGCGAAATCCACAGCATGGGTAGTTTGAGCATATATCGATAAAGTTTCTCCCTAAGTAAATGGCAAAATGTGTTTGTTTGTTTTTAGGGGTGCCACGAAAATGTTTGTGGGTAAGTAAATTTGGTGATAATAAATTCAGTTTTTGCATTATGAAATAGATACTTTGTGGTATTATTGCGTAGATATTAATGCATGGAATATAAGCTCGACTTGATTCAACTTCTTAATAGTAAAAATATGAAAAAAGAATTTGTGTGAGTGGAAACACCTGCGGCACATACGTCAGTGTATTTGGTATAACAAATCAGACCAAAACAAATGTAAAGAAGAGAAGAAGAATTTACAAAAATTATTTGGAAAGTTGCATTAAGTTAGTAAATTAACTTTTTTTACATTTTGTGAACAATTTTTCTTTAAAAAGTAGTTAAGGCATTTCTTTAATGTTTTATTTTAGCTTCTGATATTCAATACTTAAATATAATATTTACCGAAAAAGTCTGTGCATTTTTAAATTATACCCCTTAGCAATTCTACCCCATGGGTGAGGCAGTTTCGCGGTTTTGGCTTTTTTTTAAATTTGTTGAAAAAGTTGTAGAAAGCTTTCAGCTTTGTAAGAAACGATAAATGGTTCACACTAGGGTTTTCGACCCCGAAGGCTTTTCGCAATTCCGGGATTTTCTGGCCTGAAAATTGGAATCCCGGGATTTGTTACTTTTACAAGCAAAATGCATTTTAAAAAAATAAAAAAAATGTTTTTTATATGTTTTATTGGAAAACTGATAGTTTTAGCTTAAATAAATAAACATAAGCATTATTTCAATTTATTAATTTATTATTACAAATTAATGAATTTTTTTTATTTTCAGTATTTGAGTTTCCGTTTCTTTAGGAACGACACAATTCAATTCAAAATATGCCTCAGTAAGGTTTCTGAAATTACTTTTGTATCAGTTTTCAGTTTTACTTAATTATTTTTACTAAGCAATTCAGTTTTGTGCATTCACTAAGAATGAAAATACCAATTTTCTTCTGAAATAAATATAAATTTCTTTTTTATTCGTAATTTTTTTTATAAATTAAAAATTTTTAAGTTTTGAGTTTTCTAACTAATTTTTTTTTCATTTTAGGGTTGTCCAAATGTTGTCAAAAACTTTTTTTCTGCTTACACGATTTTTTTTTTATATTTTATGAGTGATGAAAAGTTGTATTTTTCTTGTATTAAACTTTTTTTTTGGACTAATTTATTTAAAATGTAGTCCCGAAAATCCCGGGATTTAGGAAAAAATATCCCGGGACTAAAAATGGACCGTGATCCCGGCGGTATCCCGGGATTGAAAGCCCTAGTTCACACCCAGAGAAAAAACTACCTAAAATCAAAAATAACCAAAAATCAAAGAGTCCACCCAAAGCAAGTTAATATAAGGGTTATAAAAACGAACGGAATTCCGCTAGTGAAGTTTCTTTTACGTTTCACATTTGCGTTTCGTCCATACATTAAGAATATGCTGCCCGCTCACTTATGAAAGGTGTTTTCACAGTTAATGGCTAAAATATAGTTTACCAAGCTTTCCAAAATGCCACTTACCCCAATGCCAAATATGCCACTGCTAAAATAAAATGCAGATCAGTAGTTCATGCTAAACACGGCAGTATGGTATACTGATAAATATTTATTGCAAAGAATATAGCTTTGCTCGCCGCAGGTCGTCGGTTCGAATCCTGAAATGCAACCGAAGTGTCTTTTTATAATAAAATATTGAGCAAAAGAACTAAAATTCATTAGTATCAACGTTTGATACGACCCACAAATGGAAAGCGAAATATGAACGAAAGAAAATGGTGAGTTAATCCTACTGCTGGTATTGAGGTAAAAAATTATAATTCAAATTGGTTTACTCCTACTGTTATCTAAGCTACTCTTACTCTAAACTCACTTCGGTATTTAATCAGTGATTATAATTATTGAAGTATGTATGTGAAGTCATTCTTTCGTTCTTAGATCTCTGTGTAAAAGTCCCAATTGTAGTCCTCAATTTTCCCACGATTATCCAAATCTCTCACAACATCTTGGGAGGCGGAAGTACCTTCAACACTTTTAAAATGTTTTCCATCAATTGTAAAGACCGATTAACTACAAAGTAAGCATAAACATGCAACATACGTTAAATCATGACCACCACGCTCATGGAGGTATCTGACACGAAATCTGAAATTCAGATTCACTTTCACCTCACCTTTCAACAACTGCCAAACATCAATTAATAAATCTTCTTCGACAATAGAGCCTAACAAGTGCCTAACAAAACAATTTGAGAATTATTCCCAAATCGGAAGAATACGCGGCGCGGTCAATAAAACAAACAGGAAATCGAACACTATAATTACTATCCTCGCAATAGTCCCAACTCCATCTGCTGTGCGGCGATCGTTTGCTTGTCGGATCGTTTGTTGGGGTTGGTTTTGATGGTTCATTAGAAGCGCCACTTTATGACATTGGCTTCAAAGAGGATCGGGCTGCAGCTCTCTGTAATCAGACAACAATACCGAGGGCTGCGGAGGAAACGTCCTCGTCGTCCACCAGCCACTTGGCTGTAAACTAACATCAATTAGTATCAATTTTGATATCATTATTTCTTCTTTTCCTCTTATCCAGCGAGCGTAGAATACAATTTCAAAAGGATTATGAGATTGCCTGCGGCTACAAACAAATAAAATTCACTCAAAATGACACAATCGTTGGTGAGGAAAGAATCAGGTAGTATCAGGTAGTATCGTCACTCTGTTGAATTTTCTTTTATTGTATTTTGGCTCCTCGTTGTGGTTCTGGCTATACTTGGTTGCTACTCATTCATTAAATATCTCCGACCTGACCGCCGGTAGGTGCTTGTGTGTTTTCGAGTGTTTCTACTGTTTGCCGCTGGCACCTTTCCTTTCGTTCTAATGTGTCGGCCGTGTCACATTAGCCGGCCTCCTGCTCCTGCTCAGCGGTGGTCGTTGCGACGGGAAGACGAAGAATATGTTACTTGGGAACGGTAGATGTACGCGCGGTGTTTGGCTGATCTTTTATTTTGATCTTGATCCGTTTTTTTTCGTTCTTCTTTGATTGCTTTCAGTGAAACAATTTGTTGTTTGTAGCACGTGCCTCTGAACCACATACGAGGAGTGATGGCACTTGTGTCTTGAGTTGTGAGTTTTCCCATAAGGAAACAAAAATCAGCTATCTTCAAATGAAGCCTCATCGAAAAGGGCTTAGATTAGAATTCAATAATAATAAAAATAATTTTTCTTTTAATTCATTTGTGAATACTTTCCAAAAACAAAACTTCGTTTCTCCACGCCCAAGTGACTCTGTAGTGCATTTGGTAAATCATCTTTTCAATGATCTGATATCAAGTGTCCGTCCGCATTGCATGCAGTTTAATCGGCTGCAGCCGTCCTCGTTTTCATCTTCATTCCGCACAGAAGTCAGCCGGCAGTCTTTATTCGCTTAAATGTCCATTTCGTCTACACTCTCTTTTCCACTGATGTGTTGTGCTGTGCCTCTTGGCCATCATTTCGTTTTGTTTTAATGCGAATACAACATTTAGTTGGAAATCATATAAATTGCGTTTAATTGGATCAATTTCGTTGTTCTTACATTCAACATACATTCGTCAAGTCGAGCAGTCAGTCATAAGTATTCCCGCTGAAGGATTCAAGGAAGTTGAGCATACACACATTTTAGTTACTTTGTCTTGCGAATATTGCACAATTTGCGTTTTATTTTGGCAATTTTGGTAACGAAATTTGGGGCCCCAAATTAAGTTTTATGATAAAACAGACACTTTCGAATTAAAATTTAATTTGAAATAAGAAATTATAGAATTTTTTTAAATTCAATTGAGTTAACCCTTACAAGACTTGGAAGTCTTCTCATCTTCGAAAAACTTCCTAGACTGAACCATTTTAATTTCTCACAGACCCAACTCCAACCCTTACATCCGATTGAAGCCTCCTTCTCTTTAAATCGTCTCCACAAGAGAAAACGACGTTGCACAACAGGCGGTCAGTTTGATTGATTATGGCGAAAACTTGTGGACAGGCACTTGCGTCCAACCAATCTCTATTTATATACATGTGTCCTTTTAATGCAATTCAGTTTATGGTAAAAAGAAAAAACGAAGAACTTTTCAAGCTTTCAAAAGAAACAAATTGGAAATGACCACTCATTCGAACGGCACACATCACATCAAAGTTAAAAAAAGGGGGAAGCCAGGAACGGCAGGCTATGTTCGATTGGACGAAGGCAGGCAGATGAACGTACGTGTTTCATGTACATACAGACATGGCGTGCGGTTGGTCATCTTTATAGAATCCAAAAGGTCCTTTTGTTAATCTTTTATGTGCAGCTTAAGCAATTTGAGTGAAGTTGAAGAGTTCGAGTGAAGTTTTGGCCAAAACGCAATGTTTTAAATGTCAAATGGAATTAAATAAAATTTGAAAGGGATTTTTTGATATTTTTTTGGGGCGGATTTACTTTTGGGTATATACATGATTTTTGAAGGTTTTTTGCATGGAGAAAGTCCGTTTGTATGTAGCAAAAGATCCGGAATGAAATTTTACACGCCAATAATTCTAACTTTTAGACTATAAGTGATACTAGCCTAGGTTAAGTATGTATGGGGGAAATTTCGAATTTCTTTTTGCTTTTGATAATGTGATATTGTGCCAATTTGGATAACTGGTAGCTTCTCGGTTTTTCAATTCTAAAACTTTTCTTTTCGGTAGAAAATTGTCGCTAAGGGTCATAAAACTACAAGGATTCGATTCACCTGCCTCTTCTTATTATCGTATCATCCAAGAGTATTTTCCATGGACCGTTGGCAACAAATCTCACTCAGTATATCCCCATATGATTTACTAAAGCAGGTTGCTACTCGTATTAATGATCTTCCTTTGCATATTGGGTTTTCGTCTTTCCGTCCACACTTCTGGCAAATAAATGGTTGTTATCACTCAGACTTGACCGATCTACGTGCTTCGAGGTGCTTCGAGGTGCTTCGTGAGTGATCAACCTCTGTTGAATTGGGCTCGTCCTGAAGGAATCATACAGTCCACTGCTACTTAGTTTCGAACTCATTCGTCGCCTCTCACTATCTGATAGACGTCTTTTGAAGTCCGCTGTCGATTTTTATGTTATTAACTTTTTCATAAATTATGCAGTTTGGGTCCATGGGATATTCTTTACAAAAACTTCTTAAGTAATAATGATAAGTTTCGCCACGTTCAAGCGAGCAGCTGTTTTCTATTTGCAATTGAAATTTATCTCCCAGAAAAAGTGCAAATAAGCACGGGATGTGACCGCACAAGCTTTTTTAGTTGTTCTTAATATACTTTTATCATTTTATCTAAATTTTAATTTTTATCTGCGTTATCTATCAACAATTTGTTTGAGAACTATCAGATTGACAAGCTTTTGGCTGTAAGCTGCTTATGTAAATATCTAATATCATTTACGGCACATCAATGACAGGTCCCGACCATTAAATTGCCTCCATTTTCACACGACAGTTGCTTATGTGACAGTTCGTGCGGCCGTCACCGTCCATTATAACTGGCTTATAATGCTCAAGCATACCTAAATTTCACGGTAAGCCACATGATGATCATGGCATACCAGTTCCCGCACAGCATCGATTTTTTTCTGGCACAACTACCGATTTTGAACATCCCTCGCGGGATTCGTCCTAGACCTATCGACGACTACCATTGAATTCTGAAAATTAGAAAAACATGGTAACCCTAATAGCATTAAATAACCAATTAGTCATACAAAACGAGTTGATTTTAAAAGGAAAATGAACTTTTTGACAAGAAAATGCTTTGGGAAAATGCCGGAATAGCCGCAATTTTTATTAAAGTTGACTCTAATTTGCTTATTGGTCACGCTGAAAGTTTAAAAATTTCTACTTAAATCCCACTCATAACTTAACTCACAGTCACGCTTTTTGATTTTCCATTTTCCATGTTTTTAGTTTAGATTTTTTTTGCTTCGTGGCAATTTGGAAAATTCAGACCGACAGCAATAAAGGCACGACCAAAGGTATCATGTTGTTAAGTAAATTCCTACTAAGTGGGATAACAATCAGTCACCAAAAAAACCGAAAACAAAATGACAGTTGACAGTTCGCTAGATGACAATTTACAGGGCCAGTCTCAGCTATCCGCCTGTTTGCACTCACCGGGTTAATATTGTGCAAAGAAAGAGTAATTACCGAGTACACCCCCTTCCCCCCAAAAGGAAAAATAGTGAAAACCCATTAAATTAAATACGAAAATACATATGAGGTAGTTCTATCCATGGTAGTGTTCGTTATTGTCATGCCATCATAACTATAATTACTTGACAGCACTCGACTGTCATACATGAGCATTTGACGGAGAACAAAGTGACAGTAGGCAAAAAAGAACCAACACAAAAAAATTCAAATTGTCTAACGACATTTTCTTTCCATACACAATTTAGAGCAGCAAATGTAAAATTGTTGTTGTTTTTTATTGCTGCTCAGTTGTTATCGTTATTGGCTAATGACTTTGCCGCAGTGCATTGTTTGGGATCGCATCGAATTGTGGCAGTACACAGTATGAAAACAACAAATGAGTTGAAAAATGTCGTCTGTTTCGGCCAATGGTGTTTAATTATGGCCGCTTTTGAGGGGCCTCTACTTGGTTTGTTTGTTGTTGTTTTGGTATTCATTTCTGTTTATTGTGTAAAAAGTTCGGGGGAAAAAAACTAAATGTCAATCCGCCATTAGAAAACTCGTCCACTAGCACTGCTTCTGTCAAAACAGTCCAACAGCCAACAACAATAAAAACAAAACTTTTAATGACAGCTGGAAATGGTTTCGTTGTATCTCAGTGGGTAAATGCCTCATTAAAATTGTAGTTAAGTATTTTGTTTATTGTGTGGTTTTACTCGGTCGGCTTGGATAATTATGTAATATCTTTTATATGCCTTAGAATAATTAATAAGCCAAAGCTAATGATAATTTGGTGAATGTTGCATAACCATGTTGTATCAGATGTGATGGCAGTTCCATTTAGAGATAACATAGTCTTCGATACATTTGATATATTTGCAAGCCATCAGGTGCTTTCTACTGTAAGGAAGTATGTAAATGAATATGGTTTCATTCGTCGTTTCAATTAGGGTGTTCACGATCCTTCGGCATGGGCTTGATCTTCTTAAATGGGCAGTGTGACCAGTTCCATTCTCCTAACTTAATGTCGGTGTCAGCGCAAAGGAACTCCGGGCTTTAGATGTCGAGTTAAGAATATCCGCTGCAGCATTCCCACACTTAAAAAAAATAACTATCGGCTTTCAGTTGCTGCAACATACACACTCCACCCGACACAACATCCACTCTCTGCTGTCGCAACAAATTATGTGGTGACATCAGAAAGTATATGCTGTGTCAACAGAATGCAGACATAGGCGACAGCAGAGAGTGGATGTATATGCTGCAACAGCTGAAAGTAGATGTTCCAACAAGCGGTAACATTCAGTTGGTCACAAATCTGTTGGCACAACAGGTTTTGTTTTCTGGGTGCATCAGTAGATATTATGCTTCCAAGTTATGATTAAGCTTTCCCCATTGTCTATGGTGTCAATTCCTGCGGTAAAGTTTTTGTTTATGCCTGTGAAATTTTTTTTGGGAGACTTAAGCTAAGGTCCCACGATTGCCTTAATGTCCTGAAAAAATCGGAAGGCAGTCGTATAAACTCAATTGTCGCCAGCCAGAGATGCCGATACACTAATCATATGAGCCGAATAGATTGCCACTTGATCGGCGTGGGATCTTAGTCTTTGTCGAGTTGATCCTAAGACCCGCTTTGCCAGACTCTTTTAGACAATCCTGATCCCTCGAAGGAAATTACCAAAAGATTTATCTTATTGAAAGTAGGGCACTCTTACACTACTATGGAAAAACCTTCAGAAAATTGGTCTCGTTCAGCAGAATCAGATACAAAAAAGCAGACTCAATTGAGTCGAAAGGTATCTTAAATTTTAGATATTATATCAACAGATATGATCAGGGTACATTGGTAAATACATTTTCATATAACTTATTAAATCTTTCTATCATAGATGCTTTGACTAAATGCACATTCTTCAACAAACTAAATAAAAGAATAAAATTCTGAGAGCTATTTAAAGCCAATTGGTGTCCTCTGTTATTTATAAAAGCGTGTCTGTATGCTCCAATCTAAAACTGTTCACATCTCATTAGGCTTGTCAATGACCCAACTAAAATAAAAACACTACCAAAGTTAAATTTAGCCTTCACCATTAAGGCAACAAATATAAGAGTACCTATCGTGGCAATGATGATGAGCCACTTTGACACTCGCGAGTAGTTAATTTTGTTTTTATTTTTTCTATTTTGTCTCTATTCCGCCAACACTAATGGGTTAACAGTGTGATAAGTACCCTTATCACAATCAAAAGCGAAACCATTTGACACTTTTACAATTTAAGAGTTACAACATAAACGTTTCAGCGTTGTTGGCCTTTGTTGCGTAAAGATGTTCGCCTGTGTGAAATGTGAAACAAATTAAAATTTTATAGTGGAACTTGTTTTTTTTTTGTGTTTTAATTTTTCCTTTCCTTTCGAAAGCACTATGTGTTTTTTATTTTATTCTTTTTGAAGCACTTCCAATGCACTTGTGCATGAAAATTTAATCAAGCTTCGCAATTGAGTGCGAAATCACTTCAGAAAGCGTAAAGTGGTCAATGGCCAGCGAGCGGCAAACAAACCAATGCAAATACAGACAACTAAGTTCTGTTCGATTTGGGGGTTGATACGTTCATACAGCCGCCCCTCAATCACCACGCATCACAACAGCACAACGGCCGTAACGGCAGTCAGCAGGCAAACCAACATGTATTTATATTGCCAATACAAATTTATCACATTGCAATAAATGTGGAAAATTGGAAAACATCAGCAACACCGACAAATAAAAATAAAAAATGAGAAAACATTTCAATTTTATGCGACCATTCGATTGCTCATAAAATATTTAAAGCCTGCAAATTTATGGTGAATTCCATTAGAGTTATGGGCAGTGAAATGTGGGCGTGAAGAGCAGATTGCCAGCAGCGGTATGTGCTGATGGCGGGGGTGGCAGGGGTTGCAGTGGAAAGTGTTGATTGTTTCAATTAATTGAAATTGATGTGTTAATAGGGAAATTTTTGTTTTATTGGAAATATTTAATTTCTTTTATGGAAAAGGCAACACACAAGTCATTTGTAGACACTTTATTCAATTGCAATTGTTCAAAAGTTGTTCTCTTAAGTCCATTATCTTGTACTCGTATCACTAAACAAAAATAAATCTTAGCCTAAAGAAGAAGAAGAAAAACTGAAATTAATTCAAATCCTCTGTTGGGCATTTAAGCGCTTTCATTAAAATATTCATTTCACCTGGCAGTAGTCAAGCTGAGACAAATGAATCCTTGCTCGCCATAGTCGTTTTGTGTATCTTAAGGTCACTTTCCACTCTATCCTCACCCGTTTGACCTTTCACCTGGGCCACTTGCCGATTTGCATATTTGATGCCTTTGTTAAAATTACCTTTTTTTATTTGTTTATTTGCGTAAACATACTTAAGTGCCATTTTGGCGCTGATGCTGTTCTTAGAATGGTTTGTTGCCTTAATTTCCGCTTCCGTACAAAAATTTCTCAGTTTTTTTTAAATAAAAAGCTTTTCGTGTAAATTGATAAGGGACCGAGAGTTTCCTTTATTTACATTTTATTTGCAGGATTTTATTTTTGTTTCTAAATGTCCATGTATTCTGAGGGTTTAATTTTCATTGTTATATTTGTATTTTAGAAGGAATCATAGGGTAAATAATGACAATGTTTCACAATGTTCTGTATTAAAGGTAAGTACAATATTTTGAAAAAAAAATAATTTGTTCTTCCTTGGATACTTTTGCTGCTGAAAATAAAAACTTCCAAAGACTTTTAAGGCCAAAGATGAACTTGACTTCGTTCGAGTATATTTCAACTCTGTCATATTCAAAAAGCTTATTTCGCAATAACGAAAGTGGGCGTGGCACCGGTCCAATATACTCCAACTAGAATATTTAAAAAATTGTGGAAAATATGCCAGCATATTGGCATATAACGACGTATATGACAAACGGTGATGTCATCTTATATACACTCAGGAAAAAATCACTATTACATCTGGTAAATAGGATGCTCTTACTATTGAAATAATGGTAGAAAATAGTAGAATTAATAGGATAACTGATTAAATAAAATTACAATTAGTTTTTCCTACACAGAGGGAAAAAAATCAGAACTGCATGGTTATGATTTGAAACGGGTATCGTTACGAAAAATTCAACACCACACAGTTCAAAAACACAACTGAAACAGTTTCACTTTTTGAAGATGGTATGAGTTTTTTGTTTATTTTTGCAAAAAAAAACCGATTTGCATTAGCCGATTTTAATTTTGTTGCATTTCTCTGGTACTGGACGTCGTTTTCAAAAAATCTAGAGAGCAGCAAAACAAACCCCGGATTCGTGACCAGCGACACCCCAAAAAAAAAAGAATACAAAAAGTAATATGTTAAAAAGGCAACAAAAAAAATTGCTCCGACTGAGATTCGAACCCATGGTCCAAAAAAGTAAAACTGTTTTCAGTTATATTTCAGAACTGAAACCGTTTCAAATCCTAACCAAGCAATTTCATAGTATATGTATGCAGTTAAAACATTGCAAAATACACACAGCGGTAGGCAAGCGTGCTAAGGGGAGCGTCTATGAATCCGAATGGCCAGGGTTCAAATCTCGGTAAGTAAACAAAAATGTATACCATTTCTTTATTTCGTAAATAAAATATAACAATGAAATATCAATAAATAAAATTGTTTAAAAAAATAATTTGGAGTAAAAAAAATACAAAATTTAATTAAAATTGAAATTAAAATTTTTTTTAGGTAATTCTAAAAATAGGCCTTTCAAATAACCTTTTTTTGTATTTTCAATTCATGAAATCATAAACTTTTCAGTAGCAAAACAAAAATTTTCAGTCTTGAAACAACAACATTTGCGTCTCTATTCATCAATGTGCCGTTTTAATACTGCCCATTTCAAAAAAATTGAAACGTTTTGTTGTCAAAATCAGAACATTCAGTTTTGGCTGGAAATTGACAACGGTTCGGAACGTTTTGACAACGTCTCGTTTTGATTTTTTTCTCAGTGTATGTGACTTTTCCGCAAGATTTTGAAACAAATTTGTTTTTGTATGGAATTAGTCACCTTTTTGATACGATTTGAAATATTTAATAGCAGGGACAGGACCGAAACGAATATCGATTGCGGTTTCAGTATTCATATTTATAAATATTCGGTTTCGGTTCCGGTTTTCATATAAATTAAAAAAAAAAACTATACTTGCCAAAATTAAAAAAAATTTAATAAAAATTCAAATTTTATTTTATGAATTTTGAGTTTATGTACTCATGAAGCCGTCAAAATGGAAATGCTCACCGTTTCTCCAAGGCTTCTTTACACTATTACGCCATCCGAAAAAAAGCAAACACCAATTAATAATTCACAAGTATTCAAATGCCTATGTTCAACAGAAAGAACCCTCAAAAAAGACAAGCTAATTTTCACGCATTTGTACAAAAAAGATTTTAAAAAATTGCCATAAATTCATTTAACACAACAAAGTAATTTATTAAAATAGAAGGTGAGACAACCGGAATGAATGAATTTTTCCCAAATGAATATTAAAATACTTCCCACTTATGGCAAGGCAAGAGAAAGGTCCTGCCATCCTTCCACATGCAGAAACCAAAGCAACAAAAAGTACCCTCAGCGAGATTTCGCCAACTGACAGCCGGTTGTAAAAATAAACGACATTCGAATGGGAAACAATAACGGAAGGCATCGAATCGACTTACGACATTTAAAAAACGAACATGAAAACGAGAAAATTGTTCTGCTTTTTTTTACGGATTTCTAAGGATATAAGAGGGTAGAGTGTGAAACTTGTTTGGTGTGTGTGTGTGTGTGTGTTTTTTTTTTGTCATCAGCCCATTCACTTGACTTTGGCAATGACTCTTCAATAGTACATGTCAAATCTCTAAGGACCTGCAAGCTAATAACGAAAAAAAGAGGAACAACAACAACCACGCGCTGTGAAAGAGACATCGCAATTGACGTGGCTTGTTTAAATCATTTGAAATTGATGAACTTGTTACCGCGCGCGTGTTTTACAGCGTTTACACTTTTATGTCCATTCATTCACCATTCAACTCGGCAGGGGAACCACCCTCTTTTGGTTCAGGCATTGTCTGGGTGTGTGTGGTGTGTGTTTTTTTAAGAGGCGTAAAATGTTTTGCTTGCCCACTTGTACTTTATCCGTACCCTCAAGTGGCGTTTATAAATTTCCCATTTGAGCGTTTGAGTGTCCTTGCCCTGGTCTGTGTCAATTGAATAATTGCGCAAAACTGTGTGTGTTTTCCCAAAAATACTTAATTGAAAGGGTGTTGTTGTGAATGTGCTTCTTTTATTTTTTGCTTGCATGCGGTGGCAAGTGACAAGTGTGAGTACTTCTCCGCTTAGCTGGTGGATATTTCTGGTTACACGAGTATCCTGTTTCAAAATCGTTGCGGCAATTGTGCGAAATCGATTGCTAGTCGCCGTTGTTGTTGTTGCTGTTTAATGTAATTGTTATCCGTTTTGTGAGGTTAGGCCTGGCATTGGGGTGGTACTGATGGCATGAAGTGTGTAGTTATTATTCGGTTTATTTTGATGTCGACTTAAATCTTGAATGTTGACGGTGATTATGTTATCAAATTGTTCGATCAAATCTTTTAACAGTTTCGCATTACAAAGTGCGCCAAGTTGGGCGGTGTGAAATGCAGAATTCGTGATCAGGAAATAGGAAACTTTTGAGTGACGAATATGAGAAACAAAGATATCTGATCAAAAGAAGAACGTCGATGTGATCGATTCAAGAATCTTGGTGATAAAGTGTTCAAGATTATATTTTTTTTTGTTACACCGTTTGTAACGTCAAAAAGGAGGCATGGCATGTGTTCTTTATCAGTGTTACCTCCTGTCTGGCATTTCGCACGATAAAGGACGATATGGAAAAGTGGACATGGTATTTGTAGGGTATTATGGCTTCGGTTTGACCAAAGAATTTTAAAATATTTTCGTATTTTCAAGATAAGAAACTTAAATTTATAAACCTTTTTTATGTATAAATTGTGTTTTAATGAATATATTCATTAAAATGCAGTGCTTGTTAATACAGTTGATTAAATTGAAGATGAGTTTCATTCTATTCATGAAAGCTCTAAATTTCGGTCGCCATATTGGATCCACAATCTTGAATTCGGTAGTCCGCCTATTTGCAATACCACCTCCATAGAAAAAAAACTTCGGTAAAATTAAACAACAAAAAGTTGTTAACGTACAACTTTTCAAAATGTATGAAAAACCTGAATTTTTTAACCGTTGTTGGTAGGTTGGATTAACCGAAAAAAAATTGTTAAAATAAATCTTCCAAATTTGACATAAAATAGTTCAAATAATCGAAAAAGTTGTTGTTGTTGTAAGTTCTTTTACCATAATTTTTGATTAAATGTAAATTTTTCACAAATTTACTGAAAAATTTACAACTTAACCGTGAAAAAAATGGTGCAAATAAATTTACCATCTCTTATCGGTAAACGTAAATATAATAAAGGGGACGTGCAGACAGCCGGATAGGGCTAAATCTACACTGGAGGTGATGTTGATCTAAAAGTCTATACTTTTCGTTAACCTTTTTTTTTTTTAAATCTATGGGTACACTATTGATGGAATTTTTATCCCATCAACAGTAGGTACAATTTTTCTATTATAAATAATCGATTATTCATCAACAAATCTATCAAACATTGAAGATCCCTCAAATGCACACACTAACACCCACATTAAAAATAACCAAAGACAGCGCCCTCGACCATGTCCTTTTACAGTTTTTACAAAAATAAAATTCATTTGTTTCAAAAAAAGCAACACACACAAAAACACAATACAAACGGCCGTCAGAACGCAACTCGCCTCGTTGCCTCGTTGGCAAATTGAATTCGTAACAAGGTAATCGATCCTCGGGGATATGTTTTCAAATCATCCAAGCGCCGTTGCTGCGTCACTGCAATGACGAACGAACGAACGCTGCCGTTGGTTGCCATTTCCATTTTCATTGCCATGGCAAATGAGCGCCGGCACAAAAGTCTCTGGACGAATTCGGCTGTACGTCCAGGGCCGATGGGAATATGAATTTATATCTTTTAATCTGGCAAAGCGGCGGCAAAAAGTGAAATTAAGGACGCAGGACATATTTCATACATGCGAACACTTTGCACACGGGCAGAGTGCGCTTCTGTTCATTGTCAGTGTGAGAATAAAGTGGAGGGTGGGGATGTAGGCATGCAAGAGTGTAATTGCATTAAATTGCAATTACAATTGAGTTTCGGGGCAAACGTCACACCGGAACACTCTCGCAAACAGAATCTCATGCAAATACACATACGCTGCCACAATGCGACAAGTTTTCCCAGGATGAAGGCTGTTGCTGTGCACTTTGTGTGCGTGTGTGTGTGTGTGTTTGCGTCGTATTGTGATATTTTGACATCAAAGTTCATGTCATGTCAGTGTTGATATTGTATTTGCTTTTGTTGTTGTTCGTCTTGCGTACAAGTGCATTTTGTTGTTGTTCTTCTTCTTGTTTGATTGTTGTTGCTGTTGTTGTTGTGTGGCTCCTCTCTCTCTCTGAATGCTTTTAATGAAATGAATTTTCGATTTTCATGCTGGCTGATCGAAGTGCCAACAGACACAAATGCCTCGTTTCCGGCGGCCATGTGAAATGCATTCTGAAGCCTTGTTGACACTCCTTGATGCGATTCGTCAGTCGACAATTCGATTTCAATCGATTTTTCAAAGATTGAGCGTTGATAGTTCCTGTCGATGAGATGTTGACCTCAGTTTGGGAGTTTTGCATTCGCAGGCAAAATGTTGGAGAATTTCTGCACAAAATAATGTCAATGGAATGAAAACCATTTATGTACTTGGTTTACTCGATATTGCATAACCTCAAAATGTTACAAATATTTTCGACAACAAATGTGATTTGTTACTACTTTTGACAAAAGTTTTTGTAAAGTGTGGCACAAGGACGATTTCGAGAACAACACTCTTGAACAAGTTAGAAACTTTGTAGAATCCTCCAGAACAAAGAAAAAACTAAGAAAAATTACAAAATAGTTCGTCCTCATTACTGCTACTTAATCTTCATTTGAGCTGAACTACTATCACCACGCTGAATTACAACTCGTTGCTGTAAACTTTATTTGTGTTTCATGCAGGGACCGCCAAGAACCGATTTTGGAACCGAAACGGGAATTCATGGAACCGAAACCGATATTTTGGAAAGTCAGGGAACCGGTACCGGAACCGTTATATTTTGACATCTGATAACCGGAACCAATATTCGTTTCGGTACATGGTTTTATGTTATAAAAATATTAGTTTTCTCCAAAAAAATTTTTTAATTTTTCAAATTTCTGTTTTGGTCTTTTTGTAATAAAAACGGTATTATTAAATATTTGTTTCTTTATACAGTCCATGGCAAAAGAAAGAAGGTGTGCCGCTGTCACTTCTTGGCAGCCATCTTAACCATCTGACGTTAAACCGATTATGACATTTCGGGCTACCGGATTGTTGTGAAAAAATCCCAAATTTGAAAATGGACTTTTTGGCAAAATTGAAATGGCAAGGCCATTTCTTGCCTATAATCCATCCCATAAATAAGTTTTGATGATAGTTTCGAAGATTCAAAAGCGACAAAGCAGACATGGCACCCATTTTTTTTTAAAAAAGCTAAATGAAAAACTTTGAAACTTCTTTTTTGTTAATAATTTGTATGTTACTACATCCATTAAACCATTCAATTGTAAAGAAATTTAAAATTTTATCCACAAGATTATAAGAAATTTTTTAATTCCCATATATAAAATGTATATAAAATAATTAGAAATATGGAATATAAAGAAATATACAAATATTAGTACTTATACAATTTCATACATTTTTTTTCTCTCAGAATTATGGTAAAAGTTTCAATTTGTCTAACAGTGTAGCCTAACCTTAAAGCTTACTAAATTTTGGCTACACTCTCAGTTATGTATGTACTTTTTGGTAAATTTTATTCCTTTTACTATTAAAACTAAAAGAAAAGAGCTTCTAAATATTTTACATCCTGCATGTCTGGCTGTACGACCGTAAAACTAAATTTTATAGTTTGCGTGTGATGATCCTGGTACTGAATTCCCCCCACACTTTTTAACGTGAAACAACTTTGTTTTGTGTTCGGTTTATTCTGAAAATTTGTAAGTGGCAGTTCATCAACATCAAACAAAAGAAACAAGTGACCGCAGCCGAAATAAAAAAAAACCAAAGGATATAAAAATAAATTTCAATGCATTTAGGCAGGTGGATTAGAGCCATTTTCGGCTATACGAAGCACTCATAATTGAATGAACAATGTATCTAATTAACTTAAAGACATTTTAGCAAACGATCCTTGTCTCTGACTACACACTCTGACAAATGTAATTGTTTTCCTGTTTCGCCTCAACTTTTATTGATGTTAAGCCATTACAGCAATTTTAATAAGCAACACAGCAACACTTGGCATGAGGCAGACGTCCTCCGATTCAGGAATAACAACGTTTTCGCATCTAAATGCGTCACATTCATCATAATGCGCAATTATTGCGGGGGAGCAGCTCGAACGTTTCTGGTAAGCAAACGACAAATAGTAAGAAAAAAGGCACCCTCATAATTCGATTGAGTCATTTACCAGACTTTATAAATATTTAATGAACCCTACGCTTTCATTTGTTCATTTGTCAAGTGTGGGCAAATGCTGTCAGGCAATGGGGTAACACTTTATTTGTAACATTTTGTTTTTGTCAGATTTTTTAATAAATAAATAAATAAATTAAAATAATTTTCACAAATTTACGGTTTCTTTAAGCAGTTTTTTTTCGTAGTCATCTATTGGAAAGTTTTTTTTTTTTAAATATTTAGAATTTTATTTTAAACATTTCTATTTTTTTTTTTAATACTAATTTTTTTTCAATTACCTAAAAGATAGTACAGCCCTCGGTAGCATTTGAATTACTTTAACAATATACACAAAAACCACTTTAATTAAAAAAAACATAATTCAAATGCACCAAATCCATCTTTTACAGCATTTTGGTTTTCATATATATTTTTTTTTTATAAATTTGTGTAGCGTTTGTGCTAATTTTCATAAAATTATTTAAATATCTTTTTAACAATTTTTTTTCATTCAATAAATACGACATTAGTTTTAGAAATAGTACACAAACCATAACCTCTTTCGATTATCATCCCTTGAACCCAGCTCCTTCTAATGTTTCGCATAATCGTTGCCATCGACGGCGCTCAACTCGTCCAGGAACTCGTTTGATTGATGATGATTTCCAAATAGATTGTTGTTGTTGCTTTGGTTGGGGTTTAAGGATGAACGCAAGAGCAAAGGATTCCTTACAAAGTGCTGCAGTTGCAAGAGGCATCTGTAGTTGGAAGAGGGGCAAGAGTTGGAAGATATATCATATATGAATTATTTATTAGAAATTATAAAAATTCCATTTCGACGCACCTTTCCAATTTGCGATCGCCATCTTGTAATTCGAATAGTTCGGGTCCATTCTCCGCATCTCTGTGGAAATGAGTGCTTGCCATAGCTCGTTTTCCATTTGTCCAACCTCGGGAATACTGAAATGTTTGTCCCATGCACACCATGAAAACGGCGGAGAGGAGCAAGGCATTGCGCAACATTTGACTTAGGAAAGGCATTGAATGTTTGTTAAATCTGTATAAAAAAAACAGTGAATAGGTTTGAGGTTGTAAAATTGTAAAGAAAAATAATTTGCAAAAAGTTAAAGAACCCCACAAAATTACAGCAGTTTTTTATGCATCAAAATTGTTACTTTAGCGCCATCTATATGCCAAAAAAATATGCATTGCGGATTTGTAACATAGCACTGCGCCATCTAGCGCTAAGTATATAATAGTTCAGTTCAGAACCCTTATATTGTATTAATTCACAATGACACACTATTGTGCCTGTTGTGCCAGATTAACTTTCCGCTACGATAAATTCAAAGTTTGGGCAAACAGTTTACTTCTAGCTCCTGCAATCGTGAACTTTTCTATACCTATCACGCCTCCTTCTTGGCGTTACAAACTGTACCCCATAAATATAAAAAATATTATATATATGCAGGACTTTCATATACACCCAAAATCTGGTGAGCATTTTAAATTTGGTGGTCAAAATTGTTCATATAACCTGTTAAATTTTTTCTCAGAAACTATAGGCGATCTGTACAAAATTTTGTCAGATTCAGTTTCTGAACGTCAAAATACCCAACACAAAAATTAAAAAAGCACAAAAATTTTTTAGGAAAAGTTGTTTAAAACATATGCATCCGGCCCCGCATCCGCGGATGTCATTTTCAAACATCCGCATCCGCCCCCGCACCCGCAACGATGATTTTTACAGCTCCGCACCCGCATCCGCCTCCGCAAAACTCACATCCGTCGCATCCCTATTAAATATTCATACAAGATTTCCTTATTAGATTTTCCTTTTTGGAATAACCTGTCTTGAAATCAAGATGCACTATTAGACAAATATGTATTGCACGAATTTAAATGGCGGTGTAATATTAACTTTAAACCAACGTTTGTAACGTCCTTAAGGCGTGTCCGATTTGGGAAACAATATTCTTGATCAGCATCGTAACCTGAAGCAATCTAGCCATGTCCGTCTGTCCTCACGATAGCGGTCGCAGTTTTGGAGATTTCGACTTAAAACTTTGGGTACATGATTTTCACTTCAATGCTTCCAAGTCTTTTTACCATTTTTTAATTATGTATTCGATCATAAATTTTTTAAATGGATTTTTGATTGGTCCAAGGTTTTGAAACCAAATTTTTTTTTTGTGGTTTCGATTGAAAATTTTGGACATGGTCTGAGGATCCAAACCCATCCATAAGCGGGTCAAAATGGGACCAAAGTTTTATGTTCGATTTTGTGGGGGTATTTCGAAGATAGTTCACTCTCTAGTTTTTTTATATCAATTTAACCAAAAGGCTTTTAATTAAATTAGTATGAAAAAAAGATTGAAGTGATACTTTCCTAACGTATTAATAATTTTTTAACTGAAATTGAAATTGAAGGGATATGAAATGTTCTTTTTATTTCACTGCCATTTATTATTATTGGTGTAATTCATTCTAAATTTGTGAACTGGATGCTTTTATACCGTGAATATCCCAATTTAGGGTTTTTCATTTTAAAAAACCTCTGGCCCGATTAACAAACAAAATACGCGTTAGGAACCGGTGTTTGTGTTCAAATTGGTATAATCCATTACTTTCAAGTACACTGAGTCGTGAATAACCCTACTAATTCACTCACTTCACTTTAAGATATTTTCGAAAACTTGTTATTAAGCTCCGACTAAAAACTTCCTTTGTTCCGAATTATTTGTTCATTTAAATTAGTAAGCGTTTTTTTTTAAATTAATATTTTTGGTAAATAATTTAAATTGTATAATAAAATATGGGAAATGTGAAATTCTCACTTGAACGTAATAGATTTCGCCACAATTTCACTCACTTAATATCTTAAAACTTTCGAAATTCAAATAGCCTTTGGACCGAACTAGGAACTGAAACTGAATGAAGTTTCAAAAGCTCTGCACTGCTTTTTATAGTCGCAAGAAAGATTCACTGAAAGGATAACGAAAGGCCACAAGTTTGCATGGTAAATTGGAGTGTGACTATAATCATGTATGTGTGTATGTTTTTCGCCACTAGGCATTCACACACACGTCACACACTTCGGCAGATTAACTGTGATTATTAGTAGTCAATTGTTTTTAGCCAAATAACCAAAGTAGTATTTATCAAGTGCGAAAACCCTCCCACACGCACACGCACAGACACTCTTACACCCCCATACAAAGCAAATCGCATTTCGCTGAACAAATTGAATGCATTTGTTGATTAAAATTATTACTTTCGCTGCCAAAATGGTTGAGTGATTGAAGGAAGAGGAGTTTTTATTTTGGGTAGCTATGAGAGAAAAAGAGGTTCTTTAGTGAGAATCTTTCTTATTTTTACATTTCGCAAGAAACTTAGGTTAGGTTAGTTAGGGTTGTGGGTCGAAGATTTTTGTAACCAACTACAACAATGGTACTTGCAAAACAAGTTCTGACCTCACCAGAATAGTCTTGTTAGTGGTCTTTGTGGAAGGTGATTCGGAACATACACTTGTATGGGTTTTCATGTGGTTTCGCACAATGAAATCAAAAATTCAGAAAAGTGTAGTTCATCGATTTCGCAACTGAATGGCTCACATAATGTTGTCTCTGAACATTTACCCTAAAAATAAGGCACCTGTCCTCTGAAGTTGTATCCGAATGGACGAAGACCCTTGGAAAGCGAAATAAGAAAACCTTATAAGTTATAAGTTATAACCAATATCCGAATGTTGGAATTCTGCAATTTGTATGCATTCATATGCAAATAAATGCCAAAGTACAATAATCTTCTTTCCAAAAAATTTTAGTATTAAAAAAAATGTTTCGTAAGGAAAATTTAATTTCAACTTTTTTTTACGGAACTAACGAATTTACTTTAACGTAGTTAATTTCTTGCTTAACAATTCACCCCTACTCTGAGAAAATGCCGAAACGTTGTCAATTTCCAGCCAAAACTGAAGGTTCGGATTTTGACAACAAAACATTTAAATTTTTTTTAAACAGACCACTGAAACGGCACATTGATGAATTGAGACTGTTGTTGTTTCACAACTGAAATTGTAATGTTTTGTGACTGAAATGATAATAATTTGAGAACTTTTTTTTAATAACGTATGCGGAATAAAATCTGCATAAACTTTAAAAAATCGTATTTTTTTCAAAACTCTGTTTATATCAAATGTTTTCATTTTAATATTAAAGTGTATATGTTGTCTTAACGGCAGTTTTAAGGTGCTTTCTCTATAGCTGTTGTGTAAATCGATGTTGGCATTTTGCGGAGCTCGTTCTCAATTTTAGGGAATTTTGTGTGCTCCACATACTTTATTTAGTCATCAACAGCCTTATTACCCCTCAAAACAATGCTCACCTTGCCATTCGTTACCGTCTAAAGTAAAATAAGACTCATCGTCCATAATTCAAACGACATTTCTCTTTGCGAAGAATGTATTTTTAACCAAACTGTTCTGTCGGATTTTTTGAAGTCTTTCCTGAACTTCTGAGACACCTGGTTTCATCTTACTTTTTTTTCTGTATCTAAATTGCCTGGAGATACTTTTTGACTGCTTTTCAGTCGCACTGGAACTTTTCATAGAGCTTCCTGTAGGATTTTGACACATTACGGAAATTGACCGCAGCCGTAATTATGATATTTGGCATGAGTCCATCAAACTGCAAGATTTTCCGGAGCCTGGTTTCCTGGAGGCGATTTTTAACTCTTATACCTTGCCATTATACTATAAAAAGTTATCCGGCTTTCTCCATGTTCAGTGAAACAAGCAATGACACTTGATTTTGGTCACTGCGGATGAGAGTCAACAAACCCACAAAAAATTGTTGGACGTTGGTCCTGTTTTTTTCAAAATTTTTAAGGCAACACAAAAATCACTACAATTATTAACAACGCATGTACTTAAACACAGATAACGGTAAACATAAGAAAACTGTATTTTTTCCCAGCATTGCAAATGTGTTGCATGTTTCATTCCGCATACGTTAGTCAAAAAATAGGCTATTAATTATGCAGTTTGGGTTCATGGAAAATTCTCTCCAACAAAATCCGTAAATAATTTTGCCTATTCGATCAATAGTGGTTCATATAAATCCGATTTTTTGAATTTTTCTTATACCATTTTTATACAATACATTCTGTAGAATTGGGATAATACCTAACAAAGTACAATCCTACATAAAAAAGAAACATTCAAATTTTGACACTATTTCACGTTCTATTTTAACACGGAGCAGTGTTGATTTTTTCAAAGCGATACCCGTTTTAAATCATTAAAAGATGTAGTTTTAGATTTTTTCCTCAGTGTAGATATTGGTTTACGAGCTAAATGATATTTACTTTCGCTTAACCAAATAGTTTGCTATCGCTGGGGACCTTTTAAGACTGCCAACAGTTTGTATAATTGTATTCATTGACATTCCTAAATTTGGAACAAGAGAATATTCTGGCAGCTCGGTTGGCAGCTAATTAGTCTTTCGAAGAATCACTGCGATCATTCCTGTGCGGCTTTACGGGGCAACATTCGGAAAAAGTAATGAATAAAAATAATAAAAGAGAGGTGATGAAGCTGTGTTGTCTTCTTTGAGACCGCCAAGTTCACTAACTTTGCCAGCGAGTCAAGTTCATATATGACGATGCTAAAGTGAAATTACCCACGAAAACCAACACGCACTCGAAACATAAATGAAGCTCGTTTCGAAAGAAATTATCACCTCAACGACGCCAATTTTTTTTGAAAGCCTCGCAAAGTCTTTGTTAAGTTCAAAGGAGCTACATTTAGAAACTAAGTATAACATGGATATTATTCAGCCAACGAATTGCCAGAGTAAAATTGCAAACATTTGTATTTTATTCAAAAAAAACGATTTTTATATTTTTTGAGTCATTTTTTTTAACCCTTAATGCTTATTAAAAATTCGTATTAGTTAGTTGCATTTTGAAATGGAACCGAAAAAGCCTTATATTCATAACAATCAAATTCGAAATTTCTATATATATATAAGTACAAGTGCATATGTATTTACAACCATTTTGATTTTACATTTCATTTAAGTATTTTTTTTGACATATTTTTGTAGCATTTTTGCTATTTTCTCGATTTTTTTTTAAAACTTAAGTTTTTGTATATTTTTAGTATTTGAAGACAAAATTCCATAAAATCATTATAATTTTACTTTTCTCCTCCGCCCTGTGCTTCCAATTTCGATCTAATGTTTCGCATAATCGTTTGCCTCGACCGGGTTCAGCTCATCGAATAACTCGTTCGATTGATGGTGGTGATTGCCGAATAAATTGTTGTTATTTTGATTGGGACTCAAAGACGTTGAGCGCAAAATCAAAGGATTCCTCACAAAATGTTGCAGTTGCAGGATGCATCTGAGTAAAGAAAAGTGTAAATTATGAATTAATTAGGAAAATGTACGCAATTAAATTTCGTTGAACCTCTCCAATTTGCGGCCGCCATCTTGCAGCTCGAATATGTCGGACAAATTGTCCTCTTCCCTGTGCAGGTGGGCATCTATGGCCGCCGAGGCACGCTTGCCGTTGGTCCAACCGCGAGAATATTGAAATGTTTGTCCCATGCAGGCCATGGAGAGGGTGAAGAGCAGCAGCGGCAGCAAAACGGTACGAAACATCTTACACAAAGTCGACATTGCTTTTGTGTTGAGAACTAGTTCGAAAATTGTAAGAAAATATCATTTTGCTATTCTATAAAAATGTTCGTGTGTGCCCTAACTAAGTAACCCCAAATTTTGTATACATTATAACTCTGGAACTCTGAAATCAGTTAAAAAAGGACATTCTCCATTCGGCAAACCCAATTTTTTTTCACTTTATTACTGCAAGCAAAACCGTGAAATATAAAACTTTTTTCAAAATAAATTTTTCTATTTACCATATTTAAGCCTTTAATTGGCAAACCGAAATGATTTTTAGAAAAATTACGTATACGCCACGTAGTCTAAATTTTTTAAAGGATTTGATTTGTAAGAATTTGAAATGATTTTCTGGACGTTCTTCATTTAAATTATTCTCACCGAAAATTGGGTAATTAAATACTTATAAGGACTTCTCAATTTAGATTGAAAAATACCCAAAACTCAAAATATCACCAGAAACTGATTTTCTTTCAGAAATTCTTATCTGTGCCGGACTTACTTTAGGAACTTGCTGATGACTTTACTATTAATCCAAAACACGTTTGTACTGAACACTGAACTGAAACTGAATGAACACAAAACTGCCATACGCTCCTTTTTATAGAAGCAAGAAAAGGGTTAAACAAAGTAAGGGAAAATCACAATTTCCTAAAAAACGTACAGCACGGATAACGAGTAGTGGCTGAAGCAGCAACAAGTGTGTGCGTATGTTAATGTGCGTGTATCGCCTCCGGCGAATTCACACATGCCGCACACTTATGCAGATTAACTGTGATTATTAGAAGTCAATTGTTTTGAGGCAAAGAGCCAAACTAGTATTTAGCAAGTGCGAAAACCCACACGGAAACAAGCATAGGGGAGAAGTTCGTAGGTTGGTGCCTGAGTGGCAAAATATAATATACTCAAATGAGTTCATACGATTGGCTTCCGTCTTTTTTTTTGCATTGCCTATAATTTCGGCGCCTTGGCGCAATCATGACCATTTGCCCAATATCGTACAAAATAGAAAATAAACCGGTGGAAAATAACAAGCAGTAAAAACCGTTCTTTAATTTTTTCACACATTTCACCCTAGAACTCCTTAAAGGGTCATTTGCGGTCCCTCCAACATATACCATTTTTATATACAATTTTTTCCTTTCTCGACTAGAGGAATCAACTTGCGGGAGTTTGTATTCGTACACCCTGTATATAGATTTTTAAAAACCACACTATGTTTCACTTACTAACCTCTCCCCTACACAATATTGAATACATTTGTTGATTAAAATTATCACTTGCGTGTAGCCGCAAGGTCGAAGGATCGAAGGATGCAGCAGCAGACAGTTTCGAATTTTTTGTTTTGTGCCGAATGAACGGGCGTAGGTATAAAAGGTCAAAATGTATTACAAAAACAATTGAAATAAAATTGAAACGCAAAACAACGGTTAAATGAAAATACTTCCAGGAAATCTTTCTTTAGTACAAACCTTTTTTATTTACAAGAATCTATATTATACAAAAGTAAAACTTTAAATTACAAAAACAAAATGACTATAAATTTCCATTGACTCTGAACATAAGTACTCTTACAGACTAGTGACCTCACAGTCGGGATTCGTATGGCCAGTGAGAGCACTTGAACCATTTCGGGGATTCTGACCATTTTGATCATTTTGATTATTTTGATTGTTCAAATCATTTTGTCCATTCTCAATGGCATTCTTGGCCTCGTTGCTCTTATTTCGTCGCAAAATGATATAGCAAAGACTAAATGGAAATTGGAGAAAATAAATAAATTTGTAAGGTTCACCAAAGAGTCTAATCGAAGAGATCCGAACTCACATGAACACAATCACATTCGGTATATAGAAGATTTCGCTGAACAAGAAGATGGCCCCGGGAAATGTGTCCACAGTGCGTTGGTAGATTTCACTGAAAATGGGCGGGAAGATGAACTGGCCAATGGGTTCGCTGATGCCGAAAATCGAGTACATTTTGCCTAAATACACAGAAGGGATGTCAGTAGAAAGGCATGGTCATTTCCAAATAAAAGTTTCAACTTACTTAGCTCCTCGCCGTCCACAATGCTGGAGCCAATCGTTTTAATCGCAATCACACGCAAGCTGACAAGCATATCTACCACGCCAGCCACATAGAATGAGGTGGTGTCCTTTGCAAAGGCCTGAACGATAAAAGAAAAATAATAAAAATAGAATCAAATGAATCGCCTCAAATCCAAATTAATTTTCACTTACATAAAGCACTCGTGAGAACACAATGGCCAAGGCGGAGAGTATGCCAATTGTGGAGTCGGCAAATTTGAATATTTTACTTAAAATGGCCGTGCCAATGAAGGTGCCTAGCGGGGAATTTAATGTAAAATTATCGAAATTCTAATAAATATTTTCAGTAAGTGGTCACCTATTAGGGCCGCTGCTGACGAGAACGTTGCATAGAAACTGAAGTCGTTGCCATTCCAATTGAGCTTGATCAACGTATAACGATACCAGTAATCGTTTTCACCTGAAATTCAGCAGCATTAAATAAAAGTTACTCATACGCTCCGTAGCACAACTAACCTGCTGCAGGACCCAGCGTCAAAAAGTACGCCATAATCAACAGAATCAACAGCATGCGTCCGTTATTCTCACGCTTGATCAATGGAAACTTAATGCAGTCAATGACCAAAGTGGGATCGAAGAATTCTCGGAAAAATGAACGCTTCACGGGCACTACATCCTCCTTGGGCGGTTCATGTTTGGGTGGCGTCTCAATGCGTGGTGTCATCTCAAAGCTGACATTTTTGTTCGTATGCAAGTCTTCTAGATTTGTCTGCTCGTAAGCCAAATTCTCTGCACCATGCAGTGCTGGAGGAGCTAAATAAAACCGGAATAACACAGTTTGTAAAATTAAGATCGGATTGCACTGAGGATCAATGGAAACAGCTGTGACCTGACCGAATGAATGACTGGTGGTTTGCCAGTTCTCCACCACCGATCTATAAGAATATAATTCATACCATGTGTGGGCAGGGGAGGTGGCACTTCCTCCTGGGTCTTTGGCGCTGGCTCCACCTCATCGATGAAGAAGATTATGTAGAGTATGGCAATTATTTGGAAACATATGGCCATGCCAAAGGATACTAGGAGAAGAAATTGAAAAAAATCATTTTCAAATCTAAAAAAATAGTCAACGAGAACACGGCTTACAGCTATAGCCCAATTGTGTGAAGAGAAAGCCACTGATGGGCTGTCCTATAAATGGTACGGCCGTCACGAACATGGCAAAGATGCCAAATCTGAAAATTATCAATATTTAAAATTCATAATTTCTTCTTTATTTTCCAGTTTTTACCTGAAAATTCGATCTTCTTCAGGAGTGGCTATTGTAATGTAACTGTAAATTGCCATTAGGCAAAAGGTAATGCCACCAAATAAAGCTGGGACAATGGCTTCACAGTAAGCGCCAAACTCCATGGGCAGTGAGTCGAAGAAAATGGCAGAGATCAGAAGGCCTATTGGTGGAATTATACAAAATTACATGTATGGATAAGTACTGCAAATAAGCTTACATGTAAAGGACAGCGCCTCGCCCACAATTGGCAGTATCATGCAGGGTTTGCGCTTATTGTAGCGATCACTCCAACCGCCTGCAAATAGCAGCACTATAAGTGGAAATATCGCAGCTGAAAAAGAATGAAAATCATTTATTAGAGCCTATTTACACTATCAGTTCCATGACGAAAAATCTGACAAAGAGCTAATAAGAACTGCGGTAGTGAAAACGGGATAGAACATTTTGCACCGAAAATCCATACAAAAAACGTAAAAGGTGGCAACTCCATGCTTCGTTTATTTACATTTTCATATAAAAACTGTCAAATTTCTTCATGCCCATGTCAGTGTAAATTCTAAAAACGGCATGCCCATGCGTCATGGGAATGACTGTGTAAATAGGCTCTTAAAAAGATTTTTTATTGAAAACTAAAATAAAAAATTTTTATAATTTTAAATAAAATAAAGAATTTTATAAAAAAAAATGTTTTTGAACCAAAAAAATCGGTTGAAAATGTTGATTTGGGAGGCGTTTCAGTGAAAATAGTGATCCACCTGTATAAGCGTACAAGGTATTTATGCTTAATCCTCTTCAGGAACTCTAAATAAGTTCGCAGTTTCAAACTGCTTTGATTACACTGTGTACCAGTGAAAAATCTGTCGGCTCGGGATCAGGCATAGGTTGTAGGTATTAGAAAAGTAAATATAATGGCATTCTACAAATATCCAATATACCTCCGAATTATCGAGTTAGGACAAGAAACTGTTTTCTTAGAGCCTATTTACACAGTCATTCCCATGACGCATGGGCATGCCGTTTTTAGAATTTACACTGACATGGGCATGACGAAATTTGACGGTTTTTATATGAAAATGTAAATAAACGAAGCATGGGGTTGCCACCTTTTACGTTTTTTGTATGGATTTTCGGTGCAAAATGTTCTATCCCGTTTTCACTACAGCAGTTCTTATTAGCTCTTTGTCAGATTTTTCGTCATGGAACTGATAGTGTAAATAGGCTCTTATGCAGTCAAAAGGAAGAGGAAAAAAACACATTTACAACATATATTACTTGATATTGTACGATTAAAAGTCACAAAGATACTGTTGGAAGAACAACCCCTTCACGATTCTTAGCTTTTCTTATCAAAATATATTTTGTCTGGCCTAACTCTTTTTATTTTGTTCTAAATTTCTCACAGCTTTAATGAAAGTTTTAGAAACAAGTACGAACAATCCACAGCATATTAATCAAAGTAGGAGTGATTTTGACACTTCTCTCTTTTTCTCAATCCATAGAATGTCAAACTTAAACAAATCTTAACCCAAAATAACCGTTTATTTTCAAAATAAAAAGTAACAAATTTGTGTGAATATTTGGAAATCTGCTAATAAAATGAAGGAAACCCAAATATAAAGCGGTTAGCAGTGTGCGATAATGATGGAAGTGTGCAAGCAAAGCGCCAGCGTTGGATAACAAACTGCAGTGTTGTCCTGAAAAGCTCTTCGCGTTTGTAAGAGCCATTTTCAGGACAGCGATTTCATTATATCTCCGCTAAAAGCAACCGCGTCGAATATATCACGACTCCAACCTGGAGCAGTCCCTTTGCCATGTGTTCAGACGATCAAAAAAGCTGTGGATGAGCAACATGCAAGTAGTTATGGCCCGAGACTTAAAGGAATCGTGGAAGATGCCTGTTTTCTACGATTTCGATAGCCGAATGACGGAGACATGTCTTGAAAGCATAACTGCCCTTTATCGTTTGTGTGGTGCAAAAGTACAACTTGACCGTATAAGGGTTAAACAGTTTTGTTTACATTTTTTGACAGGACAGACTCTGTACTAAAAAATATATAAAACGTCACTCCTTCTTTGATTAATATGCTTTGGAACAACCTCACTTTGAAATGAAACGAACTCGTATTGGTGTTGTTTTCTGCTTACTCTCCTGTTTTTCAAAAATGTATGAGTATTCTTAAATTCTTTTAGTTTTTGTTATAATACTTTTAAAAACCAAATTTTTAAAGGTTTTTGTTGTAATTATCTGGTTGATATATGCTTATTGGTCAATCTCTATTACAGGGAGTAACCAGGTACGTAACCAGGAAAAAATTTCGGAGGGGAAATGCAAACCAAATAAAAATCAACAACAGCTTTTTTCAAAATAAATCTTTTAATTAAAAAAAAAAAAAAATTTGGAAAAAAACCCGAAGGGGAGTTTATGAAAAAGGGAATTATTCTAAAATAGTGTTCATATATTTCGGGGGGCTTCGGCACCCTAAAGCCCTCCAAAATTCCCTCCCCTTCATGGGTACGTCCCTGCTTTCATTTTAAAATACTTTCATTTGATTAACAGAAAATTTCGAATAACTGTAAACTTTCACAAGGTGTTTCACTTTGATGTAAACGTAAACCGTGTTATTCGAAGCTTAATAACGAATGCCACACACATTTTCCAAATTATAAAAACCAAAACACGTTAAAATATGAACTTAAAATAAGTTAAAAAGAAATACAAAATCAATGAAATTAAAATTTTATACTTGAAGGCATGATCCAAGAACCAGGTGTCAGTAGATGACTGCTCTCCAAATTTGAGCATATTTGCAGTCATTTCGTGGCTTATAGAACAGAGTTGTAAATTTTGATATTTTTTTTTAAAAAGTGTAACAAGGAAATCAAATATTTGATTCGAGTTTAGCGTCAATTTGTAATTTATTTTTTTGTAGATTCCTTTTACATACTCTATGAATTTTCAAATTCCAATAAAACTTTAAAAAACTCAGAAAAATACATATTTTTTGAAAATTATTTTTATGTACCAAAAAAAACAACCGTGCTCATTTCTATAAGCCACAGCTTTTGACAGCTCTCCCTACATCACCTTCTTATTGCATCATGACTTGAAGGTAAATAATTTCAATATCCGAAATATCGACCCCAAAAGGTTCAGTTTTGAAAAAGTGTTTGCCAGTTCAGATTTTTAAATAGTCTATTCACAATCAAATATCACAGGTGAAGCGGTGGAAATGAAATAATACAAAAAAAAAAATAGCGAATTTCTATCATTTCAAGAATTTACCCTTTCGATCTTTAACATTTTCAATAATTGACAATGAAATTACTTTCTGTCATATACAGCAACATATTCAAGATCATCAAGATTGTAGTTTTGTATCATTGGCAATATCGAAATCCCATATGGAATGAAAACTAGCAATAAAACAATTACAATATTTTACGATAATATCAATTGAAATTGTTTAGCTACTGACTAAATATAAACACTTAAATTTTTAATTTGCATGACTTTATCTAATAATTCACACAGTGCAACAATACATACATATTTCCTATTCGAAACTGTCGGCAATATCAATTTAATAAAGCAAAAATAGAAATTTCCAAATTGAAGACATTAAACAATTAACAAACTACGAAAATTGAATTTAAAAAAAGTAAAACTGCAAGCAAGACATAAAAACCAATTGAGAAGAGCATTTTTGAAAAAAATTAAATTAATAATAAAAACTAAGAGGGACAGGAAAGTCTTAATGAATTGTAAAAAATATGATTAAAAACAAGTTATTAAAAAATTCTTCACACTTAATGAACTTTTCCTCGTTAATAGACCATGAATGAAAGTCATCATTGAGTAGGTTTGAAGACATGTTTTATGCTGACCAAAGAAGGTATTTTTCTTAAGCATATCTCATCATTACAGGCAATCAAGAAACACTCCCGGCTATAGTGTAGGGTATCCGAAATACACACATTTCAACAACAAGCCGCGCCAGAATATAATTAAACACGCCGAGAGACGGTCATAGATACGAATAAATGACGAGAGTTTCAAAATTAATGTATGCAAAGAATCTCTATCTCTGCGTTTCGAATAGGAAATTACAAACATTTCAAAAAGTAAATAAAAACACAAAAAAAAAATTAACAAAAAAAATAGTAATGCCAAAACGCACATGTCAGGCAAACCAGTTTCGCCACACAGAAGATTAAGCTGTAAAATTACGGGCTTAAGCTTGTGGTCATTGGAAGCTTCAAAGGTGTGCAATTAAGATTCGTTTGAGAGGCTATAACTTTGGGCGTTTAAAGGCGTTTAAAAAAGAATCAACTGAAAAATGTGCAATTGATGATTGCGATTAGAGCTAATGACCCTGTACGTTGTACGTGCATAGGAATGTCTTCATAGATTTCAATTAAGCGTTGAAAAATGAACAAAATCTTCGAAATAAATTAACAAAATTAAAATTAAAATAAAAACCACAAACAGGAATTTCCAGCAGACGCGCTAATATTTAACGACTTTAACGAAAAAAAAACATGTGGAATTCTTTAAAATGCAAATTGATGGCTTAAACGGGTTCCTTAAAGAATTATTTTAGTTTCAAAATATACAAGTGTCTTTGTTTGAATCAAAAATTGGGAAAAAATACTGTTTTCATGCAACACTCTGACATCATGGAACCAATTAACGGCACTGTATTATTTAAATCTGTGAAAATATGTACACACCAATCGGAGCCCTTTTGCCGGAAACATCTGCAGCGAGCTTTTGCGCCTCCACTTCCGCCTTGCACACGGTATAGTTAAAGCCCATTGAGCTGATGCCCAAATCCTTTAAATCATCGGTGGCCCCCCAAGTGGTGTTCTCGAATGTGAAGCCATCGCATTCGATGCCCAGCTCCGACTTGTCCAGCGTTGTCTCGCACACAATTCGATTGTAGCCCAGATTGACGCGACAAGCCTTGTCCAGCGGGAAATTCTGCATGGCCACCGCATTGAATACGCTGGCCATGAGATAGAAAAAGAAAAACGGTTCGATCACTAGGTACTTCCGGTATTGCCAGAGTTTTTGAAAATAATTCAATTTCACAGGCTCCGCTGTGGTCGACAGCACTTCGGTGGTGCCACTCTTAGCCATGTTGGGTGTTTGTTTCTATTCTCTTTCAAAGAATTAATTTTACAATCACATTGAATTAAATTTTGTTTTTTTTTTTCAAATTTGTTTCGATTTTTACTTAAATTTTTTATATATTTTTCAAAAATCAAAACATCCAGCACTCACGTCGCACAAAGAACTGATCACAAAGTCTTGCTTCAGCTAATCTTAGACCTCTCTACGCTTAAGGCAAAAGGTCTAAGTTTACACTGAAAAAAATAATTTTGTATGCAATAAAATATTTTTTTTAAATGTAAAATACACTATCCCCTACAACCAGTGATGCCAAGTTGACGTCTTTCCACAACTTGCTTCAAAACATACCAAAAAATATATATAAAATTCGGCCGTCATTTTGTATGAGGTTTGTTGACGTGGTTGACCATTTTCAATACCGTACCAAATTTTGTGAATTTAAAATCTGTTAATTACTAATTTTGGGAGTTGAGATAGTGAATGCTTTTGTATGTTCATGTGTGTAAAATCGAAAACGTTTTGAAAACTAACCAAAGTCAGACTTATGAAATGGCACATACTTTGTGCGATTTCTTTTCAGTGTATGCCAAGTTCTTGATTAATTCTAACGAACTTGGTGTGAGCTGTGAGCCGGTCATTATCGAATTTGAATTTGGATAATTTTGTCAATTTTGTCTCTCCGAACGAACGTCTCAAGATGATTTACTAGAAAAACTGGATTTTGTGAATGAAAACAAAAATTTAGCTGCGCTACGAAAAGCTCTTCTGTGCTTCTGTGGCTGCGTTCGGTGAGATGACAACAAAAACGAGCAACAATAATAGAAAATAACATGAATTCGAAAATATCTACATTTCTATTTGGGCCTCATGGAGCGCGGGGTGAGGCTCAGGGCGTGGCGGTGAGGTGGTTTGAATGTGGAACCTGTTGAATTCTGTCTTATAAATTTAGATGCAAGTTAAATGCATTAAAACTGTATTTTTTAAATGTAAAAAATAAAAACTACTGATTTCTCTGCACTTGTTAGCGTTCTTACACAATTTTTACGATCATTCATGCAAAACTTCTAGATCACGTTGAAAATCAATTCAATTTATCGATCGAAAACGAGCGAACTTTCAATTCTAGCAGCTCGAGACCACTTACATACATATTAGGTCGATTTTACTTGTTCTATCTATTTTTCAAGGAAGTTCGAGAATCAGACAAAAATTCAAGGCAATACAACAAAAAAAAAATGGAAAATACGTTTTTTTTACAGGATTTTATTGGGAATTTTTAGAAAGGAATTTTTGGCATGGTCCAAGGTTGCAGATAAAAATGGGTTATATTTCCAATAGAATCCAGCAAAAAAATAGAGAATGAACTATCTTCGGCACTACCCCAGACAATATGTCAAATTTATAGAAACCTCGGACACAAAATGAATTTAATTTTAGATTGATTTGATTCGATTAATATCAAGATAGAAGACACTAAGGCATTCAATCCCGGATCCCGGAAGTTTTCTCAATCCCGGAAACCCGGGATTTTGAGTCCGGAATCCCGGGATTCAAAAATGAATTTTTTATGTATTGTTTAAGATATTTTTGACGTTTTTCCACAAAAATACTTTCGTGCATTTCGAATTAAACTTAAAATATTGTTGCAACAATTTTTTCTTGTTTAAAAAATTATGCAAAAAGTTGAAATTTATGTATTTTTCAACGAATTCCTTTATTCTTATCTTGTTTATGTTTGTATTTTTCTAAGCAAACCCAGTAAATATACAAGAAATTTCAGCATGAAAAACAGGCGTTGAGTTATTGAACGCCGCAAATTCAAATTTTTATACCCTACACCTCAGGATTTTTCTTCTGCTTTGCATGACAACAACATACACCTTGATTTCCGGTGACTGGACCCCTTCATATGAGAAAACAATGTTGAAGTTTCTGGTAAGCTTCAAATAAATAAAAACATTGGTAGACCTTTTCAGTTGTTTATGCGTTGGCAACCCTGGGTTTTGATGCTGCTTTGGAATGTTCGTTGGCAACCGTGGCTGAAATGTTGGTTTTTTTACAATTGAAAAATGGAAACGCATAGCATTCTATGTTATTTGAATTTCGTGGACAAAACATTTACTTTTGATTTTAAAATGATTTTGTATCAAAGAATTCCCCATGTATTCGTACACGAATACTGTACATCAACACAAAAACAAATAGTTAACAATTTGGGTAGACCTTTTTGGTTGTTTATGCATGGGAAACCATGAGGTTTGCTGCTTTGAACTGTTCTGACTAATTTTCATATCACCAAACTTATTTTAGTAAAATAGTCTTTATTTTGACACACGCTACTTTTTGCTTCCCAAAAAAATGTGATAGCCCCCAGGAAAAAAGTTTGAAAAGTTGGTAAAATTTCAATTAGGCATTCCGCGGCGTCTGCCCGAGATGCTTTTCGAGTTTTTCTTATTTTTTGATTTTTCGAAATTGAACAAGTGCACCCCCGCATTTTGTCCCTTTATGAGAGAGAACCAAACTGTCAAATTACAGAAAAAAATATTGATTTTAACAAAATCAAGAAATTCAGATTAGGGTCCAGTACAAAAAAAATTATTTAATTAAAAATGCGTTTTAGAATCAGAAAAATACGTCCAAAAAGCCATAAATATCAATTTTGGGAGGACGCCCTCTCGTAGGACGAATAAATAAAATTTTATTTTTTGGGACCTACAGAAAAAAAGGAACAAACTGCGGGGTACATACATATTTCAAAATTAATTAAAACTATTTTTGAAATTTAATTAATTGAATATTTTTGCTTGCTTGAGTTTTAGTTGAAATTAGTTGAAATTTTGCTGAAATTTTTGTGTGGGGGATTTTGGGAGGTAAAACGATAAACAAGAAATAAGTTTATGCTTATTATTAAAGTGGAGAATACAGTTTAGTTAACTTTTGTGTCTTTTTTTAACTTTTAAATTCTGAGTTTAAGGAACCGAAACCGATATTTTTACAATCTAGGAATTGAAACCGATATTATTTAAATCTGAGAACCGGAACCGAGACCTATATTACTTTCGATTCCAGTCCCTGATTTTAACATATTATATATGTATTAAGCATCCCTCTGCCTATTTACTACTCAACACCAAATCTAAAATATCACCGGTATCCCTCACCGGGGTCCGAGTTAAAGTTCTATAAAAATTTGGGGATTGGCAATTGATCACACATTTTCTCATCACCCCTCTGCCTATTCACCACCCAGCACCATATCCGAAATTTCAGCGAAATCCCTTGAATAGGACCCGAGTTATAGGGCTTTAAAAATTTGAAGGCGTTGAAGTGGACGGACTACAAATTTTCAGAATCAACATGTTACCCATTCATTACCCAAAACCACATATACAATTTCAGCGAAATCGGATACACACTGCATGAATTATAGCATTTTAGAATATTTGCCACGCCCACCTCGAACGCCCAAAGTTAATAAAATGGCATATATCCCATGATGAGGTCAATGAAATTACCTACATTTTGTTTTGAATCCAACGAAAAATTCATTCACCACAAACAAGCTTTTTCCCAGATGGCGCTGTGGAAAAAACCAGTGATGGCAACGTCAAACCTAGTATTTTACGCGTCATTGCTTGGACATGTATTTGCAGTAGTGCCCCCTGTGGAGGGAGGTCAGAAGGGGAAACTCCCAGACCTCAGGTCCAATTCGAAAAATTTTCGAAAAATTACAATTTTATAATTTTTTCTTATTTTTATTCCAATTTACGCTCCAACGCTCTTAGAGAAAGATGTTTGTTTAATATTTTTAGTCATAAAACTAATTATGGATTGAATGAACCAGTCTCTAAGTGTCTATCTCTATGTAATTTAGTATCTAAGTATGTAGACTTTAGTCCTAATAGAGCTGAATTAAAATCAACTTGTTATTGATTATTTTAAGGATTAGGTATCTGTAAGGGCAATAGCCCAGTAGATAAAGAAATAAATAAAATGCAACCGGAATAAAGTGAAATGTAGGAATTGTTCTTCTGCGGATAGAGATATATAGAGACATATACGGCAGCCAGAGCCTTGAGCCGAACGGCTCTAAGCCGGCCGCCGCCAATTTTGGCTACCCGCTGCCGCCGCAAATTTGTATGGCTTGGATCGGCTCAAATTCAGCCACCTCACTTTATAGACCAAAATTTGTCGAAAAAATTTTTTTTTTAAATTTTTTTGCTTAGACAAAATTAAAATTCAAAATTATGTTTGCCGCTGACTGCAGACAAAATTTTGAGCTCCCGCCGCCAATTTCGTCTCAAGCCGCCGCCGCAGAGCAAATTGGGTCGGCGCAAGGCTCTGACGGCAGCACTGTTGAAAAATAAACCAAAAGCACAAACAGATGACTTCTGCGATAGCTTAGGTTTGCAGACTGTCAAGCAGTCTTCCAAACCGTGTCGGCGCGGCGACGGCAGCGCGACCAGCCGCCGACTTTCAAAAATATTAGCCGCCGCCGTTAGCACTGGCTGGTCGGCGGCTTTATTAAGAGCCGTCGGAGTCGGCTAAGTCGACATTTTCGTAAGTATGTATAGAAAATTTTGGTATTTATAAATTTTGCATCCTGCACCTATTGCAGAATATCGATTTATAAAATTATCGATATTTAAATTTCGATAATAACGGTATTCCAAAGAATTTTTCATTTTGACGTGCGTGCTTTTCTGCTAAGCCTATTTTGAATTGAAAAGTTAGAAAGTGAAAAAATTAAACGCAATCAAAATATGGATCAAGCTATTACCAATTTGTTTTCAATTGATCGCCCCGTTAATATTTCGGAGCAGACCGTGGTTGCAGGCAGCTATACAGCTCCTGGCCGGAAACGAGCAGCCTTTCAGCTCGTCTCTTCGGATGATTCAGGCTCTGATTTTGACAAGCGGGAGTATGTCCGCCAACACCCAACCGCAGACGTGACCCATCGTGAGGACCTGCTGCGCAGGAGGCGGTTGGTGAGAAGTGCATTTAGACAAACGAAGGAGCATCTGGGTCTGTGGTGTGGCAGCATTTTGGAACGCTGATGCTACGCGAGAAGCCAATACTGCAAAAATATAAATTTTGCAAAATGTGCTTTAGCGGTGAGCCCACACTACTTAAAGGGTGAGTTTTTAGTTTGAAATGAAATTGAATCGTGTTATTGCTAAAAGAAACTTGTAAATGCATTTTTTATTAAGTATTTTACAATGCAATGTAAAACTTTAATATTGAATTATATTCCATCTGTTTTCATGATTTTATTACAAAAATTTAAGCTCATCTTACTATTTAATCTCCGCGAATGGACGATGGAACTCTTATCAATTATCACCCGCGCCATTGCTTTGATTTGGATTTGACGGCTGCATCGCCTCCCGGAGTTTACCAATTTGCATGAGCGAAATATTTTTTTAGGCAGCCGATTTAAAGCCGTTTTTGTTTTTCAGCCAATAAAATATGTCGGCTTCAAGCCGGCTAGACAAAAAATTACCCTTTAGCCGCCGCCAACCGTTATCGGACGGCTTGGAACACTGCTGTAAAGTAATCGCTAAAAATGTACGTTTACGCTGAGTTTACGAAAATAAGTTTCCGTCTGGACTAATTGGGCCTTTATAAACCACTTTGCGCTTAAATATAAATTATGACGACCCCAGAAAGTAATCAAAGAATTTGATTATTCACGATTTTCACACTTTTTCGGCTGAATTTTCTTGACGCACATAGAATGGGATGGCCTTGAAGAACACAACAAAAAAAACCTACATTTGCCAATTTTAAAATTGTTGCATATAAAAAAATTATTTTTTTAATTGAAATTAACCGTTTAATTTTACTCATATTTGACGTCAAATTTTACGCGTCAACAAAAATTGACGTCAAAACATCAAATAAGTTTTTGGACGCATCAAATGCCATCACTGGAAAAAGCTTTTTACATTTCATTACTTCAGGAAATTCTTCATCGTCAAAAAACATCGTGCAGATTTTTTTTCGAGAAAATCCGGAAATTAATTTAATTAATTTTAATAAACAAAAGCTGATTCGAATTATTGCAAAACTCAAGTGAAGGTATTTTTAAAATTTCTGCATTACAAGTGATGAACAAAAGAAGGAACGAACAATCACAATCACCGGCAACGAGCAACGAGGCCTGTCCTGCTGTGATTTGCAAAAACTATGGCCACCAAGGAATCATACCGTGAAAGACAAATTCAAGAACTGGAAGTGATAAAGGTAGGTTAAAGGTCTTATTTAAGGCAGATGAGACGCACGAACTTATGCTCATAAAATGTTGATTAGAAATTGAGGAATTGCGTAGTTCTATGAAAAGCACCACCTTGCAGAGCAACGCAATACGACAGACGAAAACAACAAAAACAATATAAGTAAAGTATGTTGTATTCCATATGGCCATTTCACAAAGTTACTTATCTTTCGTAGTAAAATTTAGATAACAATTATTTTATGAATTACACAAAAAAAGATAATTAAGTTAAATAGTGGAAATATACATTTATTTACAGACCGGCTTTTTTTATTTATGCTGAGATTTAATTTCTAAATTCGTTAAATACCGCAATATTACCGGTCGAAACCGGTATGTTACATAAAATACAAAAACAAAAATTTCGAGAGGGTCTCTAACTATTTTAAGGATTTTAGCTGATTCAGCTCCCGTTCAGGAAGTCAAATCCAACCCGAATTTACACTAAAAAATTTAAAAATCTAAAAGAAATTAATTGTATTTCCTCTGATTTTAGTCTATTTTCGGCAGCGATGTGGAAGATTTGCGGCCCAACAGTAGCAGCGCCGCCACCGCCTCCCAATGGAAGCCCACGGATATTCGTATACTTTTGACGCCGCTGCGCGACTCTTCCAATGGCCAGACCGAGGCCTACGTGCGCGCCAAGCTGCGCATTGTCTGCCCATCGAAGTATCCCAAATTGTATGAGAATTGACCTTATTTAAGAATCCCACTACAGCTCTATTTATCTTTGCAGAGCGCCCAAAATTTCGCTGGAGGACACCAAAGGCATTTCCGACCAGCTCATCGAAGAGCTGCTCCAGCAGTTGCTGCTCCAGTCACAAACGCTTCGAGGCGAGGTGATGATCTACGAACTGGCCCAAACCGTGCAGTCTTTCCTCCTGAAACACAACAAGCCGCCGCGTGGCTCCTTCTACGACGAAATGCTGCAGCTGAAACAGAAACGCGAGCAGGAACTGTACGACTTGAAGCAGCAGAAAGAGACTCGAGAGCGGCAAACACTCATCGATGAGGTGGAGCGTCGCAAGGAAATGTTCAAGACCGAGGCGAAGCGTAGGGGCGAACCGCGACGCAGTATGAGCGAATCGAATCGCCATCCCAGCTCCTCGGACAGCTCGGAAAGCTCATCGCCCTACTATCGCGGTCATGTGTATCCCATTAAGTGCTTGGAGCATCGCAGTAGCGAAACTCTGTACTTTCACAAAGTGGGCAGGCAAATAAAACGTGGCTGCTGTTTGGGTATGACCGCTAATTTCGCTTGAAATGGCCTCCGTAATTTGCTAGCTTGTGTATACAAATTGCAGGGCACTCCCAGAGCGGCTGCATTGCTTACACGGGCATCGATCAGGACAGCGGTCAGCTGCTCTATATAACCGAATGGAACATCAAGTATTCACAAATCGAGCAAAATTGCGGCAATGGGGGCAAATGTTTCTGGGCTGCCTCCGAACCGAAATGCAGTGGCAACCATCGCGTGGACGATGTAATCGCGTCGGTGGAGAAACAAGTAGCCACTCTGGCTCAGCTGCATCACAAAAATCTCATTCAGTACGAGTGTGTGCTGTGCATCAAACGCAAGGAGGGACTTGTCGTCTACCTAGTGCAGGATTTTGTCCTGGGCACAAATGTCTTCAGTATATCCTCTTCCCTGGGCTGGTGCATGGACGGAGCCCGGATGGTGGCACGCGGAGTGCTCGACGCATTGGTTTTCCTGCACAATCGTGGCGTCTCGCACAGTCATCTGCTGGATAGCACGGTTTTCATGGACAATACGGGCACGGTACGCTGCACAGACTTCTCGCTGGTGCCCCATTTATTGGAATTGGTTGGAGGCGTGGGCCAACGTTGCTCGAGGGGCGACTTGCCCGCCTTGGGTGCCTTAGTGGAGAACCTCATGACCACACACACTTTCGAAATGCGCGATTTTGTAGATAAGTAAGTTGAAGGACGTCGAAGTTGGACATAATTGAACATGCGGTTTTTTCAGGTGCAATTCCGATCGAACCCTGTCGGCCTCGGAACTATTGGAGCATCCGTTTTTGCGCTCGTGCCTCAACTCGCATGAGGAGGAGAACGATGGCCACTTGGCCATTGCCCTGACAAACTGCACCCTTCGCAAATCCTCGATGCCCATAAATGCCAGTACACACCGCAGTATTTTCCCCATGAACAATTCAATGCAACAGACAGTAGCGGCGAGCGCTCCTGCTGTATTCGCCATACCCACGCTACCTTTGAGCCGCTCTCGTTTGCGCATTGAATTCGAGGTGCTGATGTACTTGGGTAAAGGGGCTTTCGGTGATGTGCTTAAAGTAAGCTTAAAGTAACTGCAAAGATTCAATTTAATTTATTTGCAATTGCTCTTTGGTGCATTTTCCAGGTACGGAACATACTCGACAATCGTGAGTATGCCATCAAGCGAATACCCCTGCCCGCACGCAGTCGTCTGCAGCTGAAGATGGCCAGGGAGGTGGAACTGCTCTCGCGTTTGAACCACGAGAACGTTGTGCGCTATTTCAATTCGTGGATCGAGAGCGTGAATGATGAGGATGCCGATGAAATAGTTAGCTGCCATGACTCTCTCCTATCATTTGCATGCATCACTTGAAATGCGCTTTTTCTTACAGGATAAATTAGTATCGGGCGACTGGTCAGTGAGCCATGAGAGTATTAAACAGCCCATGTCGCCCGCGCTGGGCATTGCCGAGGAGGAGACCGAAGAAGAAAGCTCCTCCAGCATGTGGAGTGGTTTCATGTAGTTATGCCTGCAATCGGTTGCAACTATTTTCACTCAAATGTTCTTCTGTCTCCCTGTCCACTTTAGCCCCAACATAGAAGACTCTGACTCGGATGGCATTCAGTTTGTGGACTCAAATGGCGAAGAGGCGGTTTACGATGATGAAGACGACGAAGAAGACGAATCTGAATTGGCTCTCAAGGCCGCCTCGCCTAGGCCCCTCGTGCAAATAATGTACATACAAATGGAATTTTGTGAGAAATGTACACTAAGGTCAGTTAGTTTTGATGGAGCATAACCTGAACATTTTGTATACGAATTCCATTTTAAAATCTATTTCCTTCCAGAACTGCCATTGATGACAACAATCTGCATGAGAACAGCGACCGTTTGTGGCGGCTTTTTCGTGAGATAGCTGAGGGCCTCTCGCATATTCACCAACAGGGTATAATTCATCGCGACCTTAAGCCCGTCAACATATTCTTGGATTCCCATGATCAAATTAAAATAGGAGATTTCGGTCTAGCCACGACCAGCTTTTTGGCGCTACAAACACAACGTGAGTTTCCATTCAAATGCACCCTGCTAAAAGTGATCGATACAATTTCTTTTTTGACACCCAAATCAAAAATTGAGATTGCTGAATGGCAAAGCTGTCCTTGTAGAGGAAGGTTTTGGGTGTTGTACCTCGATCCGAATTTCATATTTTTGAGATAATTTTTTGCGCTTCCTGGTCAGCTATGTTTTGTGCAATTAAAAATCTATTTCACATTTGTCACCCGACGTTTCGTTTATTTGTTGTCAACATCTTCTGGGGTTCTGTTTATTCGCTATTTTCACAATAAATTACAAGAAATTACTATTACAAACAAAATTTAAATTAATATCACATTTTTCCTAATTCTACCTAACTTACATTTTTCAATCACGTAATTTCCCTATTTTAACATTAAGCATTTAACAAATAATTACAATTAAACATTTAAAATTTTCCCGCTTTTGTTCGGTGCGATCGCCACTGTGTGCGCTAGATTAATGTTGTCTTTGTCCTACATGAATTTCTGTTAATATTTTTTTCAAGGATGTGTTTTTATGCGGCCGTAGGAAATATCGCCCAATGAACATTTTTGGGCCAAATTTAAATTTTAGTTTTTTGCCCAAAAAAAAAAAAGGAAAAATCACATTAAAAAAAAATCGCCCAAAGAAAAAAAAGTTAACCAAAAAATAAAAAAGAAATTTGGCCCAAAAAAAGGACAAAATTGTCCAAAAATTCAAAATGTCCAAATAAAATGTTTTTTAAATTTCTTTTTCATAGAATAGTAAAAAAGTTATACAAATACGTAGCAAAATCTGTTCTCTAGGGATATTTGGTATTTGATAGTAGAAATCCCGCGATTTTTCAGGATTTAAAATTTGTTAAATACTTGTATTTATTTGTAGAATAGTAAAAATGTTGTACAAGTAAAAAATAACCTCTGTCCCCCTCGAGATACCAGGTATTAGATAGAAGGTAAAAAAGTGCAAGCGAAACATTAACAAAAATCGCGCGATTTTTTGTTAAAATTTGTCCTATTATTTTTTAATTACTTGGAGTTATTTATGGAATAGTAAAAAAGTTACACAAAAGCACGCATTGCCGAATGCAAGTAGTTAAAAATGCATACCATTAAAACGCGGATATCTCGGGTGCAATCACGGCTTCTAGGAATTGTTTCCCCAGTTCGTGTATATGTATAACTATTACGAATGAACACAAGTAATTAAATACAATTTTTACTTGAGAGCGATTTTTCATAATTCAAAAACTAAAAAGGGCTAAAAATTTGGAAAACCCTCCCAAAAACTTTTTTATGTGTACAATTTGTGGGCCATTTTTCATTTAAATTTTTCGTCCAAAAATTAGGGCGATATTTCCTACAGCCTTTTTATGCATCCATATTATGGATTCCCTCTTACCTATAAGTGATTCCAAAAGCCCAAAGTTACACTCACATTTTTTTTAATTACTCAACAAACCATTAATGCAGTAACGAAAAATATATAAACAAACTTACCTAGTTTATGCAATGAGTAACGGGGAACATTACTCGGACCGAGGTACAGCCCCTTCCCCTACATTATTATTTTGAGAAAACTCTTTCGATTTCCATTTGCACGATTAGCTGAGCAAACCACTCATTCGCATGTTATACCCACTGAGGATGGCACGGGCACTGGCAAAGTGGGCACTACGCTATATGTTGCTCCGGAATTAACCGGGAATGCCTCCAAGTCCACATACAATCAAAAAGTGGACATGTATACCTTGGGCATTATACTATTTGAAATGTGCCAGCCCGCCTTTGAGACGGGCATGGAACGCGCCCAAACTATAATTGCGCTGAGAAGTTCCGCCACGGTCCTGCCCGAAGCTATGCTGAGTGATCACAGATTTGAGAAGACCGTGAAGGCAAGTCAACAAATTGTTTCCTTCTCCTTTTTTAGAAATGCAATTGATTGGTGTTTTTGACTTACAGATCATCCGTTGGCTTTTGAATCATGATCCCTCACAGCGTCCCACCGCCGAAGAGCTCTTGTCTTCCGATCTGGTGCCACCCGCCCAACTGGAGGCAAACGAACTGCAAGAAATGCTGCGTCACGCTCTGGCCAATCCCCAAAGTAAGGCTTACAAGCATCTGGTGGCGCGTTGTCTGCAGCAAGAGAGCGACGAAGTGCTCGAGCACACCTACCACATGGGCAGCAGTCGCACCATGAAATCTTGGAACTCGCCCATTGCTCTGGATGGAATGGTCTCGCTGAATCCCGTCATTGAGTTTGTCAAGACAAAGGTGGTGGGCCTCTTCCGCAAGCATGGCGCCATTGAAGTGGACACTCCCCTCCTGGCCCCGCTCTCCCGACACACCAACATGTGGTTAAATCCCGTGAAGCTCATGACGCACTCCGGCTGCGTTGTAGTGCTGCCCAGTGATTTGCGCACGCAATTCGCCCGCCACATCACCATGAGCGGCGTCAATATGATACGCCGCTACTGCGTGGGCCGTGTGTACAGGGAGGAGAAGGTTTTCAACTTTCATCCCAAACAGAACTACGAATGCGCCTTCGACATAATCAGTCCGAATACGGGCAGCCACCTGGTGGACGCGGAACTGCTGTCGCTGGCCTTCGAGATCACAAATGAGATTCCACGTCTGCGCGAAAAGAACCTCTCCATACGCCTGAATCACACGAATCTGTTGCGAGCCATTCTGCTGTACTGCAATGTGCCCACGTCGATGTACGGCGAATTGTTTGGCAACATTCTGGACTACATTGAAGGGCGCATTTCCAAGTTTCAGTTCCATTCGAGTACGACGGTGATCATGGAAAAGTCCAAAAGTTCCGCTTCGGCGCTGATTGACTTGTTGTTGGCGAATTTCATGCTGAGCGGGTCGCGCAGCACGGTCGACGATTCGTCACTGAAGTCGCTAGTGCGCGGCAAGGGTGAGGCGGCCTCGTTGGCCAAAGGAGCCTTGAGAGAACTGGAAACCGTAGTGTGTTTGGCGCAGAGCTTAGGTGTAACGGTGGGTGTGGTCTCTTGACTGTGGCAATTTCAAGTCTAATTTTTTTTCTACTCCCCAGTGTCCCATACAAATCTGTGCCGGCCTGCCCATAAGCTTCGATCGCGCTAGCTCTGGCGGCATTGTCTGGCAGATGATAGCCGATCTTAAGCCGAAGTCAAGACCCTCAATTCTGGCGGTGGGCGAGCGCTATGACACGATGTTGCATGAATTCCAACAGCAGGCGCAAAGCTTCAATGCCAACATACCCAACCGGGCCATTAGCGGCGCTGGCCTGTCCTTCTCCCTGGACAAACTGGTGGCTGCTGTGGGCGCTGACTTTGCCAAGGAATGCCGCGCCATCGATGTGGGTGTTTGCGTGAGCGGGTCGCGGCCTCCCCTCAAAGATGTCACCTACATTATGCGCCTGCTCTGGTCTGCGGGCATACGCTGCGGCATTGTGGAGTCTGCTGCCAGCTGTGGTGACGAGGCTCAGGATTTGGCCAAACTGGGCGCCTTGCATGTCATATTGGTAGCCGAGAATGGCGCTCTGCGCGTACGTTCGTGGGAGCGCGAACGTTTTCAAGAGCGTCAAGTCACACGAACTGAACTGGTGGACTTCATGCTGAAAATGCTGCGCAACGATGCCGCAAATGGCGCTGCCCCCGACTATGTCAGTCAACTGTCGAATAATGGCTTGGGCAGCAGTGGCGGTCGTGGCGACATTGGCCTGAGCACCTCCACTTCCAACTCCAATATTAAGAATAATTATAATCCCAGCGGCTTGGGTCAACTGCCTAGTGTGCAGGTCATTTTCCTGACTCACGATAAATTGACGGCCAATTATCGGAGGCGCTATGAGAACCAGGTGAGCATAAGACTACACAGAAGTTTGAATGTCCAATTCATTTATTTGGTTTACCTTCCCCAGGTCACCCAACAAATGACCTCGACCCTATCGCAATTCGTTAAGAAGGAGAACATCACCGTACTGGTTGTTGAATTGCCGCCGTCCACATTGAATGCCGTGGTCGGCGCCATTAATCCTCGTGCTATTGGCAAAAAAGAGACTGAGCAAGAAATAAATTATGTGATTGAAAGGTAAAGAAAGAAGCCCTAAGCAATTAACCAGAAGAAGACATTTTCAATTCGTCTTTTCTCCTCCTCCACAGATTTCCCAAATATCGACGGTATATTTCGGAAATATACGACGAAGTTGTTGACTACCTAACAGATGCTAAAGCACCCATTGTGGCCTTGTATAGCATTTCCGATTCATATTATCGTGTTATCATTTGAATCCGTTGATGCCATGCGTTGGACGGACGCGCTAACCTAAACTGCGGCCGTTCGTGTAATTGTAATTTAAAAAGCTAAGAAATATTTTTGTATCCTAATCGTGGCCATCATTTCATAGTATGTATGTATCTACGTTCATTTGTCATCATTTAAATTGGCTCCAGGCATCCACTAGTTTCATCGTTTGGCCCGCTTATTTTGTACTTTTTGTAATTTTTGCCATTTTCAGTTCCTCATTTGCGTGCGTTGAACAAATATTTTTAATAGAAAATATACAAGTTTCCAACGATTGCAATTGTAACAATTAAATTATATAATTAACAATACTTAATTAAAGTTTTTACATTTAAAATAACGTTTGGGGGGGGGGGGGGACGCTGCGACTATGTACCCTCGCCCGCCCTGTTCAGGGCAGTCTTTGGTATGCTCGTGGTGGGTCCCTGCAGCACTTTGCGCGACAGCCGCATGAATCCTGATACAGGATCGCGTCCGAAATATTTCACCTGAATCTCCTGGTCCACTTCCAGGCCCAGGGCACTGGGATGAGCCACCTTGCGCTGGTCCAACTGCGAATTGTGTAGGAAAGCGGGAGGCATACTCGGATATAGGATGACCATTACGCCCGTGTCGCGTATTTCGGTGATTTTTGCCGAGTAAATGCCGCCAAAGTCCAAATCGGGCACGCGCTCCTTGGTTAGCAGAGCCTCAATCAGCTCCTTGGCCTCGTCCAGGGCGGCCTGCGACGGAGCGAATAGGGCGAACGTTGCCTCATCTTCGGCAGTGAGTGAAGTGCCCGTCTCGAGGTAGATGCGTTTCAGGTTCAGGCCACTCGGCCCGATTAGCTGCGAGCGCTGATGAGGCTCCACGCTCAGGCGTTCCGTGACGGGCCAACAGTCTTTGCGGTACTTTCTGCGAAGTGGGGAGAAATCTTGCATTTTTGTGACCTAATTCGGCACTGGTGTGGCCCACCTACCTGTGTTCCCTTATGGCTTCGCCCATTATGTCCAGTATCTTTCCCTTGGCATCGGTGGCCTTTTGCAGCGATTCCATGACCACCTTCAGCGGCATGCCCGGTATTTTCAGGTCCGCCTGAATGGCCGTGAAGCCTTTGCGCGTGCCAGCCACCTTCATGTCCATGTCGCCCATGTAATCCTCAATGCCCAGAATATCGGTCAAGATGCGATAGTCCTGCAGGTGCTTGGTGTCATTGTGCTCGTATTTGGTGACCAGGCCAATGGCTACGCCAGCCGCCGGAGCCGTCACAGGCACGCCCGCATCCATGAGAGCCATTGAGCCGCCACAGACTGTGGCCATCGAGCTGGAGCCGTTCGATTCGAGTACTTCGGCACTGAGTCGCACCGTAAAGGGGAAGTTGTGCGGCAGTGTGGGCAGCAAGCCGCGCTCAGCCAAAGCGCCATGACCCATCTCACGGCGCCCAATCGGACCGATTCGTCCCACCTCGCCCGTGGCATACGGCGGGAATTCGTAGTGCAGCATGAAGTTTTTGGCCTTCAGGCCACTGAGGGAGGGCAGAGAGTAGAGAAAATCAAATGGGGAACAAGACAAAGCCAAACCTTTCGAGCGCCGAAAGAGTGTCCAATTTCATGGCACTTTCCTGAGAGTCCAAGGAAACTGTGCAAAAGACTTGCGTCTGTCCGCGTTGGAAGAGCGCCGAGCCGTGCAGGGGTTTGTACAAGTCAACCTAGTAAAAAGTATTAAAATTAAGCCTCAATGCGTCTTTGTCACCCGTTCGCCCGTTGGTGAACCCACCTGACAATTGATATTCCTCAGGCTATCGTAGTCTCGGCCATCGCAACGCTGATTCTCCTCAAATATCAAACTGCGGAAGATGCTCTTGCACATTTTGTTGAACTCCTCGGCAATCAGAGAGGGATCCGTGTCCGGATACGACGACCACACCTTGTCGACGGTATTGGAGCGCACTTCGTTCACCGCAGTGTCGCGCGAAATCTTGTCGTGCGTGGCATCGCGGAAAATCTCACGCAAACGCATTTCGCACATAATTTTCACAGCATCGACGATTTCCTGGTCGACGGAGGGCAACGCCTCCATCGGCCGCTTGTCACGGCCATACACCTTTTGGATGCGTTCGATCTCGGCGATAATGAACTGAGCCTCGCGTGTCCCCTGCTTGATGGCCTTTAGTAAGTCCTGCATGAGCACTACGTTGCCTTTGCCCTCCAGCATGACGACGAGATTCTGCTTTGTGGCCGAAACGACCAGATCCAATTGCGAGGACTGCAGCTCTCTCCGTGTGGGGTTCACAATGATTTCGCCATCACACATGCCCACTCTGGAAAAGGTTGAATTATTTCATGAAGAACAACAACGAAATCTGTTCGAATTTACCGCACTGCTCCAATCGGACCGTTCCAGGGAATGTCACTCAAACTCAACGCCACCGAGGCCGCATTAATGGCCAGCACGTCAGGCGAATATACCGCGTCCATCGCCAGCATATTGCACACCAACTGAGTTTCAGTGCGGAATTCCGCCGGAAACAGTGGCCTCAAAGAGCGATCAATTAGACGCGCCGAAAGGATTTCCTTCTCGGAAGGACCCAGCTCACGTCTCATGTAGTTCATGGGTATGCGGCCGGAAGCCGCACTTTTCAGCCTATAATCCACCACAAGCGGCATAAAGGAAGCTCCTGGTGCCTGCTTTGCTTTGGCCACCGCCGTGACCATGACTGCCGTGTCGCCCATTTGACAGACTGCAGTGCCATTGGCAAAACGTGCGTATTTGCCGGAACTGATGGTCAGGTTGCGTCTGTAAAGTGTGGAGAAGGAGGTTGCGATTGAGTAAGAAACGAGGAATGCGGTAAGAGGCACATGTTTCACTCACCCATTCGAGAACTTCACTTCTACCGCCGGGCAGTCACCTCCCGACGTGTGCAACAGTTTGCTGAATATGGGCGTGGCATTGTTCAATCGGGAATTTAGAAATTTAGAAATCATAACTTTCGATCAGCAAATAAATTTGCCGGTGAAAACTCGAGTCGAATTGGATTTTGGGAGAATCAGCTGCCAAAATCCGGGGTTGTTATACTGAGTTTACGCTGCGTTTAGACTGCCCGAGGGGAGAACAAACCTTCGTAATTTCAGTTAGTATAAAAGGAGTTGGTGTTGCAAATGGGCGGAATCGATCAACTGCCACGCCTAACTCACATGAAAGTGAAATTTGTGATTTGCAAATACCTAATTCCGCTGAAACAGTTCCAAAAATTGGATCACTTGTTTTAAATTTGGAATCGGATGAAAAATACATCGAATTCCGTGCGGAAAAGCAAATACAGGTTCCAATAAAAATAGCTTATGTCAAAAGTTTCAGTTTCGAGAAATTCTCAATTGTGTAAAAAAAAAAAGTTGTATCTAAATATGCTTTAGAAAACTCCTCACAGCTTTTTTCTACATATTTCTAAAAATGTGTGTTAAACTAAAAAAGTAATGCAACAAAAAGGAAAACTCAATTTTCGTTAAAGACACTCAAGAATCTTGAGTCAAGATACTTTAACTTGTATCCTCAGAATTACTTGAAATAGTTAGTTTTAAGTTGGTCTCTCGTTATTTCTTTGCTTTTAGTTAAACACATTTTTGTGGACTCTGGTAACTTTCGCCTTTTTTTTTTATTTTTTCAAAACCGTTAACTGTTGTGGATTCAAGTTGAAAATGCTATCGGTAATTAGGAGCCCATCCCCAGCTCATCATTGATTACATATCCCGCGATTACATTTTCAAATACCGAAAATCCAGGTATTGGCATCCCTAATTGCGATGCACATATATATTTTTTGAGTTTGGCAGCACGTTTCCTCTGGAAGAGAAACGTCAAAAGTTGCTCCCTCCGCCGATTTAATAGTTTCCACGCCGATTCAAGACGGTAATGGTCGGCGTCAGCCGTTTAGCCGCCGCCGCTGACATAATTTGGTAGATAAGCCGCAGCCGACAATTTTCAGTCGACTTAGAACTCGCCGGTCAGAAAATTCTGTCAACCAGGCATACCGGGCAAGAGTTGAGTAGTAAAAATAAGATTTACAAAATTCTTTGACAAAAATTAAGGCAAAAACCTAAAATATATTTCGCACATGTTCTGTTTATTTACTTTTAGATGCCAAATTTGTATAAAAAAGGCAACAAGAAGTCGATTTAATAATACTCTTGCCAATAAAAATTGGAATTTTCGGTATCATACATATCTGTGGACATTTGACAAAGCAACCTGATAAAAAATTGCCAACTTTTCAGGAGGTTAAATTGCTTCTGACAATTTTTTGTGTACAAATTTAAAGAAAAGTTAAAATTTGATATTGTGCACGAGTTTGAAAAAAATACAGCTTATACCACACAAGTTGTTTTGTCAAAATAGTTTTGAATGAAAAAGAATTTAATTTTGGTCGCTTATGTCAAGACAAGTGGTTTTGTTAAGGGGGGAAATTCTTAATTTTGCATTTGACAAAAGAACTTATTTCGTAGAAGTTGTTTTGTGAAAAGGAATTTGGAGTGTATCGACTTGCGTTAAATACGAGAGGTTGTTTTGTCAAATTGATGTAAACACTTTTCCATTGAATTCTTGAAAATTTTTAACTTGTTCGATAGAAGCTGTTTTATCAAATGAAAAAAACTGAAAAGAGGTTGATTTTGACATCATATCTTTTAAACTAAAAGTCGGAAAAATATGACGATTATGCCAAAAGAGCGTATTAAAATTCTATATTTATGATTAAAATCCTGGATTGTCATATTTCGAGATAAGTTTTTTGTCAAATGTCCATATATATATCATTGGTGTAAACAAGCACAACAAAAATTAAAAAAGTAAAATAGAAATTTTTCAATTTTCTACGATTTTGGCGGCTTGAGTTTCAGCCGCCGCTCAAGATGATCCCATAGGCGTAAATGCGCAATTGCATGAAATAACGGCTAGACGCCGACGAACCGAAACGGCTACGATATCTGCTGGCTGCGACCCATCAGAAAATTTTTCAACTTCATAGCGAAGAGTAAAATCTCCGGTCCGGCGGAAATTCTGTGAAAATTTTGCAATTGGAATATAAAAAAATTCTCAAATTTTTCCAACAGCCAACAGTGAAAATTCATTGCAAACTCACAATTTCAAAGTGAAAATCTTCGAAAAGTGCGCAGCAAAGGCGAACACAAAAATTCCAATTGTTCTTTGGCCAAAAAGAAAAATATCGTAGACAGCCAGAGAGGAACCGAAATAAGCAACGAAAAGCGGTCAAATTGTGTGTGAATCAAAAAACAACAATTGAGGAGAAGTAAAGGCAAAAAAATATATATTAAAAAAAAACCCAAAATATATTACAGCGGCGGCGCTATGAATAAAAATTAAATTGGTTGAAAGTGCAGAAAAACGATAACTAAATAACTAACAAAAAATATACATATTCAAGTGAAAAGCCGGAAAATCAGCTAAAGGCGGTGTCAGTCAGTGGCTAGATTAAGTGAGCACCAAAAATAAAAAACCAAGTGACAGTGATGATACGGAAAATTTCCAGATAAATTCGGGAAATTCTGAGAATTAATAACACAGAAAACACAAAAATTCCGAAAAAAGTAATAACCACAACAAAAAAAATCGGCTCACTTGCTTGTAATCCGTTGAATATCGGTGTATCGTGAATTGTTGCTTATCTTGTGTTTGCAAGTGTGTCTTATCATCTTATCAAATTTAGAAATTCTGCTGCATAATATTCATTGTTGAAATTGTCATGAATTACTTGTGAATTGCTTGTGTGCCAAAAAAGAAAAATAAGCGAAATACAAATATACACGCAAAGCCGTAAAAATTAAAGAAAAAGCGAAAGCCAAGTGACAGCGACGCTTGTCGGCGGCGGCACGACAACATCTTCCAATTGAGGTTAGTTTTTAGGGTGCCTTTACCGTTTTTATTACCACAATTTGAAACTAACTGCAAAACTATATTTAATTGCTACAAACACTTGCAGACGAATGTCATGTACGCTGTTACATTACAAAACAAGTGCCACACTGTCACACTGCCACTTGCCCATCTTCTCCGAACAAATGTCCATCAGGCTACTCAAGTCAATTCCATCAGTTCTAATTGACGGTACGGTTCTACTGCCACACCCATGCACACCTGCCGTTTCTGCACAATAGGCGCGCAATAGTCTCTCTGCCTGAATTTGAATTTCATTTTAACTTAAATGGATGCACACAAGCACTTTGTTGGCACTTTTTTGTTTTGTTTTTAATTTCTCCTTTTGTGGCTGCTGCATTTTATTGCGCTAACGTTGATGATGTTGTTATTGTAACTAGTTGTTCACGTTAAGTGGCACTGATTGCGCTGATAACGATAAGAGTTGCACATAATTAAGCGAAAGTGGTGCAATTGGTTGAGAAAGGCATTGGAAAGTACTGCGACGCGTGCGGGGAATTTAAAATTTTGTTCAAAACTTCGGAAAAAGTTAATTTTCCACGACAAAATTGTGTATTTTTTGTTTTTTTTGTGGGAACTAGTAAGACTTCTTCTTTGAAAAAATGTTAATCCACTAAACTAAATCGTGGTACTGGTTAACGTAAACAACTTAAACTAATTTTACAGAAACTTCTCATATATACATTGATTGGCTTTCCTGATATTGCGAGGCACCTTAAGCATTGCCTCCTGGATTCCACATGTATTTATTTTGGCAATTTTTGGCTTTTTAACCCTTTCCATAAACGTTTTAATGATTCTTAGCTGTTGAATATTCGGGGAATTTTTCTGCTCAGTAGAAAATTCTATGTTTAAATTTGCAAAATCAAACTGTGTGACTTTGGCGTAATGAGCAGTCGCCCAATCTGCTCAAAATAGTGTCTTATGATACTTATTGATAAAATTTCTTAAGTACAGGAAGGCATTTATCAGTATTTACATTACCGTTTACAGCTAAGTCCAAATTTATAAACGCAGATGCCAGGATCAAATATCGCCAGCCATTCATTATGTAAATGTACGGTTGTTTTGCAGCAAACACGTTTTGTGACAGCGCACGCAGCCAAAGTTTAATTACCTCTGACTGCTTTTCAGAGACTATTGGAACTGTTTTTTTTGTACTTTTGATGATTCCCATGTCTTCTACAAAATTTTCATCGTTTGTTCGCTGGCATTATAATTATTCCCTAACGCTCAATAAAATCTTCTCATATGATCCAACATTTTTTCCTTTTATTTAGATAGAGTTTGGCTTTTCTCCAAATCTTTTTTTTTTCAGCAGACTAGCTTTTTTTTCAAACGATTTTCCACTCTTGAAAATCTCAAATGTCATAACTATCACATATTTCGATTTGAGTGGATTATTTTCAAAAAAATAATAAATCAATTTCAACTTGATCAATTACATTTTTGCGACTAATTGTTTATATACTGAACTGATCTCTAGCCGAATACGTTAGCTGATTTCTCGTTACATGCCGCGCAGTGGTCTGAAATGCGATTTTGGCTGGACAAACAGAGAAGGAGTTGTCAAACCACTTTGTAAAAATAATTTTTGTTATAAAAACGCTCCTGAATTTCTAGAATAAAAAAACATTAAACCGAATTTTGGAGTTTTCAAACCGCCAATCTTAGACATTTCCTTTTCTGTTTCAGAAGAAAACAGCGCTAGCCAAATTTTTTATTATTCAATTTTACAATGTAGCAAAATGTAGCTTGAAGTAAACTATGTTGCAAAATCTTCAGTTACTTCAAAATTTTTTTTTGTCGAGATAAGAAAAGTTAAAAAAAAAACCAGAGTGCATTTGAATTTATTTTGTAAAAATCTGTTAAATTTGTTAAATTTATGAAAATTTTGTAGTTTTTGGGAGAAAATCGTAAACTCTGACAAAGCTCTACAAATCTTACAAAAAGATAAATCTGTCAACATGGTAACACTGCTTGCGGTGCAATTGTGTAAGTGAATATCGAATGAAACCGACAGTGAAATTGGTTGCAATCGCCTAACTCCTTAACACAATACTTGACTATCGTTGACGTTAGTGAAAATGTTTGAATGATGGATGAACCCAAAACAAACTTAAAACAATAGAAAAAAATAATGTTTTCGTTTGATATCGAAATAGTTACGCAATCCACTCCTGTCGCATTCCATTAACTCCTTTTGGTTCTTATTTTTTCTGTTTGTTTTTTTTTTAAAGAAAACCATCCCGGCTTTAATGAAATCCTACGAAACGTCATAAATATGCCTTTTACCCTTTAAGCGCATATTTACACCCGAATTGCGGCAATTCAATTTTATTAGTCGGACACATGTGTGGCCAAAATGATTTCCTAAAAGCATTTATTTGGTCGACGAAACCAATGAAACCGAAGTTATTTAAAAGTTCAAGACAACCACCACCATGTGTGTGTGTCCATCCATGGCCATGGCTTGTGGTTGTACTTTCTTGCCTTTATGTTTTTTTTTATATTTCTGCTTTTGCCTACTTTTATTATATTCTCTAGCATTGATGGGTGTGTGTGTGTGTTGAGCCTGCCATTTACGCACATCCATGCGATTGTTGGTTCGTTCGTGTGCCATGTGTGCGTTTGTCCAAAACCCAACCCGACTCACTCCAATCCAATTCAATTCATTTCATTTCCAATATGAAACGACCGAAGGAACGTATCGAACGCACTCAACGAACCCAACCCAACCCAGGCAGTCAAACGAATTGTTGTTTTTCCACAAATAAACTAAAGGAAAACACTTGACGAAAACAGCAGCAACAGCGACAGCAGCCGCCACTAACTATCCGAAAATACTTTAGCTAAACGGATGGCTCAGTCTCGGCCACATGCTGCTCTGCTCGAGCATTTATACGCTTCCTAATCAGTTCATTCATAGACACTGGTGGTTATTCGGTGTCGTCATCGTCATCATTATCGACACAGTTATCCTCTTCATTCGTTTCGTTTGCTCCAGATGACACTTGTTTACTCTTTCCGGGGGCAACTTATTTACATTTTGCTTCGTCCTCATCGTACAAACGCCCTCTTTATTCTAATGATACTTTGAATTTTCCTAATTTCCACTTAATACTGCGCTTGTTATTGGTTTGCTTTTCTTGTTATTCTTCTTCGTTTGGGTCTAAGTAAGTATTTATTGGTTTTTCAATTATTTGTTTTTGGTTTTTTTTTCGGTTAGTTATTATTAGTTTAAGCAATACTAACTTGTAGTTAACTATGTATATTAAAGTAAATCATTTTTATTTTCGTCTTTTTCAGAATTTTCTGGTTTTTGGTGCGCCCAAACAAATCATCTTCGAATCTCCTTGACTCGTTTAGTTATTTGGGAAAAACTTTTGCTGATTAAAGTATTTGGTTTTCCTTTTGAAGGAATTAACTCGTTTAATACTTTATGCCACAGCTAAAGTGATTTTCCTAATGAATTAAAAAGAAAACACAAATTCACTACGTTTTGATCTTGGACCTTCGGTGCAATTTACTTTCGCATGTAAAGAAATAACAATCATCGATTGGTAAACTTTTTAAGGTATGTAACTACACATTTTTAAATGAATTAAAGTTTAGTTAACTAAGGGACTAACTACTTCTGTATTTTGAATGCAAAATAGTATCGCTTCTCATATGTTTTTTTTGTCAAGTAGATGAAATCATTTGTAATTATTTTTAAATTTAAAATTGTTTGTAACGGGTACTCGGTTTCGGTTCCGGAACCGTTATATTTTATGGAACCAAAACCGGAATCGAAACCGTTATTTGAAAATTTGAAAACCGGAACCGAAATTTTTTTTATTTTGGAATTGAAACCGTTTAATGTTTTTGGTTCTAGTTTCTAATTTTATAAGTCAAAAATTTTCTTGTCATGCCGGAACCGAAGCCGATATTTTTGAAATCTGATAACCGGAACCGAAACCGGAACAGATATTCCTTTCGGGTCCAGTCCCTGGTTATGATGGATGTCATTGAAATATTCTATGGAAAAGCCTAAATCCCGCAAATCATTAGCAAATACCGCGGATATACTCTGCATACACTTTCGCTTTTCGGTTTTGAATCGCAGACTTGATCTTTCTCAAAACATATTTTCAAATTCAGAAAGGTTTCTTCGCAAACACACAATCAAGTACGAACAATTAAGAATAACTTATCAGTATTATTCTGGCCACTATTTATATTTTGTATACACTACCTACACTCAGGTGTCCAAGGGTACATGGTTTTTGTCTCAACCTTATGAGATAAAATTGACAGCTAAAGATGCAGCACCTTGCTAAGAAACCATTTGGATATATTCTTGATCAGCACAATATCTTGAGTTGATCTAGGAAAATCTGTCAACACGCTTGTGTGTTATTCCGCACGAAACTCTCTCAGTTGTTGAACTGTCGTCGTCTACTTTTATTTGGACAATGGGGAACATTGGTTAAAAAAAACGCCTACCTCCCATACTAAATGGGCGGTAGATTTCATTATTTGTATTTATCTTGAGAAATAGCGATTCGGATGCCGGGAAAAGAATTATGTGAAATGGAGTGAAATGGGAATGGAACTGAAACGGAATGGAACTGAGACGAAATGGAATATAGTTGGACCGGAACAAAATCGAATTGGAACAAAATTTTGAAGTGGCTTCCCGAGCCCGTTCAAGTAGAAATGGAAATTGTAGAAAAAATATCGAAAAATGTGTCGACAAAAAATGGTCGAAGAAGGTATCGTACTCGCATGTACGGGTATTTTAGCTTTGGTCAGACCGAAGATAATTCTCTTAATAACTAGTAGTTTCCATTGCAACTGACACTTTTCCGAAGCATTTGTAGTTGCATTTATCTGTGAAATTTGATGTTTATCAGCGCAACTCATAGCTGTTGTGTTCGCACGTTCGAATTCCTGATGTACATACCACGTATTTAATACTAAACTTGAACCCTTTTGTAATGTCTACAGGCATGAGGCTAGTGCACAACGTCACATTATGAGCCAGGTGGCGGCTTTTCATTTAAGAATCAATTACCATTTCCAGTATAGAAAATACAACAAACATACAAAAGTATTAAAAAAACAAAAATTCCACCAAAAAGGCGAAGGCAAAATTTTCTTCAGTTAAATCTGTGAGTTTTTAATACAAACTCACCACGAAAAAACATTCAAGAAAAATAAAAAAATTAATCCAAAACACCTTTTGTGAATAGGTGCTTGCTCTTCCATCTTCCATCAACAAAACATAATGGCAAAAAATTCCCAATGCAAAAAAAAACTTGAGAACATTGGAAAAAAATAAAGAACGAATCCAGACCACCCAGGATTAAGCTTAAGCATTTCAACAGAGCATCTCAAGAACGCGACGCTTGTTTTTTGTCTTCTTCTTCGGCACAGCAACACAAACATATTTTAGCCAAACCAAAGAGGAGAGATGCCAACCAAATACAACAACATCAATGAAAACGCACCACATGAGGGCAGTCTAAAATACCAAACGATATTGTTAATGATTCTTCACGTTCAGTGGTCGCTCTCCCAACGCCCTGCGTCCTCTTAGCTAACGAATTTTGCATAAACTTCTGTTCGATGCGGTGAGAAGTCGAAACATTTGTGAGTATGTGAAGGGTGCATTGGTGCATTGCAAATGTACACACACAAAGCCACGACCATAATGAAAACTAAATGCTGGCTGTGGTCGATCGGTTGGTCAGGAATATTGTCAAGGCATTTTTGTGTAGGGGCTTTGTGATTTAGAGTGGTTAGCACATGGAAGTTGCGTTTAATGCACGGCTAATGGCAAAAGTGTGTGGTTCGGAAAATTTTCAAGAACAGCTATTTTGAATTCTTAAACGTTTTATGGAAACATTTTTTATTGTGAATTTCCATTTCTTCTAACAATTTCCTCTTTTTTTCTTTAAGTACAAATAGCAAACATTTTTCCAATTTCCTTGATAAATTACTTTTCTTTTTCTTTTCAATTCAATTCTGGACGATTATCCTTTGACTTGATGGCAATCATACTCCACCCCTTGCCTTGTACGCGAAACCTTGAAACATTTTTCATTTCATGTCGTCGCGCCTTGTTTGGGCGTTTATTGATTTCGAGAAAGAAGAAATGCGTAAACAAAATCCTAAACGTCCTTTAATCTCAAGCGCCATTTTATATACTCTACCCCGACTACACCTGCCCTACCGCCTCACCCACGACCGCACCATCGCCATTTTGTTTGTTGTTTGTCTTTGGCGTTGATATATGCTAATGTTATGTACATACCTTCTTTTATGTTACTTGAAGGAAAACCAATTTCCCTGCGAGTAACAGTGTCAGTGCCAGTGACAGTCGCCGGCTGTAGAAAGCCATTGAAAATAGAAACAATGTCAAAATATCCTTCGTCGCGAATAGATCCAAGAAAACGTGCCTTAAAGATGAGAAATGTTAAATTACATCGCGAATGTTGTCATTGAGTTTGTTGTTCGGTCTCATTTTAAAGCAATGGGGTGTGGTGGGCGGCAAGTTTTGGCTTTTATTATTTTATAATATTTGCCAACGCAACTTCTTCTCCGCACCTTAGCCTTAGCACATGTCAAGGTCGTACTTTTTATGTTAACTGCTTGCTGCGTGATTAGAAAAACAGCAATAGCAACCGAAAAAATTATTCCATTAACAAAACAAAAAAGTCAATGAAAGACCCAAATTCGATAGTCTTTGTGAGCATTACTTTTTCTTTTTGTTTTTTCTTCTTGTTGTTGGTTTTTACTGTATGTACGGACATGTGCGAATTACGCGGTTACGTAGTCTAGTCGCCATTTTCATAAAATCGTTCTTCTTTTTGTTGTTCTTTTTTTTAGTGCCTCTCCTAATTTTTTATGTTTCTTTTTGCCTATTAACATTGTTTTGCAATTTAATTAATTTCAGGCAATTAAACTTTCTATTGGAATTGAGAAAAGATAGAATTTTTTTTTTTGGTAGTTACTTGCCACCTTAAAATGTTTGGGCTTCAACGTCACCACCTCTCGTCAAGCAATGGCAAGCTTAGAACGGTATAATTTGCCATGAAAAAACTCCTCTTGCCGTTCGGAACCGGCACTGAACTGTTTAGCCCCTGTAACTCATAGAAACGATTTTGTGTCTGCGAATTACAGAAATGAAGTTGTCTCTTTGAGAAGTAGCAGGTAGAAGTTCGGCCAAGATTTCTGGAGGGACGTAGTGCCAAATATACATACAGTAGGGCCTATTAATTTTGACACCCGTAATGTCCGTAATTCCCATAAGGAGGCGTTGTAGGTATGGAAAAGTATATATTCTTGATCAGCATCCGTATTTATTTAGCAATGTGCCTTTGTCTGTCCGTCCAAAAATGAGAAAAGTAACCCAGTCCCTTTGATCAGATTTTAAACATTTCGAGTTACTTGCAAAGCTTTCTCATCCAGACTAACAAAGTCTTTACACTCTTCATTTATAAGGTTGAAATTAAATTGTTTATTTCCTTTTAATTTTGAAAACAGTTTTCCAAAGCATCAACAGCAACCCACGGTTGCAAAATGTTTTCATAAAAAAAATAAATGAGCACTCGTTCAAGAGCCTTCAATTGAGTAGCGCATTGAATTTTTGGAGTGCCTAAAACGAAGCTAGTTAACTTTTGATCATGGCTCGCTGGTTGCCAATGTAAGCCAGCCACCAAGAATGTACTTACGGGGCGCAAAGTAATTGCACAAACAAAAGTTCTTAATTAAATTGCCGATAATTATGAGCTCCTAACGAGCTTCACACAGAGCGAAATTTCCTTATTTGGATTTCGGTTGTCGCTGGGAGACCAACGTGGGTCCGTTTGTTTGTTGTTTGTGTGCTTTCTTGCTTAGTACTTTGCTACCTTTTCCTTTGCATGTGGGTGGAGCATTGAAATTTGAGCGCCCACTTCATTTGATTTCTTCATACTGCTTCCTTGCCGCTTGATTTACAATTTGGTTCTTCGCACTCGTTTCGAGTCGCGTTTATTTATTTTGTTTTCGCAAACAAAACGTGTATTTTTGTCAGTTGTTCTCTGCTGGTCAATGAACCATACACGAAATTCCAATTCATTTGTTTAGATTTTATTTTTTGTATAACCCTTATATTAACTGGCTTTGGCTTTGCAAACTTTCTTATTGTTTAAGCTACAGAGCCCTTATTTGGTACTTAGGGTCGCATTCGAGCAAAAGGGTAAAAAAGGAAAGAAATTAATTGTAGAAAAAGTGAAACAAAAAAAATTAAAAAGGGGGGAAAAAAAGGGAAAATATAAAAGAGTTAAAAAATTTTTTTTTAAAATACAACACTTAAACCGATAAACCAAAATTTAATTTCAGCAATTTTGAAATTAATTGCTTTTTCCTAGTTTGTTCCTATATATCATTGCAGATTATGAAGTGTCCAAAAACCCTTAATTTTAACACGAAATTGCTGAAATTATGTAGTTTAAACTTTAAAGGGAATTTATTTTGCACTTTTTAGTCGGTTTAAGGGTTATATTTAAAAAAAAAACGTTTTTTTACTTGTTTTTATTTTAGAATTTAGAAAAGTTCCAAGTTTATTTGTTTTGACAAACGCTTCGCTTATTTCTTTTGTTTAGTTTTTGCAAAGTTTTTATTTCTTTTGAAAAAGTTTTTACGTCGTTATCTGATGACATATTTTTTTTGCTTTTCTTGCGTGTTTTTGCTCCGAAATTTCAGATTTTCAAAATGCATTTGAAACTTTTTCTTTTTTTTTGTTGGTAATTTTCCAAGGTCCTACAAATGTGCACACAAGTTTCCATTCGACAGCAGCCTTGACATTTTTGTGGAATTTAATTTTGAGGGTTGCCAATAGGAATATTTTTACCCGGATACAAGTTTTGAAGGCAATCTCCGGGTTTTAAAAGTTTACATTTCAAATATTTCATACATAAATGGGGTAAAATTCGTCAAACATTTTTTGCTCTCAGATGTTGATGACACTTTGTGGGTTTGTTTACTACTTATAAGTGAATAGGGGTGGAGGACCGAATTACAAATTAAATGTATTGGAATAGAATTACACTATACACTAATACAATGCAGTTAACCAAAAATTTAACTTCGTTAATTAACTTTTAACTAATTAACGATCTAGTGCCCAGCTTTGTCTATTGGTAAAAGCCTTATCATATCTAGTCCTATCCGCGATATAAACGTAAGTGTCAAAAAGTGTACTTTATAGAAAAAGTTTTTTTTTACTTTTTGCTCTATCCCAGGAAACATTTAGGTTTGATATCGAAGGTTTTCCTCTAATGTCGAACGTTTGAAACCGAGTCGATACCGACTCGAGAATCATAGCTTTCGCAATAAAAAGGGGAGTTAGTTCTCGAGTCGAGAAAAATGTTAGTTCTCGAGTCGGTTTCAAACGTTAGTTATACATTCGAGAAAAGGGTTAGTTCTCGAGTCGGTTTCAAACTTTAATTCTCAAATCGACTTCAAATAAAAAGAGTGAAACGTGAATTTATTAATTTTTGTTTTTATTGCATATTTGATAAGTAGAGATAATTTTTTTTACACTAAACTAAATAAAAGGTACATATATAATTTAAAAATTAAATTATTAATGTTTCACTTTTTTATTTGTTGAAGTAACCTTTGAAAACGAGTCGAGAATCACTTAGTTATCGACTCGAGAAATAGGGGTTTTCTCAAACGTTTGAGACTGTGTTTGTTGGGATGTATTCTTTAAGGTAACTGTCGCTTACGATAAAAGTAAACCCCATTTCAGTTTTAATGTTAAGCACGTAGATTCGTATTGCTTAATTTTATTAATTCCCTCAACTTTTGTATAATTTTTATATAATTTACATGTGAATTTTTGGTTTTTTCTACATCCATTTAACTTATTTAACTATGTGCAATTACCCCTGAAACTAACCTGAGTGTGAAATTATCAAGTTCCTGTTTCTGTTTCTGTTCCTGTTCCTGACCACTCTGACAAATGAGTCATCATTTCGCATTGGCTTATATAGTAGGGCACAGCGGGCATAGCTTCACGTACACAAAAACACACCAACTAATTTTAAAATTGAATTTACACCGGAAATTTCCCTAATAAATTTCAACATCCCTGCATGTGGCGTACAGTTACGTAGGTGTGCAGAGGACGGTGAGGTGGGCCGTCATACGCTCTCAAATTGAGTTAATTTTTGCATAACTGTTTTTTGTGGCGTGCGTCTGCTTGTGTGTGTGCGTGATAACTCAACAAACACGTACATGCCTCTTGTTGCCAACTTTGTCTCGTGTCCTTTTTTTTTTTGGACTAGATGTGTGTTGAGTTGGCTTAAGTTCTTTTGCCATTTTTTGTTTGTTTTTATTTTATTTTATTATGTTGTCATTTGTCTTTGTGGCTTTTGTTTTTAATGGCATTTTTTGCGCGGCACCAAACCACTCTGCTCAGTTCTGTGCGTTTCATTTCCATTCGATCCAACCGGCCCTTTCGGCCCTCCGTCTGCCTGTCTGGGTAAGCACCATTTTTAATTTGATGTACGACAAAAGTGTCAAAGACGCCATGAACAGAAGAAGAGAAATACGTTAAAACAAAATAAAAGTCTGAAGAAGGTACGAACAAACTGACATTGTGGAACTCACAGTGACACAGGTAGAAATGACGGTGTAGCTGTAGCTGCTGCTGCTGTCCGTCTGCAGATTTATGACCTCATAAGAATTTCAAATGAAATTACTTATGACGAAAATTATTCACATTGTTTGCGTTGCTTTTGCGTTGCAAACTTTTTGTTGTGTTTCATTTTCGTTTGCCGTTTTTTTGTTGTATTTTTTGAAATTGACACAGCAGCGCCGAGCGACATGCAAATACTTTGCTTTGACAGCCAAATGACATTCGCTCCGCTCTACCTTGTCTGGTTGTGTGTGAGGAGTTTAATTTTAGATGTGATTGGTCTGTCTGTCTGTTTGATTGTCTGCCTGCCCGTTTGTGGGTGTGAGGTGGACACTCTGTCGCTCTCCTAATTGATCTCTTCCACCTCGAAAAAAATGTATGGGTCTGGAATGCTTTTAGTTTTTACGCGGCAAAGTGATTTAAAGATTCACCGATTCGTATAAATTTGGTAGAAGGTAAATGATTGATGAATTCAATTTAAAGAATTAAAAAAAAAATTGTGTTTCTGGTTTATTTGTTTTTATCATTATTGAAAATTTAAATGTATCATCACTGAAAAGAAAAAAAATATTTCCAAATTTTTAGCCTGTCAAAAAAAAAATGTTATTGTTTTGCGGGCCTTCGCACAGTAATTTGTTACATATACAAAAATACCCAAACAAATTTTTTAGTATTATCATATATGAAATATACTGAAATATACAGTCAGCGTAAAACAAAATGTACACTATTCCGGTTCAAAAATTTAGGAACTGTCCGATTGGGCAGATTTGATTCCTTTGTATATAAAAGGTCTCCTGGAGCTCGTTCGAATGAGTATAAGAATACCTTAATCCGTTAAATACATACCGCGAAATGGCCAGTTGAAATTTAGCTACTTTTTGAACTTTTTTCCTGGGGGCTAAACAATTGTGGGAAGCAAGAAGCTGCGTTGGTCCAAATTAAGACTATTTTACTTATGAAAGTTTTGTGATAAATAATTCCCCTGAATTTTTTGAAAATCTGGGCTATTGATGAATTTGTATAGAATCATAAAATTTTGCCATTTTTAGCCAAAAATTAAATTTTGTAAAATTCAGGGGAAATTTTATCACAAAACATCCTTTAGTAGAATGGTCTTTATTTTTAAAATTTTCCCAAAAACTTTTAAAAATTGAAGTCAAAAATAACTCTTATTTGTAACTTTGAAAAATAAAAGTAAAAAATAACTTTTAACTTTTATTTTTAAATATAAAAGTTTACAGTCCAAAGGCCGAAATACAATATCGCTTCGACAGAAGCAGTAGCTGTTTCGAAATTGTAGAATACACTATTTTGTATAGAAGTATTCACAATACGGCAGCGGCAGTAAACATATAATTCAGTAAAGAGCGAACAGTTTTATTGCTACTGGCTCTGTCGACGCGATATTGTATTTCGGGCTTAACTTTAACTTTTTGAAAAACTTTTCTGAGAGTTTCATTTTGCTTGACATGTCATCTTTGTGGCTTCGGAATCTTCATCAATATTATATGTGGTAGAGATTATAGCCAAGAGATAATCCTTGCCACTTCACTATTGCCAAAAATGTAATTTTGAAATTTGAGCTTTCATTATCTCTTTTAAATTTTTTTTTATTAAAAAATATTAAATTCTACTATGTGTTTGTTCGTTCAGCGTGTTATTCAGTTAAAACAAGTGAATAAGTTTATATCGACTTTGGTTTTTTTTCCTTGAATTTTTCTCAATCAGCACAATTTTATTATTATTGTTGTTGTTGTTGTAAATTTTGTTTAAGCCTTATAGAGCAAAACTTTGGTTTATTGACCCGGAACCAACTTGTCCAATTTCGAAAAAATTAGAAATAAGAACCACTCTAATGTCTACCCAATATCTACTACGAGCTATTGAACCCGCCATCTTGAATTTAGAAATTTCAACATCAAATTCGAAATCAACCCTCCAATACTATTTCGATGAAATCTTGAAATTTGACCAGCCATCCTGAGTGTTGAAACTTCAACGAAATTGTGTTAAATGTATCTTTCGGTCAACTTTCACTTGTAGGCGTGGTAGTTGACCGATTCCGTCCATTTGCAATATTAACTCATTTAAGAAATAAAACAAGATAAATCCAAAATTTGAACCGCCTAGCTTACTTATAGTTCCTGCAATCGTGTTTATCACAGACGGAAAAACGGATGGGTCTTAATCAGCTGGGATAAAAATTGAGATTGTAACACAAATTTCGGTACGTGTTTCTCGTTCATGAATGGCTTAGTTAAGTGAGGAGCTCATTGGTTATGTACATGGAATTAAGTGACAAGAACCTGCATACATGAAACCACTTTAATTCATCAACTGCAATTTGGCCATCACTGCCATAATTCGTTTAGCCAATCCAGAGGATTTCATGCAAACTTTAGCCAGACACTTCCTTAATCTTTCTTTTGTTATTGTCCCAAATGCCCCTAATTTAAATTTCAATTAATTACAATAGAAATTTATTTAAATTCAATGAAAATTACGCCTCATTAATAACAGAGCTGCTCATAACTTCAAGTAATAATTTTCATATTAATTACCAGCAATTCCACATATCAACACAGAAACCCAATTTTACCATAGACACTGAAATGGTGTTGGCTTCGGAGGCGACGTCATTGTCAGTGGCAACCGATTCACCGGAACTGGGCGAAGAGCGAGGGCGCATTTGAGGCTAACGGTGTGATTAAATGTGGCGTTGCAGTCGCTCGTTCGTTCGTTTGTCTGTCTGCCCGTTCTATCCGCCCGTCTATCTTTATGTGGGCGGTGGCCGGCTGCTGATGTTGCCAACACTGTTTAGTTTCATTAGCATGCATGCTCGCCCGTTCATTAATTCATTAATATCAGTTGCTGTGCTGTGTTTATGTTACTTGCATATTTATTATGATTATTATTAATATTATTGCTTTTTCGGTGGGTTTTTTTGCAGGCTTGATTATTGAATGCCAGTTTTGCAAATAAGCGTGCCGTAGACAACGCGTACATTTTTGTTTGGCCAACAACTTAATTTAAAAAAAATCTAAAGTAATTTGTAAATTAACTAAGCAGTAAGCTAGGCTAGCTGACTGTTTGCTGATGAATTGCTTCTGTCAAAGGCTGAATTTATAAAAAAAAACTGAGCGACAACCACAAATTCGGTATTGGAAAAATCTAATACAAAAAAAGCCTCAACTCAGCTCAGCAACCAGCCAGCCAAACAACTCGCTACTGCCGCCTTTTTAAGCTTCTCCCCGGGCCTGCCAAGTTGTTATGCTGATTGGCGGCAACTTGAAAATTTGGTTTGGTTTCGTTTGGACGGTTCGTTGGCTGGCTGAGTGAGGCCACCGCCACCATCATCATCACCACCATCGACACCACCGACACCACCATCACCTCCACCACTTGTGTCTACATGGAGTGTCAAATCGAACTTCATATAAATGATATGTTGGCATTTATTTGTTGTTATTGTTGTTATTTGCTGATATATTTGTTGTGCGGCTTGCGGTCGTATTGGTGTGCTTGGCGCGTCTATCATAAATAACCGTTTGTGCTTTGACGTCACAGCGACGTCATTTAAATAGCCAAACGCGCATATTTATTAATAATTTAATTTAATAACAATACGAACAGTGGAGACGGAACGGAACGGTATGGGGCGGAGCGGAGCGGACGGGCGAACAAATGGCCAGAGAGTTTGTCTGTTAGAGAACAGCTTCAATAGTTCTAATCGCCTTCGTTGAACCTTCTCTAACACGTTTGTGATTACCTGTAATACATTTAACCAAGTTGTGGGGTGGTAGTGGAGCCAGCCGTACCCTGAGTGGGATCGTATGCGATCGTTTTCGTGAGCTCGTGAAATGCAAAATATTTTGCCTAATTTTTTGTAATGAAAATACTTTTTAAAAATATCTTTTTGGATTAACTGCAATTGCTGTTATTTGTCTGTGTGTGTGTGCCTGTGTGTGTGCCTGTGTGTGTTTGTGTGATTTGTGGCATTTTCGAATTTTATTGTAATTACAAGCGTTTGTGTATTAATTGATTTCAACTTAAAGTGCCTGGCTGGCGTTCGTTCGTTGGTCGCTTATTTTTCTTTCTTTTTTCAATTTCATTAAAAATCGTATTTTTTTTTATTATTATTTTTGGCACAAGGCTGTTGGTTGCGTAAAACATGTTAACGTCGACTTTACGATATAATGGAATTGTGGAGAAAAAAAAACTTTTTATGAATGGATTTTGATTTTTAATGCAGTCAGAGGACTGAGTTTATGGTATAAAATTTATTAGTCGTTCGGTTTTGCAATTTTCACAATCAATTTTTTCTTTAATTTTTATTCTTTTTCTCTGTGTTTATTATCTCGTTCGTAAAAGAAGTAGCCAAGTACGAGCATAAAAATTCTGAAAGTGCATACTTCAGATGGTACAGATAAACAAGAAAAACCATTCGTTCCCATTTTTATTTTTATTTTTTTTATATAAAAAAATTATTTATAAATTGCTGTTTTTTGGTTTTCCTTTGCGACGCACTTAAACACTTTCTCATGTGAGAAGAAAAACCTTGAAAAACCGTTTCACTTAACGAAACAAATAACAACAATATACAAATATTACTAATAACGTAAGTGTACCGAATTCCGTCATAGTGCCTAATTCCGGCCACTTTACTTATTTGCCGATATTTACAATTTATCCATCGAAAATGAAATTTCAAATTATTTCTTATGGTAGGCCATGCTTTTGCACACAAGTTTTCAAAAAAACATTGACAGATTTGTTTTTGATTTCATTACAAGAATTTTCGTTGTCGCGTGATGGTCATTTTGTGTGAATTTTAATGCGCAAAAAGCCAAAAAGTGAAAAAATTTTAAAACCAGTTTTCAACAAGAAAAAAAGTGAAAAGGTTAGTTTTTTTAATGTAGTGCATACTTGTATTATTGAGCTTCACAAAAATACAATACTTTAAGTTGTAAACATAAAATACAATAAATTATTAACAAAATAGAAGTGGCCGGAATTGGGTACCACTAAAAAGTGAAGTGTTCCGAATTCCGTCCAGTGGCCGGAACTTCGGTGTTTTCAAGCTTGTCACAATAATGTTTCTAAACAATATATTTTACTCAATATAATTTTTTTTCTTTTTTTATTTGATTGTTTACACATTCATGTACACAAGGACCTAAATCCGTCATAGGCTATGTGTTACAGATTTTATGCAATCTGCTTTTCAATTCTAACATACTTATGTCAATTTCTTAAGAAAATTCAGTTTTGACTATGATAAAACTTAGTTACAATGGCGTTTTTAATTGATCTTTTACATAAAAAAGCTTCAAAATTTAACTTCTTTGTGCCTTTTATATAGTTTTATAAATTGTAAATATAAAGTGTAATAACTTTTAGGCGAAATAAAAGTAATCGAAATTGGGTTGCACTGATAAAATGAAAAAGTGGAAGTGAAATGCTCCGAGATCCGGTCAGTGGCCAGTACTTCGAATTTATAACTTCATCTATTTCTTGTCCTTTATTTATTTATGGGTTTTAGCTAATTTATTTCAAAAATAATTTAGAAAATGTGGGTGCAAAGACATGCAAAAATCTCAATTGTGGCAGTGGAAGTGCAGCTGTGTCGGATTTAGACACAAATCCACAACCTTTTTTGCGCACACTTTTTTCAAAGTTATGTTTGTACTAAATAAGCTAAATCCATAAATAAATAATGAATAATTTATTTTGAGCTCGATAAAATTTGAATTTTAATTTTATCTAACGTAAGTGTACCGAATTCCGTCATAGTGCCTAATTCCGGCCACTTTACTTATTTGCCTTTATTTACAATTTATCCATCGAAAATTAAATTTCAAATTATTTCTTATGGTAGACCACGCCTTTGTACATCATTCTGCAAAAAAACATTGACAGATTTGTTTTTGATTTCATTACAAGAATTTTCGTTGTCACGAAACTATCGTTTTGAGTGGATTTCAATGTGGAAAATGCTAAAAAGTAGAAAAATTTAAAATCAAGTTTTCCACAAGAAAAAAAAAGGAAACTGTTAGTTTTTTTTATGTAGTGCATACGTGTATTATTGAGCTCACAAAAATACAATACTTTAAGTTGTAAACATAAAATACAATAAATTATTAACAAAATAGAAGTGGCCGGAATTGGGTACCACTAAAAAGTAAAGTGTTCCGAATTCCGTCCAGTGGCCGGAACTTCGGTGTTTTCAAGCTTGTCACAATAATGTTTCTAAACAATATATTTTACTCAATATGATTTTTTTTCTTTTTTTATTTGATTGTTTACACATTCATGTACACAAGGACCTAAATCCGTCATAGGCTATGTGTTACAGATTTTATGCAATCAGCTTTTCAATTCTAACATACTTATGCAAATTTCCTAAGAAAAGGCAGTTTTGACTCTGTGAAAATTTAATTGTAAATTCGATTTTGATTGATCTTTTACATGAAAATGCTTAAAAATTTAAGTTCTTTATGCCTTTCATTTAGTTTTTTAAATCGGTAATATAAAGTAAGATAACTTTTAGACAAAATAAAAGTGACCGAATCCGGCCAGTGGCAGGTACTTCGAATTTATAACTTCATTTATTTCTTGTCCATTATTTTTTTAAGGGTTTTAACTAATTGATTCCAAAAATAATTTGGAAAAAGTGGGCGCAACAACAAGAAAACTCTCAATTGTGGCGGAGGGTGCAGCTGTGTCAGATTTGGCTTAAATGTACTTGAGGGCCCATTCGATTTTTGCCCTTCTTTTATTTTTGTATTATGTATTTTGACGTCCTAAAACCGAATCTGCAAACATATTTGGTCGGAAAAATCTACTTTCCGAGATATAAAGTTTAAAAGTTACGATTTCTCTCATATAAAGTGTTCAATTTGTTCTTCATTTTCCTGTATAATTGGTGACTTTTGAAAAGGTGTCTTCACTAATTTTGGGCACTATTATATGTTGGTACTTTTTAAACATCACAACAATATCACAACTATTTTAATACAGTCACATGTTGTTGTTGTTGTAATATTTCAATGCTTATTGTAGCTTTGTTGTAATGTTTCGGTGCTTATTGCAGCTTTGTTGTTGTAATGTTTCCAATGACCATTCCAATGATACCAATATAGATTCAATAAAATTTGACTAAGAGCCACTGTACATGGAAAAGAATATGCAAAATACTTCTGCGAGTCACTGCATGATTTTTAAAAATTAAATAAATAAACCAAATGTTTAATAATGAATTATTTTTTATTTATTTATTTATTTTTAATATTATAGTTTAAAAAAATAAATTATTTTGCAAATCAATAGCATTTTGTAACCTAATTTGTCTTTGAAAATCTGGTTGGCCGGAATTAGGAGCGCAGGTGGCCGGAATTTGGAACAACTGAAATCAGTGGCCGGAATTGGGAGCATTTTTTTTGTTTCGCTCGCAAGAGTTAAAATTATTTATTTTCATTAGAAACCTCAACCATTTGGAAAAAACACTTATATTTAATAAAAGTTAATACCCGAGACTATGTGATAAAAATATTCGTTCCTGATTTTGAATGTTTTAAATGGATCTTCCAGAGCATTTAATTTGGCCTGGCGACTAGTGTCCGGAATTCGGTACACTTACGTTATTACTTTTACAAGTATTTATGCGAGATATTTGATTTTCATTTAATAAATAGGCATGGTTGGAAAGAAGCTTGTCAAATATTCGGCTGAACAATTACACCAGGCTACAGAAGCCATACAAGCGGAGACGTTAAGTATTAGGCATGCCTCAGCAGCGTTTAAAATACCCAGAAGTACATTGGCCGATCATTTAAAAAACAAGTATGCCACTTCTGGAGGAGGAGCGCCAACAATACTTACAAATGAAGAAGAGTCTACATTGGTGAAATGGATATTAGAAATGGGAGATTCTGGTTTTCCAGTTACTAAATTCCAACTTGTGGACTCCGTTTCAAAACTGATTCAAAATTTAAACAGAAAAAACCCATTCAGAGCAGCCGTCACAGAAGAGGCTATCCGAAATTGGTTTTTCAAAATAAAAAACTATATGACTGACATCAATGCACTGGAGATTTTCGATGACCCTAGAAGAGTTTTCAACTGCGATGAAAGTGGTTTTTATTTATCACCTCAGGAGAAGCTCGTTTTGGTTAGGAAAGGATCAAAAAAAGTATATAATCGTACTACAAATGATGAAAAGGAGTGCTTAACAGTCTTACTAACCGTCGGAGCAGACGGTGCTATCCCTCCACCATTAGTTTTATATCCCTATAAACGTTTGGTGCCAGGTGCTATAACAACGCAGATGCCTAAGCAATGGGCTATGGGGCACTCAGAGTCTGGTTGGATGACTAGCGAGACATTTTACGAATATATTACGAATGTATTTTTTCCATGGGTGGAGTCAAAGAACATTCCCCTACCGGTTGTTTTATTTCTTGATGGCCATTCTTCTCATATTAATCTTCACATAAGCCAATTTTGCAAGGATAATGGAATAATACTCACGGCCTTGCATCCAAACTCTACTCATCGCCTTCAACCGTTGGATGTAGGTATTTTCTTTCCTATAAAAAACCGTTGGCGGGTCGATGTTTGTGCATGGCGTATGGAAAACAATGGAAGAAAAATGCAACGGGCTGACTTTGCGAAAATATTAGAAAAAACTTTGCAAAAATCTGTCACTACATCAACTGTGAAAAGTGCTTTTCGGTCATGTGGTCTGTTTCCTTTAGATGAAAACGCAATCGATTACTCTAAATTAGTAAAACAAATACACCCAAACAATGGGCTACAAACAAGTCCTAAGGAACCACATGTAATCACTGACTGCAACTCTCGTGAAAATAGCATATCTGATTCTCAATTGCGACATGAAATAGAGCAACGTCTTAATGAAGATGTCTTGGCCAATTTTAAAAATGCAACGTCTGTGGTGAATATGGAAGAAAAGTATATAGCTTTGTACGAGTTTTGGAAAAACCTTCATCCAACCGAACTTCATGAAACTACTCTAGAAAATAATTTGTGTATCAAAACTGCTGACCAATCAATTGACGATATAAATTTCGATGAAATCTTTTGGTCCGACACTGATGGTATAGTCGAGGCTACTATTGAACCTGATGGTTCACTGAATTTGGAGCCGTCAACATCTACGCTGAAAACACCACTCAAAAAAATAGTTTTCGATAAAAGCACCTATTCTACTCCCTTTAAGAAAGCACTATTTTGGCCAGAGGAAACCTTTGGAAAACGAAAAAAGAACAAGGAAAATTCGAATAAAAAAGAAAACAAACAAAAAAAACCAAAAATTTATCCAACGGTAGCTATAAGTGATGACTTTATGGAGCACCTAAAAATTGTAGACGCGGATAAAAAGAAAAAAGAAAGAGAAAAAAATGAAAGAATTCAACAAAGAAAAGATAAAATCTTGAAAAGTCTGACTAAGAAAAAGCAGGATAAGACCAAAATCTTATTTGACTCCACCAAAACAACAGGTATTGATAACAAAAATAAAAAAAAAGTTGAGTGTTACCTAAAAGGAGATTTTGTTATCATAAACTATGAAGAGGAGTATTTCCCGGGTTTGATTCTCGACGTAAAGGATGAAGGTATCTTAGTAAAAACGATGGCAATGAGTGGTCACTTCTGGAAGTGGCCAGATAAAGATGATGTTCTCCTGTATCCGCCAAGTGACATTGAATGCAAAATAGAGACACCTTCCATGGTGACAAGTCGCGGTGTTTACGACGTTAAAGAAGTCAAACATTTTCGAAAACAACATATGTAATTGAATTAAGCACAATATTTTACTTTTATATTATGATTTATGAATTATTTTATATTTTGCCTATTGCTTTCCTTTACTTTTTATGAATTATTTTTATTTATCTATTTATTTTTCATCTTAAAATTGAAAAAAATAAATTCTTTTTCAATTAAATAGCATTTTGTAGCCTAATTTGTCTTTGAAAATCTGGTTGGCCGGAATTAGGAGCGCAGGTGGCCGGAATTCGGAACAACTGAAATAAGTGGCCGGAATTGGGAGCATTTTTTTTTTTCGCTCGCAAGAGTTAAAATTATTTATTTTTATTAGAAACCTCAACCATTTGGAAAAAACACTTATATTTAATAAAAGTTAATACCCGAGACTATGTGATAAAAATATTCGTTCCTGATTTTGAATATTTTAAATGCATCTTCCAGAGCATTTAATTTGGCCTGCCGACCAGTGTCCGGAATTCGGTACACTTACGTTAACACATTTGAGTACAAGTTGGCGCAATGTCATTGCCAATATTGAAATATGCAATTATGGGCCTCTGGCTCATGGGCCTATCTGCTTCTACTGGTAATTACTCAACTCCTACAATGCGGCACGATTTTGAATGCAAATTTCTTAAGCTAACAAAAGATACGTGCAAAATCCCAGAGTCGCAGCAGGCAGCCAAGCAAGGCAGACAGACAGACAAACCAGCAAGCAAACCTCAAATTAGCAAATCGTGATACAAAAATTATGACTCAATTCACAACGCTTGTAAACGCATCACAACGCAATCTAACGTAACGTGAGACAACACAATAAATATTTGATTGGGTTTCCATCAATTCCTCAGGTTTCCTCTTCTCCTCCTCCGGTTGCCATCAAACTACTTCATTTTATTTTATATGCTTAGAGTAAGTTTGTATTAATTCTCTAATTCGATTTAATTTAAATTTAATTAATTGATTGACACATACTAAAATCCAAAATTAATAAAAGTGGTTAGGATAGCCTCTGCCGCATGATCTGCAGGTGTTTGGGGCAAGCAGAAAAAAAGGTGAAAAGGTTGGTCACACTTCCCTTAATTGTGACGAAATATACTTTGATAAGCAAAACTAAAGAATATTTCACACAAGAAGCTCTACACCCAGAAAAAAAACACCTAAAATCAAAAATAACCAACTCAAATCAAGTTGTTACGGTCATAGTAGTCTATTAAAGTGAAAAATTTGCAAAACAAGTACAAACACTTTGGACTGGAAAATTTCATTTCAAAACATAGCGAACTTATTTTGAAGTTGTTGCTGCTTACTTCAAAAATTCCCATTTCAATTTGATGTCGTGCATTTTTATTTCAAAACTAGCTGCGTTCGACCAAAAGCACATTTTTTTCCTTGAAAGGTCAAAATTTTGCCGAAGTTGAAACGCGCTGATATGGTAACACTGTTTGTGTGGGGAGAAATTAAAGGGTAGGTGGCAGCGCCACCTTTGGGAAACAATTCGCCAACGCAACCAAGTTAATTAATGATCATATGGTATTTGCTATAACAAAAAATGTCTGCAAAAATGTTAGAGAAATACGTATTTTCTAGCTTGTGGGCGTGTCAAAACCTATCCCACCTCACGACTCACGACTCACCCATAGAACATAAATATAAATTTTGGTGAAATCGGTGCAGTAGTTTTAGCGTCCACTCGCGACAAACATACACATCTCTTTTATACATATAGATTGTACAATTTACATTTTGAAGTGATGCAATTCCAATTTGAGATTGTCTATTTTCATTCAAAGTTGACGACTTTAGTTTGACATATTTAACTTTATTTTGAGTACGATCGTCCTTATTTCTTGGATTGGAAAAATGTATAAAAACAGATACTTTTTTACGCGAGATGAGGGACGGCAATATCTACCAGAAAACCTTTCTTTTTCTGCAATTTTGGAATAGTGCTTCTTTGCCGTTTTACGCTGCAAATGTCAAAAGTAGGTGTGTCCCAATGCAAGCATATTTCGTAATTTTTGAAGATTTCTGATATGAAATGTCTGTATTGTCATCATCGTCGCTATACAAAGGTCAAGATCACCACAAAAAACGTGCAGCTATTTTCATTTACTCACTCACTGATCAGAGATAGACAAAATATTGTATTTTTTCGGTATTCATTTAAATGAAATGCATGAATGAGCGGAGGAATGTCAAGTCAGCCGGTCTTCTTATTTCGTTCAACCATTTTACAATAGTTTCCCAACAACAATAGAGAAATTGAAGAAAAAAAATTAAATAAATGAAATACCAACAACGTGATTGTTGCTTGTGGAATTTATTTAAAAAATCGTGATGACGATTCGAAGACTTGCGAATTTGTGATAAATTCGAAATATGAGAAAAATTAACAACAACAAAATTTAAATAAATTGAGTGTGTAAGTTGTTTTTTCGTTTTTTTCGTTTTTTTGTTTTTGTCTTCTACGATATAAAGGTCAGAGATTAATTTGTGTCGGACAGACGGTTTCGTTTCGTTTCGTAATTTAAAAGAAAATCAATGAAGATTCGAAGGTAACTACACACATATTTCGATTATTCAACTTCCCAGTAGAAAAATCATCGCTTCGACAGCAAGCAGGCGTCAATGACAAAGATGTTCATGTTTTCACAGTAGTGTCTCACTTTCTCTTGCATGACACTCTGCATGACATTGCATCAATGCCACATAAATTCACTGTTGTTTTCTCATTTACTCTCATTTCGTGAAAGCATTGGCTAACAGCTTCAATGTCGGCAAAACTCATCGATGCATTGGTCATGTATGGAAACATTTTCAACTGGTTTTGTACTATTTGTTTTGGATTTTCATACAGATTTTTTTTGTATGTATACAGCAGCAAACTTCATGCTAAAATATTTAATTAGCGAAACTCTAAATTGAATTTTACAGTTTTGGCAACAGACGCACAGCAAATAAAAAAGGAACAATCTTTCTATTTTCTCTCTCTCAAGCACCTATACCAAGTAATCAAGCATAACAAGTAATGGTAATAGATTTAATGCTGTTTTTTTTCTTTTCCAACTTTCATACAACACAAAGTAGGAAAACAAAAAAGTGCAATGACTTTTCCCAACATGAAGTTGGCAATCTTTTGTGTTTTTTTCCTGCCCAAACCCCTTTGGGCTAAGTTGCGACTTGGCATTTGAGAATCTTTTTCTAAATTGCCATTCGCCCCGGTACGCCAAGGACACCATGGCAACCGAGAATTTAGTATTTTTCCTTCAACTGTTTGGTGCTACGCAGATTTATTTTTCCCCCATTTTTCGTTGGGGGTGCCACTGACGTTAGACGAAGGAACAAAAGACATTTCTCTCTGTATATGTGTATGTGTGTGTCTGTATTAGTGTTCATTTGCCTTATACATTCGATTCGTTTTGTTTCCATTTGTTGGGGTCCTGCTTCTGCCGGAAGTTGATCTGGCGTTGGCGGTTGGGGTTGCAATTGTATTTCGAAACAAACAAAAAAACTGAGAGCAACTGAAGTTCTATTGAAAACTCGAAACCCATTGATGCTGTTGGGAACAGAGAAGTCTGAAAACCATTTTTTGCATTTAATTGTTCTGCTTCACTCTTTTTACAAATTAAAATCAAGATTCGCCACATGGCCTGACTTTAAGTTTGGCTAAATAAAAAAATCCATTTCAAACCCACATTCATGTTTTCTTTGCGTTCGCTTAATTGCCAAACGTACCTACACTGCGTTCAATTTAAAATAAGGTTTCGTTTGCGCTCAATTCATCTCACCAACGAATTCGCATCCTACACACACTCAATTCGTTGTTGTCGTTGCCCTCATCTTGGTTGGGTGGATTTGGCACGGCCCGCATTTTCCGTGATTAGCAACAAAACATGTTTTACAATATCGTACAAGCTGGCCAAGAGCTTACAACGGTAACAACTACAAAAATCACTGCGAAATTTATTTCCCAAAGAACTTGAGTATTGTCGACTCGGTTCTTGTTGGTATCGAAATTTGGTTCTGAGCAGGTACACACACACACATGAAGGCACAAAACGCACACAAATATAACCATTCCTCTGGTCCACAACGGCTGCTTTTGACGATACCATAAAAGACAGGCTGAATAAACGAACGAACAGGAGATTGTTCGAATGGACATTAGTTGAATGTCGTCGTCGTCGGTCGTCATAGCAAATGGTGTCCGTGGGTCTCTTGAAGTTGTGAATTGCTGTTGTCAACTTTATGTCAGCTCTTCCGAATGAGAGAGAGTGTGTGTGTGTTGGTTGTGTGTTGGTGTCGATCTCTACATGAACTAGTTTTTGACTGACATCCACAGAAATCTGTAATCGAAATATCTACAACACACTTCCGGACCACTCATGTCTCATGAACATAAAGTGAAATAATTGAATTTTGAGTAAAAGTGAAATTTTTTTTGACAGTATTTGCTGTCATGTTGCTTTGGGTTTCTGTTTTTTCCGCTATATTGTACGAATGAGTGGGCCTCCCTTCTTTCTATGTCCTCTGGTACTACAGACTCTGTTATGCGAAGACTCCGTCATTGTACAGAATCCGCGGACATTACAGATTGTGAAAAAAAACCAATCCTCTCTATTCTACAGTTCGAACGAACTGAGACATATCAGCGGATATAGTTCCGCTTAACAGAGTACTGAACCCTAGTTCCGAATTGTATGGAGTGTTTTTTCAAAATCATTTTCAATATTTGGATTGGACTTGTTTAGTTTCTTTGCATATAAAAACTACTGAGTATGGAGCTTTCGATGCTGATCAAGAATATATTCTCTTCTAGACCGGCCAGTAAATTAGTACACCTCCTTACAGTAGGGGTGGGGGGTTTGTAACACACAAAACCTCTCTTGGCAGCTGGCCTGAAAGGAAACAATCTCCCCCAATCAGACCGTTCCAACCTTTTTGAACCGGTTTGATGTGCAATAGTAAAACAAACCACAGGTTGCGTAAAATGAAACGAGCAAAAATCTGCAAGCACAAGATTAAATTTTCAACAAATAATTTAATACCGAAAATACGAAAAAACAAGTGAGTAAGTTTCAGTCGGGCAAGCCGACTTATATATACCGACTTTTCAATACCAACTCCTTCTAGGTCCTAAAAAGGATAAATACAAAATTTGGGATCCCTAGCTTTCTTCTGGCTCCTGCAGTCGTGTTTACAAGAAAAGAGGACGGACAGACGGACAGACGGATAGGGCTAAATCAACTCAGGAGGTGACGCTGATCAAGAATATATATACTTTTCCATACCGGACACTTATCCTTCTTGGTGTTACAAACATCAGACCAAAGTGAATATACCCATACCTCATGAGGTGTAGGGTATAAAAAGACAGACGGACATGCCTAAATCAACTCAGGAGGTGATGTTGGCCAATAATATATGTACTTTTCCGTACCGTCATAGTGTGTGTGTGGAGGGGGATAGTATACAAATAATTAATATCGGTTGGCCAGTTTTTGCAAACACCCGTTACAAAGAAATTTAACGTTTCAATTTTATAAATATTTTCTCTGTATCCGTACAATAGCCACTCTTGCTCTGGAATTCCATAGAAAATACACTCACTGTCATACTCACCAACGCCTTTCGATGGCAAATCCTTTCGGGCTAATTTATGTCGTTATGGCTCTAACATCGTTATCGGTGCATGTCACAAATGACGCCCACATACATGCAATTATTGTTTTCCGAATACCACCACCCACCACCCGCCACCCGGCACCCGTTTTGTTGGCAACTGTACTTCTGACAACGTCATCTTCCTGGTCAGTAACTATGCTATGAAAATAAACATAAATCAGCACAGTGTGACCCCATTCAGGCAACATATGTGATGCAGCAGCAGCAACTGTTGTTACATTGTTTCAACACACGATTTGCATGATGATGTTGCTACTTACTGATGACGATGATGGTGTTGCTGTTTTCGTTGTTGTTCTAACTGCTGCTGATGCTCGCATGTACAACGACACAGTTTTCCCTTTGTTGTTGGTGCTTTAATTTCATTTGCCTAACTCTCATGTGAGTGTTGAACAATTTTTGACTGTATTGTTGTTTTTCCTTTCTTTTTTTGCTTCAGTTGACCTGATTTTGTCATTGGCCAACAGTACCCACCTAAGTTTTTTGTGTTTCGGTTTTTGTTCTCGTTCAAAATTTTACTGAACAGCAATTGTTTCTCTTTTAATGGCATAATTGCCATCTCATATTATATGCTCGTTTTATTTTGTACTCCCACCATAACAAGTTTCATGAAATTTAACAAAAATATTTATTGAAAAGGTTAACTTTTCCATAGTGGGTGTTTCCTTTTTGTTTTTTTTTTAATAGAAAGTTCTCTTTTCAAATTTTCAAATAGCATTTAGTTATTATTTTTGGCAATTTTGCGGCTTGCAACTTTTTTGCTCAACAAATTGCCCTCACCATTAGAGTTGGTCTTGGATCTCTTATGAGCTTTTGTGGGCGGACTTTTGTAAATCTCTATTGCCTTCAAATGAAATCTACACTAAAAATAAATCTTTGAGGTTGTAATATTTGTGGTTATGAAAAATATATGTGCTATTATCTGCCTTATTAAATGGGTTGGAAGTTTTATCAAAAGCAATTTTGTGTTAAAATTTTGTCTAGTTTTTGAATGAAAATTATTGGTATACGTTTATTGGTCCTATGGCGTATGTGTAACAGATAAAAACTCAATAAGAGAATTACTTTCGTTTTGACCGAAGCTAAAATATCGATACGTTCTTAGACCATTTTTCAATTATTTTATCGATGATTTTTTTATATTTTATCGGTGATTTTTCGATGACTTTTTGATATTTTATCGATTTTTAATCAATAATTTTTTAATATTTATCGATAACTTCCATTTCTCGATCTATTTCAAAATTTTGTTCCAATTCCATTTTGTTCCGGTCCAATTCCATTTCGATCCAGTTTCATTCTCATTTTGTTTCCGACATAATTTCCAACCAAATAAGAAAAACCGCGTCCAAATCGATATTTCTCCAGATGAACGAAAATAGTACAAATTTGGCGGCCATTTTGTGTGGTTCTTATTCGATGTTGCCCATTTGTAATATCGTCCAATCATAAGCAAAAAGAAAAGGAATGCCAACATCGGTAGCCAAGGGCGCTGATAAGTGCTCTTATTGCACCCGGTTCCTCAATTAGATACTTTATGTAGGAGATATTAAAAATTAATTTTTGCTTTGTTTCACTGTGTGAATTGTGAAAAGGAATTTTAATTTTGGTGAAAAATTCACATAAAGAATTTTCTTTTATTACAAGTTCGTTACACGTGCACATGCTCCATCTCCTGCTTACCTCAAGCAAATATTCAACACAATTTTCAAATTATATGAATAACCTTTCCCCTACCCCCACTTAGGCACCCTACCGAAAAATGTCTCTTCACCACAAATGAATACTAAAAAAATTGGAATATTCCTCACTCGTTTAAATGTATTGGAATGCTGCTGCTTCAAGGACAAAATGAAATTCATATCTTAAATGTGTTGGCCCCAACAAAAATTGTCCAACTCTTTTTTGTTGTTGTCGTTGTTGGCAGAGGAGACAATTTGGCTAAATGTCCTCGTAGCAGTAGTAAAACCCTATGGGAAATTTACCACAACTCAATGCATTTGATGGTGGTGACGACCACGACGACGACGACGACGACGACGACGAAAAAATGGACACTACTTCTGTGGCCTGTAGAGCATATGGTAATATTGTGAGCGATTGTGAGCGATTGTGGGCCAACTCTTATCTTTAAAGCTCTACTTTTCACTTGAATATTCTGCTATTGTTGTTGCTCTGTGGCATTTTAATATCCTTTTGTCTTTGCTTCACTAGTTGTTGCTGTTGTTGCTGTTCTTGTGCCATTTGCCCTTTGCAATTTTATTGAGATTATTAAGTCCCTACTTTGTGGTGCAGAGATTGTGTAATGGCATGTACTCTTCTTGGTGTTTTGCTTCTTCTTTTTTATTTTTTTAATACTCTCTTGACTGTTCATCTCTCTGGAGATTGTGAGTTGACGTTGTCAATTTATTACTGCTGCATATTTTAGTTTTGTAATCCGATTTCTCTAGTAAGATGTTCTAGTTCTTTTGAGATAATTAACTTTTGTCTGCCTCCTTTGTGCTGTACAATTTAAATTCTCTTGCATTGAAAATGTATTCACTTAAGCCGCTTTTCGACATTTCAATTAAAATTAGTTCTTTTGGCCCCGCTCGAACCAACTAACTATTTTCGTTTCGTTCGTTGGCTCATTCGATTTTTGCTTTTATCCTGTATTCATGTAATTGCCTCTCTCCAACCAGCCATCCGTTGGCGCATCAGTGTTGTACATACAGCCTCACTCACTTCCTGGAGGGTTTTTTTTCTTGGGGCATGTATTTGCTGGTATTTTTCATTTTTGTTGTTGTTGCAACACTCTTGTCTGGCTTTTTTCCGACATTTGTGAAACATGTCGATGATTTTTGGTTGGGATTTTCCTTCTTTTTGTGTCGCATTGCCTGTGCCGCTTGCATACTCCATTTTATATATTCATTTAGTCAAGTGTACTACTTGCTTGCGAAATCCCTAAGATCAATGATGCGTAAATTGGGTTCAAATATGTGCTTAATTTAATATTGATTTCTCGGGATTGGGGCTTTGCCGTTTTTTCATGCATTATTCAAGAGGTAGCAAATGTGAAAAGGAAATTGCATTTGAGATTTCCCTTTTTACTGCTCTACTTGGGCCATAAATGAATAAAATTCTTAAATTTTTCGGCCGTTGATTTATCTACATTCAAGCATATTTCACCAAAAATATAGTTAACCGTTTTTACCTATCCTGTGCTAATTGCATTTTCCCATTCTATTAAATCGCTCCAGCCGATGTGTAAATTAAACATTCTCTTTCGCTTACATTCAGTTTACAGTTTGCAACATTTGCTCAATGTAAATCGTCAATTCCGCTTTCCCCCTCACCTCTACCACCATTTGGCAAACATGACCAGAAAAAAATATGCATTTCCAGACAAAATCTCTGCGGTTCCTCGTCCCACCTCCGCCAATGTCAACCCCAGCGTGTAATTAAAGCAAACAAATAGGGAACATTTTCAAATAAAAGGAAACGAAATCAACTTCAGACCTGCACGCCCGCCCGTCTGACTGGCATGCACTGAATGGAATAACATTGATACGCGCGCCAAGCATCCTTCAACATTGCAGCCGCCATATTTGCTAGCATATTAACCATTCAACATAGCATGGCGGCTGTCGTTGCTGGCTCTGGTGCTTGAGTTTGGTCTAGGTGAATTCACAAAAGCGTCCGCCGCCATTTTATTGTTTACCCTTTTGGCTGTGCTGCATTTCGTTTCCGCTGAGTATTGTGTTTTTAGAGTGAGCGCTAGCGTTTTATTTGTATGTCGCGCCACCGCCTTTTTCGCCAAACTCCTCTCTGAATAATTGTCGGGATTAGTTTTGCATTTGTGTTTGGTTTTTCGCGTGTTTATGGTATTTGCGAACGAATTTTCGAAAGAGGTCTTCTCTTGTGTTTTTGAATACATATTTGCTTTTGCGGGCATTAAATTTCATATTTTTTTTTCGTAATTGTGAAGAGAAAATAAATGTTTTCCAAAAGTGGGTGTCTCTATTTTTAGTTCCTTTTTAAAATATATTTCGTGGTTTTAAATAATATTTTTTCCTTTTCTATTTTCAGGTGTGTACAAATTGATTTATGTGCTTAATCCTATCCAACATATGGAGTAAGTGTTTTTTTTTCCTTCCTTCCCATTCCGTTCATATAGTCTGCATATTTAAGCTCCTCACAAAACACTTGTCAATTCCTTCAACCGAATTGTAGTCCTTTGGATCAACACATTTACCTATACTCCGCTCCTGCGTTCAAAAATCGACTCCATTTTGTATTCTACAAAGAAAACGTAGACCCACACACATATGTATATTACAAACACACACACACACACACACACACATCCCATGTGCACCTACCTACACAAATTATAATATTTACTTTGCCTTTTTAAATATTTATCATATTTCAGCAGATACTTTTCCTGTGCCCCCCTTTTCCTTTCGCATTATTTTGTTTAAATACACAATAAATGTGCAAATTTGAAATTCCTTTAGGGAAACGTGTTTGCAGAATTTTTTCCCTCATTTCTCCACTCATTTTCTTTTTCCGTTTTCCCCTCGTATTCTTCCTGCTTTATAAATTTTTAATGGTATTTTCCACTCATGTCCTGTAGCAGTAAATTCATCATAAGCAGCACATGTGCATGTGCGTTCGTTATTATATATTCTATTTACATGTACATTAAATACAAGTAAAGATTCTACATTGGGTCATTCAACTATGGTACTGTTCTAAGGACTACTTTTTATGGGTCCTTTATTTTTTTGTTTTTCAGTCTAAGTCGTTTCATAAAAAGGTGTAAACCGTAAAATTACGAAAATATTATAGAAGAGGTGGGAGTGGGCCGGTGTTAAATGATCCAGTAATGAGCTAGAGGGGAACCTACTAGTAATTTTTCTCTCTAAGCAATACGTCATCCATAAAATATTTTTTTTTTAACATGTCACTAATTTTGTAATGCCGGACACCTTGTATTCTAGAAAATGTTTCTCCATCAAATTTTAATTTAAAAAAAGTTGGTCTCATGAGTCCATTTTGACCAAATTATAGGTAGTTCTGGAACCTTGAACCAAGTCCAAAATCCATTACTAAACATTTCCATTTTGCTTCCTTTTTATAGACCAATTTTCCAGTCGATATCGATGATTTAGTCTTCGATGCTGATCAAGAAACTCTTGTATTTGTGCCCTATGTAGTCTAGTGGAAACATGTTAGGTCTACCACCCCGTAGGCGTGGGTTCGAATGCCACTGTTGACACATGGTCCAAGTCCTTTTCTAATTTTCCCATTATTCCTTGCATGAATCTACTTTGGAATTTGTGGTGACTTAAAAATTCCACTTAAACTTTCTACTTTAGGATTTAAAAGTAGTTATTGCCGGTCAGATGAAATCGCGGAGTGCGAAGAGAGAAAGTGAGCTTGCCGAGGTTCAAAGGCATAACACTTGTTTCGGCTTTGTTCGTTCTTCTGACTCTAATTGTCTCTCCTGTCTGAAAAATATACCGTTGTCCCTGTTCCTCCCTCTCACTAATCTATCATCCCCTTTCCAAGGAGTCAAGTGAACATTGTTAAAAAAAGCTAAAATTGTCGGTGTTGACTCTTTCAAAAAAAATGGTTTTCCATACCGAACGCTCCTCCTCGTTGTGTCGAAATTTATATACCCTGCCACAGTAGTGTGTGCAACTCGAATAATTTAAAGATTGTTTTACCGGCAGCGGTACATTGTTCTTGGCTCCAAAATATTGTTGTACTCCTGTCGTAGATTAGAATTTTTTGTTGCTCAGCCACCAGTAAACAACTTGACCACATAATCTGCTACCATCATCATGTTGCCCATTGTAGTTACTTATTAAGAATTTAAATGTTACTTTGTTGTTCCAAATCAATCCATTTCATATTTGATTGATTCCTTCTTTAGTCCATCAAGGTAATGCTAATTCTTGAATCTAATTGTATTCTCTTCCACCCCTGCAAAATTACATTACCGACAATTCTTCACAGGAATTGGACTCAAAAGACCACTTGAGATATTTTAAAGTCAGCCAGCATATTCCCCAGAGCACACTTCGTGGTTGAAATGCCTTTTTACGGTTAAGGAGAGCACAGCAATTTGTTAAAACTTGAGCGGCCACATCAAAGTGAATTTCTTGCCGTCGACTTTTTTTCTTGCAGCCTATTTTGTGGAAGTTTTTTGAGTTGGATTTTAAATATTAATGGGAATCTGGGGGCAATTGAGTTGGAACAACCTTCAAAGTTCCTTTAATAAATTATTTACACAGGGTTTACTTCACCTAAAAATTTGGTGAATTTCGTTCGATAACCTCTTATGAAATTCCTAATGGCATTTTATCACTTCATCGCTGGCGTGTACCCCAAATGCAAATGCTTTGTTGTAAGTAAGCTTTTCGAGTGTAGCAATTTTATTCTCTCTTGGCATGTCCTCGTTTCGGTCCTTCCTTGTTATGCGGCAAAGAGCTTTATGGTGTTTTCGTTTCCCCCTTTTATTTTTTTTTAAATAAGCAAACAAAATTTTATTATTATTCTTCCTGTTGGTTGTTATTTTCTCAATTCGTTATTTTAAGAGGGAGTTAGCGGAAATGTTATTTGGAATTTATTTTTTAAATAAGCAAGAGTATCAGGATATTGGAATTTTGCTATTATTGCATTATTATTATTACAGTGGTAAAAGGGATTATGGTTCTAGTAATTCTTTAATGCTTGAAAAGAAAAGTCCTTAACCCGCTTCAGTATGTACTTGATGCCCAAAGGTTTGTTAACCTTTTGGATTCGTTTAGAAGTGATAACTATTAAAATCCAAAGTTCCATAAACATATGCCTAACGCCCATAGGTACTGAAATGATCAACTAGATCAGGCTACGGAAATTGTGATGGGTAGTTTGATTGTACGCCACAAGGTAGACACAAGAAGGGACGCCTTGGGCTAGGTTTGGTTAGTGTGATGACAAATTGCCCCTCATAGGCCAATAATCATTGTTATTCTAAGTATATTTCGTGGGTTTTAACCTATTTGAATGTTTTGGTTTGCCGCTCCAAATTGTTCAGTTCAAATTGCAGTTAGCCATGCCCTAAGACACATTACCGCTGAAATTTAAGGTTCTCAAGCTGATACTAACGAACAGAACTATTAGGAGGCATGGCCCATATGCAAAAATTGTCTCTCTCCGCGCATGTTGTCACAGGGCTTATTTTTGCGACTTTGTCCGTACAAGCAAAGGCACGAAAGCCTTATGACGTCACAAAACTCATCAACGAACACCTGTGATTGGCTAATTGTCAAGAGAGAGCTAAGAAAAAAGTAACGGTATAAGTATATTGACCTTGATTAGGAGGGGCCTCATTGAAGTACCATGCTCCAGTGATCGTTCTTCAAATTGAAGTTGGATTGAGATCATTAATTAGGCGTTGTTAAATTATTATAATTATCGCAAATTGGTTTTGGCAAGCGTTTGCAAAAATATCTTTTGATTTCCTCATGGCAGTAGGAAGCGTCATACTTTCCTCATTCCGTCTTCTTATCCGTCTCCTGAGTAATTAAGTCGTTCTTGTTTCGAAAAATAATAATGATCCTCGTTTTCTCCAGTGCACCGTTGTTACTCATTATGAATTCAACTTGTAGCAGCAAGAAGAAAATATGAGGACCAACCAGCCACCTCTAACGGAAGTCGGAGTGCTGACACTTTCCATTGCCCTTACAAATTAAATTAATTTCCTTCATTAACCCTAGTCTCTGTTTCATGCAGCTTCATCATCGTTAACGAACGTTCCCGATTTCATTTTAATTTCCATCTTAGCCAATGTCAGCGTCGTCGAGTCCCTTCACTTTCTGTGCCCTTTTCAAGCGCTTTTGCATTTCAATGCAAATTTCCATACCCCAATCGAATGAGTTTTTCCCTATGCGACTAGTTCTCGGTTGGTCGGTGGTGGGGCGGGTTGGTTGGGTGATTTTTCTATATTCTTTGTTTTTCTTCTTCTTTGTTTTCTATTTTATATATTCTGTTTTATTTGTTGTTGCTCATGCCATTCAAATCCTTTTGGATTCTGTGTTTTTTTCAAAGCGAATCAACATGAAATGCCAATTACACATTCAATTGAATAAAACACAATCCCTGTCAATAGATTTGAACTTGACAACTTGAATGGATTTGGGTTGGATTTTATCGAATTATTTTAAGGATTTAACTATAACTCGTTTACGTTTTGTGTTCTCTGTGCGCTTGAGCTGGTGCTGTTGTGTGTCAGCAACTGATTTTGACAAATCTCTGCCAATAATTGTCGTTTTGTTTGGAGGTCTTTTGTGGTATTTTTTTGTAGGGTCTCTCGAATATGATTGATTCGATTGGAGAATGTATTTCCATTCCAACCCATTTTCCCACATACAAGTGGTTAACTCGAGCATTTAATATGATTTTTGAAATTTTATTTAGATAACTTCATATCCCGGCATTGCTCGGACATGTAGGTAAAAACAGTACCCGTCCCTGAACCTTAAAACGGACATTTTTAGTCAAATCGGTGCAAGACGGTGTTACGGGTGCGAGACGGTATTCCGCATAGTCGCTCCAGTGGACCTCCCCGACCATACAATTTTAAATCGGCGACCCCAAAAACCCCTATATATTTTTGGCAAAGATGAAATAAAATTTATAAATTTCGGCCACCATATTGGAACATGAAACGAACCAAATCAACCCATTTGACTAAATTTGAATTTTATATTTGAAATAATATACATTTTTCAATATTTTTTTGTATTTGAATCACGCACAGATTTAATTACGTTTCTTTCACCGCCTCATTGAAAACATGCCAGTATTTTTTTTTTGCTTTTGCCATTCAATTCTTCTGCAATGTAATAAAATTTCTCGTGCCTCTACCAAAGAAATAAACTATAAATCATACTCGAATTCTTCAAGTGAAAGAAACAATATTGAGAAAAGATTTAAAAATATTTCAGAAATAAATTGTACAAAAATACAAAATTCTATTTGAGCTTTTGGGAACTTTTCAAATACATATTGTTTCTCTATGCGTTTTGCTTAAATTTTTGTATGTGTGTTTTGATACACAGTGCAACTTTGTCACTATTTTGCAATGACAAAGTTTTTTAATTCATTGAAATGTTTACATTTTAAATTTTAAACTAGAGTGTGGACTATATTCGAAGCTGAAATACCCCCACACAGTAGGAAGAAGTACCTCGAACATAAAATTATGTGGTCTCAAGACCCCATTTTGAGCCACCTATAAATAGTTTTGGAGCCCGGACCATGTCAAAAATATGTTTCTAAACATTTCCAATCGAATGCAGCAATAAAAAAGACTTCAAAAATGTTGACCTTTTTTTCGGTGAATAATGTATGAGCACGCTCGGTTTTTGTCCGATTTGCTTGATTCTCGAACTTGATCTCAGTATTCACGAGAAAACCATGTACCCAAAGTTTCAAGTCGATATCTCCAAAACTGCGACCGCTATCGTGCGGACGGACAGACGGACAGACATCGCTAAATCGACTCAGGAGGTGATGCTGATCAAGAATATATATACTTTTCCATACCGGACACGCCTCCTTATGGGCGTTACAAACGTTGTGACAAAGTTAGTATACCCTGCCACAGTGAGTGTGGGGGTATAAAAATCGTGTAAGCTGAAAAATAGTTTTTGACAATGCGAAAAGCCTTCGGGATCGAAAGCCCTAGCTCAGACCTTTTAGTCGATTTTCATGTGCTCAAGAAATAAAATTTTGTTGCACTGTGTTGTTATTATTTTGTTTTTCTCAGTTTTTTTCTTTTCCATTTTAGTGTTGACAGCAATGACCCACATTCATAAATCATAAATGCTTATGTGCATACAGATTTTAAAATTTCTTTATTGATACAATTTTATTCAAGTTTACAATTGAAATTGAATTTTTGTGTACTCTATTCACAAAATTTGTACATTTCTATAATTAACCTTTTTCCCCCTTTATCTATGATTAACCTTCAGCAAATGTCACAATACTGGTAACGTAAGTGTACCGAATTCCGTCATAGTGCCTAATTCCGGCCACTTTACTTATTTGTCGATATTTACAATTTATCCATCGAAAATGAAATTTCAAATTATTTCTTATGGTAGACCATGCCTTTGCACATCATTCTGCAAAAAAACATTGACAGATTTGTTTTTGATTTCCTTACAAGAATTTTAGTTGTCACGAAACGATCGTTTTGAGTGAATTTCAATGTGCAAAATGCTAAAAAGTAGAAAAATTTTAAATCAAGTTTTAAACAAGAAAAAAAAAAGGAAACTGTTAGTTTTTTTTATGTAGTGCATACGTGTATTATTGAGCTCACAAAAATACAATACTTTAAGTTGTAAACATAAAATACAATAAATTATTAACAAAATAGAAGTGGCCGGAATTGGGTACCACTAAAAAGTGAAGTGTTCCGAATTCCGTCCAGTGGCCGGAACTTCGGTGTTTCCAAGCTTGTCACATTAATGTTTCTAAACAATATATTTTACTCAATATGAATTTTTTTTCTTTTTTTATTTGATTGTTTACACATTCATCTACACAAGGACCTAAATCCGTCATAGGCTATGTGTTACAGATTTTATGCAATCAGCTTTTCAATTCTAACATACTTATGTAAATTTCTTAAGAAAAGGCAGTTTTGACTCTGTGAAAATTTAATTGTAATGTCGCTTTTAATTGATCTTTTACAGGAAGAAGCTTCAAAATTTAAGTTCTTTATGCCTTTCATATAGTTTTTTAAATCGTAAATATAAAGTTTAATAACTTTTAGACAAAATAAAAGTGACCGAAATTGGGTTGCACTAAAAAGTGAAAGTGAAGTGCTCCGGAATCCGGCCAGTGGCCGATACTTCGAATTTATAACTTCATCTATTTCTTGTCCATTATTTTTTTATGGGTTTTAGCTAATTGATTCCAAAAATAATTTGGAAAAAGTGGGCGCAACAACAAGAAAACTCTCGATTGTGGCGGAGGGTGCAGCTGTGTCAGATTTGGCTTAAATGTATTTGAGGGCCCATTCGATTTCTGCCCTTCTTTTATTTTTTTGTATTTTGACGTCCTAAAACCGAATCTGCAAACATATTTGGTCGGAAAAATCTACTTTCCGAGATATAATGTTTAAAAGTAACGATTTTTCTCATATAAAGTGTTCAATTTGTTCTTCATTTTCCTGTATAATTGGTGACTTTTGAAAAGGTGTCTTCACTAATTTTGGGCACAATTTTCAAACAATTCAACAAAGAAAAGATAAAATCTTGAAAAGTCTGACTAAGAAAAAGCAGGATAAAACCAAAATCTTATTTGACTCCACCAAAACAACAGGTATTGATAACAAAAATAAAAAAAAAGTTGAGTGTTACCTAAAAGGAGATTTTGTTATCATAAACTATGAAGAGGAGTATTTCCCGGGTTTGATTCTCGACGTAAAGGATGAAGGTATGTTAGTAAAAATGATGGCAATGAGTGGTCACTTCTAGAAGTGGCCAGATAAAGATGATGTTCTCCTGTATCCGCCAAGTGACATTGAATGCAAAATAGAGACACCTTCCATGGTGACAAGTCGCGGTGTTTACGACGTTAAAGAAGTCAAACATTTTCGAAAACAACATATGTAATTGAATTAAGCACAATATTTTACTTTTATATTATGATTTATGAATTATTTTATATTTTGCCTATTGCTTTTTATGAATTAAAATTGAAAAAAATAAATTCTTTTTCAATTAAATAGCATTTTGTAGCCTAATTTGTCTTTGAAAATCTGGTTGGCCGGAATTAGGAGCGCAGGTGGCCGAAATTCGGAACAACTGAAATAAGTGGCCGGAATTGGGAGCATTTTTTTTGTTTCGCTCGCAAGAGTTAAAATTATTTATTTTCATTAGAAACCTCAACCATTTGGAAAAAACACTTATATTTAATAAAAGTTAATACCCGAGACTATGTGATAAAAATATTCGTTCCTGATTTTGAATGTTTTAAATGGATCTTCCAGAGCATTTAATTTGGCCTGCCGACCAGTGTCCGGAATTCGGTACACTTACGTTATACAGTTTTGCAAAAAAACTCCCAAAAAAATATGTATATATATTTCCACGCAGTCCATTGAAAAAGGCCCTGTTTTTAATCAAAATATACCAAAGATATTTGTACTATCCATGAAAAATTATTCGTTTAATTATTAAATTTTATTTCTGAGTAGGGATTGTTTTCTTCCTGAGTGTACAGAATTTAAAAAGTTTTACTTCAGAATCACACGGAAATCGAGTAATCGCATTGGAGTTCACTACACACTTTAATTAAATCCTAGATGTGGTATTTTTAATTTAAAAAAAAAAACAAAAATGGTAACACTCACACTATTCTCTCTTTATTTCTTTCTCTCTTCATCATACATAAAATGCTGGATACATTCCTTGATTTTGTTGCTAAGTCGTTTGATTTTGTGGTTGGCGGAAGGAAGTTTCTGCAGGCGTGCCACACTTCCTTAATCCCACACATTAACGCTCAAAGTAGTTGAATTAATGCCTTGAATATGAATAAAGGAACTGAAACTGGCACTGCTTCTGCTTCCTATCCTTGGTTGAGTACGAAAGAAACGTGCTTTTTTGGTTTTTGTTTCTTGACTTTCGTGCTCAGCCATGCCACGTGGTCTGCATATAAAATATATGAAGTTTCGGTTGATTGGCGATTCCTCTACAACATTGCATTGTCTATCGGAAACTTTTACTTTTTCCATTTTTATATGATTAAAGCTTAAATGGCTATCCTTGTGTTCATGATCCTTTTAATTCTCTCATTCGTTATGGTCTTATTCTTGAATTTCTTTTATTTTTAAACCCTACTTCAAGCTACCGACTCCAAAATGGCATTCCTTTTTGTTTCTATTTGTACCGTTTTGAAAATGGGCAACATCGGATTAGAGCCACGCCTATCTCCCATACAAAATGGCCACCTAAATTTTTTTTTTTCGTTTACTTGTAATAATACGGAACTGATTTGGACGTGGGGAACAAAATGGGGAATGGAAACGATGTCGGAACAAAATGGAATTGGATCAAAATTTGGTAATTATCGAAAAATGTTCGATAAAATATCACGCAAGTATCGAACATAGTACGTAGAATGACCCAAAAGTGGTCGAAGAAGGTATCGTATGTGCAGGGTATGTTAGCTTCGGTCAAACTGGCTTAAATGTTCAGAGACGAGTTCTGGACATGGTGCGAGGTCCATTACCAAATTTTTGTATGTCCGAGGTCCTTCTAAATGGGCCATATTGTGTGGTGGGGTATTTTAGCTTCGGCATTGTCAAAGACAGATCACTCTCTAGTCTTTAATTGCATAGGAGCGAAGAAAGCCATTATAGAATTCCCTAGAAAATGCTTCTGGCGTAATGCCATTTTACGAGCCACTCACACACACTTCGCTGCTGTTCCAGGCAGGTTTATTTATTATTTATTTTTTTTACCGCGAATATCCCTTGTTTTTTTGTAAAGTGCCGGCCATCTTATCCTTTTCATTTTTCAAATGTGCATCCTGTTTCGGTTCCTTTTTGTAATTTGTTCTTTTTTTCTTCTTTTTTTTTTGTAACTCTGCATAAAATGGCGGACGGTTCTCAGTGCCGTGAGTGCTGACGGCGTTTTTCTGTTCTGTTCCTTTGTGTTTTTCTTCTTCCTTTTTTCATCATGCGGCTTTGCGGCTGCACTGGCCATGGAGTGGGTTTAAAAATGCTTACTCTCTTGCAGTGCAGTGGTGCGAACAATATTTTTTTGTGCGAGGTTTAACCGTTTCCTTTGGCTTTTGTTTTTGCTTTTGGCGTTTGGCATTAATTTCGCTGTGAATGTGCAATTTATTCGTGTTAAACTAGTACGTGTATATGTGAAAGTGTACGAGAGTCCGCATGAGGGTATGTTATTGCATACGTTCGTCCATTCCATCAGGGTCAAAGTTTTGCCCTTTGGTCTGGATGAGTTTTTTTTTTTGTAATTTATTTCACGTGAAAAATGCACTTTAATTTGACAACCGACTTTTTGTTCTGGTTTGTTTTTAATTGCAATTCTTTCCGGTAGGCCAATTCACGGTCTTCATGGTATCCAATATAAAAATCCTTATTCCTACGTTTAATATTTTGGAAATATTTTGAATAAATGAAATATATTACACAAACGGTGATGTGATTTGTTTGGTGTTGCCTCAACTCATACTAATCCTGCAATGTTTTTTTATTTTTTATTTGTATCCTTCATATAATCCTATTTTCATCTGGTGGATATTTCAGCATGAGTTAATCTGCAATTCAACACAATCTAAAATCGTTGCACCATGAAAATCAGAATTTTCATAAAAATCCTTCCATCCATATTGTGTATCCCTTGTTTTCCATTTCGTTTTGCTATTTCTTTTTTTCTTTTTCTTTTTTACGGCTGTCATGTGTGTTCAACATCCATCACACACAATTTGCAATAAAAATGCTTTTCCCCGGAAAAGTGCTTCTCCATCATCGTCTTCCTAGAAGTTGTAACAAATGGATTTCGATTCAATACACACACACACACTGAGCCCTTCACACATGCACACTCATGATCACATATGAATGTGTACATATGACAACCACCACGCGCCGGAAAATACTTTGGAACTTTGTCAGTGGCACCAGCACATGATTTTCTATTCTTCCTCTTCTTTATTTGCTTTAATTTTATCTCAAATTCACGTTTTTGAAGTTTTGGCCCTTAAATTGCACAGGATTTCTCCAATATCCAACAAAAAAGCAAACATCAAAATATTGCTGTTTTGTTCCCTCTACTCGCACTCCTTCGTATTCTTTTTTGTTTGTTCAATTTCATTTCGTGTACTCATGCAGCTGACATTGTTAGCGTTTGCGAGTGAGTATTGCACTTTGTTTGCACGAGTATACTTTTAAGAGCATTGCGCATACATTCGCATTGTGCGAATCGGGGAATCTGTTGTATTTTGTGTATTTGTGGTTTTCCTTGCGAGTGTGGGTGTGTTGGTGCAAAGGATTTTCAGAACACGAATTCACTTAAGTGCATTTTTGGAAAAAGTTGACTTTAAAACTTTCAAATAAAATAAAAAAATCCCATCGAGTAATCGAGCCAATGACTAGTAAACCTCTCACTGCGAGAAAAAGAAATCCTTAACCGACAGCAATTTTAATTTAAATCTTTTAGTCACTTAAGAATCAGTCAAATAGCCTTTTTCAATATTTTGTTGTTGCTGTATTCAATTGAAAATGTTTAGAAATGGATTTTCCATATATTTTTTTTTAATTTTTTCCGTTGTACTCTTTTTTATTTTATCATTTCCCCTCTTTTCTCCCATTTACCCCGTTTTTCTCCCTTCTCGCCCATTTCTCACCTCTTTACCCTTTTTCTTTTCAAAATTTACCAGTCAGTCATGAACGTTTCTACTTGATTAAGGGTGATTATTTTTGATTTTATCTTGGTTTTTTTTTCTGAGTGCAGGGAAGCACACTATAATTCACAATGACACGGTCATATTTTGAAAAATGAGAGCCTAAAATACCTGCCACGCCTATTTTTTCTAACTACATTCATGAATATAAAAAAATCCGGCTCGAGTATTTCAAATCATTGCTTTGTAGGACATTCATACGAAATTACAGTTCTCCAGGTCCATTGGTGGCTTCTGGTAAGGACAGATAAACAATGGGATTTTATATAATGTGAGGATTTTTTGACAGACTTGTTAAAATTAAATGCCAAATATGTGCATCGATTTCATTGCAGTGCGGATTGTTGTTGTTGTCCTAAAATATGCTATGTCATGTTATGCAGTAATAAACACCTAGTTACTAATTAAATTTACACATTGTTTCACTGTATTAATTAATAACAGCATCAACCATAACAACAACAATAACAACAACAAAAATACTAAGAGCCAAATGATATTTTAATTAATGACTGCAATTGAACGCATTGAACGTCATCACATTCACGCACACATAAACACATTGCGACACTCACACCAACTAATTGACAAGTGCACGATGCCAAGACCGCCGCATGACAGACGCGTCATAATAAACTTAAATAATTACAAATCATTATTGGCAATTTGTGAATTACTTAAGCCCCAACCAACATTAAACTTACCTGCGTCTGTATGTGTATGTGTGTGTGTGTGTGTGGGAAAAATTAATAATTAATTTATGAACGCTTGAGTGTACTCAGGTATACCTACAGCTAATTAACATAGATGCAACGGCATGTTGCAAGGACGAAAAATGTTATGCCATTCGGGAGAAGGGGGTGTGTGCTGTGCTCACACCCACCCACTGAAGATTTGCATACCCAGTTCAGTGTCATTCTGGTCATAGTCTGGCATTGGCAATGGCGCGCGTGTTGCTGTCGCTGTCGTTGCGAGGCGCCAATTTGCCGCTATTTGCTACTAATGAGCTAATAACTTGCTAACTAGTTTATTCATCAGCATCGTTCTAATGCGCAGAAAGGCCCCAGCCCACTCAGCATTCATGCACTAAGTCATTCAATCACTTATTCACTCACGTCATATATGTCGGCACGCTTTGCAGTGATAAATGACTGCGTGTTGCATTTTTGTTGCTTGCGTCAATGGCTGCAATTTTTGTTTTCTTTAATGAATTCAGTTACGAAATTAAATGAAAATTGATACGCTGTTTTTAAAACTTTTTTTTTGCTTGCAATTAACTTAATATTTGCATTAATTAGTGGCCAATAATAATAATAGTTGAACTAACTACATGCCATGTTTACTCAACAAAGTTGCTTTTGAGTCATGTGCCGTGAATCCTCTACACTGACTTTTGTTTTGTCTTCTTAATTTGAAATACTAACATTTGCTTTGGGCAATAATTTGCAAATGAAAGTCATGAATACAAGTTTTGCTATTTTATGCAGTTGCTGCTGGTGTGTGTAGAATATAGACGGAGAGGGCCTGTTCGTGGGAATGTATTGCCTTAAAATGAGAATTTTTCTTATTAAAAACTAAATAAATGTTGCTAATAAAAAAATGAAATAAAAGTTTTAATTTTGAAAATGTGTGTAAGGGATTTGCTTTTAGACATGTATTCATTTTAAGCTCGATAGGAATCTCATTACTAACTAACAAAAAACGACTTTTTGTCTGCCCACTTGTTGGACAGCTGAAAGACACCGCTGTCAAAGTTAAAAAAAAAACACACCAGTTTTAGAAAGTTTATTAAATAAAGGTTTCGTTTTTTTTATCTGGAATAAAACATAAAACACATTTAGGGAATTCACAAGGGTCTCGTATGTGAAAATGTTGTCGTATTGTAAAAATGTTGTTGCTGTTTTCCATACAAAAAAAAATACGATAATACAACTTTGCAACCTGTGTTTCTATGACTCTCGTATTGATTCTTCTTCTTATTTGAAAAGTAATTGGAGGAAATTGTTAAAATTTCTTTTAGGGAATATTTTTAATGCATAAAACGTGCACGACTTGCCTAAAATATTGCAACAAAGAACGTGGAGACCTCCAAAACTCTTGCGACGAATGCCCGGCCCAGGGGTTTCCGGAAGCATTTTGAATGCATTAAACGTGCGAGACTTGTTGAAAATATTTAATCAAAGCACAGGTGAACCGCAATATTTCTTCCGATCCTTGATTTGGGTCGCATCAGCACCTCCGCGAATGGTGGCACGCATCCCGTGGCGAACGAATTTAGGTTAGGTTGAACATTTGTAATATAATTTTTTCGCTCTCTTTTTCTCTCTCTCTCTGAAATGACAGTACCAGATTTTTCTCTGCGATGGGTGTGCTCACATCAATTAGGGCGATTCATGTAAAGTGGGAAATCCCTCGGAAACGATTCAGTTGTGCAGATGAGCAGTCAAAATATATAAAATTTGACAGTTCTTTTAAGCAACTGCACGTTTTCGAGGGGGTTCCCACTTTAAATGAATACCCTTATTGTTTTTTTTTCAAACACGATGATATGCCAATACAACAATACGAGACCCTTGTAAATTCCCTAATTGTTTCCCTCAACGGACCACAAAAACTTCTCACATACAATTCCGTCACAAAACCCAAGAATTTCAATCAAAAAAACTTTTTTTTATGTATGAACCCCATTCGGTTATTTTTACAAATGAAAACTGAAGAATGCCAACGCCTCAGAGGGGATCGCGAAAGTGTATTTTGGGAGGTATATTTTAGGTTTGAGATTAGGCATAAAAAACTGAGCTATATTCAGTGTCCAGCATCTGGTCAGATCCTGTGACCAGCATCTGGTCAGATCTTGTGTCCGAAAGCTGGGCAGCGCCGCTATTCTGCATTATATGGCACAATTTGTTTCCCTTCACAAAATATAGTTAGTTACTACCACGTCATATTATACAAAATAGAAAAGAATCTAAAATGAAGAAAACGAAATTAGCATATGAAATAAATGAGCGAAAAAGACATTCTTCTCGTTTTTTCTAAATTTATTTTTGTCGTTTCTACGAGGCTATGATCAACAGCTAAGCTAACCGCAATACTTTACTTAAATTGATTATATGAGATCAAACTTTGTGGTTCTGACCATGGAACACGTCACAACAGTCACCGTTCAGCAACTGAGCATGTCCAACAGCTCAGCGGGCTTGTTAGAGTTAATAAAGAAATGAAATTTACTACAACTTCAAAGAGGTTTAAACTACCAAGAGAGTAGTTGACTATTAACACAACGGAAAGTCTTCTCAGCTGCTGTCACTAGTCCGTCAATTTCGAAGAAATTCTAAAAAAAAGCAAAGTTCACCTAACAAGCTAAATACGTTGAAAGAGTCGTTTCTTTGTTTTTGACGATCTTAATTAAAAGATTTTCAAAGCAACTTAACACATTGGCACGCACCCGTTGAGCTCTAAACGCAATAAACTACTTTGGATTTCATGTCATCATGTTCTTCCGCTTGTATACAAGTTAATGTGTTTTTCTTCGTCGTCGTCGTCGTTGTCCTTGCTTCCTTTTGCTTTGCCAGGCGACGTGACATTGTTGTCATCCTTTCTCAGTGTTATTTTTAACTATTTTACGCCTTGCCGCACGAGCGTGTTTCGAATTTTCATTAACGGAATAGGAATAGGGGCGAAGGAAATGCACATTGCATTTTTGGTATTCGCTTTGGTATCTGCCCACCTATACTTTAGTTGTCAGTTTAGTGGGCGTATAGTGCCATAATGAATCCCCACGGATAATGATGGTCTTCTTCGCTCATGAGGCAAACGAATTGTGAGCAAAAACTTGGGTAAATTATGAGGAGGACATGTGTTGCTGTCACTTCTCCAAATGCGCGCGTGTGTGTGTGCAGTTGTGCACGTGTGAAGTATGTCGTTCCATTCGGGTGTGAGTGAGTGTTTGTATAATTTACACTATCATTCATCTTCTTTGGTTGTTGCGCCCTCCAATGAAAATCCCAAAACGAATACTGAAACAAAAACGCACTGACCCACATCGTTGGCAAGCATTTCAAGGATCCTCCATCTTGTGTGGTGCTCTCTGGAAATTTATACTAAATTTATGTTTATGAAGGCATCCACACGCACACTTGTGCATATGCTGGCGTATAAAATTGCAATTCATTGGCGTTGCTACGTACTTATTTCATGCGTTTCATACTTACGACCACCCCCCCCTTTGGTGGCGTACTTAAATTCGTATTTAAATGTGACATTTATTGGGAATTCTCAAGTTGCAATGCGAGTGTCGTCAGATTTCCTTGTGTGGTTGGCTGAGAGGGAGGTGTTGGTCATTGGCTGAGCTTCCAGTGAGGTTTTGCAGAGAGCTGCGTAAGTGTGTTGCTGGTATTGCATGCGTGCGTGTGTGATTTACGTAAATGCATAAATTTATTCGGTTTTGCTGGCAATAGAACCCAACCGCTTCCAGCGTCAAGGGTTCTTTTTGGCTGTTCACAGCATTCTGATTTCCCCATTTGCACATTTACCCCCTCAGAAATCTCTTTGTGCATTTTTCCCACACAACCGCATGCACGCACACATGCCACATTTTCTGACGCACACGAATTGCTGAGAAAATGCTTTCCAGTTGCTATGGGTCTGCAGAGTGATTGTGGTTATGGCGAATGGCATTTAAACACTTGCAATTTTTTTCTGCTGCAAATATTTTCTGTAAATTGTAATAAAATTACGGCAAATGTGAGATGGAGGAACATTTTTAATTTTAAATATTTGATTTTGGCATTAGTAAACATTGAGGTTCACTTGTCCGTTCTAACACGCATCTTATGAGCGGCATTTGTTCCGAATTGATAAAATTGGGAGAAGTTCATACATTTTGATTTAATCTGCTAAGTAGCTAAGAAAAAAACAATGCGATGCACAGGTCCTTTGGACCACCCTCTGACAACTCCACATCAATACCCTTTGAACCCTGATCCTGAATCTCTACAGTTTCCTAGATCCACTGCTGACTGCATGAGAGGATACTATAATTGACACCGTCGTATTTTGAGTTATAAATTCAAAATGTAGCCATGGTCTCTCCTCACCAAATATACATATATGTGCAATTCCAGGTTCTTGGTCCATTGGTGGCTTCAGGAGAGCTATTTGTCTGTCACGCCCATTATAACTGTCTTTTTTCGAAAATCGCAATTTCGACTCGAGGACAGACAAACAATTTCATTTTTTATAACGTGATTTTGATCTACATTTGTTCCTTTGGAAATCGTTGCCTTTGAGAAAGTATCTGAGTATTGGTAATATCAGTTTGCTAATTGAAATATTACGCTTCCTCGATAAAAGTTCCTTTTCAATAAAACAAACTTGTGAAAAAATTCAGGTCGATATCTCCAAAACTGTGACCGTTATCTTGCGGACAAACAGGCGGATACTGCTAAATCGGTTTTCAATTCGACATATCGCTCATTCCCTGCAATAAAGACACAACTGAAACTAGTAAGAGTATTATCTTCGGCTACAGTGCATTCTTAGACCCTTTGTTGGTAATTTTCATTTCCATTTAAAAATGTTGTTCCAATTCCATTTTGTTCCAGTTTTATTCCCATTTCGTTCCAGACATCATTTCCAATCAAATACAGAAAACCTATTTTTCGACATTTTATCTATTTTTTTACCGAAAATGTATCGATTTTTTATCGATAATTTCCATTTCCCGATCCATTTCAAAATTTTGTTCCAATTCATACAATTCAAACAGACAGACGGGCATCACTATATCGACTCAGGCCGCGCCTCCTTATGGGCGTTACAAACGGTGTGACAAAAACAATATACCCTTGGACAGAAATGTGCAGGGAATAAAAATCGTATCGTTGGGAAATCACGATTTGAAATTTAAAATTTCAGTATTTTATATGCATTAGCACTCGGAATGTTTTTAAAAAGAGATTCAAATACATCAAAAATTAAAGATATGAATTCTGTCTTTTGGCAGCATGTAGATAAATATCTGAGGGTCTAGTGGCATTTATATCTCCAAATGCTCGAATTTTGAGTTGTGTCTTTATTGCAGGAAATGAGCGATATATGCTTTTCAATACCGGCCACGCCTCTCTATGGGCGTTACAAACGTTGGGCCAAAGTTAATATACCCTATCTCAGTACTGTGTGTAATCGAATTTCAGCATTCGTGAACGAGTTGCTGTATTGAAATTTGCATTCCAATCTCCATCTTTCCTAGTGAATAATTGAGATTTAAACATAAAATCCGAAACGAAAGGCCATAATTTGTTTTATTAAAAAAAAACAAAACTTTTGGTAAACTAAAAAAATGGTGGCAGAATTTGCTAGTAAAATTTGAAAATTGATCTGTTTTCTAAAAACTAAAACCACTTGATATTTCTTAATGAATAACTTAATTCTCCTATAAATTTAAAATGTTTTTTACGACGACATCTGCTAGGGCAATGAGCTTTCAATCAAAATGTGTTTTCCATAAACATCGAAAACCAACTCAACACTTTTAATTAAAAAAAATATTTATATTTTAATGACGTTCATGTCCATAAATTTCAGCTCATGGCCTTAAAGTGTAATTTTTCGTTATTTTCTATTTTTTCAGGTCACGTGTATTTTTTTTTTACTAGAGCAACTCAATAAATGTGCCCCTCTGTCCTCCCCGCATTATATTCGCAAAGTAACTGCTCGCGTGAAAGGCGTTAAAAGCATTAAAGGCCTCTTTATGACAACATTGGCCATTAGGGGCGGGACCTGTTCGTACAGGTCCCGTCGTACGTCCATCCAATTGCTCGTATTGCGCGTTTCGCGGTAGAAAATTTCATGGCAAATACTATGTGCTCGTTCGATGACACAGAGGAGGCGGTGAGAACATATCGCGCAAATGTGCGCCCATAACGAAATTAAGCAACAAAGTGTCAAACGATGAGAACATTTTCATATTTTACACGTTGACAGCAGTTTTCCCAGTTTTCCCTTCCGTAATCATTGTCGTCCTTGTCGTCATTAATGGAGCTCGGTGTGTCAGTGCTGAGGACCTTTATGTTGTAATGTGTTTTTTTTAACACCGGAGCTTTGCTGTTAGTTGTTGTATTTGCTGTGTGTGCAGTTTTCCTTTTATCACTTAAGTTTTGTGTGCAATCACATTATGACGACGCGCAAAATAATCCGCTTTCTGCGTTGGCGTTGTCGCTGTCGCCGGTACATCGGTGTTCGTACGCACAATGTGACAGGGCAGGCATGTGACAATTGCCCGCCACCTTATTCGGTGAGGTTTTTTCTTCTCCTTAAAATTTTACTTAACAGAACGCTTCGGTAAACAGAGAGAGAATTTCAGTGATTTTGTTATTATATTTTATTTTATTCACTTTTTTCTGTCTGTTTGTCTACTTGGTGTGGTTGAGCTTTCTACCCGCAATTTCCATTAAATTTCAGCACAATTTCCTTTGAAGAGCTTAGGTGATTGTGACAAATTGCTCACTCAAACCCTTCTAAGGAGCTTACATTAATATTTAAAGGCTGTTTTTGCTGCTGCTCTTGACACACGAGATTGTAATGGTTACATTTTAGGAATTAGCTAAGAAATTGGTTGAAACTTGGGGAATATTTTGGAGGAAAAGATTTGAACTGAATTTAATGAGTCAGTCGGCTATTCAGAAGGACCTTTGAGCTCAATTTGAGTTTTAAGCACCCTGTAGAGGAAATTCTAAATATTTCGAATTGGTTGAACCCAGCTGCAGTTTGCGGTACAGTTATCCCCAACGACAGCCATTTATTGCAAATGGATGCGATGATTTCTTATCTGCTGTTGACTTTCACAAGAATCCGGCCATAGAATTTAACCAGTTTCCGATTATATTCAATGGAGAGTGCGAGAATTTCATTAACAAACCGCATTATGTCTTGTCAAAGGCAATCATATCCTTCTGCAATAATTCATTGCAGTTCATACAAAATTCATTACAAAATTTCAATTTTCCATAATATTCCATAAACCACAGAACGTGCACATGACATTTTCACACAACAAGAAATTCATTAAATATTCCATTTTATTATGCCGCAAGGGTAGCATTTGTGGCATTTGTTTTTATGACACTTGACAAAAGCCGCCAAACAATAGCTCACCCACACAAATACCAACCCACTGATGCATATATTTGCAATTAGATGTTTCAACTAATACTACGCATTAATGCAGTTAGCCCCAGGTGACAATTACAAAAGCGAAGCTTTCATTTTGTTTTTTTAATACATTTTTTTTTTTTTTATTTGTTTTATTTTGTACTTTTGTGTTAGTGGAGTGCATTCGCAGTTATCACGGTCTGGCGAATGCACTCCACTGTCGCAGTTGATGAGTGCAGTGCATTTGTGCTAAAATGTTCATAGTAGCGGCTTTTGTCATGATGCCTGTGATGATGGTGGTGGTCATGATGCCGTAGGTCTTCATTTGAATGCATTTATGCAGATTCTATTCATGATTTAAAACGCATTTATTATTATTTAAAATGCGCCTGAATATTTGTTCTATGGTGTCAAATTGGCCCCTGGGTTGTGCTGTGACCGCAAATATCGCAACAAAGGTTCCTGAATTATTTTATTTTAATTTTGTATGGTATGAAAAAGTTAACGTACACCCATCCCTCAATAGTCTTTAATGTTAGATAGAGTTCGAATTTGTCGGACAGTGTGATAGCAACTTCCAAAGAGGCTGGTGCAATGACAATTTACATAATTTAATTACCAGACAGATTTTACCCTAACCACGAGTTAATATCAAAGTTTTCTCTATACTTTCAGGTGAACCTCTTCCATGAGCTTTTGGAAGAAAGCCTAGACATTCGCGAGGATATTCGAAACATTTGCCGCTACTCTTCAACTGACAAGAAGCAATTCAGTTTCGCTTCAATTTAAACAAAGCAAAAATATAAAATCCTGTCCACACAGGAAAACCAACAAAAAATAAATAACCACAAAAGCCACGCTTGTCAAAAAATAAAAGAAAAAAAACTCGCGCCAAAAAGTCATAAATTTCGCGCTCAAAAAAACCCCCAAAAAAACACAATCGAAGGCAAAAGTGTGGTTTGTGTATAAACTAAATGACGCCAGCATTGCTTGTAAGACTTTTGCATAACGACGAAAGGCGGCGACTGAAAACCACCAGCAACAACATAATTAATATCCTACGAAATTAAGGAGGCACCGAAAAAGGAACCTTCTTCACGCCCTACAAAAAAAAAAAACAAAAACAAACTCAACATAAACGGAAACTGTTGCTGACAACAGAGGATATTAAAGGGGGGCGTTGAGTAGTAGAAGGCGTGAAGAGTATAAAGCTTACGCGCACACACGCTCACGCACGCACAAATTGACTAATAGCATAAACTAAACGACGGTCACGCACTTCCGTTCGCACACACACACAGACAAACACGCTTTTTGTGGATACCCCCTCCCCCCGCTAGCTCTATATACTTACATATAGACATATATATTTCGAGCGGGCCAAAGGATTCAATAAAAAACCGCCAACCTGGAACTAATGGAATTAGAGAATATTGTGGCCAATACGGTCTACTTAAAAGCCAGAGAAGGTAAGTGCCTGTAATTGTTAGTTATAGTGTGTGTGAATCAGCGGTGTTTTTTCCCCATAAAACTGCTATTTTTAAGTTGCTTTAAATGTTCGTTGGCATAGCCATTCTCGTTTATAGCTAGGTTGGGATTCCCTTCAACAACTCTTACCTTCATCAGTGTAAATTTCTCTTTATTCTGTATTCTGTGATACTCCTTGCAATCGACTTAATTTTTGTCTAATTTTTAGGTCTTTCGGTCCACCCTTACCCTCTTCACTCACATCCTATCTAAGAAAGGTTTAATGAATTGTGAACGTTTTTGCTTTAGTCTCTGTGTGCGTGTGTGTTTGTCACGTTTCTTCCCTTACCCTGGCTTAATTTTGTTCGCTTACAAAGATCCGGTACCCAATTTCACTAGCCAAGCCAACCAATTTCTTTACTAAAATTAATGAAGCGGAAAATATTAGTTGGGCGAACTTTGAGTGTATGAATTTTGTGTGCATGTATTTTGGGAACAAGATAAAATTTTAGTGCTTCATCTGGTTGGTGATTTTTTTCTTCTTTTTTCGTTAAGGGTGGTTGGTTGTTTGGCTGGCTGTGCTCGCTCTCCTTAAGCATTGTTAAGTGGCTCTATTAGTCAAAATAATATAATTGGTTTGTACTCTCGAGCAGAAGTAATTATGATTTTGGCTGGTATACAATTTCGATTTTAAATTATTGTGGCTATCCCTGTGTGCCCTCGGTAACGGTGATCATTAAGTTATATATTTGCCCTTCGGTTTTGTGTACTTTAAAAACTTTTTCGTTTTAAACTTTTTCGTTTTTACTTTCTCAATTTATGCAAATTAATTTATTGCTCGTTGCCATTTTGTGTTGGTGTGATACATTTTAATGCATCTCACTGTCTTACTGGCCCAGTTTAGGATTTTAATTGAATTTTGAAAGTGTCATCGTTACTGTGTTAAGATTTGTAAGTTGTTCAACCCTTAAAGTTGACTTACTTTAAGACATTCACGAAAATACTGTTTAGTGCTTATTATAGCAAATTATGCGTATTTCGCTGGTGAAGCGCATAAATTTGTTAAGTGACAATTGTGGAATTTTACAGCTATGCAATTTGTGTTTTCTTCGAAATGGATTCTGAGCGGTTACTATTGTGGCTGTTCACACTAGTCTCAAGACATCGAACTATTTTTTATGTTTACATTAGGAAAGCCAGATTGTGGGGAATCCCCCATTTTGTGGGGAATTTCGAGTCATGTGAGGAGGAGGGAATTTCGGTACCTTTTTTGCAAATCAAAAATACCTACATAGCAGCAAAATAATAAAACGTGCCTTCTCTGAATGCACTGAACATATCCTGCATATATTAAATTGTTGATTTTCTTTAAAATAAAAAGTTTTTACATAAAAAAATATCTGTAAATATATACATATTAATTATGTACACTATTTTACAGACGATGCCGAAAGAAAGAAAAAACAAATACTCGAACTTAAAAAAAGTTTTTTTGGTTAATTTTTTTTTAAATTGTGGAATCTGGGTGAGTCACGTGGGGAAATTGTTCGTTTTCGTCTGTCATCCCTAATCTGGGTACATAGAAAATATTTATTTAGAATTAAAACAAATGTGTGTACAACATGGCGTATGAGTGATTTTTTATTTCGCATAGTAAAATATATTACTTATACGCCATGTACAAACATTTTGTTTTTAGTTGCACACTTTGCCGTAATAGAGTCGACATATTTTTCCTTAACTCGAACAATTGAGGAGCTCGGGGAAATAAGTGGCTATTCCTTTTACCAACATCTGCAGTTTTTATCTTTAATATTAGATAAGAAAATCGTACTTGTACATTCTCATGGGTATACAATTGCGGACGTTGTTTGTTAAAAAGAATTGCACATTATGAAAAAAAGGTTCCCGGGTCTCTAATCACAATTTTCATGTCGAAATAAAAAAAATGCAAAATGGCACATCCAATATGGTGGACAAATTTAGTGTTTTCGGAGTACAGTCGACTCCTCTTAACTGAAACACGATTTTTTGTTCAGTTATGCTGGTTTTTTACTTCAATGAAAATATTTTATCTACCAAAACCTGCTTCTGCACAATATTTCACAGCTTCATAAATTGTGAAATTCATAAACTGTAAAACGCATTTCGCCCAAAATATTGAGCATATGCAAAGTTACATTGCAGAGGGTTAACACAAAAATGTAAATTTCCTATCAATTGAAGGAAATATTTCCATTTGCATTTGCATTTCATCCCCGAAGACCCAATTTCTACGCGCACCAGCTTTCCTTTAGTTAAATCTCATTCAGTTTAAATAAGAGCAGAAAATGTAAAATACATTTCCCACGTCGGCCTTAGCCCGACGTCATAAAAAATAGAACGAAAGCCTTTAAGACATTTCACAGGTGTTTGGCACATTGCAAAATGTGTGTGCCAACTACCGACCAGTCGTTCGCTTTCGGTTTGAAGAAGGTTACTAGAAACGCATAAAAGGTCACCCCTGCCACGTAGCGTAAGCAGTTCACAGCACAACGAAGCTGCGGCCAATTTCTCCTTGTTCTGAGATCTACCACGTTTCCGCAAAATATTACCAGCTTTTTTGTGTTCTGTGTTTCTATGTGTGATTATAGAAGATTTATGCTTGTTAGCTGTGCTAATGCCTGATACGGCTATACTACCAGCCGCCTAGCAACGAGTGCAGTGAGTTGAAAAAGAGTTGCGCCCAGAAGCAGAAGCAGAAAAAGAAGAAGAACAAGAATTTTCTCAATAAATTTTGGCCAGAGTATTTTAAGGATGCCTCGCCCTGGCTATACATATACTCAAACAGCATCCAAATGAAAATTGCAATATGTGTGTGTGTGTGTGTGTGTGTGTGTGTGTGTGTGTGTGTGTGTGTGTGTGTGTGTGCGGGAAAAATTCCAGCATATGAGTGGGAGTAGTTAAAAGAAGATTCCATCTTTCGTTGTCTGTTTCCAAGCAATGCACCCTTTACGTATCAGCGAACATTTAATAAAAGTGGAAGTAGATCTATGAAGGAGATTTTGTGTGGCAGAACGCAATTTCGATGTGGGAGGATAAGTTGCAATTCCGGGAATAAGTTCCCCCAGTGGAGATGCAATTTTAAAAATTGGTACGAAAATGTTGGAGTTTTCAAAATATTTCAAGTCTTTAAAGTCCGTCCTGCCTTGATTTCAACTATCGATTGACCTCATTTCGGTTATTTGTGCTCTCCTCGCTACGTCATTGTGTGAACAAGTTAATTATATTCATGTAAAGGATACCAAGTAAATATTTGACCGAACATCGCACACACTCACTCACGCACACATACCTAGTCCCTTCCACAAACACTCACTCCACCGAAAATACACACACGCACACTGACCCGTATCGCATTTCATTATACCGAAAATCCATTCCATTGAACTTTTTCGCAATACATAACATTTCTCTGTTGTGGTTTTATACAATTTTATTCGTATCCGATTGCATTTATTTTATTTCCTAGTCCATTAAGTCAAAATGCTACAGAGTGAACTTTTGAGTGAAAAAAATAGGATTTTGGCAGCATTTAACAAGAATTTTTAAATTAATAAAACAATGAAAATTCCTTGTTGGACGAAACCTTGTGACGCACTTTTCATATCATCACTGTACGCAAAGTAACCGTTGGAAAATAGGTGAATAACCGGTTCTTGGAGAAATTGATTCGTCCCATTTCCGGAACCAATGATAGTTGTCGTGTTAAGATCATACTCTCAGTGAATATGTACTTTGAACTAACCCAAATCTCCGTGTGTGATCACTTGTCACCGCTTTGGCATATCTGAGCCGGTCAAATCATACTAAATGTATATAGTGTTGATCGGTAACCCTTGTATTGCAATCCCATGTAATATGAACCGGTATTCGCCTTAAAGGGTGCCGGATTCGCTTCTGCGGATTTGTTTCTGCCCACAATCGAATCTACGATCAACCATAACCCTTAATACAACTTCTGATCGGTTCGGCACCGGTTCCCTCTTCACCAGAGAACTGACATTTTTGTGCCAATTCGCCACCCCGCTTGCCTACACGGCTGTAGGACGAAAACGTCTTCATCTTGCATGATACCAAAGGAGTAAAAGTTCTTAGACGGTTTTGAACTCACTTTCGTTTAACCTAATTAAAATGAAAATTAATATCATCCCAATTTACATGAGCTCAGCGCGTTTACACCTCAATTAACTTGTCTTTAATATTGCTTGAAAGAGGTGTTTTTTATTTCTTATTTCTATTACATGACGAAAACAAAAGTTCACCTTCTCATATGCACAAAAGTGTTCAGTATTTCCTCAAAAACCTTTTCATGCTTCAGCTCATTTCCTTCAACGAGATGGAGAGACGACGCTTCAAAGGATTTCCTACTCAGCGCCGTTAATACACATTGGTTTACCCGAATTTTGTCACTTTGATGTTTATTTAGGCGTCTCGCCGCTATATTTTTTTCATTTCCTCGCCTACGGCTTGCCGTAGTCTTGGCGCGATTTAAATGACAAATACGTGCACAAAATTCAAATTTTGAAATGCTTCAGTTGAGATTTTACAAATTCACATTTCTGTAGTTTCAGGGATTTGTGCAAATGTTGAAGGAATTTTGCACATCACTGGAGGCGCTTGTTGCCATCACATGCAGCACACGCTCCTCTCGCCAAGTGAAATCTAAGAAAATGCCTTTCAAGTGCTGTAGGCACTCTTAGTTTTCCTTTCGTTTTGTATTTCTTAGTTTGTTTTTATTTTATTTTCTTTTAAATCAAAAATTTCCAAAGTTCGGTTCATCATATTTCATTTCAAGGTCTTCTTTGATGGACATGCGTTCGGCACGGTGTTGTTGAGCTGCTTGGCAACTCAAAGTTTTTCGACTTAACAAGGAGAAGAATGTGTTGTTGCACGTGGGTACTTGCTCTTGTTACCTTCGTTGCTGCGAGTGTTTTGACATTTTTGACTTGTCCGACGGACTTTCGTGTATTGCCAGGACTTTTCCAATAACAACAAAAAGTAGTAGAACACAACAGCAAAGAACAAAAAGTGTAGAGAAACGCGAAAGTCCACTTAACTTTTTGGCAAAAGTTTTGTCCACCAAACTTAATCTTCACAACTGCCGATTAGACTCGCAGCTCAGCTGGTAGGCGTTTTTCGTTTCCTCCTCCACCCTCGGCACACTCAGTATGAAAAGGTCGTGGGTTTGTGTTCCTTGAAATGTCCTTCATAATTGAACGTATTTGGCTCGTGCAGAAATTTATGGTGAATTTCGTTTAAACATTTTTTTAAATTAATACAGATGGAATTCAATATTGATGTTTTACAAGATATACAATGTAAATTATACATACATACTTTTGCCTATATACATATATATTTATTTATACGTTTCCCCATAATTACGGTCAATAAGCTCTGCAATAGTATTTTGCCTCACCCGCCCGGGGAATGCCGCACCAGCTTACTGCTACTGTCGTGGTTGCAAGGACGAATTCCAAGGATATTATATTACGTATAAGCGGATTAAATTAGCAATTGTAGCGCATACAATTCATTGGCTTATAGAAAATATTAATTTTTTGCAAAATAAATTGAAGAGAAAAAGTCAAGTAAATATGCAAGGTTACATCGGATTTTGTGAGAAAACAATATAAACCAGGAACTGGAAATAATCTAAAAATTGTTCGAAAAATAGCATTTTCACTCCTTTCCCAAGGAAATATAAGCCACTCGGCATTTCAATGGGAATGAAATGGTAAAGTATTGTAGTGAAGCAAAAGAAATCGTTTTCAGCGACACCGGTTACTTGTAATCCCTTTATACCATCCACAAGTTCTTCTTCATTAAGAATCTGTGACGTGTTCTTGACCTTCTCTTGAACCGCTTCAATATTACGAAACCATTTGGCTTACATGTATAAAATCCAGTCACTTGTATTCACTGCGGAATATTTTCTTCGAAATAATCTCTTCGCTTCACTTGAGTTCTTCTCAACGATTTACGATTGTCCCCATTCGAAACAGTATCGATTCTTTGTGTACTCCATTGCAGCTATGAAATGCCAAATCGCTTGCAATGGGGTCACTTGCAGTCACCTCTTCTTTCGCCCTTCCCTTAGCGTGCTCTTGTTTTCATCCCAATACTTCTCATCATCATCATCGTGGGTTCTCCATCTCCTATTCGCTTCAAGTGTAAAGATTCCTCTGTTCTCTTGTATTCAAAATATTTATTTTTTCCAATTTATTTGCTCTTTTTCAATTGCTGCTAAAATCGAATTCCAATATTTTTTTCCCAGCTTGGCACAAATAATCAAATGCATTGTTGCTCGTTTGTTTGTGTTGTTGTTGTGCTTCATTCTCGTTTGTATCAATTGTAATAAAAATAATTTTTACAATTGCATTTTTTTCCCTTTGCTCTCTTTTATTTTTACACAGTGTTTATCGTGTCCGTTGTGCATATTGATTTGGAATTTGGGTCGAATGGGAATCTGTTTCAATCGAATTTGTCCATTCTATGATTGAAATGGCAAAGCAGTTAACAGTTCAAGAATTTGTATACCCTGTCCAAGGGTTTGTTGCCTTTGTCTTACCGTTTGTTATGCCCGAAATGGGTCTGGTAGGTATATAAAATTATATAGGGGGAATTACTTGCCAAATCGGTCAAGACTAAAATTCGGTGCCTTGTTTTGGATTGTAACACCCATAAGGAGGCGTGTCCAGTTTTGAAAAGCATAAATATTCTTGATCAGCATCGAAATCTGAACTGATTTAGTCCATCTGTCTCTCTGTCCACACAATGGAGGTCGCAGTTTTGCAGATATCGACTCGAAACTGAGATCAAGTTCGAGAATCAGCCAAATCGTCATTTTGGAGCCGAAAAACGTTGTACTACTGTACAAACCCGTACATATACTGGCGTTACTGATACACGAAATTCTAAATGAGCTCATGAACCACAAAGCACTAACGCAAAGTGACAACCGCAGCGCATTCTCTCCACTTTGCGTAACTCCATTTAATTTGTGAATTTCAATTAAAATTATTATTAATAAAGCCTCCAAACCCACCACCACCCCCTCCGCGGCCAGCCTCGTCAGCTGCTGTAGCGTGAAAACTACTTGTGCGCGTCGTAGATTATTTACTTTAATCCGCAACTGAGTGCAACACTCGATTTTGATTAAATTTAATCTGGTTTTGGCTCAGTTAGACATCGCGGTTTACACTACACTACACACAGGCACACAAATAAATACATTTTACAAAATTGGCGCTCTGACGTCCACTCCTGCTGCTGCTTATCGCCGCTGTGCAATGCTCGCGCCATTATGTTTTAGTGATGCTTGCCGACCATCACCATCGCCACTACTGAGCGAGCACTGACGACGAACATTTGAAAATTTTCCCGAAATGTGACAATTTTTCTTTACAATTTTCTGTTTATTTTTTTCTGTTTTTTTTTTTTTTTTGGTTATATTAAATTGAAATTGCAAAAAAGCAGAATGCACAGCAGCAGTAGCAGCAGCTATTTTGTGCCTTGTGCTGCTTAACTGAACATTAAAGAGGCGGATAAAAGTCATTATTGAAAATGATCGCATAAATTCCATTCTTAATGTTCTGTTACTTGAGACAACAACAACAACCACCACCACCATGACTTTTATTACATTACATTCTATTAACGTCCGGAGGAAAATAATACTTTTGGTGATTTTGCACATGCGGCACTGGTGCCTCGTAATGAAATGGTTGGGACAATGTCAGACTGACACTTGTTCGATCGATAATGATGAGAATTCGAAACTCTCAACGGACTTGAGTTTAATTTAGAAAACAGAATTTTCGATTTTTAAACAAATTTTTCCTTAAGAACAAATATTTTTTTTGGAAAAAAGCTTTGCAATATTCTTTAATATTTACAGGCACAAGTTGATGTTTAAGAAAAAGCAATTTGAAAAAAGAAGTAGCTACAACAATAGACAAAAAGCTTAGATTGGCAGAAGCTGCTTCTGTCCTTTTTCCAAAATGGTTTGTTTACCCAACGAAGATAGAATGTTAGATATATGGAAGGGATGAAAGTTTTTGAAAATATATTCAAAGAATAGAAAAGTCTTAAGAATTTTCCTTATTTTTGTTTGCAGTACTTACCTACTTAAATCCAATACTCTTTTACATCCATGTTGGCACCGAATCCCAAAATGCATTTTCAATTAAAAATTGAAATTTTTCATGAAATACAATTGTACGGCAACCACAAACAAAAATTTCTTCGGTAAACGAATGTTCTGCCAAATTTATTTTACGACTGCAACTGACAATTGAGTGCAGCTGTGTTTGAATCTCAGTCATGCAATTTATTATGAATTGTTTTTTTTATTTTATTATTTTTAAATACGTTTTGTACTATACAAAGAAAAAACTTTCTGGATTTCAATTTAAAATATTAAGTAAGTACAAAATTCCAATTTGAATTTCAAATATTCAAGAAAAATTTCCACCTTACCGTTTGTGTGATTCAAACATGGAACCTCTGTTTTTATGAGTCCATGACTTATACTCAGTGCTACTACGACTCTATAAGTAGTGCCGATAAGAGCATAGCACATTCTTGAAATATTAAAATTTTTTTTTTGATCCGGCAGTCGTAGCGGCCAGGGTTGATTGTGGGTATGGGAAATATCAGTAGCAGAAAAAACAAGTGAAATCTGGAAAATTCGGACTCCATTTTGGATCCACCATCTTGAATTTAGAAATTTAAAAATCGAATTTGAAATCATGGACCGCAAGACCCCCACCAAATTTGGTATTTCAACGAAATGGTTTTATTTATACATATGTCTGCCTAGCTTACTTTTAGCTCGTGCAATCGTGTTTACAAAAAAAAGAGGACGGGCAGACGAACAGATGTATAGGCCAAAAAGTAGAAAACTGTACTCACACATCTCCATCTTGCACCTCATTTCAAAAACTTCAGTGTACATACAGTCATCGTCAAAAAATAATTTACACTATTCCGGGTGCTTGATTGGGTAACTTTGGTTCCTTTGCATGTAACAAGGTCTGCTGGTGGCGTTGGTCAAAATAAAGACTATTTTACTAAAGGGCCTTTTTATATGCAAAGGAACCAAAGTTGCCCAATCGGACGGACAGTTTCTAAATTTTTCAACCGGAATAGTGTACATTTTTCTTTGACGCGACTGTACATATTTTTCGGATTCATTTTGCGAATACTGTCCTTCGTGCCTTATTTCCAGAATGGCGAATGAGTGCAATTTAGATATGTTTGTTCGTTGGCAAAATGTAACCTCATTTAATTATTTTCAAATCAAATATTCAATATTCAAAAAATATTTAAATTAAAAATGGCCTGCGGTCACTCCTACGTGCCCAATTAAATGAATTTCCTCATAATTGCACTGAACTAGCAGCGTCGCACTGCATTCGTGACGCTCAGCCGTCTCGCCAATATGACCACCAACTATTTACATTTATTTTATTTTTGAGCACTCAACTTCGGCGTCAAAGCACAGCACAACCCACACACTCACACATAAAATATGTTCAAAGAAATGAGTGGGGAGGGGGCTAGAAAACATAAACGAAACCACGGAAGGCTCATGCAATCGAACTTGCGTGTTAAGTGCTGACACAGCAGCAGTCGCAGCGTCTCACGCAAATATCGCGTGCTGCATGACAAAAAAAAACGCTTTTTTTTTACTACTAGCCAAAGAAGAAGAGGAAGAATGCAAATACAAATGATGTAGTGGGGAAAAATGAGCAGAGCCACCAACTCCACTCAACACGAACAGAAATATGGCAGCGATGACAAGAACAATTGCAATTGTCTGAAAAATAATATAAAAATCACGCCTTCGCCACGCCACGCCCTTGGCTCCTCACCTGTCGTCCGCTGTAATATTGAAGATAATTCAAAGTACATTTCACTTAATTTGATGAAAATTCTTCGCTTTGTTGTTGCCTCTCGTTTGGCGGCTAATTAAGCTTGAATAGCTTCATTAACGCATTCACGTGAGTGCCGTTGTGCAAGTGTGTGTGTTGCGTGTTTTTATTTTTAATTTTTCTCGTAACGCCTCTTTGACAACAAACAGCCACTCAAACAGACACAAAGTAGATAATTTCTATAGCATGTCGATTTTTTCTCTCTTTTTTTTTTTTTTATTTTTTTATTAAAGCTGAAATCACCTCACACGGATTGGAGTTGTTCTGGTTTTTCTTGTTGCTGCAATTGCATTTGCCTATTTTTGCGGTCATTGGACTTTGTGCAATTTATTGCATTATGCATCAATGCTGAGTGTGTGACAGTAGGTGGAGGGAGAGTAAAATGCATTAAAGAAGCAACATTGCAAGAGAGAAAAACAAACGATCTGCATCTGAATGTGCTGTAAGTCGCATTAAGTGACTTTGTCAATCCGGTTCGTTATTATTCGCCCCTACTTGTTCTTTTTCGCATTCTGCTGATTGCATTTTAATTTATTCATGAGTCTCTTCGGTCTCCCTTGTCTTTGTCTTTGTCTTTGCATTTTCATTTAATTTCAATTCAATGTTTGCATTTGAATTTGCCAAGAGATAAGTTGGTAGCTTATAAATTTCAGATTTAGCGTGTAGACGAACACTCCACGCACTGCGCATTCATATTCATTCATCGTCGTACATGGGAATTGTGTGCACCGCATTGTCGCAGTCATAGAAATTTTGCGTTAACTAATTTAGATTTTTTCAAAGTGAGCTAAAAATGTTTAATTAGAAAAGTCCATTATTTTTTTGAAATAAACCATTTTCAAACTCAAAACATTAAAGTGTTTGGTGCCCGTTTGCAACACAGATATTACTCAAACTGACCTGTAGCCTTACTTAGTTCGGTAAGAGACTTCTCCCGGACTTCTTCTGATTGTAACTGTACTCACAGAAAGTTTTAGGTCGCACTTGATTTGCATGGAGCTGATACACCGAGAAAAAAGACAGCAGTGGAAATGACAGTCGGGCACTGTTATTCTATTTTTAACAGAATAACTGTTGTTTTAAAGTATTTTTGTTTGATTTAACAGTTTTACTGTTGAATTAAACCTATTTTCAACTTCTCGAACTGTTAAAAAAAACTGTCAATCTATTTTTCTATTGAATAAATAAAAAATGTTGCAGCCAACGAGATTTGAACCCAGGAGTCCCTGGGTACTAACATGGCCTTTCAACTGACTAGTCCAAATGTCAACAGATTTGACAACCATCAAAATCATGTTATGAACCGCAGAGTGTGTAACAGTGAGTTCAAAAGATAGGAGAACATAAAATCGTATATCAGTGGCTGTTAAAAGGTTACTGTTCTTTTAGTTCACACAGTGTTGCCAGGTTTATCGCATGTTTGTCTCCTTTTTGTTCAACTACAACTAAACTTTCATTGGTTTTGATTGTTCATTGTTCGTGTTTATTAAAGTTTTCTCAAATTTTCATGAATTCCTTGCCCATTTCTTCTTTTGATAGGATATTCCCCGAAAAACAATGAAAGTCCTTTCATATGGCAACTCTGGTAGAGAACAGATCTTGCGTGTAGCACATTTAAGTTATTCATTTATTGCCATGTGCGCATGAATGGCATCATTGGCGCGATGGATAAGATGTCGGACTATCAACCAGAAGGTCGCAGGTTCAAGCCTTGTCTAGAGCGACTACAAAAGGACAATTGTAACTTAGTTTTAAAACATTTATAAATAAAGTTAAGAAAATTTTGAGTTGAGACAAAAAAAAAACAGAAAACATTTTTTTTTTATTAAAAAAAAGTTATTTTAAAAAAAATTAGCGACGGTTGTATTGGGATTTGAACCCAGGCCTCCCGGGTGGCAGTCGGACATCTTCCCACTAGGCTACGGTTATCAACAGCGCAGCAACTGTCAATGTACCAGTTTAGACTATCGGATGGTTTTTAACCGCGAAAACTGTTAAATTGACCTACTGTTTCGTTGATTTTACTGTTTTTTTTCTCTCGGTGTAGTAGGATTGTTCTCGGCTAACTGGATAGTTCGTCTGTCAATTCGTTCAGACGTTACCGCTTTGGAGCACCTGTTTCGGGTTAAATTAATCATTTCAGAGTGTTCACAGATCCACAAAGGATATCTTGTCCTCATTCATGTGCTTATCCTTTTCTCTCATTTCTTTTATAATATTTCGTAGTTCTTCTGACCAATGATTGGACCCATTCTGCTAAAAATGGCAATGTTATTCCTTTTATATCCATTCACAAAACATCAAATTCTCGTTTTTTAGCGAGTTTTTTTTGTAACACTGCTATTATTGCTGATATAACAAACAATTATCCTGTCACTTTAAAATCTTTGGATTTGGTCATATTTGGGAAACATATTAGGAAGGGAAACACGCCATATACCGTTCCTATTAGAGTATTTTCTGAGCGAAATGAGAGCCTTAAAGAATTCAAAAAAGAGTCAAATTGTTTGCTGGGTAAAGTTCATTTTGAGTAATAAGAGAACACCCCCACATTCACACTAACAGTTGTATACACATAATAGCAAAGATACAGATTCATGAATTACAATAGAATTTCTGTTTTTCCTAAAGAAAATTTCGATTGTCACTTGACAATTTTCAAGAATCATCTCGCACTACAATAAAAATGCTTTTCATCACTTCCTGTCCATAGCAGTAATGTGGCCTCTTTCGTCTTGTTGTGGTTTTTTTTCTTTATTATTATTACTGTTGTTTGTTTTTCGATGCTTCCAAGCTAATTCGCAAATAATCGCCCATCCGAAGCTAAAATCCATCTTTCACAATTGTTTTTGTTGCAACGCGGTGACCTAATTTCTCCTAGAATAATGGAGTCGATTGCAATTCGCTGCTCCGCTCGGTTGCTTCCCTGCAAGAAATTTGTTTAGTTCATATATTGTTCAGAACTGATTCTGTTGTAGTGGGTACTGGCTCCATGCTAATGTTATGAACATTACGTTGTCATGGGGCTGAGGCTATGCATTGCCTTATGTCAGGTTCTTTGATTGAAAACTTTGTCTTCACTAAGCCGTGATCTAAACACACCACCTGTGCATTACTTGTGTTACGTTCGGGACCAGTTTGAACCTAAAAATGCACTAAATTCGGAAGCAGTGGTTTCTTGCAGGGTGTGTGTGTATTTGTCATTGTCATTGGCCTATCTCTTCTATTAAATTTTCTTCTATTTTGTGCGCTTTTCCATTTTATTGAATATTCTCCTCTTGTCGCATTAACATCTCCGTGCCTCCCTCCATATTATTGCCGCCTAATTTGTTTATTGTCATTTTTGATTATGTTGATTTTGTGTGTCTTGTTTATTTATTTATTTATTTATTTTTTCAACAAGAATTTTTGCATTTGAATTATTGCTTTGACGATTTTATTATCATTTCTGTTTAAATTTATATTTTTGCTTTAAAATTCTGTTTACATCAATTCGCTCTTTTCAGTATTTCATTTCTCCAAACGATTTGTAGGGTTTCGATTCCAGAAATTCACTTAATTTTTAAATATTTACTGTACATCTGAGTGTGTACATTTATGCCTTGTTGTTGATCTTAGTTACACACTGTGTCTGGATTGCTACTGTCCAGTGCTTTTAACATTTTCTCATTTTGTTTAGTACGTATTAGTATTTGTCTGGCTTTGTGTGCCTGCTGTATTGATTTATTGTTGCTATGACTTAATTGACACAGATTTTGATTTATGTCTCAACTAATTAATGAATTTTATTAAATTTGCTATTTTCTCTAATTTTCTTTCCAGGTAAGAAATACACTTTTGATTCTGTTCAATAAAAAATTTCCAGGTAATTTCACACGCTTTATTATTAGTATGTACTTTGGTTTATTATATGTATAATTTTGGAATATTCTCCTTTGGAAATGTTTAATTGAAATTCTAATTTACTAATAACACATCAAGTATGCAGAAAACTTTACATAACAAAACTTTGTTACTTAGAAACACCATCACTAATTAACAAGACAAATTTTGGAATGAAATGGTCAAGTGGAGAAAGATCTTAACTAAAAGTAAAGGCGCAAAATGTTAAAAAAAAAGTAGTACGAGAATTATCTTCAGTCTGGCAGAAGCTAAAATATCCTTTCCGATACTTTTTAGAACATTTTTTGGTTTTTTTTTCGATAATTTTTCTATATTTTATCAATAATTTCTAAACGGTTAAATTTTCTATATTTTATTGAATTTGTTTGATAACTAAACGATAGTTTTTCAATAATTTCGATTCCCGATCCATTTTAAAATTGTTTTCCAATTCCATTGCATTGCGGTTCACTTCGTCCCAGTTCCAATCCTGTTCCCTTCACAACATCATTTCCAAGAATATAAAAAAAAATCGTCCCAACCGGTTCAGTATTTCTTTAGATTTGGCGGCTATTTTGTTTTGGAAGTAGGCGTGGTCTTTATCCGATGTTGCCTATTTCCAATACCGTCCAAATAGAATCAGAAAGAAGTGTTGATGCTGATCAAGAATATGTCCACTTTTCTAAACTTACGCCTCCTTTTGGGCATTTCAAACAGTGTGTATTCAAAAACCATTTGAATACATTTGAGGCATTTGGTGGGCGCGAACCTTGACCACACGGTAAATATTCAATTTACAAGAAAGCTTTGGCACAAATATTTTTTAAAAATATACAAAATCAGAGTGATTAGCTTCATGGGGAATGGCCTAGTACCGAAGTTGTGTTACGAAACAAATTCATGCCGAAAATCACTTCCGTACGGAATTCATTTGAGACTCAGTGCGGCTCTCGTTCGAGTATTCAATTTACTGCTTGAAACCAGCCATAGCCTCGAAAGTGTTTCATTCCGACGCGTCATTAATAAACTCGTCTACGGCACAATTACTCGGCTGACATTCTCGATTGCGTAAATGTAAATAAAACCGAATTTCAAAATTCAAACCAAACAAAAATCAACAAGTTGCGCATTTATTTTCGTTTATTTTTTTTTCTTTCTTCATTTATTTTTTTTTTGTTATATTCCTCATTCGTTCGTTTTTTCTGTTTTCTTTTTTTTTTTGGTGGAAACAAGAAACATGTTTACTTTAAAAACTCTAAATGAAACGTGCACAACAACTCTGGGTTTATTTTTGGGATTTTGACAATTTTAGACTTTGATTTTGGACCGGTAGCCATTTATGATGACGTAGATAGAATATCGCTGTGACGTCAGCGCCAAATGAGATGTGATTAAAAACCGATTTCGAGAGCGTACGAAGTAAAACGAATAAATTACAAAAGAACAACAATCACCGAAACAACAACAATTCAAACAAAGCACCAACAAGATTCTGAAGGTGTGCAATGCAAATGAGGTTTAGTTTTTATTCATGAAACTGTTCTGTGTGAAACTTTAGATGAACTTTTTTCTTTTGTGTTGCTTGGACTTAAACGAATTGAGAAAATGTTATTCAGATTTTCTACATTTAAAGAAATAAAATTAAATAAAGGGAAATACAATTTTAACAACAACAAAACATACAATTTCGTTTTTGATTGCAAAAGTCAAAGATAAGAGACGTCTGCAGGTAACTTTTGAAAACCCTTCTATTTTGTTAGTACTGTCATCCCATCATAGTCCGATCTCATCACTTTGTAACTTTTCTAAAATAGTCGTATAGCGTAATTTGTCGCCAGTTACTCTCATTGGTGTCTAATTGCAGTTCCACATTAGGTGTTCATCCCATTTCAAACTTCTTGATACCGGATTTTCGACAACAATTTCTTTTCTTTTGACTCCTTATATCCCCCTCTTTTACGTTAGACCACTCCTTTCATGTCCATTTTTGGAACTGCCATGGCCCTTTTTTTGGAAATCCAAAATCTGGATCCAGTGTCTGTCGCCTTCTTTAAACTCCAGCGATACTGTCATGAATCAGTCATGGGCTTTTATCAATTTTGCACTGGTTTAGTTACCTTGAAGCTTATCACATCACATCACCTCGCTCAATCAACGACTGACTGACTCACCATTCGTCGTGGTCATGTGTCAATGCTTTTAATTTATTTTCAATTGCAGTTCATTTAGCTGCAGGCTTTTCAACGTGATAACACTTTTTGCTGCTCTACCTCTAGATTTCTTAAAATCGACATCCCTGACCTCAGAAATAAAATTAAAAAACCACTAATGTAGATAGAGATTCTTTTGACCAAAAAACATTTTTAATTTACTTTTTTTAATTGATATTTGAATCAAAATAAAAAAAATGTTAGGTCTAATATTTGTTTAGAAAAAAAAACGTAAGTACCGAAACGAAACTGCACTCTTTGTTTTGCTTATAAAATGAAGGTTTTTTGATTTTTTTCGTGAATTTTTTTGTGCAATCTATTTAAATTTACTTTTTATTACCATTTAAAAAAAAATGAGATTAGAAATTTGATAAAAGTACCTTTATAATCACAAATAAAAAATAATATCAATTCGAGATTTGACAAAAAAAAATGGAACCGTGGCTCTATGGTCCAAAGAGTAAAGCAACGCCATAATGTGAATACCTACAAAAAAAAAAAGTACCAAACAAAAGTGAAAGACAAGTGAAAATCGGGATAACAAGGCTTTGAAAATTTGTTTCGAGATGGAGTTGAACGACATTATAATGAATGACGAAACTTATTTTAAAATGGACTCAAGAACATTACCAGGTTCCCAATTTTACACAAAAGAGAGAGGCGGTACTGTCGACCAGTCAGTATTAATAATGGGAATGAAAAAATGTGGCTGGAAAGATCTTCTCTGGAAGGCTTTTTGCGCTCACGACCTTATGATAAGAAATTTTTCAAAATGGACACTTTATCTTCCAAAATCTACAAGGAGTTTTTATAGAGCCGCCTTATACTATTTTTAGAAACAATTTAAATAAAACTTGCGTAAGGCAAGGAGTACCGTTACTGAAGCGGAATTTAATAAAAGGGATCAACACAAAAAATTCGGACAAGACTAACTTTTTTTTAAAATGTTAATGAAACCAAAAAAAAATTTCACGGACAAAATTTTAAACGAAAAATGACAAGGTGTGCAGTTTCTTTTCGGTACAGTCCTTATCTGCATATGCCGATTTTAATTTTTTTTTTATGTTAGGTATATCACAACCCCAGAATATTTCCAAAAGTTTTAGTTTGTCGCATAGTGTAATGGTTCATAATGTGGGTCGCGAATAAAAGTTGGAAAAGCTCACCCTTACGGGTTTTTAAAGAACAAATGTATGTAGTTTTCAACTTTTGATACGTTGTAACTTTTTTGTTAATTAATGTAAATTTTTTTTTGCACTGAAAGCCTTTGAGGCAATCTTTCAATGAAGGGTGGATTTTTTCCAAACTTTTCTTTTTGTATGGAGACCGACCCGCTTCACATTTGCTACACACACACACACACGCCTTGAATTTAATTTACGCTTGGTTCACATTTCCTTTGGTCTAACTGATGGCGTACGTACGCTCCAATTGGTATTTTAATGAATTTCCCACACGCCTCTTTGGCTAATATAATCTTTAGTATAATGTCTTGAGTGAATAAACAAAAGCATTTTCGTTCGTTTTCATTTGCCAGTAAATTCTTTCACTTTTTAAATACAATTTTTTGCATACGAAATTTTGTTCAAAAACTCAAATGAATTTGAAATATTTTTGGCTCACTTATACGCAACGTAGAAGTCTTCGCCTCCCTTTTCTTTACTATTTACTTACTGAATGCATATACTACACACGTTTGCGTAAATATATTCGTTCCAAATAAATTTCTGTTTAATTTTTTGAATTATTTATGGACTGAATTCAATTGAAAAGCAAGGAAATATTTTTATACGACTAGGAGCCATTACTTCGATGCTCTTCTATACAATTCTTGGCATCATTGAAATTTAATTGATATTTAAATATTTATGAACTCGAGTTTCATTTCATTTTCCTATGTGCAGAGTAGTTTCTGTTGGTATACTACTAAAAAAAATGTCATGCCTCCAATTAATCCCAAACACCGTCACGAACTTTAACGCCGCCGCCATATTTATGCTTTTGTGTTTCCGGTGCGCCAGTGGCAAGAGGACGAAAGGCAGTTTGTAGCAGTTGCCCGCTCCCTTGTTCTCAATGAAAGTCGCTAATTTATAGCCGGGAAGCACATTTTTGCGCACTACGCACAACTCAGCAGTTTTAACTTTTACGGTTTTTGCCTTAATGTCCTGTGTAACAGTGCAGAGCGCCAGGGCAGGCCAAACTAAATTGGATTAGTACGAGAAAATGTTCTCTTTCAGATTCTATTTTCTGAATGCGGTTAAGGACCCCCTGTTCTACATGTTGTTATCACAAAGCATGGCTTGCCATTTCATGGGCATTACTTTAGTAACATTCCTCCGCCATGTCCTTTTTTCGATAGTTTGTGGCGGAGTTCTCTGGGCTGCTGTCGTATTGCTGACCACCACACATTAGGTGGTCGCTTTGTGGCTTCATTAATTCCTCCGTACCGCTATTTGTAAAACTGTTTATTTCCGGTTTTATGAGGGCATTAATTTTCCAACTGTGGTTGATAGGTTAATTGGGAAAATGTGGGCAATCATAAAAATGTCGTTTCATCAATATGTGCTCCATAAGGACTGCGATTGGAAAAATTGTGCATCACATAATTCCAAAAATCTGGTGAACTAGTAGTGCGATTTTCAAAATGAAACACATTTTGGAAACGTGTTTTTACTAAGAAATTTATTACATACTAGCTGGGCCCGACCCACTTTGCTGGGCCTAAACAACTTTTATAGTTGCATTTGTTAAACTTATCCCATAAGCAAATTTTTTCCCTGAAACCGAAAGGTAAAAATTACACCGAAGTTGAAACCCGCAGATATGGTAACACTGTTTGGGTGGGAAACAATTCGCAGATGAGCAAACGCAACCAAGTTGATTGAATTTGGTATAAAAAAAACCAGTTTCTGCAAAAAAGTGAGAGAAATACGTAACTTGTGGGCGTGTCAAAACCTATCGCACAACCCATAGAGCACATATATAAATTTTGGTGAAAATCGGTGCAGTAGTTTTAGCGTCCACTCGCGACAAACATACACGTCTCTTTTATATATATGTGTACACTTTTTTTTTTATTATTTTTTTTTTTTAATGTTATAAAATGTTTTAATTTTTCTCCTTCCATTACCGATTCTATGATACCTTTCCAGGTGCTGAAGACTACTTTCCCCGGAAGTCTTTGGTATATTTTGTCACTTTCTTTATTGCCTTGATTTCCCTTTTAACCAAAGCCCAGTATCATGTGGCCTGAGTTCTAGACAATTTCGCGGATTTCCTTCTAGAGGCACCAAAAGCACATTATGAAATGTTTGGATTCTTCTTCAACATGGTGACGACTTCGTTCGCCTTTTTCTGGTCACATATGCCCTTTTTCCTTCCAGAAACTGCCTTTCGAGTGACGTTCAAGTCCTCCTTAAACTTCTTTAAGACTCTCGACACTGTTTTCGGGCCAACTTGTGGTTCTCCGGCAATTTTTTTTTAATATCCACTGAGGGTGGTCTTGAAAAGTTTTTACTATGAATTTACGCACTTTCCATTCGGTTGCCATTTTGAAATGAGCAAAAGCGTTTTGCGAAAAAACTTAAATAGGGAAATTTTCTTACATTAATTTCTAAGCCCATGGGATGAAGTGTAGGTGACAATTTCTTCAATCGCAGTCTTTAAAGAAAGGTCTCAGATTTTTGAAAAGAAAAACTAATTTCAATTATCCAATTTTATTTGAACTTTCACTGGCTTCATTTGCGTTAAGTAGCGTATGAGTAATTAATCATCTAAGTAATTAGTAGTTGCTTATACGCCCTAGATGCCATTTCGTTTGTGATTTTAGATGTTTTCCCTCTAGGCTTGCCATTGTCTTTGGTCTTTCAACTTTCTAATTGTAAGTCATTCATATCTTCATCATTCTTCGAAGTTAGACTAATGAAGGCCAACGTGCAGCAAGTGCAAATTGAATCAAAGGTGCACAAAACCGAAAATTTCTCACATATTCCTCCAATGCAATGATGCACAATTATCTGTTCACACAAATATTGCAAATGAACAAGAGCAAAACGACGAACAGCAACACAGGCAACACATGCACACAGGCAAAATGGAAATGCCAGATGCATGCAGCAGCAGTTGTTGTCAGTTGCCTTCGTAAAGAAGAAGCGGCAGCTATCGACTACTGGGCGATGTGTGAATGGCATGAATGAATATCTGTTGTTGTTGTTTTTTTGTTCAAGTGGTTGCTGTTGCTGTTATTTCTCCGTTCACTGGTGCAAATTACAATTGCAGTGGCTGAAGTTGTTTTGTTGTTGTTGCTCTGCTGCTTAGCTATTGTTATCGAAAATGACAGTTGCTGTTGTTTCCCATGTGCTGCCGATTGAAGTGTGTATTCTCAGTTTTATTTTCCATGGAAATTGAATTTGTGGAAAAATTGCAACAATACAAACCAGCAAAATCAATCAATTGCACTGCACAAGCTTACTCAGAAACACTCACAGTTACAGGGTACCTAACAACAGTGCTGTCAACTCTTTTTAAGCGAAAAACTCGAGAGTGTCCAATAACTCTGGGAGTAAATATTCTGTGTAGAACTGATGCACACAATCCCACACAAGTTTTTTTTTTTTTTAGAGTGAATACAGATTTTTCGTCAAGCGAGTACCGAAAAAGACAAATCTGGCAGCACTGCAGGGCAACTGCCATTGCAGAGTACTGTATGTGCGCCTTACAAAAAATGTTAGTAATGATAGACAATGAAAAAAGCATATGAAGATGATTCCCACAGATTATATGCAAGGAATCTTTAGCACAAAATTTAAAAGGAAAACAAGTATTTTCGCCGTGGCCTCTTGGGTCTACTTTCAATCTTTCCCATTTTCAAATTTCTTCGAAAATATTAAATTTTTAACTTTTTTTGTGATCAACGACCTCTAATTCGCATAAATTGACTTGTCCCGTTCCAGCACTTTTTTCAAAATGTTCATTTGTCGAACTCAATGTTATTTTTTCGAAATACAATTTCATTTGCAATTGTTTTGGTTCAAATCCCACCAGAGCTTTGCTTTCATATTCAAAGCTTTATGGTATCCTTTTGTGGCACAATACGAGTGCGTTTCGGTGTATATGTATGACAGTTGCACTTGATTTGACAGTTTTTGTTTCAACTGCCACCATTCAGGCGATTCTCCTCCTCCTCCTCCTCCTCCTCCTCCTCCTACACTGCCTCCTCGTTGTTCTTCTTGTTGTCGTTTTTATTGTTCGTTGCAATCGCATTTGAATCTTAAATGGAATTTTCCATCATGCGGCAACTCATTTTCGCTCCCTCGAGTTGAAATGCATTTGCCATTGTGCCATTGCGTTGAAGTGCATATTTATTTTTTTTGCCGCATTTGCATCGCCGTTGTCACTGTCGACGTTGTTTGACATTTGCTTTATTGTGTCAGCAGCAGTATTAATAAATGCGTTCGGGTATTGCGGGCTGTGTGCGAAAAATGATTGTGCTTCTTCCGATATAGATTTCAATTTATGCGCATTTATTTTTAGACTTACATAGACTGCAATCGTGACGTGTGAGGAATTATTATTTTAGTGAAATTTTCGCTTCAAAACTATTTCTGCACTACTATTGACAGGGTTTATTTTTACCAGAATATGGTTCCATAAATTTCCATAACTTCTGTTTGAAAATTCTGTTCAATTTGATTTGATTTTCTCAGAAATGTCTCCTGTGCGTATGACAGACATTCAATTTAAATATTACTCATACGACATGATGTGCGGTGGAAAGTTTTACTTTTATTCGTGGTGTTTTTAATTTTTAAATCAAATATTTATTATTAATATAAGCAATACACAATTCGTTAAGTATAAACCAAATAAAATAATTGAAAAAAAAAAATTAATTCCGTTTTTTATTTGACTTTTTGTACGATTTGAAATCACAAATTTTACTATTTCCATCACTTTTTTTATAGTTTATTGCCATGTACTTCCACTTTATGGTGGATGATTCTCTCTTTAATCGTAATTACTAAAAAAGTAAATACATTACCATTAAAGCCACGTAATCAATACAGTGTTTACGACGACAAACGCTGATAATGGGCCATTGTTATTGCCCCAGCGAAGTCTCAAAAGTCTACTAGAATGGAAAATAAAGAAGAAAAATCAAATTTCTGCGCACTCATGAAAGGTGAAAGCATAAATTACATAAGCTCCGGCAATCACAGTAAAGTGCCTTTAATCTGGCCATTAAACACAGCAACACCAACCAACACAGTGAGGCAGCGAAGAGAAACGAAACAAGGTGTCACCTGTCGGTGTCACAATACGGCTCAGAAATGTCTCCGGCTGCTGCTCCAGGCTCTTAGCGATAACACCATTAAGCATCGGTTCCCAACAAATGGCAACAACAATTGTGCCTGGTGTGGGGGCCACTCTAGCAGTGAAGCATGAAACACGTGCCATGCGTACAAAAATACATTAAAAAAACAGAATCGAAATCAAAATTTAATAATCCCATGCTAAGTCAAAAAATAACAACAAGAAAAAATAGCAAAAAAAAAAAAATCAATTTTCGAAATTGAAATTGAATTCACAAAACGAAATGGCACAGTGCGACGAAATGTAATTGTGTGTAGAAATATTAGGGCGGGTCAAATTATTCGGAAGGAAAAAATAACCGAAGTATGTATATATTGTAGACAAGAGTAAAAAGGCCTTGGATACTATAAGACTATAAGACCCAAAATGCAGTCCTACCTAACTGTAAGTTGGAAAATGTATGAAGTCAGTTCACTGTGACTTGGATTTTTCTGAAGCTCAAAAATAAATGTTACGCCCTATTGTCGGATGAAACTTTTTATACAGCAAGTAAACGTTTTTGTTTTCTCCATAAAAAAGTGCACCCGCTCTAGTGTGTTGAGGCTGTGGAGGAAGACGTGTTTGTAGATATTAAAAATATTGAAATTGCGTCGAAGGCATTAGAAAATATTCTTTGAGATAATATTATATCGAAAAGCATGATTTTAATTTAAGGACTTTCAAGAATTTAACACTTTGAGGCTGTTGATCCCGAATCCGTCATTGGTAGGTTGGATTAACCGAAAAAAATGTTAAAATAAATCTTCAAAATTCGACATAAAAAAGTTCAAATAATCGCAAAAGTATGACATTTGTGAGCACCTTGTCATATTTTAATGTGTTATTTCTACATTAATCAGAACCAAAATAAGAAAACTATAAATTTGACAGCTGATTCAATACAACCTTCAAAAACACAAGTTGCAGAGTTGTATTTTGTCGTAAAATTGTTTGTATGGAAAACAGCAACAACATTTTTATGACTATTGCATATTTTTACAACAATATCACTTTCTGACCAATATGATACCTTTGTCAACTCCCTTGTTGTATTGTATGATCTTTTACCACAATTTTTGGTTAAATGTGAATTTTTCACAAATTCACAAAAAAATTTACAATTTAACCGTGAAAAAAATGGTGCAATTTACCATCTCACATCGGTTAAACGTACAACAATGCAGGGTTGAATCGTTGTTAACCCTCTTTTCCTGTTATGTACTTATCGGTGTTGCGTCCGGGGGCATGGATTCAATGGAAATATTCAATTATATTTGAAATGAGATTAAATTTAGTTATCTGAATTCAATTATTAGTGGAAGTACCATCCCGTGAAACCCCGTGGGGGGATCATAAATAACATAAAATTCGAAATCAGCGACCTCAAAAATTCCTCAAGTTTCGTAAATATAAAATGAGATTTGGGAATTTCGGGCACCATATGGGATCTGCCATTTTGAAATTCCTCATAGCAGTATGCACTCGTCCCGCCTTTCCAAATCACAAAAAGGAACTACTACATACTTACCGGTTCGGACTGTGCGGTGATAAGTCAGTGTATCACAATCAATTAGTACAAACACTTTTGTAGATTAAAAAAAAAAATGTAGGTACCATTCCCTCGATTAGGTAAAATTTTTCATGCCAATTCAAAGAAAGTGAAAGTGGTATGTTCAAACCTACTGATTTTATAAAAAAATGTATAACTTACAAATAAATTTTTAATACAAAATTTAAGATAAATTAGTTCTAAAAAATATATAATTGTGGCTTATTCTCGTTTTTTTTTTTCAAATTTCACATTTTTATTTTTTTTTATACAGGAACCAATTGGGTAAAATATTCGCTATGGGTGTTGGGCGTGTCATTTGATAGAATCCGCCCTTTTGCCTAGCTCACTACTAGTTTCTTTAATCGTGCTTTTCAACCATCAGAACGTCTGTTTCTTAACTACTCTAAAGGGCCATCTCCCCTTATTTTTTAGATTAGCTTATGCTTTTCTTTGCATAAATCTACAAAAAAAAATAACTAAAGAAAACCAAAGCACGTGTCAGACATTAGAAGCTTGCGCATGTGTGTGTTTCTTCGAATGCATATCAGAATAATCACTATTGTCTAATCTTGCTCCATGATTGATTCAGTTCACATAAATTGAAATGAAATGTTGTGTGAAAACTGCAATGGCGTTTTTATTTTGATTTTTCCGTTCTGATTTGCTTTATTTCGTTAGGCAAAGCATGTATCATGTTTCATGCGAGGCGCTTGTTTATTTTGTTTAATAAAAATTTCATCGTCTAGACTGGAAATTAACATAAATTTATCTTTACGCAACGATAAGCGAATGAGGATGAACCGAAAAAAAATTAGCTTGTATCTTGTGACATTTGTAACATTTCTCCTCTCATCTTCCTCTTTTTTATGAGTTGTTTTGGTAGAGGGCGGCTGTTGCTTGACATTCATCGTTGTCTTCATTAATCAAATGGCCTCTCTGTTACTTTTTCGTTTATTTTTCGTTTGGCTATCTCAACTTCTACCCACCTATAAATGGTAAGATGGTGCAAAAAATTATGCAAATATTGTTGTTGTTGTAGCTACTGATGTTGCTTAGTTTTTGTATTTGAGAAAGATTTTTTGTTCTGCTTGTGTTCGTGCTTATTTGATTGATTGTCTTGAACTAATGGCCGTTTGCTTTTTAAGTCTTGAGTATTATTTACGGCAGATTAAATACGTTTATGGCCTTTAAGTGGGTCAAAGCTACTGGCTCTCAAGGATCTTTCACTTGAAATTCATAAAATTTAATCTCGGCTTTCGTTCTTATTTCAACAAAAGTAAACTACATTAAAAGTGAAGATAAATTCGGTTCCTTTTGCCTCTTCTCTCAGTGCTCCTTTGACCTGGGATTTATGTGCATTGTTGACCCAACTTTATTTTCGCTGCTGACACTCTCTTTGATATTTATTGCAGAATATATATTCTCTTCTTCTTCTCATTGCTTTGGCAGACAATGTCCTGTTTTTATCTTCGCTTGAGTTTGACAATTCTTGGTTTGCCATAAAATTGCAATTTCCACACAAAACTGCTTACCAAAATGGTTTCCTTAGTGCTCTGGCCTGGAGTTAGTGGTTTTTCGATCTTCTTTGCTGAAATACTCAAAAGTATTTTTGCTGTGGTATTTTAAGTTGTTAATGGTTTATTGCCCATAAAAATGTGTGTGTGTGTGTGTATGCTGTGAGATTCATTTCAACTGTATTGATATGAATATGAGTAAAATATTTCTACATTCATACGCCCCCTTGTGCACCAAGTGGTTGGAATATTGTAAATTCCATATAAATATTGTGATATTTTGTTACACTTGAGTTCCATTAACACTACAAAGCCCCAACCACCTACTTAGTTGTCAGATTAACTAGAAATGCTTGTCCCAAGTCGTCTGTCGAATTCAATTAGCAGTAATTCTGCAATTGTCACTCTTTGCATTCCGATTCGTGTGGCCATTGTTGTCAAGGCAAATAAATTGACGATGATGAGAATGACAATAGGTAGGAGAGCGATCATCATCGCCATCATGCTGCTACTACTGATAATACCTTTTATTTACATAAATGATTTTCGTTGTTTATACGCTCATGTTCATTAAATGAATGAAATTCACTAAACAAACTAAGCGAAAAACCTAACCACAACACCACTCTGATATATGAAAAAAAAAATAAAAGTTATCTCATGCGTCTTTTCTTCTTCTTCTTCCTCCTCGTCGTCATTCTTCTCTCAGTCAGTGACAGTGATGGCGTACATCCGTTAGTTTGAAGTGTGTGCGTGCGTGTTTTGTATGACTCTTTGTGTATTTAGTTGAGTGTGTGTGTGTGTATGAGTTCAACTCCCTGCCTGACCTTCCAACGCCAATTTTTCACCAAACGTTCGCGCACTATGCACGCAGTTTTGTGAGCTGTGCCGAAATAGTGTGAAACCGACAATCACTTTCGGCTTCCGTTTCACATTTTGCCCCCTGCGTTGTTGTTGTTGCTGCTGATGAGATTGTTTCTATTTCTTCTTCCTTCTTTTTTTGTTGTTGTTTGGTATTGTATCTTCGGGATGTGTTTCACCATGAAATTGAATTTGTATGCTTTTGTTTGGTGTGTATAGTTGTTGTTTCCCTTCAATCATTAAACATGCCAAAAGCGCCCAACTGACCGGACGCATTTTTATCTTATTCCTTGTTGTTTTGGTTTCTTTGCTCACTTTTTTTTTTGTATCTGATATCATCTATAAGTGTACACTGTGTGAAAAATGTCTTTAACAAAAAATCACAAGAAATATTGTTTCAAAATTTACTACCATTTTGCTACTATCGGAGTAGATCTAATACCCCCGCGTTGAATTTTTAAATTTGATTTTTGATACTGCAATTGCACATACTTATATTCTATGAAACCTTGGCAAAGGGAACCTGGAAATTCGAAATTTGGACGTATTCGTTAAAGGTGGACTGTGGAAACTAGGCTCTCCTGAAGCCACTTATGGGATTTGGGAACTGCAATTCCACAAAGTATATATTCTGTGAGAATATGATTACGGATTTCTGAGCCGAATTTAGAATTTATCCAAAAACGGGCGTGGCAGTCTAATATGCATATAAGAATGTCAATTATATTATACTCTCCTGCAGCCACCAGTGGACCTAGGAAGCTGTAATTCAACATATATACTCTGTGAAAGTATGGCAAGAAGTTTTTGGTTTTGAAACAGGGCGTGGCAGTTCACAGTATGAGCAGCGCGGCAGCTAAATTTTGGTTCATCAAAGGGAGTCAAAGGAGGGTGCAATATATATAATAATTTACTAGTTTTTATAACCCTTATATTAACTTGCTTTGGGCGGACTATATATATATCCTCAAATCTGCGGCGAGCTTTTTCATACACTTCCACATGAGCTAGAGAGCTGAAATTTGGAATACTGATAGAACTCCGGTGACAATGCATTGGGGTCCATCAGAGGCGTAGGGGCCGTGGGGGGACTCAAACCTTTTTTTTTTAAACATGCCATAACTTCCAATTCCTTCAAGCTACATTGATGAAATTTGGTAGGTGAGTTCTCATTGACAAAATGAAATTTTGTACCCTTTGGAAAGGGGGATGTGGGGGCAAAGGGGAGCGGGATGGAGCCAATTTAAAGTTCTAACTCTCGTATTTTGTAAGTTACAAGGCTGAAATTTTTTACTTAGGTTCGCATTTGGGAAAAAGAGTAAAAAAGGGGGGGAAAAAGGAGGGAGAAAAAAATTTGTTAAAAAAAAAAAAGAGTAAAAAACAAGTTTTTTAAAATATAACCCTTTAACCGACTAAAAAGTTGAAAATAAATTTCCTTGAAATTAATTTCAGCAATTTCGATTTAAAATTAAGGGTTTTTGGCGACTTCAAAATCTGCAATGATATTAGGAATAGCCAAAAACCCTTAATTTTAAATCGAAATTGCTGAAATTAATTTCAAGGAAATTTATTTTCAGCTTTTTAGTCGGTTAAAGGGTTATATTTTAAAAAACTTGTTTTTTACTCTTTTTTTATTAATATTTTAAAATGTAAGTAGTTCAAAATTATTAATGTTTTTTTTCATTAAAATATTTGTTTTTTTAATTTTTATATTATTTTTGGGTGGACATTTGCACTGCATTGGTGATTTTAAATGTTTTTCAAGCCTTGGAACTCTTCCAACATTTCAAGATGATCTCAACTGTTCTCATTCCACAAACCGATTTATCAGAGTAAATAAACCATATTTTTTTGTGTGTCTATTCCGTATCTGATTTGGGGTATCTCGCAACCGTATCATTTCACTGCTACCGCAGCAGCGGTGGTGGTTTGTTTTTTTTTTTCCTTTCTATTCATATTCGATTTTAGTGATCTGCCGCAAAGCGTTTTGTGTTCGATCCGCTACTGAGTAGCTCGTAGCTGCTTTATTGGGGCATCTATTGGTGCGTTTTATTATGCCTCTTATTGCTGCATACTCGGTGTTTGTGGCACTTTTATCTTTTCATTTTCTGTTGTGTTGGTTTTTTTTGTTTTGCATGTATGTTGTGTTTGTTGTTAGACGTAACCCCACGTGACCTTGTGCTCACTTCGTAAGTGGGGTAATGAAATTGAATGCGTGTGAGTTTTTTCTTCTTGTGTTTCGTTGTTGTGTGTTGTTTCGAGTGTGCTCACAGTCAATAAAGCACGTTCGATGTTGGCCACTTTACTTATACAATATCTACGATATACGCGTATTTATTTCACTTCCAATTCGCTTCGGGGCCTTTAATTCCACTTTTAATCCAATGATTTAAGCCTTCGATTGGTTTCCATTATCTGTCATTGTGCTGGTTGGCCCTTATACGCGCACAACACTCTTCGTTTGTCATTCGCTTTTATTTTAATTGCCTTCGAGGCATTTCGTTGCCAATGGTTTGTGTATCATTTCAATTTGTGAAGCAATTGTCTTTGGGCTTTAGCAATTTTGAGTGAGTTAGGAATTTTTTTTTTATTTCGCAATTGTTGGTTAATTAAAATTTGTTGGTAATAATTTTGTTGTAGTTTTTTGTTTTTATACAAAAATCATTGCACCTACTCAGTTTCATTTGCATTGCTTATCTAAAGTTTTCGAAAAAATCGTGTCCATTTAACGCAGATTGACCCACATAATAAATTTAAAAATTAATTGCAATTAAATTGTGAAAAATGTTTCTCGTAAATTATAATTTATTCACCGAATGACAAATGAAATTCTTTTCACAATTATCGGAATACTTTTCCCGCCATAAATGCACTCAGAAATTCTTTTAACTGAATTCCAACTCGATTTAATTGTGCTTAATTAATATGACGAGAATTTTCAAAAACAACAACAGTAAATTAAAAAACAGAATTCAAAAATATTTCACCAACCCAAGGCACCTCAACCAGCACTTCCAAAAGAAAAGAAATTTTATTTGAACAACAAAAAAATATTTTTCGCTTGTAATTTAAATGTCAGCGGCAGCGGCCGGTCGTCGAGTATTTTTAAAAGTATTACGCACGCATGCATGTATATTGAAATTGTTATTTATATTCTCCACAATGCATGCATGTAGGTAGGTACTCGTACGTTATTGCATTTGGGGTGGCTGCAGGTTAAACGTAATTACAAGTAGCAGTGCCATTACGACCGATGGCGGCGAAAATTCGTAATTTGTGAGAAAAATGAAATAAATCATTCCGGCGAGGAGATTAAAAAATGTAAATTGCATTTTTCACAGTAGCTTACGTTATGTTATGCGCACGAGTTCAGGTACACATTTTCTTATTAAATTTTTAATGCATTTCACTCGAATCGGCTAGAAAGTTCACGTCAATTGAGATTGCCGTCAATATTTATATTAAAGCGAAATTAAATTCAAACTAGTTTTGATTAATTTCAAATCATTTAAAAGACAATTTCTCTGTGGCAATTATTCACAAATTCCTTCCCAAATTTACTTAAACAACAGCATGGCAAAATTCTTGCGAATTCGTTTCATTTTCATGAATTTTGATAATGCCTTTCTCTCCTAGTGTTTACAAAATTGTTAGTCATTTATGCGGTGTTCTTAGAATCTATTAAATATGCCAGAGATACAAAATGTTTGCAAATAATGCGTACGAAAATGTTTTATGTAAATGACACACTTTCATGGAATTTCTTCAATTTTTTTTTGCTTTTTTTATTTCTTATCTAATCTGCATTTTTGCATGATTTTTCATCACTCTCATGAAGAATAAAATTTCACTTTAATATAAATTAGTCTAAAGACATGAACAATTTAATAGATTGAAGAAGTGATTAATTAAAAATGGAAAACTAAACGGACTCTCCCTTGTATATTCTGGCGCGGTATCAAAAGTCACCACAGTGACAATAAAGTGGAGAAACACTGAAAAAAGAGAAAACCAATGCAAAAAAGGGGCGGGAATACAAAGTGAAGAAAAGGTGGACAAGAATGGAAAAGTTAATAAAAAAAAGGAGGAAAGAAAGGGAGTAAAAAAATATTACAACAACAACAAAAAGGTGTAAGCTTCAAATATGGCCATCTTGAATTTAAAAATTTCAACATCAAATTTTAAGGCGGCAACTCTAAAAACACTTTATATTTTAAACTTATATGCAAGGTAGGCGTGGCAGTTGAGCGATTCAACCCATTTCCAATACCAACTTCTTCAAAATTTGAACTGCTCAGCTTACTTTTAGCTACTGCAATCGAGTTTATGAATAAAGAGGACCGACTGACATACGGATATGGCTAGTTGCACTAAGGGGGCGATGCTGATAGATGAGAATAGTATATACTTTTCTATCACGCCTACTTGTTGACAATTTTTTTTACAACTATTCCGACTCGCATAAAACTGCGCGCCACTCAGCTCTTTTGACAAATCTCAATAGCATTAATAGTACAAGATAAACAGACTACCGTTACAAAACTGTTTTTGCAAATAAATAACAAAAACAAGTCAAATTGTACCCATTTGAGCATCGTGTCCATTACAATGGACAAACTACTGCAAGGGTTACCTCAAAAATCAGGTATTCTGAAATTTTTTCTTTAAAATTTGACTGTGGACGTATACTTTATCCTGCTTAGCTCAATAAATTATACTGGTTAAAGCAGAGAGAAGAGCATACACCTTTCAAGTGCTGTGCCTATTGACTGTGATTGATTGATCAAATCCTACGCTGTTTTTCCTGCTTCATTGCGACGTCTATCATTTCTTAGTTTGAAATTGTGTGTGGCAATTGAATCCTTGAAATGTGGCGTAGACTGGTATGACTGAACAATTGCAGTTACCTAACGATGAGAACATTACATTTAAGCTATGAACTTTACCCCATGACTTGTTACTTCAGTGTGGTGTCGCCATTGAAGAATACTAAGCTGCTCAGTTTCCTCGATTGTCGTTTGCCTCATGGAGCAATGCCGGGATGGTGGTGAATAGCCGAAGTTCGCAGTACCTTAAATACATCTAAGTATACCATTAGATGTCCATTTTTGATAAGCTATGAATGTTACGAACGATGTCATAACAACAACATCACTTGAAAGCCACGAGTTTCCAACGAGTTACAGACTCCGTCATTCGTACTGTCATTCCAAAAGTAGGTACATATTTCACATCATATTAAAATTCAAGCCCAGATACCAGCAAACACCACCACTGACAAATAGCCAACCGCGACTGATACTACCTTAATTGTATTCAAAACACTACTGAAGAGACTACTTCGCATTTGAAAACTGAAATCTAACCCATCACTTGGCAAGTTTGAATACGCCAATCACGCTTCGAAATGTCAAAGCAAACTTATTTATGACAATAATAGACTCTAAGCGCCTGTAAATGCTGAATATCAATTGCGAAAAATATCGTTTCTGTTATTTATTTATGCATTTATTGCAACAAAAATAACAACAAGAACAACCGCACCAACAACAAGCTACTACAACAGAAACACTGAGACCAGCAAAAAGCTAAACTAAAGCAAAGCAGCTACACTCCCATCGATCATACTGAAATGTCAAATAGTGGTACGGAGGGAGATAGGCGCCCGACACCAAGCAACCGATATCGATAACTGATACTCCGAACCCAGACTCAAAGGCGAACGTGGGAATTTTAAGTAGGCAGCGGCAGCTGTCAATGAACGCATAACAAAGCGTCAACAGAAAAACTGTCAAAAGTAATTCACACAATCACACAATCGCTCTGACACAATCACACACACGCACACACACGCACACATACGCAAATCCGCACTCTTCAACTAAATCAAATAAATAAAACTGAAATTCTTATTTAATTGACTTAACGATTGCATTTATCAGCGCAATTAATGTCATGATAAAGTCAGGCCAAAAACAAATGCGTGTACGTGAACAAAAAAAAAAAAACGAAATTGTAAACAAGAACAAGAGCAAAGCAGCAACAGAAAAAATCCATGAAATATAAACAAAGTTAAACATACACTATAAAAGTGATAGGGTGTACAGAGCCAGCAACAACAACAGCGGCAGCAGCAGCAACAAAAAATAAGTGTAACACAAAAACGAAACATCCGAAAAGATACATTCATAAATAATTCAGCTAAACAAGCGTGAATGAATGAACCTCAACTCGCGTGTCTTCTGAGTGGAGTATTTGTAGCAGCAGCAGCAGCAGCAACAACAACTGCAAACGACAACAGCTTCAGCGAGACAAACAATCAAACAAACATGTCAACCGGGTTAAAATCACAATAAAACGGCCGCCGCCATCGTCATCGCCAACGCAGTTGCCGCCGCGCAGCGATTTAGTTTAATTCAATACTTAAATACTCCACTTAAAGAGTAATAAAAGTGTATTTTTCTTCTTTTTGTTGTTGTGCCTTTATATAAATTTTGTATTTATTTTACTTTTTGTTGCATATTGCCTTACTTCAACTGCGTTCGCAATACGTGCAAAGCGTCGTCGCGCTTAGTTGTTAAAGTGATTTAGAAATAAAAAATTGTTTTTTTTTTCTGTCATAATTTATACTTACTTAAATGCATTTAATTGGTTTTGGATTTGAATTTAGATTCTTTTTTTTTTGTTTGTATTTCTTTGGGGCTAGCCGCAATAAAATTTCAGTTCAATGCTCTTCATCAGCTGACGAAGTCATAAAATAAAGGCAATCTAGTATTTTAAGATGATAATTAATTCGAAGAAGAAGAAGTATCATCTCAAAATTGGGCAGTCATTTTGTGAGGTAATGGACGCAACATGACTCAAAATCGACCATCCAAATAAATTAGCAAGTGAAATCGTTTCAGTCGGTCAAGCCGACTCATATATACCCTACACCTACTGTGCCATATTCGATCCGCCATCTTGAATTTAGCAATTTTAATATCAAATTCAAAGTCAGCGACGTGGCAGTCGACCGATTCCGCCCATTTTCAATACCAACTCCTTCGAGGGCTAAAAAACGATAAGACAAAATTTCTTCCATACCGGACACGTCTCCTTCTTGGTGTTAGAAACATCAGACCAAAGTGACAATACCCATACCTCATGAGGTGTACGATCCCCTACAAAAATGGATTTTTCATATTAGTTTTAGGAGATTTGTCATTAATTCATAAATTCTGATATTAATAGGGATATCCCTCAAGAAGTGGGCTATTACGTAGCCATATAGTGCCTGTATATAAAATGCCACGCCAAAGAACCTCCATTAAACCCACCAAAATCAAATTTTAAAACCGTATCTCTCGCCAAAAAAATTGTAGCTTTGTTAAGAATTGCCACGCCCACTTGTCCCATTCCCACATACCTACTTTTAAAGTTTTTTATGTCTATCTATCTGACTAACTATTTGTCGCGTTGCAGACATGTCCTCATGCAATACATGAGCTACACATTTAAGATACGGAAGAAGCATTTTCAATCAACTGCAAGACTCTTAAAAAAGGAGAGCCCAGGAATATCATTTCCCTTTTACCAGACACTGTGGACATTTTTTTATTTTCGCTTTTTTTCTGTGGCAGAAATAGGCTTTTCTCATCAATTATTTCTTTCACGCTGTTACCCTTTCAGTTTCTACTTTCTTCTTTCGCTCGTATGGGTTGGAAACTTTTCCCACTTGCCGATTTCCAATCTATCGAAATTAAAATCTACCCACTTAAAAAAAAAACGTTCATCCTCTTCGACGATATCAATAAGATTTCACTTGCGACAATTCAATGGGGACCGGTTGCTGCGACGCTTTCCATGTCAGCTGTCGCCTGCTTTGGCTGCAATAAGTCATCTGTCACACTTGTTAGTTGTTACTTTTAATGTTTGCCTTTTTTTCTCTCCTCTTTTTTGTGCAATAAAATGCGTTAAAATCGTGTTTAATATTTATTGTTGCAGCGGCATTTGGCAATGTTGACAAGCAGTGAACAAAAAATAAAATAAATTGAACGAAAAAAAAAACATGCTTTGTGGACACCAACAAAACTGGTCGAAAATCTCCTACTCCGGCTGTGTCTCGTTACCCCACTGCCGTCACTCCTGCCACCTCTCGTCGTCGCCATGACTTGGCCAGAGTTTCGCTTAGCTAAAATACTTTGAATTTATCGATGACGGCAAAAATGCAATGAGTGACAAATGCTTTGGCAATTGCTGAAAATCAAATAAATTAACTGCCAGATGCATGCCTGAAATATCTTAAAACAAATTCAAATAATTTGAAAGGAATTAAGTAGATTTTCGTCGATTTGCTACTGGATTTCATTTCATTTGAGTTTTCATGTTTTTATCGCCATCACCGCATGAGTTTGAAGCTGAAACTATTTGAGTGTAGCCATGTTTGCTCATGTCTTTCTATTGATGTGGAAATAAATCGTTAGGAGCATTATTGAATTGTTTTTAGAATAAATTTGTATCTGCTGGTTGTATCTTAGTCGTTCGAAGAATCGTGTAATCATAAATCCTAATCCATTTATTTTTATATTCCAAAGTAGTACCAAGAGTAGCTGCTGCTGCTGCTGCTACTTACTATCAGAAATAAACTTTCACTTGTACAATTGTGCTTTCCGTGTCAAAACAATAACGTGCAAGTCCTTCAACAAAAGAAATTCTCCTTGATTTCTTTTTTTCGAAACGAAAAAAAAAACAATGCCAGTTGCTTGTTCTTTCGTTTCCAAGTCTTTCTTCTTCTTAATAATGGCAAATAAATACGCTAAGAATTCTTATAATTCGAAAGTAGCAAAGTTTTAACTTTGTTAAACTTTTGTTTTCTCTCAATGTGTGTGGGGAGTCTACTTCTATTCTCTAAGTCGTTTTTTTTTTGCTCTACTCTATAGAAAAAGAAATTTTTACTACTTGTGGTGGAAACTTTTCTACTCGCACTTCGTAAAAAAATGTTTATTCCAACTACAAGAGCAATTGGATTCGTGTCCCTTTTCTTTTTTTTTTGTATTTTGCAAATCATCATTGTTTTGTACTTTACCGTTGAGGGGGGCAATGGGGACAAAGTGTATAAGTAGATTAGAATCGTTTTGAATTAAGGGTTTTATTTGAATTAAGTTTTTGCTTTATAAAAAATCGAGTGGAGCTTTGTTTATTGAAATCATGTTAGAATTCCAATGTTCGTTGATAGATTTCCGCCAATGGTAGTTGAAAATACTTTGAAAGTTATAGAACAGTCTACTACCGCATTAAAGTAATAGGAATATGCAATTTCTCGCTTAAATAGTAGATCTACTCCATCAGTAGTGCAACTCCGAATACTAACTGTTGATCTGATAACAGATTTCATTGAAAATATAAGTTTTTTTATCTAAAGTGTAATATCCAGACAACCCCCTTGAGGGAGTTATAATATGGAACCAAACCTTTCGGGAATCTGTTGTATCATCAGTTTGTTGCAGAATGTATTTTGTCCTTAACTACATATGTATGAGCCATTGATTTCCTCCACTTTTCTGAACTTTTGATATCATAGCTTCAAACCACCAGAAAACCCTAGAAAAGCTTATATTCCGAATCACTTTCCATAATAACAAAGGCCACAAACAAAGATATTCTGGATAGCTTTTACCCGAGGAGGCTACAGAGACCAATATGATCAATATGAGCATTTAGTGAAGTGGAGTTAATCGTTTTGACAACTGAATGGCTCATATACATATAAAAGAGTTTTTCCCGATGCACTGATTTATTGATTGATTGACTGACTTACAGCCCGAATCGTTAAACTTAGAATTTATTGTGACACCAGGGTCACCGTAGGTACCATTTAAGAAGCTATTAGTCGATGCAAGCACAAATGGCATAACTTTGGTCTTAGTAAGCAGAATTTAATGTCAGTATGGCTGCCCGCTGCCGCACCCATTAATACTTAAATTGGTCCTAATTATACTGGGAATTGCTACGTTACCGATTAGAAATGGCGACTAAAATTAACCCTGGTGAACAAGTCCGAGCGACGCAAGTTAAGAATAAAATCTGTACCCGCTGGCGTTACCATCGACTTAAATAAAAATCGAGACATTTGTGGGAATACTTTTGCATTTACATACATACATATTTGGTACTACAACCCTCGAGGGATTTGGGCCGAGCTTCTTAATGCAATTATCATGGGCAAGTGTGTATGATAATTGTTCACCTACAGTTTTAATGCCGGTTCCGAACGGCAGGACTCCCAAAGAGGAAGCTTTTTCGTGGCAAGTTACTCTCGCAAGATTGCCAGAACTTGGCGAGAGAGTGGCGGTCTAGATAGAAAAACAGAAAACAAATTTTTGCCCCAGGTGGGAGTCGAACCCGATACCTTCCGATCGTGAAGCAGAGGTCTTAGCCACTGCACCACGGCCGCCACAATTTTGCATTTGGGATACCTAAATACTTTAATTAAAATTTTTAATAACATATTAAGCAGAATTAGGAAGCGAAACAAATATCGGTTCCAGTTTCGGTTCTAAGTAAAGTTACTAAAATTGGTTAATTTGATGTAACTCAAAAGTTTTATTCAAAACAGTTTTCTGCTAAGACTTACACTCTTAGAAATATTTGTGTAATTTTGCACTCATTAAACTAGGCAACTAATAACCTAGTTTAATGAGTGTAATTTTACACACGAGTGAATTGTACACATCATATGTGTATTCGTTATGTGTAAACTTCCACACCAAATGCTTAAATAGTCGAAACGTTATGTGTGTAAAGCTAAGAACCAAATGTTTAAATTTACCTTGAGAAGTACTCTTTGGATGTGTAATTTTAAATCCAATTCTAGTTAAATTAATTCAAAGTCGTTTACTTTTAAGTACTTGGACTTTGTCTTTATTTGTTTTTCCAATTTATACATTTTGTAACTTACATAATCTTATATATGGATACGTGAACATTTAAAAATATATAATGAAGAAAAAAATCAAACAACCAATTTTTGGTATATTTTCCGATTGGAAAATGCATGCCGAGCACTCGTACTTTTTATACTCCCACACTCACTGTGGCAGGGTATACTAACTTTGTCACAACGTTTGTAACGCCCATAAGGAGGCGTGTCCGGTATGGAAAAGTATATATAGTCTTGATCAGCATCACCGCCGGAGTCAATTTAGCGATGTCCGTCTATCTGTCCGTCCGTCTGTCCGTCCGCACCGATATCGACTTGAAACTTTGGGTACATGTTTTTCTCGTGAATACTGAGATCAAGTTCGAGAATCAGCCAAATCGGACAAAAACTGGGCGTGGCTCCCATACACCGAAAAAAAAGGTAAACATTTTTCAAGTCTTTTTTATTGTTGTATTCGATTGGAAATGTTTAGAAACGTATTTTTGACATGGTCCGAGGTTCCGAAACCACATATATAAGGGTCTAAATGGGGTCTTGAGACCAATTTTTTTTTTTTGGTGGATTTAATTGGAAATTTTTAGAAATGGATTTTGGACATGGTCCGGGCTCCAAAACCACATATAATTGGCTCAAAATAGGGTCTTGAGACCACATTTTTTTATGTTCGAGGTACTTCTTCCTACTGTGTGGGGGTATTTCAACTTCGGTATAGCCGAAGATAGTACACTCTCTAGTTTTATTATACATATTTCGCATTTATGCATTGCGCTTAAACGCTATTAGTTATAATAACTTATTACTTAAACTTGAATAATTAACTGCTGACGAGGATCCTCCGGATTATATGAAATGTATTAAATTGTTTAATTAATGCGGAATGAAGAATTTGTGCTATAGTTAACTATAGTTAATTTTATAAAAAATTTAAGATTAAAGAATTTTGACTTTTCCGATTTTTTTGTTGCTCCTGGATCGAAAAACAGACTTAACATCTTAAGTCGCTAGCAAGTAGAGAAATTATTACAAATTTCCTGGCATTTGCAAACTTTTCCATTTATGCCAGAATTTGATTAAATTCAACTACAACCCAACTGCCTTGTGCAGAAAAACTTTCGCCCTACCCTTTTTCCCGCCAATTAATTTCAATAGTGGAAATGAAAATATCAACAACAAGACGCCAAAGTATTCCTTAATGTGCTAATTAATTAAATTAAATTAATATAAAGTCAAGCAAAACGAAAACAAAGTATTTATTTATTTATCTTTCTGTTGCTGCTGCTGCTTGTTCTCAACTTTTTATGCCTCAAGGAAAAAGAAAACATTTCGAAGAATTTTCCCTTTTGTTTGCAGCAAAAATAGAAGGAAATTGCTCTTCTTCTTATTTTTTTTCTTCTGCTCGCTTTTGTTATTTAAGTATTGAAAATTGTCGCTTCACACACACACACCCTTGGGTAATTGCAATAACCTCTTCTCCCCCCATTCAACCATTTAAAAGTTTTCTCTTGCATATTTTGCACAATCCTCGCTTCCATGAAACTTCGGGTGTGGGCGCTTGAATGTAATTTTGCATCCGGCTGTGAGTGTTTCCAACTTCCATTACAAATTGTGTGCATTCACTTTTGTGTCGGAGTGCAGCATGGAAACCGCACCGTCATCAGCTTGCGAAAACTCTCAGGGGTTTCGTTTTCGGAAGTGCGTTGCAATTTTTCAAATTTTTGAGAAGTGGTTCCTTTGGGATATTCTCAGAGTTTTCTTTTCCTTTCGTTTGGATTAGGGCATAGAAGAGCATTTACTGAAATTAAAATTGTTTCCTACTATCAAGCTGTATCATCTTCGAAATGATTTTCGGTTCATTCTTCTGCCTTCGGTTTATTTAAAAGAGAATGCAATTATTTTAATACGCGTGGTAGAGAATGATTATTACCATCCGGTTTCATAGCAAAAGTATTCCACAATTACCGAGCTATGCGGTACAGAAGTTATCTATCGTGAAGTGTGTGCAGATAATTATCTGCAGTCGTCTTGAAGACTTCCAAACTTTACAAACTAGCAGCGCGGCGTCCGCCTACAAATTTCAAACTCAAGCTTAAAATTGCAATTTACGATAAGAATCTATTTTGGTGGCGACACCAACCAACCAAGCAACCAGCCACTACAACTACTGCTCAGCACTTTGGCAAATAAATTCCGTTGTAGACACGTTGATGTCATTTGCAGTTCCGTCTTGATTGCGGAAACGGAAATTACCAAGCATTTTTGTGTGTGCACATTTACGCTTCTTGGCTCGCTATCGGTGCCCAAAAAAAAAATGAACTGAATTTGCATTGCATTGGCTTGGCGTTTCCGTTCGGTTTCTTCTTCAATAGACTCGATTTGCAATTTATGGCGACACTGATGGGAGCCAAAAGAAAGACAGAAAAATTCATTTTCTGATAAGAGTTTTTTTATTCTACGCTTGTTAATTAAAATGAAGAACCCCCTTCAGCCGCAATTTTTATTCCATGTACTTTTTTTTATATAGGTACACATCACCCTGTACCTATTTCTGGCAATCATGAATTTTCACAATTCAACAGAATCAACGCTTTTATTGGTTTTCCACTTGAGCGATTTAATATTTTTAACAGATTTTTTCCCCTACCACAACAGCATCGTCGTTGTTTCTTTTTGTGCGCCTTGGGCAATTTTGTGAAATCATTTTAATCGAAAGTTTTCGTTTTCGGTTTGGAGTAAATTTTTTGAAATGCCTTGTTAGAAATTATAAATGCGATTGCATTAATTTGCACGCCTTAAATTTGTGGAATGCAGCAGACCGAATTCAATTTGACTTAAAATAATTTCAAGAATCTTATAGCCGCTGCATCTTTTGACAATGTTTTTAATATTTATCAATGCTGCAATTTACTAAAGGAACTAAGATCAGTTTTATTTATTTAACCTGAATTCCCACATAGAATTGAAAGAATATCCTAAAGCATATTGGCACATCAATTCTACACATTCTCTGACCATACCAACTTAATGAAACATTTAATATTTAATGTGAAGGTGCCACACACATAAACGGTACAATGTTGCACAACGCTTGACCCAAAATAAAAAGGAAAAATTTGAAATTTTCCTATTTTGGTCAATAATTAAAAGAAGTTATACAAAAAATTTTTTCTCAGAAAACGTTACCCCCTTTAACTCCTACTTTCGTTTATTTTTTTTGTGAACTTTAAAAATGTTCAACAATAATATTCTTAAAAAGACCTGATCCCTTTTTCATGCCCTTCAATTAGTTTTAGTAAACCGAAATGAGAAAAAGTGCAGTAACACCACTTTTGCTATAACCCCTTCACATAACAGAGGAATATGCGTGAGGTCGAGGGATTCTTTTTATTGGGAAAGCTCCATTCATTTTCGAATTGAGAACTGAATGGCTCAAATATACCCAGTGGTCAAAAGAAGGTGTCTGCAGGCATGCCAGTATGCCTCTTTAGGAGTTCGGATGCCATCCCTCCCCGCTTCCAACTATAGTTTTGCTTTCTACAACAAAATATGAATTTTTGAAAAATTGCATTTATTATACTTTTCATTTTTTTTCGTTCGATATCCCAACGCTGTAACGGTACTTGCGTGTAAAAAAGTATATCAGTCAATCAATATTGGCTACAATAATAAAATTGCTACTGGCTAAAGCCCCCCACTCACTCACACAGTGTCGGCCACACATACGCGCACTCATGATAGCTGCTCGTAAGAAATATCATCGTATATGAGCGTGTTTATCTTCTTCATTCGTCCGTTCGACATGTGTGTGCTCTTAATGGTTTTGCGCTGTTACTAATTTCAATATAAATATTTCTCCGCCATAGAGAGACCCAAAACCAATGAAATGGCATTCACTTTAAATACGTTCGATTATGTTTGGCCAATAGTGAAATGAATATTTATGCTCAAAGCATTATTACTAACATAATTAGTGTGTACATGCCGCCGCCGCCACCTACCACCGCAAATACTACAATTTAATTCGTATCCTTACATATACACGCAGACACACAATGAATGGCAATTTGTTTAACATCCAATTAGGCACATAAACACACAATGTTAGGTTCAGCACAGCCATGAGGTTTTTGGACCTACATGTCCTTATGAGCATGAGATTCTAATTAGGATATAGTTGGTGAAAATTATTGAATGACAAAAGGCAAAGTAGATTAACAACGTCAACGAATTCGATTTTGTAATTTCAATTATTATACTTTTAATTAGTTTCATTTCATCAATGCAAATCTTTTCAATATTTTTTTTGTTGAAGTTTCCTTTTACTGATGGCGTTATGAATGTGTATTTAGTCAAACTGATTCCCGGAAAAAGGGTATCGTTTGGGGCCGATGTGTGTCACCCACTCGCTACTCTGCTGAAAGCCATCAAAGAAAATCAATTAATTTGATTTGATCTTTAATACGCGGAGCCAATTTAAGGTATTCATTATAAAAATTAGTTTTTTCTACTTGTGTTTGTTTAATGGTACCTACAATCGTCACTCCATCATAGTGTGTGGCTACTCAAGTTAATTATATTAAATTTCACTTTCCGCTTGTTCTCATCACTACCTTGATATCCTCTACTCTGTTGTTCGGCTTGTCTAAACCCATATCAAAGTTCATTTCAATTACTTGTAAATCCTTTTCGAAAAATGTCCAACCATTTGTGGCTTTTAATTATTCAACTCTTCCGTCCTACCGTTACCACACACCCACACACACACCCACACACATTTCACGCATCCCTTAACCCATATTTGAAGTTTGTCTCTCTTATCACTCATGACATTCGCTCTTGAACCGACTTGAACTGACAGTATCTTAGGAAAACCGCTTAACAATTCAGAGCATCCCAAATCAACGAAGGCATTGAATGGATTTGACTTGTGGCGTTTTTGTCGTTGTCTTTGGATTGTATTACACGGAAAACCCGCAGTTAGTTTAATAGTATTAGGGTTGATAGCTCTTTACACACTTACTTTGCAGCTTTCACCTTTAACATATAAACACATTAGCGTATTATACTCTTGCATCCCAGGGGTTCAAGGGTACCTACATACATTTACTGAACTTATCCGCTTAGACATATAAGCTCGGGTCAAAAATAACGGGTGATGAGAAAAAAATGAGACTTTTTTTAAACTACTATAATATGAAATCTATCGCATTGAATTGGTAGGCGCTGAATTTTACTGTTACCATGGATACCTAAGATACTTGCGTTATTTTGTTTATTAAAATTACGTCGAAGCAACATATTCTCCGCGAGCGCGTAATACAGTTTTTTAAAATCAATGAAAAGCTTGGCAAAAAAATTACAGTGAATCATTTTAAAAACGAAGGTGTTCCAAAATATGCTTTATGCAGACTTCTTAAGACTATGGAAGTGGAAAGAAAATGCGGAAGTGGAAGGATTCCATCAATAATAACTAAAAAGGCTATATCTAAGCTTAAACTTTAATTTAACAATACGGATAGCATAAGCCAACGTGACGCAGATGCTGTGATGAAAAGCGATCAAACTTATATCTGCAAAACATTGAAAGACTTTAAATAAAGTGTGGAAAAAAAAATCAGATCGCTAGAGTACACCAATGAGCAAATATCCACAATAAAATCGCAATGCCGATGGATGCTTCGAAATTATTGCAAAAAATCTTACGTTTTGGACGATGAAAGTTGCCTCAATGTCGTCCAATCGAAGATTTTTTCGGAAATTTAAATTCGTTGGTATACAAGAACAATTGGAGAGCTAAAACCTACCAAGAACTCGAAAAAAGAATTCGTCCATGTCTTCTTTCAGAGGTATTCCAACAAAGCTTCGCCGTACGTCTGATCAAGGACCTTTTTCAACCGTTCATTAATTTTGTATTAACCTTATGTAGCTTACAAATATTTTTATAATAAACTCTTTTTATAAAAAAAAACGAAACTTTTTTAATGGCGTTAAATGGTTAAAAAATATATATTTTTGCAGAACTCTTCAACCGACCTCAATTATACGATTTAAGTGATTAATATACATATTTATTTTTTTATTTTATTAAAATGAAATGTTTTGTGTACAGAGCAGCGCACAAGCACAGCGAATAGGCTTACTAGTATATGTATGTACATAAACAGGAAGCACTGAGCATTCTCTTAATAGTGTTTTGCATTTATAAAGGCTTAATTTGCATGCCAACGCTTTTGGAATATTCTGGTTTGCATACGTATGCAAATGCAGGCAGCATGTTGCTGTATGTGGGTGTTAGCTTTGGAACATTCCGGCATTTACATGTGTTTGCATTTAATTAGCATATTTTGTAAACTACTGCTGCACTGCTAAAAGGATAATAGTTTGAAAGCATTCGCAATCAGTGGGATTTAATTAGCTCTAAATATAGTTCGAATGTTTTTTTCTTCCCTTTTTTAATTTATAAACTTACAGAATCGTTGAAAACAAACAAAAACTTTTTTTGAAATTTAGAATTAATTCGCGGTAGCCTCATGGTCGTTCATTGAATGCGAATATAAAAATGAGTGCTAGAAACATTCAACATTAAAAAGGCATGAGGATTTGGCTGAAATTTTAATCGTGTTTTATTCGAATTTCCATAAGAGCAATTCATTCGAGAAGCACTTACAACACAGGAGCAAATTCTTGGAACATCGTAAATGTGCAGCATTTTTAACTAACTGTAAAATCGAAGAAACCGCTCATTACCGGCAAGTAACTGGTAGCATGGAATAGCTCAGCGTTTGAGATCACATTGGGTCACCAGATCTTTAAGATTCTCCTCAGGCAATTGTTTACGAACTCAGCCGTAGGGCAGCACCGATCTGACGTTGGAGTTGAAGATCCGTTATACTGGTTCAGTTTTAAGAGGAAATAAGAATACAAAAAATCAGCGAAGTGCGTCCTTGGGACTTTTTTGGGTGAATCACGTCACTTGGGATTCGACCAAGCCCATCACTTATGAGTTGGTCTAATCCCAGAAAAGATATAATGACGCACTTTGGGGCAGCTGTAATACAAACTGGATTGATTCACCCAAAAAATGTGCATGGACCCACCTGGTGGCAACTGTAGTCCCAGACGGCATGATTGGAAATGGAAACTACCACCTTAACCAGAAAAAATTGTATGTGCATCCTGACTGTGGGATATTGAAATGCCTAACCTCAGCAGCCATTTTGTCGATATTTACACTTCAGCGTTGATCTGTAGTTTACATGTTTTACATGTTTACCTGTTTACGTCGGCCTTACGGGTTTAAATGAACTCCCATTATTTGCACTTCAAGTAATTGTTTTTTAACATAGGATTTGGTACATATGAAATGTCAAGCTGAGCTTGTGTTGGAATTTCACATCACTTCTTTCTACTAAGGACTTGAATCTCTCAGACGCTACGTGCACATGAGCACATTTTTGTTTTACTTCAATGCGGCAATTCTCGGAAATGTTTATTGAAATGCTGTAAATGCGCTGAATTGAATCGATCAGAAAACTTTCAAAAACTATAAACTTTACCTTTGTCTGAATGTACGTCAAAGTGTTTATTTCGGAATGCGCCATAGCGTCCATAAGCGTGTGCATATGTGAATTTATTATTATTGTTATTCTTTGCGCGAATATCTCATTTCTATTTGCCTTTCGCCTTTTGCGCTTCATACATTCATTTTCTTAATTCGAATTAATTCTGTAAGAATTTTCAGTTCACATTTCCCTCGGCTTTTAATTGCGCCACACGATTGGCAATACGTTTCAGCGGAAGAGTGTGGCAGGGCAACGGCGTAGAAATGATTCGCAAGGCGCCCGATATCAAACAGGCAGTGCGCTCTACAAAGCACTACTTGGCCACCAACTGTTTTTGTAAACAATTCAACGATATGATATTTACACTATTTTCTATTTCATTTTCAATTTGTTTCCCCCCAAATACTAGCGTCAGTGGAGCATTTCGTTGCTGTTCAAGAATTGTTTTAGGTCTTTTTTCTTTTTTTTTTTTTTTAATTTACTGGCCAACTTGCTGATGTTGTTGTTGCTGTTTGTGTCATGTCAGTTGTGTAAATATTTACACGTTTACAACAACAAAGGGAAGCAACAACAACAACATCTGTCAATGTGTATTCACTTTAGTAAAGTTTTCTAAATATTGTTGTTGCTATAAACAGAAGAAAAAAACCAAATCCCATATTCATGATGACGGTTCACACTAGCCTGACGTCTATAGGCGAGAGGGAAATTCGTATGTGGGCGTCAGAAAGAGTCCTCTTCTGTCACAGTAGGAGCACACGAGTGGGTATTTTCCCTCCTTCCTAGAGATGGCAGTACCTACTCTCAGTGGTTGCTAATGGCGTTCATGGTTAAGCGCCACATTAATAGACACATTGGGTGTGTGTGCGCCAAGGAAAAGTCTCCATTCTGGTACTGACTGTGCTGCAGAAATAAAAACTGAAACGTGCAAACATTAAACACCAAATACGCCGTCATCGTCAACATCATGCAGGCGTCTTTCTCTTCTGACTTTTCCCGCTTTACAGTTGTAGTTTCTGTTTCATATTCGAGAAGTCCAGTATGTGTATGCGATGGTGCGTCCACCTCCACCGATTTATTTACCCAATCCACCCGTCCGTCCTTGAGTAGCAGTGTAGCGGAATATTTTCTTTACACTTTACGACAGCATGTACGAAAACTAAAATGAGCTGCGAGCGATTTTCGTTAATTTATTAGCCAAAGCAAAGTGCCTCCTGGCCTGGTACATCATGGCTCTCTCTGTGCACGCAAATGTTTTGATGGCTGAATGAATGAATGGTTCGAGACGAATAGATGGATGGATGGTTGTTTGGCCGGTCGGTTGTTTTTGTGTAGTGATGTATGGTTGCATCTTGCTTGGACAGTTGCTATAAAAGGCAACACACACAACAACAACGACAACAAACCACTTTTGCAGAGAAACACAATTACAATTTATTTGCTGACGTCTAAAAATACCTCAGCGTTTCGCCTAGCCTGTTGTTGTTGTTTGATGGCACAATTGCCTTGGATTGAAATTATTTTGAAGACATAAAACGAAACATAAAAGAAAGAATTAAACATGAGAAATTTAATTGCTGGCATGTACACAAAAAAATAAACAAACAATTAAGTAGACTACCTATCGATGACGTTGCAAAATGATGTGGTTTCTAACTGCAGCACATTGTAATCGAACAAAAAATAAAAAAATACAAAACTACTCCAAATAGTCCTTTACTGTTTCGACACGAAAAAAAAATCCCTTTTCATATTTACTTTGCAATATTAAAAATTGTCCACTGTGAAGCCGAAAATATGCAAAAAGTCTATTTTAAATGATAAAGGAAGTTGATGTCTTTCAACCGCTCCCATATTTTTTTTTATTAAATATTCTGCAGCACAGAAATTGCATAAAGGAAAATGGAGAGTGGCAATTTTTTTCTGTTGCTTTTGTAATCGTACTAATAACTACTATTATTACGCTTACTCCATGATATTTCTCTTAGTGTATTGTGTTATGTGTGAAATCCACAAATACAAATCCAAATTCCCACAATCCAAGTCCCCATATATGAAATATGACAAAATTACACTTTTGGTTGAGAAACTCCTACACATGAGAGACATTCAATTCCATAGTGAATTAGGTTCATAAGTCGAAAAAAAATGTGAATTCACTATGAGCTTATAAAAACCAATGCATGTACTTATTGAATTTTAATTTGGATTCGACGTATGGACTTAGTGTACACAAGTGTGGTCCAAAATCGTATGGAGAACATTTTTTTCCTCAAAAAGTTGAATTTTTGTGAGAATAAACTTGGGTCTTCTAGGTCCATTAGCAATTGCTTCAGATTTTCACATATAAACTGTATGGAATAAATTAGATTTTTTGAAAATAATTTTTCAAAATTTGCAGTAATGGATTAAGTGACGGGAATTTAGTAGAAATGGTAGAGAACTATGTTGTTGCCCTCGACATAAACTGCTACGTGGTGAATGGTAAATAGACAGATAAATGATTGTGACAATTTGCGGACCCCTTTAAAGAAATATCGGTGATATTTGGAATTTGGTGTGGGCAGAAGAGATAACCTGGGAATACATAAATATTTTACTTAGAACTCATTTCTTGATGTAACCAATGGCGGGGCGAATGAGTAATATGAATGGTGATTTTTGGCATTTGGTTTCAAAGAGTGTCATAATTTTTATTTTTTGTAATTATTTTGAAAAGTTTTTGAATTTTTTGTGAGTGAATCCCGCCCATTACATATCACATAGATATATTAATATCAATTGCCCACGCTTTTCGTACAATCAAACAATCGACAAAATTACTCACCAATCATTTCTCACAGATGATAAAATTCAATAAAAATCTTCATGCAATTCAATTTATCATCATTGGCCTCATTGAACGTAAAAACCCAAACTTACACCCACAGTCGTTCTTCCATCCTCCCGTGGGCACATACAAATTCGCATCAATTATTTTTTGCCTAAAAATTAATAATGCTTTTGCAATGAAATATTCGGCTACGACTGCCAACGACTTCTGCTATTTTCTTTTATTGTCTATTGCCTAATTTCACTATTGCCCCGCCAACAAGACGTGGTTGCTCCAGTATCATTGGATAAAATTTTTATTTCTACGCACACACGCCACAACAGGCACAACAACAACAACAACCTACTTTCAGAGTTTGCCATTTTGTGCGTTTTCGCTCGCGGCTAATGAAATTTTTGCTGAAAATTTATTAGGTGCACTTATCGCTTCGTTTGCTGCTGCTGCTGCTGCCCCCTGCCAACGGCACACACAACAGTTGCCATTTGCCATTTTAACAGTTTGTTGGCAAAATTTATGTCCCATCAGGATCGGGTCCGGTTTGGCCTAGCCTAGCCTGGCCGTGCCTACTATCGAACGCTCCGATGATGAGAAATTTAATTATGATACCCAAAATGAATTTATGTAAATGCTTTCCCATTCGAAAGTAACTCAAGCCGAGATGAAAAATTGTCAAAGTGAGAGTGCGAGAGATGCCTTTAGTCAGACATTTAGCATAATAAAATTTATAATTTATTTTCTCTGGCAAACCCTTCGTTGGAAAAGATACAAATCTATATTAAAATAATAAAAAAAAATGATTTATTTTTTTTGTACTCCTAATAAAAGTGGAAAATGTGAAAATATATCATTTAAAATTAATGCGTTTTCAACGTTTATGGATTTTGAAAAGACACTTTTGGACGCGTTTTAGCAAATTTGAAACTATTGCTTGGTGCAAATATTTTATAGAATCTTAACCTAGTTAGACCTAGTTCACTATCAACGCGGCATCAAAAATACTACACTAGCCCAAAAAGCTGTATACCCACATTTTTCTGAAATATTGGATCCGCCATATTGAATTTTGAAATTCCGACATCAAATTCGAAAACACGATTTTCACTTATATGGGAGGTTGGCGTGGCAGTCGACCGATTTTGCCCATTTTCAATACCAACTCCTTCTAGGGCCTTAAAAGGAGAAACCAAAAATTTGGGCTCCCTAGCTTTCTTCTAGCTCCTGCCATGGCGTTTACAAGAAAGAGGACGAACAGATAATATGTCTAAATAAACTCTGGAGGTGACGCTGATCAAGAATATATATAGCTTTCTTTACCTGACACGCCTTCGTATTGGTGTTGAGGTTTAGGGTTTAAAAAAGATACAAAAATACAAAAAAAACATTTCAAGATTTTGGTTATTTTACTCAAAATTCTATAGTTCCCCCAGCTTTAAAAAAACCCAAACTTTTCAAACCTTTTTTATCACTTAAATTTGTTTTCTAAAGTAGTTTGTTTTTAAACAGCGCAACTTTTTCCATCCAAAAAAATTGTATAACCCGCAGGAAAAGAGTTCGAAATGTAGGTACATTTTTGGATCCATCCGTTCCAATAATTTGATGAATTAATATTCTAATCTACCTAACTTTTGGTAAAATTATGATAGCTATCGCAGAAAGACGGACATCCCATAAACAGGTCCCCACACACCAACGCGAAATTCTGCAGCCGCCGCGGAATTTGCTAAAAAATTGTTCTTGAAAAGGCGATATTCGAATAAAAAAGAGTTGTGAAAAATTGCATAAAAACAAATACAAAACATATCAAATCGACAAGGTTTTTCACTCAAACTCACCGATTTTGATAAAATTTGGAAGGTAGATAAATAACAGGAAAAAAAACAATAAAAGTTAGTCAAAATTCGATTTTTGAAAAAATAAAATAATTTTAGGGTTCTTAACTTCGAATGGCTATATCTCGTTACTGAATCAGGATTAAGCAACGATTTCAAGAATCTTTTTTGTTCAGAATCAAACAGGCTTTCAATTTTTCAATTAATGGTCATTCCGTCGAAAGAACTGAGTGGGTCTATTTTAATGAGTAGGTCTCGCCAAAATGTTTTCATTTTAGAAGGGGGTGAGGGTACAAAAAGGTAAAAGTCATATGGATTGCCTTATATCTTTCCTATATCTTTAAAAAGTTCAATGAAGTGAGACTTGTCTATTTTACAAATTTCCATTTTCTGAATGGAAAATGAACGGATTAAGGCAAGTGTGGTGTCATTCGAAGGGTATTTTCTCTCCAAATTTGACGAAAACTGTCCGATTTGTCATTCGAAGAAGCCTCTTATTTAGCAAACAAAATTTAATGAGGCTAATGAAGTGCACCGGAGTAACAATATGTATTCCACGTAAAGCGCTTTCTTTTGCCTTTTTGGAGACTCCTGGCCGCCTGGCTTGTTTTCGCATACTGTTCACCCGTTCTGAGACACATTCTTAACATATGCACCCACTTGTACATAAATCGCTTGAATTAAATAAAATCTCTTTCCGACCGCTAATGAACATTTCTTACAGTCCACATAAAGGCTTGAGCATCTATTCAGTAGGTTGCCGTTGATCTGTGAGTTATGACCGCAATTTATGCTCAGCTATTGTGAGCAGCTCTTGCGCTCTTTTCGCCAGGCACCTCCATTGCTCCAGCTCGCTTTGACTATTATAATAAAGTGCAATTTACGACATTGTCCGTATTAATTGCCATTGTCTACGGCTCTGTCATTGTTTCACGTTGTCCTGCTGTTTATTATTTTTCTCTATTTCTATTTTTATTTTCAATTCGCGTGAATTCTGTGAATGCTTTTGTTGTGTTTGTTTGCTTTGTTTTGTGCGCTGAAAATAGCCTTTTAACTGTTTTGCTGTTTTATTTGTGTGCACTCAGATTAGCTTACATTTGCTTTATTATTGTTGTTGTTTTTTTTTTATTTTGCTTATGTCCAGGACACACAAACACCACGGGACCGTCCATCCCAACCCAACACTAACTAAAGTTGCAAAAACTCATTTAAAATGTATTTTGCAAAGTTTCAGATTTGTCATGCGTATACAAAAAATTAATGCCATAAATAAAAATTTTTTTTTTATTTTTCTCTCTCAACTTTGTGCATTGTTTTGAATAAAGCTAGAAGTTTTTAATGATGTAAAATATAATTGTTGAAAAAAAAACATATTCTCTTAAATGTTATAAATTATTGCTAACTGGTATTTTTCTTCTTCTTTTTCATTGCAGGTAAACAATTTCATTTTGTATTTTTCCCACTGATATTTTGTAAGTACTTACTGAAAAGTTTCCGTTTATTTTTCTCATAACCATTTATTAAGCTCTTTGTCCGAGCTGTAAAAGTATTGCCCTCGAAACTAATAACCGGGAAAGCGGAACTTCAATAAACTGGATTATAATGAAAATTACATTTTTCATCTGAAAATAACGATGTAGAATGAATGGAGAGATACTAATAATTTCAAGTGATTCCTTGAATTTAAAACATAAAAATGTTTATTTTTTCAACGGAACTCGTTGGATGTATTTGCGTGGACTTACCACTCATTTGGAAACCAAGAGAAAGAATTCCATTACAGAGATTTTCATTAAAATTCTTTGTAAATTAACAAAGCTGGAGAGTAGACTGGTCGGTATTTTAACTTTTTCTCTCCAATTTAAAAAAGTAAAAAAGGTGCGGAGCGAAAAAAATAAAAAATTGTTGTTTTTTTTGGTTTTTTTCCAATATTCTGAAACGTATTTTTATTTATTTTAGTTTTGTACCGTTTCCGCAGTAGGAGCTACATTTTACATGCACGTAAAAAGGGACCCCTTAGAAGGGTCGTCCGCCGAAAATGGACCAAAATGTTTTTTTCACGTATTTTTCTGGATTTAAAACGATTTTAATAATTGGCAAATGCAAACAGACTACAGTTTTCCCAAAATTTATTTCATATCTCTAACATCCGTAAGCTCAATAGATGCCAATAATGGTGATCTATTTACTTGGCAATGCCAAGTAACAGATTCGCCTCACCCCTCTAGGTGCGTCCGCATTGTGGATTCAGTGCAAAATGCATTTGCCAATAAATCCGAATAAAAGCCGATGTACGTTGAATGAATACATGCATGGTAAATAATTAAAAAGTACTAATGGCCAGTACATGGCCAATGAATGTGCGCCCCAAACAGGGTGTCACATCTGCGGCACTTCCGAGAACCCATTCATTTCTATTCAATGCACTTTAATTCGATTTTACCCATACCAACGACAATAAAGTATTCAATGGAAATTGATTATTATTATTATAATTACAGTATGCAGGCATCTGCGTCGCTGCCGTAGGTAAATCATTGGCGCATTTACTGCAGCCCACGTGTGCACTCCGGCATTTTGATGAGTTTTGTAATTCCATTGCGCAATTAAATTCGTGTTAGTGCTAATTCCAGCTGAATAATTAAATGGTTCTATTAGCTTTGAAGGATGTATATTACGAACGAGCGAAAAGGACAGAAACATTGGACAGTTGGCGAGTTGCTGATGGCAACACTTTAGCTGAAAATTTTCAATTATTGACGCTTTCCTTTGGCTTCCACATATTTTCAATTGCAAATGGAAGCATCTAAGCATATATGTAATATGCAGTGAAATGTGTGGTGGATAAAGAAAAGAAATTTCACTCCATTGAAGCCAAGAAAATGCGGGCAATTTCCTTAACTGCCAGTTCCTTTCTCCGTTTTTTTCTACATATTTTTCGAGAGAAAGAAATCTTTTTATCATATATAAAGAAAGGCGAACTGTTTGTTATTGCTTGAAATATCACCGTCCATTAAATACGCCAGACAACGGCACACACATACACACACACGCACACACAGCCACGGGCAAACTTTGTGTCTACATTTTGAGGGACAAAAAGATTATACAAATTGTAGCAAATTTAATAAATGACTGCACTCTTTTCTGGGAAAATTGTAGCCAGCGTACTGGTGGCAAACAAGGTCAAAACAATGCGGTATCTTACGCTTGGAAAAACTTTTGGAAAAATGTTTCTGCTTAATGATAACATTATTCATACCCTTTAATGGCCCTTGTCACTGTGTGTCATCTTTTCCAGCCGAAAAGCTAAATTGTGTCCAGTTGAGTGAACATGTGGAAAATATGATGATGGACGAACAGACAGACAGACAGACAGACCGACAGACAACCTGTCTGTCTACACAATTTGTGCAAGCATTAACGCAACCTTACGTAACATTTATTCCACACTTTTTGTCGGAGTTTTGTATATAAAATGATATGTTGATATTCTCCGATGTTGAGTATGCTTTCGGTAGTGTAAATACATCCAGTTTATTCTGTGTGCATTGTGTAAAATGCATTCTATTTGCGCCAAATAATAGCGTCACTATTTTGAGAACTAGGATTACATTTTTGTCTTCTTGTTACCATATTGATTGGTCTTTACATGGCGAAAATAAATCTCCATATTCCATCAATAGTGTATTTAAATTTTTTTTTCAAATGAGTCAATGTTGTCATTTTGAAATCAGAGGAATCCCTATTATCGTTGTTGTCAGCGTCTATAGCCAAAGTGTGATTGTACACGCTTGTCGTTTTCGATAGGTTTGTTGACTGTTATCGAACAACATCATGTCGAGAACGAAACATTTTTAAATTAATCGAAAATGAAGTCTAATGGAAGTTACTCAAAAATGTTCGTTGAATTACCGGAAAAGGACAAATCGGACAAATTTACTGAAAAAATGGTTAGCTGTGAAAAAATGGTGCAATAAATTTACCATCTCTTATCGGTTAAACGTACGATACTAGAAGGTTGGAGCGTTTTTAGTCCTCTTTTTCGGTTAGATTAACCGACTTCTTTTTCTGTGTACTTAAACGGTTAAGGCGGTTCGATTATAATTCAAAAGATTATGCAATGTATCCATTGATTTCAATGTAAGATTTGCTAAGTTTTATGGCAACCACTGGGCACACGTTTCAAGCTTTGAATGGCCTAGAATGCTATAGAAAATGTTTCATAATTAGAAATTCTCCTACTCACATCCACAAAAATTAGAAAAAAAACAAAATAATTTTTTCAGGTCTTGGTTGTGTCAAATTATCCCATAAGGACCACTCAAATATACAAATTCATATATACATATAAAGCGTAACTTCTCTCAAACGTATCTAACATTGATTACACTGGCAAAAGAGAAATGTTAAATTTTTGAACCGTGAAACCAAATTCATTTCAGTTGCCATCCGTACCGCAATCAGACGTCAGGGCAAATTAAATGACATTTGATTTGTTTCCTTCCTGCTTTGCTGCGTTCATCCCATGTACCACATCACATTCATTCACGTTGATCAATCTTCTTAATGACAAATACAAAATTGCATCATTTTCGGTGCAGCGAATCCAATGCAATCCGTCTTCTTACTTTTCACTCCAGTTGAAAGTGCGTCCCTATTTTGGATATAATTCCTCCTTCGTTTTCTTTCACTTCAATTGCTGTGTGTATTTGATTGTCTCGTTAAAGTTGTTGTTGTTGTCGTTTTCATTTTAAAGCACCAGCACACAATTTATCCTTTTAATCCTCGTGATTATTGTCGTCGTTGTCGGTCTTGGTTGTGTGCTTCTTTGCAATAAATTCACTCTGACATTTTACACTGACAACATTTCACGAGCACCCGAGCAGAACTCTCTGCTGCTGGCCAGCTAACCAGTCAACTAGCATTTTGTCATTATCGATTAGGACACCAGAGGGGCGGTATACGGATTACATTGCATTCGACACTGCAATTCGCTGCACAATTAGCCTCGCATTTGCTGTTGGCAATGTTAAGTGCTGGACGCGGCTGCTATTAGGTGTGGCGTTTCATTGCCCCTGGCCAATCGCTCTTTGGCCTCACCTCACACCGCCGCCTGTCACGTCTGCCATGACAAATTACAATTATGGCTTAGTTTAGTGGTTTAGTGGCTCCCGTGGGTTTGTCCATACTTCGTTATGTTCAATTTCGATACTCGATACTTCGAAGAGTTCAAAGACCTCATTTACACACTGAAGTGTGTAGGTGGCATATTCGCCCTTTAACCCATCTCCTCTGCGTTATGCCAGCACAACATCTTCCCAATTATTGATTTTGCCTTTTTATACAAACTTGCAACTTACTAATTACCCTTGTGTGGCTTTTGCTACTCTATCAAGTTGCGCCAGGAGCAGCATAATTTGTGGTTTGTCTTGTTGCCTTTTGCTCTCAAAAGTCAATTTATTTGCTTGAATTCATTTTGAAGATTCCCTCGGTAAGTTGGATCAATGTCCTTCGACTTCTGGCGTGTACGAACGAAATTTCATTTGCTCTTCTTGATTGGTAATTAGGAAAGTTTTTCTTTCTTTTTCTGTAATTTTACCTAACTTTTTTTTGGCCAAAAAACTTTACTTTCCTAATTTGTAAATAGTTTCTTTGCCTTTTTTCTAATTTATTTTGAGTTTTCGTATTTCAATGATTTGTGTCTGATTCTTAACTTAAGACAGAAAATTGTCGAGAGCTTGTATTGATAGAAAGGAGAAGGTTTTAAGTTTGTATGGCCTTCCAGTTTTTTGTTTGCATACTTATATTAAAATAGAATCACGGCCCAACGTGCATAAAAATAAAGTTAGAACTATTTTTCAATTCGTTTTACTAATACGATCCGCTAAACACTATAGTAACAAAATACACGTTCAGCAGAAAATTACCGAAAAATTCCGAAACTCAATTACCATTTAACAACCATAATCCGCCCAATTTTCTCTCATAAAAAATCTCATTCGAGTTTATATGTTTTCATGTGCATTTTTCTTTATTAATATTTTAGTATATCAACGTTCATCAAAATCCAATATATTTTTTTACCCATAAAACGAAAATTTCTATTTAAAAATGTGCTATTGAACCAGAAAATAAATTTTGGTTCCAGTTCCTAATTTCATAAGTCAAAAAAATAATTTATGAACCGAAGTTTATATTTTGTAAAGTCTGGGATCGACATTTTGCTAATAACAGTTCCTAATAGAGACCGACCGAATTTCGGCAAAAAAAAAACTGTTTCGGCCATGTTTCGGATTCGACATTTTAGAACAATATTTGCCACGCCCACATCGAACGCCCAAAGTTTATGTAATAACATATAGCCTAGTCAAGGCAATTGAAATTACCTATTATTTGACATGTGTTTCATTAAAATCGGTGAAGTATTTCTTGAGTTATATGGGAACAACTTTTCAAAATGTTTAAAAAACCTGAATTTTTTAACCGTTTTTGGTAGGTTGAATTAACCGACATGAACTAGTTGAAACAATCGAAAAAGTTATTATGGTTGTAAGTTATTTTACCACAATTTTTGATTAAATGTGAATTTTACACAAACTTATTGAAAAATTTACAATCTAACCGTGAAAAAATGGTGCAATAAATTTACCATCTTTGGTTGGAACATTTTTAACCGTCTTTTTCGATTAGATTTACCGACTTTTTTTTGTGTGTAGTTTCGCGTGTACGTCGATGTTTTTCATGGGTTAAAAGTACTGTCGCACAGTGTAATTAAATAAAAATTCCTATAACATTATTGAATTTGTTTTGTTATTGACTTTTCATGGTAAAAGTATTGCAATCACTTGATTACACACATTCCAAATCACTCCAATCACTTGTCGTAGCAGTTTCAAGGCTCATTCGGTCGTCCCTCTTATTAAAAAACAAAAACCATTGAATTGCCAATGGCTGCTTTTACGACTTGTCAAAGAACTTACGTTCGATGGCTTTGTTATATTAATCCTTTGCTATCATTAGAATCGACCACGACATCAGCACCGCTGTTTTATCTTCTTCAATTGGTGGAAATCCTTGGCACAAGTTTGGCCATTTAGATGCAGTCACATTAAAAGACGCGCTCATATCTGGAAAAAGAAAAACGCATTTGCAGCAAATGGCTTTTATGTGTATGTGTGTGTGTTTTGCCTTTTTTCTTTTCCTCCTCGTTCGCCCACCACATTTCTTAATGGCACAAGTTCGTTGCTTGTCCTACTTTGATTTGATGTCAGAAGTTTCATGGCGTTTTTTCTTTCTTTTAAAAGTCCTTATGTTCGCTTATGTGTACATTAGACGTGCACTTTAATTATAAATTTTGATTTTCATTACCGTCGATCGCGATCGGATAACGACAAATCACCCCATAAGGAACTTGGGGCCGTCGCGCAGAGCCTATCACGATTAGAAGGTATCGACGACTGCCACCTCTCGCCAAGCATTTTTCTGTGCCAAGCAACGCCAGTAACTAAGCGCACGTCTAATGTGCATGAGTGTGCTACTTTCGTATCAAAATCGAACTTTATTATTTACGACATTTCTATACTTACGACTTTCGTCTGGAATTGACATTTATGCGTTCTCTATTTCGGGGTATTTGCAGTTCCATTATTTTCTTTCCTTTTTCTGTGCCCTTGCCTCTACTCCCCTCATGCAATATTTTCCAGTTTTACGATTATTGATAAAAGTTACGCGCGACTCCCGACCTGACAGCAAAGGAAAGTGTCGCTTTTTACACTTTGCCATTCTTGTGCACGTTCTGATGTTCTTCCTTTGGCTTTGTGACGTTTAATGACTTCATTTCCCTTGCAATTTTTCTGACACTTACCTCTTTAAGTTTCTCGCCGTAGTTGTGGGTCTTGTGTGGGTGGTTAGCATGTGTATTAGTTTTTAATTACTCCGCGGCAAATGTCAGTCGTAAATTTTGTACTTAATTCGGCGCTCGGGCGACGTCAAAGTTTTTCAATAAAAAATTTATATTACTTAGCACTTTTTGGAAAAAAAAAACAATTTCAGCTCTTTCTTCGCTTCTTACACTGGAATTCCATTTTCAGCATGCAAAAGTTCGCTGAAGAGTACAGTAGGAACTCTCGTTAATGGAAGAAACAGTATTTCGACATCCTAGACCACACTTTGAATGCATTCACACGTATTTCACCATTCACATTTCTCCTACCATATCAATAGCAACAATGTTTCAGTCGATACGCGACTCTATCGTTTTGCATCAGATTCGGCATAGTTGCAATCCATTAGGTGCGCACTTAAGTGTCGCACAATATTCGCTATATGTACATGTGCATTTTGGCATATCATCTGCGCCACATTTGTGCGTATTTGCTCGAATGTACTTTTGTTTTGTATGTATACATTTTCTGACAGAGACTAATGTAGCGAAAACGCATGCTTCTCAGTTGCTGCACCGCTAAACAAAATGCTCATTCATCAACACCCAACAGCAGCAGCAGTTGCTACTCGTGCGATTGTACGGTAGCAAGATACATAGTTCGCAAGTGTTGAACAACAACAACAGCTACTGCTTATATAAATACCTACTACACACTCAGTAGGTTTGACAATTGACATTAAGTGCGCTTAAAGTGACGAGTGGTTTCATCAGCAAAATGTTTAGTTTAATATCATTCCCAAAAATTATAAAAGAAACATTTGCCCTGAAAGACAAAAGCCGTTTAAACAAAAATTATACTGTGTTTTTCTACAACTGTTTTTCTAGATTAAATATTTTGCATTTTTTCAAATACAAATTTTTCTATGGCAAATCACTCATACGCCATGTACAACATTGTATAAAAGAATGCGACGAATGGCATATATTGTTATAAGCTGAGTGTTGGTGGCCTAGCTACACTAGCTTAGAAACTATACCGGAACAAATAATGTCAGCTATGATGCAGTTTGTCCGAATACTAAACCTATAACATATTATGGCTAAAATCCGAAACAGCTGTACACTCTGCCAAGGCTGGATTTTGTTTGTTGTTGTAACAACCTATTTTGCCAAATAATTTTTTTTGGTAAAAATGAACTATTGCCCAAAAAAAATAATAAATAATTTATTTGGAGCTCGATAAAATCTGAATTTAACTATATTTGATATATTCTATATTGCTAGCAACCTATCTGTACTTCAGTTTTTTTTAATTGATAAAAAATTATTCATCTCCTGTGATTTTCTTTAAATTTAAATGTCGTATTTGACAAATCAGATAACAATATATCTGCACCAAAGCATATTAATCAAAGTAGGAGTGATTTTGGCATTTCTCTCTTTTTTTCCATTCATATAATATTAAACTTATAAAAATCTTAACCCAAAAAAACCGTACATATATTTTTAAAATAAACTAGAGACTGGACTATCTTCGGCTATACCGAAGCTGAAATACCCCTACACAGTAGGAAGAAGTACCTCGAACATAAAATTATGTCGTCTCAAGACCCCATTTTGACCCTTATATATGTGGCTTCGGAGCCTCGGACCATGTCAAAAATACGTTTCTAAACATTTCCAATCGAATACAACAATAAAAAATGTTTACCTTTTTTTTCGGTGTATGGGAGCCACGCCCAGTTTTTGTCCGATTTGGCTGATTCTTGATCTCAGTATTCACGAGAAAAACATGTACCCAAAGTTTCAAGTCGATATCTCCAAAACTGCGACCGCTATCGTGCTGACGGACAGACGGACAGACGGATGGACAGACGGACGGACAGACAGACGGACATGGCTAAATTGACTCCGGTGGTGATGCTAACCAAGAATATATATACTTTTCCATACCGGCCTCAGTGAGTGTGGGGGTATAAAAATGGAAATCTGTAAATAAAATGAAGAGAAACCAAAAAGCTATTTGCAGTGTGCGGTAATGTTAAACGATGTTGTCCTGGATAGCTCTTCGAGTTTGAAAGAGCCATTTTCAGGACAGCGATTTCATCAACTGTCCGCTAAAACCAGCCGCGTCGAATAGGTCACGACTGCAACCTGGAGCAGTCCCTTTGCCACATGTGCAGTAGACCGTCTCGAAAAAATGAAGTTGTCAGCACACCATCTAATTTGAAGCATATTTGGAAGAAGATTCCGGAAAAAATTTTCATTCCATCAAAAAAATCATTGCCCTCAAGTACACCCTTCTAGTACTTACCTACCAGATTGTAGGTCTCCTGGAGACAAACATTTTGATATATTATACATTAAAATCGGATCATAAATAGAGACAATATGAAATATGTCGATGCGCTACCTCTACGATCGGCCAAAAAAAAAAAATTTTTTTTCCGGAATCTCCTTCCAAATATGCTTTGAATTTGATGGTGTGCGGCTAACTTTTTTTTTCCCCCCTATAAGGTGATACGGTCTACTGTGCAGCCAATCGAAGAGTAAGCTTTTTCTTATAGTATCCACACACAGTGACATGGTAAAAAAGCCAACTAACTTCGTGCAAGTAGTTATGGCCCGAGGCTTAAAAGGATCGTGGAAGATGCCTGTTTTCAACGATTTCGATAGCCGAATGACGGAGTCATGTATTGAGAGCATAACTGAACTTTATCGTTTGTGTGGTGCAAAAGTACAAATGACCGTAAAGAGTTAAACTGTGACAAAAAAATATATATGAAACGTCACTCCTACTTTGATTAATATGTTTTGATCTGGACTGCGATGCCAGTGTATTAAATTTGAATATACTAGCAATATAGAAGTATTAAATGTCTGCCCTATAACTTCTCATTTTCGTACTACTATTCTTGGAACCAATTTTTTTTTGGTGGATTTGATTGGAATTTTTAGAAACGGAATAAATGCTTTAACGGAATAAATGCCTTAAAATGGGGTCTTGAGACCAAATTTTTCATGTTGAGGTATTTCTAAACTACTACTGTGTGGGGGTATTTCAGCTTCGGCATTGCCGAAGATAGTCCACTCTTTAATTTTGTATTTCAACGAACAAACAGAACTTTTATATACGGCGTAAAAAGTATTCAAAAATCATATTTTGTCACACCATCTGTAACGCCCAAAAGGAGGTGTGGTTGTGGTCGTGGTAGTTATTGTAAAATTTATATTCGGCTTTTAAGTTGGTTTAAAGAACCGCCTGGAAGGGTTCCGGAACCGGTACTTGGCGGAAATTAATATTTTCGAAAGTCTGTGATGATAAGAATTAATTCCATTAAACGGAGAAGAAAGTACCTTTTCATTGATATCAGCAAGTATCAAGTTATTTTAAGTTATTTCCTGGTACGTACTATGTTCAATAACAAACATCATGTTCCATTCTTTACACGAGGCAGTAAGCAGTCAGTTTCTTAATCGACTTAAATCTGATTTCACTTGAAAAGTATTTTTAGCTAAAATTTGCATTTCCCTCTCTCAGAATTTGGTTTTATGTGCAGTTCAGCGCTGTTCTGCTACGTTGAAGAACACATTCATGTTTTTGCAATCTTAATCATATTTTCTTGATTCACACACGAATAAATTTAAACAAAATTCTTTTTACATCTTCCTTCCTTCTGCGTTGTGACAAAATTTTACATTCAAATTTGCCCACCACCATTTACACACACACAGACAGACAGACAGACATCGCCAACCGTACCCCCAAGCCACTAAGAATTCAATTAGTTGTCAGCAACAATGTCGACGCATTTGGCAACTGGAGGTCGGCATTGCGCTTGTTGCCTCCACCACCGCCTCACTTTATAGTCGAGTATCATTTACTCGTAATGCTTTTTTCGTTTGCCCCGTTTTGTTCCTTTTCGTTTCCGCATCCGTGTGCGCTCTCGTTTCTGTCAACTCAATCGTCGTTTCCGTTCAAATTGAATTTCTCATTAACCATCATTACATTATCATATGCGTGTGTAGGTACTGCAGCGGTTATGGTAGTATGGTTGGAGGGGGGTGCACACATGTGCCTCAATGTAACCAAGCAGCGGGTCGTACGTCCTTCTGCTGAAAGCACACCCTCAAATGGGCAATTCCATCTTATCACACCCCCTCCTCCGACTGAACATATTCCTTTCACTCTTATTGCCTACTTGGAAATCTTCTTTGATTTGCATATGGTTTATGTACGCTTGTTTGGCTGCTCGTATAATACTCCTATACATTTTCATACATGGCGCCGTATGCCATGAGGAATCCTTCACAAAAAGATTCCCCTTATGATTGAAATACTCTGTTCCTCTCGCATTATTCGCTTACTTTGCCCGCATTTACCCGCAGACTGTGCTCGTGTAGCTGTGTACCATCGACCTACATTGTTGCTCCTTTTTGCTGCTCTTAAGGATTTTGTTTAAATTGTTCTCTACGCTACACACTGAGTCAATATTGGCTCATCCTTTTCCTAGATCTTTTCGATATTAATCTTGTGCACTTTCGTTTCTGTGTTCATCGTTTGCGTATACTACTTCTCATTCGTATACTTATACTTCATTTTCGTCTTCTATTTCAGGTGGTTCCGATAGCAACAAAGGAAAAAGTAAAAAATGGCGCAAAATACTACAATTTCCTCACATATCGCAGTGTATACACCTCAAAGACAAATTAGGTAAGTTCGCGAGAAGATTTTGTTGGTCTTGTTGTTGTGTTGTTGTGTTGTTGCTTTTAATTCTTTTGAAGTTCACGATGCGTATGGCCAAATGAGAAAATATTTCAATATTCAATTTGTAGAGAATCTATGCAGTAAAATACGATACGAAACGAAAGTCTGTGATTCTGCCTTCATTTTGATAGCATCTAAATTGGCCTCCTTCCATGTCATTGCCTTTTTATTACATCAGATTTATAACTGCTAGTATTGCGCCTACGTTAGCCTATCTCCAATGAAATTAATCTTCTTTAATCGCTCTCCTTGGAATAATTGATAGATTGTCTGGCATCCGAAAGCGAACTTTTCGAATCATAAATTAATCAAATTCCTTAGGACGAGTTAGGGAGAGAGAATTGATTACACTGCATCCTTATCCTTGGCAATTTACATAAATCCTCAACTATCTTCCCATACAGATATAAGCTATGGTTACGTGATAGACCAGCAGCCAATTGGCCGTGTCCTGTTCCGGCAGTTTTGTGAGAGCAAGCGACCGTACTACTATCGCTACATTGCGTTCCTTGACCAAGTGCAAAGGTGAGTGTCCTGATGCGCGGCCTAATCAAATATCAGCAAATTTCCTATTGAACAAACAAAAGATTTCTTAATTTTCATCTTTTCCTCTTGAATGCTGACCTAATCAGATACGAAGTGGAATACGATGAGAATCGCAGTACGATTGCCAACGATATCGGTCGGCGATTTCTGGCGATAGACACGCCCATCGAACTCAGCAATGGGGCCGGCGATGGGGCGAACACTGATGAGGATGCCACGCTGCAGAGTGAGGGGAGCAACAATGCGAATAGCAATGCCACAAACACAACAACAACACCAGCAGAGACTGAAAATTGCAACAATACCACCGCCAACAATAGCTGCAACAATCACAAGAAAATCGAAAACGACATTCGAAATCACAACGGCGATGAGCACAACAACGGAACCAATGACTCGGAAAGCAGCCGAACAACGCATAACGATAGTGGTGGTGGCGGCGGCGGCGGTGGTGGTGGGAAGGAGTACAATTATCATAACAGCCCCGTCCACAACGATGTCAAATTGATTGCTGGTGGCGGCACAGACGAATTGGTGCTCGATGTGCTGAACGATGATCTCATTGCGCGGGTAAGGGACAAAATCACAGGCGGCAGTAAGGAGCTTTTTGAACCGTGCATGACGGCGGTGAAGGCCTTTCTGGCCGGCGAGCCATTCCGGGAATTTGAGATGTCGATGTACTTTCATCGGTAAGTCGGTGCTTGGCGTGTACACTTTACATAGTTCCTTTTTTGTTTGAAGTCCATTGCGCCGTCGAATCTGACCAAGCATAATTATTTACTGCGCTGTGATCGTGTGATCGTTTGACAGTTATTTTATGCAACTGCGCGTATCCGAGGATTTCCCACTTCAACAAATAAACAAAATGGAGCAAACCGAATGTTAATCGAAAACGAACGGTAAATCGCTTTCCAGTAAACGAATAAAAACCGTTCACAAACTTTCTAATCGGTTACGCGGTTATTCGAATAGTAATAGCCCTACATTGAAAGTGAGTGCTTCCCATAAACGGTACGACGGCGGAGAATATTCGGACATGGGATAATTATCACATGTCCGACCAAAGCTGAAATAGCCTGTACATTGGTGATTTTGCAAAAATATTAATTTTTCGATCCATTTCTAAGTTTTTTTCAAATCCATTTCGTTCCGTGTCCAAATCGTTTCAGTAATTCTCATGGAAACGAAAATAAAGAAATTTGGCGGCCATTTCAATCTTTGATAATAGCCTATTCCAAGATACAAAAATCATTCGTATTTTTACGCAGTCAAAAATCACCAAGTGATTTTCTTTGAATACATAAATCCGAATTAGCGAACTCCATTTGTCCTGTTGTCGTCGTCCACGGGCCTCGACTTTGGTGTATTATTAAAACAAATTCCTGTTCTATGGATTTGTTAATTGACACTACAGGGGGCTGTGCGAACAATCGCCCAATGAACAATCGCCCAAAAACCAAAAATGAACAATCGCCCAAAAATTTTGGGCCATTCTTCATAATGAATAAAAGCCCAAAAAATTGCGAAAATCGCCCAAAAAATTATGAATTTTCGCCCAAAAGTTAAAATGAACAATCGCCCAAAATATTGGGCTTTTGTTCATAATGAATAATAACCCAAAAACAAAATGAACAATCGCCCAAAAGAAATGTTTATTTTTTTTTAATAATAAGAAAACATTTCAGATATTCATATTTCAAAGAAACAAAGAATTTGGAAACTGCTTTTATAGAATTCTTAAGCTGCGATCAGATTAGGCAAATATTTGCCCGAATACACTCAGATATTTTTAATATCAACTAAAATCGTATGTGACTGAACCAGTATTTTATTTTTCTGAATGTATTTTCCCAGTATTTGTGCAAATATTTGCCTAATCTGAGCGCAGCTTTAGAGAATGGATTTGACGAATTTAAAAAAATTTCAATTCTTGGAAATTATTCGTCCTAAAACACCATTGTATGCTTCTACTTCAGATGTAGTTCTTGAATGTTTTTTGAAAACAGAGAAATTAGCTGGCCCAATCTGTAAGTTATGTAAAGCTAAGGTCAGATTAGGCAAATATTTGCTGAAATACTTGGAAAATACATTCAGAAAAATAAAATACTGGTTCAGTCACATACGATTTTAGTTGATTTTAGAAATATCTGAGTGTATTTGGGCAAATATTTGCCGCATCTGACCTTAGCTTAAAGCAAAAATACGGAACTAATATTAAACTTTTGTGATTTAAAATTCTAATTACAATGGCGCTACAACTACAACGAAACAGTTGGTGTTCTTTTAATTGTGTTGTTGCAATGGTGTAATCTTTAGTGTAGTAATGTGTTGGGAAAAAGCGCCGCAGACGAAAAATTTTAACCAAAAATCGCGCGATTTTTGGTTAAAATTTTTCAAGTTTAAAAGGATGTGTGTTTAGCTATTACAAAAGACATCTTTGTACATCTTTTTTGGTGTGTCGTTAATATGAAAATTTGTATAAAAAAATCTCGCGATTTTATAATACTTTTGTTGTTGTAATTTTCGTGTTGATTTATGAATGAACATTTTTGTAGTGTACCCACTCCTATTTTTGTGTCAGAAGCTGGATTTCAACAAAATCAAAAAATGAACAATCGCCCAAAAAATATTTTTGGGCGATTTTTCATTTTTTGATTTTTGGGCGATTGTTCATTATGAACAACTGCCCAAAAAAAAATGAAAAAACACCCAAATCAAAAATGAACAATCGCCCAAAAATGCTGGTAAAATTTTTTGGGCGATTATTCATTTTTGGTTTTTGGGCGATTGTTCGTTGGGCGATTGTTCGCACAGCCAAATCATATATAAGTAAGAGAATTCACACTAAGTCCGACGACTTCTTCTAGTCCCCCAAACGTTGAAGCTCCTAAGTACTTTAATCGAGTTCCAGATGATAATTAAATTTAATGAAGACTCTATCCGCACAAGTAACTAAATTGAAATTTCTGCAAAATAAATTAAATTAAATGAACAAATTACCATTTATGCGAAAGGGTATCCCAAAGATCTTTTACCACAAAAACGAATCGAACAATCAGCTGAGTAAATAATTGCAAAAATTAAAATTATATTTTTATACTTTGTTTTGTTTTGTAGCCACCATAAATGATTGCACATGTTTTTTTCAATAATTGTAAATGTTAAAAACGAATTGCTAAAAGCTTTTCAATCTAGCAAGCAGCCTTTTTATGAATTTAATAAAAATGTTGATTTGATTAAATTGTTGACATGTGCAATTTCTCATTCAACTTGTTTCCACTCTGCCAAATTAAAAAAAAACAATAATAATATGTTTTGCTTTAATTGGTGTTCGTTTGTATGTATTTTCCAGTTACTTGCAGTGGAAGTGGTTAGAGGACCAGCAAATAACCTACAAAACGTTTCGCATGTATCGCGTCCTGGGTAAAGGCGGCTTCGGCGAGGTCTGTGCATGTCAGGTACGAGTACATTGAAAGCACACAAAAAAAAATGCGCCAGCAGCTGCATGAATGAATTTGAATACATTTCCTTTTTTTTTTTGTAACCTTTCTCCAACACAGGTACGTGCCACAGGGAAAATGTACGCGTGCAAAAAGCTCGAAAAGAAACGCATCAAAAAACGCAAGGGCGAGTCCATGGTGCTGATCGAGAAGCAAATATTGCAGAAAATCAATTCGCGTTTCGTTGTAAATTTAGCATATGCGTACGAGACAAAGGACGCCCTCTGCTTGGTCCTGACAATAATGAATGGTGAGTTTGCGCTTCGCACCTACTACATGTTTCCACACAATCACCATCATGTCACCACCGAAGTTTTCAGTCCGTTGAGATTGTCTTTAATGAGCCAACCTTCGTCATATTTTTGGGTTATTTAAAGTCACCAGCATTTGGGTTAGTTGCGTCCAAACCATATCAGCATCACGAACACAAAGCGCTCCAAGTCACAGTATGTGGCCTTTTAATTAAGTGGGCGTATCCAAGCATTTATTTCGATTACTTTGTTCCAACACTCCTCGGGGTGTGGATTATTGCAGCCTTTGTAATTGTAGTTTTTGCCATTTGACATTTATGATGACTTTGCCCAGCACTTTCCTCTTTTGAGAAAGGAGTGAAAATTAAGAATGGGTTACGTTTCAAAGTTTATATTCTATTGTGAAACATAACGATTTTGAGTCGTATAAAAATTGGGAATGTGTAAAATTTCGAGTTAGGCTTACTTTTTTTTCATATACGACTTAAAAGCGGCATAATATGAAAGTGTGAAAATCGTGAAAACACTCAAATTCTTTGCATACTTTCTGGGGTCGGCATATTTTATTTTTTAGCGCAAACTGTCATACAGAATTGCATACTTAAAGGGGTTGTTATAATTTATTTTTAAGTTAGCTTTAACCCGTGGAACGCCGGGTATGTAACTAGCCCTAAATCTTCGAGCGTCTTAACAACACGCCAAATGTGTGTAAAATGCTTCCACAAGATTAACACGCTTAAGTATGTTTAAACAACGCATTTCCCATTGCAGTGTACAAACATTAACAATAGCCAAACAGCCATGCAGCTCGCACACGTACGGACATTTGTTTGTTTCTGAGATGTCGCGTATTCCTCCGTTTAGATGCAAGTTCAAATATGCTTTACACTTTTTCATAGAATTTTTGTTGAAGTTGGAAAAATTTTTAATTTACTCATTTCTTAGTTCTTTTGATCGTTCTTTTGTGACTTTGTAAAAAAATTCTATCTTTCAATGGCATATTTAAAATTTTAAATCGCAGATCTAAAAATTGTTCATCCTTATCGAGAGTTTTGCGTAAACGGAATTTCGTATGAAAAATTGGTTTTACCTGAAATATTTTCTTTGTTTGAAAAAAATCACCCTCCTCTGTTTGTTTTTCGGGGGAAATGCCTTGCCATTAGCATGTAAATGTTCACTAGTTTTTTTTTTTACTTATTCGTTATAGGCGAAATTAAATTTTATTCTGGCGAAACTACCGAAAGGTTTTTGTAATTTCGAGCGAACACGAATATTTCGGACAATATTCTGTGCTCGCGAAATCCTAGATAACGGTAAATACGTACGCTGGAGATTTCAATTTAGTATGGCCAACTTTTCCACAAACAGAATTGAAACAAAATTTAAATGGAAAACAAACTTTTCGCATTTTTTAGTTTTAGTTTATTTCTAAAAACATTTTTTTTGTCTTTAAGGTAATAATAAATTAATGAAAACAGTTGTTAAATACATTTATTGGGAGCCCAAGTGTAGCATTTTGAAATATTGAATTGTATGGAAAATACTACGCCCCGCTGTCCGAACATATGTAGCATTGAGCTTAGAATTGAAAGCATAAAACCAATGTGGACCGGGTTGCCGATTTTCCGATTTTCCGTTTTTTTTTTCAAATGGCTTATAATTAGGTCTAATGCACATAGCATGATTGTACTTTAAGGTATCGTTATGGCATAAAAAAGTAAACCCCCGAAAGTATGCTCTTATTTTTGATGGTGATATTTGATAAACAGACTGGAATTGTGCATAGTTAAATTAACATCGTTAATCCGGAATTGGTTAACCAACAACTTAATTTCTATAAGAGTTAACTTCGTAGCTTGTGTCCATGTTTTGGGTTCGTTCATATTAATATACAGACGATATTTTAACTGTTTCCTTAATTAAAAATTCTCCTCTGTTTCGAACAAATTTTCCATTTAGCCAAAGCAGCAGCTTCTTTTCTTCTATTCAAAATTGAGTTTCTATTTCAATTTAAGATATCATTTGATTCGCTTTTCATTATCCTTATCAACGCTCTCATCGGCATTTGGTTGCTTCATTTTGCAAAGAATTGCCTTTCGTAAAGGAAATGGAAAAATGTTTGCCATTGAATGATATTCGAAGGAGGCTACTTTCATGCGGCCACATTTTTAATTTTAGTTACCAAAATGTACAACTCAGTTGTGAACAGCATTTGCTCACACAAAGTCTCCTCACCAACCGAGACATACACACACTCCAGCACTCAGAGGCTCAGAATCACTGAATTCGCTGCCGATTTTAATTGAATTTTGCATTCATATTTATTCAACGGCAAATGCCGAGAGCGGTTTTAATTGAATTTGTTTATCAAACGGGCTGCTATGAAGCTCCACAGTAAATGGTAGAAAAGTAAAGTGAAAAGAAAAAAATTATGATGATGCAATTGATGAGCGAAATGCTTTCTTTGATGACGATGATGAGGAAATTCACTGCCCAAACCCAATTGGTATAGCCTCCAATGCTGGGTATCCATGTATGTGTTGATTGATTGGTAACCGAACCTCGGCATGTCAGGCTCTGCGCAATGGCAAAAGCGAAGCATTCAGAATCAACACACAAATACACTCAGCGCACAGTAATTTCTGTTGTGGGTTTCATGCGAAAATTGCATGCAGTAACCAGCTGCATAGGGAATACTTAGTATGTAGGCATGTTTCCCACAAATTCGGCAATTGCATTTTCCGCCCCGAATTGCATGCACTCGACTGTCATTTGCATGTGAATTGACTTTAATGCTCTTTGAGTTGTATTGCGAAGCCTCCGTGAAAAAGGGGAAATTATCAGAAGTGGAGCGTTCGTTAGCAGACAATAGGAGTTTTGGGAAACCTCTCCTATCATTTCCTCGAAATTGAAAAGTTCTAGGCCAACTGAATGAAATCCCATTTGCTTGCATTTCCTCAGAAACATTTTGCTTTGATTTGTTTTTGCAGGCGGCGATTTGAAGTTTCACATTTACAACATGGGCGGCGATCCGGGCTTCGAGATGGTACGTGCCCGATTCTATGCGGCCGAAGTGGTTTGCGGTCTGGAGCATCTGCATCAGCAGGGCATCGTGTATCGCGACTGCAAGCCCGAGAATATTCTGCTCGACGATCATGGCCATGTGAGGATATCCGATTTGGGGCTGGCCGTGGAGATACCCGAGGGTGAGATGGTGCGCGGTCGTGTCGGCACTGTGGGTGAGTAGCATGCAAATGACGGGCGGCTGAAGTCGATTGCTAATGGAGTGTATGTCTCTGCAGGTTACATGGCGCCCGAGGTAATCGACAATGAAAAATACTCATTCTCGCCCGATTGGTTCAGCTTCGGGTGTCTGCTCTATGAAATGATCGAGGGACAGGCTCCGTTTCGCATGCGCAAGGAGAAGGTGAAGCGTGAAGAGGTTGACCGTAGGGTTAAGGTTTGTGGAAATGCTTGAAGGGATTTTTCCAAATATTACATTTATTTCCAATCTGCAGGAGGATCCCGAAAAGTATTCCAGCAAATACAGCGATGAAGCCAAATCTCTGTGCCAACAATTGCTTGCGAAATCCATAAAGCTGCGTCTGGGCTGTCGCAATGGACGCTATGGAGCGCGAGAAGTCAAACTGCATCCGTTCTTCAACTGCATCAATTGGAAGCGGCTGGAGGCGGGCATGGTGGATCCGCCATTTATACCGGATGTAAATAAATATTGTTTGGGAAGGATTCCGTTTGACACTAAAAATTTGCTTCTTTTTATTACCTTTAGCCGCACGCTGTTTACGCCAAAGACGTGCTCGACATTGAACAGTTCTCGACGGTAAAGGGTGTGAATATTGACGAGTCCGATTCCAATTTCTATACGAAATTCAATACCGGCTCTGTGTCGATTTCGTGGCAAACCGAAATGATGGAAACAGAATGTTTTCGCGAATTGAATGTATTTGGCCCAGACGAATGTCCCACGCCCGATTTGCTAATAAATGCCACGCCAGTGCCGGAGAAGGCAGGCTGTTTTCCATTCCGGAGAAAGGTAAGTGGGAATTTAGGAATTCATGGAAAATTAATTTTTTTAAATATTTTTTCTTTTATTTCTAGAAGAAGCAACCCGCCCGCACTCAACCGATACCCATTCCTGAACATTTATTAACCACTAGTCACAGCGTTTCCTCAACCACGGTCGAAAGCTGATAGAAAAAATAAGCATGCACACACACACACACACACACACACACACACGCACTTTTCGTCAAGCTAAAGATACTTTAATATTATTTAAGCAACATTTGTAGACAACCCCATGCATAAACAAGCATATTCACCGAGGAATATGTTCGATTTGAAAGCACAATTTCAAGTTACCTTTGGAAATTGGATGCTCTCTCTCTCCTCTTTAATTGTAATATTTTTGTAAGTATACATACGTACATACACACATATATATACAAGTTTGTAAACTTTTTACTTTATATAAGAGAAAGAAAAAAAATACAAAACTCAAAAGACTTTTTTGCATGAACCGAGCACACATTGTAACAAGGCACAATTCTTGTTTGTATGAAACATGTTTCATAATTCAATTAATTACACTGAGGACACTTTTTGAAATAGAAAAAAAATTACTTGAACGGGATTGGTGTATCATATACACATACATATATGACCCATTCAGTTGTCAAATCGATTAGTCCACGTTTCTGAATTCTCTATTGGTCGTATTGGTCTCTGTAACCTCCTCGGTTATAAGCTTGTCACCTCGGCAGTGTAGCCCTGTCAATGGTCTTTATCCTTGTTATTATGAAAAGTGGCTCGAAATATATTTAACAACTGAATGAACTCATACAGTAATTTGGTATCACTTCAGCAATCATGATCCCATTTCTGTAAACCGTCTAGGATTTAAAAAAAAAAAATAAAATTTTAAAATAAAAATCCGTTTAATTCAAAAAATTTTAATTTTGCAACTATGCAAAATGAAGTTTTGTGATAAAAAGAAAATTTTCCTGAATTTTGACAAATGTTTAAAATATTTAAACACTTTTACCAAAAACCCAATTTTTAAAACTAAAGTCATTGGATCATTGGTTTTATTAAATGTACAAATTTAACAAAACAAATGCTTTGCACATGCTAAAAGTTGTGTGCAAATTAGTGGGGTCCGCCAGAGGCAGATTCTATTGTCCTTTCGAGCTGCAATGATGAAATTAAGTTCTTATTGGCAAATAAAATTGCATGCGGGTGTTGGGTTAAGGAGAGGGTGATGGAGCCTTTGGTATATAGATTTGCGTTCGGGGAAAAAAGGCAAATAAGAAGAGGAATAAAGGGGGAAGGGGGGAGGAGGCGCAAAAGGAGAGAAAATAAGAGTTGTTTGAACATCTAATTTTGTGCAGAAAAAGCAAATACGGACATTAATGATAACAACCAGTTTCCGCGAATTAGTTATTTGAGGTTCAAATTTTGTATGAAATGTTCTGGTCAAGAGATGGCCGAAAAATGTGGACTAAACGCCCGTTTGTATGGCCCCCATACATTTTTGAAATGCTCTTTTCCTGACAGAAAACTGAAGATTTCCAAACCCAAACTGATTCAGATTTCAATTTCGATTCCATTCGATATATTTTTGAGATGTTCCAATTTTTTTTTATTTCGGATCAAAAGGGGTTAAGTTCTATACGAAAAATCTGTTTTGTCTTAGTATTTAAAGATTGTGGTAACCTTTTGAATGAAATATAATGAAACATTTTACCTTAGTGTTTCGTTGCCTTCAATTCAGAAAAATTGTTTATCACAAAACTTCTTGTTAAAAGAAGCAACTTTTGCATTATAAAAAAATGTGTATAACCTTCACGAAAAATGTTGGAAAATGTAGGTTAATTTTTAAACTCGATGGGTACTTGCCGGATTAAGTCGTTCAGGTAACTCAATTGAGTGGAAATAAATTTAACTTTTCAATAACCATAAAAATGTGACATCAAATGGCAATGTGCCTAAATAATTAGAATTGATTTTAATTTTTTCAATTAAATAAATTTTTTTTTTTAAATTTAATTTACTGTTTGGTTTGTAGTTTGTTAAAAAATCTAGCCAATACAATAGACCACAGGTTCGCGATCAGCAACTCCAAAATAGTATAAATACACCAATCACGTTTGTGTTATTTTTTATTCTTAATTAAGTACAGTGTCATTAAAAAAAATGTTTGTTTTATTTAAAACCAAAAAAAAAAACAATTTAACAAAACAAAATAAGTTTTTAAAAGGAACGATTTGTAAAAGCATAAAACTGCGCAAAATTATGGATAAAAATGTGTTCCAACTATTGTTTGTTTGTTCATTTTTTTTTTTAAATATAAGATTTGTAAATCTAGAATCCATTTTACACACAATTTGTAATCGACTCAAAACCAAGTAATTTTTATATTCATTCAAACGGAGCAACACACTATTTGGCTCCCAAAAAACATTTAGTAACTATATTGCAATAAAGTTTTTAGGCGCAATGCGCCCGCAGAATGTATAAAAGAAGGTGTCGAACGGTTTTGTGCAACCGGACATGAATTTGGTGAATGTCAACCATTGTACATGCTGGCGAGTGTGTACATAAACATATTTATTACTATTAACTGTTAGTTTAGAAACGGCTAGTTTGTACGACAAACAAAGTAATGCTAATACATAGGGTGTAATGAATATGCCATAAATATAATTTATAATTTATTTACTACCTATTTAATATGAAGATATGCTAGCATTAAGAACGCATTTCATTACGATAAACAAACAAACACAAACAAACACAAACAAATATCGCATCAATTCATTTGCATTCAGCTGTCAGTAAAGGATTCAAAGTATTCAAACCGAACGAAGGAATCAACCGAATTGAATTTGTAACAGAAGAGCCTTATTTAGAAAACAAAAGAAAAGAAAAGAAAACTATTCATTTCTGTATACTACATAGTAATATAATTGCAAAAGCACAAATTGCGTTAAGGGTATCCAAAGGGCCATTGCGGGAGAGACCTTGTGTGTTACAATCGCATTTCGTATTCAATATGACATGGGACACATGTGAGGCGTTCAATGGCATATGTCGAGTCGGAAGTGGATATTCGGAAGTGGCGCCTCATCATATGCGACTGCAATGATCTGCGAATACTTTTAACATCGTTTGGAAAGCTTCTCAGCTTAGCTCTTTGAGTGCATTTAAAATTTGCTTTAATTTTCGTTAGCATGTGGCAGGCAATAGCTAATTTAATTTTAGTCTAAATTGTTAAACAATTTTACTCATTTTTGTGGACTTCCTTATTCTGAATATTCTTTTTGTCCCCTGTTTATTTCTTGTTGCATAATTGTAAATATAATTTTTAGTTGAAATCTATTCAAATTCGAATCTATTTAGTTCTTTTCTATTGTGGATATATGTTTATGATTAATTACATAATTTTAAACTTTGAAGCTGTCAATAAAAGTGATACGTGCAATCATTGATTCTTGATATTTATTTGTTGGTTTTTTTCTTCTTTTTTTCAAATTTGTTTTTGTATGATTTCGGAGCTTCGCAACATGTGCTAAGTATTTGATTTGAAATTGCTAGTATTAATTTAATAAAAAATAAAGAAACATTTATGATGAAACACAAACATTTAATAGCGCCGTAAGTTATGTTAAGTTGAAATTGCGTAGTAGTTCGTAATTGGTGTCATAGTGTAGGATTTAAAATTAGCTACATTGCAAAGAAACAAAACAACTACAACAAGAAATCAATAAATTGTTAAAATATGCAAGAAAAAAAAAAGAAAGAAAGAAAAAGTGGAATTCGTATTGGCATTCAATTTCAATAGTCGCGAGCGTATAGTAAACAAAAGCGGAGATAATTTCGTTTCTGAATTAGGTTGGAATTTACTTTGTATTTAATTTATTTTTCTTGGTTTGCTTTTTATACAACATCCGTGTGAAAATGTTGCTTCATTTGGAGCTCATTACTCCGCGTCCTGAACAATAATTGGGCGGTTCACCCCCAATCCTTTTTAACTGAGCAAATTTCCATTCCAATTCCAAGTGATTGCAATTGGTAAATGAATATGTCGCTTATGTCCAGTTACTGTAAGATAGCATTCTGGACCTTTGAAATGCATTTGTATCGCGAGCAAGATCGAGGGACATTAAAATAACAAACAACTTCTACAAGGAGTCCTTGTTAGATTTAAGCTACAACAAAAAGGGCAAATCACCCTATAAGGTTTGCTGATGGGAAAATACAAACGAGTGAAAAAACTAGCTTTAGCGCACATTTTTTGGTTGGAAATTTATGTTATAGATGAGCATCGACCAAGGTGCATCAGAAACTCATTTCGAACAAAATTGTCGATAGACCGTATTGAATATAAGTCCTCGATATACCTTACACGGAGGAAAATGATAAAGATATTGATCCATTAATAAGTAGCCATGGATTGTGAGTTCTTAGTCCTGTACTACATGAAAGGAACATTTCTGTTGATCTAATTTGGTCCACTTAAACATAGAAATGTTTTTCCCTCTTAATACAATTAATGATTAGGTGAAATAAATTAAGCAAAGATAAGACACCCTGAAAAAGTAACCCAAACGAAATGGAAAGAAAAATCTTACGAATGGAATAACCTAAACAAAATCGAAAATATTGGCGTTACAAACTTCCGACCGAAGTTTGAATGAGGGGTTTTGCAAAAGTGTTTGTACTTCGTCCAGTTTTTAAAATCATTAAAAAATTTGGTGGTGGTTTCCAAGAAACCCAAACAGACAATGACCCCCGATCAACGAACCCAAAATATAATAAATACACCTATCTGGACCATTTGTCTTTCTTTTGCATTGGAGCCGTGTTGTCAAAGAAAATTTCAATGTGAAAATCGCCAAGTATATTTCCCCATTCGCTTTTGGGCTAATACATAATCTAGTACTGAAGGTTCTGTTAATTCTCCAATGGCGATTTGTTTATCAGGAGGGACACTAGCAGAGGAAATGTTTTCTAGTTTCTAATTAATCTGCATCACCACAACTTCTTCACCATTTGCCTATCCTCTCATCATGAGAAATACATTATTCTCTTGAACGAAGGGCTTTCATTAAGATATTTTCTAAATTTAAATATTCGAAAACAGAAAATTATGGCCAATAACGGTTAAAGTCTTTCAACTTATTTGTTATACTTTTTGCAATTAGTTGGACCACTTGGACAGAACCGCAATTAGTATTTATTATAATCTTCAGTTGAAATGCAATAGTGTCAGTATTGTAAGCTAAAATGTATTTATTAAATAAAAAAACTCATATCGCTCGCGACTATAAGCAGATATTTTGATAAATTTTTAGATTGCTTTCAATTGTGAAGAAAAGTACGTTGAATGAGAACCCCATATTTATACATACAACCATTATGAAAACAAAACAAAAAAAAATAAAATAAAATAAACTATTTAAATGCATACAAGAATATAAACAAACTAAAGTAACCCACAAAATATTCATAAATACCATATTACACACAAACAAGTGGAAACAGTCAAAGTTAATTTGTAAGAAATGAAATAAAACTTAAAAGCAGTTAATGTAAACAAAATAAAATCAACTCGTCTTATTGTTAAACGCTTGTGGTTTCCATTGGAGCGCGGATGCGCTACGCACTGACGCGTTGGAATAATCCCTATATATGAGTGCCATAGTGAATTTATAGTATTTTAGAATAATATTTGCCACGCCCACCTCGAACGTTCAAAGTTCATGAAACATACAAACATACATACCCACAAACCTACACACAAGTACCTCTTTCACCTCTTCCTACATGTGATTCGATACTCTACAAATCAATTAAAATTATTTTTTTTGGAGAAATCATTGGGAATATTTTTCAAAAATATTTTCACAACTATCCAAAAAACGAATCGAACTAGTCAAGCGTATATTTTTAAAAGCCCTACATATCTCTATTGGAAACTAACTAACCATGGTCAGTATTTCTTATTTGCCAAGAAAAAAAGATGTAATTGAAACTAAAAAAAAAAATTAAAATTTTCTTAGAGCAAAATCGATGCAATTTCCGGTAAACTTATTGAGTCTGAAGTGCATGCGCCTGTACAAGGCTCCAGAAAGTTACCGAAAACAACGCGGCGCCATAGTGTACCCACCAGCGATATGGTGGATGCGGCCATAAAATCACAAATGAGCAGTTCGCGTCGCGGCGTTTCACTGGCGGCCATCAAAAAGTATATAGTCGAGCACTATCAGATGGTCGCCGCCGATTTAAGTCAGCGTCAGCGATTTATTAAGAAATACATTATGGATGCCTTGAGAGATGGCAAATTGGTGCGCACCACGGGCACTGGTATATCGGGCTCATTTCGCCTTCCCTCGAAACGTGCAGGAGGGGTGCATAAGTCAAGTCTAAAAGCAAAAGAGAGGAAGCAAACATCGAAGGGTAAAAAAGTAAAGGCCATCAAAGTGTCGGAGGATGGCAAGCAACTGGCAAAGACCATATCCAAGTTGAGTTTGAAGAAGGAAACAGCCACAGAATTTCTTGTCAAGAATTGAGAAACACTCGAACTCAGTGGTTCAATTTTTATTTTTTAATTTGGCTTTTTGTTTTCAATTTAACTCGATCCATTTTAAAATTGTTTCAAATAAAATTTATTTCGGTTGAAAATCGTTGTTTCTATAACCCTTTATTTACCTTGGTTTGGCTGGACTTTATACACACAAAAAAAAAGTCGATAGATTTAACCGAAAAATACGATCAAAAACGCTCCAACTCTTCAATTCGGTTAATCTAACCGATGAGAAGTGCTTGGTGTACTTCATTGGAGGTATAATTACAAAATCGGTACGTAAGTTAACCGATGACGGAGGTAAGCTTACCTTAATGATTTGTTGGTTTACAATTTTAATTGTAAACTCAACGCAAAAGTTGGTTTTAAAACCATAAAACTTGATTTGTTACGTTTGTTTTTTTTTTTCATTTGAAAACCAAAAAAAATCATAAATAAATACCAAAATAAATTTTAACTAGAGAGTGGACTATCTTCGGCTATACCGAAGCTGAAATACCCCCACACAGTATAAAGAAGTACCTCGACCTTACCTTATTTTGAGCCAATTACAGGTGGTTTTGGAGCCCGGAACATGTCCAAAATCCATTTCTAAACATTTCCAATCAAATCCACCGAAAAAAAAAAATTGGTCTCAAGACCCCATTTTGACCCTTATATATGTGGTTTAGGAACCTCGGACCATGTCAAAAATACGTTTCTAAACATTTCCAATCGAATACAACCATAAAAAAGACTTGAAAAATGTTAACCTTTTTTTTCGGTGTATGGGAGCCACGCCCAGTTTTTATCCGATTTGGCTGATTCACGAACTTGATCTCAGTATTCACGAGAAAAACATGTACCCAAAGTTTCAAGTCGATATCTCCAAAACTGCGACCGCTATCGTGCGGACGGACAGACGGACATCGCTAAATTGACTCCGGCGGTGATGCTGATCAAGAATATATATACTTTTCCATACCGGACACGCCTCCTTATGGGCGTTACAAACGTTGTGACAAAGTTTGTATACCCTGCCACAGTGAGTGTGGGGGTATAAAAATGCAAAGCATGTCTACAAAAATTAAATAATAGCACATAACCAGCTCAAGATCTTTTTTTCCAAAAAAATAATTTCGGAAAATTCAGCAAAAAGCTCTATTTGGCTCAGCACAAGCTGCCTCTATAAGGCAAAACATCCATAACATGATGAGAATTCTTCTTTCTTTGAATCATTACATCAAAGCTGGGCATTAACTAGTTAATTAGTTAATAGTTAATTAACGAAGTTAAATTGTTGGTTAACTTTTAACGTTTCAGTTAGTTTCGAAAACCATTAACTTTTTCATTTAGTTAAGTTAAATATCTCCGATTAACTAGCAATAGTTAACTTTAAAACAAAAGATAGAACTCAGGCGACAATGCAATGGAAAAAACGGAAAATTAAAAGTAAAAAAATTCAAAAGGAAACATATTATTTAGAGGACATTAGGAACAAATCAGTCAAAAATAAATTAAATCGAAATTGCTGAAAAAATGAACTTTTCTTAACGGTCTAAGAATTATATTTTTAAAAACTATTTTTTTAATCTTTTTTGTAAAAACGGGTTATCAAAAAAAAACGATTGACTTTCGATAGTCCTGCTTAACTTGCAAAAAATGTAAGTTCTACGACAATATTAAACATATTTTCAACGTAATCAAAGAGATATAAAATAAGCCAAGATTACAGTTTTTTTTTTTTTAATCGACGAATCCCACGGTTCACTTACCTGCCCGACCGACCGAGAGGCGCATCCGTATGACGCACGGACCGGTGACCGAACAGCAACAGTCCGGACTATTCTGCATCGAAGAGTCAGGCGATAGAGTGAGTCCCTCGTTGGGAATATTCCACTAAGCATAAAGGGTTTATAGTGGAAGTAATTAAATATTCCTGCTATTCTGCTAAGCATACGCAGAGAAAAAACATGGTTGACCTGATCATATTTTAAGGGGACCATATTATGATTGGCCAAATGATTGCACCAACCATGCCATGATTGCATACTAAACATTTACATGATTGCAGCTAACCATTTACATGATTGAAAATAAACATGTAATGATTGCAGCCAAAAATTTGCATGATGGTTACAATCATGTTAACCAATTTTTATTCAACTTTCAATTGAATTTCAATATCTACTTTTTAATTATTTTAAATTATATTATTAATATTTCAATTTAATATTAGTTGATTGTTATATTATATTTAAGAAATAATAGTTCATATACATTTTTCTTTACTTACTTACGTTTGGCCGTGCCGAGATTTGAACCCGGGACACTTGGGTTGCTGACGAAGCGCGTTAGCACGTTTAGCTACTACTGCCTTGCATTTATTATGTTCTAAATACATACATATACGAATCATATGACATTTTCGTGAGTATTCATGAAACACAAACAAAAATATTTTATTGATTGAAACTCTAGATGGAGCTGGTGTATTTTCATATCAAACAATAAAAATGAAGGAATTTTAATGTGTCAAAAATCTAATACAAAAACCTTTTTTATATTTTTATGGAATAATCAAAGACAACAACTCAAAATTCGGACATTGCACATTTGGGCTCTTATTAATATTAAATATCCAATCATATACATTATTGCCTCTAGCATGTTTTTGGCATGGTTGGAATCTAATCATAATATGTTCTCTGAAATCATAATATGGTCTCTATAATCATTTAAATATAATTTACATGATTACCCCAACCAACTATGGTCTTTATAATCATAGTATTATTGTAGCAAGTATATATGATCGCTGCAATCATGCTCCAACCATATTTTTTCTCTGCGTGCATTAGGGCTATAGCGGAGTGGTTAGATGTTATAGATATGATAATTATTTATCGAATTTAGGTATTTGAATTATTGTTTGTTAGGAAAGAAGAATTTCCGATTTTGTTTTTTGAATTGAATTGTTGAAATTAATTGCATTGTAGATATTATTGAAATCGTCGCACGCTGCTCTGAACGGTTCAAATTTCATATAGTTGGATTTGGCTATTTTTACTTGAAGTAAATTATAATTTCTTGTTGCGCGGGAAGGTACTTTAATGTTTAATTTGCTCAACAGACATTCACTATTAACATTGCCTTGTAGAATTTCGAAAATGAATATTGAATTAAGCATTAGTCTACGGTTTTTTAGTTTTGAACGATTTTCGTATGTTGGAAGATTAACATCTTAATTCCAAGGCAATCCACGTAAAATTAAAAACTGTTTCTGCACTGATTCTATGGCATTGATGTAGCAGTTATAACGAGGGCACCACACATTAGATGCATACTCCAAAATAGGACGGACAAGAGAAATATAGAAAAGTTTGGTGATATAAGGATCATCAAACTCTTTTGACCAGCGTTTAATAAAGCCTAGAACACAATTTGCATAATCATTTGCCAGTACTGGGCCCGAGTGTGTTCGAACGGCCCTGGCCGCTATACAATTCGAATAAAAGTTTCTGACTTTTCATTTCAAGAAGTTAGTCCTCAATTGAGACTTGCTGAGCGGTTTCTATAGATCGCTTCGTGTCATTGTTAACAATTCCGTTAACTGAAATGACCCACATTGGTAATTGTTTAAACAATACAAAGCCACATTTGCTGTTACAGAGCCTATAAAGTCTGCCAAACTGTATGGACTGAATGAACTGAAAGTTCTTTTTAAAACCCCGAAAATGCTTTTGAAAACAAACAGTAGCTGTTTTGACGAGCATCCACAGAGTGATCGCTATGAGCGCCCACAACTTTTTGAAAACTTTCACACCAACTGCACTGATTTGGCTAGTCTTACTTGAAAATGTGTGGGCTCAACGTAAGTGAAACTTAAAATTGTGTTCTCTTCTCTTCTGCTAACATCAGGTCTTTAGCAAATAATAGCGCAGTCAAATTGGACATTGACAACAACTACCGCAACATGATGGTTCGGCTAAGAAACAGTCAAGCTGCGGCCAATAACAATCCACGCGAAGGACGCGTTGAGGTAAGCTTCGATTATGGCACGACATGGGGCAGTGTGTGCTCTACGAAATGGAGTCTTCGCGAGGCGAATGTAGTCTGTCGCCAATTAGGTCTGGGCTATGCGTCTATGGCCAATCAAAGTACCCTACATGGCAGTCGAAAGCAGCATCCGTGGGCCATGGTAGGCACTCTCTGTAGGGGCAATGAGCAAAAATTGTCGGACTGCTTTCGCGAGTCCACCTATCCGAATCCGTGCAATGACCAGAATAAAAACATTGCCATCTTGCGCTGTGTGGCTCAGAGTGCGGACTTGAGTTTGGGCCTGAGGGATATTGAGCGGTCAGTGCGCTTAGATTCGCTTCCCATGACGCGTCTGACATGCGCCATGGAGGAGAATTGTATGTCACGTGATGCCTATATTATCCGGCAAACGCAGCCGAATGCGATCAGGCATCTACTCAGGTTTACTACGAAGGCCGAGAATGTGGGGAATGCCGACTTCAGTCCGTATGCGAATTACGATAAGTGGCAGTGGCATCAGTGTCACAGGTGGGCTGGTGGCTGCTAATATCTCGATGAGTTTGTTAATGTTTTTGCTAAATTTCGTTCCTGTAGGCACTACCACAGCATGAATGTATTCGCCACCTTCGACATTTACAATTTGAGGTATGAAAAGGTGGCTCAGGGTCATAAGGCTTCGTTCTGTTTGATGGACTCATCTTGTGTGAGTGGCATACAACGGAGATACACTTGCGGCAATGTTACACAGGGTCGGTAATGGAATTGACTCGAAAGCACCTAGTGCATGCTAACTACTTCCATTGCAGGTATTTCAATTGGCTGCGCTGATTCCTATACGGCCGACCTGGACTGCCAGTGGGTGGATGTGACCAATCTGCCCAGGAACCAACACTATATATTGCGTGTGGCCATCAATCCCGAATACCAAATTGGCGAAATCTCCTTCGAGAATAATGGCGCTGAGTGTCTGCTGTACTATACGGGTGTCAGTGCCTCTACGAAGATTACGCAGTGCACTCGCGCTCCATTGTGGTTTAAAATATGAAAATAAATATGTTGAACAACAAGAAGAGTTGAGAATTTATTATTGCGTTTACATGAACTGCTTTTTAGGTTGAACACAGTTGCGACTGCGAGCGTTGAACCTGCTGAAAGTCCAAGTTGACGAAATAAAGTATATTTGGGTAAACATCAGCTTGTACTTCGAGGTAAGTTTCAGAATTTCCTCCTTTTGTGCAGGAATATTCAAATCTCGGTGGATGTTTGTGTTTCTTATGTACCAAGGAGCTCTGGCAATTTGTCGTAGGATTTTAGTTTTCGCTCTGTGGAGTTGTTTCTTATTCGGGGGAGAGGCTGTGACTCAGTGCTCAATTACATTCGCATGTGAGATTTAGCTTGGTCTCACTTGAGTGTAGCCAATTCAGTTCCACTTGGCGTAATTTAATCCGAGTAATTTTGAATTGGACATGCCCCTTCCTAGGACAACGGTTAAGTGACAGTTTCGGATTCGTTGGCTTTGATTTTCCATCGTGATTGGGATGGGAAACACCACTAAGGATTGCAGAAATGCCAGGATAAAACAAATTCTGAAAACGGTTTCGTTTAATTGTCTTGTGTTGCGATATTTGCGATACCTTCCGAAGTTGACCTTAGATTTTGATGACTATTTTTGCAGTGTCTTTACTAAACTATACCAAATGCGTTGACACCAAGATCTAGGTCCGAATGTTCTACAAAAAATTAGCCTTAAAAGGCCCAAAAAAATGTTTTGCTTCGGTTGCTCTATTGGAACAATAAAAGGCTGGTTCGTACGTACTTTTAAAGAATCAAAATACTAAAAATCACGAAACACTTTAAAAAATAGTTGATTTTAAATGCCAAAAATGCGTCGATTACCAAAGTACTTACCAGGTCTCAGCTCTCTAGGTGCTATGCACTATTTACAAGAACAGAAAGACTTTAATTTTGAATTTAAAGGGTGTATTCCGTTATCAGGCCAATCTTTCAAAAGCAATAGCGGTGCTCACATGTGTGTAACAATGTCGTTGATGGCTCCAAAGGAACATCACAAGACCTCATGGGCACTTAAGAGGCTCTCAAGTTTACAACGTGTGTGCTATATGAGAAAACTGACCTCAAATATTGGGAAATTTGCCTTTTCCTCGTTATACTAACATTGACACAACGTTTGTAACGCCCATAAGGAGGAGGGTCCAGTATGGAAATGTAGCCATGTCCGTCTGTCCGTCCATCCGTCTGTCTACACGATTGAGGTCGCAGTTTTGAAGATATCAACTTGAAACTTTGGGTACATATTTTTCTCGTAAATACTGAGTTCGAGAATCAGCCAAATCAGACAAAAACTGGGCGTGGCTCCCACATAACGAAAAAAATGGTCAACATTTTCCAAGTCTTTTTTATTGCTGTATTCGGGTGGAAATGTTTGGAAATGGATTTTTAACATGGTCCGAGCTTCCAAGTCCACATATAAATAGGTCAAAATGGGGTCTTGAGATGAAAATTGGTTTTTTGGTGGATTATATTTGAACATTTTGAGAAACGGATTTTGAACGTGGTCCGAGTCTCCGAATCCACCTAAAAACGGCTCTAAATGGGGTCTTGAGACAACATTTTTTATGTTCGAGATAATTCTAAATGGATCATACTGTGTGGGGGTATTTCAGTTTAGGCATAGTCGAATATAGTTCACTCTCTAGTTTTAATTTGTGACGGCTACCTAAGGAGAAAAATAACAAAATAAATAAATTCATATTCGAATACGTGCCTTTGACCCAGCAGAATTCTTTTTCCTCTTCCTGTTCTTTTTTCTTACTATTAACTAGACGCACCTTATTTCTGGTGAATTCTTGAATGATATTTTTGTAATTTAAGTTCATGCACATTTCACTTTCTATTGAGAGCGTGACCAGGCCTGACAATAAATTTTACCCCACTATTACCTTGATAGTAATGTTCTCTGTTTTAAAGGAGAAGGATCCTCCATTTACAGTGAAATGCAATTGCATAAATGCTTACCAGGATTGTTTCAGGTAGGTAGAAGGCGTATCAACTAAACACCCGATTTGAAAGGGTTAAAACTGATGCCAGAGGGAGGTTAAAGATGTAAACACAAAAAAAAATGGTGGAAAGGATTTTTCCCAGGTAGGTTAAAGGGGTAAACACCCAAAAAAAAGGGTGGAAAGGATTTTTCACAGGTAGAACAAATATTTGCAGTTTTATTATTTCTTAGGAAAAAACGGCAAAACATTTTTTTTATAGGCGCCTTCCTTGGAAAATAAATGTTTTTGCAGATTTTTATTACGCTGTACATTTAAGCCTAAATGCATTGGCAATCAAATATTTCCCAAACTGGTCACAAATCAAATCGCAGCAATGTAATGGCAATGGTAAATTTCGGTTGAACGAGAACGAGATTCAATTAAAAAAAATGGCACCCTCTGTATTTGTAATTTTTAAATTAAAAACCTGCAAAACGAAAGCAGTAAAAAACATTATTATTCATTTTTGGCCGATATTCAAATTTTGAAAAAATTCTCAAAATTTGGAGTTTATCACTAAACTTTCTTTTGGAAAAATTTTTTAACATTTTTTTAAATGAAAATATGATCTTTTTGCACGATTTCAGAAAAAGGTTTTACCGAAACAGACGTAGGCTTGCCACACTTGGAGAAGCCCAAAACCAGAGATTTAAAAAAAACATTAAAAATATTTTTTTTATGACGCCAAGCATAAAAAAACTAGAGAGTGGACTATCTTCGACAATGCCGAAGCTGAAGCACAGTAGAAGTTTAGAAATACCTGAACATACAAAATTTGGTCTCAAGACCCCATTTTGAGCCATTTATAGGTGGTTTTAAAGCTTCGGACCACAACCAATATCCGTTTCTAAAAATTTCAAATCAAATCCACCAAAAAAAAAATTCGTCTTAAGACCCCATTTTGACCCATTTATATGTGGTTTTGGAAGCTTGGACCATGTCGACCAGTTTTTGTCCGATTTGGCTGATTCTCGAACTTGCTCTTACTTTTGAAGTGAAAAACATGTTCCCAAAGTTTCAAAAAAACTGCGATCGCTATCGTGCGGACAGACAGACGGACATGGCTAAATCGACTCCGGTAGTGATGCTGATCAAGTATATATATATAATTCCTTACCGGACACGTCTCCTTATGGGCGTTACAAACGTTGTATCAAAGTTAGTATACCCTGACACAGTGTGTATGGGGGTAAAAGTATTATATTTAGAGACAATTTTCAATAAAAAAAAGGTTGAAACAAACAAAAATAAAATAATAATAATAATTTATGCTTTACATTTTTACAATGGCTTATTTAGTGCACCTTAAATGTGTATATATTTATGGTTTGTCGCAAATTTAATAATGGAAAGGTCTAATCAATACCTTTCGAATGGGCGAAATAGGTGGTCAAAATGCTCTTACAGCACCTAGTTGGAAAGGTTAGACCTTCCCAATGATACCAAATATTCACATTATTAAATTTGAAAATTGAAACCATAAATATATACACATTTACACAGAAAAAAACATACAACTTTTCCAAATGTATCAAAAACCTGAATTTATTAACCGCTGGTAATAGGTTGGTTTAACCGAAAAAAAATTGTTAAAATAAATCTTCAAAATTCGACATAAAATAGTTCAAATAATCGAAAAAGTTTTTGGTATTGTAAGTTTTTTACCACCATTTTTGATTAGATGTGAATTTTTCACAAATTTACTGAACAATTCACAACTTAAATTACCATCTCTCATCGATGAAACGTACAACATTGAAGGGTTGGAGCTTTTTTAACCCTCTTTTTGGGTTAGATTTACCGACTTTTTTGTATGTGTAGGGTGCACGAAATAAGCTGTAGTTAAAATAAATAAAAATTAGCATTAATATGGTGTTACAATCGAGATGGTCGAGGACCGAAGAATATCACTAAAAATAGTATATGGCCAATTCGCCATATTGATACAAATTTTTGTTTTTAGTTTATTGTGAATATCTTTTTAGAAATATACTTATGGGCTCATTGAAAAAGGTAATTTCATTTCCTTTTCTATTGCTTATAGCTTTTATTTATAATCGTTCTTTTCACAGGCACAATTGTAGTTTAAAGTGGAATTACACTAGTTTATTTTTAATTAGAAAAATTTACTTAGGGATTTCTGTTAGAACGAAGACGATATATTATCAATGGGTAATTCCATGTCCTTTTTAGATGAGCATGCTATAGACAGCCACTTGAGCCGAAGTTGAGAACTAACGTTGGAGATTTAAGAAAACTATTTGCTTTCAACTAGACCTCAAGGCTATATCCAATCGATAGGTTTATTATTATTTTTATTTATTTATTATTATTTATTATTATTATTATTTTCCAAATAATAACTAAATAATATAGGGTGACTGGAACGAAAGAATGCGTATTTTATTTTGAAATGTTTAATCAAAATAAATTTTTACAAACATTTTAAAATTAACAAAAAATTACTAAAGCTTTTTCATAGAAATTTTTCAGAAAACCGGAGACCGGAGAAACGTTCAGATTCCCGGATTCTGCGGGCAAAAACCCTGTGTGTGGCAAGTCTAAACAGGCGCATCAAAAAGTAAATCCATATCACTATTTTTATTTCTAGCAAGTTGTTTTCGGAATGGCTCAAACAAAAAATATGTTTGTCTATACAAAAAAAACATAACATTTATTCAAAGAAATGAAGAACTGGGGTGCAATCGTGTAACTCGCCCACGATTCACGTTTACGCTGATAGTTGAAAACGTGATCAGCGGCTCGATTCTCAAAGTTTGCTTCACATAACTGTACTATCGATTCTCGTTTTACTTTTATCCAAAAACACTTTCCGAACCCTTCCGCGATTTTATCCAGTGTGGAAAAGCACTTTCCGAACACTTTGCGATTGTGAACAATTAAAATTGTAAAACTTTATGTGTTTTAATTCAATGATTACAAGATATTTCCTTCTTGACGAAAGCGATGAGGTAGATAACATTGCCAGGCAGCGAAGGATACTAACGGATGCTTCAAGTCCATTGGAATTGCGTGAAAGGAGGTGCTGCATGTTGCACTATCATCCAGTAAGGCCGAAAGAATTGCTCATTCATTAGCAACTGCCTTCGAAGTGGAACAGGAAGGCTCAACAATCGCTCCTGGGCAAAACGTTCAACATTATGCACTCCAGCCAACTGCGCCATTACTGTTTAGCATAGCAGGCAACTTGTTCCATTATTTTTGTTTGTTCCCATGTTCTGTGTTTTGCAATGCATTTTTTGCAATCCACGAATGCTTCTCCATGAACTCGATCATCACTTTTATTTGCGTTCGATTGCTTTGTTGAACCCTAAAAAATAAATTTATTGAATCAAAGTTCAACAATAAATATAATTTACAACATACATCTTTAATTTTTTGGAGCAATCACTTTTTTTGCTTGAAAACTTCTTAAAACAAGTGAAAACGACATGTAAAGTGATGTCGTGCGCTGCAATCGAGAATTGAAAAGTTTTCGAACGAGAATTGGCTTACATGAAGCAAAAACGATGTGCAGAACCTCGTTTTCGTTGAATATCGAGGTATACGATTGCGCCCCAGTACAAAAAACAGCGGTGAGTCTCTCCGGGATGTGAAGGACGTGAAGGAGTTTCATTGATGGCGTTCTATCAGAAAAATGGAGAAGTTAAGCAGCATTGGGTTGCAAATACAGGAGCATCAGAAGTTCCGAGGACCGCCCTAATTCGCTCAGACCACTTTGCCGACGAAGTGCTTTATCCCAACAAGAAACGAGTCACCGAAGGCCGCAATCCAACTCTATTCTTAAGTTGAAGAAAAGTTCATATATTTTCATTAGTGTTTAAAAAATTAACATCTTTTAACTCATATTAACAATCAATTCTTTTTCTTTTTTTTCTATTTACAGGGAAAGAATAAGCACCTTCTTATGCAATGTGGGATGTAAGCGAAGTGTGTAATCACTCCGAACGCAACAGAGGAATTGGATGTGGCCATGATGCAAAACACCATGGAATTATAGGAAGTGGCTGAATCTTGGGATTTACAGGGTACTGACCGGGACATTTTAGAACAGTCGGAAGGGTTGGAGGAGTGTCCAAGGATCAAGTCCACCAAGATGGTCAAATATTCATACTCTGAAAATACACCCATCGCCCAACAGCTTTGTCAGACCCACAATCACCTCGTTGGCTTTCAAACGCAGTTGCACTCAACGCTCCAGTAGCAGAAAACGCAGCACAGCCACAGGTAGGAGGTCGACTTGAGAATTGCCTTAGAGTTCAAGTGGAGAAGAGCACTGGAGTTTCAATTGAACTCCAATCTATCTCCAACCTTAATGCTTATTAGGACTTTACTCATATTCCATCTCGCTCAAGCAGAGTGCCGCCTCACTTGCTGACACTCACTGTATGTTTTACTACAAATTTTCTATTCGTGAGATAATTTTTTAATATGCATCATATCTTGCTGGAAGAATATGTTGTAATTTCGAAATAAGTTCTTCGTGGCAGATTGCAATCAAAGCAAATTAAATGGATCATATGATTAATATTTTTTGATTAAAGTATTCGCAATCAAAAATCTGGCAACATTGAGGGTCGCTCACTTCTTGTTCGGCTAAGTAAAATCACACACTGGCAGCACTGGCACTGACACCCGTAGTCCAGCCAGTCGTATTGAAAACGTCGCTGCGCGCACAGTTATAATACGGATGTGAGTCGGAAACTTTTTGAAATAAACCGGTTAATTGTGATTTTTAATGGAAATATCACAGATAGTTTTTGAAATTTCTGATGTGTAATTTACCCACGAACAACTTGTGGGAAATACCCGGTGTTAATTCGTTTTAATGTAAATAGTCAACTGCTGGAGTGTTTAGTGTCTTATTGCTTATTGACCAATTTAAATTGTTTTGTTTACGTTGGCTAACTTTGGCTTTTGTTGTGCTTTCTTGCAGTGTTGTTGACAGATGACACATTCGCATAAAAGAAGGTGTTGCTTGATCTGGTTATTATAAATATTGTGTATCGGTTTTAAAATAATTTTTGAAATATTAAAGACGCCGTCGCTTGACTTTCGCTTGGCTGATAACAACTTATTAAATTGAAGAGTTTGTGGTAAGCGTAATAAACTTACTTATTCATGTAGATAGTTAAATGGTTCACAGACAAAGGGCCACTGTGGTGTAACGGAGTAAAATAATAAAGTGTATTTTTTTATCGCGGTTTGTTCACACCAGTTCAACATTTTGAAGTCGCCAAAATCTGCTTTGGTTTTTTAATCAAAATAATATTAATATTTGGATATATACTAATATTTTGGATTCAATATTGTAACCTGAATCCAGATTGAACCAAAAATGATTTAAGTTTTCAAAAAGATGTCACTTTGAAAAAAAAAACACAAAAAATGTCATTAGACCACACCTCACACTCCCATTATTTCTTACATATTTATGCAGGGTTTAAATTGCTGCAGTATTTTCGAATACTGTTGCAGTAAGCAAACAAATTATTTTTGAAAAACTTTGGTTTCCGAGTTTATATTTGTATGCAATTTGAAGCAAAGGAAGTATTCGAAGCATTGAAAAGGCAGTAATTTGACGGTATTGTGTCACGAATACTTTGGCGCGGTAAACTGTGCTCAAGGTATTTCCTAAAATGCTTTAAAGTAAGCAAAGTATTTCAAAAATAAATTTGTTGCTCCCTGTCAAAGCAAAGTATTCAAAACCGGATTTTTTGCTTTTGCTCCCTTTGCTTTTAAAGTCTGTATGTTCACTGCTGATGGTCATATTCCGGGAAGATGAGAAAATGTCCTCCTAAGAAAAAGGAACTCTTGCTTTTGGCAATAGCTAGTTAACTATTAAAAAAGTAGTAAATACTGAAAGATCTTGCGTTCCCGGATGGAAATTTTCCGTCCCGAAAATCCCGGGATTGTCCAAACCTTTCGGGATTGATAGCCTTAATTACTGCTAATTTTTATTGGTTTTGATTCTTTTTTAAACACTTCAATTTCAATAAAATTTTATTGCTTTTTTGCTTTTTTTCCAAAACAATATCTTCCAGTGACAATAAGAAAAAAGCTAAAAATTAAAAAAAATTTTATTTTTGCGAAACGCAAATATTGACAAACAATAATATAAAAATATTTGCAATAAATGAAATCACCACAAAATCGACAAATAAAAATACAGATCGCGAAAAAGTCACCATGGCCATTGGCCATGGCCTGAAATTCGTCTCCAAATCGATTGCCAAATCGCCATATCAGAAAACACTGACCAGGGGTCAAAGTACGGCAATCATAAACAAGCAACTCGTATCGAAATTTATGTGTCAATTCCAATAATTCCATAGGAAAAATCGGGAGTGAAACACAAAATTCCAATACAAGTTACTAGTTCACGAATGTCCCAGGACTTGGGAGCAGACAAATATTTAGACTGCTCTGCTTTGGCTCTTCTTGAGCCTCACGATGTTTTACCGACTTAAAGTTATTTACCAAGCTGATAAAGTACTTGTACTTCATATTAAAAAGCCAAGAAAGCGTCATGCGGATGTGCCCCTCGGTCGGTTGGGCGGGTTAGTGGAACCGTTGGGATTCGTCGTTAAAAAAAAAAAATAAATAAATAAATTTCTAAGTACATTTTCTTAAATTAGTATCCGCTATGATACAATTTTATGCATACAGCATAGGTGGTCGACACATGTCGAAGTATAGAGAACACCTTCTTCTATGAGCAAATGTATGAGTATGTAAAGCTAGGTAAAAGTATTTAAAACTAGTTACTTAATTGGAATTACAAAATATATATATTTTGATATAGACCGGGGCACTATTCTCGTTCTTTTCCCCAGAAATTAGTTAAAATTTGTGAAATTATAAAAATCTATTAGCTTGACACTTACAACAAGTGGACTGATATTCAATACTCATTTTTCCTAAAGACGGACACCAAATGGGTCCGAAATATTGAAAATAAAAATTTCTTATATTTTTTAAAAACATAAAAAGAGTTTTTTAAAAAAAATTTATTGGAAGCAGGACCTAGAGCCCGAACAAGCAACCAAAAGCATCATACACAATTAAGGTCGAAAAAATACAATATCTTACATTATAAAAATCTTTAATTTCTAGTTTGAAACCATTCATATAAACTTCCAAAAATCTAAAGTTAAGTTGCTTAGATGAACTAGACTTGGCTAGTTACTAGAAGGACTGAATATGAGCCGGTTCTGTTCACTCTTCTTCAACCAAGAGTGAACAGAACCGGCTCTTATTCTGTCCTTCTAGTAACTATCCAAGTTTAGTTCATTACACGGTTTAGCTCTTGAACTACACAACTCTAATCTGCATTCGTCGCAGCTTCTATTATTAAAGTTCAGATGCGGTTTAACTTTAAGTTTGTGCAACGCATTTTTTTTCAAGGTGATTTAACCTTTGAAAATAAATTTGTACATGTTAGCTACTGCTACTTTTATCACCGGTTTGCTTACAAAAATTTCGATAAAATAAGGACCAGTCTAATTATGATGTTCATGTCATTGTGTCTCCAATTTACGTCGCGAAGAATTTGTAATAAAAATCAAATGTTTGAAAAGGTATTCCAATAATAATCCAATAAAATTTAAAAATATATTTTATGGAATGCTATTTTTATTAGCATGTACATTACGTGTTAAAAGCACGTTGCAATTGATAGTTTGCAATTAATTACCTCTGTGGCCATATTCATAGCGAATGTGTACCTACTCCCAAATGACGATTTTCAAGGTAGCAAATAAGTCATACCCGCTGACTGTGGCAAACGCCCCCGAAACTAAGAAATGAACCGCCTAATTTGCTCTTTCCTCAAATTTTGTCTAGTTCAACGACAAAGTCAAATGCAAAAACCAAAAGCAATGCAAAATGAAATTGAAGTTTCAGAAATGTATGCTCAAGTGTGATTTTGAGTTTGCCTCAGTGTGTGACACCCGCGGCATTTTATGAGCAGCACCTGTGCAGTGATCACTCCATCATCGCGTTCGTCTATAATGCCAGCGGCCTCTTCAACCATTTCAACTCAGCTCAATTGGAACTGGAAGTACAATTCCATTAATGTTATTCATTAAATGTAGTAATTGATTTGTTTAGACTTCGCACATTTTGCCGCAGCAGCCGTGTCTGACATATTGAACATTTTAAGATTTGTTTATTTCGACATTCTGTGGAATATACAATATAGCATAGAATATTTGTAATTACAAAAGGCTATTCGGTTAACTGCACGGTTAATTAGAAAATATAGTTTTAATTGGGACAGTGTTCTCAAGTGTAGCTGTATTCGCATTTGCGTGCACTCACTATGCAAATTGAATGGCTTGTTGTGAGATAGTGAAAACTAATTAAACTAATTACACTGTCTCAGAGCGACCAGACAGACCGACCATGCATAGGTTGTGGGTGTTGAAAAATTAAATATAAATGTCATATCAGGAATTTCCAATATACATACCACCAAACTCACCGAACCAATTTTGTATCTTCACACAATTTTAAATTTAAATAAAAAAAGGGTAAAAAACAAGTTTTTTAAAATATAACCCTTTAACCGACTAAAAAGCTGAAAATAAATTTCCTTGAAATTAATTTCAGCAATTTCGATTAAAAATTAAGGGTTTTTGGCGACTTCAAAATCTGCAATGATATTAGGAATAAAGTAGCCAAAAACCCTTAATTTTAAATCGAAATTGCTGAAATTAATTTCAAGGAAATTTTTTTTCAGCTTTTTAGTCGGTTAAAGGGTTATATTTTAAAAAACTTGTTTTTTACTCTTTTTTTATTTTCCTCTTTTTTTTTTAAATTTTTTTCTCCCCCTTTTTTCCCTATTTTTACTCTTTTTCCCAAATGCGAACCTAAGTAAAAAATTTCAGACTTGTAGCTTACAAAATACGAGAGTTAGAACTTAAAATTGGCTCCATCCCGCTCCCCTTTGCCCCCACATCCCCTTTTCCAAAGGGTACAAAATTTAATTTTGTCAATAAGAACTCACCTACCAAATTTCATCAATGTAGCTTGAAGGAATTGGAAGTTATGCCTTGTTTAAAAAAAAAAGGTTTGAGTCCCCCCACGGCCCCCTACGCCTCTGATGGACCCCAAAATTTAATAGAATGTATTGTCACCGGAGTTCTATCAGTGTTCCAAATTTCAGCTTTCTAGCTCATGTGGAAGTGTATGAAAAAGCTCGCCGCAGATTTGAGGATATATATATATATATATAGTCCACCCAAAGCAAGTTAATATAAGGGTTATAAAAACAAAATTTTAGTTCGGAAAAGGTATTTTTTTTAGAAAATAATTGCTAAAATATGATTTTAACTTTTACAAATTTCAATGGTTTTTGTAATTATTAAATTTTGTTAAATGAAGATTTCGATTGACATTTCTTTAGAAAAACAAAACTCATCAAATTCTTATTAAAATGGAAAATTATGTATTATTTATTTTCGGGCTATATGGAAAATATTAAAATGGCCGAAATTTTTTTTTTTTTCGGCTGAAACCGAAGCTGAAACCGAAAAAATAAAAGAAACAATTGTGAGTTTTATTGTAATAAAATGGTACATAATTAAGCTTATCAGTAGACGGAAATCGATGGCGCATATTCATAGTCAAATTTAGAACCAGCTTAGTAGCTGCCAGTTCAGTGTATTATCTGTCAACTTAGTAGATTACTAAATTTAAGTTGGAGCTTAATTTGGCTATGAATATGGGCCGCTCATTTTAAGTTCAGATCATGAATTAGATGAATTTAGAAGCAAACTATCAAATGCGTGGAAATCAACAGTAGTAGAAATTACTGTCAGGGTAGTAGATTTCAATAGAGGGGAGTAGATATGGGTTTATGCGTAGAGTACTAAAAATTCTACGAGAGTAGTAGAAATTTCTGTACACCCAGAGAAATCTTCATGTATTTTAATTAACACTATTCATGTTATATTAACATGAAAAACATTTGTACGCAAAACAAAAACAATTCCAAAAAATTACAACTACATTGACAAAAATCGAAGCAAAACGCACACATTCACACAAATGAGAAATTTTTTTTTCGAAAATCAAAATATATTCGACCATTCTGTCAAATGGAAAATTTGAAAATAAACAGAAGAAATTTTTGAATTTCAAAACAAATTTGTTTTTGTCGACCTGAACGAAAGAAGCTCAGTGGCACAGCGTGTAGATGTGGAACTTATAAACATTAGGTCCCGTGTTCAAATCTCGTCTGAGTTGAAAAAAGTTTTTTTAAAAAGAAATTTTTAGATTTCAAATTCAGATTGGTCTTTGGACGACATGAATTTATGAAGCGCAGTAGCTTACCCTCTGTGCTGAACTCAAGATGCGAAGGTCCGGCGTTCAAATCCAGTTCAGTGTGAAAAGGTATCTATTTGAAATGGTAATGTTCATCTGAAAATAAGGTAAAGAATGGTAAAATAGTTACTTGGAGGAACTGTGTTTACAATTTTATAAAAAAAAATTAAATTAAAAAAACTTTTTCCGGAACGGGGATTCGATCCCCCGTTTATGAGGCCGACTGCCTAACCCCTGAGCTACCGGCAATGATTTGAATGAACGCATATTTACCAGTTTTCCCAGTTTAATCACAAACCTCTTCACACGTACACGTACACATATAGGAGAGTGTCATTTTTAACAATAGCATCTTGTTAAAACAACCTGAAAGATCGGTTTGAAAAATATTAACCACAAAATTGGTTAAAAATTGGTTAATTTAACACGATTTTTTCTCTGGGTGTAGGGGAAGCAGATTTTTAGAAAGAATAGTACTTTTGCATTGTATGAAACTCACACAATATTTTGAGGAGTAGATTTCTTACCATAGTAGTAGAAAATATCTTGAGGAAAGTAGAAAAATCTGCTACCGAAGTAGAGAAGTAGAAATTTATAAATCATCGCGAGAGTAGTAGATCTACTCCGATAGGACATGTCTTCTTTGTCGCTTCTGATTCTTCGAAACTATGATCAATGCTTAAATTTGTGTTACATACCGCTTTTATCCACTTGGTTGTTCCTTATGTATTTTGATACGCTAAATCTGAAAATAATAATTTAGTTTTTCCAGCACGCACCATTTTTCTGCAAACGCCACAAAAATTGCATTTTTGGTGCTGTAACAATTTCATTATTATTATTTTCGTATCCAGCGTGGCAAAATACATAAGAACTTGTCTATCAAGTATATTTAACACACAAAAAGTTAAGTTTTGTCGATCAGTGTAATCTTTGTTACATTTTTCTATCAAACCGAAATTTTCGGCGGAAATATAGAAATTTCGGCCAAAAACTAAATTTGGCCGAAAGCGATATTTTTTTTTCGTCCGAATCCGAAACACGGCCGAAACAGCTTTTTTTGGCCGAAAAACCGAAACCGAAACCGAATTTCGGTCGGTCTCTAGTTCCTAGGGTCAAACAAAAAGTACCCGTAATAAATTTTTATGAGTGGGTGTCGAAACAAATTGTTTGAAGGGTTTGGCAACTAGAAACTCGTATAAAATACCCCAACAGTCAAATAACGCAAACAACACTACCAGCAAAGACTAGCAAGAAACAAATATTTTCTTTTTAACAATTTTATTACCGAATCCATAAAATTAATCTAATCGGCACTGTTCGAGACGTTTGTTTATTCAAAATAAAGAAATAAATACGAATTATGTACATACAGTGGCGCCCAGGTAATTAGGGACATCATATTTTAGTGATTTTGAATGACTTCCGAAAGGCGAAGCTTATTAATTGTACACAAATTGAAGCGGTCATGGTGTCCAATATCGAGGAAATCGTATTTAAAAGTTGACCTACTTTTCAAACTTTTTTCCCGGGGGTTATATAGTTTTTTTTGCATGAAAATAGCAGTTTATTTTTAACAGCGCAAAGTTTTGCATTAAAAGAATTGGTTAGTCCCCAGGCAAAATGTTCGGAAAGTAGATCAATTTTCAGACATGATTTTCTCGGTAGGTTTTTTACGAACTATGGTGTCCTTATTTGAATGGTGTCCAAAATATCCTTGGTTACCACTAAATAGTCTTGAAATTGAAATTGACAAAAATAGACTGTCCCTAATTACCCTCCCGCCACTGTACACATGTGTGTATGTTTGAATTTGAGGTGAATTTGGCATTAAACAACGAGCAAGAAAGGAAAAAACCACCACTTGGCACTCTTAAGCTCCAAAACAATCATATCCACTGAAACAACTTGTGGTGTCTCGCGCATTCATATTTACATTCCACAACACCAAACTGTGAAAGCATTGATCAGTGCGCTAAAAATAACAAGAATGCTTTAGAACAAAACAAAAAAAGGGGGAAGTTACTCGCTATAAATGACCAAACACAAACATTCAATATTTTGAACAAATATTTGCCAAAAAATTACCAAATGAGCAACAATTTCATGTCCGCCCGCCATTGTGAGAAGGAATCATTGGACAATATGGCCTTTACGAGGCACAAGAGACGTGCGCTGACTGGATAACATGCCAAGCGACCTCGAACTTCGAATTGGTTGTTATTACTGAAATGCTACATTGTACAATGTACATAAATACTTATTAGTTAGTAGCAATGCGATTGAGTCGATGAAATCATATTACTTCCAACTACACTGAGGAAAAAATAATGAAATCAGATGAAAACGTATTCGATTCTAAAATCAAAAATGTGCGTATTTACATGCTCCTGTATCAAGCTAGAGGGGAAAGTTTGCGAAAAAAACCCCCATTTCAGATTAAATTACTAATTACGATACAACTTATAAATTAATGCAACTGAAAAGAGAATTCAACAAAACAGCAATGACTTCGACAGTCATAACCAGGGAAGACATAAATATACACCAATAAATGGAAAAATATGCTCAAAAAACAGGCACATATTTAGAGCCTATCAGAAAATGCTCATGTAAAAAAATTAAACATAGTTAGGTATGTAGTTAATTAAGCACGATTGTAATGAACAATCGATTGTTATTTCGACGGTTTTGAGTCAGTGAGAACAATCGCTCTACATCACACGATGTAGTTGGACACCATTTGAAATAACACAGTTCGTCCAAGGATACTTTCGATGAATTTATCCATGGACTTCGAGTTTTTGAACAAAATGTTTTTTGATAGTGGCTAGACTATTGCACCCGGTTGCGAGATAGCACCGGGTACAGTAGTTTGTTATGTAAAAACTTCAAAACTTTTGAAACCGATTCTACAATTTTGAACGATTCATCAAGTGGTAATCCTTTAGTTTGTAACTTTGTTATACCCTTGAAAATTCAACTTGATGAATTTCAAATCGGGTTTTTTCTTTCTTTACATGAAACTATATTTTTGCCAAACGAATGGCCTCCGAATTGTATTTAAGTTCGTAGAGAGATGATTGGCCACTGTCCAATGGACAGCCATAAAACTGCCGCTTGCAACCACGTTCCCGAATACACAAAAAAATAAAAAATATGTTGGGAAACATTTTTTCACAAATTTGAGACCGGGTTCGAACACGCAGTGTAATTTTGAGTTATATTTGGATCTTCGATATTGGTACTCTCTGTTTGCTATTTGAAGCAACTTTAGAGTAAAGTTTAGAATCTAAACGTATACCCATTTCGATATTCCGTACAAAGTGATTCATTGTGTAAATTTTTTCTGAATGTTTCAAACCAATGTTGTCAAATTTGTTTTTTTTTTCGATTTTTAAAAGAACAAAATCCGCACAAAATTCCTAAAAAGTGTCAAATTAGGCTAAACTTTAAAAAGTGTTATCACAGTGGCATGACAGTCAAGAAAGTGTCAAATTGCCTCTTCAGTCGCACTACGATAACGCTGACCGTAATTATAGCAGATTATAGTACAAAACACACAATTATTACATTCGTGCTAGTTCGAGTAACTACGAGAGCATTTAAAAAAAAAATTCCCAGAATTGTTTGCTATTGTACTCGAACACATAGTGTATATTCTATCTAAGGTTGCCAGGTACAGTTTTCAAAATGAAAACATCCGAACAGAATAATAGATAAAGTGTTTCTAAATTGAATTCGTTATACAGGGATTATGATAACGAAACTGCTCAAACTACTCATCTGATATTTAAGCGCCAACAGCTGTTAAATGACGGCTAGGGCTTTGTGATCCGAGACATGGCAACCCTCGTTCTATCGAATGATATTTATACAATTCATTCGTTAAAGTTCATTTGGTTTTAATTTATCAGTGGGCGTTCGTGATTAGATTTCACTTTATCTATTGTTGAAATTTGTTTTCATTACTGAGAATGAATTATTATTAATTTAGTAGTACTTATTTTATTCTAATTATTTTATTTTCTGTTTTTTGTATTCATATTCTATTTTGTTATTTAAAAGCTAATTCCTTTCACTTCGGCCTAATATTCTTGTGTACTGCATATATCGAGTGTTTATAATCTACCTCAAGTGCCGCGGTTTTAAAATTTGTAAACCTGCTGCAGTACAGTAATTTGGCTTATATCTAATTTACGGCCAAGAGGCTTTTTAAATTTTGTATCTGCTGAAATTTTCACATCAAAGCAGTGACCGAAAAACCCCCTATACCAAGCTAGGAACTATTTCAGCGGAATTATCCCAGCAAACACAGTCTCAAACGTTTGAGAAAAACCCTATTTCTCGAGTCGATAACTAATGTGATTCGGGACTCGTTTTCAAAAGGTTACTTCAACAAATAAAAAAGTGAAACGTTAATAATTTAATTTTTCTTATTTTGTTTAGTGTAAAAAAAATCATCTCTACTTATCAAATATGCAATGAAAACAAAAATGCAATTTTAAAATTAATTGATTCACGTTTCACTCTTTTTATTTGAAGTCGATTTGAGAACCGTTTGAAACCGACTCGAGAGCTAACCCTTTTCTCGAATGTAGAACTAACTCCCCTTTTTATTGTGAAAGCTATGATTCTCGAGTAGGTATCGACTCGGTTTCAAACGTTCGACATTAGAGAGTTCTCGATATCAAACATAAATGTTTGCTGGGAGGTTACATATTTTACACAAAACGATTTTCACTTATATGAGTGGTAGGCGTGACAGTCGCCCGATTCCACCCATTTCCAACTCCTTCGAGGGCAAAAAAATGATAAATCCAAAATTTGGGCCCTCTACCTTTCTTCTAGCTCCTACAATCGTATTTAGAAGGACTGATGGACAGACGGAATTGGCTAAATCAACTCAGGAGGTCAAGCTGATCAAGAATATATAAAATTTTTCATACTGGGCACGTCTCCTTCTTGGTGTTACAAACTCCCGACCAAAGTGAATACCGCATGAGCTGTAGGGTATAAAAAATGACAGAAACTCAGTTCATTGCTTTTATAATATTTTTGCATGCATCTCGAAAACTTCGCATGTTCAAATTTTTGAGGAAATCCCATATGATGGAATTTTTTAATTCCTTTGTGCAACAACTTATTGCTTTTTGTCCGACACACTTTCTCATGTCCAATATTTTGCCTTTCTTATCCAAGTTCGTGCTACTTAAACAAACAACGAATTGGTTAATTAGAAAAATAATCGATTATCTAATTGGACTGATCCTACATACGTGTGTATACATGAACCGATTTGCGAGATTACTTAAATGTTTTTGTTTACACAAGAAAATATTTAACTTTTGCTAAATATAAATGTTTTGTTTATTTCACGAAATAAATTATTAAACAAATGCCGCTCTATTCGCACTTATTTGGATAATTTGCCAAATGATAACCAGAGATGGGCTCGTGACGTGTGGGATACGAGTGAATTTTTCGTGATTGCAAATTTAAATTCGTAATGAGTTTGTGTGATCGTGAGCGGTTAGATCGGTCCAGTTTTCGATGCTGGTCAAGAATAAATATTTTTTTCCGGTTTAGTTGTGTATGCAAAGTTTACGGGCTGCGCTTATTAATGGTTAATGGTTCTCATCAAACCTGTAACTGACCTTCTGAAGTTATGTGATCGTAAACTTTTTATGTTTACACCTTGTCAATGTGGTAGACAGAAATTTCTACAAATAGTTTACGAGCACGTAAGTTCACAAGTTCAGTTACAGGTTTAGATGAGAACCATTATTGTTGCAGACATGTGTAGTTTTTATAAGAGACATTCTGTCATTGTGTCAAATTCCAAAACTCAAAAATCTTGTAAAATGGTGCATGTTGCCATTTTGTGTATTTTTTCTTTATTCACACAAACTAGTTAATTCGTGAATAGTTAATTAACGAAGTAACTTTTTTAATACTTAATTAATATTTCGCTCAATATACTTACACATCAGTGTCGTCCACAACGTTCAATTGCATATAAAGATTGTGTGGCTCTCCATACAAAATTGGGCTGGGTTTATAGTATGGTAAAATGATATACAGTATCAATAAGCAATATTCGTCTTTAATATGTACGACTGAACAATTATGTATGTACATTAAAAAAACTAAGCAAACTAATTAATTATTGTTAATAGTGCACCAAATTATGAAAACGATGGCAAATAAATTAATTGCGATATCCGGCATTAATTCATTTTTTTTTGACAAAGCATCAAACGCTTTAATGCGGTTGAGTTCGCTAAAATTGTTAGCGTTGTCATTTACAACAACGAACGTCATTTGGGCTGATTAATGCGCACACCGCAGCCGATAATGAGCGACTAATTTGATAAGATAGGCACACTAAGTATGTTTCAACAGTGACGCCGATAATATAGGGAACCCATATGTAATTTATGTGTAATGTAATGTTACGCCAATTAAAATTTTTTTTCTTCTATTCATGCTAAATCTATAAGTAAAATAAAATAGCAGGAAAAGTGTAAATTCAGTTTACATTGAATACGATACCTCAGGACATTCAATTCATTCAAATTTTCATATTATTGAATTCGTTTATCGAAAAGCAATTGGCTCCTTTTGACCGTAATCTGGAATTTGATAGCCACTATTGTATACTAATGTGCTTTAATTTGTATCAGGGGTTCACAAGCTTCTTCCAACCGCGATCTCATAGTATCATAAGTAACATAAATACTTAAATAGTGACGATGGAGCTCCTAGATATATTCCCACCATGAGCTGTTTAAAATTCGTGCATTCAATAAACTCAAATGTCTCAACGGTGTTGTTAACTTACCCCCTACACACTACTGTGGCAGGGGTTATTAACTTTGACACAATGTTTGTAACCCCTATAAGGAGGCGTGTCCGGTATAGAACATTGGAAATTTTTAGAAACGGATTTTGGCCCCAGGTTGGAAAAGCATATATAAGTGGGTCATAATGGGGTCCTGAAACTAGATTCTTTTTATGTCCGAGGTTCTAATAAATCGGCTATATTATGTGGGGGTACTTTAGCATCAGAAGTGACGCAGAAAATTCGTATTTATGTTTTTGGAAACAATTTTACATTTTTGGTCAATGTTGGTTTTCCTTCAAATGACCTTTGAACAAGTTTCAATTCAGTACTTACCCACACATTCCTTCGAAAATTGTATGAAATATTTTTAGAATTCGCCCGATGCCGTTTGAGTTACGGCCCACAGTTTGAAAATAGAGAACTTAACTGCACCACTTACGCTTAGTGATTTACGTAGTGTGGTGGGAGGAAGGCTATGCGTCAGCCTTATCAAACATCCGTGGGACTTACCTCTAATTCGCCTCATCAATTGACATCATCGAGTAGTTTGTCCATTGACAGCACAGCCATTAACTGACAACTCAACAATAGAATTTATTGTTTGTGTCACGAGATGATTTATGAGTGCGGCTATGTGCGCTGGCATAATTGTTTATTAATTAGGATGTCTTCAAGGCCAATTCAATCGCTTCTTCAGAATTATATTCGCAATTTTGTTAAAACATCGAACTCTGCGGAAGTAGCGGGTAAACGGAAAATCGTTGTCCTCTTATTACACAATAGACATATGCCGAATGGTAATCCTTGCGTTTACGGGGATAACAGTGCTTAGCATAGAAAATTACAATTGCAAAACAATAAATAATCTGGATCCTCTCTTGTTTCTTCCGCTAGATACAGACCACCACCAACATGTCTGGCACACTGTACAAATCAATGTTCATGTGCGGACTCGTCTACTGCTTCATGTATACTGTTCCATCAGCAGTCGCCAATCCCAGCGACAATTATCATATCTCGGATCGCGATGGTCTTCACGTGCCGTGCACGTTCTTCGATACGGTTGACCTAACCGACGATAAAAAATTCGCCAATGGTTCCTACCTGCACGATGGAGTTCTAATACCTCCCAATTTGGTCGGCATCTACGATTACATATACAAAGACATGGCCACGCAGGTGGATGTTGAGCCGCACTATCGTGGGTGCATTTGCAGGCTCAAGCCCTGCATTAATATGTGCTGTCCCTGGGGCACCGTGTACAATTCCAATCAAAGTATGTGCACTAATGCTACGGACGGTGCTCAATGGCCGGAGCCGAAGCTGAATATCTCAACGAGCAACTCCACCAAAACCGTGGACATTTTCGAGCAATTTGCCGTTCAGAACTTCCGTCCATGTAACGGAATGTATTCATTGGTACCGGAAACATTCAAATTCGACGGCTGGGAGTTGTTTGAGGTGAGCGAATGCCACAGCCATCGCAAATTGCTATCTGCATTATTGCATTTTTGTCTCCACAGAATGGCACAATGTTGCGTTTAGATGATCAAGTGTATCTCAGGAAAATGGAGTTTTGCTTTGTGCCAACTTTAACCAATATCTCTGAAGGTGTCTACGTAATCAATCCAGCCAACTGTGAAATGAGCTCCGACTATGGTACAATGAAGATAATAAATGCTTATGGTGAGTTAAGGCGTCGCCAGCTGTTATGGAGAGTATTAATACAAATATACAATTCCTAGCTATGTTATTTTCGATTCCATTCATGGTGCTGACCATTGCTGTGTATCTTTCGATACCGGAGCTACGAAACCAACACGGAAAATCGTTAGTTTGCTATTTGCTAGGCTTAATCGTCGGCTATTCTTTGCTGAGTAGTGTCTCCCTATTGGACAACTTGGAAGTGGATACAACGGCGTGTGCGGTTATAGGTAATCCTTTAAATTAGTAATTTAATGAGTTTGAGGGTATTTTCACGGCTGCCACTTACGTATAGGCTATACGGCGTACTACTTCTTCATGGCTGCCTTCTTCTGGCTGAGTGTTATCAGCTTCGATTTGTGGCATAACTTCCGTGGTACACGCGGCGTCAACCGCTTCCAGGAAAAGAAACGTTTCTTGATTTACTCCCTGTACTCGTGGGGCCTGGCTGCCGTTTTTTTGGTGTTCACTTGGTTTGCCCAGGAGAAGGCTAATATACCAGATTATTATAAGCCGGGCATTGGAAATGGCCACTATTGCTGGCTCGACAGTAAGTTGGATTGCTTCAGTTGCACGCATACATTTATAAAATCATCTCCTTAGTGATGACATGGTCGGCCATGATTTATTTCTTCGGCCCGATTTTATTGATAATTGAGGCAAACCTGGTAATGTTCGTTATGACTGCCATGAAAATTCACAAGGTCCAGCGTGAAATGGCTCGAATTATGGCGCGCGAGGATAGCACAAAGAACTTGCGCACCGAAAAGGACAAGTAAGTGGCATTTCCTCTTAAATTCTGTTCTTCTGTGTTTTTTTTATCGTTTTGGTTTTCAGATTTGGTCTCTTCTTGCGTTTATTCATTGTCATGGGTGTGACGTGGTCGCTGGAGATACTGTCGTACTTTGTTGGCTCCGACAAAGCTTGGGCCAAGATTTTCTACATCACGGACATTTGTAATGCGATTCAGGGTTTCCTAATATTCATGCTGTTCGTCATGAAGAAGAAGGTCAAACAGTTGATCACAAACAGGTTAGTTCACGGCATTCTGTTAAAGTTCATTTAATGTGACGTCCTGAAAAATGTAATTCCAATACTTTAAAAAATGTTCCGTCGAATCACATCAACACCGTGCAAAGAACTGTGCGCGTGAGAAGCTATCGTCAGACTGACAGTACGACAGTGGGAGGCGGCAATTCCATGCGCCAAAGATTTCGCAATGCCTCGCTGCATATCCGACAATTGGTCATAATTCGCAGCGCCTTTACCACCAATAACAACTCAACTGTGCATTCGCACACAGTTTGAGGAAACTTTTCACAATAAAACTTTCATATCGAATGGAAAAACATTCCCCTTACCCAAGAGTACTGTAATAATTCAGTAAGAATTGCAAACACTTTCCGATTTAATGTGATTTCAATGTTGTGCCCCTCGAGCAATTAACCAGCAACTGGCAGTGACGTATGCAAACGTTATTCATTGACTTCAATACTCAGTCTTTGCAATCTTTACTTAAACCAATAACATTGCTTTACAATTATCATCTAACACTTGTGCCTTAAAATTGATGTGCTGCTTCAATTGGAACAATTGACTAAACACAAACTGCATCATATTAGATTAGAATGTTTACGATTTTGAACTGTTTACTCGTCCCATTGAAGTCGCATCGTATCATTAGGAGTGTAAATATGTGTCTCCGCACTTTTGCGCAAATATTTTAAGGCAAAAATAGTGAAAATAATATGCAATACAAAGAATTTGCTTTTTTTTTTTTTTGTAAAAAGGATAGTCGACTTTTTTCTAAATAATCGAAATAAATCCCTTCCTCTTTCAGTTGGCACTATTCCAAGCTCTGAATACTAATCCTCTTTAAGACACATTTTCCCTAGAGTAATGTTAATTCGTGACATTGCCGACGAGTGAGTTTCGCCAGATTGTGAAATTGACAACGAAATGATAAACTTAGAATAATTCCAACAAGTGCAACATGTAATTAAATTGTTTTTGAAAAAAAAAACAAAATCTTAGCAACTACTTTTTTTCCGTTACCTAGAAATATAGAGGACCGCATTCACAGCGCTGCGAATTAGTTAAGCAATCACAAGTGTATTGGCACTAAAATAATGAGGCTCACTCATGAAATGAGTCATTCAGAAGTCAAATCGCTTATGTTCACTTTTCTGAATAATTGATATTATTGAGTCAAATCACCTGAAAACGACCATTGTGAGAATTGTCAAAAGTGGAACTTATTCGATTTGACTTCTGAATGGCTGAAATAACCCAGCAAAACACAACATTTTCAATAACCGTATGTTGCAAACAAATTAAAACAAAACAGTCCCAGTACTTGGTGCGTCATACAGTGCTTTGCAGATCTATTAATCTAGTCAAGTACAAACATTTCATACCTTACATTTCGAATACACTCTCGAAATCTGGACCAAAAAACCCCTATTTACATCAGTCCCACACTGCAAAGTGAAATGCGTTGTTCATACACGCCTAAAGTGTGTAAAACCATTTTACACACAAATTCGCGTGTATTTATATAGTGTACAAATTTAACACATATAATATGTATATTTATAGCGCACCATAACGTAATTATAGCGCAATAGAAAAATGTCTAATAATAATCGTTTACTATGTAACGGACGAAACCCTATTCTGTGTGTAATTATATTGTTAATTAAACCGTTTTTGAGAATTAAAGAAAATTATAATAATTTAAATGACACCCGTTTGCGTCACGTTTGTACTTTCATAAGTGTGTTGTATGCCTGGTCTGTGTAAACTGTCGTTACACTTAAAGCGTGTATTAATTTTTAGTATCATTTTTGCTACACGCTTATGCTGCTTAAATACTAAATACGCTTAAAGGGCTTTAAAAAACACGTAGGTATGCGTTTTAATGTAGCACGGCAAAATCTAAAACGTGTGTTTTTTTTTATTTATCAAAATAAATACACACTTAAAATCGTGTGTTGATTACACACCAAAAGAAGGTCCACTTTGCAGTGCACCCTATTTACAAAAACGTATACTTACACTAAAAAATTTTCGGGTAATTTTACATTCACTATAAAAGGAAATCAACTGCCGCCTACAGTGGTGTAGGTAGAATTTGCTGAAGGGTAGAAGAAAGGATACCTTAGACATTTTTTGTAAAATTTCAATAAAGAGTAGTAGAGTAGTTTTAATGAATTACGGAAGTTTAAAGAAATTTATTGTTCAACTTTAAAAATTCTATAAGAAAAGTTACGTTTTTTTTTAATGGAGTCTCTAAACTTCAAGTTTTGCAGGGTTGCGTAATCGTTTACGAGAAACCTTTTGCAAAACAAATTTGTGGGTATCCAATAATACAACTTTCCTGTTGAATTTGGCTAGTAGTCGTCCACGATTTTTTGATAAAGGTCTGCATTTCCAAATTCATCTAATTTGGTTGTGGAACATTTTTTTAATTTACTGTAAATATCAAATTTATTAAAAATTCACCTAATCGTGATAGGTGTATTGATTCTATTATTTTTCAAATCATCCTCAAATTGGATTCAAATATGTTTTTAGAATATACTTTCCGTGTTGAGAATGATTTGAGAACGGTCTTTGAGAACGATTCGAGAATTACATTAGATCTCAAATCGAGAAATCGGGTATTTCTCAAACCCTTGAGACTGTGTTTGCTGGGTATTATGAGAAATAAATATTACTGAAGGGTACCGACAATGAGGGACTGCTGAACCGAATCCGCTGAAATTTAAAATTTAATGTTGTGAGACTCACGGGAGTATACTACCACTACCTTATTAAGCTAGTACCAATGTATATGTTAAATTGGCAGTTAAAAGTACAAATGTGACACCCCTGTTTCCCCCTTGGACAACACAAATAAGTGACTTTCACCAAATTCGACTCAAATAACTCAAGTTTTCCAAATTTTTCTATTTTCTGCCAGAACAAGTTTAGTTACTAATACCACAGCCAACAAACAGAAGATACCGGTCATTCCCGTACGATAATCCGCACCCAATATAACTATAGCCGTCACGAACGAACGCCACTTAAATGTTACATACGTCTTTATGTAGTCACTTAGTGACCACACATGGATAGACTTTAGTTATGCTTAAATATTAAATATACTTTACAATTTTTAAAAGAATCCTAAAGCGCAAGCCGCCGGGTACGAGTCAAACGAATTCCACAAATTCAACTTCGAATTCCGACATCAATCAGAAACCTGAAAAATATACCATGAATGTGAAATCGCCCCAATCGGCTAAGGCAGATGTTAGGTTTTAGAAGGTAAATTTACTCGTTTCATATGGAGGGAAGGCAATCCTTAAACTAAATTTTATAAACATGTACTTACTACATTTATCCTATCAAAATTGAGGTAACTAAAACTTCCGAATTTGGCGAATCGGTAGTAATTGTAAGCAACTAACAGGATCTACTAACAGTAACAACATCCAATTTTAATGTAATAGTGGTATTCACACTGGCCTCGTTAATACGTTCGTGGCCATACGCTACCTATTTCATGTGCACTTTATTTTTGTAAACTTATCGAGTATCAAAGTAGATACTTGACAGGACCTACAGTTTCCCAACTAACAAATTAAATAATAACGCATTGTAAATAACATCTTCATATTGTACATATGCATGCTAAGGCACCATCGACATATCCATTTACCTTGTCTGCAGTACATCTTCAGTCAATCAGCTAATTTCGGAAGGCGCATTGATTATATGTTCTGCAGAGAAGGTATCGATATATTTGTGTAAACAAAACAAATTTATTTGTGTTTGAGATAAGAACATAGAGAAAGCTTGTTGTATCTATGAATGAGGGCACCTACAGACAAAACTTCCAACGCTTGTAGGCACTTGAAACTAACTTTCTGTATGTTCTTACACTCGCATTGATTGTTATCGCTAAGTTCATTGTGAAATTAATAAAGTGTGCTAATTAGGAAGAACGACTTATGACAAAGTCAAAAAGGATTACGACAATGTCAAAATAACACGGTTGCTCCTTGAGTACTACGTATTCAGAGTTGCATAATTGAGGTTCACAATGTAAATACTTTTCGAAAAATGTTAATACAGTTAATAATTATGTATAAAAAATAAAACGTTAAATTAATAAAAAGTTATATAAAAATGATAAATCGAATAATCGAAAAATATAGGTGTAAAGTGGAGTATTCGTTCACCCGTGGCAACACCGTCCTCTCATGAAAATGAAAAATTGAGAGAATGGCGTCCAATGAAAGAGGCAACATTTCTATATAGGACACTTTATCAATTTCACAATGCGTTGAATTTCACTTAACATACCATAGTAATATCGTTGATAATGACATTAATTCCCGTTTAAAATTTAAAGGTACTCGATACGTGATAGCAGCAATCAGCGCCAAAGTCAATACTCGACCAAGACCACATCGAGCAGTGTTGCCAATCTTACTTTAACCGGCACATCGGCAGAGAAGCCTCTGGTACCACAACAGGAACGCACCACCAGCATAAAATAAGATAGAACCAAAATCAGAGCTCCATTTACTTAATGTTATCCAGCTGCTGCTCACTTCGCACATGCAAACATCCAATGGCACACAGTACGCACCACCTAATTCGAATATTTTTAAGTGTTTGAATGTCAACTCAAATTTATAACTAAAATTTAATAATTGAAGGTTTGAAAGTCTACTGGGTCTAAGTACCACAAAGCTGAAACGGAGACACAACAAAAAATGTGAATAAAACAAATATTTAACAATTATTTGGAAAATTAAAAAGAAATACTTTCATAAACACAACAAAAAAAAATAAAATTACTTTAGTTGTGAGAATTTTAACGGTTCTGAGTGCCTTGCTTTGATACATCTGCCGTGTATAATTTGTTTTCCTAATTTCAAGGTAGTGTAAAACACACCAAAGTTTGTCACAGTGTATCCCATACCTATTGAAATTGCAAGCATTAGACAACAGTGTTTTATATAGGGTAGAGTATGCAGATCAAATGGAATAAACGATAACTCATTAATTTATTTGTTGGTATGTACTTAGACCCAATAGACTTTCAACCCTTCAATTGCGGCTGATTTTATGGTAAAAGACATTTATTTTGTTGCGATTCTGTGCACTGCAAAATGCATTTTTGGTATAAATTTTATACTGAACAGTACTCAATAATTTTATACGAAACTATTACTATTTATAGGTACTTCAATGAATGTTACATTCGAAGTGTCCTGTTGGCGTCTAATTAATTTATTTTACAATGACACTTGGACTTTTCTGCCGTACTCTTATTATGCATTCAAATTAATACTTATTCTTTTATATACGATTATGTTTAAATTATTTTTACGATTATAAAATTAGCCATCTAATTTGTTAAGTATATGATGCAAATAAAAACCAAAGAAATAAAGAAATCTTCAAAGCATTTGGTTGATCTGCTGATCAAAGTATGTCAGTTGAGTCCGCTTAAGAGAAACCCGATTAAGTCCCATAATTTGTTTGTATTATTTTGCTTTACTGAGACCCGCTTAGCTGAAAAACACCCAAAACAACACATTACCAAATCACAAATTTATACCAATTTAACTCTGCATAAATTAAACACGCCCTAACAATTTAAATTTCATTGCAAATCAGCGCAAGAGGAGGAGCTAACTGCAACATATTTTATGTTGCATTTATGTTTTAAACCACATATTGTCAACATATTTTTATGTTGCATTCATGTTTTACGCAACATATTGGCAACATGTTTTATGTTGCATTAATGTAGCACATAACTTGTAATGATGTTTCAATTCATCGCACATAAAAAAATTAATTGCAACATATTTTTGAATTATATATGTTGCAAATATATTTTTAAATACCAAATCATTAGAGAGTTTGTGTCATTTATAGAATAACATCAAGCAACAATAACATAAATATAAGGGACATTACAATGTAAGTTTCTCGATCGTATGAAGAAATATTTTCAAAACGCTTGCAGATTTACTGTGAAATATATCATTCTACCCCTTATATTTTTTACGCGCCTCGGAAAATAACAAATAAGGACTGAAAAGAAACTGCACACCTTGCTTTGCTTATAAAATAAAGGTTTTAAATTTTTTTTAGTGAAATTTCAAAAAACCATCTTTTTTAAATGATTTTTCATTAACATTTTCAAAAAAAAGTAATTTTTTTATTTTTATACCAATTTTTTGTGTTGGTTTTTTTGAAATTGTTTCACGTCACTAGTAACTCGACAATTCTTCATCAAATTTCACTTGACAATAGCTCAATAGCTCTCTATCGGGAGAAGTTACAAATCATTTAGTGGGCTCTCATATTTAGCGTTATTGTAATAGCTAAATCGGGCCAAGAAATGGTTAACACATTATGTTTTTCTAAAAATTGTATAAGGCGGCTCCAAAAAACTCCTTCTGTAAATTTCATACGATATAGTGTCCATTTTGAAAAATTTCTAATCATAAGGTCGTCAGTGCAAAAAGCCTTCCAGATAAGATCTTTCCCGCCACATTTTTTCATTCCAATTATTAATACTGACTGGTCGACAGTACCGCCTCTCTCTTTTATGTAAAATTGGGAGCCTGGTAATATTCTTGAGTACATTTTAACTTAAGTTTCGTCATTACTTATAACTGCATCTCGAAACAAATGGTCGTTCAATTTTCAAAGCCTTGTTATCCCGACTTTCACTTGTCTTTCACTTTTGTTTGGTACTTTTCGTTTTTTTATACACTGAGAGAAAAAACATGTTTTAAAATTAAACATTTTTTTTTTCAATTTGCATTTTAAAACATAGTTTTTTTTGCAGTACATTTATGTTTTCATTTTTAAAACAAATGCTTTCAATTTCAATCGTCTTACTCTTTCGTTAGTCGTTTGAAATTGATAATACTGTTGTTCTTTTCTGTTTCAAAAAAATCAAAGCATAGTTTTAGGGCGTTTTTAAAAAAATTCAAAGTGTGCTTTTAGTACAACATATGTATAATATAATACATTTAGACTCTGTTAAATAATGTTAACAGTAGACCAGCCTGTTGAGCGTTTAGCGCGCCATCCAAACTCCGTAGGCGTGGGTTCGAATCCCGGTCTCGAATTTGAGAAAATAAAAAGTTAACTAAATATAAATAAATAAAATAAGTGTAAAAAGGTACTCATTCGAAAGGTATTGAATTGAATAGACCTTTCCATTGATATCAATATCGACAATAAAAAATTGTGTCAGAGAGCCACCACATATACAGAAAGGGATGTACGTAAACTTTTTTGACCCAGGGTATATACCAACACAGGCAGCGATTTCGTAGCAGTAGATTTCGTTTGTTATTTATTATATTACTATGGAAACAACCAAAAAGTCTGTTTGAAATGGTTCTGAAACTGACTATTTTGTTTGGTATTTATTTTTTACTATGGATACAGTAAAAAAGTTTATTTTCCAACTGATTCGAAATGGTTCTGAAACTGGCTTTTTGTGTTTGTTATTTATTGTATTGCTATGGAGGTTAAGAGCAGAAATTTTATAGAATCATCATAAAATAAACCAAGGTTACAACTTTTACTTCAACAAGTTTCAAAAAATATTATCTAATTGAGTTTTTGCTGAAATTTTGCGTGTGTTGTATACAGAAAAAATGGTCGGTAAAATAAATCGAAAAAGTGGTTACCGAACAGAATTTCAAAATGTATGAAAATTGTTTTTAACCGTCTTTTTCGGTTAAATCTACCGATTTTTTTTTGTGTGATTGATGGCTGTACATTTTTTGTATAAAAGATTTATTTATTTTTGGGGGGGGGGCCCGCCCCCAACCCCAAAAAGTATATGGCTCTATGAACTTACAGCAGCATTGTGTTTTATGAAGCAAACAAAAATTAAAAAACATGAAATTTTCCCGTGTCGCAAAATTTAATTACATATCGATACCTTAAAGCACAACCATCCTATGTCCGTTTTCATGAAAATCGAGTTTTTGGCATTTTTGGATTCCTGAGAAAACGCTGCATCAGACAGGCTACAGTGGTTTGAGGGAATCGTAATGAAAGTAATTGAAAAATGAGGAAATAAAAATCAATTTCCATACAAAACATACCAGTTTGAAAACTTATTTTTCATTTTCTGGAGTTTTGAAAAAATGGACATAGGATGGTTGTGCTTTAAGGTATCGATATAATGGTAAACTGAAGATATTGCAAATCTTTTCTTGTATTGTCTCAATATAATCTTTTCCATGATATACATTCTATAATTGCACGTACAACATACGTACAATATGTACAAATAACACAAATGCCGCTACAATAACATTTTTCTTATTATCAGATGCAAAAAAACCCCTTCAGCACCAAGAACCAAAACAACCAAAAAATATGTGAAAAGTATATAAAAAAAAAACAATTGCCAAAAATCTTAATTTTTACAAGTATATCCAAAGTTTATCGAAAACCGAATTTTACAAAATTATTTTGTAAATAAAATCCAAACTCTTTTGAGAAAAGTACGAAATTTTTTAGCGAAAAAACAGCGTAAAACAGAAATAACTTGAATTGTTTCTTTTTTCCCTCAGAGTTTGTGTATTACGCCGTTCGGCACTAAAAAACGCACATGATCGGGACTGATAGATTCTGTTAGAGGGGTTAAAAAAGATATTTTTTTATACCAAAAAACTGATGGTAAACTAGAAAAAATGTAAAAAAACTAGTAAAAGAGATAATTCTTCGGTCTGGCCGAAGCTATAATACCCTGCACATGCGAGTACGATACATTCTGAGACCATATGTTAGTAATTTTATCGAAAATCGGTATTTTATTGTAGAGACCGACCGAAATCGCTTTTTTTAATTTCGGCCGAAACCGAAATGCCCGAAATTGTTTATTTTTTTTTTCGGCCGAAACCGAAATGGCCGAATTTTCATTTTTTTAATTTCGGCCGAAACCGAAGCCGAAACCGAATAAATAAAAGAAACAATTGTGAGTTTTAATGTAATAAAGTGGTAGATAAAAATTTTAAGTTCAGATCATGAATTAGATGAATTTAGAAGCAAACTATCAAATGCGTGGAAATCAAGAGTAGTAGAAATTACTTTCAGGGTAGTAGATTTCAAGAGAGGGGAATAGATATGGGTGTATGCGTAGAGTACTAGAAATTCTACGAGAGTAGTAGAAATTTCTGTCGGGGAACAGTTTTGTAGAAAGTATAGTGCTTTTGCATTGTATGAAACTCACATAATATTTTGAGGAGTAGATTTCTTACCATAGTAGTAGAAAATATCTTGAGGAAAGTAGAAAAATCTGCTACCGAAGTAGAGAAGTAGAAATTTATAAATCATCGCGAGAGTAGTAGATCTACTCCGATAGGACATGTCTTCTTTGTCGCTTCTGATTCTTCGAAACTATGATCAATGCATAAATTTGTGTTGCATACCGCTTTTATCCACTTTGTTGTTCCTTGTGTATTTTGATACGCTAAATCCGAAAATATTTAATTAAATTTTTCCAGCACGCACAATTTTCCTGCAAACTCCACAAAAATTGCATTTTTCGTGCTGTATAAATTTCAGTATTATTATTTTCGTATCCAGCGTGCAAAATACATAAGAATTTGTCTATCAAGTATATTTAACACACAAAAAGTTCAGTTTTGTCGATCAGTGTAATCTTTGTTATTTATTTGTTACATTTTTCTATGAAACCGAAATTTTCGGCGGAAATATAGAAAGCGATATTTTATTTTTCGGCCGAATCCGAAACACGGCCGAAACAGCTTTTTTTGGCCGAAAAGCCGAAAAAGCGAAACCGAATTTCGGTCGGTCTCTATTTTATTGATAGTTTTTCGGTATTTTATTCATAATTTTTCGATAATTTATCGATTTTTTATCGATAATTTTTCATCGATTTTTTATCGATGTTTTGTCGATTTTTTATCGATAATTTTTCGATAATTTATCGATTTTTATCGATAATTCTTTGATAGTTTATAGTTATTTTATCGATAATTTTTCGATAGTTTATAGATATTTTATCTATAATTTTCCAATATTTATCGATAATTTGCATTTAGTTTCTGATCCATTTAAAAATTTTGTTCCAATTCCTTTTTGTTCAGGTCCAATTCCATTTCGTTCCAGTTTCAATCCCATTTCGTTTCCAACCCAATGCAAAAAACCGCATCCAAATCGGTTCAGTGTTTCTCAAGATAAACGAAAATAATACAAATTTGGCGGCCATTTTGTATGGGAGGTAGGCGTGGTTCATATCCGATGTTGCCCATTTTCAATACCGTCCAATCATTCGCCAAAATAAGAGGAATCGATAGCTCAAAAGCTACGCCAGTTATCGTACGAAATGGCAGACATACGGATAGACGGACCTGGGGCCGGTTCGCGTAAGCCGATAGTGAACGAAACCGACAGTGTGAGTATCGGTTTTGGTTCGCGTAAGCCAATACTCGACAAAAAAGTATGAAAATTACCGATAGTTGAAACCGACACCTTTTGATGTGTCGATTTCACTGATTTTTCAAACAATTGACAAAAAAAAACTGTTGCGCTCGCAAAAAAAATTAAAAAATGCTGGCAAAAAGTAATTTAATTTATCTAGTAATATTTAACCACATTTTTAATGCGTCCAATTGAAATTTTTGATTTGGACCGACCACAAATACGCACACTGCAAAGTGAAATGTGTTATTCATACACACCTAAAGTGTGTAAAACTTGTAGACACATTTTATATACAACTTTGCGTGTATAAACACTGTAAGTGCTTTTAAAAAACACGCATGCGTGTTAATAGAACATGCCAAAATCTTGAATGCGTGTTTTTTTTATTTATCAAAATAAATATACACTTAAAAATGTGTGTTGTGTGTAAAATTATACACCAAAAAATAGGTTCACTTTGCAGTGCAGCCAAGAAAAAACTGACACAAAAAAGGAAAAGTCTCTTCAAAACCGCGGAGTACCGTACGACGTTTTTGCTTTTAAAACCAAATCATTTCAATAAGCCGTATTGGATTTGAGACATCCCTCAGCATTCTTTGTCGTCTAACAAGATCAAAACCCTCGTCGCTGTCAACATCCAATAGAACATGCCTCAACCGACACATTTCTTGATCACTTTCGTGTTATTTTGTTATTTAAACTTATTTTTTTCAATTTAAAATCTGTCATTTGACAGTTGTCAGCTGTTTAAATGACTTGTTCGCAAATAATGTAATAAATTTTGTGTGCTTACGCAAATAGCACTCGACTTTTATTTTATCGGCTTACGCGAACCAAATTTGCACTATCGGTTTGATTGTGTCGATTTCAACTATCGATTCTGTGATAGTCGAGTATCGGCTTACGCGAACCGGCCCCTGGACTCAGGAGGTGATGCTGATCAAGAATATATATACTTTTCCATACCGGACACGCCTCCTTGGACACAGGGTATAAAAATTAAATTTCTGAAATATTTCTAGTCTAGGGTAATGAGTTTACATCCGATTATAAAAAGTTTACATGTTTTCTAAAGGTATGCTTTTTCTCTATCAAATACATATTTAATATTAAAAATCTAATCAAAACTGCATTTTTGAAGCATTATTATTAACATGAGAAATATACAAAATGCATAAATGCGATTTAAACGGTTTAAAGAATTGATCTAGAAAAACTGGGAGACACGGGTACTCTTTTTAGGCCCCCTCTAACAGAAGCTATCAGTCCCGATCATGTGCGTTACCAAAAATCAATTTTTGTCGAACTGTGTTACATGTTCCATATCGTTAAATTTTGTACTTTTTTTTCGTTCAATTTTTTCTCCCTTTTTTTTACACAGACATTATTTTTGCATGTTAAAATAGGTGGTAAATTGACTTGGTTCTCTTAGAAAAAGGCTAAAATAAACAAGATAAGAATAAAGAAATTCGTTTAAGAATAGTTTAACTTTTTGCATAATTTTTTTTGACCTTTTAAATGAGCATGGCAAGAAAATTTCGTTAAAAATGATTATTTTAATTTGTATTTTTGACTTATAAAATTAGGAAGTAAAACCAAAAAAATTGAACAATTTCGGTACCGGTTCCAAAATATAAAAAAAATTCGGTTCCGGTTATCAAATTTTCGAAATATCGGTTTCGGTTCTGGTTACAAAAAATCCTTCATTTATTTTCGGTTTAAGAAAAACTTTTTTTGTACTCTCTTTTTTAGGTCTTAGGAGTATAGGGTCAAGTTTCAACATGTGAAAAAAAGTTAACAGTCGCCTTGTGGAAAGCATTGCATTGTTGCATGATTTATTTTCTTTTTTTTCAAAAAACGTTTGCGTTATTTCTATTACAATATTAATTATGGAAGCAAAGCGCCCAAACAACATTTTCCGTGTAGGTGGCATTCTAACAAAAAATATAGTTTAATCCTTTTTTTTTGTGCTACATTACATATAGCGGTGAACTCTAACTATCATTTGATACAATGTACAATATCACAACTTAAATTTAAACAACATTGATAAAAAAAAAATAAGCTTGAAAATGAAATACAAAATATTAATAGAGTTGAAGGGGTAGGAGTTGGTTTTTGTTGTGGTTTTAAGAAAGAGCAATAGGATTTTAGATTTAAAGTTACATTCCAAAAAATATGGTAAATCCGATAAAGTTTTATAAGTTCAGCAGGGACCTGATCTCATCTTTTAATTTGTGTGGACTAAAAACGCCCTTCTCCGTAATGATGCCCGAGATGAGCGAAGCGGGAGTGACATCGAAGGCGGGATTCCAGCAGTTGATGCCTGAAAGAGAAGGATGGTCACATTTCAAATTTCAATTAATTGCCGCATTCGGCGTTTAGTTTAAGCTGACCTGGAGCCGCTATTCTGTGCTCGCCCACGTGCGTCATTTCGCGGTCGGGACGCTCTTCAATGATTATGTGATCGCCGCTTGGAATTTTCAAGTCAATGGACGTTAGGGGAGCGGCCACATAGAAGGGCACATCGTGATGCTTGGCCACCACAGCAATTTGATAGGTGCCAATTTTGTTGGCCGTGTCGCCGTTGGCAGCAACCTAAACCAATGAGCAGGTACAGTTTTATGAAAACAGGAACTTTCCAAACTAAATCGGCCACTTGGCACTCCACTCACCCGATCTGCACCGACAACCACAGCTGCAATATTTTTGGCACGCAACAGAGCAGCAGTCATGCTGTCCAACACCAGCGTGGCCGGAAGTTTGTCGTGCGTGAGTTCGTAGGCGGTGAGGCGAGCCCCCTGATTGTAGGGACGGGTCTCAGTGCAGTAAACATGTTCTATATATATTTGGGAAATGATAAATGCAAAGAAACCGAAATTCATTCGAAATCCTCCACGCCTTACCCAACTTTTTCAGTTCGTGCAGCTTCCGCACTACTCCCAGCGCTGTGCCGTAGCCGGCAGTGGCCAGAGAGCCCGTATTGCAGTGCGTCAGCACACGCACAGATGCATCTTTGCCGCTGCGCTCGAGTATGGCAGCGGCTCCGTTGGCGCCGATCGCCTTATTGTCCGCAATGTCTTTTTGCAGCATGGCTTCGGTGGCGGCCAGGAATCTATTCGGAATGGTCTCGTATGGAATTTATTCAATTGCACATGTTCGCCGCACTTACTTCTGTTTCATGTCGTGCACCGACACTGCCTCATCCTTGCTCAGCTCATTCGCCAGGGTGATCAGCTCGTCCGCAGCGATTTTCATGTTCACGGCCGTGGGACGTGCCGACACCAAATAGTTCAGTTTGCCTTCGATTTCCTGCCGCAACGATTTCTTCGAATCGAATTCCTCGGGGAAGATTTCGACCGCCAGCGACAGGCAGCCCACGATGGCGATGGCGGGGGCACCGCGCACCTAAAACAACAACAAAGTAAAAGCAATCAAAGTTAAAAGTCATCTCGCAAGTAAGCAACTGATAAGCATACAACTAAGTACAAATATTTATTCCGAAAATGCTTGCCTCACAGCGCGACACTTGTGACAGCACACAAACAATATTTGCACACTTCACGTGATTATAAACGGTTTAATTGTTTTTGCTTTTTTAATATATTTTCTTCTTTTACAATTTAATGCGAGCAACAAGAAATTTCTTATCTTTATTTCGTTTTTAGATGACGCTGAGCCAGTGCCAGTGCCAGTGCTGGCCGCATGTCATCGCTCGTGTTTGACGCTGATTATGATGTATGAAAATCTATTTTCGCCACGACAAGTGATGGACGGACTTTTTGTGTGTGTTTGCATTTATTTTATTTGACTCTTTTCCTGAGGTCCCTCTGTGGCGACGAGTATGTTGTGTTGAATAAAAGGTAAATTGCTTTCTATGAGCAATTAGTGGGCAAATTGATTATTTCAAATTGTCTGGGGATTGCTGTTGTTGTTATTGTTGTTTCGGGTAGTGGGGCTTGTTGCGAGGCAGAGTGCAAATTCGGTTTATATTCCGTGTCCATTTGTAAGAATTCAAATAATTCTTGAAATGTGTATGGGAAACAAGCGAGCATTTAAATATTTGATGTATGGTTTTATTTTTAGACGCACGTTATGAAAACAAATTAATTTTAGCAGGACCTATACGAACAAAAAAAAACCGAACGCCAAAAATAGCAATTCAGAGAAGTGAGTGGTCCGTGGTCTGCTTAATCCCAAATTTATTTGTTTAAATTTAAATTAAGTGCCAAGTTAAGTAAACTCATTTATTTTTGGAGATTCAATCTGTCTGTTAGTTTGACTGCTTGAGTATGATTGAGGGCTAAGGAATTTCAAGGGAAATGTGGCAAATATTTTAAGTTCAATGGTAAGCTGACTCATTTAAACCTATGCAGTTAGGGCGGGAAACTTTCCGAAATCTCTATCCGACCCATTACATGTGCCTTAAATTGTATTCTCTACTATAGGTTCAAACCACTTTTTGATATTAAACATGCGAATAATACAAATTTCACGTCTCCCATACATCCAAAAAAGATGGGGATCCTCAGTAAATTTCGCAAATCATCAAGCTTCAGCTGCACATTCTTTTAGAGTAAAAAAAATTAGGATGAATCCACTCAAATATTTTAAAAAAATAATAACCTCTAGGACGTGATTTTAAATGCAATTTTAATTAAATGCATGCAGTTTTGTATTAATTCTATTTTCAAAATACAAATCCAACTGTTTCGGGGTTATTGAATTAAGTTGTTGTTGCAATTGCAGAGCTTATCTTCAAAGCAAATAAAGTTGGTATAATCCATAAAAAATGTTGTAAAGAAAATTTGCAATAACAACTTGAGTTGATATAAGCTTTTGAAAAAACAAAACAAGAAGCGAACTTTATTACATTTATGTGATTATTGTAAATGTAATACGACAAAACTGGGCAGAAATTCGTTTATATTTAAAAAAAATTTGTTGGTTAAGTTTAAATTTTTAGATCAATTTGGTATCGAATAAACTTTTGCATTAACGTTCGTTAGATTCATTTCAATAACTCCAATTCGTTAACTATAAAATTTAAAATAGTCAAAGTACTTTAATAATTTCTAAAATTTTACACAGTTGATTGCAAAATTTGAAAATGTAATTTCTGCAATTCTTAAGTTTTTTAGTTTTTGGTAATTTTTGTACGTAAGTAACAAATTAACTTTAACTAATTTAAATTGTTGGTGAACGATTTTCAGTTAAACGAAGTTAGTTTCCAATCTGTGATCATTCGAACATAAGTGAATATATTTTTATACCCTGCACCATGGTTGCCAGATAAATATCTCACAAAAAATCTCACAATTTCACAACATCTCACAGCAATTGAAAATTCTCACAAAAAATCTCACAGCAGATGAAAAATCTCACAAAAATCTCACATCTTACACGAAATAAAACATTTCATGTGAGGAAATATTTCACAGCAATTAATCACAAGTCATAAAAAATCTCAATGTGAGATAAATCTCACAAGTGCCCTACACACTAGTGTAAAATGGTACATTGTAATACAGTTTTTAACGTCCATAAGAAGAGGTAAGGAAAACTATATATATTCTGTCGTAGTTATTGAGCTATCGACTCCGGCATTCGTCTTATTTTGGTGAATGATTGGACGGTATTGAAAATGGGCAACATCGGATAAGAACCACGCCTACCTCCCATACAAAATGACCTCAAAATGGCCGTAAAATTTATTTATTTTCGTTTATCTTGAGAAACACTGAAACGGACGTCGTTTTTTGTATTTGGTGGGAAACTATGTCGGAACGGAATGGGACCCGGAATGGAATGGGACCTGGAAATGAACTGGAACAAAATGGAATTAGTACAAAATTTTGAAATGGATCGGAAATCAGGTAGAAATGGATCTAAAAAAATATCGATATATATCTATAAATTATTGATAAAATATAGAAAAATTTTTTATAAAATATCGAAAAATCGAAATGAATATTTTAGCTCCGGTGAGACCGCAGATAATGCTCTTACTGGTTCTTTGGTTCATAAGTTGACTTTAGTGATTATTGCTTATGGGCGCAGAATTTTCTATCCAACTTTTTTTAAATCTGTCCCGTTCCGTTCTATCTTCCTTCAAGAGATATCATATTTTCTGATATCAGATTCACAATCAGCGACTCCAAATGAAATCACTTGGTTACTAGTTTCCGACTATTGTGGGTTGACTTTTATACTAACTGGACTGTCAGACACACTGAAGACGTACGCTAATCTTGTTTATGCCCACTTTTCTATGCCTACATGAATTCTTTTGAGCGTAACAAATGGTGTGCTAAGAAAATAAAATACCCTCAAACACATTGCGCATGGAAAAAGGCATCACAAAGAAAAAAACGAAACATGACCGGAAAGCTGGAATTGATTTAGAAATGAAAGCGAATTTTCTTAATTTTACATGCGGTTTCATTTCAACGTTTCCGATAAATGTATGGCGCTGCTAAAAGTTTGAAAGTGAAATGAAAAGAAAGAAAACACCCAAGCCCCTCTCACCTGCATTTTGTTGATGGCTTTCCAGCCATCTTCGACGCCCTTCACAGACAAATATTTCGACTGTACCGGCAGCAAGAGTTGATCGAGAATTTCCAACTTGCCGGGCGTGTATCTTATCGATTGTAAACTCATTCTGTGCCAAAATATTCACGCAAGCACTTCGGACACTTCAAAACTGCAAAGAAAGACGAAAAGCGAAAAAAGTAAAAACAAATGTAACGATTCAAAAGGCAATTTGTACGCAATTTAAAAGTACAAATTGCGCGCATTTCGTATGCAAAAATATTTTAGCAAAGTTTGTGTATAAGCCGACTCGCGCGCGCACCACACGCACTGAATCCCGGAAACAGAGCCAAATGGCCGAATTTTGTTTATTCACCTTTTCCGTACGTTGGCGACTGTGCCAAAATTTCCTTTCAACATGCAAAGGGGAAAAAAACACTTTCTTTGGCATTTGACAGTCGCCCTCGACGGGCTGGGGGCGATCGTGCGATGGTGCGGGTGCGATAAGTGCAAATTCGAAATATCCATTAGAGGGAAACGACGGACGAAGACGAGCCAACCCACAAATTAATTTCGAGAAAATCAATAATTAAAATTCAATTTAATGTGTAACGCCCGCCGCGGCGACATAAACCTAATGACGCAAAGTGCGACCATTAAGAGGCGACAGAAATCCCATTTTCGTATTGATTCGGCGGCGTCAGGTAAAAGTACTTTTCTGCAGAACAAACACTCAAATCTGTTACGAATACGCACTGAACAGAAACCGGCCACAGCCCACCACTCCAAGCGTTTCAAATACAACTACGGCGGATGATTTGAATTTTAGAGATTCTAACTGCGGGCCGAGAATTGACAAAATGCGATCATCAACATCTCAGCTGCGAGACGAATTTCTGTTGAAATACAGAAGCGTCGTAAATTTGAAAAATTTCCTTTTAAAAAAAAAGAAATAGCGTCTAATGAGCAATTGTCTAGCGGAGAGGCGCTTCGGGGAGCAAGTAGGCGATAAGTGGCGGCATAAGAGCGAAATTAAGAGCAACAGACGACAGCAATTAATGATAGCCGCTGTTTGCTGATGATGATGGCGATTTGACTTGGATTGTTGTTCGTGTTGATGTGGTTGGCGTTGCTGCTGTTGATGGCGATTATGATGGCACCTTGAACCAACCCCTTGAAAGATCTCTTATCTTGGAAATGAATTATGTGTTTTGTACTGCAAAAGCAAATATTTCAAGTGTGTGGTGTTGTCGGTCGCGATGCCCTTGACTGCGGGCCACTTGGGAAATACATTATCGTATTTAATGCACTTATGCAAAATATATAAGTATGTATATATTTATTGTTTATGATTGTTTCGGGTGCCAATAGGTTGTGAACATTAATATCGCGCAAAGGGGCCAACATGTAATCGCGTGGGGGAGGGTAGTCGGTAATCGTCAAGCCATTCAACTGGTGGTTGCAGAATTACCCAACTTCTGCTGCTGGCAACAACGAAGGCGACTAGCCAAGTGACAGGAGGGTGGGGGGGGCATGGGCACTTATTGTAGTGGAATGCGGCTAACCGGGAAAAGGGGCCGGGCCGCATATTGGTGTTGTCTTGAATATGAAAAAGGAAGGGAGAAATAATATGAAAGTTAAATTAAAAAGTACCGTACACATAACACTTCACTTATTCACTACCTAACTATCTACAGTCTACAACTTCTGTTATTTTGTCTTTTTTTATCACTTATCACAATTTCTACTTATTTTAACGTTGAAGAATATATTAGTGATGGGCAACAAAGTACTCATCGAGTACTTTGAATACATTAATATAAGAATTCACAATGACACACTATTGCGCGCAGTGCTGCCACCCGTCTGAAATCAAATATGAAACTGTTGAGGTGCATTTGGACTGCACGAGCGTACCCAACTTTTGTTACCAACTCCAATCGTTGACCGTTTACACTATTAATATTCCAAAACGTAAACAAATTACATATATTTATTAAACCGCCTCAAAAAAAAGCTGCCCGGGTCAGCCCTTTAAAATGAATTTTTGGCTTATTTTATGGTGATTCTCAAAATATTTCGGCTGCAGCAACTGTAATCCGTGAGCTGGACAATTTACAAAAATCCTCATAAATCTTGTTTTTTACATGCACGTATTTCTTTGAGCCTATTTACACAGCCATTCCCATGACGCATGGGCATGCCGTTTTTAGAATTTACACTGACATGGGCATGACGAAATTTGACAGTTTTTATATGAAAATGTAAATAAACGAAGCATGGAGTTGCCACCTTTTACGTTTTTTGTATGGATTTTCGGTGCAAAATGTTCTATCCCGTTTTCACTACCGCAGTTCTTATTAGCTCTTTGTCAGATTTTTCGTCATGGAACTGATAGTGTAAATAGGCTCTTTATGTTGCTTTTTGTCAAAAAACATTGAAAAACTGCACAAACCAGCCACTAGTCCGCTATTTTTGCGGTAAAAGTAAAATTTTGCTATGGTTATAACACGAAACACCAAATATATCTGTTTTTCATGTTATAACGTTTTTTTGCGTCTTCTAAGAAGACTCTTCTTAAGCTAGCTATACACCTCACGTGAAAATGAATGTGAACATTTTTTATACTAAACCTAGCACCCTTTCAACGCAACGTAAAATAAATTTTATGTATCCATGTGAAAGAATATGAAAAATTCTAAATAGTTGCGAAAAAATTCATAAAAATTACTGTTTTTATGCGTTTTATTTAGTGTTCACGGTAACAGCAAATATTTCGCAGCGAATTTTCACTTTTCCGTAAAGAACGTGAAAATGGAAAGTGGTGAAATTGAATGTCAGACTTCTCCACAGTGATTTTCACATTCGAATGCCGATAGGCATTTTAAAAGTTGTTTTCAACGTGAATTTTCAATTAAAATCATGTGTTTTTTTTCATGTTATTTTTTCTCTGAAATTGTATTCACCATATTGTTTCGTTCATTGCCGAGTTCGCTGTGAATAATTTGAAAGTTTTCATCTTGATTCCGCATTCACGTTCACTGAAGGTGTAAGGTTAATGATTCGAAAATTTTATATTTATTTGTCAAGGTTGATGAAAAAGATACTGCTTTTCAAAATCAAAAATGCCAAAAAAAAACTACAAAAAAATCAATAAAAATTCTTTAAAAAATAGAGAAAAAAAATGATTTATAGAGCTTTTTTGTAAATGACCCAGGTCACGGTTTACAGTTGCTAGAGCCGAAATATTTTGAGAATCATTCAAGTAAGCCAAAATTCATTTTCAGCGGGTGACCCGGTCCACTTTTTGTTCGTCCATACAACATGAGGCGGTTTTATATTTATTAGCATACTTTAATTCATAAAGCCCGGCATGCTGATGGTTAAAAATTTCGCTCCCATAAGCAAACCTATATAAAAACGAAGCGAAAAACAAACGAAACTTCCAAAACAGTGTGGCATTTTTGAGTACTTTGGAGAGGTTTTTCGATAACCCGAAATTGATAGAATGACCTTTATGTAGCTTTGAAAACAATTTATATAAGCCGCACAATCACTCACAACAACTTTTTCACATTTTTCCACATTTTCATTAAACTTTTATTTTTAACAAAATTCAAAAATTGAAATGTCACAAAGCATTTCGCTCTACACAAAACAAAATGACATATGTATAGCCAATTCTCCAAAACGGAATTCTGTCGCATCTGCATACTGAGCTTGAAATGGAAAATAAAATTAAGTACCTTTTTTGGTAATTTACAAATTATTGCTACATTTTTGAAGATTTCAACCCTGATTTTAGTAGCAATGCAATTTGAGAAAACGGTCACAGGCCACACTGACAAAAGCTGTGTAGTTTTCGTTGAATCCTGTGAAATTTTTGATAAACAAAGCCACAAATCAAATTAAAATACTATTTTAATCCAGTTTAGCTTAAATAAAGCCTATGTGCAACGTTTTCTTACACTGCAAGCATGGTGGAAAACACTTACCCCAACATGGAGGCGTTGTGTCGATTGTGCCTGAGAGAAGACGCGGACGCGGTTGTCCAAATCTATCCAAAAGCCAGCGAGGACCGTTCCGGAATGAATATTTCCATACCCATGCGAATTATGGCTTGCGCGGCATTGGAGGTGCAGCCCAGTGATGGCCTGCCGAAGTCCATTTGTGCCGATTGCCGATACCAGCTGGAAAAGTCCTACTACTTTCGTAAGCGGAGTCAGGCGGCTGATAGCAAACTGCGCAAGCATATTCGACTGCTGAGTATGGGAAAGAAAAGCCATGCGTTCGCCAACACCGAAGACGAAGACTTTGAGTTCGAGCTGGAGGATTCGGTGAGATTCCTAAAGGAACACAAGGAAGAATGGAAGGAAAAGGAAATGGAGAAAATGCATGACCAAATGGAGAAGTACAGAAAAATGGTCGATAAAACGTGCAGGGAAGAGTTGCGCGAAGAGGTCCAAGAGACAGTGCGGGAGGAGCTGCGAGACTCGGTGGTGGATGAAGTTCGTGCGGAGTTGCGGGGTGAAGTGCGTCAGGAGGTAAAGGAGGAATTGTGTGAAGAGGTAAAAGAAAACTTGCGCGAATCGTTGCTGGCAGAATGTAGGGAGCAAGCTAAGCTGGAATTGCAGGAAGAGTGTCGTCAGGAGGAAAGGGTGGGGCTGCTAACCGAACTGGAAATCTACTTGAGGGAGAAAAAACGCACAATAAACACGATGGCGCAAAGTAGCCAAGTTATGGAAAACAATAAAGACACCACCGAAACTCAGCACATGGAGCTGAAAAATGGCGAGGAAATTTCATTAGTGCGTAAACGACGTGCACAGTCGCCTGCCATTGGGAAAGCACAAAAAGCTAAATTAGACGAAAGGCCACAGACACAACCACCACGCTCTTGTCCATCCTCCGAAGATAATGAAGACCACCAAATATTGCCCTTCGATGTTATCTCGGAGGCGAGCAATGCGGCTGCAGACGAAGACGACGAAGCCGAAAATGAAGAGAATTTTTATATTTTGGATAGTGAAGATGGCAATGACACAGTTGAAGCAGATCCCCGCGAGAATGCCACCAACGATGAGTTTGTTTCAAGTGACAAATTTCAACTAGACGCCTCGGGGTCCACTTCATACCAGAGTGAGTGCTAAGAGTTATTTTTTCCTAAGTCGCAAGATGACTTAAACGTTCCTTTTTTTTCTGAGCCAGTTGAGGAAAATGGCGACATTCAGTTCATTGAGAAAAAACTCAATGGCATAGCTGAGCATGACGAGGAGAACGAGGAGAATGTTGTGGTTTTCAATTTCGATGAAGACGAAGATAATTTGGATATTGTGGAGTTTGAGAATATGGAGAAGCAGATCATTTTAATGGTAATTCGACTGTAAAACGAAACTCCTCCTGCAAGGAAGGACTAATCACATTTTCTTTTCAGAAATCTCAAACCGAAACAGCCACATTCATGAAAAGTCTACGCAGCAACAGCTGCAGCACTGCATCCACTTCGGCGTCTGCCCCATCAATTGGCAAAGCCCTGGAGCCCAGCACGTCGCGCACTACGGACACGCCCAAGACCTTCAAATGCGACTCTTGTCCCATGCTCTTCTCCACCGAGACCTCAATGAATCGTCATCACCGCACCCACATTAAGATGCGGCAGAAAGGCGTCTCCTTTCAGTGTCCCAAGTGTCACATCTTCGTGTCGTGCAAGAGCGCTCTGACACGCCACATGCTGATACACACGGGCCAGCGTCCTTACGTGTGCGAGGAGTGCAACAAATCGTTTGTGCAGCGTGAAATACTCAAGCGCCACATGCAAACACACACGGGCGAACGCCCTCACAAATGTCATCACTGCGATTGCACGTTCACGCAAAAGGTCAACCTGACGCAGCACATCAACAAGCACCACTTGGACAAGCCCAAGTTGCTGCAGCACAAGTGCCATTTGTGTCCGAAACGTTTCAATCACGCCTCCGGACTCAGTCGACATCTAGCCTCACATTCGGGTGTTGCCTTCCAGTGCAGCGAGTGCGATCGGACTTTCGGTGATCGTTCGTCGGTGAAGAGGCATATTGTAAAAGTGCATATGAGCGGTACCGCCAAAGGCGGGGCGGGGCCGTCAAAAAGCGAATCGGAGATCAAAGTACAGAAAGTGGATACAAACTTAATGGAAATCGTAATACCGTAGCCAAAATTTCAGCTGCACTTTATGTAATTTCACATATTCCTATGTATGTATGTAATACTTGTCAAATTCTCTACAAAACACCTCTTATCGATTTTTTTTTCTCTCCGATCAATAGTGAATATATACACTAGGGTGCCACTTTTTTTTTTTGTCGCAGACATGTTACAGTGGGGTGAAGTTGGACAAATCGGTTAAAATTTTGTAAAAGGGGCCAGAAAAGCAAAAAATAAACTAATATTCCAAGAAAAAGGATTTTTATCTTGGAAATTACAGATTCTGGTGAACAAATATCGTAACACTGGGTGGAACCAATAATTTTGTTTTTTTCTTCTGGTATTTCTCTCACTGTGATACGTATTTTATTTATTTGCTTCTGTTGGTAAATATTTTTTTGTTTAAGTTTCATAAAAAAATTAATTTTGTTTATTAGTCGCAACGGGTCAACATCCGGATTTTGTATCCGCCCCACAGTATAACGAATAAAACTTATCCGATTTTCTTGAAATTTTTAAAATATGGTCTAAAAACCTACCCTTACGGGTGCCCAAAGAAAGAATTCCTTTGGCTTTCTAATTTAAATCCCTACCTCATAAGGTGAAATGTATTGTAAAACGTATTGATAGAAGAAGCCAGTGCGAACGTAAAATACCTGCGACCTCCATGTATGTAACGTTCGGACTCCTCTCCATACAAGTTTTCCTTCTTTTTTTTTTACGGTTTCATTAACCTGGAAAAGCACTTTCTATATTTCAATATTTCTGAATAAATATACAAGCCACAATATACATCAACATGCATTGTAACCCAGTACAATTAACAATTTCTCTTTACAAAAAGTTACAATTTTTAATTTTATATATATGTATGTATGTATGACAGCTTAACTCTAAATTATTTCAATAACAATAATACATTTGAGATAGTATATATATATAGTATTTATAAATAAGTTTCATTCATGTATTTTGCATTAAAACCTAAGTTCATTTTTAAGTAAATCGCAAATCAATTAAAAATAAAAAAACGAAAAACAAACAAAAAACTCGTTCTTAAACATTATGGAAATTAGAGCAAAATAAGGTTATGCCTAAAAATGTAATTTGTTGTTGCTGTAAGAATGATTTAATAAATACTTGAGTTATTTTAACAATAAATTTTTTTGTGTAAACAAACATTTATTTAATTGAGGATAAATCACAAATATAATAGGCCTGTTTCATTCATGTTGTGTATGCAATTGGAAAACATTTTGTATGTCGAATTGTTGTGGTCATTTATCTATAACTGACACTTACTTAGTTGTTTGCAGTTTGAAATGCGCTGTATGCGTTTGCAATTGAACAATTACACTGTGCAGTGAAAAAACAGAACAGACTGCGCTCCGGGTGGGTCAACCTAATTCGAGTACGCCGATTCTAATGGCATTAGCCGATTTTCTGGGTTAGGTCATTTGGTTTTTAAAATGGCCATACAAATTTTTAATATTAGAGATATCAAAAAAAAAAAATAACAAAACTGCACCAATGTTCTTCTTTACAAAAAAAAAATTTCAATGTTCGAATTTTTTTTAAACTTTTAAGAATGTTGGTTAAAAAATAGTTTTAAAGTTAATTTGTATATTTTTTTTAATCAATTTTTTAGATGTTTAAAAATGTGGAAGTTTTCTACAAAAATTCGAAGATTGAAAATATTTTTTGCAAAATAAACAATTGCAGTTTTATTATTTTGTAATATTTACAAAAACCAATAATGCCATTAGAATGAACGTACTCGAATAAAATTATACCCCCCCGGAGCGAAGTCTGTTAAAGAAGTGCACCTTTCAAAGGCAAAAGCGTACAGCGGCTTTCATGCACAACAAAATTAACCAATAAAACCGGCCTAATATTAACGAAATACGCTTAAAGCTTAAAGCTAATATCATTCAAATGAATGTGAAAACAAATGCTGAAATATAACAAAGAGCAAAAAGGGATTATCTTCCCAAAGCAAATCCCTGAAAACAAATGCAGTAACAATTTCGAATAATTTTTTTGAGGGAAAAGGCTTTTGGAAAATTATGAACAATTAAATTAACTGAAAATATACATACATTAAATGGTTTACAACTATAATTTTTTACGTTTTGACACAATTGATTAAGTTCCTGGTTTATATAAGTTGAACAACAACACTTACAATTGTTTTCATATGTATGTACTTGTGTGTGTAAGAGTAGAAAATATGTTTACACTTGTCCATGCAAAAACTTTAAGACTTTCAGACCTTCATACGAAAAAATGCCCCAATCAAGAAATGTGGGGGTAAACTCCCATCGACAAGCCACTCAAAATTTGCATTTGCTCGGCTTCTTTCGGCTAGTGTCATTGTGTGGTTGACTCTGTGTGGTGGCGGCGGTTGGCTTGGTTTCGTCTGCGTCCTGCTAATCGGAATTGGTCTGGGAAGAACGTTGTGATTCGAGTGTATTGGAATCGTTGCGATTGCGCAGCATGCGCGGCTGACTTGAAGCGAAATTGGAAAAGTCTTTCATGACGTCCTTGTACGTTTCATCCTCGCCATTGCCCTCGTCGTTCATGCCGATCTCGTCGTTGAGGCGAGTCAGGCGTAAACTGGAAAATGCAATTTTTGAAATGAATAAAAGGAAAGGAAAAATAAAAGCGTTGTGCTTACAGTGTAACAATGTCCGCATTGCGTTGGTCCACAGCAATGTCCAGCGGCATTTTGCCATCATTCGATTGGGTGTCGTATTTGGCTTTGTGCTTGAGCAGCAAATAGACCTGCGCAATGAAACCTTTGGCTGTGGATATGTGCAGAGCACTATAGCCATTCTCATCCACGATATCGATGGGCACACCATTCAGCAGTAGATATTCACAAGCCATGACCGAACCCTGGAGAGGAACACAAGGGTAAAATAAACCGTACTTTTGTCCACTGAAATTTGGAAGTGCCTCAACTCACCGACAACACGGCCTGATGCAAATATGTGCGATTCTGATCATTCGAGTTCTTCCAATGTTTGTCGGCACCGAGAGCAAAGGCCATGCACATCACGGGCAGATTGTGCACTGCCGACGCCTTGTACAGCATGAGATTCGCATCTAATTTCGAGAACGGCACTTCGTCCAAGACTTCCGGTTCGCCTTCCCCCTCTGTGGACTCTTGATCGGAGCCGAGTATGCAAGGAGTCTCGTAAGACTCCAGGGCCAGATCGTCGCCAATGACAAGCAGGTCCTCACGCGATATACTCAACGACATGGAGGGGATGTTGATCGATTCATCGTCTTCGTCGTCATCAATGTCATCGGCCGCCACGGCATCCTCATCGTCGGACTTTGAGCTCGAACGGTGACGCTTACGCTGACGCCGGCGACGCAACTTCTTAACGGCCCACTTGCGAGCACCCAACGTTAGTGTGGCAGTCTTGGGCTGACTTTTGGGCTCCAAGCTGCCAACTAAGCCACCAAAGCCGCCGCCGCCGCCACTGTCTATGGAAAGCACCTCAGCCGTCTCGCTGGACAGCAACTCGTGCGGCCTGGGCATGGCACAGATGAAACGTTTTTCCACATATTTCGCCTTTATCCAAGCCTCGCGCACACTTATGTCACAATTCTCGGTGGCCGCCTTCAGTTCACACATGTCGCCTATGCGCGCTTCATAGACGCGATTGACCACCTCATTGCCCAGTTCCATCATGACTTTGACATTTTCCGTTTCCCAGGCGTCGAGGGTGAGTGAACGCACTTTGCTGTAGTGAACGCCCAGACTCCGATGAACGCCCGAACACTCAATGCACAGCACAATGCCCAGATTAATGGAAGCCCAACGTGGATCCGAACCCCGACAATCGCAGCATTGCGAGTTGCCTGGAATTTTCAGGAATTGCTCCCAGTGACTGTGAAGGGAAAACCAAAATAAATGAAGCAATTCAAGTGCAGATTAAGTGGACTTTTCTGCAGTCTTTACTTACACCTTCCTCTTCGGATTCAGGGCATTTGCTGCCAGTGACGATTGTGGTCGCGAGTTCTGACTGTCGTGTTGTATGGCAGCACCGATGCTCCTCTGTAAGGCCGAAATCCACATGCTTAGCATGTCGGCGGAGTCAGCCTGCAGTATATGAGATCTAAGAGAAAATTCAGTTAAAAATGTTCCAAACAAAAATGCATCTATTTTCGCAAAGTACTCACTTTGTGGGCGAAATAACCTCAAAACAAAATCGACGATCACCATCGTTCACCGGACGCACTGTGCAAATGCGCAAGTCCTCTTCCATCACGGAGAACGAATCCTCATTACAACGTTTTCTGCAATGCGAATCCAAATCACTTCAGCGATTACAAGTACACATGAACAAAACAAAAGGCACACGATACACAACACAAAACGCAAAATTATACATTAGGCACAAGCCAAGAGGAGGAAGGCGCACAAGCGAAAATAAAAAGCAGAATTTAAAATACAATTTCGTTACTAACACAATTAATAAGCATGCATAAGTGTGAGCAGAATTAAAATGCAATTAAAAGCCGAATCGTAAGTCAATGAGAATCTAAGAGGCAGGTGAAGGACTTTTCGGTTCAACCTTCAAATGCCTGCTAGAAGCAACTCGGAAGCGGCGGCTCACCTGTAAACCAATTGATTGTCGCTCAAGTAGAACCAGCGACGGCACCAGGTCTTGAAGCCCTTCGACTTCTTTTTGAACAAGTAGCCCTCGATCTTGTTGGATGTGCTGTTCGTATTCGTGTCGCTGAAACTGTTCACACTCATGTGGCGATTCTGCATGGCCTTCTCCAGCTGCTGGTAGTCACCGCGCAAAAAATTCAAGTCTTCGGTGATGTTCTTGAAGAACTCATCGAAGTCATTGCACAAATCGAAGCCCTGGTGGTAGTAAGTGACACAAGCCTGATAGTAGTCCAGCAGCTGTAGGGCAAGAAAATATTAATTATTTACTTTGCAATGCATGCGAGTGAGAAAATAAAATATGAATTTTATGGGAAAAATCCTCAAAAATAAGAGAAAATATTCTCAAAGGAGAACGAAAAATATCCCAGCGTTGTAAATATTTTCTCTTATTGCATAAGGCACCGAGGATTTACTACCGCGCGCACTGTCATTCTGGTGTAAATCATTTGCCTGCGGGTAATGGCAGTGACGTCGGGCGTGGAGAAGACAAAATAAATGATAAATTGAAAATAGAACTGCCAGCCACAGTGGCTATAAAAAAAGATAAGTTAGTGAGCCACTTCAATGAGACTACAAGACTGGAAGGGGTCAGTGGGTGAAGGTTGTGGTTCCGTTCTGCTATTTACAATGAGAAAGGATTTAAGAGACACTACCACCCCTGCTATCATATAAAAAATAGTGAATGGTCGGCAAAAAACTGAATATTCACGAGTGGCTTTGTTTATTACGGTTTCAAATACATAACTAAATATCGATACCTTAAAGCACAACCATTCTATATCCATTTCTTCAAAATTCTAGAAAATTAAAATTAAGTTTTCCAATTGGTATGTTTTGTATGGAAATTGATTTTTATTTCCTAATTTTTCAATTTGTTTCATTACGATTCCCTCAAACCACTATAGCCTGTCTGATGCAGCTTCTTCTCGGGAATCCAAAAATGTCAGAAACTCGATTTTCATGAAAACGGACATAGAAAGATTGTGCTTTAAGGTATCATTATGTTGTGTACTTTCAAAGAAATTATCCTTAATCAAGAAAAAAAAAATATTTTGAATGAAAAATCAATTAAAAAAAATAAATTAAATATAAATCAGATGACGGAATTTTGTAATGCCCCGCAGTGGTTTCATAGAAAGAGAGGAACAAACTAGTGAGAATTATCTTCGGTCTGACCAATATCCTGCACATGCGAGTACGATACATTCTAAGACCATTTGTTGGTTATTTTATCGAAATTTTTTCGGTACTTTATCGATTTTTTGTGGATATTTTATTGACAATTTTTTGATAAGTTATCAAAAATTTTTCTATATTTTATCAATAATTTTTATCGATCATTTCCATTTCCACTTAATTCCCGATCCATTTCAAAATGTCAAATTCCATTTTATAACAGTTTCATTCCCATTTCGTTCCCGACGAAATTTCCAATTAAATACAAGAAACGGCGTCCAAATTGGTTAAGTATTTCTCAAGATAAAGGAAAATAAAGAAATTTGACACCTATTTTGTATGGGTGGATTTTTCGACATTTTATCGGACATTTTTCGAAAATTTATGGATTTTTTCAAAAATTGTTCAGTATTTTATAGGTATTTTTTCGAAAATCTATAAATTTTTTATCGATAATTTTTCGAAAATTTATTGATTTTTTCGATAGTTTTTCTATACTTTATCGATATTTTATCGTTAATTTTTCAATATAAATCGATTATTTCCATTTCCCGGTCCATTTAAAAATTTTGATCCAATTCCATTTCGTTCCAGGCATCCTTTTCAACCAAATAAAAAAACCGCGTCGAAGTCGGTTCAGTATTTCTCAAGATAAACGAAAATAATACAAATTTGGCAGCCATTTTGTATGGGAGGTAGGCGTGGTTCTTATCCTATGTTGCCTATTTTCAATACCAATCATTCGCCAAACTGGATCGGTTATAGCGTGGCTCAACTTCGATTCCCTGCCAAATTATTTTTATTATTATAAAGCGTTTCAATAACGTGCATAAAAAGCTTAGTCTACTACGGAAACGGTACACAAAATATACGTTTTGGAATCACAAAAATACTGGGAAAATTATCAATTTGGTCATTCTAACTGTTTAAACTCTGAGAGCAATTTAAGCAAACCCTTCAGTTTCAAAAGAAATGGTTCACAAAAAGGCGCGTTAAAATTTGTGATGACGAAGATTTTTAAAATATTCCAAGAAAAATTTGTTCAATAGACAAACATTGTGCGTTAACAGAAGTAAAAATTCCAACATTTATAAATCGATTTATTTCCCCTTTTAAGCAATCGTACGCCCCCAACTTACCGTTGACAAAATCGATGGTACTTTGCGCGATTGCACTAACGTTATGTAGTTGACATAATCTAAAGCGGTATGTTGAAAGCATGACTTCGTGGCCGACAGAATATTGGCAGACTCCTGTACTTCTTGTGGGCGATTTTTGCTTGCCTAACCAACCAACACACAAAATATTAAAACCAAGAAGAGAGAAAATCAATAGAATGTAAACAAACGAAGGCAAGCAACGGAAAATGTGGGAAAACTCACCTGAGCATTCTTTATTAAAGCATTATCATAACCCTCAGAGACTTTCAGGAAATGCCCTTTATAGTCTTTCACCTGATTGATGTCGTCTTTGACGAAAACACTTAGATTCTTCAAAACAGTGCGGCTGGCTTGGTCCAACAGTATGGTATGGAACTTATTCATTTCCTGCAAATGCACAGACATTTTAAAAATGTCCATTGAACGAATCAGCAACCCACCTGAAAGCAGTGTATCAGCTTGCCCAAAGCATTGTGAGCGTTTTTGTTATCAGAAAAATGCTGCTGCAAATCCCACAAGGACATGGCAAATGCGCTGAGAGAAGAAGATGGAAAATACCAAATGAAATGAGAAACTTTAATCAAATAAACAAAGGCACAAATCAATATACACAACAACAAAGACTCGATGGGCTCCATACCTTTGGTTTTTGACATACTCCTTGCCTGAGTCCACAGCCACATTGCACAGTTTGATGATTTTCTCGAGGCGATGTTCCAAGTGTTCGATATCAGACTCCTCTTTGGAAACGAATTGTCTGTTTAAGTACGAAGAAGAAGAAGAGGAAAAGATGCAGATCGAATTTATAATTATGAAGAATTCAAAACAAAAGAACAACAACAATAACAACAGCTCTGCATTTACGTATTCGAAATCATCATCCACTGTCGATTCGATTATGCCCGTCGGCCGTTGTTCTGCGCCAATCAACGAAACAAAAACAAGATCTTCGTACGTCGTTACTTAAGTGTGGCTAATCGCAAGAGACTTGTTTGGTTTGGTTTTCGATTTCTTGCGTTTTTTGTTGTTGTTGCTGCTTTTGTTGTTTGTTATTGTTTACGTTATTATTTTTAATTTATGCCAATCGGCAAACTACATCAACAAAAAAAAAAAACGAAAGATAACATTTGGTGAAACGGAGGAGGGGTGACAGAATAGAGTGAGCATAGCATTTCAAGCAGTTAGAAATTAAGACTCGGATGGTTAATTTGACTAAAATTTAAAAGTTTTCATACACAAGGCCATACATGTAAGAGTACATGTAGACCGCGGCGATAAGCGATGAAATGGAAATGTAAAATAAACAAAACAAAGTCGAGTTAAAAAGCTGTTAACGGCCCAGCCAGTATGACTAATATAATAATTGCGATGGGAAAGATTCATGTACATGCTTTTTCCAGTAGCGATGACACACTTTTATACATTTAATTATAGCACTGAATTCGGATACGTTTGTATGTACTCGGAAGCTAGGCGGGTAAGAGAATTACTTGCGGTCAAAACGAAGCTTAAATACCCTGCATAAGCGAGTGTGTCTTAAATTTCAAAAATTACTACAAACCGCATTGTTATGTTTACCTTTGGATAACTTCTCTATCAGGAAAAAATCATGAATCCAAAAAGACTTTACTATGATTCTAATTTTGGAGCTTTTAATCTCACAAAGAGTACAAAATGTGTCTGGGAGCAGGACATTTTCCCCAAGCAAATGCTGCCTATTTATTAGTTACATTTTTTTTTTATTATAGTGGAAGATGTGGTACCTTAATACACACAAGAAATTTCTATGCATTTTTTTTTTTAATTCTTTTGAAGTGTTATTTGTAGTTTGTCTAATCATAAAATTTTTGAGTGATTTTCAAAATACCCTCGTTTTTAGATTTCTTGAAAAAAGTTGGGGTACTTAAATATTTTGTCGCTACAACCATCGAGGGATTTTGGCCGAGCTTCTTAATGCAATTATCATGGGCAAGTGTATATGATAATTGTGGACCTACAGTTTATTGCCGGTTTCGATCGGCGCGACTCCCAAAGAATAAGCTTTTTCATGGCAAGTTACTCTCGCAAGATTGCCAGAACTTGGCGAGAAAGTGGCGGTCTACACAGAAAAACAGAAAAAAATTTCTGGCTTGCCCCAGGTGGGAGTCGAACCCGATACCTTCCCGATCGTGAAGCAGAGGTCTTAACTACTGCACCACGGCTGCCACTGGGGTAAAGTGGGAAATGTTAAAAATTTTACCAAAAATCAAATAATTAGTAGTTTAATTAAATATCATGTTTATTAAACGCTCATAAAAAAAGGGTATTTATGAAATTAAATGTAGATAGTTTAAAGAAATCTAAAATAAAAATTCAATTTAATTAAAGCTCGTATACAAAATTTTAATTTGACATTTGTAAGGCCCCTGTCATATTTCAATGTGTTGTTTTTACATTAATCAGCTGATCGCAAAAATAAAGCAAGGCAAATTAAAGCTGATCGCAAAAATAAAACAAAGAATTTACATATTTGCGTGCACCAAAAAAATAAATAAATAAAGTTGAGAGCTGATTTAATACAACCTTCAAAAACACAGGTTGCAGAATTGAATTGGTCGTAAAATTTTTTTTATGGAAAAAAGCAACAACATTTTTATGTCTATTGTATGTTTTTACAACAATATTGTATGATATGGCTTTATCATACAACTTTATGACCAATATGAGACCTTTGTGAGCTTCCTTATTATATTAATTCCTTCGTTACTATAGGAAACGTAAAATTACGCATATGCATCTGTTTACAAAACCCTTTCGGATTTTTATTTATAAAAAACAAATAATTACTTTCAATACGGGTATTCACTATTCGGTGTCACGTGTGTACTTTTTTAGAAGTTTAACAATAAACTGAGCCGCAACAACAAAATTTACTGCTTGAAAGTTTTTACATTTCTACATTTGCATAGCCATATTTAATTGTATTCAGGACAGAATAAAACAACAGGAGTATCTGAAACAACTCAACTGCGAATGAAGTGTGTTCACGATTTGCTTTAGAAAAGTGCAATTCACACAAGTACACAAAAGGAAAGCCTGCTCGTGAGTACCCCTAATGCGATCAGCTGATTAAAAATGTAATGGATCCACACTTTTTACAACAAACGCAAAAAACTTCTAGATAGTGAACCCCTCTGTGGAATAGGCCATTCCAGGATGTCATGGAAGTGTGTCTCATGTTACCCTATCTTATTCTTTGTACAATTATCGAAGAAGGTATCGTACTTGTATGTGCAGGGTATTTTTGCTTCGGTCAGACTGAAGTTACTTGTTTTTTAATTTTCTTATGTAATTAATTTGGAAAACCGGTATAAGCCTCTTGATCCAATGCTTTCAATTGAATATTACGATATTTGTTAATTCAACGCTCATCACAATGCTTGGACCTTTAAAAAATCATCATTCACCAAGTAGTTAGCGAAAATCTTTAAACGTTTCACTTCTTTCACAGTCCTCAAATTAAAAGTTTTTTATCCAAATTATATAAACAAATAAACGGATTGATTAACATCTATCTCATAACGACGATTGCTCCTATAATCATGAAAAGTGCCACATAGCAACGATTGCGACCTCGATGAAAGATGACTAAATTGTTTGTTGCAAAAATAAAATTCGAATTAAGTGATTCGATTTTAAATACAATTTGCCAGCAATATTAACATTTTTAATATTCAGTTCCGCTTCGGCAGCAGCACAGTCAAAGTGAGATGTGAGAATGGGAAATATGTAAAATAGTAATAATTGATTTTTTGTATTGTTTTGAATTTACAACTTCACTGGAATTCATAGATGATTAAGCGAATAACAATCATTTGCCTTCAAGGCATGGGGGGACAATTTAGAAGACCTGCTCCATCAGCATTTCCGGAAATGTCGCAAAAATGCAGAATAAAAATTCCGACAATGCAAAAAAACAAAAAAATAGATTGCATACAACCTTAGAAAATGTACATACAGCGATAACAACCAAGGGGCGTTGTTGCCATTATAATTCCTTTTGGCATGTGCATTTGTTGGAAGTCTCACTCACCTAAATCGTGGCGAATCCTTGAGGCATTCTTCGAACTCAATCGTGGACTTCATGGTGGTTTTATTGTCCCTCCCTTGATGAAGACTGGCAGGTTTTTCAACAGCTACTTCCGACCGCCCCTCCACAATTATAATTCAATTCAATTACACTTTTCAGCTGTTGCTTTGCTTTCTCTTCGTTCGTCGGTCCAGTATTCACATACAACTTTTCAGTTTTTTTTTTACTTTTTATTAAACTGCATGGCGTTTTTGGTGGCTTCGTGTAAATATACTAATTAAAACAATTCCTTAAATTGTATTACAACACTAATTTCAATAAATTGTAAATTGTAGCTGCGACTACTGAAACACGTCAAACCAACCACTTTCACCGAAATTTGCAATACTAGTGATGGGAGAATCGAAAAACTAGTTGTCGGGTTTTGACATTTTTTTATTGTTGCGAGTAGAATGCTGGATCTAAAATTATTCACAATGATCTGAATCGATTACACATAACAAAAGTAGCTAGATGTATTTATTTAAACAAAAACTAACAACTCATTAATAATAACAAAAACAAGAAACGTACATTTTACATAAAATTTATATAACAAAAAATTTGTATTTCGACCATTCGAAATTGTCAAACTGGTGGTTGCTTTTCGATTCGATAAACATAATACACTTTTAGATGTATGAAAATTTGGAATGCGTAAATATCCAACCTGTCCATAAGTGCGTAATATTTTTGTGAAAAACATTAATTTGGAAAATCAACCGAATTTCACTCAAGTTTTGCGCAACCGTTACTGTTTACTTATCTTCCTTTTGGAAAATTTTTAACGCTCACCCTCCAATTAAAAGTTCTCACAAAAAATCTCACATCAGAATTTATTATTACCATCTTATTGTGACTGATTACAAATTGCATGAAGAAGCGCAATCAGTGCTGCCATATATACGGAAAAATCCGTATTTATCGGAATTGTAAAGTTTTCAGGAAATCGGAAATTTGGAAAAATTGGAAATTTGAAATAATCTCACAAAACCTCACACGAATTGAACATTTTCACGAAAATCTCACATTAAGCCCGGTATGCAGTTGCGACAAAATTCACAGAAATGACATATATATTGTTTTGTTTAGAGCAAAATGTGTTTGACATTTAAATTTTTGAATTTTGTAAATACAATTTTTTGAAAAATCGCAATAAATCTCACAAATCGGTGAATTCTGTTCAAGATTTTTTTCGTTATTCACCAGAACTTATTTTATTTTTAACAAAACAATAATATTGAAAAAATTCTGCAAACATTTTTCTGTACGGATTTCACGGATTATTTTACAGTAAAATCTAGAAAATACGGATTTTCGGATAAAAAATCTGGCAGCACAGTAAAATCTAGAAAACCCGGATTTTCTAAAATAATCTGGCAGCACTAAGCGCAATCAAAAGAAAAAAGTCACGATAGATTTTCCGTGTTTCGATAAATTTGCCATTGTTATGGTGCATTTAGAAGGCACGAACTCGCGAACAATATGACATTCATTCGGTCGGTATAAACGCCCGGTTTGCGAACTTGGGCTTGCGATCTTTGGCTAGTTCAAAATGTCCCGGCACACTCCGGCCTTCGATGCGTGTTCGGGAACATATATTCAGGCAGTATAAACGGTTGCGCGAACGGAATTTTGTTTGCGATTAGACTTCGCAACGAAAGTTACGTTCGTTCGTGCGATCTAAATGCACCTTTACAATTGTTAATTTCGGGTTGTTTTAATTCTGCTTCTTTTACAAAGAGCGGAATTGCAGTTGCTATTTTTATTTTTATAAATAGGTTTACGAAGTGATCAATTAAAATAAACAATAATCGAAGTAAACAAAAAAACACTGGGCTTTGCGAGTGGCAAAGAAACAGGTGCAAAAGTGAGTGTGTGCCAGGAAGGAATTGGAATTCTGAATCCGAAGTCCGCCGCAGAAAACTTGGTAAATCGTGTAAAAATTCCAATCACGTCCGGAGAACAGCCAACATCGGGCACGACGGGAACAATTGATAAATTGCTGGAATTATTTTGAGAATTTAAATTGAAAAAATGTGTGATTTGCAGCAGAATTGAAACCATTTTTCTTGTCTCTTTTTCTGCTAATTTTTTTGTGCTTAATTTGCATTTTAGCTTCGTACGAAGCACGGCAATAAAAAAGTATTTTTAATTCGTGCAAGAAAGGGCCACTTATTTATATACGCCCCTCCTCAGTAAAATCATGTGGAAGTGCCACAAATGTGGGAAGCCTGTCTACTTTGGTAAGTTCTCATTCGGGGGCGGGGTACTTGGTACTTCACCGAATCGGCACTTAATAATTTCCATTCACAGCTGAGCGCAAGCAGTCTCTGGGCTACGACTGGCATCCGGAGTGCCTGCGCTGCGAGGAGTGTGGCAAGCGTCTCAATCCCGGCCAACATGCTGAGGTTAGTGGCGAGGTTTTAGGGTCATTGCACTTTCTTATTCTATTGTCCATTAACAGCACAAAGGAGTGCCTTATTGTCATGTTCCCTGCTATGGTGCCCTCTTCGGGCCGCAGCTGTTCGGTCATGGCACGCGTGTCGAGTCACACAAGAGCTTTGGTGTGAAAGGTGCTCAGCGACCGGGAACGGCCAGCAATGCTCCCAATTTGCCCAGAGACCATTTGGAATCTAAAGTGAAGGTAATCAGTCAAAACCTCAAAATTTAACGTAGGAATGTTCCAATTGGTATTTACCTCCTCCTCCGCAGGTCTACAATCAATTCTTCGACAATAAAAGCATGGAAATTCGCAGCCGTGAAGTGAATAATAGGCTCATACTGGAAGGAGCCCTACGCGTTTATTGGGGGGTGCAGGGTGTAATACACTTGAAGGAGGACGATGATCAGCGAACATTTGTAGTGCGCAAACGCAACTCTTGCCGCGTTTCGAAGGCGGCAGACGTACGTAGCTTTGCAATTCAAATCCCTTTCTCAATTCGTAAACCATCCACAAATCTCCCTTTGCAGGACAGCACCTCCGACAAGGAGAACGATGCGAGCGAATCACTTGAAGCCCAAAATACGACCAGTGAAGTGGACGGCATCTCCACAGACATTTCCTTGTCCGAAAGCATGACTTTCGATTCGTGCAGCTTGAACGAGTATCCGATTTCAGAGCTGCCCACTACACCAGAGGATGTCTCAGCAAATACCACTGGAGGCGGTGAGCCTTTGTTGGCCAATGGCAATGCCGCCGAAGAAGGCGACACCACAGAGTCGTCGGCGACTTTGTGCGGCTCGGAAACCTCAATGGCCACGGCTTCCACCAGTTGTGTGTCGTCTACGCTGCCTTCGAAATTGGAGAAGTTGGAGCGATTGGATTGGGACGAAATTGATGATTTGCTTCAGGTATGAATTCTTTCAATATTTTTGCAAACAAGTTTTAATCTAATCGTCACTCTGCCTCAGGTCGAACGACGTCACAACGAGACGGATAAGAACTACGAGACCATGCCCGTGAAATTACCCTCCTCTTCGCAATCTTCCAGCGAGAGCTCGCCCACGAAAACGATTTCTGCTCAAAACAGCACCGACAGCAGCAACATTGCCTCACCATCAACACCCACATCCGCCACGAATAGCAGTGCTTCCTCCTCCACGACCACCACCACAGCATCAACCTCCACTTCCACTTCGTCGGACAACTTCATGACCGCCACCGCTTCGCTAACCTCGGCCACAAATAACACATCAAACACTACCGAGCCGGCCACCACGACCACCAATTATGAAACCTCGGACGATGCTACGCTCAAGCCCATGGACTACGAAGACTTTAAGCGAAGCGTTCATCAGGATTATGTGAACGGGGCCAACTCCTTTCTAGAGCCCAGTGACGGCACTCTGAAGCGTAACCAACCCATTGATCCGTCGCGCATACACGACTCCCTGAAGCTGTACGGCGACAATCCCATGAGCAAGAGCTTCAATTGTGAACATGCACTCCGCTCCATAGATCCCACATTCATCACCGACACGCTCAGCCTGAAGACGGGCGGCCATGGTAGTCCACATCATTCGTCGCAGCGCATGTATGCCTTGCAGAAGAGCGGCTCAGCTAGTGCCAATAACAACAACAACAACAATCACCATCATCATCATCCACAATCGCCCTACTACCATGGCCGGCAGCTGTTCGAGAAGGGCATCAACCGTTCAAAGTCGGGCCCGTCGTGTTTTGACTACTCGGACAGTGACGACGACGACGATTCGACGCTGAAGCCCCAGCGTTCGGCCACTATACGACGCAGCGATGTGCCTGCCGCCCGTTATTTGCAAATCAAAATGAATTGTTATCCGAAAGAGGGTGCCGGCGGTGGCGGCGCCAGTGAGTGTTCCAGTCGCACTGATGCCACTAATAGTGGAGCTGCGGGCGGTGATGAGCTGACTCAAACCGAAGAATTGGTTACTGCCAGTTGTGGAGGCGGTGGGGGCGATACGAACGGTGATGGTGCTGCTGGTGAAGATCCACCGTTACATATCACCGAAGATGGTGTCGTGCTGCGTCGACCACCTCGTACAGGAGCTGCCGCTATTAAGCGTAGGAGTGGCAATAGAAGGTACATAATTTTTATTTTTGTAATTAAGGAGAATGGGTATTACTTCTTACCGAAAAAAAAAACATTTCATTTGACTCTGAAAAACCCTCAAAATTTCAACCAAATCGAGCTATTCGCTGCTAAACTCGACTTGTTTGAATCTGATCATTATCAGTACCTAAGTGCGACTTTTCGGCTGGTTTGTTCCTAATGTCACTACAGATCATGAGGAGGCTTAAAATGTCTTATTTTAAATTGAAATTGCTGAAAATAAATAAAACGACATTTGTTTTTGATTTTAAGTCCGTTCAAAGTTTATTTTTAAAAAAATATCTAATCATTCCATCAATCGGGACAAACACATTTATATTTGGAATTGCGTGACGCCTGATTTGAAGTTCTCATCTGTACAAATTATTTTTTTAATCCAAATTTGTTTGTTTCGTTTAGTTTTTTTTTTTGTCAAATGCTTGACCATTGTCCAATTTTACTCATTGAATTTCACTTTTGGAATAATATGCATAATACCATGTGTGCTGGAAAGTATCCCAGATATATTTTGAAGTAATACTTAAATTGTGTGAGTGGTACCACGCTTCTTTGACCAATCAAGTTCAAAGTAGTACATAAACCTTCCGTAGCTCACAAGTAAACGTATGGTGTTTGAATTAGAGACCGACCGAAATTCGGTTTCGGTTTTTCGGCTTTTCGGCCAAATTTCGATATTTCCGCCAAAAATTTCGGTTTGATAGAAAATGTAACAAATAAATAACAAAGATTACACTGATCGACAAAACTGAACGTTTTGTGTGTTAAATATACTTTATAGACAAATTCTTATGTATTTTGCCACGCTGGATACGAAAATAATACTAATGAAATTTTTACAGTACCAAAAATGCAACTTTTGTAGCGTTTGCAAAAAAATGGTGCGTGCTGGAAAAATTTAAAGTTTATTTTCGGATTTAGCGTATCAAAATACATAAGGAACAACCAAGTGGACAAATTTAAGCATTGATCATAGTTTCGAAGAATCAGAAGCGACAAAGAAGACATGTCCTATCGGAGTAGATCTACTACTCTCGCGATGATTTATAAATTTCTACTTATCTACTTCGGTAGCAGATTTTTCTACTTTCCTCAAGATATTTTCTACTACTATGGTAAGAAATCTACTCCTCAAAATATTATGTGAGTTTCATACAATGCAAAAGTACTATACTTTCTACAAATCTGCTTCCCCGACAGAGATTTCTACTACTCTCGCAGAATTTCTAGTACTCTACGCATAAACCCATATCTATTCCCCTCTCTTGAAATCTACTACCCTGAAAGTAATTTCCACTACTCTTGATTTCCACGCATTTGATAGTTTGCTTCTAAATTCATCTAATTCATGATCTGAACTTAAAATGATCGGCCCATATTCATAGTCAAATTAAGCTCCAACTTAACTTTAGTAATCTACTAAGTTGACAGATAATACACTGAACTGGCAGCTACTAAGCTGGTTCTAAAGTTTAGCAGCTACTAAATTTGACTATGAATATGCGATCGATTTCAGCCTACTGATTAGCTTAATTATGTACCACTTTATTACATAAAATCTCACAAATGTTTCTTTTATTTTTTCGGTTTCGGCTTCTGTTTCGCCCGAAATTAAAAAAATGAGAATTCGGCCATTTCGGCCAGTTCGGTTTTGGGCAAAAAAAAAATTTCGGTTTTGGCCGAAATTAAAAAAAGCGATTTCGGTCGGTCTCTAGTTTGAATGGTTCTGCCGTGATGTTCACTCATACAGACGCACCAACGTATTTCCTTCCAATTTTCCCGAATTTGGGCCTTTTAGCTTGAATTATTTGTCAATACGAACCAATGTGGATATTAGCGTGGTCCAAACTCGAATGGAGAACATTTTTTGTTTCATTTTGTGAGAAAAAATTCACAAACAAATTTGGGCATCCTAGGTCTACATTAACACGTGCCCCCCGAGACTAGGATTTTCCCATATAAGCTTGATAGGAAAAATTAAATTTTTTCGAAAATTATTTTTTTAAATTCGGAGTAAAGCTTAAAAAATCGTGAATTTAGTGGAAATGGTAGAGAACTCTTCAACGAACAAATCCATGTAAGAAGCAGCTTTTTACGGACCTCCCAACTCAAAAAGGCGTCCTGATACCAGATATTTCCTTACATAAGTTTTCTTTACTTCGTATCCTTCGGTAAAATTTGTTGTACCTTTTTTTTAACGAAATGTAACTCGGCCACCCACAGGGAATTCTTTTTAATTTCTTTAGAGAAGTTGACATTATCAGCTGTCAAATTTAGAGCACTAACCAAAATAGAAAGCCAAGCGGCAATGCTCCAAAAGGCAAAAGCACAATCCAAATTTTTGCTGTCTCACAGTCAAAAAATGTTGCCCTAATACAAATTTTTCTTGAGTCGTTTCTTTAGAACCTACACTTCTGTCGGACTCCCCAAAATTTAATAGAATGCAACGTAGCTGAAAAGAACAATTTTTAAGCCAAACTTAAGTATTTAAAATACAGAAAATTCCAATTTGGCCAAATTGTCAAAATGCATATAAAATATGTTTTTGGGTCCCTAATCGATGGTTAGCTTTCGGACCATCTCGACTGTTGACATTGAACTGTTGAAAAAAAAACAGAAATACATTTAGCTTTTAATTATGTTGTTCACATTATTCCATTTTTTTTAATTTAAAGTTCTTTTTGCATTTTTAAAAATTTTTTTCTGATTTCACTTTAGGTCTCGCACTAAGCTCAAGCGTCGCTGCTCTATCAATGGTCACTTTTACAATCGTGAAACTTCGTTTTTCACTCCACCTTACGGCTCACAGATGTCTGTATGGGTTACGTCGCTGGTGACCACACAGGAAGTTATCAATTTGGTGCTCGAAAAGTATAAAGTGGACAGCCAGGCAGAGAATTTCTCCCTTTTCATAATGCGCGACAATGGCGAACAGAAGCGCCTGAAGGACACCGATTATCCGTTGATAACGCGTGTCACTATTGGGCCGCATGAGGATGTGGCGCGTCTGTTTCTGGTGGACGCCCGGAAAACCGATGAAATAAGGTAAATTTCATTGAATTTTAAACAAAAAAAACTTTTTTTATTAACTTCTGCTTTTTTTCAATCTCATTTCCAGCAATGAAGTTGCTCAATTTTTGAACTTATCCCTACCGGAGTGCCGTGCAATCTTAGAACGTTACGATCAAGAATTGGAACGTGAAGTCGCCAAAGTTAAAGAAAAGTGTGTATTCCCTGACCGAAAATGGTTCCACAAGTAATTCCAATTATTTTTCCCCTGACAGGTTCGCCGAATTGCGTCGTCGTATTGTCAGTCGTATGGAATCTCTTAAAGTTCATTTATAAAGTTGCTATTCCCACAAGAGAGTTCTCTTCCCTACTCAATATTCGATGAATCTATATTTCATTTAATTACTAGTATTTTCAACGATTTATGGACATTTCTGTAGTGCTTCAGTAGTTATGCAATTTATTTTAGATTTTATCCACTAGTTTCACTCACTTGAAGCATATCTTATGTTAAAATGCCATCGAACACAATTCAAACAATTTAGTTGATAGAATTTTTTAAAAAGAATTTATATATGTGAGACTTACTACGGGTGTAGTAGCCAAAAAAGAAAAAAAAACAATCAAAATAGTATTTAAAAAAGTAATGTCGTAACAAAAACAATCCATTGCATTTGGTCTGGTATTATCAATTAGTTAATTTACACTTTAGTATTTCCTTTTAAAAACACTTAACACTGTCCCAATGAACGCTTTGGAAAAAAACACATTAACGAGATAGGCGTGTCTATAGTAATGGGCTCGATTTCAGCTATGTATGTAGGTACTTCAAGGTTTTTGCGAAATACAGGAAAAAACGCTAATATCCGGGTAAAAAGTCAAGTTGCTCGTACATTCTTAGTAAATAAAATTTTTTTTTCTTAACAATTATACAAAAAACATAAAAATTTTTTTATTTTTAATTTGTAGGGTAAGATGGGTTAAGTTGGGACACACTTTGATTCGGCAGACAAACAATCACTGTGGATTAAAAATGTAATGCAACACTTGACAGTTATTCGATTTTCAAAACATGAACAAACATTTCCACAAATTGGGATTTCCCACATTATACCATTGCCGTATTACCCCATTTTCCCCTACAATTTTTTTTCGGCTTCTGATCTTTTTCCAAATTTGTATCGTAGGGGAAAATTCGATCATGAAGTGATGAAACAAAAATTGTGTAATGCTTTTGGTCAATAAAAAAATCTTTGCCGACAAGCAAAAATCATTTAAGTCGAAGTTTCGAAATATTCACCATTTTGTAAAATTTCTTTTAATGAGTTGTTCTAAAAGTGTTTCAGAAAACTTTTTTTCTAGATGTTTTTTTTTTCAAAGTTGTGGTAGTTGCGTATTTTTAAGTAGAACCCTAAAGGTTCTAACTCAACTCAAGCTTAACTCGACTTAAGTGAGTTGAGTGTACACCGTGGGCACAGAAATCAGTGTTGAATCAATGCTGACAATTGCGTGTCGACTGATTTTCTCAATGTTTTCAATATAATTCTGATGCATTCAAATGCTATCCCTACCAAGGCGACATATTTTACGTTAAGATATCTTCAATATTTTGATGTCCAAAAGAGAAAATGTGCCCGTACCATACCAACAATCCTTATAAGTTAAAGAAATACAAATTAGTTTTATCTTAGGTATTTGCACAAATTTTTGCAGAATCCGGGAAAAAATTGGAAAATTTTAGTGCAGAAATGAAGAAATGAAGGGATGTGGCATTCAGTTTCATTGTGGATTACGTCCAAAAAAACAAAATTGTCAGAAAAGTACCATTTAATTAACCGGTTACTGCAATAACAAACTCGTACCTATTCCGTAAATTGCTAAATTTCTTTTAGTAATAAAGTATGCTGTCAAAAAAATAATTTCTTACAAAAAAAAAAAATAATATAAAAATTAAAAAAAAAACATTTTTTTCAACTCAATTACAAATTTTTTTATTAAAAAAATATGCCAAAAAAATGGATTTGCTTTTCCCCATTTATATTTGTATGCATATTTAAGGTCATGGGTATGGTTTCCAAAAAGTCTGTATGTAGCAGAGCTTAACGTACCCCCAAATTAGTCTAGATACACTTGTCTCGTTCACGTGAATTTTCCAAAGGTTTACATTTGTAGAACAGTGTGATTTGCATCAGATGCAAATTTATACACATGGTAGAGATTCCCTACTCGACGATGGGTTTTCTTTTCTTTTGCAGTACAACAGTGTAATTGCTGTAGAAACTTGGAATATGTATTTATCAAGGCAACCCAGTGATGATGTAGAAGCCGACTACCCACAAAACATTTCACCCATCGATTGCGCCATAGTCTCATGATTACTTTCAGTTTTTGGGCACAACAACTGCATTTATTTGGAGTAAAAATATTCTCACCTTAAACCACTTTATATTTACTAACTAATATGGTTACGTTTCTTTTCAATTCAATTCGATCGCAACTAAGACTAATATTAACCAAAAATTTTATTTTTTTAACATTAAAATATGTTTTTTTTTAGATTATTTTAGATTTGTTTCATTTGAATTAACCCACGAACAAACCAACACATTTAATGTTGTTTGAAAAGCATAACAAAAAATTGAAGATTGCTGTCAAATATAATATTTTTTTGTATGAAATTATATATTATATATACCACATAGTTCCCACATATATACAAAGGATATTGAATGTTATTTGAAACAAAAACAAAGCAACAAAGAGATCAATTAATGATTGTTACAATGCAAAAAAACTAGGTACTTGTTGATTGAATATGTATATCCTTGAGATCAAATAAACGTTTTTAAACAAAATACAACAAATGTGAGAATTATTCGGAGTTGAACTGTACAGAGTTAAAATCATGAACCATATCGCACAATTCATCCTAACCTATGATCTGTGAAATGTGAAATTTCCTCTGCCGCCTTCCGTTCATCACTTTGTTGACGAAATTCGCTCGAACCGAAAGTAGCCCAAAAGAAAAGGTCGTTGGTCTTTGACGAAAGCACCCACAAAACCCTTATCCGGCAGATGCAAACAACGTTTTGTGTCGCACAATGGCGTGAAATTGAAGTCCAATAAACATTCCCAAAATTTGCAGGTAAAACTGACAACATTTGTATGGCCACCATTGAAGACCTAACAGCAGCAGAGCCACCATAACGACAAACAAAGCCAAAAGCAAAACTGGTCTGTCGACGAAGCGTCAGGCAGGATATACGTGATAGGCAGGCCGGATATAAGCAGGCAATTTCAGGCTCTAAAACAAAAGCTATCCACAACAAATAAACGACCGAACCAAGCTGCCTATTCGCAAAAACAAAAATTGAAGCAAATTTCACATGCTCGGTCGAACTGAAAAGCACCCGAATGGCAAAAGAGGCACTCAACCAAAGCCCAAAAAGCATATCGCCAACGCCAAGCAGCAGGCATTCACACTAACAGCGGATGCTACAGTTTCGGTTTTAGAAACGAAATCATTATGAGACACCAACAAAAAAATGTGTGAGGAACAGGTATTACAGTGTATGTGTGTCTGTGTGCGTGTGTGAGTGGCCATCAAATACAGAAGCACCAAAACGCCTGTTGGCCTGGACCAATTTCTAGTATGCACCAAAAACCAACCAAAAAGAAGACACCCAAAACGGATGCCAAGAATCATTTCATGTCGCCAGCACGATAGGCAAGTGTGAAATTACGGAGTGTGTTGTGGTGGTGGGTGTCCTTTAGCCGTTGACAGTTTGTCGTGACAGTAGCATAGCTTCTAGAGCCAACCAAATGGAAACGAGGAGGAAAAAAAATCCAATTCCGTTAACTGTTAATATTGACACCATTGCATATAGGTTCAGAATTCAAAAGGCTAAAAGCTGCTGTACAGACTGTCGAACCGTAGAGACAGTCCAGGAGCACCAGAAGACACGCTCAATTAAAAGAGAATTTCGGGTTCGAAGGTGGCCAACGGTGGAGACCTTTTGCCACTCGTAATGTGCAACTCAATGATGGTGATGTGGAATGAAAATCGATTTTGAATGAGCCACTCTGGCTGTGTGTCTGCTCTGCTGCTCGTGCCTCCCTCTGGGTGTGGGTAGGCAAGATGGTTGTGGAGGGGGTTGGATGGTGGTTCACATATAACTACGCGTGGACGACGTTTGAAATATTGATGTTAATGTGGCACAAGCCAAAGAGAGTGGTACTTTCCACTGAGCGCAGGCGTATTTATTTTTTCCACTAAGGGCTGTCGCAGGCACTCTTTGGGAATACACTGAAAAAATGTTCGATTGAGGATAATGAAATATTAGTTTTACAGAAACTCATTGTTTCTCTGCATGTTCGAATGTCTGTCCTCACCTTCCAGAAGCCATCAGAGGTTTTAGAGAAGAAATGTATATAATATGGACCCACGGGTGGATACTCTGGAGCCGGATTTTCAAACGAAATTTGATTTTGTAGTAGGATCCCCTGAAGCTACCAGTTGACATGTGTAAATTAGAGTAGCCCAGGGAAACCCTTTTTCGATTTAGTAATTTAAGGTGATAGAAATGGAGGAGAGTCCAATACAAAAATGTGTTCCTTAATCCTATAAAAGCTGGTCTGACTAAAAAATGTAATTCTTTTATTATATCAAAATTTTCTGATCCTTTCCCATTTACACAATTTCCAACATGCAACCCTGTCTACTTACTTCCAATAGTTACATCTTGCAGAGAACCATTTTTTTCCGTTCTTTTCTGAACCCCGAACCAATGTGAAAGCAAGAAATTCCAACGGAGACTCGAATCAGTTTATGTTTGGACGCGGCGGTGTTTAAAAGTGCTGAAATCCTCACAACGGATAAAGGATACAAAAGTCGAAAGAAAAAATACAGCAAATACAAAAAGTACATATAGAAAATATATATTTTAGCCAGTGTATTTGTACATGCGTAGATGTGTTTGTGACTGACTGTGTCTGTGCTGCTGGCAGACAGAGTTGTAAATTTATTCAGATTCCTTCGGAATCGCAAAGAAAGCCTTTTCGCAACGCAAATTTTTGGAGAATTATATACGAAAATCTTTACAGTTAATTGCAACGAAGAAAACCTTGAGCGGAAACGGAAATCCATAAGGCGAAAGACATTATTGCAAACGTTTTGAGTCCAAGATGAGGTGTTTACTTTTGATCACCACCGTTTGCCTGGTGTTGATGTCATCCTGCCTGACTGGCGCTGAGGCCAAAAAGAAAAAATATGCTGGCGAAAATAGCGGAGATTTCGAATTTATCGATGAGGTAAGTGTTTTTTTTTGCACAATCGCTCAATCTTTGCAAAGATCTCGTCGTAATGAAATTGTGGTTATAAGTCATACAATTGCATGTTTTTAGGTTTCTCACGCCCAAACCCCCACCCCCTCTTTACAAAAACCTTTGGCTCGTTTTTTGCGCTGTCGTCTGATATGCGGCTGCTTTACCAATTACTCACACAAATCCGATTTGCTGTCGGTTTGCTGTTAAGACCTAAACACCTCCACTACCCCCAGTGGTGCCTGCTACTATGGCCCGTGCCAGCGTGCACTGTACACGCTGTTGACGGACAGGTGTCGATGATGGCTGCCGTCTTAGCCTGGCTGGCCTCCCGCACTAAGCTCGATAATACGCACCAGCCTCTCTCTGCCTAGGTTAAGCTGAAAAGAAAGACGACCTGAGAGAAAGGCTATAAAAAAGAAATTGACAGCAAAAAAATCAATATCATTTGCCAGTAGTGGTATTAGTGTGAAGGAGGGATTTGGTTGCCTTCGCTTAGTTTGCCTTGGGCTGCCATTCTGTTTGTTCTACCTAGCGCTCTGCGCCAGTATGTCTCTGTGCTGTGCCTTGTATGCTTCGGTGTACACTTGTATGTGTGTTTGTATACCATCCAAAAGGCACAACGGCACAACGGCTGCTGTAGTAGCGCATTCGCGTGTTGTTTTCTCTATGTGTGCGACTCTGTTGTGATTTTACTTATTCAATATTTTTTTCTTTTTTTCCAAAACCAAGCAGCTTTACGCCAGTGCTTTCTGTGCTTTCTTTGCATTTTCCTTTGCTAGGCACGTTATGGTTCGTTTTACTAATAAGGCGCTCACATGTACTTATTTCCTCACTACAAGTCTTATAATTAAAATAAAACAATATAGTCACGCATGAAGCCATTGGATTTTAAATAGTTTCGTTAAACCCATCGAACACATTTCCCGTGTTAGTGCATAAAAGTGGACTTCGTGCTCATTTATGTGATAGGGGTCAACAATTAAAAGGGTGAAAGAATGTTTGTATAAATGTGCAATGGAGAATAAGAAAATCCGGCTCTATTGTGTCTAGACATGGTCGGTGATAAGTTAAAGGTCTCTAGGTCCATTTGTGTCTTAAGGAAGCGTTCGCACATTCGTATACTTCGGCGTTTAAAGGAAAATGGAGGAAATTCACAAATTTGATTGTCGAGATTATGCTATTATACGCTACCGAGTAAACAAAAGGTACTATAAGTTAAAAACAAATTAAATTTTTCCTTTCTGCGGTGCTACATTTTATTTTGCTGATTTGGATAGCACATGCTTTTGAGTCTATTCCGAGCTCTGGTTATAAGCTCTCGTTCGTATAAATTAAAAAAATAAAAAACTAGTCGGATCAAACGAATCTAAAATACTCTGCACATACGAATACGATACCAATTTGGTTCCATTTCCATTTAATTCCGATAAATATATTTCACACTCACTCACTCGTGCAATTTTCGCACCGAATTTTGATGATAGAAAGATGGGCACGAAATTGTTAAAAATTAATTAACAAAGTTACATTCTTGACTAACATTTCCGTTAATTTCGAGGACTTAAGGGTCCTTTCAATAGCTTCCGATACACTACTTCCGTTAACTACACACAAAAAAAAAAGTCGGTAGATCTAACCGAAAAAGACGGTTAAAAACGCTCCAAACCTTCTTCGTCGGTTAACCTAACCGATGAGAAGTGGTTGATTTACTTTAATGGTTTATTGGTTTACGATTTTTAATTGTAAACATACAGCAAAAATTTTTTTCGATACATATTTTTTTAGTAAGAAAACCATTTAAATTTGTTGGCTTATAATTTTTAATTGTAAACATACAACAAATATTTGTTTCGATACATATTTTTTTTAATAAGAAAACTTTTTTCGAGGAATTAATTTTTTTCTTCATTTGAAAACAAACCCCAACAACCACAAAAACATATTAAACACAAAAATACATTTCGAAAATGCAAGATTGCATGTTTAAAAAAAATATTAGCTTGAGCGCATAACTGACACAAGCACTTATTTTCCAAAAGTAGTATTGCAAGCAAAAAACTCTGTTTGGCTCTGCTCAAGCTGCCAACATTCATAACACGATTGGGAATTCTTCTTTCTTTGAATCCCAACGATTCAACTAAAGATGCGCGAATGATAAATTGCACAAGTTGGTGAAAATTCAAATTTAACCAACAATTGCTGTATAAGAACCTAAAATTTCTGTACAACAACAATTTTGTTCGGTTATTTCAACTATTTTTTTTTACCATTTTTTGTCGGTTAAATCTACTGACGAGCTCGGTAAAAAAATTTACAATTTTCATACATTTTGAAATGCTGTACGTCAACCACTTTTTTCGGTTAATTTTAACGACCTTCTTTTTTTCTGTGTATGGTTCATTAACTATATGATTATTAAAGTATGTACAATACGAAACAAAAAAATGTTGTAAGTGTTTAAAAGTTATGCTATAAGCTAAAATCTGAATTTTTACTAAACAAGCTAAAATATATAGGAGCTAGTTATTGAATGAATTGCTTTTCAAACCTATTGAAATCGACTAAATGCATCGGTAATTTGCCTTACTTATCTATGAACAGTCCCTTGAGGTGTTTCCTTCACTAAAGGGTATTTAGATGCGATTTACCTCCTCTTCTTTCATTTGTATTTTTCAGACAATCTATTCCTAAACGATTGAATGCATTTCAATAAGAAATACGATTTATTTGTTAAAACCTGCACGTTGCCAGGGGGAGCTTACGGTGAGTGAGCTCTCAATAAACAATTGCTCGTTGTATGTTTTTCTAGGTCAGATCGTTAATTTCTTAGCAAAAACCAATTCCTGCTCTTGAATTTAAGTCCAAATATCATAACACAGTGTTGGTTAATTTGTCGCATTCTGGTTTTCATGGCGTATGAGTGATACACGATAATTTAATTTAAAAAACCGTAAACTATTTGATCTAGATAAACTGACAATGAGCGATTGTTTATTGTGGGCCCCTTCTTATAGGGCCTCCACGAAACGTTTCCAAAGTATACAATCCTTCGCGATGAGTTTTATCTCCTTAAATGATTTTCCTGAAGCTTGGATTTCGTAATCGAGCGTTCTTTTCCATGTGCATTTAGGTCTCTCTCGTCATCGGCTGCCTTGCGGGTTCCATTCCAGGGCTTGTCTGCAAATCTCGTACGGTGATTTACGGAGAGTGTGACCAATCCACTTCCATTTTCTTTGCTTAACGTCGGATGTAATTGGGATCTGTCTGCATTGGGACCATAAATCTACATTTGAGATAGTTCTTGGCCACCAGATCTTAAGCAGGCGCCTAAGGCATTTGTTGACGAATACCTGGAGTTTGTTTTTTAGCAGGTCCGTCATCAGTGGGCCCCACTATCAGAATATAAATTAACTACTTTTTTTAATTGGTCAAGCATCCTCTCCTTGGAACGAAAAGCTTGTAGATTGGCAATTTATTGAGTCTGGTAGCATTTTAAACTTAACACTTTAGCAGACTTTAACAAATTTTACAAATGCTTTTTGTATTGTTAAGTGACCGATGGAAATTGGTTGAGCATGGAATTTTATTCTGAAATTGGATACTGCTTGATATAAATTAAATCCTTTCTCATACAATTTCTTAGTTCGCTTTTGAGAATATTTTGAGCGATTGCAAATCAAATCAAAGCAATAATCTCAACCAAATCAATTTACCTGTCAATTGTACAAACGAAACCATTGAAATCCCTTCAATAACTTCAATAGTTTTTGAGCATTTTTTTCCTCGATATTTTATGGGCGAATAAAGAGAGAAAAATATACCAAATCATGCACAAGTTCCATCCGATGGCACAATTTACAAATGGAATGCGCCAATTATTAACAAAAGTGAAGGAAATAATGTTCATTTCCCGCGCACTTCATTCAGCCCCTTCATTCCCCCTTCCCCCTGCACCAAGTGACGTACATACGTACTTGTCAGCATTGCAGTTAGTCAGCAAAAAATAAATCTTTGCTTTGTGTGTGGTGAAAAGCACTTGTAACATTTGCAATAAAAACACAAAAAAAAGAAGAAAATGATAAAGAAAATATAATATAAAAAATGCGAATCTGTGTCTTCATCTGAAGTTTATGGCAATTTTTCGATGATGATGGTGAAATGTAAATATGCAACGTTATATGGCTGTGGTAGTTGTTGACTGGGTGGATGTATGTGTTGCAGAAAAGTGCTCAAAGCAATGATATGCATAATTTGAGTAGGACACACACACAGGCAGATATATGTATATAGATTCAAGCCACGTCAGCACACATGGGTACGAACAGTGTGCTTGTAGGTTTCTCTGCAATAATATGAACAAATTCAGGATCAAGGAAGTAGTTGGCTTCATGCAAGCACACGAGATTGACTACTTTCAAGCAAGTATGCTTATGGAAATCAATGCCACTGTGATAAGCAGAGATTGAAATGATTTATTTTCTGGAATAGTTTGTGTTATCTGGGAGTTATCTTCGCGCTTTTGTTTACACTTTCAAACGATTTTTAGTAGACTTAAGGTGTTGCAAACAGTTAAACTTAAAGTACAAAAAACTTTGTTGCTACCCCAAAAAAAAATATACACTTAAAGCTCACATACTTACACACTACTTGTAGTAGTACATTTGTGCACTTTTTTGTAGCATGCTTTTAGGCGCCCGAGGAATTTCGCATAAAATGTATATACTTTCTTGCATCATCTTCTTGGTTTTCTGCCAACCAAAAATATTTACTTTCATCTTGAGATGTTTTTTTCGTAAGCATTCAAAAACACACACACACACACACAAGCTAATATACCAACACACAGCCGTACATATTTTCTTGCGATCTCAAATTAGAATACAAAGTGGAGAAAATTACGCTTCCGCTTTGAGCATTCGAAGAAGAACTATTTTACGTTTTCCCATTTGTGTGAGTGAGTGAGTGTGTGTATGCGTGTGCTGCTGTGGCTACATAAAATTGTGCGGCATGCCCAACTTGCAGTTTCCCCAAATTACCGCACAGCGAAAAAGTTTCTTCTGCACGCCCGGGGTTTTTCTTCATCTTCTTTATATTCTTCTTATTCTTTACTCATTTTTTGGCTTATTTATGAGCATAGTTTTGTCTCTAGCAGAAGAGGACACCGCGGCAGCTGGGTCTTCAGCTTAATTCAAGGAAATGCAAAAACGTTCAAACACACAAACACTCACACGCAAAAAATATAAGCAAAAAAAGACAACGAAAATAATTACAAAATAAGCAAAAATAAATCCCTTCCAACGACAAACCAGCAAATACAACAACAATAATTAGTTTTCCACATTTCTTTATTTGATTCCGTTTTGGCGACAATGCACACACAGCCACACACATTATCCGCGTTCGCTTTGAATACGAAAAATAGTCGTCATCTTGTAAAATTAGTTTTCCATTTTACGGCTGTATGCTGATTTCACATTCGTCACACGCACACACTCACACACCCATCTCCAATCAAAGACATGTTAGCTCACTTGGAGAAAAGTTGAAAGGGAAACGAAGAAAAAATGCTTTTATAATATTACCGTGTAATCGCAGTAAAATTTCTCAGTTTTAAGTACTACTAATTTAATATATTTATGTATTGTAAAGAGAAAGCACTGCCTTACAGTCGAAATATAGACAAATCCGCAACAGAAGTGCTTACTATGTTCATAATAGATATTACTACTTCTGCATTTCATGCAAGTGAAAAGAAGTTTCATTTTAACCATGTTCATATTTGAATTTATTTGTTTTTTCTTTGTCACCCGGTTGGTACACTGAGCGCGCTTGGATTATATATTTGGTACGACAATATGCCATTTTCCCAACGAAATATTTTACACAACATTCCTCGGGAGTATGTACCTATGTAGCAGAGGAATCTACTGGTACGACCACGGCCACTTTCCCTTCCCCTTCCCCTTCCCCTTCCCCTTCCCCTTGCCCTTTCACTTCTTCGCTTTCTCTCGACTGGTTTGACTGGCTGCTTTTCTACTTTGTGCGAATATGTCAGGGATTCTGTTCGCTTGAGTGCCAAAGTGTTGTTGTAATTTATTGCTTTTTCCGTTTCACCGTCTGTGATTCTCTTGCCTTTCACTGAGTGACTGAGTGTTGCCGTGCTGTTTTACTAATGAGTATTTTAGTAGTGGTGGCTACGTGTGTGTGTTTGTTTGCATGGTTGGCATTTATGTGTGATTTTGCAAATCTATTTGGCTTATTTGTGTGAGTGCCTGAGTGGTTGTGGATATGTGTGTGCCTCGGTGTGAGCTTAGTTGGTGACAGGCATCGGCAAAGCCAAAGAAAAGTTCTCTGACGGTTTTTGCATTTAAAATAATTACATTAATTAGGCTTTATTTTAAACCGAAACTATTTTCTCAGTGTTCGGTTTTATGTCATTATGTTGAAGCGTATGGGTTTGTGTGTGTTTTCGATTTTATAAGTGTGTTTGTAAGATTAAATTCCTTTGATGGATTAGCGAAAATTTGGTTTCATTTTTAAAATAAAATTTTTTAAATTTATTTATTTTAATAATGTTCATCCTAATGTAATATAATTAACACTAGTCACTAGTCAACTTTTCAATAGTTAAAATTTTATTTGGTTCAAAAACTTGCAACCACTAAAAGGAAAGTAAGGATGGAATTGTTTGCAGATCCTAGATTTGTCTGCTATTGAAAATGGTCCGAATTGACCAACTGCCATGGCTACCTTCCATACAAGTGAAATACCGAAAGTTCGTGTTTTGTAACATATTCACAACAGAGTGCATGAACTATTTTCCAGGTTGTGACTTCATTACGATAGAGTGAAGTGCTCCTCGGAGTATTTTGAAAGTTTTTGTAACTTCAGTTTTTGGTGGCGTATGAGTAACATTTTTCTCATATAAATAATGAAAGTCACTCATTCGCCATGTTGACCAAAAAATGTTCGTTACGAGAAAAAGTTGTCGGAGTTATCACATGAAGAAAATTATTTGTAGTTGTAAATGCTACTATCAGTGAAACAAACTTTTTGAATTAATAGATTAGAAAAATGTTAAGGGGCGACATTCTTTAAAAAGTAAGGAAGTTAAACTCTCTACTCCAACGTCAATGTACCCCAACCACGTTTAACATTAAACAAAAATTGAATCAAATTGTCGATTAAATACAAAACATGCAAGCAGTTCTATCACAACTGATTTAACCACAAATGAAAGCACATCAAAGTTTAGAGCAAAATATTATAAAAAATGTTCCATTTCCGAAGCGACTTCACTAACCAGCATAACAGATGAGCCACAGCAGTGCCTGCAAATATGGCAAACGATTTTAATGGAAAAAAGGTACATCAAAAATGAGCGCACAATTTAAATGCGATAACATACTTGGAAGGAAGTAGCAAATAGTATGCAAAAGTAAATGTGCTGCCACATAAAACTTATCTCGAAACACAAACGCATAAACTTGAATGAATTACAACAACAACCTTCCAAAAGTGAGCTGTAGAAACGGAGCAACACACAGACAACCACCCAGAAGACAACATGTCCATTATTATGCTTTTTTTGCACACGGCTGCCATGTGGCAACACTATAAAGTTGTAACACACAAAATGATAATCATTTACACACAAAAAACAACAAAAAAAAAACAAAAAATGAACAAAGAACACCAACACCAACAACAACAATGGTTACAACCTAAAGGATGCTTAGTTGAAAAGAAAAATTTGAAGAAGAAAACCCAGAAGAAGAACAAAGGATGCGAGACTAACTACTGCGGAAACATACAAAGGAACGATGTGGGCGTGTTGAAGCCACATTAGAAACAACAAAAAAAACAACGTGCGAGATACAAAGGCAATAGCATGCTGCAGGCACGGGCTGCAACTATACAGCACTATACTCAACACTGGTGGCTGGCTATACGCTCGGCTTAAGGAATTGAATACAAATTATGCAATTATGTTGGGGGGTGGCGGAGAAACGCTAACAGAAAAAAGAGAAACGAAGCACTAGAAACGAAAAAAAAACTACGCACATGCTGTGCTTCCCCTGGCGGCGGGCGGACGATGCTGAAGTTTCTGCCAATGTGTTGTGGTGCGATGTGGTTTTTGTGTGTTGTTGTATGTTGCGGTTTTGTTGGCAGCGGGTTAACTTTAATTCCTATCGGTTGGGAAATTTTCGTGTTCGTACTTTTTTTTTTCAAAAACCGACATTGGTGTAATTTAATAAAAATGTTAATTCTCCTCTTTTTAGGTTAGAATATTTTTGCAATCGTTGAATATGAAATATGCATTAATGGCGAGAATAGAACTAAAAGCCCTTATCGCGATTCGCATGATTTTATAAGCGGTTTCCCTTGTACGCAAGATTCTGTGATTCGAAGTCTGTGTGGGCCAAGAGTAAATATTTCGTCCACCCTCCTCTTGCTTACAATTACAAATGATTGCACAAACTTTATTATTGTTGTTTTGTATTCTTCACAAATAAATCGCCACTAATGCAATTTACCGCAGACCAATGCCAAATGTTGCGTATACGCCCCACGGTCCACGAAAACCGAAAGACAGAGTCATCATAAAGCAACATGACTGGAACGAAAAAGTACTTGGCTGCAACATGCCAACGACCGGAAGTCAATGTGTGGCGACCGCGTCGACAAGTCTCGTCGCGATGACGACGCCGAGTCTTCACATATCGCATTTCCTGCTCACCCCTTTGCATATATGCAAGGGAATTTTGCCTCTTTTCGATATAACAAAATCTTATGCACTCAGCGAATAATACAAGCTGTAAAATTGAATTGGCACACACACACACACTCACACTCACACGCACACATACAAATACTCATCAGTCGGAATACATCCGTAGACCAACGGTAATGTGATTTGGGTGTATGGACCGGAAAGGGAAGGCAAACACTATCTATCCACCACCAGCAGTCCTCCGCTCTTTGTGCTGTCAGCAGTTCCGTTCTAATCATATGGATCAGTGAGTCGCAGCTGGAATATGTGAGAATGTGTATTTGTCTGTCCGTTTGTCTGTCTGTCTGCCTGTCTGACTAGCACTATTCCGCTATGGGCGGTCTTAATGTTTATCATTAGTTTATATGTAAGCGCTGGCGTGAGTGTGTTCGTGTGTGCGTCGGTGCTGATTTATTTATGAGCATTTGTACGCTGCTCCTCGGAGCGGTGATACAGCAACAGCAATACCGCCACAACAAATACTAATAAAATCCATTTAAACGCGATCTCATGTTGCGGCGATTAACTTTGGCTTTTGCCAAGGCATTATTGCCGTTCGCTTCAATTCTCTCTCGTTTAAGGGTTTCCTTCCTTCATTTTTTTTCCAATTTCTGTTCATTTTTTTCCTGTACTTTTTTGTGTTCCTAACAAGTTAATTACTTTTCCAAGTGTTCATTTATTAGGAAATCCGCTTAGCACATACACAGCCACTGGCTCAGGCCCGCTAGTGTTTCTTTAATGTGTGAGTGTGTTAGTGTGCGTCCTTGTGTGTTTTTTCTTCGGTATTATAAGTTCACTTAATGACGATATAAATTATTTCTTATATTCACTTCACATAGAAGCACGTATGCCTTTGTCTCACTTTGTGCTAGTGTTGGTGCCGTAATGACACACACATTCTTTTTAATACGTCTAAACTTAATATCTTCGCACACAATCTCAAATGCTCCCCGACGAAAAAGAGAAGCTTTTTCAGTGGCGGCTCAGGCGACAACAGTGATGAGTGTTTCACATATTGCGCGTAAAAACTTATTGCACTGCTCGTTCGTCGTCGTCGTCGTCGTCATCGTCGTCATCGTCGTCGCTTAATGACGGGATTATGTGAGCTAAAGATTTTAATTACGACATTTATGCTGAAACATGTTAAATTAAAATTTATTTAGTAAATTATTTTCATATACATTCCCTCATTTTCTCTGTGGGACAAACACAATTTCGTTATGAGATGCCAGTGGAGTCACCTCCCTTGATCATTCGTTAGGGTTTAAGTTGATTGGCACAAGGTTTCGCCAGGCTAACAAGACTCGAAAGCATTTTGAAATTACTTTTAATTAATAATGTCAATGCGTTTTTCAAATATCTTCTTTTTTGAATACCTTTTTTTTAATGATGAATTCTTTGCAGAAGCAATCTATGCAAGAGGTGAACTGCACTTGCAAAGGCAACTGAGGATACAAGTTTTCATCAATACCTTTTTTTCTGCTGGGAAAAATCTACTTAAAAGCACTTTTCTTTATTAATTTTAGTATTTTCCTTCATTACGAATATGATGAAAAACACTCAAAGGAAAATGTTGGGAAATTAATTAAACTTTTGGCACAGCCAACCGATACAAGCAGTTCCGTTATTGGCCACGGCAAATTCTCTATCCTATTTATTTCCACTTCGCCCGCAGTATTTTTTCCGTGAGTGCTCTAGAAAAAATAAATTGTTAACTGAGCAACTGCGTAATAAGAGAGCGCGGCACAAAAAGTTCCCTGACGACTTTTTAAAGTTGAAAACTCTTCCACCAAGTACACTTTCACTCAATAAACTTTGTTGCACCTCATTAAAAAATGACTGCCAACCGGGTGTAGAGGAGCAGCGAGAAGAAGCATCTCAGCCACGTGCCTCCTACTCCCGTTGGGATACAGTGGGTATGAGGTGGCAGTAAATGCCAAGGCGGGCACAGTAATTGTGCGTAAAGTAATATGAGAGTGCTTTAAAAATTTTAGTTCTCAAGGAGCTTCTCCGAGTAACACAAAAATGTTTACGCGGAATTTCAGAAATATCAATTAAAAGTTTACAATTCGACAGGTTTGACAGAAATCAAATGAAATTCAATGCAAGTGCTTGCGTGAAACTAAGCAAATTTAATAGTGGATAAATAATATGAGCCACACACCAAATAGGCTGTTGACAAAGCATAATAGCACAGTAAATATGTAGCAGAGAGAATTCTGGCAAATATTTGAATTTGTCATTTCATTGTGTGCGAGACAAAGACACACTAACACACACACGCACTCGCACTTGCACAACTGCAGGAGCCAACTCACCAACTAGAAATGCTGCATTATTTGATGGATAATTTATCGCTCAGAATGCAACAGAAAGTGACATTTGTTTGCGAAGGGGTTGGACAAAGGACAATTGTGTCCATTATAAATGACAAGGAATTTCAGTTGCAAATATTTGCAATTTTTACTGTTCTGTTTGGTTTTTGTAAATTAGAATGCATATTTGTAGTTGGCGCAGTTGTTGTTGTTTATATTTTGTAAACAAAAATGCTAGGATTGACATCGCTCCTGGTTGTTTGTTGTTTGCTGGCATAAGTACTTGCAGATTTGAATAGTGAGTTTACTCAGTTTCATGCATGCACTGCCAGTGCGTTTGTGAGCGTTTCTACGACCGCAAGCATGGTAACCCTGTACCTCATTCAATATAAATGAGAAAATTCTGCTTTTACGCACGGCACAATGTGGCATGAAGTGCTTTGGATACAACTCATCTAAATTCAAAGAAGTTGTTTTCCAACGCATGGGTACTTTAAAAATGTTTCCAGGTTTATTGAAGAAGCTGTTAGCACCTAAATGGAGGCAAGGTTTTTCTAAGCATAAATAGTTCCTCTCGAGGAACATTTAGGTTGATTAAAAAGCGAATGATAGAAAAATGCACTAAACAAATCATTGTTTGTTCCATCTAACCTTCACCCTAAGCAAAGATACTTGACCCAGGCTTACAATAAATGATATACCACCTTGTTATGGAAGAAAATATCTTAGAAAATGTGTGGCGTACGACCTAAACCATATTTCTTGAAATATTTTGTCGACCTTTTTTATATGTGGAACTGAAACCTGGTGTTATCATAACCTGTCCGTATTTGCCTCTTCTGTACAAAATTCGATCTTGAAGTCCAAAAAAATAAGTTTTGTGTTGGACTAATTGGACTTACTACATACTCGTAAGGTATGCCAATAAAAAAAAACAAATTTGACATCATAAATATTTGAAATTGAATTCAAGGAACAAATTAGTTTGCTAAAAAATATATTGGCATACACTGCGTATACGTAATAAGGTAGCATTACACAATTTTGGAATTAAAACCAGTGAGTAAGTTTGGAACTATTTCAGTGCAGTTAGATTATATATTTCACAAAACACGATTTTCACTAATATGGGAGGTAGGCGTCTAGGCAGTCTTCTAGGACCTAAAAAATATAGCTAAATAAGGTCGTACGGCCTTTTTTCACTTTCACAAGGGAAATAAGGCCCAACCATTTTTGGAAATAAAGCCGCACGGCCTTATTCAGAAAACTCCCCTTCGGATTTATTTCCATTTTGAAAGTGTATTTTCGATACGGCAGTCCAATTCAAATATGAAATAAAGCCGAAAAACTGATATTTAAATTCAAATCAAATCACAATAATGTAAAATATTATAAATGTTTGCAAGCAAATTGTCTTGTCACCGTTGCTGTGGATTCAAACAACCAACAAAACTGTCGAAAAGTAGAAAAATCTTATCCAAAATCATGAGCATCAAGAATATGTAATCATTTAAATGGAATTAGTCAATTCCATAAAAAACAAATGTGCAAATGTTTCATTAAAAAGAGACTTGTGTGGTACAGTTCGGTACGCATAGTTCATGATGAACATGTAAGCTAATTATCCTTTTGTTTTCTAAGGCTGTACGTCCTTATTTCGCACCACGCCTTTTCCATACATATCGAGCTCTTCCCGCGAAATGGTCCTAAGCGCCAAAAAGTAAATTTTGCAGGAGACAGTCTTTTTTACTTTTTCTTTTATGTATTTTTGGAACTTTATCATAACGTAAGTGTACCGAATTCCGGACACTGGTCGGCAGGCCAAATTAAATGCTCTGGAAGATCCATTTAAAACATTCAAAATCAGGAACGAATATTTTTATCACATAGTCTCTGGTATTAACTTTTATTAAATATAAGTGTTTTTTCCAAATGGTTGAGGTTTCTAATGAAAATAAATAATTTTAACTCTTGCGAGCGAAACAAAAAAAATGCTCCCAATTCCGGCCACTTATTTCAGTTGTTCCGAATTCCGGCCACCTGCGCTCCTAATTCCGGTTACTTTATCAAATTCCATAAAAAAACTCTATTTCGTAAAAAGGGTCGCTTAAGACCATTTTGCGGACGATGTAATAAAATTAAGAAGTTTTCAAGTCGAAGTCACTGCTCGATTGTATAGGGTGACATTATCTAAAGTCTCTTGTGCTGGATTACACATAACATGTGTGTAGCTAAAATATACTCGAGCGAAGCCGGGCGCATCAGCCTAGTCTACATATAAACTTTTTAGTATCACAAACGTACAGGATCCTTAGCAGGTTTATCAAATTGTAGCCAGTGAATAAATCTAAAATTTGGCTCTTCTCTGTGTACGTATCAGTTATTTCGCAATTTAGTATGTATGGGTGCATATGTGTGTGAAGACATTAAAATCATGCCAACATTGTTAATGAACTTTTAATGACTTTTGCTGGTGAATAAAAACCAGGACAAAAGCAAGTTCGCATTTATAGCCAACTCAGGCATTGCACACGTACACACACAAGCTCATACCTACATTTTTTCATACAATCACACAAACCCATAAACATACCGTCATGTGTAGAACACATCCAAGCCACAATCGCTGATATGAAGTTGCATTCAAATGCGACATTTGTTGTACTTTCGTGCTACAGGCAAACAGACTTCGTGCAAAATATCGTCCGCTTGGGTGCGGGCCGCAAATCGGGTGGGTGGCTTGGGTTCGGCAATGCATGCACAAAGTGGTTTGAACTGAATGCCTTTCGTTCCATGATTAACGAATCAGGCGGAAACTATTTGACTGCACAAATGAGCGGTGCACATTTGAGGATGCGCTTTACAGCGATACAAAAATAATAATTAAGTTTATCACATGGTGTGCCATCCATGCACGTGCAGTGAGGTCATATACATACTTTTTTCGGCTTACAATTTAAATTTTTAAATTCATTCATGGTCATTATATTTCGTAGGTACTCACTCGCTCATTTTTAGGTGAAAGTACGTGTCATAAATAAAATGTCCATACAATATTTATGACAAATTTAAAAATTCACCAATTTTAACTTCAGCTGGCCTGAGCGGAGAGTAGTTGGTTGATTTTGCTGGATGTGCCGCTAGTCGTGTGCGCCACATGCACATTTATTTATTCATATCAACACGAAGCATGGCAAACACAAAAAAGGAAAATTTTACCAATTTCAATTCTTTATTATTTTTCAGTTGGCAAAAATACGTTCAACCATAATTCAGCACAATCCACACAGCGTATTATTAAAAAAGCTCTTTGGCATTTGCAAATTGCTTGGGGATTGCTAAAGTATTTATTAATTAAAAGAATTCATGAAATTTTGTTTACATTTGCGCCTCACTTTCTTTTTATAAAACAGATTGTTTTTGTTTATTGCAGAAAGTTAAACGAATTCAAGTTGACACAGTTTCTAAATTCAATTCCTAATAAGTTGTAAGTTAAGTTAATAATCGAAAAACGTCTCAAATCTTCCTAGTGTTCTTAGCAAATTTAACAGCAAAAATATTTAATATGGCGGACGTTCGAAACTCATATGTTCCACTGGGGTTGTGTGTGGACCATAAAAATTCCATTTTATGTCTTTCATCATAAATTTTGATCATCTCCCAAACAAAAGCTTCATTGAGCCAACATACTGTGCAGCTTGCTGCTTCCACATGAACCCAGGCAGTATTTATATGAAATTATTTTTGACATTAGATCACTTTTATGTCTTCTCCCGTCCATCAACTTTCATATGGTGGAATTTGTGTGCTTTATAGACGACCATAAATGTTACATTCAACTTCTTTTATTACCCAGTTTAAGCAGAGTAATGCGGTTGGCAAACTTTTTTGGGATAACTTCAAACAAAATACTCTTTTTTTTGGCATTTTCTATATTACACTGACACTTATGGAAAAAGGCTGAGATGAGATTAATCTGTTTAAAGTAATCTGGGGCGCGAATCAAATAACTGCAACATCTAGACTTTTTGCAAAAATATAAAAATCAAGTACACAGACGGCTCCAAGACAAACGATGGCGTTGGGGTAAGAGTATTGGGAACTAGGTCGAAAAAAATATTGATATGCAAGTGTGTGCATTGAAAACCCTGTTTCTCAGGCTGCATTGCATGCAATCGATATCTGCTTCAGAAAATATGCAAACATACCTACTGCCAACAAAAACATTTACACACACTCCAACAGCAAGGCCGCATTATTTGCAGTGACTGCATATGAAATCAGATCCAACCTTGTTTGGAACTGTCTCCAACTTCTAATCAGACTCGCTACTCATACAAGAGTCTATTTGGGTGCCAGGGCACATTATTGGTTAAAAGGCAAACTAAACGGCGGTTGATGTTGCCAGAACAGGATCGGCCAGTACTTTTACTTGACCTACACCATTGTGCGGCCTCCCATGGAGTTCGATAAAGTTCAACACTTTACTGGAGGGATATCTCCGGTAACAGACTAGTAAAAACATTTTGTCAGCTACTTTTCAGACAGACACAACAACAACTCTCGCTAACAAGCTGAAGAATGAAGAAATTAGGACCCGTTTTCGTTATCTAGGGGGACCCTTTCTAAATAGGGGAATAGTGCATCTTTACTGGAGCAAAGGAGCAACAACATAGAACAAAATTTGATTTCCGGAGGTCGTTCGCCTAAATTCATAAAATATGTTGTTATACACTACACCTCACCTGTCCGTTTGTCCGGCAATCCCCCCCTTCCGTCTGTCCGTCCACTTTTCTTGTTAACTGATTTGGTTTCTGAGCTAAGCTTACATTGCAATTGTGTACGCACCATACGCTGGCAGAATGTTGTAGAATGAACAACTCTACTTTAAATTCAAAGTACTTAGGAATTAATAGCTTTTTCTTTAAAAAAAAAACACAAGTTGCCGAATCTTTGTAAACTTCCAAAAGCACTAAAACTTTGTAAATTTAATTTAAAGCTTGACAAATTGCAATAATGTACGACAACGCTGGCAACTGCAAGAAAATTGTAATAAAAATAGAATCGTTTTACCACCATTACGACCCTTTACACCGTCGTTTGACTTTCTTTTACACAAGCGGACGCCAAATTAAGGCTGGGGCTTGGCTTGTGGATTTATAGCAGAAAAAATGCGAAAAAAAACCCAAAACCAAAAGAAAACCCCTACAGAGAATCCGAGAGGACAGAAAAAGAACAATAATTGTATTCGCGCCTTGGCCACAAAATCGATGCTGTTTTAAGCCAGGCGGCTGAAGAGAAAACCGAAAAGAAAAATGACGGCAATATGCGAAAGTGCAATTTTACTGCTACTTTAATGCCCGCAGTTTTTGTGCATTTCTTTTTACTACTACAAATACAACTACGAGTACAAGCACAACTACAACTGCTGTGGATGCACCAACAAAAGTGCGCGCCTGTTAAGTTTTGACCCACTTCTTTCTGACGATTTTACTGCCACCACTACTTACTGCACACAGCAAATGCTCAAGCTGTTCTTCGGCAATCGCAAAAATGATAAAATTTTAAATAATCTTGTTCTTTTTCATTAGTGTTCTCCGTCCGCCTTCCACCACTTCGTTCTGCACCACTTCCGCTTCAGATCACCCGTTCATATTTTGTGTAGGAGAAGTGATGGCAAGGAAGTAAGAAGTCGAGTCAAATCTCTCCTTTGTTCTTTATGTGGATAAATTCTGTTTTTCGCCTAGTGCAAACGGGTTGTCTTTTCTCTTCGTTTTTTTTTGTCTTCTGGCTCCTTTTGTGTGAAATATTTGACACAAGCTGCACTTTGAAGTGTGACGAATTACTTCTTGTTTAAGTACATAGGGACGCTTTTTTTTTGCTCTAGGCTATTTGCTTTCGAGTGCATTTTCTAACGATTCCTTTGGATTTCGTGGGAGTTTTGCACGTCAACAAGTTTTATTGCAAGCATTTTCAGTAGCTAGGGTAAATGAGAATGTGGAAGTTTCCTTAAAAATATGAGAGAACTTAGTTGTCTCGCCACAAAACCCGCCCCATTTATGTATTGGAATAGCTTTTAGGGTTAAGTTTTAAATTTGAAGAAATAAAGTGCACCTAGTGTGCGCTTAGTCAGGCAAACACCGAAAACAAAATATCCACTCGTGAATGAAACAGCGGAAAATGAAGTTTTCCCCCACTTGTGCGCCACTCAAGCAAAAACAACAGAAACAACAAATTTAAATGTTGTTGCAGTTATTTGTTTGCTTTCTTGTTTTCAAAAGCATGTTGTTGTTTTTTTGTTGTTCAGCGGCGCGGGTGCCGTGGCGCACCAAATCCCCGCTCCAATCTAAACCAAATGCGAATGACACGAAGTAAAAAGTAGCAGCAGCAGTAGCAGCAGCAGCTCCACGAAGTCTATGCCAACATTGATGGAGTTGTGCCAATGCCTGAGATGAGGAATGACAAGCAATTTTGCCGTTAGCGATTCTTGAAACATTTATCATGGATTTTTTTCTTCTTAGTTTTTGTGTATTTCCTTTCAAAGCATATTTGGCGGCGCTGTTGCTGTGCAGCGGTAATTGCCAAGTTTTTGTTCCAAGAAGGATTTGTAATTTTGCTCTCGTTATGGTTGTTGTTGTTGGTGGTGGTGGTGGGGCTGCTGTAGTTCAAGTGTTATACGCAGTACTAAAACAACAACCAGAAAAACCAGAACAACTACAAGTACAACAACTTCCATTTAAAGGCATTCCAACCAAGCATGTTTTTGCTTCGTTTCACAGCCTCAAATTTCGTAGCATATTTTCCAGCGGACTGCTGATGACGTTGCTGTTGTTGTTTCTGTTGCTGCCGGCTGCAACTTTTGGTTTAACGACTTTGTTCTTGTTTTTATTATAGCAATATTTAAGGCATGCAAATATTAATTCGCAAAAGAAATTTAAAAAAAAAAAGAAAACAAAACGAAACTAAAATAAAATGGAGTTTTGTATAAGGAAATGTTTTGTGCAGTTTGGGCTTAATATTTATAATTTCTAAAGAAATTGCACTAATTAGCAAAACTATTAAACAAATTTGCTATTTGAAGCATGTTAGGAAACTAGTTGGCGGTTCCTAAGAATAAAATGTGCTGCAATTAAACTTTTCTGACTCAAGCAAGATTTCGACACGGATGGCTACATTTTCTACATTTGCCTCCTCCCTTTCTCCCGCCATTTCCCCGAAACCCTCAGTGAAATATTAATTTGTGAAATTATAAAATGTATTTGCGTAGCACTCATAAAATTACATTTAGAGTAATCCCAATGGAGAAATCGGCAAAGACCGAAATTTGCATAAAAGCGCGACAGCCACATTAGCCAATAAAACCGGCCGCACAGTGAGGCCAGTGTGGCCAAATTAAGAAGCAGCGCGAGAAGAGAACTTTAATGGCAGTCAAGAAGAGTGGATCAAATTAATTTAGTGAAATGTGTATTCAAAAATTCAAAATGAGTTAGCAAAAATTTCCATTTAAATGTGAACTTTTACACACACACACGAACACTGACTCATACTATCTAGTATATATGTGGCAGTAATATCAGCAGAGAGAACATAAATTATGCATTTACTTCAAAAATGCATTAAAACCCATTTTGATGGCACTCACGGTCGCGCAATATATCAGTAGCGAATTTACCACACACACACACACACATACACTTACAACGACGTACACACACATACACCTCAGTGAAACTACCCCGAAAAAAAAAACGATTTGGCGTCAGAATTACCCCAACTAGTGATGCATAGCTACCATGACGAGCTCTCTACACAGATGCCATTTGTGCTGACTGCATGAGTGTGTGTGTGTGTGTGTGTGTGTGTGTCGATGCTTGTGGCTTGCGGTAAGTTAAACTATTCCGAAGCGCAAACGAGCATTAAAATTGTTTCAACTACCAAATCAGAATCTATTACGTTTGTGCATGTGCCAAAGTCCAAAAAGCGAACACTCAAACGATCCGAAGCGAATGAAACGTAAAGCGCGCCACGTCGACCAACCTGCGAACCTGCGTCTCGGCTCACCACAATGATGGCGGTCGGCAAGCGATGCATGCTGGCGTATGTGTGTGTGTGCTTTGCCCTCAGCGCAGCACAAGTTTTTGAGTTGCCTTGAACGCAGCTGAATGGTAACGGACATTGCTTTGCTCTTCTCTGTTTTGGCCAATGTATGAAAGTGTTGGTATGTGAGTGTGCACACTGTTAAACTCTTTAAACATCTATAGTGTTGGAGCGCCTACTAACACCAGTGCCACCCTGACCCATCTCCTGCTATGCCGTCAATGCATTTGGGATACTTTTAAGGGAGCGTGTGCCTTCAGGAAATTGCAGCCTCTTGAATAATGGCAAATGTCGAAATGCTGCTACTTTGAAATGCTGCGATTTATGGTAACCCGAACAATGGCGCCTTTTCTGTGGAATGGTAGTGGCAGTGGGGCATGAAGAAAGCATGTGGGCGAAAATGACAGCAGCCATTTTCGATAACCGAAGATAAATTTCAAATATAATGGCAGACATTTAGCAAGAATGGATTCCTATTCTCATTACACATCAGTCTTTTTTTCCAACTTTAAGTCAAGTATTTCACCGATTCCGTTCACTGAAAGGAAACTGCGAAATCGATTGACACGAAAGTCATTACGTAAAGTACGAAAGCTACGAAAATTACTAGGCCTCGCACTGAAATCCAAATGAATCCAATTTTTGGGCACATGAAGACCTACCGCAACGTAAGCGAACATGAGTGTTCGCTGGAAAACGCATTCGAACGCCATAGAGCACAGTACTTACGGCCAAAATGACTTGTCACTCATGTCCCTGTTGGCTAGTGTGGCAATGCGTGGCCTTTTTTGTTGGCTTGTTAATGTAGGCACATAATGACAAATGCATTTCGTAGGCCAAATATAAACTGACGCCAAATTTTGCAAAATTCGAAATTGACTTTCCGCAATGTCGGTGGTTAATGGCAGGCTGATGCTGCTACAGCGAGAAGGGGCGTAGATGAGTGCACGCATTAATATGTGGAGGCTACGAGGCAGGAGTGTTCTACTTTTTCTCCCCCTTCCAGGCGAGAACACTGACACAATTTGCGTGTGTGATGTGCTGCTTTCAGATGGCACTTTGACCTGTAATTAGAGTTCTTGCGTGAATGCGTGAGCCGAATATTTGCTCTTGTCATTTGTGCAATTGGCCTTGTTCCATGAATGAACATTTCATGCAGGTGGATTCCTATATTTTATTGCAAGTTGCGTCAGCTGCAACTGTACTGATAACGTGCAACCGCTTCGTGCATTAAATCAATTACATTTTGAAGCCATTTATACGCGCCAATCGAATATGACATGCACAAGTTACCAAATGAACTGCTTTCGTTGGCTTAATTTCGGTCAAATAAATTTTTTACCTTTTCAATGTATTGAATGTTCTTTTTTGAAATGCTTATTGTTTCAAATTATATTCATTCGGAATTGCAATAATTTTAATAAATAATAAGCTGAAGTTGGTGAGTGTAGAATTTCATTAATATTTGGGACTAGTATATATGGAGTTCATTGTGGGGCTTTTTTTTAGCGAATTCTGATGGCTCTACTCAAATAAGTCTGCAATAAAATATATCCAAAATATAACTTTATTAACTTTTTAGAAAAAAAATAAAGGCTTGCGGACACAGACGCGTTTTCCAATTAAAGTTTATTTAAAATTTAAAATATTTAAAGCTGAAAACGCGACTGCGTGTGCTGGCCTTAAAGCCATTATGTTTTTATTAAGTATTTTTTGATCATTTGTAGAATTTGCAATTTGTAAAAACTGCTTCTTTGCTTTCGCCAGGATTCGAACCTGGCGGGAGAACCCATGGATATTTTAGCTTTGTATACCTATAATAAATTAAATTAAAAATGAATAACAAGTTTTGAAATTCATTAATCGTTATTATTGCAGTTCTTCACCCATCTTTGGAGTGTTGAAAAAAGTTTGATTGAAAACTCGGCATGGTTTTAAATTAAATGTTATTCTTCTGCGACATTCAAATTAGTTTTCATACAAATTTTCACTATTTTGAGTGAAAAGAAGCACAATAATACTATGTCAAATACGATTTTCGGGACATAGTATAACTGTGCTCTTTGAATTGAATTCGTTTGATATATTATATTGATCCTTAAAGCACAATAATTCCATGTCCATTTTTTCAGAACGTTTTGCCATGCAAGTGCACAGAGAGAATTTGGCAAGAATTGAGTATTACAGTTACAATGTTGATCCATGAATGACAAATAAATAAGCTTTAGTCATAAATACTGATTTTGATTTTATGGAATAGGTATTCGTGACTAAATCAATTCAATTATGATTTTTGATTGTGGTATAACATCCAATTCCTGCAATTTTATATTTTTACAGAGACTTGAAAAATTCATCTCGTTTATGATAGGACACCAAAGAGTCTCTAAAGCAGCATTTTTTTCCAACACAAATTAAATTATATTTCAATGCCTGAATTGAATTCAAATATTTATAATTAAAAATGTCACATGTGACAATTATTTTTCCATGAAACAATTTCTCGAAAAAAAACCAAACATTTTTTTGGTTGCCCACTAACTCATCTCCAACTACAAATTTAGTATAGCCAATTAATTGGCTGTATGACCTACTAAAATTATTTACTTATTTAAATGTGCTTCCGCGGTTGTTGTCAAATTTTTGCGGTGGCTTTTCGAAAACAACAAATCATAATAAATTTCACTTCACTTAATTTGTTGTTTAAAAGTTATCAAAAAAAAAAAATGAAAAATGACAGATAATCTCTTGTTTCCCTGACAAAATACAATTTTGTAATTGTATATTCATTTAATAAGCTATTAAAATGTGATTATTCACAATTAAAGTGCAGGCTTCAGCAATTTAAAATGTCATTTTATAATTAAATTTCAAAATTCAGCATTAAAAAAAAAATTTCTTATTAAATTTGCAAAGCTTTATTTTGACTTTGCAAACAAATTATAAATTGTAATATTTGCAGTGGCCAAAAAAATGTATGATTTAGTTTATGGAAAATTGTAACTTTAGTTATGCGGAATTGGCAACTGTTGCCTTTGGGTTATGCAAATTGCTGTGACAACAATTTCATTCCTTTTTTGCAGAATTTACAAGTGTTAGTATTGAAGTTGATGTACTTGTAGTTAGTTGGCAACAAAAATACCATAAATTGTGAGAAAATATTAATGTTTCAAAAAATATCACTCATACGCACCACACAACAAACGACGCCGAAGACCATTAAATGGATTATCGAAGCATTCCTTCCGATTAATTCTCATTTCCAACGATTAATTTGATCATAATTTATGTTGGCAGTTAATCAGAATGCAATTATTTATAATTATCAAATTAGTCATTTGTGATATTCATGAATTAGTTACTTCGAAATGAATTATGGTTACTCATACGCCCCGAAGGCGCCCAATTAAAGACGAAACCCATTCGAATTGGAATTCCATTTGAATAATTTGAGGAATTACCAATAATTCTTTAGTAAATGACAAATTTGTGGAGTAAACTGTATACACTTTCCGCTTAAGTGCCCTTTTGAAAAGGAACATTCTTTGGTTTAGCGATTATATTTTCACAATTACGAGGAGTTTATCAATTAAGCGAGTTACAATTAAGCGGGAACTAATGTAACTAATGAAGTGGCTTAGCTCTACATCGTTTGAGTTTTAAAGTCAACTTCCTTCTTAGCCAATTTCAATAAAAACGAAATAAGAGTTCCGAAAATATACTCACACGTGTCCTTCTTGTTCCTTTTGTTTCATTTCAGATCAATAAAAACTCACAAGCCTCATCGAAGACAGCCGTAGGTGAACACAAAAGATGGATACACGATCCCACAAGTAAGTGCCACTTCTCTTTTTACAGTCCACTAGAACAATAAGGAGAAAACGTAGCCGTCATACAGCATTCTAAAGATGTCCTTAAAAAGTTTATGTGCCACACAGCACAAATTGTGTCAAATATGTGAGAAGTATAAAACAAGAAATTCTTAAATGAAATTTTTTATACAAGTACGAGTATTTGCCTGCATAAAATCGACAGCGCATACTTATGCATAACCTTGTTTTATTTGGCACGAAATTGAATTGGAAAATTTATGGCACGACATAAATTAATAACAACCTCCAGGCCAACATTCCCCTAACTCAGCTACTGGGCCTGCTTTTCTCATTCCACACAATTTCTCTTCTTTCCAACCGCCCGCTCCTCGACCAGGTGACCTTTGCCGTCCGTTAAATTGCAAGAAGCGTGAAATTTGCCTGCTGGAGGACGAGTACAGTGCCGTATGCGTGTCGAAGAAGGAATTGCATAAGAATCGGTGAGTATGAAATAAACCCTTGCGGCAACATATACTTGTATAGGCAAACTCTTGAAAAAATACCGAACTTCTGTCATCATTAAATTAATTAAAATAAAAATTATGTTGTGCGTGTGTACTCGTATCTTCTGTGACCATCCGATCGGCTCAGTGATGAGATTATCTCGAAGGCGAAATACATGGAGGAAGAGGCCAAGCGACGCGTTAATCAAGAGGATAACGACGACGAGGATAAGAGCCTCAGCTCCGACGATGAGTACTCGAAGGAGGACGATGTCTTCTACGAGAACAACAACACGGCCGACAAGGAAGACGACGAGGACGAAGAGTGAGTGCTGTGTGCCGAAATCACACTTTTCACATGCCATTAAACACATTCGAGTGGCGAGCAGTGTGGCATAGTCGATGTTAGGTGGTGGGCGGTGGGCCGTTTTGCTTTGAAGGGGTTAAAAGCTAAAAATTCAGGTCACCTTTGGCATCAATTGTGGGTGGTGGTCAGTGGGCTGTAAATTTTTCATGTAAAAGTGTGTCGATGTATGTTTGCGCGTGTGTGTGTGTGTTTGTGTGTGTGTTTAAGTGATGCGGATATTGTGCCGTTACGCTAATAATAAATTGTTTTTATTGTGTATAAAAGAATTCCACACAAAACATTTTTAAACATTTTTCAACACGCATTCATGGCCCTTGTACGATGTAATGCAGATAAACCAGGCCATGTTGTGGCGGCAGCGGCCTCCTGCTGCTGCTGCGCCATCCATCAGCCAATGCCTTCGCTATAAATACTCGGTTCTGTTCTGTTCTGTTTCGTTTTTTTTTTGTGTGTTGTTCTTGAGAGTTGTTGGCTCGCTCGAGCGATACCGTTTGACCTAAACCTAAATTGTGACCTTACACGCGAGCTCATTTCTTAGCCTTTGACTGGATTTTGAAAATCAACAAACAAAAACATGCACGAGCAAAGCGAAATAAGAAATTTTAACTTTCGGTGTCCAATTCGGTGTGGTTAATCGTTGCGGGTAATCGGTTTTTGCAATAATAATTTTTTTATTTTTATTTTTTTTATTGATTAATTAATTCTAAGTAAGTGCGAACGGCTGTGGTTTTTTTTTAGCGATTTGGAAAATGTACTTTTACTTGAAAAAATTCTAAAATATTTAACCCTTTCAGACAGACACAACTTTACCAAGAAGATAAATTCTGCCATCAGTTTTTCCTTCATTATTTTCACACTTAATTACTTCAAATCTGAAATATGGTTTAAATATCCACAAATCGGTTACCCACGGTAACCAGTAACCATTAAGTTTTGCAAATAGCCATAAAATACGGTTTAAATTTCCCTCAGCATATCTAAAAAAAACAATAAATTACAATTCTTTTTAAAAATGCACACAAACAACTTGGGACGTCACTAGCAAACTCCGTGCGACTGACATGTTGAAAGCAATTTCTTTTCACTGTTGCCACACAAAAAAGCTGGCGAAAACAAAATAGCAAAATAAAGTACGTTCAAATATATATTCTTTTATTCCATTCGTTCTTTTCAAAAACTACACAAAAGATTTTTATCTAAATCGAGAGTTGGTAGGCGCATATATGTATGTGAATGTTTGTCGGTACTGACAATTACAAAACGGTGGCATTCGCCGTCATCGTCAACGACCCAACCCCAATATTTGTATGCTACTGGTATTGTTTTTGGTACGGCCATTCGGTAAATGGATTTCCTCGAACACACCTCAAAGCGACGGCGGTGCTCAATATTCGAGCGCCATTGAAACGCATTGAAGAAATTCAATACCGCAACTTTGTGGGTTGTATTTATTTTACATTTTCATTTCATTTCATTTCACTTTTTCGGTTTTTTTTCTTCTTGTATTTGTTGTTTTTAGCTACACAAAAACCAAACACGTGAAAGGTTATAAATTGTGAAATCGAATACTTCGGGGGGGATTTCTATTAATTTTGAAGCTTTACCAAGAACTTTTTCTTTATGCTTCTGTTTTGAGTTTTTAATAAGAAACCGTTAAGTGAATTCATTTAAGGAGCCAAAAAATGCATGAAAATTAAATACAAGATTTAAACAATATATGCTAACAGAGGTTGGGTTAAAGCTGGTAAATTTATTTATAAAGCTTATTATAATTCACTCAAGTGAAGTAGTTAGGAAGCGAAAGGTCCTGCAATTAATACGTTTAGTTTGTATTGAGTGAAAGGCATTTTAAGAAGAACTGCACTGAATATTGGAATCGAATATTTTAGACTCTGCAGTCAAACGTTTATTTCACCAACCTCCTTAATTAATTACACTGTTTAACAAAACCTTTTTTTTCCAAAATTATGGACATCTAAAAAAAATTGTCGGTATATTTGTGTGTATACGTTTCAAAAGCTTACATCTACACAAATCGTATCACATTAATATTGTGAAAGAATATCCCGTAAGCACTGCAGATATAAGACATATTTAGATAACGTTTTGGTATAATACTACGGCCAGAAGAATCTAGACATTTGTTGTGAATTCGTGGGTGTTTCAATATCCAGTTTCATATCGTCCAGTTTCATATTGAACGGAAAAAGGTATTAGCAAAGATGAACCTTCCAAATGAGTCACATCCTTAGCCAACTCATCTGAAACAACATATAAATGAATGAAACTTCAAGGGTGCGTAATTCATAGACGCATTCTCTACAAAACCTAAAAAAACAAAATAAGATTAGAAAGATCTTTTCATAAATCATGTAATTTAATTGAAATTGTTTGTCACTTCACACATTATTTAATTTAAGATTTAAACCAGTTTATTTTTTATAACTTTAAAATAAATTCAAATTTAAGGGTGTCAAAAAAAAGGGGAAGCGTTTTGAAAGTTTCAATGCTATTGAATTAATTAAATAAAATTGTTAGCCGGAAACACAAGCAATTAATTTGCATAAACATACCTACTAAAAGCAATTAAATAAATTTATTAATTCATGTTCAACAACGCAAAAATGTGTCAAATGTACCTAGTGATGTGCCGCGGTCATGTCACCGATCACATGACGGTTTCACTTAGGCAATTGCAAGTGCTTTTGATTACTGAACAAATCACATCAGGGCAATTCACGAGTTGGTGCAAATGGTCTTGCAGAAGTGCAAATGCCTATATTTATTGCATATTTTTGCACCACAACAACTAAATATGCAGATTTTCATTTCCTACGCTCGAGCAAATATGCAACACAGAATATGCTTTTATATGCTATGCCGAATGCGAATCTGTATATTTTGCTGTTGTGGTGCAAAAATATGCAATAAATATTTGCATTTGCAATTCTGAAAGACCAACGCGTGAATAGCCCTATTACTTCTTTGAGAGTGTAAATTCGACCTTTAAGTAAATATTTGTTTTGTGTGTATTCTTGTCTATATTAGGGCTTTTAATCCACACTACTTGTGAATTATATCAATGAAAGAAGAAGGATTTCGTACTAAAAAGAATATAACTACGATCATTATGACAGCCATGTGAAAGTCATGATGACCGAAAAAAAATGACTGGTCATTGCACATCACTATTCCCATGGTGTGCCATATGAAGAGCCACCCCTGTGCATGGGTTAACTCAAATTCCAGAGTAAATATTTGCAATATCGCTTATATGCGAAAATGCGTGCCTTTATGCCACGTAAGTATGCGTGTGTGTGTGTGTATGAGTGTGACCTTATGTACGTGTGATGAAATATTTAGTAACACCAACAACCACATAACAGAACATGCACAACTGCATTCTGCCACTCGAATGTAAACGTTATCGAAACAAATCAAACATCCTCACTCATTTGCATAAAAATTCATTTTCTTTGTCTATCTTCATCTTTGTATCCGTGCCGCATGATGCCTGCTGTTTTGCCATTACGTTATGCCCGTTGTGCGACAAATGAACATGCTGTCATCCGGCTGACTGCCATCCGCCTTTTGTGCATTCATTCCTCCGTCGCCTCCACAGCAACTGCAAGCCGTGCCCGGTATCGAAGCCGACGTTCTTGTGCGGCGCCGACAACAGGACTTACTCATCGCTATGCAGATTGGATTACCACAACTGCATACATTCGACTTCTATAAGGATAGCCTGCAAAGGATTCTGCCCCTGCAAGGGTAAGCAAAGTGATGCAGTAGAGCAGCCATAATGAAGTTGTCTTAACGCCGCGCAGCAAATATGCTCACGGCGCTGACAAGTTTTGCTTTAGCATTTTGCCATTTACAAATTGTGCAACACAGAAAAAAAAAGAACGAAGAAGAAATAATTAAATAAGAAAAAAAAAGATACTGCAAAAAATAACGGAATTTAAAGAAGAATAAATTGAATTTGTGCTCGCTCAATCATTTGGGAAATAAATTGCAGCAGCCCCGTCGCGGCGGCCAACGATGCAACGAAAATTGAAATTGAGTTTGCCGCCATTATGCATTTTGTATGGCAGCCGTTGCCTTTGGCCTTGGTCTACGTTCGCCGGCCGGGCGCATCCGCTTTGTGTGCGGCATTTGAACCGCGAATTTGTTCAATTGCTTTATGCAAATTACATTTTCTGCACTGTGCTCTCGCGCTATGCAGTGCATCTGGGCGTTTGTGTAAGTATTTGAACACAAATCGTCATCATTGTTGGCCGCCCCTAAGCTGAAAAGTATGCAATGGAGATTTCATTAATCAAATTGCCGTATGTGATGTGAAATTAATATTCAAATGAAATTAATTGCTATTATGTGCTAATATGACGATAACTGCGGAATGGCTTCATCAAATTAGAATTACAACTGAAATTATCTTTTCTACACTCAGGGAAAATCCAATAGAAAATTAAGATTTTATAAAATTCAAGCCGATTTGGTTATGAAAGTCACCAAAGCTTGTAAAATCTTAAATCAAGCTCGAAAAATGTTAGCACTTGTGCGGAATTAAGCTGAAATGATCTTATTTTGAGATTGTCTAAGCTAAAATCAAGAATACACAGTCTAGATTTAAGATTTAACAATCTTAATTTAATATTCAAGTAGGCTTTTTTCAGAACGGCCACTTATTGAATTTCGATATTCGAAATTATTTTACCCCCCAAAGAAACGGAATGACTAAATCTATAACAAATATGACAATCAAAGCTTACTGCAATCTTATTTTAAGATTGAATTCGGAAGAACGGAACAAGCTAAAATCAAGCCGATTCATCTTGAATTTAGATCATTTTTTTTCTCTTAGTTATATTAGCTTACTTTAACCAATGGTTATTACAGCTTGAAACACCTCTTGTGACCAACAGAAAAGTTTATACTTACACACAAAAAAAAGTCGGAAATCTCACCGAAAAAGACGGTTAAAAACGCTCCAACCCTCCAATGTCGGTACGTTTAACCGACGAGAGATGGTAAATTTATTGCACCATTTTTTTCTCGGCTAAGTTGTAAATTTTTCAGTAAATTTGTGAAAAATTAACATTTATTAAAAAATTGTTGTAAAAGAACTTAAAACAACAACAACTTTTTCGATTATTTGAACTATTTTATGTCGAATTTTGAGGATCTATTTTAACAATTTTTTTTCGGTTAATCCAACTTACCAGCTCGGTTAAAAAATTTACAATTTTCATACATTTTGAAAAGTTGTACGGAAACAACTTTTTTCGGTTAATTTTACTGACGTTTTTTCTGTGTAGGCTATCAAGCTTTAACTAAACGGCCCTGCTTAAGCCTTTAACTGTATTTTGGCAACACGTGCCATTCAATACAAAAAGTCAGAACACGAGAATTGCTTAATTTATCAGTGATGAATTCTAAAGTGCTCCTTGAAAAGGGATTCTGACTAGATTCCCTGCTAATAATAGCCCCACAACAGCATGGAGTGGTGGCATTTGTATAAATAGTTTCCTTCGCACTCTGTCAAAATTAAACATTTCTGAATATAAAATGGCCACTTCGCTGAAGTAACATTTTCAACAATTGCCATTAAGCGGTAATCATCCAGCAGTTTAGTGCTTCAATTAAAATTTCAATTAACCTAAAATCCACCCTCCTTCATTGCCGTTCCTGACTACAACTCTGTCAACTGCCCCGAATTCGCAAATAAAACATTCATACTTTGTTGCTGAGCGAAACACAGCGAAGAACAGGTTAATTTTTAATTCACCACCCCACCGAAAAGTGTAACTTTGTTACGACCCCTCTGCAAAAGTAAAACGATAAACTGAAAATGAAATGTACTGTAGCTGTATCTGTATCAAATTGGCATTGTTCTAGTAACTTATCAACAATTTTTGTTTCTTCTGTTCGTGAATATTGCAGTCAACATGGACGGAAAACGCTTGCAGCGCATAGCTGAGCGCCAAAATGCTTTTAATGCCAAATACAAGAAGACCATAGAGCAGCAGCAGCAACAGCAACAACAGCAGGCGTACAAGGACACAAGTAACAATAATATCATGAACAACAACAATAACATCAACAACAACAACTTCAACACCATCATGGACGTAAGTAACAAGTAACAACAATGCGATATGTGCGTTAACAAAAGATGGCCCGGTCCGTCCGTATTGTGCTGTCAAAGCGTATGACTTTTACCAAAGACGAATGGTCCTTGAAGCGAAGACACGTTGTGTATGCGTGTGTGTGTGTGTGTGTGAGTGTCATCATCGTGTGCCATCTTTTGTTCCAACAGTGTTCGCAGCTTTTCAAATTCACTGAATACTTAATAATGGTGAATTATGTATGCGACTCTCTCTCTTTTACTTACACGCTTACTACATATTTTCTTTGTTATTCATTACTTTTTTCTTTCGTTCTGTATGGTTATTATTTATTTATTTTTCTTTATTATTATTTTCTTTCGTTATGCTTCACTGCATCCTTGTTCGTTTGACTGCCACCAGGATAAGGACGATAACAATCGACATTACAATCACATAAATTCTCAATTCACATTCACACCGGAGGAGATCAAATACGATAACAAACACTACAAGTATCTCAAGTACACCGCCTACAAGAAGGTGAGCCAATATGTTGCTTTGATATGCCATGGCCATGGCTAAGGGGTAGTGTGTGTGTGTGTGTGTATGCGTGTGTGTGTGTCGGCGGAAACGGATGTATGCTCTGTAGTAAAGAGTTATTCGCAGAACATGCTCCGGCTTGTTTATTTGTTATGCATGAGATCCAATATGTTGAATATGTGAACACAAAAAGGAAAAAAAAGGAGAAAAAACGAAGAAAAGGACGTCTTTGAGATTATTCTTTTCCGAGGGAGTACCTAATAAAATTTGCGTTTTTCCTTTTTGTATTTATTTTCTTTTCTATTAAATTTTAAATTAAATTTCTTATTTTCTTGCCAATCAAACAGGACAATCAATACCAAGAGGATAAGCACAAAATACGCGGCTACAATGAAGTGGTGGAGAAGCCTCAAAAGTACACCAAGAACAACAACATTAACAATGGTGAGTGTGAAACCCCCTCGAAACTATGTCCGTACCCATTCCTTTCGAACATTCGCATCGCACAGGCTATCCGTCGAAATCGCCCGAATGCAAACCCCAACAGTTGACCGCCATTGGCAATCGCCTGCTCGACTGGTTCTCCGTGATCATGGCCGACAGCAAGAAACGTCGCCAGCACAGTCAAAAGTCCAAGGCTCACTTCCCCCCCGCCTGCAAGACCGAGGCCAAGTGGATGTTCGGCCATCTGGACCTGAACAATGACGGCCTCTTGTCGCTGCAGGAGATGTACGATTTGGAGCATGACCAGAACGAGCGCTGCATCAAGCCCTTCATTGACACCTGCGATCTGGACCAGGACAATTCGATTAATACGCGCGAATGGTGCCGCTGCTTCGAGAAGACAGATCGCCCCTGTGCCGCGGTTCGGCGACGAATCGCTGGCGACTTTGCAGGTGAGATAGGTACAGGTGGATTTTTCATTTAATTATTTAATTTTTTTTATATACCTACTACTACTACTACTACTACAAAAAATACTACTCTTTTTCGTAACACCTTCAACATTGCGAGCTTGCTGACATTTAACACGCTACTAGAACTTTTACAATCTTACCGAGCTTTTTCTCATTGATGCTTGATTTTCTCAATTTGATTACCTTAGCCAACAATTGAATTAGCTTCAGCATACTAAATAGTTTAGAAGGACATCAAATACGTCTACACTATATATTTTTGGCTATTTTCCGTTGTTTAATTGAAAATTAATAGTTTCTTTTTTAATTAAATTTTAGTTTAGATTAGTTCATTTTGATTATGAAATTATATTCTCAGTTGAGTATCGAGTTTGGTTTCTGTGCTTTCTGCTTGGTTTCTCCAATTAATATTCACTCTCTCGACTCGCCAACTTATTACTTTCTAATGTGTTCCATCTCATCGCTGCGTATACCTTCTCTCTAATTAAATTAGGCGCCTACGCTCCAGATTGCGATATCCAAGGATTCTATAAGCCCACACAGTGTCACAACTCGGTCGGCGTCTGTTGGTGTGTGGACAAGCATGGCGTTGAGTTTGCCAATACACGCACCCGAGGAAAACCAAACTGCGGTAAGTGATCGCCCTCCCCTCCACTCCCCTCCCCCCCTTAACACACCACACACTCACGCGTATGGAATGCGTACGATTAACTTGCACATAATTTGCAAGCTGCCACAACTGGGTGGGTCGTTCGTTTCGAAGGCCAAGTGTTATTACAAGGATACGGCGAATAATTGCATTAATTTCGGTTGTCCATAATGTCATAACTCGGTCGGTGTGTATGTTTCTGTATGGAAATACATAATTTGTATGCTGGTCGCTCGAAAAGTCAATTAAAACAGGTAACAGTTGTTCCGTGGGGTCGTTTTCATAATTGATTAATGAAATTTGATTTTTTTTTCAAAAACTCTTTGATAGCTTAACAATAATATTTGGTATTAATTAAAAGGTCCATTATGTTCATTCGAGTGTGGTGCGTGAGATGAAAATTCGCAAATGCTATAACAAAAACATTTCGGAATTATACGAGGCTATCATGAAGTAAAATTATAATAGTTATAAGCCCCACACTGGTCGGAGAGACGATTCTGAGAAGCTTTGGGTTTTGGAAACTTTGGACTCATTTGAAAGCGAGAATTGTAATTAAAAGTTCTGTGAAAAAATTGTTTTAAAAAAAAAAGCAATTTTTTGGTAAATTCTTTTTTTTAATATTTTTTACTTTTACTTTTGACATTCTTTGCTCAAGCGTTCATCACGTTTTTTTTTCAAAGATTTTTAAAATGAAACTAACTCTTGCATTTTGAGTGTCAGGCTGTTTTTAGTATATAATTTTATTGTATGCAATGAAAAGATCACTTGAACAAGCAAACAGGAAAGTAGCAACATGAAAAAAGGAAACAGTCCAAGCATGGCTTGAGTCGTATAGCTATTTCAAAATTTGCCAGATTTATCATCAGCGACTCATTTAGTTGACTGCCAATTATGTTATTTTCAAACATCAGGGACGTAACCAGAAAAAAATTTCGGTTGGGGTTTTCACAAATTTTTTTTTTACCTCTACTGAAGAAATAAACTAGAAAACGCTTTTTTCAAAATAAATTTTTTGATTTTTCATAAAAAAGGTGTAATAAAAAAATTTGAAAAAAAATCCTGGGGCCGGTTCGCGTAAGCCGATAGTGAACGAAACCGACAGTGTGAGTATCGGTTTTGGTTCGCGTAAACCGATACTCGACAAAAAAGTATGAAAATTACCGATAGTTGAAACCGACACCTTTTGATGTGTCGATTTCACTGATTTTTCAAACAATTGCCAAAAAAAAAAACTGTTGCGCACGCAAAAAAAAATTAAAAAATGCTAAAATTATAATATTTAAAACGGACACAAAGTAACCAGACGCAAAAGAAAAAGCTATGGGACAGATTGGTGACTACACTCAACAGCAATGGGCCGCCAATAAAAACATTGAAGTGCTGGCAAAAAGTAATTTAATTTATCTAGTAATATTTAACCACATTTTTAATGCGTCCAATTGAAATTTTTGGTTTGGACCGACCACAAACACGCAGCCAAGAAAAAACTGACACAAAAAAGACAAAGTCTCTTCAAAACCGGCAGCGGACCGTAACGTTTTTGCCGTATTGAATTTGAGACATCCCTCAGCATTCTTTGTCGTCTAACAAGATCAACACCCTCGTCGCTGTCAACATCCAATAGAACATGCCTCAACGGAAACATTTCTTGATCACTTTCGTGTTATTCTTTATTATTTTGTTATTTAAAATTTTTATACCCCCACACTCACTGTGGCAGGGTATACTCACTTTGTCACAACGTTTGTAACGCCCATAAGGAGGCGTGTCCGGTATGGAAAAGTATATATATTCTTGATCAGCATCACCGCCGGAGTCAATTTAGCGATGTCCGTCTGTCTGTCCGTCTGTCCGTCTGTCCGTCTGTCCGTCTGTCCGTCTGTCCGTCTGTCCGTCTGTCCGTCTGTCCGTCTGTCCGTCTGTCCGTCCGCACGATAGCGGTCGCAGTTTTGGAGATATCGACTTGAAACTTTGGGTACATGTTTTTCTCGTGAATACTGAGATCAAGTTCGTGAATCAGCCAAATCGGACAAAAACTGGGCGTGGCTCCCATACACCGAAAAAAAAGGTAAAAATTTTTTATTGTTGTATTCGATTGGAAATGTTTAGAAACGTATTTTTGACATGGTCCGAGGTTCTGAAGCCACATATATAAGGGTCTAAATGGGGTCTTGAGACCAATTTTTTTTTTTTGGTGGATTTAATTGGAAATTTTTAGAAATGGATTTTGGACATGGTCCGAGGTTCCGAAGCCACATATATAAGGGTCTAAATGGGGTCTTGAGACCAATTTTTTTTTTTTTGTGGATTTAATTGGAAATTTTTAGAAATGGATTTTGGACATGGTCCGGGCTCCAAAACCACCTATAATTGGCTCAAAATAGGGTCTTGAGACCACATTTTTATATGTTCGAGGTACTTCTTCCTACTGTGTGGGGGTATTTCAACTTCGGTATAGCCGAAGATAGTCCACTCTCTAGTTTTTTTTCAATTTAAAATCTGTCATTTGACAGTTGTCATCGGTTTGGTTGTGTCGGTTTCAACTATCGATTCTCTGATAGCCGAGTATCGGCTTACGCGAACCGGCCCCTGAAGTGGAGTTTATGAGAAAAGGATCATTTTAAACACACATTTGATTCACAGGAAATTTCGAATAACTTTAAACTTTCACAAGCTGTTTCACTTTGATGTAAATGTAAACCGTGATATTCGAAGCTTAATAACGAATGCTAAAACTGCAATTTTTCCAGTTTTTGGTACACGAAAGTTTTTCGGTCGGTTCGAACACCCCAAACCCCCCCCCCCCCTGGTTACGTCCCTGTCAAACATACTATATATACTTTCACATATGCGGACGATTACTAGAGAATTGCAGACTTTTCTTTGCAATGAATGTCAAATTCTAAATGTTTGACATTACATTAACAAATCTCAGTCGCTTTCACTAGCCCCTCCCACGTATGTTTCAGTTTAACATTTGAAAGAACAACAATAATAGCATTCCGTTAATTTCTTTCATGTGCCAGGAGTTGCCATCCCAATAACCTTTTGTTATTGTAATACATTTTACTTGTTTGTACCTTACGTTGTTGGGCTTTTTTCCCAAATGCAACAGTAATAACAAGAGTGGTATTATTTAACTCTTGTTTCTTATAAATTCTTTTTCAGTTCGAAGCTCACATTTACTAACTTAAATACTTTTTCAACAAATTAAAAAAAAAAACCCAAAGCTGCGAAATTGCCTCACCCATAGAAGGCAAGGGGTTGGGGCAAGGGGAATTGGAACAAAATTGTGAAATGAATCGGGAATGAAGTGGAAATGAAAATGATCGACAAACAATCGAAAAATTTCGAAAATCTATCGATAAAATACCGTATATCGAATTTCGATAAAATTACTAACATATGGTCGCAGAATGTATCGTACTGGCATGTGCAGGGTATTTTAGCTTCGGTCTGACCGAAGATAATTCTCTTACTAGAAAAGCACAAAACTTTTAAATTGAATAGATAGGATACGATATGAATGACAACCTTCCAACAGATTTTTCTAAATCAGAAGAGCATATTTTTATAACGGAAGGCTGTGATTAGCTTAAATCATTAGGGCGATTCATTTAAAGTGGGAAACCCCTGGGAAACGATTCAGTTGTGCAGATGAGCAGTCAAAACATATGAAATATTACAGTTCTTTTAAGCAACAGCGTGTTTCCGAGGGGTTTCCCACTTTAGATGAATACCCTTATTGATTCTTCTTTTTCGTTTCTTTCAAATATTTTTATGTGGGTTTTATTCGACCAAATACACTGATTGCGCGATTTGGTGAATGTGCCCCAGATGAAATACAGTCCAAGGTACAACACCTTCCCCTACGATTTCTGTTCAGGGGGGGAAACAAATTACTATTGAGACCTCTTCGGGTTATTTGTTTAGCTGCAAACAGATTGTTAACTTAATTCTACCTTGGAAAATATTGTAATTTATTTTCGTAAAACCTTCTCTCTTTTCTCAACAGAGTCAGTTGTAAACAATGCCTCCTCGCTGACATCCGACGACGAGGATGAGGAGACCGAAGACGACGACAGCGCGGAAGGCAGCGCTGATCAGATGCTCGTTTTCTAAACACGTTCTCACGCAAATTCAGCAACAACTGGAGAACGATGAGCTGCAGTGAAATTGTACTTATGATTTAAGTTAAATAATTAGTACAGCAAATAAAAGGAAAAACACTTTTTACGCGAAAGAAACAACAGCCAAGCGGCATAAAAAGAAACCATTTCGAAATTAATTAAAGAAGCTATTTACAATATAAAAACTAAAATAAAATAAATACAAATTGCAGCATCACGGAGCATACACGAAGTAGTTACGTAAGCGACAATTCAAACTTCACTCAACTTCAAACCAAACATAGCTGATCAAATATTCTGACGTGAACCAAAAAAAAAAACAAATGAATTCTCAATAGAAAGGGCTACACATTTGTAAATCGAACGATGGATGACTTTTTTTGGAGATGCATACATAAAAATTTAATTCAAAAATGTCTAATGACAAACAGAACACAATGAATGAAAAAGGAAACCACTAAAAGTAGTGTAGTTACAATTCAAATACGATGGGGCAATTTGAAGTAAAATTAAAGTATTGTTGAAATGAAACAGTGAAAGGAACACATAAATGCCGAGCTTTGAAGCTTACGCATAGCCATTTAGATGGCAAAACCAACGTTAATTTCATAGAATTGCACTCATTTGCTTAAAGTCCCTCAGAAGCAATTATGTAAAGTTTCTCAAGTTTGATTTCCAGTCCGTCTTTAGCTTTTAAAGTAAAGTAGTCAAATCTTTTTCTTCATTTTTTTTACACATTGAGGTTTTTTTTTTTTATTCAAAGACACACGCTAAAATTCCGCCCAATAAATTTTGTGATAGGTTTTGAAGAGAATTCAAGGTATAAGGTGAGATGAAAAACAAGTAAGTTTTATTTATGATTTTGGACGTTTATTTTGAAACAAAAAAGAAACACATAATTACATTTAAAAGCTTTTAGTAACTCAAAAGTAAAATAACTGTAACTGCTACCTTATAGAGAATGGAAAGTGTTGCCAACTGTAGTTGTATTAGTAAACGAAAATGAAACTGAAAAAGAAAAAGAAAAAGAAATAAAAAAATTAAGACGAAAACCGCATAGAAAGCTTCTCATCCAGAGCATTAGAGTCACACCCTCACACACCAATATATACACCAAACACACACACACACAGCTATAAGAAGTACTATATATATTTGAATAAAAATTATAAAAAAAAAAATGCAAAAGAGTTTATTTTGAAATTAACTTATTTAGAGTTAGTTACTTTAACTAAGAAGAAGTAACGAATTTTCACTTATTTTCGCTCGAAAAACACTTTGAAACCGCGAAGCGATTAGTTCGTTAATCTCACTCTGCTAAAACTGCAACAACAAAAAACCAAAACAAAAACAAAACCATAGCCATAACATTTCCTATAACAATTGTAACAACAACAATTTCTCGTCAGTATTCATATACAAATGTTTGCGTTCCTTTGACCCACAATTAAGAGTTCCCACTCTCACACATAGACTCACACAATCATACACAGAAAGTCTCACTAAATAAATAAAAATTTGCATTTACCATTTTTATAGCAAGAAAATAAATCATATTTTAATGCAAAGTCACAGTTTTTGTGAAACACAAACATTTTTCGAAAAATAACATAAAACTTAAACAAAAAAACAAAAAAATTACAAACATTTGAAAATCTCTGCAACAGAACACACCGTTAAAGTTTTACAAAACAAAAAATAAATAAATACAAAGAAAATACATTGTATTATGAATAACTGAATGTGCTTAAAATACTACTGAAACAAAAACAAATTTAAAGAAAAAGAAAAAAAAAGAAGAAAAAAAACAAATGAAGGCGTATTTAAATGTAAGTCAAAAAAAGAAATTTAAAATAAAAACCACAGAATATGATTACAGAAAAATTTATCAATTACGAGCATTTTTAGCCATAATTATTGCTACTTTGATAAAATTGGTAAAATAATATATAAAAAAAACAAAAATATTTACATGTAATTTTGAGCACTCGTAAAAGTAACAGTAAATGATGAATAGTTTAATTAACTTAATATAAGTACTAAAATGCTTTTTTGGATAAAACAAAATGAAGAAGAAGAAGAAGGTGAATCGATATAATGAAATTATTAACATAAATTATAGCAAAGCGTATGAAATGGTTTTCTTTTGTAATGTAATAAAATCGCAAGTTAAATTATAGCAAAATCAATCATTCATAAAAGAAAGAAAATTTAGAGACAAAAACGAACAAACAAACGAAATATTGGCCACATTTTAGTGCAGAAAGTAAATTGTAAACCCATCATATGGCACACTTCATAGTCCCTGAAGTTCCATGTACTACTTCGTTTTATGTCTATCAGCTTACAAACTCCTTCCCTAACATATTTCCTATAATCGTTTCCTGTAACTCTATGAAATCAGCATAATTGTGCATTCGCTACCCTCCCCCCTTCAATGTATTGTACTTAAAATAAGTTGTATGCGAACTCTACACCATTTTGTATTTCATTGTCATTTGATTTGGTGTGTAAGCAATAAAAAGTGTGGTAAGAGGACACAGCTGTATTTAAATGGAATATAATATATACTCGTACCTACACACACACACACACTCACTAACACCCACGGAAACACCATAACAATTATGTATACATACATACAGAAACCCACATTTGAAACGTAATACAATTATGTTTTACTTATATTGCATATAAGTTGTTTTTATGATGATGTATTTATTTATGAAAACTCAGATTAATAAAAATCATTCAATGCTACACTCGAGGTTTATCATTGCAAAAAGGCCAAACCAACCGATGAACAGGGTATGTATGTATGAGAGCGGTCTATTAATTTGAATGTTTGGTCACACTTCCCTTAAATGTGACAAAATCTCGTTCTTTGATTTATCAAAGCCAAACTAAAGAATATTTCACACGACAGATTTCGTTTTTGATTTTATTAAACAAGCTTCCCTTTACAAGCAGTGGATGTGCTAAAAATTCCAGGGTCAAAGCATCTATTACAATTTTTTTATTTTATTGAAATGTGCGTAAGGGAGTGTCGGGTAAGTAGTCACTTCCGATAATTTGTGTATATTTAATTAAAAGTAATAATTTTAAAAATATCATAAATTGCATTGATTAATTTTCTTATTACGGCTAAGAGCCAAAATAATGTTTTCAATAATATTATATAATATTATATCGTAAAAAAAAAATCAATAAGTAAATCTTTAATTGCTATATTTAAATAAAAAAAGGGTCCTATCATACTTTTTGTTGAAAAGTAGGGTCCTGGGGTCGCAACCGCTCAACGGTCACTCTGTATATTGTATACCAATTGTTTAAAATTTCACCCATATTTTTGCTTAAACTTATTCATGTTGTTGCTGTTATGTGTTCTTTAAATTCCTTATCATAAAAATGTATTGAATCTAAATTGGCATTTTTTGAAATTACGGCTTTGAAAGTGAGATAAAGCCGTACGACCTTATTTCACATTTCGCAATCGAAATTAATTAATTTCCGCAATTTTGATTTAAAATTAAGGGGTTTTGGCTGGTTTGTTCCTAATGTCATTGCCAATTTTGAAGTGGCCAAAAACCCTTAATTTTAAATCGAAATTGTGGAAATGAATTTAAGTGAATTTTATTTCATACTTTTTAGTTGGTTACGCCATGTCCGTCTGTCTGTCATTTCGCACGATAACTGTCGCAGCTTTTAAGCTATCGACTCCAAAGATAAGAACCACGCCTACCTCCCATAGAAATACTGAACCGATTTGGACGCGGTCTTTTACATTGGGTTGGATATGAGGTCGGGAATAAAATGGAATAAAATTCGACCGGAACAAAATGGAATTAGAACAAAATTTTTAAATGGATTAGGGAAAAAACTATCGATAAATATTGGAAAATTATCGAAAAATATCAACAAATTATCGACAAAAATCGATAAAAATTGGAAAATTTATCCATTAAATATCGATAAATCCTCATACTTCCCATACAAAATGGGCGACAAATTTGTACTATTTTCCTTTATCTTGAGAAATACTTAACCGATTTGGAAGACTTGTCTTGTATTTGACAAAATTGTGAAATGAAGTGGAAAGGGAGTGTTTTTTCAATGTGACACAGTGTAATAGGAATATATCATAAATCTTCATTTTGTATGAGAAATTCAATGAATAATAATAATGTATGACAAATTCAAATTTATGACTCCATATATGACTTGTGAATGCCCTTATCACGTATAATCATCGGTATAAAATTAAAAAAATGTATTTAGGCATTTTTTGAAACATGAAAACGTATGCCGAAAAAAAAGTTCCCAAATTACCGTTGAAAATTGGCAATTTTTATTTAGAGCTTAAAGCAGATTTGCCGAAAAAGCATTTTATGGTTTTCGCCATATAGTTCACCCCAGGGGAAGAGGTTAAGAAAAATTTTAAAATGCTGTGCCCTCGCCAAGTCCTCAAATAGAAGAAAAAACTAGTAAGAGAATTATCTTCGGTCTGACCGAAGCTATAATACCTTGCATATGCGAGTACGATACATTCTGAGACCATATGTTAGTAATTTTATCGAAAATCGGTATTTTATTGATAGTTTTTCGATATTTTATTCATAATTTTTCGATATTTTATCGATAATTTATCGATAATTTTTCGATTTTTTATCGATAATTTATCGATAATTTATCGATTTTTTATCGATATTTTCCAATATTTATCGATAATTTTAGTTTCCTGATCCATTTAAAAATGTTGTTCCAATTCCATTTCGTTCCAGTTTCATTCCCATTTCGTTCCCGGCCTCATTTCCAACCCAATGCAAAAAACCGCATCCAAATCGGTTCAGTATTTCTCAAGATAAACGAAAATAATAATTCGGCGGCCATTTTGTATGGGAGGTAGGCGTGGATCTTATCCGATGTTGCCCATTTTCATTACATTCCAATCATTCGCCAAAATAAGAGGAGTGCGAAAATTTGGGGGCGATCGGTTAAGTATTTCTAAAGATAAACGAAAATAATATAAAATTGGCTGCTATTTTGTATGGGAGGAAGGCGTGGCTCTTATCCGATGTTGCCCATTTTCAGTACCGTCCAATCATTCGCCAAAATAAGAGGAATCCTAAAATTTGGGGTCGATAGCTCAAAAGCTACGACAGTTATCGTGCGAAATGACAGACAGACGGACTGACGGACAGACGGACATGGACTAATGGACTCAGGAGGTGATGCTGAATATAAGAATGTATATACTTTTCCATACCGGACACACCTCCTTATGGGCGTTACAAACGGTGTGACAAAAACAATATACCCTTGGGCACTAGTGAGCAGGGTATAAATATGAGGAAAATTGATGTTCCGTAAATTTAGATACAAATATCTCGTATCTCGCATATGATATAAATTACATCTCGGCTAAATACATTTGAATGAAAAACTAAAAAATTTAATTACAAACATTCCGCAAAGGTATTAAAAAATTACCCTTTGACATCTTTTGTTTTGCTCTTGTTTTTGGTTGCAGTATTTGCGAACAATATGTGATTTCTAACTTAGATAAAGTATATATCAAGTTGTTGCTTAACATGAACGTTGTTGTATTCAATGTATTCAGTGATTCTTAGAGCTTTGCGATCAAAACAAAAACATTCGTTTTTCACTAAATTTCTTGGATTTAATTTTTTTACGGAAAACTTATTTAAATTCGCAATTCGCACGCATGAACGAAATCGAAATTCGCTGCTGACTAGACGACAAAAAAAAACCAAATACATTTTATTGTGCCACATTGTTAATGTTGAGACGGACGGCGGCAGTCGTTCCCCTGGTTGTTGTTGCTAATGTAGTCGTTGTTATTATTGTTGTTTGTATTGTTGTTGCTGTTAAGCAGGCATTTTCAGTGGCACACTTATTTGCATAATTCTTGGGAAACAATGTGGCAGCAAGTCGCATTCAACGCATGAGCACACCACCAAACGTATTAACACACACTCATATGGCACATGGACTATGGCAACCGGCCTGATGACGACTTTTGGGCATTTTTAATTAGTCAACTTTGCCATGGCCCATGACAGGCAGTGGTTAACTTCAGTTTGCCACTTTTGCTTTCATACGTCAGATGAAAATGCATTTGGTTAGTGTGCGTGCGTATGATTGTACATGTGTTGGCCATTTCTGTGGACTGCATAGGGTTGCCGTGCCATGGATTTCCGTTTTAATTTAATTTTTATTTTATTTTATAGTTCAAGGTGAAATGCTAAACTTTGTCGGCCGTTGTTGGATTTGGCATAGTTTATATTTTCCTGTGCGCACAGTAGTAAACATTGGTTAAGCCACTGGTTTTGTGGTTGTTATTGTTGTTGCTTCGGAGAGTCACGCTAGTAATTATTATGATAGTTTGACCCTTTTTCTCCTCGACATAATTACGTCATATTTGATTATCGTTCATGCAGAATTTACATTTTTTTGTTGTTTCTATTTTTAGTTTCTATTCTTGAAAGTCCTAATTTTGGGTTACGGTAGGTTACATTTATCATTAATTTTACAAGTGAAATGCAGAATTTCGAAAAGTACATTATGCCTTGCGATGCTTTTTTGTTCACAGTCAACTCGTCCAGGAATACTTCCCATAGCACGACAAACTCAATGAATGATTTCCATAAAATTCATCTGAAACTTAATTAAAATATTGAAACATTGCGGACATTCTTCACCTTCTGTTGTAAATTAAGTAAATTCCAAATAAAGTGTCGATACAAGTTTTAATTAATTGATTGAAGACCATTGCAATGAATCATATTACCACATTTTTCTAATGAACCAACAACAAGTTCTTTCTCAACTAACGTTCATGCTCCGCTTGATGTTTGAGAAATTTAAAATATTTCTTAACAATAATAGGCAACTAACCACCCCCCCCACCAATTACACGAACGACAAAACATATCGCAAACCAATATTGGCGACAACAACAGATGGAAAAAAACCTGCCAACGACCAAAACCACTGAACTGGTTGAAATATCATTGAACAGGGTCGCAACTGAATACACATTGGTCGACTACCGCATGCCACAATCGTGGCATATGATGCGTTCGATTGGAGGCACGCTCCACAAAGCCTGCAAGCGGCAAATAACACATTTTTCCGAAGACACCAGATACGAGTACGCGTGTTACACCCCTTTACGCTAATGAGCCGCGCTCTGCGGCTGCCGGCGGTGACGAAAAGTTTCGGTGATATGTACTTTAATAGCATTTTACGCTCAGTGAGATATCGTCGCGTAACCGATCGCGCTGAGAAAACTATTCAAACAATTCCCACAGATACAATTTCCGAGCGCCGCCGATCGCAGTCAGACAGGTGAGCTATTATCGGGTGATTTTCATTTGTGAGCTAGAAGCGCATGGATTAACAACGACTTCCATAAGCAAAAAAAAACGTTCGTTAAGTTCGACTCATCTGCTGTGTAGTAACACGGAGAATTGTGAAGTGCAGTTGGATTCAGACGGTTGAGCAGTGCGTTTGGAAAAGATTTTAAATTGCGGAAAAACATGAAAATTTAAAAAAACCAGAAGTGGAAAATGAAGAAAATATTATAAGGAATTTTTAAAATCAGTGGATTAAAGTTGTAAAAAAATACTTGTAAAGAATGTAAACTAATTGAGTAAAAAAAGAAAATATTATCCAATTAGTTACAATAAAAAAAGTAAAGTTCTAAAGTCCCCACAATTTGCATAATTATCGCATGCAAATAATAATACTTCAGATTCAAACTCCCTCCGACCCTCAACGAAATGTGCTAATTGTGCCAATTTTTCAATTCAAAGAAAATACAAAATACAAAATACAAAAGATAACAAATAAATATTTGCAAACGTAGCTGCAATGTTGGCTGCAATTGTTCTGCACAAACTAAATGCTTGCACCAAATTATTGTCATTATTGTTATTGCGATCGCTAACTAATCGCGCTTTTATTCGTTCGTGTGTGTAAGTTTGTGCCTTAACCGCAGCAGCGCATCTTCAATTCATCTAATGTTTAATAATATGGCAACTTTGCTCTATCGATTTCCACTCAAACTGACAATTGCCGCTGCAACGTTGTTGCTTGTTTTGCAATCGGAAACTTTTACCTGCCGTAAGTTGTGGTTTTATTGTTTTTCCCTAAGCAATTGTCATATTTCGCTGAAGCTTCAAGTACAAACTTCAATATAGTTTTGCATCGGTCGTTGTACGACGTGATTCTGGGGTTAATTGCCGATTACATAAGTACACTCTTAGAAAAGACTTGAGAAGCTTGTAGACATGCAATCTCCAGTTCAAATGGATATTGTTTAGATGGGGAAAATGTATTGACAATGAATTAGTGGATATTTTAACCGTTAATGTATGTGGATACCATTTAATAAGCAGACACATGATTTAATTTTTTACATAGCATTTAAAAAAAAAAGTTGGTGCTACGTTACGCCTTCATTCACTTTTGCGACATTCGAATGTAGAAAAACAAGAAAGCCTACCACCATTTTGTAGGTCAACGTTTCATCTTTCCATCGATATTGAGGTTTTGCTGAGATGCCATTTTAGGTCGTAATTTTGAGTCCTTTTTTAATATACTGAAGGACACCAATAAGCTTTTTGGTTTTTTCCCAATAAGTTTTGAACTCGATGAGAGGGACAAAAACCAATGATGCCATTGTGATCAAGACCCCAAAATCTATCAGATTTCAAAACTCCAGCAATTTTTGCAAATTCGGCACACAGAGTTATTAAACAAATATTTTATTATTAACATCACTCATACGCTGTGCATAACAAATGTATGTAAAAATGAATGCTTAATTGTCTGCTACATCCAAAAATGATAAAACAAAATTTATCTAAATGATCATAACAACAAAAAAAACACATTTCTTGGTATAGTAATGGAGAGCGTATTAATGATATTAATATAAACGAATTAAAAAAAATTTTAACGTCTTGATGTAGAAAAACGTACAGGCACGGGTATTTTTTTTTAGTTCTATTCTAAGAATATAAGCGGTTTTCCATTAAAGCAACCAACAACTGAATTTTATTGAACGGTATACACTCAGAAAAAAATCCAATTTAGAAATAAGTTAAATAAGTCAAACTAAAGTCGTCAACTTTGAACAAAATAGACAATCTCAAATTGGAATTGAACCACTTCAAAATAAAAATTGTAATTAAAATTGATTGAAGAGTTGAATCCAAGTTAGAGTTCCAGGTTCCCAATTGTTCTTGATTTCTGGGAGAGCCCAAAGTTAAAGTCAAACTTAGATATTGAAACGATATTGAAAGTGTCCAAGCATTTTTGCCTATAAATGTGGCATTAAATGTGGCTCGTTGAGATTTGGTAAGCCTTGTTTAAGCTCAAGCGCAGCTGAAGTTAAATTAAAATTCTAGTTTTAGCAACAACAAAAATTCAAATCCCGATATTCCACAGAAGCACTCTCAACATCTCCTAATTGAATTTAAGTTGCTCTGGAACTGGAACCCAACACTATAGCGAGGGCTTATATTCAGTACAGAATCAAATTTGCATCTACGATATTAATTTGGAATCCAAAAATTTAAGCTAAAGCTATTGTTTTCACACTTTTGTATTTACCTATCAGCTATGATATTTTTTGGGAATGCAAAAGCGTCTATCGGCATACGAAAAACATATTTCGGGTGCTTTGGCTATTGTGCTATAGCTCAAATCTAACAAAGATTCCTTCTCGATGTGGTTTGTTATTTTACTGTCCTTCGATAGCCACCCTAGGTGGATTCAATTCCAATTAAATCTTTTGGAATTAGTACTTGGTAATTGCATTCTTCCATTCCTCGGGAATACAATTGCTGCAAAATGTTTCGCAGTTTTAAATAGTCCAGTGTGGCCAGAAGTGTTCTGTCCAAATATTCTACATTTTATAAAAAGAATACGCTACTTTAATGGAACTATTCCACTGAAAAATTACACTTTTTTATACAAAAGGAATATGCTACTTATTGGTGATATTCCACTAAAATATATTATACTTTTTATTAGAGACCGACCGAAATTCGGTTTCGGTATTTCGGCTTTTCGGCCCAAAAAAGCGGTTTCGGCCGTTTTTCGGATTCGGCCGAAAAAAAATATCGTTTTCGGCCAAATTTCGTTTTCGGCCGAAATTTCGATATTTCTGCCGAAAATTTCGGTTTGATACGAAAAATGTAACAAAAAAATAACAAAGATTACAAACAAAGACAAAACTGAACATTTTGTGTGATAAATATACTTGATAGACAAATTCTTATGCATTTTGGCACGTTGAATACGAAAATAATAATGAAATTTTTACACCATGCACCAAAAATTAAATTTTTGTGCAATTTTCATTATTATTTTTAGATTAGGCGTGGCAAAATACATAAGGGACAACCAAGTGGATTTAAGTATTGATCATAGTTTCGAAGAATCAGAAGCGACAAAGAAGACAAGTCCCCAATTTGTATTGAAAAAAGAAAAAAAAAAACTTTGAAACTTATTTTCTTGAAAGAATTTGTATGTTCACAGCGTTCTCACTCTTCTCCTATCGGAGCAGACCTACTACTCTCGCGATGATTTTTAAATTTCTACTCCTCTACTACTATTGTAAGAAATCTTCTCCTCAAAATATTATGTGAGTTTCATACAATGCAAAACTACTTCTCTTTCTACAAATCTACTACCATGCTACTCTACGCAGAAACCCTAATCTACTCCTCTCTCTTGAAATCTGCTACTTTGACAGTAATTTCTACTACTCCCGTAGAATTTCTACTACTCTACGTAAAAAATTATTTCTACTCCATTTCTTGAATTCTACTCCCCTAAAATCGAATATCTACAACTCTCGCCGTAGCAAAAAGTGAGAACCCTGCCCCTTCAATTGATTTCCACTCATTTGATAGTTTGCATCTAAATTCATCTAATTCATGATCTGAACTTAAAATTATTGATTTCAGCTTAATTATGTACAACTTTATTAAATTTGAATTCACAATTTTTTCTTTTATTTTTTCGGTTTCGGCTTCGGTTTTGGCCGAAATTAAAAAAATAAAAATTCGGCCATTTCGGTTTCGGCCGAAAAAAAAAGTAAATAATTTCGGCCATTTCGGTTTCGGCCGATATTAAAAAAAGCGAATTCGGTCGGTCTCTACTTTTTATACAAAAAGCCTCTATAAACCCCCAATAACTCAATTACTTTTATGTGAATTTGTAAATATAAAACTTTTTTCTCCTTCCTTCCCCCCCCCCCTTTTTTTACTTTTTTTCCCGAATGCGAACCTAAGTACAAAATTTCAGCCCTGTAGCTTAAAAAAGACGAAAGTTAGAAATTTAAATTTGCTCCATCCCGCTCCCCTTTGCCCCACACCCCCCTTTCCAAAGAGTATAAAATTTCATTTTGTCAATAAGAACACCACACCTAATTTCATGATTGTAGCTTGGAGGAATTGGAAGTTATGCCATATTTAAAAAGAAGGCGTTTAAGTCTGTGTACCAAATTTCAGCTCTCTAGCTTAGGTGGAAGTGTATGAAAAAGCTCGATGCAGATTTGAAGCAAGTTAATATAAGGGTTATAAAAATCTGAGGCTAACTTCGGATGATATTGCCAAAAACGCATCTCAAGACAAAGAAAGGAAAACGTTTTCAGGATTTGTTTGATTCTGGCTACAAAAATATTTTCCTTGAATAAATTTTTCCATTCCTAGAATCCTTAGGATACGTTCAAATTGAAAAATGTGTGTGACATAAGTTTGTTTTGTCCGAAAACTAATTTTTAACTCCTTTAATACAAAAAAACCATAATTAACCCATTTTTAGCCGCTCCCAAACGGCTTGAAATTTGTTGATGCAATTTATATAGGAAGCTTCTGTAAGCGTTATTATTGCAAATTAGGTTACAAAAAATGTTTACAATTTTTCTATTGGATTTTCCATGGTGAAAAATCGATCATTGGCCCATAACGTATACAATTTTTGGAAATTTAGATTCCGCAAAATTTTTGGAAGTACCAACCTTTTTTAGATTTAGAGCTTCCAAATGGTTAGAAATAGCTAAAAAAAAAGAATTTTGAATTAGACGATCACAACGTTAGGCTAACACATTTTGACATATACAGTCAAAGAAAAAGTTTATGCGCACAGCACATGGTGGCTCACAGCCACATGTTATAGTATTGATATTAAGTAGTATCAATTGAAAGGTCTATTTATATCCTTTCTAACGAGTACCAGATCACTTTAATCGATCGACAAAATCTTATTTACCTACTTATCATACTTAGGTTTAAAAAACATTTCTTTTTGTGAGAAAAATTTCTTTGTTCAAAAACAAACTACTTTGCAAAAGAAAGTTTTGTGATAAAAAATGTAACAGAATTTTGACAATTTTTGCAAAAATTGGTAAAAGTGTTTTTTTGTATACACTTTTTTTCGACCATAAAATTTTCTTTACAAATAATCTTTCGTATTTTAAAAATTGACTAATTTTTGGACGTAATATTATAGTTTCATCTTTTTTCAATAATATTTATTAGATTTCAGAACTTTAATTTACATATTTTTTCAAAAACTGTATACAAAAGATTCCCTTATAACCAAACCATAATTACACGAAAACAGATCAGAAATCGGTCCATTAGTTTCATCACTAGAATCGGATTTTGCAGACCTGTATCATCAATTACTTATTATAAGCATAAGTATTTTCTTTAAAAAAATGTTTTAAAAACAATTGGCAAATGTTTGTACTTTTTCTTTGAACAACAAAATAAGCAATTTCCCCTATTTTCCAGATGCACTTCTGTTGAAGTGCCCGCTCTACCAAATGCACTTGCAAAAAATCGTTGGCTTCCGACCGCCCATCGATTACCTCAACGAACACAATCTCATCTATAAGCCGCAAGCGAACAATTTCAAAGATCGCAATCGCATAACAAGAAACGGATATGAGCCGACAAATGGCGACCAAAACGATCAATCAGTGCAGCCGCCGCCGCCGCCGGTTAGTATGATCTGTTGGCGTCTCTGCCACGAAGATGCAGACTGCATCGCTTACGTGCATCTACTCGACACGAACGAGTGCTACGGCTATACCTATTTCGAGCAGTCGACAACGCACCATTATCAGGCGATCGGAAATGGAATGCCACTTCCGCTGGTGGCGGATGCCGAAGCGGTATTTTACGAGAAAACATGCCTCAAGGGTGGGTGAAATGAGCTGAATTGAAATTGATTGCAATTAAATGAAATTATTCAGAAGTGCAGTGGGGGTGGTGTGGGTTGAACAACAAAATTCTAGTAAATTTCATATTTCATATTTCAGTGCCCGACGCGTGCAAAGGCCGCCTGTGGACCTTGACGAAAATTCCCGGAACCAGTCTGGTATTTCAGGGTAAAAAAACTCTGTCGACGCTGGTCACGAGGCGCGATTGCGCCGAAAGTTGCTTGTTCGAGAGCGAATTCAAGTGTCTGTCCGCGTCGTTTGCGCCGTCCTATCGCAACAATCGCGAAAGGTTGGTATTTGTGTAGTTTTTTTTTTAAGTAAATATGCGATTATTTAAATTGAAATTTCAATTTGTTGCTGGTTTTTATAGTTGATTTTTTGTTTGTTTTTGTTTAAGTGGCATTCAATTTCGACAAACAATGCAAGTTCGCAGTAAATTTTCATTTATTGTTTTTTTATAGCTTTGATTTGATTTGATTTGATTCAATTTTAATTTCGTTTTAAATTTATGATATCATTGCATCGCATCAAATCTCAGTTGTGTATTTTAATTGATGATGATGCGATGATGTGTCGCGGGTCATTAAAAGCCGTTTTCAATTATTTGTTATATTGTTTGCATATTTTAAAAGATTTATTAACAATTTCCAGCTTTTATTTGCTCATCTTACAGGGTGGGCTTGTGTTTTTATAAATAGACTGCAAATACAATGCAAGTGTTTATTGGCAATTACAAACTGTTGGCTCCTTGGAACGCCTACGATGTTTGTGTTGTGAATGCAAGTAGCCGCCAAGTGGATGAGGTCATAAAAAATACTTTACTGCGAGATTTTTGCATTTACGTTTCCAATGTGTTTCTAAACAAACATGTAGTCAATTATTTCAACTGCACAGTGCAGATTTGCCCTCAAATATCTATACAAAAAAAAAAAAACTTAAGTATTCGATGACGATGGTTTCTCTTCATAGAATTAAGTTGCCTGTCAAACAGTGGTATTATCTAGCCATGATCTACATTTATTTTCAAACAGATTCAGCCAGCACACAACGCCACCCGACCAACACATGCTACTGGGACGCTGCATACTCAGCGACAAAGACAAAATGATACAACCCGATGCCTTCCGTGCTGCACCCTACGACCAGGAATACATCGAAAATCAATGCTATGAACGAGCGATCGAGAACGATAACTGCTCGTATGAGTTGTACGCAAACAGTAGCTTCATTTATGCGGAAGCCAAATATGTGGGGCTAACCCAAAAAGAGGTGTGTGTGTGTTTTTGTGGTTTGTTGTCATGATGATTTCTATGACTTACAACATGATTAAAATCAAACACATTGAACATGTTCCCAATTTCAGTGCCAAGCGAGCTGCACACACGAGACCAAATTCTACTGTCAAGGCGTTTCGTTTTACTACGAAAATAATTTGATGAACTCCGAATGCTCGTTGCACTCGGAAGACATCATCTCAATGGGACCGCGCAGTCTCAAGCTGAGAGAAAATTCCGTCTATATGAGGCGCGTAAAGTGTTTGGATGGTGAGCTATTGGACCTTTTGAATGAAATCGAAATAAAATTCCTCCCACAGTGCAGGTCCTGTGCACCCACGACGAAATGGCCATTAAGTATACGCCCAAAGACTGGTTTCGTGGTAAAATGTATGCCAGTTTGCACTCCAAGGACTGCATGGCGTTGGGCAATGGCACCAAGAGTACTTTGTTGCGTTTGCCAATTGGCAGCGAGGTTAAGGAGAATCGTTGCGGCATCTTGCGAGCTTATGAAGTTACCAAAGAATACCAAAGGTAAGTGTGAGGAATAGATGAACTGAAATTTTGTCAATTGTTTGTAATTCTTGCAGAATATTTATATCAGCTTTAGTTGTAATACAAAACAATGCAAACGTACAAACTCAGGGCGATCGTCTCATAAAAGTGGGTTGCATTATGAGTAATTCCACTTGGAAGCCGCAACACGCTCAAGATGGGGATGATGAAAATACCCACGAAGGTCGTAACAATGAGGAAGAACCAAATGCCATTGCCTTGGAATCTTCGCTGGCATTTACGCAACAGTATGTTGAAAACTCCTTTCTTTTGCAAATACATAATTCATAAATATTCATGTCCTTCCCAGCATGTTGCCCAACGAAGGTTCGCTTCACTTTAATAGCAGCGAGGCGGAAATGAATATGTGGCCCAAGATCACTTTGCAAATTATCGATCTTTCGCATCAGCACGAAACGAGCGATGTGCAGATTGGAGAACATTTGGAACTGCAAATAGTTGCAGAATATTCGCCACAACAGCAACAAATACAGAGGTTGACCTCGGCCAATTTGCGGCCACCTCCCGATTTTCGAGCCACCTCGCTGATTGCCAAAACCCAGGACAATCAAAATTATGTTTTGCTTATTGACGAACGCGGCTGTCCGACGGATGTGACCGTCTTTCCAGCGCTCGAGCGTCTTCGCACGGTCTCGAAAAATTTCTTGCGCGCACGTTTTCACGCATTTAAATTCGCGGGCACTACCATGGTGAGTTTCGATGTGAAGATTCACTTTTGTGTGCAGAATCGCTGCCCGGAAGATAATTGCCTGCAATACGGTAGCTCAAGCGAAAAATGGAGTGGAAATGGAAGTGGAAGGAGACGTCGTCAGTTGTCTTTGGAGCAACAGCAGCAACCGCCTGTTAAAGTTCAGAATCCTGTGTACATTTCTACTGTGGTGGATGTGTTGGACCCACCTAGGAATTCCAGCCGCATGGAAGATTTAAATTTAGAAAATCTAACGTTAACGGACCAAGATGCAAATACAGTGCCGCTGAATTACAATTTGCATGTCCGCGGCCCGGACAAGACGAACACCAACAGCTTTATTTACGGCGAACGCGGTATTTTGCTCATTGCTGGCATTGGTAAGAAATCTTGTTGCATTTTTCCTATTCTGTTTTATTTTGAATTGTTTATTTTCCTCGCCCAGATGACCAACTGCACATGGACAGCATCTGCCTGAACCAGAGTCTGCTCATAGCTCTGTTAATTTTTTGGTTGATTTTCCAAATCGGACTCATGTTCAGCTGCTGCTATGTCATACAAAAGTACAAGCGCTTGGCCTTGTTGGATGACGAGGAACGTCGCAAGATTCAGGAAAGTTTAGAGTACCTAGAAGGCCGGCGAGTGCATTGGGCCGATCAAGGAGGATATACCCTGTAAGGCAAAACAACGGGTTTAATATAATTTATTTTGCTGATATATTTTTAGTATATTTAAAGTTTAAAAATAAAAAAAAGTATTTTTGGAAATTTGCTCTGCAGAATCTTTTTTTAAATATTTCGAAATTGGAAAAACGAATATTTTAACTGGCGAATGGAGGATGTATCCGTGTAACTCAATGGACCTATGCTGGATCAAGCCTGATCTGTGTGCATTTAAAAGTCACATTAAATAGAACATTTTTGCTGAAGATGCTACCACGATATCGCTTACCGTTGAAAAGTTTTTTTTTTCACAAGATTGCAGTTGTGACATTTGACCTCGAATAACTCGCTTATTCGAGCTGATCCCGAAAAACCCTTTGAGGGAGTCATTATGTAGAGCAAGAACTTTCAAAATATATTATCAGATCAACAATCAGATTCAACCAACCCTCATATCGTAATCATTTGTAATTGATATTGCAGAATATGCGACAAAACGAGGGTTCATTTTTCTGATTGCCGATCTGGGGAGCAATCGTATACCTCGATATTCAACGAAAAGGAGGTTCTGCACATCGTTTTTGCTTCACGTAAACCAATTCTCGTTCGAAAACGTTTCAATTCTCGATTGCAGCGCACGACATCACTTTACATGTCGTTTTCACTTGTTTTAAGAAGTTTTCAAGCAAAAAAAGTGATTGCTCCAAAAAATTAAAGATGTAAGTTGTAAATTATATTTATTGTTGAACTTTTATTCAATAAAATTATTTTTCAACAAAGCAGTCAAACGCAAATAAAAGTGGTGATCAAGTTCATGGAGAAGCATTCGTGAACAATGAACATGGGAAGGAACAAAAACAAAAATAATGGAACAAGTTGCCTGCTATGCTAAACCGTAATGGCTCATTTGGCTGGAGTGCATAATGTTGAACGTTCTGCGCAGGAGCGGTTGTTGAGCCTTCCGATTCCACTTCGAAGGCAGTTGCTAATGAATGACCAATTCTTTCGGCCTTACTGGATGATGGTGCAACATGCAGCACCTCCTTTCACGTAATTCCGATGGACTTGAAGCATCCGTTAGAATCCTTCGCTGCCTGGCAATGTTATCTGCCTCATCGCTTTCGTCAAGAAGGAAATATCTTGTAATCATTGAATTAAAACACACAAAATTTTACAATTTTAATTGTTCACAATCGCGAAGTGTTCGGAAAGTGCTTTTTCACACAGGATAAAATCGCGGAAGGGTTCGTAAAGTGTTTTTGGATAAAAGTAAAACGAGAATCGATAGTAAAGTTACGTGAAGCAAACTTTGAGAATCGAGCCGCTGATTACGTTTTCAACTATCAGCGAAAACGTGAATCGTGGTCGAGTTACACGATTGCACCCCTGATAATATATTCTGATTGGTCTTGGTCTACGTAAAAACTTCCTCAAGGGGTTTTTCTGAATTAGCTCAAATAAGAGAGCAATGATCATCTAAAAATGTAAAATTCGTTCAATTAAAATATTTTTGTAGTCAGGATACAAAAAATCCTTTCAGTTTCTTGTGTTGCGATATCCGAAGTTTACCGCTGTTTCCCCAGCAAACATTTAGGTTTGATATCGACTCGAGAACGATTCGATATCAAAGGTTTTTCTCTAATGTCGAACGTTTGAAAACGAGTCGATATCGACTCGAGAATCATAGCTTTCTCAATAAAAAGGGGAGTTAGCCTCGAGTCGGTTTCAAACGGTAATTCTCAAATCGACTTCAAATAAACAAAGTGAAACGTGAATTTATTAATTTTAAAATTGTATTTTTGTTTTCATTGCATATTTGATAAGTAGAGATCATTTTTTAAACTAAACAAAATAAAAAGGTACAGATTACGACTCGGTTTCAAACATATATGTAATACTTCTATATTGCCAGAACAAACGACAAAATATATGAAAAAGTACATTCGCAGTTCGGATTTCTGTCAAACTAATACAAAATTCAATGCTTGCTATTTCGCTCTTACAGTGAGCTCAAAACACATTGCAGAGATAGGATACTGGCAATATGGTTTCAAACATAAGAGAACAAATTTTGGTGTTGAGTCGAGAAGTAACCTTTGAAAATGAGTCGAGAATCACATTAGTTATCGCCTCGAGAAATAGGATTTTAACCCCCATACACTACTTTGATACAACATTTGTAGAGCCCATAAGAAGTTGTATTCGGTATGGAAAAGTATATATATTATTGATCAGCATCGAAAACTGAACCGATTTACTTATGTCTGTCTGTCAGTCCGTCTTTCCGTCTGTCCGGTCGATAGCGAAATGTTGCATTGAAATGTTTACAATTGGATTAAGAAGATGAATGAAACTTAGGATTTTCTAATTACTTCTCAACGAAAAATTTAATTTTATTTGACTTTCATACGAAAATTTGTTTTAAATTTCGACAAAATCGAGTTTTTTGCGGCTGTTGGTTGAGTTAATTAATTCGAATTCTATCATCCTAATTCTTTGTTATGTAGATGTTGCACGTATAATTTTGTTCTTATTAAAACACTTTTATAATTATATTTGTCGGGAACATCTTATCGCTCTCGATATATTTGCAAATAAGTGAGAAACGAGTATACACTCAGGGAAAAAAACATAGTAAAATCAAGTACGATCGTATTTACTCCTTCATTTTTTCAACTTAATGGAAACAACTTTGAAATAAAGAGAAAAATACTTAAAATAACTATTGTCAACGTTGAAACAAAGTTGCAAAGTTGAAATGAAGTGAAAAATACTTAAAATAACTTTTGTCAACGTTGAAACAAAGTTGAACGATTTTAAATCAAGGTACTTAATATAAATTGGAAAATTTTTGAAATAATCGGAAAACAACTTTGAAATAAGTTTGTTTATTTTTGAATTTAATTTTTAAATTGAAAAAAAAGTTTGTTCGTAGTTGTTTCTAAAATTTCCAACTTTACCAGACTTTCATTAACGTTTCTACTTGTTTTAAGGTGGTTATTTTTGATTTTAGGTTGTTTTTTCTCTGGGTGTACGAAACCTTCTGGTCAACAATTTTGTACGTTCCCGCTATAATCCAAGTCTAAGATTTTGTGAGAAGATGCAACAATGGGGAAGTAACACAAAAAGTGGATTTTCTCAATTTCGCCAATTCGCAATGTATGTTAGATAGTGAATTGTATGAGCAAATCAGTATATTTCGTAGAATGCATACTTTGTCAACTGTTTCCGATGTCATTTCCTACTAGGAAGTTCTAATTAGAAGCGCTTATATGAATGGGTTTACCAAGAGAACCAAAATCGCCAGCATCCACCAATATCGTTTTGCGTTTTGATAGAAAAAATAAATTATTTTATTGCGTTAATCAGTTGAAATTCATTCAGACAAAAATGTTTAGAAATTTAACAGCACGATGCGATTTACAAATTTTGATTTTAACGCTATTTAACGAGGATTAATTCGATGAAATGCAATGGAGACAATGAGCTGGACTGGGCACTGTTGGCTATTTCCGTGGGTCGTAATGCTCCCACTTGCGGTGATTCAGCTTGTTGAAGTCGTCGCAGTGCTGCGCAATGTCGCGCAGGTACTTGGACAGTTTCAGCAATTCCTTGTCCGTATCGCGATTGAAATGAGCTTGGCGGAAGGGACGTATTTTCAGACCCGACTTCGGATTCATCAGAAAGTTGCGCCTTATATCGTCGAACATAATCGTATTCTTGGCGCTGTACTGCGCATAGAGTCCCCAAATAACGCCGAGCGGCTTCACGTCAATAACTCCGCGATCGGCCGTATGAACTGAGATCATTGCATTCGAATCGAGGTAGAACATAATCTTGTAGTTGGGATGCGTACTCACGCCGAGCAGACGCATTTTCTCTTCAATCCAACGCATGCCGGTGGCCGACCAAATGACAATATCATAGTGTTCGTAGGCCGACTCGAGGAACTCATGCAGGTACGGACGCATCAGTTCAGCGCCAGACTCGGCAGCCGAGCGATGGTCAAAGAGTGTATAATCAATGTCCAGCACTAATAGGTGCTTACCCTCACGCGGCGGTGCCAGTTCCGTGATTTTGTAGTGCAGCACGCGCCTTTGTATTTTCGACAAATATATGGCAGAGTTCTCCAGCGACTCGTCCTTCTCCTCGGCATCATCGAAGTCATCGATTACCTCGCCTATGTCCTCGGGACGATGACAAACATCCTCAATGTCCGCTTCAGTGGAACCGACCATCATCAGCTTGAAATTCGGCTTCAGTTCTAGGTTAACCAACTTTACGTTGTCCGCCGCTATTTTGCCTGAGAGGGAGAGTGAAATATACTTCAGTGAGTCCATGTCCAAAATAGAGCAGTCACCAACCTTTGTATTTCAAATTGATTAGTTTCTGGCGCTCCGGCCGCACTTGAGTCTTCTTGAAGATTTCATGGCGCAAAATGGCCACAGTATCCTGATCAGTTAGGTCAGTTATGGGGAACTCTTTGCCACTCCATTTAACAATTACAGTTGCATCGCGCACTTCGTCCATTTTTCGAATATTTTTTAGCAATCCCTTTGTTTCGCTTTTCGGTGGATGTAAAATTTGAAGGCCGCACAGGAATCCGAAATTCGCAATAAATAAAAACAATTACAAATGTCAGTTGGGGGCTGCCTGTGTTGCCAACATCTCCTTATCATTCTCAATTCTTGGGGATTTGGGAAAAAGGTAAATATGGGCAACAACAAATTGAAAAAGGGAAATCTTCAAACTTCTAAAAATTGTAGATATAATTTTTTTTAACTCAGTGATGGCATTTGATGCGTCAACAAATTCATTGGACGTTTTTGACGTCAAATTTTACGAGTAAAAAATTTGACGTCAAAAATTAGTCAAATTGACGGTTAATTTAAAATACTTTTAAAAAATTTGGTTAATGCATAAAGTTTTGTTGTGTGCTAATTTGGATCGGTTCTTTTGTTAAAAATAAGTAATAAATATTACATTTAAGAGCTTCTCGTCCCATATTTAAAATAATATAGCACAATTAAAGATTTGACGTCAAATTTGATTTTTTTAATTGCGGTGAGATTTGTGAGATTTTTAATTGCTATGAGATGTTGTCTCACCCTCGTCTATATTAGATATCGTTACTCGCATGCGACTTTTTCATGGTATGCGAAACCGTTATCGCTGAATTTATTTTTGGTGGGCATTTCATGGCATACGAACTGTTTGTAAAGATTTATTAGAATTATGATTTGAGTAATATTTTACTATATTTTTATAATTCATTTAAAGTGGGAAACCCCTCGGAAACGATTCAGTTGTGCAGATGAGCAGTCAAAACATATGAAACGGACAGTTCTTTTAAGTAACTGCGCGTTTTGGAGGGGTTTCCCGCTTTAAATGAATACCATTACATCATCAATAACGTATTTTCACTTAAATTCTTATTTTTCGCGCGCCTGTGTGAAAAAAAAATCATTTTACAGCTAAAAATGGTATACAATAACTCGATATTTCATACCATGTATGGCTACTAAGGCATTCAATCCCGGGATCCCGAATCCCGAAATCCCGGGATCCCGGACGTTTTCTCAATCCCGGAAACCCGGGATTTTCAGTCCGGAATTTTTGACGGATATTTTTGACGGTTTTCTACAAAAATACAGCCGTGCATTTACATCCAATCTAATTGGTAAATTAAAAAACCCACTTTTGCAGATTTAGTGCTACACACACACAAAAATTACCAAATTTTTGTCAATAACGGTTAACAAACAATTTTTATCGATCTGAATAAAATTTTTTGAATTTAAACAATTTTTTTTTTACAAAAAAGATATATGTTTTAAACAACAATTCGTGTATCCGTTCCAGCTATAATAATAAAACTACTGAAAGTAACTTTTTCGTGTGTAGCATGAAATGGAGCTGGGAGAATTTTATGATTATATTCAGATTCAGGTGACAAAAAAAATGATTTGTTCGATCAATGTAATTTAAAAGAGCCAATTTACACTATCAGTTCCATGACGAAATATCTGACAAAGAGCTAATAAGAACTGCGGTAGTAAAAACGGGATAGAACATTTTGCACCGAAAATCCATACAAAAAACATAAAAGGTGGCAGCTCCATGCTTCGTTTATTTACATTTTTATATAAAAACTGTCAAATTTCGTCATGCCCATGTCAGTGTAAATTCTAAAAACGGCATGCCCATGCGTCATGGGAATGACTGTGTAAATAGGCTCAAAAGAATTACTTTTCGTTCGACTTATTTATTTTAAATATTATTTGTTTTGTTTAATGTTATATTTAATAAATATTATTTCTTTGTCGAATTAAAATGAAATTTAACTTAAAATATTGTTGCAACAATTTTTTCTTTAATTTTATATTAGAGCCTATTTACACTATCATTTCCATGACGAAAAATCTGATAAAGAGCTAATAAGAACTGCTGTAGTGAAAACGAGATAGAAAATTTTGCACCGAAAATCCATACAAAAAACGTAAAAGGTGGCAACTCCATGCTTCGTTTATTTACATTTTCATATAAAAACTGTCAAATTTCGTCATGCCCATGTCAGTGTAAATTCTAAAAGCGGCATGCCCATGCGTCATGGCAAACGATACACTGTGCGCCAACAGCTGATTACTGTCAAATGGCGGTGTTTTTGACGTAATCAAAAACACTCGAACCAAAACAAATCACCGCCACCAATTCCAAAGCATTCTCTGAAGGTCATGGATCCAGAAGAGAATAGTTAAATGTTCACCCCATTTTATAAAAGGCCGTATACCGTATAGAACAAAGTAAAATGCAATAAAAGTGTGGAAACAAGTGGAAAAACGGACACAAGTGCATACAGAAAAGTGCGAGTGCAGGGAAAAATTAAAAAACAGACTTTACTCAAACGCAAATTGAAGAGATTTGGTGTGAATTGCAACGCAATTTCTACAATTGTTTCTGTGCAGCTGCTGTAATCGTTAAATTCTAATTATACCCACACCAGAGAAAGATAAATTAATTTAGGAGCAGAGCGACTCCTTGTGCCATCCTCTATTTTGGGTTATTGAAAGCAGTGCCTGCCGCCTATGATGGCCACAAGTTGTCTCGTTCAGCACAAAGTCTTGCCAATTTTCAATATTTCCGCCGCCAACGACTACACCCAACAGCAACTCAAGTGCAACTGCCGCCGCAACCTGGTGTCCGACGTATTCGAAGAGTACTCCCGGCCCTTTACCATAAAGCTGGTGCGATACAGCGACCGTGAACTAGGCGGAAGGGTCAAGAAAATCTCGATTTTCGTCTAAGTGCACATATAAACAGCAAACCAAACAAAAGAGGCTACAGAAAAGGTACAATTTTGTGTTATGCTTAATTGATTTAACTTATTTTACTGTTTATCCAAAGCAACATGTCCACACCGACTTCTGCGGATGAGGAGGAAGCCGAGACAACTTCTTCGCCATCGTCGCCGCTGTCGGCAGTGCCACTGGTGGAATCGCCTTTGAACTCAATGGCCAGTGATTTTCGAACAGCGCTCGATGAGTTTCGTGTTAATTGGCAGCGGGAACTAACGGGGGGACACAGTGGAGCCGGCACACCAACGCATCGTGTAAACCCAGTAAGCGCCGGCGACGAAGAAGAGGAAGTTCAGGACATACTAAGTCCTCTACCGAACATGGCAAACCAAACAGAGGCAGAGAAGCAGTTGCTAGCTGAAAGTCTTTTCCGCAAAGCAGTGGAATTGGAGCAGCGCGGCAAGGTATACGACGCACTGCCCTTCTACAGGAAGGCAGTGCAAATTGTGCCCGATATTGAGTTTAAATTCTACGAGCATCAAAAGAAAATACCCTCCAGTCTGGAGGCGACCTCCACCGGCGGCGGCAGTCCCTTCCACAGTCAATCGAACACTCTTGAGGCGGACGACTCCTCCGAGTCGTCAATCGTTGAGGATTTATACGAAAAGTTTCAATTGGACTTGGAGCACGAATGTGGCGGCCAACTACTGCTGAGCAATCGCGATGCGGGCGTTCTTTCTACGGAATGGCACATTTCCTGCCTGCCGCCGGAAATTTTGCTGTACATATTGCGTTGGGTGGTCTCGACTCAGCTGGACATGAAGTCGCTGGAACAGTGTGCAGGCGTGTGCAAGGGCATGTATTTGTGTGCACGCGACGAGGATATTTGGCGTTTAGCTTGTACAAAGTAAGAAATTACAACAAAAAAAACAGTTTTTTCAATTAAAAATTCTTACTCCGATTTCAGAGTCTGGGGCATAAATGTCGGTACCTTAAACCATCCCATGGGAGCATCGTCCAATAAAATAGATACGCCCAACCACGCACCGCTAGCCACGTTTTCGTCATGGCGTCAAATGTTTATCGAGCGCGAGCGTGTGCTCTTCAGCGGCTGCTACATCAGCAAAACGAAGTATATACGCATGGGGGAAAACAGCTTCCAGGACAGGCACTATCGGCCCGTCCAGCTAGTCGAATACTATCGCTATATACGTTTTCTGCCAGACGGCTCCGTTCTGATGACGACCACGGCTGACGAGCCCGCCCAGGGCGTACCCAAGTTGAGGCACTTGCAGCAACTGAGACCCGAAATTCTGCGCGGCCACTATCGCCTGTACGGCAGTACAGTGACTATTTTGCTGAACAAGCAGCAACATCGCATCATACCCACCGCTCATCAGCAGGCACCGAGGCGAGGCAGCAGTGCAGCATACGCTGAGGAACTGAACAGTACAAAATACTGCATGGAATTCCGCATAATGAATACGCCGAAGCGTAAATTTTCGCAGCTCGTTTGGTTGCACTATTCCATAGTGCAGACACGCAACAAAGTGGAGACCGCATCAGAGTTCGAGTTGACGCCCTCGAGGTATCCGATCTTGTGGTTTTCGCCTGTGCGCAGCTATCACTTGGATGCCGACGCTCCACTGGCTTAAGTGAGGAAGAATTTATAAATTTTTTTTTGTTTACTAATTGTTACAAAACTGCATACATCATTAGGCGCCTGTGTCGCCACAAATATTCCTTTGGATTTGTCCGAATTTGCTAAAATTATTTATCCCGTACATACTCAATTGTACTTACCAAAAAACTATGAAGTGAGAATTGTGGTTCTAGATATGAGAACGCTGTGAAGAGCTACTACTACAAGTAATATTTATATGAATTTAAGAATGATGTCAGTCGTACTATGTAATAACTACATTAAATGCACCTTTGATTTATTCAACTATTTACACAGTACACTTTTCGCTTTGCAAGTTGTGAATACGCTTTGCTTTCAATGAACTAATCCAATACACAAAATAAAACAGATATCGGTGTTAAATAAAAATAAAAATGGCAATATTTAAATTTGAGAATGGTTTTTTCTTTTTGTATCTTCTCTTTATTATTGTTATTAAGCCTTTACTTAAGAATTTAGAGACTACATTTTAGTTAAAGCATGTTTTGAATTTTCAATCATCAAATTAATTAATACGAAGGATGGCCGTGCTTGTCATTAATTCACTCACAATAAATATTTGATTTTCACTAATTAAATTCCTAAATATTAGGCGTAATTCACGCTTCGTTGCATTTGGTCTTGTATCTTGTACAAGTACGGAATATTCTGCGATACGTGCTGTTACTGGAAATATGCAAATCCAACGAAGCATTAATTCATGCCCCTAGAGTTTTTCCAAACTAAAGTAACCAAATTTCATTAAGCTTTAGTGCTTCTTGTTAAGCATTGGGTTTTTTTTATTGATAATTTTTTAGCCAGTGCACGCTCAAAGAATAGTGTAAATAACACGGTACAATAATTTTTTTTACTTTTCCAAAAGGTTTCTATATTGCTTAATTTACTAAAGCCAGCTAAATTTTCTGAATCGTTGAATCTGGCAGCACTTTGAGCGCCATGTTAACTTTAACAAATTACCAGGGTTTAACAAATGAAGCGAATAATTTTACTGTTTGTAGTATCATCGGGGTATCTCAATTATGAAGGAATATATGGGGAAACGTGGGACACAATTTGTTCTTTTGTAGGGTGATTCCTTATCTAACTTTCTGCATCAACAGAACACAATTCAATTGTCTTCTGATAACATTTTTGGGCAATTTTAAAAATACCCAGTTTTTCGATTTCTTGAAAAATTTTTGGAGGTTGTTGGATAATTTTTTAGTCCAGAATATGATAACCTTCGTATTCTTCAAGCTACGAGGACTAAGTTTTGTGTAGATTGGCGTTCGGGAAAAAGGGTAAAAAGAAAATGGGAAAAATATGTATTTCCCCCCTGGGGAAATTTACCACAATACGCTATGTCCCGTATTTTCCCCATTTCCCCTACCCATTGCGTTTTTTGTGTTTTTTTTTGTATGGAAATGGAACCGGAACGAAATAGATATGAACCGAAACAGCATGGAAACCGAACAAACTTCGTTGGTTTGGAATATTTTCATCAAAATTATTTTTCTTAAAGAGTTAATTGTTGATTTCAAATGCATTTACACTTAAACCTAAAACTTGACTAGACCGAGGACATATTCGCGATTAGCGATCCCGAAAATACTACAAACAACATAGAAACCCAATGGCTAGTTTTTTGAAACTAAATGCCCTCTACTAACTGTCTAAACTGCCTTACAAATGCCAATACAATTGACAAGTTGCGTTTTTTATGCTCCTACAATCATACAACAGAGAGTCCCAGACTCTTTTGTATTTTCAACAGACGAGACAGAAACCTGCATTGCATATTTGATTCATGCTTGATATACGAGTTTAAAATTCTAGTACGATAAATAAGTTAAATCTCTGGTTAATTTAAAAAGTCGACTGTTAAGCGCGACTAGTACGTTTGTGTTGCATAATTGAAGTAGGTTTTTTTTAGTTTATAGATTCTAGGTACTTTTTAAAGAAAAGTATTCAGTAGTTCAACGGTCGATCGTACTTAAACGCAAATCAAATGCTCTCAACACGCAATCGTGTCACTAACTATCAGTTAAAATTGCTTCGTTTCAACATACGCTTGCGCCTATTTCTCAGCCTGCACTATGATGCGTTCGTAGCGCATCTTATCCGGCGTGTCCCAGCAGCTCTTTATGCAGGTGAACACCAGTACGTTGCCGTACTCAATGGGCGCCGCTTCGCAGTTCTGCTGCAGTCGCAGCTTTGGTATGAGCGTGGACAGTACTTGCACCTCGCAAATAGTGTCGCCATTGCAGTTCTGGCATAGGGGCACCGGCTCGCTGAGTGGAGCAATCAATAGTGGAAGTGTATCACGTGAATATCTAAAAGAGGAAATCGTTTATGGGTAAAAAACGAACGACTCGCGAAAGTGTTTGCACCCACCTCAGTATTTGTCCCGGATTCTGTTGCACAGTGCTGACGAACTGATGGAAAATCAAATCGCCATGTGCGGGCAACGACTTCTCATAGGACTCTTGCTCATCGCCCGCCGCCGCTGCTCCGACTGCACCACTGCCTGAGCCACCGCCCACAGCCCCGTTTGGTGAGTGAGCACCCTCGTCCTGGCGCTTGTACTCCTGGTATAGCTCGCGTATGTGATCCGCCGACAGAGCGCCGCCGTAGTGCTCGTAGTCGTTTTGGCATTGCTGCTGCTCCACGTCGACTGCCACGAAGAATGGTTTCAGTGTCACATCGGTGATTTTGGCTAGCGGTCCGAGGGCCGCTGGCGTTGGAGTATGCTTCAACAAGGCAATCAGATCCCGTTCCGGTTTCTTGGGCGTCTCAACCAGCACCACGTCTGTCTCGCCTCCTTCGAGCTCAGCACAAATTACGGCCGTGGCGCCGCCACACACCGAAACGCCGTCTGCCGCTGCCGCGGCCACACCACCAGCACAATTTGCATTAGGATCCTCGCCCGCAATTTGTGGCTGCGAGTGCATGTCCAATTGACCAAAATCACATATCAATTCGTTATCCATGGAATTACTTTCGTCCTCCTCGTCGTCATCTTCCTCCTCGGAGCCGATGAGCGAGGAGCCAAGTGCTGCCCCGGCGGCCAGTGGCCGCGTTGGGGAATTGTCGTTCTTCGAAATCACATTGCCATTCTCTTCGTTTTGTAGTTGGAAATCGTCGGCTTCTGTGTCCATTTCCTCACATTTTGCCTCCACGTCGACAGCCACCTCTCCCCAGTCATCGACACCACCACACCAGGCCACTTTCTGTGCCGATACCGGTGCCTGCTTGGCATTCTTTTTCTTGTTCTTTCCACCCGTTGGCACTGCGGCGGCACTGATGAGTTCACCCTGACTTGGCGTGTCCAAGTGTTGAGTTCGTACGCACACCCAACTTTTGGAATTCTGCGAACAAGCCGGATTCAAGCAAGCGAATATATACAGAGTCCGATGGAACTGCGACTGTTCCAGGGGGGCATACAATTGCACTATCAATGGACGCGCCGTGCCACACAATGGGCAATGGGATGGAACTTTAATTTCGCCACTGGGCCAATCCTTAAAATTCGAAAAAACCGGTGGGAAAAATCGATTTTAATTAGATGATAGATGGACTCATTTCAAAACAATCAAAGTAAAGGTTTGGGTCTCTCGTGTTCTGCTTACCGCATTTCCTCCAACTTTGTTCACTGTGCTACTCAACAGGGCCGCATGCTTTGGCGTGACTTCCTCGTCCTCGTAGCCCAGATAAACGGTGCTTTTATTTTTCGCCATTATTTTTACGGAAAATTTCGCGATTTTCTGCTTAATTTAAAATTCTTGCCAATTCTAACGATTTTCCATGAATGAGACTGTTTCCTTTTGGAACTAGTGATGAAAAAAAACGGAGTAGTTCAAGCGAACGAGTGTGTTTTCTTTAAAAAAAACCGGGTTTTTTTTCTAACTCCGGGGTATTTCAGGGTTTACACCACTTAATGCACTAAGTTGTATTGCGGTGGTTGACGGTTGAGCAATGATTGGTTGAGCGGTTGACGGCTATAGGCAGTAGTGGAGTCCAACAAAAAATTTACCTGATCTTCTCCGATAGTATCTTAAATTATGCTAATATACTCAAAACTTTAAGTTTAAAATTTCAAGCCGATCCGAGTACGCCAAACCGGTCCGCAATGGCCCTTGAGTTGGCCAAAACGGGCTTGTATGGGGCAAAAAAAAAAAAATTTTAAGATCGTTTTAGATTCAGAAAAAACCCGTAATTAACCATTTTTGGCGGAAGCCCTCCAGAGTTACACGAGCTTTCAGTGTGGGATTTGTGGAGATTGTTCAACATCTGTACATTTCTTAATATTTTTTTTTTGCGGTTTTTAGAAAATTTAATTTAATTTAATTAAAATTTTTAAATACGTTTTTTAATTCGAAAAAAAAATTGTGGAAATTTTTTTCAATATCTGTACAATTTTTAAATCTGTATTTTAATTCGTTTGTTTGTTATTTATTGTATTGCTATGGAAACGGGCTGTAAAAAAACGCTCTATTTTCGAAAAAACAATGATTTTTGACAAAATTTATTTCGAAACCGCCTGCGGCACGAATAACGCCTCTGTGTGCGCAGGCCTTAAAATAATTTTCCGTAATTTCGATTAAAAATTAAGGGTTTTTGGCGACTTCAAAATAGCCAAAAACCGTTAATTTTAAATCGAAATTGCGGAAATTAATTGAAAGGAAATTTATTTTCTGCTTTTTAGTCGGTTAAAGGGTTATATTTTAAAAAACTTGTTTTTTACTCTTTTTTATTCTATTGATTTTTTGAGAAAAACCTATTTTTCGTAGAAATTATTACAGCATCCTTAACTAAATAGCGTGTTGGGTTATTTTGACATTTCATTATGACATTTCCGTATATGTGTGTGCGTGTCCGTGTGAATTGTGATGAATGAAAAATTTCGTACGTTTACAAGGCAAATGGATCGCCGCGAAAAATAAAATCAATTTTTACCAGATAAATGTGAGTTAAATTAAACAAAAAGTGTAACAACATGTTAAGATAGTGCACAATTACAATATTAATATAGAATCTCTCCCGAAAAAAGTCAATTCAAGTGCTAAAAATGCGATTGAAAAAATGAGTCTGACCCGCCCAGTTTTTTTCCAATTGCAATTATTCATTGCATTTGTCATACGAATTTGTTTTATATTAATTTCAGTGAATTTCGCTTCAAAATGACGGAAAAAATTACTTTGGCCGACGCTTTGTCGAATGTGGAAGTATTGGATGAACTGTCGCTCCCGGACGAACAGCCCTGCATCGAGGCACAGCCTTGCTCCATTATTTACAAGGCCAATTTCGATACGAATTTCGAGGATCGCAATGGCTTCGTCACTGGCATTGCCAAGTACATTGAGGAGGCCACAACACATGCGAATTTGGTGAGTAGGCGAAGGATAGTGGAAGATTGTAGAGTTTAACTTATTTTCTATTATATTTTAGAATGTTCTACTGGATGAGGGACAGAAGCATGCTGTTATGCTGTACACTTGGCGTTGTTGTTCGCGCGCAATTCCCCAGCCCAAATCGAATGAGCAGCCCAATCGTGTGGAGATTTACGAGAAGACCGTGGAAGTTCTGGCTCCGGAGGTGAACAAGTTGCTGAATTTTATGTATTTCCAGCGCAAAGCTATCGAAGCCTTTTCGGGCGAGGTGAAGCGTCTTTGCCATGCAGAGAAACGCAAAGATTTCGTTTCGGAGGCCTACCTCCTGACACTGGGCAAATTCATCAACATGTTCGCCGTTCTGGACGAACTGAAGAACATGAAGTCGAGCGTTAAGAACGATTACAGCACCTACCGTCGTGCGGCCCAATTCCTCAAAGTCATGTCCGACTCGCACACACTGCAGGAGTCGCAGAACCTTTCCATGTTCTTGGCTACGCAAAACAAGATACGCGATACGGTCAAGGATACTTTAGAGAAGATCCCCGGCTATGAGGATCTACTCTCGGATGTGGTGAACATTTGCGTGCACATGTTCGAGACGAAAATGTACTTGACGCCCGAAGAGAAGCACATGCTGGTGAAGGTGATGGGCTTCGGTCTGTTTCTCATGGACAGCGATGGCTGCAACATCAACAAGTTGGACCAGAAGAAAAAAATACGCCTGGATCGCATCGATAGGATTTTCAAGAACTTGGAGGTTGTGCCGCTCTTTGGGGACATGCAAATCGCTCCGTTCAACTACATCAAGCGCAGCAAACACTACGATCCGAGCAAGTGGCCCCTGTCCAGTTCGAATGCCATCAGTCCTCAGGCTGATCTGATGGTGCACTTGCCGCAGATACGCGAGGACCATGTCAAGTATATTTCGGAACTGGCGCGCTACACCAACGAGGTGACCACCACAGTCAAGGATAATCCGTCAGATGCTGAGAATCGAGGCACCTCTGACTTGGCCTTGCGTGGCCTCCAGCTGCTGTCGGAGTGGACCAGTGTCGTCACTGAGCTGTACTCGTGGAAGCTTCTGCATCCCACAGACCACCATCAGAACAAAGAGTGCCCTGTGGAGGCCGAGGAATACGAACGCGCCACACGCTACAATTACACTTCAGAAGAAAAGTTCGCCCTGATCGAGGTTATAGCCATGATCAAGGGGCTGCAAGTGAGTTGTGAAATGGCTTTTATTTTATTGGAAAAAATTGGAATTTAAAAAAACAAATTTGATTTTCAGGTTTTAATGGCACGCATTGAGACCGTCTTGTGTGAAGCCATACGCCGCAATATTTACTCGGAGCTGCAAGACTTCGTGCAGCTGTGTTTGCGTGAGCCTCTGCGCAAGGCCGTGAAGAATAAAAAGGACCTCATACGCAGCATCATTATGTCCGTGCGTGAGACTTCGGCTGATTGGCAGAAGGGCTATGAGCCCACTGATGACCCAGCCTCCAAGGGCAAAAAGGATCCGGATGGGGGCTTTCGTATACACGTGCCTCGCCTCAATGTTGGCCCCTCGTCTACGCAACTGTACATGGTGCGCACCATGTTGGAATCGCTGATTGCCGACAAGAGTGGCGGCAAGCGCACTTTGCGCAAGGACATCGACGGCAACTGCCTGATGCAAATCGACTCGTTTCACAAGACCTCGTTCTACTGGAGCTATTTGCTGAATTTCAGCGACACTCTGCAGAAATGCTGCGATTTGTCGCAGCTGTGGTATCGCGAGTTTTACTTGGAAATGACCATGGGTCGCAAGATCAACAAGTGCTTGGTGCGTCATCAGCACAACGAGGAGTGCAAGGATTTGATTACCATGGAGAAGCGCATACAGTTCCCCATTGAGATGAGCATGCCGTGGATTCTAACCGATCACATTTTGCACACAAAAGAGCCCTCGATGATGGAGTGAGTGTGGGACATGCCAAGAAAATGTTTCGTTTGCTTCATTTTCTTTTTAAATTTTCTTGCAGATTTGTTTTGTACCCCTTGGACTTGTACAACGACTCGGCCCACTACGCCCTGACTGTATTCCGCAAGCAATTCTTGTACGACGAAGTTGAGGCTGAGGTCAATTTGTGTTTCGATCAATTTGTTTACAAACTGAGTGAACAGATATTCGCGCACTACAAGCAGCTGGCGGGCAGGTTGGTCGATTTGATATTTTGTGTTAAAACTGTTCGAGAAAGTGAAACTTTTGAGAATAATTACGGGATAAGGATAGCGTCTTAACGATTCTGTCTGAACTACGACAATTGGCATTTTTGAGATTATGACATTGCAGAGCAAAACGTGACCAAGATTTACGATTAATACAATATCCTCGTCCGCAGAATTCTTTTGGCTGTCGAACAGTGTTACTAATTGAACAAACTCTTCCCAAACTTGCAGCATTTTCTTGGATAAACGTTTTCGGTTGGAGTGCGAGGTTCTAGGTTTCAATTTCCAATCCTATCCGCGCAATAATCGCTACGAGACTTTGTTGAAGCAACGACACGTGCAATTGTTGGGTGAGTTTTCTTTCTTATTGCAAATAAATTTCTCTACTGAATTCCTTTTCACTTCAATTCTCAATTGCAGGCCGTTCAATTGATTTAAACAAGCTCGTCACACAGCGGATCAATGCAAATATGCACAAGAGTATTGAATTGGCCATAAGTCGCTTCGAAGCAAATGATATAACGGGAATTGTGGTATGTTCCCGTTCATTTTTTTCATTCATTTTGATTTCTTCCAATTAATATTAATTATTACCTTTTCCGCAGGAACTTGAGGGTCTCTTGGAAGCTAATCGCATATGTCACAAACTACTTAGCAAATACTTGGCCTTGGACAATTTCGACGGCATGGTCAAGGAGGCCAATCACAATGTATTGGCTCCATATGGCCGCATAACGTTGCACGTCTTTGTGGAATTGAATTACGACTTTTTGGTCAACTATTGCTACAATGCTGCCACCAATCGGTAATTTCTACTACATATAGAAAGTGAAAATTCCATCGAAAATAAATTTTATTTCCCCAAAATAGTTTTGTGCGCAGCAAAGTGAATTTGTCCTCCTCCCAAGCCATACAACGCGAGAAGCCCCCCCAAATGTCGCACTATTACCTGTGGGGCTCGAAGCAATTGAATTCCGCCTATTCCACGCAATACGGCCAGTATACAGGCTTCGTGGGGGCCCCTCACTTCCATGCCATGTGCCGTTTGCTGGGCTATCAGGGAATTGCCGTCGTCATGGACATCATACTGAAGGATATTGTAAAGCCTCTGATACAGGGTTCATTGTTGCAGTTCACCAAAACCTTGATGAGCGCCATGCCCAAGTCGTGCAAGCTCCCCCGCTGCGAGTACGGGTCGCCTGGTGTTCTGAGCTATTATCAGGCTCATCTGACCGATATTGTGCAATATCCGGATACGAAAACGGAATTGTTTCAATCGTTCCGGGAGTTTGGCAATTGCATTATTTTCTGTTTGCTCATCGAGCAGGCACTGTCACAGGAGGAAGTTTGCGATTTACTGCATGCTGCTCTGTTCCAAAATATATTCCCGCGTCCCTTCTGCAAAGGTAATTGAAGCAAAATGTCACACTGTTCTGCAAATGAGGAAGTAAATAAACATATCATCTCCTAATTGCCAATTTATCGTATGTGGAAAGATGCAGCCATGCTAAGAACTCATTTGGAATAAAAAGCAGAGTACCACTTACGATAAATTTCCGATTAGGGGACGATATGCATGTATCTATAGTAAACTAAAATCGCCATACATTATTTAACCACCAAAAATTAAAAAAAAAAATTTTGTATGTTTTAAGAAAATTACCAGGGTTGGCAACCGAATCGAATAAAGGTTTCGGGTTCACTCCCACTTGGCAATCGGTATCGGTTTCGCTCCTTGATTATGAAAAGGTTTCGGTTGGTTGGAGCGGTTGAAAAGGTTTCGGTTTAGGTTTCAAAAGGTTTCTAGATGACTCAATATTAAGAAATTAAAAATATAAAAAAATTTATTGAATATTTAAAAAAAAATATTTTCCTATATCTTAAAAATATATGAAATAAACCAATGAATGCGATGAATTTTTTCTTAGAAAAAAAAAATACTTCAAGTCAATTTTGCGTACAAAAACCTTTTAAAAGCCCAAACCTTTTCAATTGGTTTCAATCGGTTACGACGAATCGGTTTCGCTCCCTAAAATGAATCGGTTTCTTTCGGTTTGGGTTTCGGTTACGGTTTCGGTTGCCAACCCTAAAAAATACTAAAAAAAAATATTTTACAAAAATAATTTTTTTGGCTCATATTTTTTTAAACATTTTTTTTTTGTTTTGATGCCCAAAGAAACGACTTTGGGTTGCTAGTTTTAGATATACTCATGTCGTACAGGGTATTTTTTTTTACCGGAAAACCATATTATGTGAAATAAGTTGTTAATAAAATTAGTTTTGAATTTATTTTAGAAAATGAGAAACCCGAAGCAAAACAAAAACGTTTGGAGGCCCAATTTGCCAATTTACAAATTGTCTCGAATGTGGAAAAAATTGGCACCGCAAAGGTACTCGCCTTGGCAGTTTATAATGACACACTTTTTGTAATCCAATTTTTTCTTGTTCCCTCCCCCCACAGCAAGCCATGATTGCGCGCGAAGGTGATTTGCTTACGCGCGAGCGCCTCTGCTGTGGCCTGAGCATTTTCGAAGTTATACTGAATCGCATCAAGAGCTACCTAGACGATCCCGTCTGGTGTGGTCCCCCTCCCGCAAATGGCATTATACATGTGGATGAGTGCTCGGAATTTCACCGTTTGTGGTCTGCTCTGCAGTTTGTCTATTGCATACCCGTGGGCGGCACTGAGTACACGATTGAGGAGCTTTTCGGTGAGGGTCTGAATTGGGCGGGTTGCGCCATGATTGTGCTACTGGGTCAACAGCGTCGCTTCGAGGCCTTGGACTTTTGCTATCATATTTTGCGTGTGCAGCGGGTCGATGGCAGGGACGAGGATGTAAAGGGAATTGTAAGTTGATTTCTTACGATTTTTGTGGAAGTTCATATTTTAAATATTCGATTTCGATTTCACAGAAACTCAAACGCATGGTCGATCGCATACGTCGCTTCCAAGTATTAAATTCGCAAATTTTCGCCATTCTAAATAAATACCTAAAGAGCGGCGATGGCGAGGGTTCGAATGTGGAGCACGTACGCTGCTTTCCGCCACCGCAGCATCCCTCAGTTATATCATCGCACTATCAAGATCCGAATAAGTTGCGACAAAGCTTGAATAATTAAATAGTTTTTTTTTTATGATAATCAAAAATATTTAAGTAGCCCCTTCGACGCATAAGTACTAGACATCTTAGCCACATTTACACGTACCCATATGGTTGATTTGAGTCTCTCTGCAATCATTGAAAGAATTTATTTGTATTACTTATTGCTAAATGGACGTAGTGTAAGTGAAAAGTTCAATTTATATTTATGATATTCCAAATTCGCGAACAATGAACAATTTTCAAAAAAACAAAAAAAAAAAAACAAAAAACAATTCTTTAAAAATTCATGTGTTCCAATTTCAAATATCCCATTTTGAATATTTATGAAAAAAAATTACATAGGCCAAAGATCACTAGCAGCAAGCAAAGATGTATGCTTTTGGCTTTAAATATCAAACAATAAGTTTACAATAATATTAAGCAGTTTTCCCCCCAAAACGGAAAATGTTATACTCTTACCATTCTTACTGGCATTTGGAATCTACGGAATTGCAATATTCAAAGATTTGATAGATTTATAGAGTAGACATACATACTTAAAGTAGATCAGATTATTTTCAAATGCATTTGCATCAATTAGTGTTGGCAGTTTATTTCCATGTAGCTGCTTTAAATCACATACAATTATCAAATACATTTTTTAATATTTCTAACAAAACACAACTGTTTTCTTCTTTTTTTTCTGTCTACTGGAGTGCACTCCAACGGCATATTGATAAGCACTTTCGAATTGCTAACGCGTTGCCCTTGAAGTGTTCCATTTCCGGAAGTAAGTTGTAATCTGCTGATAGCCAGCGCCAGTGTACACACCCACAAAGGCAAATACACTTAAATGGGTTATGCATTCGCTCATTCGATATGGCAGCCGTTTGTTTGTTTGAGTTGGGAAAATAGAATTGCAATTTAGTAAGAGCGAATGCTGCAGTCAGTTTTTGTCCAGAATTGCCGGTAACCGTGAGTATATTTTTTTGTGGGACCTCTATATGAAATTTCGATAATTTAAGTGGGTATATGAGAAATAACCAAAATTTCAATTTGATAATACATACCGTTAAAAATTAACAGTGACATCAAACAAAATTTGGTTATCACGAATCCGAGGTACGTAACCAAAAAAATTACAATACTGTTATGTTTTTTAATTTTTAAATTTAAAATTTGTTCGAACACTTTCAATTTTACCTCAAAATAATCGGTTTGCACAGCGGTTTACAAAAAAATTTGTAAATACCCTAAAAAATAGAAAAAAACTAGAGATCGAATAAAAGCTAAAATACACCTCACCACAATATGGCATATTTATAAGAAAGACTTTGGAGCAGGCCAATTTTCAGCTGCTCCGACTCCTACTCCGTAAATGCCTCTCCACCACAGCTCCGGAGTCGGCTCCTCTTGTTAAAATATCGTTGCCAAATTAAAAATTTTATGTACACCCAATTTTCAGATTAAAAGTAGGTACAATAAGTTACCAATTTATACTTTAAAATACAGTACATATTAATTTAAAAAACAATACATCGGAGTAGCCTTATTTCCATGGCTCCGAGCTTCAAATCAGGCCAAAACATAGAACATAAAAAAAATGTGGTTTACATACCCCATTTTGATCAATTTATATGTGGTTGGTTTTTTTTTTGTCGTTTTAATATGAGTCCCCCTTCGTTATTGTCCGATTTTGCTAATTTTGAAACTGAGTCTTAGGTTGGCCAAATTTCAAAAGTTTCAAAGATAAAATGCTGTCAAAGCAGTGTGTGGCAGGGCATATATAGAATAAAAAATAACTTACAAAAATACAAAGATAAAATATATTAAACTTTGAAAAAAAATCTCCTCTTTTGATTTTTCTCCACAGCTTTACGAAAAGAAAAGTATTTGTTTCCTGCAAGTTTTTACAAAATTAGCTATTTCAAAAAAATCTAGAAAGTTTAAAAATTTTTATATTGAGCTTCATGATCATCGTAAATGTTAAAATCAAGTCCTGATTCAGTAAAAAAAAGAATGGAAAAAACAAGTTAGTTTTGAACATTTTTTAATTCATGGTGCTCAAATTTGCATAACAGATTAATGAAAAATCGGTCAGAATTGATATGAAAAAGAACTCAGCAAAAAACTGAAATTGCTTTTTATTTCAACGCTATCTAATTGTATATTTTCAGTGATTTCCAATTTTTTTAATGCCTAACAATTAAATTAAATTTATTATTTTATATGGAACTTTTGTATCTCTTTGTGCGTAATTTTAAAATGCGTCTAAACATTTTAAACAGCATTTCCACCAATTTTTAAATAACTTTTCCTAAATTAAAAAAAATGTTTGTAAATTTTCCTTGAAAATATTTTATTTTTTTAGCAAAAAAAACAATTTTAATACATTTAAATATTTGCGTACTTTTTGACAGCAGTGATTGGAAAAACTATAATTAATTGCACACAATCATCCTATAAAGAAGTTTATAAAAATAGAACGTGTCTTTTTTCAATTCAATGAAATGGGAATGATATAATTTGGATTTTGACTTGTTTTACTTGTTTCTATACAATTTTCGAATATTCATACAAGATATTTGCTCCCAACAACTCTAGTGTGTGCCATTTGTACCATTAAGCACTGCCTTCGCTGGCGTGTAATGATACATGATTTTGAAATTATCCGAATAATTTCGGGGCAATTTCGGGTGCTTGATGCTATCAGCAGCCAAATAGCATGCGCCAAAAGCCATACTCTTAATGATGCGCACCAGCTTCAAGCCGAACCGTATGGGCTGGAGGTTGAGCTCTTGCAGGAAGCCCTCCCTCAGCAGGTCCCAACTGCAGAACACCGAGCCCACGCACACAATACTCAAATCGCCCGAGTTAACCAAATCGCTTTGCACTTTTGGCAGCAGAGAGTGAATCATGCGGGCAATATGCTGGCCGGCCTCTTTGAAAAGGAAAGCGGCCAGCGGGTCACCCTGCTCGGCAGCAATCGCCAGTTTTTTGCACAAGCTGGCATAGAAGGGTTTGTCGAATTTGGCATAGCAATGAGGTAGAAGATCCAAGCGTTCCTTGATGTCGAAGTGTTGCTTGATCAGCTCCCAGGTGTGTTCCACAGGATGAGGCGATTTGGCAAAGTTGTCCATGTCATCGAAGACAATCTTCATGGCGCGATGCGAAATGTACCAGGCTGGAGACGACAAATTAAATCTTTACATGAAAATCATAAAAATAACAACAAATAGAAGCCAGTTTCGGCCGGCATTGATAACACAGCAAATGCATAAATAAATGACCATAACAATAACAAAAGGCCATCATTGCATTTAATTGAATTTAATTTAATTTCTTATCGGTCGACCAAGAGTTCAAAAATTGGACGATGAACGATCAACTTACCACTGCCCTCGTCACCGAGGTAATTCCCCCAACCGCCGCAAGTGAATGTCGTACCGTTGGGATTCCTGAGTAGACAATTGGAGCCAGTGCCCGAAATCACCACCATACCGCCTATAGATGAAGCGGTAAATACACTGCCCAATGTGTCGCTGCACACAAAGTAGTTGTCAGCAATGCTGGGAAATCGCGATCGCAGTTCTGATTCCAGTTCACGATTTGAAGCATCCTGCGAAAGAAACACCAAATATTTGAAATGAGGAGAGAAGTTCAATTAAATTGACTTCAAGGGCCTCTTGCACTGACCTGCTCGCAACCGCTCAGACTCAAACCCAAACTGGTCAGACGGGTCTTCTCTGGTATATTAGCCTGTTCCTTGCCACGCTCCACCATGTCTGCAATTCGCCGCGCACATTCTGGTATCCCGACCATCCAGTGATTTGTCCCAAGACCGGTGCACAGAGCGAGAGTCTCACCGTTTTCGTCACATATAACCAGGTGTGAGTGTGTGGCTCCGCTGCAAAGAAATGTTCAAAATGAGAGTTTTTATTACACATCGCTGAGGCGAAAAGGGGTATGTGTGTCTCTTGTGAGGTTTGTAGTTTGTTGTGTTAAATGCCTGAGGGCAAGAAGTATCCAAACAGGTAAATTAATAGCATCGAAAATTGGTCAATGTCGCAAGCAATTCCTCTTTTGTTGGTCAAATTTCATAAATAATAGTATCACATTTTGTTAATCAATTGGTCGAGGGCTCAGCCATTTTGTTCATTTAATATTTTTCTTTTTTCAACTGATCTAATCAAAGTCACGATTTCTCCATCATTTCAATTAATGTACAAAAACCGAGTCCATTAAACTCTCGAGCGAATTTCAGCTTATACTGGTTCGTTCATTGAAGCTTTTGAAAGTGTTGAGTAACTATTCCAATTAAATTCAATTCCAAAAGAGGTCAATTTGTCCCACAGGCGTATGGGTGCATTGCATTTAGATTCAACGCAAGAATTCATACAATTTCCAGCAATCTACATGCAAATTGTCAATTTACGTCGAGACCAGTCGAGACTATAAATAAAATTTTAAAATATTTCTTTTCCCCCACTTACTTTACACAAATCAAGTCCACTTCCTTTTTTCTTGATACAAAATAAGTTAACTGGAATTTGTTTCAATTACATCAACTAAATCTTCAATCAATGGTCGAGGCAGAGTTCAAGTTGGCGCGGTCCTTCAATCAATGATAAGAGAGATGCACCACATACCGCCAATTCGCTTGTTTGTCACATTTTTAATTTAGATGTTATTAGTTGAAGATCATAAATTATTGTTGCTAAATTGTTGTTACTGATAAAGTTTTTTTTCTGTTTTGTTATTTGAATGGTAACCAATGAAAGGCAATTTGATACTTTTGTTAGTTTAGTTTTAATGATGATTTTCAACATTTGTGGTTAAGTTCAAATGACAGCAGTTGTTTATTATTTTCGTTGAGTAGTGCGATACTTAATCTCGTTTATCGTAGACAGATTTAGATGGTAATAAAATTCATACTGGCTCTGGTACGATTTATTTTAATTACATAGATATTTGTTTTTGAATAAAATACAAGTGATTAGGTTGTAGCAGCACTATGAACGACAGTATAATGGGAAATTCAATCATTTTAAAGCTTGGCATTGAAAACGTTATTTGGCCAACCAAAAATGTATGTTCTATTTACTTTCGTTCTCTCTCCCCCAAAATGCACTACATATCTAGCTAAAAAAAATTCATTGCCAATTTCGTTACCATTATTTTACACGAAACTATCCAGTACAGAACAAAAGATAGTAAAAATTCACTTTTTTACCGACAAAATATTACAAAAAAAAAAATTTTTTAAGGCCAATTTCCATATAAATTATGTGAATTTATAAAAAAAATTGCGATTATTGCCAGACAAAATTTAAAATTGGTAACACAGGACACTTCGGGGAATCCGGTCTTTATCGTCATGTCCCACCCAGTTATGATTTAATGATTTTAAAATTGTTGACGGTATATGCCGTCCTGTCCTTACATTTTGCTCTTAATTTGACGGATTATGCCGTCTTGTCCCTGAATGGGTTAATGTCGACTTTAGAAGGAAATAAAAGAATTTTTCTGTTTCTTAGTCCCACACAAAAAATATTGGATAAAATTCAAAAAAATCTTATTAGAAAAAGAAATTGTTTGACAAATCTGTAAGGTTTTCAATTCTTTGATCTGGTTAACACATTGCGATAATCAATTTTGGCCCAAAAGGGAAAAATAAATTTGAAAATTAAGAATAATAAACTTACCCTTCAATGCCGCCAAAGTATTTCATTGTGTATTTTCTGATGCAGGATAAACTAAAAACTAAGAAGACAAATTGTTACATTTAACTGCTATACGATACCTTAAAGCTATCCTATGTCCATTTTTCAATACTCTAGAAAATGAAAAACAAGTTTTCAAATTGGTATGTTTTGTATGGAAATTGATTTTTATTTGCTCATTTTTCAATTACTTTCATCACGATTCCCACAAACCACTGTAGTGTCTATCTGATGCAGCTTCTTCTCAGAATTCTAAAAATTCCAAAAACTCGATTTTCATGAAAACGGACATAGGATGGTTGTGCCTTAAGGTATCGTATAGGTGTCTAGAAAAAAAATTTTTTTGTTGCACATTAAGAAAAAAATTTATTTTTTAAATTTATACTGTAGTATGAACATTTTCTTTCGACCGCTCACAACTGCAATCATAAATTCTTTGTTTTAAATCAAACAGGTTGTTGTTGTCTTTGCAGCTCTGAACTAAAAGCCACGCCATGGTCCCAACAATCTTGAGAGTCATAAACTCCAAGAATTAGCCAAATAGGCATAAAAGAAAGACACAAACAAAAAAAGAAAAAAAAAACAATTAGCCCACAAGCATGGAGCATGCGGAGAGTGAATGGTTGGTATTTAAGCTGATATGAATCAGTTTATAAATATTTTATAGAAACATAGCCGTCGCCGTGCAATCGAGCTGACATAACTTTGTTTTGGTAAAATATGAACTTTCGTTTTCATTCGTAAGCAACGAAAAAAAAACAAGTTTTTGGGTGTTTTTACTTTGAAATGTAGACCGATAAGACAGAGAGCGTCGAGGGCATCATTAGACGTTAGACATCCGTCTAATGCATTTGCCAAATTGTTGCTATTTCTAAATGCAAACAGATAATGATGGCACATGCCATAAGTCAATTGGCTTAGCAATTAGTTGTTGTTGTATTTCTTTTCGGCATGTCAATGCATTCGGTATTTATTTGTATTTAACGTTTTACCTGTTTTTAACACGTAAACAAAAATTCCGCTGCTGGCGCTTTTTTTTCAAACGCAATGTGGCGACTTCGGAGTAGTCGTTTGGTCTAAAGTGGCTAATAATTGAATTTTCTATTTGATTATCTTTACCGAAAGTACACAAAACACTTTATTTCCACAAATGTTAGATTATTTTACGGATTGTTTCGAGACAGAGCAAGTGGCGAACAGCTGCTTCCACTCACTGCGAAGTTCACGCCACGAATGAATTTGTATAGTGCAGCGAAATCGCACCGAACCCTCATCCACCTCACCCAGCACATGCTCCCGATAAGCCCCCAGCAATCGCTGGTGAGAGTAAAAAGAGAACGTAAATAATGAAACAAAAAAAAAATTGGTAGAAGATTAGTGACTGTAAGGTTTTTAAAAGCCTCAAATTATGTTTGGCCAATTTTGTTTTGACCATTCCATTTTTGAATTCCGAATCTCATCAAAAAACGTTATAAACTTTTAACTTGAAGAAATGCCAAGCAAGGACTTCCGGTTCAAACTTTAAAGTTTTGAAACGAATCAAAGTTCAACATTACGGTTAAATTTGTTCATAATAGAAAGGATTGTTGCACACATATCAATCAACAAAATGACAAATTTTTAAGAACCGGTTATTATTATGGTAGTTAAATCGGATTTTTCACAATACATCTATACATTTTCACACAAATCACTTGCCAACCATACATACTAGAATGTTTGATCATTCTTGACCACTCAAAGAAATCTGTATATTTTGTTGTTGTGGTGCAAAAATATGCAATAAATAATTGCATTTGCACTTCTGCAAGACCTACTCGTGAATTGCCCTATTATATGACTACGATGTGTTTTTTCATAGCTGGGGATAATTTCGAAGATTTCCCATTTATTAATTTGTGTTTATTTTAGACGGTGATACTAAAAGACATAACAAGATCATTTTAGATTTAATTTAGTAGGAGTATTTCAAACAAAACTTCAAACTTAATTTTTTTTTTAAAACAAAAGGCCGTTTTGGTAATTTTGGTGAAATTATTACACTGTGCTGAATTTGACATTTTGTCGTAATTTTTTTTACCCTTAAAATTTGACGTCAAATATGAGTAAAATTAAACGAATTTTAAAAAAAAATTTGTAATGCATAAAATATTTAAATTGGCAATTGCAGATCGGATATTGTGTTGAAAATAAAATGTTACAAAAATCTCACAACTTACACGAAAAAAAACATTTCATGTGAGAAAATATCTCATAGCAATTAAAAATCTTAACAAAACTCACAGCAATTAAAAAATCTCACGCGAGATAAAATTCTCACAAATATCTCACATTAGTTAAAAAATCTCACATCTCACAAGCCATAAAAAAATCTCAATGTGAGATAAATCTCACGAATCTGGCAACCGTGCTCCATATACGTTTCAATTGACTGCGCTGTCAACAGAGTACTTTTGCCGCACGCAGTCAACGAATTCGCCTCGAAAAACGAAAAACGGTATTTTCAAGAAGAAAGTTTGGCAACTCTGTTTTTTGCATCCCTGACAGCTGCTGCCGTCAAAACAAACCGCATCCGTGTAATTGTCGTTTTATGTGATGAGTTGTACAACCGTGGAGAAAATAATACAAATATTATCGGAAAACTTACTAAATTAGTATAAAGTAAGATGGATTTACAAAAATACACGCTGCCATCCATACGCCAAGATTTGATTGACAACAATTTGCAGGCAAAGGCGATAATTCAGGTGAAATTAACAACCAACCCACCAATTATCAGTATTAAGTATTAACTCTCCTCTATCACGACTGCAGGACATTCTTACATATCGCGGCACCATTGGCGAACTGGAGGCACTCAACGAAGCCGGTCGTGCCAAGTTGGCGGCACTGCGGAAGAGCATCGAGCGCCTCGACGACTGGGCGCGTGATATGAATGACCCAGCGCTCTCCAAGGAAGTGGACACGCATCGCGATCAGTTCTCCAAAACACTGCAGGCCTTCCGCAAGGCGAATGTGGCGACAATGGTGGAAATCGAGAAGGCCAATCGCGAGGAACTGATGGCCATAACCGGGGAAACGGATCTCCGGAAGCGCTCAACGGCCGGCACACGTCACAATCGCAGCAGCTTGGTGTCGCAAGAGAACAATGTGACGGATAAAATGCTGGCCATATCACGACATCTATCCGAGACGACACAGAAGAGCGCAATTACGCTGGAAAACCTTGTGGCCTCGTCGCAGAATGTCGATGCTACGCGAGACGAACTGCAAAATACGGCGGGCACCATCTCGCAGTCGGGACGATTGCTGAAGAAATACGGCCGGCGTGAGTGCACCGACAAGATGCTGCTGTTCTTTGCATTTGCATTCTTTCTAGCGTGTGTCTTCTATATTGTGCAGAAGAGACTGTTTTAGACTGAGATGGTGTGGAGGGGTAAACGGACTAGGTACACTCAGGTGGAGACGATTATTTAGGGAAAATATTTAGAAAATTGTGAAACTGTGAAATTGCGAAACGCACAGCGAGGCGGTCTGTGAACCTATTTTAAATAGTGTGGAACTTGTCCAGAATTCTATGTACATCTTAATGCTATTACTATCCAATGATTCCGAGACTAGTTATTTACTGTTTGTTTAAGTATAATTTTTGTAATCAACGTACTCTTAGGTAATTTTTATTCTTCAATGCTATTAGCTTATCAAACGTGTAACGGTATCCTTTAAGTGACATTTTAGAAATTAACGGCCCGAAAGTGCCGTTAATTGTACAGCGGAGGTCCTGTGTAGCAGAGAGAAGTGCAAAATATAGATATTTTCCAACTAAATTAATTGAATAAGAAAATGCAAAACTTTACTCTGTTACACAGGGAACATCAGAAAGACGGTAATTGCTTTCTATAAAAAAAAAATAAATTTATTTAGATTAAATTAAAATATTCACAATTGTTTGGTTTAATTAATTTCTTTGGATTGTCCGTTTCTATAATTTAAATTTGATTCTTTCAGCACTTACTATTCGCACAAATGGATATCGAAAATGTATGAAAAGTGAGAAGTCACCAAGTCCAAATTTAAAGTTTTGAGATGTTTGCGTTAAAAATGCAAAGGAAAAGGATCAATGAATACACCAATAACTCACAAACGAAACCTTTTCAAATAGATGTACTGGGACGAAAATAAGTAGAACAAAGTAGTTCTGTATAACAGAAATAGATTCATTTGCAATTAGTTTCGGTGCAAATAAATGGATTAAAGGCGATACACTCAGATCAAATTCAGAAGGATTTTTAGCTTGTAAATTCTAATTGTTCTTCGAAAAAATGTACTTAGTGACTTCTGACTGCACGACAAAATGATATATAAAATAACTAAATTTATTGTAAGTAATGCAAATACTTTAGTAAATAATATTTAAATAGCTAAAGTTTTAAACTATAAATAAAATTGTGTGAAATTGCGTTTACATTGCAATGATGTATGTAGTATCTTAAAAAAATCCGTCGCTCAGTAGGGACAACGTGGTACTGCTCCGGGATTCGTGAAGCCATCTGTGTGCACCATTCGACAAATTTCCTTGTACGATTTATGATGCTGAGGTTGTTGTTTTTTCCTCAACTGCTGCTGTGGACGATAATATCCGCCTTGTGAGTATTGTGGGTATTGCGAGTGGGTGTTGTAGTACTGACCATTGTATGGAGCCCATAACGATCCAAATAACTTATCCAAAACGGAATTGGCCAGAGCACAGGCCAATCCGCTCAATAAAATTGCACTCAATATGCAAAATACTTTCATTTTTGATTTAACTTTTACGTTTGAAATGCTGCAAGCAACTGATTTGATTTGTAGAATCGAAGCTTTTGTATTTGCGTTTCGGAAGTTGCGAATGAAGATAGATTCTGTTTATTCTGATAACGCTTGGGATTTTTCGTTTGCTTTTTGTCTATGAAATTTTATGTGTGAATGTTACCTTGAATGTTGAGCAAATAGGTCCATGGTCATTCTGATTAATTCTGTTTACGATGACAACAAAAAGTAGTCCTAATACGGAAGTGCATACATACTTTCTATTTGTTGGTAGCACTTTGGATTCTGATCGTACGAAGTTGTTGTTATCTTTTTCAAGTGAAGGGGTAAGTGGATCGCTTCTTCCCCAAGAATTCTACACAATTTTAGGTAATTGTTGTGTAGTCGGAGATTTGGATGAGCTGCAGGCGTTGTGTGCAGCCATAATTTATTTTGAAACGGAAGAAGAAAATATCTCACAGCAATTCGAAATCTCACAACAAATCTCACAGCAATTAAAAAAATCTCACAAAAATCTCACTTCTCACAAGCCTATAACAAATTCTCAATGTGAGATAGATCTCACAAATCTGGCAATTGTGGTGGGTATCTTTAAATGGGGTTTAACTTTTTTCTGTTACACAGTGCTAAATCAAGTTTTAGTTCCAGATTTGACATGTAGATGGTCACAAGTCCGAAAACATATGTTTCTTGCATACATAGAATTAGAAGATACCGCCTTCAGGGTTTACAGTTGTTATTAAAAACAATATTTGCTCAAATTAACAAAAATATAAATATTTTATGATTAAAATGACGCAATTGTAAGTAAATTTTCGAAATCTGCGTTTTTCTGGCAGAAAAAAGGAAACAAAAAATAATAAGTCTTCAATGGCGTCACTACTAGGTCAAGAAGGCGGCAATAGTTTTGTAACGATTCAGCCCTAACATTACCAGCTGTTGCAAACGAAAATAATTTTCCGGCGTTGCTGTTTGTTTATTTTGTCTACGCGAAAATTGCAATTTTCTTCAAAGTTTAATATTACAGATAAAAGTGATAAATTATAATGGGACGAGCAACTGCTACTCTGGAACAATTAAAAACTCATTTCAAAACGCACAGCAAAGTGCGCGAAATAAAAGCGCATACTTCTAAGGTAACCACTTTTAGGCCAAGTATTATGTACAAATTAAAGTTTATTATTTTAACAACTTCCACAGGTCCATTCCGTAGGCTGGAGCAGTGATGGACGTCGCCTGGCTTCGGGCTCTTTCGACAAAACCGTGGCAGTCTACACATTGGAGCGGGAGCGGTTGGTATGTTACAAGTTTCATTCCCAGTTCCCGGTTTTAAGCGCAAAATAGATAAATTTTTAATTACTCCACCAGAGCAAGGAAAACACATATCGTGGTCATACTGGCTCCGTCGACCAACTGTGCTGGCATGCCACAAATCCCGATCTGCTGAGCACAGCCAGCGGCGACAAGACCGTGCGCATTTGGGATATACGCGCGGGCAAGTGTTCGACGGTGACCAATACCAAGGGCGAGAATATCAATATTACTTGGTCGCCAGACGGCAAAACAATTGCGGTGGGTAACAAAGAGGATCTGGTCACATTCATCGATACGCGCACGAACAAGATACGAGCCGAAGAGCAGTTCAACTTTGAGGTAAAGTATTTTTTAATTAAGTGTTGAATTTCTTTAAAATCCGTGTTTTTGCAGGTCAACGAAATAGCCTGGAACAACAGCAGTGACATGTTTTTCCTTACGAACGGCATGGGATGTGTGCACATTTTAAGCTATCCTGGCCTAGAGCTGCAACAGGTTCTGAAAGCTCATCCGGCCACATGTATTTGCATTGAATTTGATCCGTCAGGAAAATACTTTGCCACTGGCTCTGCCGATGCTCTAGTTTCACTCTGGGATGCCAATGAGCTAGCTTGCCTACGCGTTCTCTCACGCTTGGACTGGCCTGTGCGCACCATTTCATTCAGTCACGATGGCAATCTGTTGGCTTCGGCCAGCGAGGACCTTTTAATCGATATCGCATACACCGATACGGGTGAGAAGGTGGCAAATGTTCCTGTGGATGCGGCCACGTTCACGGTGGCTTGGCATCCGAAGCAGTATTTGCTGGCCTATGCCTGCGACGATAAGGAAAGCAACGATCGACGACGGGAGGCGGGCAATTTAAAAGTTTTTGGTTTTTCAGAATAGATGCAAATGATTAAAACTAAAAAAAAATACAATACAAAAATTTAGTTCACTTCAGCTTGTTTCTTATTTCGGCTATGTTCATGGAAATACATTTTTTTTTTGGTTTTTTTGAAGAAGCTGCATAGAAGAGGCTATTGTGGTTTGTGGTAATCGCAATTCATACATTTCCATACAAATCATATCAACTCGAAAACGTGTTTCTCATTTTCTACAGTTTTGAAAAAATTTACATATCATAATGATTCTACTGTTAGGAATCGATTTGCGTTGTGCTTATGTTTCGCAAGTGAGCTTAGCGATTTTCCCATTTTTAGCTGTTGCATCGCCTCGACTGACTGACGACGACGCCTTCATTTTGCTTGCTAATATCACTTCAGTAATTTGTGTGTTTGCGATTGCAAAGCGCCGCAAGCACGCAATCATTAGCAAGCCTTGCTGCCTTTTCACGATTGGCATATGCTCCGCACTCTGGCATTCGTACTTTGGAGTCCTCAAAGTTATCATCATCATTGCACCTCAGCAATAGCAATTGCAGCGGGGCAATATCAGAACGAACTCCGGAGGCGACTTATTAGTTATCAAATGCTGATGTGCGGTTTTCGTGTACATTGTGGTTAAACGACACAATCAGGTAAATTTGTTGGACTGTAAGGTGAACGTGTTAAAGAGTATTGACACTTTGTACATCTTATTGAACAAAGCTATGAAGTATATTTAGTTTTTATTTAAGCTTGAAGCTTTTAACTAAAAATAGTGTTTAACTGTCAACAAATGTCCTCTAACCTAACACTTGAATTGGCTAGGAAAGGTCGACTTAAGCCTGAATTGAATTAGAAACGCCGCTGTATTTCTTTCTAGTATTCCTCTCCTCTCAGAAATATTTTGTAAATTAATTTACAAAATATTGTAAATAAATAAATAAATAATACCCCTAAACACAGAAATCTAATGGGTTCAGATCTGGTGATGATGAGGGATATTCTTTGCAGTATTAAAATCGAGAAATTTTTTTCACAATTTCCTGTCTTTGACATTGTTTAACTTGCTTGCTGAATACTCGCGACAAGTTTTATGATCGTGACTGTTCTGGCACGCAGGTTGTTGTCAAAGCCTGTTTAATTCTTATCAAAAAACACTCTTGCAATTGTGGTTCCATCTTGCTCCATCTTGCCATTCAAAGTTAAAGATCTTTAAAAATGTTTTTCTTTTGTAACAAATTTATATTTTTTAACGAGCTCTTAGTAAATGAATGATTGTGTATAGTCGGGTTCTAGCTCAATTGTAATTATACCCCCACACTCACTGTGGCAGGGTAAACTAACTTTGTCACAACGTTTGTAACGCCCATAAGGACGCGTGTCCGGTATGGAAAAGTATATATATTCTTGATCAGCATCACCTCCTGAGTCGATTTAGCGATGTCCGTCTGTCTGTCCGTCCATCTGTCCGTCCGCACGATAGCGGTCGCAGTTTTGGAGATATCGACTTGAAACTTTGGGTACATGTTTTTCTCGTGAATACTGAGATCAAGTTCGAGAATCAGCCAAATCGGATAAAAACTGGGCGTGGCTCCCATACACCGAAAAAAAAGGTAAACATTTTTCAAGTCTTTTTTATTGTTGTATTCGATTGGAAATGTTTAGAAACGTATTTTTGACATGGTCCGAGGTTCCGAAGCCACATATATAAGGGTCTAAATGGGGTCTTGAGACCAATTTTTTTTTGGTGGATTTAATTGGAAATTTTTAGAAATGGATTTTGGACATGGTCCGGGCTTCTAAACCACCTATAATTGACTCAAAATAGGGTCTTGAGACCACATTTTTTTTATGTTCGAGGTACTTCTTCCTACTGTGTGGGGGTATTTCAGCTTCGGTATAGCAGAAGATAGTCCACTCTCTAGTTTTTTTTAATAACTTTGAACAAAATTTTAACATTAAAAAAAACTGGCTTATGTTGTTTTTTCGCTCTTATTACTCATCATAAAAATCGGGGATGTCGAGAGTAATTTTTTTCAAAAATCGTGTAGATTTAATATGGAATTACCCTATATTATTTTATGATCTAGTTGAGTTATCTGGGAATTCCCATTATGATATCGTCGTCGTTCAGTGAAAAGATACTAAGTCCAAAAAAATCCAATTTAGATAATTACATTTAAAGATTGAAATGAAGGTAAAAAACCAAAAAACCCATGAATACAAATAGTCTTGGGCTTAGGACTATCAACTGCAAGTTGGATAAGTATCAAGAGTGCAATTTACTTCTTTGTGAGAACAACTCTGGCACAAGACGCGACTTGTCCGATCTTTATGAGTTTGGGCTTAACGATAGATGACAGCCAACACTAACAACTCTCATCAAAAAATGGTCAAGAAATTCGACGTGGGTGTGCATAAGTAATATTAAAAAAATTATGCAAAGTCACAAAATTTTTCGGAGTTAGTCACTTTTTACTGAACCGAATTTGAAGATATTTGTAGTTTGTACTTTTCATTCTCTACACCCAGAGAAAAAAACAACCTAAAATCAAAAACAACCACCTTAAAAAAAGTAGAAACTTTTATGAAAGTCTGGTGAAGTTGGAAAGTTTAGAAACAACTACGAACAAACTTATTTGCAATTTAAAACTTAAATTCAAAACAAACTTTTTTTAAAGTTGTTTTCCGATTATTTCAAAAATTATTCAACTTATATTAAGTTTGCCAGACGTTGTTTTAAAATCGTGCAACTTTGTTTCAAAGTTGACCTATTGTCAACTTAATTTATTTCAAAGTTGTTTTCATTAAGTTGAAAAAATAAAGGAGTAAATACGATCGTACTTGATTTTATTTTGGTTTTTTTTTTCTTAGTGTGGTTGGTTCGCCAGTATGTAGTTTGACGCATGTGAGAATATCTCACCAATCGAAAAGGGCCATTATATTGAAAAATTACCGCTATTCCAATTATGCCATGTATTCGCCAACCTATCCTTATATAATAGTAGATTTTGTTCTCTTTTTCGATTAACTTATCCATCCACCCACTCACCTTGAAATCGGCAGGGAATCTCCATACATACTCTTTTTTATGCATTCACTTTCTTTCAAAGTTCCATGCTTTTGTGCGTCAATTTATAAAATTGTAAACACATTATCGCTGCCAAGTGAAAAAATGTTCCCGTTGCCATTGATCAAGTCATTATGGCTAAGTAGGCCATTATTATTAAACGCACAAGTGCCATAAATCGTCCTTTAAGAAACCAACCATATGGAAAAAAATTGCTTCGCTTTGAATGCAAGTGAAAGCTGAATCCATTTTAAAGCCTTTACGCTTTCGCTTTTGTTTTTGTTGTTTTTTCTTTTTGCCAAAAATTACAAAGGCACGCACAAGGCCACACCAGGCCAGCAAGAGCAGCCGTCGAAGTGACGAAACTATTTACGACTATCAACTAAATGCGCCTGGGTTCGATTCGAAAATAAATGCCCTTGAACAATGGTGAACTTTAAGCCATTATCATTCTCCTTGTTGTGTTCCGATGTTCCGACGAGGGCGGGGAATGGCGCGCAGCTAATCTCCATCTTCACCCCGCGAAACCCAAGAGACGCCCTTCAAAGTGCAAACACATTTGAACTAGAATTATGGCAAATAATTGCAAGGATACGCTGATACACCGCAAGACAGGCAGGCATACTATCAATTGCAATGAGAAAACTTAAATTGAAATGAAATAAAATGCCGTTCCTTTGTCTCAAGTTGTGAAAATATCACCTGCGGCCTGATACTGGCACTTTTGTACTTTTACAGAGTTTTTAGGATTTCGCTGTTTATACCTATTCCTCCTTCCCACGCCAGTCTGGCTGCAAATGCAAATTGAAAATTCAACTGCAGTGACAGCGGTGGAAAACGTTTTAAAGCAGACATCAGGCAGACGTTACTCGGGTAGATTTTTCTGTTTTGTTCTTACTTTGAACGCACGAAAGTATGCAAGAGAAAAAGTCACTTCGAGTCAGTTTTCCTTGTAGTCTATAGGTTTTATTCATTCAACTGAATTTTGTTTTCCTATTGAATATTTAGAAATTCAATTTCCAATTAATCTTCCATTTCATAAACATGAAAACTTGCTCACTAATTTGATTGTTATTAAAATTTTTACTTTCAATTCATGAACCAAAATCTTTTTCAAATTACACACTTCAGCTTTGCGCTCAAGTGGTTTCTCGCAGCAGCCTCTGAAGCAGCAAGCAGCGCCACAACACCTTCCAATAGCAATTTAAGTTTTATAGCGACGGCTTCATTGTGGTTCATCCACACCGACCCCCCTGCAGTATCCTAATGTGTTGCTTGTCATAAATGAGCATCAATCACCACAATCGCACAACGACCGACGCTTATGGCAGATGGATATCATAGTGTGTGTGTGTGCATGTTTCCAATTGTATGTGTGGGTGCGTGAGCTGGGTGAGATGGTAAAGTCACTACGTCGGCAAGTGTCTGTTGTTTTTGCCGCTGTCGTTCCGGAAATGAATCTGAAGGAAGAGTTCTGCTTGACATCCGCCATATTTCTCACTTGTATGCAAAACTAGCGGTTTAACCACTCTACTTTCGCACGATATACATACAGATGTATTCTGCCCGCCATTGTGTGCTTGTGTTGCTGTGTTTTATCACTGTCATGGATGCGTACCAGGAGCTTCGGGCAACTTTCCCAGCTTTCTTCGAATAAATGAAACGGAAGAATTCTATTGACAAAGTACTTATGTGTGTGTGTGCAGCGAAAGCCTTTAATATTTTGCAGAACATAAATATATTCAAACCGATGAGAAAGTGAATGGAACTTCGCTTTCGCTGCAGTTATTGGAATTCATTTCATTTAATATTGAAAATGATTTTAGTTTAATTTTCATTGACTTTGTTGTGCCACCTAACTCCTAAAACTCCCAGCCACCACTAACAACAATGTTAAAGTCTGTATCGAACAAGGGCATCCTTTCGACGTGCTCACTTGTGTGCAGTGTTCCGTTTTAATTTTATGCTCTTGTGGATTATTAAATTTTATGTCAAGATGCACTTCATCAGGCAAGGCATCAAGACGAAACCAACAAGCATATAAATTTATTACCTTGTTGTTGTGGTTATTTTCATACTCGGCAGTGGCGGCCGCCAGAAAGAGTTGAAACGATTTTCAAAGCGGAAGCAGCCATTCAGGTACAAAATAGAATCCAAAGTGAAATTGCCAAATTAAATTAAAATTACATATTTTCTGTTTTTGCTAAAAATGCGTGATACTCTTGGAGGAACAGGCGGAAAATCCTCGAGGACAATGGAAAACGTTTTGAGTCAACCTTCGGCAAACGGCAAACCTTCTTTATTGGCCATATTGAATTTCCGCTGAAAGCACTGCTGCACGCAAGTCACTTTGCCATTGAAATTGGCTGCCAATGCTAAAAGGCCAAAACTATTTGCAATAAGGTGGATATTGAGTGGAGCGGGTGGAAATGGGTATTTTGGATTTTCGAAGACTCGAGGCTGAGGAGTAAAGTGTGAGCCAGTGCAACCGATATTCCGGCTGTCTGCGTATATTATTTGCAGATATGAGCGCTATGCTTCGTTGCGCTTCGGTGTGCTCCTCGCCGATATGAGACGTTGCATAAATTGGCAAACATTAGCCGCAAAAATGGAAAATCTATTCAAGGGTTTTTCCGATACACATAGCTCGGTCGATTGGTTGTTGTTGCCGGAAACTCTTTCGATGGCAGCCATGCCAGCTGCTAGCTGAGTTGCAATATTTTTGAAATGTTTTCCGCTCTTTCCCATTTGATATTAAAGTTGTTGTTATTATTGTTATTGTTGCCGTCTTCCTCGCTGCATTATAATACTAGTACTTGTAGTTACCGTTGTTGCTTTGATAGTTGTTGTTGCCATAAAGTATCCCCCGCTCTTCGAGCCAATACACTCACACTCTCAAACACACAAATGTTTAAACTACGCGAATGTTTACTTTTCAGAAAGTTTTTATGTTTGCGGAGGGAACGCGTGGGCGTACTTTGACGCGGGGCTTATATACATACAATATGCTTTATATTGCCTGATGCTAGAGCTTCATGCTTTTGCCCGCCGAAAAAAATACATAATGAAAGAAAGAACAATAAAAGTTCACGGGAACTCTTTAAATTTTTGTGTAGCTTTTGTTACACTTTCAGGAACGAAGCATTTTTTTTTTTAGTTTTCTGTAAAAGTTTCTTTATTGGCTTTTTATGAAAAGAGAGCACTTAAACATTGAAAACATTGTAGCTTCTGCACGTACAATTTAGTGTTTTCATTTTTGACTTCTTCATAATCCAGTTAAAAACACGAGCCAATCAAAAGATGCACTCCTTTACAATTGGCTAGCAAGTATTCGCAAGTGAAGCAAAAGACCGTCACACCGTTTGAAACTCCCACAATGAAACGTGACCTGTATAGAAAAATAGAGAAATTCTTGATCAGCATAACCCCCTGAGTCGATCTAACGATCTCCGTCGGTCTGTCATATCGCACGATAACTGCCGTAGTTATTGAGCTATCGACTTAATAACTAGATGACATTCGTCTTATCTTGGCTCCTATTTGGACAGTGTAAAAAATAGCCTATTGCGGATGAGAGCCACGCCTACCTCCCACACAAAATAGCCACATCTTCAGAAATATTGAACTTATTTTCAAGTCGTTTTTTTATTTGATTAGAATTGATGTCGAGAACGAATTGGGAAAGGAACTGAAACGAAATGGAATGGAATTAGAACAACATTTTGAAATGGAAATATGAAACTGAAGTGCAGCCCGGATTGTTGTACAAATTTGGTTCCGATCGGATAACACTTGTTAACTTCCGAGAGTACTTGGTTAAAAAAATGACCAAACCTGTATTTTCTGCGGTCGTTTCCGTTAATCAATTAACCCACTTTTAGTTCCTATATGGCTTAAGCAAAGTAATATGGGCACAAACATAAATAAAAATACGCTTCAAAATTAAATATAATAAGAAAAAAACCAAAAAAATTGTTGGCTTAGCCCATAGAAACCGAAATGTGTTGAGTTAAATTCTGACATTCTACACCCAGAGAAAAAACAACCTAAAATCAAAAATAACCACCTTAAAACAAGTAGAAACGTTAATGAAAGTCTGGTAAAGTTGGAAATTTTAGAAACAACTACGAACAAACTTGTTTTCAATTTAAAACGTAGATTCAAAAATAAACAAACTTATTTCAAAGTTGTTTCCGATTATTTTAAAAATGTTCCAATTTATAATAAGTTTGCCAGACCTTGATTTAAAATCGTTCAACTTTGTTTCAACGTTGACAATAATTATTTTAAATATTTTTCTCTTTATTTCAAAGTTGTTTCCATTAAGTTGAAAAAATGAAGGAGTAAATACGATCGTACTTGATTTTACTATGTTTTTTTTCCCTGAGTGTAGAGAAAAAAAACTGTGTGTACATTTTTACAACATTTGGCCTCTAGTCGAACGATTTGCTGAACATTGTAATAAATGCAATAGCACGAATTGCCAAGCGTCGCTATTTTAATATGCTCCATACATTTTATGCATATCACAGCCCACACCATACGAAAAAGCACCCTCTTGATTTGAAAGGACTCTCAACAAACCACAGGACTCTTTAGAGATGATAACCCAAAGATTAGCCTGAAATCAGCATTGCGCCTAAAAGCTTCGTGCACTGAAAAAAAAGTGTACTCCAGTTAAGGAAAAATGCCTTAATCCAAAGAAAAAAGGGGAATGAAACAGCACTAAAGTCATGATAGCTTTGAAATTAGGGAACACATTTACTTAAGATGAGTATATATTTTGACTTTAAATTTAATACTTATTTCTTTCATAACAGGAATATTTCTTTCAATTTAGTAAAAAGTTCTTTAATTCTTGTAAGTTTTTCTTCGTTTTTAAGACGAAATTTCTCCAAAAATTTTTTTTTATTGTATTTGTTCATTTTTTTATATATTTTTTTCTTTTTATTTTATATTTTTTAAAATCACATTTCATTTTATTAACTTAAAACTTAAATTAAATTTACAATTTATAGTGGTAAGAAACATGTACTTACGATTTCACTTCGGTGGGATTCGAACCTGCGACCTTTGGCGTTATGACAAGACCAATCAACAGACTGTGCTATAGACAGCATAATTGCGCTGCCGTCTAATTTTCACTACGTTTCACACCAGCGGCGGCCGTGGTGCAGTGGCTAGGACCTTTGCTTCCCGATCAAAAGGTATCAGGTTCGACTCTCGCCTGGGGCAAGCAGAAATATATATTCATGCCAAATATTTTTTTTTATTTATATCAATTCTATTTCTAGAAATTTCTAAAAATTTTGGAAAACTACATTAGACGTATACAAAACAATTTTTTTCCTTGTATTAAAAACAAACTTCTTTAAATAAAGTAAAAATTTACTAAAAATTAGTAAAATCAGCAGCTGCTGTGGTGCAGTGGTTAAGACCTCCGCTTCACTATCAAAAGGTATCGGGTTCAACTCCCGCACGGGTATTCAAAAATTTATATTTATGCGAAATATTTGTTTTTTATTATTTAAATCAATTCTATTTTTAGCAATTTCTATTTTGAAATACTCACTTTTTAAAAAAAACCTGAATCTTACTTTCAATTTATAAAAATATCTTTCTTAAAAACAAAGATTTTTACTAAAAGTAAGTAAAATGTTCTTTGAATTAAAAAAAAAAATATATTTCTTAATATTAAGGAATAAATACCAAAATTGAGGACACGTATACTAAAAAAATTTTATTTTCCCTATATTAAAAACGAATTCCTTTAAATAAAGTTAAAATTTACTCATAATTAGTAAAATCAGCTGTCTTTGAAATAAAGATAAATGTAAATTTGTTTTAAAGAGGCGGTAATTTCCGTTTTAAGGCACTTTTACTTAAATTCTGGAAAAATTCCTTAAATTGAGGAAAAAATTTGTCTTTTAATCAAATACCAAATTTACTTGGTTTTAAAGCTGTCTTTTTTTTCAGTGTGTGTTAGTGGAATACGAGTATATGATTGAAAAGGGCAATGCAGATATTTTCGAAATTGGAAAAAATTGTATACAAGAAAGAAGGACGAAACGAAAAAGTCGCCAATTCTTATTTACTTTTTTCCTCCTAAGTAGGTACTGAATTGCAAGAAATGCGCATTATTGATCTGAAGTCCGAACTATTGCACTATTCGAAGCTATTCAAAAAGCCAAGGATTAGACATTTAAATATGCTTTATACCTTTCCACACTTGTGTACTGTTTGCCAGTAGCACAGAAGCGTTAAAAACATGCTTCAATAAGTTTTTAAAAATCACAAATGATTTAAATAATCCCCTCCCCCACATTAGTAAATCTTTCCTACTCCATTTATTCGACCTAACCCAGAAAACCACTTAAGGACGTTATTATGTAGACCAAGGCCTATCAGAATCTGTTATCAGAGCGGCAATCTGAATTTGGTGTTTTTTAAGTGGTAATTAAGCTCTTCAAAATCTATCAAATCGATCAACTTTCAACTCATCGATGTAGAACGCTTCCCAGTCCTATAATTTTGCTGTAAAGAATTCATCTACACCACGGTGTAGTAAACCAGGTGAGGCAAGTAGCATTTTCCCCCGCCAGACGTCAGATTTTCTCCCCCGCCGTACGTCATTGAAAGAGGAATTGAAATGAATTGAAATGAATTGAAATGATTCAGGGCTACCGTTTTCGGCATATTTGTTTGGAAATGTTCTGAAAAATTAGTAATATGCTGACTAAGGCAACGCTGATCACTGATTTTTGAATTGGGAAGAACGTCATTGAAAACAAAGGCAAAGAAAATCATAGAGATGACAGAAATTGAAGTGAGAGCATTATTCCTACTTGCCTCACCTAGTTTACTCCACCGTGATCTACACTTTGTAGTCAATTAGCCCGAATGTTTGCCTTGTGGTGGTGGTAACGCGTTGTGTGGAATTTCTTGATGTTGTGGTTGATTGTACTGCTGTTGTTGTTGTTGTTATCATTGTTGTTGCTGCTGCCTCTGCAATGTGGTTGCACTTGCAACTGCTCAACGTGGCCAATTACGTTTGTAAACACAGACATTACGTTAGATTGTGTGTGTGTTTCTGTCGGGCTGTGTACTTGCAAGTGCGAGCTTGTGCAATGCATTCATTTTCATTCATCTACACACACACGCACGCACAGTCACTCTACCCCACACTCGCATGTTTGCAGTCACTTAAAATTGATCCTATTCATATTAGATGAGGGCAATTTCTATTTTCCTCATCAATTTCTCTCTTTGTTAACTCAACAATGTCCTTTATTTGTGGAAATTCAATTAGTTTCCAGCTCGAACGAAAAATGTGTAGGAAATTTTATGAAATTAAGCAGAAAATCTTTCCGGATGTTTGCAAGTGAGTAGCTACTGAGACGACAATGATATTTGAATTATATTTTCATGATTGTACTTTGTGGAAATCACTTCACACAAATTTTGTGGTTTCCTTTTGCCAATTGTTAAACCAACCGAATTGAAATGGTAAATATTTAATTGGTTCCATAGTGAATGAAAGCAAACTTCAATTAGGAACTTCAATTTCACATTTTTAATAAAATTCGATTAAAGAAGAAAACAAAATTTACAAAAAAATCAATTAAATACAAAATTTGCAAAATCAAACTAAACTGTTTTTTCCTTAATTTATTTAGTTTATACTATAAAGTTTTTAAAGTACATATTTTTAATTTTGTTAACAATATTTTCTAAAAAAAAAATCCAGGCTATTAAAAATTTTTTTACAGAAATGGTTTCCATTCTTGTGGCGGCAGCTGCTCTGTTATCCTTGCAGTTTTGTCTGCAACAGAAGTCTGTTTATATTTCTATCAAATACTCTCTGTCTTTCTCTCTCTCTAAGCGAATAAATTTTCAGCGCATTTATCAAACAGTTTCAGCAAATTTCCGAGCGTAGCGAGAGAATCTACCAAGTAGCAGAAAATTAAATTCTCTGATATACTTTTTAAAGGAAGAAGATTTCCAATTGGTTTGACGATGAGAAGTCCTGCTTAATTTTTTATCGCATGCGATATTTTACATGGAATCACACAATATTAAATTGAAGTTTTTCAATAATTTTTGATGAAATTAAGGGACGAGATTTTTATCGAAGAAAATGTAAAAATCAATTAAAGCTCATATTACTTACAAAAACAAAATATTGTAACAAATTAAAATTTTAACCGTTTTTCAATTGTTTAAATTGATTTATTGCTGGTCATTTACAAACAGTTGGAAATGTTAGAAAATCACAAATTTTTTTATGACGTTTGTCTGACAAAAAAGTCTATACTTTTTCTATTTTACACCTCTAGAAACAGAGTCGAAATTTACTTGCACTATTACGTGAGAGCAACAAATAGTTAGTTAATTTTGTGCATTAAGTGAACACTGTTCATGGTAAATTTGTGTATCTCAAAAACCATTAAACCGATTTTATAGATAAGTGCCAATATCACACTTAAAATTTTGAAAGCGCCATAAGTCTTGTTAGTGATGGGCACGGATATGAGCTAAGACAAATTCACTGTCCGTGTCTAATATTTTTAAAGCAGATTGCGATGAGGTTTTGGTCTTGGAACGAAACTATTAAAAATATAATCTTGTGCTTACTGGCGCGCCAACAAATTTATAATGCACCACAATTCGAGTAAGCCAAAATTTATTTTTAAAATGACGCATTCATTATAATAATAACTAGCTGGGTTCGGTCCGCTTTTGCTGGCGATAAAAAAGTTTTTTTGTTACATTGCCTACAATGAAATAATAAATTAATGAAAGGATTGTCAAATATATTTACAGTGCCAAATATTTTGAAATATTGAATTGTCTGGGTGGTGTCACACCGAATTCCGTCCATAAATATGTGGCATTCAGCTTCGAATTAAAAGCATAAAACAATTTGCCGTTGGAAAATATTGTTCAATTGAAACCAAACTATGATATTAGCAGTACACTCCAAACATTGCTGATTTTTATACCCCCACACTCACTGTGGCATAAACACCCATAAGCAGTTGTGTCCGGTATGGAAAAGTATATATATTCTTGATCAGCATCAGCATACTGAGTCGATTCAGCCATGTCCATCTGTCTGTCCATCTGTGAGTCCGCTCGATAGCGGTCGCAGTTTTGGAGAAATCGACTTGATAATTTGGGAACATGTTTTTCTCTTCAATACTGAGATCAAGTTCGAGAATCAGCCAAATCGGACAACAACTTCGCGTGGCTCCCATACAATGAAAAGAATGGTCAACATTTTCCAAGTCTTTTTTATTGCTGTATTCGCTTGGAAATGTTTAGAAATGGTCTTACCGCGGTCTCCAAAACAACCTATAAATGTGTCAAAATAGGGTCTTGAGACCAAATTTTTTAATGTTCGAGGTACTTCTAAATGTATTATTGTACTGTGTGGGGGTATTTCAGCTTCGGTTAGTTTTACCTGCCTTTTTTTCCTGTGTACAATAATAAAAAAAATTCAAAATCCAAAAATAAACTGTAAAAATGAATTAGACTAGTTTTAGATCTCTAAAAACTTTAAAAACGACAAGCGTTGCAGATTTAAAAAAAAAATGCTTTTCACTAGCATTATTTTGATTAACCCAACCAGATAGAAATTGTTTGAACAGCTGAATGCCTCAAGCAAAATCAAATTGGATTTAAATACTGCTGCAAGAATTAATTTGCTAATTTCCTTGAAAAACTTTTGATTGCAGTACGGGAAAAGCTTTTCAATTTTAAAATATTAAAGCATTATGACGTTTTCAAGGTTCCCAGTACTTTCTTAGCATACATACAAACACACAGGCACACACACACAAAAGACACCTTAATTAGCAAATTAAACTGAAATGAAATCTTCTACAGTGGCAAAGGAAACTGGAAACAAAAGCGAAACTCACAAGCCGTCACAATGGTTTTTATTCACTTTGTAAATTGCATATTCAAGCAAAACTTCGGCAATCCTTGAATTCATTGTCAGCGATTTGGTGAGCACAGCAAGCGCTTTAAGGGTAAAACTTTACTGCTTCTTGCAAATAAATTTGCCACTTTTTGGGTTTTGCGCGTGAAACTTTTCTTCTTTAACTCTAATTTTTTTTTTTGCTTTTTGCTTGGCTTTGTTTTTCCAATTTTTGTGTTTCTTTTTGGTTTTCTTTTTTGTGTGAATTCATGAAGGCGAAGCCATTAATTGTGACAATGTAAACAATAGAAACTTTTTTGACAACAGTAAGTGAATGGGAAGTGGAGGAATTCGGGGGCGTTGGAGGGGAGTTGCGGCTGGTTGCTGTGCTTTTGAAAATGATTGAGAAGCGTATTTAAAAGTTGAAGCTAAAGTTTGATGATGTTGTGATGAAATGCGCATACACACGCAGACAAAGCGATTTCAAGAAGCGGTGAAATGGTTCTGAACTTTTTTTTTTTTGTAAGAAAATCACTTTAGCAAATTTCGGGGATTTGCATTAAATATGAGCGAGTACGTGTAAGGATTCTGAACTGATACAAAATTCATTTTCACTTACGGCCACTTGTTGCCATTGGAATTTACTTGGGAAATAATGATCAGAAGCGATTAAATATTAAAATGCTATGAAGCTGAAAGGACATGCACACAATTCGACGAATTTAGTTTCCAAAATTAGCACAAAATGATTAAAGATTCAACTAAATTGGACGAAGGCAATAGAAATGGTTCAGTTCCTAAAGCAGATTGAAAAACAGAAATGCAATAAACAGAGGCCGGAGAAGACTAGTTCCCTTTGAGCACCGTTTAGTTGTATGAACATTAAAAATAATAAAAAGACCGACAAATGAATCACTCAATGTGATTCAGTGTGCCTTGGTAATTTCTGGGAAAATACTGAATTTCATTAATAAACGCAATTTGCTTTCTGCTTCTGCCAAATATCAGCACTTGAAATGGTGGAATTCCACAATTTATTACATTATTACCCGGGGGAAAAAACGGAAAAAGTGTAATTTCCATTGGTTTGTATTTTTCTACCTTTTGCCCACTTTAACAAATTACGCGCTAAGGAAAACTTGATGAAAACTTCAAAAAAGTAAAAGTAAAAAAAGGTAAAGTAAAAATGTGGAAAAAAAACGAAAAGAAGAAACTTTAGCGAATCCACGAATACTCATCAGCAGAGCAAAAATAAGAGAAGAACAAAAAATGAAAATGTAATGCAGAATCAGGAGCGTGTTTCTTGCCGCTACCTCGATAACTTTTCTAATGGAAACTACATACACTACACGCCCCCCAAACATACCTTAGAAACTATCAGGGCTGCTCATAAGTTTTGCTGCTGTAACTCGCTGTAGCCCGAAGCACGAATGGTGGCCAGAATATCAAACTGCACTATTCCTTGGTGCTCGTTCCTGATGCTTGATGGCTGAAAAGTGTTTTCAAATGTAAATTGAAATTTCTTGTTGCACAAGAACTTATGATTTCTTGCATTAGCGCCCGACTGCCATCTTGTGAGATTTGCCAGAGTCCTTGCGCGGAATATTCTTATTATATTCTGTTTTACTTTTCACTTCTGTTGCGAATTCGCGCCGACCTACTTGATGCGTGAAACAAATACCGTTGGCAATTCAAATTATACACAAGTCCACCTGTACAACAACTATCCACTCCCTTGACAGACTTGTCGGATGCTATATCCGTTTGTCATCCACAGAAGCAGCAGCTCAGTTGAGAGTTCCATTTGCGGTTTGTCAGGCGCATTTTGGTGTAAAATTCGTAATTGAAATTTTATTTTAATTTCGCGGCAATCCCTTGCTGATAAGAGCTCATCCTTTGTGTACACTTGTATTTGGTGTCTCTTCGGAATTTCTGCATTTATACATTTTCAATGCTTGTCATTGCATGTTTTGAAAGCATTTAAATACTCCAATGCCAAAAGGACTGTTCACGAGTTGGTCTTGCAGAAATGTAGGTGCAAATTCAAATATTTATTGTATATTTTTGCATTGCAATAGAGATTTGCATTCGGCGTAGCATATAAAAGCTATACGTTTTCTGTGTTCCATATCTTCTCGAGCGAAGGAAATACAAATCTGTATCTTTTGTTGTTGTGATGCAAAAATATGCAATAAATATCTGTATTTGCACTTCTGCAATACCATTTGTACAAACTCGTAAATAACAGATAATGCCTTTAGGATAGTTACGGTGATTTGCACGACGTCAATGGTAAGGTCGTGATACAAAAATGCAAATGTATGCAACGGATGTGGTTGCTGTAGCTCAGTAAGTAGAACATATGACTTACGATCGGGGTCGAGTTAAAAGTGAACTCGAATCTGTGAATTACAGAAACAAAGTCGTGAATTGCGGCTAGAAGTTCGGCCAAAATCTATGGAGGTTTGGACTTGTACGATTCATAGTAATTGCATTCACTGTACTTACATTTTGTTATTGTATTTTGGAATATCTTAGAATATTTTCTACTTTTGCCACAAACAATACCAAATGAAACGTAGAGTGAATATCTCTAATATTTCGTACCTACTGTGTGTTTTTGGGAATGTATTCCAATTTATAAGTATGTGTTCGAAATATTTTTTTTGCTTAACCCAGCAGCCCGTGGAGGCTGTACCCAGAGAAGCGCAGATGGAGCAATAGGAACCTTGATCGGTATGCCATGAAAAATAAATTATTGTAAAAATAATTTTTTTTTTTTAAAAAAAGATAAATTTTTGTGGGGGTATAAAGTTAGTCTTTTCAAAAAAATAATTAAAATAAAAAGTGAAAAAATTATAATAAGTAATAATGAATATTTGTGGCAGAAGCAAGCGCCTTATTGCAAATGAAATTGGTTGCCATTCAGTGAACTCAGATTTAGTATCCGAAGGCATCAGTGATTTGGATGCTGCAAACGAAAGTGTCTTATTATGTGACAATTCTACGGATAGTGATGTGGTCGCAGGATGATTAAAGATTGGGTTGTGGATTTTAAAATAACTAGAAACGCTTGCGATGCCATTTTGAAAATATTTGCGTTTGCGGAAGTGGGTATGCGTTCATCTTCCAAAACACTGTTTAGAAGGATGCCGAGGAATATCGATATAATTTCAGTTGCACCGGGACAATATTTCCACTACGGAATACAAAACGCTATCCGGAATGCGCACTTAGATTTGTCGGATTCAGTCAACTGTATATTGCTGGATATTGGCATTGATGGATTACCTCTTTTCAAAAGTTCGAGTACGCAGCTATGGCCAATTTTGGGATGTGTGTCCAATTCTTCAACCATTTTTTCATTGGAGCATACGTAGGCTCGCGAAAGCCCGAAGATATAAACATTTTTTTGACAGAATTCGTTAAGGAAGTAAAACATTGCACTGAAGAAAGGCTAGAAATAAATGGTCGAAAAGTAAATTTAAAAATTTATAAGTTTATTTGCAACGCTCCAGCTAGAGCATTTTTAACAGGCACAGTTGGACATACAAGTACAAAATGTACTCAAACCACAAAAAAATTGATAACAGACTTACTTACTCCACAACAATTCACCCCTTAAGAACAAAGGAAGATTTAAAATTACGAATCAACAAAGTGTACCACAATTTGCGCTTCTATGAAAACAGTCATATATTGGAAGAAATCAATGTGAATATATTGTCAGATGTTCCTCTTGTTGTTATACATCAAGATTTGGGCATCGTTAAAAAAATAAATAAATTTTCCTTTTATGAAATATAAAAATCGATTTTGAAGTGTATTCGTGTGACAAGATCTTCCCAATGATGTTACAACAAAATGACGATTGTGACAGTTTTCGCTAAGGCACAATGAACTTCTTGGCCATAAAGACAGGCAAATTACTGTGCAAACCTATGTACATCAATTATAGTTTTTTTTTTCTTGGTGAATTTGAGTTGTTGCTGATTTTGTATGCAATTTATTTTTTTGCTAATTTAAGTTTTCAAGCATAAGAATTTGAATAATTATGTTAGGAAAGACAAGAAGGAAGTTGAATAAAAGTTTTCATTTCTTGTGTATTTGTCTGTTCGCTTTTGTCTATTCATGACTTTGGCTGAGTACAGAGAGACGGAAGCAAATATGAGATTGTCTTCGGCTCTATCAAGCTAATTTTATATACAAACTTTCGTTATTTATGCAGTGGGCGAACGTAAAGTTGAATGACTGCGTAGGGGAGGCATGCTTTTTTGCAACATTAAAATGCCCGAAATTTCCTTTGAATATTAAGGAAAATAATTTTGTGAGTTTTTGTCGTTTGCTATTCGAAATCTATCTACCCTAAGAACATAAATTAAAGTGTTGCAAACTGATTAGCCCGCAATCAATGGTAGATAACTTGAAACCAGCGCTGACACTTTACGACTGAATAATGAAACAAGTTTTTTTTAAACAGGAAACATTTTTAATAACTTTTTTTTTTGTTTTTTAAACTAAAGTTTTTTAACTGCCATTAACTAATGTGACATTTTTTTAATACAAGATTTAAACTCAAAGTTGCCTTGGCCAATCACTGTTGGCGAACAACTTGTTTTTAAATAAGTTTTTAAACAAGTTGAAACTTTGCTGCACTCGACACAAGTACAACACACACAACAGCTGCTTCATGGCTATATAATGGGAACATTAGGTTTGTAATATTTTCTTGATAATATTTCAAAGTTTCTTCTTTAACTCGTTGCAGAACAGAGAGAGAGAGAGAGAAAGAGAAAGAATTGGGAAGTGTCCTTAAAGTCATCAAGCAGATAAGCTGCTCCTCGGAAGAATTGTGGAAAAAGACAAGTGTGCATCCAAAAAAACCGACCCTTTCGTAATCACAAGACAGCAAACGATTAAACTATCAGCACGAAGGGAATTAAAAATGCATAACCGCACTTTTTTTTATTTTTAGAAGGAACAACATCCGTTTCCGCAATGGGTGTCCAACCACTCGTCACAAAACACAGCCTTGGAAGCAACAAACAAACATTGCCAAAGAGTATCCTCAGTGTATTCAACAGCTTTTGACAAGTGACAAGAGCCAGCCGAGTACACGGGTAGGAAAACAACCATGCTGAGTTTCAGGAACACGCAAAAGGTAAACAAATATCAGCAGCAACATCAACATCAACAACAAAATAAAACTTAATGCATGCAAAATGCACACCTGCGAACTTCAGCGCACTCTCGCATAGAGTCAGTCACGTTATGGCTTTAATTTTGCTTCTAAACCAGTCTTAGCCAAATTTGATTTGACATTTGAGTGGAAGTTTTACAACGTTTCGCCATTTTACATTCTACCGTTTTGCATAGATATATTTCAAAGTCAAATGTTATCCATTCTAAGAACACAAAATATATTTATGCATGCAGGAATATGTCATGTCGCCTATCCTCTAGAAACTCGACAAAATCTCATAGTCACTTGGAATAAAATGGCGTTGTCACGTTTGGGTACTTGTGTGTGTGTGCGTGTGGGTGTGTTTGTGAAAAAAGGAACTATTTGCAGTTTTATTTTTTTTTTATGTTTTTGCTTTTCTTGATATTTCAGCATTGCATTCCCAATTTGTTATGTTGTCTTGTCATGGCCGATAAAATTGGTAATAAGTTCAGCAGGTTTCTTCTTCTTTTTCTTTTGTTATCTATTTTGGCTTTGGTTTTTAGACTTGGTGTGCTATTTTTCCCCAAGCACGTTCAACGAAAACTATTTGAGCACGTAACTCACATTTGAAAAGTGATATTTTTCCAAAGGAATCTCTCCACTCACGTGGCATGACACGGTATACTAACACAATGGCTGAGAATGTTGTGTTGTGTGTTCAATAAGGGAGCAAATGTTGGCTTAAAGATTCATAAAAAAGTAAATTCGAAAGTCATGGTTAGGTGGCAATGTCATTTCATGGTTGGCGCGTAGAAATTGGGTATTTACGCTGAAATGAGTTGAAAGAAGTTTTAAGCAACTTAACTGACCTTTTTGATGGAATTTAAATTTTGTGTTTTTTTACGAACATATGTTTGCGAACTTACTCAATACTGAGAGGTGGGAGTTATTAGAGCTTAGAAATATGAAATGTGCTATTTTATGAAACGAAAACAAAGTGTTCAAGGGTGTATTAGCGGTAATCACAAATTATCATGACACTAGCTTATACCCACAGCTCGAATGAGGACCGAGTTCAAGTTCTATACAAATTTGGGACAGATCACACATTTTCACAATCACCACATAGCACCAAATTCAAAATTTCAGCGAAAATTTCCCTTGAAAAAAGTTACAGAGCTTTACAAATTTTAGTGCGTGGCAGTGGTCATTACCCAAAACGACATATACAATTTCATCGGTTAAACACTTCACGAATTACAGCATTTTAGAATAATATTTGCCACGCCCACCTTGAAATCTCAAAGTTAATGAAACACCATAAAACCTATGCCGAGGTCAACGAAATTACCTACATTTTGATATGTGTTTCATTAAAATCGGTCAAGTATTTCTTGAGTTATAAGGGAACGAACATACATACTAGGGCTTTCGATCCCGGAATACGGGATCCCGGTCCATTTTTAGTCCCGAAAATCCCGGGATATTTTTTCCTAAATCCCGGGATTTTCGGGACTACATTTTAAATAAATTAGTCCATAAAAAAAGTTTAATACAACAAAAATAAAACTTTTCATCGCTCATAAAATATAAAAAAATCGTGTAAGCAGAAAAATAGGTTTTGACAACATTTGGACAACCCCAAAATGAAAAAAAAGTTAGTTAGAAAACTCAAAGCTTAAAAATTTTTAATTTATTAAAAAAATTACAAATAAAATTGTTTGTGCTTGAAATCTTTTCTTTAAGAAAAAAAATTTATATTTATTTCAGAAGAAAATTGGTATTTTCAGTCTTAGCGAACGCACAAAAATCAATTGCTTAATAAAAATATTTAAGTAAAACTGAAAACTGATACAAAAAATAATTTCAGAAACCTTACTTAAGCATATTTTGAATTGAATTGTGTCGTTCCTAAAGAAACGAAAACTCAAATACTGAAAATAAAAAAATTGATTAATTTGAAATAATAAATTAATAAATTGAAATTAATGTTTATGTTTATTTATTTAAGTTAAAACTATCAGTTTTCCAATAAAACATATAAAAAACATTTTTTTATTTTTTAAAAATGCATTTGCTTGTAAAAGTAGCAAATCCCGAAAAAACCCCGGATTGCGAAAAGCCTTCGGGAAAAAATAAAACAGGGCTTGTCTTAAGAAATAAATTTAATTTTGGTAAAAAAAAAGTTTCTTTCCGATTATTTTCCTACGCCAACGACGTCTACCTTCAATACTAAATGGTCACTAAATTTTCTTCATTATACTTTATCGTGAGAACCATAACAAAGTGGAAATACAGGGTGACTCAAAAGTAATGTAACTATTTTTTGTAAACGAAAAAAACCAGTTCCACTTGTGAATAATATTCCATACTAGTGTACAATACAATCGAGGCAAAATATGGCCCTTCGTATGTAATAAAAAATTTGATACGTCGGTTGTAACATAAATCAAGATTTAAGCTTCGGTTTGACCGTTTCTTCTTCTCTCATCCCTTTTATATTTTCTTGATATGGCCAGCAACACGATATTAAGTTTCACACAAAAACTTTTTTATCCGCATAATGTTTACCAAATAACAATTCAAAATAGAAACTTATTCTACCAACAACAGTCGCTGTCACTTGTAATGATTAAAATTCACAGGACAACAAAAGCATGGCATCAACAGTAAGCAGCAGCTGAATTTAAAACCCTTTTTTTTTGTTTGTATTTCGGTTGCGATTTGTAAATCAAAACGCCATTTCGGAGAACGGCAGCGACATTTGCCAAATGGCAAATCCGAAAATGCCCGACGGCAAACATTTATAATCCTTTGACGTGAGTGTGTAGATGTCGTCGATATCGCTGCGAGTTCGAGATAAGGTCCTTAAGTTCACAGCAGCAGCAGCACAGCTACTGTAAGAACAAGAACATTGCAAAAAAACGCAAGCAACCCAAAATTAAATGAACAAAAAGTCAACTGAGAAAAGACAAAATTCAACAATAAAATAAAATGAAATGGAAAAGCAAAGACTCTTCTTCGTCGTCGTGCCCGCCAATTAAACTTCAAACTTTTTGGAATTTCCAGAAAATAACAAATGTTTTTGACAATGACAAATACTTGTGTGCAAGTTGTAACAGCGGCAATGGCGAATCCTGTAAACCATTTCCAAATCGTTCAAATGCTGCAGAACTTAATTGAAGTCAAATTACAAAGTGCTCCCCAAAGGAAGGCAAGCGATCCGATGCGTAACCGGGCTAATGTTAATTGGAGTTGAATGAAGTTGAACTTGGCCACTGCTCATGACGGAAATTATGACTTGTTCCAGCTGCGACATGAGCCCGAGCAGCCTGAAAAGAAAGTTATGCAAATCATGCGTTTAAGATGTGAAACACTTTTTTGCACGGCATGGCGTATGAGTAACATTAGTTAACTTTGTCGCTTTTGAGTTAAGCCATAGGAGTGAATGCAACGCTCTAGTAGCATGCAGTTAATGCGACACTTAAAATGTCGTCGCAGTATGCTTCTTCTTCTTTTTCTACACACACAACGCACGAACGTGTGTGGGTGTGTGCCCCAGCATCATCTGCTCTTTTGGCTGGAATAAAATATTCCGTTTAGCATTTTGTGTGGATTTAAAATGAAAATGACACTTTTCCTCCTCAGAGTGATAACGGAGTGGATGGTTTCCCATGCTGCAATGCGAGGCGTTGAGGGGCGAAAATGTTGTGAAAATGATGTGTGGATGCAATAAACATTTAGATAAGCGTTTGCTGTTGGTAGCTGCTTGTACTCGCTACTCGTATATGTTTACCGTAATGTAGACATTTGCATTTTGCCATGAAATATTTATAAATTTCATGCGAAATCTTATATGCATTGGAATAGTTTTCGTAATTTGACTTGCGTGATGACAAAAATGCAGGTGAATTCTGTTTTGAAATGCATTGCAGGAAAATGCTGGGCGAGTTTCTCAAAAGGAGCACCTCATTGAAAAGTTTTGATTGCAATGGCTTAGGGGATTTTGCAATTGAAGACAAATTCGAAATTATGAAATTAGAAAAGGCAAGAGACTGTGTTGGATGATAAAATATGCACTTGATTATGTTAGTATTTGTCGAACTGGAAAATTTTTCTACTTTCACGTTATTTGTACATCATTTCCGAAGCAATTCCGAGAGCACTTCTATACAAAATTGTAAGTCTTATAAAGTTACTTGCACTTGAATCAGCTTTGAATAAGACCAGCATGCATGCACAACATTCACAATATAGTATGAAGAGGACAAAATTTAGATTTCGATGTCAAATCATTTGGTAAACTGTCATCCATTTTATATACACGTGTGTGAATGCATCAAGGCAACATCAAGGCTACACCTCTTCACTTATATGCATGTGTGTGAATGTATCAACATGTAGATTAAGCGCTTTACTCTAGCTGCATTTCTGGCTGTCTCTTACTGAACCATTCTCCTCATAACGCAACTGTAAAATTGTTTGTGTATTGCGGGCGCTTTTACCACCGCCGCCGCACGAACAGCGCCGTTAATTTTGCAGATTACACCAAAACCGCATTTAAATGCGACTCAACGAACGAAATTCCCACGCATATGACACAGAATTTAAATTAATTTCTTTGGAAACAACAAAGTTGCAGCCATTAAACGTGAAATGTGCAAAGTTATGATGCCGGAGGAGGAGAAGGTGGCCTGGTTGAATCCATGCAGGTGTTGAAACCGAGATACTGCAATTTTTAATTTCACAAAACGAATCTCTTTTATTACATGAAAGCGAGAATCCCCATTACGTTTTCATTTCATTACCAAATAAATGTCAAGTGAAAGAAAGTAGAAGAGAAACGAAACGAAAATGAATTTAAAATTGTCTACTAAACTTTTCATTAAATGCAAATTTCACAAACGTAATGAAAATCTCTGTCGACAGCATTCACTTGGATGGCGCTCTCCCTCCACTCCTCGCTCACCGCACTCCACATTCGTAAATGCAAAACACTTTTGGCAATTGTTTAATTTCGAATGCAAATACCTCCAGTAAACACCAACATTGGTTAAATGTGTTCAATGCGAACGGCCCCTGCTGCCAATGCCGATACATCATTACAGTTATTGGCAGGTCCATGGGCGATATATACGTATGGGCGATATGTGGATGATGTGGATCTACATCGTATGTGCACACGCTTCATTTGTAATTGCTATTAGTTTTAGTACCATTGCAAACGTAGTTGTTGTTGTGGTTGCCGTTGCTGTGTTTATTGTTGTTATTTTGAATATTTGCCAATTTTCAATTGCTAAACATTTTATTTACATATTATTTGTCCATTTTTATTTCCGAGTTATTTCATCAGCAATTTTGCGTAGATAAGCAAATGCAAATGGAAATCTATTCGAAATCACTTAGGCCAGAGTTCATATTGGGAAATCTATGACCACATTGGAGTGTGAAGACGAGGCTACTGCCTAGATAAATAATAAAATATTGCAATTGTGGTTTGTTTAATTTCATGTCAAATTGAGAAGAATTTACTTTTATGATTATTTATGCATGCACTCGTACACGAGAATTCGCATAAATCACAGATTTCTTTCAAAATAGTTTCGTTGGCATCTGGCATTCGTATAACCTTTTTCGAACATCGCATGGAAAGGTGGGTCATGCCTCTGCAGGAAAGCCTCCATTTACTGTTTCCTATGGTGGAAAAATATCAATCAAATAACAGCTCAACAAATTCATGAAGTTACAAAGGCTAGCCTGCCTTATGACAACAGAGGCAATAAGAATGGAATGGAACCCTAAGTCTGAAACGCTACTATGAAGTAGAAATTCCCTCCCGAAAACACCAGTTTGGCTAAGGGACGATGTCCACAAAAAAGTTCCTTGATATCAATGATAAAAAAAGGAGCACATAGGAATTGGATCTAAAACGATTGGATCTTCGTCTTCTACGTGGCTCTCGAACAGGCCACTACACATGTAACTACAATCTATTCAAAATTACTCCGATTTATGCTTATACTGCTGCGAGGAACAATAAACTATGGAACACACATTTACACAAATAGTTGGATTAATAGGAAAACTGATTAAATAAAAATTAAAATTAGTTTTTCCTATTCATTCAATTAGTTTCTAGTATTATTTCAATAGTAATGTATCCTATTGACTAAATTTAATAGTATTTTTTTCTGAGTATACCAAATTGACTTTTTATTATTTTCAATTTTGTAAAAATCCAAACTAAATTTTTTTCCCAACTGCTAATTTTTCCATTTTTAAATTCATATGCGCTGTTAAAATGTTATGGCAAAAATGTTATACTATTCTGTAAAAATGCTATTGCTTTGATGTTCTGCTCAACAGAAAGGACCGTTACGGAATTGTGAAACAGAACTTTGAGTGAAATGTTAAATGGAACAGCGCCGGAATTCTAAAAATGTTTTCACAACGTCTGCTGTTACGCCTCCTCGCCTGTTATGACAAGGACTACTGCTAAGGCTCATCCGCTGTTATGCTGATTGGTGTTAATTCCACATGAAATATCCTTGAATTTTCGCAATGAAATTGCCTCAGCTAAATTCGTTGCAAATAGAGTAAATTGACACCCGCAATTGGCGCTAAAAAATGTTGGCTTGTTTTTTTTAATTTTTATTTTTTAATGTGATATCAGATAATTGAATTATATGTTTCTGAATTTCAGAACATTTTAGCATGAAATGAAATAGGAAAATTGACATTTGCACGAACACTTCCAAAACATGTGTCACCCGATGACGCGAACGACAATCCATCAATGTTTTTGTTGATTAAAGTGGTGGCAGGTCGTAAAAACCAGGCCTTCTGGATATAATAAAATTTAATTATGGAAATACAGTTGGACATTTGACAGTTTTTGTATTTTTTTTGTGTAAAAAAACCTTTCTAAAAATGTTGCACAAGATTGAATTGCAAATGGAACTTGTTTGAAAAATTCGTTTAATTAAACTTGAATGTGGGTTTTTTCCGAAATGTATTGACACATGCAATTATTAAAAATCGGGCTCATTAAGCTCAACTGTTTGCATTGTAGATCAATTTTTGTACTTTATTGACTGTATTTTCCAGATAAGTATCAATGCCCACTCATTCGAGAAACTGATAGCTGCTTAAAATAGTTTTCATAGCTAAAACCTTAAAGCAAATTTAATTAGCATGGAAGCATATTTTAATTTAAAATAAACACCATCGGAGAGAGCCCTAACCGACCTGACCGAGACGTCTCTCCGAGCAAATTGTTGAAACTTTTTAATGGCGCCTTCATTCCACAAAATCTATACAAATTGGTGAGAAACTTTTAACGCAAGTTGCTGATTTGTTCGAGCGTATTTCAAACTTTGCTTGCACCCAACACCCAACGAGCACGTAAGATAAATGCGAGTACGGGGCATCGATTAGGTGTTCATAATTCCACAACACAAATTTGTCAGTTTATGTAAATACACAGGAAAAAATATTGTTCGAGATCTAATAGTCAAAATTTGAGGAAAAACAATTAATTCCATCATACACCCAGAGAAAAAACCACCTAAAATCAAAAACAACCACCTTAAAACAAGTAGAAACGTTAATGAAAGTCTGGTAAAGTTGGAAATTTTAGAAACAACTACGAACAAATTTGTTTTCAATTTAAAACTTAGATTCAAAAATAAACAAACTTATTTCAAAGTTGTTTTCCGATTATTTCAAAAATTTTCCAATTTATATTAAGTTTGCCAGACCTTGATTTAAAATCGTTCATCTTTGTTTCAACGTTGACAGCAGTTATTTTAAGTATTTTTCACTTCATTTCAACTTTGCAACTTTGTTTTAACGTTGACTATAGTTATTTTAAGTATTTTTCTCTTTATTTCAAAGTTGTTTCCATTAAGTTGAAAAAATGAAGGACTAAATACGATCGTACTTGATTTTACTATGTTTTTTTTCCCTGAGTGTAGAGAAGTATATTCTGGAATCGAACAGTTTGCATTGCGAATTGGTTTAAACATCACGGGGATAGTAAAGCAAACTTGAAATGGATCACAGAAATTACCTTCTTTCATTTAACTACCGAATTTCATTCAGTGCACATTATCATATCATGAATCCCACTAACTGGTTCATATGGAAGAGATTAGGTAACACACATACACACAAATACATAAAAGGTTGACGTTAAACAGGAAAGTTTTCAAGCATTGTCATTTCCATATAAAGTGGGTTAAAATTTAGTTTTCATTTACAAATAGTCAATAATGAACTTAACTTGGGTAGCAATGGTACGGGTTGAATCGAGTGAAAGTTAACAAACATAAAATTAACATTAATTAATTTGTTTTGGCCACAAATTATGGTTCTAAAGAAAGTTATGGGATTAAACGAAAACGTGTCCAATAACTGGGCAAACTCCATTGTTCGGACTGAGCATATTCAATTCCAGTGTAAATGAAACAAAAAAGCGTAGTAGAATCTATTTTTGCGAAGTAGATTTATAATTTGGACATGTTAAAAAAGTGCTGCTCTGATACAATTTTATAGCATAATAAGCTTTGTAAAATTTTTCTTGTGTCGTTCCGTTTTGCTGAAATAACACATTTCTCGTTTTGTGTAGAGCCAAATATTTTTTGACAATTTAGTTTTTGAATTTTGTAAACAAAAGGTCATATAAAGGTCATTGTAACATAAAAGCAACTCTTTTTTCGCTTTTCTGCATATTCTAGCCGGAATGAAAATTTCGCTTGTTTTTCCTTCGTTTTTTACATAGGTTTCCTTATGTGAGCGGAATTTTTTTATATCTGCCTACCGGCATTTTAAGAATAAGATCGAAACATTACAGCTGGCATTGCCAACTGAGAAAGCATACTTTAACTGACATATGACTTCTCATTTTCGCACTTAAAATGCATTTTTGCATAAATATAAGTATTGTCTCTTTTCCTAGGCAAAAAGAAAGGCAAAAAAGTGACACTTTCATCATGCATCAGCATCGCCGCGTTATTTTGGTCTGAAAAAAAATCGTAGCTCGAACGGAGTGGCGGAGTAGATTTAAAACATTTTTCTTAATCGTAGTAGATCTATTACCTATACGCACATTTTTTTAAAAGGGTTTGGCTTTTTTAGTAGTGAAAGTACCCTCCCGTAAACTTTTCCGTGAACCCCCAGAACACCAGAGCATAACATAACAAATTGCACAGCTCTAGGTTCAGCGGTTATTTGTTTTTATTAAAAATGCGAGCTGAAAAGTATCCCAGATGTAATTTGAATAGTGAATAGTTAAATTGTATGAGTGGTACCACGCTCCTTTGACCAATCAAGTCCAAAGTAGTACATAAACCTCCCGGAGCTCACAAATAAACGTATGTGGTATGTATGGTTCTGATACGTTCAGTGGTTTAGCCGTGATGTTCACTCATACATACGCACCAAAGTTTTTATATATTAAGAAGATAGGACAACAATTTATCTTTAGCATTAACGTTAACGTTAAAAAAATCACAAAAAGCTGGAAAAATCGGAAAAACCGCAACACAGTCAACGAAATCTAGTGCCGACTCCATTCCATGTCAAAAAATCGTAAGGGAGACAATTTTTTCCTACAATATCGTACTACTAAAAATAATAGTTGAAAATGTATCGATTTGCCAACTGCGTTCACTTTTAAATTCAAAATTCAATTGCACTAGCTCATAAATTAAATGTCTACCCACGCGTATTTGCAAATTGATGATTCCCGCACCCGGTGTCATGCAAATTCAAAATGCAAACACACTATTTCAACTACTTCCCCCCCCCCCTTTTGCTTCAACAAATGTCCATCAATGTCGCAATTCAAACCAAAACATCTCTCATTGCAACAACAACAAAAAATGTGAAAATAAAACCCAAAACTACTAACCAATACAAACAAACAGAATCTATTTTCGAATCGATCTGAGTGAATGGCGGTCTTCATAACTGATTTGCATGAGTTGTGTTATTTATCGGATTTTCGCCAATTTTCCCACAATTTCCATTCAATGCTAAGCTTGGTTTTCGGATAAACGTTATTTATTGTTATTTATTTACGCTCATGAATGAGGGTTGTCCTCTTCTCCAAAAAATTTATTTGCCAAACTTTCAAAATATTCACAACAAAAAATTTGTTGTTTATTGGTTAATACCACAAAAACTTCATAGTATAGATTTAGGCGTTTCCATAGTATTGTGTGAGTGTGTGTGGTCGAAGTTTGCATGAATTCAATAAGCATTTCAGTCGGTCCGTTTATGCGTTTATGCGGTTGAGGCGCAAAAGTTTTTTGTTTTCTAGCCACACTATTGAATTTCTCTCTTCTTTGGTGTCTATTTTTCCATGAGGAAAAAAAATAAGCTAAGGAAAATAGAAAAACCGTGGAAAACACATTTTATTTTGGTTTTGGTCGTGTGTCTCCGTTAAGTGTTTGTGTATGTGTGGTTGTTTATTTTTTGTTTTCTTGTTCCTATTCATTTTCTTTTATTTCCCCACGGAAGTGTCTATTTTGCTATACTGCGTAATCTGATATTCACATGAGCGATTTTGCATTTTTAAAAAGGGTTCTTCTGTGAATGGCACAAAAGTTCCCTCTGAATGTCTCGGAGAATCGTGTGAATTTCCAAGATATCCTCTTAAAGAAAAGGTAACAAATGGGATTAATGAAGTTTGGTAAATACTGTGGACAGTTTGTGTGCGTCACAAGTGCACAGTGTGTTGTGGTAACAAAGAAATATGTACAAATTAGTATGACAATGAAAGAAGGTACAATGGATGGTTGGAAAAGGTCGAATGGAACACTTCCGTTCTAATGCAGACATAAGCTCCGGACAGTTTGCAGAGTCGAACGCTCTGGATATTAATCAAAATTCTCTAGAAATTCTCAAAAGAAAACGGCAAGCGTAATCTCTGAACACGTGCTGGGTGGACCTGAAGAATGGGCAATACCTGGAGTACCACTGAATATTCATAAAAACGTACACACTTGAATTAAATTTACTCAACCAACTATTGTAGAAAGAATTAAAACTGAAGCTACTACATTTACCTTGTTCTCATCCTTATTTAAATTTAGATTTTCTCACCTAGCATTAAATTTCCAGTGAAATTATGTGTTGTGACTCGTAACCTTCTGCATTTTATTTTCTTCTTCTTTCTTTAAGTGAATTCTCTAAAGCGCTCCCCGCATTTCCGCGCGAAATACACCCTCAGCCAATTCACATAAATTGCTCACTAATGTTGGCTATTTGTGCTCCCATCACACTTTTATGATTGAAATTAAATACTTTTCTATGGTCAGCAAATCAAGCCGAAACTACCCAATGAACTCATTACAGTTATTCTGGAATTGTATTCCACCCACGGAGGAGGGCAGTGTGGAGCAGCAGTAAACAGTGAGCCAAGGAATTGTAACATTTTTTTCCTAATCTGCCCATGAAGTGTGTATCAATAACAGGAAAACGTGCATGGAATTTCTCAACTAACCGGAGCAACCTAACATCTGTACTGCAGTAAAGGCAGACTTCTCTGGTGGCATTTGGCACTACCTCAATATTACTTATACGCCAACATGGTGAACTCCTCTACCATCACCGGCACTGCCAGCAAAACCACTTTGCTATACTGCAGCGAAATATCACGTTTACACGCTTCATTTATTTGCTGGAATTCGAATTCTTTGTTCTTCTGCAACTCTAGTATATTTCACTACTCACTGCTTATTTACGTACCTGTGCATGGCAAAAAAAAAGGAAAGAAGTACTTTTACTACAGAATACTTTTGGACTCGTTCCAACTTCGTGTGGCTTGATGTGAAAACTGTTGTAAAGGTCATGTTCATATTTTCTAGCACACTCAGCACAAATATGTTCAAAAAGTCAAATAAATAAAAACAATGGAAAGAAGAAGCACCATTTCAGCCTGCGAACAGATCGAAAAAGGTACTAGACAAAAAGAAAAGGTTTTTGCATTTGATTGTTCAACTAAATTTGCTCATTGCTACTTTGACAAATTTACAATAAATTTGATTTCAAAAATTATATGAATTACACTGTCCAACAAAATGAAACTTTGTCCAAAATTATGGAAACAAAAGCTTCTGGTAGATTTGCAAACAAAAATGTACGTGGATAGAAGGTATGGAAATCTTCCAAATCTTTTTACCAAATCTACACTCAGATAAAAATTCTAACATGAATTCTAATTAGTTTTTCCTATTAATTCAATTAGCTTCTACTATTTTATATAAATAATAAGGGTATTCTTTTGACCAAATGTAATAGTATTTAGTAGTAGTTTTTTGAGTGTAGCAGTAGCTTTTTTTAGAACTCCATTATTATATTTTTTGCACTGTGGTATTATTGAATCCTAATTTTCTGTATTTCCTTCATGGTCGAGTAGAAATTCTTGCCATAAATTATATCTTTGAATTTTCAATCTTTTACATTATATATAATCAAATATTTCGCAGAAAGACGACGGCTCCAAGTACAACTAAAAGCCCATTTTGGTCAATTAAAAAAATAAGACAAATGTGAGGCAATTTTTTAAGTGCAGCGTTTGTGTTCGTGCAACTTTTTATTTAAAGACCGGCGTATAAGTTTTATTTTTGGTTTTTATTTGAACGGAATATATATATAACAATATCGGTTATTGCGCAGTGCGCTTGACCCTACCGGATGTCGTACACGCAAAGAAAAAACATGGTTGTTAGAATCATGTTATGATTAAACCATATTCAAAATACGTAAACTTTATACACACAAAAAAAAAAGTCGGTAGATTTAACCGAAAAAGACGGTTAAGAACGCTCCAACCCTTCTTCGTCGGTTAATCTAACCGATGAGAAGTGGTTGATTTACTTTAATGATTTGTTGGTTTACAATTTTTAATTGTAAACATACAGCAAAAATTTGTTTCGATACATATTTTTTTAGTAAGAAACCCATTTAAATTTGTTGGCTTACAATTTTTAATTGTAAACATACAACAAAAATTTGTTTCGATACATATTTTTTTAATAAGAAAACTTTTTTCGAGGAATTAATTTTTTTCTTCATTTGAAAACAAACCCCAACAACCAAAAAAACATATTAAACACAAAAATACATTTCGAAAATGCAAGATTGCATGTTTAAAAAAAAATATTAGCTTGAGCGCATAACTGACACAAGCACTTATTTTCCAAAAGTAGTATTACAAGCAAAAAACTCCGTTTGGCTCTGCTCAAGCTGCCTCTATAAGGCACAACATTCATAACACGATTGGGAATTCTTCTTTCTTTGAATCCCAACGATTCAACTGAAGATGCTCGAATGGTAAATTGCACAAATTGGTGAAAACTCAAATTTAACCAAAAGTCCGTTATCTTTTTTTCGAAAGTTTAATAAATATGTGGTTTGATGCAGACACAATATTATCTTGTGCCTAAAAAATTGCAAACTGCTACCCATGACAAAAGATGAAAAATAGATTGAAAATTACTCATACGGAGTGTGTAACACGTGGTATACAGAATTTGATTTTCTTCTAAATTTAAAGGAATTTTTATAGAAAAATGACCTGTTCCTGTTAATAGTTTGCATGTGCAACCTAGATTTTATCAAAGTTTCCGTTTTGGTTTTTCATTTGATCTTCTAAAAGCTTTCCATTTTTATTCTCAAAATACAAGTGTTTTATGCGAATTCTTATTTTGCAGTGCTTCAAAGGCTGTATCTTGTGCAAAATGCAAAAAGAGTTGAGAAATTGTTCAGCTTATATTGGTTTTTACGTTTGTGCGAAATTTCGTAAGTCCATCAGCGCGTGAACTGACATTATGTGTTTATGCAAATGGGAAGTTTTTGAGTTCGATTTTCATCATTGTAAAAACGGGTATGTTACTCTTTCCTACTTCTTCATTTCAGTAATCATTCCTTGTGGAAGGAATATAATTCATATTCTTTGAATACAATGGCAAGTTATACAATTTCTGAGGCTGTGAGAATATTTTTATATATTTTTAAATTTCGTTTGTTTCTTTGTGTATTAAATCTCACCTCAAAAACAGACAGAAGTAAATTTTAGTTTTTAAAAAATTTCTCACAAATTTTAAACAGAAATGAATTGCAACGCTTTGCAAAAAAAAATTATATAAACAAACCAATTAAGCAAATTTATTACGCATGCATTCACATTTGTATTTCGCTTTTCCATTTAATTGTTAGTTGGAAACCCTGGCGGCGTGAGCACAGTTTTTCGAAACGAAATATGCGGAGCACTTAATTTTATACGAGCCAAACCCCCGAGAGGACCATTTTGGCCAAAAATATAACAAAACAAAAGAGGAAATTAAAAAGGAAAATATCATTCGTTCCTTGCGTCTGCCTCCAGCAGCAACCCAATCTCTCGAATGCCGCTTGCAACGGGATGCAGGCAATTTCAATCAAATTGTCTTAAGCTGCACTTGATGCCGCCATGTACACGGCCCCAAGGAGACATTTTTCATTATATATTACGTGCCACTGGAAACGGAAGTGTACACGCCACTGCTGCTGTGTGAGTGTGTGTGTGTGTGTGTGTTGCTTTCAAGGGAAATACATGAAATAACGGTTGTTTTTACAAAATATTGAACAGGAAAAATAATGGAATTCCATTAAATGGCGAAATTCTTGGCAATTAAAATTGTGATTGATTTTTTCTTCTTCTGCGGACTGCGCTCTCATTTTGTGAGCCTTCATTTGTTTTTATTGACATTAAAATCGTTTTAATGCAATCATCATTTGTGTGATTTTCAATATTGAATTATTTTGCTTTATAAATTGAAATTCTTTGCACGTTCGAAGTACGTATTTTGTTAAATTTTTATGTTTTCCTGCTGTTTGTTCTTTGCAAAACAATGAAAACGTTTGCTGAACATTTGTTAATTACGCAGAGGCAGGCTAGGCAGGTACTTCCTGGTCTGTCCCACCCCACACTTGGCACACAATGATAATAATTTGTATGCGCGCCACTGTTGGCGCTCAAAAAGTCCTTAATATAAAAAGAATAAAGTGAGCGTCGTTACGTGCGCTCCTTGCTTGCCGTTATACAAAAGCAAACTTCATTGAACACATGAAAATATTTTTGGTAATGTTCAGCGAAATCCATCAAAAATTACTCTTCAATCATAAAAATGTTGAAAAGAAAAACGAAAAGAATATAATTCATAAAAACTGATGGCATTTGAGAAGATGAAAACACCTGAGGTAAAATTATTTTGCTTGTCAAGCAGATTATTAAAGACTCTTAAAGATTATTAAAATGTTTAAAGGCAATTCGTAATAAATGAAATTGAATATTTGATGTCATTTGCCTTTTCAGACACACAAAGGTTCTTTCGAAACATTTAGGATATTGAACCTTTGGAAATATGGCGAAGTGTGCCACAAGCTTCGATGAATTCTTCGTGCATTAGACATTAACTACAAAATGAATTTGTTCATTGAGTAGTAAGAAAAAATTAGCTTTATATTCTCTCACTACCACACCCACTTCTCTCATCACTCCCACTTGAAATGGCTTGTGGTAAATCCCAAAATTCATTTCCACTCATGAATTATACGAAAATAATATTTTCGCTTTGATTTCGGCTGCGGCATAAAAAATGCTTCATTGCCTTGCAGCGTTCGGGTACGTGTTGTACGTGGTTCAAAAATTCGTGTAGAATTCCCGCTAACGTTGCAACTGTTGCACTACAAAGTTTTAACTTTGGCACTAAAGGTATATCGATTTTGGCTGCCTGTCGCTCGCCGCAAATAATGAGGTTGTGGCACCTGATTTCCAATTGGAACTGGATTACATTGGAAATAAAAAAAAAACATTTTACACCAACAACAACTTGGAGAGGAATTTCCCCTTTAACTACATAAATCTCATCACATGGCACATGGACCGAAGACCCCTTGAAGCGTGGCATTAAAGCTTTTCACTACACCCTGCAGCCAGCAGAGAGACGCATTTGCCGCCCCCGCATTTGCTGATCCTTGCAAGGACACAGCCAAGGCATAAGTCACTCGCACAGGTGCGTGTGTATATGTGGACATGGCAGTGTTTGTAGGCGAGCGCGTTTTGTGTGCCACCCACCCACAGCCCACACCACACATTCAGAATTGCTCGCCCTTATTTACAAAGCGTATATCAAAGTGTTCCGTAAAATTCTTTTCAAATTGTCGTCTGTGTGTTCTCTGTCTGTGTAAATGTGTTTGTGTGTGTCGGTAACACCTACACCCTCCCGCCGTGTATGTCAACACTGATGGTCATTTTGCGTTTGCTTTGTAAGTAGACTTTTGTCAGGCAGCCGTGTGGCGCATAATTTATGCGCAAACAATTTTTGAAATGCCTCATGAAGAGGTCGAGTATGTACCATTTTTTTTGCTAGCTTTCCTTTTGTTGTGGCTAACTAACCAAGCAAATGAAACAAATACGAAAAACAAAGGTTTCGAATGTCCACCACTTTGACAGGCATCATCAACGCATAGCATCTCGTTTGTTGATGCATCTCCAACAGCACCCACTCCCCCCATCCACCATTGAAATTACATATTGAGTCCCTATAGGAGTTTTTGTTGTTTTTTTATTTTACTTTTTGCCATTTCGAAATGAAATGAAATTGTTTACCTTCAATTCGGAAAAGTTAAACAAACCGAATTGCACAAAAAGGATACAAGCATACATACATATATCCTTAAATAGTTTTCCCAATTATACCAGCCAAAAGCACAATCGAAAACGATTTGCTAAAGCCAACAGCGACTTCACAGAACAAAACAAATACACCGAATGACTCACAAAGGACCAAACAAAGGCAGACCAGTAATTTATTCTACATTTTGGTGCTTCTTCTTCGTTTGTTTGTTTGCTTGGGTTTTGGTTTTAGGTTAAACTGGGGATGGCATCCTTCGGCGTCGCTCCATACATACACACATATGTTTCCTGCATTCCTTTAGCTTTAGTGCGTATTGATTTAATCTGTTTGCAGAGGCCCTTGCTATGGCCGCAAGGATTTCACATTTCCCAATTTGTTTCAATCGTCGGCAAAATATATTTTGATTAAGCTATTTTCCGAAATGGACTCCGGCATAAATGGAAGCGAGGCTTCGCTCTTACTAGGATTTGTGACTGGGTTGAGCCATTCATAAACAAGGTTTCGCATTTAAATGCAATAATCTTGGAAATATTTTGAGTTTACAACAATCAATTTGCAAGCTATCGCAAAACAAAAAGCAAAGGGGAATCATTCAACACTGGAACATGGCAAAAACTGGCAGGCAATCAATTTCTGAAATGTACTATTTTTTACGCTTTCCTTGCGGTGACAGTCTATTGTACTGTATGTGAAAAGGCAAACTTGTGTTCTATTCCAACCTGCCTTACCTAGTTTACCTTGGTGTAGGTCGTTCGTCGTAGTTGTCCTCGTCGTCTATTCTAAACCGCACATTCCAACTTTGAAACAACCTTCAGCCAACTGCCAATCGAAACGTCAACAACGGAAGTTCATCGATTGTGCGGATATAAAACGCATTTCCGCCATAACCACCACACACATGCAACACACACAACACGCAGCCAGCGTAGGTAGTATGTGAAATTGGCAGTGAACACAAAAAACCATTATATGTAAATGCAAAAGACGTGGCGGTCCGTAGACCCGCAATGTGGATTTCAAAGAAATAATTACAATTTACAGTCGTACACTGAGAAAAAAATCAAAACGAAACGTTGTCAAATCGTAGCGAACCGTTGTCAATTACCAGCCAAAACTGGATGTTCTTATAAAATTTCGTACAATTCATTCTGTAGAATTGGTAATCCCTAAAAAAGTGCAATGGTAAATTCAACATTGAAATATTGCGCAGTGTTGAATTTTTTTCTCAGTGTACATAGGATGCATTGCTGTGAAATATGTGAGACCTGAATTCAACGTGCATCCCACCGTTTACAAGATCCCAGTGGTCAAAAGAAGGTGTCTGCAGGCATGCCAGTATGCCTCTTTAGGAGCTCGGATGCCTGCTCTCCTCGCTTCCATCCTTTACTTCTTTTTATATGAAACGGGACAAATAAACAGTAGAAGTAGGATTGCCACACGGTCTGGATTCGTCTGGATTGTCCAGATTTTTTATCTTGTGTCCAGAGGTTAGCTTTTCACTGATATTTTTCAGTAAAAGAAAACTAAAATAAGTCAGAAAACCCCAACGGACTAAAGCATTTTCGTTTTTATTAAAAAGATAAAGTTTTCTGTCAAATAATTATAGTTTTTCCAATTACTGTGAAAGAGTTTTTAGCCATCTACATAACTTTTAGCCTAAGCAAAGAAATATAATGATGGTTAATCTCATAAAACGTGATCTAATTCTGCGGTCAAATACAGTATTCTCTTAAGTACTTGAGCATGAATTGAATTATGCTGTATACGGCATTCTACAAAATTTGATTATCTTCTAACTTTGTCTTAAGTGTTCTTGCTTTTGACCACAGAATTATAAAACTAAACTACAATAAAGACTGTAAAGAGTTCAACATACTTATAAACAGAAAAAGCCAGTGAATTGGTAAAAGCGGCCCTGTGCTACAAAATATTTGTGGAAAGAATAGAATTGTATTGTTTTGAAACTAAAGTTGTAAAGCTTTAAAAACCTTTAAAAACCAAGAAAAGTAAACATTTTTGTAAATGGGGAGGTAACCAAAGACGTTACAAACTTGTACCTGCGCCCAAATAGACCAGTAACGGTGTTTTTTTTAGTAATAAGCTAATTGAGGTATGGGTATATTCACTTTGGAGTCGATTTAGCCCTATCCGTCTGTCCGTCCTCTTTTCTTGTAAACACGATTGCAGGAGCTAGAAGAAAGCTAGGGTCCCAAATTTTGGATTTAGCCTTTTTAGGCCTTGGAAGGAGTTGGAATTGAAAATGGGCGGAATCGCCTACCCCCCATATAAGTGAAAATCGTGTTTTTACAGTAATTTAAAGATTTCCTCGAAACAATATGAATTTTTATAGGAGGGTTTTTGGGGTCGCTGATTTCGAATTCGATGTCGCTTTTTCAAATTTCAAGATGGCGGATCCAATAGGCCCAGTAGGTGTAGGGTATATATAAGTCGGCGATTTTTGGTATAATTTTTTGTCTATTTACGCTATAAGTAGTACATATTTTGTACAATGTTGTCTAAATGTGTATACATTTTGTATTAAAAAGTGGTGCATGTACCGTGCAAAATGCCCACTGAATTGCATATTGCTATTGCTATTAATTTACTATTTCTCAAAAAGTATGCAAGTATGCTTTATATGTCCAGTTGAAAACGGAAAAATCCAGATATTTTTTTTCAAAATCCAGACGAAGCTCATTCTGCATGTGTCAACCCTAAGTAGAAGCGAGGATGGAATGTGCAATTTCTTCCCATAGCAGGCGTGCTGGCATGTCTCTAGCTGAGAGGCCTTGCGAAATTTACTACTGTGATATTACACAAAAATCAGCTTTACACAGCTTTGACAAGTTATTTAATACAAGCTATCAGCCCTTTTTAGTCTAAAAAGTAGACGGTGTAATTCTCTTCAAAACGATACCAGGAGATTTCCCATTTTGGATTCCCATTTTGGAATTAACATGAAGTTAGAACGTTGAACAATATTGCATGCAGTAGTCAAACTTGCTAAGGCAAGTTTGACCAACGCAAACAAATTGTAAAACAAATTGTTTATGAACTCTTTAATTCTGATATGTAACATAAAATAACAAATCTGCAAATACGTACAATATTGAAATATCAATTATGTCATTTAGGGCCAATTTCACAGTGCCCATTTAAGTTGGGTTTAGTTTTATTTTCATTCCCATAGTAAATTTAAATGGCGGATTTTCTGCATTTAAGTTGCAATTAAGCGCTGTGAATTTTTCAATACAGCACTGAGTTTCAAAGTGATTTCAAAGTTTTTTGAGTTTTCTGAGTGTAGTCAAATTAAGTTCCAACTTGACTTTAGGACTCTACTAAGTTGACAGATAATACACTGAATTGGCAGTGACTGTGTCTTTGAATCTGGTTTGACATTGCGAACGCAGCAGGTTACAAAAAAACTGGTGAAAGGAAGTAAATGAATATCTGATCTTGCGTTATTATGAAGTTAATGAGTGATTAATGGTTTAAAATTGGTCAGATTGTACAATTTAGCAGGCCTTAACAAACTAACTGAATACCATTAGTTTATTAATTGATTTTTTTGACGCGTAAAACTTTACGTCAAATATGACTCATATTTTACAATTGGCAAATGCAGATCGGTTCTTCTGTTGAACCGATCTGTTATTAAAATTACATTCAAGGGCTTTACGTCCAATTATTATAACTAATATACTAATTATTGACGTCACAACGCATGTGTCCTATTTGGCGATAAGAGTAAAAGAGTAAAAGTGCAAATTCATAAAAATATGTATTTAATGTATTCGAATTATATAAGATAAATTTGAGTTTTTTTTTCAAATTACCAGCTTGAAAAGTTGCCTTTAGTAGAGCTCCACGACGTTCGACTTGGAAACCTTCTGGTCGACCGGAAGTTTCGATTGTCGTGATGAGGTCTGTCTGGTGTTGCTTATTTTCATCGTGTGACGTATAGCGTGCCGTTTCAAAAGTCTCGCTGTGGAGAAGCTCTTCTCGCAGTCCGGACACTGAAATGGTTTCTGCCCCGAATGGAGGCGCTTGTGGGCAATCAGGTTACTTGAATATCGAAACTCACGTCCGCAAATATCGCACATATGGGGTTTTTCGCCAGTGTGCATGAGCATGTGTTTCTTGTAGTCTGCCTTCCTGTTGACACCCCGGCCGCATATGGTACACTGATAGGCTTTCTCACCGAAGTGGGTGCGCTTGTGGTCGATCATATTGCTCGAAAAGCGGAAATTGCGTCCGCAAATGTCGCAGCGATGCGATTTTTCGCCAGAGTGGGTCAGCATGTGCCGTCTTAATGAACGTGGCTGGCTGTAGGCTTTCTCACACAATTCGCATTTATGTGGGCGCTCTCCGGTGTGTTTCAGGATGTGCCGCTTCAGCTGGGTAGAGGTGGGGAAACTCTTCTCGCAATGTTCGCAACTGTAGGGCTTTTCGCCCGTGTGGCCGCGCTTGTGCACCACTAAATTTCGCAAATCTCGAAAATTGTGCCCGCAAATTTCGCACGGGTACGGCTTCTCTCCCGTATGGATCAGCATGTGGCTGTTCAGGCTCGATTTCTGGCTCATACTCTTACCACAAACGTCGCACTGAAAGGCTTTCTCGTTGGTGTGCGAAGCCATATGATTACGCAAGGATCGCTGCTGGCTATAACTTTGATCGCACAGTTCGCATTTATACGGTCGTTCTCCGAGGTGAACCAACATGTGACGTTTGAGCTGTGTGGACGTGGAGAAGCTTTTGATGCAGTCCGAACATTGAAAGGGCTTTTCGCCCGAATGGCATCGTTTGTGATCCACCAAATTGTTGGAATAACGGAAGGATTGCGGACAAATGTCACAGGAATATGGCTTCTCGCCGGAGTGGGTGAGTTTGTGTCGCCGCAATGCTGAACTTTGATTGTAGGATTTTCCGCACAAATCGCAACCGAAGGGTGCCTCAGCCTTAGCACAGATATGATTTGGAAGGAGTGATTCGGAGTGAAAGGTCTTATCGCAGTGTTCGCATGCATTGGTGTTGATGGGATCGTGCAGGTCGTTGTGGTTTTGGAATTGTTCTGTTGTTTTGAAGTCCTCGTGGCAGATTGTGCATAAAAAGGGCATCGTTTTGGCGTGCATCATCAGGTGATCCTGGAAGTCCTTTTTGTTGTTCAGCTGTTCGCTACAAAACTAGGAAACAAGAATGGTATTCGATTAGGCATTTGGAGTACAATGTATGTCCCTCACCTTGCATTCCAAAATGCCATTGATATTTGCCCCCTCTTCGTTCTCCTCCAAATCCGAAGTCGCAGCAGTCGTTGTAGCCTCTTCAATCACAGCACCTTCTTCAGCCTCACTTAAGAACCCTTCTTCCAGAATTTCCTCGTCTGTGAATATTTCGGACATCTGCTCTTCTTTTTTTACACACTCTTTCCCTGATAGTTCCATGGCATTTTCCGACTCCAAGTTCAATTGCGAAGAGCATTCAACAACCTAGATAAAGACTGTTCAAATGACTGCCTACATTACAAAAATTCCAGTTCATACATAAATTTCCTGCATCAGTTCAGCTGCATTGGCCAATTCCAGCAGCTCCTCATTATCTACTTCAGTTGCATGCATAACTTTGCTGTCCTCCTCGCTTATCTCGTATATTAGCGTCTCTTCATCCACGCAGTCCAATTCTAGTCGTTGTCGCAGGGTTTCGTTCGCATCCAGCACCATCTTCTTGAATGCATAAGAGACGTCCAAAATCTTCAAACAATTCATGCAGATTTGTTCCGGCAAGTCCTCCTGCTCCTCCTCGATCGAGAACTCCAAATTAGTGCAAAAATTCAATAGATTTGCAATTGTTGTAACTTCATCGTAAATAGCTCGTTCCTCGTGTATTTTAACATATTCCTCGCATTTACAGATGCACGAACGGCAGGTGACCATTTTTGAATTGAATCTGGAACGGATGCGCTGGTCTTTTTAGGACGAATCCAATATAAACAATAATTAAACTCGATAAACGGAAAACGCAATGTTAAAACGAACGGAATATGTTTATTCTTCTTCTATCCACCAAACAGCTGTCTTGTATTTAGTGTTACCTAGTGTTGTTCCGATACTAGTACATACTCGATAATTTTTTCGGGAATTTTGCCTTCGATACCTGTAACGAGTATTTTACTAGGTATCGATACTATTTGTATACCCCTACAGACTGCTGTTCAAGGGAATATTTTTTTTGTCACACCGTTTGCAACGTCCATAAGGAGGCGTGGTAGGTACATAAAAGTATATATTTTTTTTATAAGGTTGGTAATGATGCCGGGAACGAAATGTGAATAAAATTGGAAAATCCGTGTATTTTTTCGTTGAAGAGTTCTCTACCATTTCTACTAAATTACAGATATTTTAAGGTAAAGCTTCAAATTTTGAAAAAAGATTTCAAAAAATCAAATTTTCCCATACAAAGAAAATATTTCTTCATCTGGCAACACTGCACATTGTTTTTGTTCGTTTCTGCTTTCGGCTACAAATTCGTATTTAGTTTTTTCCCTTTCGACATTTCTTTCTCAGTGCTGCCATATATAGGGAAAAATCCGTATTTATACAGAATCGTGAAATTTTCTGGAAAAATACGGGTTTTCATATAAATTACTTGAAAATACTGATTTTCTGAAAAAAATCTCTCAGAACTTTCGCACTATATTCTCCTATACCACCGGAAACCGCTATTCGTTGAGGAAAATTTGGTACAAAACTACGGGCAACACTGATGAAGCAAAGTGGGACTTTGTTCGTTCGGTCGGCAAAATTATCTGGAAACCGTTGCGACCGTCGTCGATTCTAAACTTTGGTAACAACTGTCAAAAAAGGGAATAAAATGTTTCTGAATTTTGGTGATAATTTCCCTCTGGGCAAGAGCTCGGAATAATATCTACCATATTTTATTTTTAATAAAACAATATCATTTTTAATAAAACAATAATTTTGAAAAAATTTTAATAATTTTTCTGTATGGATTTTACGGATTTTTTTTTACAATAAAAACTACAAAAACGGATTTTTGAAAAAATCTGGCAGCACTAACTCCCCCTTTATTTGATTTTCCAATTTGACATTTGCGATTTTGTATTTGAATTTTCTTCAGTTTCTTGGATATTGTTATCGAGTGCGGACCGTTTTGGTTGGAAAGTGCGAATAACAACTCAAACAAGACAACAACAAGGAATTTATCGATTTTCTGCAAAGATTTGCAAATAGTGGAAAGTGGAAATATTCGGGCGGAGTTAGAAAATGTTTGCAAATCTTATTTAATGCAATAAAATCCAGAAACAAGGCAACAACAACAAAAAAGCAAGTGCACGGATAAATTAATTAATTGAGAAAAAAAAGAGTCGAAGAAACGTGCAAAAAGTGGGCGAAGTGCAAGAGAAGAAAACAAATTCCAATCAAAAAATGATTTTTCATTGCAACCAGAAATAAAATGCTAAAATTATGCAAAATTACAAGAAATTAATCAAAATCACCACAACTCAATCTTAAGGGAGTGGAGAAGGAGGAGCTGCATTTTGTTATTGTTTGGTGATATTTCCTAATTTTTGTTCTGCGACTGGGAAAAGTTCGAGAAAGAAATCAAAATGTGGATTCCGTCCAACAACAAATACGGTGTCGGTAAGTCGATGAGGATGATGCACGTAATTACTTAATGTGTACATTTTGTATAAACAATTGTATTTTAATTCTGTACGCTCAGTTTTGTCTTGCATTGAAAGCATTTGATATGTGTGAATCAACCGCCGCCCTTGCCTACCACCACCCCCCAGAAAACTGTCATCATGCGCGTAACAGCGGATTTCCACCGTGATTCACACTTTGTTTCGGAGAATTCCACCCACTGGCCCATCCGCAGCATCTACAGCAAGGCCGACCCGGAAAAGCGTTTTCAGTTTCGCTCGCTGTTTTGTTCTTTTTTTTCGGTCTGTTGTATCATTCCATTTTGCCAGCTTCCTCGCGTGTTGGCAGTTGTTTGCGTTTTTTTTTCATTCCCTTTCTTGATTTATGTGCTTGGGCTCTTTGTTAACTTTTGCTTTTGCAGTTGTTGTTGTTGATTTTAGATTCGATCACCAATTCTTTGCCCCTCAGCCGCAGGTGCCATCAATTCAGCTGTGTGATGGCTTAATTCCAAATCAAACATTCTCGATTTGTTTCTTGTTTTTGTTCAGTGCTGACACTAAAAAATTGCCACTTTCAAAGTACCTAACTGCGCATTTCACTTTCTAAAAAAATGTCTTAACTAAAAAAATTTGGTAGCAACTAATCTTGTTGTTATTTTCAAATAATCTCTTGGCTTATAGAAAGTATGTAGTTCAAATTATAAAAGGTATAATAACATAAATCCTGTAAAATTCTGCAAAAATTATCAAAGTCAACTTGTCATGCCGAAAACGCTGTTAGATTTTACCATGTAGAACGTTTTGACAAATTATGTGAACACCCTCATTGTCATTAATTCATAAACAATTTGTTTGCAATCAGCCAACACTTCGATAGCAATCGCTTACCAAGAATCACAAACATATTCACATCACCTGTAGGTAATCAAATTACCTATTGGAGTGGTTCGGTGCTTATCTAGATTTCCAATTCAGTTTATTCCCCTTTTACTGCTACTACCACTACTGCAATTATGGACAATTTTGACATTTTCTTATCATTTATCATTTATATATGTGAAAGTGTTTACCTTCCCAATAAAACAACAACAACAATATTGAACTCAGCTTACTTTGTCAATAACTTTTGTAATTTCTTCACTTGCAAAAATTAAAAAAAAAAAAAAGTCAACAATGGACAGTTTACAATTTTCTCTTTGGCTAACTTTTGATTGCTGATTTGTGTGTGCGAGGCTTTTGGGCATTTTCACTTGATTTCACAAACGAGCAAAGCATTCGCCAGCAATCTGAAACAGCCACCACAGCCACATGGTCAACATTTGCTCTAGTTTTTTTTGTATTGTTGTTGGTGTTTTTCTTTTTGTTGTGATGATGACAACTAACTTCAGCAACAACAAAAACCACAAAAGCGCACATTCTACAAGAGAAAAAGTCTCTCCAAGCAGAAAACGGCGCATGTGCAACTCATGCCCAACTCAAGTAGTTAGTGGACGATTGAGTTGATGTCTGTGCAGTTGCTTTTGCAACAATTGCCCTTTGTTGGTTTTTGCCATTTTCTGGCTTGTGTGTCACATTACATTTCGCCCTGAGGGTGCCTGGTGCCTGGTGTTGCTGCTGTGCTTCAGCTGGATGCTGTTGGGGGGTTGTTGTTGTCCATTGTGGCAAGTGATTCGCTTCGTTTCCTTCAGCGCTCTACTTGTGTAGAGATTTTAAAATGATTTGTGGTGAAGTGACTCTGACTTTGAATTTGATCCCCCTTTGGTTCTCTTTTGTGCAAGTATATTGTACAACTGTCTGTCTTTCTGCGTGCGTGTGTCTTCATCGGAAGTCACTTCATGCTCGTGTCCATCCGTCCTCGCCTTTGTTCAATTGTATTAATTGGAAAATTAAGCTTTTATTTTCAATTGTGTTTACTTTACGTTCCCTGGCCGTTGTTCTTGCACGAATTTGGATTTCATGTAACAGTTTGTTGCAACCCTTAGTGGAGTTACTCATCTGGGAATTTTCCACTATTTAAGCTGATTATGTTTGGAGTGACACATGCCCACAGTGGGGGAGCGAGAAACTAATTGCAGTATGAAATGTGATTTGAAATCTGTTTTTGTTCAACCAAATGTTTCTGGTTCTACACAGTTTTTACACTTTTCACTTTAACCATTGAAGACTGAACTCTACTTTGGCGCTTCCAGCATTCCATAATTTGTAGAATTTAATATAGACAATTTGTTGCTTTTGTGAATATTTTTTTTCTTTGTACATATTTTAATATCAAATTGATTCATTGTTTAATATGCTCGGCGGTGTTTTGGTGCCTGGCATGCGGTGCTCCCCCTCCCGAAACTCAACTCCACTTGGCCCTAGCTTCAGTTCCTGTGTTGTCAGCCAATTCCGATGTCGCCGGACGTACGTTCGTTCGTTCGGTTGCTTTATTTGACTTTGTGAATTGTGCTTAGTTTTCATTTATATACTCGATCGAGTGTGTGGATAACTACATGGAGATATGTATAGGCTTATTTACATACATGGTACACAGTCCAACAATAACAGAAGCATTAAGAGGAACCGCAACAACAACAACAGCCACAGAAAAAGAATAAGAAAAAGAAGAACACTACCGGATGAAGAATAAATGCAAGAAAAAAATATAGAAACAAGTAAGCGAATGATAGGACGGAAGGAAGGCCACAGTGAGGGTGTACAATGTACACTTGCTTGCTTCTACGAGGAATTGATAAAAGCGATAAGCCCAAATGAATAACCCAACAGCACACGCCAAAGAAAGTACAATCGCTGTACGAGTGCGTAAAATGTTTAATTTTTCACCATCAATGTCAATTGTATGAATGATAATGACTTCTGATGACACATTTAATGGGTTTCTGATAATGTCAATGTTAGTTTTATTTTCGTCCAAATCTGAGTAAACTAAAAAATTAAACACTATTCTACAGCCAAAGAAGCGCTGGAGCGCGAGACAAATAAATTTATACTAATTGAGGTTGCTGAATTTTGTCGAAAATATTTAAAAAAACCTTTGGTGTTTTTGAAACAAAAATTTGCAATGTTCGAATTTTTTGCGAAAATTTTTGATTTTATTACAATATATTTGATTTTTATTACAATTTTGTATACCCTGTACACTAGTGTACAAGGCTATACTATTTTTGTCACACCATTTGTATCGCCCATAAGGAGACGTGGCCGTTATGGAAAGCTATATATATTCTTGATCAGCGTCACCTACTGAGTGGATTTAGCAATGTCTGTCTGTCTTTCGCACTATAATTGCCGTAGCTTTTGAGCTATCAACTGCATTTTTGGCATACCTCTCATTTTGGGAAATGATGGGCGGCATTGAAAATGGGCCACATCGTATAAGATCTACGCCTACTTCCCATACAAAATGTCCGCCAAATTTGTATTATTATTTCTATCTTGAGAAATACTGAGCCGATTTGGAAACGGTTTTTTTATTTGATTGGAAATGACGTCGGGAATAAAACAGAAATGGGACAAAATTTGCAAATGGATTGGGAATGAAATTATCGTTAAACTATCGATAAGCTATCGTTAAAATATCGATAAGCTATAAAAAAATTATCGATAAAGTATCGAATAATTACACTTGCCAACTTCAATATTCTCGTATAATCTTCTTCTTAATATATAAAAACGTTGGTGTGTATGTATGAGTGAACATCACGGCTAAACCACTGAACGTATCAGAACCATACAAACACCATACGTTTATTTGTGAGCTCCGGAAGGTTTATGTACTACTTTGAATTTTATTGGTCAAAAAGGCGTGGTATCACTCATACAATTTAAGTATTACTTCAAAATATATCTGAAATACTTTCCAGCACATATGTTATTATGCTTCTTATTCCAAAAAATCAATTCAATGAGTAAAATTGGACAATGGTCAAGCAAACAGACAAATTTTGATTACAAAAATAATTTGTACAAATGAGAACTTCAAATCAGGCGTCACGCAATTACAAATATAAAAGTGTTTGTCCCGATTGATTGAATGATTGGTGATAGACTGACTCATCCAGCCCAAATCACTGAACCAATAGTTCTGCAAATGTTTATGTTATGCTCTGGTGTTTTTTGGGTTTACGGGAGGGCACTTTCACTACTTTAAGTATATGTCCGAGCAACGTCGTGTTATTCAACTAGTTTTTATATATAAATAAACCCCTCTAAACACAACGGAGTCAGATTTTTTGATAAATTGCAAAAATTCAATCTTTACGTCGTTTTTATACTATAACTCTTGAAATAATGCAGCAACGAAGATCTCGCTATGCTGGTATCTTTAACAAGTTTTATATTGTGCTGTTCTTTGATAAATTCTGTTCAAGTTTTTGGTCCGATGTCTAAAAAACGGCCTAGAAGTAGTATATCAATTTAAAATGAAGAAGTAAATCCATTTTCTTTAAATTACCGAAAAATTATTTTTTTAAGGCCGTATAGTTTTGTAAAAAAACAAAAAAATGTTCAAAGAAGGTTTCGTACTCGTATGTGCAGGGGTATTTTAGCTTCGGCCAGACCGAAGCAGCTTGTGCTTATTATTACTTTGCGTGACACTTTGCTAATAAATGCAAATAAAATTGTGAACGCAAAAAGCTTAAAAAAATGTTATTTTGTTTTGTAATTACAAAATAAAATTAGTCACAATTCACAAATATTTGATGAGAAAAATGTGCACATGTTTTGAATAATTTCACACACTACAACTTTTTTTTACATTTTCCGTTTTAATTTTGTTTATTAAAATGTGATAGTAGTATTGTGCCCAAATGGGTCAACATTTATCCACTGTGATGGCAACAGACTGTGCACTAATTTAGATTAGTTAATTCAATTCAAAGTTATTATTTATTCATCTCCTCTTTGTTGATTTTGTAATTAAAGCACTTTTGCCCCACTAACTATGCTCATCGTTTTGACCCAATCCCAATAATTAAATAGTTCATATTTCTTTTGAAGCTTTGCCGGCTGCTCCAAAGTATTTACATGTTTTTCATATTTCCTTGTTTGTGGCAAAATATGAGTTTTTAATTAACCTAATTAATGCTCGACGACAGTAATGCAATGTAATTTCCAATTTAAGTTCCAACTTCTGTGTGCTAGTGAGCCCACACATGCGCACACCAACCACACCACACACTTTGTAAACACATAGTTAGTTAGTCAGTGTGTGATGTCGGCAGTCTTCATACAATTTATGAGTTCGCGACGATGACGATGGCGACGACAACGACCGCTACTGGTTTTTATGGCGGGTCAAATGTGAATTGCGGAACTTTCTTCAAGTGACCGTTTTTTTTGTTGGTTGGCTAAGGCCTACCCGTTTCGAGCGTTCTCACACATACAACAATGATGATTTGCGGTCGAAAGTTCTTTTCCGGTTAACTCTTCTTTCTTTCCATTTGATTCCATGTTTATTCACAAATTTATATTTAACGACGTTTTTATTTAAATTTGTTCATTTGTTTCCTTTTGTAATCGCTTGTTTGGCTTGTTTGTACATATTTTTGTTTTGTTTTGCTGCCGTTATCACTTAAGCGCTGCTGCATTCCCACAGATACCGACTTTAAATCCTCATTTTCACAATGCAAAAAAAAAAAAAAAACGCCCGCTTCGAACAATGAAGTAGTTCGTACATTCTGAGCTCATCATCATGCCAAGCGCCAGCAGAGAATCGCATTTTATGTAAATGCCTTTTTACACATTTTATCAGTCCTGCATGGAAAGTTCTTTCATAAGCAACTTGTCCGTAAGTTTCTGTTAAGTATTTTCGCATTACGAAAGTACACACTCGTACTTTGTTGTTCCTCGGCGTCGACATAGTTGTGTACGTTCCTTCTACACATATTAAATTCAGTCTTGGTGTGTGCGTGCTTTTTGTGCCTTTTGCAGTAGTTAGCATGCAAAGTTTCTTCGTCGCCTAAATGCTCATTAAAATTGCTGGGAATCCTCCAGAGCCACATACCTAATGTGACTGACCTATTTAGAACAGTTTTAGTTGCGCGCCACTTGTTTCTGTCAAGATGTCATTTTTGCTGGTACAAAAACTGCGCAATATGTAAATTGCCTCTTACCGTGCAATTAATTCACGCGACACTTTTTAATTATGACAAAAGCTTTTAATGAATTGCTCAGAACATTTTAACATAGTTTAAATCTTGTTACTTTAGGCTTACTAGTGCTAAAACGTATGAATTTAGATTTAGCAAAATACAGATTTAAAATTTTCTTGCAAAACTCTTAGGAGAATTATCTTTGATCCCAAACCTAAGCTGAAAGCCCAGCCCACACAAGGGATGGACTAAACTTTGAATTATATATATTAACTACCATAGCATGGCAAAAGAAAGAAGGTAGTGCCGCTCTCAATTCTTAGCAGCCATCTTAACCATCTGACATTTAAGCCGATTATGACATTTCGGGCTACCGGATTGTTGCGAAAAAATCCTAAATTTCAAAAATGTTTTTCTGCCAAAATGGAAATGGCAAGGGCCATTTCTTGCCTATAATCCATCCCAAAAATAAGTTTTGATGATAGTTTTGAAGATTCAGAAGCGACAAAGAAGACATAGCCACAATTTTTTTTTGAAAAAAGTTAAATAAAAACTTTAAAATTGATTTTTTTGAAATAATTTGTATGTTACTACAGCCTACATCCATTAAACCTTTCAATTGTAGAGACATTTAAAATTTTATCCACAAGATTTTAAGAAATTTTTTAATTCCGAAAAATATTTCAAATATTTTTTAGCGGGTGGCAAAGCCGTTTGATTTGTTTCAAACAAACATACCTAAAAATAATCGGCATTTTAATCAAAGTAAGTGACAGCGGCACTACCTTCTTTCTTTTGCCATGCTACCATAGTCTCGATAACTTGTTTTTTTTTGACAATTTCCGATATTCATTTAAATTGTTCCCATTTTCTCCCTTAGTTTTTGCTGTTCTCATATTGTTCCGATCGATTTCTTTTCTGTTTCTGTTTCAGTTCCGGTATCCATTTTATTCTCTTTTCAAGTTTGTTACAAAACATTTTTTTCGGGTTCCATTCCTATTCATTTCGTTTCAGTTTAGTTCAACATTTTATGTGCATATATTCCAAACGCCTTTGTATTACCATTCCTGAACCGATCAAGCTATGTCTGTCTGTCATTTCACACGATAGCTAATTACCGTAGTTATAGAACTATCGACTCCAAATTTTGGCATTCCTCTTTTTTCCGCTTCTATTTGGAAGGTATTGAAAATGGGCAACACGCCTACCTCCCATATGTGTAAATGCTCGACAAATTTCTTAATTTTCATTTATTTTGAGAAATATTGAAACGTTTTGGACGCCGTTATTTTTATTTTATTGGATATGATCGGAACGTTCAACTGCATTGAAACAACATTTTGAAATGAATGGGAAATTAAGAAAAAATGTAAATTATCGATAAATTTTTCTATGTAAATTGCCGAAAAATGGTCCCAAGAACGTATCGTACTCTCATGTGCAACGTACGAGTATTTTAGCTTCAATCAAGTCGAAAATAATTCTCTAGTTTCTACTTCAACTCGACTTTAGTACTCCACTCCACTTAGTTGACAGACGATACACTGAATTGACAGCTACAGAACTTTTGATTGAATTATCTCCTCTGACTGACTTTATTACTTTCGCTTTTCTCGTTCGTGGATGCTTGAAGAGCTACTTATTGTCTTTAACATGCTCAATGTGCGAGTAAATAACCCTTTAAATTGCCACTAGTTAAGTACTGTAAATTACAAGCTTTGTTTAATTCTCACTAATAATAATAATAATCGCCAACGCCATCGCCATCGGTTGAGTTGCATTAAGTCAAGTGCATACATTAAATTACGAGCACATTAAATGGATGGCAGTCCATCCGTCTGTCTGTATATTTAGTACGTCAGTCAGTCAGCCAGACCAAAAACATCCACACTGCTATCGTGTAAATAAAGTAGCTGGGTCGTAAGCTCGCACCTATTGGTGGAGGGGTGGTAGGCAGTAGCAATGCTTTGGATAGTGAATAATTCAATGTCGGGTAAAGCTAGAGCAACCCTCTCTCTCGCCCATATTATCCGTTGGCACCGGCGACTCTGTCCGTCGCTGTCTACACTTGCGCGCGAGTTGCATGCTGAATGCACCAAAACAGGAAGCAGCATTTTCATTTTATTTTTCTTATTGTAGTTTTACTCTGCTTTTTTCGTTGGAAGCATTTAATATTTTTTCGCCGCCGATTTTCTCCACTTTTTCCACAGGCGCGCAGTTAGTGCACTTCGAGAGTAACTATCTGCGTTTAGCTGTTCTTTTGTTTTGGCATATCTTTTGTGCCGATGTGTTTTTTGTTTTCTTCTTTGCGGCGTTTATCCGCTTCACTTGCTGCTGCTGCTGCTATCGGCCCAGAGGCGAGCCTTGTGCATTGAATTCATAATTGGCAGATAGCAGCACGTTGGGCCTGGGATGGTGGTAGAAATAATGGTAGTGGTGGTGTCCATGCCCATATGGATTTATCACCAGGTAAATACTTTGTTATATTTGGTTTTTTTATTTTTTTTTACTTTCAATTAATACCTTTTTTCCAGTACTTAGTCGTCTGCTTGGTAATCGTTTATTGACAGTTGCTCATTTATTTATTAATAGCTGCATGTATTTATTGTGGCAACGACCTGGAAACGTATTTCAGTACATTGGTTTTTATTTCCCATTGCATTTAATTGTTTTTCCCTGTAAAAAAATCAATGTCATTGTCAAAAAGCAAAAAAAAAGTGTCTGTAAATGAAGCAAATTCGAGTTGTGAATCATCTTGTAAAAATTCAATGAACCGGTTAAATACAAATAAAAAAGGAGTAGGCATTAAATTTAATTAAATGCGCCGAGTTGTTAAATATTAGGTTCTGCAGTTATATGTTTTGTGTGCAATTTACCACTTAATGAATGATTTCAGTTTTTATAATATTAACCCATTTTCGAATTTTTTATTTTTGACAAAAATAATATTTCTATACTATTTTGCTCCTTCTGAATCTGACACTTCTTTTAAAAGTATCTGATGAAACGAACACTGACGCTTGTCCTATGTACTATGAAAGTCTAATAGATGTACTAGAATTCCATACAATTTTCAAGTGATACAAATTTAATTATTTTTTTACGCTTAAAAAAGGTGACCATTTGGGATATCGAGGACATCCTCTCGACTTGAAATGGTGAAGAAAATTACATTCAAACAGTGAATATTTTTCCACCTTATATGGACGAGCAATCGAATTTGCATGGAAATCTAGTATTTAGGATACTTACCTATTCGAGTCAGATGTAGCCAGATATGGATTTGGTTCATAGGCTAGAAGATCTCATCATTAGTTTTTCGTTTTTTCCGATTTATGTATTTTTAACAAGAAAGCTCTATCAGGAAGGTATTTTGAAACCTACACCCACAACGCAATAAGAGGTGCGTGGAAAAAACGGTTGGCTAATAGCCAAAAGACCAAACGATCTTCCCCACATCACTTAACATCATGGACTGCAAAATTATTCGAAATTGGCAGAGAGAATTGTTTGCAGGAATTGTGTATTATGGTCATAATAATGATCCATGAATTAAAAAAAAACATAATTTAACCTTTATAGTCATGAATACTGATTAAAATAAATTCAATTACATTTTTTTTTATTAATGGATCAATATTGTGAGTATCAATATTAAGTGAGTATCTCTCCGTATACTGTTCGAGGAAACCATCATCGGTCGAAAATGGGTTAATCAGGACTAGGTATGTAAAATTACTGATTTTAACTAGTCAACCTGACTGAATTTTACTAAAGCAATGAAAATATTCAACATTTTCAAATAATTTAAAAAATCGAAAGAATTTTTTTATATTCTCCTATTCAAAAATATTTTGCAAAAAGTATTTTTAAAAAAAAAAACATTTTTATTTTTTTAAACATTTTAAATTTTTGTTGTTTTGTTTCAATTGAAAAATTTTTGTTCCTAAAAATGGTGGCTTAACAAATATGTAAAAAAAGCGTTCTGAAATTTTTAGTAACCGGCACTTGTGTGAGAGTCTAGAGCTTTTAGGGCCGCTTGACTGTCCGATGGAATGACAATTTTCTGCCTGCTTTAGAGTAGATATAATTTGTTGCGTAGAGTAGTAGAAATTTTACGAAAGTAGTAGTAGAAATTACTGTCAGGGTTGTTGATTTGTAGAAAGAGTAGTAGTTTTGCATCATATTCAAGTCACATAAAATGTTGAGGAGTAGATTTCTTACAATAGTAGTAGAAAATACCTTAAGAGGAGTAGGGAAATCTACTACCGTAGTAGAGGAGTAGAAATCAACGCGAGTGTAGTAGATCTACTCCGATAGGAGTAGATTGAGAACGCTGCATATGTGTATTAAATTTAAATATTTGATATTAACCAATTAAATCTTATTTTTGTAGCCGTTCACAATTGGCATGGCGACGTGCGCTACGGTCTGCCACTGGACGTTGGCGATTCAGTTGAAGTGCTGGAAGAGTGTGCGAAATGGTACCGCGGCACTTGTTCGCGAAAATCACGGGCTGTGGGACTGTTTCCGAAAACCTACATACACATTAAGGATTTGTCCAAAACCGATCCAGTCGTCGCCGAGTGTACACAAGTATTGCGGGAGTGGTCCGAAATATGGAAGAAACTTTATGTGGTTTGTGGAAGCAATAAATATTAATTTGGTCATACATTTGTTAAATTCTATTTATTTAATTCTCCCTAGGATCGCGAAACATACAAATTCCATACACTGCGCAAAGTGATGTTCTCCATATTGGAGAGTCGTCGTGAGCTGTTGGGTGCCACACTGACGCAGGATCAAACATTGGAATTGCAAATGATGGTTGTGTCGAAAATCGATTGGGGCAATCGGTAAGTTGGTAGCTTTTATTTTCTTTAAAGTGTGACAATCGGAAAAAGGCCAATATGAAAAGTAACAAATAGAAAGTCAGAATCCGTTACATTTCTAACGAAAATCTGCAACAGAAACTGTTCATTGATAACACCGAATTCTGTGGTGCAATTGCGTTAGTTTATATAAAACGAAAGGCTCCAAAACGAAAGGCTGAAATGAGCACAATCGTGTAAATCGATAGTTGACTGTCAATACTATCGTTTTCATTCGCTATCGAGGTACGTGATCGATTTTCGAAATTCCCTTCACGTATTTTTCCACTTGAACAATGTTTAGTAACGACTAACTAGTGAAAACTACACCAAAAATAGTGTCGAGCTACTGCCATTGAAAGTTTGATCGTTTTCGAAGTAGGTGCACCAAATATCGATTTCAATCAATATCGAGATTGCACTCCTGATAACAAATTGTAAACGGTCCAAACGTTTTTGCAAAGATTAGCTGGAATAAACGAATATGAAATCAGAGCTTAATTTGACGCATATTGTCTGTTCATGTTGTAAATTCATCTTGTTGGTCCCAACTAATTTTTTTGTTTTTCGGGCAAAATTCAAATTTTTTAATAAAGCTGCAGAAATTTTAATATCTCATTGTAATTATACGAAACTTGGTACACGGTGGTTTTTAGTTTCTCTGATTTCGAATTGGTGAAAAGGTAAAAGTTAGAGTGGCGGCCAAAAACTTAAAGATTTCGCCGAAATAGTATGAGACTTGATATAGAGGGTTTTCGAGGTCGCTTATTTTGAATTTGATATTGAAATTTCAAAATTCAAGACGACGGATCTAATATGGCGACTGATATTACAAGATTTCATTCAATATCTAGGAAAAGGGCAACAAAGTGGAGCTTACCATCAGTGTTTAATTCCATTTTGCAAAACGAAATCTCAATACATATAACGGTTTAGCATGTTTAACAAATACAAAATACGCAGTTTGTCTCTCTGAGACCCTGGCGTTAAACGAAGCCCCATACATTTTTGAAATAATCCTATCCGATATATTTTGAAAATTTTTAAAATGTTTTCCTATATTTTGAATCAAAAAGGTGATAGGTCCCATACACAAGTTTTGCTTTACATCCCCATCATCATTTTCTCATTCACCTTTTTGTGGACTAAAGGGGTAAAATTAGGCGTGGCAATACCTAACTACAAACACAAATCAAAATCCATAAAACACTTTTTGGTGAAAATCGGTGCAGTAGTTTTCGCGTCTACTAGTTACAAACTGTCGCTTAAGACAAAATTAAACTCTCTATATCTATGGAACTATGAACATTTCAGCTGCAATATTTTGCATGCTGATGCGTATTGGTATTGTGTATACTTTAATCAGGTTCCATAAAAAAACTCAATTTCGAAAAAAATGTCGCTTAAGACCATTTTTCGGGAAGGGCTCGATATGTTTTTGCATATTTTAAAACTTTTTCAACATATGAAAACCTTTTTGCATATTTTGGCATGTCTTATTTCGTGCTTATATGATGGTATATTTTGTCATTTTTTGAGCATACTTCTGTCTTCCCTCGTCGTCTGTTTCCCATACTTTTCGTTTGGTGAATTAAAATTATCCTTTTGTTTATTTTAAAATATAGAAAAAATTTATTTAAAGAACGTTTCCTATCATAATCACAATACTTTTGTTATTAACAAATTTCTAAAATTTATCTTAACTAGACAGAATGTTTTCAATTTGTTTTGTTTATTTTTGTTTTATATTTTTTTCATATAAAATTCTGATTTTGTTTTTCGCATAAAATATAATTTTTAAATGATTTCAAATAATGTTAAGGCTAAAAAACCGGAGATTTCACATCTTATTAAAATGTTTCTTTATGGAATACAAGTAGGTCATTTGAAAAACTGATATGAAAGCGGAAGTGGTCGTAAGCAAATCAAAAAGAAAATATTACATTATATCGTAAATCTCTTATCGTATTTCGTATTGTTACATAATAAACTTAAGCGATTGTTATGATGGCGCACTGTTGTAAGTTGTTTGTTTTTCGTACTGCTTATGGGTTTAAAATTTAAATTCGTTATGGAATGGACCATTGAATTTTTTCCTCCTTCAATTGCACACTGTGGACTTTTGTTCGGTGAAAAATTTGGAAAAGGTGAAGTGAAAAAATTACTCAAGTTTTGCATACTTCGTTCATTTAATATTAAAATTTAGCTAACAATTTTGACAAATCCAAAGGGGAGAAAACAGTCTTAAATATTAATTACACGCTAGTCTAGCGAGAGTTGTCATTGTTACGTTTGTTCATTCTACTTTCCCAAAATAAAAGTAGATTACATGGAATTTTCGCAAAATTTCGCATGATCTGCTCGTGCCGCATCGAATTATAGAAGTAGTTAAAAGTAATGTCTGTAAAAATCGTACATTATGAATTATTAAATGAGAAATCGTATGTTGCTTCTATCGTTGATTGCATTGTTGAGATGTTGATATGTTGAGATGTCGCTTGAATCGAAATTATGTTTCGGTTTCCTTGCCGAATCGATCAACTTGCGGATATATGGGGCTCATGGGGCTCATTTCCAGGGTAGACGGGGCCGATGGGGTCCTGGAACTGGCCAGAAGATTGCACAGTTCTTGAATCATTTCGCAATAGGATTTCGTATTGACATTTTGGCCCAACAAATGAAGAAGCAGGAAGTCGCCAATCTGTACAGAATTTCAAACGAAATTAATTGCAGTTCAAATACTTGGTAAAATCACAACGGAATCTACTCACATCCAAGCGTCTAATCAGACTCTGAATTTCCTTGTTCTGAGCGCCTCGATAAGAACGTTTGAGAATGGTTTCGCGTGTGTTGGGCATCATTATGACAACAAGAGAGTACAGCAAAGCAACACCCGAGATCACACAGAGAATGATGAACCAAAACCTAAAATGAATAAAAAAAAACAAAAATTTATTTCCAACCTTTCAACAAATGCCAGTCTCTCCTGCAAACTTACCACAAGAAAATGTAAATTTTCTCATTCAAAATGTTCAAAGCCAACACGCACAGAGTGTCGTGACGCTGTGGCGAACCGCCCGGACCGAATTTGTGGAATGTACATTTGGTGAGTCGCGGAAATATTTCAATCATAGGATCGGTGCGATGATCCTGATCCATATTGGAGAACTTGATGACATCCGTGCCATAGGTCATGAAAGCACCGCCCAGAAACTTATCCACCATGAAAATGTTCACAATCACATTGACGAAATTCAAAGCCTCACAGAAGAAGTACGCAAACGAATAGCCGCTGTGCGAGTTCAGGCTATCGTACAGATACTTGATAATGCGATTCTGGCGATCCTTGCGGTAATCCTCGGGAATGGTGACCATGCCTCTGAGACCATCCGTAATCATGCGCATTTTGCCGTCCTCCATATTCTTCCAGATCCAATGCGGTACATAGAACATGAGACCCTGTCAAGCGAACGCATAAGCGATTAGTTTCTGGATTATTCGTTTAATGTAAATGTTAAATGCTCACCTGAAAGAACAACACAAACGGCACCCACTGATAATAGCTGTGATATCTTTTCTCTTGGCCAAATTCATTGCCCAGTCCATGGGCGGCCACTTCGGTGCCAATTTGCTTGTGCTGCTGTCCCGGTATAGTAAACGTATACGTTATCCAGCAAAATGTGTTGATCACGTGCATGGGTATGGAACCATCATTGATGCACGAGATTGGATCCCCTGGAAGAGATTAACGAATATGAATTTTAATTTTTTGTGAACCAAGTGTTGCATTCGCTCAACCGTGATGGAAGCATTGTGAGTGAAATTTGTGATTCAATTAAACTTTTTTCTTTAGAACAAATTGTGGAAACACAATTTCGTTCAACTTGCACGCTATTAACTTCTACCTAGTCATGACAATTTCATGGAGAATTTTCCCAGTGGCTAATTTGAATTATTATTGTCCATATTAAAATAGTATAAAAAAGGGTTCTTAGTGCTTTCGTGGCTCGCTCTAGCTGCTGGGTACATATGTTCATTTTCCCCATTAAATAAAATCAACAAAATTGGGCTTGGTGGATTAAAAAAATTATAATAATAAATTCACAATTGAAATAAACTCTTGAGACTAAACCAAACTAAGCCTTTCAACTGAACAATCATTTGCTTGATGGCAATGCACGCCTTGCAAAAATGCAAATGAAGTGAGCTCGATTCTGTTGTCCGATTCGTTGCACACATTCAGATTTATTATTTCTGAGACAACGACTTGGAATACTACTTAGAGCTAGTAGAAAATGTCTAAGAACTCTTGTAGATTTCAACTCAACGTCAGCCGAGCGTCTATTCAATTGGCAGCGTGTACTGTTATGTGGGTGTGTAATTTACTAAAGCTTCAAATGTAATGAAGCGAGCTCCTCAACCAGGCTGTAGCAACCAATAAAAAAAATTAATGAAAAAATACAACAAGCCGGAGCTACATTTAAACAACACAAAGTGTGTTTTTTTTTTACTTTTTGTACTTATACACTAGAGCGATAAGAGCTGGAGGAGTGCACTTGTCTTGTTACGCTTTAAAGTGTATTTGTTCGGACGAAAATCCAGTTTTTGTGTGTTGAAAAGTGCCTACTTACTAAATTTCGGAATTTCTACTTCACCACAGCAACAAAAACACAAGCACATACACACATTTATAATCGGGCGTGTGCATACATGCCGCACTTGTCCCTTTCGAGTTGGCCCCATCCATGAGCTGAAAATTAGGGAGTGCCTCTTTTCGGAAAGGCACTTGGCTTCAAATGTAAATAAGAGCATGATTCTTGGTAAAAATGTTTATTGGTAGTCTTTCGTTTTTTGGTGTGTGTGTGTTTTACTTTTGTGGCTGAGTTGGTAAATATTTAACTTCTTGGTTAATTTCTGGATTAAATTCAGCTTTGAGCAAAGAAAGTCTATTAAGTGGTGAACTGTCAATAAGGCAATTAAACCAAATTTTATAAAGGCTTTCAGTTGATATTTGAGACAATTCTGGGAATATGATATGATCTGACAATAGCTGCTTTAACATGCTGCCTAACATAATCATTCACCCCTCTCAATTCTCACGACCTACTGGAATTTTTACCTTCAATAGTGTTAACATTCCTTGGTAGTTTCCCAGTCCCCTGCTGGTTCTTCAAGTCAACTGTTTTCTATTGTGTAAACCTAATCATTTTGTGATTTTCGTTTTGCTGTAAACATTTCAACGCTTCACTGTATCGTGTGTGATTCATTAAAATTTCGTCGTATTTATAAGCTGACTTTTGCGGTTTTGAGACCACTTTCGGAAATTATTCATGACAACGCTTTTGTACAAGCTTTACACATACAATGAATACAATTAAATAGGATCATTTTACAATTGCTCCAAATCAATTGGGACAAAGGTGAATACAACGAATTGAACAAACACGATTTCTATATTGCATTTATTCAACGTTAAGTTGCACATTTTCCCTTTAACACATTTTCCCTTTTGAAAATGTAACACCCAAAATGGCCACATGAACACACAAATCGTGTACACCACCAATTTGAGTGCAAGTACTAAACAATTTTCCTAAAGCCCGTACAATGCAATCAGCATAACTATTTGGTCAACCAATCTAAACTGGGCCTTTTAAAACCCAGAGAAAGTCGTTGGTTTTCCGCATGTCTGTCTGTCTGTCCACTTACGTACCATAAATGCAGTTAACAGTTTGTTTAACTCCTTTGTCGTTTATGATTCTTTACAATGTGTAGTTAGGTGCTTGTAAATTAAAGTGCCGTTTAGCATTTTAAGTCGTTAATTGTTGATAAATGATTTTTACTTACCAATCAAATTATTTGCCGTTACAATGATGCAGCACACAAACAGCATTGCTGTCGTAATTCTATAATGGCACCGAAAGACCATATTATCTATGATGGCCCTATCCAAGAGATATCTAATTTTGATGAAGCCTGAGACGGCTGATACCATCCCAAAGACGGCCATTTTGTTTTAAGGGATTTGAACTAACACCACTCACTGCAGTTGTTGCTGTTGTCCTTATTATTGCTCAAATGCAAATTGATTTCAACTGGAAATGAAAGCAAATAACAAAAACAAATTGTTGATTAATATTGTTCTATCAATAAAGAAAATATGCACAAGATTACAAGATACAATTTCGTTATGAATTTATTTATTTATTTAATTATATTTTACAATGTTTATTTTGTTTCGTATTATCAAGGCGTGTGCCACAAACATACATTTTCCATTTGATACAAATGCCCATCAATGACAGTGAGTAATCAGTGGGGCATATTTTTAAATTTTTAGTTCGTTTTTTTCCTGATAAGATGTTCAGAATATGTCAAGACTGAGAACGAAAAATACAAATAAAAGTTGTCCGCTTCTCTTGCTGTCATGAGTTTCTTCAAGAAGGTTAACAATTAGACGGAAATTGGTACTTCCTCTTTAAGTTTGGTTTGACTGGCAAGCTTGAATTCTCTGTAGAGAGAGGCCAATAAATACATTTGTTCATACATATTACACAAAATCTACATTTTTAATCTATGTAGGTGTCTGCAACTGAAGCTTAATCGAATTCACAGCTTTGTTGTACTTGTAGAATTTTGATAAAGAAATATTTTGAAAATATAATCATGAATGAAGGTTGCTAAAGCCAATTGTTTTTCTTATGGACCAAATTTCTGATTATAAATGAAATTGTCTAGAATTAACTTTAATTTTATTCCATAGTCTATTAATATTAAATAACCAATTGCAAATTACATGCCATCGCAATGAAATTTCAGCTGTTTCACTGAAGCATTTGTATATTTATTATTTAAAACCTTTCTGCATGTACATAAGTACTTAAGTACGTACATTGGATCAACACAACAAAAAAGGTTTTGGTTTACTTTACAGCCGACCCCAAAAAATTACTGTTCCAAAAAAAAACCCTTCACAACAAGAAAAAATTAAAGAAAATCAAAATTGTTGAATTTTTTTGGGTGTCCTTACGGAATGGACAATGGGACTACTTTTAGAATCTAAAAAGATGCTTTTAGAACTCCGGAAAACGAAAAAGAGTTTATTGTTTTTTGAGGTATATTTCTCTACGTGGGACAAAATTTAGTTTTATTATCGGGAGGATTTTTGTTCATGAAGTGTATTTCTATTTTTGTTTTTATCTACATACTAGCAAGTCCTTATTATGAAATTCAATCACAAATCGGTGGGGTTTCCAATTTGAAAAAAAAAAATTTGTAACAACATTTTTTTGCCTCGAAAATTGTCCATACATAATTGGACTGGTCTAATTTACTTTTTACATTCAATTTGATATTGTGTCGTTTTAACAAGCGTCGGAGAGTACCTGTAAATTATATCAGTAAATCACGAAAATTTTACTTGTAAATAACAGCAAAAAAAGGCATCAGATAAAATCAACATCATAAAAAAACGCTCATTTAGCACATTTAGAAATAAGTTTTAAGCGTGGCTTTAATTTAAAAATACGTTTTGATTTTAAAATTTAAAATTGGAAAATTTGAAGAAGTTGAAGAAGCAACACGTCCGTCCATCTGAGTTTGAGTAAATATTTAAAATTCAATTTCATCACTTCGGAAAAGTATTGAGACTATCAGAATCATCGTCATTATGATCATTATGCGCTTAGGTACAATATAATCCTCTCTTTTTGCCACACGGCTTACTACCATATTTGGATATACTCCTGTTTCGTTAGACGCTCACAAACTTTTTATTTTTTTTTTTGGTAAAATCTCAGAGTCTGAGTTTATGGAGTGGGAAAAAATCCGTGTTTCATTTTCAACTTTATTATTTTTTTTTTGTTGTTCTCTTGTTTTTCGCTGTTGCTGCATATTGCCGTTTTTGCCTCGTTGCCGTTCTGTTTCGTTGCCGCAATATAATTTTGTTGTTGTTTTATGCCTGCCACACATACTAGGTTCGTTCATACTTCATTTTATACCTCGCAGTTAGGTAAAACAACACGCATAAAGATTTTTCATTTTTTTCTTTTCTTTTCTCGTCTTTCTTTCTTTTCAATACATTTTTCGAAACTGGTTTTAAGGTATTTTTTCTTTCGATGGGCATTGTTAACTGTGGTGATCTTGGCCATTGGGATGATGGAGACTTTTTAAGGCTTTTTCATATTCTTCTTTCTTTCATTATTTTTTTGTCTCAATTTCGAAACGTCAACCAACACCGCACAAGACGTTATGGTTTTAGATTCTAAGCTTTTTTTCTTTTATTTTTCTTGCTTGCCGTACATAAACTACAGTTATATTATTTATTTCGATTGTTTAAAAATGCTAATTAACTGATTTTCTTATAAAACACTGGTTGGCAAAAAGGTTGTCGCCTTTTTGTCTAAATAACTTGTTTTTTCTTTCGCGTGTGCTCACCTTTGAAATTTAGAATATTTAATATTTTTCAGTTATCCATGAAGGAAACAGAGTTTCTTTTCGCAGCTATGAATTTATTTTGCACACATTTAATTTTTGCATTAAAATTCGCCGTGTATGCACTTTTATGCGCTACTGCACTTTTGATGCGCTTCCTCGCTTTTAGTGCCGCTGCCGTTGGTTCGTATTCAATTGTGCAGCGCCGTTCCCCTCAATGCACAATGATGCACTTTTGGCTTCTGTACACCCTCCACTGTTACAATTACAAAAGTAATAAAATATACAAAAAAAAACTGCAGATGGATGATTCTGCTACTGGCACTGCTTCTACTAATGGTAATGGTGTTTGATGGTGGTGGTACTGTTGGTGCTGCTGCTGCTCTTGATGGTTCGTTCTTCCACTGCTGCCAGACTTTGCGCCGTTCCGAAACGTACTGGTGAATGTACTTTCAATGAGCGACTCATGAAACCCAAACCCACATCGGTTTTCACATTTATTTGAGTCGCAGCATTTTGTGAATGTATTTGTACAATCCGGCTGTAAGCCAAAGAGAGCTCGGGGTTATGAAACCTCGCTCATTCAGCGATTGCATTTACTATAAAATTCCCTCCCTCTCTCTATTTCTCTTTGCATTTTTAACCACTGCTGATCATTGCAACTGAAGCTCTCTTGTACTTTTGGACAGATCCTACTTTCGGAACCTTTTTCGGAATTTCGGTGTTCATACATAGTACACTACACCTTGAGTTGGTATATCGCTTCTCTTGAAGTTATCTCCTGTCTGAACGGATCTCGTCATGACCGTTTTATCTCCCGCCATTTTCTGCTGAACTATTCTCGTTATAAACAAAATTTCCGAGCTCTCAGTTATAGTTTAGTCAGTGATAGTTTAGGCTATTAGCATATATGAAACTCTACACTACTATCGAGTGACACCATTGGCTCTTTAAGGATCAAACAGAATGTGCAGCTGAAACTTGAAGTTCCTGAAATTCTACTTGCTACTTCGATCCTTGTAATTCACAGTTACGTTTTCGTTTAACTCCGTGGAGTAACAAGAAACAGAAAGAGTAACAGAATCCAGTACATTTGCAACAGAAACTAACGAGGAATGGCTTCTGCTACAAATATACTGAATTATGTTTGTTGTGTACCCCTTAAGCTAAGGTCCCACAGTTCCCCCAATGGACCGAAATTATACGCAATCGTAATCTATTTTGCCTTGAAGACTCCAACCAAAGATGCCAATACATCAACCATAAGAGCCGAAGAGATTTCCGCTTGATCGGCACATCGGGGCAATCTTGGGACCTTACCTTTATGGATCAATGTAAGATGATGCCTTCATCGCTTTGGCAAGTTCCACACTGTCTGCATGACCGACTACAAATTCTTACTTGTGTTCATTCCCTTTCTTTCATTTCGTTTTGGAATTTTTTCTTATTTGTGTTTATGCAGAATTATTTTATGGTTTCTTCAAATGTTGAGGACGATGTCTGTGAGCTGTTGCTACCTAAAATTTGAATACTCTCTATCGCGACTGTGGTTTATGTACGAACGTTTATCGCTCCTAGGTAGAGACTATTCACTGCTGGCTAACTTGACTAAGCGTACGCGCAACGGCGACACAGGATCATTTAACGTCGATGATTGATCTAAAACACGTATTTGCATTTGGAATGTTTTTCTTTATATTCGTTAGCGAATGTATATTTTCTGGCATTGCTTTCGATGGGAAATGGCCAGGTTTAGTATAACGAGGAATGATACCAGACACATACGGCTGGATGTGCAAGGCTAACAAGCAAGAAAAAATAAGAATAGAAATTGGCTTGATCGTTGGCCAATTCCGAACTTGTTCCGAAGGGAATCAATATCTTTTCGTAACGGACAAAGTGTTATAAATAAAATGATTAATTTTACCGAAATTATTGAATTCATTCCACCAATTTCATTTGTAGTTACTAGTGCCTCCCCAACTGACTGACGTTACCAACGGCTTCAACCGAGCTAAGTTATTGCCTCATGAAACCTGCTTTCTACCGCCACTATCTTTGCGATCTCACATATTTCTTCCACAACGACGACGACACAACGACAAGAAGCACGTCCTCTCTTGACTGTATCCAATCATCAGTGGAGGAACAAGGCGAATCTTGTGGTTTGTGTCGCGCTTGTTCTGTCATGTACCCGTGCTGAAATCCGGCTTTTAAAATTTTTCTAAATAGACGATCGCACGTTTGGTTAGCAGTTGATGATGATATGCATGTGACCCTTCTTCGTGTTGTCATGTGTGTTGCAACAGGCAAGAACGCCGCATGACGGCTGGAATGTGCCAGACAGACAGACAGACCAACATTCGGGCGAAATAACGAACTGAATGGACACTTGGACGTGCTCGGTTGCTTCACATAATGAAATGACTTTTCGTTTATATATTTTTGGTTCGGTCTGCCTCTGTTCGTCTTCTATTTGTTTATTTGTTTAATTTTTGTTGCATTTCGGTTTATAATCCCGAAACTATAATAAAATGCGATAAAAACCTGTATTACGTTGAGATACTAATGGAGCGATGTTGACTTTATTACATTTAAGTTATGTGGCGAGGATATCTTTGTGCATTTTTCTTGTTTAGACTGCGTTGGCATGGCTTGGCTGTGCTGTTCTGTGCTGCACAAGCGCACCTCTTATAAAGACATTAATTTGAAGAAGATATGATATGATACCTTTGCTTATCGAAGTGTAAATAATGCTGTTGCTTCGTGCTATCTTCGTTTAAGTTTTTTCATTTTAATTTTCAAGTGTGTCAAACATAATTTCCATTTAAGAGCAAAACCATTTTTTTCAACTCTCATTTGGCTCGTATTGTTATCTTAAATGCATTCTAACACTTACTGCAGGCATTGAGATATGTTTGGAAGCTCTGTATCTGTATTTAGTTAGGCACCGAAAAGTACCGTCATTCCATTAAGTTACTGTGTAAACTGCGTCTTCAAGTCGTTTCGTAATTTCGTTTAATTCACACTTTTTCGAATAGTTACTGCCTCGTTCTCGTACTTAATTAAAACTGACTTAAAGAGTTCATTACTGAAAGTGCTACTGTTTGGTTTTTAGTGTTCGTTTGTTTCGTGGTTCGCTTTCGGGTTCGGGCCTCAGCCATGGCTTGGCTATTGTTTTACTCTGGTAACAGAAACATGGCACAAATGTACATGTGATTTTCGTCTCGTCTTGACTCTTTTGTTTAACACTTATACACACCAACCCACAGAGTATCTCACAACATTCGTTCGTATTCAGCCTTTGAGTCGCATTCACAATTTTTCAGTTCACCTTTTGAATGTGAACCAGAACGAGTTTTCAAAAAAAAAAGAATGTAGCGCGCGAGACTATCGAATGGTACATATGGTCTCTACTTTATGGAGCTGGTTGTATGAAGAGCCGGTAACTAGTATGACTTTTTCAAATATAACGTAAATGAGGCAAGTGAGAGAGAGAGAGCGAGGGAGACAACCAAATTTTTGAAAGATTAATTAGATTGTATTTAAATTTTTATAATAATTTTATTAATACTGAGCATTGAATAAAAAATGTTGTGATCTTACTCGATCTATGTACTACGAACCTACTATATGAGAATCTTACAAGCACAGTTCATGCCTCAATAGTTTTGCATATCTCTGCCTGCTCACCAATATTAGAACAACTTCATTACCCACACACAGAACTTCCTTTACAAGCTGAAATTGTAAGGCCAAAACCTGCTGCTGCTGCTGCTGCTGGTGTTCCAACGTTTGCTACAATATTACAAATCTCGTACGAACTGAACCTGTTCGTGATGTGATAGAGTATAGTAAGTAAGCCCAGCTTGAGGCCTTTCAGCCTCAGTGAGATCTCCACATTCAGCCAACCAGCCCAGCGTTCAGAGAGTCGTTCCCGAAGAGAGAGTGTGAGTGACAAATGAGTTACGATGCTGTGTAGCCCCGGCGATAACTCAAGTTTAATTATACGCCAAATGTAATTCATGAGCAAATCACTTGCATACATCAACAGCGAAACAAACGACGAATGTATGCATGAAAGGAAAATGCATTGTGAACACCCGATACCAGCTCCAATACAATGGCAAACGTGTTGAGTTGCATGTGGGGAGTCCCATGCTGTTTGGTGTATATTCTCCCTCCTGCTAGCTGGTTCGTTCGTTCATTTAGACCTCGTTACTGCCAAACGAGTGTCACACATACAGCGCCAGTGCGCGACCCAAGCCCATCGTCATCATCATCATCATCGTCATTTCTTGCTATCTCTGTCTTTGCGTAAGCCAGGTAGAAGCAGCCAGCGTAGCACCAGCAGCCAGTGTAGAAACAGCGGCAGCAATGGCAATAGCAACTGCATTATGCGGTCACATGATGATTTCGGTTCGTGTTGCTGCTGCTGCGGCCGTTGTTGATGATGACGATTCAATGTTAAGCCACAATACCGGAATGCCGTGTGCTTGTTGGCCCGCTTGTATGCGTCATCCGCAAATCTTGGCTGTTTTTTTGTTGGCCACTTGTTTGAGTGAATGTATGAGTGTGCAGTATTCAACTAAACTTTTTGGTAAAATCCCTTTAGTCTCTCCAATTTTTACCTAATTTTTTGTCACCCAAATGCTTTTTATTTCTGATTTTTGGCCCTTGCCATTTCTGTGCCAACGTGTGAATATTTTTAGAATCGATTATCTGCTTGATTAATGGCCTTCTTGTTACCTTTTCTTTTCTCTCAGTTTCAGTTTCGAACATTAAATTTAAAAATAATTAATTACAAACACGCCTGTTGGAATTAATCCCATTTGTTTTAACAGACTTCGTGTCAAAATACCTATAAGAATTAGTATAAAATTCGTAAGGCATTAATTATTTGATTTGTGGTTTCATTTTGTTCTTTGATTTCCATTATCTATTCTATTAATTGACTTTGACGTAGAAAAGTTGAAGATTTTAAACGATTTATGATTTCTTTTGATCCGTTTCATCGGCCTTTCCAAACCGTTTGGTACATTCAACAAATTAAAAATAATTTAAGGTTTCATGGTGGAAAATTATGTGGGGATTCTCAGTTAGAGAGATACTTGCGTTGAAAGACTGCCTCGGGAATAAATGGACTATTCTAATATTTCTGAATATGGTGTGTCTCTTATTTAATTTAATTGTTGTTGAAATTCAAGCGATGTCTCGTTGTTAATTGTACCCTGAAATATTTATAAAAACATTCAAAATACTCCCAAAAACTAAGTTTCACAATTTCAGCAACTTGCATTTCAAATGAGAAGAAGAATGAATATGAGACTCGTAGAGCAGAGGTTGCAAAGTCGTATTAATCGTACGCAACAACATTTTTAGCGACCTTTACGACCAATAGGAGACCCTTGTGAATTCCTTATTAATCTTAAAGTGAAGAGATAGGCATTACGAAGTTCATTTGAGTATCTGGTACCATCAAAAACCAATTAAATTTCGAGTCTCTTCATGATCAAAAATTAACGTATTTCTTTGCTTCCAAGCACAAAATGTCAGGTCACCTCTAACTCAGTAATTCTTTTGTGTTTTTCAAAACTACCAGCTTCTTCTAGAGAATCACACAAAACTCGAAGGGACATAGCATGATTCCTATGCTTTAAGGTATTATTCGGCAAAAGTTCAATTTATTACGAAAAGATGGGTTACGCGTGAGTTTTTGTGACAAAATCGTAGATAATTGTAGCCCATCTCTACTTTGGGCTCTTCAAGCAGTCTTTCCCCTCCAGAAAGATATGATATAGGAATGAGCTAAGTCTAATTAATGTTTCCCTCTCAGGGTATTTAAAATGGTCCTTCTGACAGGACTTCGCTTGGAAATGAATTGCATATTCATCAAAAGTACTTATAAAATTAAATGATTTTAGTTATGGTTAGAGTTGTAATGGGGGATAAAAGCATGTTTAGAGAAAGCTAACAGATCTTTTCAGCTATTTTTTTTACGATTGGGAGTAAATGGAGAAATTATTTGAAATATTTGCATTTAGGATCGCTACCTCAGTGTGCTGTTATCATTTTAATCGGCTTTTGAGCCGATACTGGAATATAAAGAAAGCAGCTGCAGAGTCTATGTTTAAAAAATTTTAAATTTCTTCCATTTCTCCAATTACAGGAAACTTGGCTTGGATCTCGTACCGCGGGTCGGCCCTCTCGCTGTTGATCCACATAATATTGGAATTGTTGCTCTGCACAATGTGCACGTAACCAGTGCTGACAATGCCAAAGCATCATCGGTAAGTTAGTTGTGCTCCCAGCTCTCGACTTCGCAATCTTCATTTCTCTATTTCCCAACCAAACCAACAGAGTCGGGGAACTTTACGCCGAAAAACGCAACGCAAAATACTCACGCATCACTTGTACTTTTGTATGCGTGACTTTGGACATCGCATTGGCGGCGATGATGCCGAAGTCTATTTCTTCCTCTACGATGGCAGTCCGTTGCACATGAAGGCTCTGTCCGAGCGATTCTTAGTGAAAATCTGCAAAGATGGCTTCTCCAATTACATTGAAAAGTTGCACAGCAATTGCACGGTATTTACCGACTTAGGTACGCTCTAGATATTTTCCTCAAACATAGGAAGGATCTTACATTTACGGTTTCTCTCCCTCTCTCCTAAGGTGCTGCCGATTTGAATGAAGATCTGTATCTGGTAGCAGTTGTGATGCGTGTGGGCAAGATAATACATTCGGAGTCTGTAAAGAAGGGGGAGAAAAGTAATAACTCTTGTTTAGCCGGTGCCACCTATCGACGTCCCTTTGGCGTGGGTGTGCTCCCGCTGAATGATATTTGTCACTTTGATAGCTCCGTCGAATCTGAAGAAAGGGAATATAATTTCAAGGTAACCTTTTGCTGTTTGCCGCTAATCTAATCCAATGTTTATTTGATTTGATTCTATCTTTAATATTCAGATCTATCAATGCGAAGAGAAAGACTTTCATCAGCTGCACGAACTGATCATTAAGAAGTCTAGCGGTAAATTCTCGCCAATCACCGCGGGCAATCAAAATACTCAGGGTATTGTTGTGTCGCTGAAGCTGCTCCATGGTGGCTTGGGTCAGGCCCGTCAGGAACAACCTTTGCTCTTTCAGGGCACGACTATCACTCGGAAAATGGGCTTCCCCGATGTGATTATGCCCGGTGACGTGCGAAATGATATGTTCATAACACTCGAACGTGGCGAGTTCGAGCGTGGCGGTAAAAATACTGGCAAGAATATTCTGGTCACTGTTGTCGTCCTGGATGTTGCTGGCAACGTCCTGACCGAATGTTTGTGGGGTGCCTCGGGCATGGATTCGCCAAATTACTACAAATCGATGATCCTGTACCATCAGAATTCGCCCTGTTGGAACGAAATGCTGCGCCTGAGTGTGCCCATCGATAAATTCTCTACGGCTCATGTACGCTTCGAGTTCCGCCATTGTTCGACACGCGAGAAGTCCGATCCGAAGATATTTGGCTTCAGTTTTGCGCGTCTAATGGATCCGAGTGGGGCCACTCTGACAGATGGACAGCACGAATTGTTTGTGTATAAATGTGAGGATGCCACGAAGTTGACCGCTACCAATTATCTGAAGCTGCCAAGTAAACCCAAAGACTCACATGCCAAAGTAGAATGCAGTTCGATATTCCATCGGAGCTCCAAGGAGGTCTTCGTCATCAAGTCTCTGCTCTGTTCTACGAAATTAACCCAAAATGCAGATCTTCTGTCGCTGCTGCAATGGCGCGCCCATCCAGACACCATACAGGACTCACTAACGGGCGTTCTCCGGCTGAACGATGAGGAACTCGTGAAATTCCTGCAAGATGTACTCGATGCCCTGTTCGCCATGTTCTCCAATGAGGAGGGCAATAGCACGCAGCACTCGGGACTCGTGTTCCATGTGCTCGTCAGTATTTTCAGTCTGTTGCACAGCAACAAATTCCAACACTTTCGTCCCGTCATGAACGCCTACATCGAAGACCACTTTGCAGCGGCTCTCGTCTATAAGGGCCTCATTACATCCGTCGAACACATGGCTGTGTTCATGACCAAAGCCGAGCATCCTGACCCGTTCCAGAAGTGCTTCGGTTCGCTGGAGTACATTTTCAAGTTGTTGATACAATCGCGTAAGCTGTTTGCACGCGCCACTGGCGGCCAGTATGAGGATCCATTTCGTCGTGATCTGCATTCGCTGTTCACTGCACTGAACGGCATGTTGGCCGTGCCCTCCTACGATGTGATCATACCCACGCAAGAGGCGTTACTCAACTCGACTGGTGTGGTCCTAGAACAGCTGAAGGATACCTTGCCGGCTCCCGAGTTGGGTATGTTGGCGCGCAACATGTTGGACGCCATTCCGCGCGATGCACCCATACGCTTGATACAAGCCAAGCTGAATGCGGTCAAGGATCTGGTGTCGGGCGAACTTTTTCACGAAGATGGTAAGAAGGTAATGTACTAGGATCATCAATAAAAACTAATTTGCCCTTTAAGATTCGCGCACCGTGGTGCTGTCTGTGGCCTGCAAGCACCTTCGAATGCACCTTGGACGCCGCGATGAGTTGCGTCTCTGCGCTGAGATTATTTCGGAGATCCTGACACACCTCTACGATTTGCAACGCGAACAGAAGGACAAGGTCACCAATACGCTGCAGCACGATCTGGACTCACTGTGCAAGAACATCCTGGGCATACTGATCAAGACCATTATCATAATAATGGATGGTGCTAACTCAGTGCTGCCGCAACTCGTAGCCTGCCTGCTGGGGCTCCTCCAACTCTTCGACGAAACTCACTATAAACGTTTTTGGGACGAACTCAGTCCCAACAAAGATCCCCGCGATCTCAAGGAGTTCCTTAGCAAATCCCTGCTTGTCTTCGAGGAGTTACTCTCACAAGACTGGGTGGTGTTTCCCAGTGATTGGCTGGTCATGAAGCTGGCCTGCAACGACGTGCTGCGCAAGGCTCTGGAGGAATTCGCTAAGCCTCTGGTGTATCGCTTTCTCGGTTCGCAATCCTTCGACTCTCAGCTGTGGTGGTCGTACTTTAGCTTGGCTGTGGCCTTTCTCACCCAGCCTTCGCTGCAGCTGGAACAATACCGTGAGCCCAAGCGGCGTAAAATTCTACACTCGCACGGTGATATGCGCGTCTTGATGGGCTTCCAGATACTCAGCATGTGGTCGCAGTTGGGCGAACAAAAGTTACACTTTATTCCCTCAATGGTGGGGCCGTTTTTGGAGGTGACCTTAGTGCCGGAACCGGCATTGCGCAAGGCCACCTTAACTGTCTTCTACGATATGATGCAATGCGAGCAGGTCTGTACACTTTTGGAGATTTCTCACACTCAAACCACTTATTTGTCTTGTTTCTTCAGAGCGCCCGCGGGTCCTTCCGCCTGGTCGAAAGCGAACTAATCGACAAATTGGATTTGCTGATTAGCGAAAATAAAGGCGACGATGAATATCGCGAACTCTTCAGCACCATGTAAGTTTCAGTTTACAAGCAGTGCATTTCCAAATTGGCTGTCATTGACTGTTTCGTTTTTAACTTAATTTTTTGTACATAAATTCCATTTTCAATTACAAAACATACTCATACTAACCATAATCATGTTAAATGTTCGTTCGCTGCCTCCAATATAACGCCTCTTAAACATGTTTATTGAATACGCCATCAATCCAAAGGGAACATCTGAGCTTGGTGTAAGTCAATATTCTAACTCATTTGAAGCTTTCTGTTGTAGATCAATTAAATGTTTTCATTGACACATTGTTGGATTTTTATACGTTGCCATCATTGCTTGCCTAATCTCATTCACTTTGTTTCCTATATTTTGTAAATTGTACATTTTTTGTTCCCTTATTTTGTATTTAGTTGAACGCAAACATTGGATTAACAATGTTTAGGACAGTCTAGGATTTCTTCAATCATGATTATACCTATTCAAAACTAATTATTAATTATATTTTGTAATCTTTGGAATATATTTCAAAACACTTCATCTAACTGTACACTATCCACCAAATCTTATGCCTGGCTATCACTAAGACTTTTTGTGCCATATTTAAGAAATTAAATTACCTATAAAGTGGCGCACGTTGGAATTTTATGTCATTTGCATCTATTATCAGTTTATTATTTGTATAACATAAATAAATAAACTGTCAATAAAAAAAAATAGCACAAAATGACAACCTACGCCATTTTTCGGTCCATTTCTAACTTTGAATACGGCACAAAATGACATTCTGAATACCAAGAATTAGATTTAATTACTTTAAATGGCATCAACATAAAAAACGTTCCTATAAGCGTTAAAAATATCAACTTTATTTTATATGCATTCTAGGGTGGCACTAATTTTAAAATTTTGAAAAGCACGCCTCGTAATGTTGCGACACTACCAACGTTTGGGAAGTATATTCTCAAAATAAAGAAAGAAAAGCGGACGTTCTACAGCAGTAGGGTAGCAAAGCATAACAAAACGACTTAAAAAAAAAGGAAATTAAGAAAAAAAATGTTGCACAGGCCGACATGGTTTTACTTCTATATTCTCTATATTCAAAGCACAATAGCGTTTTCAGTTTTTCGCCATCACGTAAAATTTTTTAAGAAATTGCATAAATGCAATATCTGAACGTTAAGTCGTTTTTATACTATAAATCTTGAAATAATGCAGCTACAATGTTCTTTTCTTTCGACAGACAATTGAATAGCCACCAACTTATATCGTAAAACTTTTTTAATTTCAGTTACAATAAAAAAGTTATATTTCCAAAGTCAAAAAATCGATTTTTTGTGAACAAAATTTTTAACTTGTGGTCAATTAAAAAAAACTAGAAATGTATCTTTAAAAAGTGTTATATTGTGTTTTATACCATAGGTTAGGTTAGGTTAGGTTAGAGGGTAGATGGCACCATTGGAGCATAAATACTCCAGTGCCATCACACTTAGGCCAAAAAAGTTGACCCATTGTGATGCCCGTACTCTAAGAGGTGGGATAGGCCCACACTCGTCAAACCATAAGTTGATAATCCAACCACCCAGAATTTCTTACAAAGGCGAGCATATCACGAAGGGGTTTATCAGATAACTCCGCCAGGTCATCGAAAAAGTATTCCCCAAGGGTTCTACGCCTGAGATATTGTAGACTTGGACATCGACAGAGGAAGTGGTGGGTATCTTCCTCGACTTCCTCGTCCCCACAGCCCCTACAAACGTCATTTTGGGTAAGACCAAGTCTCCTAGCATGAGCTCCTAAAAGGTTGTGACCCGTTAATGTGCCCATGAGGACAGATATGGATTTCCTATCAAACTGCAGGAGCTTGACCGTACGTCCTTCATTGCGTTGTGGCCATAGTTTGCGAGAGGTCTCACAGGTGGAGAGTTGTCTCCATCTGATGTTGGCCTGCCTCTCAAACTGTTTTTCTAGTCGTTCCCTAATACTACAGAGTGGGATTTTAACAGAACGGTCCGCTAGGTCAGCACTAATTGCCGACCCTTTCCGAGCTAATTCGTCGGCTGCATCATTTTTTTTTTATACCATACAGTTGAGCCCGCTTAAGTGAAACGAAAATTGAATCTCCATGATTTTGTGCCCTTTTCATACAAATTATTTCGCTTTACTGGAACCCGCTTTTTTTTTTAAGTCAAAATAAAAGTTTTTTAATTCTCATAAATCGTGTGGCCTAGAGAGCTAGAACCTGTGCACACGTGTACTTTGGTATTCGGTTCAATTTTGTTTTTTTCCCCGAAAACCTCCCCCGTATGATCCAATTTTTCTGAAAAGACGCATAATGCCTCTTATAATAACGATTTTCTTCTCGTATTTTCTGCATCTACACCGATTTTATAATATGTGTTTTTTTTGCACCAGACAAATGTTAGCGCGAGTTATACAAGTTCAGACCCAATGTGGGCCGGGTTGCCGTCATCTTCGAAATCAGCGACCCCAAAAAACCCCCCTATACGAAGTTTGGTACTATTGTAGCGAAATTGTGTTACAAACGTTGCAATACATGGTTTGCACTTGTATGGAAGGTAGGCGTGGCAGAAAATAAAAAAAATGAAACCCAAAGTTTGGACCGCCTAGCTTACTACTAACTCCTGCAATCGTATGCGGCTAAATCTCCTGAGTTGAGTATTGAGACACCTCAAAGCATCCAAAGTTGGAGAAATTCTTTCTCTTCGTAGGATGACTGATCGCATTGTGTGTACTAATCTACAATTTTAATTTTTGATTTAAGTATTTTTGATAGTATAATACTCGAAACTGAAATAAATGCTACTGAGCATAAGACAAAAATTAACTAGAATGCGTTTGATACAAGATGAGCTTCATCTTTAAATTACCCGCTATTTTTTTCAAATATTTTAAGAAGACGCCAGTATTAAACATAAAGCCTTTCACACGTGTCCCTTCATTGGGTTTGTCTGTAAATGCTTTATTCCTTGACCTAAACACCTTTTATTTGCAGTCCTAAAAAATCTAATCCAAGTATTTTTCGTAAGAGAGTGTAAATTCTAAACGATGCACCCGTATATAGAATTCGAAATCCTTTCATTATTGAAATTTCCTTTAATTAAATCCCATTAAACACCTCAGCTTATTGGAGAAAGTGCAAACGGAGAATCCCAGTTGGAAAGACTCAGGTATCGCATTCATAGCCTCGGTAACAAGACTTTTGGAACGTTTGCTGGACTATCGCAGTGTTATGCAGGGCGAAGAAAACCGCGACAAACGCATGTCCTGCACAGTAAACCTTTTGAATTTCTACAAGAACGAAATCAATCGCAAGGAAATGTACTTAAGGTGAGTGGGAGGGGGGCAATTCATTAAAGAAGTTTTGGTTTAATTAAATAATATATTTCCCAATTAGATATATCTACAAGTTGCACGATTTACATTTGCAATCGGAGAACTACACCGAAGCCGGTTTCACTCTAAAACTCTATGCGAGCATGTTGAGTTGGGACCGTGAGTCGTTGAGTTTTGCGCCCAGCGACAATGTCGGCCAGCCCGAGTGGCAGCGCAAGGAACGTCTATATCACGAGGTATGATTTGTTGAATTGGATTTCGATTGACAGTGAATTACACTTTTGGAAAATTTGCAGATCTTAAAGTACTTCGATAAGGGCAAATGCTGGGAGAAGGGCATCCCTCTTTGCAAGGAGCTGGCTCTACTCTATGAAACGCGCCGCTTCGACTACAACAAGTTAAGCGAAATTCTAATACTGGAAGCGAAATTCTTTCAAAATGTTCTAACACAATTGCGTCCAGAGCCGGAATATTTCCGTGTGGGCTTCTATGGTCTGGGCTTTCCGCTGTTTGTGAGGGTAAGCAAAAATACTTTAGCCAGTGTTCGTGTGTATTTATATATTTGACTTTTGCATCTTAGAACAAACAATTCGTGTATCGTGGCCTGGAGTATGAGCGCATAGGCGCCTTCACGCAACGCCTGCAAACGGAATTTCCGACTGCGCAGATTTTGACAAACAACAGTCCGCCCGATAACTCCATACTGAACGCATCGGAGCAGTTTATTCAGATTAGTAATGTGCGTCCAGTGGGTGATGCTCAGGCTTTGAAAACCGCAATGGTGCCAGTGCCCGAAAAAATCGCCCGATTTTACGAGGTAAGCTTCGAAATTTGAAGCAGACTATTTTTGTTCTCATATTTCCATTTGTCTCAGGTCAATGATGTGACTCGGTTCATTTACGATCGGCCCATCTATAAGGGCCCCATCGATAAAGACAACGAGTTCAAATCGCTCTGGATCGAGCGCACAACTCTAGACATTGCAAGTCCCTTGCCCGGCATACTACGCTGGTTCGAGGTAAAGCAGAAATCTGTACAGGAAATCACTCCCGTAGAATTCGCCTGCGAGACCATGAACAATGTGGGCAAGGAGCTGTGGGATCTGATCGTCCAATACCGAAGCGATCCGAAGCGCAACATCAACCCCTTCTCCATGCGGCTACAGGGCATAATCGATGCAAATGTTATGGGCGGCATCAGTAAGTACCAGGAGGCGTTCTTTACAGAGCAATTCCTCAAGTCGCCCCAGGGACACGGCCAACAGGCGAATGTGCAAAAGCTCAAGGCTCTAATACTCGAGCAGATTCAAGTGCTTGAGCAGGCCATGGAATTGCATGGTCAGCTGGCGCCTGCTGGCGTCCAGCCCTTGCACAACCGTCTGCTCGAACGCTTCTCGCAGCTCAAGCAGAGCCTGTCGGGCATGGGCCGCCTGAAGAGGCAACATTCGGAGAGTATTGTCAACACTCCGCTACCACCGTTGCCCACCGAAAAACGTACTCTCAGCTTGGGCAGCAATTCGGCGCCACCCAGTCATGCAGTGGCCGCAGCCTCCCTCACTTCCAATTACTATGGCGTCTATGAGCACGACGACATCTATACACGGCCCGGGGAAACGTTGCGTCCCGTAGAGGCTACCAATCTATCATTGGGCTCATTGACCAACAATTCATATCAAACACTGAGCAAAGAAAGTCTAAGCATACCCGAAATTCCGCGCGATCAGCAGGCCGCTGCACCGCCCGTACCGAATCGTCCACGTTCGCAGAATTTCATTGGCGCTGTTGACAGCCCCGAAGTGCCGCCTAAGCGTAACATCAACCAGCCGAGTTCGCCTAGTGCACCGCCATTGCCGCCACGCGGCATTACACCCGACAAGCGCGCCTCAAATCCAATGATGTTTAACGATTTCGGTTCGACGGACTCAGCCGCGTCCAGCCTGCCACGCAGATCACATTCCTCACAGCAGCAACAACAGCAGCAGCAGCAAAACCAACACGGACAAAAATACTCAGTGGTGGACATCAGCTTCGATGACCCCGAGGCCGACCAGCCTCCACATTCGCTCACGAATATGCCCGATGGATCCCACCTGAACGTGTGCTATGCACAGCACGACTTCCGTGATTCCGGCATATCCACAACGAGTTCGCACGAGCTCAGTCACTTGAATAATCTCAGCGAGGAATCCTCGACCAACTCTCTCAGCACTGTGCACCATCGCGACCACTGCCGCATGTCCTCGAACGGCAGTTTGGACGCCACATACGCACTCAATGCGACCCTCAATATCAAGCATCGCGAGAACTCGACTAGCTCTTTCGAGATGGAGGATCTACCCATGCCACCGCCTCCGCCAATACCACCGAAATCTTTGAATATCATGGCCTCCCACGAATCGTCTTCGTTCGAGGAGCAGCAGTCACCAACAACGGCACAAGTGCACAATTCCTATGGCCCACCCCACACACAACACCACCATCAGCAGAACAATCATAATCATAATAATCATCAACAAAACGGCCTCGGTGATGGTTATGTGACACCGAAAATCAACAATACCACCGCCGATGTCAACGAATCTCACGGCAATGGCGGCACTTTTTGAGTTGCAATATGTCGCTGCCATCAGCCGCCACCACCACTACCATCACTACCACCAGCACCGCCATCAACCACCACCACAGAAACTGAAACTGAAACTTCATCGACAACGTCATCATCCACACCCCCTCCACCACCGCCACCACCACCTGCATCCTTCTCACAGCTCAATCATCAGCGCCATTATCATCCAAGTGCACATTATTGTCACGATTGCCTCTCATCACCATCGCCGCCACCCTCTCATGCCACCATCATCACCGAGCAGGCTGTGGTGCACGCCAGCTCGTCCATTGCATCATTGGCAACACCACCACCGCCGCTCACACAAGCATTACCATCCTCATCGTCACTATCACTAGTCCAGCACCAGCAGCCAAACACACCAGTACAGGTGGAACACTGCTCGTGCGGCTTGACCTTTGCGGTTGATCATTCAGCGCCCTCATCGGCCGTCTCAACACTGCAGCGAGAACAGTTCTATCATTCCAATCACGACACTTTCTATCACAACAACCACAACATCAATTCTTATCATTTGCAACAACACACAAACCAAACCACATTCAATCAAGCCGCCACACCGGTTGCGTCTGCTCCACCACAAATTCATAATCATGGCTCACACTCGCACATTTGCCAACATTCACATGCGCATGCCCAAACCGATTTCACATATGCTCCTCAGCGATGACAAGCTTAAAATGTGGCCAAGACTATAGTATTTCGAAGTGATTAGGTGCGATAGGCCGGCATAGGCGTAGTTTTCTCCTCATCCTCTTGTCTTACAACAACAAATTCTATGAAAGTATTTAAGAGAAAAGATCCCGATTTTGGATTTCTGCTTTGTATTACTTATTTCTATTTTTTTTTTGTTATGAAAATGTCTTTTCGCAATGATAACACAAATTTTCCACTTCCTAATTCGCATGATGTTGTAGGGAACATTTCAGTATATTAAAGTATAAAATTTAAAAGGGCATAAGCAATTGTGAAACTGGACGGGGTTTTTGAACACCTTAAAATTATTACACTGTGTGATTAAATATTTTATATTTTTTTTTTTATTTTTTAAGTCTTGGAAATTTTTATTTTGAAGAAGTGAAAACTTATGCGCCCTTTTTGGGTAAAACAACAGTGAAAACTTAGACTGAACCGTATGAAATCCGGTTTGGCAATCACTTTCGTTTTACTAAAAAAAAACAAAAAATTTTATAAAAAATTAAAAAAAAAAAATTAAATGCGGGTGGGCATGTCCTAATGAAATTTTATGCTTGGTATCGGTGTGCCATGTGTAAGTCATGTATAAGTTACAACCCAAAAATTGGAATCCAAATATCTATCTCATCGGTTTCGGGTTGTACTGGAGGGACACTCAATTTAAGATGTTTACTACTATATTAGTCACCAAAACCAGAAACGAGTTAAAATGGTTTTACATAACCTAAAAATTATTAAATATTGGCCTTCAAAAATCATCATTCTTGACTTCACATAGCAAAATACCCTAGAAGGCAGCCGATGCAGTTCCCCCACCCCTCAAAAAAAACCTATTAATTTTCTTTGCGCAGCGTAGTCTAATATAAGTTTGTAACGGCGTTTGTCTCGGTTTTTTATCAGTCCAATTTTCTTAATGAGGTTACATGAATATGCTTTGGTCAGTGAATTCCAGGCTTTAAACATAAGTTCCTTGTGCTTATTATCGTCAAACAGTGCAAGTTACTTTGCTTGCAAATTACTTCAATGCCCGTTTACTCCGGGAAACTATTGCAAGTATTTTTATAATTTTTTTTTTATGTTTACAAATTTTGATAATAGGTCGTGGTTAAAATTATTTGGTGCCAAATTTAAGTTTAAAGAACCCCCAAAAACAAAAAACATATTCAAGAATGCATGTTGTGAATTAAGTTAAAATTAAGATTATGTTTAAGCTACAGTTTGCATGATAACAGAAGCAAAAAAAACCACCAACCAGAATATATATCTATAAAATAAAGAAACGAAACGGGAATTGTGAAGTCTCCAAAGTTACTAAAACGGCAGATAATTAAGTCAAAATATATATATATAAAATGTGTTGTTAGTGATGCCATTTACCGAATACCTTAAATTATTGCAAAAGGTTTATTGATCGTAACAAATTAAAGGTTTTAAATAAAAAGTTTTGCAATCTTAATCAACAACTAATTATATATATCTCACATTTAAGACGTTATCAATCAATTCTGTTGGTTTGCTGGAACGATTCAAACTGAATGCACAAAATATATTGAAAAAAAGAATCACAAAATTAATCAAATGAATTCCTAACTTAAAATAGAATTTTAATAAAACCATATTAAATATTTAAAACAACAAAAAAAAACAAAACCAAAAATCATAAGCAAAAAGTTGTGAAATTGCCCGGCCACTTTTGCGCTGTTGCAGTAACGAAATCAAAGTTCTTCTAAACAAAAAAAATTGTAATCAAAAACACCATTTTACATAGGATTTTATATACATACATACATTATATAAACCAGAAAACCAATTAATGTGCAATACAGGCATTACTTTATACTATAATTAACAAACGAAAAAATGTCAAGGAAACCAAATAACTTCTATAAACAATTGCAGCCAATTTGTTTCTTTTTTTTTTTGGTTTTTCTTTCTTTAATTTTGTACATTTCTAAAACGACATTCAAATTATTGGGTAGCAAACAATTGGTAATTTAATACACTAGTCAACATATAAGCGAAACATCAAATTATATCATTTCAAATACATATTGTAATTTTAAATTGGAAAAATGCATAATGCGAATTAAATAAACTATTTGAGATAAACATATAAATAAATAACAAATACACACAAGATTGTTTTATTTGATGCAGATGTTACAAATATTGCAAACCGATTACAGATATTACAAAGTTCCAAAAAGAAATCTCACAACTCAATTCAAAAATGCATATCAAATGGTAATGGAAAACAGCTTTTCTTTAGAATGATAAGGAACTAGCTTAATACGCCCGGTGTTGCTCGGATATGTATTTGCAGTAGTGGAAGTACCCTCCTGTGGATGTAGAGCTATTTCACTTGCAAAAACATTTTCACTACATTTTTCACCTTTACACCCTACGCCTCATGAGGTATATTCACTTTGGTCTGATGTTTGAAACACCAAGAAGGAGGCGTTCCGGTATGGAAAAGTATATATATTCTTGATCAGCGTCACTTCCTGAGTCGATTTAGCCCCTCTTTTCTTGTAAACACGATTGCAGGAGCTAGAAGAAAGATGGAGGTCTAAAATTTTGGATTTATCATTTTTTTGCCCTCGAAGGAGTTGGTATTGAAAATGGGCGGAATCGGTCGACTGCCACATACTCCCATATAAGTGAAATCGTGTTTTCACTTATATTCCGCTTAAATAGTTCCAAACTTGGTATCTAGGGGTTTTTGGGGTCGCTGATTTCGAATTTGATGTCGAAATTGCAATATTCAAGATGGCGGATCCAATATGGCCGGTACGTGTAGGCTATATATAAGTCGGCTTTGCCCGACTGAAACTTACTCACTTGTTTCCATTTATTTTGCTAATAAAATCTAACCACTGAAAGAATAAACTACACATACAAATTAACAAACTAGTGTTTATGCTTCATTTTGGATACAGCGAATTATAAATGGGTAACTTTTTTCGAACGTCGATTTCCGAAACTTTTGCTAGTTTAAAATTCTTATCAGCTTTCAAACGAAACCGAGAGCTCCGAGAAATTATGTTTCAAACGAAAGTTATGGCCTCAAGACCTTAGGTGGGTACCCTCCCCTATAGATAATTAATATGTGTAAGGTGAAGTTAAGGTCCCGATCGTTTCGGCTCATATTGTTTGGGTGTCGGCCTCTTTGGTTGGGCATATTGGCGCAATTGGATATAAGCTTGTTAGGTCTTACTGAGTCGGTGCCTTCAATTCCTTCAAAAGTTTTAAAATTTGTTCAAATGTAATCTTTAATTTAAAATCAAGTCCTGAACTTTACTAGCCAAGAGCTATTTGGCATGTAGTCCTTCCACCAGAAAAACATCTGTGGCACTGTTAATTTTGAAATGTTATAAAAAATAAAATCAAACATTTGGGAAAGTGTCCATTTGGGCGCTATGAAATAACCACCAAGAGAAAAAACCCCTAATAATAATGAAATAACCCCCAAATCGAAAAAATTAATGAATTTAATTGTTTTTAACCAATTTTTCATAATAAAAAGTCGCTAATACATTTTTAATAACAAATTGATTTTTCATATGAAATATTTCCAAATTTTTAGACCAATTTTGGCCCATTTTTCATATGAAAGATCACCCCATTTTTTATGAAAAATGTTTTAGCTACTTTTTATTATGAAAAATCGGTTAAAAACAATCAAATTACATCATATGTATCCTTTAAAAATTAAAAAATTTTAACAAAACATCAAGCGATTTTTTGGGTAATTTACGACACTACAATAAGCATTACAAAAATAACAAAAAAAAAGTAATTTTTATACCCTGCAAACTAGTGTCCAAGGGTATATTGTTTTTGTCACACCGTTTGTAACGCCCATAAGGAGGCGTGTCCGGTATGGAAAAGTATATATATTCTTGATCAGCATCACCTCCTGAGTCGATTAGGCCATGTCGAAAATCGATAAATTTTAGTAAAATTATCGATAATATATCGAAAAATTATCGATAAAATATCGAAAAATTATCGACAAAAATCGATAAAATTTTGAAAACATATCCATTAAATATCGAAAAATTTTCGAAAAAATATCGACAAATCCTCATATCTCCCATACAAAATAGCCGCCAAATTTTCCGTTTCTTGTATTTGATGGGAATGATGTCGGGAACGAAATGGGAATAAAACTGGAACAAAATAGAATTGGAACAAAATTGTAAAATGAATCGGGAATAAAGTGGAAATGGAAATTATCGACAATCAACCACATTTTGTTACTTCTAATAACTTGTTTTTCCTTTTGGAATTTGTTGGCAACTAATGGACAAAATCCATCTAACACCAGCTGCGCTGTTAAGAATACTTCTGCATTCAGGACCATTCTTCGTGGAATAACCCAAAAAAAAAGTAAAAAAACTCGCAAATGATTATGAAATAACCCATAAAGTGTATGAACCTTTTATGTGGGTTGTTAAATTTTTTCCATTTGGGGGTTATCTCATTTTTTTGGTGGGTTCTTTAATTTTTTATTTGGGGATTATCTAATTTCTTGTTTTAAATAAAAATGAAATAATTTGTATCGGTGCTCTGTTCTTTTAACATAACCCAACCCAACCCCTTGGAGATTAAGACATCCTCATTAACGAGTAGAGTGGTATTTTTATTGAATAAAATTAATTAATAAGTTCATATAAAAGAGGGCATATGCAATCAGCAGCAAATCAATTATAAACTAAAAGCGGAGAAAAATGCAATTCCTGCTTGAATTTAAATGTGATCAGTTGAGGACTTTCTACATTTTATTGATGCCTGTCAGCTCCTTCAAGTTGTTTATCAAATATTTATTATACTCTTTGTAGTTGACGGGCGAGGCAGACTGAACGGTTATCTTGTTGCGTGCCACATCCCCATACATGTCCATTTTGGAGCGCAATTTGAAAATATACGAACTGAAATTAATCGCGGTGAATATTTGCTCAGCTTCCTCGGGGTTATTGTCCATGGCCTCGCCAATTTCCTTAGCCGAGCGCTGCAACAACATCTCGCCCACATCACTGAAGCAGGTGACCCATCGGTTCGAGGTCCAGTCGCCAATGCTCATCTAAGAAGGAATTTGTGTTAACTCGCATATGAGACCTATGGAATGGTGTGTTATTTGCTTACGTTCACCAGCAGCCTGTACTTGAACTCCGGAAAGACCGCATTACACTTTTCGCACCGGTAGTGTCCGTTGTTCTCGTCGATCACCTTCTTGTTGCACTCGGCCTGCGGACAGGCCTTATAGTAGGCGTTCTGGCTCTTCACAATGTGCACCACTGCCTTGCACTGGAAGTAGTCCGGCTTGTCGCCGGCGCCCAGATTCTTCGAGCGCGCCTCATGGAATGTCAGCCATTCGGTGCTGAAACCGCCCGCTCCACCAGCGCCGCTGGAACGGGAAATCAAATTGGAGATATTTTCGCCGCCACCATTGTCGAACCAGCCGCGCAATTTGTGACCCTCGGGAATGTCGGGATTGATCTTCATCACAGCGCCCATGCCCATGCTTAGGCTTTTGCCGCCATTAAATTCGTTGACACGCACATTCTTCACCAGTATCACGGGCTGGACGTGACCATCGAAGTTGACCGCATCCTCGCCCCACAGAGTCAGCGACACCTAGGAGCAGAAAAAAACAGTGAAAATAATTGAAAAAAATCAAAAGCCGTCGATATACTTACTGCGGCATTGCTCGAGTCGACCAGGGTCAGGTCCCGTTTCTTGAACTCCTTGTTTGTGGTGCGCGAAGTGAATGTCTGCAACTCGCCCACGTCACGGCAAATGCCAATGGTGTCTGCAAATGCAAATTAATCAGGAATGCCAACAAAAGAAAAAACACCGTAAATTGGTTAGAAAGTGCACCCACCCACTGCGGCCTTGGGCTCGATATTGGCCACCTGCGAAATGGGTACCAAGTCGTACTTGATATCCGGTATGCCGGAATCGTCCTCTTCGCAAGCCTGCACCACCGTCTCGCCCGTGAATGTCATCTCGTAGTCGTTCTTCAGCGACGAGAACTGCTTGTTGGCCGGCTTTATCTGGCACTTGGATATGAAGTAGACGCGATCCACTTCTATCATTTCGTAGAACTTGTCACACTGCTCCTTGAAGGCGGTCACACGAATCTCACCGCTCTCATCCATCAAATCCATGCTGAAAAGTTTGCCCTCGCCCTTGGCGTTGCTCCAGGTGCGTATGGGACTCTTCGTGGTGACGCGCGCCTTGATTACCCATTTGTTCTGGTAGGGACTGAGACTGGATATGGGATGTGTGAGTCCCGCGTTCAGGGTTTGGTTCATGGTTGTGTTGTTGTTGTTGTTGTTGTTGTTGCTGCTGCTACTGCTGCTGCTGCTGTTATTGTACAGATTTGGTTTCGTCTCGTTCTTGACTGTAAGAGTCGTGGTTTTTGTTGTTGCTGCCGCCGCCGCAGCGCTAGCCTCGGTATAAGAAACTGGATCGCCAATCTTGTGGCCGACCTCCGAGCCCGGCGTGAGCACAGATAGGTCCAATATGATAAGGACTCGTCTGTGGTGGGAGATATTTTGTTATACAGAAATTGCACCCCCTCCATCTCTCCCTTTAAATACTCACTTGCCCGCGCTGGTCTTATTCACCACCGACGAGATATAATTGTCCACCTGGACGATGGTGAACTCGCTCAGTTTGCCATCCGCATGCAGGGAATTCATTTGCGTGGCCAGCATCGCATAGCTATTGAAATACACTCCATCCGAGATTAGCAGGCGCAGACGATCGCCACTTGCGATTTGCCGGACACCTAGTATTTGGAGTACGGGTTTCTCCACTTCATCGCCCGCCATAATGCGCTAAATTCAACATTTTTGTTTTTTAATAACTACTTCGTGCAAGGAATGAAATCAATCATGCTTCTTCTTACCGATATTACTCCAGACGACAATTTCGCAATTCCCGGCATTTTTCAGTTAATCTTCCAACCACTTGAATAAATTCGACAACGATACTTTGCACGCTTTTTGTTCTTGACTGTTGGAATTTTTGCAATAATTATTTCTTACAATTTGGAATTTCGCAATAGTTTCGAGGAACTCTTCTGGCGGTCCTAGTGTGCAAAATTGTTTTGCAATTGAATTGCGACGCTGAAATCTGTCAAAATATATTCAAAACCGGCGGGAAAATATCAACAAATCAGCGATGCCAGTTTCTTTGAAATTTAGGAGGGATTTTATATTCGATGTTCGAAAGTAATAATTTGCTTTTGTACCGTAAATGGTTGCAATTTATTTAATTTCGTATGTGTATCAGAAATTGTTTGGTTTTTGCTTTCTGTTCAAATAAAATCGATATTTTAGGCGATATATCAAAAACTAATATGCGAAAAAAATGAAAATTTATGAAGGTGAAAAATATATTAAGTAAAAAAATTGCCCAATGAAAAATCGGTCAAAAATTTTAAAAGAAATATCACCCAAATAAAAAAGGAAAAATCGTATAAAAATTATCTAAAAAATAAATTAAAAAATTTGGCCCAAAAAAAGGACAAAATTGTCCAAAAATTCAAAATGTGATGGCATTTGACGCGTCAGCAAATATATTTGACGTCAAATTTTAACGTCAAATTTGACGTTTTTGACGTCAAAAATTATTTTTTTATTATTAATTTGAAATTCTTTCAACAAAAATTTTGTTAATGCATAAAGTTGTATTGTTGGCTAATTTAGATCGGTTCTTTTCTTGAAAATAAGTAATAAACTTTTTTTATGTAGCTTTAACAAAGTTTATTTTTCAGTTGGAATACAAAAATTGTCCCTACGAGTTTGAGGAATGAATAAAGAAACTCGCCTAAGTTTGGTTCTCGCATATGCAAATAATATGAAAAAAAATTAAAGAAATATGCAGCAATATGCAAATATGCAAAACATAATGTGGTCAATTCGTAATAGTTTTCAAAAAAAATCATTTTTGTCTTGGTTCGGACTCAATCCGAAGTTCCAGTAAAATATGCATTTGCATATAAATATGCTATCTAATTATTCCCCATCACGTCCGGTTCTTTAAAAAATTCTCTACAAAGTTTTTTCGTCCGACGTCCAAATAAAGGTCTAGAAGTAGTATATCAATTTCAAATAATATTTTATTGGATCGTTTAAAACTTTTTCAGTTTCAGCGAATCAGCACAGTCATGTGTATGTAATCGAAAACTGTACATGGCTTTTTAAAGTCACATCCTCAGTTTCGTTTAGGGAAACTTGATCTTGCAGAACCGCTGACGTTTTGATACACACATTATCAAATTTCATGAAATTATAATTGAATTTAAGAATCAGAATCTTCCGAGTCGTATTCCGTATCCGTTTCCGTTTCCGATTCCGATTCCGATGTTTCATTGTTGAACATGTTGTAGTAGCAGTTGAGGTGATGGTCACACCAGGCCGCTGAATATTGGGCACTTGAATTCGTTAAATTCAAGTGGGCATTTGCAGTGCATAATGCGATAGACTGTTCACTAATGTCGCACCCATAGACGTCCATCGTCATCGGTTCTTTCTGCTGTTTTTGGCGCTGTTTTAATACTCCAATTACTTTAGTAACAAATAAATCCGTAATGTGTTTACAATACTGCACATTGACATGTCTCAGCTTGGTGCATCTGCTTACAAGGAAAAGCAATCCCTTGTTTGTGATTTTACAGAAACTAATGTCAATCTCTTCCAAATTCTCCAACTCTGCTAGTTTCCCCAAACACTTATCATCTAAGGCCTTATTGTCGGCACAATGCAGTTTCTTTAACTTCGTTAGGCTCGCTATCTTTACAGCAATGTCATATTGCATCCAATTCTTGGAAACAATTTTGAGGTACTCCAACTGTTGAGCATGTTCTGCCAATGCGGCAACTATTGAAAACGATTGCCATCTTAAGTTGCTTCCTTTTAGTTGTAGGCTCTTCAGTTTCGGCAGGTGTGCTACACATTCGTCCGCGCTGGACATTTTGAGAATTTCCAGATTGTGACAATGAGTGGCCATTCCATTGACTGCTTCTTCGGGAAGTTCACACCATTTCACATTCAGCGATTTCAATTCCTTCATGGATTTACACATTTTGACGAAGTAGTTGGATTGTATGCTGCTACATCCGCTCAGATTTAGATTTCTCATATTGACCAGTTTATCCAAATGTTGCCCTGCAAATAAATGAAATAGTTGAAACTGGAGGAAAACTGATGGTCGGATCGGCCACCATTTCGGATCTGAAAATCTTGAACAATTTTCACTTATATTAGAGGTAGGACAACTCCTTCGAGGGCCCAAAAAGGATTAATCCAAAGTTTGGGCCCTCTAGCTTTCTTCTAGCTTCTGCAATCGTGTTTACAAGAAAAGAGGACGAACAGACGGATAATGCTAAATCAACTCAGGAGGTGACGCTGATCAAGAATATATATAGTTTTCCACACAAATCACGCCTTCTTGGTTATACAAACATCAGGCCAAAGTGAATATACCCATACCTCATGAAGTGTAGGGTAAAAAACGAAAAACATTTTGTCCTGATATGTGTTTGATGGGATTGACTGACTGATCAAAGCATAGCCCATACCGTTAAACCTAGAATTTTGTTTCTATACTCTGGGTAATCTCTACACGTAAGTTAAGAATAACTTCAGTACTGAGGGAATCGAATAATACAAGAAGAAATTCAAAATGACGATTCCAACATGACTGCCGAAATTCCCTAATCTCATTTTATATTTTTGAATTTTGCTATAGAGAAGTTTCTAGGGTTGATGCTATTTATAGTCCCGGGAGCGTTTTGAAACGTTAAATTCGAAATGGTTTACTAAAAATGACAAAGCTCCTGCCTAACGAATACGCCGAAATTTCTTAATTTTATGGTATCTATAAGGGAGGTTTTTGGGGTCGCCGATTTAAAAATGTATGGTCAACGGATGCACGAAAGATATTATGGGGAATACCGCCCGCTCACTGCCACTCACAAAATGTCACCGAAAATTGTCGTATTTTTCTTATAAAATTTACCATGTTGCCACTTTTTATTTTTTACCTGTTAAATGGTTATTTTTCGATAGGGTGAGACTTTCCAAATTCGATAGGTTTGAAATGGCCAAAACATCATTATCCATTAACTCTAAATTATGAATTTCCAGCTCGATAAGCGAGTTCATGCGCTCCAGACATCGGTGCAAACAAGGTTTCCTTATATATTCAGTTTGAAATCTGAAAGATTTAACATTCGGACAAAAGTTGGCGACGCACATGGCTTTTTGTTCAGTCATGCTGATCACCTCCATCGAAGTAGTTCCTAATCCAAATGTTTCAATGTTGGGTCCGGCCAATTTGAAAAATTCGGGTACCTCACACAAGGTCAAGCCCTTCAGACTACTCGAACGAATTACTTTGTATTCCAATTTGCAGGCCATTTGCCAAACAATCCGCAAACGTTGACAGGCGCATGCCAGGTGGAACTGGTCACTTAATTTAAGTAACTTGAAGATATGCTCAAGACAATCATCGTTGAGTTGGAGCAGTGATGGTTTGTCGGTGGTATTATCTTGTTGTCGTTTGGGTTGATTCCAACTGCCACATGCTTGCACAAATATCTGTCTGGATTGGAGTTTGTGGTTTGCTTCCTGAAGAGACCTTAGAATGCAAAAATATGTAATATTATTAAAAATTATTATTCGTCAATCAAAAGTAGTAAACATATACTCACTTGGCTGCTCCAGTAGGGTCGGAAAAGTTTACGAAAGCCCATTTGAGTCCCATCGACCCCTTCTCATCATCCGCTAGTACTACTTGGACCACATCACCAAACTTTGAGAAATATGCAAGTGTGTCTTCCTTCGAGACCTAAGAACGTAAAGTAAGATTTGAGATTTAGGTGAAAATGTGGAAAGCGGCACGCACTATTACTTTTCCTGGAATATTGTATACAAAAATATTGTATACAAGTACCTCGTTCTCCGTGTAGCACTTATTAGCGTACGTTGAGGTAAATTTTGCCGTAAAGCTCATTTTGATTATTTATTTATTAGAAATTATAAAATCAGTTGTTTTTTTGCGCAACTCTTTGCCATTTAAATTTCAGAAAGTTCTGCTTGTGCGGTTTGTTTCGGTTCATTCACAATAGTGTTGCATGAAAAAGGGAAAAAATCATGGGGATTCAATTTTGGTTTCACTTAAGCGGGTTTTTCACTTTAGCGAGCTCATCTGTATCTCTGCTCGACTTGTCAATCACTTGAAAGTTACTTATCAAATAGTTCGAAACAAATGAGCTATTTTTGTATACTAGTTGATTGAATTCCCACAGGATGTCTATAGTACAATCCGTACATTTTAAGCACCATTTTTAAATTTATTTTAAGCCCGGTATGCAGATGCGGCGAAATCCCGATTTGAAACAAAAATTACATATTTTTTGTTTTGCCAATAACTTTCTACCAAAATGAGTGCAAGCTTTTTTTGCACTCATGCAACCCTTTTGTGACGTTTATGGGCTGGTTAAAAGTTGACGGGACGTGGCCAATATACATAGAATACTAGATAATGACATGAGGCCGTTTACCGTTATCTAGCTTGACGTCAGCAGATACTTCTTGTCACTTTGGCAGAAAAATACAAGCGTTGCCACAAATTTAGCTTAGATGACGACATGACGTTTACCGTTAGGATCGCAATTTTGTCGTGACGTCAGCAGATACTTCTTGTCACACGAACAGCTGTTCTTTGTTTACGTTTTTCTAGCAGCCAACGTTGCCAGAAAGATCTGATCAATCGACTTCGAAGCCGAAACTTTGGCCGAAGGTTAAAAAAAACCGCTTCAACTTATTAAATTGTTTCCTTTATTAAGCAACTCAAATTCATAAGTCAATAATTTTAATTTGTTTGCCTAATTTTAATAATTTCGAATCGTATTTCTACTAACGACTAATAAATACAGTAGAAAATCCATTATTCTCAAACTCTATTGCGAAACCAATTTAGCTAAATTTGTGGCAACGCTTGCATTTTTCTGCCAAAGTGACAAGCAGTATCTGCTGACGTCGTGCTAGATAACGGTAAACGGCCTCATGTCGTTATCTAGTATTCTATGTATCTTGGCCTTTGATATATTCTGAAAACAAGGCGATAGTAGTAGATCTACTCCGATGGTAGTTGAGTGAGAACCCTAGTTGAGACTGAATTTTGTTTAATGCAGTGAGTAGTTGTTGAGCTGGTTTATTATTTATCCCAAGATGAGTATTAACGGTCGCGCTTTGCACTTTGTTCTGAAAATAGGAGATCGTGCTAAGAATGCTTTTTTCTTTCGTACAATTCTCGGAATGAAGGTAATTTCCCACTCGCATAATAGTTAATTGCATACGAATAATCACAAATCACATGACGGCGGATTTAATTTAAATAGTATGAATGAATTGCACTTTTTGCAATCGCGGAATTTTTGGATGCGACTACAATCAACAATTTATTATTACATTTTTAGGTCCTTCGACACGAAGAATTCAAAGAAGGCTGTGATGCTCAATGCAATGGACCCTATGAAAATCGTTGGAGCAAAACGATGATAGGATATGGCCCAGAATCATCTCATTTTGTGATGGAGCTCACTTACAATTATGGTGTCAAGAGCTACGAACTGGGTAAAATTAACGAACTTTAAAGTTTCCATAGCTTATTGTTTATTGTATTGTCTGTCTTTCAAGGTAACACTTTCGGCGGTGTCACAATCAAATCCAATGAAATACTCAAACGCGCCCGTTCCAATAACTATCCTATTACACAGGAAAACAATGCGAGCGTTGTTAGATCGCCCGATGGTTATGAGTTCCATATTATCGAAGCACCGGAACCAAACAACTCCGATCAAGTGATGGAGGTGACTTTGCATTCCAGTAATTTGGCGGCGTCCAAAAAATATTGGCATGAACTGTTAGCTATGAAAGTATTGTTGGAGGAGTCGAGGTCGATTATGCTCTCTTATGGTGAAAATCAGACGAAGATTCGTATGCTGGAAATTTCGGATCCTTTGAATCCAGGCAAATCCTATGGGCGTACTGCATTTGCAGTCCCTGGAACTTTGCTTTCGTCAATTCAGGAAATTATTTCAAAAGCTGAAGGGAAAATCTTAACACCCTTGATTACGTTGGATACGCCCGGAAAGGCTACGGTGAGCGTGGTCATTTTGGCCGATCCCGATGGCCATGAAATTTGTTTTGTCGATGAAGAAGGGTTTTCTCTGCTCTCGAAAGTGGAGGAGGAAGGTGAAAATATGTTGGATAAATACATTGCAAAGGATCCGTTCCAGGAGAAATAAGAAACTACTCCCGCAAATAAACTAGCAAATAGATGTTAACAAGTGTGCTTGTATATAAATAATCACAAAAATGGAATAAATACTTGTTGCTACACTGAGTCACATTCGTTTAGATGCACGTAAAATTTTTATTTAAATGCAGTTAAAATATTAAAACAACAGTTACTAGAATGTGTTCTTTTTTATTGAAATCAATACAAAATTTGTAAATTTAAAAAAATATTGATCAAAATAGTGGAATTTTTGTTTAGACGCATTGAAAATAATCTAAATTGTTTTTGCAGCATGTGGGTTAAATGGTCTGTGAAATTAACTTCCCTGAAATTAAATTATTAAAATAAACTATATGAAGGCTACCGACAACACCTTTCTAATGAGCACACAAGCATTCAAATCGGTTAAACCATTATAAAGTTCTAGTTGTTTTAAGTTGAAACGGGATGTCGTCATCTTATTTGTATCCTTTTTGAGTTGGGTCCCATTTTCATAGAGACCATTTCGATTCTATGCGAATGATAAAAACAAAATGAATAGAAGAAAACGGCATAAAGAATAGAAAAACACGGCACAAAGAATTAACGAGTAGATATGAATCCGACTTGTAACCAGCGTCAGCAGGGTTTGAACTTCGAAATTCCAACATTTTTGTAGTACTGTTCCACCCGTTAAGCTAGCATTACACGGTCCTTAAATTTCATCGTTACAATGACGCTCTGACGTCATACCTATATCATGTTATCCACAAATTCAAAGTTGAACTACTAACTGAGGGACTTGCAAATGCAATGAAGCTAGAATTTGAATTTGTTGGCGACACTTGCACTTTTCTACCCAGTGACAAGTATCCAGTGACGTATGCCAAATGGCTGTAAACGGCTAAATGGCGGTATCTTGTAATTCTATGTTTCTGCCACCATACCACTTTCAACTTTCAATTGTATTGAAAATTCGTAAATTCTTGCAAAATACAATTCTAGTGCACAAAAGGAGAATCGTCACTCGGAAGAGGAAACATGTTTTCGTTCAAGTCGGAAGAGTATCTTGTTGAAGAAGAGGGAAAGAAAAACGAAGAGCCAGCTAAAACAATGAGATTCAATAAGCAGAAATTAGCAAAGAAAAAGCGAGATTTGGGTCAAGAATATATTAGGCCAAAAACCGGAGTGGTAGTAGCGGAGCGACAGCTTCAGCCAAGGTGTAATGGCATCCAGTGTCAAAAGCTGCATCGGCTTTGCTGTTTGATCGACGAAGAAGAGAGAAAGCGAATATTCAGAGAATTTAACGAATTGGGTGATCTGACACGACAGCGAGATTTTATAGCTCGCCACATCGAAACAACGGAAACTTTCCAAAGGACATCAAAAAAGGAACAATCACGAAGGCAAAATACCAACAAATACTACTTTACAAGTGGAGTTGATCGACGCGTTGTTTGTAAAACGTTTTTTTTACATACTCTGGGCATTTCGGAAAGTGCAATGAGAACTGCACTGAAAAAGTTAACTCCAAGCGGTATGGAAGCTGAGAAACGCGGTGGTCGGCAGTCAGTCCTTGCCATTAAACGTGACCTTAAAATTCGGGCAGATATTCGCAATCATATTGAAAGATTCCCAAAGATGGAATCTCATTACGAACGATCTAGTTCAAGTACGAAAAATCTCCATCCAGAGCTAACCATAGCAAAAATGCATGCCATGTTTGTGGCTGAAATGGATTTTAACGAAAAAGCTCCCTGCATAAGTTTATATCGCCAAGTGTTCCGATCTATGAATTTATCGTTTGAGGCAAAGAAAGACCAATGTCCATTGTGCATGACTTATATAAAGGGAGATGAGGCCGCAAAAGAAAAACTAAATGAACGATTCGAAAAGTATACTGCTGAAAAAAACCGAGTAAGAACAGTTCAGCAAAATATAAAAGAGGAGCCTGTAAGCAATGATAATTTGGTATGGCAACCTAATTAGGTGGGTCGAAGCTATAAAAAAAAATGGCGAAGAAAAACCACTTAAAATATTTTTCAGGACTAGTAATTGTCAAAACGAATATGGCTTGAAAAACCGAAAACGTCCATCAATAAAGCTAGAAGGCCTTCAACTACAACCAAGCTGTAATAATGAGCCAAAGAGCTTTACGAAAGAGCGATATGCGGTTGGAAGAATGTCGAATTTTTTATTGGATATGGTATTCCAAGATAAAAGTTTCTGCAATACGCATTGTATATTTTTTTATACGGCATTACATGAAGCAACTAATTGATTGTGTGTATATGAAATTGAATGCATTAATTGAAAATTGTATAGTATACATACTTACCTCGGCCATTTTCATTACCTTTTTCTGAAATAAAAAAGATTTTAAAATCAAACTACAGCTGAACTTTACAGTTGGCATTTGTCTAAATTTCTATAATAGTTTACACATCGAAATCGTTTAATTTTTTGATGCAGTTTGTGTATATGATTTTCTATAAAATGTTTGATAGTTTTTACGCTTGCATACACATACTCAGTTTCTGCAGATTTCACTGGATTTCTATCGTTATATGAAGACCATTGTTGAATCAAACATTTTTTAATTCCACAAAAAAGTTTCCATTTTTTGAATAGTGTAATCAGTGCAACGTGGAAAGTAGCATAACCGAAAGATAAATCCACCGAACATTGGAAAACACTCTGACAGATTATTAACCAGAAGTCGTTAAACTTCTGTCCCTTTGTTTACTTAAAAAAAGAAGCAAAACACCTGCCGGTTGGTCAATTAATTACCAAGCACCCTGTATATTTATTTGACTATATAAAAAAAATCCATTCAGTCTATAAAAATTAATGATTCCATTGGTCCATTGATTATCCACCGATGGCTGTTAATTTCTTCAGATTGTTTATCAAATATTGATTGTACTTCTTGTAGTCTAAAGGCCTGGCAGACTCAATACTTATATTATTGCGGGGAACATTCTGAATTCAAGAACAAATGTTAATCGTATTCATTAATAGCAAATTCAAAGCTAAGATTTGACATTTATGTACCCCATACACTTCTTCTTTGGACTTCAATTCGAAAATGTACGGCCTGAGATATATCGGTCTGAATATGAGTTCAGCATTTTTTGGGTCCTCTTCCATCAATGCCGCAATATTACCTGCCGACGAATTCAGCAAATCAGTAGCTCTGTCAGAAAAGCAGGTGACCCAGCCACTCGAAGACCAATCGGCAATCTGCATCTGAGAAATAAAAATGTCTGTGAATGGAGAACACGTAAAAGAACCGAAAAAATCTTACTTTAATCAAAAGTTTGGGCTTGAAAGACGAAATTCCATTGCATTTTTCGCAAAAATAATTTCCGTTATTTACGATGATGACCTTTTTACTGCAACGTGAACACGCCTCATAGTAGATATTTTGGTTGTTTATAGTTTTAAAGACCGCTTTGCACTCGAAATATTTCGTTTTGCTGCTAGTGCTCCTGCCTGCAAGTGTGAGCAACTAATACTTAAACTTTACTAAACTTTAAAAACGAAATGGCGCATAATCATAGTCAACAACAAAATACAGTTTATTCGAAAATCTGCTTAGTTTTTGAATATGCGCCAGTACATAAATGTAATGGTGAACCAACCGACAGCTGTCTCTTCTTCAGCCTTGGATATTTCCGAAATTGTCACCAAATCATACGTAATCTGAGGCACATCGGTTTCATCCTTGCAATCGAGTACTTCGGTATTGTAGGTTAACGTCAACTCATAGTCATTGTCTAATTTTGAGTATTGTTTTTTGGCATAAGCTCCTCTACAGTTCGATATCGTGTAGACACGTCCGACTTTGATCATTTCGTAAAACTTATTGCACTCACTATTGAAGGCAGTGACACGTATTTTACCAGACGCATCCATTAAATACATGCTGAATAGTTTACCATAACCGTTGTTCCAGGCGTATATGGTGTCTTTGCTGGTAACGCGTGCCTTTACATTGAAGAAACTGTTACTTTTGACATTGGCTATGGGACATATTCCGACCATTTTCTAAAAGAAAGAAATTCTGACCGATCATACATTGTTTTAGTTTTCGATTGAAGAGCGATAAAAAAATTTGCAATTGACCACCAGGGCGGTTCATGTTTATAAGAATTAGTGCACTAGTAAAATATTTCACAAGTTCACACTAATTTTCTACTTATAATTGCCTCCCGCATACCTTTTGTGTATTTATTTTTATATTCCACAAATTAGTTTTTAAATTCTTTCCACATAAATGCAATCTCTCTCCAAAATTCTATCAAGCTGCAAAATAAAGTAGTCGCTTTTTAAGAGTTGACTTTATTAAATTCAGAGTTGCAAAAACATTGCTAATTAAAGTGACAAATTTTAATACAATTTTAATTTCCAGTTGGATATGCATTTTGAATTTTGAAAGGAATTTAAAAAAAGGACATTCCCCGGACATTTCCGGATTGACAATAAAGGTTTGAGTTTCTCTGCGAACCAAGAGAGATAGATACAAAGAAAACGCGCTCCCGTTTACCGCTACGCCGTTTTTCGTGACGTCACTTGATGCTGAGAAAATAAATCATATATTTTTAATATAATTTGTCCAAATGAATGAAAATAATCAAAAAAAAACCCTATTAACTCAAATTTTGTTTAAAAAAGTGGATTTAAAAATTAAAAAACAAACCGACATTTGTGTTTCAAAATTAATGATATTTTACACAAAATTTTATATAAACAAATACGAAAATTCAACAATATTTAATAAAAATTGTAAATAAACCAAAAAAAAACACATTTTTTATAATTGTTTAGCAAATCATTTTTTATAAAAAAAATTTAACACATAATTCAAAAACAATTTCATGAAATATTTGTGTACGATCTTAAGTGAGCTAGCTATAACAGATTATTGAATGTTTGGGCATGTCGTACTTGGTGATTTTTTTGGGTTTTTGCTTTTGGGGATTTTTTTTGGTGAATTTTTTAAGGTTGCGGATTTTGTATTTGGAGATTTTTTTGCCGCGCATTTAGTTACGCTCTTGAAAAAATTAGCTTCCAATTTTATTGTAACTCATTATTTGAATAGAACATACATAATTTTTCTACATCATACATAATTTTTCTTGTCCCGAGATGACGGGATTGCAACCCCTAGTCTCTGTATTATCAACCAGCCAATTCTAGTCTAGTCGTCATTAATCAAAAAAGCTGGGATGTTTGTTATTCCGACCATTATTTGCTGAGATATTTAACAAGAAAATTTTCACTGTTCATGCAAAATATGTAGGGGTCAAAGTAAAAATGGCATAACTCCACTTTTCCTCATTTCGAGTTACAGAAGGTTTATCTAAAACCGTTATTCTAACTTCAAAAGATAATTTTTAATTAGTTTACAAAGCTGACCATTAACTAGATAATTAGTTAATTGTTAATTAACGAAGTTAAATTTTTGGTTAACTTTTAACGTTTCAGTTAATTTTGAAAACCAATAACTTTTTCATTTAATTAAGTTAAATTTCTTCCTATAACAAGCATTAGCTAACTTTAAAAAAAGAATTTTTTTATGGAATGTAAAAAAGGTAAAAATTAAGAATTCATATTATTTTTGAACTGATATTTAATTTAAAAATTATTTCACAAAGCAATTAAATACACAGGCCAAAATATTTGGAAGTGTTGAATACTTCTATATTCTCGTACAGTTTTTATGTATGAATGGGCCATTCTAAACAGAATGGCGTTCTCTGCCATCACTTGAGGTTTACATCGTCAGGATGTTTACATCGTATTTGGGTTTAGAATGACCAGTGATATTTGTTCTGAACCAAACTCCATTCGTTTCATTATTATTTTTTAATATTCTAATTAAATTTGTATTTAATTTAACTTTTAACGAAGTTAACTTTTCAACAAAATTAACCATATATGTAATACTTCTATATTGTCAGTATATTGAAAGTACATTCACTGATATCAAGAGACAAAATATATGAAAAAGTACATTCGCAGTTCGAATTTCTCTGTCAAACTAATACAAAATTCAATGCTTGCTGTTTCGCTCTTACAGTGAGCTCAAAACACTGGCAATATATATGTAGAAGTATTACATATATGAAATTAACTAATCCCTAATAAAAACAGAGTAAAAAACAAGTTTTTTAAAATATAACCCTTTAACCGACTAAAAAGCAGAAAATAAATTTTCTTTAAATAATTTCAGCAATTTCGATTTACAATTAAGGCTTTTTGGGTACTTTCCTCTGAATATCATTGCAGATTTTATAGTCGCCAAAAACCCTTAATTTTAAATCGAAATTGCTGAAATTATTTAAAGAAAATTTATTTTCTGCTTTTTAGTCGGTTAAAGGGTTATATTTTAAAAAACTTGTTTTTTACTCTGTTTTTATTTTCTACTTTTTTTTTATTTTTTTTTTTAATTTTTTTTCCCCCCTTTTTCCCCCTTTTTTTCCCCTTTTTTACTCTTTTTCCCAAATGCGAATCTAAGTAAAAAATTTCAGCCTTGTAGCTAACAAAATACGAAAGTTAGGTCTTTAAATTGGCTCCATCCCGCTCCCCTTTGCCCCCACACTCCCCTTTCCAAAGGGTAAAAAATTTCATTTTGTCAATAAGAACTCACCTACCGAATTTCAACATTGTAGCTTGAGGGAATTGGAAGTTATGCCATGTTTAAAGTTTGAGTCTCCCCACGGCCCCCTACGCCCCAAAATTTAATAGAATGCATTGTCACCGGAGTTCTATCAGTGTTCCAAATTTCAGCTCTCTAGCTCATGTGGAAGTGTATGAAAAAGCTCGCCGCAGATTTGAGGATATATATATATATATATATATATATATATATATATAGTCCGCCCAAAGCAAGTTAATATAAGGGTTATAAAAAACCTTATTTTTTTTCTCCCTGTTGGGAAATTCCAACATGGTATAAACAAGTAAAATCGAATGAAAAATACAAAAGTGTTGATGATTTAAACATTAAAAAAAATGCAAATCGGTGAAATTATGAACTGCTGTAACTGCGTGAGAATTTGTTTAAAGAATTTTTAATTGCTGCAGCATCTCACATGTGAGATATTGTCTCAAGTGGGATTGTGAGATTTTCGGTGAGGTATTTATCTGGCAACTGCGATTCATACACGAATAAAATTGCAGCACTATGATAGCTGTGTCCAGGTCTAGATTCAAACTTATGCAGAAATGGCTATAGCCTTAGGCCCGTGAATTTTTCGGGAGACTTAAATTTATTTTCATGAAAATTCTATATAGCATTGTCAGAGAACAAAATGAATCGATGTTATTATTGGTTTTAATGTTCTCAAATTTCGAGCTATGTTTGATTAAAACCGTTTATCTTTACTTTAGCACAACGTTTGTGACGCATTTATATAGTATCAGAAATAACCGCACAGCTAAATTGTGTGCGGCATAGCAGAAGATTCTAGTTTCTGTAACATTTCAATTAAAAAATATTTTTTCGTTTTCAATTGGTTTTTGGAAATTTTTTTATATTCGGCCCATTTTGGTTGGTCCGAGAAAGGGTTAATCCGCCCCTGGCTGTGTCAGCTGTTTTTGCAAACTAAACAAATGCAAGTAACAAGAAATAGCGACATTCGTATAAGATGCTGCTAAATTTAACAGTCTAACAATTTGCCGGAATTTAACGAATTAACTTATTGTCAAATCAACTAATTTTGGATTAATAAATAATTGAAAAATGACAGATACTGGGAAATTGTCGTCTGGAGTAATAGCGGTAGGTAGGCACATTTATTGATTTCACGCCTTTTTTAAAAAATCGCCTTCTTTAAAAAAGCGCATCAATGTTGGCGAAGAAGTGAAGAAACCCATTCTTCAAATACTGGGTGTCCATCAAATCGCAAACGGTGACCGTTTGCGTCTGGAAATTTCCGATGGACTATACTTCAACAGTTTTGCGATGCTGGACACGCAAATGAATTCCCTTTTTGCGGATGGCAAATTGAGTGAGTTCACCATTATACAGGTAAATACAAAAAATTTTTTATTTTTGGGTTTAGCTAATTTTTCCCAAAAAAACAGGTGAACGATTACATATCAACAAAACCAGTGCAGGCAAGTGAGTATTTGAAAGAAGGGGTTGAAGCTATTCTCTATTGCAAATAAAACGGTAAATCTTCGCTCTCCACAGATAACAGACGTGTTCTTATCATATTGAACCTATCTGTGCTTACGCCGGGCTCTGAGGTTGGTCACAAGATTGGCGATCCAGTTTCCCTATGGTCGAAATCATAGGAGCCATCGGTCATTATTGCACAACTGTCACTTCCGATGACAGATCAAAGAAAATCTAAATTTTGTAAACATTCTATGCTTTAACATTTCTTTTAAAAATTGCCTTGAAAGGCTAATTTCTATTATCAATACTCCTTTTCATAATAAAAAATGCAATTTATATATATGTAAGTACATTTTACGTTTTAGGGGCTAGATATTAGGGGTCAAAAACTTCGTTTTTGTCATTTTGTACGAGAGTTGTTGTCCGAATTTGCTGATTCTGAAAAGGTGTTTTTAATTATTTCAAGGGATACTTCCGCAAAAAATAACAGAATAACTGTGTTTTTTCTGGATCTAAAACGATTCATACAAATGTTTTCATGTTTGGAATAAATTACCCCCGTCTATATTTGCGATAAATACTGAGTGAAGACTGCATAAATTTCATGGTATGCGAAAACTACCATACGAAATTCTCTGCCATATATTGGATACGATGACAGTGACAGTTCGCATGCGAACTGTCATCGCTAATACCTGCGTCCAAATAGCAACGTTGCTAAATACCATATGGAAAAAAAAAGCTAAAAAGCAGGGTGACTCAGATGAAAATTATAGCCAAATTTAAATGCGTTCTTTTGGCTAAAACCACATAAATGCAAGAAACTAGACAAAACCCGAATAAGCAATTTTAAAAAGCATGATTTTTACAATTTTTTAAGACTAATTACAAATTTAAAATACTTTCTTTTCATTCAAAGGTGAAAATTTCATTTTGGCCAAAAGCGTTGCTGGGGTGTTAGAGCAATTGTGACAAAAATGTGAAAATGCAGTCTTGTGGACAGTAATTTTAGAAAATTTTTGGCAGTAGTGGCATATCCAGAATCAGTTTTTTGTGGAAATGCACGCATTTTCAAAAATCGTCATAGGTGAAAAATCCAATTTGGCCAAAAGCGTTGCTTGAGGTGTTAGAGCAATTGTGACAAAAATGTGAAAATGCAGTCTTGTGAACAGTAATTTTAGAAAATTTTTGGCAGTAGTGGCATATCCAGAATCAGTTTTTTGTGCAAATGCACGCATTTTTAAATTGGGTTGGAAGCCGAAATTTAAATTTCCACCGTATGAAAACTGCAATTCTAAAAAACACAAAATGTCATGAGAAAAATTAAAAATGCACAGAATTGCGAAAAGATGGGATGGCGCACGATCAGGTAATAAAAGACGGAATTTCCACCATTTACGAAAAGGATCTTCACTTGTTTTTTAGCAGTTTCGGTCAGGTCATAAAACTTTACAATATGTGGTTGCTGCAAGCGGGGGGTTAAGACACTGTTAGAGCCTGCTTACACTATCATTTCCATGCCGCATGTCGATTTTAGAATTAACTCTGACCTGGGCACGTCGATATTTGACAGTTTTTATATGACAATGTAAATAAGCAGAGCATAGAGTTGTCAACTTTAATGTTTTTTTTTTATGGATTTTCGGTGCAAAATTTTCTATCCCGTGTTCACTACCGCAGTTCTTTTTAGCTCTTTGTCAGATTTCGTCATGGGAATGATAGAGTAAATAGGCTCTTGAAAGAGATCGGATACATATTTTTTCAACACCTCTAGTATACATCCATCTTGGTCAAAAACCATATTGGAAATTCAATAAACCCATCGTATTACGCTTATGTTGTAGACATTTTTTTTTTTAAATGTAAATTTAATTAATAACTAAAAGATTTGATTTCCATATATTTTATTTTATGGAAATAAAGTTTGGAAAAATTTCGAATTTTTCCAAAAAACGTTGTGGTGGGGTGGTGAAGACCGTTTTGGAAAAAAGTTAAAATTTAATTTTTTTAAAATAAAAAACCGCTCAAAATTGCATTAAAAAGATGGAAAATTTTCACAATTGTGTTGAATATCGAGTTAAATAGGTAGGTATTCGGTTGTTGTCTAAGTGAGTATATTCACAACACTAATTTTGCGCGGTTCGGAAATGGAGGTAAGTAAACAATTTTGTACAATTTAACAAAAATAACATTTATTGGTGGTTTATTTTATTTTAAACAGAAAAGTAAATCTAAATGCACTAAAAGGCGTCGCTTAAATGGGCAGCATCGATGGACTGATGCAGAAACTCAAAGTTTCGTTCAAGTGGTGGCTGAAGAAGTGAGAGGCAGACCGGAATATTTTGAGGTTGATTGTTGTCTATCATTAGTTTTTCTTTTGTGAAGTGTTCGGACAAACGCCGCCCAAATATAATTAGATACATGTCCGATCATTTACCGAACTGTATCTTGCACCCCCGGTAATCGGAGGTGTATTTAATTTTTTTGTTGCGTTAAAACCATAACAAATTCCAAAAGAAAAACAGTTTCGATCCGTATTACATATGACATGCTCAGAGCTCAGAGGAAAAGAGCGATGAAATGTACTGACGCTCCATACATTTCATCGCTTTTTTATTCTAAGCGTGTCATATTTAGAACCTTTATGGACAAACGGCAACTTCTTATCTTACAAATTATTCTTTTCAGAAACCAACCGCACAACAATTTTACGAAAAAATTGCATCAAATGCGGGCCTGGAAAACTTTGAGTGGGTGCCAATGAAAAATAAGATGCGCCACCTAAGAGCGTCGTTCGTAGCGGCTGTCAATTGGAAAAATCAAACAACTGTTGGTGACGAACAAAAGGTTGCGGACTACATAAACAAAATTTGTCCAAAATACTACCACTTGGAGCAAATCTTTGGGCAGAGAAAGAGCGTAAATCCCCGAGTCATCCTGGAGACGTCGAATGAAGTTTTTGACGCCGAAATCAGTGATTTCGACCATTTCCGAAGCAGTACTCCAGAACTAAGTAGCGCTTCGGAACGCTGTTCTGAAACCAATTCGCTGGGTTTTTCTGCTCTAAAGGCTACTTTGAGAGCCAAAGCTAACACCAAAACGACGACGCAAACACCAACAAATTCGGACCTCATTTCATTTTTAATATCTTTACAAGAGAAAAGATTGGAAATAGAGTTGAAAAAATTCGAAATAGAAAGAAATAAAGCAAAAGCCGAAATCGAATTGAAAACGATGAAACAGGACCACGAGTTCCAGATAAAAAAACTGCAAATTGAAAGTGAAGAGAGAATTCGAAAGTATGAATTGGAACTGAAGTCAAAAAGAAATGAGCACTCACAAATGAATGGAAATTGAGTATTTTTTCATACACGTTTTTATTAATTAAAGTGAAATGTAACTTTTCAAATTTAATAAAAAGGCCAATTTAAATATGAAATAAATCTGCAAATCTTGCAACTGTGGGTCAGGAAAGTAGCAAAATGAGTAGAAATTTTTACAACCAAACGTAAATTTTGTACTTGCAAAAGTCATTGGAGGGGAACGTGATCTTTTTTGGAATAATAATGGAATTTGGAATATTTTGAAAAATTACTATTTCCAAAAAAAAACAACGTTGATAATTGAATTTAGACTATGAAAATCCGAGAAATTACAGCACAATTGAGAACATTTTACTTTTTTTTTCAATATATAAATTGTGAATATTACAGTCCGACATTAATGAAGTCCTAAACAATTTTGTGAACATTGCTTTGATTTTATCATACAGGAATTTAAACTTTTTTGAAAATGAAAATTGAACTTAATTTTGTAGCATTTTTGTATAAAAAAACCAGATGCGAGTTCACAAAAAAAAATTATTAAAAGGTACTTTGTAGAAAAACTTCAAAGGAACAAAACTGCATCATTCATAAGAAAAAAAACGTTGTATAAGTATAAATAAATGTAAAAGAATGAAAGTTAAAAAATTTCCTTTTTTTTCTTTAGATTTATAAAAAAAAGTACCTTTTTGCCTTTTAGGCAAAATCCAACAAAAAAAATTCCTCAAAAAGGGTATTACCCTCAATTTGGCATCACTGGCAACAACTGTCAACCTGGTTGTCAATTTATCAAAACAAACGTTTGTCACATCGTTTAATCGCGGGAATCACGAAGTTTTGGAATATAATTTAATAAAATGGTAAATATACAAATTTTTAAATAAACTTGAATGGATATGATTAATTTCTTGAATTTCTTTGCAGGCGCGTAATGCGGAAAAGGCAATGTATGTGGAAATTTCGACATGCAGGGATGATAATCGAACTCTCAAAATCGTGCTTACCAACAAAGTTCTTCATTCTTTAGCTTAATATTTAATTAATTGATTTTAATTTTTTCCTCAGGACCACTTTGGCACGTTGGCGTGCTGCCAAGGAAGCTGAGACCGGTGAGAAAGATCGTCGTCCGTATTTGGCATCGGAATGTTCCGATCTGCCGAAATGTGAAAAATATCGCCTAGAAATTATACGGGAAATATCGAAGAAGGTGGCGCAAATCCAAAATGGTAAATGAATGAATGCTAGAGTACTGGCGAATTGATTATTTGACTTGGTGTGCCATCATTGTTTTTTTATAGCTGGTCTCGGTGAATTTCGCATACGTGATCTCAACGACGAGATCAACAAACTGCTGCGCGAGAAACGCCACTGGGAGAATCAAATCTCTGCACTGGGTGGTCCGCACTACCGTCGCTATGGACCGAAAATGTTTGATGCCGAAGGTCGAGAAGTACCCGGTAATCGTGGCTACAAATACTTTGGAGCGGCTAAGGATTTGCCCGGAGTTCGTGAACTGTTCGAACAGGAACCGCCACCACCACAGCGCAAAACGCGGGCGGAACTTATGAAGGACATCGATGCGGAGTACTACGGCTACCGGGATGACGACGATGGCACACTGATACCAATGGAGGAGCGAATTGAACGGGCCGCCATACAACGTGCCATTAAGGAGTGGAAGGAGAAGATGGCGAGTGACGGCCGCATTGACGACGATGAGGAGGAGGAAGAAGACATCTATCCGCTATCAGGGCCAGCGAGAGAAGCGTCTGCGGCGGCGAAGGGATCGTCTGCAGCCGGTGACAGTAAAGCAGAAGCGAACAATCCTATGGAATTGTTGGCGCCACGATTCACTGCTCATGTACCGCATGTGCCGACGCAGAAAGACATCGAGGAGGCTTTGCTCAGGAAACGCAAACAGGAGTTGATGGAGAAGTACGGCGGAGGCAATTAGAATGGCATAGGCTAAAAAATTATATCTGAATTAGAACTTTGTAATAATAACGGTTTATGCTATAAACTTTAAAACTGATCAAATATTCCGTGTTTTCAATTTAAAAAATAACACTGATCGAGAAAACGGAACTTTTTGTGTGTTAAATAGACTTGATAGACAAAATGTTATGTATTTTGGAAAAAACCATGAAATTTTTCCAGCACGAACCTTTTTTTTTGCAAATGCCAAAAATGCACGAGCGAAGTAATCTTCGTTCATTCGTCCAGTGTAAGCGCTTCGGTGAATGTGCCCTGGTATATTTTTTGCTTCATGTAGAATCTATATTTTCTGACAATTTATATTTAAAATTTGGTAAACAAAATAAAAAAAATGTGATTGTGAGTGGTTGTGCCGCCAATAGAAATCTTTTTCAATGCTGCATAAATGCCTTTAATTTCGTGTTTGGGACTATCTAAATATGTCTACAAAATGCTCAGAAAACCAACTATTTATTCGCTTTGTTTGCATAAGCCAACCGAAATCGAAATCTAACTTATTTTTCATTTTGCTTTGTTTTACATGTTTGTAGATCCAATGTCAGTTCCAAAAAATTTTATATTGCAAGTTCTCTTTTTTTCGAGAAATGTTTGTAAATTACAAAGATTGTACAATGAGAATTTTTGTCCCAATACTACATACTTTTCTGAAAATTAATACTAATTTAATTTTTGTCTGGCAATACTTTTAAATCTGCCAGATGCAACTCTGGATGGCGAAAAGTCTCCAGTCGCAACGGTGCCATACATACGGAAAAATACGTATTTATTTGGAATCGTAAAATTTTCCGGAAAAATACGGATTTTTATAACAAACAAAGATTTTCTGAACAAAATCTGTCGGAACTTTCGCACTTTTTTCTCGTACACCGCTTAAAACCGCTTGTAAATAACGCTGTTTGTTGAAGGAAATTTTGCGCAACACTACGGCAACACTGGTGGTCCTTTATTCGACCGGCCACAAAATTACCCCGAATCAGTAGCGACGGAAATGTGAAAAATCATTGTGAGTGATTGTGCGACTAATAAAATGGTTTTCAAAACAACATAAAGGTCATTCCATTAATTTCGCAGTGCGGGTTGTCGAAAAATCTCGCCACAGTACTCAAAAAAGTACTCTTTTTTCGCATTCTTTGTATATGGTAGCCGAAATGGAAATTTTGTTTGTTTTTGGCTTCGTTTTTTTACATAGGTGGGCTTATGGGAGCCATTGAAAAACCTCAATATGAGATAAAGCCCACAAATCTGGACGGTGAATTCTGTTGAAGAATTTTTCCGTCAAATTTATTCATCAGAAACTATTTTATTTTGAACAAAACAATAATTTAAAAAAAATTCTGTAATAATTTTCTGTACGGATTTTACGGATTTTTTTCACAGTAAAATCTGGAAAATACGGAATTTTGGAAAAAAAAATTTGGCAGCACTGGTTGAAGAGCAGAAACGAGAAAAAATTGCCAACTTCCATTTGGGCGTTAAAAGAACCCTGAAGAAATCCAGGAAATTAATTAAAAAATCGAATAAAAGCGACCGGAAGACTGTCGAAAAATGCTGGCCCTAATCAACAGAATATTGGATTGGTTCAAGAGCATCTTTTGGAAAGAGGAAATGGAATTAACGCTGGTCGGGCTGCAGTTCTCAGGGAAGACAACTTTCGTTAATGTTATTGCGGTGAGTATGTGAGCGCGTCATTCGTGGTGCTGCTCAGGAGGTGGGGTAAGGGGAGACACGGAGACACCCCCTCATCATAAGGCTGACAGAAAAGCGCCCCCATTGGAGTGATGACAGTGGCCACCACCCCGCTCCGCAATCATTATTCATTTAAGACGTTTTATATACTATCGATTCTCTTTGGGTTCCTGTTGTGTTTTGTGTTTGTTGCTGTTACTAAGAATTCATATTTGCTTGTAGTACCCCAAACTGAATTAGCACAATTTCTTTGTTTTTAGCTGAACGGTGTGATAAACAGAACCCGAAAATTCGGACGCTGACAACTCGAACATAAATCAATAATCTATCATTTCGTTGTCACCCATCATACGCCTTCGCGGACTTTAGCCCTAGAACACAGTTGATAGTTTGTTTAAATTTTGATAGTATGTAGTCTCGGCTTGGAGTAAAACATCATTGGACTACTTCTCTGTACCCTAATCTGGCTGATTGATAGTGCCTTTGTGTTTGAATTTCGGAGTTAAATGAGCTCAACTCTTGATAAGCTGCACTTGTGCTGTTATAATTTCACTTCAACTTGCTTGCAATCTGAGCTCCTCACTTCTTGCTTCGTTAGAATTTAGCGGTCGAGTGGAGTGGTGTAGCCTTTCGCTTTGTCTGTGACTCATTTTATTTGGTCACAGTCGATATGGCAATATTGCGAATTTATTATGATTGCAGGGGGCTTTTTCATTGTTGCTTATGGGTGGGTTATAAAATTTATTATTTTATTTTTTTATTGTAACTAAGTATGGAATCAAAATTAAAATTCACTGGGTACATAGGTTGTCTTTAGCACTGGGTGAACTATGGATGAAAAAAACATACCAAAATGAGTAGACGGTATTTTGCAACTCAATACCCCTCTCCTTTCCACTTTCCTTCATCATTGAACTGAAAATTCCGCAACATTTTTTCAGAGATCATACGTTTTTTTCAAAATTCAAATTTCGACGAGTTAAGCCCTCATTTTTTATAACAACAATCCGGGTTGTTTAAAATAACTTTAAAATTTCATATGTTTTGACAGCACATCTGCATAACTGCACCGTTTCCGAGGGGTTTCACCACTTCAGATACATTTTGTAATTAGTATACATTTGTAATTATAAATTCTCCAAAATAGGATACAACCCTAGTATACAAATATCGATTTATTGCAACTTGAGGCTGGAACCCATAGAATACTTCAGTACGTCAATCCATCAAAATATAGAATTCGTCCATCCTTTTGTACGCTGAACGTTTCACAGTGATTTGGCAGCAGGATTGACGTAGTGAAGTAATCTTACTTAAAAACAATGTAATGCCATGTACTTATAGTATTGGACGTACCTTCCCTCCTGCGAACACCCGTGAACTTCCCGTCCGCCATATTGGAAACGCTTTTTGGGATTTTCTCATATTAGTACTAGTGTCAGCATTTCCGAATCACCCGATTTCAGCAAAATCGGTCCATCCATTCCAAATGTACAGATATAGTGTTAGTAAGCATGGCAGAGTGAGGAGAGTTCAATCGCTTCTTAAATGACACCTAGGGTGTCACCAGAGCATAACACATAGCTCCAGGTTCAGCTATTTTGGTCTGGACGGTGATAAGTCAGTCTATCACCAATCAATTAATCGTGACAAGCACTTTTATATGTTCAATGATCCTTAATAGCGATGAATGTATTACAAAGACTCCACCTGACGGTTGGACAGTTGGGGTATTTTAAAACTGACTCTTCGGATGAATTACGTGGAAGCATTTTCAATCCAACCACTTCACTATTAAATGTTTCTCTTTTTGCTCTCTTCCCGTTTAGTCTGGTCACTTTGCCGAAGACATGATTCCAACAGTTGGTTTCAACATGCGCAAAATCACCAAAGGAAATGTGACCATTAAGGTCTGGGACATTGGCGGACAGCCACGATTCAGATCAATGTGGGAGCGATATTGTCGCGGCGTCAATGCAATTGTGTAAGTGCGCGCAGTACATAGCATTCTGAAAGTTTTGCATCGCCTTGTATTAATTAAAATTTCCAACATACGTATGCAACTGGCAGGTATATGGTCGATGCGGCCGATTTAGATAAAATGGAGGCGTCTAGGAACGAGCTGCATTCATTGCTGGATAAGCCACAATTAGCGGCCATACCAGTGCTTGTGCTGGGCAATAAGCGCGATCTTCCAGGTGCTCTGGATGAAACTGGTTTAATCGAACGAATGTGAGTACAGTGTAACTAGTTGCTTGATTGGAAATTGTTTTTGGACTAATTAAATGCACATTTCGCGCTCACCATTTCGCAGGAATCTTTCAAGCATACAAGACCGAGAAATTTGCTGTTATAGTATTTCGTGTAAGGAAAAGGATAACATCGACATAACGCTGCAGTGGTTAATTGCACACTCGAAGAGCCAAAGTCGTTAGAGAGAGTGAGAGACATTTCCGCAGCCGCTGCCGCACGTTGGGTGCGGTGGCCATACAATTAACAAAGAAAACCAACAAATCGCTAAGAACTAGAAATTTAAAATTATAAAGTTTAAGGGCTACACCGCGCCTGAATTAAATGAGATAAAATATTGCCCAGGCCCGGAGAGACAGCCGAACTCTGACAGAAGAACGATTCCCCAATCAGGTGCATTCTAGCTAACGAAAATCTCGGAAATGTTCTTCTGGCTTTGGGCAGGAATGTGTTGACATTTTATCACATTTAATTTGACGCCGGCAAACGAAGCAACAAACACACGTTGTCGCAAATGACATTTATCATTTTTGTACTCTCCGCTGTGTATTCTCTCACGCCTTGTCGTTTCCATTTTTGTTTTTATATTTCGTCTTTTGTATAATTATTAAGCGCATACTTGCAGCAATTGGTGTGATTACATTTACCTTATTAATTTCTATGTTTATTGTATCAAAGCAAAAGCAAACAAATCCATTAAATCTTTTTTTTTACTTTTTATTTTTTTTTCGAATTCGTGGAATGCAAATTCCCTTGAAACAACAAAATATATATATATGCAAAAACAAAAACAAATTTTTAATTTAAATTATACCTAATTAGCGTAGAAACTATATACCATGTAACTACGAGAAACTATGTAAAATATAAAAGAACATTGAATATGAAAAAGAAAAAGAAAGAAACCAAATTTAAACGAAATGCAATTGCTCGATGTCTGACGTTGTCGCGATCCCAACCATTAAATAAATACAAACAAATAATTATAAATTGTTAATATTTCCTATCTCATAATTTACATCAAATATGGTTTGTTCAGCAGTCGCTATATTATTTTCCTTTGTTTTTTACACATACAATAATTTGATAATTAAATGAAAAACAGAAATTACAATGCATAAAAACGATTACGTATAATATGAATAAATGACATTAAACCAAAACCAAACAATGCTTAAATACGGACAAGTGCAAGTGGTATTGAGATTATTTAATTGCAGCTGTGGCCATACGAATTGTATTTAATTTTAGGAAAAAACATTATTTTTGAGTTTGCGTGGGTAAGAGCTACAGAAAGTATTCACACAATGAGATGAAACTTTAAGAACTTTGTGGTTCAGATCACGAAACAAGTCAGAACTGTCGCTGTCCATCAGCTGGGAATTGCCAACAGCTGGACAGGCTACCCCTTCGCATTAAAAAAAACCGAAGTACATTATCGGAAATCGGATTATCCAAAAACCTTTATATAATTCTGTTTGAAGTCGTTTTTTTTTACGACTGAAACCGAAATGGCTGAAATCTTTTAACTTCGGCCGAAACCGAAACCGAAAAAGTAAAGAGTAGTACATAATAGTAGGCTGAAATCGCTCATTTTAAGTTCAGATCACGAATTATATGAATTGAGAAGCAAACTATCAAATGCGTGCAAATCAATTGAAAGGCATAATGGCAGTGTGGCCAGAAGACTTGGGCGAAATATCCCCCTTTTTATGAAAAGAATATGTGGAAATATTCAATTGAAGTATTCACTTTTAAAACAACGGATAAGACACAAAAATCCTTATCCTTACAATTTATAAAATTTAAACGCCAATTCGGTTGTAACGGGAATAACAAGAATTTCAGCCAGCCAATTTTTTTTTTAATTTTTGTGTATATTTTTAATATGAAATCAATTACGACAAATTTGTATTCATTGAGTTTTTAAAAGCTATGACAGAAATTTTGTTGTACTGATTGAAGTTCCAAAAATTCCTTTTTTTTCTGTATACGTATTGGAAATTTCCCTCAAAATTTTTACCAGTAGGGGAGGGTGCCCACCTACTGGCACCCTAAGGTTTTGAGGCTATAACTTTCGTTTGAAACATAATTTTGCGGAGATCTTGGGTAAAAGCTGAGTTCAATAAATTACAAGAATTTTCAATGGAACTTAAAAATTCCGAAAACTACGATTTTGGCCCATTTACCGGGCACCCATTTACAATTCTGGGTAAAAAATTGAAAATGAAGCATAAACCCTTTGCATGTGTTGTTTATTCTTTCAGTGGTTCACTCTGACCATTTGAACTGAAACAAAAGGATTCGTGAGATTTTATTAGCAAAATAAATGGAAATAAGTGAAAATATGGGTTAAAATTATGTTTCGCTGCCTTCAGCTTCCCCCTAATATTTAGAACCCTAGTTTTTGCAAGTGAAATAGCTCCTTTGCATGTTGACACATTTGAAGTGAACAGCACGATGTTACCACGATATTGTGTCAAGGGTGCCAGTAGGTGGGCACTTTTGCTATTCTGACAGAATCCCAGAATCCTCATCCTCATCCCCATTTTACAATATTATTCCATTGTTTGTCGAAAACGTAAAGAATACAAACAATCTAAGAATTCCAATCCCTTCTACATTGATGAAAAACAGTTGAAAATTCACTTAACAAAGATGAACGATTTTATATCAGTCTCGATTTTTTCGTTTTTTTACGTTTCGACGACCGCGCGACTACAGCAACATGTGCATACAACTCAATGATTTATGAAAAGTTAATGAGATGACACTTTAATACTAAGCACATTGGCGCTGTCATCGCCACGAACGTCAGAACTGATGGGTGCCAGTAGCTGGGCACCCTCCCCTACACATAAATTAATAAATAAAAATATTCTTTTGTAAAAAAGAATATTCGGTCGGTCTCTAGTTTAAACTTTAAAGATCAAAATTAAAAAGTTAAGTATGCTACAAAAATACGCATTTCCTTGGAATTAGGTTAGGTTAGGTTAGGTGGTTGCCGGAACACCGCCACACTTAAACCAAATTAGGTCCATTGTGATATTACATGCTTCTTGCTGCAAGTACCATGGGCAAGTATATGATAATTGCAGGGACCTACAGTTTAATGCCGAATCCGAACGGCGAATGGAAATTGAAGCATTCCTTGGCAAGTTATGCCTACTCTAGTAAGTTTGCCAATGCCTATAGGCATTGGCAAACGAGAGGTGGGGGTCTTACAGAAAACATTTTTTCTGTAACTTGTCCCAGAACAAAACCACATAAAAACCAAAATACCCACCTCAAATCAAGGCGAAACCGTCATAATAGTTTGGTAAAGTTGCAAATTTTAAAAACAAGTACGAACAATCTCACTTTGAACTGGACCATTTCATCTTGAAGTTGTTTTCTGCTTACTTCAAAAATTTCAACTATATTTTTAATTCAAAATTTAATATTTTTGAGGTGGTGTAATCTCAATTTGAGATTGTTCATTCTTATTGGCACCGAAAATGAACCACCTCAAATCAAGCTTGTAACATTCATGATAGTCTGGTAAAGTAGAATATACTCAAAACAAGTACGAACAACCTCACGTTGAACTGGAAAATTTCATTTCAAAATGGAGCGAACTTATTTTAAAGTTGTTGAGCTCAATTTGAGGTCGTGTATTTTTATTTCAAAATTGTACAATTTTTATTTTGAATTTCAATTTGGGATTGTCAATTTTATTTCAAAAAACGACTTTAGTTTGATGTATTTCAACTGCATTTTACCGTTATTTTAATGAAGTTGCTTTAACGTAGAAATGAGTACGATCGGAGTTATTTCTACAATGGTTTTTTTTCTATGTGGATTTAACCCGATACCTTCCGATCGATACACAGAAGACCAACTGCGCCACGGCTGCGAATTAGTAATTGGAAATTTAAAAATTTTTCAATTCCATTCAATGGGTTTTTTAATTCCTCGGGAATGGAATTGAAAAATCTAATTGCTGATTTCCAAAACCATACACACCAAAATATGTACATGAATATGCAGTTAACGTATTTTAATAAAGAAATCCTACTTTTCGAAGTATTTTCCTGGAAGTTTATTTAGTGAATCTGCAACAACTGCTCGTTGCAGATTCAAGAAGAGTTTTTTTTCCAATGGAATCGAAATATGGAAGAACCGTTAGAGCCCGACCGATAAGCATTTTCAGGCCGAAGCCGAAGGTCAATTGGCAGCCTATTACTTCGGCCGACGCCGAAGGCCTATACCGAAGCCGAAGCCGAAGCCGATACTTAAATAAAAAACATTTAAAAACTTGTTTTTTCGTGCATTTTCATTCAAATTCGAGTATATAAATACACATTTAGTTTTTTAAGGAACTAAAAATGTATTTAAACAAATAATAAAAGTAACCAAAAGAATTCACAAACAAATTTGGGCCTCCTAGGTCAAAACTAACAATAGCCTCAAATTATCCCATATATCCCGTGTAAGAACAATTGGATTTTTTTAAAATCACTTTTAAAAATTTGGAGTAAAGCTTAAAAAAATGGGAATTTAGAAGAAATGATAGAGAATTCTTCACAGAATAAATCCATCTAAGTAGCTGTTTTTTAAGGACTCCCCAAATCCGTCAGGTGATGGGAAAAGGATGTTCTAGTTGATGGTAAAAACCACCTGTGAAACTTTGAACTTTAAATGTAAAATTTTACCAAAATCGGTCCCGGATTTCAGCACCTTTTCATATATGTTGGTGCAGCAATTTGGGCTACATTTCTAAAAGGTAGAATCCTTCCGTGAGCCTCCTTCCCCTATATTTGAAATTTCATACAGTTTACCAGGACTCCTTTTAACATAGACATCAGGGCAAGTAGTAAGCTTCTAAATCTATATTTAAAATTCAGTAATCCACCCAGAAAATGTCCAAGGATGTACTTTGTGGCAGCTGTAACCCCGTGCCACGCAATTTGAGGCGAGATTCACTCAATATTCGATGATTACTAATTCAAATTTTAATCATATTTTTTGTTTTGTGGGCCTCTTATGTCCCATTGGAAATTCCATCAATTACACAATTTTACATTCAAGTCTCAAGAAAATCAGTAAGACCGTTTAGATGCAATGTGGGCTAGAAAATCGTATCGTAAAAAATTAGTTTTGGTTTTCGGTGTCGCAAAAAAAAAGGAAAAAAATTTAAAAGCTTCGGCCAAAACTTCGGCCATTTTTTGGAAAAACCGAAGCCGAAGCCGAATGTACATTTTCGGCCGATAACGGCCGAAGCCGATGCCGAAGCCGATTAATCGGTCGGGCTCTAAGAACCGTCCTAAAATATGGAATGTCTGGCGGCTTTACATTGTAGATAGATTACACTATGCGATCAAATTTGGAAAAATGTTTGTTTACCTGGTTTTTTTCGATTGATTCCACTGTGCGACAATTTCACGGTTATGGAATCAGACCTGGTATCGGTCAAGATGGGTCGAAAGTATTCAATGGGTTTTGCAAAGTTGGTTTCCCTTCCAAAGATATAGCGGTTAAAAGTTTGCATGTTTTGCTGTATTTTTCAAATTTATTTTTCGGCCATAACTTGCAACTTTTATAAGTGATATGGTATTGAGCACTTAACTGCATCAATAAGGGTGGATTTAAACACTTTGTTACCTAAAAATTAGCATTTTTTGACAAAAGCAGTGCTTTATGATAAGCCACGAATTTTGACAAACCCTTTTAGTGTATGACCAGTAGAATCCGAATATGTAAAAAAATAACTCAACATTTTGTGTCGCATAGTGTTATTTAACAATTATAAAAAACATCATAGCAGATAGGTAAAAAAGTGTGGAAAAAATAGTTTTAGCATATTACATTTTTCAGTTCGAAATTAATATCGTAGTGACAGCTTTGATCAGTGAAGAGTTCGGCATCAAAAACTCATTGCTGATAGAGTATATTGAAAATAATTGATTTTAATATTGGAATTATAAATATTAACATCAACACTGTGATTTGCATTTACCATCATTCGTAATTTTCCAATTGTTACGTTAAAAGAATTTCAATGCTGATTTATTAGTTTAGCCGTGGTAAAGACAGTTTGGTAATGTATTTAATGTACAATTCGAATTGGTACTTCGAAGTTTGAATTAATTTATGTGAATTTAAGTGTTGGAAGAAATACACATTGAGCAATTTGTTCGTTCCCCAGAAAGAAAACTAACAACTGATAAAAGTTGGTGAAAATAATTGTAATATTTTATCTCTCTGGTCCAATAACCGAATATCTCTTGAGTTTTGTAAGTTACTAGTTAATAGAGTTAATTCTGTACAATAAACGGTCAAACTCGATTCTTGTCTAAGTCGACTTAAGCCATTATGGCTTTCGGCCAAACAAATTTGTTTTAATTTCAATGTAAAAAGCTTATGCATTTCTTAAAATCTGCAAATTTCTATTCACTTACCCACATAGATAAGTCAAAGAAATTTAAAAATTACATAATAAATCCCAGCGTCATCGTACCACCCATACTGCAGTTGGAAGCAATAAATCCCCAACGAACACACATTCACCTGACACCAAAATAATGAATTGCGTCTATGTGCGCAGTGGCACAGCTAATTAGAAATTCTAAAGACACGACGCTGCTGCATTCTTCCAGGAATCCGCCGAAGAACGAACCTATCATTCTTTAATTTGTGACTCACAAATTTGTGCAACTCAAAGTCAAACTCATAAATATTTTCATGTTGTGCGCTGAAGAATATTTAAATGTTTCCCTTTTCCTTGGCGTTGTTGTTGTTGTTGTTTTGTTCGCTATTAAATAAAATAATTTAATGTTATATCCTGTGCCTGAACGCGTGTCTTACAATTGATGTGGAATTTTCGCGTACGTTAATTTTGTAGTGTGTAAATAAATATTAAAATTGACATTTCGGACCTATCATAATTCACTTATGTGTAGCTACAATTGGTTACCAAGGCCAACGAATTCTGTGGGCAACACAAAGTTCGCCTCTTAACTCTTTTGTCGATGTAATGCAATTCGAATTGAAGTTGATTTACGTGACTATGTTCTATGTGACCCCAAAAATTAGACAATTTTTCACAGATCCTTCTCTAAAAAATAAGAAATTAAGAGTACAGAAATTACCATTTACTTCATGTGTAGTGCAGAGAGCAGACACACAAACATTTACTTAAAGTGGGTAATTAAAAACTTGACATTTGGCATTAACATTTCTAACAATCAGATAGGAATCTTGTCGAGCGGCGAGTGGCAGTAATTGTGGTTATTGTTGTTGTTTGGATTTTTAGCCACAAGCCAAAGTCGTAAGACTGCAATGCTATGGTCGTAAATTGTCTGCTTAAAAAAGAATGAAAACATTTTTTTTCTTCAAAATAAACCCAACAAAAAACATGTTTAACAGTCAAATTTAAGTTTACTTTTATTAATTTTTAAATTATAAAAAATTCATATTTTACGGGCAGAGCAACGTAAAAGGCACACGCGTGGTAAGAGAATAATAAGAAATTTTATGTAGAGCCTCGAAAATCCGATTCCTACGGGAGGTGGGACTAAGTAAATTTGTACGTAGATGTCAAAAGGAATCGGATTTTGATGACAGGCTCTACAATCAGAATATTCACCATGTGTGTATTGAATTCTATTTGAATTGAAAATTTGTCAATGTAATTAGAAATTTGTTCCATTACAAAAGCGATTTGCGGCTTGCGCCTTTGAGTGCTTTGCATATCGGCAGAAAAGACCAAATTCGAACAATTAAAATGCACGCGGCTTTTTGCAAGCCAACTTGGTCACAAGTTCTTGGAGGGTTAGTCAGTTGGGGCCCAAATTGAATGTGTGTGATACGAATGCGTTGTGAGTCGTGCGCGTGCTCTTCGGACAAAATTCGCCACATCAAAGCGAATTCTGAGTGTATTTTGTCTTTTTTTTCGTAATATGTACCGCCAAAATTCCAAGTAACTACGCGCTTAGTTGTTGTTTTTTTTATTGTTGTGGTTTGGTGTTGTTTCATTTGTAAGCCAAGCCATTAAATAATTTTTTGTTTTTTTTCTTCTTATTTTTCGTATAAATGTTGAATGTTTTTTTCTTCGCTGGAACACTTGCGGCATGTTTAAAATTTATTAACGCAATTTTCTTTCATTGATTTGCATAAAATTCACAAGATACTTAATGTTGTTGTTGCTGTTGTATTTTTGGTTGTTGCTTTAATACCGCTACCAAAGCTGTGGTTGTTTGAGTTTTTATTTAGATTTTTTCCAGCCGATTGAGTTGAATTTCGCGGCGTTAATTAGGCGCATAAACGCTTGTCGCTTTTTATCAAAATTCTTGCGATTGTAAGTGTCAAGTTTTAGGAAACCTACCTTACATGCCATTAAAGGTTGTTTATTTTTAATTTTAGTTGAATAGCCCCGAAATTGGTTAAATTATTTTCGTAACTATTTTTGCCAGCAGCAAAATGTTCCGAAGGCTCTATGAATATTGTCCAAGAAAAATCGCTCACCGTATGCGAGTACTATACCTTCTTCGACCATTTTTTAGTAATTTAATGTCAATTATTCGATAATTTATCGATCATTTGTCTATATTTTTCCGATAGTTTTTCGATAATTTTTCGAAAATTTTTCGATATTTCATCGATGTTTTCCATTTCCAATTCCATTTAAAAATTATTTTCCAATTCCATTTTGTTTCGGTCAAATCCCATTCCGTTCCAGTTCCGTTTCCATTCCGTTCCCGTTCCCGACATGTTTTCTAACTAAATGAAAGAATGAGGTCAAAATAGATTCAGTATTTCTCAAGACAAAAGAAAATGAAGAATCTGCGTGGCCATTTTGTATGAAAGGTAGGTGTGGTTCTCCTCTGATGTTGTCCATTTTCACTACCGTCCAAATAAACGGACTGCCAAAATTTTAAGTTGATAACTCTGTCTGTCTTGAGTAGGCGGAAAGACAGACATCACTAGATCGACTCCGGAATTTTAGTACCCAGTAAACAGGACGCGCGGGATTTTGAGACAAAAGCAGGTTAACAGATAAAAAAAACAGATAAGTTTTACGATTTATTTCCGCTTGTATTTTCGAGGCATTGCCATTAAGAATTCACATATCAAATCAATTCTTTTTGTACGATTGGGACGCTCCACATTAGATTTTACACTTTTTTCAACATGTCGCAATTTTTTTTGTTACTGAACGGCTGGGTGAGTTTTTTACGTATCTCCCAAACGGATGGCGGTCCTATAGCATTCTTCATTGACATGAGTAGACATAAGCAGCTACATTTAAAGGTATTGTTGATGAATATCGAAACTGGCCCCAAGACATTGTCATTAAATTTAACGCTTTAAAAAAATCTTTTATTAATTTTTTGAATTTTTTTTTGTAAAGTTTGTTAAAATACCTACAAACTCTTTATTTCTCAATAAATGTATTCAATTTAAGGAATGTTCCTTTTTTTAAATGTGTCAACATGGAATAATCACTTAAGTCGATTTAAGTATGAATTGAGTTAGACTCTTTACGGTATTCTACTATTTTTAAATACGCAACTTTTTTGTGACTCATACATTTTAAAAAAAGATCTAGAAAAACCGTTATGAACAGTTTTCTGAAACATTTTTAGAACAACTCAATACATAAAACAAATGTTAAAAAATGGGGAATATTTCGAAACTGTGTTTTTCGACTTAAGTGATTAGTGCTTGTCGGCACAGATATGTCAATTCGATTTCCGTTCGCAGCATTTCAGTAATTAACACCAACCCAATCCTGCATTGTGTTCCTCCTCTGTTCAAAGTGATCGCCCATTTCCTGTGTCATACGGAATTGTATTAGAATTAGCAAATAATTGAAAACAACTGCTCAAGTGCTTGATTCCAAAAGACCTTTTGACTGTTGGGCAGTCAAAATAACCTTTAACTATGTAATATTAAATCGGAACCTCTGACCAAGTATTCGTGTTCTCAGTTATGTCTGGATTTCATAAACACCATAACATGAACCTCAAAACAAGTAGATTTTGATTTTTCGAATTATATGTCACATATTTTCTATTGAAAAAAGCAAATTGATTTTCTCGAAATAATTTTTATATCACATACATGCCCATCCTTAACCACGTCATTTGAATAAAAAAATTTCAAAAATTTTTTTTTTGCAAATAAAGTCAAATGGCAAAAAGACAAATTGCCAGTTGACATTATTTCTTTTTCATTCGGACACAATGTCAATTGACATTATGTCTAAATCAAACGGAAATAATGTCATTTGACATTAATACCTACCATTATGTTATCCCACCGTTTTTTCATAAGCAGAAATATTCTAATTCTTAATACAAATTCTACACATCGATGGTCATACGTTGACACCTCGTAACTAACATTTTTTGACGTAGCTAACTCAAAGAAAAAAATTTCAGTTACGAAGTATCAACGTATGATCATCGATGTATCAAAATGGTGCTCTGAAATCAAATTTTTGTATTGCTGGATTCGACGGGAAATGTTCAGAAATGGATTTTGGACATGGTCCGAGGTTCTATATAGTGTGGGGGTATTTTTACTTCGGCATTGCCGATGTTTTTTTTGCGATTTACATTCGGTCAAAAATACAAAGTTTTCGAATAAAAATCCGATGTCGAACAGTACTTTTCTATACCACGTCTTACAAAATAATGATTTGGAATTTATTTTTGTCATTTTGTGACTTACCGGCTTCTCACGTTTGAAGCCATATCTCCTGAATGCCTGACAGTCCTATAATAACTTTTATATTTTATGAAGAAGAACCATTTTTAGAGAAAATCTCTCTGAAAATTTATTTTGGAGAAAAGCTTTCTTCAATACAATTTCAATTGCAAAATGGCTATCGCTTGCCTTGGTTCAATACAAAAAATGTGCGTTCGAAAGACTTTTTCTGCCTCGAGCTTTTCGTATATGAAATTGTCTGCATATTCCATTTGAGCAAAACAAAAGACTTGAGAACCGAACAGCTCTTCTCAGTTTTCCACATCTTAGACAATAACAAAAATGAAATAAAATTTGCACAACTTTGTCAGTCGACCAATATTCATTCCTTAAAGTATTTTACAAATTTCTGTTACTCAAAGCGGCTATCCGCAGGCAATCCAAAGTAACCGAAAAGAAGAGGAACGAAAAAAAAGCAGCAATGTCAAAGGTGCAATACAACAGCCAAAACTGAAAGGAACCACCACAGTACACAGCTCAAGTACAAGCTCCCCCACCAACATCAACAGCAGCAGTACGGATATTGGCCCGAGAGCTGTACAAACAAAAGTACAAATTTGCAACGATTATATTCAAAATAGTTGGGTGAATAAAATGAAAATAAATACAAAAGAAGCGACACAATTTATAATCAGCAACAATTTAAGTGGAAAAATGCATGTTCACGAATAGTTTCCCATTAGGGGAAGAAGCTGCAGAGAAGACGGAGAAGAAGCCAGAAAGGATGTGCAATTGTTGGACTGTTGTTGTATGGTATCTTGTGCTTTATGTTTACAAATGTTTGTTGTTGTTGTTGCTGTTTGTTGTTGTTGCTATGGGTCTTGTGTTCAAATGGATACAAGCGAAGCGTGTTTCACGCTGACACGCACGCGCACTCACCAAGTCCATCCAAGCGACCGACCATCCAGCCAATACGATGCCAGTTAATTCGATTCTGAGTTTATGGCAAAAATCGTGTCTGGCGATTCCCAATTTGGGAAGCTGTGCAATGCGCGCTATTGCGAAATTCAATGCAGTAGCCAAGGTAGAGCCAACACAGACACACACACACACACATAGGAAAGAAATGCAATCTTCCTACTCGAGTAGATAACCAAAGATGGAATAATAAAACAAATTATGAACATACTTTCTGAAAAAGAAAACGAAAAAAATGAAGAAGAAGAAGAAGCATCGAGAATCAACAACGTCTAGACGCCTTAGAAGTCTCCAAGACGCCAGGCAGGCTTTAGTACTACAAACTGGATTGGAAAATGGACACAATAGCATTGATTGGGTTCTTCAAAGTACTTCCTTCGGGAATCAACACTACACACCAGGGTGGAGCAAAAAAACATTCGAATTTCATCCGAAGTCTAATAAGTGGCGCTTTGATGTCAATGAGAAGGATAATACACTCAAAGCGTGCTTCAGGCCTCACATGGACAACGGTCCATAGCGATATCACAGCCTTTGCCTCACGATCGGGAGCAGGGACTTTTCTGTGTAGGCCGCCAGTTTCTCGTCGAGCAACGGCAAGCTTGCAAGAGTACTTGCCATGAAGAAGATTCTTTCATTTGAGAGTGTAGCCGTTCGGATTCGGCATTAAACTGTACGTCTAGAGTCTAGACCATTATAATTGCATTGTGGTCTCTGTAGTCTAGGGGAAGCATGCTAGGTCTACCACTCCGGAGGCGTGGGTTGGAATCCTACTGTTAACACATGGTTCAAGTGCTTTAACTCTTTTCTAATTTTTCCATTATTCTTTTCCTTTAATACATGAATTTACTTTGGAATTTGTGGTGACTTAAACTTTTCTACTTCGTGATTTAAAAGTTGGTGGTCAGGCGAAAGCGATCTTGCCGAGGTTGAAAGGAAAAGCACTTGTCTCGGCATTGTTCGATCTTCTGTCTCTAATTGTCTCTCCTGTCTGAACAATATGTCATTGTCCCCGTTCCTCCTTCCCACGAATATAATTCCCTTTCCGAAGAGTTCAGTCGAAAAAGGCTCTGTTAACTCTTTAAAAAAAAAGAAAATAAGCTTGGCCTAAGCCCCAATATGATATGGGCTGTTGTGGCAATTTTTTGTTCATATATATTTAAAGGTTTATCTCAAAACGAACTTTAAACTCTAAGCCCACCAAAAGTGTGTGTGCTTGCGAACATGCTGTGCCACCTAAAAAGTTCTTAGAATTCTTAAAACCACAAACGAAGGTTCACCCCGTTGGAAGAAGCCTGAGTACTTGCAATGTCTGTTCGTCGCAGACTCGTGGGCAACAATTTTCTTGTTAAGCGTTTGTTGCTTTCAGACTGTTGACAACAGCAGCAGCAGCAGCAACAAAAACAACAATAAAAGGAACAAAAACAATATGCCACAGTACAAATGCAAATAAGTCGTCGTTTTTCTGCAGAATCATCATCATCATCATCAGAAGCTGTGTGATCATCATCGTCATTATCAACAAGAACAACAACAACAACAACAACAACAACAACAACAACGAATGCTTTATACTCATGTTGATCTCTTCGATCGCATTGCCTTTCTTCGTGTAGGATTCACAATACTTGCCTCTACAACTGCCTCCATATAGTATCATACGTAGTAGTATCTCTTATTGGCAATCATTGGTTTGAGGACGTTTCTTTTCACGTACATACTTATCACACGTACACATACATACAAGCCATTCCATCCGCTTTCCGTTGTTGCTGTTTGTTTGTTGTACGATTTCGTGTTGAACTCGCTTATGTACAGATTGCGAGCGTAAAACATGTGATTTATCGGATATCGCGGAGTCGCTCGTCGTCGTCGTCGTCGACGTTGTCTTCTAAGCGCGAATGAAGGTTGCAATCGTTGGGGTTTTTCTTTGTCACCTTTTTTTGTTGTTGATTTTTTTTTTCGATTTTTATTGTGTTTCTCTATTGATCATTTGCTGAGTGCAAAAAAGGCAAGTGTGAGTTTTTCAAACCTGATTGGTGAAGCTCTTCACTTGCGGAAGTGTTCGTTTTTGGATTTTTCCAGTTTAAGGATTTGATTCCCTTGAATCATTGCATGTCCGCAAATTGCTTTGACTCTCACACGACACTTGCTGAGGTAAAATAAATTAAAGCGAGGACCAACCTGCCAGTTACCAAAGATCATTCCAATCAAGTCCATTGCCCTAATTGATCAATTGAGAAGTTAAATGGCGTGGTTCTTTTAAGTACAATTCACCATATCTCACCACACTCCCATGCCATATTTTTCCACACTTGCTCGAATCCCCATCAGGCCTGTCAATATTTTGTGGCCTCTTAGCACCTTGGCTGCGATCTTCGAGGATTCTGTTTTCAGTTAACTATCGCCTTGATTGTGTGCTAGTATAAGTTGAGCTTTCATTTGCGCCCGCGTGGAATGCTCGCCAGGGCTCGTCTCTCCGTATTTTTTGCATTGCATGTTTTTCATGCGGCCGAGATCTCTTCTCTTGCAGTTGTTTCATTTTGTTAAAGGTAACAGCAGTGTGGCTTCTGTCCTCTTAGCTCATGGTCCCTTTTTTGTTTTCATTTTTTCACCATCTTCCAACAGTTTGGCATTTTCGCTAATAAAGTTCTCAGGTGTGAACATTTTATTTCTCGCATTTAATTGATGACATCGTTTTGGAATTTTTGGTGGTATTTTTTAAGCCACTCACAAGTGGTTGTTGTTTTAGCGCTTTTTTTTTTTATTGGCTTGTTGTCTTTGCATTTTTGAGCCCTTGTTGCTGGGTGTTTGTTGTTTCAGCGGTTCGTTGAGTGATGTGGTATTTTCGGTATACACTGTGTTTTCACCCGATTGTAATCACTTAATTTTCTCATTTACCTTCGGCAAGTGGAGCGGACATTTTGTGGAGACTAGGAGAAGGATTTCGTTTGGTTAACCAACGTACAGACTCAGAATTATAAGATTTCCACTGATGCCACCGAGTCTACGTGAAAGGTAATGCTGCCTTTGTAATGAGTTCAGCCAACTTTACTTTTGCAGCAACAAAAATTATTATCCTTCTATTAATTAATGCCAATTTTTCACGATATGCTCTACAGTGACTCGGTGGTAACTGTTCGAAGCAATGCGATTTCCCGGAATTGAGACCTGCTCAAATCGTGTTTTGATTTTTATTTATTTAATTTTTGTTGTTCGTTGTTGCTGGATGTTGCTAGTTGTTGTTGTTGTTGTTGTTGTTGTTCGTTGTTGCTACTGCTTGTTTGGCGATTGCAGGACACAGCGAAAATACATGCATATAAACGAACATACATACGACAACATTCAAACATGCAATAGCAACAAACGAAAAGCACCTTGTTAACTAATTAAAACCAAAATATATGCAAATCAAAAGCCAAATCCACCACTTGGAAATTTGTTGGGGCTTCTGAAATGCAGGCACGAAACACACAAGCAACAACAACAACATCAGCAACAAAGTCCAACGAAATGAAACGAAAAGCGATCGAAATCCGATCAATTAAGGATACGTTTTTTTTTCCAGCCCGATACAGACCATACACGAACTGCTGCAGCGATACGAAACAAAGCCAAAGTCATCGTTGTCTTTGGGCGAAATACCAGGAATCAGTATCAGAGTGAAACTGAGGCATGTATGGTACGATACACACGCCTTGAGTATACGTTCGATATGAGGAAAATCAGGCGCCCAGCATTTAATTCGCCAACAATTGCCTCACACGGCCACCGCACAATGCATTGTCATTGCAATGGCCTACGATGTGCCGCAGCATCTGTGCTTTTGCGACTTGTCCGTCCGTCCATGAGATCGTCTGTGGTGAGTGCGGTTTGTGTGATCGCTTGACCGACTGTGTCAAGCGTAGTAGCCTCCATAATGCAACCTGATCAGTGATCACTGTTGAGTGTATGTTGGTATGGCAGATTCTACCTTAAAAGTTTAAGGAGGAGATATTCCGGGGTAATGCACAAGTACAAAATTGCCCAAATAATACCATTTTGTGGTGGAGTTGTGTACAATTTATTATAATTAATTCGTACTTTTAACAAAGAGATATTTTTGTAAAAATGGGATGTAATCGATGTTCGAATTCACAGTTCGATGATCATGGTTTCGTCTATCGCTTTGGGTGTGTATTAGCTAAATCAATCGCTCAATTCTATTATAAAGTACTTTTGTTTTCATCTCCGGGAGTTTTTCCCCATTCCACTAAGACAGCTCCCCGGCGGGAAGAGTGCTTTGTGACGTCTGACCACAATAGTTGACAGCAATCAGGGCGACACTTCTTTTGTTTCGTGGCCCCGAACAACAAGAAGAAAACAAAATAATTGCAACAGTGTGGTCCCATCACGTTCGTCTCACAATCAATTCAAATGTGAATTTCAGCGAATCGCAAATGGATTTATACGACGATGATGCCACTAGATGCCACTACGGATGGCAAAAGGTGCGCTTGCTATGTGGCTTTTTAAGGGATTCATTTAAGTTATTGCCCCAAAGTCTCTTGAGAACCACGGCAGTCGAGGATCAGTGAAGGGGAGCGCCCCTAAAGGTGAGGACACATGTAAAACAAGTCCAAACGAAGGAAACAAAAGTCCCGCGAAAAACCGCGAGCAGCCAGCAAGCACATGAGAAGGAGGACTTCGAATTCGGAAGTGAAATTTATTTTGCATATTGGCAATGATTGCAATTTTCGATTGTTTCACTTTTGGGGTCTCTTGTGAAACAAGGTAAAATGCGTGTTTGACGTTGGCGTACTTGAGCAGACCATGGACCACAATGTAGTAGGGCAGGCAGGCAGTCAGGCAGACGAAGAGACATTCAATACATTCAACAGCAAGTGCTTTTGTTCTTTACTGTGACTTGCTTGATAATTTCGTTTTCGTCTTTTTTCTCCCTGTAGCTTCTTATTGTTTTGTGGGTAAATAATGCTCATGGGAATTTGCGTTTAACCAGCATATATCAATCGTTTGTTAAGCTCAAAGGGTTGCAGGCAGTCAATTTGGTTTAAAAAAGGAATTGACCGAGTATTTTTTTTGTTTGTAGCTACTGATTGCCACGGGAAATTATCCAATTTTCTCGGCGTATTCAAATTGAGTTGGCGGGGTTGTGTGGAGGCATTGTAAGTTGCCAAACGAACGCTGTCAATTTATACAAGCAATGTTAAAGGATCAAATATTTTATTGGCTGTACTTGGCCTGTTCGAGCTGTCAACTTGATGGATACGGCGTAGATCAATGCTGATGGGTGGTCAAAGTGATTTGGGCAAGTTATTGGTGGAAGATCGGTGGTGAAATTCGTTTCGGAAGGCTTATCCTTTTGAATCTAATCAAATTGTTATTTGATGCCAGTGAACTCCACTAAAGGTCGTCGATTTTTGACATGTGGTAGTTCATTTCGAACTGACTTGCTTCCGTAAATCACAAAACTATTGCAGTGAGTGATCTCCCTGATCAGTTGAACCGCACCCTTTCACATGAAAGTAACTACACATTTTTGTATCGCCCAAAACAGCCCCAAACTGATCATGGTGCTGATGATCGTCGTCGTCGTCGTCGTCGTCATCGTTGTCATGGCTGATGTTCGCTCAACTAGCGCGTACTTATATTGCTTCCGGAGATTCAAATCTTGATCCCAATCCCAGTTCATTGCAGTCAGCAGTTATTAATTGCATCAAGATCATCGTCAGCAGCGTCGTCATGAATCGCCTGTTATGGTCTGGTTTGGCCCGGCGATGAAGATTCACAATGGACTGATCGCCAGCGAAGCAATAAGCCAACCTTCTTCATATTTTTTTTTTGAATGTGGTTTCGGCTTAACATCGCTCAAACGATCGAACGCCTGGCTTGACTTTGTCTTGCAATGAGTTCAAGACCCGCAGCGTTAAAATTATTATAAAGAGTAAAAATTTGCTAATGAGTGTTTGCATTTATGCTTCGAACGTTGCGGTGTGGTGTGGTGTGTGTTTGCTGGGCTTTGTGGTGGCTCACTGTTTGAGGGCGCAAATGCTTAATACTAGATACGTATCTCTTATTATTATATTGCTCGATGGCTTGCTGCATATTCATGTTGGAACATTTGGGAAATTAACAACAGAAAAAACTTAACGGCTGATCGCTCAAAATTTTAATCAATCTGCTTTAGGCTACTTTACTTTATAAAATGCCCAAACATATCGCCTTGGTTTATCTTTTAACGTTCGAAATTGTGTGTAAATGTGTGTGCATTATTTCATTTTGTCCGTTTTGATAGTGTTTGTTTATATATTTGGTAGTTATTGGTTTTTTCCATGATATATTGGTTCAGTTATCTGATTCTGATATTTTACAATATTTCACATACTGCAGGGCAACTACATTTGGAAATTGGTTTATCTTGGGTTTATTTAAGGAATTTCCAACTGTAGTAGAAAGAAGATTCTCAAATCTTAACGTAATTTTTTTTGGTTTGCTCTCACCAAGTCCAATTTCTTGACCATTTTTTTAGACCAAAATCATAAAAAGATCGGACAATACCCGCGGGTGTTGTAGCATTTTTATCTTGTGCCAGAGTTGTTCTCCAACAAAACACTTACTCGAGTAAGCTTTCAAATAAAAGTGTTTTGTTGGAAATAAGTGTTACAAAACAATGTTTTTATACCCCCACACACACTGTGGCAGGGTATACTCACTTTGACACAACGTTTGTAACGCCCATAAGGAGGTGTGTCCGGTATGGAAAAGTATATATATTCTTGATCAGCATTACCGCCGGAGTCGATTTAGCGATGTCCGTCTGTCTGTGCGTCCGTCCGTCCGTCCGCACGATAGCGGTCGCAGTTTTAGAGATATCGACTTGAAACTTTGGGTACATGTTTTTCTCTTGAATACTGAGATCAAGTTCGAGAATCAGCCAAATCGGATAAAAATTGGGCGTGGCTCCCATACACCGAAAAAAAAAAAAAAACATTTTTCAAGTCTTTTTTATTGCTGCATTCGATTGGAAATGTTTAGAAACGTATTTTTGACATGGTCCGAGGTTCCGAAGCCACATATATAAGGGTCTAAATGGGGTCTTGAGAATATATTTTTTTTGTGGTGGATTTGATTGGAAATTTTTAGAAATGGATTTTGGACATGGTCCGGGCTCCAAAACCACCTATAATTGGCTCAAAATAGAGTCTTGAGACCACATTTTATGGTACTTCTTCCTACTGTGTGGGGGTATTTCAGCTTCGGTATAGCCGAAGATAATCCACTTTCTAGTTTTTATTATAAACTAAGGATTATAAAATGTTTAGAAATTTGGAATTAGGTTAATACATAATACTTCAATAAATGTTTGCTGGAAAATTTTCGAAAAAAAACGCAGACATTTACACAAATGAGAAATTTTCCCAGCAAACAATATATTGTTTGCTCAGAATTATGACTCCGAAAATAGTTTTATTTCTGATGATTTTATGAGCCGAATTGACTAAGAAAAGAGTCTTATTTGTTTAGATTTTTTGAACATAAAATATGATACAGTTCTGTTTGTATACATATAAATGTTATATGTATTATTTAAGCAACTGAAATATAAATAGATTTCGCCAGTCATCCCTCTGTCCATTCACTACTTAACACCAAACCTAAAATAGCACCGGTATCCCTCAAATGGGGCCCGAGTTAAAGTTCTACATGTAGCATGTTACTCATTCATTACCCAAAACCACGTATAAAATTTCAGTGAATAATATTTGCCACGCCCACCTCGAACGCCCAAATTGAAATGGCACAATTGCCTCCCCCAGCATCTTCCATCAGCAGCAGGAGCAGCACTTTGATGTCGCAGGTACCGAAGAAATAGTGGAAGCAATTACGACTTTGAAGAACAACAAATCGGCTGGCCTCGATCAAATCACGGCAGAAATGCTAAAAGCCTGCCCTGAAACGACGGCAAAAATGTTGCATCCTTTCTTTGAGCAGATATGGGAAAAGGAGAGGCTTCCTGACGACTGGTTCCAAGGAGTTTTAATAACCATTCCAAAGAAGGGATATTTAAGTCGAAACTACCGCGGAATTATGCTGCTTTCTGTTCCTTCTAAGCTACTCACAAGAATCCTACTGAGTCGCATTAACAAACAACTTGACACAGCCATCCGCAGACAACAGGCTGGTTTTCGACTCATGCGTAGACCAAACTAACACGCTGAGGATAATTGTGGAGCAGTCGGCCGAATTTTGTACGGCACTTCAACTGGTTTTCGTCGATTATAGTACAGCCTTCGACAGTACAGAATCTCTCCAAAAATCATTCGTCTGATTGGCGCGCAATACGATGGTTTTAAATGCAGGGTGCAGCACAATGGCAACATATCATCCGCTTTCAATTCGGTGTGCGTCAGGGTTGTCTAATCTCACCTATCCTGTTCTTGATTGTGCTCGACGATGTCTTGTCCAGAGCCTTTGACGGCGCCCAGAGAGGCATACGTTGGAATCTCTCTAACCACCTAGAAGACCTCGATTATGCCGACGATATCTGCCTACTATCATCCAAACACTCCGATATGCAAAGTAAGATCGACGACCTCATCGAAGAGTCGGGCAAAGCGGGTCTTAGAATCAACTCGGCAAAGACCAAGTAACTCAAAATAAATGCCACAGACATGTATAACAACTTTACCGCAGGAGTTGACACCATAGACAATGTTGAAAGTTTCACTTATCTGGGAAGCATCATTTCTACTGATGGAGGTGTCGCAGAAGATGTTCTTAACAAGATATTCAAAGCCCGAGGTTCCTTTGCGAAGTTGAACAAACTTTGGAACTCCAACATCAAATCTGTACTGCTGTATGGCTGTGAGACCTGGCTGATGACGGACCTGCTAACAAACAAACTCCAGGTATTCGCCTGCTTACACGCAGAGAAAAAATATGGTTGGAGCATGATTGCAGCGATCATATATACTTGCTACAATAATACTATGATTATAAAGACCATAGTTGGTTGGGGTTATCATGTAAATTATATTTAAATGATTATAGAGACCATATTATGATTTCAGAGAACATATTATGATTAGATTCCAACCATGCCAAAAACATGCTAGAGGCAATAATGTATATGATTGGATATTTAATATTAATAAGAGCCCAAATATGCAATGTCCGAATTTTGAGTTGTTGTCTTTGCTTATTCCATAAAAATATAAAAAAAGGTTTTTGTATTAGATTTTTGACACATTAAAATTCCTTCATTTTTATTTTCAAACTGTGAAATTTGATTGTTTGATATGAAAATACACCAGCTCCATCTAGTGTTTCAAGCAATAAATTATTTTTGGTTTGTGTTTTTGATAAATAAACAAATTCAATTTCAAAGAGCGCAGTTATACTATGTCCCGAAAATTGTATTGGACATAGTATAGTTGGGCCTCTTAGAACTCAAAATATTGAAATTTTGTATGAAAACAAATTTGGATGTCACAGAAGAATTCCATTTAATTTAAAACCATGACGAGTTTTCACTCAAACTTTTTTTCAACACTCCAAAGATGGATTAAGCTACATAAGAAAAATATTGGATCCAGAAAACAGAACTGCAATAATAACGAAAAATTTATTTCAAAACTTGTTTTGCGTTTTCTACAGTTTGGGAAAAATGGACATAGGATGGTTACGCTTTAAGGTATCGATATGATTAGTATATGTATGCATTTAGAACAAAAGAAATTCAAGGCAGTAGTAGCTAAACGTGCTAACGCGCTTCGACAGCAACCCAAGTATCCCAGGTTCAAATCTCGGCACGGCCAAACGTAAGTAAGTAAAGAAAAATGTATATGAACTATTATTTCTTAAATATAATATAACAATCAGCTAATATTACATTGAAATATTAATAATATAATTTAAAACAATTGAAAAGTAGATGTTGAAATTCAATTGAAAGTTGAATAAAAATTGGTTAACATGATTGTAACCATCATACAACTTTTTGGCTGCAATCATTACATGTTTATTTTCAATCATGTAAATGGTTAGCTGCAATCATGTAAATGTTTAGTATGCAATCATGGCATGGTTGGTGCAATTATTTCGCCAATCATAATATGGTCGCCTTAAAATATGATCACGTCAACCATGTTTTTTCTCTGCGTGTAAGATCTGGTGGCCAAGAACTATCTCAAATGTAGATTTATGGTCCCAATGCAGACAGATCCCAATTACATCCGACATTAAGCAAAGAAAATAGAAGTGGATTGGTCATACTCTCCGTAAATCACCGTACGAGATTTGCAGACAAGCCTTGGAATGGAACCCGCAAGGCAGCCTAAGACGAGGGAGACCTAAATGCACATGGAAAAGAACGCTCGATTACGAAATCCAAGCTTCACGAAAATCATTTAAGGAAATAAAACTCATCGCGAAGGATCGTATACGTTGGAAACGTTTCGTGGAGGCCTTATGTCCCCCGAGGGACAACAGGACATAAGAACAAGAAGATGTAGCTTTGATGAGGTCAATGAAATTACCTAAATTTTGATATGTGTTTCATTAAAATTGGTCAAGTATTTCTTGAGTTATAATGGAACAACTCTACATACAAATCTACAAACAAACTCACAAAGAATTTCATACAAGTAAAGATTATGAGGTTAGATTAAAAGCTCAGAAAAAAGAGCCATTTATGACTCTTTTCGGATTCAAATTGTTTACTGGGACCTAGTGTTCGATTCCTGCGAAATGTTAATGTTAATTTGAAAAGAGGGTATAGAATGGTTAATAAGGTACATGGAGGAACAAAATGGTTTATTTTTTTTATTTCAGTTTCTACTATTTTTTTTTGACAAATTTAAAAAAAAACATTTTTCGGAACGCGGATTTGATCCCCGTTCATATGGAAATATAGCTTCATGATAATAACAACCTGAAATATCGTGTTTAAAAATATTAACCACAAAATTAGTAAACAACTGGTTCATTTAATACCATTTTTATTCTGAGTGTAGAAAAAAAATGTTTGTTTATTAGTCCTGGGACCTCGAGACCAATATTTTGAAGGAGCGACCGCCCGATATGAATAATTGAAGGGGTGCACTTGCTAAATTTCGGAAAAAATATTCAGTCTAGTAATACAGTATCTAATTGAAAATACACTTGGGTCCGGACCATAAACACTTTGAAAGTCAGAAAAAACTAGAGAGTGGACTATCTTCGGCTATGCCGAAACGGAAATAGGAGTAGGAGCATAGAAGTACCTCGAACATTAAACAATTTGGTATCAAGACTAGATTTTAAGCCATTTATAGGTGATTTCGGAGCTTCGGACCACGTCGAAAATCCGTTTCTAAAAATTTCCAATCAAATGCACCCAAAAATGTGTGGTTTTAGAGGCTCGGACCATGTCGAAAATCCATTTCTTAACATTTCCAATCGAAAAGAGCAATAAAAATAGTTGGAAAATTATTACTTTTTTTGTCTTATATGGAAGCCTACCCCGGTTTTTGTCCGATTTGGCTTATTCTCGAACTATCTCTTACTTTTGAAGTGCAAAACATGTTACCAAAATTTCAATTCGATATCTCCAAAACTGCGAGAGGAAGCACAGTTGAACAGTCAGATGGATATGGTAGAATTGACTCAGGAGGTGATACTGATCAAGAATATATATACCGGACACAGTGTGTGTGGCGGTATAAATATAGTGGCAGAACACTAATGTCACCTTCAAAGTTGAGAGTCCAAATAACAGTTCTTGTGGATTTGATAATAAGTTTCTAGAAGCGGAGGTTGGACATGATCTTAGGGTTTCAAAGCCATCTATACATGAGTCAAAATGGGACCTTGAGAACAATGTTTTTGTTCAATGGTCTTATATATTTATTCAATATATATAACGTCCTAAAGCTTTTTTAATGCCTGTGTAAAAACGTATTTTTTACACTTTTCGTAAAATAAATAACTTGAAGAGAAATTTAAGATATACGCTTTACTTAGTATCTACAGCAACAGAAACTCCAACAGCAATTAAAACATTAAAAAATGCAGCGTGATAAGCAAATCAGCGCACCTGATTGGCTGAGGCGGAGCATCTTACAGCATCGCATAAATTATGATTTAAGCTGGAGCCGATGTCGTTGGATTTTATTGGTGCATTCAGCAAAGACAGCAGGCGAAAAAAAAAACAAATACAACTTTACAAAAATAAGAAGTAGAAGAAGCAAAAGACACCCAAACGACAAGATCAGCAACAAGGCAGCAACTGACGTAGTTGTTGTTGTAGAGGCTGTTAACTCATTTCTTAAGATAACCAAGCAGACCCCAGCCTGGTTGAGAGGCAACAGCAGCTCAGGGACCACAAAGCCTTATGGCTTGTTGCATGGTTGCACTGTACTTCCCCCTTTGGTGCAGCAGTCAAGATGAAGAAAGAGCTGAAAAAAACCACAACAACAACAACAAAATAAGCCAACTACAACTGACTCAAAATGTGGGCACTGGGAACTGGTTGGAGATCGTTTGCGGTTGAGGTATGCACTGCAGCGACAGCGCCCCTTTCTGGCTTTTCACAACTTGTGGTAAAATGCAGCCAAAATGAAGTATTAAATGAAATCATTGAAGTCAATTTGGACTAATAAAAGGATTATGTACTTGGGAAATGGCATTTTTCGGCTGTTGTTTTGCTGTTGACAATAGAACTCCCAGTCAGCCAGTCACTCAGAGATCAAGTGACGAGGCACTAAACCAACGGAAAATGTAAGGAAAAAAGCCAAAACTTTTCGCTGGAAATCAAAGATCGTGGCCCATAACTCTGCGCCGAGGTTTAACATAACGAACGAAAACTTTGACATAAATGCAATTTAACCAAATGTTAATTTGTACAAGCCACAAAACGAAATAAACCACACAGAAATGTGCAAGATGGAAAATGTTGCAGTTGTAGTTTCGCTGTTACGGCTGATCTTGCTGGCAACAGCAACAGCATCACTTTGACCGCATCTGTCGTGTGACATGTTTATTACCGCAGCGCATCGCATAAATATGTACGAACGCATATCACACAAATTCAATTAAAATTGACATTTTGTCGGAAGACGAATTGCTCGCGCTTATTGCTGTTTGCCATAAATTTCGTCCAAAGTTTATTATTGTTAGAAGACTTTGCTTATATGCGCCAACAGATCTATGCAAATTTTTTCTTTTATTTTCATGTTGACAAATTTATTTATTGAAGAGCAAATATGTATAAATTTGGTTTAAGAATTTCGTTGTGCGATTAGTGGCGATAACTGTATTGGTAGACACATCTTGTATATTAGGAGTATTCATGGAAATAATGTTTGTAGTCAAAAAATTCAACTCTGCTACAGAAGTTTAAAGCAAATAACTTTTGAATAAAACTTGGTCTTTATTGAATTAATTTTGCAAAATGTGGCTTCCTCTGCAAATGAGGTCCCTTGTTATTGATTTCATCTTTCAAATGGTCCAGTAATCTCACGCAGTCTGCTACCATTGTTTATTGTGTTCCAAGAAACTCGATGAAGATGAAGATTCACTAACGGTTATGCATAACCCCGTTCATGGATTGACACAAAATTTCATTTGGATCATTTTGAAAATTGCCGAAACATTGAATGACTTCACGATTGCGCTTATGTGCCTCTAATATCACAAGCGCTGCCAAAATATGAGCTGCCTACACAAATCATGAACTTTAAACATCACTAAATTAATAGTCGGCGTTGTTCCCGTGAACCCTCTAACGGAAATTTCCGGCCGAATCTGTTGGCCAGTTTTAGTGCTTGTGGTTATGGCAGTGTACGAGAGGGTACACTTCATGGTCTTTCCTGTAAAGATACAACGATACTCCCTATTGGTGTTTACCCTCCCCAGCGTGAATAACATAAAATTCGAAATCAGCAACTCCGAAAACCCCCTATTCCAAATTTCCTAAATGTGAAATGGGATTAAGAAATTTCGGTCGCCATGTTGGATCCACCATTTGGAATTTTCTCAGTACTAGTCGTGTCCACTAGACTGGCCATTATTTTAAAAATTGTGAGCCCCTTTTTCATGCTAGACCAGAAACAATTCAGAAATTTTAAATTCTTTCTAAATACTTTGGCAGAATTTTGTCTTGCAAAATAAATTTTAAATTTCTGAACGGTTTCTAGTCCAGATGATGAGTTTACATCATATCGTAAAAAGTTTACACGAAGCATACTATCAAATGAAAACTTAATATTTCAGATCCACATGATAGTTCTTCAAAAATACAGATTTAATTTTTGAAGAATTATCATATGCATACCAACATTTCAAAACTTTTAACGAGGTAGCTCAAAAATTCTCCGATTGAGCTGACATTAGTTTTTCCAGTAACCTCACTACCTCTTCGAATCACCAAAGGTCAGCGAAATCGGTGACGTTTATATAAACCGAATTTACAGTTTTAAGTTTGGTGGGCCTGGCATGGGTAGAAACGTCTAATCGCTTCTAAAATGACATTTAGGGTGTCACCAGAGTATAAGCCGATTTATATACAGGTCCGGCTCTACGCATTTTGGCGCCCGGGGCAAATATTTCATTTGCCGCCCCTTCTAAATTGTATGACAAATTCAAACTCAATTTGGAAAATAATTCTTTTTAGATTTAATTTATTCAGCTCATTTATTTATGTAGATATTTTATCAGACCTTGAAATAAAAAAAAACTCAACATATTGAGTAATTTAAAAAACTTTAGAAAAAATCATAAATTCAGTCCAAATACTAAAAATAAATTAGGAAATAAAAAAAAAACTAGTTTCTTAAAACATAGTATGTTTTTTTTGAGCTTTAAAAATTTAAAGTTCAATAAAATTGCTAAAAATGTATATTTTTATACCACCACACTCACTGTGACAGGGTATACTAACTTCGACACAACGTTTGTAACGCCCATAAGGAGGAGTGTCCGGTGTTTGGATTTTGGCCACTTCAAAATAAGCAAGACATTAGGAACAAACCATCTCAAATTCCATTAGAGGTGTCCAAAAAAATAAAAATCGCCTGATCGTTTCCGCAAGGCGCTTAAAACCAATTTTGTTTGGATACATTCGCTTTAGTGTCTTTACCTTTTTTTTTGTTTTTTTTTACGTACACTGAGAAAAAAATCAAAACGAAACGTTATTAAAATGTTCCGCTTAGCACGCTTGCCTACCGCTGTGTTTATTTTGCAATGTTTTAATATCATACATCTCTTACTTATATAAAATTCTTTGTGAGTAGGTTTGTATGTATGTTTGTTCCCTTATAACTCAAGAAATACTTTCATTGATCTCATCATAGGCTATAGCCAAAGCTGGGCATTAACTAGTTAATTCGTTAATAGTTAATTAACGAAGTTAAATTTTTTGTTAATTTTTAACGTTTCAGTTAATTTCGAAAACCATTAACTTTTTCATTTAGTTAAGTTAAATTTCTTCAATTAACTTTAAAACTAAAAAAATTTTTTATTATTGAATGTAAAAAAAAAAGTAAAAATTAAGAATTCATACTATTTTTAATAATCTACCTAGCCACACTGTTGAAAAATTGTAAACACAGAACTCTTTCGTGTTGTTGACAAAAATTTAAAGTTCCAAGTCGAGACGGCGTTAAATGTATCGGCTTGGTCGAAATATTGAGTCGATTGTGTCGGCTCAACCGATATTGACATCGATTTATTCGCACGCTGATTGAAGCCGAATTTGGTCGGCGCGAAACTGTTTAGCCGCCGCCGACATTTTCCAATCAACTTGGAACTCTGGGTGCGTAGTAAGGCATTCAATCCCGAAGTGTTTTTGAAAATCCCGGGATTTCGGGATTTGAAATCACAATCCCGGGATCCCGGGATTTGTTCGGGATTTTCGGGATTTTCCAATTAAATACAATAGTTAATATAAAATTAAAGAAAAAATTGTTGCAACAATATTTTAAGTTTAATTCGACAAAGAAAACATATTTAATAAATATTACATTAAACAAAACAAATTATATTTAAATAAATATAGTCAAATAAAAAGTAATTCTTTTTAAATTAGATTGATCGAACAAATTATTTTTTTCCCACGCTGAATCCGAATATAATTATAAAATTCTCCCAGCTCCATTTCATGCTAAACGGCCAACAATATACGGTCAGCAAAATAATTTTACCATATATCTTTTTTAAAAAAAAAATGGTTTAAATTGAAAAAATTCAAATCGATAAATTTTATTGACAAAAATCATGTACATTTTTGTGTGTTTGTAGCACTAAATCTACAAAAGTGGGATTTTTAAATTTACCAATTATATTGAAAGTAAATGCACGAAAATATTTTTTGTGGAAAAACGTCAAAAATATCTTAAACAATGCATAAAAAATGCATTTTTGAATCCCGGGATTCCGGACTCAAAATCCCGGGTTTCCGGGATTGAGAAAACTTTCGGGATCCCGGGATTTCGGGATTCGGGATCCCGGGATTGAATGCCTTAGTGCGTAGTGACAATCAAAAAAAAGCGCGTCTGCAAATTCGTTTTGTAAAATTTTTACAAAGTTTTCTAGATTTTCTAGATTTCTTGAAATCGACGTCCAGTACCTCAAAAATGCAACAAAATTTAAATCGGTTTTTTTTTTCAAAAATTAAGAAAAAAATAAAAAAAAGAATAGAAAAGAAAAAAATTTGGTCCGACTGAGATTCGAACCCACGCTTCAGTAACTCATACCACCTTCAAAAAGTATACCTGTTTCAGTAGTGTTTTAGAACTGTGGGGTGTTGAATTTTTCCGTAACGATACCCTTTTAAATCATAACCATGCAGTTCTGATTTTTTCTTTCTGTGTATTTGCTGCCTTTTTTGTGATTTTTGAGCAAAATTTTTTAACTTTTTCTGCTATAAAGGAAAAAATTACTTTTCTTATTCGTATGAAGAAAAAAAAGATAATCTTTCCAACGTTTCCACTTACAATAAAAAATCTGTCTGCGTTTTTTAAATTAAAAAAACATAAATAAAATCAAGTTAAAATGCTCCCTTGGAACAAGTGGCGCACGGGGCGAGAGCACTAAACCTCCTGGGCCATTTTGTATCCGCCGTAATTAATTTGGAAGTTTCGATATCATATTCGAAATCAGCGATCCTAAAATCCCTTTATACCAAGTGAACTTTGCTTTGTTACATGTTTTACAAAGCACGATTTTCACTTATATGGGAGGTAGGCGTGGCAGTCGCCCATTTTCAATACCAAACCCTTCGAGGGGCAAGAAAGGATAAATTCGAAGTGTGGGCCCTCTACCTTTCTTCTAGCTCCTGCAATCTACAGGGACGGACAGACGGATAACTCAGGAGGTGACGCTGATCAATAATATATATAGTTTTCCATACCTATCACGCTTCGTTCTTTGGGGTGACACGCATCAGATCAAAGTGAATACTATACCCATATACCCATACCTTCACCAATCAATCACACGTCGGACGAAACCCTTTTTAGATTTCTGAATTTGAAGTCTACTGTACAAATTATTTGGTTTTTTTCAAAAAGGTATTTTGCGTGTCCCCAAAGGTATTTGATTTTTTATGATGATACATATTTGCAAATTGGCTACTTCCCATTCAATCTAAAAAATATTCACCTAATTTGTTTCTTTCAATTGCAATAAAATATCAAATCCTTTAAAATTGAATATATTCCACTTAAATCCAGAACACTAATAAAAACGGAACTCAATTACACACAACAGTGCACAGCAAATCGCCAAAGAGCAACATTAATCCTAGCAACAGAAATGTGTAGGGTTGGACATGGATTCAGCAGCGTCACCAGTGTCCACCATGCGATAAACAATACGAAACATAAGCTGAAGCTGAAGATGAAGTAAAGAAATGTGGCACGCACTCAACCTGAAGAATTCGTATTTATTTTACAACCCGAATTGATAGAAAATCCTACGAAATATGCGCTGTTGTTGGTGCTGGTGCCGTTGTCCTGCCGCAGAGTTCGAAAGGAGTCGGAAAAAAGGCGCTCAACCGAGCGGATTGTCCATTTCGTTTGAGGCTAATCGCAATTTGCAAAGACGCTTGAATTTATGTGGCGAATTGAAAACTAAAACAGCTTCGGGCTGCATCTATGCGAGGGTGGGTGGTGTTAGATGGTTCCTCGTGGATACTTCATAATCCATGGTTTATTTTCTTTTCTTTTTTTAAGGGCAGGCAGTGTTATTCATTTCCCTGACCCATCAAGTGGACTTTGTGCGGGATAATATTTTATTGAACCGGATTAGCGTGTGAGATTTCTCAAAAGGCGAGCGAATCATGTGTCCAGTGTCCTTACGTATTTTTCTGCTTTGCGCCCAGATAAGTTTTATGTCCTTCTTCGGACTCTTTCGAAAGGGTTGGCACTTGCATTCAGTGCTATGTTGTGTGTGACAACACATTTTTGCGATAAGACATTTGAGAATGGATATTGAAAAGCAATTTATTTGCACGCACACACGCATGGGATTTATTCTTGACTTTGTTGCGTTGTAAATTTTTAGATTTTTTATTGACTAATGTCCATTGGAAATGCAATTGGCACGGGGTGACCATGAGATTTGGTTTTAATATCGAATCGGACTACAATTTCTTTCAAACACTTAGAAAAATCATATTAATAGTAATTATTAAATCTAGTCAATACTACACAGAAAAAAAACGTCGGTAAAATTAACCGAAAAAAATTGTTAATGTAAAACTTTCAAAATGTATGAAAATTGTAAATTTTTTTACCAAGCTGGTAGGTTGGATTAACCGAAAATAATTTGTAAAATAAATCATCAAAACTCGACACAAAATAGTTCTAATAATCGAAAAAGTTGTTGTTATTGAAAGTTCTTTTACCTCAAATGTTGGTTAAATGTGAATTTTTCACAAATTTACTGAAAAATTTACAACTTAACCGAGAAAAAAACGGTACAATAAATGTTTGCTTTAAATACAAATTTCGAACATAATATGGTGTTATATTGCAAAAAATGTAAAACATTTTCAGTATCATTAGCCACAATCAAAAAATGGTATAGCACACTAAGGAAAAAATCCTATAAAAATGAGTCAATAGGACCAAAGCTGGGCATAGTTAATCAAGAATTTAACTTCGTTAACCCGGAAATTTAACGAAGTTAAATTAAAAAGTTAATTTCGTCGAAAAGTTAACTTGGTTAAAAGTTAAATTAAATACTTAAATTTTCTATAGAAAACAAAAAAAAATTAAAAAAAAAAAACACATAAAAAAAAAAGAGTAAAAAACAAGTTTTTTAAAATATAACCCTTTAACCGACTAAAAAGCAGAAAATAAATTTCCTTTAAATTAATTTCCGCTATTTTGATTTAAAATTAAGGGTTTTTGGCGACTTCAAAATTTGCAATGATATTGGGAACAAAGTAGCCAAAAACCCTTAATTTTAAATCGAAATTGCGGAAATTAATTTAAAGGAAATTTATTTTCTGCTTTTTAGTCGGTTAAAGGGCTATATTTTAAAAAACTTGTTTTTTACTCTTTTTTTATTTTCCCCTTTTTTTTTAAAAAAATTTTTTAATTTAAAAATTTTTTTTTTATTTAAAAAAAAAAAATTGTTCCCCCTTTTTTCCCCCCTTTTTTTTTTTTTTCCTTTTTTACTCTTTTTCCCCAATGCTAGCCTAAGTGAAAAATTTCAGCCCTGTAGCTTAAAAAATACGAAAGTTAGAACTTTAAATTGGCTCCATTCCGCTCCCCTTTGCCCCCACACCCCCCTTTCCAAAGGGTATAAAAAATCATTTTGTCAACCAAATTTCATCATTGTAGCCTGAAGGAATCGGAAGTTATGCCATGTTTAAAAAAAAAGGTTTGAGTCCCACCACGGCCCCCTACGCCTCTGATGGAATGCATTGTCACCGGAGTTCTATCAGTGTTCCAAATTTCAGCTCTCTAGCTCATGTGGAAGTGTATGAAAAAGCTCGCCGCAGATTTGAGGATATATATATATATATATATATAGTCCGCCCAAAGCAAGTTAATATAAGGGTTATAAAAAACATTTTAACTATATTCAATTGAATGCCTGCACTCAGAGAACCTTTTTCCCGGTTTCTATATGCAAAATTTGCATTCAAATAAATTATCAACATTTTTATCAAAAGCGAAAAAAGAATATAGATCACTTCGAAATATATCGACTTGTGTATTTAATTGTTTTGTGAAATAATTTTTAAATATCAGTTCAAAAATAGTATGAATTATTAATTTTTAACTTTTTTTTACATTCCATAAACAAATTTTTTTCTTTTTTAAGTTAACTAATGCTAGTTAATCGAAGAAATTTAACTTAACTAAATGAAAAAGTTAATGGTTTTCGAAATTAACTGAAACGTTAAAAGTTAACCAAAAATTTAACTTCGTTAATTAACTAGTAACTAATTAACTAGTTAATGTCCAGCTTTGAATAGGACACAATACTATGGAAATAATAGTGGAAACTGAATTAATAGGAAAAATAATTGAAATTCGTATGTAATAGTATTCATACACACAGAAAAAAACCCATTGTAGAAATAACTCCGATTGCACTTATTTCTACGTTAAAGCAACTTCATTGCAAACAACTTCATTAAAATAACGGTGAAATTAAGTTGAAATACGTCAAACTAAAGTCGCCAACTTTGAAATAAAATCGACAATCTCAAATTAAAATTGCACCACTTCAAAATAAAAATTTTACAATTTGGAAATAAAAATGCACCACTTCAAATTGAAGTCAACAACTTCAAAATATGTTCGCTCCATTTGAAATGAAATTGTCCAGTTCAAAGTGAGGTTGTTCGTACTTGTTTTTAACATTTTCAACTTTACCAGACTATCATGACGGTTTCTGCTGGATTTGAGGTGGTTATTTTTTCTGGAAGTACTAGGGTTTCAAGAGTATTTGACTCATTTCTTATAGGACTTTTTTCTGAGTGCATTAAGCCTTAAATGGAATCAAGTGCTCTGTTGCTGATTTTTTCACTGCAAGCTACATCCTGATGAATTAACGTCCAATTATGTTTCATGTTTTAATAATGCTGCTCTTTTAAGTGTTGAAGTGGAGAGAACTTTTTCTATATATTAATTCGATATGAAACATTTTGCAATCGGCCAAGTTTCTCAAAATGCAAATTGTGCAATATCTCCAAAACTATACTTAAGCGTGGGTTTTTACACAGGAAAGTCGAGGATACATTTTGCAGCATTCGGTCAGACCGAATCTAAAACAGCCCTGAACACATGAGTGCGACATCTTCTTCGATAAATTTTCTATAATTTTCGACCAAACCTTTGGATGTGTTAAATAAATTATGAATAATTGTGCATGGTTTATTTTCGTTCCTACTCAAGAAGATGCACTCGAGTGTCGTCATCGATTATTTACGAGCATGTGGGTGTTTCTGAAGTGTCATTCTCAATTTGTATCAATCGACTGATCATTCAACGGACAGTAAACTAACCTTTTTAAGAGCACAATGATCATTAGAGTTTAAATGCAAAAACGGTTAAAACTGATCTGACGTACTAAGCCTGTAACACATTCACCAACCGAGTATTAGTAAGCATTAATCAGGCAAATATATTCTACCACACAGCACACAGGCTAGAAGTGTCGATATAATTTCAAGATAGTGTTCACTTTAAAAATTAATATGCATAATTAAACTGACATTAAGATAGGCATCTGAGTTTTGAAAAATCGAACATTAAGATAGGCATTAATTAGAATTTATTAGCAGAACAATTTTCGAAATGAAAACTCCAATCCGTTCGTGCAGCATAGCACATATGAGTTAAAGATAAAAACGTGTAGATGGTGAATTTATTTGGCTAATACACAACTTGGAAAAAAACCATTTAAAAATCTACAAAGAAACGTTAGAGATCAGTGCAGCGAGCCATGATCGTTTGTCACATTTCGAGGGCAATTGATTTAAAGTATTTCTTTTTGTTTGGTATTTTTTTTGTTATTTTAAACCACAAATCTCTCAGATTCACACAAATTTCGCACAAAGGCAATTGAATGAAAATTCAATTGGCAGAAAGCCAAATGCAAAAAGCAAACAACAAAAAAACAAATGCAATTGCCAATGAATGTGAAATCCGATCAGATCGAATCGGATTGGATCGGATCAATTGGCGATCAGTTGGGCGAATGCGATTAGGCGGCGCATGCAACAATGCGCCGGCGCACATGCAACACATTGAAGCGTAAAAGCGTTGCTCATAAATAAATCCGCCGCAGAAAATTGGGTCCGAAATGCGAAATGTGCACACTGAAGAGAGATGATTGCTGAAAGCGGCTTCTTGTTGTATTTGCGACAATTGCAAATGCTGCTTCATGTCAATCGGTGGCTTGTTTATTTCAATTTGTCGAGTGATGATTGCGCTGCTGCTGCTCAAGCACATTTCCACTCAGAATCACGGGGCCAATTGAAGCGCAAATGCAATTTATTAATCCGCATTTAAGTCGGCTACCTTCGAAATGGGAAATGGGATGTGCAATGACGTTTGGGAATGAATTGCGGATTGGAACGTTGACGCGATGCATTTTTTATGACAATCAAAAGAAACGCAATTAACAGAAAATTTATACAATTTGGGAATAGTTGAAATTGTTGCAATCGATATGCGCTGCAGCAGCGGTCGACTTTGTTGTATCCTGTGCGGCCGGCCGCACACTTTCAGCGCCTTTTTCGCTTTCGATTGCACCTTGACGATTCCCTTCTGGACGGTAATTGTGTAAGCGGCACGTGTGTTTCCGTGTGTTTCCGTTGCATTTGAGTGCATTTTTATTGCCTCCAGACAAGGCAGGCTCGGCGTACTGATGCCAACAGGTGTAATCCGCTCCTTTACGAAATTTGTAATTCATGTTATTCGAAAGGTGTTCTCACACATCCAACATTGTATTTAGTGTTTCCATTTGGCCTGAATTCGGTTAGTATGAAATACGAGTCGGGCTTCTTTACATTTCATTACACATCCACATCTTGTTTTGTAGGTGAATGTAATACTTTGTTTTTTATTACTTTATTAAGACAATTTTACGTTTTTGCTCAAAGAAGTGATGACAGAGAGGTGGACAAATGGATCAGTGGTTGTGTTTATTCCTGGCTGGGGTTAACAGCAGATGTGTTCAGTTTGTGCAAATACTTTTGGGTATTTCCAAGACCAACATGCAAGCTAAGAGTATGAGTGGCTCAGAGATTAAATACCCCAGAAGAACATAATTAATTTTAAGAAAGGCTCAACAGATTTGAAAGTTGATCTTATACTATAGTTGGGGTACGTTGAACATGAACTTACAATATCAGCTTATTGTATTGGTTTTTCTTACCCAAAACTTGCAATCACATTTTCGGAGTCAATATGGTGCTATTTCACAGTAAAGGAAAAATGTAGCAAAATGTATTCAATAGGATGGCAAAAAATACCAAAATATGTAATTTTGACCATACGATTTCGCTTATTTTTGCAATCAAATTGAAGCAATATGTCATAAATGTGACATATTCTTAAAAACCTTTTCTTTAAAATTCCTTAATTTTTTAATTATCGGCCAAATAGTGTGGGATCATGGAATTTTTATTACTTTTTGTCAGAGTTTTATATTTTGATTTGTAGGAATCTAAACTTTCAAAGATGTCTGCTACATCGTGAAACCCCTTAATATACAAATTTTTATCATCATCATCTTTCGCCCGGCGCACAGTGATTTGTCGCCATGTGCGCTTGGGACAAAAATCTACACTGTTTGCAGGAATTGTGTATTATAGTCATAATATTGATCCATGAATTCAAAAAACATAATTTAAAACCTTTAGTCATGATCACTGATTTGGATTTCATACTCAGGCTTGGTAATTATGACTAAAATCAATTCAATTATGATTTTTTATTAATGGATCAATATTGTAAGTAAAATACACAATTCCTACCAAAAGTTCTCTCCGCGTAAGGAATATTCTGATTTAATTGAAGGTTAGTTTGGATTTTGTGCAGCTGATTTCAAAAATTTATTCGCTCTTCCTGTAATTCTTACTTTAAATAATTCTTAAATTCGTTGGTTGGTTTTCTGAGATTTATTCTGACATGAAAATAAGGGAAAAGAGTCACTTTGAAATTATTTAAAATTTTAATGAAATTTATGTATGAAAACCGTAATTTACAAAGAACAAACTTTTCAAAAAGTTGAACGAAAAACATGAAAGAGAACACATTAAACTATTAAACAAAAAGTTCACTAGTATTTACATATCGCTCATTCCCTGCAAAAGACACAGCTCAAAATTCGGGACTTTTAGGATCCTCAGATATTTATCTACATGCTGCCGCGAGACAGAATTCATATCTTAAATTTTGTATGTATTTGAACCATGTTTAAAATTCAAAGAGCTAAAATTCATATCAAATACTGAAATTAAAAAAATTTTTTCCATGCCCTGTCAGAATTTAATCAACTGGTTTACAAAAATAGCTAACTTATTTCTAAATATATAACAACTAATTTTCAAGTTATTGAAAAGTCGTGCAGAAATAGTCAGTTTGATAATAGAATTTCTGTGTTGTGCTTTATTTCTTTTCAATTCAAACGCAGTAAAAATTTGGTTTTCGATATCTGAAAAATACTGCTTGTATAGAGAGTGTAGGCGTCGGCTTCACATTGCAAAGGTCGTTGGTTCGAGCCCCGGAAAATTCAGTTGAAATTTTTATAAAAAAAAGTTTTAAAAAGTAATTTATGGAAATGAGCGAGAGATGAGAGAAAAATAAATTCGAATAAAATTTTTGTGAAGTTTAAACTCAACTGACTACCGCCTAGGACATCCCCATGTTAAAATAGTGAGTTCGTAACAAAGGAATAAGTGACTTTATAGTGTGTACTGACTATTAACAAACTAGTTTCCAGTTAGAAATAAATGGGTTCAATTTCCGACAGGGTGGTTATCAAAAATGTGTACCTCTAAATTGAATGCCAATAATTTTATTTTTCATTTATCAGTAAAATAACAACATTTAAAAAAAAAAGTTTGTATCATTCTTGCCTAAAATGCTTTTTGTTCAATTTCCTTTCTGGTAAACTCTCCAAGATACCTTTTATTGTTCCAGAAATTGTGATACAATTTCGAAGAACGAAGAAAATGTTAATCAAATAAAAAACTTTATATTAATTTCAGTCAATGAATTACTTTTCAAAAAAAACAAAATTTATGTGAATTGATGACATCAAACTTTTTGAATTTTGTGTATGAGATAAATTACAGAGCGACGGTCCACATAAATTTTGTAGACCCCCAAGTTTTGAAATACAAAAGAGATTTTATTTTATTAAACTGTGCCAAAATGAATCAACTATTACTAATAAAGTCAGACTAGGTAGTAGCCGGTAAAAAAAATGGTTTCGATTTTATGTCCCCTTCTCATAGAATTACCTGCATTTGTTGTAAAATATGTATGTATACATTGATTCATGTACCACATTGTTTCATTTTAAATAGTATATTTTCTGTCGATTTTACAAAAGCAAAATTCATGCGATAGAGAAAATCACAAGACGAATTCAAGTTGATAAACGCTTATACACTTTCATTAAAAAAGTCTGAATATGAATGCAAAGGACTTCAAGTGACTGCAATGACTGCAACCACTGAAAGATTGCCATAGAATGAATGCAATCATTTGAATAAAACAAACACCCAAGAAATTTAATGAATTTAATGACTTCAAAAAGAGAGCGAATAAATTTTTAATCTGCAGTCAAAATAGCTATTCAACGAATCCATTCCAAGAGTGTAATTTATTTGTGAAATTAATGCATTCTTTCCTAGACATTGTTAGGTAATAGTGGGCCTAAGCAAGACGAGTATGATACCTACATCTTTATTCAACCTTTTTTCATAGAAAAGGTTGAATAAAAATGGCTGCCCCATTTTTATTAAGAATCTTCTGATCCAAGCTCTTCAGTAGCTCATGAAAATTATGGAGTAAAAATTTAGTACAAAATTTATAGTTTGCGATAAAAAAACAAGTACAAATCAGCTTCATGTGAGATGTTTATCTGCGAAATATAAGAACTCTCCAAATAATAATAATAATAACAATTATAAAAGCAACAACCACAGAAGGTACGAAAAATTGCATGTTTCGCGATGTGACAATGTGAATTCCAACCAAAACAACAACGACGACATTGGCGACATTGACGTGGCAATGGGCAATGATTGCTTGCATTCACATTCACGCCAGCGATAACAACAATTGCAACAACATCACGCAGCCGAATTCGGTGTGCAGTGTGCAGTTTGGCAGTGAATGAATGTCGCAAAGGTTCACTTTCTCAGTTAATTGCGCTTGGAAAATGCCGCCTGAACAAAGTTGTTAGGCTGCATGTGAAAAAATAATTATGACGAGCAGTAGTAAAAGCAGCAATACCAGTACTAACTCACCAGTGACACTGCCAACAGTGCTAACACGAAATTGTTCACCAAAATGCAACGGAATGTGCGGCGGTAATGAGGAAGAAAAGCCACACGGACCGACGGACGGTCTAGTCTGCTTATATTCAAATGACAACGAGTTGGGATGTCTTCTGCTGTGATGGACGATGTTTTGGCCGGTGACCCTAAATAGTCTGAGGCTATGTGACACGAAGCGACATAATTACACGTATTATTTTCAAAGTTGCTGCAACATAATTGATGACAAATGCGACGTCGATGACGATGACGATGACGATGGCAGCAACATTTACCGCTCGACACTTTCATTCTACGAAATATGCCCGAAACTTACTTGAGGCCAAAGAGCAGCCACAAAGAAGCCAAATATTACTACTCTTCTAGTTGGTATTGGTTTTTTCCTTTCCTTTTTTTTTATATTTTTGGATAACCCAAAGCAATCCTGCACGAATTCGCCACTGACCAGTGCCCAACAAGGGCGTCGGCGGTGGTGGAAGCAATTGCATTTTCGGTCACATTTCGCTCACGTTTTGCTGCAATGCAGCAATTAAAAAAAGGCCGCGTGTAGCCAAGTATAAAGATTTAGATAAGCGACTTATTTTACTAGAGTTTGGCTATGGGTTTGCGGGCTCTGCCGTGTTCTGCCGTGCTCTGCGGTTCGGTGTTCTCGGCTTGGTTGAATTGGATTCGTTTTCCATTTCATTCCATGTGCAATTTGAGTTATTCTCAGTTGGTCTCAGTTTGTCCATTACGGCCTGCAGGGCGTACGGCTTAAGTAATGTATATGAGACTGTGGCCGAGTGCATATGCTAAATTGGCGGAGACCTTGAGTGCTACACTTGCATTTGAATTTCGTGTTTTTTTTTGTCTAAGGGTGTAAAAACGTAGACATTTTTTCCTGTTTTTTTTTCGGGCTCTAATAGTTTTCCATAATGTAATTTTAAATGTTTTCAGGGAAAGTTTACAAAATGTTTCAAATTACACGAAAAGGGGACAATTTATGTACCTACATACAAACGTGCATTCGTGTCACTTACTGTTATCGCATTTTTCCTTCATTTCATACATAGACTAATCAAAAGGAATATCAAAAACGATTAAATTATTTTCTACTGAACATTTTTCGTAAAGTTTGTTCTAATTGTTAATTGAATTTGGAAAATAATAGTGCGATGAGAAAAAAATGGGACCCAAAATTTTAAGAGATTTTAATGGAAAATGGATATGCAGTATGTTGTGAAATTTCAGCAAGCTAATTTCGACACATCTTGCTCGTTTACAGCTGGCTGGAAAGGTAATGAAATTGCCCAATAATGTATATCAATATTTTTAAATTATTCAATTGTTTTGCCATCTCTTTAAAGCAACTGTCGATTTTGGATCTAAAACCACCCATTTGGGCCAATTTCCCAAATCGGATGAATTTTAGGGATTGACTTTCTCATCAGCAGCAACAGTTCTAGGGGTAGGAGCCTCTAAATTAAACCATTGACAGTCTAAGTGTTGCTGCAGCAGTAAGATTCGATTGACCGAACAGATTTTGCGTATTAGAGCGTCTCACGCCCGGATTTGTTACTAAACGCACAATTAAGAGGTTTTTTCCCATTTCATGAACAGTTATCGCAAGAGTTGTAATCCTTAGAGAATCTATTTATATTTTTTTCTGCTATTTCCACTTTTTTGTTTTACTTTAAATTTTTACAAGCCTCTTATGCTTTACAAGCTTCTGTGCATATGAACAGCTGTTCGGATGCCGCAAAAAGAAGTACTTTTATGTGTTATTTTAGAATTACTCTTTTGATCTTTTTAAATCATATTTTACGGTACAACATTTGACTAGCTTTACAAAAAGAGAGTGACAGGAGTTACTTCAGCCCTCCCTCTCATATGACACCATTTAGACAAATAGAGCACCCCCTCCCCCAAATGGGTTGCGTTACGTAACATTTAGTTTTCTTACATTTCGAATTAAAACCGACTAGAACCATGGTAGAAGAATATAAGGTAGTGCCGCTTCTGACACTTTCCGCCATCTTAACCATCTGACATAAATAAGGATTGTACTACCAGATCTATTTAAAAATAATCCCCCAAAAAGTGCTGCCAGATGTGGCGATTTGTCGACATTTTGCCAACTTAAAACCTAATTTTGTGACGTATTTATGCAATGGCAACATGAAACGATGTTATATTTGTAAAATCTGACCCTTAAATGTTACTTTATACCAGCAAAACTAAAAAAAAAACTTGGAAAGAGTAAAATGACGATAGGTTGAAAAATATTTGGCAACGCCAACACGTTTCTTAGAAAATTTTAAATAATGTGGCAACTTTGTGAACACTAAATTAAACGTCAGAATCTTTATTTCTGTCATTTTTCCTGAAGTAGATCAACCTTATTTTCTTTAGCCATGACTAGAACCTGAACACAAAAAAAAACCCTGAACACAATAACTGCGAATGAATAAGAAATAAGAAAAGTTACATAATATAACGATTAGACTCACCCCTTCCCCATGTAGACATCCTATTAAACCCCTCCCCCCAAGCACGGCGTTACGTGGTTTATGGACCACCCCGTAGGACTGACACCGAAACGTTCAATGTTTACCTTCCAGGGCGCGAAAAACCGACAATTATAGTTTTTTTTCACAGGTCCTTCTGATTCTGCTTGCCTTGTTTGAGGAATAATGGTAAATCAATTCCATTTTTCCTCAAACGGGGTAAGAATTTCTCTGCTTCTAATAACAATTTTTCAATACCAAATTGGGGGGGATATACCCAATACAACTAATGTGTTACTAAAACCGCCAGTCCCCAAAATAATTTTTTTGCTAAAAAAATTTGTTTAAATTCTTAAAGATTAGTAAAAAAAATGCATGTGTTAATAATGCTGTCGCACGGTGTAATAAAACGGGTCGTTTGTTTTATGTACATAATTGTCATTCTATTGCATTGGAAATCCTTAAATACCAAATCACTTATTAATTTCGCCCTGGGAATAAACACGATTCTCGTAAGAATTCCAAAAACTAAAAAAAATCGTCCTGGTTGGCTTTCGTGGTCTTCTTCGCGAACATGCTCAAAAGTGTCATGTTTCACACAAATTCACTGATTGGCAAATGTGGCTGCAGTTGCGGCTGCTGCTGGTGATGCTCTTTGCCGTTGATGTTGCTGCATCAGTTGCATGTTTATTGTAAATATTATGAAATGTTGATTCCACACTGATTCCTTCCTTCCATCCTTCGATGCGGTTACGGCCTTTACGTGTGTACTCTCGTGGCAGTTGGTTTTGTTGCGTGAATTTATTGATTCTGCGATAAAGTAGCTTTTGACCGGGCCAAAGCAGTAACCAAAGACGCGAAATAAGAATGAAGAAAAACAAAAAGCCACTCTCTTCTCGGAATTAAGTCGCGTTAACACGAAAATTATTGATGTATTTGTAAGTTTTGCTGTAATTATGCTAAAGGTGATAATTTAACGCTTTAGCGCAAGGAAACTTTATAAAAACGCACGCAAGTTCGTATGTATTTTATGGCCGACACGAGAATTTCTGATTTGCTACATGATTTCGAACAGAAGTCGTTGAAGGGTCGGAGGAAATATGAGGAAATCTTGTATTTTTGTACTACTGTCCAAAATCAATTCTGTCCAGAATCAAGAAGTTCCTGCGAAACCCGAAATAATTTAATCTTGTACCTATACCTTGACCCTATGTCATGATGCTGTCTTTTTAACAGATATCTCCCGACATAACCTAACCCTTTTGCATTGGCGCACCGAATTTTGACAAGTTTTTTTTTTGGTCGAAAACATTTCAGAAAGAATTTGACAATTGACAAGCAATAAATACATTATAACTGAAACAATGGCCAACACACAGACCAAGAAAAAAAACAGCCACGAATTTCACACAATATTAACCTGCTAACCTAACCTGGTGTCCTGAATGCCAACACACAAAAAATATAAACAAACACCAGAGGGCAATGCTGCTGCTGCAACAACAACAACGACAATCACAAGAACTTGGCAACTCCAACAAAAGAAATCGGACTCTATGAATTATGCGCGCCCACAGCTCAATAAATTTTCACTCTTACCACCGCCACCGCCACAGTCACACAAGCTCCACACAAGCTCCACACAAATTTCTCACAATTTACACAGTTTTTTTTTCCTGGCCTCATAGCACGGATGATGATGACGATGCTGATGATGATGGCATATGGAAAATGCCAGAGAGACGTGGTGCAAAAGAAATGCGCAAAGGAATGTCGAAACATGTGGCCACAGTGAGCATGTGCAGACTTCGACACCACTACGGCCACAACGAGAGCCTCATAAAAGTCAACGGGCGTAGAGCACACAATCCTGAACAAGCTCCGAAGGAACACCACACAAACGTCGTCGTTGTCGTTGTTGCTGTCTCCGTCAAAGTCTTCCGTTTGTGGAGTCGCAGAATGGCATTCGACTCCACCACAGCGGGGCGGTACTGAGCGGCCGCAATGATGATGATGATTCATTTCGCTCGTTTTGGTCGCTTTAACTTTTCCCTTTTCGGGGAGGATTGCTGTGTGTGTGTGTGTGTGCGTCTTCGCCTCAGTAAGCCAAGTTATAGAAGTCAGGCATGACTTTTCCAAACATTTTTTTTTGCTGTTCGCACACAGCAGACTGCTTGGGGTCTGCTGCTTTTGTCCGTCCATTCGTATGACTCTATGTATGTCTGTCTGACTGTCTTTCTGGATTTCTGCGTTGCAACTCCTGCGTCCGTCCATCTATTTGCCCGTACGTCTGCTGAATTTTTCATAATAAACATGGAAAAAAATACAAAATGTTGGCAAGTCCTAAGAATTGCAATGCTTAGTTGCAGCCACCGCAATTGTTGGGCCAAATAATACAAAAATAAAATAACCAAACACTGAGACGCAACGACAACGACAACGTCGTAGTAGACGAGGAAGAAGATTAGATGCAATTCCATGCTGGATGCGGTTACGCCAGCCAACACGACGACGCTGGTAAAGCGCGCGCACTCTTATCGCTGTCGTCGTCATTGCTGTTGTTGTTGTTGTTGTAGCCATCGTTGATGGCTAGGTCTAACAATGGTATCTCTCGCTAACAGCCTAACATCTGGCTGAGCGCTTAGTTAGATCGACTAGTCTAACTGCCTGTCTCGCCTAACCCCCGCTCAGCCATCCTTGTCGCTTTAACAATTTTGACCAAATAAAAAATATTTCTGCAATTTGAATTCGCAGAATTGCAAATTCGTTGGAATTCAACGCGTCGAGGCTTATGATTATTGTGAAGTGGTTCTTGTAATTCTAGACTCTGCGCACAAGTCATGATCGGCCACGGAAATTCTATTGAAAAGGTTTTCAGCAATTGTTAGTTGGCATTTTTTCTGTTTTTTTCTTTGCTTGGTTCTTGTTAGATCAACATGGTCGATTGTGTTTACATTCATTATTATTATTAGTATTGAAATTGTTTCTTTTTTCGAGAGACAATTTGCTGAAAAGGATTACAAGGTTTTTGAAAAGGTTTGAAATCAACGCAAATATCTTCGCCAAAGTTTTACTTTGCATTTCATGTGGACAATTATTTGCATATTCTAGAAGTAAAATCTTTTTTTATATTCAAACTTGGCAGAAAATTGCCTTCTTAGACAAAACGTTCGGATCAAGAGATGGCCAAGAAATGCACACCAAATGTGGTCTCACTTTTTAAAATACTTTTACGATACCGAGACAAAATTTACATTGAAATTATGGTGTACAAATTACACTATGTGACAACAACCAATTTTTTTTTAAAATGAGGGGGTTCTGACAATTAGGCGTGATAGAGGGTTTTGCCTCATCACGAATGCATTTTTTTTAAAAAGAGGTCAAAATGTTAGCAGTGTACTGCTAATTTTTGACAGTATAAATACTTTATATTTTTAATGGAATACTGTTAAAATTTAAGACGTGTTGTGGCAAAGTCCCGTTATACGTGTATTTTTTTGTAATCCCTCTTTCACGCCCAATTGTCGAAACCCCATAATTTTGTAAAAAAAAACGATTTGGCGCAAGGGGTGCATTATGGAGCAAAGAACATACTACGGAAACGTTAAAAAAATAAAATAAGTAAAAATATGCATTAGAATCACAAACATACATGGAAAAAACCAAAATGATCCATTTTTGGATGCTGCCCCCTTTGGGATGTTTTAGGGGTTCGCCTTCTTTTAACCATCAGAATTCCGAAATTTTTTCATTTCGATTTCAAAAGTATACAGCTTTTCTAATGAAAACAAGACTCAGGAATGAGCTATAAAAATATAGCGGTCTGTCATAAAGGGCCCAATCTAATCGGTTCTGTGTGTTGTGTGATCACCAGTACCAATACAGTGATATCATATAAATTCTACGTTTTCTCATATCAATTCTACGTTTTCCCATATCAAAATTACATTTTCTCATATTAAAATAAAGTCCATTCTACATTTACTTATAACTTTGTGACAATTTCTCAAATCAAAACTACTTTATGTTTATTAATTCTAGATTTTTTCACGTTAAAATTTTAACACATATCAGAATTATGTTGCAACAATATTAAATTTTATACCTTTTATTATAGACCCTAAATTGTAAATGAAAAATGGAAATTTCGGTGTGTGCTTCGGGTATATTTTTGTATCTGGAGCAAGGAACAAATTAGAAGGTGTGACACTCTGTTGTCCAATCTCGACCTCCTAGCACTTTGCAATGACTACACTATTTATCGCGTAAGTGGCCATTTTAAATTATGATTCGGGAACAAATACACATACAGTCAAACAGACAGACCAACAGAAGAGGTAATAATATTAATTAATAGGGATAAAGGTTCCCGATAGGTGAATCACAAGGAAGACCCTCAGACTTTGATTTGAAATTTTACGATTTCGGCTGCCACTTTGTCTTATTTCTTGTACACAAATCCCAAAAAGGATTAGGTAATTCTTTCACATTCGAAATTAATTCCACTACCCAATAAAAGAGCTGATTATATCTAAACGGTTCGTCATTCCAGCACACACTTGAACCCAATTTCCGTTCATTCCCATTGAAAATTAATGAAACAACAACCGCGTAATTACTTAATTTAGTAATTGCAGTCAATTTATTGTGACACTCGAGTAGAAACAATTACAAAAAAATAATAATAATTACAAAATAATTGCAACAAAATTGATATGAACTAATATCGAATCTAATTTCGACTGATACCGAAACAGAAACACCAAAATGTTGAAACGCAAAAGCCTCTTCAAAATACAATCAACGCATAAACTATCAGCACAGGTCAATACTAAATTATAATCAGAACAGACTCAAAATAGAAGCATTTCGTGGAAACTATTTACATATGAGTGAGAGAATATTAGAAAAATCAAGGCAAAAAAGCGGAATTCAACGAATTTCACAGACAAATTTCCAAACACACAAAAACACACATAAATCAGCAATTTTGTTAGGAAAATAGAAAAAAAATTAAAATAACAAACAAAAAATAGAGGAAAAAAACACCAAAGCCAACTGAACACAAAAGCCCATGGATGGACAAATGTAAATGGACATTAACTAATTAGTGCAGAGGAACGCCATGGAAGTTTGGAGGCAGGGAGACCTTATCTGATATTTGAAATGTTACTAATACGCACACACACACACATACACACATACTAACAGAAAGGGAAAAACACAAGCCACACAAATGTTTTTGTGCTGGGAAATGCATAGATTATTTATTTTTGATTTAATCACTGGCATTTTGTTGTAGTTGTTGTTGTTGTTGGACCTTCATAGTGAAAATACATATTAAAAAAATTAAACATAAGTTTCGATTTATTCACTTTCAATATAGTATGTATGCGAGGTAGCTACGATTTGAATGTGTGTTTCCAATAATTTATTAATGGCGCGCGCGAGAGTTGCCATTGTTGCGTTCAGGGTGGATTCTCAAAGGCTTTCCTTGCTTCCTGACATGGTTGTGGTTGCGGTTGTTGGGTTGTTGGGTTGTTGGGTTGTTGTGCTGTGTTACGTTGTGGTGGGCTACCTTTTTTTTTTGGAAAATGTTTTCGTGTGTTTATTTGTATGTTCGATTCGTTTGTATGGGCAACGCCTTACACACAGCCGAACAGTAGTCGACAGGCCACCACCAGTAGTCGCATTAATTGGGCATCCGCTCATCAATATTAATATTCATTTCGATAGTCGTTCGTGTGGAAATTTCTTCTATACACACACACTCTGAACTATGAAATTCCATGGTGTGGCGAAGGTGGTTGTGCTTGTGGCATTGTGGCGGTTGTGTTGGCCGCTCGGCGCATTAAATCAAATATTGATGTTACACTTTATCTATCAGTGGGAATCTCTTAATAGGCTTCTCCTGGCCATGGAATGTTGTTGTCTCTAGCAGCAGTATGTAGTTTGTAGTGGGTTAATATTGTTATTATCATTTCACAAAAATTCCACAGAGTTACAAGGCAAATGTTGGGAATGGAAAACAATTGTGGAAAATAAATATATCATACACTCCTTCGAACCCCCATGGACACCTTTTCAACACCTATTGGACTCCTTTTTGAACCCAAATTTACCTACCACGCCTATATTATGAACTGCCAGGGTCTCTTTCAAAATAGAAATAAGCTGATCCTGGATCCCTAGCCATGCTTTCTCAGAATATATATGTCGAATTACAGCTTCCTAGATCCACTGGTGACTGCCACACCCCTTTCTGGAAAAATCGGCTATCTGGCTTAGGAAACTGTAGCTATGGTATGGTGGTTTCGAAGAGCCTCATTTCCACAATCTACATTAAGCTAACACGCCCACATTTCGAATTGCCACGCCCCCTTTAGGAAAAATAAAAAACCCGATTCAGGAATCTCTTGCCATGGTCTCATACAATATGTGAAATTGGAGCTTACTAGGTCCACAGGTGGATTCAGGTGAGCACTATATCTGCACTATATTTGCCATGCCCATTTTTTACTGCCCCCTTTATGAAAATAAAAAATTAGGTTAAAGTGGCTGAAGTCATGAGTGCGTAGGACATATATGTGAAATTACAGCTTTACAGATCCCTAGGGGGCTTCTGGAAGGTGAAGCCAGTCACCCGGCCGGACAAACAATGGGATTTTATATAATGTGATTTGTATTTTTAGGGTCCTTGAGGAAGTTAAAATTGTTAATGGAATAGAATATATGTAATTAAATCATTTTAATATGTTGTCTAAGAGTTAACAGAACCATCAATAGCAGCAGGATGAACATTTTTAAAGAATAATAATTCTGAGTAAAAATTTAAATTGATTTCCATTAATTTATTGTTTTATTTTCAAAAAAGTTCGATTTAAAAACGCACTCCCTAACCTAACCTAACCCACCCACACACTCAAACATATTAAAATCCACAAATCGCATCGGAATTCAATTTGAATTTGTTTATCAATGCACATTTGCATTGGTAATTGTGATTACGGTGCACTTATGGTTGGTTGGGGGTCATTTTCGATCATCATCATCTATTGTGGAGGCATCTCTCTTTGTATGACCACAGCAATCGAATACATATATACAATAGTACTTAGGTATATACTTGTGTGTGTGTGTGTGTGTAAATGTGTTATTATTAATTTCCTAATGCAAATTAATCTAATACAAACACAAATGCGAACCTACACAACCGCAACCACACCGAAATGTCATTAATGCAACAATGCAGTGCGTGTATGTGCGTATTCATTTTATAATGGCTTATGTGCACATGTGTGTGTGTGTGTGTGTGTGTATATTGGCTACGGCAACGATTGTTCATCGATGATAACCGACCGAACTCATCGTAATAATTAGAATTACTCTAATGAAATTAAATTGCAAATAGTTTGTGTGCGTTTGAGTGTGCATCTATGCATGTGTGTATGTGTATTAATTATTAAAATAGCAATTTCGTTAAAATTTATAATTGCTTTTCGTGTGCAAGGTAAACCACCACCAGATGGCGTTTGTCATAATTTGTTTAGATTTTAATTCCGTTAAATAATTCATGATGAAGACCAACAACCACCGCACACACACACACACAAATCGAATTGTTATCGCAACTAATTAGGCAAATGAATTTCACAAAATTTTCACAAATGGCGGTTTTAGTGTCATTTTACTGAACCTCTCCCCCACCACACTGCCCCCCTGTACACAAAGTATTGAAACCCAAAGCCGCGAGCCGCGCACCGTTCACAATTGTCATGTTTATGGCAATTTAACTTCGATTTTGTGCTAACATTACTTGAGTCCAACAATGGCTCCTGCTGCAGCCACTTGTGCATATGTGTGTAAACTGATCCCGGCATCTTGTGTGCAACTTTTCCCGCTGCAAGCTGCCACAGACGCGGATCGGACATAAATGCTCGAACGCACATAATGATACCCTTTTAAATTCAAATGAAGTTGCGGCCGATCGCAGGCTGCGGCGAAGCTGCGGTTACTTCTGGACAACTCGCCTGTCATTTCATGGAATATTAAATAGAAAATTGGCAATCCAAGTGGGCTCAAGTGAGCGCGTTTATGTTACATACTTTTCCGCGTGCGTATCTTAAAGTTCGATCAATTTGTCGTTTGATTTGTTGCCCGGCGTAGTTCTGTGTTTCGCTGTGCCGTAGTAGTGTTTTGTGAACGTGGCTTTGTGCATAAAATGCCTCATATTTACCATTGGCACAATGTACACGACAGAACATTGTATTCTTCTTCAACATATTTTCTTCCTAGGTACATTTATCTGCATATTAACTAAAATCCCATAGATAATGGCATTTTTATACATTTTGCGTACGGAATAGATGGTTTTGATCATTTTATTAGTTATCAAACAATATTGCTGTTAAAGAGATATTCAGTTTCCCATTCAAACAGAAAACATAAATTTAAACTTTTCTGATATTGTGGTACTGTCTAAAACAATATTACAGACTCAAACTTTAGGGCTGGTCGTTACAGTCAGTTACTTTACTAAGAAATTCACAAATGGCCCTAGTAAAACTAGTAAAAACAAATATTGTGAATTGAAGACAAGTTAAAACGAAAGAAACACTTGTAGTATTCAAACCGGTTTCATTAATTCCTAAACGGTTATTCGGAATTTTTTTATAAGCATTTTGTGTTTGTTAATGTATTCAAATATTGAACTAACGAGTAGCGAAGTAACGATTTAGCAACCTTGACAGTTTTCCTACTAGGGAACCATGCAACTAACGAAGAATATCCACCCTAATAAAATCAATGATATTTTAGTTCACTTCTTTAGTGGTAAATGTCACAAAAACTTTTTCGACCGCAACTCCTTTTTCTTACTTCCTTTTTTTCATAACATCAAATTGCATATGACACGTTCAGAATAAATGGCCATGAAATATAACAAGCAGTAAATTTCATCGAAGAAAAACCCATCGAAATGTACTGCTTATTTTATTTTGTCGCTTTTTTATTCTGAACGTGTCATATATTGTAATTTTACCAACTCACAAGTATTTTGTTTAACAACATGCACAATTTTGTGAAATTTCTTCCGCAAATATTCATTCTTGGAATACTATAAATTGATATGCCACTTTGCAGTAAGATAAGTTGAAATTTTCGTATGAGAAAATCAGAAGCAAGTTCACAAAATCGGGTTTATTATAGGAAGAACTATTAATAGGAGAAGCCGAAGCTGAAATACCTGGAATATAAAAAAATTTTATCTCAAGACCCAATTTTGAGTTTATAGGTGGTTTTGAAGCCTCGGACCTCGTCCAAAATCTGTTTCTAGACAGATACAGAAAATACAGACCCTAGTTTTTGTTCGATTTGGCTGATTCTCGAACTTGATCTCAGTTCACAGGAGAAAAACATGTTCCTAAAGCTTCAAGTCGACATCTTCAAAACTGCGACCGCTACAGACAGACTCTGGAGGTGATGCTGATCAAGAATATATATACTTTTCAATACTGGACACGCCTCCTTATGGGAGTTACAAACGTTGTTACGGTATGTGTATGGGCTCGGAAAAAACAGCACAAAAATTTCCAAAACAATCTCAAAATATGGACGCGTAAGCACCCTTAAGAACGCTTATCATAATTTTTTTATTTATTTATTTATATAATTTATATAATTTGGAAAAAAAAAACCATTAAAGTGTGTTTTTTTTTAAATATAAGATATTCCAAATTTTTTTCAATTTTCCAGATTAAAACCGCACTAAGTTACATGCAAAATTTCGTTTTAATTCTGGTTTTTAAGAAATTTTTGAACTCTTCGATGCTTTAAATTTTAAAACTACAAAATTTTAATATTTTTGAAAACATATAAGTTCTGCTGTGAAAAACGCGTGGTATTTAAAGTTTAAAATTTTTGAAAATATTTTTCAAAAGTGGTCCCTTTTTATAAAATCGCTATCTTTTACAATTAAGTTGGGAACTGATGCAAGGGTTGTCCTCTCTTGAAATAGTGATACTGTTTTGTTAAATTGTCTTCTTCATGTTGTTTTTTTTCAAAACACTTTACTTGTTCAAAGAATACAAAAAAGTATCAACTGAAAAGACCGAACAATAACTGGGCAATAAGTCAAATTTGGTAGCAAACAAGCATTTACAATTACTTACCAATTTTGTTTCTTTGTGGCGTGTGCTTCATGTAAATCCGGCCATGGCAATACCTTAACTAATGATATATTTTTGTATTTATAAAATGCATTGATCATCTAAACAAACAGAGTTCACATCAATAAGTAGACAATGGAAACAGTGTCCCCAACTAATTTCCAGTATTGCGACCAGCATGCAACCACATTCGACCAGAACAACAGTCAGCTGTTGCAAATGCATTTTTCGTGCCAATAATTATTTTTCCCCAATTAACTTTATTATTAAATATTTAATTTGATTTAGATGCCCAAACACGACAGTGCAATTGAAGTCAATTGAATCCTAGACGACAATGTGGCACAGACAACATCAGAACATGCTAAATGGGTGGAGGCGGAGACACTTGCGTTGTGTGTGTGTGTGTTCGAACGAATCGAACGAACGAGCGTCAACGGAAACGGATATGGGCGCATTAACTTGGAACATTTAAGGCTGAGCTGATTAGGAGCGCAACATTTTGTTCGTACTTTGCCATTTTTCTATTGACATAAATCAGTGAGCTTTTATTTGGCCTGAACACGCTCTTGGGGCCATTTAATTAGCCATGGCCAGTTGGTGTGTGTGGTGTGTTGTGTGTTGAACCCTTTTATTTTCAAATACATTTTTCTATATTTGCCACATTTTGTTGCAATTGCTATACGGCAGGTTGTTGTGTCGCGTAAACGAGTTAAATCATAATAACAATAATCGTAAAATTAATGAAAAGGTAAATAATGTCAATGAAATTGTGTAGATGTTAAATGGCTTCGTGTGTGTGTGTGTTGAATTCGTTTCTATTTTTATTTTGATTTTTTGTAATGCGAAGTAACCTTTTTTGTTTTGTTGGCTTGATGTGCAATTGTCGCTTGATGTGATTTGCACGCACACGCTTTTACTACTAAACGAAATAATAACTTTTATTATGGTCTTTCGTATTAATTGTGCTCATGACATATTTCCAAAATATTGAACTTACAAAGTTTCATAGAAATTTCCGATAGATTTTCCACGCAAATTGTTCGGTGAAAAACAAAAGACTTGAAGAACAAACTTGATTTCATTTCAACTCAACTCATAATTCAGAATAGAGCTTGAAACGTTTCTATCGATTAATTTAACATACGATTTCACGCTTCAATTGTGCAATTATGAGTCCACAACAACAAGCGGACAAAATACCTAATTCATAAATTCAAAACAACAAGAAAGCAGAACGAAAAATATGAAAAAATACAAAAAAAAACATAATAAAAATCGAACGAGAAATAAATTGCCAACTAAAGTGTAATTGTTAATGTAAAACGGTGTTAATTCCAACACCTCATGTCTTCATCACTCAATTCACTTCAGTCCACTTCACTCCACCACACCACACCACACCACACTTCAAATTCAACCACTCCGCAGAGTCACCGATTCCGTATGGTTCGCCTCAATTCGATTGTAAGCAATTCACAGTAATAATCATAATAATATATTCGTAACACAACAAAAAAAAAATGTGTATAGGAAAAAAAAAAATACCAGAATCAACGTCGATTGCATACTGAAACATACTCTTATGGCTATTATCATCATCATGGTTACCAATATGATGGCTGATGGCTTATTATTGTTGTGATTATTGGTATTTGATTCTATGTTACTTTTCATGCACAGCGTACAGTGAATTTCGTCAAATCACGTTCCAACAATTAATCATACAAAACAAAATTTTTAAAATCCCCCCACAACAAGCCTCCCGCATTCGTTCATCTCAGAGTAGAGTACGGTTTGTGGTCGAATGTGCCTTTGCAGAGGCCAATTTCCATGTCCATAGTTGAAATAGTTGTGAGTACGCAAGTACATACGTACAATTGGTTTTCGTTTTTATTTGTTTCCAATCAAGACAATTTTTCGTTTATATTAAATGATCGAAGCTCTGGCTATCATAAGAGACTTTATTGGAAAATGGTAGGTACTATTTTCGATTCGTTGCTTTGAAGTATTTTCGATGTATTGTTTCATTGCGATTTCTTTGAAATTAAGTTACAGGAATTAGTGCTAGCTTGAAAGGAAAGTTATTAAACAAAGCCACGGTCGACAAAAACATAATATCGTACCACATATATCAGTGCAATAGGAAATTTATTATAATGCCTTAGAAAAGTTAAGTGCAATTAACCTATTAACTTTTTCATTTAGTTAAGTTAAATTTCTTCGATTAACTAGCATTAGTTAACTTTAAAACAAAAAAAATTTTTAATTATTGAATGTAAAAAAAAAAGTAAAAATTAAGAATTCATACTATTTTTAATAATCTACCTAGCCACACTGTTGAAAAATTGTAAACACAGAACTCTTTCGTGTTGTTGACAAAAATTTAAAGTTCCAAGTCGAGACGGCGTTAAATGTATCGGCTTGGTCGAAATATTGAGTCGATTGTGTCGGCTCAACCGATATTGACATCGATTTATTCGCACGCTGATTGAAGACGATTATGGTCGGCGCGAAACTGTTTAGCCGCCGCCGACATTTTCTAATCAACATGGAACTCTGGGTGCGTAGTGACAATCAAAAAAAAGCGCGTCGGCAAATTCGTTTTGTAAAATTTTTACAAATTTTTAATTTTTAAAGTTAAATTTGCATATAGATGGCTGAAATCGATCGAAAAAAGGGTCTGTGAGTGCAGGCATTCAATTGTATATAGTTAAAATGTTTTTTATGCGTTTTTTCGAAGTTAACTTTTCAATTAAAGTTAAATTTTTAATAACTATTTCCGGATTCCTCTTATTCCTCTTATGCCTAAAAAAATACATAAATTACCTTGGTACACCAAAGGTCTCAAAAAAATGAAAAATTTAAAAAACAAATTTTATAATCGTTATAAAGCCACAAATGATGTTGTATATAAGGTCAAATATTTACACTATATGAGTGAATTTAATTGCCTTAATAAATTTCTTTATAAGCAGTACTTGTTACGTTGTGAGGGTAGTATAAAGTCAAACCCGAAATTCTTTTGGAATTTTATTCAGTCTAAAAAATCTTGTTCAAATATTCCGTCTTCAATGTTTTACATTGACAAAACTTCTAATTCTGCTTTAGATTCTGCCAATCTGTTTGCAGATTTTTTCGTTTCAAACTTTGAACCTTCAGTTGTTGTAGATGATTCTATTTTCAATAACATTGAATCAACAGTAGATTTCGGTTCTTTAATTCTCACTGATGAAGATATTTTGACAGGTATTGTTAAATTAAAAAATTCGTGCAAAACTGATGTTGATGGGTTGTCGGCATATTTAATTAAAAAATGTATGTTCTCACTTTGTCTTCCGTTAAAGGAAATTTTTAATAAATCTTTACTTGCTGGAGTATTTATTGATAATTTCAAGATTGCGTCTATTACACCTGTATTCAAAAGCGGCAATAAGAATGATGTCTCAAATTATAGACCAATTTCCAAGTTGTCCTCTTTGTCAAAACTTTTTGAAGGTATTATCAAAGATAAGTTGTTCTTTGCCATTAAAAGAATAATTTGTCCATATCAACATGGTTTTGTTGCTGGGCGTTCAACAGTCACTAACTTGGCTGTGTTTAATCAATATTGTATTTCGACTTTTGAACTTGGTCTACATGTTGATGTCATCTACACTGACTTGTCAAAAGCTTTTGATAAGGTTTCTCATAGCATCCTTATTGCTAAACTGGGAAAGATAGGTTTCCATTCTAGTTTTCTTAGTTGGATTAAGTCCTATCTCTCTGGTAGACGTTCTTTTGTTTTTGTTGATGGTGCTACATCTTACAATTTTTTTGCCTCCTCTGGAGTTCCGCAGGGTAGTATATTGGGCCCTTTACTTTTCATTTTGTTTATTAATGACGTTAGTGTTTGTTTTTCAAAGGCTAAATTTTTATTATATGCGGATGATTTAAAAATCTTTTCAAAAATTGCTAATCTTAATGATGTTTTTGAGTTGCAGTTAGAGTTAAATAATTTTGTTTTGTGGTGTAATAAAAACCAATTATGTTTGAATTTAAATAAATGTTTTCATGTTTCGTTTTCGAAATCAAATTTTTTACCTATTTCCACCTATAAAATTTCAAATTCGACTTTGAAGACGGTTAAGGAAATTTTAGACTTGGGTGTTCTTTTTGATTCTGGGTTTACATTTGTTGCCCATGTGAATTACATTATTCCTAAAGCTTATTCTCTTTTGGCTTTTGTGCGTCGTAATAGTTCGGATTTTACGGATCCTTACACGCTTAAGCTTTTATTCAATTCCTTTGTGAGGTCCAAATTAGAATATGCTTGTTTTATTTGGAATCCTTTTTATGCTACCCATATTAATCGTTTAGAACGCGTTCAGAAGAAATTTATTAAGTTTGCTTTGAGATCTCTGCATTTTGTTGATCCATTGCCTTCATACGTTTCTCGTTGTTTGCTTTTAAGTATTCAATCTCTTGAAAAAAGGCGAACTCTGCAATCCCTTGTTTTTGTGTATGACATCATTTGTGGTAATATTGATTGTCCAGCATTGTTAGAATTAATTTTGTTTAAAGTTCCTAATAAATGCTTAAGGCGAAATAATTTATTTTTCATTAAGTTTCATAGATCAAACTATGCCATTAATGAGCCTTTGAATAGAGCTCTATCTCATTTTAACAAAATTAATGCTAATTTTGATATAGATTTTTCTGTTACCAGATTTTCATTTAAATTACTCTTGAATGAGGTTTTTTAATTGTTTAAATATTATTTTTCTAGTTTTAAGTTTTTATTTTTAATGTTATTGCTAGTCTGTAAGGATTTTTTGTATCCATAGACTTAATAAACTGAATTGAATTGAATTAACGAAGTTAAATTCTCGATTAACTATGCCCAGCTTTGGATATTTCATTGCCATCCATATTTAATTTTTCGAATCGTTGTCTTAGGTCACTGTAAATTTTGATACAATTTAAAAATGGATAAAAAGTAATGTAATTCCCATCTATTTACGTAAAGAGAGATTGCCTCTTATTCCAATAGTATTATTTCAGACATTCTTTTATCTCAGGTTAATCGGTATATATCATGTGCACCGTATTTAAGAGGGAGGTTGGAAAGGTTTGACCCCGGAAATTGTTGAACGCTCTTTTAGCTTTCTATTATATCTTCTTCATATGATTTTCAAGTATTTAAAATCAGTTTCATTAATAAAAAATTAATTTATCTTTTTATTTCTTGGTAAGCCCTTTTCGGGTCCGTACAAAATCGCCAGGCTATGCAAACTATCACTGACTATCACTGAATTTTAAACCTTAATTTCACCCAAGAACGGCTCCCAAATCTATATGTGTCAAGCGATTGCACTCATATTAGGCTTAAAACTTTTAGAATAAAATGGTCTATTAAATGTAGGAGTAAAACTATATTTTTGGCAACTGAACTGAAAATTCAAAATTTCTACACCATAAATCAGTGGATGCGTATTTTTATTTTCAAAAATTGCTAATAAATATATTTTGAAGGACTTCATGCAAAAGAAATTGTAATTTTCGCGTTCAGCAACCCATACGTCCACGATAACGTCCTAATTAATTATTGTTCCATGGACTTAAAATTTTTTTGCTCCAAGAAATATGCAAGAAATCCATATAAAATGAAGTTTTGGAGATCCCACTCTATTCCGTTGAAAAAAACCCTAGCTTTCGATTAAGCCTATTTAAAAAAATCTTAAAAATGTAGAATTCACGATCGTGATTTCACAAAACTTTTAATTTAACGAAAAAATAAATACCCAAAACTTGGCAACCCTGTATAGGGGCAATCGGTCAATATTTCCCCTTTTGTACAGTTTTTTTTAAGTGCTCTGATATTACAAAAACTCCATGAAGTTCCATCGAAATCTCAAACCTAACTATTTTTTAAGCGGGTACACTTGATATGAAATGCTCAAAATGTAACTGAAATCGCCTCCAAACAAAATTTGCTTTCCTGAAAATTCAAAATTACCACTGAACACATTTGTGAGCTCAATCATCGAGACATTGTTTAATTCACACGGGGCCGCTTTAAATTCTTGTATTTAAGTATCTGTCACTCAGTGTTTTTTGCGGGGATGAATTCATACGTTAATATTCAGTTAACTTCTGTGGAAATAAAAAAACCAATTGAATTTTAATTTTTCATAAATTATTTTATTATTTTTTTTTGTTTTGTTTTATTCATGCTTTTCTCATATATTTAATATTTTTTTCTTCATATTTTTCTGATTGCCATTATATTTAATATAATCATTATTTTCATTTTCATTTTCATTTTGTTTTTCTATTTTTTTTCTTTTTCAATTAATTTTTATATTTTATTATTTTCAACTATCAATTATGGCCAATTACAGTTTATATTCATATTATGTGTAATATGACAGTTATAGTATTTCTCAATATATAAATTAAACAATAGTAATAATAAGTATAGAATATAATTTACAAATTAAAATAATACTAGTACATTTTTGATAGATTAAGATCTAATTAAAATTATGATTAAAAAAGAGAGAGAGACACAAAAACAGACACGCATTAATGGAAATAAAAAACAAACAAGAAATAATAAAGAAAACAACACAAAGAACTTTCGAAAAAACGTTTTAATTTATTTTACAATTTTTAATTTGTTTGCATTTCGTTTAAAATTTAAAATCTAAAAATAAAATTAAATATTTATGCTAATTTTTCAATGTTATTTTTACACACACACGCCAGGCGAACGAACATTGTCTGTCTGTCTACAAAAAGGTGGTTCATGAGCGCTCTTCCTGGCGTTAAATAGCGATTTTAACATTTTTCTTTTCTTTAAGTTTAAATAGTTGCAGTGACTTTTTCTTTTTTAATTTACAAAACAGTTATAATTATTTTCTTTTAAACTTATTTGTTATTATGATTTTTTGCAATAGTTTTTTTTTATTTTCTTTTTAATGTATCACGTCGTAGGGTAAATTTACAATGGTTACAATTGTTAAGTGTGGTTTATTTTACAATTTTTTTTTTAGCAATTTCAAATTGCTTTTGATGAACAGTTAGTTTTTTTGCTTGGACGTGTGATTTTAGTTCAATTTTTCCTTTGCTTAGTACTAATTTTGCGTTTAATTACAATTTAATTTGTAGTTGTAACAGTTCCATTCCAACGGTACATTCTTGTGTTTGCAATTTACCGCGCTTTTGTGCTAAATTCTTAACTTAAAAATAGCAAACTGAAATAAAGACAAACTTTTCACTAGTTTCTTGTTGCTTTTTCTTGCTGTTCGTGTTGTATGCAAATATTTACAATGTTTTCTTTGTCGTTTTCATATATTCATTTTCGTATTTTATCATTTAATAGTAAAATTAACTAATTACTTTAATAATTTACAATGTGGTTGTGTTATTTTTACAGCGTCAATTTTTTGCAATTTTATGGCAGATTTAATTTTTTCCCCAATTGTGCGGTTTCATTAATAATTAACAAATAAATTAGGATGTAATTAAAACAGAGAAAAAACTAATTATTAATTGCAAGTGCGTCATGCAAATAAATTTATTACAATGGCAAATTGGTGGAGTGTGGTGTTGAGGGGGTAAACCAAATAAAAATAAAAATGAAAAAAAAAATAATCGTAATTGAGTACTACGCGCCACTCTGCTCTGCTCTGCTGGGCCATTGAATACGAAAAGTGGCTATTGATGTACGAGTATACGAGTACTTAACATAAAACAAGGTACTTAAATAATTAGAAATTGCACGCAATGTTATTTTCTAGGAGAAGCGGCCGAACGATTGACATTCGAGTTGCTCACTTGCAACCAGCGGTAAGAGAGTCCTTTCACAGGCACAAAGTACCTCAACTTGAACGCCCACACAAGTCCTAAGACGGCGCCAGTGCTTCTGCTTTGTAGTTGTACAGAGCAACTGTAATTCCCCGCTCAGACGCGCACTGCTTATCGGTCAACAGTAGCCGGACGACCGGACGAACACAAACGAAAGTCATTAAATGGGTTAGAAACCGAACTGAACAAAGGCCCTAAATCGCCTCATTTGATGCTCGATCAAGCAAATACCACACGGCCAGACAGCTTAATGGTGATCTTGAACTCCTGGGAGATGATCTCGGGCGCTGCTGTTGTCACAAATCGTCACTCATTACCGCAGATTTTGTAGGCGCCCAGACAGGATAATCCCTGAGTGTGGCAGACCAACCGTAACGCCTCTGCTAGGATTTGCAAAATTTAGCATATCCTCGCTTTCTTTAAGCTTGTGTTTGGTTTCTAGCTGTTTGCTGCGTGTGTGTGTGCGGCGGTTAGATGAGCGGAGGATGGTAAAGCAACGAACGATGCAGATGAGTGGTGACTTCCTTCCTTCCTATCGTCGTTTATCACTGGTGATCACTGTGTTGTGTGTGTGGGTTCGTGTGTGATGGTGGCGAAGGGTACTTTCGTGGTTATTGTTGTTGTTTTATTGCAAATAGTTTTTTTTTTAGCATTTCTTTTGCAATTTAATTGAATAAATTATTATTCAAATTGTTCCCGCTCCATCACGTATAGTCCGTACGCCAGGTGCCCTAAAAAGATGGCAAAGAGAAAAGGAAAACGAAAAAAGGACATTAGTTTCATGTAGACTGGTAATTAAAGGCAAATAGCCATAAATGCTAGGGGAGAGATGAAAGGAAAATATTGAGCTGAGTGAAAGTATTCAAAAGAGAGTAAGTATATAAATTGAAAGAAGTCAAAAGAGAGCGCACCATCGATGAAAAAGTATTCATAAAAGTATTTTTGAAGAATCTGAAACCTCAATTTCTTCCCTTCCGCTCACTTAGTCTCTTCAACTTGTTTCTGTTTCTCTTAAAACACTTTCACTCAATTCATTAACAAGAAAAAGAAAAAAAATGTTTAACTCACCATCGAACCCAAACCCAAATGGTAGGGCTGCGAGTGCGGCACTACGCCACCACCCAACGAACCGGCCGTGGAGAAACCACCTTGCAGACCACTCGAAGCACCCAAGGCGCCCATGCCGCCCGTATACCAGCCGCCATGCATATGCGCATGAGCTGGATGCAAGCCGCTGGAAAGATGGCCATGTTGTGCTGGAAATGGCAAACAAAAATATAAACATTAGTATACCATGAATGGAAGCGAGGCAATGGTGCTGGCCAGAGGAAGTCCAATGCCTTAGCAAATGGAGTCATTTAGTTTGGTTTGCATTTCCTTTTTTTTTTGTATATAACTCACCCATTGATGAAAAGCCGCCACCGAAACCCTTCGACGGATCTAATGGCTTAAAATCGCCCATGCCCAGATGACTGCCAATTGGTAGACAGCCGCCCCCAAGACCCTTCTTCTTTTTCGATTTTGATGAGAGTTTACGATTTCGTGTTTGGATGCCCTCCTTTTTCATTGTGAGTGGACGATTGACCTGAAAGTGAAAAAAGGAAATATTTAAAATTTAATTCAGTTTTTGTTGGGCTTGAAAATAAAATCGATATCAAATGGCTTAAAGAGGAAAGGGCACGCTTTAATGCAACGCCAAGTTAGTTGTATGCCATTTAGTATTATAACTCTCGTAACTATTGTCTTAATGAATTTATATATTGAAAGTGAGTTACATCGGATAAGAAAAACAATTATCGGAAATTTATCGAAAAATAATCAGGAAGTTATCGAAAAAACCATAAAAAATTTATAGAAATTGCTACCGGAAATTTATCGAATAAGAAATTACCAATTTAACAAAAAAAAGAAATAAGTGATGCGTGTGTGGCAACATACTTAAAAGAATATTCCCTTTTGGCCATTTTGACCATTTCCCATATGACCGGTCTGACCCAGTTGTGAGTGAGTACCTTCTGTACGTGCATTTAAATTCAAGGCTCAATTTCGAAGCTTTTAATTTCCAGCCTATTCAGTTTATTTATTTCTCTTTCGAACAGGAAATGCAACCAACTTCATTTCACACTGTTGCTGTTCATTCATCACTGCCGGCACAATTTCGCATTTTGCCCTACCGCCTTCCAAACCAGGCAGCAGCAGCAGCAACAATAACAAGGACTACAACAACAACAGCAACAAAAAAATGAAACATTACATATTTTTACATGATCAGATAAGCAGACTGCGAAAGCGATTATTTTGCGCTGATATCGGGCCAGACAAACTAAAACTAACCGAACCGAGCGAGCGACCAACCCAGGGCGGCTACTCACTACTTTTCCATATCTGCCGCTTCTTCTTCTGCTTCTGCAAACTACTGCTTTCATACTTACTACCTTTTACCCATAGACCGGGCCATTATAAGCACCACTACTTCATATGCAATTTCTCTTATCACTTGCGAAAAATCTTTCGCGCACTGTGATGTTAGAAAATGCGCTTCATTGCGCTACAATTACAATATTGAGTTACCCCGTCCATCCAGCCAACTAACCATCCATCCACTCCGTCTGTCCCTCTATTCAGAGCGTCCTACTGTGTCTCTACACTCCACTACTTACCACCCGTCTCCCAAAAAAGAATTACAATATACCTGGGCGTGAATTACGCGTTGTTGAGTAACAAAAAAAAAACCAACAAAAAAAATACAAACTAAAAGTAGTGCACTTAAGTACTTTTATACCGGCGGCAGAGGAACAAACAAACAACAGGGTAAAAACGAAAAGAAAAAAGGTAAATTGTAAAATTGTATGCAATTTTTGAGAGGAAACAAAGCTACGTACGGAAAAGTGTCCCTTTTGTTCGCACAACGCGTACGAAACGAGGCTGCCTACCGAGAGGGGAGGTTTGGCCAAAGTGCAAATTGTGCACTGAAGCACATGCTACTCGGTGAGTGTGGAAAAATGTATCACTTACATTCAAACTAAAAGCGAGCAGAAGACGTAGACCTTTACATGAAAAGCGGATTTCGGATTTGTGATATGGGATTGCCCTCCTATTTGTTACTTGCGTTGACAATTATTAGGAGCAGCAAACAATAAAAAAAAAAGAATCCATTTATGCGAAAAGGTAAATAATTGTTTTGGTAATTGATACTTTTTGTATGTTGATTTGGGAATTACGACGAGACGATGAAAGAGGCTGACAGCGCCAATTGCATACTTGAGTAGATGAGATTGTTTAGGGCTTGTTTAGAGATCAAGTGGGCTCATGAGTGGTAGTAATTTGTCCATTAGTTTGTTCGGCATCAAAGAAGAGGCAACCAACAGCTGTTAGTTGCATTCTACCATTCCCTATTACCAGAGTGTCTCATTAAGGCCCGAAGCGTTCTGCTTAATAATTAACACGCAAAGCGGCTAAATCGAAAGTCTATTAAGCATTTCAACTCAGAGTTTGTGAATACTTGACTTATGACTTCCTCGGCTGCTGCTTCTCCTCACACAATTACTACTGCATGTTTGTTAATTTCTTAGGCAAATGTGCTAAACTGCCAAGTCGATCTCCTACTGCTGCTGCATGCAAGAGCTCATTAATAAATTAAACAGAATTGTTAATCGTTCAAAGTGAAGCATGAACAACAACAACAACAACAACAACAACAAGAAGAAAAATCAAAGTGAGGGGAGAACAAGAGATAAAGTGATGATCGCTCGGTATGCCTGCCGTCAGAAAGATTTATGCATAAATTAAATCGAGCGCATCCCTTTTGTGAGGAGCTCCTCCGCACACTCCTCAACTATATTTTTGACAGGCGCACATGCACACGCGAGACTCAACTTCTCACTACTGTGCCACTACATGGAAGGGAATGGAGTGGTGCCGCGTATGCAGATTGTAGTTGGGTGGCATTCGTTTATGCAAAAATAAAAAAAAATAAAACCTTTTAAGCGCACAGACTTGCGCGCTGTTATAAGCTAATTGAGCGTAACCTCAGCACGATTTTGAAAATATATTTTTTCAAAAAAATTATATATTTATGACAAAAAAAAACATAATAACTATTGACGCCTAAAGTGGAAGCGCGCGTGCGCGTGGCTTGTGGGTGGTTTGTTGAAAAACAACAACAACAAAAATGGCAGCAATTTAATGACCATTGACATCAAAATGTATAGTCATGCTTCATAAATAATCAATTTAGTTGCAAAAAAAAGTTGCGCAATTTTCATAACATCAAATATCGATTGGCAAGGTGCACAAATGATAGAGAAAAACACTCAGCCACTGGCGCCAGTCTCTTTCAGCACATTTCACTGTTTGTGCGATTGGAAAACCATAAAATATTTACTTAAGCCCTTAAACCTTTTCTGTTGCTCACATTTTCCCTACTTTCTACTGATTGTGGTACCTGCTCCTGCTTCACTCCATTGTCTGAATGTGTAGCAGGCGTCGTCGGTGTCATCATGGCCCTGGTCTAGCTATAGCCTAGCTATTGTTGTCATTGTCAAAGTATAACGGCTTATTATTATTATGATTAGCCTCGACTTTGTTTGTCTGGTCAACGGTAATAATCATTTATCATTGTGACGCCATTTAACAGCGCTCTCTCGCAACAGGATATCATACACTCACACACACACACACACACGCACCGAAACTATACAGGTAAATTGTTTTAAGGATAAGCACAAGTGTCGTTGAAACAAGGACGCAGCGGGACACCGATTTAAAGGCCGATGTTGTGATAGTGTGGAGCCCAAAGGAAGGCATTTTTCTATTTTTTTCGATGTGTATAAAATTGATATTTTTAATGGAAACGTTTCTAGGATATGATAGCATCGACAAATAAAACGGACATGATTCTATGAGACGATAATTACGATTATGTCAATTGATGATAATTGAGTACCTACAATCTTCGAGGAATGCCCCAGGTGCAATTGAAATTAGGTTTTGGCAGTTTGGGAATTTTTTTTCTATTAAAGAATTTTAATTTAAGGAAAAAAAAACAGAAATCACTTTAAGCGATTCTTTTCTGATCTGTCCGATACAAATGGGAGATAGAGGGTCAATATATTTGAGAAAAATATTTGTCGTTAAATTTTACTGAATACAAGCACCACAGATTCAAAATTTCCAAAAATTTGTACCCTTTATGACTCAAAGTACCAGAATCCCTTAAAGCAACCTAAAATGTTCGCGATTCACATTCCAGCTACCGCACAGTACTACTAAACATTTTCAATCAAACCAAAATGAAGCTAGGAACATCTTCCCTTCCATCGTATGCGAAACATTTTCCAATTTCATCAAAAGCCACTCGAACGCATTTCTTATAACGAAATTAAAACGTTTCGGAGCAGAAAATACTAATAAGTTCACAGGGAAAGAAAGAAATTTCCATAAATCGCCAATCAGATCGCATGTTAAGCGAAAAGCCCACACACATGACGACGACGACGACGACGACGACAATTTATTGACGACAGCCAGCACCGTAAGCAGTCTCCGGCAATAGTGAGCCCATATAGACTCGCAGTTGTCCCATTAGAAGCGGCAGTGTTGCCAACAACCATACATGCACAAATTCAAACACTATATGAGCTGTGCAGGCGCTGATTGGCATCTTATCAAGATGGGACACTGTCCAATTGAAAACATTTAAAATAGAAATATACATACACACACACACATATGTGTACTTTTTGCATTTGGCATATTTTTCGAGTGCAATTCTCTAATAAAGTGCACGAAAAGAAAAAAATACATCATTAGTTGAAAGGGGGAAAATGCACAAAACCACCCAAACTGCCGGTAGTGTGCGCTGCAAATCAATTTTCAATCAGATACCAACGAGCGCAGCAACCAAGAAGTCGCACAAAAACGCACATTTTTCCATATTAGAGTTTTACAGACTTTGGAGACTTAATAGTGCGTGATTGTGGACAAAAAAAAGCACAGCACACACACTAAAATGGTTTTTTTTGGGTTACTACAAAATTGCAAACGCTCAATTAAAAAATTGTATTTGCGGCTGACAACTTTGTCGGCATTAGTTGGCATACGCCTCTTTACAGCAGCAGGTTGAAAAACTTTTCTTTTTTTTCTTAAGATTTTAATCATTATTTTGCATCAACTTTATGAAAATTATACGTAGTTCCAGTAGAAAATAGCAGATTTTTGTTTAATTTTGACTAATATAAAATTGCCTTTGGTTGCGTTGCATATTTATGCATTAAGCTGCTTAATTAGTTTATGCATGTGAAGTTTTCGTACACAATTTTTTTCCTTTGGAGCTGTGAGCACTTTTCGATTTTTATCGATTTGCCGACGCGCAACGAAATAAATGAAATACTCTGGCATCACTGCTGTCGTTCGTCTTGAATGTTTGCTGCCTTTGAGTACACACTTTGGCGGCATTTTCCCGAAGCTATTTTCATAACTGATTGAATCTATTCCTTTGGACATTTTTTCGTAAATTATTGAGGAGGGAATACTTAGTTTTGAGAATTAATTTGTTTCGATGTGAAATATTTGCCTCTGAAAGGTTTATTTTCTTCAGTGATCCATAATAAAAGTATTTCTAGAATAAAAAAGGAAATTTGTACAGTAAGTAACCCACTAAACACCACAAAATTGTCCGTAAATCTTTAAAATCTTTAAATTTCCCCCAAGAAAAATGTGCCATTTTATTTCCTTTACCACAGGTGTCTCATCCATTCACAACTCCACTCAACTCACCCCCAACTGTTATGCAAGCGAAAAATGAAGTAGAAAAAATATATAACATCACTGACATGTAAATGACACTTTGGTGGAAAAGTTTTCTTAACAAACTCATTTAAATTAACTGCCAGCAGCGGGCGAACAAAAGTTTTGCCAACCACCACCGAAAGCTCAAAGAAAGCAAAAACCTATTTTTTTAATGGACACCAAAGAATGGAATAAAAAAAGACCCAAGGAAAAAGTAAGGGAAGATGCAACATTTCATTACGTTCTAGCACCTAGGCTGAAGTGGAAGCTGTTGAGGTTTTTAGTGGCAAATTCTTTTAAAGCAAATATTTTTGGAATTTTTTATGGTTAATTCTCGTTTTCTTTGTCACCCACAGAATCACAGTTTAGCCTAATGAATATTTAATGTCGCTTCAGGCTGAATGCTTCTTCATTTTTATATACTTTTCGTTTTCCATGCATAAGGCCAACATACCGACGGCCGTCGGCACACTTTTGCATTTTTATAAGCCAACACAAAATTTATTTCTACCCTCCGAATTCGTATCAAAGCCCAACTGGAGTGTCCGACCAGTTGGCTTCGGCTTTTACTGCTTTTACACACATTAAAATTGAATTGAATTTACCTTCCGCATCAATGAAGCGTTTAGCAGCAGAAAATTATGCATATCGCACGAATACCTCGTCAGAAAAAAACACAAATCTCCCAATCTCATCAGTGGCACTGAGACTGAGAGAGTTTATTACATAAATTACCCCCAATTTAAGCGATTTCTCCCCCATTTAGTTGAGAAACAACCCGACGGGAATGAATGAGGCTTATCGCATTTGTACAGCCACCACCCGCCAAAATGCAACCAACAAAAATCGCTTATCTTATCGCAGCAGCAAGGAGCTACAACAAAACATCATCTTTAAATAATCATCAACAATTCATCATACTATATACGTGCAAGCATAATAATACAAGCGAGGCTAAAAACTGGGTGCAACAAAGACTCGAAATGTACTCTCCTTTGTAGTGGTTGCTCGACATAACACCCGCCCGAACACATTTCCCCCCCTCGCCGGTTCTATCGTTAAATCGCTCATTTGCTATTCGTAGTGTCATTTTTAATCTTGTTGAGCTTCCGCCTGAACAACATCACCCCGCGCGTTTGATTTCCGCTTCCGATGGCTTCCGTTCGATACACGAGATGATAGAGTACCGAGTACCGGCGAGATCAGGGTGGCTTAGCAATTGCGGCACTGCTCTGATTTTCTAAAACTCTCGAGCGCAAATACACACGTTGGTCATGTGGGAAAACTCGAAAAGCAGCAAAAGGAAAAAAGAAAAACAAACCATCACATTGAGAGACCTCTGCTCGACTGAGCACGTGGTAAATGGTGTGTGAAATCGCTTAAGCACTTAACGAGGGTTAAGAGTATAGATTTCGATTTGCTGTTGTTGGTGTTGTTGTTGTTGTAGAGCGATTTAAACGTTATATCATTAAACTATCATCAGCGGATTTGGCAACACGCTGTGAGCGCGTATGACAAGCAGGGTGTGATTCGTTAAATTTGTAGTCAAGAAGGATCTGCTTGACAGGATTAACATGCTAATAATATATCCGCTGTTTTATGACTCCACAGCATATTTGACTTGTTCATGAGAGGCTGCCTCGCTAAATGATATTTACCCACGCTGCTCAAAGTGATTCATGGCGATTCAATTCGAGCGGAAACCGTTTATGCGCCTAAAAGTAGTCACTATTCTGTGCACAGGAAATGGTGTTAGACTGCCCATTGCTTTGTGCTTTTTTCTTGCAATTGACTTGATACTTATAATAAATTGGTGTTTTTTTTCCTCTTGTGATTACTTACATTATGTAATTTATAGTAAAGCCCGCAGGCATTACACACTGGTTCACCGCTGGCATTCCGCCGCCAAAGGGTTGTTGTTGTGGTTTTGCAGTTCGCACATGAGGTCCCCGCACGCTTGGCGGCACTTTGTAGTGACTGCAGGGTCTGTAAGAGAGAAAGAGAGAAAGGGTTAAATAGATTTGAGTTGGCGTTCAAATTAAATTGATTATGCTAATTTGTATGCAAATGGAAATGCATCTTTTGGGGGGTAAATGAGAGTCAGAGTCACTTCTGAAGTAAACGGTGGACTTGGAGAGCGAAAATAAATCAAAATTGATTTCACTCTTTGACCACTCCATGAAAAAAAATCAAATGTTTACAGTTCTCTCTTTCAGTAAAAGAGAGACTTGAGATGTTTTGCTTTTTTTTTAAATCTTTTTCCCATTCAAAACAACCGCATTTACCTACAGAAAATCCCACCACATTCCATTCAAAAATCTTCCCACAAATCAATAGCCCCAACCTAGCGAGCACTGGCAGTAGTAGTGCTGGTGTTGGTGGTGGTGGTGACCTTTTTCCCTCACACATAAACATACTCTAAGCACTTAATTTTATTCCACACCTTCGAGTCGAGTCCGCAGAATATACCGAATTCATTAAAATGACTTTGCTCCTTTTTAACGCCCCAAATATACAGAGACGAGGCAGACGGCGGAGCAGCAGCGAAGCAACACCAGCTTCAGCATCAGCCAGTTTTGTCGAATTGTCATGTTAACAACTTAATTTATATACGTTAGGCATGTTGTCATGTAGCAAAAGCCACAATTTCGACTTGACTCAACGTAACTTTGGGTCGTACTGCGGCCTGAGTGGCTCTGTGACTGTCTCTCTGTCCCTCTGTCTGTCTGTCTGTCTGGCCGGTGGTAGTTGGTTCCTGTGTCTGTGCGTCTGTCTGATTGTGCGTCTTAACCAGGTCGTCACATAATTACTAAAAATGCGATTTTAAGTTTAAAAGTTGCAACACGACAACGCAAAATCCTGCGCACTAATAACAAGTACACAAGCGACAAAATGGGGCATGTTCAGTGGCTGCTTCTCGTGCAGACACAGACAGCGGACACGGCGGAGGAATTCTGGCTCGAGAGGAAGTGTGCATTTTCGTTCTTTTTTTGCCTGATGCTTTCGTTAGTGGGCGTTGAGATTAACTTCGATTTCGCACATTTCGAATGGTTCTGGTGGCAAATCGTAAAGCAAAACCGAATTGGACTTTGAATGAAGGCTTACAAGGCTTACTTCTGCTCTCTTTACGCGACCGTCTTAATCGTTTTTCCCCAAATGAAATGTAGTGAAAATTGTTACAAGATCGTTAACATAACAGACAGCCTCGAATGAGTTAAATGGCCCCCGAGATCAGTTCAATGCTAATGTCTTATTCTTCTGCTTTGAGTGTCGTAACAGAACGAGAAATTTACTTTGACCACAAAGTTGCAGACCGAGACTCTCAAGTGAGAAAAAAGATGCAGAGTGTGTACAGTGTACACAAAAAACAAAAAAAACACAGGTGAGCTGAAAAAATACGATTGGAAAAACATCAATTAAAAATCAACGTCAAACATGATCAACGCCAGATCGAGCCTGAACGTGTTGTACGAACATGATCATGGTCGAAAGAATACGACAACAACAACAACAACGACAACAACAACAACAACAACAACAACAACAACAACAACAACAACGACAACAACGTTAAGGTAAAAAAAAATCTGGCAAAAGAGGCTCAACATACTTAGAGCTTTTGTTTATAGCGTTCAAAGGCCATAAGCAGGCCACTGTCTCAGCTGGGCAGAAATTGCGTGAAATATTTTTTCCAAAAAAAAAACAAGAAAAAAATCAAAAAAAACTCTGAAAAAAATGTGAAAAAAGCGTAGCAGAAAAAGGGTTTCAAGCAGACACGTACATACGTTGTTGTGGCCAATTCGTGGAAATCAAAAATAAAATAAAAAATTATATACCAAACCGAATGTATAGTTGGAGACTTGAAGCAGAGTGTTTTGCCTGATTTGTATTTTTTTTGGTTTTTTGTTTTTGGTTCCTTCTTGCCGTTGCTGTGTAGTGGCTTGGAGTTTTGTAAAATTGTCATTTTAATGAATTGATGCTGCTGTTAACTAAGTTCTGGTTTTTTTTTGGGAATTTTTTGTTGGCTTGTATTTTAGCTGTTAAGAGGAATTTCAGTTGTAAGGTATGGCAGGCGCATTTAAAAATGTTGTCAGTTTGTTAAGAGATTTTCGAATTGCTTTTGTCACTGATCAATTAGGGAGCAAAAGGCAACGAATTTTTTGTTGGCCAATATTTTTGGGAGGAAATTTGAATGGAGAATTCGGTAAGGTATTCTATGTTTTCAATAAAACAAATAATGAAAATAACTTGGATTTAGTAAACTTGGTACTTGGTTTTTGATTAGTGAAATGAATCGACCAAATTCATAAAAACTTATTCATATGAAATATGAATAAATGGCAATTCTCTTTTGGACAAATTTTCGTCAACGAATTTTCGTCACCGAATTTTCGCCAACGAATTTTCGTCAATAAATTTTAGTTTATTACAGAAATTTCGGTATTCACATCGAAATTGTCTTTAAATCCACTTTGTTTCATACACGATTCGTCAACGATTTCCCAATACGATTTTTGTCACCAATACTTGCATAGAAATAAAAAAAACAAATTACAATTAGGTAAAGAAAAGAAGAAAAAAATCGAAGAAACCTCCATTGCTTGACCGGCCAAAATCCATCACTCCCACACCACAGACAACATAAATCTCTGTCAACAATATAAAAATGACAAACTGTCAAATATTGACAAGATTAATTGAATTGCATATGCGAAAGCGCCAAAGACATATAAACACACACAAACATACACACTCAAAAGTAAATATCACCTTTGCAGAAAATAATAATAAAAAAAAAAAATAAAAAACAACACAAAATGGCGTTTCAATATAATGAAAAAAACAAAATCCAAATTAATTTGTTCAAGTCTTAACTGCTTTCAAAAAAAATTTGCCTACACATGTCACACGGCCGAGTGAGTCCCACACTTTCACTTTCAGGCGGGTGAGCAGGGTAGCCATTGTCGGTGAGTGTAAAAATACATTTTTTCGTGTGTACGCAGCTAAGATTCAAAATTCACACCTAAAAGATTTATTTATGCACTGACAGCGCAAATAAAATATCAATACAAAACGTTCGAAGGAAACGTACACAAAATTAAGAAACACAAACGGAAAAAAAAGTCTCGCAAATTTACGACTCAAACATGAGGTCATTGCAAAGTGCATGTCGGATAGCGGCGGCTGTGGTGGCAGTGTATATGTACCTCAAATGTGAAGATTTAAATGTGAGCGCGCATAAGAATGTCAGAAACTTCAGGCAGAAAATGGCGGTTAGAGTGTGAAGAAGAGGCTTAATTTACACTTTTTTTCAAAGCAGCTACTGAAAAGTTTTGTGATTGGTGGAGAAAATATTCCTCTAGTGTATTTCTCCTCACATACGAGTATTTGATCTGAATTTATCCTCTCTACCATATCACCACATTGTCAGCGCTTATTTTTTGGCAAAGTCTCTAAATTTCCAACTGACACTTTGATTTAAATTTATTTATTTATTTTCGCAACTCATCATTGCCTTTTGTGGTCATTCTCACACTCATAAATTTCTAGAGGCGATTTAAATATTTAATTTTGATTTGAATTGAGTGTCTTCTTTCCCCAAGACAAAAATAAATTAAATTTAATTTGAAATTCTTTTAAATTTTATTGCCTTTGAGAAAGTGAAATTTATGTAAAGTTGAAATTTATTTATTTGCTTTTTAGCACTAAACTAATAAAGGTAATATTTCGTTTTTTACGACCATTGACGCAATTGTAAATTGTCTATTTTCATAAGCACCCCGAATCGTAAATCGTTTAGCGATAAGGGCAACTATTTTTAGAATTTGATATTGAATTTTTATTTGTTATCGATGAGAGCGTGATAAGCACACACAAATTCATATCAAATTGCCTTTTATATATTTTTTATATTTTTTCAAATATTTACTTTAAAAAAAACTTTTCTGTTGATGATCGTCGTCGATGTCTCATTTTATTCGGTATCATTCACTCAATGACTTAATAAAGTTGGGCCAAAAATTTGTAGTTTTTTTTGTGTTTGGTTGATTTTTGATATCAAAAAGTCAATAATGACTGGAAGGTGACAGTTCTAAAATTTAAAATTTTCGATAAGCATGAAATTTGATTTCTATCGAAGTTATTTTTGGCTTTGGGAATTTCCGTAGTTTATCGGAACATTTTAATATATTCACTGATTCAGATTAGTTTTATTGGGAAAAACTAGAATACCCAAATCAAAACTTAAGAAAATTTCATAAAAATTATAACCTCTCAAAAACACGACAAATTTCCAACAACATTTTCCCGTCGGCAAATTGTCAGCTGCTTTTAATTTTCACTGCGTATACGAAATTTTCCAATTTTTCATTTACTTTAAAGTCAACCCTAAAATACTACAAAAGAGCACCACGAATGGCAATGCCCTTTTCCATCTAAGATAATGCGCAGAGATACAAATATCAAGATACCCCCCAGTACACATATACACACTCAAACCAAATAATATACAGTATCTACGTGGCACATCTAAAGACGAGAGACGAGCGCAAAAAATAAAAAAAAAATAAAATACGCAGTCTCCAATTCTGAGGCCCCGCCACAGCCACATAACCTCACTTTCTACAATTGGATGATGGTTTTCTATGGCAAATGCTCTGTATGAACGTGTGTGTGTGTGTGTGTAAAAGGGGGGAGAAGTGAAATCATCAGTAGCATCAGCGCATCAGTGGCAGTAGCATATCTCGGTCTGGGGTACACAAAAAGATTTTATTTTTATCTGACAAAGCATTCATTACATTTTGCGAAAAGTCATTTTAGTCATCGCAATAATACCTACTTCCCTCTGTATGTGTGTGTGTGTGTGTTTGTGTGTTTGTATGCGTGTGCGTCTGTGTGGATGTTCTAATAGGAATAAGGGAATTTCTTCATTTTTTGCTCCATTTAAACGCCCTAAAGCGGTAAGGAAGAAAACTCACACACACACACACACAAATACACAGTTTTGGTATGACAACTTCCTGTGACTGGGGGTTAGTTTGGTAGGCCAAAGCATAGGAAGACTTGCTTTGGGAAAAAGTTTTGGTTAGAGAAAGACGAGATAGCAGAATCTAGTGCAAAAATTGTCTCTATCAGATGAGAAAGGCACAGAGATAAGATACATACACACACGAACACGAGCACTCTCATACATACATACACAATTGTACTATGTGCACAAAAGAGGAAGTTAAATATTTGCTTTATTTAAGTGTGTTGGCGCTGGTGTGTGTTTTGTGAAATGGTAGTATTTTATATATGTGTGCACGTTATATACGTAATATATTTGGGGCGGCAAAAGGCAGGGGAGATTTCTATTTTTCCTTTTCTATTACTATTGCCTTTATGTACTTCTGTATAAAAGGAAGGGAATTTCAAATCAGAGTATACGGAAAAGGGCAGTTAAAGTAGAAATAATGTGAAGTGGTCGAGGAAATGGTTGAATTATACTACAAGTAAGTATTTCTCAAATGACTCAGGAATTTAGTAGAATACTTTGATTAAGAAAAATGCTTGCCAATAAAACTTTATCTCCCTTGAAGTTAATGTAAAACAAAGAATTCCCTTCCCTTTCTTTACTCTCTGTCTGCTTTTTTGTTTTGTGGGCAAAGTTCCTTACTTTTTATGCAGAGCATCCATTCATTCATCTAATGCATAAAAATGTTGTACCTAGTATAGTTCTTGGGAAAATTGCATTATTGTAGTTGTTGTGCTAGTTTATTTTTGTTGTTGTTGGCTAGGGCGTGGTAAAAATGTTATTCTTTGCATTCGAAATTCTCTTTCAAATTCAACATTTATGGTTTGTTTGGTTGTTGGTTGTTTGCTCTGTTACCATTTTTTTCATGGTTTTTTTGCTGGTTTCGTAAATTCAAGGGGTGGCTTTTTTCGTAGCACTAAGGGTTCTCTGGTATACATTTTTACAAATGCTTTCGATGTAGTAGTAGAAATAGTTGCTGTTGATTATACAAATGTCACGTGCTTTAACGATTGGCTGATACTTGTTTCGCTGTAGTTTTTAGAAAATTTTTATGGAATTTATGAATAAAATTGTGAAAAGCTTGAGGTTGTAGTGGGAAGGGTCCTTTAAAAATTTTGTAAATAAATCATGGGAATTTCCTTTAAGATACTCAATTGGGACTTAGTTCACTTTCAGGCAATGAATAGTTGCAATGAACCGTCGGTAAATCAACACAAGAAAGTGGCATCCACTGTCAGAATAATATAATAAAAAAATATGTAGAAAAGTGTTTGGCACTTATATCTATCGGTCTAATAGCCTGTCCTAAAGTGGACCTAGCTGAAAAGTCCTGCCATAAGTGGATATTTTATTTAATTTTAAATGCTATCTCTAAGATTTGTCTGTCCATGCTTTTCTAAACCTCAAGTGGACCCAGAGTACGATTCTTTTGCACATTCATTCTTGCTCAGTAGACAAAAATGGTTTATTGCCACCGAATCTTTGGCCAATAGAGTTTTTCAGTTCCAACAACTTGAAACAATTCAGTTACTATCAAATGGCATATCCTGTGGAACCTACTACCAACAGAATGATTTGATCGACATAACTGACCAACAGTCTCAACGACACAACCCAACCAATTCTGACTCAAGATAATAAATGCAATTTTTTAACCACAAATCTCGCCTCAAGTAATAATTTTTCTATGTGTAGATGGGGAAATGCTGCAATTTTTAGTCTAAAGAAATTAAATTTTTTTTTCCATTAAACCCTTTTAAAGGCACCACTCACAGGTGTCATCAAAAACCTATTATTTGGCTCACAACAACCCATTAAAGCCCACCAAACCCACAATAAATCAGTTTATTATAACTTCTTCGTGTGGAGGCAAACAAAAAAAAACAAAAAACGATCCAACTAAGTAAGTAACTTGCCACTGAAAATCAATAAAACAAATGTCACTCATTAACTGTGTTCAATGAATTTTACGACCGCACAATACAAGAATTTGTAAGGCGGCTTATAAATTTTAAACAGAAGTGCGCCAATGTTTGCTTCTTCTTCTGTTTTTTGTTTGTTTTGAATACATAAAATCCTCATAAGGTCTACCTACACCAACCAAAAGAGACACATAAAGTTGGCAGGCATATAGGAGCTCCGCTCCAAACGGTAGCCGGTAGCCAACGAACATGCAACGTCACATACATACCAAATGGGGCTGTACATGTGGAAGTGGAAGGCATGAAAATTGTCATTAATATTTGTCACTGGACACTCAATGGGTTTTTTTTTTTATTCTTATTTTACTACTAAATAAATTTTAACTCTACTACCAACTGCCACTGCCTACTAGTTCGTTTTAGTTCATTCGTTGTAATTTTTTCTGTTCTTGTTTCATTTCACTAGGAAATGAATGTCTACTAAGCACGCTCACCAATTTTTATAATGTCGTTGCATTAATTTTCACTTATTGTCTTGAAGGAACAGCAGCAGCAGAAAAGCACCACTGAAGGGTTTCTAGTTTAGTGAGTTTGCAACCCTTTCATGGGCATTGGCTGGTGTGACGTGTGCAAAAAATTATGTGTTTTTGCATATTAAATAGATTTGAGCTTAATAAATTTCATTAAAGGCGGTTAGTTTTTATTTTTATGCTAATGCGTACAAATGTTCGACTCTCAATGCATTTTATGTGTCCTGTTTTGTGTGTCCCGTGTGCGTGTGTTTCATGAAAACTGGACGTTGCTATACGAATGGACAGTGGTGGGGGTAAAGGTATTAAATTGAGAAATTACATTTGGTATAAATTGTTTTGACCTTATGTTGGGCAATACGTTCATGAGTAGGAACCACTGTGATTAGTTGAAAACTAAAAATAAAGTTTCTTAATTTTATTTTATTTAAAGACAAGTGGTTGTTGAGGTTCACAGAGTAAACCAGAAAAGTAAAGTTTATAAAAATTGCCCATTAGTTGTAACAACTTCCTTTTAAGGACCATGGCCTATTAGCCTTAGAGGGAGCACTCGCTTTTGAAACAACATTCTACTAAGCTACTCTTTGCTCCCACTCTCTGTAAGCTTGTAAAAATAATATTCTCCACTGGAAAGCCATTTCCTTTACCTCAGTTGTGTTCTTTGGCCTTAATGGCTGTATCCCTGCCTAAGGTCTTCCGCATTCGCTTCACCCTCCACACACTTCTTGACTTGTGTTAACAACCATCACTCACAGTCTCAACTGTTCTGATCTTCAACTACTTTCAATATATTTACTACTTTTCCGCTTCTTCCTCTACTGCCTCTACTGCTTGATATTTTACTCTACTCCAAAGTACCACTCACGGCTTTATGTTTCATTATGTTATTGGCACGCCCCATTTTATAAGGCAAAAAAGACGCGCAACAGCCTGTGTATTGTGGCTCATATCGTTAATTTTTAATTGATCTTTGAGGTCTTTTTTGCTTTTGCTTCAGTTTTTTTTTTCGTTTTGGTAGGGTTTTTCTTCTGCTTCAGCATTAACCTCCTTTTAGTTTCGCAAAATGATTTTTTCCCCGAGGATCAGCTTTGGTACATTGTAGTTTTTTTACACATTTTTTTCCTCATATTTTCGTTGCCGCTTATGTTGAAGAAGTGCATTTTAATATAATACTAATATTGCATTGTTGTTGCGCTCTTGCTGTTGTGTTAAAGGGGGGCTTATTTTTATTTTTGACGAAATGTTGTCTTAACAAGATCTAGCTTCGCAGCGTCATCGACATCATCAGCATTTTTTGGCGCAATAACGCCCCACAAGGCGAGTGTATGTTCGATCAGTTCGATCTATATGCGGTTGATCGTGCAATGAACTCCTTTGCGCTTGATACGCGCTTCGGTGAAGGATTTTGTGATACTTTTTTTGATTTTTTGGTATTTCTGTTGTGTTATCGCGAAACCTGCTGGCTAGTAGCTGTGAAGCGAGTGAATTTTTGATTTATATGCCTTTCGAACGGGGTGGGGAAACCCTTTTTTTTTATTATTGATCGTCAGTTTGATTTTGTGATTTTTTTTTTAATTTTGCCCTAACTCCATCAGTTAATTTTTGGCGTTACAGCCCACATGCTTAAAAGCCTGTCTGCGTTTTACTGGGGATTTGCAGTTGCCAAAATACAACAAAAGAAGACAACAAAACAGAAACGTAGTAGTCGTAGTTTGGCATACTAAAATGTTTTGATTTTGCGATTTTATTATTTTGATCGAGTTGCCGATATTCCCACGGTTTTTCAAATTAAAAGTGCAGGAGTCTAGCGCACATATGGCGTGGCAAGACGGCCGAAATGTGTTAATTTAGTTTCGTTAAAAGATACTTTGAATAGGAGAAGGTAATGGAAATTTCAAGTACTTCACAGACACGGAAAATGCAGTTAATATATTTTTCTGAAAATCTCTTACAAAAACACTCTAATGCAACACCTTCAGCTGTACTATTCGTCCCATAAAAAAAACTGCTTGCTCAGAACTTGTCTATCTTAACACTTTAATGCTTAGGAATGACTCAGCACTTTCGAGAACCCCTCTTCAAAACAGCTAGGGAAAAAATAAACATTTGCTCTTCAAACTTAAAATCAAAATCAAATCAAAGAAATTATTGATTGGCTCCAGCCAAACGGCCAACATACCTTAATAAGCCATTTAAAACTTGACTTGCACAGGGCTTAGAAGAGGCCACAACAATGATATTTTGAAAAGTCTCCGCTTCTCTCTTCGCTTGCTTGGAAGCACACGGCGGGGGCTCACTTATTCGATTTGGGCAAAAGCACGTGTTTAATTTACGCCAAAACTCCTAACAACTTCATTGGCCTTAACAATGGCCAGGGCACTAGCAACGGCAATGGTGGCGGCGCGTGTAAACAAAATAGTAACGCCGGTTAACGATTTTCGAACCGCTAAACACAGCTTTGATTAATGTGTAATTAATATGAAGCCACAACTACGAGGAGGTTCACTAAAAGCATTTATGAATTATTATGCCATGCGTTGAAGTGAATTGTAATTTTAATTTTAATTTAGCTTTTAAATATTAAAAGCACACATAAATAGTTGCATCGGAAACCTGTTATGTTCTAGCAATTTGCTGAAAAGTCAGAAGTGGCTTTAATAAAAATAAATAACGTTTAGACACGCGTTTGAGTAAAATTTACTGTGTGAAAATTCGCATTAATTATGACTAAAGCAAGTATAAAGTGAATATTGTGGAAAATGTTTTTTTTTCTTTGTGCTGGCTATTGGATTTTATAATTTTTTTTGGTTGTTGCTAGTGGCCCCTTTTGAATGGACACATAAGTCACGAGCTAAGTTTAGACATCGCGTCACGTCTAGTCGTTTTATTTTTTTTGCAAACAGAGGATGCGCGACATTTTCAGACGTTGTTTTTGTTAATTGTAGGTGGTTGGTTGGTTGGTAGCTGAGTTGGAGGGGGTATATACTTTGATTAAAAACAACATGCTTCAAGGTCTCTGGGGTGTGTTTGTTTGTTTTTGCATTGAACATGACCTTAACTTTAAGCAGACTTTATCTAAACTAGCGGCTAACATTTAAATATCAGAATTTCAGCGGTAGCTTGCTTCATTAGCCAGTAGCTCATTAAGTTTATTTTCAAGTTGACAAACTTGTTGATCAGGCAAAGACATTTCAATGACAGTTTGTAATAAGTTCCAATGATTTCTAATTGGAGAGATATTGTACATGGGTAAATGTAGTATTTACATGGTTCCAACAAAATTTTGATATGAGAAAACGTAAAACTGATATGATAACCATATATTTTTGATATTTCTCATATCGGAAAGATATGAAAAAATAGATATAAAAGGGCGTACTATTCATCTCGATGTTTCATTAAGTACCTATCGAGAAAATCCGATATATCTATTTCCTGATTCTCATTCCAAAGGGGTCCAAGAGACCTTACCAATGGTACCAAATAAAAATTTAATATTTCGATATTTTTACAACCTTGTGTATACCTACATAATCTTTAACTTTTGTCAGTGCAATAATTTGTTTTTTTTTTAATTGATGTTATGGACTCGTGTGTGCAACCTTCAATCCTCAATGTATATTTCATATTTTCTAGTTTCAAATTTGTTTTGTTGGCATTGCTAGTCTGTAAGGATTTTGTTGGTATCCCCAGACTGAATACACTGAGAAAAAGTGCCTTACATAAAAAAATGCGTATGCAGATCTCAAATTTGCTTCTTGTCGCATGCAATCTTTATCAATAAAACTTTAATTTGAATTAAAAGTGAATTTTGATATTCGGAATTTCCCCAAAGGTCGTTTTTTTTTGGTATGATTTCAAGAACAATGCGCAATTTAAACCAATCGAGCGGCCGACCTCCTCTTCGCCACCAGCAGCCAAGTCAAGGTGAACATACATATATCCATGGCTAACGTATAAGTCAAGCCAGAAATCAATTGTTTACACTCAAGTCTCCCCGCTCCCGGAGCCTGTGTGGGTACTTTTAGCTACTTTGGTCGACCAGCTGAGAGATTTTGTAGCCGGACGTTTGTGCCAATTTTTTTAAATTTTGTTGTTGTTGCTTGGAGTTGTTGTTGTTCGTAAGATTTAAGTTTGCTTTATAATTAAACGCAATTATTGAACAGCCAGCGGCAGCGCAGTGTGCCATTGTGGCGGCGCTGAGCATACGTTGAGGCGCTTACGGTTACTCTTGTATGCAAAATTGTTTGGCTATGGAAACAAATTCCACAAAAAAAAGCTTACAACAAAAAAAACCAACTAACAGAACAATGCAAATTTTTAATTTATGTGTTTTAGCCTTAAACCAACACGGTCGTAACAATAACTTGGTCGTTGCCAGCTGATTTGGTGAGTTGACGGGCGGGGCGGACGGCTGGGTTCGTTTCGAGAATAGGGAACAGTTGCAGTTCATTTGAAGTGTAGTTGTTATTGTTGTTGTAACATTTAATTCTCTCGACGTCAATGAGTCAATCAGTTTTTAGACGAAGCTTGTGGAATTATTGAAAGGTTCGAAAAGGTGCTTTGAGAGGACTTCTTGAAGGACCAATTTTTGTGGCTGATTTCGCTGGCCTCTCCTTCGATAAAATCGAACGAGTGTTACACTTGCTTCAACAAGTTTTCGCACACCAGCCAGTGCAGCATCAGTCCCTTGGACCACACCACGTAGCCAACAGCGACATCAAGAGCAGCCAAAACAATGCTCCCAATAAGCACACACACACCCAAGCACAGTGAGCGGCCTCAGTCAATGCAAAACAAAGTGGCGGCTTAAATGTATGTTAAACATTTAAATCAATACAATTGCCACCCAGACGCTTCAGCTCCAGCTTTGGCTTTGACTTGGCTCTGGCCGTGGCTTTGATTCATGCAGAATAAAACAATTGAATTGCATTTCAAATTGACTTAACGACTTGGCAGCGGGACGGGACATTGATGTGGAGCATCCTGTTCGCGGACAACTGAGAGGAGTGAGAATACAGACCAGCCAGTAAGAGGTGGTCCACACAGACGGCCTCTTGACAAAAGGAAGCGAATGTGAATGAAGCTGAATGAAAAACCAAAGCTTGCAAATGAAGTATCCTTCACTCTAGCCAATGCACCTTCGTTAGTCTATTCGATTTTCGTTCAAAAATATAATAATACAACAAAAAGAGAAAAAAACAAATACAATCACAGCATAAATTTTAATTTGTTGCATACTATTTTGTCAACAACACTAAAAATGTCAACAAAAATCAACAATTCTCATATCCAGCTGTGAATTTCTTGGGAATTCCCTCATAACGCATATGCATATGAACGGAGCGGTGCGGTGCGGAGCGCCTCGCATGAACACACGAACGCAGGCGCAGGCGCAGGCGCAGGCGACCACAACTGGTTGCCGGTTGGGCCGTTGTGGAAAAGTTAATAATGGCATATTTATGTTAATGTTATGCAATCAAATGCATACACCTTAAATGCCAATAAAAAATCAACGCAAGTCAACATTCAAACTTCCACAACAAGATATGAAAATGTTCACTGACAATTTACCTTTTTACAAAGCCACAAGCCACAAGAACAGAAACAACAACAACAGCAACAACGAATAAAAAATAAGAAGAAAAAACCAAAATGATTCGTTTAAGTGTTAAGAGGCTTTGGTCGCAGAGCGCGCTCACAGCCACACTAATAGACCAATTTATGCATTTTTTTTTCGGTGGTGGGCTCTGAAAATTTCTCTTAACGAAAACCCCTGAAATTCTCAGATTGTATGAGAAACTGCTGCTGCTGGTGATGGTGGCGATGGTGCTTGCTCCTCATAGCTGTGATGATTCTGATTCAGATGCTGATTGTGATTTTGATGTAGTTGGCGCCACTGTTGTGCGGCAGCGCGGCCCCGTAATCTCGATTATAGATAAAAGATAATGTCTGATCTGTTAGAATACAAGTGTGTCTGCCTAAGCGCCCCCCCTCTCATGGCATGTTGACGCTACTGCTGTTGTTTGGTTAAGTTGTGGCTGATGACGATTGTGCGTGGTCGTCTGTTGTGGTGGTCATCATCATTGGTTGGAGTTTTCGAGTTTGCTTTTTGGTTTTGTTTCAAAAATTGAAAATTAAATATTTTAAGCGTTTCTCGGAATATTATGACATTTGAGAACTTTCACGTCGGTTTTATTGGTTTTCTGGAGACAATTTTCTGCGTGTGAGAAGATGAGAAGAGACCTTTTCCATAAGAGTGTGGCAAGCTGTAAAAACTTTTGAATTTTTAAGAATTTCAAGAATTTTTCAATAGTTCCTCGAAAGTTATGAAATGAAATAGTTGAGATGTAACTGGATAAAGGGTTGGTTTTGTCTCATGATTGGAATGAACTGAAGCGTGAAACCCATAGAATACTTCAACATAAGTTAAAATATAAACATTTTCCCACTTTTAGTAGGTATTTGGCAGCACTGAAAAAATTCAAAATTTGTAGTTGTTTTTATTTTATTAAACAAAAATGGAATTTATAAAAATTTTTTTTTAAATTTCTTTTTTAATATTTTTTTTCTTTTAAATTTAAGTTTTTTTTTTATTTTAAAAGTAAAAACAGTTTGTTTAATTTTTAAACTTCAATTTGAAAAAAATTGTCAAAGAGTGATTTACGTTCCCAAAGAGAAACGAAAGAAATTTGATCCAAAAGTCAGAGGACATTTGTTGGTTATTCCATAAATTCGAAGTCATATCGTTTTTTGACACTAAGAGAAATGCCATTGTGATCAGTAGAGACGCTACTTTCTTTGAGAAGTTATTTATTAAGTAAGATCAAGAAGAAGTTAAACATTTTTACAAAATATGCCAGAATTACGTGAAGAGGCTGATGACAACTTTTTTTCTGGAGATGAAGATGTCTCTCAGGACGAGATGCCTATGAAGAACCTGTTTGAGAAGATCATCAAGAACACGGACTCCTGTCAGAGATGGATTCGTGTCATATATCTCAAACGAACTTCAAGACCCAAAAATTCCGTCCTTTATTCATTCGTGATAAGGGAAACTTGTACAGATACCCTAAGTGGACCTTCAAGAGGAAGATATCGGGTTCGACTATCGCCTACAAAGCATACATTTTTCTATGCAGACCGCAACTCACTTGCCAAGCGACATGAAAAATCTTATTTAATATGGGGCACGGCTTCCATTTTTTGCTACGACGAAAGTAGTAGAAATTCGATTTAAGAGGAGTAGATTTGAGGATATGGGAGTAAATATCAATTCCTGAGTAGAGAAGCAAAAATTCCTGATGTGAAGAAGAAGTAGTAGCTTTCATCTTATGAAAATCACTTTAAATTTTGAGGAGTAGAGATAGGAGTAGAGTGATTGGGAGTCTCGCCGTTCGGATTCAGCAGTACACCATAAGTGCGCAATTATCATATACCTCCCTAGTGTGAGTTTGATGTGTAAAATTATTATTAATACATATAGAAATGAACCACGAATTCGTGATCAGCAAACCCGATTTACCACCAAGGCTCCAAATTATGTATTTCTGTCTAACAAAAGTGTAAGTAAAATTGGTTCAGTTATGAATAACTATGAAGCATTTTTCATTAGAATGGATGTTTCCACTCAAAATTATTATGAATATTTTACACAAAAATTTGTTTAGTATTCCCAAATAAAAAATGCCTTAAAAAACATTAAACACACACAACTACGACGAAATATTTCCATTTTTAAATATTATAAAGAAAAAAATAAGCAAGGTGTTTCCTAATTTAGGGGTTGTCTTAAGTCTACCGTTCCTGCCTGGGGCCCTAAGGTGACTAACCTTCTTTAGGGTTGATTCTTCGTTACCGCCAACTAAGACAAAGTATGAACAATTTGTGTAAAAAAAAGGAAGAAAAACCACTTACCAGTCTTCGCTTTGGCTTAATAAGTGGTCGATTTTGACCATTCATTTTATAGTATAATCCACAGGCATTGCACAAATAATGACCGGTGCCATCGCGTCGCCAAAGAGGCGTCGATGTGGCACCACAATTCACACACTCACGGCCCTCTGGAAAGAAGCAAAAAGAGAACACAATATAATAAAATTAAATTAAAAGAATGATTAATATAGTAATACGTTAATGACTTAATGAGCTAAATGTCTTAAATGTATATTTTTTGTAAAAATATCTTCAATAAATTTCATAAATTGCTACTTGAGCAATAAAACAAAAGTATTCGCGTGTAAGCAAATACAAAGAGTACACAAAATGCCAAACAGATCGTTAATGCTTTCAACATTCAGCGGACAATTTGCATTTTTTTATGGTCAAATTAAAAATTAGCTGCTCATAATCATAATTAAGCAAAAATGCATAAAATGTTGACGAAAAAAAAATGTTCATCATTTGGTTGTTTTTCTGCTGCTTCTGCGGCTCTGCCGAAATATATGAAACCAGCCAGAAATGAAAAGTTGAATGTCTTCTGGTTTGGCAGAAGCCAGCAGAAGAACAAAATATTGTGTACCACACCGCATCACCTTACAATCAAGTGGCTACATTAGCCTCAGTCTCGGTCTCGGTCTCAGCCTCGACGACACCGACGACAACAACGTGCGACGCAACTGTCAGTCTGACCATTTTCGCGTATTTTTCGCGTTTTTTTTTATTTCCACCAGCAGCAGCGGCAAGTTGGAATTTTGTTCATTTTTACGACCTCGCCGCATCACAAATGAATAGTGAAAAAATGCAAAAATTTGTGTATATGAATACAGCTGATTCAGCGCCCAACAATTCAGCCACCACCAAGTCAAGTTAAATGCAGCAGCACAGCACATGCGGTGTATGTTGCGTTGACTCAGGCTGGGATGGCTAACAGGCTCTTGCCACTAAATATGCTTACTACTCACTGCAACACAATGCCTCTATGGCACTTTTGGCCCAAAAGTATGTATGTGTGTGTGTGTGTGTGTGTGAGTTTTTGGTACGCAAAGCGAATAGAGTTTTTGAAAGAAAAAAAAAACGCATGGAAGCGGAAATGATGGATTCGGGTGCCTTTTTTCCGTTGTTGTTGCTCTCCGCTCGTTGGCACTTTTTTCACATTTTAATTAAGCCTAAAATGCGAAAGTAGTAGGCAACGTAGTGAGTGGCAAAGAGCGAGCAGAAAAATGTGTATATTTTGCGTTGGTGTAGCAATGAATGAACAGTTGTGGTTGCGGCCGCGCGGTTGCGTCTAGCTTTACCTTATATTTTTGTGTGTAACAAACAAAAGTCAAGCAATTAAAGTCGTTGTCAGGCTTGAGCGCTACTAACTGTTTGTTCTAAAGCGTCTGTCTCATTTGAATATGCTTTCGGTGTGTGTGTGTGTGTGTGTTTGTGTCTGCAGTAGATAAATGTGGCTGCCTCTAAGCCCTGGCTTAAAATAAAACGCGCTATTAACGCTCATGTTACGATTCTGTGTGTGTGTGTAATGATGTTGTGTTTTTTTTGTATTTTTACATTTTTACATTTTTAATGATCCCACTAAATATGCTTTATTATTTCGGTAATTTCACTGTACAAGTTTCCAAATTGAAATTTAGTCATAAACAATTTTTACATTTTCCGCAACGTTGAATTGCGGCTGCGGCTGCGGCTTACACAATTAATTAGGCTCGTTTTTTGGTAATAGTTTTTCGTTGTTTTTTTTCTATTTGGTTAAATGTGAATCAAAATGTGATTTATCCCGTTGGCTGGTTAAGTATTACTGTGCAATACTGTTTGTTGGACTTAAAGAAAATGTTATTTCAAAGTTTAATGGCTTTTCTTAACCAAAAGATTCGGCTGGAGCTGACTAATTGGTTGTAATGGTTAGGGAATCTATTTGTAAAGCGTATCAAAACGATAATTAGAGTGTGTGATATCTTAAAGAAAAGCCATAAGCATATCATATGGGTGAAAAGGGTTAACCTGTCCCCGTTTAGAGATTTTAAAATGTATTTCCCAAAATTACATGGGAAGGCGCTTATTAGGTCACAGGTATGGAAGAAAGTTAGCCAGAAAAATGTTCTCAGGCTTCAAGTACAAAATTGTATAGGAATTAGTTGAATCCGAATAGGTCCGATTTCTTAACAAAATAAAGAAATTTTTTTCTTTATGAGTAGTGTGGCACCACAGATTGGCAAATTCTTAACGCAATTTTTTGTATGAATAAAATATAATCGGAAAATTATTTTCTCTGGAATATTTAACAGAACTGGTCTGGTTCAAATAAGTTATTCTTGCTTAACTTGAATCAATGCTTATTCCAGTGTGTGTCCCTGGATTGCCATTAGGAATATTCCTAAGAATATACCCTAATTCAATGATGCAACGAATGGGGTTTTCGCATTTGATTTACCACCAAAAATTTGATAAATCAAAGATAATACTGCACAAGTCAGTCATCAATTTCCACACCCATTCCAAAAAAATTTCATATTTTGGTTTTTGGCTAAGTAATGTTTTCATTAAATAAAATAAAAAATTTGTTGAAAAATTTGAAAATGGTTCTAAATTCTGGATACATTTTTCTGATTGAAAATCTGATAACAGATTCTAAAATGTCTTGGTCCATAAGTGAAACGAATGAGCTCAAAGGTCACATGTAGATTACTACTCTTGTGAAATAAACTTTCTGAGTCAAGTCAAGATGTCGTGTGTGGTCAACAAAGTTATTTGACTAAAACATAGCGATAATGTGGCTGAACATCTTCAATCACAACAGATGTCTTATAGGGGCTACAAAATTACACGCTCTGTAAGTTTAATTTTGTGACCTTTGACCTCTAAAAACTTGCTTATTGAGGTAATCCAGAAAAAAGTACTAAGTTAATTACAATGTGGAACAAGACCTTTGAGGTCTGCAATCAAAATTTGTTGTTGCACAGAGTTATTATTGAAAAAAAAACGAATTTGCAATTTTTTTGTAGGCCATTTGCAAACAAATTGAGACATATCAGAACCAAATGGACAATTTGTCCAATGTAAATTTATTAGAACATTGTTGTTTAATTTTGTAATGTTGGATTCCAGTTCCTTAAAGAATTCTCTATAGAAGGCCCTGGAATAAATACTTTTACTCCGCTCTAATTCTAATCAAATTAACTGAAGAAAAACCAAATAATTTGTTTTAATTTAACCTCATATGAAGTGTAAAATAAGTAAGTACATATGTATTTTTATAGGAAGGCACTTAAAGTACAAAGAACAGTGGTGTAATAAAAAATGCATATTTTAATTTCAACTATTCCCAGTTACGAATGCTTTACTGGTACTTTGGCCCAGTTCGCCACAAAACAGAAAAAATAAAAACTTCATTGTCTTTTCTAATGTGTTGACATTTTTGTTTGTTACACAATTTTACATACTCATACCCTGCTCACAGTTGCCTTCCGTTCTTCCTTAAACTACTAGCAATCCTCATACAGTACAGCACAGCACATCTTCAACATTGTTGTTTCCTGACCAACGGTCATTAAGCATTTTACGTTATGACAAAATTCAGACACAATGTCCTTTATTATTTCCCCACACCCCACCCTATCAGGCTTTGGTCGTATACACTTTGGTTTTATCTGCTACTATTTTGTTTTTACGATTTTCATTGCCACGTAAAAAAATCCACAATTTTGTTTTAGATTTCGGTATTTTTTTTTTGTGGTTGTTGTTGTTTTTTTGTACTACTTGGAAATCTTCAATTTAGTTTTATGCGCACATTTGGGATTTTTTCATTTATTTAAGTTGATTTTTGTTAGTTTTTTGTTTGTTTGATGGTTTGTGCGTTTTGTTTGCACAATTCTTACTACTTTGTTTGGTTTTATTTGGGGTTTTTTTTCAGAGCTTTCAAAGAAATTAAATTAAACGTTATGCGTGTTTATGTGATTGGGGTGTGTGTGCTTGTGTGTGTCATACGCTCACATGTGAGTGATGATTTTTTACGCGTTGGTCATATTTCTATTTTGTATACTTTTATTTTAAAGGACCATTAAATAAACAGTTCATTTGTTTCCATTATCCGCCCGGCATTCTTTTGGACATTTTTAATTGCGCACATTTCATTATCATTTTTACGAGTGGTGGCACTCACATACCAACAACCACTCCAGCAGTTGTTGTTTTGTGACATTTTCCATTTTTATTTAACTTTTTGCTGATAACTTCTTGGCGCTGTGTCTGTCGTCTGTTGTCATGTCATGAATGTAAAGCAATTTCAATTACAAGCGTGATTTTGGGGAAACATTTATGGTGAACTGGAATTTTAATTTTAAGTTATGAGTTGGGGTTTTTTAAGTAAGTTTTACTATTTAGAAGTGGAACAGGGTGGTTCAAGGCACAAATTGAACTAATCATTTATGATAATACCACAGACCAGATAACCTCTTTGATTGCAATTGTCCTAAAATATCTTTCCGATGTGTTATAATTTTAAACATTTTTATAAATCTTATATCCATAAACAAATTAAATCAAATTGCTGATCATATCACAATCGTATTGATTGAGTGTAAATTGAGTCTTTTCAAATCAATTTTGAAATTAGTAATTTTCCAAATTAGTCTAACCTCAAAGCTTATCACACTTGCAGCCGAAATTAAAGCTACTAAAATATGTTAAATTCCGCAGCGCAACTAATTAACCACTTTTGATAATATACAAATTAAACAAACCATAAAACAAGCTCTACAAACTCAACTGCAAGTTCAAAAGCTGCCAACTGCCCCCCCACCCCCCCCTCTAGCACTGATCTCCTCTCCAAAATTATAGACCACTAATGAAAAAGCAACATTTTTATAAATTTTATATCCATAAACAAATCAAATCAAATTGCCGATCATATCACAACCGTATTGATTGAGTGTAAATTGAGTCTTTTCAAATCAATTTTGAAATTAGTAATTTTCCAAATGAGTCTAACCTCAAAGCTTATCACACTTGCAGCCGAAATTAAAGCTACTAAAATATGTTAAATTCCGCAGCGCAACTAATTAACCACTTTTGATAATATACAAATTAAACAAACCATAAAACAAGCTCTACAAACTCAACTGCAAGTTCAAAAGCTGCCAACTGCCCCCCCCCCCCTCTAGCACTGATCTCCTCTCCAAAATTATAGACCACTAATGAAAAAGCAACTCCCCAAAAATTAAATATGCATAAATTTTAATTCCTATACTAAAGCATTTATTTGGTAGCTTTTTTTTGTATTTTTTGTTTTGTATTGTAGAAGAGAAGTGTGGTAGACAAACCAGATCACTTTTTGTTGAAATTTAATGGGAAACCATTTTTTCAGATCATTGTTCGGTTGGCAGACAGACAACTGAACTGAACGAACGAGCGAACGAACGAACGCCATCATATACAAAACATATTTTATGGCTTAAGTTTTTGTTTATTTTTTTTTATTATTATTTTTTTTTCTTCACTTTGTTTGTTTTGTTTGTTTTCATGTTGTTGTTTTGTATTTCTTTTTATCATTAGTTCTCATTGGCACGGTAGCAGTTCAATAAATTAAAATTTTATGAATTTATAAGACATCATAAAAAATTATGATAAAATAAAAACCGAAAACAGAAAACGAAATAAAAAGCGAAGCGTCAACTCAATTCACTTGTAGGCAGATGATAAAAATGTAGAGAATTGTTGTTAGAAGGTTTTGTTGTGGAATTTTGTTAATGGAAATTAAAGGAAATGTTTTATGAAAAGTCTAGTAAGACACAGTAGATAAGACGTTACTAAATTAAGAAGGTTTTTTTTATTTTAGAAAAGTATTGAATACCAAAGTATTGAATGCCTTTATTTATTCATGTTGTTTCATTGTAACGGATAAAAACCACTGACCAAGAACAAATTTAAAAAAAAAATTGGTTGAAAAATATATTGAAAAAGTTGTTTTCTACAAGTCTACAGTACTATCGAAATTTTTATCGAAAATATAATGGAAAAAACTGTGGAAAAGTTATCAAAAAATTAGTCAAAAAAGTTATTGAAAATTTGTGGAAAAATTTTTCGAAAAATTAAATGAAAAATTATCGAAAAAGTTATCGAAATATTCTTTGAAAAGTTATCGAAAGATTATATGAAAAAGTTACTAAAAAGTCATGGTATAATTTATCGAATAACCAAGGGCGGCCTGTAGTGACAGAGTGATGAAAGAGTGAATAAGACCTCTGTCTCACGATCGGAAGGTATCCGGTTCCATCCCCAGGGCAAGAGGAAATTATTTTTTTTTGTAAAAACATCACTTCTTATATTTAATGGCATAACTGAAAAGTAGAATCGCTATGAAATGCTTCAATTTACATCCGCCGTTCGGATATGTCCTTAGACTTTAATAGGACGCCACTTGGTCAAGTCAATGCAGGTAGTTAGGATCACAATGAATCACAATGAATATAATTTAATCTTAGTATATCGGAGTAGTGGAAGCTACCTTAAGTTATCGATAAAGTCGTAGAAAGAGTTACGCAAATGTTATCGAGTAGTTGAATTTATCGAAAATTTATGGCGAACACTAGCGCAAGTAGAAACCAAATTAATTGCTATTAATTAAACATTTTAGTGAAATTTAAAAGTTAAATATGGCCACAGTGTTCGCCTAGGGTCCTATTAATACTTGTAATTAAAGATATGAAGTCCACTTACAGAACTCTTCAGCTTTGTAAATGAAACGTCGTTAAGCATTCAGCCTACAACGGCTACCTCCTTCTGCCTTCCAATAACTCAGCCCCAAGTTGAAAGGAAAAAAAAAACTGCAAATAACTTTTCGTCTTGTCGCCAAAAGTGTGCAAAAAGCATTTTTGTGCCCTTTTTGGGACAAGCTTTGATATCAGTTGAGTGTATGCCGTCTGCCGTCTGCCGCTGCGAGCGGTGCGCAATAAAATTGGCGCTTTATAATTTTGAAGCGCGCCCAAATGAGGCACATCATCAACAGTTTTGTTGTGACATGTCCAACATATTAAATTTTTAACAAATTTCATCGACGTTATGCCACCAACTCAACTGAAATCAACTCAAGTGTTCGGTATGAGCATCTGTGCAGCGGACAGGCGCTGTTTTTTTTCCACGGACAATTTTGATTTCTGCGGTTTTGTCATTGTCATAAAGACCAGCCAACAGGCGAAAAAGGGCAGCAAATAATAAAAATTAAGCAATATTTGTTTGCAGTTAACAAGCTGACAATATATGTATCTTGGCGCTGCCTATGAGAGCCAAGTTAAAGGAATTACAAACGAAATTTAATGAAAAAAAGAACTGATGAGAATTCCTCCGAACTGCGCTCAAGATGGTTTGGATTTTGTTGCATACAACACGGTTGACGATGATGCTGGACCGCTAATAAATCAGTGAGTTAATGATGTTTACCTTCGTTTTTTTTTGTTGTTGTTGTTTTTGTTTCCTACACTATACACCACTCAACATAAGTTCTTTATACTTTTTTTGAAGAAAAAACGAAAATAAAATAAAAACAGTTTATAAAGAATTTTGTCGAACCACGCGCGTTCGACAGGCACGTTGCCTCAGAGTTGACCTTTTTTTTTTTTAAATTTTTTTCTTAATTTTTTTTTTGATTTTTTTTTTTTTTGGTTATATGATGGCATTATACCGCATAGTATAGTGTGGCATGATGATCCTTTGTTACTCTTTTGTAGTTGTGTGTTGGTTTTATGACCATTAAGGGTTTTTATACGGTTTAGTTTCTCTTGTTGTTGTTGTTTTGATTTCAATTTGCCTTCTTATTCGTATTGTCGTCGAGGTTGTTCTTTTTGCTGTTGTTTTTGTTTTTGTTTTTGTTGTACGCTTACAGACGGCGACATTTATTTGTGGGCAGTGCATCATAGCCTATGACAGTTTCTACTTTATTTTTGAGTTGATTTTTCTGTTCAGTTCAGTTTTTTTTTTGCTTTTGCCTTTGGTTGGGTCTATGATTTAGTAGTTATAACTGTTTTCTCTTCTGCTCTGGGCTGGTCCAGTGTGCGGTGTAATTTCTTGGAAATTTGTGCACACTTTGGTATGTTCATGGGGGTACTTCGAAGGTACAATTTTTATATAATTTATTTTTGTTGCTGACATTGAACCTGTTTGCAGGTCATGGTCGGGCATATCGCATTTACCAGTTGCTTGTTTGTTGTGTCTGCAAGTGTCTCATTTTGATTTGACATTTGGCGTCGCCAGGTATAATTGATAAGAATTTATGGTCTAATCAGTTGAGTTTCTTATTAATTTTGTGCTAGGCACTTTTTTTTAGAGTTTCAATGTAAGACATTTTTTTAAACAACTTTTTATTAGTCGAACATTTTTTTTTAGCATTTTCTACTTTAAGTCAGGGGTACTAATTTTAAAATGTTTTCTATCAAAGTATTTGTTACTTTGAAAGGTTTTTAATTAAAAAATAAAATGTTTTCATCAAATTTTGTTGATAAAATTTAAAAAAAATTAATTTTATTTGTGTAATTTTCCAAGCGTTAATTTAAGTTTTTTTTTACTATTCAAACAAAATTTAGTTGGAAAAATTTAGCCTTATCAAATTCAAAGTTTTTGAAATAGAAAAACATATTTTTTGACAATTAAAAAATTTTTAAAAAATCAAAAAATTAAAATTTTTTCATATTTTTTAAAAAGAAATTTCAATTAATTTTTTTTAAATTTTTTCCCAAAAAATGGTTTAACATTTTTTTTTTTCTAAAATATATTTTTGATAAATTTTAAACTCAGAAAGGCAGACGTAGTTAAATTATTAACTTTTTAATTATTTGTTTTAAATGTTTGATAAAATGTTTTTTGTTCGACAAAAAAAATTTGATCAAAAGATAAGAAAAACCTTAAAAAAAAAACAAAATACGTTTGCTATTTTTTGAACCCACTAATGAGTCTAGCAATTACGTTCCTACAGCCTGAAAATATGGTCAAAAATATTTTTGTAAGCTTCCCACATGATTGTTTCCACATTTAAAAAAAAAAATTTTAATTGCATTATTTTATGAAACGAAAGAATGTAAGAGTATCGCAACATTAGAGACAAGAACACAGTGTTATTTGCTGGTGAACAAGACAAAAGACACATGATGTGAGTAAATAGTTTTATTTAGTTGTATTGTTTATATATTTTATTGCAAAATAAAACATAAAACTGAGAAAAAATAGAAAAACAAATACGAAAACTCAAATGTGAAAATGAAAGCTTTGAAATTAAATGAAAAAAAAACAAAAACTCATGCAAAATATTTCCACAGAAAACTCACTCAAATGGTTGGTTCATGGGCCACCACCAACTAAACCAAATACCACACAGACTCCGGACTTGGATTCTCAGCGCAAATAAAATTCCTACCGAAAAATTGCAAGCGCCCTTTTAAGCACTCGGCCAGCATTCTTGGCTGTCAAAAGTGCTCGCACACAGAAGAGACCAAACAATGGACGTCAACCGCAAACGTTACCCATATCAATTACTTAAGCTCATTCACAACATTTTTTCTGTTTGTGTTTTTTCGCATTCGTTTGGTGGCTTTCTGCCTTTTCGTTTTTCACCTGACAAACGGCATATAAAGCAAGCCAATCAATTTCTGCTGCTGCTGCTAACAAAAGCCTTAATACAATTATAAAAAGTAGCAGCAATAAGAGTAGAGAGCGGAGGCTGTATGAAAAAAAAGGTACGATATGAGTATCATACAAATGTATCTTGGTTGCAACTGCAGCACACACAACACATGTTCTTGCGCCCGAAACTTATCGCAGAGCGATAACAGAACCTTTTTTTCTTTTCTGTGTTTGTGAAGACGAGCAGTTCGGAACCGTTTAAAACTACTGCTCAATAATAAGGCGAAGGAGACAATTTTTTTGTATTCCTTTTGGGTAGTTAAGCAGATAAAACCCACGGATCAAGGCACCAGAACGAAGTCAAAATCAGAGGTAGTTGAAGAAGAAGAGGAAGAAAAAATGAAACTGAAAAAAAACTGTCACCCGAAAATAAAATAAATGCTTGGCTGTTGAGGCAATTCTTAAACTTCTTGTGATGAATAAAAAAAAAACGAAAAAAAAAGAACCGCTTCACCAGAAAACGTTTTGTACGAATCTACAACGACTGCTGTAGGCCACATTCGATGTGGTGGCGGCTGATTGTGCTGGTGTTTGCTTAATTTTCAAGCTCATTGTCGTCATGCTGTCAATTTTTATTTCATTTTCTGGCAATCGTTTCGTGCAAAATTCAAGTTGGCTTGGCTAAAACAAAAGACTCGGGACACAAACTTGTGCATGAAATTCGAGCGGCAGCGTAAAAGTAGCAAGAAGTATAACAACAACAACAACAAGAACGAACACCAACGAAAAAGTCAAAACATTTAAGCGTGCTAACAGTGCCACAGACAATTTAACAAACATTTAGCTGAACGTTAGGAACAATTTGCAATTTGTAAACATTTTCAATATTTTTGTCAACATTTATTGGAAACATTTTCATATTCGTACATAAATACTTTGTAAATAGGTGCTTTCAATGATACTGGGTGCAGCAGTTGAATACAGAGTGCTTTGAGTAACAGAAAAACATTGAGTAGTGCAGCCAGCCAACCCCAGCTTGTGCATGCGAAATAAGGAAACTTGATATGAGCCGGGCCGCTTTTGATTCTGTTTGGCTTTTAGATTTTTCTTGCCTTAAAAAGCGCCACAATTTCCGAGCGCTTGCGATTTAGTTCACATGAACATTGTTTTCGGAACGCATTTTTGAGGCAACGTGAGCCAGGCAAACACACTCACCACCACACCACGTACATGCAACGAAACAAAAAAATTGCTTGCGAAAATATAAAAACGTGACTCTTCTACTTTTGAGCGGAATGTGAGGCTTTATTGAGAGAATGCTTAATTTTTCATAATTAATAAATAAATTCGAAAATTGCAGTCCATTTATGTGCTCATTCGTCGTTTGGGAATTTTTTTTTGTCTGCAGGAAAAATTTGGAGGAAGTGGCAGCGACAACGCACCTTGCCATTAAACCTCAAGTAAAACTATACGAAACCACTTCTCAGGAACTACACAAGAAAGGCCCTTAAATACGCAATCGTAGCCCCAGCCGCAGCCGCCTCTAACCAAACCTGCTGCAGCAGGTGCACTTGTAGGCAACTTCACCCTGTCAGCAGCAACGTCCACTCAATGGACAAAAGAAAAACACAAAAAAAAGAAGAACAGCAACGAAAAATGGTACAAGAAAAGAGAAAATAGTAGCAACATAAAGTAATTAACAACAACAGAGCGAACAATTTATTTGTTGCAAAGGCAGCAGCAGCAGAAACAAGAAATAAAATAAAAATAAAAAAAAAACAGCCACGATGACAACACTGGCGAAGACAATGAGATGCACATGCAAACGAGAGCTCCTCTTCCCCTGCCCCCTGCCCGCCATCAAGACTCACAACTCGTCTCTGAAGTGCGCGCGCGCGTGTAATGCCAACGAAAAAAAAACGAAACAACGAAAAATGTGTTGTCATTGCGGAATTTTCGCACGCGGGCGTTCGAGTAAAGTAAAGTTTTTGCATTTAACAGTTTGAGTGAAGTGAAATTGTAAATGAAGCAAAGTGAAGGTGGCTTCAGAGGCTACAGCGCGGCCAAAGGAGGCCATAAACAATGCTGTGATTTGATGGCTTCTCTCGGGGGATGAAAACTCATTTGCAATTGTTCACTGGCAGTGGGGGCAGGGGGCACTGTGAGAAAAGAGAAGAGGCCGCATTTTATAATTCCTACGGAAGTGCAAACATGCTCAAGTGTATAGGGAACTTTTTCGATTTTATTTTCTGCTCTTGGGTTTTTTTTCACTGTTGCATTGCGTAATTAAGAAATGGAAATCGTAAGTTGAGCATGTCAAGTGCGAAAAAGGTCTTGGTTGCTGCTGCCGCCACCAGGAGAGGGCCTTAAGTGGGCGACAAGTGCGAAGGTTTATAATGGAAGAAGTCACACGAAGGTTCCCACGATTTGTTTTGGGCATAACTTCTCAAGGAGTTGGGTAGGAAGTAATTAAAGAAGAATTATGGAGGAATAGATATTGCCTGCTCTGCCCCTTTTCGGTTTTAAGTGAGTGCAAAAGTAAATTCTTAAAAGTAATTAAAAATAATACGAGGAAAGAAAACTTAAAACTAAAAATAAATATTGTATGAAACATTTAAAATCAAAGACAAAAACAAACACAAGAAACGAACGCAGTGTCCAAAAGTTGTGTTAGTTTATTCACCCACACCATCACATTTACATAAAAAATGGGTCAAATTTTGTCTTGCTTACCAGCACTGGTCCTCGGTTTCGTTCGCACGGGCTTCACGTCGCCGCTCGAGCCCACACCACTGCCGCCAATGCCACCACCACCACCACTGCCGCCACCCTGATGGCTGGACGCACCTGCGTGCGCACCGCCCACACTATGATGACCGTGATGATGTCCGTGATGACCCACGCCGGACATGCTGTGTCGCACGGCTGCCGCCGCCGCCACGGAGGAACTTTGAAACATACCAGCCGCCACAGCGGCAGCCTGATGATGGGCAGCCGCGGCCGAGGCATGATGATGTGCCGCATAGGAGGCATAGGAGCCGTCATAGCCGCCTGCATTGCTGGCGCCCGCACTGCCAATGCCGTTGCCAATATTACTACTGGCGCCGCCAACGCCGCCGACGCCGCCGCTGCCTAAATGACCCAAACTGCTGGCGTAGTGAGCTTGCGCCGTACCATCGAACAGTCCGGAGCCGTTTAGGGCAGAGTTGGTGTGGGCATTGTTGTTGGCATTGTTACTCGCGTTTTGCGACGCGGACGCGTGCGTATTGTGATTGTTGTTGTTGTTGTTGGAGGAGCTATTATTGTTGTTGTTATTCGTTGAGCTATTATTGTTGTTGTTGTTGTTGTTGTTAGTACCTTCGCGCTGCTTGGGCGCCGTCGTATGCTGGCTGCCATTGTGTGAGCTGCTGCCATTTTGTATTGTGGGTTTGATGTCCAGCGCACAACTCGCATCCGATATTGAGGTAGAGCCGGTCACTTGCGCCTGATGCATGAAGGCATTCACAACGGCCTGGAAGGAAAAAAACGAAATTTTTATATTTTTTTAATCTTTTCCCATTGAAAACTATCCTCTCTTGCAACTTTTACTTTCTTCTATAAAATTTCCAACGAATTTCCATGGCAAATTTCCCTTTTTCTCATTGAAAGCTTTTTTTTTCTCCCCCAAAATTTACCTGATATTCCGAGGGACCGGTTTGTACTGAATCGGGTGTGGAATCCTTTGGCGGTGTCGGTGGGAACGGAAACGAATGCTGGCCCGCTGTCGTCTGGTGGCTTTGACCAACCTGTCCGACCTTATGGTCAACTTGGGGATCCTGCGGGCAGGCGAACGGACTGCCCCATGGGCTGGCAGGCGCAAATGATTTATGCTCGCTGGTAAGCCATGAACTCAGGGGCGGATGAAAGTGCGGCCGACACACTTGCGGTGATGTATGTGACGATGGCATACGGGAAGCTGCAATGAAAAGTAAAAAAGCGAATTTAATAAGCAAATTGTGGCCAAAAAGTTTTAAATAATAAAATTCAAAGATAATCGAATGTATTAAATCAATTATGTGTTTAAAAAAAAGGTGGTTGCCCTGATTTCGACTCTTTCGTTTTGGGTGTCTGTGTGTTTGAGACCAGAAGCATAAAAACTTATAATAAATGTGGTTTTCCCATTTTTTTCATTGTTTCTCTTTGGTTTTTGGCTAAAAATAAAATATTTACAGCGAGTGTTATAATTTATAACCTCTTCGACATAACGCACTGCTGCTGCATGACACGGTTGCATTTCGATTGCATGCGAGGGAAAAAGTGAGTGCAAGAAACGAGCGTTTCTTTGCGATTGATCGCACCACACAGCATAAATTCGCCTAGAGCTTCTGTTTTGTTGTTGGTACACCCCTGCTCCCTCAGCTTTTTGCCTTCCTCTGCTTGTGCTGCATTCGTTTAAAGGTTTCCTTAACATTATGCATAACACCCCGGCAGTGGCGGTCGGCCGCTCTGACTGGCATTGTCATAAATTGTTTAATTTGTATCATAAACAATCGCGTTAAAGTTTATCCTTAAGCTATAAAGATCGATCATGGAACGTGGCCGCATGGCCGCCATGTCGATCGATCGATCGATGGATAGTTCTGTAAACGCTTCGGAGATAACATTTTGTCCTCGCCGATATATCGAACACAGCAGCGCGCTCGGACTCTCTACACAAAGTGTAAGCCTAATGTTTTAAAATATATAATTTAGCGGACACCAAGTGAGATTTATGTGCCTTGGCGTTCGGGGGTTTTGCATGAAGACAAAGAGAATAGCTATGTATGAAAATTTGGCGCAACAATATGGATCCCAGCTGCTGCTGCTGTATGGATCGTGTACGCAATCGCAATCGCTTTCTGCTGCTGTACAGATGGGTGCAGCGCGATTGTTATTATCATTATTGTTATTATTGTAGTTTCTGTGGAGAGCCCTGCGGTTGCTTCTGATATGTTGGAGAATAATTTCAACAAAAAACAGTTCTTAGCACAGAAGACTCTCTGCGATGGAGAGTACCCACTTAGGGCAGTAGAGAATTCATAGGGAATACAAAAATTGCTGAAAAACTTTTTCTAGTAAGGCACAGAATTTTTAAATATTTCCACGGACCAATTGCTTCTTGCAAAGAATATAAAAATTCACAAGAATTCTTTGATTAAATATTCAATTCAAAGTATTACTTTGAAGTCAATTCCTTTGCCAACTAATTTATCCACAAAAAAAAATGAAGTTTCTACCAGGAAACCCAACTCAGTGCTCAGTACAACTGTATCATTAGTTACTGCCTGACCAACTACTACCAACAGCAGCACTACATGAGCCTGAGCCATCAGGCCGCATGATCCAAACTGATCGATGTAATCTGGTGCGGTGTGTCGCACACAAAACTGTGATGGATTATGCGGCTGCATAAAAACAATTCGCCAAAACAAAATAACCTACAATTTCACCACACTATATACAAGGCAACACACAGCACTCAACTGCACTCTACTGGAGTCCAATGCTGCACTCACTCACTATACGGCAGCTCCTAAGATGATGATCTACTGTGCGCGTCATCATCATCGTCCTCGTCGTTATACCAAAAGAAAATAAATAAATAAAAAAGAAAGAAAAAATCCACCGAAAGGAAGGTGTATGGCAGTGGTGCACACCGCATTCGATCGCCGCGTACGATAATTCCCATTTGATTATCCTAATAACAGTTCTTTAGCCAATATTATATGTACGTGTGTCTGATTATAGATATTATGGGCAGCAATTTTTTGTTGCTGTTCGTACGTTCGTTCGTTGGTTAGCCGCAGTTATTCATTGGCATTTGATGGCGGTGAGTAGCTTCAGGTGCTCCTTGCGATTGCCGTGGCGCGCAGTAAAGTGTAAAGGAAGTGAGTGCACCGAAATGTTTGGAAATGTACAAAAATTATTATTGAATTAATGTATGTGGGCATCACTGGCTGGTGGCCACGTTCGCCGCATAGTGTGCAAGTGCAAATACCACACCGCGGCAGCACATTGTGATGCTAAAGTTGTTGTAGTTGCACGGCTCTTTTTAACAATCTCCTTTTCGCTGATGATTAGGGAAATTATTGCGCTCGCATTGCCACAAAATAACAAACCAACAAAAAAGAAGGAAAACAAAACCAAGTCAAGACAATAACTTTTGACGAAATCATGGCAATTTCACACTTTTGCACTCTAGTTATATTTGTAACTCGCCACCGCCATCACCGGCACCACACACCACACAGTTGTGATTATTGACAATTGCCCGTGACAGACAGACAGACAGACAGACATACTGACTAGCAGCACACAGTCTCTTTAATATTTATAACTCTCGTAGAGGCTTGAATGTGCGAATTTTGGGTGAAAAAAAAGACAACAAAAAATAAAACACAAACGTAGATACAAATACGTTATTAATGTGGCGCTGTGGTGTATAATTTTCCAGCGCCAAAATACGAGTGTTTGCTGTGTTGAAATTATGGGGTTTGGTTGGCTGTTGTTGTTGTTGTTGTTGTTAGCGTATCAACAGCATCATCATAAAATATACACAACATACAAAAAATTAAAGAAAACAAAAAAGTTGAACTGAAATTGGCATCAGTCGTCAGACAAATCGTATATTAATTTGGTTGCATTGCTGCAATGGTGTTGAAAGCGTTAATTGCAGAGTGCGTGTGTGTGTTGGAGTGTGTTTATTTGCGGGGCTATCACTGTCAGACTGCAGCTGCTACATTGTGGTGTCATCGGGAAGGAGGAGGACTTAATAAGGTGCCAATATTCGATGGTGTGCTGATAAACATGAGCAGCAATGAAGTTGTTACCATTTCTGGTATTTGGGGGTATGAAAGTGGTAAGACAGTTGTAGATGGGGTGAATTTGACTGGAAAGATGTGGTTAAGTGAGGAGCGAAGAAATAGGAGACAAGTTTTCCTCGTTTGCCGCAAAATATCAATTGCGGTTATTACAAATAAAACATAATTTGGCCTAAAAGCATGCGCTCACTTCCAACGAATACATTTAGAATTGCAGTTGCTTAATTTGGCACTCAGTTAAGTGAAACGTTTTATGTTTCCTACAAATATTGCAGTTATTTACAACAAACTAATTTCTCTTGCAATAAAAGAAAAATTCTTTGAGTGTATAATACAATTTAACCTGGTGAATTTGATACAATGGTAAAGAACCCTTACGTATGTCCAAAAAAATTATTTGAATTAAAATGAGGAAACCGCTAGCTGTCAAACGCTTCAAAGTAACCGCTTATGAGTTTAAGTTTTTTTTTGCTTCTTGTGCTTTTGTTTAATTTATGAATTCTCGTTTATTAGCTTTTCATCAAAGATAATTCGCTTAAAATGGCATTACCATAAATACAATTGACACATCATGACTAAAAATAAGTGAACATGCAACTCAGCCAGAACAGAAGCAACAACAACATGAGACACCGTACAGATAAAAAAAAGTGTTAATATTATTAATGTGGTAACATATTTTTTTTTTCAATAATTTTTCTGCTTTTCTTTGCGTTTTATAACAATGTTGCAAATTACCCCCGCGTTGAAGTTCTCTAACCAACCAACTCTTAAATCTGCTTAATATGCGCAGGCGTGCAGGCATTCTACTGAAGTTTATGACTTGTAATCACATTGCACTTGGCTTGATAATAAAGTCAACAATATTTATATTTGCAAAAACAGCAACAACCACAACGGCAACACGCAAATGTATGACTGCAAATGAATCGAAATGAGGTGAAATGAAATGCAGAGAATAAAAGAAAAAGAAAAGCATAAAAGCAAAGAAATAATTAAAACAAACAACAAGAAGCGAGTCAAGGTGTCTCTTGAACTGACCTAGCGTACAAGCAACGTCATTTCGGGAGCATGCAGCAAGAATCCGTTATACTTTATTACCACTTGGCATTCAACATACCACATCAGAGCTTGTATCAAATGCAGCAAGGGGTGCTGCATTACAACAACTGTATGAAGATCGACAACACAGTAGGGGGAGCCGCTACAGAAAACGAACGAAGGCATTTCAAATTTGGAGCAGGTGTAATTGCCACTCAGATGGGGATTATTTGCTCACGCAGAGAGCGCAGAGGGATGTGCAAGGTACAAGGCACGCGTCTGGAAACTACTTAATTTCTTTTTTCTTTTTTGTCCAAAACAGAAGAAGAACAAAACAAGAAACTTCTTATTTTTTAATTTCATTTTCAACATCCTTGAGTTGCTACACAAGAAGCAGCTTGGCCCTAAGAGTAGCCACAAGAGGGAAGAAGTCGCAGCCAAAGTAAAAGGATCACCTACAACTCGGGCAGGTGAAAACCTTTCCTGTTCCCTTTTTCGTCATTGCATTTTAATACCGACTCGCGACGTACGATTAGTGACGCCAACGACCGTCAGGTTATAAATTAAGAAAAAATGTTTTGAAATCCCCTTTCATTTACAGGATCCGCCAGGGCGGAGGGTTGTACATTTTGTGTACATTTTGACATCAAAATGAGTTACTTAAGTAGTATTGCAGGCAGGCCATTGGTATTTGTGTGATGGAAATTTATTATGAATTAAAGAATTCTTTCAAACACAAGATTGTGGAAAAAAAGTATGATTGATTGTGTCTTAATAGCAAACAGAAAGAAAAGAAGAAATGAAAAACGGAAGCAGGTGAGATGGACAGAGGAGTGATGGGAAGACAAGGCAAGGGGAATGGCACATACTTATGAACATTTTACATACATCATTTGTATGTATAAATTCCAGTTCTACCCTCGCTCCTATTAAGCTATTAAAATTTGGTTTGTATTTATATACAGTCAGAGAAAATCTCACCCATGTTCGTGTCAATTGAAAAGCCCTAACGATAGCGATCTCCTCTCAGGCATTCTCTATCTGTCCCACATGCAATACTACTCACTTCACACATTTGCCCTGTTTCTAGTGGCCGTTTGTTAATCCTTTAGAGGATTTGATTGTAACGCTTTGATAACATGTTCCCCGGTACATACAGTGAGGACTGGTGGTTCTGGGAATTTCCACCACTCTTGTCGTTGAGTCTTTACTGAAGTGCGAATTTAATTTACCAAGAAGCCAAAGCATCTCTCTTTTGTTTCTCTTTTATTCCATTCCTTTTTTTTGTGTATTCCTTTTCGGCTCAATGCATTTTCGAAATGATTTCAATCCTTTTAGTCTCCTACCCTGAAAACCTTTTTCGAAAATTGTTACATTTTCCACACCATTTTCATTGTGGCGCTATCAAGATTTTCTCGCTTTTGGTTACAATTTCACTTACTACTTCTCCGTTGCAATCATGCTCTCTTCTGTGTACACACTCCTCATTCATTTGAACGAGATTTTGTCTGTTTGATAAGAGCGTGTTCCCAGTCCTTTGACACAAAAGCGTCACACGTTTTTGTGTTAGTTACTTTATTTCATTTTTTGGCTGTGTGTGATTTGCCCATGATAAGCGATCTGTCGGCTGCAGTGCTCTTGTGATACTCTTCCACTTTGGCCTTAGCATCTGTTTTTCATGATAATTCTATCAGCCTTCATTTTACTAATTGAATTGCAGTGCTTTAAAGGTTATTTCATTAGAGAGTAGAGTGGAGTGGAGCGCGCATGAGATTGGTGGCATGGCATATGTGCAATGACACCTTTTAGGGAAATTAGATATGACAACAGCGTGCATATATGCATAGAAATAACCGATTCAATTAAAAAATAATATGTCATTTGCATGTATTTGCATGAAATGAAATATTATCATTGGCCTTTTGCCATCATTAGCATCTTTCCACTGTCAAATTGACACTCAAATGACATCTGTTTGACTTCTCTCACCTGTCTGTCCGTCCAGTCGTCCATCTGTCATTCAATGTCGCTTTCAAATGTCTGCAGCACTTTATTTAATAAACCAAAAAAGTCAAATTGACTCAGCCTATGAACAAAGCTTCCTATAAACCAGCACACACACACACACTCACTCGAAAAAGTCACAATTACTTTGGCCCACAATTAATTATGTCATTCACGTTTCGAGGGGCTCCATAGCCGAAAACGAACCTTTGCAATTAAAAGGCGCTGCGATAGTGAGTATGTCCGTTGGTTTGTCTACAGCCCAGCTACCACACATACCACCAGCCGCTCGCCGCTACAAAGCCCCACTCAAGATGACGTTGTCAAGCCATAGCGACGCTATGAGCTGTCAAACGCTTTTAAAACGCCACACAACACAGGCGCACGCTTGTCCACCGCTTTCAGCTTCACTCAAATCAATTTTTACTTTACCTCAGGTTTTCAGCGCAGGTTCGGTGTCGGCGTCCGGAGTACGGAGCCCGATCTAGCGGCTTTTCCGCTTTGATCTGTCATTTAAGAAGTGCTCAGCGCAAGCGCACTGTGATTTTTGTAAAGTTAAGTATAAAAACAAAAAAAAATAAAAAAAAACTTTAAAAAAAAAATAAAAAACATTTCTTCTTTTGTAAAGAACGTGTCGCTTGTGTTTTGAGTGTAGCTTCTGCTTTCGTTAGTTCGTTTGGCTGCTTCGGTGACTCGACGCTCGACGTTGTGGCGATTGCCTTTGAGGGGCTTTGGGGGGGCAACGCTCCAAGCACGAGTTTTGCATACCGACAATTGTTTCATTGTAATGTGCACTTTTAGTTTTATATTCTTGGTTGCCTTTGTTTTTGTTTCTCGCTTTAGCTTTGGATGTTTCCCCTCTCAACTTTTATTGTATGTCGTCGCATTTAAGCGGATTTTTTGCGGCTTTAATTGCTGTTTTTTTTGCATTTGATTTATGTATGAATTCGGTTAGAAGCGGTCTTGAGTGGTGAGTTCATCTCGCTCTCTCTCTCTCTATACTGAACATACAATTTAATGGCTTGGAATTTTATGAAAATATTCAAAAATGTTCCTTTTGAAGGACGTAAGACTACAAGAAGTATTTTTGAAAATACCATTAAAACTGAATTTATATTTCCTTTCCAATTAATTTTAAATTTAATTTCAGTTTCAATTATATTGAATGAATCCACTTCCCCAGTCCCACTTCCCCACATCCAACCAACCTCTTTATTTTTCTAATAACAACATTCATTGTCAAAATTATGCCCTGCATCCTACTCTATTCCACAGACAATTGAAAACTAATAAATATACTCGTAAATAACACCTCAACAGAAAACACAGAGAGAGGAAAAAAACCAACAAACAAACCACAAAGACAACTCGCTGATGTTAATGATGATGCAAATGTCTTATTATTTATTATCTGAATCTCATACGAAAAAAACGTACTCTTGTATATAGAAGAGCAAATGCACAGAGACGAACACAATGCACACGCTCGTATGCTGTCTAGAATGGCTAAAAACGGTGTGAATTACGTTGAAACGAAATCACAAAAACCCAACAACAAATAGAAGATAAGTAATATGGAGTTCACTTCTCAACATACGAGCACGTACTTACAACAACAGCATGTTGGTGGTACCACCACGCGAAAATGTCAACAACTTTGCAAACTTTATTTGCAGTTTTCCTAGCCAAACTTGAGGTGGGCTACAGTTTTTTTTCGTTCGTAGTAACAGCAGACGCAGCAGCATATGTAAAGTTAGTTGCACAGATACACAGAGAGAAATACAAAAGCTCTACTCACTCACACACATAGCCGAGTGTGTGTGTGGAATATAGCCTGAGGGAATTTTCACGTTTTAACGTTCGTAGAAGAAAACCAAAAAAAAAATTCACAAAAAAAAGTAGGAAAAAAAGGCAGCAAATGCATAGAGGAGCAACTTTTGCCTGGGGTTTCGTTTCGTAGCTATTTTGTGTTGTTCTTTTTTTGTTGTTTTGTAGGCGACACGTTTGAAATGCGCCATTTTTGTTGTCATTTTTTGTTTTATTTATTTTCCTGTGTGTGTATGCGAGTGTGTGTGTGTTTGAGTGGTTGGTTGTTGTTTTTTGTGTGGTTGTTGCATAGGTTGTTGGTTTCCTATTGCTCGCGGCTGCTGTTGTTTCCTTTTGGGCTTTTGGTGGTGTTGTTTTTTTTTTATTTTTCTCTGTGTTTTACTTGCGCGTATATGTGCGGAATTGTGTTTAGACGAGAGAAAAAAAAGAAAAAACACAAAATAAATGTTGCTTATATAAAATGACATGGTTGCATTTTACAATTTACGTACGTTGAGCCAACAATGTAAAAATATGTTAATAAGCAGTTTGTATGCGAAAGAATTGTTGCTGCGAGACTCGCAGTGAACCAGAATTGGTTGTTGTGAACTTAAATTTAATGTGCATTGAAAACAATGCAAGTATCCCACTGAACTTTAATAATAATTGCAGCTCCAACCAAAAGGTCTCTGGAACCAAGGAAAAGGAACAGAATTATATTTAAAGGGGTTTTCCGCTAAAAAAATATAAAATTTCGTTGTATTTTCGGAATGCGCAATCCCCGTAGAAAAGTCATCAATACGACAGCGAGCATGCATCGATGAGAGAGATTTTCAGGAATGACACTTCGCTGAAATTTCCACGTAGCCATTAATGACATTTTCAGAGTAGTGTCCCATTTTCTCATGCATGACACTCTGCATGACATTGCATCAATGCCACATTAATGCATTGTTGCTTCCTCGCTATGAATCGAGTCAGTGTTTTCTCATTTACTCTCATTTCGTGAGAGCATTGGCTAATAGCTTAAATGCCTGCAATAACTCATCGGTGCTGGGGTCATGTATGGAACAATTTTCCACTGGGATGTTCTTATTTATTTTAACCTATAGATTACGATAAATGGAATCAGAAAGAATTGATCGGAAGTGGTTTTGGCTGCAAAAGTTATATTTCTGTTCTTTTTCTGTCCTGTTTTGTTTCTGTTCTATTCCTGTTTCTGTTCTGTTTCTGTTTTGTTTCTGTTCTGTTTCTGTTCTGTTTCTGTTCTGTTTCTGTTCTGCTTCTGTTTCAGTTCGGTATCTGTTCTGTTTCTGTTCTGTTTCTATTCTGTTTCTGTTCTGTTTCTATTCTGTTTCTGTTCTCTTCCTATTCGGTTCTGTTCTGTTCTGTTCTGTTCTGTTCTGTTCTGTTCTGTTCTGTTCTGTTCTGTTCTGACCTGTTCTGTTCCTGTTCTCTTCCTGTTCTATTTATTTCTCATTACTTCTCAGTTTTTGTTTTCGTACACTTAAATACATTTCACATTATTTATAAACAATTTAATTTGCATTTTCATTTCAAAACCCCAAACACATCCTCAAACCACACACACTGCTGTCAACTTTGAGAAATTTATAACCTGAAATCAAGCCAACAACTTGCATGTCTAACTGACCGCATACAAACCAAAACCAAATGGCCAAATACCAAACAAACGAAAAAAAACCCAAGAAGTAACCACCAGCCGATGTCAATCGTTGCACATTTTGTTTCGCCTCAAAAATTGCACATAATAAATTATGTAAATCGCAACGCAACGCACATACCATGTCCCAGTGCACAAATGTCAATTTGACAGTTTGTTTAAAAATGACTTGTGTTTTAAGTTTTTAACAAGCTTTACGTCAGGCCGAACCGCTCCTGCCTCCCTGGCACCAAACGTTGTTGCGAAGACATTTAAGGAATTTTTAATGAACTCTAAGTGGATCGGTACTCAACTCTGTAAACAGCCGCCATCTTTGATGCAAACAACAACAACCACCACAACAACAACTAACTGACAATTGTCACTAAACCAGCCTCCATTTTTTTCCCCCTGTCTACTAGAAGCAGCCGAGAAGACAGCAATTATACTGTTTCATATGATACCATATGTGGTGCAAGAAATGCGGACAGACCACTTATCAGCAAGAAGTCGGGGAGAGTCTAACTCCAGTTAACTCCAGTAGTAGTCGCTGTCCGATCACACCGAATACATCATCAGGACGGGCGCGCGCTGTGCGCTGCATACAAAGTCATGGCGGTGTCAGTTTGTGTGCTTTATTAATAACTTTTCACTACTAACTGCCGCCCGCTCCTCCGCGAATGCGGAGATGCTTCCTTGGTTGGATTCTTCCTTTTTTTCCAAACCAATTCCTCGGTTCTCTTCTGTTGAGTTCTGCGTTCGTGCTCATATTTCAAAAACGTAATCGAACGTTGCGATCATAATTTTTCATGGCGTTAAATATTGCGCGTCACAGCTTGTTAAACAACCAGTACAGCACACAAAACGTTGCAGCAACATTTTGCCTGGCATTGCGAGCGCGATCAACGCTAGAAGATATCGAGGAGGACTTACTTTTCGTATACTTCTTCAGGTGGACTTGTGAGTTGAAGTTGGTGAAGAAAAGTTTTTTCACTTCTTCCTTCTCCCTGCTTTTTTTTTTTTTTTTTTGGGAAATAATTGTGCTTATGCTTAATCAAGTTTACGCGCCAGAAGAAGAACGTCGTCACAAGTGACAGTTCAAGCGTCAGCGAAATCATTAAAATTGACAAGTTTTTGTGCGTCGTTTGTGGCGATGGTGGTGGAGTAGACGCCTCCTTCGCACCAAATTTGGGCAATTCCATCAATGCTGATGACACGAGATGCGCCACATTTCCTTTCAATAAACAAACCACAAAAAATACTACAAACTGTTGACAAGACACTAAAATGTAGCGCCTACGTGAAACGTTTTAAAATGCCAAAATTACCCCAAAGCGCGCAAAAAAAAAAGCGCACGTTTATTTTTGGAAAGGCTTTGCGGGACCACCACCAAACGTTCTCGGCATCAAAGTCATAAAATAAATAAGCATCCTGTGACATTTATCACAATCGATAGGGGCCACAACAACAACCACAGCCACACGAAAGAACAAATCAGTAGAAGAAAAAGTATTTTGGCCAACATAAGCGATTGCCTTCAATTTGTGTGTGTGTGGAGGGACCACAAAAGACTGGACCAGCCGAAACAATGCATAAATTCATAAGCCATTTGAGAATTTTGAGGTTGTTCTCAATTGTGTGTGCCTCATAATCATCATCGGAGCCTCCTCAGCGTCATTGGAGCGATCGTACGAATCTGGCCAAGTTCTTCTTGTGTGTGCCTTTTCGCCGTTTGAACTCATCGCGTATTAATAATATTTATTAAATAATGCGCATCACGCCGCTTGTGCGAGGCATTTTGTCCCCTTTTTTTATGTGGCAGTGGCTTTTGTATCAAAAATTATGCTAAACAGCGGCAGCAACTTGCCCAAAAATGTATACGAATCGTGCGTGCTGCGGTGTTGCTATACCAGGAGGTCCTTCTTTGTATCCTGACCGATTGCACCGGCCTGTACGGAAACTACAAATTTTTGGCGGCGGCTTTTTCAACACACTGTATGACATATTTTTTTACGAGGCACACGAATACACACAAGCCCTAGCAGCATCCTCCTCAGCCAGCCATGAGAGCAGAGCATGCTTATTGCATATTTTATTAGGAATGATAATTTTTGAGTTGGTTAGAGAACTTCGGCGCTTTTTTTGCTAAATGTTTGGTGTGTGTGAGTGTGTGTTGCATGTTTGTGCCAGCAGTCAGGCATTGGTAGAATTCCACTTTGTTAGCAAGTTCAATACGGCCTTCTGTTCTTCGCAGCAGCAGCAGCAGCATCATCATCATCGTCGTCGTCGTTATTGCCCTGATCATAAATGCAATCGTGAGTTATGTTTTGTTGCCGCCACAGTATTTACCTTCAACAAATCCAACGTAGCACTGCCACCACACGTCCCAGACTGTGCTACGTCATTTATAGCGACTGTTTGTCTGCTGTGCATCGTCGTGGCTGCTGACTGCTATATGTTTGCACTGCAGTTGGTGGTTTCCAAGAACACTGCAGTGGCACGTCGAAGAGGTGAGTTCGGTGGAATCGGCTGCAAGCCCGCAACTAGTTGCGATTCGTAGAAATATCCGAAAAGATTGCAATGGCTTCAACACACAAGTGGGTAGTCGATAGACGAAAATGCTGGCTAATTTATCAAGTCTATAGCTTTCGGCGAGATATCATGGCCTCTTGGTATTTGGGCGGGCATTACGAATAAAAGTGCTCTTTGGTTTGTGTGTGCACCAAGCTGGGTATAGCTTACAAAAACAGCAATTAAAAGCCTTTTGAATCGAATTTCATTCAGTACCATCCGATCCCATCGCATCCTGTCTGTCCGTCCTTCCCCCATCACAACTTCTTCAACCCAAGACTCAGACTCACAAGACAAGCTTTCTGTTGAGATTCATTCCTTCTCCATTTCAGTGTACAGTAGTGCTGAGACACGCCAAAGTGCAACCTGTCATTTTTGCGTGAATGTCATGTGAACAATGAATGAAGTTTCTGCCGAACAAAACACTCAAACTGTCCATTTGCTTGATGGAATATCAATTGGTGTGCGGGACACACAGTGGGTAATATGACTGTCAGATGCCGATTTACCGATTTACCGATCCTTCCAATCTTTACGATTTACGAGAAATACCCAAGAAGCACAAAGAATGAGAAGAAGCCAATCCCAATGATGATGCTGATGCCATGTACAGCTGTCAGCGCACACAATACCCGCTGCCCAGCGCCCGTCATAAACTTCTTCTTAAGGCGCGTTATGACATGTTGGCTCTGGGGAGGTGGAATGATCAAGACAATTCTTCATTGCCAATGGATGTGCTCTGATTTTTATTTTTGTGTAATCTTTTCTTTGCTTAAATTTATTCTATTCGCTGAAAGAGACTTCAAACGCTTTCGAGTCGGCGATTTCATTTTTACGATATGCTAAATTGCCAACATTAAAGTTTATCATACAACATCAACAGAAGAGAGCAAATTACCGAGAAACCTGTTTAAATATATGCAAGAATCGGCTAAGCACGTTTCGCGTTTATGTTTGTTCAATGTTAGCGTTTAAGCGGTTGATGTAGAAGTAGCAGCGTTTTTTTTCCTTTTTTTTGTTAATTTGTAAAATCATCGATGGCGACTTTGACTAATGCTAATTAATGGGGGGAGTCATTTATAGAAAATTTACAGAAACAAACAAATTAGTAAAGAAATTTGTTTAATAAAAAAAATGGTGAACAAAACTATTTACAGGTCATTGGTGCGTGAGTTCTGGGAAAATGTACTGATTAATTCCAAGTGAAAGAAATTAATCCAAAGAAGATTTGTTAAATATAATTTGATCATAAAAATGAATCACTGAAATCAGATCGACACTAAACTGATACGATTAATACTGTGAATATTAAGCAGTTCTCTGCTCTCCTCTTTCACATCCAGTGTGCACTATACTAAAGTAACATTTTAAACAAAAAAAAACATTAGATAAAGTTAAAATTGCTTCTATCTTAAATAAAAAAACCCAACCAGTTTTTAAGCTTCGATTTCATGTTTTGTAGTTGATATCCATAGTAAAAGGATTACTGATGAAAGCACAGGGATCTAAAATATAGACCGATGCAGACTATGTTAGAAAATTAACCCCATTTTAAATTAGTTACGAACTAGTGGCTTATTAGCCAGTACTGTTTATTTTCTTTGTTTAGAACTCATTTTTTGAACACATGCCTGGTAACTTTAAACTGCAGTTGTGCGACTGTGTAGTGAAAAATCGCAGTAAATCTTGATAAGGATTAAATTGTGTTTTTACCATTTTTGACAGAAAAAACCCTCCAATAGTAAAAAAACCAAGTTATCGCTTCTACAGAAGCTTTTAAAACAACACATAGCCTGGACCAATTAAACGATAAAGTTTCTAGCACGTATGCCTTCAGTCAATTGTGCCACGCTCCAATTTATAAACCCGAATTATGGCCCGAATTACACAATAAATTAAACTTTTCGCTTAGTTTTCACCGAATACAGTTCCTACAGAAGAGCCCCAATAAAATCCAACCGATTAGTCGCACCAAATTCCCTACTTCGAAATGGCTGAAATGTCAACTATTGCAAAATTTGCAATGTCATTGCCAGCAACGGGGGAAATTTGTTGAACCAAAGCGCAAAGCATATGCGTTGTGAGAAGAACTCCGCCACCAGCTACTAACTAACTGACTAACAGCAGCAGCCAATGCAACTATGTTGCACTCATTTGTAAAGTAAACACAATCGCACCAACGCAGTGAGTGTCTACCATTGGCAAGCACCAAATCACCGATAATTTATCATTACCATCGCAATGAATGCTGTGCATACCTCCCTCCATCAATGCAACAACTACAAAAAAAAACCGAAAAATGCGCGGGTGTTTTATACCGTTTTGGAGCTTCCTCCTAGCCACTGTCGCACAGATGCCACTGCCGAGATTCGGCCACCACAACAAACCGCTAATATTCAATATTGTAATTGTGACCACAAATCGTGCTTTTGTACGATACGCCCAATGGACTCCAACGCCGTCTGACACGTCGGCCATCCGCTTCAATGCCAATGTCGCTGGGCGAAATTAATGAACACTGCCACATTTGCGGCAGTATTGTTCGGAATTGACCACTTGCTGCGCGTTAGATGCAGCAGTTCGTTCCAACTGATTCCGATGCTGATGCAGATGCGAATGCTGATGCGAATGCTGATGCACTCATGCGACCATTTACCAAATGACAAATCACAACAAGTGAGCGCACGAGTGTCAACTGTAATGAGGCAAACTGCAGCTACTACGGCGATATTGTTTTGTTATTAATATGTTCTTTGGACGATTTTGATATTGCAAATTAATATGAAGGCAACAAGACGAGCAATATGTGAGGCGGACGGACGGTAGAGACAGTCGGACGGTAGAGTATCCAGTTGTGGTATAGAATGGCATTTGGAGACACTTTGTTGTTGTAGAGGAGCGCGCGATTATTGATGATGGATACAATTTGCTTTCAGGAACTCAAGGAATACATGTGTTCTCTCCGTGTGTTTGTGTGTTTGTTGGTGTGCGCTTGCTTGTTGTTCGAGTTCCTGGAACTCATCAAAATTAAAGATGTCACAAGGCAATTTTAATGTGTTTGACAAATGATTTGAATGTTTCTGAGCTTTAGTAGAACACAGTTAAAAGAAGACAAAAAAGAGAGGAAGAACATTTTTCAAATTTTTTTATGATTCGGGAGCATGAGCAATCGCTCAGGTTGGACCGCAACCATCGGCAAGACCTAGACAAGCTTTTGAAGTTTTTTGTTGTTGTGAAATATTCTGAACTATTCGATGTTATGTTTTGATTACTCACAACCAGAGATGGCCTGTATAGATCCCAAAGACAAGGTATAAAATTCCAATTCCTTTAGTTCACTTCACTTATGGTGGGAACTTCCTGTTTGAGGAAGCGACTTTTAAGTAGAAAAATTTACAGAATTTCGATTTTATTTTTGTTGTTGCTCTAAGCCTTGTAAATATATATGCAATCAAACGATGCGCCATATTTGCTTTACCAAAGGATTAACAGGCCCAAGTACATACATGCAAACCAGGTAGAATTAACCGAAAAAAAGTAAAAAATGTCACTGATTGACAGTCGGCGATATTGACTGACAGTTTTCTTGATTTTCACACCATTACAATGAGTAAAAGCGAAGAAGAAGAAGAAACCGAATCACCACAACAAGCTGTCAAATTAGAATGCAAAGGCTGTAGTTAAGCGAAACACCGATGACGACGACGACGACGACCACGACCGACTACGACTGACAATGGGCTGGCGGTGACTATAAAAGACACCTTACAGAGAATTACAGCGGCGAATGTTTGGGTTTTTTTTGCAGTGAGCAAATCTTGCCTGGCATGCAAAATAGTTAAGAGGAATTAAAGGAGGATATGTGTATGGGCTAGAACCTAAGGAGCCCTCACACACACAAACACACACACACACGTGCATGTGGAAATTACAGCAAATAGCCACGGTCAGGGCATTAATACAGCAAAGCAACTGAATGAATTAATTGAAGTAATGTCAAACAAAACATCACGTGTTCCAAAGGGTGTGGAGCAGGATAGGACGCAGAGGAGTGGAGTGGAGTGGAGTTGAAAAAATGCAGTTGACGTTTGACAGTGGAAAAAGTTGTCACTGTAAGCTTCTGCTGTCTGTGCCTTTACTGATGCACGACTTGATGCGTTCGTCGGCTTGTTGCTACAACTTAGAATTGAAATAATTATGTCATTTAATTACGCGGACAGCTTGCCACAGACCATGCCACCAGCCCCAACCAAAGAGCAAGTAGCAGAAGAAGAATAAGTGGCTAACCCACCAGCAGCAACAACAAGCGGCTGTCAACATGCGTCGAGAGTGGCAATCTGAACTGAAACACGAACATATGGCGGAGCATGCGCCACACCACCACGACTTGCCTCACTGCTGACAATATTATTGAAGAATGTGTGTACTTAGATGAAGAAAGCAAGCCGCCTCAGGCACAACAATCATAAGCTGTATGGAAAAAAGGCCACAACAACAACAACAACAACGAATGTGCCTCAACTAATTAAAACATCGCACGATGATGATACTGACGACGACCACAACGATCGACGGTGGCGGTCCATTTGGCCAACGTGGAAGAATGATTTTGCAATTGCATTTCATATGCAGTTATGCTTTCGGTATGAAATGAATGACCGCCACTGTATTTGACAAACAAAAGCAGCCAGCATCTTCATCTCCATCTCTCCACACACACACGCACACACGAACACACTCACAAAAGTCGTATGATGTAAAATTTCCAAGAATTTGGGTCATAATTAATGTAGCATGATTTCAAGACATTTTAATCAAAAGAATTATGTTTGCTGCAGTAGCAACTGCTGTAAGCTGTGCCACATAGCATTCCTTAGTGGAGGGGCCCAAGCAAAACTGCACACGAGATGAAATGTTTAAGAAAAGAAACGAAAAAAAAACCAAGTAGAAGAAAAGCAATTGTTGTCAAAATGCAGTTAATCCTTTTATTGTCTAAACACATGCACACACACACATACACACACGTTCAGACACAAAAAAGTGTCTCCAAATTAAAACTCAATTCTGCATTTAAAATGCCATCAATCATTTCCCAAAACAACAGCGAAATACAACAAAAAAACTCTTTCAATTCATGCCATGCTTCTTCCCCAGCTGTTCGATATCAATTCAATAACTCATTGCTCATAATACATGTGCGAGCTGTGGCTTCGCTTCTCTTGAGATACGAGCATGTGATATGGGAATATACCCCATACCGTTCCAACGCACATTTCGTTGAAAACTTGCACACCGGGATTAAGATTTGTGCCCATGTAAGCACACACACACACACACCTCAATTGGATACTGGACTTGGATTCAGTTGAGCTCAGCTCAGCTCAGACGCTATGCCAAACTCCCTGTTGTGTTTTTGGTACTTCTCTGTTTGCTTGTGTGGAGCCCCCCCCCCTTTCGGTGGGTTCGACGAGGTGGCAAGAGGCAAAAGCCCTTGATTGTAAATTACAACAACTATTACGCCGTGTTTCTATTGAGTTGAATTTCTTCTGCATTTTTTTCTTCTTCTTCTTCTTCTTCTTACTGAAATTCTAGGAAATTTAAGTTTTATGTGCGTTAACTTGGCCAGTGAAATTTATTGCTTGTTGTGATATGGTGACTGTAGATGGTCAACACCTGGTTTGAGGCACGTTCGATCGTTCTTGTGCTGGGGCTAGCATCTCGCTGGTTGGCGGGTTGGTAGCCGGTTGTAGGAAATATGAGATTTTTTACTTGTATCCACTTAAGGAATGGGGAAGCTTCTTCATAGGAGCATTCACTGATGCTAACTGAGTAGAAGTAGAAGAAATTGAAGAAGAAGAAAAAAAGATGATTTCATTTGAAGGCGAGGAAGCAAATTCGCGTGTTAATATGACAATTGGTAATTGAAGTGGGCAGCGTAGACACTTGAAGGGTCTTACAGGAATGCCAATTGGCGCACGAAAAGTTGAATACGAGATCGGTAATCATTTCTGAAGTTAATACAAAAAAAAACTGGAAAGTAATAATTCATCATAGTCCTTGGATTGTCGATACATTTTATCGATAATATTTCGTCAAGCTTTTTCGATAAGTGCTCCTAAATTTTTCCATAACTTTTGATATCTTTTATATAAGACAGATGGTCAATTAAAATATTTTTTCGAAACCTTCTTTTTTTTAACGGATGGAAGGCATTTCACAATTTTTAGCATACTTATTGGGACAAAAAAGCGGAAAGTGTCAATGTTTGAAGTCGGTAGTTCAGTAATCATGATGTAATCGTGCGTATGTTGTGCGAAATTGCCGACAGATACACTATAGAATGATACACTTACTTCAAATGTTGCCACTTTCTAGTTTTTTGACCCCCAAAAAGTATGCAACAAATTTTAAAATTCCTTTAAATTTAGAAAATTTCTTACATAACTTTTTGATTGCTTTTTAAATATATTTTTTACATACTTTTCGATTGTTGTTTCTCTTTCCAAGTTCATTCCATTTACATATTGTTTCGGATTTCATTAAATGTTTTTTTAAATTTTGTATGCATTTATAATATTTTATTTCAAAGATTTAAAGTTTTTAAATCCCAATCGAATCAGTTGAACTTACAAACTCATCCGGTTGAATTTTAATTAATTAATCCCTGGAAAGTTTCGTAATCCACTTAAAGCTTAAGCTTGAGAACTGCAAGGGAAATTCATTTAAATGTCACAACAGAAAGTAAAGCACCACCACCTCCTCGTCACCACCATCACCTCCATCGTCGGGCAGTGCATCCAAGTGCAATTTTAAATAATCCTGTAAAACTTCATGCGCTGTAAACTGCTCGGTTCTTTTTTCACTTTAATTTGTTGTAATGCAACTGCTTGTGTAACTACTATGCGTGACAAGTTATCGTTTTTTAAACTCTAGGCAGCACACACTGTCGCACACACACACATGGAAAGTAGAACATATACAATGAAATGCTTATATGACACACAACAACAGCAACAAATGCAATGCCATCAGCAGCATTTTAAATATCCATCGATGGCATATTGCATGAGAGACAATTTCTTTTTTTTTTTTAACGAAAAGTCTAGTTAAATAAAGTGAATTTCACCACAGTTGTATAGCAAAAAAGGCTCAAGTTGCAGTCGGTTGTAGACAGATGGACAGACAGACAAACGGATAAACAGACATACAGAAAAAATACAACCACACAAAGTCATACAATCCCACAGGTTATTGTAAAATCATTGAATACAGAACGTTAGAGAACCTATTAACGCAAATAGACTCACAAAAAATTTTAATTACAATATAATAAAATAAATATAATCTCAGAATGAGTTTTCAATTTCCCCCAATTATTTTTGTTTTGCTCCATTGTGCTTAAGTTTTTATTTAAAATTTTGAATTGTAAGTACTTTATACATTTTTCCCTATTGCCATTTATGGCAACTATGTGTTTCTTGCCTGACCAAAAGTTGGCAACACTGTCTGCTGTGTGTCCCCCAACGAGTGTGATTTTTGTGCGCTGATAAAATATTGTCAAAAGCCTTTGAGCATGTTTATAATTTCAGAATTGTTCTGCTTGCCTGCGCACATAGCGACGTATACGTTTTTTTTTTAATTTTAATTTTTTATTTTTGCTATATTTTTTTTTTTTTTGCTAAAATAGCTTAAAATCGTTTTGGTTGCCAGTTTATATGTGTGTAGGTATACGTATGTGTGCGCTAAAGATTTTAATCTATTACAATTTTTACGCCATATTTAGTGTGCATAAATTTTAATTTTAATAAATGAAAATTTATTGAAATTATTAATTCAAAAATGTTGCTTTTTGTGGCCTGTCCTATATTTTTTTTTTGAGAAATAATATTTTGAATTGGTTGTTGTTATTTTGAATATTTGCAAATGTAGACGAAACGCATAAACATTTTTAATTACAAAATATTTATATTTTTTTTTGCTTCAAAATGATTTTAATTTATTTTTTAAATTATTTCAAAAATACTAATATTCAAGATATTTTAACGTTCAGCATATCGTTTGAAAAGTCAATTTATAGAGAACAAAATCGTTTTTTGATTATGCGAAATTTGTAGAAATTATGAGTTGTTTTCTAAAGACATAGTTTTTCCAAAAAAAAAAAGATTGGATCAGCATTGGAAAGTAACAGAATAAGATTGAAAACATTGGAAAAATAATTCAGCTCATTAAATTTTGCATTTATTCAACATTTATTCAACTTTTAATTTTTCCACTGACCAAGTTAACGTTTTGATACCTTTTGAATGAATCGATCTGCCACACTCATGCAATTGAAGGAATTGTGGCGTGGCTATTCAAATTTTAGGGCTTTATTTTTAAGCAAACGATGAAAAAAACTATGAAAAATGTTCGTTAGATGATTGTTTGACTTGAAAGTCCCAATCAACACGACTTACTATATTTTCGAAATTGTATCGCAATTTTTGTTTTCATTTTTGTATGAAAATGGCACTTAGTTTGGTGATTGGTGTTATTAATGCAGCAACACAAACAAAAGTCGGTGTCACAACCAACCCACAATAGCCCCATTCCTCTATAACAACTGTAAATAACTAGTTTAATTGCAAATTCTTTTAGTTTTAATGACAAATTATTTCGAAAATCGAGTCTATTTCCTTATTTGTTTGGGAAAACAAAAGCAGAAACCAGTAACAAGCCCTCTCATAAAAGAAAACAAATTAAAGCAATAATAAAAATTTGTAAGGCTGTCATTAAAAAGACTGCCAATCCAAGCTATGGCACATTCGAAGCCTAAACAAAGCAAAATAAAAACATTCAGCGAGAAATTCACTTTTGCCAAAATTTATTTTTATTTTATTTTTAATAAAAACTGAAATTCGCTTGTTGGCTGTGGTGGCGTTTTATGGCCAAACGGCGGCTTGTTGGCTTTTGAAATTCAAATTTTTGGCTTTATTCGTTGTATAATAAAAACAGAGAATAGCAATAAAAAATTCGTTGAGCTGTTTTGGGGCTATTTTTGGAAGTTTTATTTTTTGAATATATTTCTTTGTTTTTTCGTAACTTTATAGATTGTAATTGGAGTATTGAGAATAGTACAATACATGTTACTCCAGAGCAGCCATTCGATTTAATTAAAGTTTTCAGGTGCGAGCCAAGAATGCATGAATGGGAGGAAAAATAATTGAAATATTTTAACGCTTAACCAAAAAGGAAAATGATGAGAAACTGACTAATTGACTTAACAACTTAATCTCGGCTTTAATCGTCCAAACAAACACATCATCAATAATAAACAACTAAATTCATTTTTTGACATTTCTTACGCTTTCAATCAGGCTCAGTCAAAAGTCAAATGACATATGCAGACTAATGAATTTTAAAATATATTTATGTATGTACGGCGTGCCGTACTTGGCCCCTTCGGCCATAACCCAACCAAACGAAATGATATGAAGCCTCAAGCCGAACCGAGAGTCAGTGTGTCTGTCAAAGAGTTGGTCCAGCAGCAGCAGCAGCAGACTCAACTAAGCAAACAAACCAAACAGACAAAACGTGGTCGTCGCAGGCGGGAACCGGGGACAACACATCAAGAATCGCACAATTGATTGTATACGATTTGAATGATTATTTCGAATGATTTTGAATGAATGCGCGCATGAATGAATTACAAAATTCGATACTTTTTTTCAGCGATTCAACCGATTTTGATTTTGTCGTGATGCCTTTTTTTGTTGTTTAAATTCTCTTTTTTTATGAACTTTTTTTTACATAAACGCAAATTTCAACCGAATAAATGTTAACTCAACTGATTGATCACTTCAAGTGTGAGGGAGCAAAGGAAAAAACACACAAAAATTAAACGCCAAAATAATAACGTTTAAAGGGAATTCCTGGGAAGCAGGCGGTTCATTTCAATTTACATTTTTCTTAACAAAAAAAAAACTTTAAAAAAAACTGAAATTGCAACCAAGCACAACGGAAGAAAAGTCAAAGGCCCTCCTGCTCCCGTTGTGAATTGTCATATTTAATTTGAATAATAAATGCGAAAATAATGAAAAAAGAGACCATTTCACTTGGAGTGTGGTTGGTTACTCCCTTCTGATGTGTGTATGTATGATCGCCAAAAATAATGTTTTGATCATGCGTTTTTTTTTTACCAAAATCGTTCATGCAATGCCTTTTCAGTTTCCAAGTGTTAAGTGAAATTGTCTTTTGCTGTGTTGAGGGAGTTAACTGTCAAAACTGACAGTTGCACCCATTTGCGGTGGCGTTTGAGGTGGGAAAACGCTGAAAATGGTTACCCAAAAAATAAAACGGTGAAAATTGAAATTACCTTTGCGGAACTTTTGAGTCGCAACGTAACGTGGGAGAGCCAACTCAATTTGGTGTTGACAGTTAAGAAATGTTTTTTTTGTGGAATTTTTGTTTATACTAAAAATGTTTCAAAAATTTGTTTAACTTCAGTTAATGAGCTACAAAATGTAGTCGTTTCGTAATTAGTTGAAATTGTTTGTTAGAAATAGTTTAGGAAATTGTAGTAATTGCCGGTTGTTGGGGCAGTAATTGTTATGTCAGTTACTGGAACTTTAATTTGTTGATAAAAGTTATGAAACATGGAGAGAAGGAAACATTTTAATAATTCTCTGAGGTGACACTTTAAAATAATTTCCAAATCTGTCAAATATGCCCCGGTTTATGCTAAAATGGCACTGACAACTTAGTTGCAATTGTCTGTTAAAAGGTTAGGCTTTCAATTTGATAGCTATTTTTCTATTATTTTTGTAACGTTAATGTCCTCTTTCAACTTCCTACTTTCTGGCAAAATCATTCCATACCTCACCTTACCTCCCAAAGCAAAAAAATAAAAATAAGAAAACATTATAAGCTTTTTATTATCACTTCTTTTTTTCCCTCCTCAACAACAATAAGGCTAGAGGGTGTATTTTGTAGTTTTTTTTTATTTTTCCATTTACCAATTTCGATATTTACGCGCTAACAATGTTTTTTTTGTTGTTGTTGTATTATTTTCTTGTTGTTATTTACCAGACGCCGTCACTCACGCACCATTTTGACAATTGAAAAAGGTGCCTTTCAGTTTGGGTGTCAAGAAAATAATACATACAAGCAACTACAACAATAACAGCAACTTCAGCAAAATGTTATTTTGGTTCCACTGATTTCGTGATACACACGAGCATATTGGAAAATAAAATAAATAAAAAGTAAAATAAAAAAAATGGAAAAAAAGGCGCGAATAAATCGATTAATATATATTTTTTCTGTATGTATGTATGCGCACAACATATCTTGTGGGCATGTCTTGGAGGGAGTATTCTGGTGTGTGCCAGTTGGTTGGTGTGAGTTGACAGCAAAGCTTCGCCATTAAAAACTCATTAGGAATGAGTTAGTAATGAGGGTTTTTTTCCGGTCATATACACCCAACTAGTACATAAAATTCCACAGGGTGTTTATAATTAAAAATTTTATTAAATAATAAAAACTGTTATGTAAAAATGTCTCCACTTACTGTGCTGATGATAGCTCGGATAATATCTTCTATGGTGTCCATTGCTTTCCAGTGCATAGAATGCACTCATATCGGTTGAGTCCAGGCCTAGACCGCCACCGCCGCCGCCACCGCCCAAGCCCACATTGCTGCCCGCGGACGAGCCGCCACTGGAGAGGCTGTGATGACCCAAACTGCTGCCCGCGGATCCCAGACCGTTGGTCTGTGGAGAGCCGCCCAAACGCGGATTGTCATACCAGCTGCGAGCGGCAGCTTCCGCTGATGAGGTCATATCCATTTCGAGAATAATTTTGAATGTTTTTTATATAACACCGGGGGGGAGGAGAGAAGGAAAAATGTGATTTGTTTGGTTTTTGTTCTGATTGGAAAGAACCTTTTCGGTTTGAGTTTTTTTTTCCTGTTTTACAAATTGTTTCAATTTACACAATATTCACTTTGTTGGCAAAAATCAATTCACTGTTCTTTTGAGCTGTAAGAAAATATATATTTGATAATTAGTATTTTTCATCGATGGGAAACTATCTCAAGCTCCACAATTTGACAAGATTTCGTTAAGAAGAAAAAAACAATTTATTGTCTGCTTTTCTTTGTTTGATTTTATCAGTTGGTTTGTTAGTTAGTTACTTTTTCATTTTCTACAGTAGCCCAAACAGACCTTATCTGTGCTTATTTTTTAACAGCGTTTTTCCTTTCTAGTGTCTGAAACTTACACTAAGTACAGCGAGCGTTCTGTGCTCTTATCAAGGTAATGGGGCACTTTTATGATGAGCAATTCTCCACCCAGTCGAGTCATAAACTCCATAAATATGATTTACAATGGGGCACCAAGCGGAACTCACTCTAAGCTCTCAGGGAGGTTTATGACTATGGACGGGCATCAACGAATGTCGAATGTATCAAAGGTGAAAAGTACATGTACGCGGACATGACTTATAAAATAAATAAAAATCGTTGAAATTTTTGTCGACTCGGCGATAAAGAACTGCAAGATTATCGTTCCGCTAATCGTACAGAAAATATATTTATTCCAATTGCTGATCTAATAAAAATGTCACATGGGACCCACGAAGAAAACAACAAAGTTTCTCCTAAATACTCACTCAATTGAATGGGAAATTATAAATTCAAAATAAATTTCAAATTGCACCTTGAGTGCTTTCTGATAGTGTGGGAATATTTTCGGCTTGGTGTGTACTTGAAGTAAAAAGAGAAATGATTAATGGCCTTGTCACTGCATCCTGCTGTCAAAGTTCTTGGGATTTTCTCATTTCGATTGCAATTTTTGCTCGACACAGGCGAGAGGTTGTTATCCTTCTGTGGTCACCTTTGTTTACATGCCAATTGCCAGAGTAATAAACTCACAACAATTTACATTGTTTGGACATTTTTCTATTTTTTTTGTGTAGTTAGAACAATTACTTGTCGATTGTTCGGCAGAGGCTTGTCATTTTCCTCTTCACTTTTGTCAAATTTTTATGTGTTTATGGCGCGTCTAGAAAATAGCTCGCTTGGCGCTTCCTTGTAGGCGTTTTGTGTGCACCAAAGGTTTTTGTATGGAATCTTTTGTCGTGGAATTTTTACCTCTTCAGTTGCACTCAAGTCAAGTCATTTTACGGTGCATAAGCGCCGTCGGAGATTTAGGGAATTTATGAGCGTAGGCCCATTGTTTGGCCATTGTGGTTTGTTAAATGGTCTTTTGCATGAGTTTTGTAATGTTCAAGAATACTTCAATGTAGGTAAGAATAGTAGTGGAAGGGTATTGGACAAAAAATATTAGATAACTCAGAACCCAACTAAGAAACTAAATTTATGAAATTGTAAAACCATTTTTCCTGTGTTCCAAAAGAGAGCCTTCGTGAGATTTTTTGAGAATCAAAACACTTCAAGGATAGTGAAAACATTTGGTGCGTTTGACGTTTACGACTATTCAATGAGTGAAAAATATTTTGATCACAAAAATGGTGTCCGATCACATTACATTTTCAGATAGCACAGTTTGATCAATTTGCATTTCTTTTCGACCATTCTTTTCGACGGCAGATACATTTTTTTACAGCGAATGTTGAATGTTTTTTTTTACAGCCTTCGACAAGTGTGGGGGCGAAGCTCCACCATTAAAGTTTGGACTTAGGACTTTCACTGAACACCACACCACTAGAACCGGTGGATCTTGGAAATGGAGTCAAAAATTGTTGAAATCATTGTAAGAAGATTAATGGAAAGCATTGGCGCTTGACACGTTATTTGAGCCGTAGCTTCATTTGTTCACTCTTGGTTTACTTTAAGCAATGGTAATTCCAGCTTGAAGGCATTCTTGTAACTATGGTAAGTTCTGTAGGCAACTGTAGGCAAAGTAAACAGGCCGGTCCAAATGCAATGAACAAGTTTCAACCAAGTGCACGCAGAGAAAAACTGTGGTTGTCAGAATCATATTTCAATGGAATCATATTATGATTAAACCATCTTCAAAATACATAAACTGTAGCATTGAAACCGATCATTATTTTGATTGGCATTATCATTATTGAATATTCAACCATATTGTATTATTGCCTGTATCATATTATGATCTCTGAAATCATTCGGTGACACCCCAACCATCACTGATCGCTACAATCATAATATTATTATAGCAAAAAATGTATGATCTCTGCGATCATGCTCGAATCATATTTTTTCTCTGCGTGTGGAGGGAATATGGATTTGTTTTTTTAGTAAACCGGTAAATGTATTCTTGGCTTGAAATTGGTCGCATGAACTTTTGCCAGGCAAATATAGAGTTGCTGATAAAATTTCACAGTGGAAAGTGCAAATGATTTGAAGATTATTTTTTGATAATTGCGAATTGACGTAGCAAAATTCAAGGTGACAGCGTTGTTAGTGTATTTTTTTTTATCATATTCTCATTCAAGTAAATAACCAAGTAATCATTCGAAAATATCAATCAGATTGCCATTCCCTTTCGATTTCTTTATTCACTATGAAAAGTAGGACCATCAGTGGTCATTTTCTAATTTCAAAAAAGCCAGACATAAACATAAAAAATTTAAATACGTTGCTCACGTTTTATATCAATCGATTAATACGATAAGAAATGAAGCGCCCTAAATGTTATCGAGCTGTGTAAATGATCCTTTTTAACGCTTGACTTAATACAACTCAATTACCAGCCACCACCAACGCATGCTGCTAACAAAGTATACCAAAATTAACCGCAATTGCAGTAAACACCTTTTTCCGACCAAACCAATTAGGATGTAATTGTAATGAAAAATCGAACGCTTCATTAAGAGCGAGCGCGAGCCTTTATAGTTCGTGTCAATTGCCCTTATTGACAGAGTCGATATCTTTGAGGAAACAAGTGCGTATAAAGCTGATCGATTCTTAAACAGGTAGCTGGAATTTTGACACTTCTTTCGGGGTATCTACGACACACACACACTTGCTCTTATCAAATGTCAAATGTTTATTTAGAAATAAATATACTTTTATAAAAATAAACACGTTTGATTTTGAAACCCCCCAAAAGATTATAATCGATTTTCACTGGCGTTTTGGCGGGACACAGGTAGGTTTGCTTACGCAAGTTGATTTTTGACAGTTCTACTTTTTTCTTTCTTATTTGTCTACTTTGTATTGACTTATTTGTTCTGTGTATGTCTATTTGGTGGTAGGTACTTCTTGCGCTGAAGATGTTTATCGCCAATTGTCAATAGTTCATATCAGAAATTGATAACTGTTTCTTGTTGTCAAAGTTTTAAAATTTTTTCGTCGTTTGTTTGTGCGTGTGTGTGAGTGCGTGCCAAAACATTTGTCTCACATTTGACAGCCCCAACTGTAAGCGTAATTTGTCAACTAATATTAACTTATCGATTTCACTTCTTCACTGATATAGTTCGTACTTGTTCGTTCGACTTTGTTGTTGTCTTCGAAACAAAAAAAAAGTAAAACACTTTTCATTAAAGAGATATCGAAATAGATAACCGAAACTGTGATTTCTTTTTTGGTGTGTGCCTTATTCTTTTTCTTTTTTGTCAAAATTGTTTCAATTTTCATTTTTAATTTGAAGTTTGTTATCGCTGTGAATGGGGGGAAAACAGAAACTTTTTAATCAAATGCTTATCGATAATGTTGGTGCCGTCGCTATTACTGCTGATAATTTTGATAAAGTTTCCCCGAGTGTATTTGTTGTTGTTCAATTGAATGTACTGTTTCTTTTTTTTCTGTTTTTTTGGGGAACTGTCACATTTTTGGTGGGTTAAGCACTTGTCAAAGTACGCACACGATAAAATCAATCAAAGGAAATTATACTTCAAGCAGGTGAGAGGCGAAAAATTGGCCAAAATCGAAATCTTATCAAATTGTGTAGCCGTGAAGACAGTGGGCAGTTTGCAGTTGGCAGTTTCCGTGGCTTACTTTTTATTGAATAATATTTTTGATGAATTTATTTGCACATGCAAATTTTAAACGATTTTTTTACGCGCTTTAATCTTTAAAGTTTTGACACTTGTTCGTTACAACTTTTGACATTTGACACATGTAACTGTCAGAATGGGCATCTCTTTTCTTTATTTTATTTTAAATTTTTTTTTTGCCTGGGTTGGATGTTGTTGTTTGAATTATTTAATGCTAATTAAGCAATCACTTTTACTATTTGTTGCAATGATTTTCCGAACGCGATAAGTTTTCCACTTGTTTTCCGTGTAGTCCGTGTCCGTATCCGGTGCAATTAGGTTTAACAATACCGTGTAAAATCTTCAAATGTGTAATCGTATCATTTGACAGTGAAACGTACGTACATATACGAAAGACTTGCGTACGCACTACACCCAACGAAATCGGTTTATCGAGCCCGCAAACAACACCGTCGTTCGTAACGCGTTACTCAGATTACGGCAGTTGGAGTATCAGAAAAAAAAGCGTTTACGTTCCGTCGCAACGATTGTGAAAAAAACGCATAAGCCTACCCACACGCTAGTAAACACGTCAACGGTCGCAGACCAACTGAATTCAGGAACAAACATGAAATGCACGTATGAGATGAGAAGAGACCAACAGCAGCAGCAGCAGAAGCAGCAGCTCTACCAGAAAAAACCCACCGGGCTAAAGTGGTTTGACAGGCTCAAGTTTCCGTCAGCGAGGGGTGTGTGTTGGTGCTGCCTATGCAAGTGTGTGTGTGTGCTAGACATTTCGTAATGGTTGTTCCAATGGGAAATGAGACAGACATATGGCAGGTGATATACGCAAGAGCGAGCTAGCTGCAGGAGTGACAAGGCCACATTGGAAATGTACGTCTCACTCTGTTGCTCCTTTGGCTCAAATGAGGTTTCAGGGCGTTTACATTGGCCTACAACCGGTTCTGACAGCTGTCCACTGCAATTTTACTCATTTTGTTTTTTTGTTTGTAAATTTTTCCTATAACTTGAGAGAGCGGATTTTTAAATTTAACGCTCAGTTCGTGCTGGCAATGCCTTCGGAGTTTCGTTTGCATTTGTTTTCTTATTTTTGGTTTTCAAAACTCCCTCAATGCAAAGTTTGTGGCCACACTCTCTCGGTGCATTCGTTGGTTGTCTCTTTTCGGCATGTCACTGTGACTTGTCCGCATGAGTGCATCATTCAATGCGTTGCAGTTACGCTCTCAATTCGGTGGCTGCTGCTAGCGCTGCGACAACCAACAACAACCACAGCCGCAGCAGCAGCAGCGGCCTTACAACTACGACTTTTGCTGTCAAACAGTGACAACAATCGATCGTTCCGTTTGTGATTATGCGGTTTATTTATGGTTTTAACATGTGCAGATTTGTCTAGATTTGACTTATGTGCGAGCGAGATAGCTTCATGCACAATTCTGGGGTATCTCTTGAGGAAGTTCAGCATATGTGTGTGTGTGTTGTTTTTGTTGTTTTACAGAATTTAAGTTTTTTTCGTTGTTGTTGTTTTTGTTTTTGCAAAAATGTCCATTTTGACTTGCATGTTGGTAACTTTGGTTACGCACGCAATAGTTGCGCCACGTTTGAGTTTCCAAGTAGACTTTTGGGGTTTTTTCTTCTTTCTGCAGTCCAATAGAGAAAACATTTCTCCACTGAAGACATATTTTATTAGTATCGCTTTCTTTCTAATACTTTTTCTTCAGTGTAATACATTTAAGTTTATTTTATTTTTATTTTGGCTGTTGTTGTTGTTGTTGTTGAACGCCAACTGTCGGAAGCGGTCAACACGGCGGCCGCCAATTTTTTTGCGCATCCTTCATACTCAGCGTTCAGCGTGTGAAGCATTTCTTCCTTCCTTCCGTTTTGTTTGCTGACATTTGCTGTTTTTTTTTTCTCTCGTCAGTTTTACTGTTCGGCGTTGTTTTGCTGCTGCTGTCGCTGCTATTGTGGTGACATTTTTTTTTGCTGCGCGTTTTACACTTTTTTTTTGTTCACGAGTATTTGCTCATTTTGTGGTGGCTTTTGTATTTATTTGTTTGGTTTTTTTCTTCTTGTTTGGCGCGTCCTCTTTTCGTTGCTTTTCTGTGTTTTCTCCTCCGTTTTTACCTCTTTATTATGCTCCTCTTTTGTTTGCTTCAAGGACCTTAGAGGTTCTTTTTAATTTGTATTTTTGCTTTGTTGCACACTTGTGCTGAATTGGCGAATTTCTTTCAGGTTGACAAAGTTTTCGTTTGTGCTAAAATTATGGTTCTTTTTATGTAAGAGTCCTCCTAGGAGGTTTCTACATGAGTACCTACTGTTGTTTTTGAGAGATGTTTCAGAGATATCTTCCGATAAGATGTGTTGTTTGTTGCGAAGATTTATCAATTTACCGATAAAGCAAATTCTTGAGATAGAAAGAGGCGTCTAAAGCTAAAGTTGTCAATGCAATGAACTTAGTCAGTTCACCTGACATGTAACCTTATACAACTTGCTGGAAATCGGAAATTACCAGATAACTCCCTTTTTTCATTGCATAATCTCACCTCATTAACGTATTCTAAATTTTTATAAAAAAAATCAAATTACTTGGTTATGCCTTAAAATCACTGATTTCCTTTGTATATAATGGTAAAAATCTAAAAATTATTGGTTAACCAGCGGTACGGAATTTTAAAAAAAAGTTTACCCGTTCTTATCGCTAAGTTTTAAAGAGGCTATACCCAACCCCCTTTGTCTATCGCAAAGTTTCCAAATTAGGCTATTTTTAATTTTGAAAAAATTTATTTGCAAAATGGGATTGATCTTGAATTTATTCTGACCCTCATGAGGGTCAAAAATCTTGCAAGATTATAGCATTCGCTGCCGTTGAGTCTAAATTTTCATTAAAAGTATATTAATTTAGTTGAAGCAATCGGTTTGGCCGATTATGCTCAGCGCGAAATAAAGCTTTACAAATGCACTACTTATACAAATATACATTTTTACCTTACATGACCTTGGGAGGTACCGCTTGTTTAATCCTGCTTTTGAAGCACTTAGAAACTTTTTTGTAAGAACTTTAAATGAAATTTTAATTTATTTTGGTAATCGTTACTCATGCTTTATCATAATGTTATGATGGCCAATTGTCTCCACTCTTTTGGGAATTTTAAAAATTTACAAGTAAAAATGAATTTCGAATTTCAAATTAGTTTTTCTTTTGGTTTTTTTGGCAACAAAGAATTTAATAAGATTTTTTTGGTTTTTTGAAAAAAAAAAAGCTTGAAAAGTGTTTCGTATTGTAGTGCTTGTGGTTTGAAACGCCGGGAAGATATATCAAAATATATTTGTCATTGAACCATTTTTTTTAAATTATTAAAGAAAACAATTTGTTTCGATGCAAGAAGCTTTGCAATTTTTATCTGTTTGTTAATTTGTATGTGTATCTTTTTCGAAAATATAAGTATTGGAACTCGGAAATCTCTATGAAGCTACCAAGCGATTTGGATTAATTTTTTTTCAAAAAACTTAAAGTGCAAATAATGAAGGTGGTACTTCCTTGGGCCAAAACAACAAAAAAGGTTTGTGAAATTTTGGTCCATCTGACGCCAGTTAGGATGTACAGATCAAAGTATCGCATAACGTTTTAAGCCATAAAAAGGCAGCTACACAGAGAAAACAATCCAAAACTGCATGATTATGATTTGAAACGGGTATCGCTTTGAAAAAAATACACACTGCTCGGTTCTAAAATAGAACGTGAAACAGTGTCAATATTTGAATGTTGATTAGGAATAATCCCAATCTACAGAATGAATTCTATGAAATTGTATAAGAAAAATCAAAGAATAGTTCATAAGTAGGATTTGTATGAAAAACTATTGATCGAATGGGCAAAATTATTTAAGAATTTTCCGTGGAACCAAACTGCATCAATTATAAAAAAACTAAAAACATATTTTGCGATAGAAGTAAAAAAATTTGTGGAACAAAAAAGCACAATTTCAGTCGTAAAACTATATCAAGTTGCAGTTTAAAAAAATTAAAACGTTCAGTTTTGGCCGAAAATTGACAATGGTTCGGTATGTTTTGACAACGTTTTGTTTTGATTTTTTTCTCAGTGTAGGGGATGGTAATCTGATCCATATAAATAGCGATTTTACAAAATCTCAAACAAAAGTGTATTTTTAAACAGTTCGAGAATTGCTTTTCGTTTGGTTTATTACAACTTCGAAATCAATACGAGCCCCATTCGACATGCCAGGTGGCCGAAAAGACCCATCACATTTCTAGGAACAGAGTGAAATTGTACTTGAGCCATTACTGAAAAGCTGTAACCCAACCTGTAGGCTGTACAATTTGAACCTTTTTCGCAAGTTTTCAGTCCCAAATTGTTGGCAATTTTATTTTATCACACATAATGCTTTAAAAAGGAATTCAAAATGGAGGGCCAACTGCATTTGCAACTGACTAATTTGAGAGCAGCGAATGTTATTACGAGTAAATGTTATTAATGTTCACAATGCCGAACAATTTATTACATTTTCTGTTCTGTCGGAGCTTACATCGCATATTGCATTGCATTGCACACCACCATCTTGGAGATATGCATATAAAAGAAAACGGCATGAAACGGGCATAAATCACCCTGTAAGAAAACAAATTAATGTTAAAAATAAATAAAATACATTTTAATAAAAGCAATTCACGTTTAGCCCCAAGACAAGAACAGAACTGAACAGAGCGGAAAGGAAAGGAGAAGAACAGAACGGGCACAAGGCAGTACCAACGCAGCATACAACACAGAAAACAGCAACAAGCACACGATGTTTCCAAAGAAGAGCATCTTCGAGATACACGGCAACATCTCTTCAGGCGGCCCTATCTAGATACAAATTATTTATATCGACCTCATATTTTGCGCTCGACTCGCGAAAATTGCACATCTGCTGCAAGAAAGCACACACACACACACCGTCAAACACAGGCGCACAACACCAGCGTCGCATTGATTTCTGTTAGCATCAGCAGGGCAGAAGGGCTCCCTTTTTGTCGTTTGGAGACCCTTTTTGCATTTTCTTTGTTTTAAACATTTTATTTGTTTTTTTTTTCGTTTTGCTTTTACACATTTAAGTGCAATATTTTTCCCATGTTCAACACATGCGCGCGTGTGTGTGTGTTTGTATCGCAGATGGTTTTTTTTTTATTTGTGTCTTACCTTGCTGTGAAAAAGCTGCACTTGCACGCTTTCCTGCCTCTTCTTGGTGTCCCTTATTTCGAGCATCTTTAGCACATCAGCATATCGCGCATCTCTACTTCGAATTTCGATTGCTTCCCCCAAAAACGAGCTCATTGAACCTAACCAAGTGCATGTGCTTTGCTTCTTTGGTTGTTGTTGTTGTATATTTCAGTGTGTAAGCTCCAATCTTGGCGCAACTGTTTCTGTTTGGCAGATTGTGGTCTTTTGTTCTTTTTTTCACGTACGATTTCACAAGTTGCACTTTTTCTTGAATTTTTAGTAGCTCTAAAAAGCTACGATTTAGTAATTTCTGTCGCCAAAAATTGTACGTGCTTTGCTTGGAATATGAGGGCGTTTTTTTCCCCGAAATCGGGAGCATGAGAAATAAGTTTATTTTCCTCATTAGCAATAAGACGAAGAGTGAGCTGGATAGGCAGCATCTCTTCACTTGATCAAGAATAATTTTTTGCAGCACCAAAATTCACAAATGATACTGAAATTTGCTAATTTTTACAAAGTTTTAAGGCTAGAACAAAGCTAGAATAAAGCGAACAGCAATCTAAATATGTGCATTTAATTTTTAAACTGAGAGATAGGAGTGGCAACTGGATGTTGTCTTATTGGACAACATCACGGATGGATCTAGTGTCCAACAACTAGTGTTAGAGCTGCGACGAACCTGATGAGGAGGAAACGCTTGAACATCTGCTCTGGTTTTCCCTGGTTAGATGCAGATTTGAAATACCTGGAGAGACCTTCTTTAATTTGATAAGGGCGTGTCCAAACTACAGATCTTTCAACTGAAATACTTTGCATTGCAGCCCCAAACATTCGGATTGGATAAAGATCATGAAGGAAGGACTGCAAACATCGAGTGAATAGCAGAGTAACACTATGGACCTAATGGGTCTACATATGAGGAGTTCAGAAGAAAAGTGGTCCAGTATACATTGTCGTCAGTATCTAAAAATTACTAACTCCTATTTATTACACCACAAGTTACGATGCTACTAATACTCACCACGATGTGGATTTTAAGCATGGCTTTTACATATGAGGCGCTCGAATCGAAAATGTTTTTCCCAAATTATTTGAATTTATCCACCATGGACTCAATCCACTATGGAACACTGGAAACAAAGTCGTGAAATGTGTTACTCATCGCATCACTCGAGAACGGAGAGCCCGATTTGGCTAATTTTTGTTGTGTTCTTTTCGGCCATCCTAGTCAAGAAAACCCGGAAAATTCAGCCCGACAAGTGTGCAAATCGTGAAAAAAAGTAAAATTCTTTGCATACTTTCTGGGGTGGTCATAATATTTCTTGCTCGTATATATATTAGACTGTCCGCTTAAAATGTATTTCAAAACATCGCAACTCGTCGAGTGAAATATATTTGGCCTATTAACTTAATGAAACAAAAACTTGAGAGTGAACTGGAAGCAAAAATATCCCCAAATAATATGGTCGATTTTCAATTATTTCCAATCAAATTCACTAAAAAATTTGGTATCAGACACATTTGTATGTGGTTTTGGAAACTCAGATCATATCAAAAATCCGTTTCTTAACATTTTCCATCGAATACAACAATAAAAAAAAATTTACAAAGATTTGGAAAATTTTACATTTTTTTGTCTTTTTATATGGTGGGTTAGTATTTATTTGATAACATGAAGAAAAATGCCCTCTTATTGCTTTCCCCAAATGGCGTAACTGGTAAAAATATAGGTCAAAAGGAAATGCAATACATACAACAGTACTGGACGTTATAGGGGGCTAAAAATGGAAAATTTGTATTCAAACGTCAAAAACTTCGGAAGATAGAAATTGTGTAGACCTTACCGCTCCTACTTTGTGGTACATGAAATTCCACACATATACTGAAAAATGCATTGGTAACGAAATGCTCATCCAAGGCCCAAAAAAAGTGTAATATGAACGTATTTTTCCATAATGTTATGAAAAAATATTCAAATTTAATTAACACTTCAGACTTAAGGTTTCTGTTGTTAGTGGAATGATGCTCAGGGACAAAAGGAAAAAATTCTTCGAAAAATTATACAAAATATTATTTTAATTTTAATTTGCTGTAACAAACCGGTGATGGCGTCTTCTTTAGGAATCTCACTGTTTTACTAAACAAAAAAATCCAAAAAATATTATCACCAATAAATTTCAAAAACCTAAAATAAAGTAACCATTCGTTAATATCCAATCATGATAAGGCGATTTTAAAGGCGAACAGCAGCCAACAACCGAGCTTGTTCGACGCCATCAGATACGTGCGCCCGCAGAATCAGATCGAACAGCAGCGAGACAAGCGGACAGACAGACAGACAAACGGTCAGACGGACAAACAGTCAAACAGCAAATGAAATGTCAACGTGCGCCGCTGCGCATGCGCGACATGTCAATACGCAGAAAACGATAAATGAACAACAACAGCAACAATGCATCAGCAGACATCGAACATGATTTGCCATAAAATCAGATTGTATTATGAAAATGATTTCCGTGGAAATTATGGGCACGCAAGAACAGAACTAAAAAAAAAAGTGACTACAACAACTGAATTGTAGCAACAATTAATGAACTGCTGCTGATGTTCTCCTTGTTGTTGCTGTTTGTTGCTGCCACGAAGCATAAAGTACATCCACAGCGCAACAACATCCCATGACCCCCAACTTCATCTTCCTCAGCCCAGCTCCACTCAGCACAGTTTTTAGAGCAATTGCCTCTTCTAATGATTCGAATGCTTTCTAGTGGCTTTTCCGGGCCGGAGGCTTTTCCAGTGGCGCGTGCAACAAAACGCTGCAAATGCTGCGACGGTATTAAAAAATGTGTGCGTTTATGTGTGCCTGGGTTTGTTTGTATTTGGACACAAACGCATGTTGCGTGTAATTTTGATTTTAATCTTTCGAAAATGTTTTGTTTGTGCTTTTGTTTTTCTTCATGTTGTTGTTGTTGTTGTTGTTGTTAACCTTTTGTTTGTTTTTAAATTACAATATTATTTGCTGGTTTTTTGTTTGTGTGATTTATAAAAAAATCATTTTTTTTTTAGTTTTTTATGATGGAATTTTTAAACTGCGGAGCTTAACTGAAGCAGCAAAAATCATAGGCAACAATTAAGTGCCGTATTAAAATGCGAGTACGTTCGTGTAGTGTATACAATGTACATTCGGTCGGTATTAACATGGACGTGGACATGGTTGCCGGTTGGGATTGTTGCTGTTGTTGTTGGCGTGGTTGTTGTGCGCATTGATATAAATCAACTTCATTTTTACAGCATTTAAACAAAGTGTAATTTATTTATTTATTGCGTTTAGTGTATTTGCTGGGAGTGAGTGTGTGTGTTTGCATTTGTGTCAGTGTGTGTACTTATATTTTGGTATACATTTTTGTCTGGTGTCATATGCGCACTTAGTGAAATTAACTACGACATTTATTTGCGTATAATTATAAATGCCATTTTAATTACTTTGTGGAATGTTTTTGGTTCAATTCTAGCCTTTTTTTCTGTTTCTCTCTGCTGTAATACTTTGTGAGCTAGTTATTAGCTATGAAACCGTTAGAAATGCTTTAGAACTTCGTTCTAGCGGCATTTGCGAGGTATTGTTTTCAAGCCTTGAACTAATTGATGTATGACAATTACCCTTCGTTGAACACCTGAATTGAATAAGCGACGGATTATCAGATGTGCAGTCATAACCATGCGTTTGTCGGTCATAAAATGTTTTAAATTGTTTCGTAATCAAATGCCATTTGATTTTAGATTTCATACATTCAATTCATCATGGAATCTTATATCAACCGTATCGCCGTTGTTAGGCGAAAAGTGCGAAATTGAGATGGTTACTTTTTAATTCTAAAATGATCATATTACTTCTATATTCAAAATTATTATAGACTCAAAGTGAAAAGGAATCACACCCCTAATGAGTAAAAGTACCAAAAGAGCTTCGTTTTGATAGCAACTCTTGAACATTTAAACATGATGAGAAATCACGATAAAAGTTTTTTAAATAGCTCAAATGAATATATTTTTTTGATAAAGTCAGTTAGTTTGGCTTTTTTTCATATGGTAAATATTTTTGATACTCTACTTTTGGTCATTTAAAAAAAGTATAAATAATAGAAACTTAAAAATTATATAAAAATCCAATACGAAGTCCTTTTTTTGAAGTTTTTTAAAACATTTTTTGCAACGTAGGTGTCTTTTAAAGTACACAACATTGTTTCTTTACAGGATGTCTGACATTAAGTTAAAAGTATACCAATGATGAATGTGATTTCGGAAATAGCCAAAACCAAAAATAAAGGGGGAAGGGAATGGGGGATGGGAAAAGAATCAGTAATGAGTACCCGAAAAATCGGATTTTAGGTTACATCACTTCAGGCCCATGAGTGAAGAGTAAAAGAAAATTAATTTAGTCTATGTTGAGATGTCATGAAAGCTTCCCGCAGCTTAGTTTTATGAAATCAATGGTCAACCAACAACAAAATATTTCGCTGAGAGCTCTAAAACACACACGCTAATTCATGTTGTTGGGAAATCACGATTTAAAATTTGAACTGTGACTATTTTATATGAATTTTAGCAGGTGGAAAGTTTTTAAAAACGTTTAAAAAACGTGAAAAACTAAAGATACGAATTTTGTCTTTTGTTAGCATGTAGATGATTATCTGAGGATCCTAGTGACATTCATAACTCCAAACACCCCAATTTTGAGATGTGTCTTTATTGCAGGGAATGAGCGATATGTGTGGCCATTGCTGTGTTAAACAGTTACTTTACAACCAGGGTCCGACAGGAACCGGTTCTGGAAAATTTTTTAATTTGAGAATTAATTTGAATTGAGCTTAAGTACGTTTTTGGGATTTATAATATTCCACCAAACATGTTCTTAAGTTACTGAGTATCACAAATATTTCGAATTTAAAATATATTCAACTATTTATCAAGCTAGCAACACAACCATTGCGTAAGCTTTTTCCTAATCTGATTTACATATTAATCAATCCCCGACGTTTTTTCAACCATTTTTTTTTGCATTGAAGTTACTTTTATTTACTAATTTTTGACATATAAAAATAAAAATAAAAACTTTGCAATGGTCTAACTAACCAACATGCTTGTTTGATTTAATTCTTTCAAAGCCTTTTTTTTCAAAGACAACCGATCTTAGAAATTCAACTATTTGTAGGATTAAAGGCCATCTTTTGTGTACTACAGGTTGTGCATTGTGTTTTGAAGTCAAAATACATTAAATACAAATTGGGAGAAATCCGGATTTTAACAGAACTTGTGTTGGATTTTTAATAATAATGTCACAAAATGGTCATTAACAAAAACAATGCATATGATTTCTAAAATACAAACAAAAATTGTTTATCAAACTTCTAAAAGAATCTTTGTTTTTGATTGAATTGTTTAGAGCCTTTCTAAGTGCGCACAGTGATGATTAAAAAAACTTTAGTTAATAAAATTGTTATACACGAATTCTTCAATTCAATACATAAATTCAATAGGGCTTGCGTACTTTGTTTCCTAGAAATTAGCATAGGCTCAGAGACGGGATATGGTTCGTTTTTAGCTTCTAGTGAAAATAGGCGGGCTTTTAGTTGAAAGCGTTTAATGTAAAATACATAACAGAAACTTTGACATATTAACTTCTTGTGGTTGAAGTAATGAAATCATTGTGAAAACCCACAGCAGTGCAGTATGTGATTCGCTTGGTTTATGTAATGCCAGAGTATATATTTTTCTAAATTTAATATTTACCAATTGTCGAATTACATCGAATGCTAGGCATATGAATTCTGATTGGTTCGCAACGAGTGCAGCCATATTTATATTTTATTTATATTTCATTTGGGCCTTTATCGTTCGGTTGCAATCTAAACAAAAATGGCATAATAAACAAATTAAATAAATTGCCACGGCAACTAACAGCCGAATGTGGTTTTTTTATTTATTTATTTATTTATAAATCGTAGCCAATGTGCACACATAAATATCGTAAATGGAATACATTTGGCAAGGCACATTTGTAATTTAACAACAGGAGAAGAACAACGGCACAAGTGTGCCCCCAAACAACAAACTAAGCGGATAAAGTGCCTAAAATAGACCAACTGCCAGCAAGCAAAACTTAATAACTGCATTGCAGCGGAACTTAACTCATTTTAGCCTCGCTCCGAAATCACTTCGAAGCGCATTTAATGTGGAAATCAACGCGCTCACTCGCTACACATATGCTTACATGCACTGTCCTTTGGCCAAAACACACACACACACACACACACACGACGACTACAATGTCCATGTCCTAATTTCATAATAAACTCACAACGACTCGGCATGCATTCATCCGGACGATCGCCCGTCCGTTTGTCCGTTCATCTGTCCGTCGGCCAGTGCAACAAAATTCAAATTCATATTTACGCGCGCGCACACAATTTGTTAGCCCGAGGCGAAGGTCCAAAAGGACGAACGAACGTTCAACCTGACCACCGCCGCCACTACCAACGGCCAGCTCATAAATTGCCGCTCGGCCATACACACAAGCAGCACACACACACATGTATGCATATCCGGCCTGCATGCCTGATTGTCGTAAGCACCTCATGTGTGGCAAATGCAAAATGCAAATTTACCACCCCCCCCGCTCCCTAACTCTAGTCCTCCATCCACTCACATATGAAAGCTCTCGGAAACCGACAGAAACTCGCACTCGAAATCTGAATTTCCACCAAACGTCGTCCGGACAGTCGGACGTGTGTGTGCACCGCTGCAGTCCATGGGCTGCAGTTTGTTGTTTGCGCGAATCCTGTACGGGTCAATTATGCAAATTTTGGTCATGTGTGAGGATGTGTGTGTGTGTGTGCCGGAGCTGGTAGTCTAATGCAAGGAGAAAGTGAAAATGAAATGGGCATAAGGCCATTCGCAAAGTGGGGTACCTACTCATATTGTGCAGTTTCCGAAAATAACTTTTGGTGTAAGTAATTTGAGACATATGTCAGGGCCTTGAAATGAATTCCTGATTAAATCGAATAATGCAAGGAGATCACAAAATCTTCGTACTTTCTTTTGTTGGTCTACTGGTGCTGTGAAAGTAGTCTTCAAAGAATAACTTCTTCTTCTTCTCGGTTCTGTTTATTCACAAATGCTATGAATATTTTTGTAAATTATTTGGTGGTGCTACTGTCCACTTGCTTAATTAGAACTAAAATTAAATTCTTTCAAAAATTTCCTTTAAATACTTGCAACTTGAAAGCAGTCCGGTCTAGTGTAACTACATCCTTTCCATTTCACACAGATCGCACTCACATTAGTGGCAAAACAAATGCATGAGCACGTATGTAAATGTCTGAGGGGCGCACACAATAAGGGAAGTCTACCACAGAGAAGCAAGTCCAAGCTCCAAGCAAACCCAAACCCAGCCCAGCTCAGTCCAACCGAACTCAACTCAACGCACCACTCAGCCCGCATAAGGAAAAGGGCAAACCCCCAACAGTGTTTACCCACAGTCTGCCTGTGTTTTTCCAAACACAATACGCTGGACAAATGGTAAAAGAGCCTCTTCGGCTTTAGACCAAAACGAAAATCTGGCGGCACAAAAGTTCACCGTCCACCCAGTTGCTAGTGGATGCCTCAACAAAACCCATGCCAGACAGAAAATGTTTTTGTCCATGTTCGAACGGCTTTGTACGAACGAACGAACGAGCGAACAAAGGGTGAAAGTAGCAAAAGTCATTTTTTTCCGCCTTCTTATTGTACGGTTCATTCATTCATTTGCTTACTTGTTTGTTTTTTTTGGTTTGTTATTCATGTGAGTTTTCCGCTTTTCGAAAAAAAAACAAACAAAAAAAGGAAAATACCAGCACTTCTTAACCACTATGAACGGTAAAGGACGCTTGTGTTAGGTGCTCTCCTTGCATATGCATGAAAGGATTGAACACATACGCAGTTACCAGTCACTTCCGTTTGGCATTAGACGGGAGGGTTTGTTGTACAGGCTGGGGTACCTCAACGTAGTTGTTGTAAGCTCACAGCCCCCCCCCCCCTCATTCCAACCATTCGCATTGTTTGTCGTCTAGTCAAGGTTAATGTGGCTGTTACTTGCTTGCCTGCTTGCTGTTAGTTGCCGTCATCGTCATCGTGGTAGATGCTTTACCTTAGCTGGACATGGCACACAACACGCGGTGCAAGCTTGGCCATTGTAAGCTTACTAGCGGTGGAGCGCGTCCTTTTGGTCGCTGAATTACGACGTGTCTGCCAGGATAATTTTACGATTTCCTTGAATGCAAATGTCCTGATTAAATGTTTTCGCTCTCTCTTTGTGTGTTTGTGTGTGTGCTGGCTGGGATTCATGGTTTTTGCTTGGGAGCAGCGCCAAAATGCCTTTCAAGTGTCTCGCAAGTGACGTATGAAAAAAAAGAGTTTATTGTTCTCCCGAGGCCATGGTTCAACCGTGTGGAGTAGCAACTTGGCTTGGCTTTGTGCTTTTTTTTTGTTTGTTCCCCTTTGCCAATGGCAGGAAAATGCGCGAATAATTTTGTATTTATTCCCTTTTGATCCTTGTTTATGTGCTCAGGTTTTCATTGCGGTTTCCAGATTTGTGTAGCTCTTCCGGTGGACAATTCATTTGCTGTGTGTGTGTGTGGCACTCTGTCCGCTGTTCATTTCGATTTATTATGAGTTTGAAAAAGTTTACTTTTGCTTTTTGGTGGACGAGGAAGCTTGCCGGTCTTCAATCAGAGTTGTAAGGACACACTCGGTACTGATTCGATTCGATGATATTTCCTTGGTAAATTCAAATCAATTAATGCCTGAAACTAAAACCAAACAGGCCCCAAAGGAAAGTTTCCTACCTCCTTTTTGCTTCTTGTTTTGTTCGCCTAAAAATAATTTTAAAATTTCTCAAACGAAAAAAAACGGTTACAAATTAAAATTCCCCCTCTCTGAGATAAGAGGCTATTATTTGAATGGCAAACTTCAAAAATGGACCCAAGTTCAAGCAACTCGCGAGATGCGCAAGGAGATACGCTCGAGCATACATACAACTTCACTTCGGTCTTTTAACACCTACAATAATAAACTGAAGTTTTTTATTACCGGGTACTGGCCAAGAGAGATACACAACAGTAATAACAACACCAGCAATATATGAAAATCTTGCAAATTACTTAAAATCTTAACAGATTAAAAGAATACACAAAGTAGAAGCGGCGGCAGCAGCAGTGGCGTTGACGATGGCGGTGGCTGCTCAAAAAGGAAGATGCTACAACAGCGATTACACGATTACGTATCGCTTCTATGGATTTGCCGCCTTTGTTGCCGCAACACGTCTCTCGCTCTGCACTGAACTGTAGTAACTCGCACTCGCTCACATCGAAATTTCACCGTTTGCGATTGCGCTTCGAGATAGGGCCTCGGAAGACATAAGGACGGACTGGCGGACGGACGAAGGCGAGTAAGTAATTCGTTGTCATATTGTGTCACAGTGCGTAGCTGGCGGCTTGTTTTGTCATCATCGACATAATTTTGGCCCAATCTGAGAACATCACAGAGCGAAGAGTTTTCGGCATTTCTTGTCGTTTGGTCTGGGGCCTGGTTTGAGGCGGATTACCTGCCTCTACTTGGACTAATTTGTATGGCTGTGATGTTGTTTGTTCTTGTTGTTCTTGTTGTTGTTGCTGTTATGGTTCCTCAACCTTATCATTTTGCGTTATCAACATCGGCGGGGCAGTGACAGAAGTGGCTGCTGTTGTTTTGTTTGTCATTTGTAGGCGTTTTCGAAGACGCGTCATCGTCGTTGTTCCGAACGATATTACGAAATTCGAGCGCGGATTTGTTTGGATTTTGGATATATTCTCATTTGTTTCTTGTCTTTTGTCTTTTGTTTCTTTCCGTATGATGATTTTATGAGTTTCTCCCGGCAAGCACGCGTCCATTTTAATTTTGAGATACTTCTCTTGCGTTGACGATACCTTTTAAGTCCGTAATTGCGGCTTATTTCTTTGTTTTTTTATTTAATTTTATTTGGTACATTTCGTGGCTGTTTTTCTTCTGTGGATCTTCTTTAATGGAATTGCGTTTAACGACTTGTAGTTCGTTGCTTTAACGACCCGATCCACTGTGCATACAAATGATTTTATTTGTTGATTGAATTTTGTGTATTTGACCGAAATCATTTGGCCGGTCTTGGTTCGTTTCTCAGCTAATGTCGATTAAATTTCGGCATTTTATTTGTTTTCTGGGAAATTTCTTCTCGTTCGGCCATTTCAAAACTAAACTTTGGTTTAATTTCTATTTTTTTCTTTACAATTTTATGGGTTTAATGGGTTGGCGTTAAAGTCCGCTGTAGTGGCGTTTATGTTGTTGTTGTTGGTCAGGTGAAAGGCTTCCATTTCATTTCTTCACTGGCCTCCGATATGGAAACTTTTTTCTTTTTAATGAGTTCATTTGTGGAATTTCTTTAGAACTTAGATCGATTTCTATCATTTTTGGTGGTCATTTGCCTTCTGATTTGATTGTCTTCTGGTAATGGCGAGTGAGAAAGGAAAGGTCATTCAGATGATTCTAAACAATCGGATGAGCTGTACTATTAGAACATATTTTTTAGCTTCTCGCCAGCGATTCTGATTCGGACGGCGCTATTGATCTTCATGTTGCCTGCTAAAATGGCATGGGAGTTTAATTTATATAATACAAATTTAACGTTTGTACTTTTTCAACTTAGTTAAATGGCGGGAAACATTTACCAATACTGACATAATGCATTTTTCAAACCTCAGTGGTTTGATCCATTAAAGGAGAATAATTCAGTATACTCCAATTTTGACAAATTTCATTTGAATTTTTTGTAGTAAAATTTCTTGCTAATGTCATGATTTTTATAGAATTTTGTATACCTTTTTAAAGCTTTTTTTATTTTAATATTTTTCCATTTTGGTTTTTTTTCCGCGCCTCTACACCCAGCCAAAACCACCTAAATTCCAAAAAAGTACAATCATTATTTCAGATTGTCTACACTGAGAAAAAATCAAAACGATACGTTGTCAAAACGTACCGAATCGTCGTCAATTTCCAGCCAAAACTGAGACTGAAATGTTGTAGTTTCACGACTGAAATTGTAATGTTTTGTGACTGAAATGTTAATGATTTGAGACGGCTACGTTTTTATTCTAAAACTTTTTTTTAAATCCAATTCAGTAGAAAAATTTGTTATTAATTTTTTTTTTATTTATTATTATTTGGTTTCATGAAAAATTCTTAAATAATTTTGCCCATTCAATCAATAGTTTTTCATACATATCTGATTTTTGAACTTGTCTTTGTAGAATTGGGATTTTTCCTAAAAAAGTACAATCGTACATAAAAAATCAACATTCAAGTATTGACACTGTTTCACGTTCTATTTTGGAACTGAGTAGTGTGGATTTTTTCAAAGCTATTTTTTCAAATTAAAACCATGCAGTTTTGGATTTTTTTTCTCAGTGTACTTTAAAGTCGACTACTTTAGTTTGACGGCATATTATTCAGATTGAATGGAGCTATATCGCGTCGATATCTGTTTTTATATCTGGACGACGAAAGAGTGATTTTACACGATGTCACTCCATCAAGTTTTTTGTGATTTAGAAAACAGCTTTTAAAAAATGTATACTTTCGAAATGACAGTGTTTTCAAAATGAAACAGTTAAAAGTAACACTTTATTTTAAAATGCTAAACGTGTAGAAGAGTTCGTTGATGAAATGAAAAGTCCTCCTAAAAAATATGGAAGCACCGACGGCTCATAAGAAGTAATTGCAACTCAGCAACCACAGTCGATTTAGCGACTCAGGAGGTCTGTCCGTCTGTCCGTCCGAGATCAAGTTCGAGAATCAGCCAAATCGGATGAAAACTGGGCGTGGCTCCCATACACAGAAAAAAAAGGTAAACATTTTTCAAGTCTTTTTTATTGTTGTATCCGATTGGAAATGTTTATAAACGTATATTAGGGTCTAAATGGGGTCTTGAGACCAATGAGACCAAAATTTTCAGAAATGGATTTTGGACATGGACCGGGCTCCAAAACCACCTATAATTGTCTCAAAATAGGGTCTTGAGACCACATTTTTTTATGTTCGAGGTACTTCTTCCTACAGTGTGGGGGTATTTCAGCTTCGGTATAGCCGAAGATAGTCCACTCTCTAGTTTTTTAAAAACTTTTTTCGATGAATTTATTTTTTTTTTCATTCGAAAACAACCTTAACAACCAAAAAAAAAACATATTTAACACAAAAATATATTTCGAAAATGCAAGATTGCATGTTTAAGAAAATAAATATAAATATAAATACAATTAGTATTACAAATGCAGTATTACAAGCAAAAAAACTCTGTTTGGCTCCGCTCAAGCTGACTCTATAAGGCACAACATTCATAGCACGATTGGGAATTCTTCTTTCTTTGAATCCCAACGATTCATCTGAAGATGCGCGAATGGTAAATTGCACAAGTTGGTGAAAATTCAAATTAACCACCAATTGCGGTAAAAGAACATACAATTTCTGTAAAACAACAATTATTTTCGGTTATTTTTTTTACAATTTTTTCTCGGTTACGAGCTTGGTTAAAATATTTACAATTTTCATACATTTTGAAATTCTGTACGGCAACCACTTTTTTCGGTTAATTTTACCGACCATTTTTTTTCTGTGTATTAAAGGATGACATTTTAGGAGGACATTTTTGACCTAACTTGAGGTTTCTCGAAAAACGGATGGCATATTCGTGATGAGCAGTCTAGAAAATACACGAACAAATGTTTTACACCCCGGGGTTTTTTTACTATTGTACAGTGTTATCAAATCATTTTCAAACGTTTAACATTCGTTTAACATGTATTATTTTCTCTATTTAAACAGGATGGGTGAAGGAGATTGATGGTTTGGCATTGCTAAAAATGCATGTTTAACATGTTCTCAAATACAAATTTATAAAACAAGTTACGTAATTTTCTGCTTCTATTTTAGTTGTCAATATCCACACGCAGAGAAAAAACATGGTTGACCCAATCATATTTTAAGGGGAACATATTATGATTGGCGAAATTATTGCACCAACCATCCACATGATTGGAAACTGAAAATGTACATGGTTGCAGCCAAAATGTACATGATTGCAGCCAAAATGTAGATGATGGTTAACCAATTTTTAGTTAACTTTTAATTAAATTTCAATATCTACTTTTTAATTATTTTAAACTATATTATTAATATTTTAATGTAATATTAGTTGATTGTTTATTATATTAAAGAAATTAAAGTACATATAAATTATTTTTTTACTTACTTACGTTTGGCCGTGCCGAGATTTGAACCCGGGACACTTGGGTTGCTGACGAAGCGCGTTAGCACGTTTAGCTACTACTGCCTTGCATTTATTATGTTCTAAATACATACATATACTAATCATATGACATTTTCGTGAGTATTCATGCAGGCCAACCATTATATGATTGTCATTATCATTATTGAATATCCAATCATGTTAATTATTGCCTGCATCATGTCATGATTTCTGAAATCATTCGCTTTGTCACCCCAACCATAAATGCTCGCTACAATCATAATATTATTATAGCAAAAAATGTATGATCTCTGCGATCATGCTCCAACCATATTTTTTCTCTGCGTGCAGTATGTTAGCAAAAATTTGTTTTATGAAAACAAATACGTCCCTAGTAGAGGTCTTTTAAGTGTTTTAATGAGTAGGTCTCGCAACGATTGTTTTAATTTTTTTGTGGGTGACGGTACCAAAAAGTTACAAGAATTGCACCATATATGACATGCTCAGAGGAAAAGTGCGATGAACTGTCCATACATTTCATCGCTTTTTTATTCTGAACGTGTCATATGTATTTATTGTAGAAGGGGGCGTATGAGTAACATTTATTACCGTTTTTGAAATACGCAGAGATAAACTTCACGTCAGCAGAATAGTTTCACAATCAAATTTTTTGTTTGTTTGTTTTTGTTTTTTGTAATCAGAGTTCCAACAAATTTTATTATAGATCACTGAAAAAAAATGTAATCCAGTTAAGACAAAATAGTGAATCCAAAGATAAAATGGGAATGAAATTGCACTAAAGTCATGATATCCTTAAAATTAGGAATTCAAGAATAATTATTTTAAATTAGGAAAAAGTCCGAAAAATACGGTTAAAAACGCTCCAACCCTTCTTCGTCGGTTAATTTAACCGATGAGAAGTGGTTGATTTACTTTAATGATTTTTTGGTTTACAATTTTAAATTGTAAACATACAGCAAAAATTGGTTACGATACATATTTTTTAGTAAGAAAACCATTTAAATTTGTTGGCTTACAAATTTTTAATTGTAAACATACAACAAAAATTTGTTTCGATACATATTTTTTTAATAAGAAAACTTTTTTCGATAAATTAATTTTTTCTTCATTTGAAAACAAACCCCAACAACCAAAAAAAACATATTAAACACAAAAATATATTTCGAAAATGCAAGATTGCATGTTTAAAAAAATAAATATTAGCTTGAGCGCATAACTGACACATGCACTTATTTTCCGAAAGTAGTATTACAAGCAAAAAACTCAGTTTGGCTCTGCTCAAGCTGCCTCTATAAGGCACAACATTCATAACACGATTGGGAATTCTTCTTTCTTTGAATCCCAACGATTCAACTGAAGATGCGCGAATGGTAAATTGCACAAGTTGGTGAAAATTCAAATTTAACCAACAATTGCTGTAAAAGAACCTAAAATTTCTGTACAACAACAATTTTTTTCTGTTATTTCAACTATTTTTTTTTAACATTTTTTGTCGGTTTAATCTACCGACGAGCTCGGTAAAAAAATGTACAATTTTCATACATTTTGAAATGCTGTACGTCAACCACTTTTTTCGGTTAATTTGAACGACCTCTTTTTTCTGTGTATGAATGAACTCTAGCATTTTAGAAAAAATTGTGATTCACATCTAATTCTGTATACAATTTCCAACAGCTTATCTCAAAAACTTTGTAATAAAAAACTAACGGAAACACAACCATTTCCTCCGTCTCTACGCCAATTGCCGATAACTAATTGCAAAGCGTCATCTAAATCTGTCAACGGCAACTGTCACCACATAATAATGAAGTTTGACAGTTCAACTAGTTTAAATGAAGTAATTAAGTTATCGCAGCAACAACAGCAACAACAACACAACAACAATGACAAGCAAATAAATGAATTGATTTAAAATTTGCGCAAGGGCATCACTAAAACGACAAACACATACACACTCCAAACATATGCACACAAACATTAACAAATGGCAGCAGGAAAAAAATCATTACAAACCCAGTGGCGAGCAGAGTAAAGCGCATAGGGAAAGGGAGCGGCGGAACAGGGCAACCCGCATATTTGCCAATTGACAACAACAGCAAGCAAAGCGCTAACGAAAAAAAATAAGCAGATTCAAAGTGCGCCCGAGAGGAGGCTATTTTATCAAGATGCAAATGCAAAAAATATACAAGTACACACACATACACATACACAAACAGAAAGCATGAAATACAGAAAAAATTTTTTTGACGTTCAGTGAACTTTGTGGTTATTTTACAAGCGGCATGAATGTGAACAAAACCATTTCGTTTCATTTCGAAAACCCAAATTATGCAAGCTTTGGTGCGCGCGTCTATGCGGTAAGGGTCCGTAAGAGGCGAACTCTCTCTGCGAGTGTGTGTGTGTGTGAGTGTGTCTATGACAGCTGTGACAAAAATATACCAAACCAGCAACAACAACAATTGGGAGAAATGCACATTAAAAGCACTGCAAAGATTTTTACACGCTTCACAAATGCTGCTGAGGACCGACAGACAAACGGACACTGAAACCAACCCAACAGTCAGTCAGACAGACAGACAAATATGTATGCTGCTGCTCTCCGCTGTCTCGGGTTCAGGCATAAATGTACCATTGTTATTTTTAAGCTGCATGCGACAAGGGGTTTTTTTGGCAATACCCACCATACGCCAGCTGCTGCTCGTCCTCAGTGTCCTCATACTCATTTGCAATACTCACTCGCGATGGCACCTGCTTCAGCTGTAGTGCGCAAACGCAATGGCCAATCAGAGAGTGCAGGCAGTAGCTCCGCCCTAAAATAAAATGGCGAGCATGTTGAGTGATGCTCTTCGCTTTGCCTGCACACTGTTCAGCGCAATGCAGTGGCACTCTTCTTACCTACGAATTAGAGCGACAAAAGAAAGAGTGGGTATGAGCCTGTCAAGCAGAATTTCTAGATTTGTTCAGTGAAGGCGAATTGCCTGTTGCGGCGAATTGTGTGAAAAAGCAGTGGCGTAGCTCGAAGTTTGCTGCATACCGATTTGCATTCAAATGATTTCAATTTTGGATATTTTTTGATGACTCGGCAATGATGCTGGTAAAGGTGTCATGTTTGCCTAAACACACACACACACACACACACACAACTCCTTTAGCATCGCCATCATCGCAACATCGTCGTCATCTGGTCTATCGATACGCAAACAATCCTTTCTCGCCTTTGATTTCAATTTTGTCAAAAGCTTTTCTCGGATTGGTTTTTTTTCGTATGCTCTCCACCACTTTTGTTGATTTATCATTTTGCCGCCATTGACACTTTTGTGTGTTCGGGAAAATGTTTTGTTTTCGACGATAATTGCATTTCGTTTGATTTCCAGTTATCAATTTCATAATGAAAATTGATTTTTTTTTTGTTAATTTTTTCCATTTTATTTGCTGTTTTTTTTTGGTTGTGTTTGTTTATTATTTTGTGAGCACCTCGTGTCGGCATGCAGATTACTTTGGCTGCGCATTGTTGCGGCTCATCGTAATCGTCATTGGAAATGTTGCATGAGTGCATCATGTTGATTGAATTGTATTGTTTTAAGCGGGTTTTTGTTGTTCGGGTTCGTTTCGTTTTTGCGCAAACAAAAGGCTTTAGTTTAATGAAAATTGTCGCTTGGTTTGGCCGCCCTTTTTGTATATTGTGGTTTTTGTTGTGGTTCTTGTTGTTGCTTTGAATGCTGTATTGCCTGCAGCGATAAAATAAATAGTTTTTAATTGTCCTTCATTCAATTCAATTCATTGCAATTATTACAAATAATTCGATATTAACATTTCAGGACATATTTCATATTTATTTGCTACATGGTTCGAAGCTGTATCCACTTCAAACTATTACAGGAAAACTTAGGTAGAAGCATCTCCCAGGACGGAACTTTATTGTTCTCACACCTGGAAGGTGGTGACAATGACAACATAAAAGCAGTTTTCAATCGACAATCGACGTTTTCTGTGGTTTATCAGGCCTTCCATTACAATGTGAAACCACAATGGATTGTGGAAGATCTTCTGAAATAACTACATCGCATACAAACATCAATCTATGCTTAGAGGCCCCAAATGGACTTCGTTGGCCATGCCTTCGAGACATTATCAATGAATTGTGTACGATCCTTGGTCAATTTTCTCTCGGATACCATGGATTTTTCGACCTTTCAAACAATACCAATCAATTGAAGATCGGATTAGAAATATATGAGCTACGATCATCAGAACGAGGTAGGTACATCGCAATGCATCGCAATGCCCTAGTGAAAAATTGATTAGAAAAATAATTCGATGTGATTGAAACATTCTGTAAACGCAGAAAGTATTTATTTTTAAATATCAAACCAATTATATAGGTGAGAATGTCTGTAAAATTTTTCATCAAAAACCTGAAAATAACGAAATTCGACAAAATGTACCGGTCAAGAGTTGGCCGAGAAATATGAACCATTTTTATCAAATGTACATATATCTCGATTCCATTCGAATAAACCACTCTGATCAAAAATACAAGAGAATAACCAAAATTATTGTTTTCTCCGATAGCCTCTCTCCTTTTCCTAAGAAGGAGCAATTTTATTTTATTTTTATTGTATTTTTGTACTGGATTATATTTCGATTGTCTAACATTAGACCTTCACAGAAACGTCAAAATTACAAAATGTTGGCTGAAAGTTTTACAGTTTGATCTTTTCCTATAACGGGGTGCACTTGTTCACACAAAAACACGACATACATCCATACATGTTTTTAAGTATTTCGTACATTTTAAAATCAGTCCTGGTATCACCCACAAGAGGTGATACAAATTTTTTTCCTGTAATCCTAGTATTTAAGGATTTTTGTAACTACTTAAACGCAATATGATCAAAAATACATAAAACCATTATGTGTCAGTTGGCACAAAATCTTTAACTAACTTGTGAATGCTTTCGGGTAACACAAAAACCATTTGTACAACGAAAAATGTCATTTCAGTAAAACATTCAAACCGCAAAATAAAGGATTGGTCTTAAAAGTAAAACTTACTGTATATTTGAAAAAAACCCTTCCCTGGAAAAAAAAACACTTACAAAGAGGAAATATTTCAATTACGCGCCCGATTAAACGCGAAACGGCATTCAGATCAAAATCTACAAACAGCAACAATAACAATTATCTGCGATAGGGAAAAAAATGTTTTTCATCTAATCGTTGTTTTCATCAAAGCAACAACAACTAATGAGACGCTACAGCAGTAAAATGCACCAAAAGTACGCAATTCGTGAAAACAGAGTCTGTGTGACGACGATGACGGCGACATGTCAATTTCCTATCAAAGGACATGCAACACAAAAATGATGTCGAGTGTTTACACAACAATAAACAACAACAGAAGAAACAACAGCAACAACGAAATGCTGCAAATGACACTTGAAACGGCAAAGGAGACGCACACACAACTTGACGAAGTTCTGCTTGATGATGTCAAAGGCAATAATGGCATTGAGAGAGTGTCTCCAAAAAGGGAACGCAATTCGTGTACTTCGGATAATTCCAAAGGTAACACGACGCTGCCCTTCCATAATCACTTGTTCTTCGCTCCGAAATGCCAACTGCAATTTCAAAACATAACAAAACACCAAAAACTTCAAAGTGATGACGCGGCAGTGCCAGTTGCCTCTTCAACTCAAAGATGATGTGACAGTTTTCTTCTACCGATTTTCTTTCGGGTTTTGTGTTTTTTTATGTACCAAACCATTTGGAAAATAGGCCACCTCTCTGTCTTTCTAAGGTTGTTGTCGGAGATGAAAAGCATTTTTTTTTCTTTCGATTTTGTAATTGAACACAAAACGTTTTTGGGTTTGTCAGGTGAATTAAAAGGATTTCGGTGAAATTATCATAATTTGTATGAAAAGGAAGAATTTTAAGGCTTCCATGGAAATGTATTGTTCAGAGGTTTTTCATTGAAGTCCAAGGCGATGAAAATTCTTCCTTTCATTCGAAGATTTCTTTTTTGCATAGATCAAAGATAATATTTAAATGAATCGTGGTGGGGAATTTTTGAAAACTTAATTCCTTTCAATTATGTTCCCACGCATTGCTTTCCTTTCTCATGCCAACCCAGTGCATCCCATGCAATTAAAATAACATCAAGTGCATAATTCCTTCTAACACAAAAATAAAGGCCAACCCAGAACATTTTCTCATCATACATCAGACCGAAGACCAGCCTCAGTCGACCGACACTCAATCATAGGAAATTGCAATAAAATTACTCGCCTAATTTTTGCATAACAACATTTGACTGGATTTTGCCTGTGCCGCAAATCCGCCATGTCGCAATTAGAAGGCGTCTGCGCCACTGTTCCCACCATCAAAACTGTCACAACAAATCACAGAAACCCAAAACACCAGCGATGCCATACAAAAACAACGCAGGAAGATGTTACCCACGCGACAACCCTTAATTACTTGGAGGGTGCGAGTAGTGCGCCCGTTCAATGGGTTTCGAATTGAGTACGCGCCGCCAGAAACTAGACCACAAAGAAGTACAAGTACAACAGCAATTAAATTTTCTTCTCCTGCGTGACTTTTGTTGCGCGCAATAAAATTCAAATCGATTTGTACCGCATCGAATCGAAATTAGACTATTTTGTGGACGAAAACGAAGAAGCTGGTTGGGTAATTGCTTTGCATGTGGAATAAACTGTGTTGTTGGCTGTCAGAATGCTGCGGGATAATTGCTGTGCTGTGGTTTAAAGCAAATAATTGCCCATGGAAATTTGAATTTTCCCATTTCGAAATATGCCGCTGAGGTCTTTCGCTTCTGAGGTATTCTTCTGTTTTTTTTTATTATTGATTTTACATTTTACGTTGCCGTCTTATTAATAAAGACTCGGTACATGTTCTATCAGCGATCTCAAGATGTGTCATCGACATGGCTTCTGCATCAAAGTTGCACAATTCAATTTTATTCGCTGAGAACGAAGAGTTCCCATACGTGTCCTTTGCCTTTGAAAGCGCTTTTTGAAGTGGGTCTCTGTAGGCAGGTGGGAATTCTTGTTAATAAGGAGATCGTTCAAATTATTATGCCGCAATCGAAAAATCGACAAAATCAATCAGGACCTTTACTGATTAATTTTATGACAGAAGCCCATTGTAAAACAATTTAACTTTCGAAAACTTTAAAATGTATGGATATGTTTTCGATAACAATTATAATTATAGATCAACATTTTTATCGTTAACAATTAAAATTCTTTTGATTGTTCCTTTCCATAAAGCATTTCAATATGATAACACTACCCTGCCAAATTGGAACGTTTTGATACTCCACAATCGTAGCGTTCTCAGAATTTTTCAATCACTTCAGGTTTTCGAGAAATTCAGGATCCAAGAGTCAACAAATGACCGATTTCGAAATACTAATTAAGCTATTACGAGATTTTGGAGCGTGCCATTGCGCTCAGTAAAAAGTTGTTAACGTACAACTTTTCAAAATGTATGAAAAACCTGAATCTGTTAACCGTTGTTGGTAGGTTGGATTAACCGAAAAAAAATTGAAAAAATAAATCTTCAAAATTCGACCTCAAATAGTTCAAATAATCGAAAAAGTTGTTGGTATCGTAAGTTCTTTTACCGCATGAATTTTTCACAAATTTACTGAAAAATTTACAACTTAACCGTGAAAAAAATGGGGCAATAAATTTACTATCTCTCATCGGTCAAACGTACAACATTGAAGGATTGGAGCGTTTTAAGACATTTTTTTCGGTTAGATTTACCGACTTTGTTTTGGACTTTTTGATAAATTTTCATAATTTTGAATGGCTTTTCGACACATTTGGCGATGATTCTAATAATTTCCCATTTCTTTCCCGATAACTTTTCCATATATTTTTCCACAACTTCTCGATAAGACTGTACAGCAGTACAGGCTGCTGATCACAAATATGCCATCTGTAACCTCTAGTTTGGTCAAAAATGTCCTTTTTAAATTTAATCTTTTCCTTAAAGTTTTACTATGAAATTTTTTTTAAAAATATATATTTAAGACCAAAGTATGCACGAAAAAATTACATCAATTTCATCTTAATAGCTTAATTGGCTTTGATTATACTTTTTTTTTTAAGTTTCCCTAAATCAAAAAAAATTATTTCAGATTTTCGAAAAAACAAGGATAGAACTTTTGTGAAGTGATATATTTACATGATTTCTTTTGTAAAGGTAATAAGATAAATGATGTATCAAGTATCAGGCTTAGTCTGGACTTTTAAAATATGGAATTCTTATACTACAGGATACAGATTTAAAAAGAATTTCTGACCAAAGTAGGGGTTACATGAAAAAACCATTGACATATTCGTTATCAGCAGGCCTTTAAATACTTGAAAAGTGTGTGAAACTCCGGGGGTTTATAAAAGCCTCAACATTGTTGTACAGTGTTATTGTTTTCATTGTTCCCTTTCCAAAATGCGATAGCTTTTCTGTAACCTTTTCAATGGTTTTCGGTAACTTTTCTGATTTTTTTCAATAATAATTCTCAAATTTTTTGACAAATTCGTTATGTTTTTTAATAAAATTTTTCTAATAATTCGATAAATTTCGATAACTTTTCGATTAATTTTTCATTTTCCAATAACTTTTTTGATCACTGTTTTCATAGCTCCTCTTTCAATTTTCGATAACCTTTTTGATAACTCTTCCATAGCTTTTCCGTAATCATTTTCATTATTTCCTCTCCATGGCCATTAGACAATCAATTTTCAATTACTTATTTTGTTGTAACTTCTCGAAAACTGTTTCGATAAGTTTTTTATAATTTCTTTCGATAAATTTAACCAACTGGTCTACTTTTTCCTTCTATAGTTATTGACATCTTCTTCGATAACTTACCAATAATTTTGTCATTGTTTCCTTTCTATAGAACGATAACGCTTCGATTAATTTTCGAAAGTTATTTTATAGTTTTCTTACCAATTTTCTTTTATTTCCACATTGTTTCCAGACCATTTCATACCGATTTATAAATTCAAGTAGCAGCATGATGGGGAAACCGTATTTAAAAAGAGCTTTAATGCAATTGCTTTAAAATTGTTAACATCATTTGCGCCATTAATTTGAAATCGTTTTTACTTTTTTGTTTTATCAAGTTTTTCAAGTTAAACATTTTCATTTCCTCATTTTGAAATCGAAAACTTTTATGAGCCTCGAATTACTTTCAGACAACTTTCAGCTTTTCTACTGTCAATCTCAATTCATGCCTCCCCCCACCTCGCTTCCAACATTTATTATTTCTACTTCTTCTACAAGAGCGTCAACACCACATCCTCATCTACCGCAGTATACCACATCGCCGCATTGCGAACGGCGCACATCGATGCGATGCGATGCGATGAGATGTTTGTCTGGTTCGATTCGGTTGGATTCATGTCCTATCTACCATCTTATCTCAATTGTGCAGTTTAACATTCGTTTACTGCATTCGTTACGTTTGCCACACTGATTTGACAAAGACGACACACGCGCCGCCATCGACGTGGCTGGAATTGTTTCGTTTGTCCTGTACACTCCACTCCACATCACCCCACTCCACCCCCCTCCACCACCTTTGGCTTTTGTCAAAAATGTTTGGTATAATTTAATAGAACGTCAGGCAGACTTATTTACCGCGCCAAAGTCGAAAGGAAAATCGTCATCTAAAGCCCCGCAAATCCTTTAGATTTGTCACAATCGCAATCGTTGAGGGTGTCTTAAGCTGCAGGGTGTTTTCATATTTTTCTCTTCGTTTCTTTTTCCTGGGGTGCAATAACTTTGGTAATTCGTTCAAATGCTTTTCAGTTTAAAAGTGAATGTTGTTTTTGCCCTTGCTTTTGGTGTTGTTGTTGTTGTTGCGATGGGCTAAGATAAGTGCGTTAATTTTGGCCATTTAAGTGAGGTTTTAAATTATTAAATTATTTCTCCTTTGTGTGTGGTAAGGGTTAAGAGTGACGATGTTGCGATGTTGCGGGTGTGGAATAATAAAAACTTTAAATGAAATTGACAAGGTTAACTTACGAATGCCGACTTGGATTGCGAATGACAGCGGTACAAAATGTGTATGTAAAATGGAGAACAGAGCATAGATGGATGGTCTGGAAGGTTGGAGTCTTTACTTGGAAATTTTTGCATTATGTGCACCGAAGAATACTCAAAAAATGTTCACCTTTTGACTAATTATTCTAATTAATTTAATTTGAAAAAATATGAAATTTTAATTGCATTTTGACTTCCGTCCATTTAATAAAAAATATATTCCGAAACTCGCCACAACTTTATTTTTCAACTTCCCAGCAGAGCGCATCTGCTTTAAATCCCCAGCGAAAGGAAGATATGTACATCTCCAAAACACATAAATTCTTCAAAACTAGAAAGGAAGCTGCACAGCAGCAACGCAACCACACTGAACCCCCCCTCCCCCCAACAACACTCACACTTTGCAAAAAAAAAACCCACCCACAAAATTGTACAAAAATAATAAAAAAGAAAATATAAATGAAATAAAATGAAAGGAAAGGAAAGAGAATGAAAAAACACACACACACACACACACCGAAACGCGAACGAACCGGCAACGCACTGAAACAAAACTTTGGAGTGGGAGGAAGGACGCACCACCCATCCCCCGCCTCAGCCGAACGGTGCTTGTTGTTGTTGCTGGCTGAAAGTCCCCCCGGACCCGAGCGAAAAGAAATGTTTCGCATAAAATGTTATCGGAAAGATTTACGACCCGACTTTTGCGCATCCCCTGTTTTATGATAATATACGAGCTTTCTCCGCTGAAATATAAATGTTGAGAGTGTGTGTGTGTGTGTGCAGCGATTCTTTGGGTAAGTGTGTGAGTTAGTGGTATATGTGTGTGTGTGTGTGTGCTCTGGCGTATATTTGGGCAACTTTTCTTCTACGCCATTTTATTTTATTTATTTTTTTTATTTTCGTTACGCTTCAGTCCGTCTGTATCTATTTATCTGCGCATTTGTACATATTTATTTTAATGTAGCGCACCGCATAGATACAATTGCTCACTTTTATCGGGCTGGTGTAATTGCGTATCTATGTGGCTATACTCCAGTGTGTGTGTGTGTGTGTGGCATGTGAGAATAAATGTTATGTTAAGTATATCCGTGTAGGAAATCTTTAATGAAACTAGCATCGACAGCGGCAGCGACCGCGCATTGGTAGTGCCAGAAGCAACCATGAAATTCAACCAGGAATCAGTCGCGCGCTTATCTTCTTGACTTGCTTCTGTAACAATGTTTCGAGCAGCGAGCTTTACGGATACTCCCCAACACACACATGCACACATATGTGTGTGTGTGAACTTTTCCAAACTCCTGAAATGAAATAAAATAAAAATAAAAATAAATCCAACTTGGGTGAAAATCGTAAAATGAAGATTTTTCATGTGGGTCTCCGCTCCGTTGTCGGATTCCATGGCATTGCTTTATGTATGTTCTCTGTTTTGGGGTTGATGATGTGCTCCTTTTGGCGCGCGGATAATGCCATGCATGGGAACAAGCTTGTTTGCCTCTGCTTTCGGCTTGAGAACTGATGCTGCTGCTGCTGCTTCTGCTGCTCGTCGCTGTAATTTATGGCTTTTCCTTTTGTAAATGTTTGAATCTAAGCATAAATTGTTGGCTACGTTCGATGCGAATAACATATGAAAAGCTACAAAAAAAAACGTATTTATTTTTGAGCTTCTTGCCAGATAAGATGTGCGGCGATATCTTTGCTATTTTGAAATGGGTGTAATGAACGTAGAAATTTGACACTTTGTACACTTTTGAAACATATTCATTTGGTGGAGCTTATGTTTCTAATTGTTAGGTGATTTCGCAGTAAGAATTCCATTTTTTTTACAGATGAGTCATGCTGAATTTAACTCCTATCACAACAACTTTTGTTAAATGAAAAATTCATCGATTCGATAGAAGAAAGTCAAAACTGTAGTCTCTCGAAAAAAATTGCTCAACAAATTTTGTTTAAAAATTCCACATTTCTATCAAAAGATCGAACCAAAGGACTATAGCAGTTACCTGCATTTGGAAATTAGCACACTGTTTCTTACCAAAAAAAAGGCAACTGCTTAGACCACTTACCACAAAATTTCAAAATAACCAACAAAATTTCCTTTTCATTCAGCAACTTGTAATCAAACAGTCAAGTCAAGTGGCTAATAAATACACAAAGTACTCAACCGCCATCCACAATCACCAATACGATATTAGCTCAATTCTGCGGAATTTCTGTCGATCACCAGAGGATTCCACTTGGCCCAACTGTCAGTCTACAGAATATCGAAGCTAAATTGATTTTAATGCAAGTCATGAATCGGGTACATACTCTACACAAAGAAAATAAACAGGTTGTTCAGCGACGATGAATTGAAAAACACTTCACTTGACTGAGGAGAGGCCAATTCACCTTAAATTGGGCTCCAGATGAAATTAGGTGAGGCGTTTCTTTCGAGGAATAAAAAAAACGGGAAAAAAACGACCATAAGTGCTTCAGAGTAGAGTGAGTTTTGACACGCTAATTAAAAGACAACATTGTGCCGCTCAAAAGGAACCTGTCCAAGGAGAGAGGGAGGTGGTCTGGCCATAGTTTTTTTTTTTCTCAAATAAAAAAGTTTCATAAAATTTTACGGCAGACAAAATACTTTTGAAATAATTACAATTTCCAAAGAATCATGCTCCACACCCCGTTCAATTTGTCACCTCGATTACATTGCAGATTCCATACAAACACTTCCGCCTACTCATGCATGGTAATCCTCTCTCATACTTAATCCCATTAATGCCAACACAAAGCCGAAATAAAAGAAATAAATTTCCAAGGAACCCCCGCACCTCTGCGACAAAAACAATTGTCAATTTTTTCGCTGCTCCATATAAGCTATTGTCATGCGTAGTACTTACTCCTCTGGAAGTACGCCTATTCCGATTAAACAGAAACAACAACAATAACATTAACTGATCAATTTCTGATCAGCATCCGATCCGATAAGGCTGCCAAAAAAACAAGCGCGATCATTGATCAAACTCAAATCGCGCGCCATTGCCGGCTTGCTTCAAGCCAGTCGAGTCGAATTAGCCAAGCCAGCGAGGCAGCCAGCATTTATTTGGTCGTAGGCGAGAATTTCCGATTGCAAACGATCAACAGACGAACACTCACTTACTCCAGCCAGTCATTCAGTCAGTGACACTGACTAACCAACACTATTATGGCTCGATTGTCGCTGACGAAACCACACAGCGTGTTGATTTATTCCCCGAAGGCTTGGAAATGATCTTTCATAATAATAAAAAAAATTGTCATCCGTTCATTTTGTTTCCACGTTGATATTCGTTCGAATGTCGGTGTCGGGGCGGCTGAGCTCCCGGGAGAACTACTCCGCTTTATTGTGGCTGCTTTTGGTGAGGTTCGTTCGTGGTTTTCCTAAGATCATTCCAAGGTGTTCCTTGATCGATCGGGCCGCTGTGATATAGCAGGCCGCCCATATAAGTGTCGTATTCACTCGCTCACTCACTCGCCGCAACTATGCGGCGGAAGAATAATTACAAATGTCACATGAAATCGAAAAGAGTCATAAATCAAATCAAAATTGTATTTTGAACATTTATTCAATTTTTATTTATATTTAAGTACTTCTACTTATTTGGAATAAGTAATTGAATGCGTACGAAATTGTGTTTTGGGTTTGTTTTTCGTTTCGTTTCATTTTATTTTTTGGTTATTTATGATGTCGCATTATTGACAAGACGCATTGCCGTTGACTATGCGACGAGGATAATCATTTGAATTCATTAAATGGCTTTTTTTCCATAAGTGTTTATTTGCATGTAATAATATTAATTTGTAGATTTGTATGAGTCACGGATAGTGTTTGTTTTGACGGGGAATATGTCAAAGGCGTAGGGATCTTATCTCTTAAATTGATTAATTTCTGTTTATAACTTCTTATGTCAAATGTGGCATATCATTTTTTGATTATATTAAAAACTATCGACATTTATAAATAGAAATTCATTTGCAAAGGAAACAGTGGTGAAGAAGAGGAAGACTGGGGCAAAGGAGCTTAGTTTTGAAATCGAAATCAGCGGCAGTTTGTGTAGATATTGATAAGGAGCCTTCGGAGGATTCCCTATTTCTCCATAATTGTAAGCTGAAGAAGAAAAAATCACACTGTATTAGACCAGTAGAAGAAAAATTATACTGTAAAAAAAACAACTTTTGGTAAAAAGCTGAAATTTTTAAGTGATGGAATCCCTCATTTGTTTTTTTTAACCCAGAAAAATACAAAAAAAAAAAAATAACTACACTGAGAGGAAAATGTTTAAATTTTACGATTTGGTTTTTAAAATAGAACTTTGTACAGATTTGTATAATTTCAAAACACGTGCACTAAAAACAAATTTTAAAACAATGCACTAAAATCTAATTTTAAAGCAAACTCGTTTAAATTAAACCATTTTTTTTTAAAATTGAAAACAAAAATTTTTAAATTGAATGAAATTGTTTTAAAATTTGATAAATTTGCAAATTTTACGCAAATCCTAAAAAAAAATATATAAACTGTAAAAAATTATATATTTTAAAAAACAAATTCAAAAGTTATCGAAAAAAATTTGAAATAAATAAAGAAATTGTGACGCCCTCGAATCAATATAAATTGCCTGGTCGCTTTTTCCAAAATGTTAATTTGTCGAACAGTGTCATGGCTAACTTTATGCATCCGTATCCCCAAATTCTCACCCGCACACCATACTTGCGACGAGGATGTGATGCGTATGTGCATATGGAGTTGAGATTTTGGGGATGTTGGGGATACGGATGCAAGAGTTTGTTCATTGCTCACGTTCTATATGAGTCCTAGTATAGGCAGCATATCATACATGTGCTGAACAGTGATAATCCACAATAATTTTGTTCGTTTATTTCACAAGTGAAAGGCTATATTATATTCCAGATGCAATAGAAGCCGTTATAGTCGTATAGAAAGACTACTCCTTAAATGCTAACTCGTTGACTTCCGAACTTTCGTAAAGCGGTAAAAATTACTTTTTCATTATCTTCAAGAATGATTTGACGAGTTTAACATTTCACTTTTACTACAAATTCTAGGGTCCCAATTTTTCATATTTTCCTAAGCGATTAATTTAAATTCGTCCACAATAAAATAAAATAAAATTTAATACATTTTTGTTGGTAGTTTTCAGTGGCGAATATAAAATTTGGTTTGTATGTTGCTAAGCCACTTATTTTAGGAAACTAACAATTATTTATTTTCCCTGAAATTGTTTGGATGGGGAGAAATTAAGTGGTGTGTGACAGCGCCACCTTTGGGAAACAATTCGTAGATGAACAACCGCAACCAAGTTAATTGTTGATAGTGAGAAAGTTTCTGCAAAAATGTGAAAGAAATACGTAGTTTCTAACTAGTGGGCGTGTTAAAACCTACCCCACAACAGGACTCACGACCCAGAGAACACATATAGAGATTTTGGTGAGAATCGGTTTTCGCGTCCACTCGTGACAAACATATATATTTTTGATTTTTTTTTGTGCATTTTTCTGTCTTTCCTGGTTATAGTAATTGAAATTGAAAACGCGAAAAAGACGATAAGTAAATGGAGTCAAAAGAGAATACCTCAATTTGAGAAGTCCCCGCTGATCTTCTGTCTAGCATCGAAATCATTGCAATACTCATGATCATGACTGAAAGCGATTAATTATGATGCCTGCCACCAGAACGATTTCAACATTTGCTTTACTAAAAATCGTTTAAAATTCGAAACCATAAATTAAGAAAATAAAAATAATCGTCTTATAAGCGCTCGAACGTTCATTAAAATTAATGTATGGCAAAATATGACATGGTTAATAAATTAAACGCCTCATAGGCAAGACAAGCGTCCACATGCGACGTAACTGCAACTGCGCAGCGAAACTGTGTTGGCGAAATGCAGTCTAACATCTCACCATTCACCAGATGCCATGTCATGCTGCAGAAGAATTTGCGTGCTGCGGACAGGAATGAGCTACTGGAGTTGAGTATTCCAGCGTTTCAGCGTTTCAGGTTGAAGTAATGAAAGATGCTACGATAGATTAACTGAGCCAAGAAACGCACGACACCGAAAATGGCGAAGAAGAGGTGCCTGGCTGAAAGGCATGACCGCCAGTGATCAGATACACAGATTAAGTATAGAACAAATACAAATTATATGGAGTTCTAAGGGAAAATATGTACTTAGGTGCCTATAATAAAGAAAAATAATAATAAATTATCAAAAAATACTTTATTGCCTTCAAAAAAAAAAAACAACAATTGTAAAGATCGTCTAAAGAAAGCTCCCCACCAATGGCTCATAACTCAGTCCAGCTTGACACTTTTATGGCAAATATTTTATATGACTTTTTTCCACGTTTATTTTTTATGCGCTTTCCTCTTGTTTTATGAAATTAAAATAAAATAAAGTATACACAAAAAAACATTAATCCTTTTCACAATATCCTGTTGTGGGCGCTGTCGAGATTTTCTCCTGGTTATTTTGTTTCTGTGGTACGTGGTAAAACAGAGAAAAAAACACACATAACCCACAAAAAAATAATGTTTTATGCCGTGTGCGATTTCCGCTTCTGCAACCTACATAAAAGCTCAAATTTCGTACACATTAAAAGCGAGTCCTTTGAAATAATGTTTAATTTGTTTTCGCTCCTTTATGACCACAGCACACTCATCCGCACCCCCACTCACACACACACACACACACACACAAACATTTATAAATGTCCTTCGGGTGTGTACTGTGTGTGTGATGCCTTTTATTGTGACTTTTGGCAGCCTTTTATTACCATACTTTTTTTTATGTACCTACGTATGTACGTACATACGTATGTATATTTTGTGTTATTTTATTTGATACTCTTGGTTTTTTAGGCCACTCTCAACCTTCCACTTGCCACTAATATTTCACGTTTAAAAAAGGATAATAATAAAAATGTTTATCAGATGGTTTGTATGCTTCCTCTGGTACAATAAAACAAATGGAATCCATTTAATTGCTGCCCATAAATGACGACTTTTTTTCTTCCCTTCTTCTTCTTTGTTTCATCTCTTGCTTCTATTCAGTTGTTTTGGCGCTCACCAAAAAAACAGTGGAACCCTTTCCGTCCTTTATTTCACTTCCATGTAATGGCGCCAAATGTTAATGTGTACATTTATTTTCGTTTAGTATTAAAATTTATTGTCGCTTTATTGCGTGTGGGTATAAATCTCAACAAATTACTGCGCCGATTTTAATGGTTCGTATAACTCGTTAATGTACATACGAGCGCTAGATCTAGGGAGAATTATAGCTTCAATTCTTGTGTTAACCGGGGAATATTAGGCCGAAACTATTATTAATTTTAAGTGTTCTCTTCTATTTTTGCATTACAATTTATAAAAGAACCTCGAATATAAATTAAATTTAGTTTCAGGACCCCGTTTTGACCCATTTATAGGTGGTTTTGTAACATCGGACCATGTTCAAAATCCACAGTCCAGGACGCATCATCGCAACGGATGACAGCAACTGAATAGTTCTAGGAAAGGTAGGACTACCAGTGTTGGCATTTGAGAATTTCATTTTAGTACCGAAGCGACTCAAAAAGTGTACTAATTCGATATAAAGTGTACGGAATTTTATAAACGACCAATTCCATGCCAAATCGGCCGTGACTCCGAATAGATTTCTCCAATTTGTGGGTCGGTAGAGGAGCATTGCTAACAAAGAAACTAAATGCCATGCCATATTTTGGATTGTACAGTAAAACCAAGATAAAAGTATAATTTCCCTAATTTAAAGTATACTAGGCCTAGGTTGAGTAAAAAGTATATAAATTGTAAACATCTGGGGTGCATCCGCGTATCTTGATATCAAACGAAATCGACAGTATTCCATCATTATACCCCCGCACACACTACGGCAGGGTATACTAACTTTGACACAACGTTTGTAACACCCATCAGGGGTATGTCCGGTATGGAAAAGTATATATATTCTTGATCAGCATCACCTCTTTTGATTAGATTTAGCCATGTCCGTCTGTCTGTCCGTCCGCACGATAGCGGTCGCAGTTTTGGAGATATCGACTTGAAACTTTGGGTACATGTTTTTCTCTTCTATACTGACATCAAGTTCGAGAATCAGCCAAATCGGATAAAAACTGGGCGTGGCTCCCATACACCGAAAAAAAGGGTAACATTTTTCAAGTCTTTTTTATTGTTGTATTCGATTGGAAATGCTTAGAAATGAATTATTAATATGGTCCAAGCTTCCAAACCCACATTTAAATGGGTCAAAATGGGGTCTTGAGAAAAGGTTCTAAAACCACATATAAATGGGTACAAATGGCATTTGTATGTTTTTTATGTTCGAGGTACTTCTAAATGGATCATACTGTGTGGGAGTAAAATAAAAATGTATGAAATTCAAGAGTTAGTAACCTCTAATATGAAAGAAGTTATAAAAATTGTATTTTCCTGATGACGCGACATTTCCAGTCGCATTAACAGCTACTCTAAATCAGTTACTCCATCCAATTCTATACACTTATAATTCTAACCCACTAAACTCTATGCATATTTCCGATTTCTCAAATGACCTCCCGACCTCAACCCCCCCGGAGACTACAAAATGTTTCTTTTGTTTTGAAGTACAACAAAGTTTTCGGAAATAAATCGCAACATATGGATAGACAATAGCAACCCAAAGCCAAAAACCAATTGCTTTTGAATTTTCGCAATTACATAATAAAATCACCACAATTTACATTTTGTCAGTCTCATCCGCATGCTGGATTCCATACAGTGTCGAACGCACACGATACCATACAGTTGTGAACATGTGGTTTTATGACTCAATTAGATACGTAATTCGTGGGGTTTTCACCAGCAGCGCGCGCCAATGTACACACAGACAAAAATCAATTGTCAAACAAGTTAATTTGCGGTGGGCATAATAAATAAACGCAGTTTTTGGCAGCAAACAAAACACTTGACAGCATCCGAAAGTACAATTGCCCAACCAGCCACAAATGAATTGAACTCAAAACGAAATGAAATGAAATAAAATTAAATGAAATGAAATTACCCCTCTTAAAACGCTGAAAATCCACACGGATATAGTGAAACGGGTGAATATTTACCTCCTGTTCTTATGCGGAGGGTTGGCCTGGGAAGAGTAATTGCCACAATAGAACTAATGTGACAAGTGCAAGTGAAAATGCGAAATGCTCTACTGTGATTGTGATAGCGATTGTTGGTAGTTGCTGCGATAGCTGTTATTGCGTGATGGTGTGTACTATTTGCCTTGAACATACATACATGCATATTTGCAATACGCAGATGCAAATGATAGAACCGGCTTTAGTGAATGGGCCCACCGCCACCCCAGTGATACATTCCATGTCTACCCCCGAGGGATGCCTTGGCACTATTTGTTCGCAACTTTGAGGCAGAGTATTGTGCAATGTACGCGCGTGTTTGTTTTTGTAAAATTGCCTCATTAATTTACTTCAATCCAATATTAACCGTGGCTGGAAAAGAGAGCTGAAAAATTAATTCAATTTTCATAATTAATTCACACTCTCCGCGCCAGCTTGTGAGCTGTGAGTTGCGAGTGAGTTTCTCCATTTGTAGTGGAGCTGTTACGACACACCTTTGGGCTGCTGCCGATGATAAATGATCATTTTCCCTGGCGCTCGCTTCTGATTTTAATCCAACACCAGCAAAGACAACAACATTCCAGCAGAGCCACCAATACCATCGGGCACCGAGTGCTGTACTGTGTCGATCATTTCGACTTGGCGTTTTTTGATTGACAGCCAATGTCACAATAAACATTTTTTCTTTCACGTTTTTTTTGTTGCATGTGTGTGTGCTTTCGATGAGCTCTTTTTGATATACGAAACATTGTGCTGTCACTTTGGGGCAATTGCTTCTGTTTTTCTTGTGCGCCTGCCAGATAAGCGCCGAAGAAGGTGGTTGGTACGACACCTTGGGGGATTCCGCTAGCGATTGCAGCGTTATGACAATCAATTAAAATTTCTTCAACGGCAATTTCGTGCAATACTTTGAATCAAGATGGCAGTCATTCATACCTAAGGACAGTGTACACATTTTCTCGATATGAGCAGTAAAATTTTTGACGCTTAACCCTTAAAAGCATGCAATTTTTCTGGACTCAACTTAAAGCGAAATGGTGTTTTTTTTTATAGAAATTGCATTTACCTTACGTCCACCTCAAGTCAATATAAGTTCTGTCATTGTCGATTCTAAGCCACCTACAACTGCAACATGTACTAAACCAAAACTCTATTCACTAATGCCCCTTCGCGATTTGCATAAAATTGCAGACCACGCTCGCGCCAGTTCACATATGGCAATCAGCCCAATTTGGGCATACGCCATGGACAGCGCCACCAAAAATAATTTCGCAAAATATATCGCTGGCAACACAGCTACCACCAATGCAACTGCAACAATTACAAATTACTTTGCACTACAATTCCAATTCGCATTTACACTACTCGCCACTAGACTTGTGGGGTATGCGGCTTTTACTGCTTACTGCGCTTCTACTGATGACGATGCCGCCGTCGCTTTTGCCTTTGGCACACTTAATCCTGGCGCAAAACTATTCCGTTTGCATTGTTCCACGCACAATGGACACAAAGGACATGTTTGCACTGATTATCAGATTAGACCATTGTATGTACAAATTGATATTGTCATGTTTCAAGTGCCTCCAGGGCCCATTGTCTCAATTCGGTGTGTGTGTGTGTGTGTGTGTTCAGCACAATGTAGAGTTTTCCCATATTGGTTGAGCTAGTGCATTCACTAGCACTGTCGCCAATGCCGATTAAAAGATTTTCACTAGCCCAAAACAATAGAAGCAAACAAAGGAGAAGATTTACAAATATTTAGGCTCGAACACTATGCATTTCGTTGGTCCAGTTTTGTCGTGTATTTTGGTTATTCATCATTAGCATAAAGCCGAGGCTGATCGGTGCGCTAGCAAATTTGATCTGCCTGGAAGGATTAGCACAAGCAGAGCCCAGAGAAATCCCACGAAAGATGAGTATGAAATTTTACCAAGATATGATCAGGTTCTTCTCCTATCTTCTTCGTTTTGTAGGGTCCAAGGGATTTGCAGGGAAATCGCTTACGCTTATGTTTGTGATTGCGATCTGTTTTTTGATAGAGCGCGTTGATAATAATAATTTTGTTTTTGAGAGGTTCCGTGAAGAAGATGAAAGTAAAATGAGACCATTCGAAGAGGTTTGAACATTTCTAGGGAAATATCTGCCATAGTAGAAAGTCTTAAGTGCTTTGATGTTTCTTATCAAAATAGCTGATACCAAGAAGAGTATTCGATGGAGAGTAGTGATAAACATAATCCGAATTTTTGTCAAACTTTTGTCTGACCAGAGAGTCTATTAGTGAAACACATTATGGACTTCTGTTACAGTTTCTGAGTGTAATAAGTGAAGGAATGAAGCCCATCGTATACAATCAGATTCGACCACATCAGTGTGGATTCACAGCTGGCAAGTCCACTTTTGGAGAAGACTCAAGAGCAACTGATCAACCCCCACTAGCTATTCGTTGATTACGAAGATGCTTTTAACAGCGCGATAAGGATTTGAATTTGGTTTTAAGGCAAAGATCACCATAGAGTTACACTGACGTGCACATCATGTACAGTATTAATTCGGCAGAATCTCTCTCCGGCCTTTGAGGCCAAGTTAGGTAGGAAATTATGTCGAGTGGATCCTATGATGAATGAGGAAGTGATATGTGTCAACGACTGGAGAGTTCCGGCACCGTTGCGCCTTGGACAACATAAGTTTTGTGGTCTTACTCAAGGCTAGCTCTTGCCTACAGGTGCTTCTTTGTTCGCCGTAGACCCTTGCGAAACAGGGCTTTCTCTCGGCTCACTAAACTCTTTTGGATCATGCTCGCCTTTCTGTATTGGGATTGAAGAGAAATTAATTGGAGTATTTGAAATAAGTCCTGCGTAGGGTTTTTTAACGAGTAGTAAAAGAGTCAAAAGCCCCAGTCAGTGTAAGACTTTTCTCTTGCTTACGGGTACGGCAGATCTGCATTTATTTCAGTTTTTTTTGGGGTCGTCTTTTTCAAATTTGGTGTTATTTACGGTCGGTGGGTTCGCAGAGAGTTGACGGTGGGTACGTCCATTACAGCGGGTCGAAGTGCTCACGGGAAGGTTCGCGGGAAAGCTCACTGAAGGCAACTTCCACTACTGAAATATGTGAACTGTTCTAATTTAACAACTTTCAATATATTTCTCTAGTCTCGTCCACACAGTAGCCGCTCAACTCTTAGCTACTTCAGTTTCTTTTCTTGTTAGTTTTGCGCAAAAACCTAAGCGCCATGCTCATAAAACTATTCGTAAATTTTGACCGTAATAAAAATGCTGTTGATACCTTCGGTGGGAAAACAAAAGAATTGCGCATCTCTACACGTACACTCGCTCATACCATAAATATTCAAAGCAGCAGGATACATTATTTTGGTTGCGAACCTTTTGTCCAAACCGTATGCAACTCCTTGTTTTCTTTTGTTGTAAATATGAAAACTAGTGCAACACTTTTGGCTTATTTGCTGCAACACAAAGGAAGAGCTCTCTAGTCGCTAGCTATTGTCTTCGTAGAAGTCGTTAGTGTGACAGGTTGGATTTGTTGGTGTCTTTCCTATTTGGTTGTTGTTGTCATTTGCTTGAGGTTCCTAAGACTGTCATCATCAGCATAAGCGTTGTCTGGCGCCAGTATTAGAGACGATTTTCTAAAATATTTCGTCACACAACGCTGCGGGCGTTTTCGTTTGGAGTTTAAACACTCACACACACACTCGCACACACGGAGAGAAACGGCTTTCGAAATCATTCAACAGGTAGTTCCGTTTTGGCCAGCCATCCAGCATCGATTCATGGTAGTACTCCCATAGACTCTCGACTCAGCTCATTCAGAGGCGATTGCATGGTCTTGGCATTCGTGGGTTGTCAATTCAATTCAATCCTTCTTTCATTTGCTTTATTAGGGTTTGTTTTATTATTATTATTTATTTGCTTTATTTTTTCAGTTTGTTTTCAGTGACATTTTGTAAATGGGGCGTGATATGGCCCCTGATGGCAATAAAACTGCCAAGATGAATCAGCCTTGAATGAAATATACTCATTCCATAGACACTCTCTTGGAATTCTTCGAGCATTCGAAGTGATATTAATCATTTCTCTTAATTATGAAAATCAATTTTGTCTGCATTTTTTTTTCATAACCCAACAGAAGCTGCCAGCCCATCACGATTTAATCAGACTTCAATTTGTCATTTGAATTAAGCGTAGCTCCACCTCAATAAGGACTTGCAAAATAAAACGAAAATGTTCTCAAATACAAAGTATGGAATTTACATCGACACCCTTACAACGAAATAAGGCGTTTCACCAAACAAAAAAAGAGGCAACCAAAATAAACATTTCCAAAAAAATAAACAGTGACATGAAGTGAAAGATTTCAACGCAAAGATATTGAAAAGCGAATGAGTTAGTAGCGCGCTTGTACCGAGAGCAGCGCTCACATGAATAATGGCGCATATCTAAATACACATGAAGGATGAATGAATGAGAGACGGTATGGGATGGTTGCTTAGTGGTTTGGTTGGTTGGTTGGATGGATTCCTTTGAAATGATAGAATTTGAACTCAATACAAGAAAGAAAACGAAACTCAAAGCGCTTCTCTCCTTTACTACGGAATAAAACAAAAAATTATGCGGTTTGAGTAACGATCTGAAGATTTGATATTTTTTGAGGTTTTTTGTTTTGTTTTGTGATAAAATAAATAATGAAGTTAGTTTGCATATCATGGGAAAATCTTTGAAGGGTACACCGCCGCTATGATTCAAATTTACAATAAGGCACACAAATTATAAAAATCGAGGCCCCCAATTAGATTCAGTGTAGAGGTTAGGTTGGGTTAGGTTTAGTTCGGTTTTGGTGCAGTTATAAGCCCATAGTGATACTTCAATATCTTCTTATAGCCGTCACACAAGGTGTCCACTGAATTTTTAGTTTGTGATAACTCGGAAGTTGTTGACTATTGACTATTGCATTGACGTAACTGACTCCTTTAGAATTTGTATGGGAAAAAGTTTACATCCTTTTCGAGCCTATTTTAAAACTACAATGTAGATCTAAGCGTTGAATTAGCGTTGCCTTTGACACAAACCATTGCATACTAAAAGTAGCTAACTTAATTAATATTCTTAATTATTTTTCGATGCAAATTAGGATTTTTAAAGAAATTAAAATTTAACAATGGTGATTGTGAAATGTAAAAAATAATGGCTCATATTTTTAGTCAAATTTAGCAACTACTAAACCCTAGTAGCAGCTTAGTAGCTGTCAATTCAGTGTGTTATCTGTCAACTTAGTAGAGTATTAAAGTTAAGTTGGAACTTAATTTGACTATGAATATGGGCCATTGCACTTGCGTGATGGAACCAAAGCTGGGCATAGTTAATCAAGAACTTAACTTCGTTCACCCGGTAAAAGTTAATCAAAACTTTAACTTCGTTTAATTAAAAAGTTAATTTCGTCGAAAAGTTAACTTCGTTAAAAGTTAAATTAAATAGTTATATTTCCTATAGAAAACAAAAAATAAATTTTGTTTACACAAAAACACATAAAAAATACTTTTTAACTATACTCAATTGAATGCCTGCACTCAGAGAATCTTTTTCCCGGTTTCTATATACAAATTTGCTTTAAAATAAATTATCAAAATTTTTATCAGAAGCGAAATTTTGTGTATGAAACAATTTATTTATATTCATATAAAGCCATACCAATTTTATTAGAATATTAAATAATAAGAATGACACGAATGAAGTTTGGTTAAGAACAAATATCACAAGCCATTCTAAACACAATGGCGTTCTCAGCTTTTCGGCATTTGGAGAAATTTGAGAAATGGAAAATGCGATGTATGTAAACATCCTGACGATGGCTGAGAACGCCATTGTGTTTAGAAAGGTCCATTCATACATACAAATGGAATATAAAATACTTCGAAATATATAGGCTTGTGTATTTAATTATTTTGTGAAATAATTTTTAAATTAAAATTTTTTTTTTTTACTTTCTATAATAAAAAAATGTTTTCCTTTTTAAAGTTAACTAATGCTAGTTAATCGAAGAAATTTAATTTAACTAAATGAAAAAGTTAATGGTTTTCGAAATTAACTGAAACGTTAAAAGTTAACCAAAAACTTAACTTCGTTTTTTAACTATTAACTAATTAACTAGTTAATGCCCAGCTTTGGCGGGAACCAAAACTATTTCATGTTCATACCGAAAATATACCGTTTGTACCTTGAAAGTGAAATTGGATGGAAAAAGCTACAAATGTACCTACATTAACATCCATGATGTACACCCTGACAGCTGCATTTTGTCGATATTTACGCTATATACACTTCGACGTTCATGTAAATTGTACATGGTTTAGGTACATGTTTACAGGTTTACTGGGGTTTCACAGGTTTAAATGAACCCCATTATTAATATAAGTTGTTTAATAAGTTATTAATAAGTTACTTAAAATGGTAAAACTCTGAAACCGTGCAGTTCTGCAGTCAACACAGACGGTTCTTTTAAGCGACTGAGCGTTTTGAGAGGGTTTTTCCACTTTAAATGAATACCCTTAATGTATAAGAATAAGAAATAACTACAAATTGTGATACGCAATTCGTAAAATAAACGCACTCTAGGCATATTGGTGCAGGATATCAAAGCTTCGATCTGACCGAAGATAATTTTCTATTCTGGTTTAAGTTGGAAATGGTAGTGGAAATACCGAATTTATATTTGTATTTATTAAAACCGAAAATTGTTGATCTTGATAAGTTTTCAAAACGATTTCAAATAAGAATTATGCCAAACCAAAAAGTACTTGAAAAGTAAGTACTACAAAAAAACACCTTCCTCATCATAGAAAAAGATTTTGTTTTTTTTCGACAATGTAAACCTTCTTCTTACTCCACTCGCTTGTATCTATGAAAATGTATTCGAAGCGATAAAGCGTTAAAATTAATTATCGAGTGGCACATTTCTGTTAAACGATATCTCGTAATTGATTTCAGTGCTACTGCGTGAAATTGATGAAACGATGAACAAATAAAACCCAAACAGCATGGCCCCAGATAAGAACTGTGATTTTTTTGATTTCCTGTACAAATTGATTAAAAACCTCTTTCTTTCTTCGGTTTGTTGTTCTTTTTAACCAGACAGAACGAGGAATCTAAAGCGATTGAATAGACTAGAATAGAAAATTGGAATCTAATCAAGCAATTTCGATGAAGGAAAAAAATGTTGGTAACTAGAAAATCTAATCATGACGACGGTCATGTCCGATGGCATTTAACTGATTTCGTTTTCCACAATTAATTTTGACAATTTTGTTCAATTCGTGAGTTTGTAGGTGAGATAAGAATTGATTTGAGTTGAGTTGAGTTGAGTTGAAGAAACCTCGACGGTAGTTCAGCAATTATTCAATTTTGAAATTGTTTTGATTTGTCCAAGATTGAAGTGGTTGCCTTTTCTCCTATCGGAATCAGTTGAAGTAAAGCGTTAATTTTAGACAGTCGTTAAAAGAACTTATCATTTGGGTCAAGAATTAAACTTAATGATACCAAAAAACAGAAAAAAAACCATTGAATCAAAAATATTTTTCCTGTTTTTTATTTAATTTTTTTTCTGTTTATGAAGCACTTGTCCTCATCCAGCACTTGAGTTGTACCTACCACGTGGGCTACGTGGGCTACTTGTTTCCTTTCTTTACTAAAATTACAAAAACACTGACTAATTAAGCAAGCAAGTAGCTTTTGTTTATTACAATTTAAGCCACCCCTTACTTAACCCTTGAAGTTTCTCCACTCCACTCCACTACACTCTACTTAAACACTTTTACACTTGGAAATTCCTTTGCTGGCTGGCACGACACAGGACTTCTTCATAGGAAGAATAACAAAAAAAAAAAAAGGAAAGAAAGCAGCGTATGCTGAACAATTGTTCTCTCGAGCAACTCGAAAAATTCCGCAACTGTTTGCGAGGCACGCGCTGCACCCACTTGAACTCACTTTGGTCTCGTTTCACGAGGGTTCAATTCGATACTCAACCTCAAAATATTGAAGCAAATCCACTCAAGTGTGCAATATTGCAACTCTATGCCACACAGAAGCGCACAAGCCACACATGATGCAATGCTGCAGCGGAAAAAGTAAAATTCCAAAGAAGTCCTTCGCATTTTTCATTCTGTTACCATAAAGTGGCTGGAGTAGAGCGCTTTTGTTTTGAAAGTTCGGGGCAAATGTTATTGTTTACTCTATGGTTTTATTATAGTTGAGAAGGAAGGGGTGAATGCCATCGAGGAACTTTTAAGTGTAAGTAAGTCCTCAACATGCATAGAAGGGATATAGTTTGGGAGAACATATTTGATACATTTCTTTGTGGAACTGATCCAGACTGCTAGAGACTTTCACCAATCATAAATATTTTTTTTAAATCTTACGAATTTCGTTTCCAACCTCAAATCAATAATCTCCACATTAATCTTAATTCCTTCATTTATCAACGCTTCATTTAAAATCCTATTGACACGCAAACTAACTGCCTGTCTAACGGCCCGCCTCGTACCTAACCAAATCGTAGTCTGCCGCATTGCACTGCAGTCGGCCCAAAACAAATCAATCAATTTAACACGCAATTTCTGCTAGAAACAAACAGAATTTCTCTATTTTGACTGGCAACAAATAAATACGAACATAATAACTCAATACAAATCCCAATTATAGAGCCATCCGCTTTGTCAGACTGCTTACCAAAAACAACAGCAACAAAAACAATAGGAACAACACAAATTTGTTAGCAACGTGTAACGTCCTACTCGTATATCAAATTCGCTAACCACAACATATCCCGGTATATTCATCCAACCAACCCGTCTATCCACACCAACTGCCAACTGGCAAAAGCAAAGCCGAAGCAATTGCAAACCCTTAAAACAGAGATCCTGCCAGCCATACCTTTTGATTGTCCTTTTCTTTTTATGTGTGTGTTCGGTGTGTTTTATACTTGATTCGATCAGCGGGGTTTCGCCCAGGGTTTTGCCCACAGGCGCAGGCGGCGGCGTCATCACAGTTTGGCTTATTCCAAAATGCTCGCACCATTCAACATACAATTTCAATAAGGAGGCAAGGAAGGGGGCATAAGGACATAAAATCACATAAATAAATTCTGTATTTAAAGGTTTCCACCGAAAATCTATTGAATTATGTGGACGGTTGTTTCGCTGTCGTCTCTCCTTTTTGTTCCTTCTTTATTCCTTCTTTATTCGTATATAATTTGTTATTTGTATTGCATGTTTACACTGGGGACAAAACACTGTTGAAATGTGCTTCAGGATTGAGGATTGAGGACATATGATGGCGTTCTCACTCATTTGAATGTGATTTGAGCCACACACAATGCCGTCGGCTGTTTGGCTGGCGTCAAATGTATATTGGCCACACACACATCCATATGCACACACGTACGCGCACTGTCCTTTGGTAAGAGATGAGGAAGCCTTTCAGGAAGAAATGTTGATGGGTATTTTCTTTTTTGGACAGTTTTTATGAGTATTTTTTAAACGTGTCTGCAGTGATAATGATTATAATTGTTGCCCGTAATCGATCTTCTCATGTTGGCTTACGAAAATAATTAGTCTTTCTCATTCTTTTGAGTTCATATTTGACATTGGAACCTTTCCATCTTATCATCATAATGATGCGCAATGTTTCCAGCTTGTACGAATTTATTCACAGGAGCTATGGATTTTGATGATTTGAATTTGGAGATAGAATTTGCTGAAAATAAAGAGGGATTATGATTGGTATGACACATGTTCTGTGGTATTAACACGTATTACGTCGACATTAATCTTATCTTCTTACGACGCTAAATGAACACACATTATGATTTCACAAAATAGAATTGCTTTTAGAATTTTAATCGGTGTTGGAGATGTAGATTGTTAAAAGTGGAGGATTCAAGGCTCCTTGCCACTGTGACCGCTATATTTTGAGTATGGTTTTCAGTAGATAGCCTTAGACATTCTTGGGTGAACTATCAGCTATACCATATTATTCGAGGTAAACCACCCCATCCAAGGTAACGAAATCGGGTACTAATTATACCCTCATAGTGACATAGTATATCGACTGGTTTCTGACTTAACTCAGATTTGGGCCAATTTACGTTTTTGATGCCAAAAGTTGTATTCGTGCCCTCCGCATTCTAGAGCCCGACCGATAAGCATTTTCAGGCCGAAGCCGAAGCCGATGCCGAAGGTCAATTGGCAGCCTATTACTTCGGCCGACGCCGAAGGCCTATACCGAAGCCGAAGCCGAAGCCGATACTTAAATAAAAAACCATTAAAAACTTGTTTTTTCGTGTATTTTCATTCAAATTCGAGTGTACAAATACACATTTAGTTTTTTAAGGAACTAAAATTTTATTTAAACAAATAATAAAAGTAACCAAAAGAATTCACAAACAAATTTGGGCCTCCTAGGTCAAAACTAACAGGAGCCTCGGATTATCCCATATATCCCGTGTAAGAAAAATTAGATTTTTTTAAAATCATTTTTAAAAATTTGGAGTAAAGCATAAAATAATGGAAATTTAGTAGAAATGGTAGAGAATTCTTCAAAGAATAAATCCATCTAAGTAGCTGTTTTTTAAGGACTCCCCAAATCCGTCAGGTGATTCGCAAAGGATGTTCTAGTTGATGGTAAATACCACCTGTGAAGCTTTGATTTGAGCACCAGAACTACTTTTCATATATGTTGGAGCAGCAATTTGGGCTACATTTGTAAAAGGTAGAATCCTTCCGTGTGCCTCCTACCCCTATATTTGAAATTTCATACAGTTTACCAGGACTCCTTTCAACATTGACATCAGGGCGAGTATTAAGCTTCCAAATCTAAATTTAAAATTCAGTAATCCACCCAGAAAATGTCCAAGGATGTACTTTGTGGCAGCTGTAACCCCGTGCCACGCAATTTGAGGCGAGATTCGCTCAATATTCGATGATTACTAAGTTAAATTTTAATCATATTTTTTGTTTTGTGAGCCTCTTATGTCCCATTGGAAATTCCATCAATTACACAATTTTTAGAAAATCGTATCGTAAAAAATTAATTTTGGTTTTCAGTGTCGCAAAAACAAGAAAAAAAAATTTAAAAGCTTCGGCTAAAACTTCGGCCATTTTTTGGAAAAACCGAAGCCGAAGCCGAATGTGCATTTTTGGCCGATAACGGCCGAAGCCGATGCCGAAGCCGATTAATCGGTCGGGCTCTACCGCATTCAGTAAGAATTGGCAAAAATAATGTTGGTACATTTTAAGCAAAAAAAAGATTGTGCATCAACCTCGTATCTTAAAATCGAAATTTGATAAAAGCTACAACCTCGTATAATATTTTGAATTTTATTTCTTGCTCAATAATGAACAAAAAAGTATATATTTGTAGTCTCAAAAGTAAATAATCCTTACTGAAAATGTTAAGTGGAAGGCGCGTGCATTTTGCAAAGTGGTCAGATAAACTTAAGAATTTTTTTTTTAAATTAATCTAGTGAAAAAAATACCAAATGCAGCATAAAAATATTTTTTTTTAAAATCGTCAGATCAAATTGTTATTCGTCCCAAAAGTAGCGTAATGACGTCAAAAAAAAAGGGTTCAAATATCGTTTTGATCGGATAATATCTGGTGCCTCCACAACGTGGTTAAAATGTGATGATTTTTGGTCAAAAATTTAAAAGCTGTGGCATGTAACCGCTTTAATTGATTTTCTTTCTAGCGTGTGTAGTTGTTGTGTCCGTCTTTGAGAAGTAGCTGGCAAAAATGGTTTTGCTTGTCTTTTACCGGAGATATCCCTCCAAGTAATTTTGCTATTTTCTCTTGAAGGCAGAGTTATATTTTAAACTTTATTCAAATCCATGGTAGGTTAAGTTGTTCGTGTTGCCATTAATTTCTATCTGGTAATATAACTTTGAAGTCTTGGTGAAGTTGTATTTGGGTAGACTGAGATCACCTATATATGTCCTGATTTTCTCATCCTGTGCAAACTTTTTAATGGGAGCAAGATCCGCAAACTTGGTATCTTCAGCGTCGTTTTCCAAAATGAGCTTCACTTTAAACGGTATTGTTTCTTTCTTGAAGAAGAAATGCAGTGGAGCTAGATCATGTAACGTCACAAGATATGCTACTAACTCAGGCTACTCTCTGCAGCTTATTAGGTTCAGTCTGTGTAGACCACCATACAGGTTCAGCACATGTGATGATTTGGTGGTATACAACCACGTCTCCATTTATCCCGCATTTCGCTGGTCCATAGCAAAGCCCTTATTGTCAGTTTCACTACCACGAATTGGTTCTATCAGATTGTCCCGCTTTCTCTTTTGTTAGTGAGGACGCCACCTAGCCACAAGGTCCAGTGCCATCTGGAGGAGACCCGAGTTCGTGTCTTCGAATTTTCCTCTGATTAGTAGTACGAATGACATCCTCATGCCCTTTCACTTCGAAGAAGTTCGTGCTAGAAATGTCTAACAGTTCACCACAATGAACTGCGCACGCCTTTTTTCTGTCCGATATTGGAGATCTATGCTGAAATTGCAGAAACCCCAGAAGTTGAAGAGATTTTTCATTTTCTTCGACTCAGGGTTGCTATGTAAGTTATTCGGTCATACGATGTACCCATCCGCGGCCTAAGATGACTTTTTCTCGTGTCCCTAACCTATGAATGCATAAATTTAAAAGTAGCCTGTAACGAATTACCGAGGTCGGTGTGAATACCATTATTATATGTTCTTGTGAATACCATTAGTATTAGGTAGGCAAGAATTTTCCTAACAGATGCTTTAATTCGCAAACATAATCATCGTACAAAGGTCACATGTGGTCAATTTAATTATAGCCCAAAAAAAAAGCCCAACTAACCAAACAATTGTCATTTCCCAACGCAATTACTAACAATTTAGGCATGTAAACAAGAAAAAAACACAAAAATTCGAAATTATTACAACCAAATGTTGAATGACTTGCAGAACGATGGATGGAAAAAGAAAAACACTTTCATAAACATTGAGCAATTTAGCAATTATAGAAAAAAAATGTGTGTAAGTATGATAATAAAAGGGTGAGTTGATGTCTTTGGCTAGACTGGAAGAACTCCAATTTCCTGATATGAACAACGCAAGTAGCATTTGCCTGTTCTTTTTCTTCTGTCACATTTTCCAAAAGTCATGTTCTATTTACACCCAAAAGCAGGCTTCATTGGTCAAGCACAAGTGTTACTTTTTCGATAAATATTTGTATAGTCAACAAATAGACGTTTTTTATATTTACTAAGACTTACTCATATGCCTTGCACTATGGACATAAAGACAAACATGTATAAACCGAGAACCGAGGACCGAGGTCTTATCAATTTTTGATAATCTCTTGTTTGCTTGTGTTTATATTTTGGACTGAGGAAATGTTTATTCAATCTATCGCGGTAGCATCGCGTTCAGAATTGAATTTAATTGGATGCCACTGCATTCGGCTGGTTGGAGGTTACACTAAGCTATGTGGCTTTCGATTTTTTTTTATTTATTTGTCAGTAATATCAATAAACTATCAACAAATTACAAACATTTCCGATATTAAAAGATAAAAAGTTAAATTTCCAAGGCGTCCGGCTTTGGACATTCACAAGACTAGACAAAGAAGTGTACCTAGTCGCTTTCAGCAGCAACATATTCTCAAATTTGAAAATATTTTGATTGAAATCTAAATCTCTTGTGTGCACAGAAATCTCATCTCATAATTTCAAAAGATTTTGAGGATCTAAAAACGTAAATTTGGTTTGAGTTGCTTTGATATTGAAAATGAATAAAGCGTGCTAAAATCCTCTGCGATTGAAAGATAAAAAAGAGCAACCCGGATTGATCCTTTTTGCGGCTTATGGTGTATTTGTATGAATGTTGACACCCTTGAAAAGTGGTTCGGGCCTTTGGTGTAGTTTTTGGTTTAAATAAAACCGAAAGTAACCTAAAAAAAACAACAATAAGACTTTATGGTTTGCAGATTTTTCCTCATTTCCAAAGGATCAAAATATAATGAGCGCGTCTCTTAAAAAACGATGTGACTATGGAGGTATTTCGATTGCCATCTTATCAGAATGTGTTGAAATTGCAATCTCGTCCTGTGGTCAGAATACTAATGCTCGAAGCGACGAATGTGGCTGACAATGTAGATGCGAAATGGTACACTTGAAAAAATATAAAAGAATTGGGGCAAAAACTTCTAAATACTAAGTTTCGTACTATACTCTGCCAGACCGAGTTTTTGCTTGGTTGTTGTACTCCCTTTTCCAAAATGAGTTTCTTGGAAGAAGAGCTAAAAACCGTAATTAATATATTTCGGTGAAATGTAAAAATTTCGGTCGCAATATTGGATCCGCTATCTTGAATTTTGAAATTCCAACATCAAATTCAAAATTAGTTTCCCAAAAACCCCCTTATACCAAGTTTAGTATCATTTCAGCGAAATTGTAAATTGTGTTACATATGGTAGGCGTGGCAGTAGACCAATTCCGCCCATTTTGAATGCAAACTCCTTCTAGAACCTGAAATGATAAATCCAAAGTCTGGATCGCCTAGCTTACATTTAGCTCCTGCAATCGTGCAGGCAAGACAGACAGACGGTTAAGGCTAAATCAACTCAGGAGGTGATGCTGATCAAGAATATATATACTAAAGTGTAGGGTGTAATAATGACATATCACCTACCTCTATCCTACCATGTCATTTATTACTTTTAATTTGAAAACTCAACTGCAATATCGGCAAATAAATATTCAGCCTAATCAATAAGCAAATTAGAGTCGAATATAAAAATAATTACGTTTTTCCCATTTCTAATCATATGATTTCTTCTCAGTGTATTGAAGGCATTCCCTTTTTTTGAATATTTCTAATTTCTCAATCCGAACATGTGCGAATTCCTACTTAACGCTTGCTCTCTTCTGCAACATCAACGCCAAAAGTGTCCTTTGAATTGCAGTGATTTATCTTGATTGCAATTTGGTGCCTTTTTAGTGGTAAAACAGCACACAAAACAAAATGAAACTTTTTTTCCCGATACGTACGTTTTTTTGTTCGGTGGTCACTCAATTGTCTGCAAACACCCGGCTTAGAGTCACATGCCACAGAAGGGTGCCCTTCTATTTATGCTGCTGCTGCTGCTGCTGCTCTTCACAATCAGCATTTGTGTCAAATAACAAATGGATATCACGCAGCAACAGCAGCAGCAGCAGCCGAGAGATCCTGCCAAATCTGCAATCAAATCGAAAGATTCATAAAACCACACAGCGATCAACATGAGGCGATAAGACAAGAGAGCGGAGCATTTTGTTCATACGTTTGTCTGCTGAACGGACGGCCAAGAACGGGCCTTCCTGGGCGAAGAACACATCAACACACATCAGCAGCACATCGATCGCATTGTTAACATCATCTTCAATGTTGTCCAACATTTGAACATGATATCAATAAATTTTTGTGTTTTTTGTAGTTGTTGTAGTCGTAATCACTGTCAGTGGCATTTTGTGTGTGATCTCACTCACTCACTCCTCACCATCATCTTCATTATGGCTTGGAATTGAAGAAATTGCTACACGAATCCTCGGTCTGTGGGCTGACCATAGCCATAATTATTTCATTATTTCCTATTTGTTCTATCAACACTGATGGTTTGCTTGGCCGATTATCACTGTCCAGCCATCTTAATTGTTTGTTGTCATATTGTGGCATTGATGCTGCTGCTGCTTTTACTGTCGTTCGCTTCTGCTGCTGCTGGACTTCACTTGAATGCAATTCTATTGATTTTTGTACAGATTTGTTGATTCCGAAGTGATTTATTATTTTGACGATTCTTCTTGGTCTTTGCAGTTATTTATGTTTTTTTAATTTAATTTCTTTCCATAGAAAAATTGTATTATTTTTTATACACAAATAAATTAATTTAATTATTTAGTTTTGGTGTAGTCAGTGTATGTACGTTTCCCTTAGTTTCGTTTTAATCTAGTCATATTCTAAGTTTGCCCATTAATCCAAGTGAATGGAAGATTTGTGGTCTGTGTTTCCTACCGCACAGCACTAAAGATTAATTGTGCAGATATTGGCCATATATTAATAATAATAATGGAATCATTGAAATTCATATTCGAACAAGGTGGGTGCTTGAATATGCTCAATAATTTTCAAAGAAACTAGGAGAAGAGGGCGAAATTTTAATAGGAAAATTAGGCTGGGCTTGATTAGGTTAGAATGACGGTGATTTGGCTCTATTGTTTGCAGTCATTTTTTTATGATTCGTATTTTAAATTTACCCACAAACTGTATATTAACTAAAATTAAGGATATACAGCTTTTGTAAAGCACAAAAATACTAGCACCACCTCCAGGATCGATCTAGCCATGAGCGTCTGTCCGTCATTCCGTATGAAATTATGTCGGGAATGAAATGAGAATGGAACTGGTATGAAATAAACCGTATCAAACTGGACATGGAACGGGAATAAAATGGTAAAGGAAGTGAAATGAAAAAAAATTGGCAGTAAATAGAAATGCAGCTAATTTGGAAATAATTGAAGTGGAAATGGGAATCAGAGATCTCACTCTATTCCTATCGGAGTAGATCTACTACTCTCGCGTTGATTTTTAGATATCTACTCCTCTACCCCGGAAGTAAATTTTCTACTCCCCTCAAGGTATTTTCTACTACTATTTTAAGAAATCTACTCAATTTATGTGAGTTTCATACTATGCAAAAAATACTACTCTTTCTACAAATCCCTGACCGAAAATTCTACTACTCTACGCAATAAATCATATCTAGCCCCCTTTCTTGAAGCCTGGTAGTTATTTCTACTACTCTCGTAGAATTTCTACTACTCTACCATTTCTTCAAATCTACTCCCCTAAAATCAAATATCTACTACTTTCGTCGTGGAAAAAAGGAAGAGCCCTGATGGGAATGGATGAAACGAAAAAATATTTTTTAAATACATTTTGTGAAAATATTGAAAAATTAGCGAAAATATGATCGAAATTGACAAACATTTTTCGAAGAAGGTCGATAAATTTTTTCAATTGTCCACAGTCGAACTTGGAGATTTTATTGGGGAGGAACTTATGTTCTGTCGCAATCGTCAAAAGCGGTTCCCTACTAGAATTGCCTAGTCAAAAGCTAGCATTACACGGTCCTTAAATTTCATCATTACAACGACGCTGTGACGTCAAAATTACGTTGCAGTATTACCAATTCAGCTAAATTTCATAGACAGCGAATGAACACCACAATGCAGTGACGTCAGAGCGTCATTGTAATGATGAAATTTAAGGACCGCGTAATGCTAGCTTTTTACAAGCTTTTTCGATGCAGCTTCTTCTCGATGCAAAGTATTAAAACGCAAACAAAGCAATGAGCAGTACAAAAAAGTACTACTAATTTATTGTATTTCATATTAATTTAACAAAACGTCAATTTGATATGAGAAACGAGTAGAATGATACATTTCCTATCAAATTAGCAATTTTATCAATTTCACAATGTCTGGCCATTTTCACTTCAGTGCGACGTTTTTCTAAAGGGACAATATCAACATTCTAGTTTATAATGAATTTAAAAAAATCCCCTCACTTTCAATACGCAAACATATGGAAGACTTCTCATCAGTCCATCACGATTAATGATAAATCACCAAAGACATATGTTTGCCCAACATTCAAAAGCTAAAACCAAATAGAAAGCCACGAACACAAACGAATCCGTGCTATGGACACTTTCGCCTTTCGATTGCCGCTCAGTTTTCCAAACGATTTCATATTGTCCACAAATTCTAGATTTCAGATAATCGCGGAAGAAGCGAGTAATTCATATAATTATGTTCTCAATTTCAAAAACAGTTTGTACACTATGGCTGCTGTTGTTGTTGTTGTTTGCATGATAATCTCCTTGCGGTGGCGATGGTGACCAAAATTAAGAAAAAGATAACTAACTGCTTTTCATTCAAACTTGAAGCCATTTTGCGGTCGAATGTGTATGCGTAGAGGCAGACTACTGAAGTGGTTTTGCGATCAAATTGCGATGCGGCGATATGATTATGATGACGATGATGGCAAATGCTCTACGTTGTGGTACTCTGTGCCCTATGCATTAACCATGGACGACAGACGCCCAGAAGTTCGGTATGGGAGTTGTGAGTTTTGAGTTGAATTGAGTTGAGTTGACATCGGGTGCTTCTGCTTGTTTGCTAAGCAGTGTTTGTGTCGCACTCTTAACTGATTTTCGTAAGCATGACAAAAGAATATATTTAGACTGAAACAAGCAGAGTGGCTGAGCAGCAGCAGCCTTGAGTTGCGTTGAGCTGATGCAGGGAGGAGCTAACTTACAGTTGAATCGAGTTGACGATTTCATAATTCAATTACAAGATAAGACGCAGCCGTAGCAGCAGCAGCATCAGAGATTGTGCCGCTGCTGCAGCCGAACAAAACATTTAATTAATTATGCATCAGCGAATGTGTTCAAATAAACAATAATTCTTTTTGTTGTTGCTGCCGTTGTCATAACCAGAAAACATGTTTGTGAAACTATTTAAGGCATTAAGGTACACGAGGAGGATCTTTATCTGGATGCTGTGGGAATAAACAAAAATAAATTTTGAAAAAAAACACACACACACACAACTCAGGCTTCAGTGAAGAGAGCGAGTAGAAAAAAGTTCACCATTTGGTGGGCTTTGTTTTTGTTTCGAAAGATTTTCTTTTAAATTATATTAAAACCAAAGAATTTCCCTTAATTCCTTGAATAATTCGCAATCAGACAGGCACAAGCGCTAGCCTCGGAAACATTTCATTATGCGCTACACAATCAGAATATTTAATGATTTAATCAGCAGGCAGCATCAACAGCATCAACGCCATCGCGCAAATGCTCCAAACACACATACACCAGGCGACCCATTCGTCCAAAGCAACTGTGCCAACTGCAATGATATCCAACCAAGTTAACAGATTCGGAAATTTAAGAGGCGAAAAACAAAAATAATGGCTCGAGACTCGTGTTTAACAAAAAGATTATGCTGCATGGCAGATAATACCATGCGGAGACAAGACACCTTTGCGCTGTGCACTGTGTTCTGGAGCTAAGCTGGTACGGCGATGCAGCCAAGTTCTAATTAAACAATTCGTAGAATTTCGCATTAATTGCGCGAAAACGAGCAATGGAAAAATGACAAAAAGAAAAGGAAAAAAGAACCGAGAAACGAGAAACGAAACGAAAATGTTGCAATGCACTTGCAGCAGTAACAGCATAAGCATCAGCAGCATGTCGTTGGGACCTGAATGAGGGGGAAAATGTCGCCGAAACACGATTTCGTTTAAATATTCCATTCGAATATATGGTAAAGAGCACACCACTGATTCCGGGAAGGCATACATACCTACTACTTGTTGCGAAGTTTTCTGCATAAAGTTCGGAGTTCGGTTTAAAGGAGAATAAATATTCTTTGGAAAAGGTGGTACATTTTAATTTAAATAAAAGCATTTACCTAGCTTTACAGAGAGACTTTCTTTTTTATTGTATAATTTTATTAAGAATCTCCAGTACCAAGTTTAGTCTGGATGGTGAATAGAGTGGCACTTTTTTGAAATGTTTGTATTTTTAAAAGTCTCTACCGATGTAGAGCCAAAAGTTTTAAGAAAATTAAGCAAATTTAAGACGTTTTATACGTAAAAATTAAAAAAAAATCAAAACGTACCGAACCGTTGTCAATTTGCAGGCAGAACTGAATGATCTGATTTTGATCACAAAACGATTCCATTTTTTTTTAAACATTGATGAATTGAGACTGAAATGTTGTTGTTTCAGTTCTGAAATTGTAATTTTTTATGACTGAAATGCTAAAGATTTGATTAATGATTATTCCCAAAATTTTTTTTAAATCAAATTTTATCGAAAAATGTGTTTTTAATTTTTTTATGAGTTATGCAGTGTGGGTTAATGGAAAATTCTCTACAAAAAAATTGTTAAATAATTTTGACCATTCATACAAATCCTATTTTTGAACTTGTCTCTGACTTTTCTTATACAATTTAATACCATTCATTCTGTAGATTGGGATTATTCCTAAAAAATGTACAATCGTACATAAAAAATCAACATTCAAATATTTACACTGTTTCATGTTCTATTTTAATACCGAGCAGTGTGTATTTTTTTCAAAGCTATAACCGTTTCAAATGATAACCATGCAGTTATGGATTGTTTTCTCTGTGTAGAAATTTGTACCACGCATATTGGTTTTCAGTTCTTTAGATCCACAATTTTATAAAGTCAATATCCGAGGGTACTTCGGCAAGTATCTTTAAAAAATTAATAAAATTTGGCTTTTACGGAAAAATGGTGCATGCTGGAAAAATGTCATTATTATTTTCGGATTCAGCGTGGCAAAATACACAAGAAACAACCAATCATTAAATAAAACTACTGTCGCACAGTGAAATTTTTCAATATTCTATCGATAACACTACCTTGCAAAATTTGAACGTTTTGAGACTCCATAAACCAAACTTTGGTTATCTTAAAGGATGTTTAACTCTGAAGATTGCGTTTCAGACGTTTCCATAACGTCAGGTTTTTAAGGAATTCAGGATAAACAAGTGAGTAAGTTTCAGTCGGGCAAGCCGACTTATATATACCCTACACCTACTATGCCATATTGGATCCGCCATCTTGAATTTTGAAAATGCGACATAAAATTTGAAATCAGCGACCCCAAAAACCCCCTTGTACAAAATTTCATACTGTTTTGATGAAATCTTAAAATTTCGGTAAAAACACGATTTTTACTTATATGGGTGGTAGGCGTGGCAGTCGACCGATTTCGCCCATTTGCAATACCAACTCCTTCTAGGGCCTAAAAAGGATAAATCAAAAATTTGGGATCCCTAGCTTTCTTCTAGCTCCTGCAATCGTGTTTACAAGAAAAGAGGACGGACAGACGGACAGACAGGGAAGTAGGCGTGGCAGTCGACCGATTCCGCCCATTTTCAATACCGACTCCTTCTAGGGCCTAAGAAGAATAAATACAAAATCACTAGCTTTCTGCTAGCTCCTGCAATCGTGTTTACAAGAAAAGAGGACGGACAGACGGATAGGGCTAAATCAACTCAGGAGGTGACGCTGATCAAGAATATATATACTTTTCCATACCGGACACGTCTCCTTCTTGGTGTTACAAGCATCAGACCAAAGTGAATACACCCATACCTCATGAGGTGTAGGGTATAAAAAGAGTAAAAAATGGCCAAATTGGCAAACTTCCAAAATTCATCAAAAATAGGCTAATCGTTTTTAAGCAATTAAGTTTATGTTATCGTTTAGTACTAACATTTACCATCAAAACAAGCCATTATTTTTTCTTTTGCATATATGAACGGTGTAGTTTAGTACTGTACATTTTTTTGAAATATATCTATTCTCTAAGTTCCATTAAACCTATTGATCCTTAAAGATTTTTTGATGCTAACAGAAAAAAAATTTTACATCAATAAGATGTATATGGGTGTTACTTGCCCCAACTACCATATACATCAATATGATGTACGGATACGTCATATTGATACTTCGGTGTTCAATATAATGTATCCGTACATCATGGTTGGGGCACCATCTCGTTCTGTGCTGAACGAGATGGTGTCCACAGAATTGCTCTATCTCGTCCAGTTTTTCACATTGAAGTCTAAAGAAAAAACTATGTAATACAAAATTGTAGTACTTTTTTTAAATGTTCATATCATGGGACATTGACATCGCAAATTTACATTTTAAGGGATTAGGGATGGGCAACACCGACCGGTGTTTCGTAAAACCGGTGTTTTTGAGTTTTGAACACCGGTTTTTCGGGTTTTTTTTTGCAAGCCAAAACACCGCTGAACGGTGGAAATTGCCGAACACCGGTTTTTTTTAGTTTACTATATTTTAAACTTTTTTGATCAATTTTCATTTGTATTGTATTTTCGTTTTCGATATATCGCTAAAAAAATATCGATTTTAATGGCATCAACCGATATATCGCCCATCCCTCTTACAAAGAAAAAACCAATTTGTAAAATTTATGTATGAAAAGCCTGAAGTTTGGTGGTGGGACATCGAACCTCCGCCAGAATTTGGTGAGCCGCCATTCTGTTAAAAATTGTTTACTTTGAAATGATTTAACACCAAAAAGGTAAATATTTAGAAAAATAAATATAATATAAATATTTAAATATTATATATTTTAGACGGTTTCAGACTACAAATGGCATCCTTATAGTTTTGCCGTAGCCAGAATTAATTCCAGTGTTAAAAAAAATGTTTCGGTGTTTAGCAAAACCGGTGTTTTTGTTCGGTTTTCCACCGGTGGAAAAAACCGAAAATTTTCAAAAGTGCCCATCCCTATAAGGGATAATCATATCACTAAACGATTACATAAACAGAAACTTTGAGCAATAATCCCAAATCTCGCAATAGCCTAATATTTATTTCGAAATCTGGCATTTTTAGACGCTTTGATCCTGAATTCTTCAAAAGCCCGACGTGATGGAAAAATCTTGTTCAGCGTTAAAAATCCTTTAAGAAAAATTAAGTTTGATTTATGGAGCAAAATCTTTTTGGGTTGTGTAATTTCCATTGCCACTTCATTCGCGAATCATTTCAAAATGTTGTTTTAAATCCATTTTGTTGCGGTCCAATTCAATTTTGTTCCAGTGCCGTTCCGTTCCTGACATCATTTCCGACCAGCTACAAATATTGTAAGTTTCATTAAACTTCTGTAAATAATGTAATTTTTGTACAAAACTGGCAAAGTTAGAACCATAAGGAAGGTACAAGGCACATTTCATCGAACCCATTTTGAAATTAGTTCACCCAAAGAATATATTCCACATAATTGCAACTAATTCCCAAATTTCACGAACTACAGTGAGTTCAGCGACATTTTTGTTGGAGTTCATTGGTTCATTCATCAGTAAAATGAAGTGTACTTTTATTCTAAAAACGACCATAATTTCGAAGAAAAAAAAACCGAACGACGAAATCAAAAAACCCAGCTGCAGTCATTTCCTGCACTTGTGATCCTTCCTACCATCGCACAGACGATCGATCGCCTCCACAGGACAAATGCTACACAATAATGAAGGTATTATTAAAAATCGTCTAAGCCAATCGTAAACGTTGCTGGGCAATTCTACGGGCATACTTCAGAATGCAAATTCCTATTATTAACGCAGGATAAAGCCAATTGGCACAAGAATGGGAATGATAACTCAACCAATTGCAAATACAATAAAACTCGTGACAAAATGCATGTTCACACACAGCAACAACAATCAGCACAACACTCTATTCAAATAATCGCCAACAAGCGATCGACAGATGTTCAACAAGAAGGTTCCTACCGAGAGGTCGTCACCATCACCATCATCGTCGTCATCGTCGTCGTTGTTGTGGTGCAGAGCATAAGTAATCGGCCAGCGCATTCGGAAAACGCCCTGCCCTATTTGCAAAACTAAAAACCCTTAATCTAAACCACTTTTGCGCAAACGTACGAACGCAAGAACAAACGCATTTTTGAATATCCTTCCAACGGGCACACCTTTAAACAACATTCAAACAACAACAAGTACTCACATCGAAGGGGGATACAAAATAATCATAAAAAGAAAAAATCTTTTTTTTGTTTTTTCGTTTTCATTGTTAAACAAAAGCAAAAGCGAAAAAAATTCAACGCACTCAAAAATTTCCAAAACTCACCTCATCATCAGCGCGGTCGCATCCCATTCTCGTCGGGCCCTGCGCTTGCGCTCCTTATCAGCGGCGATTAATCTGCATCGCTTTTGCTGATAAGCGCGTATAGAGCAGCTAGCGCGTCTGCATTGAGTGGTGGCGCGAACGCACATTTCAGCCTCAACCAGCAGCAGAAGCAACAAAAACATCAACCTACCAACAACAACAACAACAACAAGCAGAAGAACAGCAGCAGCATTAAAGCAACTAACAACACGATCGACAGCGTCATCATCATCATCAGACTCATCGTCATCGTCATCGTCTTCGTCATTGACGTTGTCAACAGTGGCAGCCAACACTCATGTCAAAATTATGATGGCTCCGTACGACTGGCGACCATTTGAATCTATTTCGTAAGGCATTTCTAAACCCTTCCATAATTCATTGCATTTTATTTGTTTGAGTTTGGTCTTGGGGCATCATCATACTCTTCTCGACCGTATTGAGCGTATATTAGTTATGATTATTTGGTATTTTTATTAATATGTGCATTCTGTGGTCTCGCAAGTCGTCCATGTTGATGTGAATATGTTGTTAATAGGGTCATTGTCAACATATTTCAATTGGTTTATTAATGCCATCAGCCTTCAAGGGAGGGCTGTCTGGCTGGCTGGCTTTTCGTTTACAAATTGTTTACTTAAATAGTCAAAAGCTTTTTGGGTTACTATTGAACTTTGATAGACGTTGATGAATCATATTTCAATGTCAAAAGAACGTACTACTAGGCACAGTTAGCTATGCACAACTCTCAAAATTCTTGTATGGACTAAGCGACATACATACAATGGATTGTCTAACATTGCCTCATTTGATCGCTAACAGATCAGTCAAGGGAACAGCAATACTGCAGTTCCAAATCGGTGTCGTAGCATCTTAAATTGTGTATTTTCAAATCGTCATTGATCGTCCAGCTAACAATCGCCAGAGCAGTTGATCTCTTAGCACAATTTAAGAGCAAATTGAGCAATTGATAATTGCTGAATCATTAATTTCAGCCAACTTGCACATTTCTTATCAGCAAAGCTTCGCTGCTGGACGCGAGTCGAGATGATAACTGCCTACTGAAATTTGTTAAAAAAATACAAATAAACCGATTAAGCGAATTATAATTTCAAAAGAACATTTCAGTTTATCAAGAGCCGCTTCAGAGGGCAGTGTGAATATTTTGCAACTAAATCAGTCCAGCTCATTTAAATAAATACGAAAAAATGATCAAGCTCTTGCTATTGCTAGTGTTGTTCAACTGCAGCTTGGCAATCAAGCTAAACTTGAACGAAAGTTGCTCCAATACCGAGACTTACTACTGTTCCCTCGAGAATATTGAAGCCTCACTGGATGAGCCACTTCGTTGGGTGGAAGATTCCCCCGCAAAGCTATTGCTTGAGTTGATCATACACGATTCTGTGATCGAGCGTGTACCGCACGATTTGTTCGGCCTAGCGCCCGCTCTGCGTTCATTCTTCATGCACAAGTGTGGCCTGAGTAAGCTTTATCCAGACGACTTTGCCAAGGCCGCACTACTGCGGCTGCTAGTGTTGCAGCATAATCATTTCTACGAAATACCCACTAACGTATTCGACGGAATACGTCGCTTGCAGAACTTGGTGCTGGGTAACAATGGAATTACCAGAGTGGACCCAAAAGCATTTGCGGGTCTTGTAGAACTGCGGTATCTCGACATGCAGCAGAACCAAATCGAAGAGCTGGACGAGGAATTGTTCAAGGATCTTACGATGTTGGAGCACCTCGACCTCAGCGGCAACAAAATTCAGCAGATCACTGAGCGTACATTCGCCGCTAATAAGTTCATTTCAATACTCATACTGGCCAACAATCAGTTTGCAGTGTTCGAACCGAATTCACTGATGCAGTTCCATCACTTGAATTTGCTCGACGTTAGCGGTTGTACCCTAGACGAGTTGGAACTCAAATTCGTGGACACACTGTTAGCGCAAAATAGCGGTCTGAAGAAGTGCTCCATTCTCGGCCCTGTCATCAAAGTGCACGCCGGCAACAATCAGCTGGAATCGGTCGTCCTTGGCGATAGAACGCATGTCCGCGAATTGGACTTGCATGGCAATCAGTTCACGTCACTCAATGACTTCATGGAGATGTCGAATCTGCAGCATCTCGATGTGTCGAAGAATCAATTGAAGACCCTGAAGACTTCCAAATCGCCGTTGTTCCTGCGTCTGCCTAGTCTCAAGCATCTGAATTTGGCCGGGAATCAGTTGACAAATCTGTCCGTAGAGCAGTTTGTCCTCGTGCAGAAGCTCACCCATCTGGACTTGTCCCACAATGAGATACACCAACTGAATCAGAACGTCTTCGAGCCTCTAGCCCATCTCGAGAAGTTGTACCTCGAGGGCAATGGCCTGCAAAATTTCGACTATGAGCAGTTCCTGGTTACACACCCTCTCCTCAAGGAGATTGGCCTGTTCGATAGCGATTGGGATTCCCACTTGAAGCGTAATTTGGTTACTTTCTTTCGAAATCATGGCGTCAAGCTGATAACCCCCTTTAGAGAGACTATTGCTTTGGAACTGCATTCATCTACAGCGGCTTCAACAACTACCCATCACCGGCACTATGCGGCCACCACCACCAATGCCAACGCTGGCTTGGACGTTCTCGAAGAGATGCGTTTGCATCAGCAGAAATTAGGCTCGGTCGCAGGCATTCATCCGTACTGGACCAAACGTGACATTTTGACCCTAGCCACTTTGCTCTTCGTCCTGGTAATTTTGGTGCTGCAGTTGTGGCGTATCTTACAGGAAGAACAATGCTTTGTGTGGTGTTGGCGCAGGCAGGGTGAAGCTGAAACCGAAACAAATGCCGCACACCGCCATCATCGTTTTGATCGAGAAGATTCGGAAGTGTAACCAAAGTGGTGCGAAATTGTGACAACAAATTCCATTAAAAAACAAAATTGTTTAATTAATCTTTTATTTCTTCAATACACAGTAAAGAAACGGTCAATACTTGAAGGTCTACGGTGAAATGAGTTGACTGTTTTTGCATCTTTGGTGAAAATTGTTACTCCCATTTGGAGGACGCATTGCTACTTTGCATTGCTTGTTACTCCAGAATTATGATAATGACAAATGGCTTCTGCTAAAAAAAATTGCATTTTATTTTATTTTAATTAATTCTTATACTTATACTTATACTTATACTTATTTTATTTCTTTTTCAATTTTTATTATTTTACGATTTATTTTTATTTACTTAATCTTATTTAATTTTACATGACTTTAACTTTTGCTGGCCGTAGTTTAGTGAGTGGAACATCTAACTTACCATCGGGAGGTATAGGTTTCGACTCCTGGCCGATTAGAAAAACAAATTTTTTTTTCTATCGGTAAGCAATGGCAAACTTACGAATGTATAATTGGCCATGAAGAAACTTCATTTTGTCATTCCGATGTACTCATAATCATGACAGAAGCAATAATGGTAGTTCCACTTGTCACATGTTCCGCCATTTAACCCATCTGACATAAAAAAATATTCTACTACAAGATCTGTCAAAAAATGCAAGCTCCTTGAAGTTTTCGTTCACCCAACTTTCGAATGACCCAACTCGCGGCATTTCTGCATGGATAGCGGGGATACGTTTTTTAAACTTTTATTTTACCAGAAAATTTTGAATTTTTTTCTTCAAAAATGCTTTTATTTCAAATAAATTATTTGTGAAAATAATTAGAGAGGAACGAACTTTATTTCTTCAGTCATGCTCATAACATCCCATATTGGCCATATAACGAAAAACCGTTTTACTATATTTTTGATATTCTAAAAATAAATTTATTTGTAAATCTTTTCGGGTGTCACCCCTGATCAGGGAATCCATTTTGTTATATTTTTTTCAATTAATTTAATTATTTTATTTTAATTTATTTTTATTATTTATATATTTTTTTAATTTTTTTTTTTTTTGGTTTCCCTTTAATTGTTTTTTCACAAAAATTTCCTTGCGAATGTGTATGTTTTGCACACACAGATATCTTTCGATTCGCTGTCCAAGTGTGTTCTGCTCTACAAACGAAATAATAGAAATTGAAAACTTCTTCGGTTTTTATTTGCCTGTGTGTGTGTATATTCAAGTGTAAGTGTGTGTGTGTGCGGGATGTCATGAAGAAATCCTCGGAGAGCTTTAAGATTTATGGGCTGAATTTTCCTTCTCTCTAAGATGTTTACAATGTTGACACAAATAGAATGTAAGCGTTAGAATATTTCATGGAGTCGTAGAATGACGCTCGATCTTCCTTTTGTTGTTAGGATTTCGTAGGAATTATTTTTTTTTTGGGGTTCATCTCTTATCTCGTTTTTTTTGTGTGTGGTGAGGGCTTCCGTTTCATTTTTAATACTGAACTGACTTTTGTTAAATTGAATGCCTGAAATTGCATTCGTAATTCAAATTCGTGTCCGTCAGTCGCATTTGTCCGCTAGTTTCCGCAGCCACACTCCAGCCAACCCCACTTGTAAAGCTTTCAACATGAAAAGTAGTGGGCCCCCCTTTTTGCATACGAAATTGCAACATGGCTTGAACATGTTGGCCGTCTCGGTCTCCTTGTCTGTCTGTCTGTCTGTCTGTCTGTCCAACAAACAGAAGATACATTCGCCAGATTTGCAAAATACGAATTTAGGTTCGAAATAATTGCACAGGATACATACACACACAGAAACAGAAAAATAAAGTAAGAAACACACAGACACACTTGCACATGTACACATGTACACGCCACCTTGCCACATGGCCAGTCATGTTCGTGTCCGTGTGCATGTCCATGTCCGGGGCCTATGCGGTCTATGCGCGTACGAAGATTTTGATAGGAAATCGCAATTTCTGAGAAATTGCATTTTGATTTATTTATAATGTTGGTGCAACATGCATGCGCGGCAGCAGACGGCAATTGTTATTGTTGCAAATTGAATTGGGAAATTTGGAAATCAAATTCGGATTAAATGCAAAATATGCAAATGCGAAGAGAAAATTAATTATGAAGTGAAGCGAAGGGGTGGTGGCGGTGCTCCCGCAGACGATAAGATCTGATTGATGATAGTGGCAGGCAGAAATTCAATCAGCTTCAGTCAAATGTCATAATTAAGATTAGCATTTGCATTGACAATCATGCAACAGAGTATACAAAATATGAAAGCTATTTTGCTTCTTCCAACAAAAAGTGCACCAATAAAACTGGACATGCTGGTGCGAGTATGTAGTCACAGTGGAAATTTTATCGAAATACTCGCTGGCATTCACACGCTCGATACCGATGGCGATGGTGATGGCTCGTCCCGATCAGACCAAACTCAAACTCAAACGCAATCCAATCCAATTTAAATTGCAATCGCACTCACGCATCACACACTGGCCGCGCCTCACTCCTCGCCACATTCACTGGCCAGTCCACTTTGTATCCTCGCCCGCTGCTGCTCCTCCACTGTAATTAAATAACTTCACACCTTTTGGCAGTTATCGAGCCATATTCCACATGCATTGCACTCGCAAATCCAGCATCTGGCCATAGTGGGTTGGGGGCGTGAGTCGAATCACACGCCCGCTGCACTGAATCACAGCGCGCGGCATTTTAAACTAAAGCGCGCCGCCGCTCGTCGTGGTTCGAAAATATTTCAGCGATTTGTAAAATGTTTTTTTCTTTTCGTTTTTTTTTTTGTTAGTATTTCCAAGTGGATTTCCTTTGGCTGCAATTGCGCGCGGCGAATTCTTCAAATGTCGACGGTCATTGGAACGGTCACAATGTTCCCAGCAATAACAACAGCAACAACTTCAACAATTTACCAATCGTTCACATTTTTCACGCTTTGGTCGCGAACTGCCCTTTGGTCATTTGTTGTGGTGGTTGCGGCTGGGACGGACGGACGGACGTGATAGCCGCATTCATTCGCATGTGGAATTGCCACTCTCCCAAATGAATCAATGCCAGCGTCCATCCAGATTTCGGTCGTTTGTTCGTTTGTCCGTTCAGTTTCGGTGTCTCTGTCCGTCTGCGTGTGTCCAACCCTCCAATGTGTCCAATGTCCATCCGCGTCTAGTTCGCGTTTATTTGCCGCGCGCTGTCGATATGGTTGCGTTGGGAATTTGTGTGTGATTGTGATTTCCTTGCGATTGGGAGGCGGTGCCGCGGAGGCTGTGCAAAGTGTAAATTTATGATCATGCGATTTTATCGAATGTGCAAAAATGAAAACTTTTTTACACTTTATAAAAGTATAAAAGTGTGATGCACATTATTAATACTCGCACGCGGTCTGTCATGTGATTGTTGCTGTTGTGATTTTATTTGGTTTCGATTTCTTCCTTTTTTTTTTGGCTTGTTTTGCACGAATTTTGTTGTTCCCTATTCGGTATTCGGTGTGTGAATTGTGAGAATTATGAGTGCGCGCCTTTCCAGCATTTTGGTGGGAGGCATTGATGCGCCGCTGCTGTTGGATATTGAACGGGTCCAGACTGGGGCTGAAAGTCGTTTGAAACTGAGGCTGAAATTATTAGAGGCACTTGCATATTTGTTATTACGTTGTCGACTCTGCAGCTAAACCCGTTTTAATGAAATCCCAAGACATTTTTCGCTTAATATTTTTTAATGAAAATCGGTTTAATTTTCGTTCCAAATATTTGTTATCTTCTAGTCGCACGCTTGCCAAGGAAGTGGAAGAAATTATGCCATTTAATGCCTTCTTAATACGCTCCACAACACACTTTCGCAAAACAAAGCCTTCAGCAGTCAACCTTAAGAACATTTTTGGCGACAAAATCGTTATTTTCCGCATCACTCAAAGAAGTTCCAGCACTGACACACGAGAGTCAAGGAGGCATTTCGCATACCGAAACCGGTAGACATAAATGTAGTTAAATGTTATGGAAAATGTATTTAAAATGTTACACCAAGCAGAAAATATTGGTCTATTTGACAAAATGTGTGAGCAGTTCGAATCCAGATTATTCAAATTCACGATCAATACAACTCTGTAACCTATGTTTTTCGAGTTTGATATTCATTCTTCTTCTTATTTGTAATATGTTGCCAAAAAAGTTGTGTATATTGTGAAAATTAGTTTTTAAGACATGGATATTGCACCAAAACTCCTACGACTGTCAACTTGGACCAGGTAACCACTAATTTACACTAACGAACACACGGATGTCGACCCCAGAAGATTTCGGAGGCATTTTAAATGTGATTCGTTGAAAATATTGAAACAAAGCTCACATGAACCACACAAGTTCTGCCGACCTTTGATCCTTGTTATTTCGAAAATCTAAAAAAAGATTTTAATTAAAAGAAACTTTAAAAAGTTTTATAAGCAAAACCAATGGAGGAATTAAGAGGAATTTTTCATAGAAGACCTTTCAGGTAATGAAAGAATCAAATTTTAAAACCACATTTTTAACAAAACTAGATTTCACCCTAGAAAATTCGTTTTTAGCAGCCCAGAAAATACTAGAAAAAATGTGTGAAACTAGGATGGCTTTTTCACTGTTGTACCGTGTCTTTTTTTGTTATTTTATTTTTACCTACTTAATATTTATGATTTTATTTACTTTTACATTTTTGTGTTCTTTAATAAATGTAAACAGCACAAAAATGAGAAAATAGAAGTAGCCGAGCAAAACAAACCGCAGATCGCTGACTATTGATCTCTCGGTTCTTCCTAATTTAATGAATGAGGTTATCAGAGTATTGAACTTTGCAGACGATGTAAATTATTAAATTGTATTTTTAAATGTTATGAATTGCAGTTTACGTGGTTGTTCTACAAAATTGACCATTTTTGAAAAATCGATCCGATTTTTGATACTACGAAGATACACTTTCACATTTCCTTGAGTGTATTTTGCTGCTTTCTTTATTCTGCTAATCATCACACACATAAAAGCACAACAACATTCACGAAAATGACACAGCGACCTGCCGATTTCCGCTGAACAAAATGCAGAAACAATAGACAAATGAAACCCCTGCTCCGGCCCTCATATCTCCCGCCACTGACAACCGTCTACCCCACCATAAACCGTAAACGCGCTTAATCATAAGTCACAAGCGCAGTCAGAGCGTCACTTCTAATGCGATTATTTTGTGCATTTCGGCAACTCACCCGACGATCCGCACGATTTCAGAGCCAAGTGTACGAATACAATGCAGCCACCTCCGTTCATTGAGGGAAAAACCAACAAAAAATTCCCAGGCCATTCGGCCAACCAAATACTACCCAACACCCCCCCAGCCCACACCAGAAAATCAAGTGAGCTACCCGAGAGTTAATAAAATTACTTCCAAATCAGTGATTGGCATACGGCAATGGTTAAAGACTCTTTAATGTGCCTCACACGAGCGTCACAATGGCCACAAAAGTTGGCAACGCCGGCGTAGACTTTTGTCGCATCGAAAACCACAAAATCGGAATTTCCTTAAATGGCTTTTCTTTTTTTCCATAGCAAATGAATGAAATAAAAAATTATTAAAATCAATAAAAATGTGAAAATGCTACGGAAAAAATATGTTCGCACAAAGATTTAAAATGGGCTATAAGCTACAAAAAAAAAACGCCCCGAGAAGTGGCTTTTGATTTATGATTGATAAACAATGCTTTACATCACGCTCTAAATCCATCACACTCTTTCACTGCTCGTTACAATCTCATTACAAAAGCCACGCCACCAGTTTAGCGTCCTGCCCAGCCCCTGGGATGCTTTCCAAAATTGACTGCCAGCCCACATTCACCTTACCCCGGCACTTTGTGTTAATCGTATTATTTACACCATGGCGGATCAACTCGATGACTTTTCGAGCTGATTTCAGGCGTACCCGTCCCGTTGCCACTGCTTCCTTGCTGTTTCATAAATATTTTTGTAATAATTTTTTTCCTATTTGAAGATTTTGAAATCATGAAAATCATCCCCCTTTTAACCTTGAATACATATTTATGATGTACGCTTGAGCACCCTTTCGGTTGAGCTGAACCGTGGAGCAAATATGCAGTATAAACTCACTCGCATTATTCGTTCAAAGGATACTTTCACATCTCCCAGGACTCGCAGTTTGTGCCACAGTGTATGAGTGAACTGCTCTGCTGAGGGCTACAGCATTTGACAGTTTCGCCAAAAATATTTGAAACATTTTCCAAAAACAATGTGATGTCAATTTGAGCCACACTCCCACGGGGATATCAATGACATATGTAAAGTGTAAGCTGGATGGACCAAGGGAGAATGACGCAACGCACCACGCCAAAGAGGGTGCTAAGACTTTAAATAAGCGTTGACGCGTGCAGTGCCAAGCGCTGCAGTGCGTATGCGTATGATGAACGCCTGCTAAGGGGATGACTTCTGACGGACGCCGTCCAAGTGCTGGCGTTGCGGTTCGTGTAATGAATTTCCGCTTAGGTTGGCGCGCGGAATGATAGCGATGCTGCTAGTAGTGGTGGTGGGTGCTTAACTCTCTGGAATACTGCAAACGTATTAAATGACGCACAAATTTATGATGATGCTTGGTGCTAATCGTTAGCTGGTCTATTGTTGTTGTTGCTACTGTGTCAACCTGCTACTGCTGTGATTTGGGTATGGCTTGAGTCTGGAAGGTGTTGAACTGTGGCCGTTTTGTGCGCATTTTTTATTTCAATGGGAAATTGAATTGGCAACACAATGTGACTGTTGCAATATGGAAAAGTGACAGTGATTGACTGAACGGTGCGAGCGTGAGGAAGTGAATCTAAGGGAGTAGGGTAAAAATAATGAAATGCAATTGGAATTGATTTTTAGCCGAATTTCAGAAGTGGTAAAAAAACATTTTTCAAAAGAACCCACACATATCTAATTTCATATTTATTGGATTGTATTTTTTGGGAAAATTCATGAGGAAATTATTTAATTTATGAGGAAACTTTATTATGAGAATATTGAGTAATAGAGAAACTATGAAACACAACCCCATCACTTCAAAGCAAAAAAAATTATCCGATTCAGCGCCATTCGAATTCGAATTTTTACGAATATTCTTGAATTCGAATTTGATGTGGAAATTCCAGATACCGAATCCAATTTCAAGTGTTCATGGCAGTAAGACGAACCTCGGCACAGAGGGTTTCCAGGATCAAGCGATGTGGAAATGTGGAAACGTATACTGAGCGATGGATTTTGAGTGATCAAGAATGTTTGACCTCTCAAAGATGTGGTCGAGAATGATCAATTATGGTGAAGAATCGGTCAAGAATAGTGGAAGCTTCACTACGTCAAAATGACTACCGAAGCGTTCAAAAAGGTGCACTTTCAACAAAAAAATATTGAATATCTCTGAAACTAACATATTGGCAAACGGATTTCACGGTTGAAAGGATTTGGTTCAAGAGTACATAATTTATTATTTTTTTTTTTATTAATTGCATCTAGTTAAAAATGAAATTGGAGATTGGCCGATTTCTAAAATATAATTGTATTGGTCATTATGGAATATGGAATGCCCCTGATATACAGTGACTAAAACCTTACTGCAAATTTCAATTCTAATTTACTGGGCAAGTATTGTATTAGGGTGACTTCATTATATAACTAAAATCATTCTGAAATTTTATATACTCAGGTGGCACACCATGCGTCATTTAAGAAGCCATTAAACGGTCATAGCGTACAATAGTACAATAGTGTACAATTTTAAATTTATAAACAGAAAAAAAATTGTAGATAAAATTTAACACTGGCACCAGTAAAAGTGGTTAAGTAAAATTTTTTACCCGAATTAGTAGGGTAGAATTTCCAAAAAAATAGTTTTAAAAAAATCGAAAAAGTTGTTATTGTAAGTTCCTCTACCACAATTTTTGGTTGAATTCGAATTTTTCACAAATTTACAGTAAAATTTAAAACATAACCGTGAAAAAAATTGCTTAAAAAATGTACTACTCTCATGCGTTGAATGTACCAAATTAAAAGGGTAGGGTTTTTAACTATCGTTTATAATTAAATGTACACTCAGAAAAAAAACACATGGTAAAATCGATTTCGCTGCAATTTTAAAAGTAGCTGTTGTACTACCACAACGGTTAGTACAACTCCGAGGAAAATTTGAGTTATAAGCCAGTAAGGTATAATATATTAGAGAATTATTTCTCGGGAAGAAAGGATACTGATACTATTAAGATACATTTCTAATGCCAACGAATTCCATTCCTAACCTAAAGAGTAACCATTTTTAAAGTATTTCGTGGGAGTCCTTTAATTTCCTCCACCGATTCATGCATATTTCCTTTTATCCAATTTTAAATTCACTGCCAAGCCCCTCGCATCCTCATAACTCCCGGGAAAAATCATAAAATCGAATGAACTGCGTCCAACCTGTTCTCGGACACCTCATTAAATTGGCAGTTATAAAAAAGTCATTTAAAAAATCCCTGCGACACACATTAAAAATATAACATAACCTTAACTTGATTTTCCGACCGAATTCTACCCACACATACACAGAGATACGTCGAGAGTTTTCCAAGCAATTAAAAACGAATGAAAATTGTCATACGCACATACACAAAACTCACGGGCAATCATGAAGCCAGCCAATACATATACGAGCGTCGTGGGACCCCCCCTGGACGCGCGCACAGCACACAGTAATTAGTTTTCCCGATAAAGCGCTGATAACGCGCTTCTTTCGTGTTTTTAAGCCTTTTTTAACCATTCCAATCATAAAAACAATCGCCAGGCCGGGACGCACGACTGTAAATCCCAGGGACCGAATTAAAGTCCGCATCGACACTGTCCACAGCAGCAACCACAAATATTTTTATAGACTCATTTACGGTTGTCGGCTGGTGGCTGGTGGCAGGGCTATGGGAGCCACAAAATGTGCCATGCTATGAGGAATGTCGTATTTTGGTTATATTTTTTTTACTATTATATTGTTGTTGTTGTTTTTACTATGCACTATTAGCGTATAAAAATGTAATAATAAAAAGTGTTATCTCCGTTTTTGGCCATGGCCGTGTAGGGAGCATTTGTGTACGGAGGCTTTTTTGGCCAGAGTCACACAAAATGGTTCGGTTATGTGGTGGTTCCTAATAAATTTTTTACGATTTGATAATGAACATTTAGAGGCGATTTTTAACGAGGCTTCACGAATTTGTTGGCGTCATTTTATTTCCTTTTATTTGTTTTTTGATTTTTTGTAGAAAACGGATTTTAATTGCCCCTTCATGTTAGTAGGTGATCGACGGACGATGCCTAATTTCTTTATTTTTTTTGGAAAAGCATTTATGTTTGTTTTTGGGAAAATATTTCTTTATAGCTTTTTTTTAGTTTATTCCAATTTCAGGGTTAATCCTTCCCTTATTAATACAATGCAAATGAAATCGATACGATTTTGAGTTGGCGGGTTAGTGTGTGGCACGTGATGCGCTAATTTTTCACTTGCGACACTTGCAAGCTGCGTGTGGTCCGTGACATCGGCCGGATATGTCAATGTGTTGTCTACGTGTGTATCCTCAGCACGTGACCTGGTATCAAAAATTAAATGAACTTCTTTCAAAAGCTTCTATTCGAAGCAGTCCTTCTGCACTAGTAGTCCTCATCGTTTGGGGTAGTTACGTGTAATTGCGTAATTCGATATCTCCCAATTGAAATCAAAACAATACTTAAGTTCTCATTTGAAGTGTTTTAGATGAAAGCAGCGCCACCACCAACGAAGGTTTTTCTTCGCTTCTTTATTCATTGAAACGATTTTGAAAAAAGTGTAATCACTTGAAAATCGATTAGATTGTTGCGGTAAGCAAGGAAGATGCTTATGAACTTGCAAGAAGCTGCCTCATGAAATTAAGCGGCAAATTCATTTTTAATTTACGCTTGATTTTGTCCTGAATTATGTCCATTGTCGTGTGGGCCTTGGACAGTTTTCTAGAGTTTTCTTTTGGTTGGAGCCAGTTTTTTGAGGTTGGAATTCTGAAACGTGGTTGGACCATTGTGTTCATTTGTAGTACAAACAGTGGCTGGATTAAATAAATTATTACATTTTGAATAGTAAATTTCAAGTTGCAAACAACGATTCAACTTATCGCTTAGTTGTCGCTTAATAGTCGCTAACTTTTTCCTATCAAAACACAACTATTTTTTGCATAATTATGTATATCAATTAATTCTTTGATATTTGATTTAATACAATTAAATTTTTTCCTTCCTTCAATGTTTCACAAAATTTAAATGAAGAAATACCACAGCCTCTGCCGTCACAACCGAGTGACAATCGCAGTTATAAATTTCACACGAATTAAACCAGCAAATTTCGCCATTTTCGCCTTGTGCTCCCCACAACGACAAGCACACCCGAAGGAAAAATGCAGTGAAACAAATATGCAAAATGCAAAACCGAGCGCTAATTCGAAAGTAAAATGTTTTTTATGGGAAGTCCCTTTTGCTCTGGGTGGTGGTAAGAGAGAAAGGAAATGTTTTTTTTGCTGTGTAAATTCGAGGCAAACTCTGTGAAATAGTTGGGTGTCCAAACCAACAAAAAATGGAACATAGGAAAAAGGCCATCAACGCCATCTGCAAGTGAGAATAGCATACGGCAACGTGCAGAGGACAGACAGAAAGGCAGGCAGGCAGGCACAACGTACAAGCATGCAAACGAACGAATGAACGAGCATCACCCCCACAGGATCAGACGCGTGGATATGCTGGGAAACAAACGAACAAACCATTGCACACACACATATAGATAGGTACCAGGCAGGTATGGCGCTGGTGGGCTGGTGGGGGAAGCTGAGCGGGAAAGCGCAAAAGTTAATAAATCTTATTTTTATCATTCGGCTATAAATACTGAATTTTTAGCCATTGCCAATTTATGACCATTATTTATGTATGAATGAAAAAAATAATGTTTCATTTTATTGTGTTAAGCGTGATTTCTTTTAAACTCATGTAGTATGTGGTTAGGAGACACACGTATGGACCAAACTTTGCATTGCGCGTTCTTTTTTATTGGTTAACCAAAATATTTTTTATAAAAAACTGCTCACAACCTTTAAGAGAATCTCGTGAAACAAATCATCTTTTATATTAGCCAATGTCATAATCACTATCAGCCACATCATCTGCCTGCAAATGAATAGCAAATACTAAACTTGAAAAATCACATTACACCTTAATAAACACCTCAAGTTGGCAAAGTGCTTCATTGGCGAAATCCTCGCTGCACCGTGCATCGTGTACACCACCAACTGGCATCAATATCTGCACCGATAAATCAGCCAATCTCCGCTCAAAACATAACACACAACCGACTAGAATACAACACAATGCCCTCTAGTGGCCATAATGAAGATCGTCCGCTGCCTAAGTGGGTATCTGGTTAAGCCTCGTTGGTAAGTGTGCACAATTCTTCTTACTCCAAGACACCAAGCTCTTTACGTATGGGCTGCATAAATCCGCATCTTGAGCTGGCATAAAATTGTTAGAAACGCCCCCGAACGAATCGTTTTGTAATAACGATTTTTCCATTAAATTAATAAATTAATATGATCGTGCAACGTGTGCAAATTGTGTTCACTTTTTCCTTTCGAGTTCTGGTGCTAAATTTTTGTATTTTTTTTCCTTGTGTGAAGTTAAGACCGAGGATTATGCGAAGACGATGATGCATCTGTTCCTTTTCATATTTCTTTTGGTTTGGGGGAAATACGATGGCGTGGATATATGATCTTTTGGGGTTAATGTATTGTTTAAACTTTGATAACAAGAAATATATTAAATTTGTTTTTAACCTTTCACTTATAGTTGAATTTGAAACGTTGAAGACTCAATCACCTGTCAATACCACATGTGGGATTTTATAATTTCAGGTTTATATAATTTCTCTATAGATTTGTGAGGAAATGTTTGTACAAGTTTTTACTGTGGGATTTCTAAAGCAAGTGTCATGTTTATTAGAACTTGTTGGATTTTTTAATACAAACCATTTTTTAATGTGTGTAGGAATTTATGCATCATTATACCCCCACACTCACTGTGGCAGGGTATACTCACTTTGTCACAACGTTTGTAACGCCCATAAGGAGGCGTGTCCGGTATGGAAAAGTATATATATTCTTGATCAGTATCACCTCCTGAGTCGATTTAGCGATGTCCGTCTGTCTGTCCGTCTGTCCGTCTGTCCGTCTGTCCGTCTGTCCGTCTGTCCGTCTGTCCGTCTGTCCGTCTGTCCGTCCGCACGATAGCGGTCGCAGTTTTGGAGATATCGACTTGAAACTTTGGGTACATGTTTTTCTCGTGAATACTGAGATCAAGTTCGAGAATCAGCCAAATCGGACAAAAACTGGGCGTGGCTCCCATACACCGAAAAAAAAGGTAAACATTTTTATACCCCCACACTCACTGTGGCAGGGTATACTCACTTTGTCACAACGTTTGTAACGCCCATAAGGAGGCGTGTCCGGTATGGAAAAGTATATATATTCTTGATCAGTATCACCTCCTGAGTCGATTTAGCGATGCCCGTCTGTCTGTCCGTCTGTCCGTCTGTCCGTCTGACCGTCTGACCGTCTGTCCGTCTGTCCGTCTGTCCGTCTGTCCGTCTGTCCGTCCGCACGATAGAGGTCGCAGTTTTGGAGATATCGACTTGAAACTTTGGGTACATGTTTTTCTCGTGAATACTGAGATCAAGTTCGAGAATCAGCCAAATCGGACAAAAACTGGGCGTGGCTCCCATACACCGAAAAAAAAGGTAAACATTTTTATACCCCCACACTCACTGTGGCAGGGTATACTCACTTTGTCACAACGTTTGTAACGCCCATAAGGAGGCGTGTCCGGTATGGAAAAGTATATATATTCTTGATCAGTATCACCTCCTGAGTCGATTTAGCGATGCCCGTCTGTCTGTCCGTCTGTCCGTCTGTCCGTCTGTCCGTCTGACCGTCTGACCGTCTGTCCGTCTGTCCGTCTGTCCGTCTGTCCGTCCGCACGATAGAGGTCGCAGTTTTGGAGATATCGACTTGAAACTTTGGGTACATGTTTTTCTCGTGAATACTGAGATCAAGTTCGAGAATCAGCCAAATCGGACAAAAACTGGGCGTGGCTCCCATACACCGAAAAAAAAGGTAAAAATTGTTCAAGTCTTTTTTATTGTTGTATTCGATTGGAAATGTTTAGAAACGTATTTTTGACATGGGCCGAGGTTCCGAAGCCACATATATAAGGGTCTGAATGGGGTCTTGAGACCAAAATTTTTTTTTTGGTGGATTTGATTGGAAATTTAGTGAAATGGATTTTGGACATGTTCCGGGCTCCAAAACCACCTATAATTGGGTCAAAATAGGGTCTTGAGACCACATTTTTTTATATTCGAGGTACTTCTTCCTACAGTGTGGGGGTATTTCAGCTTCGGTATAGCCGAAGATAGTCCACTCTCTAGTTTATTGTTGTATTCGATTGGAAATGTTTAGAAACGTATTTTTGACATGGTCCGAGGTTCCGAAGCCACATATATAAGGGTCTAAATGGGGTCTTGAGACCAATTTTTTTGTGGATTTAATTGGAAATTTTTAGAAATGGATTTTGGACATGGTCCGGGCTCCAAAACCACCTATAATTGGCTCAAAATAGGGTCTTGAGACCACATTTTTATATGTTCGAGGTACTTCTTCCTACTGTGTGGGGGTATTTCAACTTCGGTATAGCCGAAGATAGTCCACTCTCTAGTTTTTTGATGACTGTGGGTTTTTGTTGAGTTTGTTTTTTGGAATATGGTGTTTTTGTAAAGTTTTTTAGCATCCTAATGCGACCTAATGTGCAATTTTCAGTCTTGAAAGCATAGTCTTGTAAAATGCGAGGGAGTTGGCTAGGCAGCAGCAGCCCCTTTGTTGTGGCCATACTTGGCATATAGCTTGGAAAATATTTTACAAGTACAAAAGTATGACAAATGTATTAAAAATATATTTAACAGTTATTAAGAAAGGTCCTTTTATTCACATTCTGTAATGTATGGGAATCGTTTTGGCCATTAAGTCGTAATGCGGGAACATACAGACAGACAAATAAATGGTTTTATGATATATTAGCTGATGTACGTATATTAGCTTATGTAGAAAAACCCTCAAAATTCCACTCTATTCAAAACTAAAGTGGGTCTAGCCTGTTCAATCCCATCCCTTTTTCCAGGAAATTGGAGGTAATCATAATAACAGTAAGTATAGGGGATTTGCACTGCGACCGTTGGTCTTTTGTGCCCCCACTCCGACTACGTGTTGGATGACAATGCCCCAGGTTTTACGAACACTACGCCTGCCAATGTTTAAAGAACCTCCACCACCCGGACTTTATTCATCCTTATTGCAGAGTCTGTACGAGTCGTCGTTTAAAATGCCCAACTTCGTGAGATGCCCCCTCAGTCTGCAGTGACCAGCGGGGAACCCCGTTAAAATTCGAAGTCTGTTCTTGCTCAGCCCGATGTAAATATTATTAGCATTTATCGAATTTTTCAAAGAAAGGTAGGTCTTTCGTTTTGAGAATTCCACAGTTTCAACGTGTCATAAAAACAGGATAGCTGCAATGAGTACCAATAGAAACAGAAACGGAAAATTTATTATAATCAGATACTGCAATTGTTGGAAAAAATGTTCTAAAATCTGTGCCTGTTTCGGTGTCTGCTTCTTGTGGCTGCCCCGCCCCGCATGTATTTTTCCTCTGTACCACAGCAACAATCTAAACGAATTACATAAGCCATCTCATATCAAATATAAACGTCAAAAATGGTAATCATTCAAAAGTTCGCACACTCAATCTCACATTAACTTCTCAAGTACGCGTGAGCATCCTTAACTCTCATACTAATCGCCATTTAAGTGCAGATGATTAAAGGTTCATAAACTAAATACTCACATAAATTCAAGCATTAATAACGAAACGAATCAACTGCAATGAAAAAATAAATCGTTAACAATCGCTTCAGCCTCATCGTGTTTCAGTATACCCAGAAGACAACACCGAGCCACCACCACACCAGAGCACCACCATATTGCACCATCACGATCAAGTGCTAAGCAAGATCAGCAGCAGATCGGCGGCCTCCACCTCCTTCGCCTCAACGCCAAGCGTACTGGTAAAAAATTGTGCTCGAAAGTGGGTGTTGCCTCTGCCAAGCGGCCAAGAAATGGCTGCTCAAACGCGCTGGTAAACACCATTTTACAAAAAGTAAAGACCTTCGCCAAGTTAAGAAGGCCCCCTCCATACCAATTCATGCACTGCAAATACCACCACACAGTCCGGCTAAAATAACAAGAAAAAAAACAACAAAACCAACGAAGACTAAAATAATTGCACATGGCTGTTCGCTTGTGTTTCTTCGTGTTCGAAGCTATAACGTCGTAAAACTTTTTACAGCCTGTGTTACTGTTGCTCTGGTTGCTGTTGTTGTTGTTGTTGTTGGTATTGTTGCCATGTCTGATATTGCTAAATGGCTGTGAGTGGCTTCGTTTAAGCACCAACTTTATTACCCAACAAAACAGCAAAACTTGCAGGCATCAGGCGAGCAGTTCAGCAGCCGCCGCATTGGTGCAAGTGCAAGAAAAAATCGCCAAAGATCCAATCAAATTGTTGCGGCGCAGATTTAGGTGTAGCCCCTGTAAGTTACAAGAACGGAACAAGTGGTGATGGAATAGAGTGTGGTGCGGCCGTCAAAACGTTTTCAAGAAAATATTATTAATTCTTTTTAATTCTCAGATTAGGTCCCTACTTTTAGACCATGAGTATCGGAGTTTTTCAAGAAGAACTTCTTCTACAATGGCTAGATGAGTAATGTTTTCTCCTTGAGTACTTAAACCCCTTCGAAGAAGGTAAAGTTATGTGATTATTAAAAAAGTTAAGGACTACAAGGACTATTACACGACCACTGCAGCGTTTTTTAAGCAGAGATATTAAAGAAGTTATGGATTGGCTGCGGGTGAACGTAGTATCAGGCTGCGATTAAACCTCTGGAATCGGTTCTCCTAACATCAAAGATAGGCTGGGACCATAGCGCATCTTTGACATTCACATTCGCTGGGTGCATAAGGACATTGCAGGGAACTGCAAAGCTGGTGATCTCGTGTTCCAAGAGGCTCATCTCTCTACCTAGGACTATGATATCAAGTTTGGTAGATGTGATCGCTGAACACTGTTTGATTGACTTCCGTAGGATCTGCAGATACGAGAGAGAAAAGGAGACAGTAAAGCACCATCACGATCATGTGGTAAATGCTTCTGTCCAGTGCCATCTGTCGTATTTCGTCGGGAATCATTCTTCCTGAATAGTCTGAAGGACCTCATGACGATCAACATAGGAAGTCTACATCGGTTCATCATGAGCGCTAGTTGGTTTGCCGAGTAGGAGTAAGGGATCCAGATCCTGTGGTATTACAATGGACCTAGTATGTTCTAGGTGTGTCTGTGTACCGGCGGCCACCTTAGCCTAACTGAACCTAACCTAAGGACTGCAATTCAAATAACGGATGAGAGAGCCATATGTTATTTACTTATGTTATCTACGTCTGTTATAGCGCCCTAGTTTAACCTATCCTAACAAAAGTAAATTGGAACACATTAATCTCAAATATGAACCACCAGCAAGTTCATACCGCTTTTCATTACACATTTTTTTAAAATTTCAAATTATTTCCACTTTCAAATGCACAATTACCACTTCAAGTCATACACAACGAGTCCTATTAGAGTCTGCAAAAACGTTGAGGAATATTTTCGCAGAAGTTACAAGTCTCCTACATACTGGCACCTTCTCTCCACTTCCTCTGCCTCTTTTATAATCGATGCGATGACTCCTCATTGGCACACATTGCACATTGTCGCTAAATTGATGCGATGATTTTATGGTTTCACCCTCGAGCCGAAATCCTTTGGAGAATTTAATGAATATGCACCAAGCACCATGATGATGTGGTGTGGAGTATGTGTGTTTGTGTGTGCGCAGCTCTGGCACATTTACGTGATGACAGATACGCGCTAATTAGTTTTAGGCTGTTGCGAATTCGCGGGAATTTGCAGTTTGTGAGGTCTCATTACCACCACGGGGTGCAGTTTGGCAGCCACTCGAGCGTTTTACAAAATCGCTTATGCATGGCAATTGTCACTGCAGCGGCAGAAGCAGCAGCAGCGGCAAGAGGATTCCAAAATTAAATACGACACAAATGTGCGCTGAAGTTTGTGTCGGGCTTAAATTTCCGGCCGACCTCCTTCTCTCGAGTGGCAAGGAAATTCTATCTGCGAACTTTGGCCCGCGATGTCGCCACTTTTTAAAAGTGTATTTTTTTTCCTGTGGATTCCATTTCATTTATTCTGTAATTAGATTTTCACCAAAAAAAAAAACATACAAATAAAGTTTTCCCTAAGTTGGTGTCAAGTCGCATGGAATCGAAGGTGTTAATGGAGAAAGGATAAAATAAACGGAGTTTGTCGGTGATAAAAGCCAAACGAGGCATTTAATGAGGATTTTCGTGCCCTCTTTTTCATATATTTTCTACTGCAATTCGTTGTTGGTGGTTGGGGAAAAGTCATTAAAATTTTCAAGTGAAAATATTTCACGAAAAAATTGCATTTTTATCATCTGGCGGAATCGCAATTTTAAATCCATTTCGGTATGACAAAGGACCGCAAAAAGGATTAAGGGAGAGACATTTTTTTTAAATAGTATAACTATTTGTAATATACTCTCAATTTTAGAAAACGCTCCATGATTTTGTGCATGATTCAAGAATTTAGAGGTTAGAACACTGTCACTAAAATTGTGTTTTTTGACAATTCATTTGTTTTCATTTTCCATTCGGTTTTGACATTTGCTGTGTTTTTTGAACATATGATCCTCTCCCGAAAGAGCGACTCGCCCAACCGTATTTTCTTGAATCTTGGTTCTGTGAGTCATCAAAAATTAAGTTTCAAAAATCAGCAAAAATTAAAAAAAAAGATAATTTTTTATTGGATTTATCACTTTTTTGATTCGAAATATTAAAAATAATTTTTAATGTCTTCAAATTACATCGAATACTACACCCAGAGAAAAAACAACCTAAAATCAAAAATAACCACCTTAAAACAAGTAGAAACGTTAATGAAAGTCTGGTAAGGTTGGAAATTTTAGAAACAACTACCAACAAACTTGTTTTCAATTTACAACTTAAATTCAAAAATAAACAAACTTATTTCAAAGTTGTTTTCCGATTATTTCAAAAGTTTTCCAATTTATATTAAGTTTGCCAGACCTTGATTTAAAATCGTTCAATTTTGTTTCAACGTTGACAACAGTTATTTTAAGTATTTTTCACTTCATTTCAACTTTGCAACTTTGTTTCAACGTTGACAATAGTTATTTTAAGTATTTTTCTCTTTATTTCAAAGTTGTTTGCATTAAGTTGAAAAAATGAAGGAGTAAATACGATCGTACTTGATTTTACTATGTTTTTTTTCCCTGAGTGTATGCAAAAATAAATATAAATCGAAATTGGTTTGTATTTTGAAATCTTGCGTTTCCTGGCATTTCAAACTACACTGCTGTACCTGGTGTTATCATTACACGGTCGTACACAGAGAAAAAAACATTCGCTCTAAAATTAAATGTGAACACTTTCAAATTGTATTTAAAGTGTCGCTCCCATACACAATGCACAATAAAATAAGTATTAAAAAGTGTTTATATTAAGCATGTAAAGTCTTTACTATAAGTTTAAAAGTAATCACTTTTGATGTTAATGTAAACATCTTTAGTTTAAAGGTGTTTACTTTATTTGAAACTTGGACACTTTATATTTAAATTTTATTGTTATCACTTTTCAAATAACAAGTAAAGTAAATCAATTTAAAACTAAATTTATTTTTGACACTTTAATGTTTACGTAAAATTTCAAAGCTTTTTACTATTTTGTTTGAAGTGTTCACATTAAAGGATTAATTATTTAAAAATGGTCTATGTTATTAGGAACATCGGTTCAAATTCCACTGGAGTCAAATATTTTCCGCTTTGTGAACTTATGAAAAATTTGTAGTTCTGTAAAAAAATCGGAAAATCAGACAGACCTTAGGGAAGGTTTACTGAAAATGAAAACCAGGTACTGGAAACAAAACGAATACAGTCAAACTCAATACAGCTTAACTGAAACACGAATTTGTCAGACATTTCGTTTCAATTATGCGAGAATTCGGATAACTGGAAAATATTTCACTAAAGCGAATTTTGCATAAAAGAAGAATATTTTACGGTTCGATTTAGCCAAAATTGTTTCTCATAAATGGGAAAGTGCCAAGCAAAATTACAGGATTTAATTTCTTGACGCATTTGTGTTCGTATTAGTTATTCTCAAAATTTCAAGACCGTCATTTTTTCTTTGACTTACACTCAAAATTTTCTTTCGTCAAATTTTTTTTGTATTGAAAAAATATTAATTGCACACCGAGAGAAAAAACTGTTACAAAAACTGTTAAAAACCATCCGACAGTCGGAAAACGGTTTAATTGACAGCAAAAACTGTTACAATGATCAATTTTCGATTTTATTTTAACAGTTTTCACTGTCAATTTAACAGTTTTTCGACTGTCGGATGGTTTTTAACAGCGAAACTGTTATTTTTTTCTCTCGGTGCAATGAAATTAATTAATTAATTGAAAATACGTTTTTTGGGCTTGTTTCATTTAGGTGGAGTTTGATTGGAGATGAAATTTTTTTTCAATTTAATTTGTATGAAAAAGATTCAATTTTCGTTTCACTTAAGCAGGCTCGACTGTATCGATTTCGATTACCAGATTTAAAAATATCGATTCTCGGATTTTCCAAAATATCGACTCGGTTTCAAGACAAAAGTTAAAATTTATGTATTTTCGACTTATGAAATTAGAAACTGAAACCAAAAATAAACTAGAGAGTGGACAATCTTCGGCTATACCGAAGCTGAAATACCCCCACACTGTAGGAAGAAGTACCTCGAATATACAAAAATGTGGTCTCAAGACCCTATTTTGACCCAATTATAGGTGGTTTTGGAGCCCGGAACATGTCCAAAATCCATTTCTAAAAATTCCCAATCAAATCCACCAAAAAAAAAATTTTGGTCTCAAGACCCTATTCAGACCCTTATATATGTGGCTTCGGAACCTCGGACCATGTCAAAAATACGTTTCTAAACATTTCCAATCGAATACAACAATAAACTAGAGAGTGGACTATCTTCGGCTATACCGAAGCTGAAATACCCCCACACAGTAGGAAGAAGTACCTTGAACATAAAAAATGGTGGTCTCAAGACCCTATTTTGAGCCAATTATAGGTGGTTTTGGAGCCCGGACCATGTCCAAAATCCATCTCAGTATTCACGAGAAAAACATGTAAAAAAAGTTTCAAGTCGATATCTCCAAAACTGCGACCGCTATCGTGCGGACGGACAGACAGACAGACGGACAGACGGACGGACAGACAGACGGACATCGCTAAATCGACTCAGGAGGTGATACTGATCAAGAATATATATACTTTTCCATACCGGACACGCCTCCTTATGGGCGTTACAAACGTTGTGACAAAGTGAGTATACCCTGCCACAGTGAGTGTGGGGGTATAATAAACGGTTTCTTTTCACAGATTTAAAAAATATATCGATTCCGGTTCTCGGATTTTTTAAAATATCGGTTTTGGTTCCGGTTTCGTTTACAGAACTGGTTCTTGGCGGTTTTCATTAAAAGCAATGTTTTTTTGTATTTTTCTCATTTAAAAAAATTTAGAACGTTTTTTTTTTTTTGCTATAACAATTTTTTTTCTGAAAAAAACTACAAAACTTTTGTTTATTGACCGCCCAAAATGGAAAATAATAATTTTTTTAAAGAAATACCCTGGAGGGTTGCACTAGTTCAATTTCGAAAAATCTAAAAATAGAAATGGTCCAAAAGCTAAACATCGATTAGGGACAAAAAAATATGAAATAATTTCATTTTAAAAACTGGCGAATTTGGTTTGATATCGACACCTTAAAGCACAATCATCCTATGTCCATTTCCATGAAAATTGAATTTTTGTCATTTTTGAGAAGAAGCTGCATTGGGTAGGCTATAGTGGTTTGTGGGAATCGTGATGAAAGTAATTGAAAAATGAGGAAATAAAAACCCTTTTCCATACAAAACATACCAATTTCAAAACTGGTTTTTCATTTTCCAGAGTTTGGAAAAATTGGACATGGTATGGTTGTGCGGTTAAGGTATCGATACTTTCGTTGAAAAATGGTCTGGCTAGTAGACTTCCCACTTTGTTACTCGTTCGTCCGATAGTTCGAAAGTAACGAATTAACGAGGCCGGTGTGAAAACCATTATTACTTGTGTAACGATAGCTTGAAACGAAACTTTGTGCCATTAACATTTCCATGCACTCGAGACATTATGGGATCGCATACATTAGATATGCCTTGTTTAATAATCCATAACAATTTATGAAAGAGTAAAAACCAAAAACAACAAACAAACAAAAAAACTTAAAAACAAAACACGAATTGCAACGAATACGGCGTTTCGCAATTAGTGCGCAATCACCTGAGGCTCAACAAACAAGATTTCAATAAGCCACACCAGTCAGCCAGCCAGCCAGCCAGCTAGTCCGCGTCTATACATAACTATAGTGGTCAGAACACGTCGTTGCGTTGTTCTGGTTGCGCACCACCGAAAAGACCCCAATGCGATGCCTGCAATATGCAGCCCCAAACACCACCAACAACAACAACAACAAGAACAACCACTCGCAACTGATTCTAATCAAATTCACAGCATTGTTTACCTGTCAGGGCAGAATTGCGATTATCGCAGGACGTGAACACGCTTATTGCTGTCGACGTTGCTCTTGTTATTGCTTTGGCTGGTGGTGGTGCATTACTATGAAATGTGCGATTGGAATTTGCCACAACAACAACAACAACTACCATAACATCAGCCTATAAACACCAGCCACATACCACAAGTGTTGCTTAAGCCAAAGTCGCGTTTCTTGCCAGAGCGGGAAATCCTCCCTCTTTTTTTTGGTTGAATTTTTTTTATTTTGTTTTCTTTTTGTTCTCGGCCTCAAATGCACGCACGTTCCTACACAGCGAAGGATGATTGGGATGGAGAAGGCCGCGGAGAACGTACCTAAAGCACCTCCAAAATCTCATGAATCTCATTAAAAAGGGCAGCCATAAAATTCTTGTAATAACAGCAAATTGAGTTCATCCCATTTTCCAATAAAGCAGCGTTGCTGCACGAATTTAATGGCACTTGAGGGGAGCAGCCAGTGGGTAGAGTAGCGAAGCGCCGAAACTGCCTGCTACTAAATATGAATTTTCGTTAGAAAGTTTTAAAGTTTTTTTTTATTAGTTTGTAGAAAGCGGAAGCCTGCGAAACCATGGTTGGATAATTAGTTTTTGAGGGAGGATAATCCGAGACATGAAAGGGAAGATGTTACAGATTAAAGTTAAATTCGTTAATTGGAGTCTCTTCTTTGCGACATGTCTAGCCACACTTGCAGGGCACCAAATTCACCTGAGTGTCAATCCTGGCCCACAAAAAAATAAATTTTTATTCACCAAACAACTTTATTTCTCTCTAACTTCACTAACTGTTCACCCAAATCTGCACTTTATTAACCCACTCATTCGCAGACATCAGACTGAAGTTAATGTGCTCGTCAGAGTCTTATTACCAGTTGCCACATGGAGTTCATCACATCTGCCAGACATGCATATGCGGCGAAACCATTCTAATGAACACCCAGTTAAAAAGTCAACGCCTCTACAATGTGTTGCATTGTGGAGGAACAACGATGGAACAATTGCAGCACAGCATAACATGAAATGTTCGAGGTGGAATGCAATACGCCGACGACGCTCCTGAAAGCACCAAAGTAAAAGTGGGCTCTACTGCGGCGGAACGCGATTCCGCGATTAAAACAATAGAGCGCCTGCAATGTTCGTCCGTCCATTCATCCATAGGTTGGTTTGCTTTTCGATGGTTCAAGTGCATCATGCAATCGAGCAGTCGAGCAGTCAGGCAGGCAGGCGTTGTTGAACTTTTGCAACTCAGGTAAATGCAACTTTCTTGTTAACCTGGTTTAATCGGCTCTGGGTGCCTTTCAATGTCCAGTGCAGACCATCCGTTCGTTCGTTCGTTCGCCCCGTCGCATGTGAAGCAGCTCAGCCTTTTTTTGGACAAGGACGTTGCACACACATCACATAATCGCACTCCTTCGTGCACCTTCTGCATATGGCTGCGGCTCCGCTTCATTGCCCATCACCAACCCGGCCGATGTGTTGTCGTGGCTTAATCAGCCTAATGTTAGTTATTAAAATGTGAAACGTGATGCATTTGCGCCATCGAATGTGATGGAGTTGCGTCGCATCGATTAAGTTTCATGTGGGCCAGCTTGGAGCTTTGCTCTTTCGTTCAGTGCGTACCTTCTTGTTTGCCTTCCTGTGCCTTTGTGTTGGTCAGCATGCATTGCTAAGAAAGAAAGGCGGAGAAAATTCTTAGCGATTGCAATCTTAATACTTCAAATATAACAGGTCACAAGTTTGCAGCTCGTTTGGAGGGAAATGCCCGCGTAAATTGGATTTGGAGATTTGCGTGCGATTATAATCCATTTGTTTGCACTTTTGCGCACATTTTAATGGTTTTGCGGATATGCCGGCTTTCGATTGGCCGTTTGGCTGTCCAATTGGTTCTTGCTATTTATGGGTAACTAGCTTAAATTCACAGCTTCGCTCGCAATAATTTTACACGTCAATGTATAAAAGTGTTATTTAAGCAACTGAGACTAGTCATCCCTCTGCTCATTCCCTACCAAATCGAAAATATGGGGCCCGAGTTCGCACATTGCCCATTCACCACACAACACCAAAAACAAAATCTTAACAAAATTCCTTAATTAGGGCCTGAGTCCTTTAAGATATGGGGTCGTCAGACGTTGGTGTACCATGCATTTTCAAAGTCAACATTTGGCACATTAACCACCCAGCATCAAATTCAAAATTTCAGCGAAATTCCTTAAATAGGACCCGAGTTACAGAGCTTTTACCATTTTAGGGCGTGGATGTGGGCGGACCTTACATTTTTAGAATCAACATTCTAACCATTCAGCGGAATCGGTTGGCGGCCGTGGTGCAGTGGTTAAGACCTCTGCTTCACGATCGGAAGGTATCGGGTTCGACTCTCACCTGGGGCAAGGCAGAAATTTGTTTTCTGTTTTTTTGTGTAGACCGCCACTCTCTCGCCAAGTTTTGGCAATCTCGCTAGAGTAACTTGACACGAAAAAGCTTCTTCTTTCGGAGTCCTGCCGTTCGGAACCAGCATAAAAACTTTAGGTCCACAATTACCATATACACTTGCCCATGATGATTGCATTAAGAAGCTCGGCCCAAACCCCTCGAGGGTTGTAGTGCCAAATATGTATGTATGTACACCCACATAAAAATCGGTCAAATATTTCTTGAGTTATAATTATAACGAATATATATCTTTCCTTTTCAGTTCAAAACCCGATTCTACAGAGAAACATTTGAATAGAAGAAGGAGGTAACACCTGAGGCTACACATGAACATGTTATCTTAGTATTCTTTATTATTATATAAACAATGAAATAAATCTCTTGTGAAGCCTTCTCAAACTCATTTCACTTCTCATTGAATTCAGGGCTCTTTGCAGCAAATTAGGCTGTACTAAAAATTTAGAACTTCTTTTCTCTCTCATAAAGAAGGGAACGGGAAAGCCATATTTCTACTTTGGAAGAAATACAACCTATTGTTAGGATATGTAGCGGAATTCTTCAACATAGCTTCTTTAGGAAGCGATGAGGAAGTTTTTGAAACCTTCCCTCCAATGACATCTAATGTTAAATTGAAATTAAGTTAAAGGAATGCTTCCAAGCTTCCCCGAAAGGCTTCTGGCATTCGCTCTAGAATCATTCCATTTTCTAGAGGGATATTTTTAAAGTTACTTACAACCAGGGAACCTAGCGAAAAAAGTTGTTGCATACTTTTAGTGACGAAAAAACCAGAAAATGCAAAAATTCTAAGATGATAGTTCAATAATTGTTTATTGTACCTGTCTGCCATTTCGCATCATATGTGCATGATGACGTGGTAATTATGGAACTATCAATATTTGTCACTAAACTAATATAAAAATGTTGGCACGCGATAGAAAATTTTGCACCTAAAATCCGCTTGAGCCTATTTACACTATCATTTCCATGACGAAAAATCTGACAAAGAACTAATAAGAACTGCGGTAGTGAAAACGAGATAGAAAATTTTGCACCGAAAATCCATACAAAAAACGTAAAAGGTGGCAACTCCATGCTTCGTTTATTTACATTTTCATATAAAAACTGTCAAATTTCGTCATGCTCATTCGTCAGTGTAAATTCTAAAAACGGCATGCCCATGCGTCATGGGAATGACTGTGTAAATAGGCTCCTTAAAAACATGGGCAACTTTATGATTTGTTTATTTAAATTTTGATACAAAATTTGTCATATCAGAAAGAAAATTTCGGCCAAGTGTAAATTCTAAAACGGAATTTCCATGCTGCATTTTCGTAATAGGGTATTTAGCTAACAGATTTTCTTCTTTAAAGTTCTTCTGTTAAAATTTCTAATTCAATTTAAATAAAAATTCAAATAACGGTTCCTGCCCACGGAAAAAACACTACTGCGCCATCTATCGGTGAATAGTACTGGCAGCAAAAACTAAATGCAGAGTTGCAACGTTATAACAGAGAATGTTAATTATAGAGAAGGTGCATAAAGGAATTTCTGTTAAATTGTGGTTGGAATTTTGGGCCAGATTTTTGAGGAACTTCCAGTCGAACATCGATCAAGTATTTTTTTAAGTTCGACTGGATTTTGATGTTCGGTTCAAACAGAAATGGAAAGAATGAAACCAAAAAAAGTAAGAAAAAAAGAACGCAACCAAAAGGTGGTGGTTTTTTCTAGTTCTCCTTCATGTTTGTGAATTGGTTGGTTTTGAGCTTTTGTTTTGATTATGCCAAAACCGGTTTGGTTTTGGGTTTTCTAAGCAATTTGCAATTCTTGTATTTTGGTGATTTTCACAATTCTTGCATTTGAAACATTTTCCCAATTTTATTCAGTTTTGATTTTCATGTTTTTTATTTAACATTTTTATTGAGTATTGTAAATATATTTCATTTGATACATATTTGATACGTGTTTGCATAACTTCATAAGTTCATTGACCTACATTCAATTTTTCCCCTGCTTCTACTGTTTCCTTTTTTGTGTGTGCACAACAAGGAAAACAAAGATTACTTCAAGATCAAGGTTGACGTTGTTTTCATTTTTTTTACTGAGTTCATTTGTCCGTTTAAAATTGAAATGCACCAAGTACATAGATCTCCTTAAGCACTTAGTGCATTTCAATTTTGAATATACAGTGGCTCAAAGTAATAATGGAAAAAAAAGATGCAATAGCACTAAAATTAAAAAAAAATAACTAAGATGTTGTTGTAGCAAAAACTATTTTTTTTATTTAAAAGGCCAGGTCTATAGAATATAAAACAAGCAAAAAATTAAAGAAATCCATTAACTACATTTAAAAAAAAAAGTTTTTGTAACCTATTATCAAAATTGAACATCAAAGTAATAATGGAACAGAACACATTTCATATGAAAATATTATAGATAAATGAAAGTTATAATTAAATTAATATTTTGTGGGCAGCCCTTTTTGTTGAATAACTGCCTGCAGTCGTCGAGGCATTGATTCCACCAGGTTTTTGCAATAAGATGGCTCCATATTGTTCCACTCCTCAATTAGGGCGGATTTGAGCTGATCACGAGTCGAAATGGTGTGATTTTTTAATTTTTCTTCGAGGTAACTCCATGCGTGCTCAATGACGTTTAGGTCCGGAGACTGTGGAGGCGTTTCCAAAACGTGTGGACAATTATAAAGGAGCCAACTTCGCACTTTATACGCCTTGTACTTAGGGTCGTTGTCCTGGTAAAATGCGAATGTATTCTCAATTCCTAGTTTTCGCACACTTTCCTTCAGGTTTGACTTCAATATGCTAATGTACACTAACTGGTCCATAATACCTTCGATTATGTGAAGGTTTCCAGGACCTGCAGCCTACATAGCACCCCAAACCATTATAACTTTCATTTATCTATAATATTTTAATATGAAATGTGTTCTGTTCCATTATTACTTTGATGTTCAATTTTGATAATAGGTTACAAAAACTTTTTTTTTTAAATGTAGTTAATGGATTTCTTTAATTTTTTGCTTGTTTTATATTCTATAGACCTGGCCTTTTAAATAAAAAAAATAGTTTTTGCTACAACAACATCTTAGTTATTTTTTTTTAATTTTAGTGCTATTGCATCTTTTTTTTCCATTATTACTTTGAGCCACTGTACGCATTATACTTAGACAATATTACTTCTCGCTATTTATTAGCCACGTTGCCGAATTTAATATTATTTAAATGTTTTAATACATTTTTCTTTTATTAATACATTCCTATTCATAAGGAATAAACAAATTGGGGGAATATGTGAAGAATAGATTTGTCAGTTTTGTAGCGAATATGTAGGATAAAAATGTATATTCAATGTCTATTCAATTCTTGTAAAAATTATAAATAAATGCAATAAAAGGAAATAAACAATATGTTTGAGAATTTACAATACAAGTAGAGTACAGCGTCGGTTTGGAAATTTGTTAAAACAAGATAAAACAATTTAAATTCATTTAAAAGACATTATTGCATTTGAAATACCAGCTGACCGGATTTTAATTATGTATTAATTATGCTTAAAACCTTTGAACACCAGTAGAATAAATAAAATTCGGCAACGTGGCTAATAAATAGCGAGAAGTAAAATTGTCTAAGTATAATACGTATATTCAAAATTGAAATGCACTAAGTGCTTAAGGAAATCTATGTACTTGGTGCATTTCAATTTTAAACCGACAAATGAGCTCAGCAAAAAAAAATGAAAACAACGTCGACGTTGATCTTGAAGTAATCTTTGTTTTCCTTGTTGTGCACACAAAAAAAAAGGAAACAATAGAAGCAGGGGAAAAATTAAATGTAGGTCAATGAACTTATGAAGTTATGCACCTTCTCTATAATTAACATTCTCTGCAACAACCAAGGGGCGAACTAAGACAACAACCATTTGGGAATAGGGCGAGCTAAGACAACAACCCAAAAATTTGTATATTACATACCACTAGGGTTGCCACACGGAAAATAAAAAAAACTTTCCGATTTTTTCTTTGAATGTCCAGTTGAAAATGGAAAAGTCCAGATATTTTTTTTCAAAATCCAGACGAAGATCATTTTGCATGTGGCAACCCTACATACCACAAAACAAAATTTGAAAAACCCAATACCATAAATACGAATTAAAAATTGTTACACAAAAAAACTGAGTAGTACAATATAAAAGTTTATTTATTACGGCTGCATTTAACGAGTAAATTACATTTTGGGCACTTTCGGGTGAGGAGACTTTCATGTGGTGCCACATATTGTAATTCTTGATTTTTATGGTGGTCTTTACAATGTTTTTTTAAACTACTGAAATCGTGATATGTTTTCCCACATTTGGTTTTTGTTTTTGAAATATAACAGGAGCATGTAAATAATTTTGAAATTTCAATGTTATCATCGTGGATATCATTTATGTCTTCGTAGGATTAGCTCGAATAATCGAGTTGTTCGAGGTCAAAATTAACGGTAAGAGCTACCGTGTTAGTATCTTCAACAAAAATATTAGGGCGATTCATTTAAAGTGGGAAACCCCCCGGAAACTATTCAGTTGTGCAAATGAGCAGTCAAAATATATGAAATTTGACAGTTCTTTTAAGCAACTGCGCGTTTTCGAGGGGTTTCACACTTTAAATGAATACTCTTATTGTATTTAAGCCTAGCTACAATATTGCTCAACATATTCAGATTATTTTCTGTGTTCGGGAACATATATTCAGGCAGTGTAAACGGTTGTGCGAACGGAATTTTGTTTCGACAAGACTTCGCAACTAAAGTTGCGTTCGTTCGTGCGATCTAAATGCACCTTGAGATTTTTTGGTAGAATTTTTAATTCGTGTGAAATTCTTGTGCAATTTTTTAATTGCTGTGAGACTTTTGTCTGGCAACTGTGAATGACAATTGCAACTTTGTGTACTGAGTATCGAATACATTCGAAAGTAACTATTCGATGGGTATTGCAAAGGCAAGTATCGAGCACACAAAGTATTCGATTAGTACTTTTTGGCCCATCACTAGTGACAATCGCAAAAATTTTTTGTATTAATAATTAAATGATGAATTTTTCCATTATCCACTCGCAGTAGCAGATTGGCGTGTGCTAAATTCGCCCACCAACAACAACAAATACAGGGGTAACAAAAAAAACGGCACCCACAAAGTCTTCTTTACTGCACAATGACTCTGCAGCTGGGAATCTTCGAGCTACGTCCTTTGATCACCAATCTCGGTTGTAAGCTCTCCACCATCACGGAATGGCAAAATAGCAAACAGCTCCTCTGCCTTATATCACAGGAGAACGACATTGTGCTACGCTACACCAGTGACGGTGGACAGGAGGTGCTCAAATTGATCTCCTGGTTTCGACGCACAAATCGCGTAATTCATGATGTCTGCTTTGATCCAACGGGTACTTGGCTATTGGTTTTGTGTAAGTACAATACGTTGGGTGCTGTGTTCGGTCATCGAGGGTGTGTTTGTGGGGGGTGAGGGTGTTGTTGGTGCCTTGATTAGGGGGGGTTGGAGAGGTGGGTCTATGTGTGTGAAGACAAAATGCCTACAGAAATGATTTTCTTTTCATTTTCATTTTCACTTTACTTTTTATTGATTGCTCCCCCCTTTTTGGCTAGGCTTTCTTCGTGCGTTTATCAATTGATTTTTGCGGTCATTTACGCGATGTTGGCAGCAAACAACATTTGCGTGCATTGAACTGGGGGTTGGGGGTGGTGTGTGGGGGAGGGCCCGTTGCAACTGTGGTCATTGATAAATGCAAATCGTCGTCGTCGCTAGACTGCTTGTCTTGCTTTGGTAATTGTGTTAACATGCAATTACTTGAGGAGCTCAAATTGTCATAAGTGGAAATAATCTCTAGCTAATAGTAGCGGTAGGGTATATGCAAATACATAGCCTATTGAATTGTTCTTGCAAGTAAATATATCCAATTAAATGTTTCTTTTATGACAAAATATTGTTTTCCTCCAGGTATCATTTTTGTTTTAAGTTTTAATCACCTACCAGTTGTCCAGAAATTAATTGTTTTTAGGAGACCTCGGTCAGCCTTAGCAGCAATTCGTTCCTTAATTGCATATGATGTATTAGCGAATAGAATTCACCTGAGCGTGCTGAAATCTAAGATCGCTATTTGAGCTTTGTCATCTAAAATTAAAGGGGTTCAGTGCGAATTGAATGATTGATCGATTGCTTGATTGATGTGTGCTGTCATAAACCGAAAATTATCTTATTCGCCAATGATTTCATTCGACCATTCTACTTTGCAGGTTTCGACAACACCCTGCACATCATACCGGCACTTGCGGTGGTGGACAAAACCTTCACGGAGCCCTCGAACGCTTCGTACCCACAGCAACCGTTCAGCACAACGCAAGTTACCTCATATATAATTCCCTTTGTGGGGCCGCACGAATGTCCAAATTCCAAAAAATGTCCCAACCACAATGGAAACAACACGAAAACGAACACAGCCACAACCGCAACAAAGAACCCGGTGGAAGAAGTTCCCCCCGCAATGCCCGATGGATTCGAAAACCCCCCTTCGCCAGAGCAAAAACCCACAGAGCTGCTCGACCGGGAAGTCCAACAATTGGCCATTAACTTGGAGAAGGTCAGAGTTGAGGACGAGGGCGAAGTGGAAAAGTCCCCGCCCCAAGACAACGAGTCCGAAAACAAGGACGATCAGGCTGTACTTTTGCCCCCACCGCTGCCCGAAGAGCCCACCATGGAGGCATTTAGTCATGATGTGCCCGCCAGTATGTTGGCCCCGAATGCACCGTCCAATCAAAGCGTTGACAAAACCGGCAATAGCCAAATGATGGCCACCTCGTTCATGGCCTCGAAAACCTGCCCCTATCCACTGTCGGTGGTGTGGTGGCAGACGCTAGATGGTGTCAATCGCGCCATCATAGGCTATTCGGACGGTTCGATTTGCTTTGTGGGACTGAGTCCCAATTGCCCGTTTGTGGCCAGCACCGCCATCGAAAGTGGTTCGGTGGTGAAACTGCTCATCTGCAAGGATAATACTTTTGAGAGTGTAATGCTGCTGGTGAGTCCGGAGAAGGAATCAAATGATTACTTTGTCTAATTTGAATTTCAATTTCCAGATCACCTCTTCACTGAAACAACAATTCAAATTGCTGTTGGAACAGAAGGCCATCAAGTACATTTACCCGGGCGACATTTCGCCCTCCACAGCGCAACCGCGCGACAACGACTGGCAGATTGTCATGCCACTGAAAACGAACAGCAACTGTTCGGATCCCGCATCCGACAGCAGTCAACTCGACGAGGATGTCTTCATTCGAAGTGATGAAGTGCCCACAACGTCGTCAGGCTCCAATACTGCGCCCCTGGCAACAGCAGCGTCCGTGGCGAATGCCTCGAAACCCACCGCTACCATTGGTGCTCACACTTCGTACATTTGCACAAGTCAATTGCCACCGCCGCCGCCGTATTCGGTGGCCATCAGCCGTCATGTGAATACTGACCCAATGACAACGACCGCCGGCTCCTCCGGTGTGCGCTTTCAGCAGCAACAGCTGCCCGATTTGGACGATTTCAATGGACGATCTGGAATTTTGCCCGCCGCTCGCGCTCGTCTGGCATCGCTCAAAAGTCTGGGATCGAAGAAGTTGAATGCCATCAAAATGCGTTTATCCGATAATCGACAGAAATTGGAAGAATGTGAGTAGGACCTGCAATCGTCACACGGTTTTATACCGTTTACTGATCAGACTTAACGGCAAAAATTGACAAAATTGTTTAGAAACTTTAAGTCGAACCGCGCAAATGTGCATAGTTACTAGTTACCAACCAGGAATCAAACCAAAATTCCACAATTTTATATTATTCTACTAATTTTTTAACTTTATCCCATGTTCTACGATCCCTTTTGTCGTTCGAATGAGTACCATTGCAAGTACCTGGATAAAACATTGCCAAAGCTGCCTCGTATTTTTGAATGATTGAAAAATTGGTATCTTATTTTTATGCATACGGTCCAATTGTTCCCGTAAGATGTTCTATTGGTCCAAAAAATTTAAAAATTATTGTCTCAAACTTCATCGATTTTCAATTAAAAAATTACAAAATCTTGGGAAAAGATTCCAGTACAAAAATTGTATTTTAGTGTTTAATACATGAAAAAAATATATTCGAAATTATTCGAATACGAGTTAAGGCCAATAATTGATTCTCGCATTGATTCTCGCGTCTTGGTCCGAAGTCAAGTCGACGTTCCAGTAAATACCCTGCGAAAAATAGTTCTAGTCGAAACACTAGAACATTAACTAGTCCTCATGTAACCAGTACTAGACCGAGAATGGTCCATTTATATGAAAAAACACTGGTTACATTTGTTCGACGATGTCCAAAAATTGATCCAATTTTTTATTACATTGGACCATTTCATAGACTACACCTCAGTACCATTCCATAGACTTGGTCGAAGATATATCAAATATTTATAAATATTATTGGAGACCTATAATAAATTAAATTGTATTGACAACTCTACGGAATCATCTCATTGAAATGAAGAGTAGGACTGCAAATGTGCTTTAATTTTCACTGCATTGGTCCACATCTGCATTACAAGTAACCACGTTTTGAAACCTGTTACAACACCATCGACTTCCAATGCTGATATTTTGCAGCAAATGGTCCACAATTTTTCGCAGGGTATGCATACAAATCCGCTCTCTAGCTATAAGGTGCATTTTGTCTGTCTGTCTCGCTAAGCTATGATCACATAATACTTTTTTTAATTAACAAATTTTTTTTATAATTTTTTTTTTAATTGTTTTTTTTTTTCACGAAATTTACTCAAAATTAACCAACCTCGTTGGCAGTGAGTAACTATTTGCATTTCCTGAACATGAATTCTATTCTATTTTCTAAAATAAAATTGTTTTCATTATTTGCTTTTAAATCCTCTTCCTTTTTTGATTTCTCAGTTATAAAATGTATTGTAATTTTATTGAATAGATTGCGTGCGAAGTGTGGTGAGTTTCGGCCAATTTCTACACCACAGCACATTTCAAGCTTATTTTCATTTTAGAACAAATTTAGAGAGAAAAAAATATGAACCGCATTTCGCCACTTTCGCCACAATATCCTATGAACATCATACAACTTGTACAGAATTTACAAAATTTTATACACAAACTTTCTCATTGCAGATATGCCTGAAAATACTCTTGGTTCCTTTGCCATTATGGATTCGCCCTCGCTGACGCCCGAGGTGCTGGGCAACTCCACTGGATCCTTCTATACGATACAGAATCTGCGCAGTACTTACTTGCTCAGCGCCTTGCATTGCCAGTCGAATAGTCTGTCCGTGCACAACATCGATATCAATCTGAAGCCGGTGTTCCTATATAAAATACCCAAAAACTGTTTCGATATCCTGATCAGTTCGAACATACTCTACTCAATACAATATGTGGACTTGAAGGATCCCGCCAGCGCCCAATCGCTGAAGGAGGCCAACACCGAGAAGGAAAACCGAGACGCCGACGAGGAGAAGGAGGGCAAATACATTGACGACGCGCTGCAAGAGTTGGTCGATTGGAGCGACGACGGCGACAAACTAATGCAGGATGCCAGTGGTGCGGACACTAGTACGGACACAAGTGCCACGAGTAGTGGTCACTCCACAAACGATTGCATGACTCCGAGTAATTCGATAAATGCTGTGGCCGTGATAAGCAGTGCAATGGCCAGCTTGCGCACTGGCGACGAGGATGTAAGTGGACGGCTTCTAACTGGGAACGCGAATAGTCGTAATGGTTAACCTTATCTTCTTCTTCTCTTTGGTCGTAGAAATTCAATTCCTCTGCTCAATTGGGTATTTTCCGCTTCGAACATGAAACCGTCCTGAACCTGTATCAAATGGCCAGCTATCGCTCTAACGAGCCCAACGAAGTCATCTCGAAAGAGGAGAAGGCCAAAGCGTTCGATTACAAGGAAATACGCACTCCCATGGACTATGTGCAGTTCTATGAGACTGCAGACGTGCACGAGGAATACTCGCTCAGGCAAATGGAAATAATGCAGAGTGAATTTCCGAAGATCAACTACGATCCCTGCTATGTGGTGACCAATAAGAACTTGTACTACATTCAACTGAAGTAAGTTGTCCGCTGAACTTTTTAAAATAAATTGTTCACTAAATTTTGCACTCCCACACAGAAAGGAACCATTTGCCATATTCCTCGATGCGGCCCTGGCCAGCGAATGGACTCAGTGTCGTGAGTTCTGCAACACGTTCGATCTCACCTACGAGGCTTGCATCGAATTTGCGGGCGACTATTTGCTGCGCCGCAAAAAAGTTACTCAGGCCCTGCTCACATACAATACAGCGCGCATCAAGCCCATACGCACTGCTTTAAAGCTGGCCATGTTCGGCCAGACATGCGCCCTCATGCATCTTTGTGCAATGGCTCTGAAGTCCACCTACATCCTCAAGTCGCAGTACTTTTGCAGTCCCATCATCAAGTGTCTAATGCAAGACATTACATATCGTCATTCGGAAGATGTCCGCTCTGTTCTGCCGCCCAAGCCCACGTCGTACAACCGCGACGATGCCAATAGCGTGCTGATAAATGAGGGTGCCCGGTGCAGCGACTATCTGTATGGTGTGGACGAATCAATAAGCAATTTGCAAATGTCACCCTCGTCGCAATTTCATTTGGCCAACTTACTGCTGATTACATTGGCGGAGAAGGCCGTCAACGATAAGAACTATTTGCCGCTGTGGTAAGTTGCCCGAATCGTCCGTTTGAGAAAATCAAATTAAATTCCTCACTTGTCTGCAGGAATTTTCTGGTCACCAATTCGAAGTATCACACCAACATGACCAGCATTGTCCTGTGTCAAAGTGGTCTCTTCTCGTCTGCCTTGATTCTGGCCAAGACTCGTGGCGTTTGCATAGACACCTTTTTGGCCTTGACCAGCGTCGTGGGCCAGGAATTTGGTAATTGCTGCTTGCTTGCGTACAATATAAGAAACAATAAATGTTTTTACATTTAGGTTGGTACACAGAGCTGAACGTGTGTCTCTACAATTTGAGCGAGCCCATGTTTGCCGAGACAATTGCCTACTTGCCGCATGTTGCGGTCGACTATTTCGGTTTCATACAGGAAAAACTAGAACATATACGCCAAAGCGTTTTAAAGGTATGATTGATAACTTTTGTATGCAAATTGACTTGGTTAACGTTTTTATCTTTCTTCTCTGTTGCAGCGCTTGGAGCTTCAATTGAATCCCTTCTCTTCTACGTTGCGCCCAATTGTTTCGCACACCTCCGCCGGTCGCATGGAACACAATTTAAATGACAATAATACGTATTTATTTGAATTTTGTAAAAATCTTATCGAAACATATTTAGCTGTACTCATACATATGGAATCTCAACGCTCAAAAAGCGAGCACATTTCAAATGCATTGTCCACATTTCGCATTACTTACGAAGACAATCAGGTTGGTACTAAGAAATATATATTCATTTCCGTTGTACAACAAATGCATGCATTAATAGTAAGCCAGTTCAGATTCGTATGGGGGATTTTCAAACTGATTTTTTTCTTTCGTCCAGCCCCCTTAAATGTGGTATTGGAACAAAAAATTGTATTCATCCCCGAAAACTTTAGACTACCGCGCAACTATGGAAAAAAGGTTTAGGGTCCCGTCCAAAAAAAACAAATTAATTAATTTTAAATGCGTTTTAGAATGAGAAAAATACGGAGCCTCCTAGGGTATGAAAACTTTACATACAAACATTTTTTTTTTTTAATTTAAAATAGAATTTTATTAAAACGGTTATATTTCCGTAACGGAGCCTCCTAGGGTATGGAAACTTTACATACAAAAATTCCTCAGGAATTGAAAAATTGTTACCAATTCATATTCCTAGGAATGAAATTGGAATAAATTCAATTCCATTCCCGAGGAATTGAAAAATCAATTACGAATTCCAATTACATGGAATTGGAATTGAGGTGTAATATAATTCCTAAAGTAATCATTACTATCCAGCTCTGCCCATTAGGGCATTTTAAAAGGGTCACGTTTAGCGTAAATTGGATTTGTTGTAAAATTTTTGGATACATTTTTTTTTTTGATAAAAATTGTTTGGGTAATACAATTCAAGAATTTCCTTAAACAATTTTTTTTTCAATTATTTAATCTTAATTAGAGACCGACCGAAATCGTTTTTTTAATTTCGGCCGAAATTTTTTATTATTTTTTTCGGCCGAAACCGAAATGGCCGAATTTTCATTTTTTTTAATTTCGGCCGAAACCGAAGCCGAAACCGAAGCCGAAACGGAAAAAATAAAAGAAAAAATTGGGAATATAAATGTAATAAAGTTGTACATAATTAAGCGTATCAGTACGCTGGAATCAATTATTTTAAGTTCAGATCATCAATTAGATGAATTTAGAAGCAAACTATCAAATGCGTGGAAATCAATTGAAGGGGCAGGGTTCTCACTTTTTGCAACTGCGAGAGTTGTAGATATTCGATTTTAGGGGAGTAGATTTCAAGAAGTAGAGTAGAGTAGTAGAAATTCTACGAGAGTAGTAGAAATTACTGTCAAGGTAGCAGATTTCAAGAAAGGGGAGTAGATTAGGGTTTCTGCGTAGAGTAGTAGAGATTGTACAATAGTAGTAAAAATTTCTGTCATGGTAGTAGATTTGTAGATAGAGTAGTAGCATTGTATGAAACTCACATAATATTTTGAGGAGAAGATTTCTTACAATAGTAGTAGAGGAGCAGAAATTTAAAAATCATCGCAAGAGTAATAGATCTGCTCCGATAGGAGAAGAGTGAGAACGCTGTGAATGGTTGAATGGATGAAGGCTGTATGTAACATACAAATTCTTTCAAGAAAATAAGTTTCAAAGTTTTTTTTTTTTCTTTTTTCAATACAAATTGGGGACTTGTCTTCTAATAATAATAAAGAAAATTGCACAAAAATTTAATTTTTGTTGCGTACTGTAAAATACATAAGAATTTGTCTATCAAGTATATTATTTAATACACAAAATGTTTAGTTTTGTCGATCAGTGTAATCTTTGTTATTTATTTGTTACATTTTTCGTATCAAACCGAAATTTTCGGCGGAAATATCGAAATTTCGGCCGAAAACGAAATTTGGCCGAAAACGATATTTCATTTTTCGGCCGAAACAGCTTTCTTTGGCCGAAAAACCGAATTTTGGTCGGTCTCTAATCTTAATTATTAAAAAAAATGTATTTTGTTTTTTTTGGGGTTTTTTTTTTGAGTTTTTTTACTTTTTAAAGTGTAATCTACACATTAATTCAAATATTGAAAAAAAACCGCTCAACTTTATTTAAATTTTTTTTCTTAAATTTTTATACCCCCACACTCACTGTGGCAGGGTATACTAACTTTGTCACAACGTTTGTAACGCCCATAAGGAGGCGTGTCCGGTATGGAAAAGTATATATATTCTTGATCAGTATCACCTCCTGAGTCGATTTAGCGATGTCCGTCTGTCTGTCCGTCCGTCTGTCCGTCTGTCCGTCTGTCCGTCCGCACGATAGCGGTCGCAGTTTTGGAGATATCGACTTGAAACTTTTTTTACATGTTTTTCTCGTGAATACTGAGATCAAGTTCGAGAATCAGCCAAATCGGACAAAAACTGGGCGTGGCTCCCATACACCGAAAAAAAAGGTAAAAATTTTTTATTGTTGTATTCGATTGGAAATGTTTAGAAACGTATTTTTGACATGGTCCGAGGTTCCGCAGCCACATATATAAGGGTCTAAATGGGGTCTTGAGACCAATTTTTTTTTTTTTTGTGGATTTAATTGGAAATTTTTAGAAATGGATTTTGGACATGGTCCGGGCTCCAAAACCACCTATAATTGGCTCAAAATAGGGTCTTGAGACCACAATTTTTTATGTTCAAGGTACTTCTTCCTACTGTGTGGGGGTATTTCAGCTTCGGTATAGCCGAAGATAGTCCACTCTCTAGTTTTTAACAAAAAAAGTGTAATTTTATCTGAAAATGCGGTGGTTTTATTGATTGTAAGTTTTATGCAACTAATTAAGACTTAGAACCAATCGATTCAGAACGAACAATCATTTATTTTCTAATTTAATTTAATATTTCCTCTCCATAGTTCGCTATTGAATCTTCAAGATTCAAGCCCATCTCAGCCGGTTGTGCACACTGTGCCTGTGTGGTCGATGGAGTCGCCTACTTTTGGGGTTCGAATGGAGTGCCTTGTAATTATAGTGTGAGCAAGTCTTCCGGTGAGTCGAAATGAGAGTACCTCCAACATGCATTTAATTAATATTTTCTATTCTTATTTCAATAGATCCTCCGGAGCCGCCACATGCCGTTAAGAGTTTAGAGTTACTATCGCAACTGAATTTAGAAGTACATGCGGTCAAGTGTGGCCGCCAACATACTCTGGTGTTGACCAATAATGGAGTAAGTTGGATCAATCAACATCGATTTGTTTTGAAATGTTCTCATTCCATTTCCACTTGCAGTTGTATTCATTTGGCAACAATAACTTGTCTCAACTGGGCATTGGCAATCACATGCAAATGTCTCTGCAGCCCATGCTGGTGAAGGCATTTGATGGCAAAATTATCACCGTACTCGAGGCGGGACAATATCATAATGCCGCTGTGGCGGACGGTCTTTTGTATACCTGGGGGTGAGAATCGAAGAGTGCATAGTTGTAGGTGATTCGGACTAATGTGAAATTTCCTATTTATTTTCCAGTTGGGGTATTTATGGCCAGCTTGGTCATGGTGATACGGAAAATGTGGCAGAACCGAAATTAGTATCTTTCTTCAAATATAAGGTAGTTTTTTCAAAATTTTGTTTTTAAACTTTTTTCATTTGTTTGGATTTTTCAGAAAGTAACACAAATATCCTTGGGCCATGCCCACAGTCTCGTTTTGTGTCGGGGCCAGAATAGTCAGAGCCACATAACCGAACTGTTCGTTTTCGGTTCGAATCATTTCGGTCAGCTGGGCATTGGTGCAGGCACGAGTTCTGCATCGGAAGGCAGCGGTCCGTCGATGGGCGACGACTGCTCTAATCAAGTGAAGTGCTTAATACCGCTGAGGCTGGATGTGACCACTGCAAGAATAAGACTGATACACACCAAATTCTTTACAAATGTAAGAATCCTATTTGCCCTTGTATTGTAAAAAACGATTTTTCCAAAATTTCCCCCAATTTGCAGTTAGTGGTTGATGAGAATGAGTGCATGTTCACTTGGGGCTCTTCGCCACAAGCTTTACGCCTGGCCAATCAAATCAAACGACGCGCCAATGCAAAACAGAAGAACGAGGAACTCCAAAGGCGCGAAATGAGCAAACGGTTTGAGGCCACAATTGCCACCATGAGCGGAGTCACGCCCAATTTATCAGCATCTCCATCAGAGGCAGCTCTAAAGGTGGAAAACGATGCTTCACAAAGTCCTCATACCATTATTACAATCACTGGCGCCACGCCCATGAAGGAGGATGGATCGTCCAGTGTGGCTATCACTTCGCCGACGATTGAGAACAAAAGCGACCACGAATCCACAGAAGACGTTACTGAACCAGCCGCCTCCCAACCCGTTGTGGCGGATGCAATACCCTCCACCGAAGAGACATCAGTCAACGAAGAGGTTGTGGCCACACCGCCAGCCGCCTGCAGCATACAAATCATCGATGATGTGGTTGAGGATGTTGTGGCGGCCGCCAAGCCCTCGGCAGATTTGCCACGGAACGCCCCGGTTGCACCCACGCAGGAACCCACTGAAGTGCTGGAAGAGAAGAAAATCGACTTGGTAGAGCAGAAGCAAGCTACCGCCGAGGTGAATCCCTGCGAGCATATGTCTCCTCATTTGGTGGACACCTCCGAAGTGGCCGGACAGATAATGCAGGTGAGTTGACTGATGAACGCATGCATTGGACAACTGTTTATCAACTTCGTTTCAGATCTCAAGCGGCCTCTTCCACTTCGCCTTGATCTCATCATCGTGCACTCTCTACACATGGGGTAAAAATCTCGAGCATCAGCTGGGCACCGAGGACAAAGAGCGCCGCGCTGTCAGCAAACCCTCACCCATCGACAGCATCGAACGGCCCATGTTTGTGGATTGCGGTGCGGACTTCACGCTCATCATGACTACGGAATATGTGGTGAAGGCATTCGGGGGCAACGCCAACGGACAGGTGGGACAATACATTTTGCTGCAATTTGAGTTTTTGAAATTTATTCTCCGAAATCCCATTTCAGTGTGGACGCGATCTGGGTCCCTCCATCGACAAAATGAAACAGCGTGTGGTGTGTCTGCCCACCACCAAGCGCCTGATGCGCTTCGAGAGTCAGTGCGTCGAAGTGCCCGTCGAAATCAACTTGCCGCGCCCGCGAATACGCCTCGATTCCGAACCGGTGCGCTACCTGAAGAGTATACCGCGCTACCAAGCGCATTTCGTGCAAGAGGCCGGCCTCAATTTCGATGATGGCCACTTCGAGCGCCCCTCGCCCTCGCACCAGTACAAGTCAACGACGCAGGCAGACAGCAGCGAGAATGTTGTCACGGGCCAGGATTCGGACGACCTGATCTCAAGTCTGGAGAACTTAAGCAACAACGATGCATCGTCGCTGAATCTATCCTTCAATCCGTCGCCGGCGGCCACGGCCGCAACGGCCTCCATGGAGAATCCGAACAATTACATCGTGAATTGCTGCTGCGATGATGATGTGACGCCCGAGGAGCAGAGTTACGCACGCCTGCCCACTACTGATAATGCCGACCAGAGCCTGGCCTTGCAGCAATGCCAAGCGGGCGCTCCCACGGTCCGGCCTGACGCCGCAGACTCCGAAAGCACTCTGACGTCGCAGCAGTCGAGTGAAGCTGCTGAACTGCAAGAGCTGCGCCACTACATACACTATTGCCTGTACGTGTTCCATGGCCTCTACAATCCGGACAAAGTCGGCGAATTCTCCAAGGAGCGCCTGGAGTATCGCATTCGCACGTTGATGCTGAACTTCAAGTTCATTGACGCCTTCACGCTGTGCTTGCAGGATTGCAGCAGCGCCCACAAGGCGCTGAAAATCTTCGAGTACTTCACCAAGGATACGGGATTCGTGCCGATGCGACGCCAGGACCTGAAATTTCTCATCTACTATTTGCTCCTGCATTTCCTGGCGCGCAAATTCGATTTGCTCGAGTGCGAACGTTTCTTCCTGGCCGATTTGGACTTCTACCTACTGGAGCTGGCGTATGTGTTGTATTTCAACAACAACAACACCGAGCTGGAGCAGAATCTCAATCAGAAATTCAAGAGTCTGATCGCGCAGGAGGACCCCAATCAGAACGAGCAGGAGCACAAGCTGGAGGACACCGATGTGATATTCGATAGCCTCAGTGTGAAATTCAAAACGATCGTTTGCCAGAGGCTGATGAAGCACTGCAGCAATTAGTTGCTGGTGTTTATTATTAGTTTATTTTGTTTTTAGTTTACTTGTCAAATTTTCTTTTTTACTTTTCCTTGTTTTTTTTCTTTTCTTTTGTTTTTTTTTTTTTTTAATTATTGCATATTATAAATATTAATTTAAAATTTTAATTTGTACCTTTTTTGCGTTCGTAATTTAAGTTTGTTTGTTCTTTGTACATGTAAAGCCTAAGATAAAGCCTCCCCCTCAGCCCCCCCCCCCCCTTCCACTGAGAAGAGAGAAATAAATATAGAAAAAACACACACACATCTACCAATCGTACTCATGTAACCTATAAATGCTATTTATGAAATTGATATTAAAATATAATCAAAAAAAAGCTTTATGAAAGTTTGCAAAATTTTTGTGTTTTCCAATTTATTAAAATAAAAAAAAAATAAAACGTCAAGCGCGAATTATCTCTGCGAATTTTTTACATATTTTCTTTGTTCAAATTGAAAATCCATTGCAACAACTGCAACTGCTCCTAAAAAAACAAAAGATAAAAGAGTCGTTGCCAGCATACATGTAGTAGGTACATGTATTATCGTACAGCAAACGAAACGAAGCCAATTTCAATTAGCCTCGTTCTGTGCCGTGTGTTTGGGCGCTTCATTGTCTTTTGACTTTGTTTAAAGAATTTTATATTAAAATATTTTAAGTATTAAATTGAACAACTTTTTGGCAAACTTCCTAACGGAACTCTTAGCAAATTGCTTAAATATCAAAGTTTTTCCAAAATTAGCGCTAATCATTTATTTCTTTTGCTTATACTAACAAAATATTAAAAAAAAACGCTTTAAACTTTTACATTAAAGAACTATTATAAATATAAAACAAAATCAATTTAACATAATTGAAAAGCAGCCGTTTTTGTATATTCATAGCTTGTGATCTTCATTATTTATATCAGTTACAATATCATGAAATAAAAAATAAAAAAAATTTATAATTATTGAAATATATACCTATGAATTAATGTAAGGAAGATTTTCCTAATAAAACAATTGCATACAAAATTAGATCAAGTTGATGCATTTCAATTGGAGAGTTGACGGGATTTTTTTTAAATGACTGACAGTAAAAACTAGAGAGTAAACTATCTTCGACTATGCCGAAGCTGAAAACCATTTAGAAGGATCTCGAACATAAAAAAATGTTTTCCCAAGACCCCATTTTGAGTTATTTATAGGTGGTTTCGGAGACTCGGACCAAGTTCAAAATCCGTTTATAAAAATTTCAAATCCTGTTCACCAAAAACAAATGTTTATCTCTAGACCCCATTTTGACCTATGTGAACTTGGAAGCTCGGACCATGTTAAAAACCATTTCGAAACATTTCCAATCGAATACAGCCATAAAAAAGACTTGGAAAATGTTGACCATTTTTTTCGTTATATGGAAGCCACGCCCTGTTTTTGTCTGATTTGGCTAACTCTCGAACTTGATCTCAGTATTAACGAGAAAAACATGTACCCAAAGTTTCAAGTCGATATCTCCAAAATTGCGACCGCTATCGTGCGGACGGACATCTTATACTTTTCCATACCGGACAAGTCTCCTGATGGGCATTACAAAAGTTGTGTTAGTTAGTATACCCTACCACAGTGAATGTGGGGGTATAAAAATAAAGACTAAAAATTAAATAGAAAAAATTGAGTATGTTCCATAGACCCAAAACACTTCAGTTTGAAATTTCAGGCCGGTCCGATATCGGCAAATCGAACCTTCCCGCTTTGGGTCTGAACTTGTCGAAAACTGGGCTCATTCCCTGCAATAAAGACACAATTCAAAAAATCATATTGTTGGGAAATCATGATTTAAAATATTTAATTTGGATATCGACACCTTCAAGCACAATAATCCTATGTCCATTTCCATGAACATTGAGTTTTTGTTATTTTTGGTTTCCTGAGAAGAAGCTGCATCAGATAGGCTATAGTGGTTTGTGGAAATCGTGATGAAAGCAATTGAAAAAAGAGGAAATAAAAACACATTTCCATACAAAACATACCAATTTGAAAACTTGTTTTTTATTTTCTAGAGTTTTGAAAAAATGTACATAGTATGGTTGTGCTTTAAGGTATCGATATTTTATATGAATCACTTGGAATGTTTTTAAAAAAGGTTAAAATATATCAAAAATGAAAGATATGAATTCTGTCTTTTGGCAGCATGTAGATAAATATCTGAGGATCCGTGTGGCATTCACAACTCCAAAGACCCGAATTTTGAGTTGTGTCTTTATTGCAGGGAATAAGCGATTTGTTTGGCCAAAAAACACAAATTTTTAAATCGTTTTAGATACAGAAAAATACCATAATTATTAATTTTTGTCGGAAACTCCCTGGAGTAAATTGAAAAACATTTTCGTAAAAACATTTTTTTTATATTTTTTAATTTTAAAAGATTAGCAAAAGTAAAAAAAGATACGTCTCAGAATAAAAAAAATACTATAAAAAAATGTATGTTTACATTTTTTTGTTTAAGCTCCAGAAGCTCTGGAATTTTGAATATCAAATTCGAAATCAGCGACCTCAAAATCCGACCTACACCCCCTGCATTCGAAATCAGCTACCAAAGTACCAATTGCGAAGCATCATACCGAGAAAACAGGAAATTCCGAAAGAATTTTTGTACAACTTTATTGGAATAAATGTAGGTACAAAATGAACAATTTAAAAAAAATGTATATAATATCAATTTGTGGCAACAACACATCATAACAGTCTGATAGAGGTTCTTATCAATTTTCATTGCAAATACATATATAGTTTCACCGAATATTATCATCACAACGGCAATTCAAAGTTTCAGCTTAATATTGTCGGTTGTCCAGCGTTTGCTCTGCAAAGCCTTCAAAGAGTTTTCGCAGTAGAACTGCTCTTCGGAACGATCAGGCAGCGAATCTTTCAGCTGCGTCAGCTGAGTGACATCCTTAAGACCCGCCAGAGCGTCAATTACTCCCTTTGTGCACTTGACGCGTTGAGCCAGCTCCAACTTTTCTGCGGAATTGTTCATTTTCGAAAGAAATAAGTAAAGCACCGTGGTGGGCGCTTGCAGTTCAAACAAGCGTAAGATTGCCACTTCCAGAGAAAAGCTGATGTGGAATTGTTTCTGCTTCATTGGGTGCCAAGTGGGCACTCGCTCGAAGACGCTCTCCAAATCGGCATACGCCTGAGCACATGCTCGTTCATTCAATGCGGTCCACTCGAATTGGGCGGCGCTGATTTGCTGTTCAGCGCATAGGCGAAAAGGCGAAGTGGCGCGCACTAAATCCTGGTCTTTCCAGTTGCTGTGCTTGCGGCTGCAGGCGTGCAGCACTTCGATGGGCGTTGAATCGAGGTTGACCAAATTGTCTAAGGCATTACGTTCTTTCTCCACCAATTCGAGTAGCTTAAGTGAGCTGTGGAACATCTGCTGATACAGGCCTATCACACCAGTTTCACTGCTGTAGCGATCGATCAACTGACTCAACTTTTGCTTACGCATTTGCAAATCCTCACAAGAGTGCAGCGCGCGGAATTCAATTAGGGCCGCCTCTTGTTGCTTGCCAAAGAGTTTCAACAGTTCGACGGCTTCTTGGCCTTGACTCTGCTTCAAGTAGCCTATATAGTGTTGGAGTGCCCTGGGTCTTTTCTGCAGTATTTTGTGGAAATTTAAGCGATTGAGAGATCTCTTTAAGAACAGCAAAACTCCAATTACAGCATCGCCTCCACCATTCTTCAATACGGCATCTAGCAGCTGCTGTTTTTCGTGCAGCGATTTGAATACTTCGAGCGGCACATTTTTACCCAGGAGCAACTTGTACGCGGTCGATTCGGGCGAGGGACTGTACAGCGTCGTCTGGATTTGCCTGCAGTTAAAGTTATATAAAAAAGGTTTTTAGATTGAAATTGGTTTGCGACCACCAACTTGCCTTCGTAACAACTTCAGTTCTTCGTCTGGCGTAACGCCCTTCGATATTACGCGATCGTCTAGTGTCTGTTCCTGCAGAATAACTTTAAGAGCCTCTTCCGTGATCACCGATTTTATAGACAGGTTCAATGCTGTGCCGGAAGGGCTGTTGTCAAAACTGGCTTCGGAAATTGTGTCATAATTTAGAATATCCCACTTTGCACCGCCGTATCCGGCACAAGCACCATCGGTTTCATCATCATCGTCGAAGCTAAACGCTTTTGTTGAACGATTCCAATAACTTTCATCAAATTGGTTTTCCATCTTATTGTATTTCGATGATTTATCATCGAAGAATTTAAATTTGTAGGCTTTTCTGCTTTGTTTTGAGTCGCTCAGCTGTTTTTAAGTAAATGGAAACAAAGATAATGGCTTTTCGCAAACCCTCATAAACTGCACTTTGTCGTGACGTCACTGTTCAGGACTTGTCACTCGAACTGTTTTTTTACGCTTTCCTCAACGTTGTCTAAAATCATCCGATTTCGAAAATTTTTTTGGAAATTTACCTTACTAAATGTTCATACAATATATCGATACCTTAAAGCACAATATATCGATACCTTAAAGCATGATCATCTTATGTCCGTTTTCATGGAAATCGAGTTTTTGGTATTTTTGGATTCCTGAGAATCCAAAAATTCATCACACAGGCTTTTGTGGTTTGTGGAAATCGTGATGAAAGTAATTGAAAAATGAGGAAATAAAAATCAATTCCCGTACAACTTGTTTTTTAGAGATTTGAAAAATTGGACATAGGATGGTTTTGCTTTAAGGTATCGATATATTCTTGATAAGCATCAGCCCCTGAATCGATTAAGTCAGGCAGTCTGTCTGTTATTTCGCACGCTAACTGCCGTAGCTTTGGAGCTATCGCCTTCAAATTTTGGCATTCCTCTTATTTGAGTTAATGATTGGTATTGAAAATGGGCATCATCGGATAAAAACCACGTCTACCTCCCATACAAAATTACTAAAAATCGGGTCTGTAACACCAAAATATTGGTACTTCACGCCTTTCTATATTTGTACAATTTTGGACGGATATTTGGAGGCACGTGTGCCAGCTTGGTTAAGCTTTGTTTTTAGCGCAAAATACGTTAGCGATAGAGAAGTTTTTTCGACCCAAATTATTTTTTTTCAGCGCACTGACGTTTCTTTGTTAATTTCATCTGGCAATACTGTGTTCTTGGAAAAAAATGTTTACATGTAAGAAAACACTAACCACAATGGTAACAAAAAACAGCTGGTACACGTTTTAGTAGTCCCAGTTTTAGAGACTATTTTTAAAATTTTCACGGTGCCCCGTTTCTACGCTTCATCAAATTAATTAATTAAAATGGAATCTTGCAGCTTTTAAAAATTAGTAGTCTACGGCAATTTCTCGAACACTCATTAGTTGTAAGAATATATCACACCACACAATGGCAGTTGCATCAATGGCCACCATAAATTGGCTGTTCATTTGCGGACTCTCGTTTTGTCTGGGCGGCGTTTTAGTGATGAGTCTGATGCCTCTTGGAACAGGTAATAATAGCACATAACAGAGAAGGCAGGAATACATTAATTTTTGACTTGCAGATTGTATTTGCCCGTTGAGTAGAGGCCGCAATGCGAAGCAAACAAACGCGGCAGGGCCAGTGGCTGTTGACGTGGTGGTGCCGCATAAGATGGCAGTTTTGGTGCCTTTCCGCGATCGCTTCGAGGAGCTGCTGCAGTTTGTGCCAAATATCACCCAGTTCCTGCGCAGACAAGGCGTTCCTCATCACATTTTTGTGCTCAACCAGGTGGACCGGTATCGCTTCAATCGCGCCTCGCTGATCAACGTGGGCTTTCGTTTTACCAGCGATGTCTACGATTATATTGCCATGCACGATGTCGATCTGATACCGCTCAATAATGATCTGCTATACGAGTACCCCAGCGAGGCGGGACCTCTGCACATAGCCGCGCCACAGCTGCATCCGAAATACCACTACGAATCATTTGTGGGCGGCATTCTGCTTGTTCGACGCGAACACTTTGAGAAGATGAATGGAATGTCGAACAAATACTGGGGTTGGGGCCTGGAGGATGACGAATTTTATGTGCGCATCCGCGATGCAGGTTTGCGTGTGACCAGACCGCCAAATATTAAGACTGGAGTTAACGATACCTTTAGGTGTGTGACGTGACCATTGCCCTGAATTTTGTATGAAGACCCTAATTGAAATGTTTCATTCCAGTCACATACACAATCGCTACCACCGGAAACGCGACACTCAGAAGTGTTTCAATCAGAAAGAGGTGACAAGGAAGCGTGACCGCCAAACAGGACTGAATACTCTGCAATACAAAATTACAAGAGTCCACGAAATGGCCATCGACGGAATTTCGATAACGATTCTGAATATTTTACTAGAATGCGACGTCAATGAAACGCCCTGGTGCGATTGCTCCGCAACGACGACTAAAAACGAATAAATAGTCATCAAATAAGAAACACCAACTACGTTCAGTTAATTTGTTTTATTTAAATTATTCCTAGGCCCAAATTTAAAATTAAATGTGTGAAAAGCGTTCAAACTACTAAAACACTGAGTGAAAAAAATAGTGTAACCAAATGAAAACGTCTTTAAATCAAATATAAACGTATTTGATAGTGCTCCTAAGCTGTTTTTATTTAAATCAAATATGCGCGTATTTAAAATTCTATTAAATATGGAAATATTGAAATTAAAAAAAGCGTGTTTCGGATTCGGCCGAAAAATAAAATATCGTTTTCGGCCGAAATTTCGATATTTCCGCCGAAAATTTCGGTTTGATACGAAAAATGTAACAAATAAATATCAAAGATTACACTGAATAACAAAACTGAACTTCTTGTGTGTTAAATGTTAAAAAGACTTGATAGATAGTGTAAATAGGCTCTTATGTATTTGCCACGCTAAATCCGATAATATAGAAATTTTTCCAGCACGCACCATTCTTCCGCAAACGCCACAAAAATTGCATTGCTGTAAAAATTTCATTATTTTTTTCGTATTTAACGTGGCAAAATACATAAGAGCCTATTTACACTATCAGTTCCATGACGAAAAATCTGACAAGGAGCTAATACGAACTGCGGTAGTGAAAACGGGATAGAAAATTTTGCACCAAAAATCAATACAAAAAACGTAAAAGGTGGCAACTCCATGCTTCTTTTATTTACACTGACATGGGCATGACGAAATTTGACAGTTTTTATATGAAAATGTAAATAAACGAAGAATGGAGTTGCCACCTTTACGTTTTTTGGCATAAGTGTAGTTTAGTAAACTATTACATATTTACATGAATTGAATTGAATATTTACAGCTTTTTTTTGTGGTTGTGGCAGAGATCTGAACATTTTAATCGCTTTTTTGAATGATGCCTGACCATATAAAAATGAGATCTTTAGGTGTAGCGGTTTTGGCTGTGCGTTGATGGGTCAGTCACATATGATCCCATATAAAACGAATTATAAAACGAATTGTTAATACACTTTTAATCATATTTTTCAATTACGTTAATTTAATCATTTATTAGTAGAAATTATTAATTTTCACTAATTCTTTTAAAAATGTATTTCATAAATTAAATCTAACGGCAACCCTTTTTTCATAAATACTTGACAGCATTCAACCGCAACCGACTTCATTTCGAAAAACTTAACATAATTTTTATATTAGAAAAACACTAACAACACTTCTGTTAATTTAACATTTCATTTGACAGTCAATCATAAAATTTTTCTAATTCGTTGAAGTCGTGTTTCTTGCAATTTTCTAATTTAATTTTAATATAAAAAGAAAACGAATATATAAAGAAAATGAGCAACCGCGTCAAGACACGTGAAACAAAGACTGGCGAAATTATTGCCTACAGCGAGGCAGCAATTCGCAACAATGTGTCTGCGGTGGAATATTGTCGCACATCCATGGCCGCGATTTCCGGCTGTGCTGCGGGTAATTTCTTGAATTTTTGAAGGGAGTGAAATGTATTAATTAAACTTAAATTGCAGGCATATTGGGCTTGAGCAGTCTGCTCGGTTTTCTTTTCTACTTCGTGGCGGTGTTTGTGCTCTGGATTTTGGTCTTACTGAAGTCGGGCACTCAGTGGCGCAAGTTCTTCATAAATCGGCAGAGCTTGCTGACAAACGGATTCATGGGTGGACTCTGCACCTATGTGCTCTTCTGGACGTTTTTGTACGGAATGGTGCACGTCTATTAGTTTGACCACACTTCACGCATTTAATTTTAAATTTGGGCCTAGGAATAATTTAAATAAAACAAATTCACTGAACGTAGTTGGTTGATTATTTTGTGTTAGCTTTCTGAGCAGCAATGCTTGTTTCTGTAATGAAAGGCTGATTCAATGGAGAAGCAACAATGTGAAAAAAGAACAAACCAGCAAGGCATTTGTCTTATGGCCATTTCGGGACTGCCACTCCCTCATCAGAGACAATTCTGCTGACTACTAACAACCAACTTATCGTCCTACATATACTGCCATTCGCCGAACGAATACTTCAGAACTGCTTGAAGTGGCTATACTGAAGTTGTTTTTGTGTAAAAACTGTCATTTTTCGAACTTGTTTGGTTCTGAAAGTGGCAGGAACACTAACCTCAGAAAGCTCCTCATAGATCTTTTCAAAATTCAGGTGAATTTTTGATCACAAAACATTTTTTTGCAAAGTTTATTGTTTTTGAATAGCGCAACTTTTTGCATCCCAAAAAAATGTTATAACCCCCAAAAAAAAAGTTCGAAAAGTAGGTCCATTTTCAACCAGGATTTGCTCGAAGTGCACTTAACGGATTAACGAGTTCTGATACTCATTCGAAAGAAATTGAATAGCCCTCTCCAATGATACCAATATCGATTCTATAAAATTTGCCTGTGAGCCACTGTACTTGGAAAAGAATATGCAAAATACTTCTGAGAGTCGCTGTAAGTAAAAGTTGAAAGTTATTTTTAAGTTTTCTTTTTCAAAGTTACAAATAAGATTTCTTTTTGACTTGTATTTTCAAAAGTTTTTCGAAAAAGTTAAAAAAGACTTATTTTTATACCCTACACCTCATGAGGTATGGGTATATTCACTTTGGTCTGATGTTTGTAACATCAAGAAGGAGAAGTGTCCGGTATGGAAAAGTATAAATATTCTTGATCAGTGTCACCTCCTGAGTTGATTTAGCCCTATCCGTCTGTCATCCTATTTTCTTGTAAACACGATTGCAGGAGCTAGAAGAAAGCTCGGGATCCCAAATTCTGTATTTATTCTTCTTAGGCCCTAGAAAGAGTTGGTATTGAAAATGGGCGGAATCGGTCGACTGCCACGCCTACCTCCCATATAAGTGAAAATCGTGTTTTTACCGAAATTTTAAGATTTCATCTTTGGGGTCGCTGTTTTCGAATTTGATGTCGTATTTTCAAAATTCAAGATGGCGGATCCAATATGGCCCAGTAGGTGTAGAATATGTATAAGTCGGCTTGCCCGACTGAAACTTACTCACTTGTTTTAATTTTGAATTTGGTCGTTACTTCAATAGGTGAAAAGTCGGAGAGAAAAAATGGTTTAGATGTATTTTGTAGAAAATTTTCGAAGGAAAAAAACTGCATCATTTTAAAAGATAATAGTAACGTTTTTAAAAAAAAATTTTGTGACAGTAAAAATAAAATCTCTGATTAAGAAATAGTAGCGACTCAAACTAAGATTTTTTGTCAGCTCATGTTACCAAAATCCGTCTATGTCTGCGGACTACAAGTCAGCTCCACGGACTGCTTGTGTTACTTGGGCGGGTCTACGTATATCCAGCTCTGACCCAGTAAAAAAACTTGCAATTATGAGATTTTATTGGAATTTTGAAGATTTCGTCATTGCTACAATCCATTTACATGGCTTACCAATATCATCATGGAAATGAGTAATTTAGCTATTAATTAAATTAACACAAACTCATCAACGAATATACAGTAATAAACATAATAAATGTCGTCAACTGATTACGCAATGTTCTCGATGATGCAATTTTCATATTTATTCATACTCCTTGCAAGGCATGACGCTAACACATGTAACAATATTGTGATGAGATTTTATGTTCCTTTTAGTGGTACAAGTCTGCAGTGTAATGAAGTATTTTCGAACTTACCTCGTAAAAGAAAAGAAACCAAAATGACAACTTTTTGAAACAAAGTTAAAATTTTTGCAAAATTTTATTTAAGTTAAAATTTTTGCAAAATTTTATTTAAGTTAAAAGTATTGGTTTTTTATAAAAATAAATGTTTGTGTAGAATATCGCTGTTGACAATAATTTAGTCAAAACTATATGTTAATGAATAAATTAGCCCAGAGTTAGAGTCTAAAGAGATTTTTTAACTTAATATTAAATATTAACGTAATTTTAGTTAAATTAATAATGAACAATTTTTTTTATTAGGACTTCTATTTTCTTACAACTGACCACTCTCACATAGGAATTTTGCATTTCGAAACAACCACAAGACCAACAAACTTTCGCTGAAGCTTGAGTTAGGAGTACAAAAAAAAAGAAAAAAAATGCTAAACAAAATACTACATTTGTGACGATTGTAAAAAGTACATAATCAACTAATATCAAAAACTACTGAACGAACCTTATTTGCGTTTATATAAAAATATGCTTACGACTTACTAGTTAATACTTAATATTAATAGCTAATTAATATTCAGAAAAGTTTTGTTTATGAAATTTAAATGTCTTTCGATTTGGAGTTTTGTCAAAACCTCATTTTGTAAAAAAGAATCGTTATTTTGTTTGATTAATGAGCATTGAACTGTAAAGCTACGAAAGCACCACTTACTCGTACATGTGCGCTAATGGTCTGACCAAGGAAATATTTTCAATTTCTTCCAAGTTCTATGTACATTTGGGGAAACTTTTATGTATATCGAAAATCGGCTAAACTAGTACGACACACGCCTCAAACCCTACTACGTTGGCTTCTCACTAATATCTTCAGACGACTTTGCGGTTGGTATTGTGGGTTCCGTAATGTGCAACAGATCCGCACTGGAGCCCACATTGGACATCGGGGCCACTGGTAGCGCAGCAGCCGTTGCTGGTAGCATGGCGTTCATAATTGCCGTTGCCGCCACACCATCAGCACCGGGTGCGGTACTAATGGAACGTGCGAATTTCTGCTTTTGCCTTTCCAGGCGTTCCTTCTCACGTGAGGCTTTCAGCTTGTCAAAGTCATCACCCTCGTCCTCGTCGGCGGCAGAAATGACATCGTTCGTCGATTTGACATCCACGTTTTCGACTAAAAAATAAGTTTAGTTTCGATTAGTTTAATGATGAAACAATTTTATTTATTCATAACGTAAGTGTACCGAATTCCGTCATAGTGCCTAATTCCGGCCACTTTACTTATTTGCCTTTATTTACAATTTATCCATCGAAAATGAAATTTCAAATTATTTCTTATGGTAGACCACGCCTTTGCACATCATTCTGCAAAAAAACATTGACAGATTTGTTTTTGATTTCATTACAAGAATTTTCGTTGTCACGAAACGATCGTTTTGAGTGGATTTCAATGTGGAAAATGCTAAAAAGTAGAAAAATTTAAAATCAAGTTTTCCACAAGAAAAAAAAAGGAAACTGTTAGTTTTTTTTATGTAGTGCATACGTGTATTATTGAGCTCACAAAAATACAATACTTTAAGTTGTAAACATAAAATACAATAAATTATTAACAAAATAGAAGTGGCCGGAATTGGGTACCACTAAAAAGTGAAGTGTTCCGAATTCCGTCCAGTGGCCGGAACTTCGGTGTTTTCAAGCTTGTCACAATAATGTTTCTAAACAATATATTTTACTCAATATGATTTTTTTTTCTTTTTTTATTTGATTGTTTACACATTCATGTACACAAGGACCTAAATCCGTCATAGGCTATGTGTTACAGATTTTATGCAATCAGCTTTTCAATTCTAACATACTTATGTAAATTTCCTAAGAAAAGGCAGTTTTGACTCTGTGAAAATTCAATTGTAAATTCGATTTTAATTGATCTTTTACATGAAAAAGCTTAAAAATTTAAGTTCTTTATGCCTTTCATTTAGTTTTTTAAATCGGTAATATAAAGTTAGATAACTTTTAGACAAAATAAAAGTGACCGAAATTGGGTTGCACTACAAAGTGAAAATGAAGTGCTCCGGAATCCGGCCAGTGGCCGGTACTTCGAATTTATAACTTCATCTATTTTTTGACCATTATTTTTGTATGGGTCTTAACTAATTGATTCCAAAAATAATTTGGAAAAAGTGGGCGCAACAACAAGAAAACTCTCAATTGTGGCGGAGGGTGCAGCTGTGTCAGATTTGGCTTAAATGTACTTGAGGGCCCATTCGATTTTTGCCCTTCTTTCATTTTTGTATTATGTATTTTGACGTCCTAAAACCGAATCTGCAAACATATTTGGTCGGAAAAATCTACTGTCCGAGATATAAAGTTTAAAAGTTACGATTTCTCTCATATAAAGTGTTCAATTTGTTCTTCATTTTCCTGTATAATTGGTGACTTTGAAAAGGTGTCTTCACTAATTTTGGGCACTATTATTTGTTGGTACTTTTTAAACATCACAACAATATCACAACTATTTTAATACAGTTACATGTTGTTGTTGTTGTTGTAATATTTCAATGCTTATTGTAGCTTTGTTGTAATGTTTCGGTGCTTATTGCAGCTTTGTTGTTGTAATGTTTCCAATGACCATTCCAATGATACCAATATAGATTCAATAAAATTTGACTAAGAGCACTGTACATGGAAAAGAATATGCAAAATACTTCTGCTAGTCACTGCATGATTTTTAAAAATCAAATAAATAAACCAAATGTTTAATAATGAATTATTTTTTATTTATTTATTTATTTTTAATATTATAGTTTAAAAAAATAAATTATTTTGCAAATCAATAGCATTTTATAACCTAATTTGTCTTTGAAAATCTGGTTGGCCGGAATTAGGAGCGCAGGTGGCCGGAATTTGGAACAACTGAAATCAGTGGCCGGAATTAGGAGCATTTTTTTTGTTTCGCTCGAAAGAGTTAAAATTATTTATTTTCATTAGAAACCTCAACCATTTGGAAAAAACACTTATATTTAATAAAAGTTAATACCCGAGACTATGTGATAAAAATATTCGTTCCTGATTTTGAATGTTTTAAATGGATCTTCCAGAGCATTTAATTTGGCCTGGCGACCAGTGTCCGGAATTCGGTACACTTACGTTAATCTATTTGTACACTAATTCTAATTGTATCTGATCCAGTATTTCAATGAGAAGAGGTAATACAGAACGGACGAGAATAGAGTAGAAACATTGATTTAAATTTGGAGATTTCTAACAATTAAAATTCGATACCTTAAAGCACAACCATCCTATGTCCATTTTCTCTAGAAAAAGAAAAACAATTCCCACAAACCACTATAGCCTGTGTGATGCTTCTTCTTCTCAGGAATCCAAAAATGACAAAAACTCGATTTTCATGAAAACGGACATAGGATGATTGTGCTTTAAAGTATCGAAATAACGAAACAAGAAATTCAACTATCGAATCCTTTTTACTCTACGAAACGTTCTACATACAATTTTACTAATTCATTGTTAGGTAAGTACTTTTAAGTAGTTGTAATTTTGAAATCAATTTGTAATTTGCTAAACGTTATCTAAACTAAGAATTGGTTCTGAAAGACTATAAATACTCATAAATATATATGTATTTAGTGGCAATATCATACGCTTTTTTACAGCATTTGTTATGGTTAAGGCAACGGTAAGCGCTTCTACATAGATTCAGTTCCAGCTCTCAAAGAAATGCAAAATGGTTAAGTAAATTTCATGTGTAAAATTTCATTTCATAAGAAATCTTTAAACTATTTTGTTTTTTTATGGTTTTTTGAGAAATTACTTGAAAGCTGGAACCGACCGCATTGCTGTAGATTAGAAAGAAGCCTCAGTAAAAGCTTTCAGCCAGTTAATATTTTCTAGTTAAACATCAAAGATTTGAAGTGAAACTTAATTAAATTTATTTTTTTTTTAGTTGACCAATTTTAAAAGGTACTAGGTCCATAGACCACCCCTTCATGTAACGCTATACAGCTTGTAACGCCCTATATGAGATGCATTACGTAACATTCACTATTCGGAAATTTCGAGTTATGTCTGATTAAAACAGTCTAGAACGAAATGAAAAACCGGTTTCAAACAAAATTTAGTGCACAGTTTTAAAAAAGTCATCGAAACGTGAACACAATCACTGATAATGAATAAGAAAACTTACGTAAAACATTCATTAAACTAAACCCCCCCCCCCCCCCCGTGTTACGTCATGTAGGCATTTCATTAACTCCCTCTCCCATAACACGGCGTTACGTAATTTATGGATGTCAACGGTGGTAAAAGTCGCATTTGGGGCTATTTTCCATTTTGAACTTAGGTCTATTTTGGTTGATATTTTGTGTCGTTGAGTATTCAGTTTCTAAATTTGGTTGATTTTTTAATAGTTTTTCTTTCTAGATTATGGACGATTTTAATATTTTTTCCAAACGAAATCATGACAAAAATGACAAAGAACCCAGATTTCGTCCAATCTGACGCACAGCCCCATTTTCGACCAAGCTAAAAAAAATACCCAACAAAATGAGGAAGACATTTTCTTTCAGCATAGTAAAAAAAAGGAACTAAGGAACTAAAGGCGGCCCAACAAAATTAAATTTGGTCAATACTCTTTCATCCCAAAAATGTGTAACTTTTTCCACAATACCAATCAAAATGTGTAACCAAATTACTCTTTCAAGTCTTATGCCCTATTTTAATTCGTAGACATTTCGTAACTCTATTGATTACTTTGTTTAGCAATAACTCTTCCGTCAAATGGTCGGAATAACGAAGTATATCAAAAGAAGTTTATCCAGTTGATAAATTTTCCCCATATGGTCTACATATTACAAACAATGGAAGTTTATGCACTTGTACATATTAGGCGATTTGTGTATTTTATCCTTAGTAAGACAGAAACATTTAAAAAAACGTGTAGGGGGGAGGGTAGGATTTATAGAGCCAAGCAACTTGGATTAGTACAAGACAAACTCAACGTAACAAAATGTACAACAAAAAAAAATACGATTACGAAACCATCAGCATGCCAATTATAACAAATCTCAAACAACTAGTCAAAACTGTGGGGACAAAAATTTACCAGGTGACAAAAACCATCTGAAAACCGTGGGAGCATCTGGTCGTTCTAGTGTGTGTACCGAAAAAATGGTTTGTAGATATTTGAACAAATGAAATGAATCCCTCAGCTTTCCATGCAACAAATACTCACCAGTCTCTCGGCTGCCGCGCTCCTTGTTGCTGCGCTCGAACAGTGACTTGGTACTTTCACCGGTGGGCGAACTTGGCTCAGTGCGCGACAGACCGGGTATGCCACCACCCACCGGGGCAGAAGTACTAAGTAACGCATCCACACCGCCGGGAGGAAAGAGGTGCGCATCACCCGATGACTGTGTGCGTATGTAGGCTGAATTCCTAGCGGGTATATCCACGGGCTCGGAGCGATTTTGACCATTTGCCGAATTCGCCCCACTTGAGCCCTGCATAAAGATATCACGCACATTCGGACGCAAATCAATGCCGCGGTGCGAGGTGATAGTGGCCTGTTCGTCAACCTCTTCGATGACCTGATCGGTGATGCGCATACTGCCCACGGGCTTACCACCCTGGCCCGCTAAACTAGCCGAACTGGCGCTGCCGGGGAAGCGATACCTTTGGTTCTCATCATTCGGCGTTATCGAACCGGGTCGGCTATCCTCACGGCTGAGGAAACGCTTGAGTGCAGAGGCCACAGTATTAACACGCGATATCGTGCCGCTGAGGCTAACCAAACTGGGCGAGGAGCCTGGACGCGTTTTGCCATTGCCTGCGGTAAAGTGGATGCCGCTCGCATCGTCCGCCTGGGGAAATAGTTATTTGATAGAAAGGTTAGTTAAATTTTTATGCAAAAAGAACATTTGGCGAGTTAGTCAAGTTCTAGGTGTGTATCGGCTTCAATTTTAAAGCAGTGCAGGAACATATCAAACAAATATTTCATAGTAGAAAAGTGCAGATTTTGTGCGGTCCTAGAGAGAAGAGCGCAGCGTGCAGTCTCGTGCAGAACGATACCTAACTACAAAACCAACTTGTCAGAGTACAAAGAAATAACTGCTGAGTCGCCTAGCAATTTCATATCACTTGGCTAATGTCCTTAATAGAAAACCTATATCGATCTTGCCCGAATTTCTAGCTGCAACTTCTCACAGAGTCGACTTCGTTTCTGCTATTCATATACTTTAAATCGTTTCTGTGGGTTACAGAAACCCTACATGTTAGTGCCGATTCCAAACGTTAAGTGAAGTATTAATCTTCACGGCAAATTATACTCTTGCCAGTTTACCATTGCTACCGGAAACAACTTTTTTTTTCGCAACGTGCTGGTGTTGGACGTTGGTGAGTGGGACGTTACGACCATCTCCTTTGAACAGTATAAAGAATTAAAAACGAGATTCTTAAAATCATTACTAGTTAATACAAGCAAGGAAGCTGAACTAAAGTGGCTTTGTGACTTCGCAGATATTAGTACCGCTTATCCTTCCTTTCATCATCGTTGCTGGCAAGGTGGTCCTGGCTGAGCTTTGATTACCCAAGAGAGCTTCCTTTATTCGAAATTTTTAGGACTCAGCTAGTCAAAACGTATCATGACGTGCTTCACTATAATATTTGGTTAATCGATTACATTGTTGGTTTGGATTGAGTCTGCTGATACACTAGACTCCTAAACCACTTTAATTTATCTTTCACCCTTATTAAAAAAATCTACTAATTTCTCTCTTATATTCTTTGCACTCAAAACAAGTCAGATCGTAGTTTTTCAATAAGCAAGTATTCATAAAAAGACGCAAAGTCACAAGGAACAACAGCAGAAAAGGAAACAGCTGCTGGTACATTTGCAACAGAAATTCAATATAATTGTTCAGATCTGTCCGTCTTTCTGTCAGAAACGCTTTTTTGTGTATAATAATCTAGTATTTGAAAGGTTTATGCTGCAAATGTAGTGGCTTCTGTTTCTATTTCTACTCCACGTGTCTCTGCGACTTGAGCAGTTTAGCTTTTAGCAGAAGAAAGAATTAGAATCAAAAGTTAGTTCACAGTTCTTAAATTTAACAAAAATCAATTGAAAGCATCAAGAGGGCTGACAAGATCTCGTATTTTACTCGACAGCCATCTTGAGCTGCAATTTAACCATACACACAGACACGGAACTTAGGCATACAACTAACATATACTTCAATATAGTTAATAGTTAATAGCTACCAGTCACCATTCAGTTTCAAATATGTATCAATATTTTTTGTTCGTTACGAAATTTTGATTTAAAATTTTTAACCCGAAATTCCGCATGCCGGACCAAGTGTGTGCAAACCAATCACCAATATAGTCAATCAACGTCTGTAAAGCCAATTCAATCTAGATCATAATAACATAGGTAACGGTTAGAAACTCTGATTTACGACTATATATATATTGAGAGAGAGAGAGATATAGTGAGTTAAGCCAATTTGTATTGCAATTATCATTATTGTTATCGTTATTATGGTAGCGTAGGCGTAGCTGGTACGTTGTGGCCGTTTTGATTCTAACCTCCTCTTCTTGAGCATTTTCAGGGAATTTATAATTAACCGCCTGCATTTGTATCGCACCCTCTTTGGGCGCGTCTTTACCAACCATTTCGTCGATTCGCACACTGGACAGGGTCGTGGGCATTGCGGCCTTCTGTGAGACTTCAATTTTGGCCGTGGACGGCTCGGGATGCTCTTCACGGAAACGTTCCGTGCCCACGGTATAAGGCAGTTCATTGGGAAACACTTCGTCCCAGTATTGATCCTTGATCAGTTCGGGATGGTCATGATGCATTTCATCGACAATTAGATAGGAAACTTGCAAATTGCGGTCGACCATCCAGTTGACCTTTAGTGGAAGATGGGAAGTTATTTTAAAAAAGCAGTCCCATTAAAAATGCACAATACCCACCTCAAAGTCATCGTCGTCTTCGCCGAACGGATTTATCAGTGATTCGGCCACTTTCAGCCAACCCATGTAGAAGAAGAATTGCAACGTGGTGAATACGGGAAAATACAAATCAATTTTGTTATCATAAGTGTTGTCCGAACTACCCACGCGCTTGCCCTCGGTCCACTGCTGGCCCATCACACTACACAAGAAGAACGAATAGACAGCCAATGTGACCACCTGAGTGTAGACAAGCGGCACACTGATCGTATCGTACGAGATCAGCAGACCGCATTGTCCGCGAAACTTGTTCAACTCATCGATGATTGTCTTAACCGCAAAATCATCACGAATGCGACCCTCTTTTCGCGCTCTTGTGATAATACTGGCGGCCCAAACTATGGGCAGCCAATGTTTCGAGTGACGCGGGAAACCCTTATTCATACTCTCAATAATCTCCTTCTCGTTCTCGTTCAACAGACCCGCATCGACCAAGTTACTCAAATGGGGAAATCTTTTTTTGACACGCGGCGATATATTGATCATCACCATGGTCAAACAGAGGCAAACGTACCGCATAATAGAACGTCGCATCACACGACCCCTTTCATCCTGTCCATGTACATTGGCACTGACGAACACGGCGATGGGATCGGGCCAGGGTATGCTATAAATATAGTAAGCACAAAAGATAATCTCGTCCTCCTGTTAAATCGATTTTAAATCGTAAATACCTGGTGTATTGGTTCCACCAGCGCGTCATCACAATCGAGACATAGAAACCGAGCACAAATGAGAGCGGTATGAGATCACTGTAGTTGTAGCAGTACTGGACGACAGCCTCGAAAACACTACAATTGAGTGAAAGGGCAAGCATTTAATGTAATGAAATCTCATAGGTTTTTTGATAGGGAAGTGCTTACACTTTTTGAGAGGGTGTTAGCCAAAAGCGATACGATATATTGAGTAAATAATAAATTGAAAGAAATGCTAATAAATCCAACCAAACTAATTTGTAGATGCTGCCACGCCACCTGGAAATAAAAAGTTTAAATATTGTCAGAATAAGAGAGTTTAACAATTTAAGTAAACGAAATATTAGCGGAGCCCCTAACATCTGCTCTTTGATCCGCCACTGATTCTATGAACTGCTAAAAAAAGGGTAAAATCGGATATTCTTAACCGATTACTTTCCATGCAAAACTATATTAAATCTTGAAAAACACTGAACCGATATCGAAGTGAATTTATTAGGCTTCGTGAAATTTCGCCCAAAAAAAAGTGGGACACAAAAAATTGATTTGGAAAAATTTCGGGTAATTATAATTTTTTTGTTTGGACGATTTTTTATAACCCTTATATTAACTTGCATTGGGTGGACTATGGCGAGCTTTTTCATACACTTCCATATAAGCTAGAGAGCTGAAACTTGGTACACAGAGAGAACTCCGGTGACAATGCATTCTATTAATATTTGATGAAATTTCATACCCTTTGGAAAGGGGGTTGTGGGGGTTAAGAGGAGTCGGGCGGAGCCAATTTAAAGTTCTAACTTTCGTATTTTTTAAGGTACAGGGCCCAAATTTCGTACTTAGGTTCGCATTCGGGAAAAACAGTAAAAAAGGGGGAAAAAAGTAAGAGAAAAAAATTTAAAAAAGAGGGTCAAATTAAAAAGAGTACAAATATTTACTTGTTTCTTACTCTTTTTTTTATTTTGTTGAGAAACTGAAAAAACGTGGAAATTTACTAGACTAAAAAAAACGATTTGGATTTAACAGACAACCCCCCCCCCATAGGCTTGCCCCACTCAGGGTTTTTGCCCGGAGACCCCAGGAATAGGAACGAATCTCCAGTCTCCGGTTTTTTTTTTATTCGGGAAAAACAGTAAAAAAAGGGGGAAAAAAGTAAGAGAAAAAAATTTAAAAAAGAGGGTCAAATTAAAAAGAGTACAAATATTTACTTGTTTCTTACTCTTTTTTTTATTTTGTTGAGAAACTGAAAAAACGTGGAAATTTACTAGACTAAAAAAAACGATTTGGATTTAACAGACAACCCCCCCCCATAGGCTTGCCCCACTCAGGGTTTTTGCCCGGAGACCCCAGGAATAGGAACGAATCTCCAGTCTCCGGTTTTTTTTTTAATTTCTCCGGTTATTTTATAGCTTTAGTAATTTTTTTTAATTTTAAAAATGTTTGTCAAAATTGGTTTGGGTTAACATTTGAAAATAAAATACACATTCTTTCATTCATTTCCTGAGGTAGAGTTGATATCATATAGCTTTCTCAAATCTCCAACGTTAGTTCTGAGTAATCAGTTATATTTATACACGAACTGAAACGTACGTGAATCCGAAAGTAATGGTGCGTGCAACCATGCACGCAACATTTTTCCTCAAACGCAAAAAATCCCCTTTTTGTGGTTTTCATACTGTAACTTTAAAATGGATACATTGATTCTAAAAATTATAAAAGGCCAAGCCTAAAAAAAATTATTTATTTAATTATTTTTTTTTTGAAAATCTCCGGTCAAAGGCTTCTTCAAGTGTAACAAGCCTACCCCCCCATGACCTTTCAAAATTCTAAAATTTTCTTGCCAAACCAAAAAAAGAATTGTCTTTACATGTTGAAAACTTTTTTAAAAACTACAAGAAATGAAAAATATTTTTTCTTGTATCGAAATTGATTTCTATTTGCTTGTTATTCAATGCACATAAATGGTTTAATTAAATAAGGTTTTTGTCACACCGTTTGTAACGCAGAAAACAGCACCCCTTACAAAAAGTAGACTGTTTCAAAAACATGTATGGGAATTCTCATAAAAGTTTTTGAAACAGTCTACTTTTTGTAAGGGGCGTCGAAAAGAACCAGATACATCTCCTGAGTCGATCTAAAGATATATTTGGACAATAAAATGAAAAAAAAAACTTTACCTCCCATATGAAATTACCGATTAGGACGTTATTATTTTATTTGGTTGGAAACTATGCCGAGAACGGAATGAGAATAGAATAGGAACGAAAAAGTCAGGATATTTTAGCTTCATTAAAATTTTCACAAGTCACAATAGGCCATTCGAATGCAGCTTCTTCTCGAATTTCATGAAATTGCCATAGCCCGATTGTGTACTAAATCTAAGCATTATGCTTATTTCCGGTAATTACGTCACGAAAAATAATTTTCATCGCTGCGAATTTTTAAAACTATGTAAGGAACTTAAAAAAGGGAGACTTCGATATGGAAATTTATTGTTTTATAAACAAAATATTTGATTTTCTAAATTTTTTACTTTGATTACATTCTTTGAATATTTAAATATTTGATGTAAATTTTTATGCAATTTTTACATATTTTTTTTTATTAGTGGAAATAAATTTTTCTGTAGCTACAAATCAAATTAAAAAATAATTTTTTGAAAAAACATTTTGAAATCTTCCATGGGGCTATGCCCCAGAGCTACACTGTCCAACACAATTGGTTAATTTATTTTAGCTTTCATAAATTCGCATAGTTATAATATTAAGAGCCATTACACAGAATGATATCTCTTGTAGAAGATAATTGTCATAGTCTATTCACTGAAGGTGATAACTCATTTAATTCTAGATATTAATAGACACATGACACGATATCTCTCATAATAAGTGTATCAGTTGTCATGCCGTATATATATTTTTTTTATCGTTTACGGTCATACTCATAGGAGCAGCTCTTCAGCAGGCATAAACAGCCATGAGAGCGTCAACGAAAATTGACGTATAGAACTCATTAAAAGTGATTAGACGATTATTGCTTTTGGCAATGACAATGATCGGCAAATGAAAATCAGCGCGTACAAATTATTAAAACCAGATTATTTTAGAGCCAAAGTACACAGAAAAAAAATCATACATCAATATGATATATACGGGTATATATTTGCCCCAACAACGATCATGCCTCAATATGATGGACGGATCATCATATTTCATATTGAACACCGAAGTATGAATGGTATGATGGCGGTTGGGGCAAGTAACAGCCGTATACATCAATACGATGTACAATTTTTTTCTGTGTAGAAAATGAACAAATCGAATTTTTTGGGAAATTTCAATATCCATTTTTATTGAAAGTCACAGCGAAGTGATAAAGTCAATGGTGGACTGCTGCTATTTAATGGGCTATTGGCCATTTAATCGATTATTTATAGATTATGACATATATTGTGGCAAATAAACGTCATAATAAGTGTTACCGGTATCACGAGCCAAAGAAAATAACCTTTAAAACAATAAAAAAAATGGTAAGGTGCTAGTGCTTATCGCATTACTTGGCCAAGTGCTTTGATATTGAAATTTTTTCGATTAAACTTAATTATATTTTAATCAAACCGACTTGAGAACCTAAGCGAGATTGATGTGTCAAAGGTATTTTCGGACAAAGTCTTATCTTAATTCAATACGTTTTGAATAAGAAGTGATTTGTCTACAGTGGAAGAAAACTGGGAAGTGAATTTGTTGTTGACGGAGGAAGTATCTACTAAAAGTTGAAAACGAAAACAAAAACAGAAACCAATTAGTAAACAGAAAACAAAAAGGTCTTATAAATGATTTGGGGGGAGTAGTACTGCGAAAAAGTGATTAATTTAAATGATTAATTTTCCAATTCGCTGGAAGAAACTTTACGTCATGATGGGGTAAATGCTAACAGGTGACCTTTCATTACACTATGCGGATAAATTAAAGTCAAATTGTTTAAATATTTGTAGAAAAATCCACATTTACAATTGTTTGCAATTATCAGTGAATACGTTAAATTATAAAATAAATACAGGTAACAGAAAATCACGAGTTCTGAATTTCATTAGCACAATCTCCACACAAATCAAGAGTTTAAATAAATAACTCTTATCTGAACTGATTCTGTCAAACGCCGAGGCGAGTTTCCATATGCAGTGCCAGAGCGACAAAAAATGCCACTAATTTGTTGGGCAATCAAACCTTGTTTAATTATATCATAATCTTCAATAATCATATCACATTGTATGTATGTTCTAGCATATGACTTGAGTTATCATCTTTGCGCTCCTTAGTCTGTGCCACATTGCAGACTAAGTTGCCTTGTGTGCAAATTCGAACAAAGCGCACATGTGCTTGTAAGATTAAACAGCACGATGTGTCAAGCACCAACAGCACAAAAGAGCATACATAAAGTACAAAAAATGAAAGACTTCTATCGCACGCCCCATTCAAATTACAACTTACTTGCACACACACTGGGTAAGGCAACAAGTTATCTTTATGACTTGCACTTGACATTTGTTGATTACCGAATAATTTCAATTATTATTTAGCTTGTCTACCGACAGACTGGCTGCCGGCGTCGGAAGTAAGAAAGGAACACATAAAAAAGCCAGTAAAGGAAACATTGTTGGGTACTCGCGCATCAAATGTAACATTTGCTAGTTATCAGTTGTGCTTTCAATCAAGTAGATGTTAAAGTCCTATGAAAACCATGTCAATGCAACTAAAATTCAGTTCACATTAGTTTATGTTTCATAATCGTCGACCTGTTAGTATTCTCTGCTAATTACTTCAATTTGCATTATGATAAGAAATTCTGTAATTCACACTTCACACACGATGCGAAGGATTTAAAAGATTTTAATTTCATGTGGCTCGTATAACAGAAATATGTTCGACAAATCGAAAATAAGTCCACAGATACGCCTCAATATATCGGCCCCTAATCGCGAATTTATCGTAAGTGGTACTTTTTTTCCGTATCTCATTGTTTCCATACATGATGCCATTGAATAATCCGAAAAAAAACAAAATTTTACCGATACATTGGAAAAAAGCATTTTAATTAAAGTCTTAACAACCAAAAATGGTACTATCTATTAGCTTTTCAAAACACCTACACAGAAAAAAAAATGTACATCAATATGATGTATATGGGTGTTACTTGCCCCAAAATCAATTTGATGATCGGATACATCATATTGAACACTGAAGTGTCAAAATGAAATACAACCACCATCATACTTCAATATGATGTACGGATACATTATATTGAACACCGAAGTATCAATATGACGAATCCGTACATCATATTGATGTATATGGTGGTTGGGGCAAGTAACACCCATATACATCATATTGATGTACAATTTTTTTTTTGTGTATACTTAGTAGAGCCCGACCGATAAGCATTTTCAGGCCGAAGCCGATGCCGAAGGTGAATTGGCAGCCTATTACTTCGGCCGACGCCGAAGGCCTATACCGAAGCCGAGGCCGAAGCCGAAGCCGATACTTAAATAAAAAACCTTTAAAAACTTGTTTTTTCGTGTATTTTCATTCGAATTCGAGTATATAAATACACATTTAGTTTTTTAAGGAACTAAAAATGTATTTAAACAAATAATAAAAGTAACCAAAAGAATTCACAAACAAATCCTAGGTCAAAACTAACAATAGCCTCAAATTATCCCATATATAACGTGTAAGAACAATTGGATTTTTTTAAAATCACTTTTAAAAATTTGGAGTAAAGCTTAAAATAATGGGAATTTAGAAGAAATGGTAGAGAATTCTTCACAGAATAAATCCATCTAAGTAGCTGTTTTTTCAGGACTCCCCAAATCCGTCAGGTGATGGGCAAAGGATGTTCTAGTTGATGGTAAAAACCACCTGTGAAGCTTTGAACTTTAAATGTAAAAAAGTTTACCAGGACTCCTTTTAACATAGACATCAGGGCAAGTAGTAGCTTCTAAATCTATATTTAAAATTCAGTAATCCACCCAGAAAATGTCCAAGGATGTGCTTTGTGGCAGTTTTAACCTCGTGCCACGCAATTTGAGGCGAGATTCACTCAATATTCGATGATTACTAATTTAAACTTTAATCATATTTTTTGTTTTGTGGGCCTCTTATGTCCCATTGGAAATTCTATCAATTACACAATTTTACATTCAAGTCTCAAGAAAATCAGTAAGACCGTTTAGATGTGATGTGGGCTAGAAAATCGTATCGTAAAAAATTAGTTTTGGTTTTCGGTGTCGCAAAAATAAGGAAAAAAATTGAAAAGCTTCGGCCAAAACTTCGGCCATTTTTCGGAAAAACTGAAGCCGAAGCCGAATGTGAATTTTTGGCCGATAACGGCCGAAGCCGATGCCGAAGCCGATTAATCGGTCGGGCTCTAATACTTAGGGCATTCCAGCAAAAAATGTATTTTTGACCAATAATTTCCCAAACAGTCGCATCATTTTTTTAAGAATTTGGTTGACTTTCAGGTACTGTAACATACACAAAAATGATTTCATCTCTTAATGCTTGGTAATTTTTTCTTAGTAGGACAATTGCCTTTAAAACAAGCCTAAGCTCGACTTCACTATTTTTGCCCACAGACAAATCACTGTGCGACCGCCCAAAATGGATAATCATGGTTTTTCGCACGTATTTTTCTGATTCTGAACGCATTTTTAATTAATTTTTTTTTTCCTTTTTGTACCTACTACACTTTTTTCGATTTCACTACCTTTAATAAAAAAATGGGGCGTTCTAGAGTTATCCGATGGGATGAAACTTTAGGACTATAATTTTTAGACCCAATACAAAATTTTAGGGGCTACTCTAATGTAACATTCTTCGCTGCTTACTAAAATAAATATTCAAAATACTTACCTCAGCAATAATTTGAGAAAGCAACCAAAACCGCGACATGTGGCCACTTCTGCTGTGTATGTTACTGTCATGTTTTGTGTGTGTTAGTTGTGTTGTTTTTAAAGCTGTTGCCTAATTTCTATTAATTTCTGCTTAGTTGTACAGACAACTGGGTAGTTACTGCTACTGGTTTTAATTAACCTTTAGCTGGCATTTTCAATTGACTCTTAATATAAATTTATGTATCACACGGTATTTAGTTTTTTATTTGTATTTAAGTACTTTAGGCTTTGGCTTTGAGAGAGCAATTTATTTAATATTAATGTAGGTGTGGTTTCAACCATATACTGCATAGGCAAGTAATGCAGTTATTTCGTGTGCGGGATTGTATCTGAAAATAAAAAAAATAGAATTAGTATAAAGATGAAGGAATTTATTTAATACTAGCTTATACCCACAGCTTCGCTCGAAATAATTTTGTTATTTCATGTTAACGTAGAAATGTTATATGTATTATTTAAGAAACTGAAATAAAAATAGATTTTGCAAGTCATCCCTCTGCCCATTCACGTCCCAGCACCAAATCCAAAATTTCACCGAAATCCCTTGAATAGGACCCGAGTTACAGAGCTTTAAAAATTTCAGGGCGTGGCAGTGGGCGGACCGAAAATTTTCATAGTCAACCCTCTGCCCATTCACCACCCAGCACGAAATCCAAATTTAAGCGAAATCCCTTGAATAAGGCCTGAGTTACAGAGCATTACAAATTTTGGGGCGTGGCAGTGGGCGGACCGCAAATTTACAGAATCAACATGCTACCCATTCATCCACCAAAGTCACATATAAAATTTCAGCAAAATCGGTTAAACACTGCATAAATTATAGCATTTTAGAATAATATTTGCCACGCTCACCTCGAACGCCCAAATTTAATGAAATACCTACATTTTGGTATGTGTTTCATTAAAATCGGTCACGTATTTCTTGAGTTATAAGGGAACAAACATACATACATACATACATACAAACCTACAAACCTACAAACTCAGAAAGAATTTTATATAAGTAAGAGATTAACAAGGCTCTTATGTATATACCCTAACGATCTTGTTGTGTTGGAAATAGTCGTCTCTCTAAGTGGGTTAGAATAATACTAACTTTTATTCTATCTTTATAAACATTGAGTTAATTTTCTTCTGTCTTCTCTTCATTTAAATTTGCATACTGCGAATCGCTTGTGCGATTGAAGTCAATGTCCGCTTTGTGTTTCTATTCATAATTACTAATGCCTATCAAACTTTCTAATATTCTGCATTAGCTTTAATTTTTAGTTTTAGACACCAAATAATCGATGAATAACAAATGTTCAGTTTCGCCTAATCAAATAAACTCAAACGGAAGGTAATTACTGCACACATGAAGGGAGGAGAATCAATGCCGCTGATGTCAAGTACTTGTTCAACTATACATACATACATATTCTTGCAAATAAATATTGGTTCAAAGAAAAAGTTTAATTGCAAACTAATATTGACTTCAAATAGATCCAATATTGTTTCAAGAGTCAATCATGATAAGAGTTTCCCTCTCTTAGGAAATGCAATCAGTAAGTAAAACATTACACAATGAGATAAATATTTAAAAATATGTTTTTTTTATTAATGATACCAATGCCATTGTCGTAGGTTAAGTTTAAGTAAATGTTTTGAAAATTGGTTTAACCAATTATCTCTACACACAGAGAAAAATCAACCTAAAATCAAAAATAGACACCTTAAAACAAGTAGAAACGTTAGTGAAAGTGTGGTAAAGTTGGAAATTTTAGAAACAACTACGAACAAACTTGTTTTCAATTGAAAACTCAAATTCAAAAATAAACAAACTTTTTTCAAAGTTGTTTCGCGATTATTTCAAAAATTTTCCAATTTATATTAAGTTTGACAGAACTTGATTTAAAATCGTTTTTCTCTTTATTTCAAAGTTGTTTCCATTAAGTTGAAAAAATGAAGGAGTAAATACGATCGTACTTGATTTTACTATGTTTTTTTTCCCTGAGTGTAGATATATTTTTGAATACTTAAAATACGAATACAGCAATTTCGATACAAGATAGTATTACAGCTTTTTCTCACCCATGAAAAATTCCATATACACGTGAAAAAGGAGTCCATGTATTGTATATGTAACTGTATACTTAATTTTATTTTTCATTTCCCCTATACCAAGTTTGGTACTATTTCAGTGAAATTGGTTTAGTTACATGTTCCACAAAACATGATTTTCACTATAAGGGAGGTGGGTTTGGAAGTAGATCGATTCAGCCCATTTGCTTGGATCACCTAGCTTACTTCTATGTAGCTCCTGCAATCGTGTCGACGACTTATTGGATGTAAAGCAATTATCCATTTAAGATTGTTCAAAGAGGATATTCAAATAGTTACAGTGAGTGCACTTCAAATCGAACATCACAAATTGTTATATATTTATGATTTGCTAACATTTTATTATGTAGATATTGGTATCAAGAATTTTTTGAAAGCTGGAATTTCGAGCAAAAATCGACAAAATCACAATAATTTTCATACAAATAAATCAAAAACCTAATTTTTTTAAATTTAGCGAACATTTAGTGATACTTTTTTCTGCAAAGTATATTTTTAAATCAACGCAACTTTTTGCATAAATTTTTTAACAGAATTTTCTCGATAGGTTTTGAACGGATAAGTGGTTTTTGTACTCATTCGAAACGTTAGAACTTTTCACCAATAACCACATAATAAAATTTTAGCAAATCATAAATATATAACAATTTATGCACTGAAAAAAAGACGTGTTAAAATCAAGTAAATTGTGTCCTTGATAAAAAAAACATATTTTTTCCTCAATTTAAGGAATTTTTCCTTATTTTAAGGAATTATACTTAAATATAAGTAAAAGTAAACGGAAGTCACCGCCTTTATAAGACATAATTTCAAAGAAATATTCCTTTTATATAAGACATAAGTATTCATTTTAAAGTCAAAATTTACTCAAGTAAGTAAGTTTAAGTAAAATTGTTCCTAAATTCAAAGCTATGACGACTTTAGTGCTATTTTATTCTCATTTTTCCTTTGAATTAAGTAATTTTTCCTTAAATTATTTTTCAGTGCACTATTATACTGAGATATACTGCGCGTCAGCAGAATAGTTTCACAATAAATGTTTTTTTGTAGCTCTGATTTTTCTACGAAAACGGTTTAACAAATTCTCTAGTTTATTGAATTTGATTTACATACAGTATTTTTTTTGTTTCTGCACTGATGTTTATCAGAGTCCTTCATACTATTTCACATAATGTTGAATTTTTTCTCTCTAACCAGTTTTGGCAGAAAAGCTAGAGCTACAAAAAATTTGATTGTGAAACTATTCTGCTGACGCGAAGTGTATCTCAGTATTATAGCGCACCGAAAAAAAAATGTACCTCAGTTAAGGAAAAATGACTTAATCCAAAGAAAACAAGGGAATGAATCCGCGCTAAAGTCATTGATAGCCTTGAAATTGAGAACAGTTTTACTTAAGATAAGTAAATTTTGACTTTAAAATGAGGTGATGACTTCCGTTTTAAGGCACTTTTACTTAAATTCAAGAATAATACCTTAAATTGAGGAAAAATTGAGGTGTTTTTTTCAGTGTGGTGTACGATTTGAAGTCACACTCACTGTATGTGCTTTGTCAGATTGTATTTTTCTTTTTGATAGAAAATTTGGAATTTCGATCCTAAAGAGATGGAAAAGAAATGTTCGAGCTACTTTTCACTGTTTATATTGCCTTCAATTAAAGTTTTATGTTGTTTCTTACACATAGGATGCATTGCAAAGATTTTTGCATTATTTGTTTAAAATTAATGCCACAAAGATTGAATCGCAGCAATTCCATTAATTAAAACGATTGCGACACACATTGTGAATCAAAATCAACTTGTTAATATTTATACCCCCACACACACTGTGGCACGATATACTAACTTTGACACAACGTTTGTAACGCCCATAAGGAGGCGTGTCCGGTATGGAAAAGTATATATATTCTTGGTCAGCATCGCCGCTGGGGTCGATTTAGCCATGTCCGTCGGTCTGTCCGCGGTCGCAGTTTTGGAGATATCGACTTGAAACTTTTGGAACATGTTTTTCACTTCAAAAGTAAGAGCAAGTTCGAGAATCAGCCAAATCGAACAAAAACTACGGTGGGCCCATATAAGACAAAAAAAAGGAATAATTATAGCTGTTTTCGATTGGAAATGTTTAGAAATGCATTTTTGACATGGTCCAGGCTTCCACAACCACATATAAATGGGGTCTTGAGACCAAATATTTTTTTTTGTGGATTCGATTGGAATTTTTTAGAAACGGATTTTGGATGTGGTCCGAAGCTCCAAAACTACCTATAAATGGCTCAAAATGGGGTCTTGAGATCGATTTTTAATGTTGAAACTTCTACTGTGTGGGGGGTATTTCGGCATTGCCGAAGATAGTCCACTCTCTAGTTTTTAGTAAATAAAATCCAATTAAACTTGAATAAATGTTTAAAATATGATATGTGATGTTAATTTATTTTTCCGATTTTTATTCTGAATAACAATGAATGCTCAGAACCTGCACTTTTTTTTAAAGGAAAAATCATGTCATTAGAAAATTAAAAAATTAGTTTATTAATTTTTGTTAGTTCAAAAATTTGATATTTGCCAAAAAAAAAAGTGTCGTGGGTAACCGGATCATATATGCATATTTTAATATTTTTTGATTTTCGATTTAGACTTAAGGTAATTTATACAAAAATCCAAATTAAATATGTGGTACCATAATATATATTGGCGTCACGATACCGAATCGCATTTGAATTCTTTTCTTTATGTCTTAATGTCGACATATTGGGTTTCCTATTATAAATATTAAAATATATTTTTATCGCTAACATGTTGCACAATTGTACTTACTTCAACGTGTGTGGGTAGTGGCTAAGGCCAGTTGTGTCCAATCCCACTTAAAACAATTGCGATTAATTATTATGAAATGTTATTGCATTCAAATTAGTATACGGTTTTGGATCTAACCCAATGGTTGCTTGTTTGAAATTAATTTTATTTTTGGGTTTAAAAAATATTTTTTTTAAACTAAAAATTCCTCCATAGTAACTAAAGTTTCTACACAAACTTTTTACATTCGCACTTAAGGTTGTACGTATTTTGAATGCAATTCCCTCTTATTCCGTAATGTCATTCAATTCTAGCTAAAAAGAAATTATCATAGTAATTCTCGAGAAAATAGATTGAATCCATCAGCAATTTCATGTGATTTTAAAAGCTTTTTTTTTATACAAATAATGAATATAAAATTTTCCCATTTTCATACTTATTTTCTATGCATTTTTCCCGTAAGGTTGGGGGTCTATTATTTTAATGACAGCAATTTGATGTACTGAACATTTGAATTATTGATGTGGCGTGCAAAATAAACTAGCAACAAACAATTAAATCCATTGTAAGTAACGATTTCAGGCGGAATGAGAAACGGAATCGGACGGACAATGAAAATGAAACCCACATTAAAGGCCGTGCAGCGGGTGGTGGTGTACAGCTGAATGGACTATATACCGTTTTAAACTTGATAATTGGACACAACCGCCGAAGTATGTAGCTTATTTGCTCAGAATCAATACAAATGCAAGTGAATCTTGCGAGTTTGTGGGACGATTCCGATTTCCGTTAGCCAAGTGCATCATTGAAACCAACAATTTCATCGATGAGATATTTGCAATTGATAAAGATTCGAATGAATTTGTGTATACTTATGTACTCGATTCTTATTTGAACATGACAGAGACAATAGGGATGACCTCATTCAATCTGCTGAATTCGAGTGTGTGTGGAAAATGAGCTAAGTGTAAAAAAGTCAGCTGTAAGAAAATAAAACATAAAATAAAAGAGCACACAAAGTGGAAGATAAATACGACGAAGAACCAAAGCTAATGACGCGAAAAATCTGATTAATCATTCGGAAGGTAGCGAAGAAACGCAAAAGTGTAGACTCATCAATATTTTAACGTAATACAGACACAAAATTCCCGGCTTTTGACTTTGACTCTTTTGTGCCTGGTTTAGTTACCAAAGCATGACATCATTTTTGACTTTTCGATCTGCTGTTGTTCAGACTTTAAACTTTGTTTGATTTTTTGTTTGTTTTCAAATATAACAAAGGCAAAAGCTTAACACCGAGCAATGGCAGTGGTGTGAATACGAAGTAGATGAAAAATCATGTAAAATAATTTGTACAAATTGAGTTAGTATTCACGACATTTCGAAATATCAAATTCTATTAAGTGAATGCTTATTCTAAAGCACTTGCAATGGCATGAATTTGTATGTGTTAAGTAATTTAATATGAAAGCACACGAACCACTTGAGCAAATAAGGGCAAGTTCAAATGCCAACAGATCCGGCTAATTTCCGGATTCGTTCAGTACAACATTTTTGACTTTGTGTATTTTGCATTTTGATTGAAGTAAACAAACTGGGCTGTTGAACTTGATATTTCCGAATCAAATAAATAATAGAATTGATTATAACAGAACTCAAATATTTGCCGAATAAGTACAATAAACGTCGATTCTGAAATAAAAATCATCAAGTTCTCCCGCCAGCCTATGTGACTTTTATCTTTGAACTGAAGATAAACCAAAAAATCCTTATCGGGAATCTCTAGTCAGGAAACTCGGCCAGATAATTGGGAACATCCTATTTTAGTAATCTTGAATGACTTGAAACATTTTAAAAATATTTACTTGTGTACCATTGGAAAAGTTTCCTAGACCCCGTTCAAATGAGTACAATTTTGAGAATTTTTAAAAAACTTAAACTTTGGGCCAAATAACAAAACTTCCTTCAGATAAAGGTTTTTTTTTTGACCAGCTCAATATTTTGAGTCTTAAAAAAATTATATACCCGCCAAAAAAAAAGTTTGAAAAGTACCTAAAATTTCAACAGGTACTTAAGGGTTCAAGAGACGTTTCCAAGGGTACCCAAGTTAATATTCTTAAAATATTTTAATTAGTATCTCCTCCTTTTAGAAAAAATCGAAATTTGGCTCGGGAATCTGTAGCTATGGTCTCACAGAATATAAATGTGCAATTGTCCAGGACGGACAGACAAACAATTTAATTTTATATATAGTAATAATATTTGTCTAAATGTGTACCTATATAAGTATTTTGTATCAAAAACTGGTAAATAACCACGCAAAATACACCCAGAGAAATACCATCCTACCTCGTTTGAGGAAAAATAGGACGGATTTTGCAACACTGAAAAATTTCCTCATTTCTCATTTCCTCTCCTATTCCTTAAATTACATAAATTTTCCATAAATTTTGTTGAATTTATAGGATTTTGTGTTGGGGAAATTTTTCTATGTCAGGCCAATCACAATGATAATAAGGAAATTTTGGGTCACTTCTCATCTTTTCCGTTTGTCAAAATTCAAATACAAAAATACATAAGTAATTAAAAATTATTTTTTTTTAAATTTGTATTTTAAAAATTTTTTTAATATTTTTAAGATTTCAATGTTTTACATCCATTACTTTACACCAGAGATGCCCATTTCATAGCACAATTGTGATATTCTCTCTCTTGCTTACTAAGCAACTGCAAATCAATTTTGCGCACCCCTGCTTTACACTCACAATATGCCACTGAAGCCAGTTTTAGAAGGCAAAATAACAACAACCCCGTTCAAAAATCACTTCAAGAAATGCAACAAATAAACAAAAACTGCCTGAACGAAAAAAAAACTTCACACAAACGCTTCAAATGGCACACTTGCCCACCGAGAACAATGAAAACGAGTTCACTGTCAGTTTTAGAAAATATGCGTTAAATAAATACGAAATAAATCGTCCGAAAACAATGTAAATTCTATTAAAATTTGTAACGCGCCATACTTAAAATTTCCATTTAAATTAACAGGAACACCAACAAAATGTGTTATCAACAGTCTTAAGTAGTTAAATGAAAATAAGATAAAGTGTCAAAATGGAGACTTGAATTTTTTGATAAACCAAGTTAAGTTTTCCTTCGATATTAATTATTACAAAATTTTAAAAATTAAATGAAACAAATAGAGTCAGACGGAATTATGAAAAGTTTCGAACTTACCCTTAAGATAATGGCAAAGAACAAGGTTATTGACATACAACGAATGCCATCAATATGACGTCACTTCTTGTGTGTGTGGCTGCTGCTTGGGGAAAAGTGAACGAAACGAACGAATTAGAGCAGCAAATGTTTGTTGCCGGTAATGATAAAGAATTATTATTCAATACTTTTGCACTTTCTGCTTTAGTTGCTTTTTTAGTTATAATAGATTTTTGTATACACGATGTTTACACACAAGTAAAGTGCTGAACGTACTTTGCTATTTGATTTTGATTTTGATTATGATTTTATTTAATGAGCTGGGGGCTCATGATGAGTGAATTTATGTAACGCGATTTCAGGCACAACATAATATTTTGGATACGCTTGAACTCAACTACAAATTGAAATTATTTAAATTTAAAATGCTTACTCGCGTAGATGGCGGAAGCGCTAGCTGGTGACCGAGCATTCCTCACACAAGTCACTCACTCATTCACTTCACTGTGGGCCACTGACTGGTGGTCTGCTGTGTCTGAGTCACGCCAATTATTTGCAAAAACCAAAAAAAAAAAAAACAAAAACAACGAGTACGCCAAAAACAACGTGGAATGCCCAAACAGGGACTGTAGTTATTTGAAACACATGCACACGCGACTGTGCTGGCCTTTTACTATTATTATTTTTTATAACAATAAACGCCACTGGGAGTTGTAAATTCCATGCTGACTGACATTAGACTTTAGTTTCTAGTTCAAAAATCGATGGCGTTGCACTCAAAGGCATGCAAAAAATCGAAGCGAATTTCCCCAAAAACAAATTCCTCCAAGTCACGAGGTTGGCTTTGTTTATTTAACGAGACGCCAGCTTTATTGCAAATCAATGCTGCCCTAAATCGACTGAAATCCACTCAGCTCAACTTTAGGCAAGTTTCATCATTAATGTATCGCATAACTTACAGCAAGAACTAGAAGAACTCGTCACTAACACTAAACAAACGCATCAAACGCTCAGCTCAGGTACACGTACCAGCGTCGTCTCAGCCGCAAAACACACACAAAAACAACAATACACTGTACAAAGGGGATACGGTACGCGGTACGCACTGCGGAACGTGCGGTATGCGGTAGGTATGCCAGCAAACTTCAGTTGCAGACGTTTTATTATTTAATTTTACACGCACAGAAAACAGAAAAAACACAAGCCAAAAACGTTCTAGCAGCACATTGCACACGTCCGTACTTTATCGACAGCGGACACAGACTGAAGACCGAATGAGAGATTCGCAAAACATATGAAATGGAAATGAACACTGCTTCATTTTGGTGGGGGCATTGGTGGGGACATGGGGGGCCTGACTGTGATAGTGGTGTTTGCAATTGCAGGCTATTCGGTTATTCTATTTATAGTAAGTACACAAACTATGACGCTAAGCTATGAAACGTTCAGTGAAAAATTAATACACCAAACTACAGCTAGTCTATTCCAGGTATGTTATTGCCCTATGGCATTTTTTCCCTGACACATGAAACAAGTACCCACCATCATGTACCATATAGTGGGTAAAGTGTGTTTAAATTGTACGAATTTCGTTGAATTTTGAGTCGAAATTTGCAAAATGTAATCTGATAGTAAAAATACGTATGTCTTTATTGTTAATAACAAATTAGAAATGTATTTGAATCTTCGGGTACTCGGTTCATTTATTTATGTTCACATCACTGTGATGATATTAGCGTGCAACTAGACCGAATGTAAACAAAATCATATGATTGCGCGTTGGCAATGCTATTCGTCTATTTGGGGTGATATGGCGCTGGAATAGGCTGTGTTCAGTTTGCTATTGGCAGTGTGTAAAAATTATATTAAACATAGCCCAAGTCAAAATGTAATTTTAAAAAAAATAATAGTTATATTTTTAACGATAATGTGCTTAGTAATTACTTAGTGGACATTTAAACAAAATCGGTACCTAAATGTGGTATATATACTGTAAAATTAGTTTGTAATATATATCATATTGTATACCTTAAAGTGGAATTTTGGTCTAAAACAAAGTCGTGAAATGTGATACTCATCGCCTCACTCGAGAACAAAGCGCCCAAAAAGTGTGAAAATCTTGAAAAACAGTAAAATTCTTTGCATACTTCCTGGGGTCGTCATTATCTTAAAGCGCAAACTGTTATACAAACTGTAATACGGAATTACATACTTACAGGGGTCGTCATAATTTATCTTTTATTGAGCGTGGCAACGCAACGGGTGAAAAAGCTAGTTTTGATATAATTTTTTTTCAGTTTTTGCTATAAGTAGAAGATATACAGTGGACACAATTGGAATGTAGAAAGTTGCGCTAATCAAAAACAAGCAACTGTTCAGAAAAAAATTGTTGTTGTAAAAAAAATCCTTGGAATTTTTTTTTTTTTTTTAAAAGTTCAGTGTTTGGTATGAAATTTGTATGAAAATCATGAATTTTTTTAATTTTTGGCTCAAAATTACATGGGTAATAATCTCCCTTTCGTCCCTTTTCTTTTTTTTACAACAATGTTGGGAAGGAGGAACGAGGACACCGGCATATTTTTCAGAGATGAGAAATAATGACAGATAGAAGAACGAACAATGGAAAATTTAGAAAAGTGTAAAAGCACTGGGACCATGTTTCAACAGTGGTATTCAAACTCACCGGGGTGGTAGACCTCGCATGCTCCCACTAGACTACAAAGGCCACAAATTGTGTATAACTAAGGTGACCATTTATTTTTTGTGTCAAAGGGACAACATATTTTTTTAAATATATCGGAAAATTTGTGTATTTGGAGTTATGAATGTCGGTATGATCGTCACATCAAGTGTACCACAAGGCAACGTCTTTGGCCCCCTAATGTATAGTGTATTCTATACTGCTGATAGGCCCTTTTCAGATGACATTGCAATATTGTGCTCCCAATCAGACCATAAATTGGCAACTCAACACGTGACATTATGACCAACGCTAATAATATTTAAGATTTTATATCTTGTAGTGTTGGGAGTATATCCCTAATAAATAAATAAATAAATAAAAACTATTATTACTTTTTATAACCCTTATATTAGCTTGCGGAAATAAATTTAAAGGAAATTTATTTTCTGGTTTTTAGTCGGTATAAGGGTTCTTTTTTAAAAAACTTGTGTGTTACTCTTTTTATACCCTACACCTCATGAGGTATGGGTATATTCACTTTGGTCTGATGGTTGTAACACCAAGAAGGAGACGTGTCCGGTATGGAAAAGTATATATATTCTTGATCAGCGTCACCTCCTGAGTTGATTTAGCACTATCCATCTGTCCGTCCTCTTTTCTCGTGTTTTCACTTAAATTCCGCTAAAAAAGTTCCAAACTGGGTATCTAGGGGTTTTTGGGTTTTCGCAAATTTCGAATTTGATGTCGCATTTTCAAAATTCGAGATGAGGGATCCAATATGGCCCAGTAGGTGTAGGGTATATATAAGTCGGCTTGCCCGACTGAAACTGAAACTCACTTGTTTATTAACTACTGTTATTTAAGACCATATTAGGATCATATTGAGTGGGCATATTTTATCTTCAGCATTCTCAAACATAGTTCACCCTCTTGTTTTAAATTTACTTCAAAATTATTTACAAACAAAAATAAAAATAAATAAACACTCAAAAATAAATTGAGATTTCAGCTCCCTCTCAAAAGTGTAAAGTGTGGAACTTGTGTAAATATTTTTGTGGTAGACACTGGAGTGGACCTTGTGTTAATAACTCTAAAACTGTCGAAAGGGCCTTAGAATTGTTTAGAAAAAAACTTTCTTTTATTTATGTCTTTTATTTACTGTTCCAAATAAAAATCGGTAATTAGTTTTTGTATTTCTTTTATTTATATTAATTTCATAAATTTAATAAAAATACATAATTACAAGGCTCAACTACAAATGTGATGAAATAATTTTTAGCAAGTGAAAATTGTTTATCAGAAATTAGTTATTTTTTCGCCGAATGGGAAAAAGAGCTTCCTCAGCTCAGAAACTTAATGCAGCTTAGTGAACTAATGACTTAAGGTTATTTCAATTCAATTAGAAGATAGAAAAATTAGACAGTACAAAAATTAGGAGATTTTTTTAATCTTTCCTTGTGTTTGTTTTAAAGATTCGGACTTAAATTACTTTTCATTACAATTAGTATAATACAATAGCGAAATGATTTCGAAGGCATTTGCGGTGCAAGTTAAAGGCCAACTCCTAGTTGTACAGTTACATGTTTTCATTAAAATGTGAATTTGGAAAATTTGACACTTAAAAGGAAATTAGAATTTCTTTTAAAATTATTTATTTATATAATTCTTTAATACTCTTCTCTCGTTTAGCAATTTACGTTTATATACACTTTCATTTTAATAGAAACTTAACCTGTGCTTACACGCTAGTTTTTTGTTTTGTTTTTGTTTTATGTTTAGCTTTACATATTACTGGGCGGTCCGCGCGGGCGTGGTCCTTGTACACCGGAATGCCTAGAGCCGGGACGTGAATGTACAATTGCATAATGGTCGTTATCAATTGGTATTGACCTTCAAGAACACATTGCATACAAATAATAGTATTTATTACATTTAATTGGATTTTTGTTTGTTTTTTGTTTAGTAAGAGAAAATAATCATTAAAGTTGAACAGTTTAGAGGTTATTATGCACTGGAAGTTGGTTAGTAGTTTACGTGTGAAAAATGTGCGGCGTTGTTGTTGTGGTCTTTCTAAAATTAGTGGTTAATTTAGTTTAACATAAATCAAGTTAATTAGTTACATTTTAACAATCGACAAAATATATGCAAAATAAGTTGAGATATCAACTGAGATTTCCATTACAAATAGCGTAAAAGTGTGGTATTTTGTTGTAGCAGTTTTTGTAGTTGTTGTAGTTGTTGTGGTTGTTGTTGTCTTTTTGTCCATACTAAATGATAGTGTTTACTTGAAATACAAACGAATACATACAAAAGAGTATAAAATACAGTGGAAAAGGCATGCTTTCGTTTAACGTTTGTTTGGATTTTGTTTTTGTTTTTTTTTGTTTGTTTGTTTACGTTCAAATTGCCGAAAATGTATAAAAGATTTCTGTTGTTGTTTTTGTAGTTATATTGCAGCTTAATATCTATCAGACCTATTTGAATGTATCGTTGAACCGCCACTGGTGTAGCCCTTGTGCGCATCGCGGCCATGCAGGGAGTAGCGTGAGCCGTATTGACTGCCATGCCAACTTCTGTAGGGGTCGTACTCTTCGATGATGGAGGGCTCCTTTTCGATGATCTATTAAGATGAGATTTTGATTCACTTTGGTGTTTAGAGGAGGACAGCTGAAAGGTACTCACCTCAGTATTCGCACAACTGCAACTCATCGCTGTGCACAGGAAAATATTCATCAACAACATTATCAGGAATAGGACACCCAACGTGATGGCCAACCAGAGCAGCCAGGTGGGACGAATGCCCCCCTCGTCGCAGTTGGTGGAGATCTCTGAAAAGTTTAAAAGACATCAGCGGATAAAGTGAGTTTGATCACAAAATTGGAATGACATTTAAAGACTAGACAAAAGGATATTTGAAATTTTTCCTGGATATTTAACAGCGCAGTCGGAAAAATTTCACTAACGAATTTTTATACACAAAATGATGTAATTCCTCAAACAATTAAATTTTCGTCAAAGAAAGATACTTATTTTTAAAAATACTAAAGCGATTTCACGACATTTTTTTAGTTGGAATTTCTGCCAGGAACGGAATGGAAATGTGATCAGAATAAAGTTGAAATGGAACAAATTTTTTAAGATCAAAACTATAAAAAAATCGTATTGAAGTTATCGAAAAAGTACATACAAAAAAAAAACGGTAAAGATAAAGAGGGTTAAAAACGCTTAAACCCTTCAATGTTGTACGTTTAACCGCTGAGAGATGGTTCAGTAAATTTGTGAAAAATTCACATTAAACCAAAAATTGCGGTAAAAGAACTTACAATAACAGCAACTTTTTCGAATATATCAACTATTTTATGTCGAAATTTGAAGATTTATTTGAACGACGGTTAACGGTTAATAAATTCAGGTTTTTCATACATTTTGAAAAGTGGTACGTTAACAACTTTTTTGGTTGATTTTACCAACGTTTTTTTTATGTGCAATACTATTCATGCATGCAGCTTTGATCTGACCGAATATAATTCTCTTATCGATTTTGTATCAACTTACGTGGCGCCTGAGCCGGATCGAGCACAAACACCGTGGTGCCCGCAATACTAGAACCCTCTTCGTTGGCACCCACTTTACGGCTACCGCCGCCCTTGGTTAGGCCCGCACCAGCTAAAGCCACTTGATTGCAGTCCTCATCATCAGTGCATTTGCCAAAGCATTGAATCACATCGCACTGCAAGTGCACTTCGGAACCTAGATAGGAAGAAGAAGAGGATGATTTAGATTTATAATAACACAAAAAAATACATATTCATGGAATTTTTTTTCTAATGTCTGAAAAGACCCCTTAATTTCCACGCCGGAAATACTAACCTTCGGCGTAAAAATTTACTACAACTGTGAAAAAAAATAAAATCTCTTCAAATAAAAACCAATCTGCTACTCACCTTCAGGGAATTTGAACATAGATTGGAGTGTAGCCTCAGCAGTACTGCCATCGGCACTGGGTACAAAGCGACTCATAATCGCCGGGTCGAAAGGACAACTAAGTAAGCAAATAAATACAAATACAATTTACAATTTTAAAAACATTAATTTCACTTAAAACTCTCTTACCCTCTATCGTCGATTAGCGGAATGCTAATATTTTTCTTATCGAAGGCAAAGCAATTGCCCACGCGAATGCCGGTAGTGCCTGCGAATTGGAATAAAGATAAAATGTGTTTTGAATAAAATAGAAAATAATACGAAATTATGAAGAAAGGAATTTTTTTCTAATTACCATTTGGCTTGGTTAATTCGGCGCGTATTTTATACTCATGACCGTAGACAGTTTCACGCACACGTCTGTCATTCTCCAAGAACTTCAAGACGACATGAGCATTGTCATCGCTGTCAGGAGATAATAAACAATAGAAAGTAGCATTAATTCTCCACATAAACATGAGCAAAATGTGCAGTAAATGTGCGGTAAAGTGCAATTATGTTGCGAACGAAAAAAAAGCCAACATTGCATGCAACAACGAGTCATAATTAAAACAATAAGCAATTTTCATACATATTTCCAATGGATTTGGCTTTACAGAAATTACGTAACGTAATTCCAATGCATGCAGTAGCCACACAATGTTTTACTTGCTAACCATTTTTTACAACAGTGACGTTGAGTTGTTTTGTGGAAATGTGAACATGTTGCATGTTGCCCGCCTCTTTTGTTTACTTATACGATGTTGATGGCTAATTTGAGGACATTTAACAGAGCGTGACATTGTCTAACATTTAATTTAAAGAGTTCGATATTGAATAATAATCTATGGCGAATACATGGCGCTTTTGTTGCGAACAGCACGAAAGACTTGAGCAACGAACTGGTTCAATTGTGGCTTGCGCTCATTAAAGAAAAAAGTGAAGTTCGCAATAAAGTTTTTCTTTTTTTTTTCAATTGGAATTTCCCATGTCGTTTCACAGTTTATTGGCTTGTTACAATTAGAGGAGAAAAAAAGTGTCAAAGAAAGAAATTCCTTTTAAGCGTTTATTGTGACACTTCCGTCGGCTTCTTTCTTTCGCTTGTTCGCTCGTTCGTTCTAGTTTTGTTCTTTCGGCTTTAATTCAAATACAAACGAAATTCTTTCAATTTCCACACAGATCGGTTGAGTTTCTTTTGTTCTTTGTCCTTGGGTTCTATAGAAACAATTTTGTATTGCCCATTTCTGTGCTTTTAGCCAACAAACAAAAAACTTCATGTCAACACCCACACTGGACCGGTTTGATTTGATTTTTTGGACGCGTTTGTTGAACTGCTTCAGTTTTTTTTTAAGTTTTTCAGTCTGTCAAAGCCCACATATGAATTGCTTTTGGGTTTGAAATGAAATAAATTTGAAGCCAACGCTTGAAGCTTTTTTTATAACATAAATCTAACAAATTGGCATTAGAAGTTGTTTGTTGCACTCCGAAAATAGTTGATGGATTTTAGAAAAGGTTTGACCGAACAGTTCATTTGCATTAGTGAATCAGAAGAGTTTAAAATTAATACCAAAAAATATATGTGTACTTAGTACACATGACTTTCAAAAGCACTCAACTAATTACAAATTCATTCACAAGCAACTAACAATCCGGAAGTGCTATCATAGAGTACGCCTCTGAACACTGAATACCGCCTAAAGTGTCATTAATCAGAAATAGACAGATGAGATATAAAAAAGCTTGAGAGCAAAATTGATTCACATACAAACCACACTTGAGCCGCCATTCAAATGAAATCATTTGAAATTCAATTCATAAAATCAAAGCTTTCCACTTACCGTGCAAAACCGGATTTGCCACACGTGATCACATAGAACTTGTCATCGGCCAATTCCAGTGTCTTATGAACACGTACCGCCAATTGTATTGAACGTTCTTCGGTGCGCTGTAAAAGATTTCAAATGAAATGAGTGAAATCGTCCATGGATTCGCTTTTTAAGGCTCAAAGGAGTTAAGCAATTACTATTGGATTATTACTGAATCATAAATATTAAAATGACCATTAATGGCTGATTATTCCGGGCCACAAATGAAAAGTCAAACTGCAATCACCTGTATGAGTGGGGTTAAAAAAGTTTTTGGGAAAAATATAAAAAAATTTATTGGCCAAAGGACATTAAATGTGGTCAATTAGCGGTTAATTAAACTTGTTTTTAATGGCTTATTCCTTGAGAGCGGCAGAGCGCTATGGTTTCATAACTTTTATTGACATCAGAGGAACGTTAATGTTGATTTTAATAGTAATAATAAAAGAACATGAAAAACTCTTCGAACCGCACACGCTGTCCGTTTGTGGCTGCGCCGTGCAATTTGCGCTTGTGGCACGTTAATTGTCCACAATCTGGAAATGCTCATCAAAATTTAATTCTCCGTTTCCATGGATTTTCTTTCGGTTGTTGTTGTTGTTTACATTTTTGTTTGTTTTAAGCTTTCCAGCTACAGTTGTTGTTGTGATTGTTTTATTTATTTTTTTTTCTATTTTCATTTTGCCGCAATGGCAAGTGCATTATTAAGTCAACAAGGAAATGGAGAATGCCACCAAGTGTGACGGAAAGTACAATTTTAGTTATTTGGTTTTCCACCTTTTTGTTGTTGTTGTTTAATTTCTTTCTTTTCTTCATCTTTCTTTTCCCGCTCTCAGTAGTTTTTCATTAATGAGGAAAAACCTTCGCGCATGTGCAGCTGCTGATACCTGGCGCCGCCGCAATGCAGCTTTATCCACAACAACGTAATGTACCACAATTACGGCAAGTGACAAATGTGCACCGATGATGATGATGAGGGTTGATAATGTTGGTTTTTATTATATTTATTTTGTTTTCAACCTTTTTGGAATTTTCATTTATTTGCTTATAATTAAGGAAGTTTACGTTTCGCTAGGCATAACCAATGGTTAACTACTATTTTCCAGTAGTCAGTTGAGTTTTTGATAGTCAGTAAACCAATTGTATTGCCGCAGAATTGTCATGCAGATTGTAGTCATGCAGAAATGTACAATTTCATACAAATTTTGAGATTTTCGATTTGATTAAATGGACTTGCCTAACCAATAAATCACGACTTTAAATGTAATTTCCACTTCTTTATTAAAGTGTTTTTTAATATGAAATTAATTGGTAAAATGTACACCCAGAGAAACACAACCTAAAATCAAAAATAACCACCTTAAAACAAGTAGAAACGTTAGTGAAAGTATGGTAAAGTTGGAAATTTTAGAAACAACTACGAACAAACTTGTTTTCAATTTAAAACTTAAATTCAAAAATAAACAAACTTATTTCAAAGTTGTTTTCTGATTATTTCAAAAATTTTCCAATTTATATTAAGTTTGCCAGACCTTGATTTAAAATCGTTCAACTTTGTTTCAACGTTGACAACAGTTATTTTAAGTATTTTTCACTTCATTTCAACTTTGCAACTTTGTTTCAACGTTGACAATAGTTATTTTAAGTATTTTTCTCTTTATTTCAAAGTTGTTTCCATTAAGTTAAAAAAATGAAGGAGTAAATACGATCGTACTTGATTTTACTATGTTTTTTTTCCCTGAGTGTATTTTTATCCATGATCACTAGATTATTGTTTGTTATTTTTAGTTTGAAGTTAAATCGCATACTTATTATTGTCTAGTATTTAAAAATAAATGCGACAAATTAAATCAAAAAGGTGTTTCGTTTGACTGCCACACCGATTTAGGCAAAATTCAAAACAACTTTTCTTTTCCTTTGTCCGCTTTATTAGTTTCCACTCCAGTATTTCGAGTTACGTTAATTTCCACAAAATTACTTTATTTGCACAACTGTTATTTTGTAATGGTTTGGTATTAATAGTATTTAGTTTCATATTAGTTAAATAGTCCAAGCAGCTGTTTAAATGAAAAAAAAAAAACAAAAAACAACAATTAACGAAAAACCTACTCAAGAAATTTTACTCACATTTTTTGTTTACTTCTTGTATCGATTTCAACAGATAAACAACAATAAATAAATACACACAGCTTTTGTCATAGTTAAACGCTTCATTACAGAATTGTGTCAAATCGGATGCCACATCAACAGCGTCATCATCATCATCATCATTGTATTTGCCTCAGCGATTATGGCAATGATGCTGATGAGCTCATTGCTAAGACAATTATGGCAAAATTATATAGTATTTGATGGCTTAGCGATTGGCGCAGGTTGTTCAAATTGCATTGCAAAATATGCTTATTGCCAATATTTTTATATTTATAAATTGTGAAGAAATCTGTGTAGTAATTAGCGGCCGTGTTTTTATGGAATACCAAATTGTTTAATTTTTTTTATTGAATATTCAAATTTTATTTAAAAACTTCATTGCAATTGCATTGATGGCGAAGAAGCTTGAAATGAATAAAAAAGTCTTTACCACTTTTTATGCACTGCAATTTATTAACAAATTTCTGTTGACACAAAACCCACGACTTAAACTTGAGAATTGTGGACAACAAATTGCTGAAGGCATGAATGAGTAGGCATGATAATTGTGCAGCTGTGTACAGATTGTGGACAGCTCTGTCAACTTAATAATAATATTTCTTTTTTATTACTTATTTAAAACTGGCTTTGTAACATTTAGTATGCAAGATGCCATGCCGACTTGCATTAGATGATGTGTGATTGAATACTTGCGAATGCCATATGAGAAAACTTTGCCCGCAATTCGATTTGAAATGTGATTTGAATCAAGAAATGCACTCTGCGGTGAAATCAAAATTAGTTTATATCAATACAAATGATTTTCAAATGCTCAGGAAGTACCTAGGCCGCCTTTGTATAACATTTTATGGAATGTATACTAACTATCTACATCCATTTGCGAATGGAATTTGTTGCTTACCAAATTGGGCAATTTCTATTAAATTAAAAATCATTCCAAAATGAACACTTGTGGAAATCCTGATTTCGTATAACAGTTTCGCCGTTCAGAATAAGCTAGTCAAATACACGAACTTAACAGAAACATTTTATCTGCAAGTAAACTATCGCTGCGTAAAGGGCTATGTATGAAAACTGAGGGAAAAAACTAACTGTTTTTTAGAGGTACTAAAAAATACTTCCTAGCAAAATGTTTGAACTAATACCAAATTACTTCCACTGCTGTAAGTACATGTCCGAGCAAAACTGTGGTATAAAGCTGGTAAGGATATCAAATTACCAAAGAAATTTCTCTTCAAATCCATCTTTGATCTTCCAGAAGATCTCGTTCCTTGCGATCCGACATTTTTGAAATATCAAAAGAGTCAAGCAGCAAACTTAATGATCAAATAAGCCACCGACTTATGAGGCTTAAAATTAAGTTTTTATCTGCTCAATTTATGTTGTTTGATCGCAAATGAATGCCCAGTTACAAGATGCCGCTACACTCAACCGAACAGCGTTGGCATTGCTTAGTTCACTCCCAACTAAATGGACTCCTAAAATAGATTTCCACTCCAAAACAATCTTCCACAAAATCTGCGCACAAGGTCAGTCTTAAGCGCCCAACTTCAATTACTGTGTTTTATATAAAAACCAAAGGAATGTCAACATTAATTGATTTTTCGAGCGAAAATTCTTTTGACACAAATACCTTAGCCGCACATAAGCCGAAAGAACAAATAAATTAAACTTACAAAAAATAACATTGTCAAAGCCAAGCTTAACATGCGAGAGTGTTGTCTGCAGCGGCTGGCCCGGAGAGTACCAGTACGAGTATGTATTTATGCGATGTGACTTGAGATACGTAAAAAGCAAGCCACAATGTTGAAGAAAATAAGTATAGGAAAAACATTCAGCCGTCAACTCAGCACACAAATTGCGCGGACGACACTCCCTGAAAGCCCACAACCGACGATAAGCATGTTTTTAATTTTATGGGGACCACCTTATTTTTACGTACGGATTTCGGATTTACACTGGAAGCTCATGTGTGGAAGGTAGTGAAGGTTACTTTTTTTTGTTTTTTTTTTAATACGAAAATACAGGGTTGAGTTGATGCTTTGGCGAAATCTTTGCAGAAATTAATTTTCAAATTGCAACAAATAATTTTCGAAATTTTCATTGAATTCGCAAAGTCACTTTTCGCAATGCAATTGTCGCTTTGTTGCATTGTGTTGTGTCCATGGAAAACCCATAATTTGCATTCTAACAGGCAGCGCCGCCAAATACGTGTCAGTCTCACTCAACTGAGCTACAAGCGGCACCAACAGGCGACTCCACTCCACACCCCGTTCACTGCCCGTTCTGTCCCCGTGTACGTTCGTTCATTGCCCAAGTGGTGTCCATTGTCCGACATTGTCCGGCATACAAATTGCGCTTTCGCTGCACGTAGGTTTAAACTATATTTTTATTGCTTCGCTTTATTTCGAATATGTCTGGTTGCAAATACAAAAAAAAAACCATAAAAAATAAACAGAAAAAAGAAAGAACGAAAAAAAACACAAGCAAATCCCCCGCATCAGCAAATGCAGTGATTTTTCATGTCCATATCTCTGTTCTGCTGTCTGGACATAGTCAAACAAGCTGAGTGGACTGGCCTAGTGCATACCTGACTGCCTGTGCCTGCCTGCCTGGTGTGTTTCCTACTCAACCTCATCACTTCGACAGCAGCGCAAGTAATGCCTCGCTTTGCGTCGCTTTTGATTGACTTGGTCGGGTTAAACTTTTGCAATTTTTTTTATAAAAATTTTAACTTTTTTCTTTCTTTTTCTTTCTATTTTTTCCTAAAGACAAAAGTTACGTGTTAAATTTTCTGTGAATTGAATTCAACACCAAATTGTTGTTTTGATAGTTTCTGTTGTTATTGTATTTGATGGTGGTTTGCTGGTTTCAGTTTTGGGCAATCACAAAATGTTGCAATCGCAATTTTATTTTTATTTTTATTTCTATTTTTTGGTTTGTTTCGCAAATGTTAATTTGTTATAATTTGAAAATTACATTGCCACATTTGTGATAGAGCTGAAGTGGCAACGTGTACCGTAAATGGCGGATACTTTTGGTAAAGACTGGTTTTCAGTTTTTACTAGAAAATTGTAGATAATTTAAGTGATTATCTTTTATGTGGAGATTCTTAAACGCTGGCAATGACATGTACTTACACACCCGAACTGTGTAATTATAGTTCGTTGAGCTTGAGACGTTTTTTGAATGTTTGCTTTGTATATTTTTCAAAAATTCATTGACTGGGTTGAAAATCCTATAAACAAATGTGAATGACATAAGACCAGTCTCAAATAGGCCCACGTAATTTTGAAAAATTCAAACACCTTTTTTCAACTGTTATGGCTTTATGTAAGATTAAAATTCAGCGGGAACTTTAATTTATTTAAAATATTATTTACGCTCACAATACATCCAAAAAAATGAAAGACTAAAGCAACGAACTTGGCGAAGGAAAGAGTATAATTTAATGAATTAGCGGCTTATAGAAAAATCGTATTTAACTAAATTATGTTTAAAATGTATTTAACCCATGCTTAAGAAACAGGAAAATTTTTTAATTTCGCTATTAAAGTTTATTTTAGTTTTTCCATTGAAAACACAAACATAGAGTTTCGGTTTAACGAAAGAAACAGACCTTTTCTATAAGTCCCTAAGTACTTAGTGAATTTTACACTTTAGTGTGAGTTGCACTGCCTTCACCCAAGATTTTTATAAATTGATATGTGACAGCTGAGAGGAAAAGCGAAATTAAAAGTACTGAAGCACAGTCTGAATTCACAGACATTACCCACAAAATATTTAGAAGTTAAAAAAAAAAATCGGCAAATTTAGACTTTTTTCGTATTTTTTTCGAAAATTGTTTTTTAATTCCAATTGGTTCCAATTGGGCTGCATGGTAGGGCAAATCATACAAATTAATGAAATATGTAATAATATTTAATTTTTCCTTAAATGGCGCAATGAGTTGATGCTGATCAAGAATATATATATGATTTCTATAACTGTCACGCCCCCTTTTGAGTGTTACAAACAGTGTTACAAACGATGTTAGAATAAAGATTTCAAGCTTCAAACACTTTTCAATGTAAAAAGTTAAAAAATATATTTTTGAAGAAAATTTAAAATTAGCTTTTTATGTAATACATTTATGACTGAGCCAAGCAAGTCTACCTCAATTTTCTTGGTCAATGTTTCAGCTTTCCACCGTGGCCAACCACTCCTTTGTAGTAAATTTTAACTAAGACTTTAATATCGTGTTGCTGGGATGTCATTTTTGTGCGAAATTTTCGTCGTTTTTTTTAATTTAGTGTAGGACACCAATAAGTGAACAATATTCTGAAATGGTGAATATTGTTCACTCATGTTACCTTTCTATGTACGTACGTACGTACACGAGAAAGAAGTTTAAAATTCAATTTCAAAAAGTTATGAATTAAAAATGTGTCATTTCCTGCATTTTTGGCCTTTTGCCAATAACTTTTGAACTCGATGAGACCGTTGAGATCAGGACCCCAAAATCTATCCAGCAATGGAGAAGAACATTTTTGCTAATTCGACACACAGTGTTTTCGGAATATTCTACGTTTCGTTTTTTTTCGTGTATTCTCATTCTGAAGAATATGGACAAAGAAGGTTTTTTAGATCCCTGGTGTCGTCCGTCCAATGCATAATTGTTGTTGTTTTCTTGTATATTTTTGACTTTAAAACGAATTAGAAATTTATTTTTTGTATCCATACGAATTTAGAGCGTTTTGACCATGTTACGACCGTAGGCGTGTCCATTAAACCTTAACCGTTCGGCAAGCTGATTCTAAAGATACCTTATTCACAAGTAACACATTTAAGTAAGTCTCATTTCCCAAATAAAAAAAATCAATCTTTTGCAAATATAATTCTGTGGCGCTAGCTCCCGCTACAGTTGCAGTTGCTAGGTCAAATGAAATATAGCACGTGTGATTCATAAAAATGACCATAACTCAAAAATCGCTTGTGTGGAGTTTACAAAAGTGTACCACTGTACAAATGTTGCAGAACTAAAAAACTGTTTTCCTCATAGATAATAAAAAAAATTGTGCCTAACAAAATAAATTAAAAAAAGTGTAAATATTTTGTTGTTTGTTTTAGTATAAATTAGTATTGGAACGTGTGTTAGCTTACGTTGGCACCACTCACGTTGCTGACCAAAATACCGCAATAATCGGCCGCACCCTGTTTGGCCAATAGATTCAGGCTGAAGCCTACCGCGTCCGATCCGTCGCCCATCGACATGCAGGCGGGCGTACGATGGTCTCGTGCATGCACCGCCCCACCATAGGGTCCGTCGAATTTCACTTTGATGTTCATCGTGCCCGATTTGCAAGTGGCTGAGACGCGCGGCGCAAATTCATTTTGCGGCTCTTGTGTGTGCGCCTGTGAAATAGAGGAGAAGAGGACAATTTATAAATTAGTTGGTTAAAAAATTTAAGAATATTTTTGAAATTTCGTAAAGTATTTCATGGAAAAATGGATCAATTTTCCTAATTTAAATTTCTTTCTTTATCGACTCACTTAATCTTGCATACTTCCATTATCATTACCGCCACAACGAATCACCTGTGAGTATACAATTATGTTTTACATGAACCACGTTTCCTTTAACCTTTTCTTTCAATTAATGGTGCTACTTCCACACTAATCTTAACCCCCGATCAATTTGGCCTCATCAACATAATTTCCCAAATAAATCAACGCAAAATTTGTAATGCCGCATTGGGTCAAAAATTAATCAAGAATTTTGGTGTTTGGAATAGCCCCACATTAGGTTTAATGGCATTTTTTACGTAAATCTACCACTACTTCAAGCTAATTGCAATTTCCAACTGGCATGCGGAATAATGAGATGAGAATGAGAAGTGAAAAGTAAGAGGTGAAACAGAAACAGACTCAAATTAATTTCATTGGACCCCAGAAGCATGCCCGCCTGGAGCCGCAAGTAGTAATGAAGCAACTGTGCTTTTCCAGCAACTCTAATAAGGAACCGAGAGCAACCAACGCTATGCGACGCAACACAGCAAAATCAATTAATTTAAAAGCAAGTTTATCGACACTGCCAAATAAAGTACCAACCTCAGCCAGTCGAGGTTGGAGCAGCAGCAGCCGCCTGTACTCAGCAATAAACTTCATTTAACGTAATTTTTTGTAAAGTTTTTTTTTGGTTTCTTTTTGGCCGATTCACGATCCAGGTCAAAAGTGCCAGCCAATACTGTCAGAATGCGGCTAAAAATAATTTATTACACTTTGGTTTAGATTTTTTGTTGTTGTGGTTGTTGCTTTGCAGTTGGCCCATAGACAGTCTGTCTCTTGGTATGTTGGTAGTAAGATCGCAAGATCAACATAATTGAATTTGTACTTTAGAGCGGCGTCATGTCATGCCGTTGCAGAACCCTGCGGCGCTTTTTGTTCGAGAACAGTCCAATAGTGGTAAATGAGGCAACATTTTGTACGACTTGGAAAGCCTTTCATATTGGCTGGAATTAGACTTAAGGTTAGAAAGAAATCTAAATGTGTTCTGCCATTGACAGCAAATTGATTTATACTGTAGAAAGGTTAAGGTGACGGCTGCAGTCGAGGTGATTGCTCTGTCTGGATTTTAGAACAAATATTTGAAAGCCTTGGATTGCGAGTGGAGCCACCTTTCCATGAGTAATGAGAGGCAATTTTCCACTTGCTGCAGTTTAACATATTCATCAAATGTAATTAATTGAATGCGAAGAAGTTTTTCTAGCTTCAGGCATTTAAGAAGTTTCCTATTTAAGTCTTTCGTGTTGCTCGCAACATTTACCATCAACATTGAAGTCATAGCAAAATCCGGATATATTCGAAATTATATTTTATAATTCAAGTGGAAAGGAATTATAGTTTCACTGCACACTGAACAAAATCAACATGTTTGCCGAACACGACCCAATTGATTGGTCATGTTCTTGGCCAAAAAGCATATTGACCAAGTGATGAAAGTGGCACAAGCGGTTTGCTCTTTTTCTTGTACTTTTTTTTGTTTGTTAATTTTTCAGCAGTCAAGTGAGAACGTGCAACGAATTTGCTTATGTTTCGGCTGATAACGACTTTAGTTGCAGTTGTTCGCTTAAGTGGACCATGGAATGGAATCGGTGGCGTCTCATTGGCAACATGTTGTGCCTGATTTGTTTGCATAAATAAATGCAAGAAATTATATTTATTTTTTGCTTTTCTGTAATTTGTTATGGTTTAATTGGGTTTCTTAGAACGTTGAAGTGGTTTAGAAAGTAAACATTGATTAGAGAAAAAAAAAACATAACAAAGAAAGCATGAATAAAAATTACCACTTCACAAGCTTAAGAACTTAACGGTTTAATGCAGTGATTAATTAAATATTTAAATGGTAGAACGCAAATCAACTGAATGGAGTTGACGTGGAATTTTGCATTGGAAATTTTTCATGTGGAAATTAACATTTCACATTGGTTATAACCTTATGCCACTTCTATTGTGTATCACGTCAACACAATCTTTATTTGCTTTTGCGATAAACAAACGCTCGGCGACAAAAATTCTGTATGCAAAGTAATTGGCAAATAAAGGCAAAAGCACACACACACAGCAGGGCAACAACAAAAAGAAAAAGGAACAAAAAATCGCATCAGAACCAAACAACGAACAAAGCACAAACATGCTAACTCTGTCAACAACAACAACGACGACAACAACAAAGAGCAACAATTACCAGAGTCACAATCTAGGAATCGATAAACGCGAACGCCAACCAGCCAGAGTTCGATGCACTGTCCAAGCGGCTGAGGGTCATAACTAAAAGGTAAAAAAAAGACCACGAATGCAAATTGAAAACGAGAAAAATAGAAATGGTTGCACTTTAGCCCAAGTAACGGTTTGAAAACAGTCTTAAATGCCAACAAAATTTTATTGAGTGATAATTTTTGCATATTGGCAGGATTTAAATAATTTTAAGGGCTTTTATACCCATTTACTTCAGTCGCTGAGTCGGGAATAAAGTACAGAAACGTAATTTAAAAACCATAAAAATTCATATTGTGTTCTAGTGGAGAGAGGTCCATAGGCTAAACACACATAGTTTGGTTTTAAAGTCATAATATTTGATGTAATATATGACAAAAATAATTTTAACTGTGTGGTGAGTCATTAGCTACACTGAGGGAAAAAATAAGAGCTGCATGATTATGATTTGAAACGGGTATAGTTACGAAAAATTCATCACCACACAGTTCTAAATACAACTGAAACAGTTTTACTTTTTGAAGAAGGTATGAGTTACTGGAGCGTGGGTTCGAATCTCAGTCGGACTAACTTTTTTCCCGTTTCTTTTTTTATTTTTTTCCCTTATTTTTGCAAAATAAAAAAACCGATCTGAATTTGCCGATTTAAATTTTGTTGCATTTTTGAGGTACTGGGCGTCGATTGCAAGAAATCTAGAGTTAGCGCAACAAAACGGACACCGGATTCGTTATCTGCGAACACCAAAAAAAAAAAAATAATGTTTAAAAAAGAAACACAAAACAATTGCTAAAAATAGGCCTTTCCAATAACCTTTTTTTGAATTTTCAAATCATGAAACATTTCAGTCGCAAAACAAAAATTTGTAGTCATGAAACAACAACATTTGAGTATCTATTCATCAATGTACCGTTTAAATTTATCAATGGGCACTTTCAAAAAAATGTAAACGTTTTGTGGTCAAAATCACAACATTCAGTTTTCGTTGGAAATTGACAACGGTTAGGAACAGAATACAATTAATTTGTCTTTTGATTTAATTTTTGGATGATTCTCGATTTCTTGAAATGTTCAAAACTTAACCAAAAACCAAATAAATTGTTAGTTCAAAATGGGGGTATGTGCTTGATTTCAAAACGGTATAACTGATAGCCTTCAATATCTCGTAAACTGTTCAAATTATCAAACATTTTGTGAACATAATTTGTGTAGAACATGAATATCTATCTATTTTTTGTCCGAAGGACTTTTCTGTAGAAAATAATATCATCCTTGGTATTAACTTTAGGATTCACCGTTTACTAGAATTGAACATTGGGATTGTCAAAATGAAAAACAATATTGTGGAGGGCCAACCTAAAGACCTCTCCCCAGACTATTATACGAGGAACAAAAATCTTGTGTCCTCGCAGCTTTAAAATGCAAACTGCAGCCGCAAATTGTAGTCGATTTTCATTTTGTAACAAAGCCAAGTGTGTGTCATGTTGAAACTCTGAAGCGAATATTTTTTTGCATTCAATTAAAAAATTGATGCCGAAAAAAAAATCCAAAAAAATGTATTTTCCCACACGCTCTAATAACTTTGCAACCAATAGCCCAATGACAATTGTTCTAAGCGTGCATACAGAGAGCTCCGCAGACACACAATGAAAAACAATTTTAAAGTGACTGGAAGTGGCTGACACGATTTATTAAAATCGGTAAAGGAATTTTTAGAAAAAAATAAAAACAGAAAAAAACTACCTTGCACTTGTGGAAGCATATTTTTGCCTAATTAGTTTTCCTCCACACAAAAAGCCGCTGCTGCACTTCGCTCCACAAATGTAAATTTGATTTACACCTGCAAGGCTTTGGAGGCATGCCGTGCTTCATATTTTTTGTTGTGTGTTCTCGCATCTGTTGGCAAGAACAATTAAGAAGCCTATGAAATACATTGCAATGCAGCTGAACGATTTTTAACTACACCTTAACCCTAGACAGACTTAGGTTATGCATTTTCAACACACCAGAGGCTGCTGTAGATATCATGCAGTTTGTCTGGCCGCCTCACTTAGATAATCTTTTCCAATTTCTTAACTACCAAATTAATCATGGACAAACAGCAAACCGCAAAGGGTTAAGAACGCTTGCAGCGAAATTCTTTTTTTAATATCCTACTAATATTCCATGATCTGCACACACAAGTCGAACCAAACGAAAAAAAAACTTCAACTTAACAATACAAAGCACAGCACAGCTTGGAGGCAGCGTTTCGGTCGTAAAACTTTGGTACAGCCTGGTCCAACCAAGATGCCATGCAACCATTAAAGATCGTCAATGATTTATTTAGCTGCAAGGGGTCAAAAGTTGTAGCAATAAAATAAAATGTCTGAGCATGTGTGCAACTTCTGCGGAAAGGCTAAAAGGAAAAGAACAAGCCAAGACAAAATCTGCTGGCAATTAAAAGTTGTTATGAAGAATCGCTCGCTTGGGTCATTAGAAGAAAGTGAACAATTTTCGGTTTCATAAATTAGTGGGGAGATGAAAATGACTCAAAGTGACACTAATGGTGCTGGGGCAGGCCAGAAAGTAAAAGGCTCTCGCGAAACCAAAGAAAGGTAAAATATATTAAAATTTGTTATTTTGTTTGTTTTTGTTTTCTACTTTTTTTCTATATTTTTCTTAATATAGGAAAAAAAGCATGTAAATGCCCATTAACGAGATAAGCGTTGAAACAGATTTTAAGGTGGGTAAGCGAAACTATTTCACAATCATCTGCATACAATCGATTCAAAAACTCGTCAAGGAGACAATTGCGCACAGCTGCGCAAACCAAAGCCAAACCGGGCAACCGACCAGCCGAACAACAACGGCAAACGGTTGCTTTTAACATTTTTTCGTAAGTTTTTCGCGTGCATTTCGAATTTCCGCTATTTTTTCGAATTGCCCAGCGAAACTGGCCCACAACTAAATTATATCATAAAGCCTTTGATTCGGCGGCAATGGTTATGGCTGCTGCTGCTGCTGTTACTCCGCATGCACTGATTGCAAATTGTTTCGCTGGCTATGGTTGCCGTATACTGACTTTATGCTGCAAGCGCATAAATTGCATTTGCGCTGCTGCTGCTGCTGTCGCATATTGTTGGCGATATTTATGTTAGTACTGCCAAACGGATCAGGTCGTTTATGTTGCGGACATTTTAATGCTGTTATGTGATTCGAATTTTTCTTTCAGCTTGAGCTTGTATTTTTTTTTGGTGTCTGTAATATGCATTTAAGTAGCCTGCTGGTTTCTCATATGGAGCTTTTGCTGCCTGCCTGCATGAATGAAGGAATGGTATGGAATTTTTCAAAACTCGTTTTTTTTATTTTGCATGGGAAATTGATTTATAAAAGCGCAATTTGCTTTTAAAAGCCTTGAGGAACTTTTTTTGTAGGATTTTTTTAATTTGCATTATTTTTAACAAAAATTTTGAAAATCACTGCTGACATTTCTTCAATTGTCAGTACTCAGTAAAATTTGTCTTGAAATTATTTACATATTAACTTCCAGCCAAACAAAAGACTCAAGCAATGAACTTGCTCAATTGTCCCGTCACTACCATGAGTTCACAAAGAGAGAATATTACTTGAACAATTTTGCTTTCATATGAAAATTGTTTTCCCACCGCTTTTAACTCCGACCAACACAGTCATATGAAAAGTTTTTGTTCACATTTGTACATACAGACAATCGTCACTAGCCTTCTCCAAGTCACATCAACCACTATTCTGGCTCATCATCACAATCATTCCCAGCAGTAGATGCTTTATTGTATGCAATGATGACGTGCTAATTCGAAGCTATATTTAAACCACTTGAGGTGGCTTTGCACCAACTATTTTCATCTGTTTGTTGCAACTATTTATTTATTTACTTCGTTTTTTTTGTATTTTTTTCCGCTTTTGTTCGTTTTTATTTTTCCCAATGCCACTTTCATCGCGCTTAGTGAGGTCAATTGTTGAGCTTTTTGTTTTGAAATAAAAAAAAATAGTGTTTATCTGCATAAGTAAGTTTTGAATTCTAGTGTGTTTTGTGTGTGTGTACACAAGTCAAGTGTTGCGGCGTGTTGCAGTTGCACGTTTTATTTTCATTTTTTTTCTGAAATTATGAGGAAAAATTAAACGAAAATTTCCCACAGAAATTCAAGTAAAAAGCACTTTATTAAGCTCACTGCTCAGCTCAGAGATATAATTAAAGCAAATATTAATGAATTGAAATACTTCACGTTCTAATCGGATCTTAGCAGCTGCTAAGTGCTGCTCAGTGTAAGTGAATAAATGAAAGTTCAGAGTCGGGTACTTTTTTCAATAATTCTGTTTAAAAATTTAATGAAATAATTGGTTTTCTAAAGAAAATTTCTATTCTATTCTACTTATGGATTTAACTTTAAGTGTGTACACTCACTCAAAAATATGTAATAGTAAATAGAAAAAAAAACATTTGTTTAATTTTGATTACTTTTCTCATGAAAAAATACAATTAATTAAAAAAAAACGTGTTCAAGAACAATTAAAATTTCAGTGGGAAGAGGTTGGTAAAATTTTGCTGACTAAGCAACCTATTGGTTCTTGACTGATTTGTAGTTCCAAATTCTATAAGTTTTTGTAATTACAAATTACAGTTTTTGCAAACATATTTTGCATATCGAAATGATCCGAAAATTTCCGAGCCGATCAATAGTTTTGCATAAATTAAATGTACCTTAGTACAACGGAATTTATATAAAAACGCATATAAAATAAATGATTTTATCTAAAGTGACTAAGTCCCCTTATGTTTTGGAATAAGTCGAAAATGTATGGAAAATTTTGAAACTCGATTTTCTCAAAAGTTTTTTGTTTGTACTTAGTCAACTTGGACATGTTTCGACTCAAGTAGGATCGGAGTTCCAGTCATACAACATAATTTTAATAAACAAAAGGCTTATGGCTCAGTTAGTCGACTACACTAAGAAAAAATCCGAAACTGCATAGTTATGATTTGCAATCGCTTTAAAAAATCCACACTGCTCAGTTCTAAAATAGAACGTGACATACTGTCAATATTTTAATATTGATTTTTTATGTACAATTGTACTTTTTTAGATATAATCCATTTATATGAAATTGTATAAGAAAATTCATAGACAAGTTCAAAAATCGGATTTGTATGAAAAACTATTGATCGAATGGGCAAAATTATTTAAGAATTTGTTTTGTAGAGAATTTTTCATGAAACCAAACTGCATAATTTTTCGTTAAAATTTGATCTAAAAAAAAGTTTTTTAACAAAAACGTAGCCTTCTCAAATCGTTAGCATTTCAGTCTCAATTCATAAATGGGCAGTTTCAAAAAAATTTAAATGTTTGGATGTTCAGTTTTGGCGGGAAATTGACAACGTTTCGTTTTGATTTTTTCTCATTGTAGTAACGCCGATAGGTTGAGTCAGTGGACGTATCAACTTCGGTCGCGAGTACGATACGTTCTTAGACCATTCGTCGGTAATTTTATCGTACATTTTTCGATATTTTATCAGTTTTTCGATATATTATCGATAGATGTTCAATATTTTATCAAAATTTTTTTGATGTTTTACAACAATTTTTCGAAAATTTTAGGATAATTAAATATATTGTCTTGTTTCCATTTTGTTCCGGTTCAGTCCCATTTCCAACCAGTATTTCTTAAGATAAACGAAAATAATATAAATGTGGACACCATTTTGCATGGGATGTTGCCTATTCATCCAAAATAAGAGGAATGCCAAGATTTTGAGTCGATTGCTCAAAAGCTAAGGCAGTTATCATGCAAAATGACAGAAAGTAACTGTTTGTATATTCGACTTATTTCGTTCTTAAAATCCAAATAAGTTGACGCTGTAGTAATCAGAATAAATTGAAACTGAATACTTTTGTCCCAGCCATACGATTTCAAAAAAATGATAAAATTTATACTAAATCTAATGAAGAAGCGTTTCATGTAAATAAATACTCTCCCATTGAATAAAACAAGTTTGTCACTTAAGTCTTTTGTTTTGTGAAACAACTTCATTCAACAAAATGTCAATTAGTTTACTCTATTCTATTGTTTAGTACTACTTTTTTATGCGTTTTAGAAAGTGATCGATTCTACTCGCAATCTAAATTACTAAGCCCAACTTTTTCCAACAAATTTCTTCTTTTTTTTTTACCCTTTTTTGTAGGTATTTTGTATTATTATGTAAATTACACTCATTACAATGGAATACAAAAGACATTTGGAGCAGGCAAATGAAATTGCAACAACAACAAAAAGGTAATCATTTCACTCACACAGTGGGTAGTTTGTAAGTAGGCAGGTCGGTTGGAGCTGTTCGCCTCCATTCACTTCCTACTTCATCAAATTGCGCCCAAACAATTGTGCAAAAGTACTCGACTTGCGACTCGAGACTCGACTACATACGCGTACCCTTTCGATGCTTTGTCTGCGAGCAGACAATGTGCAACTAATCAAATAATGAATGTGTTAAGTGTAGCAAAAAAAACAGCAGTAGAGGAAAATAGCAAAAACAAAAGAGTTTCCAACTGCAACGAACGGCCGCGGCGGCTGCCAGCAACATCAACAAAAAAGAACTTTCTCCGCCATTATATGGTGACCCAATATGCCAAACACTTTTGCATAAATTTAAATGAATTTTCCCGCAGCGGCCAATTTTCTAACTGAAGAATTGAAAAACTCGTAAAAAGTGGAAATGGGGGGGGAAAAAAAGAAGTTTTCTAAAATTTTCCAATGCAATGGCATGGAAGTGATGAAATGAAATTGTAAAGAATGGAGAGAAATTAAAAAACAAATTGCTGCTGTACGCAGTGGCCAATTTGCTTTTGTTGTTTCCGCTTTGGGAAAATTGTGCGCCAATTTTTTGTAATAAATTTCTGCTGTTTTTGCTTTTTTTTTGCTTTTTCATTTGTGGTCAACTTGTGCGCATATTTTAATTTCTTCCATTATATTTCATTTTAATTTATTTGTTTGTTTGCCAAAATGGCGTTCTAGAGTAAAAAAATCACCTTTCATGCTTGAAGCAAATAAATTTTCCAAGCGACTTGGTTTGGTTCGGTTTGGTTTCTATTTTTGCTCCAAAAGCCGTTCACTTTGCTCCTGTGACTGACACTACTGACCCAGTCACTTGCGTGTTGTGCCTTGCCATGCGCATGATTGCAATATAAAGCGCGCAATCGTGGCTGCAAACTGGTTGCATTTGCCGAGTAGGAGCAGCACCAATTGCTGATCGCTGCTTAATTGCAATAAGAAATAGCCAAGCCAGCCAGAAACGACGACGCTTTTCTAACGCAAAGCGCGATCCAAAGCCATGCAATAATTGTGGTCAATTGTGCTTCCGTCCGACGTTTGTCGTTGTGCGGCGGCACGTTTATCGAACGTATTTGGTGGGCAAGAAAGAAAACCAAGGCGAATAAGACATAGTTGGGTTCTGGACATCGTCATCGTTGCAATCATGATCGTCTGGATCATCACGACAGCATCAGTTAATTAGAGCATAATGGAGTGGTTACAGAGATAACAAACCAACCTCTTATTTTACGTCCATTCCTCTATTCTTGTGGTAATAAGGGGGCAGAACACTCATTTGTGGTTTATTCTTTGTGGGTTTTAATAATTTCACAAAGAAATTCCATAATTTCCTATAAAAGCCAATAGTAGGTTTCTTGCGGCGGTGTAATTTACGGCACTTCAGACTAATAGCTTGCTTAATTTGAAGCTTTCTTGTTCTTCGGGTCTGTATTGTCGTCTAGTTGGAGAGACAAATGCAACCACGAAATGCATTAGGGGAAAACAAAACAAAAGACTTTTGATACGAAATTTATGGCCATTAACGGCAAATTCTTGATGGAAGATAGACTAATGAAACTTTACTAAATCATATTTCGTTGAAAATATTGAGGTGACTAAAGAAGTTAACAGTTATACAATAAACGGAATTTTCTGCTTGTCAATTGCAATTAAGTTCGTGTCTTCAGTCTTTTGTTCAAGGAAATCAAAATCCAAACGGACAATTCAAAGAATTTAGATCTGCTTACAGAAAATTACTAAAAAATAATTCTGAGAAAAAATTGATTCATTGATAACACAGTCCAACAAAATGCAACTTTTTGTAATTGTTAGATTTCTGAAAAAATGTACTTTTAAATTGGTTCCTAAAAGGTCCCATATGTCACTTAGCAGAGTTGCTTTGGTGGCCCAAGTGTGGTTAGCATCTGTGAGCATATAAAATGACATTGGCGAGAAACTCTCTTGAATGTGTAAAAAAAGTTAAGCCAAAAAGGCAAATTTATGAAAATAAAACAATTAATTCACAACGAAAAATTCCAAATGTTCTTGATTTGGGGTGAGCGTTCGAATTTTGAGCGGTAGCTTGCAGAATTTCACAATAGATGCGTTTACAGAATTTGAATACAATTTAAACCCTATTAAACATTTTAATTTATTTTCATGAAAATTCTATAAAGCATTGTGAGAGAACAGAAAAAATCGATGTTATTATTGGATTTAATATTCTTAAATTTCGGAGTATTTTTAATAAAAACCGTTTAGAACAAAATGAGAACTTCTAGAAATTCAGGTGTCAAAGGCGTGCACTGAACCTGCATCGCATATAAGGAGGCGTGTCCGGTATGAAAAAGTTTATATTCGTTATCAGCATCGAAAACTTAATTGTTTTAGCCATGTCTGTCTGTCCATAGGATCGCAGTTTTTAAAGATATTGACTTGAAACTTTGGTAAAAATTAGATCTCCTGCAAACTGAGATAAAGTTTGAGAACCAACAAAATCATACAAGTCAGCCAAGTTACAAAAATAAACCCAAAATAAAATTTGTATATCTGTATTCAATTGGAAATGGTTGGAAACGAATTTTTGATCATATTATTCCAAAACCATCTATAAATTGGTCAATGGGGTCCTGAGACGAAATGGAGTATCTTCGACGTACTTCTTAATGGGGTGATATGCGGATATTTCAGCTTCGGCATAACCGAAATTAGTTACCTTTCTGTATTTTTTCGTTTTTAATTGGTTGTTGAACATTTTTTATATTCGGCTTATTTTGGTTGGTTAGCCTTAGGCCTGAGAAGGGGTTGTTCCGCCCCTGGGTGTACACTGTATACTTCAGACCTCAAAATGTAAGTTTTTTGAAAGGAATTCATTACTTTCCTTAAATGCAATTAAAGTCTAAAAAGTCTTTTTAAAAAATGCCTTACGATGTTCCAAGTCCGAGCAATTTTGTCACGTAGTGTTATAATGCTGTCTAACATATCAATATGACAACGATCGGCCAGAAACTTACATTCACAAGTCCATTTTATTTTGTCTTTGTGTTGGACTGTGTAATAAAAATTCCTAGAAAACTTTGAACTAAACTCTTCTACTTAACATAAAGGTTAGCAGATGTTGTGCCAAAGCACGTGCGAACTAGTAAAGACATATGAGAAGTAGAAACTCAAACCACAACCACCTCTACAACAGCCATAAAAAGTAGGGAAAAAATGTGCCACCTAATGGCAATAGCAACAACAACGGCGACGACTACAAGAGCAGCAGCAAATGTTGTCTATAAAAATTAGCATATGTGTTTGAATATGAATAAATTTGATACGAAAATTATGTATGAAATTTTATTATTGCGATATTAACGAAAATAAACAAGAAAATATATAAAAATTTGACATTGAAATTCTTTTAGACCACATAATAAAAATAAAAGTATTGTAGGTAGCAATTGCGTTAATAGAAAAATAAATACCAACGCCTAAATGCGAAAAAAAAACAACAGAAAAAATTACAAATAATAAGAATTAAATTTGAATTTGAATTGGAGGCACGCAATTAGAATAATTGTTGCAGGCACCACCGAAATAGGCAAATGTATAGGCTAAAATTGTAAGCATTTTCAGTGTTAACGGCTGTTGGCTACATATGAGGAATTGCCAAGTTCATTTAATGCCTAATGAGTGTGAAAATAATAACTTTGGTGGAGCTATGGGCGCCACACACAGAAATTCAAATATACATAACTAAGTATCGCATCTTTGCCTCCCCCCAAGGCGTTTTTGCAGACATTCACCAGTTTATTCACATATTTTCAAACGAAAAAACTCAAGTGGTGTGACGTTTAAATGACTGCATACAGAGGAAGGAGAAGCAGGCGGCAGTGGAAGAAAACGAAGACGAAACGGTAAACAAAACAAATAGGCAAATGTTGCATGATGCTTGGGTTCGACTTTGGCGACTGAGACTTTAGTATGTTGTATAATCTTCTATCAACTGAAAAAGCCGCTTGCTAGAGAGCACATATGGAATTTTGTATTTTTTGTTTATTTAGTTTGTTTTTTTTTTGCTGAAGTTTATGCTTCAAGGCTTCGAATTGGCGTGGTTCGGCTTAGTGGCGTGTATGATGACGGAACAAATAATAACGTTAGAAATTGTTTGGCACTTAAAATACAGGGTGTAGGAAGGACAATGCTTGTGATAATTCAAAAATTAATTGAAATTTTTTAAAATATTTTGAGATAATTAAGAAAAAATAATTAGAATAAAAAATCAAAAAAAAACTAATTTTAAAAAGAAAATTTTAATTTATAAGTTTAAAAAATTTTTTTTTATTTGTAAAAATTTAGAAATTTAATTAAATTACAAAAAAAAAACGTTAATAATTTAAAATTTAAAAAAAATTTTATATTGAAATTATAGAATAAAAATTTTTAAACAATCATAATTTTTAAATATTTAAAATTTTTAATAATAAAAAAAGTTTTAATTAAATGTTTTTTTTACGAAATAATTTAGATCCAAATTTAATATTAAACAACCAAAAAAAATTAGTAAAACAAAATTAAAAAAAAAGAATAGGTGAAAAAAATTAATTAAAGTAATCAAAAACAAATTAATAAAAAAAACTTTGAAATAATACAACAATTTTCAAATATTTAAAAAAAAATGAATTTTTCAAAAATAAAAAAAGAAATTATTATTTATTTTAAAAATTTCTACTTCAAATACTAAAAAATTTTAAAAAAATAAAATTTTGCCGTAATAATTACAAAAATAGTTAATGAAAATAAAAACTATTAATACTATAAAAATTATAAAAATCATTTAAAAACTAATTAGGAAATGGAATTATTGAGTCGCAAATATAAATTTTTGAAATTAAAAATTAATTAAATTAAAATATTTATTTCAACACCCAAAGCAATTTTTTGTTGGCTAAAACACGTTTGCATTTGTAAGCATTACGTCATTGCCGTGAACCATTAAAGATTATGCGAACAGCTTGGCTTCAGGTTGAATTGTCGCATCTCAGGTGTTGTGTCTCGAACGAACAGAACTTCCCAACATCAGTTCCTTCTCACTCAGCAGCAAATATTTATGAAAACACAATCGAAAGTGTCAGGCGCACACGCTTATTAACATTCAGCATCAACCAGCATGTGGTATGTTTGCGGCATGTATAATTGCAAAATAAGTTTCGTTGGAAAATATTCGGATTCTGCGAAATTCTGCGGTTTCGAATTCTCATCATTAAAGTTAATACGTTTCTGCTGTTTCGCATTGTATATTTAGAAAATCTGTTTGCCATTAACTTTGTCTCCCAGACGAACGAGACTTGACGACCCGATTTCCGAGAGTTTTCAAGCGTTTCTTTTTTTATGCAATGAGTGAAGATCATAAGTGAAGAATTTGAATTTCATAAATGTTGAAATTAATATTTGCTTCTAATATGATTCAAAATGAAGCGCACAGAAGTCTTGAGAAATATCATCACTACTAAGTTGCATTTGACCCTCATTGGATCTTAACAATTTCTCCCAGTGAACTAATTTCCCAAAGCCATTTCGAAAATTTCCCAAACTCCACACGATTGTGTGCCCAATCCACTATTAAACTCAAATCAATTTAATGAACTTCTAACTACAAAAGAAACTAAATTTTTTCCCAAAAAAAAAACGAGATATCATTCCAAAGAAATAACTCTCACTTAATTGTTCACCGACTGACTGACAGAGATTACCACAAACAAAAATATGAAACCAAATACGAGGTCAGTGGTAGAAAATGTCGTCATAACACAAATCACTGCGCATTTCCAAGTAAGCAATAAACGAAAATCTTAATTGTTACAAGTAAAAGCTTAAAATAGATTTAAACGCCGAAAAATGTCGGTCAGTGGAGCTCTCTCGAAATGAAAACGAAGATGCTTAAGGCCAGCCAGTAACTATTGACAACGCAGTCGCATGAACGCACTTACCTTTTGAGTTATACACTGACTGTGAAATGAGTTCGAAGCGACTGCCGCTGCCATGTGCTACCTTGTAATTGCTGTAACATTTTTCATTTTCCGTGAAAACGTTCCATACACCGCAGCAAGTAGAAAACGTAAAACTTTCGTTTGAATACAATTTATGCTTTACGCTTGTTTTTTTTTCGTACTGCTCGATGCCTAAGCGATGTCATGGCCCAGCTTAACCCCTTTTTATATGGTCAAAATGAAATGAAAGAACCTGCTAATGGGATCGTAAAATTGTCGAGTGGCAGGAACATTGAAATGAGAAAACTTTTCGAGAAGAAATTGGAGAAAATTACCCAATGAACTCATATGGCTCTTGTTAAAAAAAATATTACGCTAAATAAAATAAATAAGGGGGGTTTGCACTGTGACTGCTGGTCTGATTCCAGTGAAGGTTCCCATTAGAATTCGAAGTCGTAGTCGAAGGCATGTGCTCCTATGGAATTTGTACTCGATATGAGTTCAAAAATGAGTGTATTGGCACACCTAAAAAAAATTCTCAGAAAAATGATAGAAATGGCTTACAAGGATTAACCATATCATGAAATTCACTATTCAAAACTCTAAAATATTGTTTCATAAACTATTTTTTTTTCCGGAAATATTCGAATTCTAAAATATATAAAAAACCTAGTAAGAAAATAATCGTGGGTCTGACCGAAGCTAAAATACCCTGAACAGTACGATACGTTCTTAGAATATTTTTCGGTAATTTTATCGAAAATTTGTCGTTATTTTATCGATATTTTATTGATAATTTAATTGATAATTTTTCAATCATTTATATAGGATTTTTCGATATTTTTTCAATAATTTTTCCATTTTTACTTAATTTTGTTCCCATTCCATTTTGTTCCAGTTCAATTCTCATTTTGTTCCCGAAAAATTTTTCAAACAAATACAAAAAACGGCGTCCAAATCGGTTAAGTATTTCTCAAGATAAAGGAAAATAATGAAATGGTACGGCAATTTTGTTTGAGGGTATGATGATTTTTCGATATTTTATCGATATTTATCGATATTTTCTGCTAATTACTCTATAATTTATCGATTATTATCAATCGCTTAAAACACATAAAAAATCCTAGCGGCGGGGTTATTCGGTGAAAGTCATATATTTGAAATAAAAGCAATTCAATTACTTTTCGACCAATAAAATCGTAAGGAAAGTCAATAATAAAAAGTTATCATCTAGAAGGAATCAAACCCAACTTACAAATGCGGCTAAGCAATAAAATGTCTAAAGAATTTCTAACAGAGAAAACATTATGAGAAATCTCCACATTAGAATTCTATAAGAACTTTTTTTTTTAACATTTTTTTTTGTCATTACTCACGCTGTCGGCGAGTACATAAATTAACTGAGCAATGAAAGCCAAAGCAAACAGCAACAGTAACAATAATAATAAAAAAAAAGTAAGTTAGAGGTAATAAACAATTTTCTTAATGATTATAATAATACAGAGAAACAAAACAAAAATAAAGTGAAGTAAAAGAAAAGAAAAGAAAAAAGACAACTTCCAGAATAAGCTTAAGAATATTATCACACTTACTTGGCTCACCAGCAGCGCTGCCAGTGTTAGCAACAGCAGCCAGCTGCTGCCCGTTGTGTTGTGTGCTGCTTTCACGTGCGTCGTCATCGTCAGCGAGTACGTCGCTTAAGTCTTTCGCTATTGAATTGTTTTTTGTTATCAACTTGCTCACGCAGAACTATTTTTTGCTGTTGTTATTTTTTGGTTTTTATTGCTGATGTGTGCTGAGGAGTGTGATGCTGTAGCAGTCACTTTGGCCGTTTGTTTAATTGACTTTGCACTCTAAATTCGAATGGTAAGTTGGAAAATAATTTTTTTTTGTAATTTTTATTTGCTTTCAGAATTGTATTTTTTGCGAGTATATCAATTTTATTCGAGTCACGCAGTTTCTTTTTTGTAGATTTTTTTGTAATTTCAACTTTTATCAAAATTGGTTTGCCAACTTCTCGCTCAGTGCGGCATCATAAAATTGTTGTTGCTTTTTAATTGCTAAATTTTGAAAACAGAAATCGAGGTTTGCATTAATCAGTTTCGAGCGGAGTTGCATTTGTGTGTTGCTCATTCGTGGGATTGTTTCCTAGAAATTATCGTCGTCATTTATTCACAATTCCATATTTCATATTGCTTTAAGTTTGTGTGTGTGCGAAATACAATAAAAAAGCAAAATGTATTCTTCTTAACAACACAAGTTTGCTAATTGCTGCACGTTCTTTTGTGACGGTATTGACGTAAATTCATTCAGCATGAGTCACTGTCAACCCAAAGCAAATTGAGATGTTGCTAAATGGAAATGTTGTACTTCACAAAATTAAAAAATAGTTTCAAGCATAATACTGCCTGTATACAAAAGAGTCTTTTGTCTATTGAAATTTCATTGAAAGTCACCTCATAAGAGATGTTTTCTCTTAAGTTGCATTCCAAACGAGTAAATTTTAAAGCGCAATTGGGAAAGAAATTTTAGGCATGTTGCAGAAATTTAAAAAATATTTTTATATTTTACTGAACTTGAGAAATTTTATAATTTTGGATCATAGATCATAGATGATATTTCCCGTGGCTTCTAATGCAAAAACATATTTGCAACTTATTCTTTAACCTTTTTAGAACCTCTTTATACCCCCTTATTCTCCCTTGTACTTTCAATAACGATATCGAGCCCTATCCGCGAAATTACCGTAAGCGCCAAAAAGTAAATTTTACAGGGAAAGGGTTTTTAAAACTTTTTTTCTTTGTGTATTCTTTAAGTAACTGCCGAGTATGATGAATTTCAACACCTATATATTTGGAAGTATTTAATAAATTTCCATAAAAAAATCTCTTTCAAAAAAATGTCGCTTACTTTCATTTCGCAGATCGGGCTCGATATTATACCTTTCTTATGCCATCTTAATATCACCCTTATACCCTATATATACCTTATATATATATATGTGCAATTGCATCTCCACTTCAGGAAGATGAGGACAGACAACCGGATTGGCGGAAAAGCCTAGGGATATAGGAGGCGACCAATTCCTTAGGTCGTGAAATTAAAAAATTATGTGGGTAGGAGAGATGAAAAACACCAGGAATGAACACTACATTTTACTCATACCAAATTTTTTCTGAAAAATTAAATTTACGGTACAGTGTAACATATTCTAGTACTATTTTGTCAAGGAATGTTTCTTCATACAAAATTATGTTTATGTTTTTTAGAAGAAGTGGTTTTTCGTAGTTAGCGTTAGTAGTCTCTATATTCCCTCGCTGTTATTTTGGTTGAGCTATCAACCTGTTCTATTTGATACATTTTATAGTTTATTACGTCTGTCAATTAAGCTTTTGAAACCGGCTTTGCACATCTAAATAAATAAACGATACTTATTGTATTCTTCCTCTTCAATACAAAATTATTTACGAACTCTTCACAATGGAGTAAAATGAGTTCAAAGTACAAAAGAACTGGCCACTAGAGTAGATTATGAGAGAAAAACATATTTATGAACCTATCAATTTTCGGAAATTTTCATTTACGGTAAAAATCTTGTAATGAAATATTATAAACCCACAACAAGGCCTTTGATGATTGTAGGTTAAGGCACAAAAAGGGCCTTTGAGCATACAATTATAATTCTGATTTAAGAGGAAACTAATTTATATACAATCCAATTTGGATTAAGTTTTATTTCTTTGACAAACCTAAAAAGCTGACGTTTTGTGCGTTTAATTTGAATTTTTCAAAATTGTTTAATTGAGTTTAGAGTTTTTTTTTGCATACCTACATTTATTTAATGAATCAACATTTTACAAAGGCCAAGGACGTGACCCGATATGAAATTGTCAAAATTTGTGCTTAAACAATAGATTCAAAAGCTTCATTAAACCCCAGAATAATGAGGGCTTCTGGGCTGTTATTAATGTTTAAAGTTACCGGGCAGTTTAATAATAAATTATGAAAAACAAAGCAATTTCATTTGATACGCAAATAAATTTTTCCACAACTTGTTTTGACAAAAATTTAAATTAGCCTCATTTTATGCGCAGTTCGAAATTAAATTTTGTGGCTCGCCAAAACGCAGGTTATTTATAACAATTTTCACAAAAAGCAAGTAAAACAAAAACTCCACAATAACCAACAACAACACCGAAATGCTATAATAGAGCACTACAAAGAGTAGTGACCACACTTATGTCATAATGGACAAAGTGGCAGATTGAAGCACACACAATCGAAACTGTTCCAAAAGTGATTAACAATACCAGCCAAAAAAAAAAAACAAAATACGAACAACAAACGTATAGACGCATAGAAAAATGGTGAAAAAATGAGGTAAAATGTGGAAAAAAACAACGAAACGAAACAAAATCTCGTCACATTGATGGCTTGGTGTCAGCTAGTGACACGATACTCATACGCCATTGCCATTTGGTATTGTACCCACATGCAATGATTTAATTTATGCACAAATATGTGCAAACGCTCCCACCACCAATGCCAAAATACAAACACATGCAACCAGAAACAATAAAGTTTGGGCAGATCTGAGGAGCTCCAAACATTTTTGTTTTTTTCCAACCAAAATTTCAACTACTTTTTTGAAACAGAAAAAAAGTTTTAAAAAAAACTTAAGCTGTCATCGCACGAGTGCAAAATAAAACTTGTTTTAAGAGCAAATTCCTCACAACACAAATATTTAAGAGCAAAAAGTTCCAGATTTTTGCAGTCTTTTCTTTCGTCTTCGCGGATTTTCGTTGGAGGGGTGCGTTTGGGGGAAAGCACTCACACAAATTCGAAACACCCATAAGAGATGACTAAACCTCGAAAAAACCACGATTTCTGTGAGTTAAAATTGGTATTAAATTTAATTTAATTTTGCTTAATTCAATTAATTTTATATTTGCTTTATTTGATAAAAAAAAAATGTAATTATTTTTATTCCTTCGCACAAGAAAATAGCACTTCAGTGATAAGCTAAGCAACCTTGTAAATGGCCCACACTTGTATTGTTGCTGGATTAGTGCGCTGCGATTTGGTTAACTTTAACTTTAATTCAATTAAAAAGCAACAACAACAATCAAATGAAATCTTTGAAGCACTTGCAAATTTTTGCTTTCATGTAGTTCAACTTTATTGAATTAGTCTCTACCTTTTTCGTAAGTACAATTAAATAAACTATTTATTTTAGTGTTTCGATTTTTCGTATCGTTTTGAATTTTAATCCGCGCTCGTATCTGTTCCACTCGAGAGTCTCGTTTAAACTGATCGGTCGTGTTGGTGTCTGTGGTCTGCCTTTTTCAGTGTGTTTTCCAGTTGGATTTTCTCATTTCATTTTGGCCCTGGCTGTTTGTTGTTGTATCTCTTACCTGTTGTTCGTTAGCTGAATTCGGAATTGGTTGTTATTTTATTTAGCTGCTATTCCTTTATGGTTTTATCTTTTCGGTTTGTCGTATTCTCTTTTGGGTGGGATTCTTAACTGAATTTGGTAGCGCTGAATTGCAGGCGGCCTTTTTTCCACTTGCTGTTATTCAGTGATGTAAAGTGAATGGATTTGTGAAATTTCATCGGCTGAAAATATAGTTTCAAAATTAGCTACAGTTCCATATAAAGTTTTCATTTTCATTCAATTATGCCCTTTGGGTAAATTGTTTTGGTCAAACCATTTGCAGTAATCAAAAAGAGGCATGGTGGAATCATCTCCGTGATGAATACTGAACTGAACGCAATGGAAATGGAACCAACTTGGATATAGAACGGGAATGGGACCAGGGCGAAATAGTAATAGATCGGAACAAAATTTGCTATCGAACAATGATAACTTTCGAAATAATGTCAAAAACTTATCGAAAAAGTTGTCGAAAAATGATCGCCAAAGTATCGAAGATGGTGTCATGTGCGCAGAATAATTTATACCGGGATTGTCTCGGAAATCATGAATTTTGCTGATCTACGATGGGGAACCAATTAACATTTTTTTTCTGGCCAATAACATTCCATAAATTACCGAATATGAATAGTTGGAGGAGTAAAGATAAGAATTGGATTTTATAAAACTGAAAATTCTGCGTGTGCTAATTTTGCTTTGACTAGGATGTGCGCAGATGTACACTCGGGGTTACAAACACGATTGGATTACCAACAATCATGTCCTGAGTTTTTCAGCCACTAGACCGCTGATCGAGAATTAATGATATCGGCTCGGAAAGGCTAAAAGAAAAGGGTAGTGTTTTGTGTGCGAAAGCCTCCTTAATTCACATCCCAAACTATTCATTAGGATTGAATGAACAAATATCTTATTAGAAAAGAAAAAAAATTTGAAAATTGGTTCTTTTAAATTGGTTTTCCTGACATGATGTATATAATTGGTAATTTTTCAATGTTTGGAGTGATTATTTTCAGAGATATCGACATACAGAAAATTGGTGAAAATATACATTCCTAGCATTCTTTAGATAGGAAATTCTTTTTATTCTTAAGTTTTTAATTTGTACCGAAAACAGAAAGGTTGGTTTTGCTATGTTTTAGTTTAGAAAATTGGATTTTTTATTTTTGTCCCGGAATTTATACCATCTGATTCACAATGAGCGATTACCTTACTAGTTTTGTATTTAAAATCTGCTATTGATATTTGGTCATGTATTTTGCCAACATTGTACGTTATCTTCAGTCACAGTATGTGTGAATACCCCTTCACATTTTATTTTCCAACAAATCGATTCAAACATAAACATCTTTCGAACTGTACTTGAGCACAGTACATATTAACCGTACTACATTAAAGTACACTACGGACTCTGTTTAAATATAGTGTGTACTTTTAGGGGAATTGGAGGATAAAGTCTGGGGCACAACGATGCTGTCAAATCAGTTCATAAACAAATCAGTTCTTGACTACACTGCGTGATGCGTTGAGAGCTGTCCACATTGCGAAATGCAGAAGTTTTCGGCAGAAAAATATGAGGAACTAATAGATTTAGTGAAAAAAGGAACCTTCAGTACTAAAATATATATGGGCGAAATAGCCCGTGGAAAGAGATTGCAGGTGGAGTCTAACTTTTGGAAGTGGACTGTAATAGTATAATGAATCTAGTTTATGTCAATAGGGTTTACAATTTTGGCAATCCTGGGATGCCGGAACCCTTAGCTGTCAATATTCCAATTGTAAATAGGAATGCTATGGTCTATGAGTGTCTTTCGTTTTAAACTCGTCCCGCATCGCATTCTAGCATTCATTGTACTCAAGGCCTTATCCTTTAGTAAAAGTGTTACCACTCATGAATTTATTCACACGAAACCAATAGTATTTTTAAGTTTGTTGCATACTTTTTGGAACAGTCAACCAGAAAGTGCCTACATTTTAAGGGCCAATTTCACAGTGCTTAATTGCAACGTAAATGCAGAAAATCCGCCATTTAAATTCTAATTTACTATGGGAAAACGTCTATTGTGAATTAAACCCAACTTAAATGTGTACTGTGAAATTGACCCGAAGTCAGAAAGTATACAACAAATTTCAAAATGCATTTCAGCGCTGTATCGATGCATCGATCTTTACGCGGAAACAAAAATACAAAACATTACAGTGTTGCCAGATGTTGTTGACAATGAAAACGTCATTTACTTAAAAAAAAAGTTCCAATGACGTCAAAGGCGCTCATATGGCAATACTGTGTACACTTCCCCCCATTCACAACAACAATAAAACGTGTTACGAATAATAAATGTGAAGAATTGATTATGGCCCCCCTCGCTACCAAAATGTAACTTTTCGAAGGTAGACACCGACTGAGTAAAGCAACCCCTAAATACTATTTGCCTCCCTTGTACCCTCGGCCAGCTGACACCCACAAGCTGGCCAAAAGCAGCAACAATCTTCCTTTTGCTCATCCTTGCACTCTCCACATACACTTGCCGCCGTTAGGGGTGTTGTCAGTCGCTATCGAAGTAAACATTACTTCACGCTAGTCGGTTTCCAAAGCATTGTCTGCTGAACGCGTTCATCTCTTCTGATGTTTTTTTGGGGGGTTTTTGGGGGGTTGGGTTCGTTACGTTTTTCAGTGATAAAAACACAAACAACTAATATTCTGTGAATCGATACACGAGAAAATTTAAAAGGACATGCGCCGAAGGAATTTGTACAAAGACAGTATATGTATACAAATGTATCCTGAAAGAGAGGAGCACATTCGGCTAGTGAATAACGGAAAGTATTCGGTTTGTAAAGGAAAATTCCTTTGCAATTCAAATTCATTTAAATTTTGTTTGCAGTGATTTCAAAAAGGCTTTGAGTAATAAAAACAATTTTGAAGATTTCAACGTCTTGAAAATTAGTATATGAGATTTACTTTTAAAATAGAAACTAAACCATTTCGTTTCATTAGCAAATAAAAAAGTAATCGGTTTTCAGCTAAAGGTAAACCAAACCATCCCCCATTGACAAAACGATAACTTCCCCACTTTCAAGAGCGGCAGCAGTGGCACGCTCTCCCATTAGCGCGTATCGCAATTTCTACTACTACTTTGGAAAATCGAAAAGCGCCTTACGCTCAGTGAAAATTTCATCACCGTCGTAGTCAGTTCAGTTGTCCCGAACAGCAACGCGTTCAGTTTTCAATTTTTTATAGATACTTTGGTTTGGAGAATATTATTTTCTAAAAGAAATCACACCATCAATCAGAGGAAGAAAATGTTCAATAATCCTTTATGAAAATACACGAAAAGTTCACTTGAGAAGGTAAACACACCAAAAAGTTTAAAAACTCCACCAAAAATTCTACACAAATTCAATCAATAAAATCGTAAATTAAAGAAGAAAAAAATTATATATTTTCTGCAGTCGTTGTTCGCACAGATACCAACGAAGAAAAAGGCAAAGGAAAAGTTTTGGCTACCGAAAAAAGAAAAATCGAAACACGGCAAAAATTCTGTATCGGAAAAGTGTGTTAGTGTGTGTTAGTGAACGTTGACGTTACTGTGTGATAAGAAACGTCAGGAGTAGTAGCAAGGGAAGAGTATTAAATATTCTTGAATTCTGCTCAAACAGTCGAAGAAGGAGAAAAGTCTCGCTGGTCTCATTTACCCACAAGCACGGTTTAATTGCATTTCGAAAAGGCGATTAATGCGTAAAGTGATTAGAACACTAAAGAAGTACCAACGAATAGCCTAGTCACCTACTAAAGTAAAGCGAACAGGGTGAGTCGAATTAAAACAATTTTTAATTATTATTTTTGAGAACTTTCTTTGGAAATTTGTCTTGTCATTTTTGTTTTCATATAACTATTAGGAAATAATTATTAGAAAAGAAATAAGTTTGTACGTGTGTGACTTTTACAGTTACCAAATCAATGCTCACATTTTTATACCAACTTCCCTGAAAAATAGCTTTAGTTTTTGAAATGATTACGCAAAGCTTCTTGCATTGACTTTGTAAATTCATTAATAAACTGACATAAGTATGTATTCACTTTTCGTTTCTTCAGGGCTCACATTTCAAAGTGTCACCAAACTGTATTATATAATCCTTAAGCATGTTAGTGGTGTCTCGGAAAAGATTCAATAATACGTATTTTTGTTGAATTTTTTACATGCTGCTAAATTGTTGAAGTTTCATACTAAGAATGCTGCCAGATTTAACAATTTAATCGGTTTTAACAAATTAAGCGAATAACCTGAATGAGCCAATGATTGCATTATTTTACAGAAAATCTAATTAATATGTAAAATTGTATTCACAACTTCACTGTGCAAAGTCTGGCATGCATTTAAATTAATTACCCTAAACTCAAACTGATAGCGACTAATAAATCTCATTTACATTAACGGGCCACTCTACGTCACACACTCACACACACATAAACATAGAGAGAGGCACACTAACACATATATACACTAAACTGATTTAATAGTAAAACTACAAACCCATTTGGCCATCATTTATCAGGCAAAACTCATGAGTCGTCGCTCGTTGCTGGCTCCACTATTCCATGACATCCTAAAACTATGCAACGAAAAATGATCATCTCGTGCTTCCCCTTCCCGTTAGGAAATGCGGAAAATGGAGTTGTTGTTGTAACACATTTCCCACAAATGTTTTCAAAACGCATTTTGCAGTCGACCCCGTCGGCAACGTCAATGGCCACAGTGGGGCAGTGGGCGTAATCTGTGGAGTGTGCCCGTCGCTTTGATTGTGGTGGTGCTGCACTTGGCTGCACTCTTGATTTGCATTCCCTCTCCACCAACGGAATTTCACTTTACTTTCTACAAATGCGTTCTAGTGGGGGGCTGCAATTCTTCCTCTTCTTGTGTATTTGTTTGAAGTATGCTTTTAGCAAACGCCGTTCTGTCAGTCCGGGCGTAAAGGATTCCCCAAATGTCTTCGACCTCATGTTGCTTGGTATTCAATGTGGTGTGGTGGCGCCTGCATTTGTTTTGTGTGTCTCTTTTTTTTGTTAGTGTTGTTGGTTGGAAATGCATTACTTGTCGTTTTATGATGGCGGAAATGCAATACGAGGTTTTTGCACTTTCCACACATATATGAATTCATAAATGCTTTTGTTGTTTGTGGGTCATCAGGGTTTTGTCAAATGTCGTGTGTATGGACGATTGTACATATAAGCGAGTGAACATTTCTGTATTCAGTCAATGGGTGCATGAGAGTGTTGCATTTGAGAAAGCTCGTACAATTCTGATTAATATCGAAATGCGATAGGACACGCTCAGAATAAAAAAGCAAGAGCGTCAGTACATTTCATCGCCAATTTCCTCTGAGTGTGTCATTGTACCTATGTAAATCCATCGATTTTTTAATACTTTTTGCTGATCCAACGTACAAAAGCGGTATTCGCAATGTAAGTAGAGTAAATGCATTTACCATGGACAAACTGCCGAAACTAGGCTATAATAAACAAATAAATGGTACATTGATTTTTGCTTGAAGATGTAACCTTTCCAAACTTCATATCGACACCTTAGAGCACAATCATTCTATGACCATACTTTCAAAACTATAGAAAATGAAAAAAAAATTTCATATTGGTATTTATGTTTTGTTTGGAAATGGGTTTTAAAAACTACTATATCCTCTCTGATGCAACTTCTTCTCAGGAATCCAAATGATTGATGTTTAAGGTATCAATATGCAAAATCTATATCAAAATCAATATTTTTTGACAAATTTTATATACGCAATGACTTTGAATCATTTAAGTACATACAAAATCAGTCAGTATAAAACCAAGAGGCATGTAGAAAAAACGCGATATTTTAGTTTTTTAGAGATACTTTTTTTAAGCGTAACAATTTGAATTTATATAAAAACATTCCACTATTACGGTTTGATATATCACCATGTCTTGTTTAATTATTCTCAGAGATTTGAACTTTTCGCACTTTGTATAAAAACATATGAAAATAATAACGGTAGCAAGGATATTCACTAACTTACCATCAAAACAAGCTGATAGTAAATATTCATACTTCAAATGACGATTTCATACACTTTATTCGCCGCTATTCTTACTCTGATAATGTGCACTTTTGAATTAACTAGGAATATCACCCTGGAAAACTTTTTATTCAAAAATGTTTGTGTGCGTATTTAGAATATGAGAGTAAATCAGCGAAAAGAAGCAAATAAAAGCTATTTGCGATGCACTGCCCGAAGAAATCCTGAAAGCGAAGTATATGTATTTATGAAAATCTTCAATTCCTGTTACTCAAACAAATGGGAGATGTGACATTTTTGAAATTTTTGATTCAATTATAGTCGCCCTTTAATTTGCACCATTTTAATAAAACATTTTTGTGCTGAAAAACGAACAATCAAAGGGGCTTCCTATTATACTCCCCTGCCCTTGCATAAAACTCCGGACCACTGCTGGTTTGTGATGAAATTCCTTCTTTCATTTAAATGAGAAGCTACACAAAAATAGGTTACAGCTGCAGGTGATGTGTGGCTTCAAGAATGGCAGCATTTGCCGTACCGAGCCCGGCATTTATGTAATGAAACTTTTGCACAAAAAACTACTCAAACTCCTACATACATTCTAAGTGGTGGAGAGGAAAAGAAAAAGTAGGGTAGCAAAAAAAATGTATGCGCACGGATGAGAGCTTCTTTGCAGGAATTCACCCGGCAGCAGAGTGGGAGATGCCTTTCAATCTTTCGAGTGACACAAAACAACCAACTAAAAACCAACCGAATTCCAGTGAAAAATACTGAAATCATTCTCTTATGCAACTGTGCGCAAGGATGTGGTGGCAGCAGATGACACAAAATATGAAGGGGTTACGTAGGCGGCTCTTATGCAGTTATGCAGCAGCAACCGTTGTAAAAACGACAATTTCAACTTTAAGTCAAACTTTAATAAAGCCCTTTCCGCCAAGCCAAATGTGAGTGTGTGTGAAATTTCATTGTTATGTCAACTCGGTGGTGGTGTGAAACTTGCATGTCATGTCACATACCCCGTGTGACGTGACATTCATCAATTTGTTTGACAGAAAAAAATAAACATAAGTGAAATAAGTAACACAAATGAACAGTAGACCGTGCTCATTGCAAAACTGTGCGCCATCAGTGTTCAGGTCGTTAAGTCCCAAAACAATATTACCGATTTCTTCTCGCCAACGAACTTTGACATTTGAATGTTTTAAGCAAATGTCAAACGTCGCATTCGTGCTTATGTCGATTTCTATGAAATCTCCACAAAAGCTGGTATTTTCTGTTTTTCACAATTCATGTTCGTACGGCGTATGGTTTTCGTGAGTTGTATGGGATTGTGTGTGTTACTGTGCGATAGTGTGTGTGTATGTGTGTGTGTTCATTGATTTTTCTCCTCACATACATGTACTTGGCCACCCACTCTATGCATTTCCAATCGCTGAGTATTTTTGGCAGACATTATGGCGTCGTGGCTTCTATTTTCTAGCTTCTTTCGTGAACGATGCGTTATTTATTTTTCTCATTATTTCCGCTTGTTTACCGTAATGGTTGGGGTTTCCACTTCCGATTCAGCTTCTTTTGTTATTAATAAGCGTGTGTGCTTGTGTGTGTTCAAATACCGGTTGGCATATTGACATTTGAAAGAAATCGGCAAAATGTATTCGATATTGCACCATTTCGGGGATGTTCAATTCATTAAAGCAGACAATAGAGAGGCTTTCGCGGATGTTTGGATGTGAATTTCATTAAGTATTTCAAAAATGGAATAAAAATAGAAGAATTGCTAATAGAGTTCATAGGATACTAAAGAAGTATTTAAAGGCCAAACTAATAACCTTTACTCATTCCTAATTCTTATAAAATTGTATACTTCTTTTTAGCCCTTAACCTCACTTTATAAAAAGTTCCGTTTCTACATGCAAATAAACTTCGGTCTCAAAATCTAATACGGTAATTTCATTTCATCCTTGTTCTCTTTCAAAGTACAAATTCCCAAAGAATATTAAAAAATATTATAAACAAAACAAGTTCAATAAAAATGACTTTAAAAGCTTATGAAAAGTTCTTACCCACGCAGGCTTAAATTAACTCATTAAGAAGAAGGTTAAAAAGAAAAGCAGAAAAGAAAAAACGAATTCATAAAATCTCGGGGAAAGGAAAAAATGTAAATCAAGTTGAGCAGGAATTATTACTGAATAAAAAAAAATAATCAGGCATAATCAGAAGCAGAAACATTTTTAGCAGAAAGTAAGTAAGTAGGATAAAGCTTAAATTTTTCCAAAATTGCTGCCACAAAGAAAAATAAAAAATGCAGAAATTTAAAAAGCAAAGAAAAAAATGCAAATGTCGAGCCGTTCACTTTCACTTGTACTCGCCGCCCTGAGAGCAGCACGTGATGGGATTAAATCCGCAGAGAGAAGGCGCTGGTATTATTAACATATGCAACGCTGCGTGCAAATTGAACGCCGCAATGGCGGGCGGAAGTGTAGCGTGAATATAAAAAAGGCGATGCACAGCGAACATGCCATGTTTCACTCAAACGCTGAAGAGCCCTTGGATTCCGCCTAGCAACTTTGCCTTTTTTTCTCTCCTTTTCCTTACTTCCAACATTTCTTTCTTAATCTTTAAGCATAAATGCTGAATTTAACTGAAAAGTGAATAATTCATTCTAAAGGGAAAACCCAATGCAAAATGCTGTACGGAAGTCATTTGTTGCCTTCCGCAAAATTAAATTTATGAATTTGTAAAAATAAGAAAAGGACGAGATTTCCGTTTAGGGATTTGCGTGCGTGCCCTTCACACAAACAGCATTAGAAGCCATTAAAAGGGCCATTGGGATGAATTAGAGAGGAGCATGGAAACACCATGAATTATAAGCATTTAAAATGTACTCCTACATAATTTGCGGAATGCAAATTTCGCGTGTGTTCTTTTTTAATAAGTGGCCATAATTTGTCATACCACATACGCATACACAGCCACGCACAACGTCTCATTTCGCACCTGGTAATTGTAGACCTTCGTGTTTGTACTAGGTATTATGACTAACTGAATTAACAAGGTGTCCTTTTAATATTGTTTGCTTTATAAATTCATATTAAACGCTTGACAACAAGCAACCAACCAACCAACCAGCCAACCAACCCACCAACACCTTCTTTTTGCTGCTCATTATTCTATTATTATCCTTTTTTATGTGCGGGATACACTCGTAAACATTCACGTTCCGTCCTGTTTTCCCTGTTATTCTTTTGTCGTCCAATAAATTGAATAATGGCGTACGTGCAGAGCTGTTGCCGGCTGCCATGCCACGGCGGACCCCAAGCGTATTTAAATCGCTTGTGTATGCCATGTTGTGGAAAAAAGAAATACATAAACGCTTTTTTTTCCTCATTCGCTCCTATTAGACTTCAATGCGTTTTTTTTTAATGATATGTTGAGCGGTGTTATGAAAAGTTCTGCAAAATAAATTGATAAGAAAAGCATAAAAATTTGCCAAGCACTTAAGTCATTTTTTTCCTTTTGTTATTTGCTATTGAGTCGTAAAGTTTTCCAAGGAAATTGTTCATAAACTTGAAATAATTTTCCTCATACAGATTAAGATTATTACGCGATCAAGGCTGTCATTTATTCAAATGTTGAATACTTAAGTGTATTGCCCTTATTACGTAACACGAAGGTGAACGTAAACGTCTGAAAATCGGTGTTGGGGGCTTACTATACAGAGTGTCCCTGAATGAGACAATAAATCTCCCCCGGTTGATTCCTCTGGTCGAGAAAGGAAAAAATGGAAAAAAAGTGTTTTCATTGTTTGTTTTCTTACTTTTGTTTCTTGAAAAATTATCTACAAAATACATATTTAAATAAAAAGAAATAAATATTTTTTTCTCTCCGATTAGCAGTTTTTCCAATAAATCATATTATGAATGCCTACATAATATGAAACGTTTTTTGCTTCTCCTGTAAAATTTTCAAAATGCGTTTAGGCCTTTACAAATTAAGACAAAAATACATATAACTGGGTGCAGATTTCCATGCACTAAGAAATATGCATTCAAAATGGAAAAATATGCATTTAGAGAAACCAAAAATTTAAGCCATATAAATCTATATTTTCTATATTTATGGTGTTCAAATTCATTTATTAACCTTTACCAAAAGAAAAAAAAATACAGTGACTGGCAAGTATTTTTCAGATTCGTTTCAATGTACAGTGGCTCACAGGATATTAGTATCATTGAAAAATTCTATTCAATGCCTTTCGAATGAGTAGCAGGACCCTTAAATTCGTTAAGCACACTTCGAGAAAATCCTGGTTGAAAAGCAAATACTTTTCGAATTTTATTCGTGAGGGTTGTACTATTTGTTTTTTGTGGTGCAAAAAGTGCGTTTTGAAAAAAGGAACTTTGCAAAAGAAAGTTGTGTGCTAGAAAATTCTCCTGAATTTTGAGAATTTTTTTAAAAGTTGGGCTTTGTGCAAAAATTTTCAATATTTTATCACTTTCATACAAATTTACCAAAAACCCAACTTTTCGATAAATTCTCAAAATTCACATTTTTTGTATTCAAAACCGTCTTCAAAGTTCTCATCAAACTCAAAAATATTTTAAATTCGTTTCAATCCATTGCCATTTTTAAAATTTATGAATTTTTCAAGCAAAATGCTAAAAATTAGGGAAATATGGCAAAATATGCAAACACCTTAAAATTTGCAAAAAAAGTTCGAAAATTGCCAAATATACAAAACTCATTAACGCACAGCCTAAACCGCCAAGTTCTGAGTTCTTTTTATTTTATATACTCTGGCTAGACATAATTAAAGAACTCTCCGAATACTCCAACATCTGCCACGCCCACCAAAAAAAAAACTGTAATGGTTCGGACACGACTACTACTATGCAATAATTGAAAATGACCGATCGGATTTGATGTCCGGTGGGTGGGTGCACGGGAGGGTGATTACTAATCACCCTCCCGTGTGAATCACTGATTACTAATATGGCGGCCGCAATTGTTATAATTTTACATTATTTCGAGAATGATAATCCCGACCGAGTATCGGTTAGGTTAGGTTAGAGTTAGAGTGACGGCGATATGCCTCACATAGACCAATATGGTCCATAGTGTTACCACGGTCGCTCTGTTTTACTCGAAGTTTGAATTCCAACCTTCGATGATCTTATTCAGTCCGGAAGTTTTGGTCTGCTTCGCGAAGTATTTTAGTTGCGCAAGTTGCAGAGTACCATCCCCCATTAATGCGTTAAAAAGTCTTTTCCCTGTATTCTGAGTTTTGTTCTAGCCAGAGCTGGACAAAAACTGAGTTGATGTTCTAGTTTCCTACTCATCTGGTGCGTTGCAGTTTCGACACCAGTTATTTGACACAAGCCCCATCCTAAAGGCGAGATGACCAATAAGACAGTGTTCTGTTACAACTCCTGTTGTCAGTATGCATTCATCTCGCTTAAGAGTCACTACGTGGCTAGATTGTCGACTTATTCTGTGAAAGTAAAACGGTTTTTATCCTGTTTCGTATAAAAGTTGTATAGGTTTAAGTATTGACTAATATTAAGTTTCTAAATGAACTCCATCCTTAGCCAACTTTTCCACCTTCTAGATTTATACACATTTAATGGGAATAAAATTATACATACATCCATCGTGATACTTAAAGTTTTTACTACAAAAAGTCTGCTTAAATTTTGGGTAAAATTTTCTTCAAGAAAAATCCTTCACATTAGCAAAGAAAAGAGCCATTCTTCCGTGAGTGCTTAATAAAAATATAATGTCATAATGCCAAAAAATATATACCACATCCAAAAGTACACTTCTGTGTTGTCGTCTCATTGGCCCAGTTGGCTCTGAGTACAATGAACCATTTCGGAGTCATGTGAAATCAAATGGTTTTTCTCCACAAGAAGTCCAACAGCAGTAGCAGCGCAATAAGAAAGGCAAACATTGCGAGAAGTCAAGTGCAAAAAATATAAACAGAAATTTTTGACACAAAAGAAAATAACATTTAGAAGAGCATACGTATTGTATTGTGTGTCGAAGCAATCACAAGTTGGGAAAATATTGAAGAAAATACACAAGGTTTAATTAAGAAACCCCAAATGTTATTTGAATTCCAACAAAGCAAATGGAAGGCTAATCTGGGCATACTTGGCGTATGAGTAACATTCGAGCTATGCAATTAGAATGGAATTTACGGCATGTTGCGGTAATTCCCTTCATTCAGCGCACACACACACACATTCAATTAAATTCAAATAAAGCGAAGGGAGCGAATTTTCATTTCATTTACTTTCACATTTCCACATTCTTAGAATTTTTGCAATTCCACTTCATTTGTTAATATGAAAAATATTTATCTTTGCACTTGCAGCAGCCAACAAGTACAACAGCAAGGACAAACACTCACTGAAGCAGCACGTGGCGTGATATCAATACCGGAATCGGGGAGAACCATCAAAGGCAAACAAACAAACGCAACGAAGCGGAAATCATACTTGTGGTCGTGCGTTACGCTTACCGCTGAAAGCATAAGCTGCAGAAACGTCCTGCGTGTGCCCCATTTGCTGAACTCGCACAACTCAACCGACCGTAGTGTCACTAGGACAACGCTGAACGGCGCCACCACTGCTCGGTGAATTCTCGTTCTCTCTGTCAATATTAGTGCAATAGCCACTGCTGGGTGTGGGCGAATCTGCGCCCCTCCACCGGTAAGACCAACTCGAGCACTCATTCATTTGGCTGATGAAATTTAACACCTCTTTTGATATCTCTCAGTTGGCTTTAATTGAATTATTTTTGTACTTTTGAGTAAATAAATTCATTTCAATTTTAATTTAATTTAATTAATTACGTATTTTTTCAATGGAATGTTTTTTTTGTTATCATTTCCTATTTAAAATGCCTATACCATTGTCAAATGCACTGCTTAAGCTATGCCCACACTCAGTAATACTTAAGATATTGCCAACGCTTACTTATTGCTTCACTTAGCACAATTTTTTTAAAGTAAATAAAAGCTGAAAAGCATTTAATTGAAAATCTTTTAACAGTTAAAAACAAATGGTCAGTTTTGCGCTAGGTCTAATTTTGTTCAGGAAGAAAAAGGAAATGTCAAACGCAGATCCCCTTCTTTTTTAAAATAAATTTTGGAATATTCAAAACTAATTTGGTTTTGGAAATTTTGTATTTTAAAAATCTGTTTTTCTTTATTATGGAATTTGTTTTTACTTATGACTTTTGTGAACCCATATTTGAGGCACATATTCCGTTTAAACAAATTTAAAAAAAAAGAGATTTTTGCATAAGGAAGAAATAGAAATTTTTTTGATTCACAGAAACGGATTTTAGACATGGTTCCAGGTTCTAAAACTATTTATAAATTAGACAAAAGGGGGTGCTGAGATCAAAAATATTGTAGGTCTGACACGGATTGTAACGACACGGACTGTACACAATCAGTAGATTTTAAAATTGTCTTTATTTTTTTTAAATTTTAAATTTTTTCCTTTGTCGGAGCTTCGTCCTGGACGAAGCCTTCGATGGTAAAAACCTCCGTCGGCTATTGTCCATCTGGTACGAGGCGGTCTGTCTTGTTCGGTGGTTAGTCGCGGAATCTCCGAAATGGGTCATATTGTGAGGGGGTTATTTTTGCTTCGGCATTACCGAAGACAGTTATCTCTCTAGTTGTTTCTTAATTTTAAAAAACATTTCAAACTGACTAAATTCTTGCAAATAATGGAGTTGTTATTATTTAAAGCTGATCAAGCACAACAACTACTCTCGTTAAACAGAGAATCAATCAGGGCAGAGTAAAAAAATGTATTAACCATAGGTGTAGTACATGATAATATGTACATACTATGTACACTGACAGAACTGTTTGCAGGAGAACTGAAAATAGAGAGAACAGATTGCTGAAAATGTGTGTTATATTCACAATATTGATCCATTAATAAAAAATTACAATTGAATAGATTTTAGTCATAAATACCCAGGCTTTATATAAAATCAGTAATCATAACTAAACTTTTCAAATTGTGTTTTTTTTATTCATGAATCAATGTTGTGACTATAATACAGAGTTCCTACAATCAGTTCTCTCTTTGTATAAACACTCTTTTTAGTAGTTCGAGGAAAATGTATGGTCAGAAAGAGTAAGTACATACTTAAATTACACCGTCCCAACCAAAACTAATCCAAGGTGCCAATCTATCCGAATGACCTTTATTTATGTTATCAGGCAATTCCTTACTAAAATCACAAACTAACTTTCCAAAGCTTCTATAATGAATAGCCGAGTACTAAATTCATTCAAAAATGTAATTAGTTTTGTGAAATGTGAAATCAGTTTTCCTTCCATTCCAATAAATTTCCTTGTAAATTAAAGACTGTCCACAAATATTCGATTTAAGTATGTACAATGTATGTACATAACCCAGATAGAATATAAATTTCCTGGTGCAAGCCAAGACAAATACCTCAGAGTCAACCACCATTAAATTGCAATTACATATATACAATTGCTACAACCACTTGTGAAATGCAAATTTCACTTTCAAATTGTGGCAATTCGAAATGATTGCGAAATGCTTTCGAACATTTCTGTTTTATTTATTTTTTTCAAATTAATGCCAACTCATGTTTTATGCATTGCACAAATCCACGGGCAAGCCCGCACAACCCACTCAAATGGCGGCCTTAACATTTCCACTTAATTTCCATCCGAGCAGCCTTGCCTGCACACACATAAAACCGAAAGCTAAATGTCATTTCAACGCGCATACAACTTTACACGTGCATCCAAATTCAAATATGAACTCATTGCCTAAGGACATACAAGCAAATGATATATTATTATTATTATTATTCGGAGAATGTGAGTGCCAACATTGAAGGTGTATGAGTACAAGAAACTCCCTGTTTCTCAAGAATGACAGCCTGTCGCAGTTTATCTTAGCCTCCCTAGCTGCTACCTTTCCTCGTGTGTTTATCCTTAGGAGAAATGTTTGCTTTTTTTTCTTCGCACTCTCCCCTGAAAGTATGCAATCATGTTTTATGAATACATATATGTATGCCCGCTTCCAGTTATGAAATGTGCCTCTCGTTGAGGAAATTGACTTTCAATGGACTTCTTACTTTGCGCTTGTACTTTGTATGCCCCTGGCTATAGCAATAGGCAAGCTCCCACGCTCACATTACTTTGCCTACGAAAATGTTACGTTAACTCACATTAGTTTGTTAGATGTAGATTCTATACGTGTCACTTGCTTCCGCTTCTGCTTCATACTTCGCATCAGACTCTCACACCTCTACAAACTGTCAATGGATGCCAGTGAGGAAGACAGTACAGACACAGAGGAGGCTGATAGTAGTGACGATGGGCATGCAACTGTTGGTGCCGTTGACAATTATGTTGCGTTCTATGGCAATGATTGTGATATAGTAAGTTTTTTTTCAATTTTTATTTTCAATTAAAATTTATTTTTCATTTTCTTATTGTTAATTTTTAATTGAATTATTCAGTTTTGTTAACTTTAATTTCATTTCATTTGTTTGTTAGACAGTAATAGTGCAAACTTCCACTTGCATTAGTATTTAGATCAATTAACTAACACACAGCACAGGTAAAACTAAAAATTCTTTATTTAGAAAAAAAAAAAAGAAAAACTCTTCTCATGAAATAAAAACTTTCACATTTATCATTTCGAATAAAACCAAAATTCTTCATTCTAATATTTACGAAACTTTTACTAATCAAATCTAACGAGAAAGGCATATGAAATTTTAGCAGGAAGCACTGAAGCGAATGTCATGTTGCTTCCGTAAAGGACTTTTATGATTTTTACCATCTTTCCATGTGAACATTTTCATTTGAAGTTGCAACTGCAAGTGACACAAAGAACATACATGTATACGCGTAGGTATACCTCAAATGAAAGCTTAAGAAATTAACTGAAAATCAAGTTTATGCGGGTGGAAATATGTATTTGCCAAGAAATTGCCAAAGTTGGAATTGAAAACGAATATGTCTCTGCCTGCCCTTCTTTAATTTCTTTAATTGTTCTACCAAATTTTAGCCAAAAATTGAAGTATAATTGGAAATAAAAATAACCAAAAAAAAACAAATTCAAGATCACTAAGTAGGAAAAGAAAATTTAAAAATGTATGAAATATTTGCACGAAAAATAGTTCTGCACTTTTTCTATACCATCAGAGAGAACACTTTGATTTAGTCAATGTGTTCCGTATGCAAACAATTTCAGTTACCAATGCAACTTATTACTTATTATTTACTTTAAAAATGAACTCTGCACTTAACAATCAAATTAAATCCATATATAATCGCCAAATGAGAATAAGATACAAACAAAAAATAACTAAAAAGTAAAGCTCCAAACTAATTGGTTTCTCCACGAACTCAATCAATCTCTCTCTTTCTCTCTTTATCAACGCTATGACCACGACCATTTGCAGGAACCCAAAACCAGCACCCTGAATTTCTCATCGTTCAAAACAAGCTTTACTTCCAATGTTAATTTCCTGAAGAGAAGGTAAAAGCCTTAAAACGAAAAGCCTCCAGCGCGAAATTCTTTCGGCCAATGAAACTAATTTCAAATTTCATATGTTTTTCCCATTTTCTTCTTGTATGTTTTCTGGCTTACAAACTCTGAAACTTTCCTTGAAACTGACAAACTGAAACAATCAACAATCAACATTCTACCATTAATGCACACTCACACACACACAAACTCACATATTTTATCTAACACTCACACATGTAAAAAATAACATCTGAACACCATCACCCATGACCCCGTCGCCACCATCCGATCCATTCCATTCCATTCCATCCATTCCTCCGCCTTACGCATATTTAGATTCAGCTCGGGAGACTTGTCTTCCGAGGTCGATGATGTCAATCCAAATGATTTGCCACCGGCCGCCCGTCCTATACAGGACCAACCAACGAAACCCATTGCCGGCGTCGGCGGTGTTGGTCCCGCGGGTGGTCCCCCAAATATGCCGCCCCCACCAGCACCGGTTGGGGGCGCCGTGGTGCCGCCGCCTCAACCTACCGGAGCCGCTCCAGAGCTGTCGTTGAGTTTTGGTGCGGGCAAGGCACCGCCCGCAACTGCTGCCCCCGCACCGCCACGCGGTGTAAGTGCGCCCACGAGCCCGGCCAAGTCGCGTGAGAGTTTGTTGCAGCGTGTGCAGAGTTTGACTGGAGCAGCGCGCGATCAGGGCGCTTCGATCTTAGGTACATACAGCCTTTTTGCTGTTGTAGTTAATTGATGTTGTATTAACCCAACGAACTGAAGAGGGCATGGACGTTAGATGTGAAGATTCTTTGTCTTGTTGGAACAAAAAAAGGAATAAAATCACTGTTATTGGTTTGATGTTTGTAAGGACGACTTCTTGCATCATTCAATTCAAATGGAATTACGCAAATTGTACAATCAAAAGCTCTTAACTTGATGTATTTGAATTTCTTAAAAAAAAAACCGTGAGACAAAATTCAAAATTGGATCACTCCCAAGAAAAACTCCTATATATTCTGGTATTTAATGGGGTTCAGAACAAACAATCGTTTTTCTAGCAAAATTATGTAATGCTTTTTAATTACTCATACGCAGTGTATGCCAATATATATTTTTTTACAAAACAAAAGATTTTTCCTTCGTGACTTTACCAGGCCCGAGCACTGGAACAAAATTAAATATATAAATGCCTTGCAAAATTAATTACTTACTACTTTCCTCAGAGTATAATTTGTATAACTCCTAAAAAATAGTTCCGACAAGCAGGGTTGTGTTCAAAGCTGTATATTACATAACGGTTATTGATGATATACAAAGAAAAAAACCTCTCTGCTGATATTACTTCTACATTACATGTATTGTATGTAACATAAATATTCTTAAATTTTCGGCGAAGAGAATGAAAATCTCAATCTGAAATCATTTAATTCCTGAAACAAATTTTATATTCAACATCAATCAATGTTCCTAGCAACAATTGCTGCCAAGACAAAGAATCCCCTCGCATTAGTTGTATAAAAACATAATGCTCATTAACGAAAGCTTTGACTACGCCTACACACACACAATCAATTAATCAACGAAACCAACTTTCACTTACTCTATCCATCAACGCCGCCAACCATCAGGTGCGGCCGTGCAAACAGCCACACGAGCGCCAGCCTTCAATAAGGATAAATACTTTACGCTGCTGGTGCTCGACGATCAAAATACGGATTGGTCCAAGTACTTCCGCGGCAAGCGTCTGCATGGCGACTTCGATATACGTGTTGAGCAGGCCGAATTCCGGGTGAGCACTGAAACGAACACCAAGTGTACTCGTGTGTTTGTACTTTTTTTTTTTTTGCTTTTAACTTTCACCCTTTGAAGGAGAAACGGAAGCGAAACTTTCACTTTTGACCTTTCCCTTGCCTACCGAAATGTACATTAATGAGTGGTTTTAACGCTTTTGTTGTTCTTCTTTCCCTTATGTCTACTCTGCTCATCGCACATGCAACGCAGGATATTACATTAACCTCCAGCGCCGAGACCGGTCCCATTGTCTCCATGGCCGTCTACAGGGGCGGCACTAGGGTAAGTCGTGTTAATATTTTTATGGAATAGTTTTTGGTAATAATTTTTTAATTGCCTCTCTTTTATTATGTCCTTTTGTTGTCATTTACATGAGAAACCGGCCACTTTTTCTTCTTGTATCGTAAATTTCTTTTGATAGTCTTAAGTATGCATTTAAGCTTTTGTCTGATGATGCTGATGTGTACAGAAACGATGATAATGAAAATGTTGCCAGGAACTGAGTACTGTGAAGGCCGCCTGTAATGATTGTTTTGCATACTTAAACGTTTATTTAATGCGCGCTTGGAGGACACTTTGACTTGTAGCTGTGTTTGTTGGACCTAATTAGAGTGGGGCATGATGGGTGATGCGTAGGCACTTGTATTTGTTTTTCATGGGCTTAGTGTGGCCAAGTATTCGAAGAGCATTTCAGTGTAGCCATCTCCTTTATTTCCATGGCATCGTAACAGAACTGCTTGCACACTTCGAAAGCTTCAGTGATTCTTAGTAGCCATTTTATTTTGCATTAATTAATTAGGGAAAGTGCACTCGAAATAAGTCATTTATAAACTAATTGAATTGAGTGTGGATGCAAGTGACACAGATGTCCGTGGCAATGTGAAGAGGATAAGCAATCATGTGAGGAGGATGGATGGAGGTGGAGTACCAATTTTTTTCTCATTTTTTGCACATGGAAATGGATTTTCTTATCTCATAAAACATGAAAGGAAAAAATGTATCTGAGAGATGGGCGAGGTGTGAGATAATGAAATGGAAAAAGAAGGCCATTCAGGTGATGGAAATGAATTGTCCGGTTGCAAAATTTCATTGAATAAAGTGTATACGGAAGACGGAAGTAGGGTTTTCCAAATACGATTTACTACTTTTTTAAAAATGTCGGTAAGAAAGAGAATAAGAGCGTTAATCATAATTGAGCTACCGAGAACTACTGAACCGATTTGGATATTCCCTTTTTTTAGTTGGAATGGAAATGAAACCGAAACGGAAATAGAAATGGACCGGAATAAGATAAAAATGGAACTAACTTAGGAACACAACGGGAATATGATGGAAATAAAACCGTAACGAAATGGAACGGAATGGGAATTGAACTAGAATATAATAAAAGTGGACCAATATGTAAATGGAACAAACTTGAACCGAAAAAAAAATTAGACAAGCAAGGCCTAAATAGCCAGGACTTTATTTCGAGGAGGGTCAAAAAAAGTCTACCCAAAAATTAGATTAACCAACAACCATAAAATCATAAATGCATAAAATCGTATACAAAATCTTCTTTTTTGATTTACCATTTTTATAGAGCTGGTCACATAAAATGATTTATGAAGTCGAGTTTTTGCATTTTTGGACTCCTGAGAAGAAGCTGCATCAGGCTATAGTGGTTCTTGGGAGTTGTAACGACAGCCCCAATTTGAAATGTTGATTTTATTTTCTATAGTTTTGAAAAAATGGACATAGAATTATTGTGCTTGAGAGAAACTTAAAATTTTTTTTGCACTGTTATAATTTTACGACTTTTCACAAATTTTTCATTAAACGGAAGTATATATAGGAAATCAAATTGGTTGGTAAGCAGTCGCCAAAATTGTCTCTGATGAGGGAGTGGCAGTCCCAAAATGGTCCATAAGACAAAAAGCCTTGGTGACATTGTTGTTTTCTTTTTCACATTGTTGCTCACTACTGAATCAGCCTTCAGTTACAACGATAACTTATCAGTCAATAAAAGCTCATGTTACTTACAGTAACAAAAATATTGCATGAAATGAAATAGACAAAATATAACCCTTTCTAGAAAAGGCAGAAGTTTTATTTATTTACTGTGTTCCTTTTTATTTAACTATTCCAAATTTTACTGATCGATGGTCATCCGTTGACACCTCGTAACAAACATTTTTTGACGTAGATAACTCAAAGGAAAAAAATTCTTTTACGAGGAATCAACTTATGACCATCGTTATTCTATTGAGAATATTTTGTATCATCGAAAATAAAATGAATTCAAAAATCTTCCCAACTAGGTGGCACGCTCCTTCCGCCCGGACTTTGTGTTGATACGCCAACCGCCGCGCGACGGTGCCAGTGATTTTCGTTCGAGCCTACTGGGACTGAAATATGGTGGAGTGCCCAGTATCAATTCACTGCATTCGATTTATCAATTCCAGGTGAGTTGACACATTAATTTAAATGGAAATTTATTTATTATAATAAAAACCAATTTAAAAATGTGCAGGATAAACCTTGGGTCTTTGCGCACCTGCTGCAATTGCAACGCCGCTTGGGCAAAGACGCCTTTCCATTGATCGAGCAGACGTTCTTCCCCAATCCAAGGGATTTGGTAAGTTCAATTAAAATTGCGATTGAATTACACAAAGAAAGAAAAACAATTCGAAAATATGTGTGACTTAAAAGCTATATTTAATAAATACAAGTAACATTTAATATATTAAAGCTCTAATTAAATAAAATTGTAAAAATAAAATTTAAAGTAAATTTAAAAAAAATACAAACAACTGCACTCAAAGAATTTTTTTGTTCGTAAGAAACGAAAAATTAGACAAACACATTTCGTTTGTTGTTTCGTTTGCAACCAACGTTTAAGTAACGAAAAAAAAAAATGTTTAGCTCAGCCAGGATTTGAACGCGGGACGTAAGGTTTATAAGTTACGCACATACACGCTGTGCCACTGAGCTACTTTCGTTCTGGTCGATAAAAACAAAGCTTATATCGAATTCGTTTAAACGTTTATTAGAAATTAGTTTTTAATTTGAGGCAATTTAAAAACGTTTCCAATAAAAGTAAAATGCAATACTTTTATTGGAAACGTTTTTGAATTGTTGCAAATTTATTTATTATTTGCGGCAAAACGACCTTATTTGGAGCAAATGTTTTTTGTTTGTTGTTTCGTTTATGTTTGTATTCAAAAGTAGTATATTTGCAGCAAACGTTCTCGAAACATAATAATTCTTTGAGTGTGTAAATAACTTAAAACAGCGCTTTGTAAGATTTAAACCATTCGGTTAGTTGCCAAAAGCATTAACTCGGTTTGGTGAAATGGCAAACGTTCTGGACTGCCGGAAATTCCTTTCTCACGTTTCCCTTTTAAGGATCGGCCCTACAAGCCTTATACGCCGGTGTACGTCGCCAGTGGCATTTGGAAATGAGACCCTCGGGCGTATGATAAGACATGGGCATACAGGCGCTGAAGTCTGTCTCGCATTTGTCGAACAGCGACCACTTGCAGCCAGTGGCAGTCTCACGGTTCTGTGCGCACTGTTTGTTAAAGCAGGGCTTGATCTGTGAATATGTGAACAGAAATTAGGTTTAGTTTGTAATTTAATTTAATTTGAAATTAACTGAACTGATGGACTTACATTACACTTGCAACCCTTCCGATAGACTCCGGCGAAACCACGTCGCTCAATGATCGACATTTTGAGGTACTCCTTGGCATAGCTGCATGTGTTGAAATGTGGTGCGCGGCCAGCAATCACGTACAGTTTACCAATTTCCAAATTGACTCCACACATTGCCTCCGAGTCGGCCGTTTGTATGCGTCCGTGTTCGAGCATTTTGTGGGCGGCTGAATTCATCTGAAATTATGAAGAAACAAAAACAAATTTAATCAAAATTCAAAAAATTAATAAATAAAAAAATTAATAAAGGAATCTTGACCGAACTGTAACTTCTCACAGAGACGAATTCGTTTCTGTAATTCAAGGACACAAAATCGTTTCGGTTAGTTGTAGGGGCGCACAATTCAGTGCCGACTCCGAACAACAAATGAAGTATCATCACGGCAAATCATACTTTCGTAAGTTTGCCATTGCTTGATGAGAGGTGCTACCGTGCGGATTGGAGATGAAATAAACATCTAAGGCAGATGTTCTTCTCTGTGGGCTTTGAACTCTTTTAAATATGTTAATTTTGCTGTTTACACTCACCTTGTAGGACTTCTTGATTTCCACTTTATAGGCAACCTTGTTGGCCACCAGACGATTCGATTTCCTCAGCACTCTTATTATGACAACTGAAATTTTACAAAACAAAAAAAAAAAGGAATTAATATGAGACTTCAGCGTCAAGAATGAAACTGAAATGCAACAATCTTTACAACAACTTCGATCATTCACACTCAACTTCCACATTTCAGTAGCAAAACTTTGTTGCCCCCAGCGACGAGACCCCGCCGCAATACCACTTTGCTGATGGCAGGCAACGAATCGCTATTATCTGTCTATATGTCAAAATAGGAAATAATTGCACACTGTGCTCACTTCTTCGACTGTGACTGCATTTCCCAAGGATGCGTGAGGACGAAATGTAAAAGCTTTTACAGTCTCTATGGCTTCTTGCAATTCCATTTCCTCTTCTATGCCAGCGCCATCATGATGCCATTTTTATTAACATCTTTCATTGTTCTGCGCTATTAAGTCGGTATTTGTTGTTGTTTCTCTTTTATTCGCATGGACTATTTTTGCTGTTGCCTTTGGCTGTTTTTCCCACCTTTCCCTTTCGCCCACTTACCATAATCGGCATTGCAAAAGTGCGCCTGTGGATGACTGGGCATGCAAGAGCATGCCAGAGCGGGGGTGCTGTGAAAGGCGAGCAGTGCGAGCAGCGACAGCGCCAATAAACTCATATACTTTCTAATATCCATGATGGCGCTATTGCGAATGAGTTTGGTTTTCTCACTGGTTTTAACACTGAAAAGAAAGGAGAGTAAAAAATGTAAAAAAACATATATTTTTTTTAAGTGTACTATGAGTGAACGGATTTCGCATATATTTTGCAAATGACTGTAATTCATAATATCCTCTATAAGCACGTTCTACAATCACTTGAACTGTCTTTTGGCTCCATCGAGTAACTTTCATAATATCCTTCAAGTTGTTACATTGAAGTTAGTAAATAGTTTCTGGTGTCATTATGTTACTTGCAGTGGGACACTTTTTTGTTGACTTCATATGGATGTCGTTAAAGTTTAATAGAGGATTTGTGAATCAGGCGGAAGGAGAATGTAAAAAAAGAAGGAAATGTAAAAAGAGAGGATGGGAAATTTTCAAAGTTGCTACTTCCAATGTTCCACTATTTACAAAAAAATCCAATTATTTTTAATAATCAATATGCCTCCATTGCTGATAGCATATTATTTCCAATGAATGATATTGCAATTCAATTGAATTTAACTCAATTTCACTCCCCCACCACAGCATGTGCTCTGCTAATAATTTCCGATTTTTTTTAAATTTCCAACGAAATTCTATTGCATAACTACATAAGCAATTTGAGTGGGAATGGACACGAAAAATGGCTCGTGTCCAGCTCTAATCCAATTTTGATTTATTATTGATTGAATTTCATGGGAAAACCATTCGAGTGTCGAAGTGTGTATTATAAATCACCAAAATGAAAATGCCATACTCAATCATTTCCGATGAAGAGCATCGACGGCAGACACATCAGCTGAACTGAACTGAATTGGTCGGATTGGGCAATTAATAAAACCGCACGTCAAACGAATTATGCCTGCTTCCCTGATAAGAAGCACAATGTGACTATCAGCAAGAAACAATTCAACTGATGCTGCTGCTGCTGCTTCTGCTTCTTTCTCTTCTTTGCACTCGACTATGGTGTCAATTGTCATGTTGACAGACAGACAGACTGCCAGCCAGCCACTTACACCCAGGGCTGCTTTCCCTCCTCATTGCCTGATTGCGCAATGCGTGTGGCTTCTTTGGTTGGCGGTTTTCGTGTGTCTTACGTGTGTTGGCTTCTTCATTACGTTTCAAATTAATCATTTCTCCATTGAAGACTGTTATTTGCGATGTCAACGTCTTCTCACACACGCACACTTTACAACCATGTAAAGAGCGTTCATAAATTTGTCTCCAAAATACGTTTTTCCACATGTTTTTAAATTAAAAGTCAATTAACATAAATCATTTGGGGTTATGCGTTGTAGATGGTGAATAAGAGAGTCGAGATTTTTTTGTTTTAAATTAATTGCAATTTGTACCCATAAATTAATTGAAAATGCGCTCTTAAAGAGTTACCACCTCAAATGCTAATTTTAAAAAACAAAAATGTTTTTTAAAGTGTATAATATGTCAATGGATAAAGACAGTTGAGGCAATTGAATGAAATCTACATTAGATGCTGAAAGGGTTATTTAAAAAAAATATTTCTCAATTTGACACATATTCCGTTTTGATCGAATGGTCCTCTGTTCTATAAGGGCTTATAAATTTTAATGATTTCAAATATGTTATCAACCACAGCAGTTTGGCAACCCTGTGCGACTGCTCATGTAAATTGTTCCACATACAGAAGACTCGTAAAAAAAAAATCAACGGCCACCCACAAATGATAATGACAACAAGAACAACAGGAACGCCACCATGCCATGCCACACAAAACACCGAGTGCCAAGTGAAAATCGATGATAATTAAACTGATGAGTTGTGTGAGAGATGAAATCGGCGATGCGCCCGCATCTCTTGTGGAATCTTATGGCTTGCTGGTGCCACTTGTGTGCTACTGACAGACACGACACAAAAACAATCTAGCCCCAATTTAAAGTGCAACAAACGACAGCAGAAGATGTAGAAAGAAAAGTGTTCAATAAAGCCGAACAATATGTTACACACACACAAACGATACACAACAACCGCAACAGAACAGAACAGCAAACGAACAAACATATGAACTGTCAGTGTCAAATGTCATTGTGACACAAGTAGCAATTAGACACTTAGGCGCCTGTTAGCTGTCAGAGTGCAATCATTTCGAAACCGAAGTGTGCGACGCGGTCAAGATTAAAATTAGAGAAATCCTTTTTTTTCTTTTCTGTTTTCGATTAATTTAATACAATTATTCGCCAATTTGCATGTTGCTTCGTGCTCACAACTGTCCAACTCTATATTCAAGCAAACACCAAGCGCTCGATAGTTTCGTTAAATAAAATGTTCAAACAAAATTGGAAATCGTTTAAGGCCCCACTAATTGGTCGCGCAACTGTCAATTGTTATTTGCCAACCGAGCGATGCTGTGTGAAAATGGAAAATGTGTGAATTGACAGGGGAGCATTGTGGCTGCTGGCTGTTAGTAAAGTGAGATATCGAAATGAATTCAATTGGGCAAAGGAAAACTCGTTTACATGCTTAATATCGCAATGGTATCAATGCTTTAATTCAGTTTTTTCTCTTGTTAAATAAACTTTTTGAGTACTTTCCAAGTAGCCCCTTTTTTCACGGGGCATTGAACGATACAAAACATCCACTCGTTTGGACCTTCTGTTCCCTCTGTCTTCGAGCACATAGGCTTGCATTTGTTTTGTCCGAAAGTAGTTCAACTGCATCTAACAATTGCCCAGCCAAAATGTTTCACTTGCAATTAATGTCAATGCAAATGCTGACAGCTCAAAATAAAGCTTTAAGCGACTTTTGCCGCTTGAAGTAATCGCTCTTGACTGGCCCATAGCGGCCGCCGCCAATTTCTGCAACAAAATTGTTTATCTTTTGAAATGTTTGTGGTTTTCGCGATTAACATGTCAGTCGTGTTTGAGGCAATATTTTCTTTGTAATGTTCGTTGCTCGCAGTTTACATGCTGCAGAATTGTGTCAATGCGTTGTGACAGTTTGTTTTAGTACGAAAAAAATAGCTGCAACACAAAAAAAAGTAAAAATTCATCTTCTCGGAAACGGTCAATGTAAGCTAATAGCCAATGCGGACACACATTGTAGCAATTGACATGAAACGCAACGGAATTATGAACCGCCTTCAGTTTCGACGACAACATTTGCCTTACTTTACATCAGTTTTACCGCAAAACCGCTTCAAAATGCCGCAAATACATTAGCAGCATGCGGCTGTGATGGAAGATGCAAAACACTTGTCTTCAACAGCGACGGCACACGCTGCACACGTGCTCTTGTGTTGTGTGTCGATGTGATTCTTTCCGCAAAATGCTTTTAATTCGATTTAATTGCCACATTGCCTGGCTGTCTGTCTGGTGGCTGCATTCTGCCTGCTGCTATTGCTCGGGGCTGCATCAACTTTTGTTGTTTTTTTTTTTGTGAATAACTTTTATTGAATTTTTAGTGAATTTTGCAGACGCTTTTCCGGTTTTCCATTGAAATGATTTTTTTTCTTTTCATTTCATCATGTATTTATTCTATCAAAACGAATTGCATATGTTTCAGTTTTTGTTATGACTGGAATCGTGCTTTTAATTGGCTTTCAATGTTTTCTGAAAAATTTTGCGCAACTTTTTAATTAATTTTCTTGTTGTTGTTTTAATTGAAAAGTGGTTTTCATTGGTGTATAGTTCAATGGGTTACTTTGAGAATATGTTTTTTGTGTAGAGAGGTGTTCCATACTGTTTTGTATCACAAACAAAACTCATGGAAATTTCGCCACTTTCAGAAGGCATTTTGTAATACTTTTCCACTCAGTATTTGGAATCAGTCGTTTTAAGTTTCGTCATTTAGGAAAGTTTATTTATATATTTTTGGGCATGTTTTCGAATCTTTTAATTATCAAATGAATCACATTTTATTCTCTTTGAAGCCAAATTTTTTGGAAATTTACAAATTGCACAGATCATAAGAATATGTTAGATTATGTTAGATTACATTATGTCTGATTGCGTGGTAACAAGTCACTCAAAATACCACACACTGTGGCTTCTGGTTTAAGACTTGACTGTAACATGCAATGAAAAAGTATTACCATAGCCAAGGAAAACCTTCACGAAAATAAAATCTTTGGTTTATGAGGGACACATAATACATGTTGATGAGGAATAAAAGTTACTCATACGTCTAAGCATTCCTGAAAAAGTTGAGATATCGAAAATCCTAGTTTTTCGCTATTGTCACTATCATACCACTTCACGAGTTTCCAGTAAAATGTAGAACCGTTTAGGAGATATGGGACAATCACCAAATTGTGAGTAAAAGAATCGTTTTTTTACCTATTCGCAGTAATTTCGGTTGGCCGATTTTAAAGTGTTTTAAATCAAACAACGTCCACACAACCCCTTCCGATCAGTTGATCGATTAAGGCAGTGTCTGGATTTGTGGATTTTTCGCAATTTTCCGTAAGTTGTTCCATTACCATTGATTTCACAAGGAACCAAATTCTTTAGTTTTGGTTTCTTTAAAGGACGTTTGGTCTGTTTTAAAGAAAATATTTATTAATATCGTTTGGAAAATATGGAAGTTTTAAGCAATTGACTCAAGTCAGAAATTAATTTTTTACTCGTTTTCATAATAATTGGTTTTAACCTTATTTCAAATAGTACTCTGAGAAAAAAATCCAAATCTGCATGGTTATGATTTGAAACGGGTATCGCTTTGAAAAAATCAACACTGCTCAGTTCTAAAATGGAACGTGAAATAGTGTCAATATTTGGATGTTGATTGCTTATTTTCGATTGCACCTTTTTTAGGTACAATCCCAATTCTACAGAATGAATTGTTTGAAATTGAATAAGAAAAATCATAGAAAAGTTTAAAAATCGGAGTTGTATGAAAAACTATTGATCGAATTAGAAAAATTATTTAATAAATTTTTTGTAAAGAATTTTCAAAAATAATAAAAAAAAAGAAATTTCGATAAAATTTGATTTAAAAAAAAAGTTGTGAAATAAAAACGTAGCCGTCTCAAATGATAAATTTCAGTCACAAAACATTACAATTTCAGTCGTGAAACAAAAAACTCTCAGTCAGAATTCATCAATGGGCAGTTTAAAAAATGTATTAACGTTTTGTTGTCAAAATTCGAACATTAAGTTTTGGCTGGAAATTGACATCGGTTCGGTACGTTTTGACAACGTATCGTTTTGATTCTTTCCTCAGTGTAGAGGGGGGGGGTCGATTTGCTCATTCTTTTGTGTATACTTGTATACCAACTCCGTTTCTAGAGTGAGAAAAGAACAAATGGAGTGACAGGAAAAATAATAAATTTCGGTGACAATCAATTGTGACTTAATGGTGTTAGACCCTTCAGTAAATGAAGGATGAGACACATATCTACATAACTTCTGGTTGACTTTGAAGCGTCATGCGTTTTTTAGTGTTTAAAAGTATTCCATTATAAATGGTTTAAAAAAGAAAAACTGTAAAACTTTGCGTATGCACAGAGAGAACTGTTTGCAGGTATTGTGTGTTTTACTCATAATATCGATCCGTTAGTAAAAAATCATAATTGAATTGATTTTAGTCGTAATTACAAAGGCTGAATATAAAATCAAAATCATTAATCATGACTAAACATTTGAAATTATGTTATTTTAATTCATGGATCAATATTATGACTTTAATACACAATTCCTGCAAACAGTTATCTCTGTGTAAATACATTGAATTACCTTTAAGCAATTTATTTTAAAACAAATAAATTCAATTTCATTTGTCTGGTTAATTTTAATAGCATTTTCAAAAATTTGTATTCCATTTAACTCCTCCCTGTGATTTACACTATCTTCATTACGGCTTTCCTCCCTATCTATCATCATGGCATCTCCTTTTTCATTAATTTCTGTTAAATAATTTGCCGCAAGTAAATTAAACCGGAAATGCACACCTCAGCGCTCACTGCGAGTCTTCTGTCAAAATTTAAGAAGAAAAACGGAAGCCGCATTAAATTACGAGCGGCAAGCCAAATTTCATGGTGGTGCGAAATACCGCGAATTGAATGCAGTTAGGGCGTTTATGTTGTTTGTTTTTATAGTGGGAAGCGAAGAAGGGATGCCGCTTTTAATTAAAATAGGGCCATAATCACGTTGGCCGGATTTGTTGTATATAAAAAGTTTTTTTTCTGTTTGTTTGTGTGCAAACTTTGCCATTTGTTTATTTAGTAAAGTAAATATTTATCCAAAAATCCAAAATGTTTGAAGTATGCTGTTGATATAAATTTTGCTCGTGCGAGCTTTTAACCATGAGGCTAGCTGATGCATTTTGGAGTATATATTAAAGGTTTTTTAAAGCAATAATTTAGCGGAATTCAGTTCCCTCCGTACTCATAAACACAACCCTACTAGTAAAGTGTTTTATTGATATTTCAATGTAATTTTGTCACTTTTAATGCGTAATAAGAACTTTTAATAGAGTCATAAAATCGCACTAATGTGAAACAATAAAAAACTTGAAAATACTTCAAAACACAGTTGAGGAGAGAAGTGCGAAGTGCGAGGGCGGCCAAGTGTCCAAAATCAAGAGGCTCTTAAGTGAAGCCAAATCGTTGCCACCAACCATTGTTGTTGTTTGGTTTTAAATGCATTCTGAGCCACTGTGCGTGCTGAAGTGTTTATTACAAAAACGAATTTCGATCTTCGGGAACCTCACAAATAAAACAAACAAACAAACAACAAAATTTTTTACTATCGACCCTCTTCGCCAGCAATCATGAGATTTAAAAGTTTTTTTTCGTTTGTTTATAGCTCATCATTTGATGGGGCAACACTGTTGAGTGAATAATGCACAATTAACGAGCACGATAGAGCTAATTAAGTCAGTATTTTGTATTTTGTCTCTGCATTTCATGTTGGAGTAAAAGTTTTGGGCAACTTCATTCGAATTCTTCATTGGCGCGGATGCTATGGTTGCACCACCCTTACTTCATATATATTTTCATTTCCATTGGCGGAATTGTATAAAAATCCACACTTGAAGTGAATCCAATAAATATTCATTTCACTTCAGCTACCCCATTTGATGCGATTCGATTCGATTTGATTTGCTTTCGATTTGATATGAGCCGCAAAAAACGTATTCATTGCCCGCCAGGTCGTACGGTTTCTGTATTAATTTTGCAATATTTTTTGTTGGCTACTTTGGTGACGATATCGTTTTTCATTTTTCACTTCATCGCCTTCGGATTTCGTTACTATGTGAAATAGATTGAATGGTATTTGCCTTTTTAATATTTGCCTATGTGCTTTTACAAGTGCTTTTAAAGTGGTATGTTTGTGATTTAAAGTAGGCAAGTGTTTCGATAGTGAGAAGTTTACTTTAATAGATAGAAAGACATTGTTGAGTGAGAAGATTCAAATAGAATATGTAGTAAATATAAATTTATAGAAAATATCAAAAGGATATACAATACATAGAAATTTCTTTGCCTCTTGTAATGATAACAAAAAACTAAATTTTAAATAAATATTCCCTTTTTACATTTGGATTATTCACGTCTTAATTGAAATTGCATTTCCTTATTTTTCTTTCTCTTCTTCGGCCCCCAAATACAAACACTTCAAAGCACTAAAAATTCCTTTTGAATTTTGTTTACCTTCAGCAAGCTCTCAATAAAATAATAACGAAAAAATATCAAAGTCACGATCGCCATGATCAAAAGCCAATTTATTGTGCCATTCACAATGGCCACTAAAAATATTATGATTACGCTATTGTGATTGAGTGAACTCGAAGAGGAAAGGAGCCTATCAGGCTGACAGATAAAGTCAAACGTTATGAGATTATACGACTAACAAGATCGAAGCGATGATCATCTTTAACGTGATCTTTAACCTGAAATTTGACAGCCGCAAGTCAAGTTGGACGATTTATCTTTGTGAAAATGTGCTGATTGTAGCTAGGAAATCTTTTTGAAGAAAGTTAGATTGACGACTTCAATGAGAAGGGCATGCACCTTTGCAACCTTACAGTTCAATTGTATTTTCAAATAAAAATTATTAAAAGTGTTTGTTTAACTCTGTGCATAATGATATCAAAGTGCAATGGAGAGAAAATTTCATATTTCTGCTGTGAGAATCGCCACAATTTTTGATGGTAGCACACTTTGACATTTATCCAACCGTTCAACAATATATTGCGAAGCGATATGCAGCAAATATTTAGAAAATACTTGACTTTTTTAATTGTAATTCCACAAGTTCGCTTTTTCAACAACACGTATTGCTTTTGAGAACCCCAACAGATAACTTTAAGGGCCTTTTAAGTTTTGTGTCCGTTTCGTTCACTTTTTTTTTTTAAATATTTACATTTTTTAGAGAAAAAAATAACTGTTAAATTGACAGCAAAAATAATTTTCGCTGTTAATTTAACAGTTTTTGAAACAGGTTTTTCTGTCGGTGTACTTCTTTATGTGTGTTGTCGAAATTTATCATTGATCTGATGAAATTAACTAATCCCTTTGGGCTAGTGGAAATGTCATTCCACACACAACTGTCAACCGATTACTCTTCCGAAGACTTTGACATTATTTTGCGCAGGTGAGCGCTGAGGTGTGCAATTCAGTTTATGACAAGCAAAATGACACCAAGCAAAATGACCGTAAAACGTTAATTAAAACTGCAACACCAACAACAAAAAATAAGTAGCTATTCACGTCAGCTGATAGACGTGCACTGATAACTGCACATTTCCCAGTAGGCACTCAACATTCGTCTACAAACGCCAGGGTCACAAAACACCTATTTTGCATCATGATAAGAAGAGCATCATGAATTCCCCCTATCTTTACTTACACGATCGGAATGATCACTAAGCCAAGTACATGTATCATAAGCCAAAGTATGCGCAGTGCTGACAGCTCAATTCAAGCATGACATGAAATGTCATTTGGCTCCCAGCTGCCAGCCATGCCTCCTGTGTGTTGCCGGTTGATCTTAAGGTTGACAAATTGTATGGATTTTTGCTGTTGATTTGTTAAATGAAGCGTTTACAATTAATGCGCACCACGCTTGAGCAAAACTGGCACCAGTCCCAAGTAGCATTGCTGTATATTTTGTTGTTGTGGTTACGTTTACGATTCGTTGAGGCATTTTTAATGTTTTAAGAAAATTATTTACATTCTGTGGTTTTTGTTGTTTTTTTTTTTTAATAATTGGCAAAATTATTTTAATTTAATTGGTTTTTCTTAGTAAAAGCTGGGCTGGTCTGAGCTGTGGCGTCTGATTGTGGTCGGATGTTGACAAATATAATAAATATGAAATTGCGATTTATGGGGTAGGAATACAATTATGACATGTATATGAGATATATTTTTATAAAATATTTAATTAAATTTGAGATTACACAAATTGTTTAAATTTCAATTTAATCAATTATTCCACGTTCAAAGTGGGTAGCTGCACTTGCACAATATCACATTTCAAGGAAACTGTACATTTGAAAGCCCTTTTCACATGCCAAACCACGTTATCCCTCAATTACTTAATTGCTGGGGATGCTGGTCTCCAAAAAGCGCATATCCACTTTTGTCACGTACCAAAAGCGACAAGCATTTTTACAGACATTTTTAACGGCCGACACATTAACATTAAATGACAACAAAAAGCACCCAAAAGGATCGTGTACAGCAAATTTAATTAAACGAAAAGTTGCCACAAAATGTTAATTAAATTTTCGGAGAGCTCAGACAAAAAAGCTACAAGAACAACGACAAAACGCTAACCACAACAATAATAATTTGCATTAAATTTGATGTTGGAGCATTTTGCAAAACAGATTTTTGCATACTTGAAAATCATTTCAAACCGCAATAGCGATTTTGAGTTGGCGCAACAATAAAAGAGCCACAAAAGAAGCACAAAGAGGCACGTGGTGTAAGCACTTCCAGTATTTGACTGATAAGAATAAATGGAACTCCAATTGCGGTTCGTTTGCCAGCAATTACCAAGAAATTATGAATAATGTGATTTTTGTTCTTGTTTTTCTTTAATTTATTGGAAGATGTATTGATATACAGTTATTATCAAGTTAATTTATTCAATTTAATTATAGAAAAGTAATAAAATCTATTTAAAAATAAACAAAAAACTAGAGAGTGGACTATCTTCTGCTATGCCGAAGTTGAAATACCCCCACACAGTAGAAAGAAGTACCTCGAACATAAAAAAATGTGGTCTCAAGACCCTATTTTGAGCCAATTATAGGTGGTTTTGGAGCCCAAACCATGTCCAAAATCCATTTCTAAAAATTTCCAATCAAATCCGAAAAAAAAAAAAATTGGTCTCAGGACCCCATTTAGACCCTTATATATGTGGCTTCGGAACCTCGGACCATGTCAAAAATACGTTTCTAAACATTTCCAATCGAATGCAACAATAAAAAAGACTTGAAAAATGTTTACCTTTTTTTTCGGTGTATGGGAGCCACGCCCAGTTTTTGTCCGATTTGGCTGATTCTCGAACTTGATCTCAGTATTCACGAGAAAAACATGTAAAAAAAGTTTCAAGTCGATATCTCCAAAACTGCGACCGCTATCGTGCGGACGGACAGACGGACGGACAGACAGACGGACATCGCTAAATCGACTCAGGAGGTGATACTGATCAAGAATATATATACTTTTCCATACCGGACACGCCTCCTTATGGGCGTTACAAACGTTGTGACAAAGTTAGTATACCCTGCCACAGTGAGTGTGGGGGTATAATAAATTGAGATACAGCCACAATGCCAGAAGAAAAATGTTAATAAATACGTTATTAGGTAATCACGCCCACTCGATTTACGAGATTCACATGAAATTATGAGATCGTAAAAGACTTATTTGATACACACAAAAATTACCAAAACCGCAACCTTCTTGCTTATCACACAAACCGCAACCCAAAATAAAAAAATATTGAATTACTTACGCTCATTACAGCAATAAAATACAAGAAAAATCCAAGAAAATAATACAAAAATCAAATAATATACCAAATAATAAACAAAAAAAAAAAATAATAATATTTTCGGTGAAAGCCGAAATTTCGCATGAATGGCATAAAAAGGCCCTTAACCACCGCCCCAGCAGAAATCCACAAAAACTCAATAAACAAATACGCCTTCGCCAGCCCATATGTAGGAAGAACTGACGCTTGAGTTGGCAGTTTTTATTTGACTTTTATCATTTCGTCTGCATTATTTAATTACAAAGTTACACAATATCAATAAAATTAAACAAAAAAAGCAAACAAAAATTACTCCAAACATTCTTGTTTCGGCGAAAAGTATTAACAAACAAAAAGAAGCAGCCCGCAGTTAGCTTCGAGTCACGTTTCGCGACGAAAGTTTTTATATTTTTGGCGTGAAATTATTAATGGACTTATCGAAAGGCGAGAGGCGATGAGAAAAGGGATGAAGAGCGCAAAAGTTGCCAACAAACTTTTTTTATTTTTTGTTAAATTTTTCCTTGATTTCTTTGATTCTGGTTTAAGTCATCAGTGAGCAAAAATTAACTGTCAAAACTTTGCAAACACATCCATGATGAGTGCTTATTTTTTTGTTTTTGCTGTTAATAATATTTTCTTGTTTTGGTCCTTCTTAAGTGGTGGTGGCAGTGCAACTGTAGGCGTTCGTTTGTTGTGGGTGTGTGAAGAGGTGGCTTAAGTTCAAAATTGATTAACACAAAAGTTTCCAGAATTTGAAACATTCCCTGGGGAATTATGTTGCTAAAAAGTTTAGTGGAAATAATATAATACAATTTTCAATAATTTCAAACTAGTTTACTTAAATTATGATAAATTACAAAATGTGACTGATGATTCCAATTTAATTTCGGATTTAATGAGTATAGATTTTCGAAATTTAATACCAAATTTTTAAGGTTTTCTATGCCTTTTTTGTGTGCCTAATTACTTTTCTGGTGAATAGTCTTAACTAGACTAGCCTACGCCGAGAGAAAAAGCGTTTAAAAACCACCCGACAGTCGAAAAACTGTTGTCAGCGAAATCTGATGGTTTTTAACAGCGAAACTGCTACTGTTTCTCTCGGTGTAGAACAGTCATAATTGTCAATTGGAGTGAGTAGTGGTGCAGTAGGATGCCCAAAAAATGGTTCGCGAATCTGAGAACTTTCGTGCTTTCAGTCTCTGTTGAGAATTCATGCGATTCTCGTCGCTTAGTTTTATGAAATGGATGGAACACCAACAAAAACATTTTTCGCTTTAAGTTCTCCAACAAAAGCACAAAATGTAATTGTATGTGTTTGGACACCACTGCTTTAAACCAAAAATTAATCAAATTGTATGAACAATTGTATGTAATTTTTGTAAACTACACTCTAGAACTTCAGTAATCATCATATTTACGTTTGAAGAGTCTAAACTACTCGGCTGACAACTTTTTTCTTTTTTGAGTTAATGCCAAATGCTTCATCTTACTAAGCGCATTTATTTTCACAGAAAGTTTGGTAAAAGTATTTTTCATCCTCTGGAGAAGAAGGCATTATTCGTACTTGCCTCATCTGGTTAACTCCACCGCTCTAAGCATGAAATGTTTGCCTATATTTTAGTACTCAAGTTAGTTTTTTTTGAAAATGAAGTGATGAGTGGATCAGTTTTGAAGGATATCCCTTATCGCTTCTGGATCTCCGACCCAATCTCTTACTTATATAAAATTCTTTGTGAGTAGGTTTGTAGGTTTGTAGGTTTGTATGTATGTATGTATGTATGTATGTATGTTTGTTCCCTTTTAACTCAAGAAATACTTGACCGATTTTAATGAAACACATACCCAAATGTAGGTAATTTCATTGATCTCATCATAGGCTATATGCCATTTCATTAAATTTGGGCGTTCGAGGTGGGCGTGGCAAATATTATTCTAAAATGCTATAATTTATGCAGTGTTTAACCGATTTCGCTGAAATCTTATATGTGGTTTTGGGTAATGAATTGGTAATATGATGTTTCTGAAAATTTGCAGTCCGCCCACTGCCACGCCTTAAAATTTCTAAAGCTCTGTGACTTGGGTCCTATTCAAGGGATTTCACTGAAATTTTGGATTTGGTGCTGGGAGGTGAATGGGCAGAGGGATGACTATTGAAATTTAACATCCGCCCACAGCCACGCCCTAAAATTTTTAAAGCTCTGTAACTCGGCTCTTATTCAAGGGATTTCGGTGAAATTTTGGATTTGGTGCTGGGAGATGAATGGGCAGAGGGATGACTTGCAAAATCTATTTTTATTTCAGTTGCTTAAATAATACATAAAACATTTCTACGTTAACATGAAATTACTAAGTTATTGCGAGCGAAGCTGTGGGTATAAGCTAGTAGCCAATATTTAAATTTGGAAGTAAAAGATGAAAAAAAAATCAATTAAATTTCATCCACTCACGCTTCAAATATAAACAGTTGATGAAAGTAACTCTAAACAGTTCATAATCCCTTTTGCAGGAAATTGCCAAAAATTTTAAATTTTAAAAATTGTGTATAGTCTTAAAGCCTATTACTTCAAATAAATACAATTCAATACGTCCTATAACATCAACAATTCAAATATAATCTTGATATGCTTCATATGGAAATGGATGCTCATTTCTATATTTATCGATTACTGTCATTACTGCAATCACACACGTCAATATGCCAATGTAATATGGCTTATTCTCAGAAATCTAAAAATACCAAAGAGCCGCTTTAGATAAAACCAAATGACATAGCCCAGTTGTGTATAAAAGTATCGATACGTTATTATGCGAAAATACAAAATGCCAAAATCATGGCATTCTGGATAGTATCATGTCAGTAGTTAATGTGACAGTGCGGCAGTGTAATACACTCTATTAAATTTATAATTTAAATATGAAAATTGTAGACAACATAAAAACGTATTAATAACATACATACTGTGACTCACACCCGCGTAACTGATGTAAAAACCCATCAAGGTTATAAAATGACTGCCGGCATGAATATATTTACATGCAAATACATACGAATCATATTTGCAAATGCACAAAACACTCATTATGAGGAGAAGAGGAAGATCCAGTAAATGTTTCATAACAATTTCCAGGTAAAGAGACAACAACTGATGATAATATTGACACTTTATGCGAACAGAATCGAAAACAAGAATATCAAATGAAACGAAACGTTCTAGGGAACGGTAATGCACCGTATTTTATTTACTACTATTTACTATTGAACAGGTAGTATACGGCAGTCGTCGTGCAAATGAAATTTGTGTCAACATGTCAATCAAGGACGGCAGCCACGCACACAAATCACTGTCAAGTTGTGGGAGGCTCATAACTCTCATCACTTAAGCACTTCCATAATTACGTATTCGAAGAACGCAACTTTACAGCTTCAACTTCAGCAGAATGATATAATAAAAGCAAAACACAAAACAAAACTGAAAGTAGGTACTCGAAAGTGTACATTTCAGTCAAACTGCAGCAGCTGTCCTCTTATTTGAGTTTGGTTGATGCCACCGGTCATTTCATGTGTCAATTTGCCAAAAATTTAATTTCAAAGTAATTTTGTGAAAATCATTTATTGTTTTATTTGTTTACACTTTAAAATGTGTACAGTATTTTTGTATTTTTGTACTTCGAGTACTCTTGAATCGCCCAAATTAAATGCTGACTAATTCGTATTTGTCAAATGCGTATCTCTTCTGTACACTTGCAAAGTCATAATTTCCAATTATTTTTCTTTATTTGCTATAGAATTTGCTTTTGATTTTGTTTTATTTCTTCCTTTTTTTTTGCACTGTACAAAAAAGTATTATTAATTGAACTTAAGTTTTTCGTGGCGGCTGCTAGCACCACTTGAAACTTTTGTATCGCAAAGCAAACAAACAGCAGCGTAGCGCGGTGATTCAGTTTCCTTTCAAAAGTTTTTTTTTAATATTATTTACATTTTGTGATATTATTTTGTTAATATTTTCGGGCAGTATGTGCGATTGGCTGTAAATCATCCTTTTCTGCTGTATACCCAAATAAGGCGATTTGCAAACAAGTTCAAGTGAATTATGACAATCAATTGAATGGCTCGAACTGACAATTATAATTCTACACGACGCTAATTGTATTCGCTGTATTTGGTTTCGTTTTTAGAAGCTGGCTTAATTTGTGTATTACCTGCGAGAATATTTCAAATTGTGACGTATGTAAATTTGTTTAACGAAATTCGAGATAACAACATTCCCATGTTAACATGGCTGAAGTGATTACTTTAAAGAAATATTTTCATATTTGCTTAAATATGTTTTTCGCTAAAATATTTCGGTCAAAGTCACAATTCTTCCAACCATGTACGCCCATTGAATTTTCTAAAAACGGTTAAGTTTCATTAAAATTTATTACTTTGCCGTCTTTAATGTCTGGCTGACACCGACCGACCGAACAGTGTAATTCTATTTTATAGTTTTTTGATGACTTGCTTTCGATCTTATCTAATGTCTTCTCGAAACCAACAACAAATTCACAAAGATGAGTCGCATGACATTCTTGAATGTAAAAGCAAAAAAAGGCAAGTGTTTAAAGTCTCAAATGTGCTACGTATTTTTATTAAGTTTTTGCGGAATCGTAAATGGTGCTCCTATCTATTTGTTTGGAATACTTAGAAATGCAATTCAGCATTTATTCAAGTTATTGATATTTGCTTTGATAACATTCTATTGCACTTGTTAGATTAATTTGATTAGCCCTACTGGCTTTCGAGTCATTCTGTCTTTGTGCTAATTCCAATCTAATCTTATTCTGCGAAAATGGCCATCTCGCGAAAGTGTCCAGATAGTGAATGCAATTTTTAAATTAAATGGTCAAATTAACGATCAGATAAAAAAATTTGTACTTTAAAATAGTGTAACACCGATTTCTTATGTAAAGTAATGCGCTGATTCCACAAAAATAGTTTACAAATTTTCTTTCGTTTACAAGATATCGACAGGCAGGGACGTCACCAGAAATAAATTTCATAAAAATTTGTTTAAGAACACTGAAGAAAAAAACTATAAAATGCAAACCAAGTTAAAATCAGCAACAACATCGTTTTTCTTTTATTCAAAATAAATCTTTCGATTTTTCATTAAAAAAAATAATAAAATAAGATTTTTGCAACGAAAACCCGAAGAGGAGTTTCTGAAAAAAACATTCATTCTAAAATCGACGTATTATGTTCATATATTTTTGGCATACCCTACGACAGTTGATATCTAATTGAGAAAAAATCTTTATGAATGATTTGGCGTCATATTCTTTTTTGGTACACGAAAGTTTTCAATTAAAAAATACATGGTGAAGTTTCTCTTCAGTTCTGTTAAATTTCATAATTTCTTTGTATTATTTTAGAGATTTAGGGGGGTTCGACACGGAAGTTTTTACACGGAAATTTTTAAAAAAATTAAATATCAAGGAGATGCGGAGGACTCTCTTGAATTCTGTTAAATTCCATAACAATTCCATACATTTTTCTATTACTTCATAGATATCGGTTGGGTTCGAACACCCCCGGTTACGACAGGCGGTCAGACAAAACTACTATAAACTTCAACACACCACGCAAAGTCAATGGTTTTTCAATATTTTCTTTTCAATTATTTTTCTATCATAACGCTCATAATATTTATATTCACATGTACTCTGAAGAAATTCTTCAACCAAGCACAAGTTTAGAATGCGGCAACAGAAAATGAAATTATTTTCACAAATTCTTTTCCCAAACAAGTGTTTAAATTACAAAAATATTTCAACAAATATTAATCTGTTACCAAGAAAATCAAAGAAACACCAACATGTCTTACGACCACTCGGCGTATGAGCAACACGCAAATAAATCACAAACGAGTATTCCCTTGACATTTTTTCCTTGACGAATCGCATGAAATGGAAAACTTTACGATACGACAAGCAATAAAACTATTACAACATCTACAAAACGATTCAAAAACGTATAAACCATTTAAACGGCCAACAGAATCTTGCAAGTAATATAAAAGCACAAAAGTCAAACAAAATATTTGTCTGTTTACTAAAATGACAACATTAAAAAAAATGAAACGAAAATAAAGTTAAATAAAAACAACACAGAAATTAAAAAAAATATAAACAAAATTAAATATAAAACAGCAGAAAGGAAAGGAAAACATTTCAAAGCGTAGAAATAGTAAAAAAAAATATAAATAAATAAAAACTGTGTCGCTGTGTCGTCGTGTCCCATGAGAGAGAAAAAAAGTACACAAAAAAATATTTAAAGGGAAAACACCAGACGCTTCTGATCTGTGCTAAAAATAGTAAATCAAGTGGAAACAACGCATAAAAATTCCGAAAATCGTTAAACTAATTGAGACAAAACACTTAAACGCAGCCGATACGTAAAAAGCCGGAGGAGGCGCACAAGTCGGCCCAACACCGCAATGCTAATTCAAAAGTTTACAGAATTGACATATTTATTGAACTCTTTAAGCAAATGTATTTGTAGACGCACCAAAGTTCACACTCACCGGCTATTAAAATGAAAATTTTACGAAATCCCGAAACTGCCAAAGGTGACACGAACCGCCGCTAGCATCTATTTCTACGGCCAAGTTGCACACTTGTTTGTCACACAAGCGAAATGATTTGCTATAGTTTCGTAAGCACTTTTGTAAATTTATTGAGTTTTGTAATTCAAAATTTATTTTTTAAATTTAAAAAATTAAAAACTTTTTTTTTAATATTTGTTAAACAAATTTTACACACTTGGCGATTTTTTTTCGCACAACCAACGTACGCCTAAAAAATACTTCTTCAAGAATGTTCGCTGCTGGTTCTTATCCGTTTCGCCACTAATTCACGACTAAATTACAAAATGAACCGTTTCGCCTTTTTAAAAAAATACATGAATTGTACAAGCAACTCGAGTGGCGAGCGATTGGTCGCATTGAGTGAATGAGCTAAGGCATTCGAGCTCAGCGATCGTCAACTAGCTTGAGATGTTGTCGCCGTCTGGCCACTCAGTATTTCCATTCTCACATGCACAACGAAGCCACAGCGCAGAACTTTTATATAGAGCAAAATTCAGCTGGAAGTTATTTGGAAAGAAAATTTTGTAAATATAAATGCCGAATCGTGATCGCCGCCAAACGATGCTCTTGTAAAAGTGGAAGTTGCGCTCGTTGCACTGAGATCACTTTGCTGTAAAAGAACCCACTCGAATTCTGTCCGTTTGCTGTCCGCCTTGAGCGCTTTTCATTTCATTTCATTTCTCCACCACTCAGTGCAAAATTGCAATTGCATTTGGGGGAAATGCAGCAATAAATATTCAATTGCCCACAAAGCGACGTCGATCGATGCATCGATTTGTTGCTGCAGTACTGTGCAGCCACCCGCATAAATATACTCTCTCTCTGAATTCCGAATGTGCGGCGCACGATTTACAACCGCAACCGTAACCGCTCGCTCGATAGATCGATCAACTCGATCGTGTGCAATAAATTTGAAAATTGTTTTGAAGTGGAACGTGCGCCAAACGCACACACCGACACACAAACTGATGCGGGTTTTCGGTTTTCGTATTTATATTTTTTATTTTTGGCATAATTTAATTTGCGTATCTGTGCGGTATGCTTTCGCACAATTACGAGTGCCTTTTTTGTTTTTCTATGAATGAAAGTGCATCGTAAATGGACGCGTACAGTGGGACTCATCAGCACGGGTGTAATAAAAATATTTTGTTTTGGTTACTTGGGACAAATTTGTTGTCAACGAATGACGAACATTTTTTACATACACTGAAAAAAATATGTGTTAATACAAAGTAAATTTTGTCCTTGTTAAAAAGACATGTTTTTAAGCAATTCTTCCTAATTTAAGGAATTGTTCATGAATTCAAGTAAAAGCTTCTTAAAACGGAACTCACATCCTCTTGTAAACATAATTTCAAAGAAATATTCTTCTTATGTAAGAAATAAGTATTAGTTTTAAGCAGGGATTGGAACTTGAAAGGAATATAAGTTCCGCTTTCAGTTCTCAAATTTAAAAAATATCGAGATCGGTTTCGGTTCACAGACTTTTCAAAGTAACAATTTCGGTTCCGGTTTCTGTTCCATAAAATCAAAAAAGTTTAAATTTTTAAGTGAAAGTAAAAACGGCAAAAGTTAAGCAACAAAAACTGGATGCCACAAAAATTTATTTCAAATTTTTATTTTTAAATTGTATTTTTGACTTATGAAACTAAGAACTGGAATCAAAAAAATTTAATTCGATTCCGGTTCTGAGATATAAAAAAATATCGATTTCGGTTCCGGTTCCGGACTTTGCAAAATATCGGTTTCGGTTCTGGAACCGGTTTTTTGCTGTCCCTGGTTTTGAAATCAAAATTTAAGCATCTTAAGTAAAATTGTTCTTAATTTCAAGGCTATCACTTTAGTGCAATTTCATGCCCGTTTTTTCTTTAAATTAAGTAATTTTTCCTTACATTTTTTTCAGTGCGCTATTACACTGCGCGTCAGCAAAATAGTTTCACAATCAAATATTTTATTTTATTTTCCACTAATGTTTATCGGAGTCCTTCATACTATTTCACCTAATGTAAAATTTTTTTTCTCCAACCAGTTTTAGAAAAGTTAGAGCTACAAAAATTTGATTCTGAAACTATTCTGCTTAAAAACATTTATGAAAACGATTATGCATTCTAATGCCACTGTACCCACATTCATTTGATCAGTGGACTATAGATAAGAGTGTCAATTAACATAGTACCGCATATTTCGGTTACATACGTAGTTCATTTGCCAGCCGCAACTGCGGGCATCTATCAAAGCCACAAGAAACCATATTTCCAATTAAACTGCAAAATGGCAAGGGACATCCGAAAGCAATACGGCCAGCTTCTCCTTTTCCGCTCTGGCATCCACTAATTGAGGACCCACTAAATTTCTCAGCAACCGATGCCGATGCACCGTATAGTTTCTCCTGCATTCCTGAGTAGCTAGAAAACGTGCACGTGTATCGTTGAAATTTCCAATTTCTGAGTAAAAGCAAAAAAAAATGTATGTGGGCAGAAGAAGTGCGGAATGGCGCTCTGCTACTATGCCAGTGGCACTGGCACTTCATCATCACTTTTCATCATCATAATCGAACGTAGTCGTATTCATATACGTACGATGCGATGCGTCAGATGAAGTATTTTCAGCATGCTGAGATAATAAAGCCAAAAGCAATAACAAACAAAAGGAAAAAAAAACAATTGCAAAAAATGTAAAAGCTCAGAAGTGCACACACAGAGCTGCGGCATTCCATGAATGCATTCGGTGTGCCAAGTAGGGTATCATATGAGGGTACCTAGTACTCTGTGAGATAGCGTAGCGGTTTCAATAGAAATTGCATTTGCTGGCATTCGCTAAGAAGCTTTTGTGCTGCAGATTCTTTGCATAATGCTCCATTTTCGTATGACGCGTCATTTGTTGTGTCGTCGCTATATTGGCGCTGCCTCTATTGCAATTTGTGTGAATGATTTGGATGGAAATGCGTGTAGGTGGCGGCGTAGGGCGGATATGTGCGATGTGTGATAGTGCAAGTGTGACAACTTTTACGACACCGTCATCGTTTTATCGTTGAAAATGTAATTTGCATTGCATTTAATGACATCATTCTCAATCGCTGCCGACATCTTGTGTGAATTTCTGCTCCTCTTTTATTGAATTGATATGGGAGATTGATAGTCTTTATGACATGCAAGACTTGAGTTAAAATATTCATATTAGGATGAATTTGTTGAATTGTTAACAAAGAAGTTGTGTCTTTTTTTTATAGATTTTTCATTTTAAAGTATTTTAAGTAGGTAACACGTTTTGAACTTTTAGAATTGATATATATTTACCACGCTCTGTGATGAGACTGATTTTCTAATAATAATATTAACGATGCCATTTTTTCAAATGATTTTCAGTATATTTCAGTAAAAACGAGCCCAGAAAAGAAAAAAATGTTCGTCAACAAATTTTCATAAATGACTCGTTGCTCAATATTTTTAAATAATGGCCCCTATGCATTAAGTATTTTCAATAAACTTCATTCAATATTCCCAAAATAAATGCCAAACGTCGCACAAAAAAATATGAGTACCTACTACTGAAAATGTTGGCACTACATTTTATGCATGCGGGTCAATATTTTAAAATTAATTTTATTGTGGAATTCGAATCTTTGCTGACCTGTATATTTGGCATCACCACATTTCTTTAATTTTCTCAAATTCTACTGGAACGTATACTGAAACCGTTTTAGACCAATATGACCGAAAACGACTGAAAGTCATTTTCGGTTATTTGGTGATTTTCATCTCTAATTAAAACAAAGTTAATGTTGTCCTTCATTAAAACGGCTGATTTTTCTAATTGTGCGAAAATTTTAACTTTCTTTAATGAATGTGTTTTGATATAGGGATACAAATCAAAATACAAATCTCCTAAATTTATGTATTTTCTCCTTCATTTTAATAAAAAAATTTTTTAATTTTAATTGTTAAGAAAATTTCCATTATTAATTTTTTATTATTGTTTTACAAATTCAAAGTACATTTAAAGAAATGAGTGTTTGAAAATATCCACTTCTAGTACACGCTCCTTTGATTTTTCCAAAGTTTTAAGAAAAATGTAATTGATATGAAACATGCCGTTTAGTGGAGTAATGCTGTCGATAGCCGAATCTGTTGAGCGTTCGACCTTGAACATGTCTCTAAGGTCAAAAGTTCGAGTCCCACTGAAATTTAATTGTAAAAATATATATCGGGCATGAGGGTTTTCAAGTGTAATAGATAGAGTACATCCCAAATAACAATATAAAGTCGGGGTTTTGGGACTTTTTTAACTTTAAAGTTTAGAGATCCTTATTATGTAAAAAAATCCAAAAACTATGATGGAGTTGTACGATTTTTGTCAGAGAAAATGTAATAAACGCTTCAACATTTTTTTTTACGAACAATTTTTAAATTTTCGTATGCAATTGAAAAAAAAGTGAAGCGGAGGTCAGGGTTTCAGTGTTATGTGTGTATCTAAGTGAATTATACCTCAATGAAAAATGAATCTTTGAATATAAATCGGAGCTAATACATTAATTCTATTTTGTATAAAAAAGTCATAAAATGTCATCTTTTCTGACATTAAAACTCACGAAGAGTCGGTTTAAATAAAATCTTGTATTTTTATGCAGGATTCGTAAAGGAGGAGAAACCGTTTTCTCATTCCAAAAAATCAAACCGTTTTGTGTTAACAGTAAAATTTCTCTAAGCTCTAAAATGTAAGTCCGAAAAGTAAAAACTGTGAAATTGCCACAAAATTTCCTCAAAAGATTTTTCCAAAGAATTTCAATGTCAAGGTTGGCAAATTTACAAAAATATAACTAATGACTAATTGCAGGAAAATTAATTTAAAAATAACAAATGAAAAAAATACAAATTAAACCAATGGCTAAGAAAATTCGTAGAAAAATGATTTCGAATTATCCCACACTTGCCGCACTCAATAAAGTACAAGAAATACAGGCAATAAGCCAAAAAAAGCGATAATACACGAATTGGCGCAAAGCCAAAAATATAATAAACATAAATTCAATAAGAGATTTCATTAAGGAAAATAAAAATAAACAAAACAAATGAATACAAACCAATGATGACGATTTTTTCAACTTGAAACATTTCCCGTCTCTTTTACAGTTCGGTTGGACGAAGTTCCCGTGCGTCTTGAAGGCGGGTCACTGCCATGGCGGTGTGGCCACGGCCCGCTTGGAGAATCCAAGCGCCTTGCAAGATGCGGCCGGCCTAGTCACCGGCTCGGCAGGGAACGATGCGCACTGCTATTGTACCATCGAACCTTATATCGATGCCAAGTTCGATGTGCACATCCAGAAGATTGGCAACAATTACAAGGCGTTCATGTAAGTATCAGCTGATAGCGTGTATGTTGCAGATTTGCAAAAGCGATACGAAAGTGATCGACTGCAAATACGTCAACACGACAGCAAAGTACCGAAAGCTGATTAACATTTAACAAGACGACCTTCAGAGCGCCGATCGCCTCAACAATTACCATTTGCACTTATAAGTGCTTTAAAGAACTTGCCCGTGCATATCTTTTGCATTTATCTTTAATATATTTTTTTGCATTTAACCACAAGTTCATCATCTGCACGAGTTCATTGCTAAGGCACTTGAACTTCTTTGCACCAATCTGTGAGTCTACGTTGCGGTTCGGCGGCGCACCAATTGAGCCTGACAGCCCAAAGTAGAGTCAAAGACCCGTGCGGCGGCGCTCACTCCCATTAACTTTAATGATAGTATTTGAAATTATTGAAAACTTATACAACAACAACAACAACAACACAACGGCAACAGAATAGTTACCGCCGCTTGTCTATTTGGTGATTTATGATTCGACTTCATTTTTGTAATTCGTTGCAGGCGCAAATCCATCTCGGGCAATTGGAAAACTAATCAGGGTTCAGCCATGCTCGAGCAAATCACTCTAACCGAGAAATACAAAAGCTGGGTGGATGAGGTGAGTATTGAGGCGACGAGGGGCGACCACAATGGCGACAGCTAAGGTGACGTCTTTGCCATTCGCAAATTGTTGGCATTAATCAAATCAAATCGAATCGTATTAAAGCCGGTTTACCGTTGAGCGTTAAATTAAGTGCATTGCGATGGTCATAAATATTGGTGGGCACTTATGCGTTTTATGATTTGCTGCATTTTTGAACAGGGTGATCAATAATCATAAATACCAAAAAAATGTAAAAAACCAAAAAAATTAACATTTGAATACAAAATTGTCTTTTATGGATGAAATGTGCAGCTTCCGCTAAATAATCAAATATGATAAAATTTGTAAAAAGTTTTCTCGTGAAGCTTTAATTATTCCCAGCTTCCGTAAAAATGAAAGCGTATCACTTTAATAAAGCTATGAGTATTAATTCAAAGAAAAATGTCTGAAACATTTTGTAGAAATCTTTGAAATTTGTAATCATTTGAGTGAGACACAGTGGTGTAGGTACGAGGAGGGATAAAGGCGATATACCCCCCCCCCCCCCCCCTTCTCCAATCGTTTTATTTCAAAGTTGCCGTTTTCACTAAATATCTTACTCTCTTAAAATTGTCAAATTTGCATTTTTTTTACAATATTTTTTTTGTGTTTTTTGAACGTTTATCTCAAGAGGATTTCAGCGCAAAAGAAAATTCATTTTATGTCCGATCGACAAACACGATATATCGTTGGAAAGGTATCGGCGAGTATGGCTGTCAAAATCCTTAAATGTAATATTACTTTACCCCTCTTTATTTATTTAACCCCTCTTTTTTGTGTTGCTCGCCGAGTTGAGTTTTGTACAAGCTCATAGAAAGTATTGCACCAAGTACCTAACTTTGAAAAATCACTGTAAATTTAACATTTAGCTATGTTTTTTAATAATTTTATCCCTCTGCCCATTCACTACCCAGCACCAAATACAAAGTTTCAACAAAGTTCCTTGAACAGAGCCTGAGTTACATAGTTAAGTGCCTGTCGCCAAAACCATTTTTAAAAATTGACCCCTTCTTTTCAAATTATTTACGTTGCAAAAAATCGAAAAAAATTGTATAGTCCGCAGGAAAAAAGTTTGAAAAGTAAGTACATTTTTAAAAGGGATTTTCTCGATAAGTAATTTATGGATAAAAATGTACAGGAAAGGTCTCTTGGACAGTCACTCATTGGTACTTGGACCTTTCCAATGGTACCAATTAAAATAATATAAAATGTTCGAAAACAAATCAAAATTTAAAACTTCGACCCCTACTAATTTTGTGACCACAGCTATACATACACACAAACCAACTCATGAAGAGTTTTATATAAGTAAAGATTTGAGTGAAATGTAATAAATAAATTTAACACTTTTTGAAAGTGCAATGTTATAAATGAGTAGATTCACTTGGTCAACATGTCAACATTCTAACATGTTTTCATAGTTCTTAACAATTTCTTTATGAAATAAAATCATCGATTTAAAATGGACAACTTTATCTATTGAGGATATTTACTTAAGCCTGTACACAATAATTCCATCAAATCAATAATTTTATCTAACGAGGATATGGAATCAACATTTTAAATCCCGCCTTCGTAACTAATTTCTAATTATACCCGCACACTCACTGTGGCAGGGTATACTAACTTTGTCACAACGTTTGTAACGCCCATAAGGAGGCGTGTCCGGTATGGAAAAGTATATATATTCTTGATCAGCATCACCGCCGGAGTCAATTTAGCGATGTCCGTCTGTCTGTCTGTCTGTCCGTCTGTCCATCTGACCGTCTGTCCGTCTGTCCGTCCGCACGATAGCGGTCGCAGTTTTGGAGATATCGACTTGAAACTTTGGGTACATGTTTTTCTCTTGAATACTGAGATCAAGTTCGAGAATCAGCCAAATCGGATAAAAACTGGGCGTGGCTCCCATACACCGAAAAAAAAGGTAAACATTTTTCAAGTCTATTTTATGGTTGTATTCGATTGGAAATGGTTAGAAACGTATTTTTGACATGGTCCGAGGTTCCGAAGCCACATATATAAGGGTCTAAATGGGGTCTTGAGACAAATTTTTTTTTTTGTGGATTTGATTGGAAATTTTTAGAAATGGATTTTGGACATGGTCCGGGCTCCAAAACCACCTATAATTGGCTCAAAATAGGGTCTTGAGAAAACATTTTATGTTCGAGGTACTTCTTCCTACTGTGTGGGGGTATTTCAGCTTCGGTATAGCCGAAGATAGTCCACTCTCTAGTTTTATTTACAGTTCGATATTGAAAAGAAAAATATGAACCATTTCCTCACATACCACAGCCATTCGTAGACTATAGCTAAAATCAAAATCGAATGCCAGCATCTAAGTAAATGACTCACCAGCCACATTAAAACAAAATAACGAAAAATCACAAAATATGCAATTGCACATTTTTGCTAATTTACATGCGAAGTGCATTAAGCATTCCACATCCCGCAAATGTTTAACTTAATTATTCTGCTGCGGCATTTTGCGCTGCATTGGCAATTATCTGTGACGACTGATAATATCTGACAGAGTAGTGCTGCTGAGCTCACTAGGTGGGTGGGTCGCCGCACTAGAAGCGGTTCTGAACCCGATCAGCGTGTTTAGAATATGCATAGAAATTGTTGTTTACACTCACAGTCAGCGGAACGCAGTACTTCGTCTATGAGCTGCTCAGCTTCTAATCACATTTGATTGTGTAATTGAAACCAGACCCACACTGAATAGCAACTCTGCGATTCCATATGATAATATGAGATTGTGTTCACGTTTTGCTTTGATTTGATTTGTGCTGCTGGCAATTGAAACCACATTTCCCAATTTATTTGCTTAGTGGCTGATATTGTGCTCATTGCAGATCTCTGAACTGTTTGGCGGCATGGAAGTCTGCGGCATTTCCGTTGTGGTTGGCAAGGATGGACGCGAACATATTATCAGCGCTTGCGACTGCACTTTCGCATTGATTGGCGACAGCCAGGAGGACGATCGCCGTCAGATTGCTGATCTGGTGTCGGGTCGTATGCAGGTAACTGTTATGAGGTTTCAAAATACGCACGACCGAACAGACTCATCCATAAAAATGCTCCTTTTCCCTGATTAATTTTTTATTACCAAATCTAAATTGTTTACCCCTTTCATCTCAGAACGTCTGTCGACCAGGCATGGCTCAAACCGGACACGGTAGGCTGCCATCGCGCTCGTCCATCTCATCGCGTGGTGAGAGTCCCACTGACGACTTTGCACCCACACCACCAGCACCCACTGGGCCACGCCCCGCTCCAATGGGCGGCCCACCACCAATACCCGAACGCACTTCGCCCGCAGTCGGCTCCATTGGCCGCTTGAGCAGCCGCAGTAGCATTTCCGAGGTACCAGAGGAAGCGTCAGGCTCGCCTCTGCCAAGTGGAACAGGCAGTGGTGGTGGTGTACGTCGCGATTCGCAGACATCGCAGGCTTCAAGCATTTCGTCGGCTTCCAGGGCATCGCAACGTCCTCCGCAAACTCAGAGCTCGGTCGTCGAGGATGCGGAGGACACCATGAAGAACTTGAGGAAGACGTTCGCTGGGATATTTGGTGACATGTAGGAATTAGCGAACAAGAAACGCGGCAGAACGGCTAGCGAGACGAGCAATAGCAGCGGTGGCGTTGGCAGCGGTGCCAGTGGCGTTAGCAGTGCAGGCGGTTCGTTCCTCGGCAAACAATTCTCATTTGCTGCGGGTAAACCAAACACTGCGGCTCCCGCAGCTGATGTCATCGCAGCACAGCCCGCACCTAAGCCGGCACTCGATGCACGCTCCGACACGTCTTCGACGTCCACACTGACAGCGGGCAGCGGCAGTTCGGCTGCCACCTACAGTAGCAAGCCTTCTTCCAGCGTTTTAGACAACTTCGAACAGCAACAGAACAACTACAAGCCGGTCACCAACTACGAGCAGCAAGAGCGCGTCAATCCCTTCGACAAGGGCGGCGCCCTCAACACCATTAAGACCTCTGTCACCAGCAACACCATTGGTGGAGCCTCTACGGCATCTACCACATCGTCGTCGTCCATTTCGTCGTCGTCGATTTCATCGCGCATCATTTCATCACGCAATGGCAATGCCATCAAATCGCCACCACCGCCAACAGGACCGCCACCACCACCACCAACGGCCACCATGGCCGCCAATACCAACTCCAGTTCCACCTACCGCAGCTCGACCTCCTCGAGCAAGGACAAGCCCAGCTACTCCTTCGGCAGCTCAACTTCCATCGACACAATCACACGCATGGAGACCACGGCCACCACAACGGCCTCAGTGGGTGCTGAAGGAGGCGCTGGAGCGGCCACAACCACCAACACCTCTGCACTGGGCGATTGGAAGCCATCCACGAACATGGGCATACGCTCGGCCAGCGTGTACAGCGCCCCGGCAGCTGTCACCACCACGCTACCCGGCGACACTTCCGGCTATGCCTCGAACTCGAGTCCCGCCTCCAATGGCGGCTTCAACAATCCAACCGAAATGCCGTCGTACACGCGGCCCTCGTACTCACGTTCCGAGAGCAATGGTAATTATCTCGCCGTCGGCGTACTCCTGGTCAGTCTTACGCTGAGGAAGACCTAAGCCCAGACTAATTCTCTCATCATCTTCATTCAATCCCAGTTAATCATTTATAGCATTACTTAAACTCATTCTAACCACACAAAATATCAAATATCAAACATCGCGAGAAAAAGACCAACTACCAATAGAATACCACTACTACTACTAAATATCTACTACCAAAATACTACTACTACTACTACTACTACCAGAAGTTACTACAACTCCACTTACTCAACTCCTCCTAGTCGTAATACAAAACTAGCGTTAAGTAGTGTCAAATGCATGCCAAACTACCAAAGAAAAAAAGAAACAATTTTTATACAAATTATAATATCCTCTCCTCCCTCTCCGCCGCCGCAACCGCCCACTTAATCCCATTTTATCAACAACAAAAAAAAAAGAAAACGTCGCTACCCAACCCCCACCACCCCTAGCCAAGCAAAAGCAAACAGCGTCGCCATTTTTGTTCAAGTGTTGCCATTCCTAAAACCAAAAGCAAATGTAATGCGCGCTCCAAAAATACAAAAACGCTCCGCTCGGTATTGTCAAGCACTGCCAACCATAATATACCAAGTACCAAGTGACTTTCTGCGCCTTGCCGCACTCACCACCGCCGTTAATCGCAGTTTCGTAAGTTTGTTCACATTTTTTTCCGTTGCCGTCCACAACTCACAAAATACGCAAACGCAATTTTTAAAAATATCAAAATATAAACTAAATCCAACTCAAAAATAATAAAGTATTGCATCCACTCATAAATCTTACATCAGTGTCTAATCTTATCGGACGCAGTGCTGCAGGCTGCGTCTCGTGCTGCTCTACCACTACAACAACAACTACTACTCTACTATCTAATCCATACATCATCAGTACAGTAACCGCAATCACCGCATTTCTTTTTTGGCTTTGGGCACCCAACACCCACACTCTCTCACACACACACACACACACGTACACACCGGAACGTACTATGATTTGAGACAAACAACAATAACAACAACAACAATCGCAATGCTTAGTATTCAAAATCGTATTTGTCTATTATGTTTTTTTTTCCTTGTGATACCCAAAGTAATTGTAACTACTAATTGAAATCTATACTGGCCGTTGCAAAATTTTGTATGTGTGTACTTGTACCCGTATGTATTTGTTTTTATGTAGGCAATGCGTTATCAGATATCGATTTAAAATAATTTATAGACCACAATTAAATCTTATACGATCAAATTTTAATATTGAAGAGATGCAAAATGCAAATGGCATTCATTTGAAAGTACCTCAAGTAGCTTTGGATCGGCATTAAAGGCACACACTTCAACACAAATCGGCATTGTTCTTTAAAATAATTAAATAATACACCCACAATGTTAGCTACAATCTAATTTTACACTTCAGTAGGGCGACACTAGTAGGCATTTTGAACAGGATTTCGCTCAAAAATAATCGGAACATAAAATGGCTATAAATTGTACATTACAATGGAAAAATGCTACTGTTTAAGCAGTAAAGACAGTGCTACGAATTCAGTAAGACCATTTTCAGATGTGGGATTTATAATTCATAGGAATTACCAGGTAATTCCAAATGGAGCTATCTTTTTATGTCCGAGGTTCTTATAAATTGACCATAATTATTGGGGGTATTTCAGCTTTGGCAGTGCCGAAGTTAATTCACTCTGTAGTTTTATTATAGCCTGCTTTGTTGTTGTCACACCGTTTGTAACGCCCTTAAGAAGGCTTGTGGGGTATGGAAAACTATATATCGCTGGTCATACGCTGATACCTCTTAACAGAATTTTTTTCCTTTCAGTTATCTACGTCAAAAAATGTTAGTTACGAGGTGTCAACGTATGACCAGCGATATATTCTTGATTAGCACTGAGTTCATTTCTGTCCGTCTTTTTGTCATTTCGGACAATAACAAATTATCGATAAAATATCGAAAAATTTTCGATAAAATGACCAAAAAATAGTCTTGTATCGTATCGTACTCGTATGTGCAGGGTATTAGTTTCTGTCAAACCGCAGACGATTCTCTTATTAGTTATCAAAAGATTTGTTTGAGATTTTTCAGTTTGGTCTGTGATTTTTATACCTGAGGTATGGGTATATTTGCTTTGGTCGGAAGTTTTTTATCGCCAAGAAGGAGACGTGATACGTATAAAAAACTATATTTAGCCCTATCCGCCTGTCCGTCCTCTTTATTTGTAGACTCGATTGCTGGAGATAAAAGTAAGCTAGGCTGTCCTAGCTTTGGATTTATCTTTTATAGATCCTAGAATAAGTTGGTATCGCAAATGGTCGGAATCGGTCGACTACCTCCCATATAAGCAAAAATCGTATTTGTAAAAAATGTAACCCAATTCTGCTGGAATAGTTCCACACTTTGTATATTGGGATTAGGGTATATACAGGTCGGCTTTTCCCTTGTTTTATATTTCTTCGAATTTGGGATTTGGGGTGAACAATTTCAAAAATTTCTTAAAACTTTTCATATATTTTTTTTCTATAAAACATAGAAACAAAAAAGAGGTCATATTCGTCCTTCCGTGGGGGCAAGCATTACGTTTTTCCTGTATTTTTCGCCTTCTGAAACAAATTTTAAAAATGTTTTTCCCCATATAACCTAGGGTTGGGTTAATAGCGTATTTGTTGATATATATGGAGTATAAATCATAATTTTGATCATAATTTTGAAAAATATTTTACAATTAATGTCGGATCAACGAAATATTCATAGAGAACAAAAAGTAGGCATAACTAACAAAAAAAAGTGAAAATAGTAAAAAGAATCACTTGTTTGTATTCATATTTTTATTAACATGCTATAAATGCATTTTCGAAACCTAAATTACTAAGTGGAAGAATTTTATGGTTTTTACCTGTCGTTTTCGGTGAAATTAACCACTTTTTTTGGGATATATAAAACACCTCCTAAATTATAATAGAGGAAATGAGTCCCCTAAAAATCGAATTTAAATGTAAAGAAACTCCTGAAGACTGCTCACCATCACATCATAATAGTGTCATTCCAACATTCATTTAGATCGCCAACACTCATCAAAATTGAGATATCAAAATTATGATTTCAACACGCCACAACGAAGTACACATATTTTTAAACGATATTTTGATAACTCATTCCATTTGGACCATCCATTCAGTGTAATTGAGTGTAATTGGCGAAGTAGTATGTACTGCTAAATCAGTCGATGGTATTTAACGCATTTTAGTAAAGATCCAAGAATTGGCAGCATTATGAAGTAATTTGCACTTTTGTAATGAACGAACAAATGCATTCAACTTTTAATTTGATTCTATTAGTTTTGCTTGTGGATAGAAGCTAATTTTGCCAAATATTTCCAGCCTCCGACAAGCCATCTGACTTGGATATAATCTTCGGCGAGCCCAACAAGCCCTCATTTGGCAACGGCAAATACACCCGCTCTGGCTCCGATGCAGAGCTGATCTTTGGAGGACCGCCCTCGCACTACAAGACCGATCGTTTTGGGGCCTCGAAGAGCATGAGTGTGACCTCGGATCGCAGCAGTTCGTCGGCAGCCGGAAACCATTCATATAAAATCTATGAGGGCATACAGAATGTGGCATTCAGCGATTACAGCGATTCACCAGCAAAGAAGACAGCCGCAGACAGCACTAGCGACATGCCTGCATACAACAGCACTGGGTCGGCCACAGCCCTGTGGAGCAAGGCTCACGAAGAAGACGATGAATTGGACTTGAAGTAGAGGGCAGGGCGGGAAGGTGACGACAAAAAGTAGAGTTTTGGAAAGACATTAAATTCATACACAAAAAGGTCAGAGTCATTCATACACCACCTTACCCTCTCACAAGTCGTGCAAATTTTTCGCCTCTAAAGTTTCCTGGTTTCATGGAACATTTCATGCAAATTGCAATTCTTTGGTTTACATTTACATTTCCTTTCAAACCATGTTAAAGGCATATTAAACGTAGTTACAAGTTATTGCACACAATTAAATGTTATATACAACTTCAAACAAATATATATATATACATAAAAATAAAATATATATTAAATGGTAACTGTGTGTAAACAAGATTGAAATACATACAACCAAAGGCGCAACTTGACCCAAACCACTGAGAGGGAAAGCAAACAATGTCAATGTTGTACCAGAAACTCCATTTGTCATTTCAACATGAATTGTTTTTCATATATGAGACTAACACTTAACAAATACCGACTAATAAACGAGTTACGAGAACAACTTAACCCACATACAACCACCAAATGTTCTACAATAATTCATAGGCGGGAAAAACGATTCCACATGAGCGCTTCGACTTGACTGGTTAAAATTATGAAAGATTTTTGAAAACTTTTGCGAAAAACATTTAAAAACAACAAAAATATACAAACAAATAACAATGTTGCTATTAAACTTTTAAAAACAAAAAAATAACAAACAAAAAATATGTACTTAAAAATATATTATTAAATGTTAAATTGCTATTATATAAATATGAAAAAAAAATACATAATTATTATTACTGTTATTCCAACATGAGACACTATGAGAAGAAGAAAAAAAAAACCTATACAAATCTTGACATTTGTATAATATACAAGACAATATATACGCAAAGGATAACAACAAATATGAAGAAAATATATATTAAAAAACTAAATAAAACTAATATTATTATTGTAATCCTGTGAGCATAAAATATACATTTAAATACTTTCAATCTATTCAATTCTATGTTGTTCCAACACTTTATTAGCTAATTAAACATACATTAATTGCAAATTATAGCAAAATTCTATACTTATTGTAGCAAAAATATAAGTGAAAAGAGAATCACAAAACCAAAATAATACATGGCTAAAGATTTTAAACAAAACAACACACACACACAAGCAATGTTACCTTAAGTTTTTACTAAACTACAATAACTGCATATACTTATTAGAGAACAAGCTGCATAATACAAATATTATACACATAGCAAGTTAGCCGAGATATTATGGGAAAGCAACTTATAGCAAACTGATTATTTCAATATCAAACCAAAATCACAACGAACTCAACAAATTTGTGTTTAAAATTAAACACAAATGATAAAAAAAAAGAAGAACAACCCAGTTTTTTTCTTTAGTTGGTTTAAACATTTGTGGATAAACTATAAATAAATTATTTAAAAGTCCATCAAAAAAAACATTGCAAGCCAAAAGAAATCGTTTTAATTAAAAAATGCATGGATTTAAACGCACAGGCCATAATGAAAATAATTAAAATAATAAATGTATTGAAAAACATATGGAAATCATAAAAAATGCTGAAACTCATAAAAGAATTTAGTTAAACAAAAACACTATTACCAAAATATTTTAAAAAATATATTTAACAAAAAAATTTTAAACAATTATCTCCAGATATAGTTAAATATTCCAATTCAAGCTCCAAACTAATACCTACTCCATATTTAAATGTTTCTGTTTCGGTTGTGTTACATATAAAATACTTCAAATTCCTAAGACGTTTTGAATGGAACCCTTGCTAAGTTCTAGCACTAAGACATCAAATCATTTGAATGAATAACCCTAAATATTCATAAATCTCTTCAACCCTTTCATTTCAAGTTTTCACTATTTTCTCCTACTCATAACCACTTTAAACTCTCTAACGACGATGCATACATGCACATGAAACTATTTTATTCCCATTAAATAATGTTCAAATGAAGACAAAAACTTAACAAGAACATACCAAAATATACCTTAAATGAATTAAAAAGAAAAACAATGCATTATCATTAAAACACATCACATTAACAAGAAATTAGCAAAAATAAAATAAAAGAATTCACCTTATAGAAATGAAAACCCCAGCCGCAAACACAAAATATATCACAACGCATAAATACTCATCATCGCCAGGATCCTATACAAATAAAAGAAAGCATGATTACTCACTCACTCATTCACTCACTCACTCACTCATATCTCACACCAGGAACAACTGAGTGCGTGCAAGAGTCATTTGAAAAAAAATATAAACCATTGAAACTATATTCACATGCATCTCACCATCTATCGAAGTTGAAAGCGACAACAGAAATAAAAATTAAAACAAAAAAAAACAGAAAAGTAATACAAATTATAGCAAAATATTTATTATTATTATAATTATGTATGTTGTATGAAATTACGTATTATATGAAAATATATATTAAAACAAATATATATATATGAAATAAAAATATGAATATGAGTATAAAATAATGGATACAATAATGAGTTGATAAATAAACTAAAACAAAAAATATTACATTTTTAAAATGAATGGAATGAATCAGTGTTTTTATTAATAACTAGCAGATACTCACGGCTTCGCTCGCAGCAATTTAGTACATAACTGAGCCGTTGAGGAACAAGGTGGTCCACTCCACATCGTGGTGAGTATTACGAATGAATACACCGAGAGAAAAAAATAACAGTTTCGCTGTTAAAAACCATCCGACGGTCGAAAAACTGTTAAGTTGACAGCGAAAACTGTGAAAATAAAAGCGAAACTGATCATTGTAAAAGTTTTTGCTGTCAATTTAACAGTTTTTCGACTGTTGGATGGTTTTTAACAGTTTTCTTAACAGTTTTTTCTCTCGGTGTAGGAGTTAAGTCATTTCGTGATATTGACCTCGATGTGGATTGGATCACTTGGCTTCTCAACGCCTCAATTGATGATATAGGACAGCTTGAGGACTTGTCTTTTCTAAATAGAAAAAATTGTAAATGGGGGATTTGGTTCGGATATTTCTTAGGCGATTTGAAAACAATAGAAAATAGTTGTAAATTCAGCTTGTTCCCACGGCTTCGCTCGCAATATTTGGTTCTCTAAGTGAATGAAATGAAAATGTATACATATAATTTCATATTCACTTAAAATTCGTACCTTTCAATCATGTCCAGAGAGTAAATATGTCTTATATTTTTTCAAGTCTTTCTTAAAGTACTTCTGTTAACCCAACTCAGATAGAATATTATAGCATGGTCCATAGAACGGTTTCTGAATAATAGCGCTTCTAAAATTCAAGGGTGACAGTACGCGGGCCGCAGATTTTTATTGTCAGTCATCTTATGATTAATTACCCAACAAAAAATTAAAAATTTCACCAATATCCCTTAAATGAAACAAATTTTTGCAGAATTTTTACATTCCTTATTCAACATCGCATACAAAATGTTAGAGAAAGAGTACATGAATGGAATCGTATTCGCCACGCCAACATCTAGCACCTAAAATTCATGAAAACCAAAAATGCATATCGAGGCCAATGAAATTACAAACATTTTAATATGTGTGTAATTAAAATGAGTCAAGTTGTAACGGAACAAACATGCACACATTCAATCAATCTCACGAAGAGTTTTATAAGAGTTTTTTCTGAACTTTAACCTTTAACAATTAATCATACAGTGCGTATTAAACTGCGTTGGACTTAAACATAACAAACTTGACCCAGTGGCCTCAAACGGATAATGGTAACTTTGCTTGACCAGTAATTTGATGAAAACTTTTTTAGTTTCTCACAAATACAAAAATCATTTCTTTCAAATACAGCCTCGTTTGTAATAAACTTGGTTAATGTGTCTTAATTTTTGCATATATAAATTTTGACAAAATAACGTTTGCGGTCAACGATTTCAGTTACTACAAATACAAGTGTATTTTCTCTAAAAGTATTCAACATTTGCAGCAATTACACCTAAAACACATCAATTCTTTGAGTGTACCTAAAGTGTATTTCTTGCTAAGTATGCCTTTTTGGCCTTTTTGGTACTCATATTTAAAGAATTGCTAATTATATTTTTAATAGTAATTGACTGCCATGAAGCCAGTTGCCATATTTCGTCCAACGCAAAAAACACTAAACGTCCAAATCTTATTATTACAGCAATTAGAGAGAAGCATTTCCTTCCGTCACTTTAGCGTGCATTTACCTGTCGTTTCTGCCATTTATGTGTTATTTACCCAAAATCCTCGAAGCAGAAAAACACCCGCATTTTGTTTGCTGTCGTCTTTATTTGGATTACAAAACTACAGAAAACACACACAAAGACACTGAGACACACCAACAACAGCGCGCGCGCGCGGCTAATGACATTTACAACTTCAAATGGATTTCGTCTCTTTCGAGACAATTACGAAACGATCTAGAAAAGTGCACTTGCACACGTTTCTTGTGCATCTTTTGCCGCGTTCACTCACTTCACTCACTCGCCCTGCCTGCGTTTTACTTTCAAGTTCAGCGAGGCTTGCAAAAGTGATGTTGATGTTGCTGATGATAGCAAATTACCTCACGCAGGTACATCGCTGGCAGCGAAGACAATTCCACAATTCCCCTCCAAAACAAGGAACACTTTGCTGGCTTACGGAAAAATCGTACTTATCTTATATTTCCGATATAAGCACGTGTCTGGCCGCAACTGAATTCAGTCACGTTTCGCATACAATTCGTTACATTTCGTATCTTCACGGCTAATACGTCTCCGTTAATATCAAATTGATAAAATTGAAAAACAGAAAATGTTTCCAAACCATTTACATTTGTTTGTTGTTTACGCGTGTGTGGTGAACTGCATTTGGTGCGAAATGATCGGCTACGATGAGCCTAACAACAATATCAATGAAGTTGTGGAAAAGCCGCATACATGGTTGAAAAGTGCCCAGGATATGATTGGCAGTCCTGCGGGACATGTGGTAGTGCAAGTGGCCAAGGAGCTATTGAATCGTTCAGCGGGCAATAGTCAAGTATGTTCGATTTTCAAAGTGAATTAAATGTGAATAGCATATAGTATAGGCCAAGGATTATTTAAGACTGCGAGCAGCCTTTTATGGAAAGAGAAAATAATTAATTCTTGGTCATACTTGAAATTCAGAGAGTTATTTGAAATCGCAACCTCTTGTACAATTGAGCGAAATAAAAAGAAGAAAATTGAAAATAAAAATCTCATTTCTATTCTCTCTACAATTCCTTCCCCAGGTTCTTAGTCTCAATCTCACCAACCTTCTGATAATAGTCCTCTTAAAAGTGTTGATATTTGCGGCGGGCATGTTGGGCGCTGGCCATTGGAGTGGCTATGGCTATGGCTATGGACGATCTGCGGGCCGAAGTGATGATAGTGGTAATAGTATTTCACAACCTAACCTAAAATAATATTTTTTAATCTAACAAATTGCGGTTTAGCTGCCACATTTGGTATCAACGATGGCGAGGGTTATCTAATCACCGGTTTTCTAGCGGCCCAGGGCTCGGGCATAGATGATTGCCTGTATGCGGCCGCATGTGCAAATCCCACGGTAATAATAATAATGGCTGTTACTGTAACGTGTAGTCAATCCAATCCAATCTGTTTTTGTTTTATTATTATTTAAATAGGTGGCCTATGAGTATTCCAAGGCAGCCAAGGCTCTCCTAGATGGCATTCACAAATATGAAAGGTATTCTTAAAAAACTAGTCAACAAATCTTCAATTAGAAAACCATTTCAAGTTTTAACCTCATTACAGCAATTTGCTAAACAATCCACGCTACAACGATCTCATCGTACTGGTGGAGAAGGCTGCCTACGATGGCTATCGTGGTGTGCCCTGCAACACCACAATCAAATGCGATGGCATGCTGTAGAACCCTGCTCCAGCTCCATCGATAACAAAAATACACACTCGCCTTTTCACAAAGTAAATAGTTTATTAGTAAATGAGCAATATTTATTTTATTCGCTAAAAATTAAGCTAGTTTCCACATTTGTTTAAAATTTTATTATGTACAGTCTTGATTAGTTACTTTGCATCGATAATAAAATTTAATACAATTCATATAATATATATTTTGTAAAAAAAGAAAACAAACATTATTATTTTTTTTTATTGTGTTTTGGCATTTGCTTAAGTGTTTGTGGGTGTTGTTGTTGTATTTTCAGTGTAACTAACGAGTAAGTATTGCAAAAGTTGCTGTTGTTTTTGTTTCTTGAGAAAATGTTAATTTACTGTTGCTCGGGAGCCGCCGTAACCGCCTTCACGTACTCGGGGTAGTGCAGGAAACCGTCCTTGTTCGCATCCGCTATTTGCAGGAACTCATCAATAACCTCTGGAATAGGTAAAGTCTAATCTAAAGTTAACTTACACTATTTGTATGAAATTCACAAATTACCAATTATATGATTGAGTTCGTCGCTGGCATTGTGCAGGTAATTGTCGCGATCGAGTTTCTTGAAATTCTCATCCTGATGGATGGCAGCCTGCAGCATTTCCAAGCCATCCAAGGCATTGTTATTGTCGCTGTCGTGAATCTGGCAAGAGTTGGAAGATTCGGCAAATATAGGAAATTGAAAAAAAATAAAAAATTCGATATTAAGTTGAAGGCAGAACTGCTTCCCCCCAATCCCTCAAGCCTTTCTCTCACCTTAAAATAGTAGAAATTCTTCTCTTCCTCCGTCATTTCATCGGGATTCACATTGATGCCCATTTCCCTCAGGTCGTCTTCAATGCGGCTGGAAAAGTGTGCAAACATTAACGAAATGAATACGAAATAAAAGACTCCACTTACTGCTCTTCGTGCGTCAAGTGCTGGTCCACTTTGCGTGTTTTGGTCTGTTCGCTACGCGGATGATGTGGACCGCGTTTCATAGCCAAACTGGAGTCAAACGTTTGACTGAATGTGGCAATGCAGATAATGAAGTTCACGAAATTCAATAATTTGCACATTTCGTCTGTAAAATTCTTTAGTATTTGATTTTTCCAAAGCGGAAATAAATTTTTGTGTATGTGTAAAAACAAAAATGGTTGCACCTATCAAAAATGTTTGCCAAACGAAAGCAAAAGTCCTGTCAAAATCAATAGAACGTTACACAGCGCAGGTCACAGAGCAAACGTCAAAAAGTGACACAAGTCCTGAAGGGTGAGTGGAGTGAGCGCCTCACTGCTGCACCCATGACGAAACTAGTATGCGGTTGAGTAACTAGAATGGTCTACTCTTTGGCAGACAACTTGTGCCTCAAATAGCGGTGTAGTTTGAAAACAAAAATTACAGTTGTGTGTCTCTTTTGGGTTTGTGCTCTCTCAGCTTACTTCACCTGGTGAATTTTGCCATCGCTCCGACAGATAAGAAAAATGTGTTATCTCTACTTTTTTAATTTCAATTGAATTGATTAGCGTTGAGTTGGCAACTTTATTGCTCTGGCAACAAATGTTTGTTTTGTCAATTGGAAATCGAAAAGCTCTGAAAGTCTGCCAAATTTCAAACTGGTATTTAAATTCACAAAGTAGACAAACGCTTGTGCAGTCTCTGTTTTTCATATTTTTGCAATTGCTTTATTGTCCGCAGTTTGATAAAATGTGTGAAAATTATTGTAATGAATTGTCAACATTCAATCCTGAAATTGAATATCAGAAATTTATGAAGCGGAAGCCTTGTATTCAGACCGCAAAGTTGTACGAGGAGTTGCATACGCACGAGAAGATTAAATGTCCTTGTAAGTGGTTGACTTTAGATTGGGCTTTATGTTCTAGTGTATTTTCCCTTATCGACAGATCTCTTCAAAGGCTATGGCGTTGAGACAGACAAGAACACCATGTATCGTACGTGCAACTCGGACTATGGCTACTATGCTCCGAACGCCTTTACCATTCCGACACGCTTTTTTCCATTGTCACAGAAGTTCTCCAACGACTTGCAACGCTTTGGCATGTATCGGAATTTCTCATTGAATACCCACATGGATCGTGCCTTCTATTAGAAAGAAGTAGAAGATGATACTTTGCCCATGCAGCTTTTCCCACCGTTCTCAAGCTAAAAACAATTAAAAATACTCTAAAATGTATCCTATTTCATATGAATTTATTCATTATAGAATTTCACAAAAAAAGCTTTGTCCTTAATTTTTACATCAAAATCGTCTGACTGAATATCAATGGTACTATTACATTATGTGGGTGCTCAAGGAGTTCCTTAAGACATGTGTACTCAAAATCATTTTCCAAAGTAGTGCTCGGCACTGCATAGCCTCGCGAGGCCGACAGTAAACGTATTTTTCACACAGACACGGTTGGCAATTAACACACACGGGAAAGCTGTTTGATTACAGCATGCTTTAACTGATTTAGAACGACCCCACCACTTTATCTTACATTTTCTATACGCAGTTGAAAAGCACAATTAAAAGAGAGTCTGGTGTCTGGACGTTGTTCTGATACACGCACAATTCGATTATAGCTGGACAATGGTAGAAGCAGTTCACCAATCATTCTGAAATTTAACAACAACGCAACTCTCTGATGACCTAGAAAAAAAAACTGAGCGTGGTGGCATCAATTAGTGTGTGCCCTACTTTGCTTGTATCTCCCAGCTATGGAAATATTTGTGATTAGTACCTATATTTGGAGAAAATTAAGTACACATGTTAGGGAATCACTGCTTTTATGTTTCAGCAGCTGAAATCCAGCTGGAGCTCCGTTGAAACACAATTTTCCCGATCTATGGTATAAGAGATTAAAGCTACGGTCAGATTAGGCAAATATTTGCCCAAATACTGGGAAAATACACTCAGTAAAATAAAATACTGGTTCAATCACATACGATTTTAGGTGATTTTTAAAAATATCTGAGTGTATTTGGGCAAATATTTGCCTAATCTGACCGTAGCTTAAGTAATTTGAACAAATACTTACCAGAAAACTTTGGCATGCACATAATACAGTGCGACATCATTTTTTACCAGGTACTAAAACGGAAACGAATATCGGTTCTAGTTTCGGTGAACAACTAAAAAAAATGTAGATATACATAAGATGGCTTTAGGGGGAGTTTTACAGTCATAATTTCAGAGCTAAATTGACAGCATCCATAATTTAAAGTTCTTGTTACTATGGAAAAAGTCTATTGTGAATGAACATTGCTCTTAAATGATAACTGTGAAAATCGCCTGATATCAAATTTCAAAAAGATTGAACAACGTTTACTATTTTTGTACTCTTTTACTATGAAAACGTTACACATTGGGCTGTATGCATAAAACGAGTGAACACTCCTTTCAGTAGTGAACTCTACTTTTTTTGTATGTAATTTAACATATCTATTGTGAATATTGGAGTGAAAAGTCGTTGCTCTCACACGTTAAAAAATACGATTGCGTGCGTATAACCGTCGTCATCACTGGTCAGTTTTCTTCTTCCCCCAGTGTAATATATATGAACCGAAATCTTTTTAAATTCATAACCGTTGAATGTTTCTTGGAGAACTCATGCAATGTCGGGTATTTGGAGGTTGATTCATAATACTGAACTCTTTTTAAAGTCTTAAAAATGGTATTTGGACACGCGGTTCCTGCTTCATTTTCTGTAGTTGGCGTTTATGCTACTCTGAAAAACCGGAACCTAAACCATACACCATTTTAAGAAAACTAAAAATTAAAAAAAAAGCTTTCTAACACTATAAAAATGTCTACAAGTTAACCAAAAATGTGTTCAAAGCTTGACAACTAATGTCACAGTCTTCAGCTACAACTTAAAATAAAAACAAAACAATTGATAAGTATTCAAATTAAAACAAATTCCAATTACAAAAATTAACACAACATATAAAATTCTCACAATTGCCGCAACAACAATAAAAGGCCATGAGGTAAGCTTTTTTTACTTCGTTATGATAAGGGGCTTCTTCAATGCAACCAGCCAGAACACAATTCACCATTCAAATGCTAATCATTTTCATTTACGTTTTGGCCACTTTGAAGGCACAGTAAAGTGAAATTCTTGTTGGACTCGCTCCTGTGGGACATTTATGGCAAGCAACAACAGCAACGCTTCCGATCTAAATTTGAAAATATCTCCACGATGACCTCAAGTTGCTATGGTTTGAGTCGCAACTGCAAGGATTTACAAAGCATGAACGTACGCAAATTGATCGACATTTGTGCAATACTCAAGGTGGAATTACGTTTGATGGGCTACTTCCTCGAACGCGTTCTTATAAGTCGTGACCGCAAACAAAGGCATCAGGAGATCTTGTGCGGTTTCGTGGATGCCATTCTGTTAGTGAGGTGTCGTAAGTGGAAATTTTAGTTTTTGTAGATTTGTATGTTCAGGGAGAATCTTTATAGTCCCAAGAAAATGGAACGAATTCCCTGATTAGGTGATACTAAAGTGAGTGCAAAACTGTAGTGAGTTCAAACGGATACGTCAATTTTCGTGTTACGTAATAAATATGCATTTTTGTAATTCTTTCTAACTTTTCTGAGTGTTAATTAGTGACAGCTTCTGAAATAGTCCACTGTGTCCTAAATCAAATGTCAAAACCGCACGAACTGCGCATATTCCTTCAAATGTCAGAATATTGGCCCGCAACCAAAAGAGTACCTTCTAGCGGAGCATTGGCAGACGCCAACAGTAAAGTTGGAAACCTGCTGCTGTGAACTTGTGCGAGTTACACCCGCGGCAAATCGTACAAAGTCAAAGTTGTGTGTATGTGTGTAGAAAAGCATTGACCGCTGTATCGCGCCATACACCGGAGGAGGGTAAATCACAAACCATCATAAAACAACCGCGGACGGACAGACAACACGACACAACACCAACAACATTCCTACGCACACAAAAAACATGAACTGACAACTGAGGGTAGGTAGAGAGTGGGTGGTGCGGTGTGGGGTAGATTGGTGTGGTGGCGGTGGTGGGTTGGTCTGAAATGACAACCGTGTTTTGCTGAGCAGCAAACATTTTCCTTCATATTCGCAATCATTACGCCGTTACCCTTGATATTCGGAGAATGTGTTACGCCAACGAACGAACGAACGAAAGCGTGCAGTGTGCGGTTGAAAAAAGTGCTTATTCCACGAAGGAGTTATTGTTTTATGTTTTCTAGTCTTGTGTGAAACAATATAAAAGCAAATTGTTTCACATTTGTTGTGCTTGTGCGTGTGTGTGTGTGTGTGTGTGGTGGACATAAAAAGGATTTAATGTACTAAGATAAAGTATAAAAAGTGCACTGCGCTGCGAAAATTTTCAATTCGCAAGCGGAAAAGTATTGAATAACAAAAATTATCGATCCGTAAAAGACGTGCAGCCAAATGCAGTTTTAATGTGAAAATTCTGCGAATGGAATTTCTTTCAATGCGTTTTAAAGAAATTCGCGGACATTTTAGTTCTTTTAAGTGGTGGAAAAAGGATACAAACATAAGATTGTGTGCAAATTTGGCAAAACTGCTTTTAAGAGTACTTATTTTTTGAGTGATTTCGTTTTTCGGGTATTGTTTAAAAATAGAATCGAACACTCAATGGAAAATGTTTGTAGTCTTAAGAGGTGAAAACATAAGGGCTTAGTTAACATTAAATTATTATATAACCAAAAAATAAATAATAGAATTGAAGGGGTGAGTGGATAAAGGCGGTATGTAACAAAAATTTTCAAATTGATTTTTTTGCATTAATGAAGTGGCTTCCTAAATGAACTCACGCCTTCCTCTAAAAATTAGACGTTTCATTACAAATCTTCAAATTATCCTTCATAGACCCAAATTCAGAGAAAATTAGTCTGAGGGAATAGCACCTAAGCCTTTCATTTCCATCAAGTCTTACATTTTTTATAGTTTCCTTTTGGGTCGCATTGAATGCACTACAGAAAAAAAAGTCGTATTTGGTTCAGTAAAAACCAACCACAGAGACTTAAGGTGCTCAACTAGGCATAGGTTGTTAATCCACCTTCCACCCCATTCATTACCTACTGTAAGCCGAAGCACTTTACACTCACACGAAAGTGAAATTCAGACGACGAATTTGTCCATGGTGCCGTGCATTTAACTAAAGTTGAATAACATTTACCATTGAGTGTACTAACTAAACGGTGTGCGCTGGTGTGTGACACTATTGTGGGAAGTGGGTCAAGACACAAACCGACAAAGAATCGATGCAACACACAACACAGAAGTACCTTGACACAAACTGCAAGTGCATACAGAGTGCCAACTGAACTCTGCCAAATTGAACTGAACTGTAACCAATTCAACACTAATACACACGCAGGCAACACACTCATGCACATTGTCCTTGCATTATTTTGGTGCATTAAATAATAGTATCGTATCGTGTCTTCTCTTCTTTTCACTTTTCACTTTTCGTTCTTTTTCCTTTTTCCCTCACTTGTGTGCGCCGCTTTTAACCAAAAATAGTTTTCAATGCCATGAGTATTACCAACTGAGCCTGAGCCCGAATACTACTGCGAACTGCAGAATGAGCCTCTTGTAGAAGGAAAAATATAATAAGAGAAAAAAAACACAGAATACCCCAAATTGAGGTTACATAACATTTTAATGAGAAAGTTTAGTTCCGAAAAATAAGTGCAAATAACAGTGTGAAAATGTAGCAGCCAAAAGAAACCAATTGAACGCATCGTGGACTCCCCTAACCGTCGAGGACCAACAACAACACGCTCTGAACATGGGTAAATATTCGCTCATTCGCCAAGCGGTAACTTCCGTTTTCATAATTCTAAAAAAAAATTAACCATTTTCACAAAAATTAATTTCTATGTAAATTTTTTTTCTAAAAATTTCTTACGCTGTTTAAATGTAATAAATTACAACAATAAATTGAAACATACAAAAAAAAATATTCATACTTACATACAAAATTTTCTCTCTCGAAACTACTCTTTAACGTTGTTACTACTTTTCATGAACGTTGTGTAAAAGGTAATTCTTGTGTACATACATAAACAAACATAAATATGTTCTAACTACATACTCTAAAAATAACTGCCAGCCAGCCAAGCCAGCCAAGTACATATTCGAACATTTTCCGCCATCATTGTCGCATCGACAGCCGCCCCCCATCCACTCATCTTCATTTCGATCCTTCGATGGCCTTTAATTTCATGCTACTTTTTAATAAATTACAATTTGCTTTAATTTTCTTTCTCTGCTTCATTTCCGTATATTTGCTGTTTACTCTTTGCTCCTGTTTCCTTTTTTCTTTTAATGATATGTTAATGTAAACAAAGGAATTCTTTGAGTTTTCAGATTCTTTTTGTTTTTCTGTTTAGTTTGCCACCCACGTTACTTTGTCTTCCACTTCTTCTAATTCTAACCTCCACGGTTCACTGTAACCTATTTTTATGTTTGACGCCCATTTGGCATCCTTTCCTCTTCCTCTTCCCGTATCCGTACACCAACACAAACACAAACACACGCACACATAGGCTCACTGTCACAAACACAAATACTCCATTTTTGTGCACCCAACTGTTGCATGCTGCTGCCCACGCACGTCTTTCGTTGTTGTTGTTGTTGTTGTTGTGTGGCTGCTTTAGTATGTATTTAGTACATTTAGGGTCCCTTATTCCCAGCACAGTTCACTACTTTGCTACTTTGCTTGTCTTAGAAAAGCTCCTATGTATTGTGGCGGTTGTGATTGCCATACCTTTGTTGTGTGCATTAATTTGGCATTGACTTTGGCTATTGTAACCTTTGTAATTATGTTTCTTATTCATGTTTTTCATGGAATATTTGCGCCAAAACCAATCAGTCAGCATTCGCACAAAGGAATTATTTGCACAATGAAATTGAATTTGTATCTACTGTGGAGTATATTTGAAAGGTCTTTTGAAAGGTTAAAGTTCATTTTAAACAACGTCTTTGGAAATTACTGTGAGTTTTCCTCGAATATTTCTATTAGACCGCTGCATACATCGGTTCATTGTTTACTAGAGTGGCCATTATTTTATTGTTTCGCGGCTGCCCCTTCAGGATTCATAGAAAATAATACATTTTAAGTTCCACCTAGGTCACATAAGGATAAGGTGAATCCCCACACTTTCAAAATTATGTTTAAAAAAAGATTTTCAAAAAATTACACAACAACTGCGCATAGTAATGACGAGCAAAGAACACCGTCTAAAACAATTTAACATCCAAGTATTCTGAAAACTACTTTCACTAACAGAATTCCCGTGCCTCGTCCAGAAAAAACTAGAGCAATTCGAATGAAATTTTAAAAATAGTTTCGTATTAAAATTGCTCATACGCCACGTATAACAATTTTCAAAAAATTCAACGACTTTTGCTAACTAGTTGTGCGATTTTCCCCAATAAATTGAAAAATGTTTGCAATAATTAAACGTTTAAGAGCTGGGTGGACCTAAACTTTTATCCAAATGAGCTACAGCCATAAGTTAAGTGGGTGGCTAAAAAAATATTTTGTAAACCAAACAAAAGCCTGTGTATCCTATAGGTTAAGTATTTATCCGAGTGAAATACTTGCATATTTTGTCCTTTTGAGTAAAATACAATTTGAAATTTTGGAAACTCTGCTTATATTTTGGTTAAGTTATTATGTCAGCTCAACGCATGACAAAGACAAACGATTTATCTAGTCCCAAAGTATTACAACTTTCAAGTTCTGTTGTTGCAGCATCCGTTAGGTAGTTGAATGTAACCAATACTAGTAAGAGAATTATCTTCGATCTGACCAATGCTATTATATCCTGCTCATACAAGTACGATAACTTCTTCGACCATTTTTTGAATATTTTTCGACTTTTTATCAGGAATTTCCAATTTTTTCCCGATTTATTTAAAAATGTTGTTCCAACTGCATTTTATTCCGGTTCAATTCCATTTCGTTCCAGTATAATTTCCATTCCAGATATAATTTCCAAACAAACACAAAAACGGCGTTAAATGGGTTCAGTACTGCAATAGAATCAATAAGTAAAGAAATACTAAAATTTGTACTGGATAGCTCAATAACTAAGGTAGTTATCGTGTAAAAAGACAGACAGGCGGAGAGACAGATATCGCTAGATCTACTCAAGAGGAAATTCTGATCAAGCATATATGTACAATACACCCTTGTGTGCAGGGTAGAAAAATTCCATCTGCTCATAATTAACGCTGGGCGATAAGTATTGGTGCTACATAGTCTTTCTTAAAACTTTTAATTCCATGACCAAAAGCAATAACCACTTTAGTCGACTTATGCATGATTTGAGTTAGCCCATTTCCGGTATCCTACTTATTAATAGTTACACAATTTATTTTGTCCTTCATAAAGTTAATAAAAACTAGTAAGAGAATTATCTTCGATCTGACCGAAGCTATAATACCCTGCACACGCGAGTACAATACATTCTGAGACCTTATGTTAGTAATTTTATCGAAAATCGGTATTTTATTGATAGTTTTTCGATATTTTATCGATTTTTTATCGATAATTTTTCGATAACTTATCGATTTTTTATCGATATTTTATCGATAATTTCCAATATTTATCGATAATTTTCCAATATTTATCGATAAGTTTAGTTTCCTGATCCATTTAAAAATTTTGTTCCAATTCCATTTTGTTCCGGTCCAATTCCATTTCCTTCCGGTTTCATTCCCATTTCGTTCCCGACCTCATTTCCAACGCAATGCAAAAAACCGCATCCAAATCAGTTAAGTATTTCTCAAGATAAACGAAAATAATATAAAATTGGCGGCCATTTTGTATGAGAGGTAGGCGTGGCTCTTATCCGATGTTACCCATTTTCAATACCGTCCAATCATTCGCCAAAATAAAAGGAATCCCAAAATATGGGGTCGATAGCTCAAAAGCTACGACAGTTATCGTGCGAAATGACAGACAGACGGACAGACGGACATGGACTAATGGACTCAGGAGGTGATGCTGATCAAGAATATATATACTTTTCCATACTGGACACACCTCCTTATGGGCGTTACAAACGTTGGACACTAGTGTGCAGGGTATAAATATGTTATGAAGTTTTTTCTGAAACTGTGTGTTACGAGTAGGAATTCGGGAAAATCGTACTTCACTCTAAAAAGTTGAGAAATGCAAACAAACTAGAACCAGTAGAACATAGATAGTATTTAATAAATATCTTTAAACCAATGTGTAAAGGTTTGTGTTGGTCTAATTTTATTGTAAAAATTCTCAACGAATTTTTAAAAAACATTTTGAAAGGTGTGACGCGGGTTACACAGTTTTATGACTGGTGTTACGAGTACAAATTGGCTTCAGTAAAAGAGATGGTGTGTCGATAGCAATTGCAATTTTTTGTTCTTCCAGTTTTGAACAGAGTTTATATTTTTTTTTTAGTACCGTCAGTTAAATAACTACATATCTTTAATTTCAAAAATGCTTCTTGTAACATTTTCTATGGTATATTCCAATGGCAATCTGTGATTTAATTAGATTTAAATAGAATCAAGAAACATATTTTTCACAACTTATGTTAGTGATTTTTGTTACTATTCCACGACACACCAAAGTAGAAATGAATTAATTAAAAAGTTGTTGGCTAATATGTGCAACGACTTCTACGAGTAACGACCTTGGCTCGCATACAAACATACTCAATTTGTTGAGTACATAAATAACCAATTATTGAAGCGATTAAATGTGTGTTAATGACCGTTCTGGGCCTATTGAATAAAGCGTTCTTACTATGAAGAGGTGAATCGAAATCTGGGTTTTTAAAATTATATTTTGTGCTCAAATGAACTAACAAACCACAAAATATTCTCTACCAAATCGTTTATAGTGGACAGCGTCCTTTGACAAAATAATGTTGTGAGTGAATTATGTTCAAAACTACAAACTAATGGAATTTTGACATAAAAGCATTTGCCACCGAACTACTTCATAATTGAATTAAAGTCACCGCATCCTGTGACTCACTAAATGAAATGGTGGGTTATAATTTTGGTGGTAACATGATTGCATTAAATAAATTAGAATTGACATTTCATTTCACCAGAATGCCGTTGTTGTAAATGTATAAAAACATAAATTTCAGAATTTCATTTATTACGAAGATAATTCCTTCTTATCACATGAATAAGTTATATGAATCAGATGAGTGTTTTCCCTCGTATCTACCAAGAGCATAAATTTACTATTCAAAGTCAGAGCGCACTTAAATTACTAATTAATTCGTAATTAGTACTAACATGTTGTTTATGAAACATATTTTTCGTTTACTGTCACCGTAATATAACTGGGAAATTGTCGCGCATTCGCTAGCGCGGCTCGTGCAGAGACTCTTTTATGCGGTATTTACACTTTTTATAACGCTAATTTGTTCAAATATTCCCAACCGCATTTGCTCGTGCGAATCACATTCCCACACACACACACACACACGCGATGAACACATGTTGTTTACTAAACAAATAAAGTTTCCTGCAAGTACAGCGGCCCATAAAAGCAAAAACTTATGACTACGTATTGAATGTGTGTGTGTGAGTGTGTGTGTGTGTGTGTGTGTGTGTGTAATGGGCCTGCGTTCGTCCAACTGTGATGGCTTCGTCGTAGCTAAACGTGTCAAGGATGCACTGGATGTGAAGAGTAGTAGCAAAAATAGAAAAAAAAAATGTTTTTGGCCAAAACAACTGCAAAGAGATAACACGTGAATTCGCCGAGGCCCTAATGGCACGTTTTTAGCCAACATTTGCCGAGTGTTGAGCTCCAACTAATGAACAGAATATTCAAATAAAGTAGAACTAAAGTAGATGAAGAAGACGGCTAAGAAGTAGATGATGAAGACGAACTTCTAGAACACTTTCAAGTTGATGTCTCTGAGCGGCTTGACGGACTCGCGCGACTTCATAAAATTACCATTACGCAGCATAAAACTGGAATGAATATTGAGTGAAGAACATTAAATAAGTGTAAAGATGCTCCCACAGACGCACACACGCACGCAATTGACATACAGCCATTCATCCTGTGGGACTGCGTTCTTCTTCGTACGTCATTTAAAGAAATTTCATTTGGTGCCTATTTCAGAGTCAGCATGTCTGCCTGCGACAGTTGTCAGTCCTAGCAGGAAGCGGCCTGCCTCCCATTCAATTGCTGCGCAAATTCATATTTGCGTTATTTTTCCAACATTTCACAAACATATTCAAGGTTGATAAGGATTGAGATTGGCAGTAAGATAATTTTTTTTTTAAATTGGAAATGGAAAATACTTTTGCTGTAGGAAATTTTCTGATTACATGTTGTTTCTAGTGGTGCCTTCAAATAGCGTTGATTGTGGGTGGGGAGAAGTTAGGTTAGGTTAGGCTAGCCTAGGTTTGCTAGGTTTAGGTTACGATAGCACACCGACACATGGACACATTCAGAGTCATGTGGGTCCATCATGACACCACCGCTTCATAGCCTTTATAACAATTGCTGGTATCTACCGTTTATTGTCGAATGGCGAATGGCAAATTTTACTCACCCAAGCTTGCGATACGAGAGGTGATAAAATTGCATACTTGCTCCGATGATCGATCGCGATACCTTCCGCCACAGTAGTCGCAGTTGAGGGAAGTCAAATTGGAATATATTTTTATGGTTTTTCGTAATTAACATCATGGCTCAATGAAATTGACAAGAGCTGTGTTTTTGGACAATTCCGATTTTCGCCACTGACAAGTGTTTTTTTCAAAATTCAAAAACATATGATCATGATTATAATATTGTTTCTACTGCGCTTCACAACTCAACTCGGTTAAGGTGCCCGGCACTCAGAAGATCCCTTTATTTTTTTCGATTTGTGACTTTGTAGATCTGTCACATCAAGAAGACAACCTCTTTTTGTACTTACCCTGTTTTTTTTATTTGCAAATAAAGTTTTCGGTTTGGTTTCAATGAAATCGTTGTGAAATTAGCAAGTAATTGAAAATCGTTTCAACTTTTGATTTTAGGTTTCATATAATTCCGAGAATATCGGTTTCATGGCTATCCTTTTAATTTCAATCCGCTTTAATTACACATTAACACGCACTGCAATTAACCCAAAAAATCGCATTATAGCAAGAAAATACATTTGCGAAATTAAATTCATTGAACCTCTGAGTGCAAAATTGCACAGTTCGCCTGCAGCTACTGTACGCAAACAAATTGGATGTTATAGAACACATGCAACGATTTTCTTTTTAGCTATCCCCGACAGCAGCACAGTTCAACTCCTTTATTGTCTTGACTTGCGAAATTGCAAATTTAGCTGCTCGGGCAATTCTCATGCTTTTGTTTCAGCTCAGCAGTTTCCGCGCGTAAATCCTTCCAGTGATGTACGATTTTTTATGTCATATGTCGTTTGTGCATTTCTGCACTCAGCTCTCTTCACACACTCACTATGTTATTAAACTTGGTGTGTTGATTCCCTTGTTCTTCAGGGGGAGTTCTTGCTTAGATGAACTTTTCATTATAAAAAAAGTTTACTGCCGAAAGAGAATAACGATTTTTGCAATCAAATACTAAAGTAGTGTGGCTTATAAAGATGTTCTTCACCAAAAACTAAGTTTCGTTCCATTTTGCACAAGGACACACGCAACTGAATTCGCACAAGAACATTTGGCATTTGACATTTGCCATGTGGGAAGGACAAAGGAACCAGATTACGGGTGCAAATTTTATTGTTGAAATAATTTATGGGAATATGTTTTCTGCTTGGCTTTTTATGGAACATGTTCAACCTTAAAGCACGAATCTAAACGAAGCATGAAGAGCGTTTATATCTTATCTTTTTTTTGTTTTTATATTTATACCCTGCTAGATTATAACCGTATGACCGTTTGTAACGGCCATAAGAAGGCGTGTCCGGTATTCTTGATCAGCATCACCTCCTGAGTTGATTTAGCTATGTCAGTCTATTCGTCTGTCTGTCATTTCTTCAAATTTCGGCATTCCTCTTATTTTTGTTTATGATTGGACGGTATTGAAAATGGGCAACTACGTTTGTATTGTTTTGGGTGCGGTTTTTTTTAATTTTAATGATGTCGGGAATGAAGAAATGAGAATAAAACTGGAATGAAATGGAATTGGACTGAAACAAAATGGAATTGGAATAAAATTTTGAAATAGATCGGGAAATGGAAATTATTAATAAATATTGTAAAATTATCGATAAATTATCGATTAAATATCTACAAATTATCGAAAAATTATCGATGAAATATAGCAAAATCATCGATAAAATATCAAAAATTCATCGATAACTAATCGAAAAAATATCGATAAAATATCAAAAAAGTATAGATCAAATTATGGAAAAATGGTCTGGGAACGCATCGTACTCGCATGTGTAGGGTATTTTAGCTTCGGTCAGACTGAAGATAATTCTCTTTCTTTTCCTTTTTTGTTTCTTCGTCTTGGGCTGAAGTTGAACTCGAGACATCTCTGTTGTAAATCAGATGTAGTACTCACTGAGCGAAAACGTGGTGGCCGTTTTAACTTTTTACAAATACACATTTTAAATTTTAAATTTTCTATTTTAATAAATAAGTTTTGGAAATTCGGACACATTTTGGAAAATGAGACTATTTTCTCGTCAACTCATCCGAAGAAATATTCAATTCCACCGACCCGTAAATCGTTTGCAACATTTTCTTACACAATTTGCACATAATATGTAGTTATAAGTATGTGTACATAATGCCATCAAAAGTGGCCTCGATTTTCTTTTGATGTGAGAATAACTGTAAATCAAAAAAGTATTTTCAATGCGAAACACAATCACTGGTGTCCCTTACAAATGTCCTCCAGTCAAATGTCAACTTCCATATTATGTTGCACAGCCAAATACGCAAATGTCACGGTCAGTTTCACATCAAAAGACATACAGCGTGAAACTTGTTTGTTATGCTTCCTCCTGCCAACATTGTCAGGGCGAACTCGTTAGCATCACATACACTTTGCAAAAAGTTTATTTTGTCTGCTGTGTTGTTGATGTGGACATTTGAAAGCAGCTTGTTGTTATCTAACCCGAAACCCAGCAACCGTTTGAACTTTAAAGCACACTCGGTCTCAAATGCCTTGCAGCACTTAAAACACACCAACACATAGAAACCCAAAAGGTATGTGCAGTTTTACCACACTTTTATTATTTCGCATGTGTTTTTCTCAACATTTTTCCAGTTTAATCTTTCGAAATCGGTTCCATGATCGAGTCTTGTCAAATGTTCGTGCTCATATGCCTAAAATCATTTCATTTCGTTTAAACTGGTGCCAAAAATCAAATCAATTAAAAAAAAGTAAAGGAAACATGTTGGCAATTTCCCCAGGCCAAAAATGGCTCTCTCAAATGGAAATTGTCCAACATGACATTTCACTTAAGCCAATCTACGAATAAATTATTATAATTGTGTATCTCTTTGTTTCTAAAATAAATATTTGTATTTCATTTTTTTTTTCTTTTTTCTCAAAACAACTTTATTACCTGTAAAATGCTAAAAAAAATAAATTCTATTTAAAAGTTTGCATACTGCACGGATATTGTAAGTCTCACTCAAAACTGCTATAAAATTTAATTGAAATGAACGCCTAAAATCATGCCTCAAATTGAACTAATCAGACGGTTGTCGCCTTCTTCTTCTTCACGTTTCGCCAAATTTCAGACGACGCCCATCCGAAGATGCGATTTAGTCTGTCACCACCGCCGCCAAAAGCAGTCGCTTCTGCAGCCACCTCGCCCACCTACATGCAAGCCAGAGCCAATGATCAGCGCACTTCCGGCAGTGGCGCCGAGGAAGCATCAGCCGCCAGCAACCTGGCCGATGATGCAGCTTCGGATTACATTCAGTGGCTGCATGCAATGAAGCTAGTGGCACGCCTGCCCGGGGGAATGCCGCCCGAATTCCGACGCAAGGTAATGTGGAAACAGTGTGGGGGTAAGGGGATTGGGGGAGCCGGTGAACGGAAATTAAAAGCTCAAGCTCATTTTACAACGTAATTGGTGGAAATGTTTGCAGTTGTGGCTATCGCTGGCGGATAAGTACTTGAAATCGAAAAATGTGGACTGGGCGAAGGAGGAGGAGAAATGCTTTTGCGAGAAATGGCGCGAGGACGACGAGGAATTGGGCATTCAAATTGTTAAGGTGAGAAGTCGCACTCACATGACATGCACTCGACTGATGCGCTGTTCTTCTTCATTAGGACCTGCATCGCACGGGCTCGAATCTATGCACGGGACCGGCGGGTTCAATTAATCAGGCCAAATTGAAGCGCATCCTCTTGGGTTATGCACGCTACAATCCGGCAGTAGGCTATTGTCAGGTGAGCCTTTAAAGTGCACTTTTTTTGTTTATTACTAACGAATAAATTGTGTAAATATTGGTGTGCCTTTCTGTGCAGGGTTTCAATATGCTTGGCGCCTTAATACTGCAAGTCATGGACAAAGAAGAATCCGAATCGATGAAGGTCATGATTTACCTTGTCGAAGGTGTCCTGCCGACAGGCTATTTCTGCGGCTCCATGGGCGGCCTGCAGGCCGACATGGGCGTCTTTCGTGACCTGATGCAAACGAAATTGCCGCGCCTGGCCAAGCACCTGCAAAAGTTGCAAGGTCCCGTCGAGAATGCCTTCGAGCCGCCGCTGACAAATGTCTTTACGATGCAATGGTTTCTCACCATGTTCTGCACTTGCCTGCCGATGACTTGTGTGCTGCGCGTCTGGGATTTGGTGCTGATTGAGGGAAGCGATGTACTGCTGCGCACCGCACTGGTCCTGTGGAGTTTGTTGGAAGAGTAAGTTTTCACATTTTGGCAGAGTGAACTTTTGCAAAAGTGCCCAATGCAATGTGGGTCAGGTTGGGTGAAGGATTCGGCCCGCCCAAGGTTATGCGGATTGTTGCAAAAATAAGGAGCAAAGCACAAACAAGTTGGGCAAAGAGTACGAGGCATGATGTAATTACTTTGACGACGGACTACTCTTGCATCATGTGCGCCGCCAGTAATGCATGTTTGTTGTTTTAATAATGTGAAAAGTTGGTTGCGGATAATTGGCAATTGATATAAGTTTTAAGAAGAGCAAATTAATTATAATAAATTTCAGTTGTGGAAGCGCCTTGACTTAACCTTTAAATTATTTTCATAGACGCGTACTCAACGCTCGCACGGCGGACGACTTCTACTGCAAGATGGGCTCATTTTCTAGTGAGCTTTTGAATGGGCACCTCATCGACTCGAATGGTTTAATTGAGAAGGTGGTACAACTGGGACCCATACCGGATATTCAGAAGCTGAGAGACAAGCATTTGTACAATATTGCTCCATTGCGCCACAAACAGGGATTACAGTAATTTCGTTGCATATTCGTAGTATTCATGACATTAATTCACTGTTTTTTGCAGACTCTATTTCGATGATGAAGAGCCCGAGTCCGATGAGGAATCGCGTCTTGCGGTGGCCACGGTTTGGGGCCTACCCTGGGGAAGGCGTGGTTCACAAGGGCAATCCACCACCACCGCCACCAAGCACACCCCCGAGAACAAAGATCGCATTGCCTTGGATATTTCACTGCTCAAAAAACAATATGACCGCCTGCGCGAACGCCAGAAGCAGGCTCACATCATACTCACTACGGCCTGCTCGACTGCACGCCAGGTGCCCACTGCAAATCAGTTGGTTCCCGTCAATCAGCTACTTTTGGGTCGTTCAGCCATTGTGACCAATAAGGGTAGACGTGTTGGTCCTCCACCAGGCGCCATACCGCCCGCTAGGAAACCCTCGCTACCCACAGTGCTGCAAACGAAGCCGCCAGAGAAACAACTGCGCCGTGGTGAGACTTTACACTGGCGTGATACCGACCTCACCAAACGCCGCCGCGACAGTTTGACCTGGAAAGAGATCAAAGCCGATCGTGCCACATCCTTGGTACGCCAGGAATCGGAGGTTGTGCAGCCCATTAAGTTGCGTTCACGCATGGGCAAAAGCGATTCGTCCTCGTACAGCGAAGAAAGCGATGGCGAAGGGTCAAGCACTGATACCAGCCTTTGCGACGAAGACGACCCCGCCTCCACGGGCGACAAGACACGTTCCTCCTCCATTGAAAATAGTCCCAAACGACGTTCGAAGTCGGGACGTAAACAGAAGGACCTACCCTCGAAACTGCAAAACTTGGCGGTCTCACGCGATTCAAGCAAAGAACGCAAACGTCCCAAGTCATGGGCTCCATCCACCCACGAAATTCCTTTCATGTTAATGACTTCGGACTCGCCCGTACACAGTGGCGACGAGCAACCCGCTCCCGCTCCCACTCAACCCTTCAATGATAGCCTAAAAGAGGAAGAGGATAGCGCCACCGAAAGTGATCGCATGGGCTATAAACGCGTTAAAGATTTGAATTGGTCTGTCACAAAATACTCACCCATTGCGGGCGACTTGGCCACCACTGCTAAGCTGGGAGCGTTGCATGTGCAAACCGATGTGTTGGTTATGCCTACTATTACCAGCACAAGTCAACTCTCGCCCATGCCTGACATTTCTACATACTTGAACAATTCCACGATTAGTCCGTTGCCCACACCGAAACCTTTGTTTTTGGATTCGACCAACTCGCTGGGCAGCGGTGATGGCGATGATGCCAAAAAGTTCGATGTCAATGATGATGGCGTCACAAATCAATACTTTGAGCGTGTCAATAGTGTGGAGCGGCCAAACAAATTGGAACTGTTCTATTCGCTGAATGAAGAGGACGGCATACGGAATGATGAAATTGGCGAAGATGGCGAGCTGAAGTCCAATGTAGAGCACAAGATCGATGCCTCAGAGCCGTCCTATAAAACGGAATTCATTTTCAAACCGGATACGGACGGTAAAGAAGAGGAACTCGAACCGCAAATAATTGTCAAGATTGCAACGTCTCTTGATGAGAAAGATGATCCGGGCCTGAATAGGCGAATGGAGTTATTAATGGACTATTCAGAGAAATCTTCAGCTGCCTACATTGCAGAGGCCACCAGCGAACTATCGACGACATTTAAGAAAGACAAATTGAGAAACGAGGAAGAGAGAAGGCTGGAGTTGGAAATGGCATGTCACGAACGGGATAATAACATACCAGGAGAAAATCGTGATGACTTCAAGGAGTCAACAAGTAAGTCTACCGATGCGGACTCATTTGAAATTAAAACGGTGCAATTAAACAGAAAACATTCGCTCAACAATGCCAGCAAAAAGAGAAGAGATCCGAGGAGACTCACTCTAACCAGATCAACGACTATTGACATTGAAGAACGTTTCCAGGATTTCGAGCGCCGACTGAGTCTCGAAATGTCCACCAAGGAAGCGTCAAACTTAAAGGAACCTGATGGCCAAGAGAACTGTTCAAATAACGAAGTCCAAAAGGCAATACCTTCAACTGAGGATTTAGAGAAAAGGTTTCACACTTTAGAGAAGCAACTCAGTGCGAGTAAAGCTAGACCGCCTAGTATTTCGGAAGACATTAGAAATGATGATGACGAAATTATAACGCGCTCCAATATAAATACAGAAATTCCAGATTCTGATACAGATCCCCCCTCGAAAACCGGTCGTGCACGGATACCATCTACAGCCGATCTGGAAAGTCGTTATAATGCTTTGGAAAAACAAATGAGCTCGAATAGTTTGACTGCCAAAAATTCTGTGGATCTGAAAGGAAGCGAAAAAGACGAAAGCGCTAATGGCAAAACAAACAAATCCAACTCCAAAGAAAGTGGAGAGAAGGAAGCGGAAATGGAGGAATCACAAACGAGTACTAAGAGTGAATCAGTCGACAAGCCCAAAGACACCACTGAGGAATCGGAGAAACCACGTCTCACAAAACTGCCGTCTACAGCCGAATTGGAAGATCGTTTCAATGTGCTCGAAAGAAAAAAAAGTATTCAAAAAAGTAGTCCACCGAAGAGCAAAAAGGAGCCACCGGACGGGCAAGAGAGTGAGGAGCAGGAAAATGTTAAAACAGAAACTAAAACAATCAATGTAAAGTCCTGTGAGAAAAGTGAGACAAGTGATCCGGAAAAACTCACTGAGATAAAAAAGCCGGAAGTCCAAAGAGACACCAAAAGTGAGTCAGGTTCAAGTGAAGCCGAAAGACCGCGGCTGACAAAACTGCCTTCAACAGCCGAACTGGAAGATCGTTTCAATGAACTCGAAAGGAAAAAAAGCCTACAAAAAAGTAGCCCTACGAAGATTAAAAAGGTGGAAAAAGAAGCTTCAGACAATGACGAAAATAAAGCTGAATCTGCGGAAGGAGGACGAAACGGTGGCACGCCAACCAGTAATGGCAATACAAGAAAGGTAGTAGAAGAAGTAAAGCGAGAGCCAGAGGAGACTAAAAGTACAGAAAATAACAAAGTAACTCCTGAAAAAAATAAGGCAATAGATACTGAAGAGGAAAGTGTGAAAAAAGAAACTAAAAAAGTGGGCGAGACAATGGAAGATGCTCAAAAGTCAGAAGAATTTGTGGCCACGAATGACGAAGCCTTGGTGGAAGAGTCTACTGAGCCAATCAAACCTAAAAGCAGTACACCAACCAGAAAAAAGTCGCCACCCTCGACAGAAGAGCTTGAGAAGCGTTTCAATGCATTGGAAAAACAATTAAGTACCACAAGCCTAGAAAGTGCAGGAGGTAAAGAAAAGCCGCCTACTCAAAAAATGAGTCAAGAAAAAGAAAAGGAAACAGAAACCAATGAAGTCTCAACGGTTGCCAATAAGGCCACTGAACCGAAGAAAACTGAGGAGCAAAGCAAGAAGTCTATGAAATCTTTTGAAGACAAATGTAGCTCCATTAATAAGGAAATAAACGAAGAAAGCGACCGCAAAGAACAGGAAGTAAAGTCAACCGCTGAAGTCAAACAATTGAAATCCATGCAGGCGTTCAGCGAGAAATGCAAAAGCATAAACGAACAGCTTGTCAAAGAAGACGAGCGTATCGAAGCCGAAAAGGCCGAAAGTCTGGCGCAGGAATTAGAGAAACGCAAAGAAGAGCGCAGCATGTCAAAAAGGCGAGCTTCTGAGCCGCCTACAACGGAAGATCTAGAAAAGCGTTATGAATCTCTGAAGCGACGAATGAGTTCGAAGATCGTAACTGAAAAGCCTCAACTTACCAAATCGGAAACGGTCGATGAGGCCTTGGAACGAATCGAAAAGGAAGTAACTGAAGAGACAATCGAAGTGGCCGAGCCCAATGAGATGAGTACTGAACCTAAGAAAGAGAAATCGTCTTCAGAGAGTCCAAAACAACCTGAAGCTGCTGGTAAGAAGAAATCATCAGAACCACCCTCAACTGAGGATCTAGAGAGTCGCTATGAAGCACTGCAAAGAAGCTCAAGCCGAAAGCCAGAAAAACAACTAAGTATAAAGTCCAAAGAATTAGAAGACGAGGAAGTTCCTGTCTCCAGAAAAATTGTTGAAACTGTAGAAACAGTAGACGCTTCTCCCAAGGAACATCCTCATAATATTCCCGATGCTCCTCCTATGCCATTGGCCGAAAAGAGCATCATGGCTGACAAGACCAGTCCCAGCCAACGGCGTGCACTTATTGAAGAATTTCAGAGTAAAATCAAAAGTCAGCCAAACGATGAAAACCTGAAGCCAAGCGATATCAATCCGAATCGGAAACGACCACCAGAACAACGCGCCTCACCAAAGGTCGATGAGACCTCGGAAGCACATGCAGACACCGCTTTCTATAGATCGGGAAATTACGAACCTTGGCTAACACAACCAAACCGAATGGTTCGTCGTTTTTCCGATTTACCATCAAGATCTGATCTTGAGAATCGTTTGCAATTCCTAGAGAAACAATTGAGCAAGAAGTTCTACAAGCAGCGCTGTGCAAGTGATTCCGAAGTAGCATCCAGACGACACTTTGTTGGAGTACAAAACCTCTATGCCGACGACGATATACCCAGCACATCACAACGACAGCAACAATCCTCTGGCGACTTAGAGAATCGCGTTCAGGCCCTCGAAAAACAATTGAGCGAGAACAGTTTAAAACTGCTGGAAGCTATGCGTGTCAAAATGCCGGATGTTGTGGCTGAAAGTGAGTCGCCCAGGAGGCTGAGTAGTGAAACATTGGATGGAACAGGCAAGGAACTGGTGAAGTACACGCATTTCGGTGAGTTGGAAGAAACCGAATCGCATAAACCTATTAACATAAGCATAAATATTAAAATGCTGCTGAACAAAGACGGCAGCGTTGATAGGAAGCGAAAGACGGAGAGCTTGCCAACCACAGAAGAGCTGGAAAAACGTTTGGAGATTCTTGAAGAGCAAATTCGAGCTTCTAAAGCCAGGCATTCTGAAAGTGTGGATAAAGAAGGAGAGCAAAAAAGTAAGCCAAAGTCGGAATTGAATGTGGATTTAAACAGTTCGGAGGTAAAGAATGTACAAGCAGAAAAGGAACTTCAGTCGGATGCAGGCGAAAAAGTACGCAAAGATATTGTCAACGAAGATGTTAAATGTGAAGCGAAGGAGTCAGAGATGAAAGTGGAACTCCAAATCGTTAACGATGATATCAAATGTGAAGATGTTCCAGAGGAAAACATAACGAAAATGAAGACCGAAACTAAAAAGGAAGTTACCAAGGCAGAAAAAACGATTGAAAACCAGGAGATTGCACGTTCCCAAAAATCGATGGCAGACGATAAAGTACCAGAAAAGAAAGTAGAAGCAAAGGAAAAGGAAAAGGAAGTTCAAGAAAAGAAAATGGAATCAAGCGTTGAAGAAAACAAAGTTGAACCGGAAGCTAAAGCAAAGAAAATGGACTCGGAAGATGTAGAAACTAGAATGGAACCAGAGAAAAATGAAATGAAAGAATCAAACAAAGATAATCAGAAACAACATCCCAATGAACACGAAAGTCAATTGGCAAATACTAATCCAGTTTCAATTGAGAAGCCAGAAGCCAAGTCTAGCAAAAATGAGAAAGTCGCAGAGAAACCAGTCTCAAATCAACTGCCTGATAATGTAGTAATCAATGCCACAGATGGACTTGGACCTGTTGACCCGAACAACAAAACTATGGTGCTGCTACTGGACAACGAGCCGAAAGCTGTGAAAGTTCGCCGTTTGACTCGTGCCAACACCGAAGAACTCGAAGGCCTTTTTCAGGCCCTCGAAAAACAACTTAGCGATCGTAATTTAGTAAAGACGGAGGATGGGAAACTAAAACGTGCAGACAGCAAACCAGAAACGGAAAACAAAAAGCCATCACACGAATCAAAAGCCATATCCGATTTGACAAAGGAAATAGAGGAATTTACAAGCGGCGAGAAAATCGCAAAAAAGCCCAAAGAAGAGGAATACGATTGGGGTATAGATCCTATAAAGCGACACCTAAAGCGCAAAACTGTACACTTGCCATCGACCAAGGAACTAGAGTCCAGATTCCGGTCACTTGAACGTCAAATAAAGTTATTGGAGGATGTTGAGAACATAGATGTGGAACAGCGTTTGAATGAAATCGAACGCAAAATCAAGTTGCAATACTCGCTTTCGACTGAGCAGGATTTAAATAAGTACTTGGAGCTCTGTGAAGGCAGAGGTTTGGACGACATACCCGACATAATGCCTACAGCCAAATCAAGGAACAGCAGTCCACACAATTCTCCTGCACGATCCAGAGCAAAGTCCCCGTACACATCGCCTTCACGGGTAAAAGAGAGAACGCCGCATACATCGCCCAGTCGCACCCAGGATCATCGAAGTCCCTATACTTCCCCTTCACGCTCGACTAGGCGCAGTCCGTACACTTCACCCACACATACTCAGAATATCCGCAGTCCCTACACTTCTCCGTCACGTTCGAGTAAACGCAGCCCAGGCGCATCACCGTACGAGGAAGATAGTTCCATTCCTTCAACCGAAGACTTAGAGTATCGTTATCGCGCTCTAAATCTAACGCGTTCAAAATCAAAAGAAAGCTTGGATGGTAAATCAAAAAGGAAGGTGGAACCTAAGAAGCAACCAATTCATCCACTAGAAATGTTGCTCGATCCCAGTCCCGATGATAGCGATATACCATCGACTGGTGAGCTAGAGCATAGAATGCGCATAATGGATGAGAAGCGGCGATCACCTTCGCCTTCTCCACCGCCCCAACGTAGGTCGCGCAATCGCTCGCCCACGATTGATGACATGAAACGACAAAAGATGCTAGACCAACAACGACCCCGAAAACCAATACACAATTTGGAAACGCTCGTAGTGTCGCCAACACGACGCGAACTCCCAACTGCCGATGAATTAGATGCACGTATGCGAGCACTGGAGGACGATCATAGTTTCGACTTCAAGATGCAAAAGAATTACAAGGAGTTCAATCAAAAGCTCAAAGATGCTATTTCGCCATCGCTGTCCTTTGAAGAGTTCACCGCGCAGAGGTCGCGTGAGGGAAGTCCCAGACGCAGCGATTACCACCGACCTACTACGCCCAAGTCTGCGCTGCGTGACAGAGAATCCGAATCCAGGCGTGATGAATGCCGTTACAGATCGACCAGCCCAAAAGTGATACGATTTCGCGATAACGAGGAATACCGGCCGAAATCGTGGACAGGACAACACGACACCGAACGAATGGTGGGCAATGCTGATGGAGTTTTGCACATAATTGAAGAAAATTCTAAAATGCTCCATCGTATTCTTAAGAAGACTCTTGCAGATTCCAGCAGCAACTTGAGTGGAGTAGGATCATCATTTAGTGAAGGCCTTGACGAATTGGGAACGAGACTAATGAGGGTGAGTTGGGTGTAGCGACCGCAAAATGTATAATTTATGTTGATCCATGATTTCTTGTTCTTGAAGGAAACTTCACCAATAACACGCACGGGCACCCATACTGGCATACCTTTGCGTACAGATGACAACATCAACGATCGTCTCAATTCCATTAAGAACACCATCAAATCCATCGATACGCTGTGTGAAGAGAAGCCCTACCACAAGGAGAAATGTCAACGCTATATCGACTCTCTGTGCTCTGGCTCGGTGCACTTTGCCAATCCGCCGAGCAAGAAGACCTCACTCGAGGACCTAACCAGAAGTGAGAGTCGCAGTCGCCGCGAGTACGCACCTTCAATACGCGTATCCGATCACAGTCAAAGGCCTTCCGAATACTTCCTCAGCCGATCGGTGGGTTCGGCCGAGTCCATACATACGAGTCCACTGCGTGCGGCCAGCCCGCTGCATCGCTCCAATCGAGATATACGCCGGGACATATCGCCGCGTCGCCGGCGCGACGAGGAGCGCGAAGAGTACGAGAGTAGGGTAAGACGTGAAAATATGTTGCCAAATTATATTCATGATAATCATAGTGCATTAAGTAGTGGTAGTTTAACTAAGTTTCATAAAGTAGATAGTCAACTAGATACATATAAATATGATGAAAGAGAAAGATCAAGTTCAAGATCGGCCTCCAGATCGCCGTTGAGGTCGCCATATGGATCGAGGGAGATGACGATGATGCTACCAGCACCTCCACCACCACACCACAACCACAACACCACAGCAAACACTTTCACAACAACCGCAACAAACAGTAACCGCTTCGATTTGGACAGACCCGTTTCACCCTATCGCCAGACATCACACAATCTGCTCGGCTACGATTCACTCAATCGCTCGACCACACCAGTCTATGCCCCAGCCAAGTTAGACATACGTCACACCACAGTCACCTCGACATTTTACGATCGCCTACTAACGGAAAAACATATCGAGAAAACACTCTCGCGTCCGCCAAGTAGATCGCCCGTGGTTTCGCCCTCGGTAACATCGAAAAGCTATCTGGACATACCGGTGGCAAGCGGTGGCACTAACAATGCAAAATCTTCCAACGAAAACTCGCCAACAACACCGCGCGTGAGTAGCATTGTGGGCGGTACAACCGGTTTCGGCAACGAAGGTAATTACACTTCGATGCCAAGCTATGCGAGTAGCACTTACAATGCGACCACACCGCTGCCACTACAGTATTCGGCTACCACGCCCACAGGTAATTGTAGTACACCATACCAAACTGCTTTACTCACAAGGTTGCCACCTCTGGCGGCTACCGATGCTTCCTCACATATCGACTTACGTATACGTAGTTGTGATAACATACTGATGCAATTGAAATCTACTTCCTATGCGACGACAGCTGGGGCAGGGTCGGCGGAAGCAACACCACCTTTAACTGCTAATTCCTCTAGTCTACTTCCTACCGTTATTGATACTACTTCTATCACTGCTACTACATCATCTATAGCCACAACAACAGCCAGTTATATCAGTACAAATCTATACAATCCCTCAGCTATCAATAGTTTTAGTTCCAACATCATTACCACCACCAACACCACTACTTCCTCCTCCTCCTCCAACATCTTCAACACATCATTGTACTCGACCGGCGTCTATAATCCTCTAATGCCTTTAACAATGGGACAACCTTCCTACGATATGGGCATTTCACTGGGGCAATATACGAGTACGTTGAACAACAATACACCGTCTGCTTCCCAAATAAATTCTGCAACCGAGCTGCCTAAATTTTGAAGTCCTTACTAGTGCGCTTAGACGATTTTAACGCCAGAGAAATATCTATTTAGTAGCCAGAGAGACCTATATTTATACTGTAGTTGGACTAAATATACACACACAATAGCGGGAAGAACTGTTTACTTTAGAACTACGAACTGGTGTAACCACGTTCTCGCTGGTTCGGGGTGGACTTGCTCACTTCATATTTGTATTAGAAATGCGTATTATTTTCCTTTTGGTTGGGCCTAGAACTTAAAATCCACTTGGGTTACAGCGATGTAACTTTTGTCGTCGAATAGCTCAATCGCAAAGTATTCAATAATTCAATTATAAAAAAGGTTGTCGAAAATTGTTAAGAACCGTTAGGTACCACTTGGGTAATATGTCATCAATGTCATTTATAAAAAAAAAGTGAGAAAAGAGAAAAGGAAACTTTCAAACTAACTTAACTTCTTAACTTACAAGCAATATATAAAATGAAATACTTCATGTTACAAAACTCAAAAATATTTAATCAAACTATATTCTTATATCAACACACACACAAAACTAAAAGATATTTTTAAAAATATATATACATATATGTAAACGGCTTAAGCACTTGAATATTATATAAAACTGGATTTTGACAGCAGTTTCAGTTCGCATCAATACCAGAACACGCTCCTATAACTCTATATTCCACACTCAAAGAAAACTTCAAAACACTCATTAAGAATTAAAGAAATTGTGCACCTCATTTTGACTTACATACCTCATACTAAACGTTAAAGCAACTGTTGGACTCCCCGATGAGTTTCCCCACGCACTTACATACTACAAAATACCAACAATCTTTTTCGCTCTCTTCAATACAAACATACATACATACTCGTATATATAAATTGAAAATATTCTAATCTTAAGATCTCTTTTTATGAAAATTCCGCTTAAAGTTTCCTTCACTTTTGAAATTCTTTCAATTCTTGCATTCTTATATACACTAATGTACTTTCGTGTATATCGATTATCAATTATTACAAATAGTTGAATATATAATTATTTAATTGTTAATGACTGATTATGAACAAAGAAAAAATCAATAAATTATACAACAAAAAAAAAAAGAAACCATGAATTAGTTAAATTTTAGTGAATCTAGTTTCCCCAACTAAAAGCGTTTATCATTGCAGTTGTTAGAAATCAATTAAACAAGAGTTCAAATTCAAATTAATGCAAATGGCTTCATAAAAAAACAAAAAGATTAAAGAAAAAAAATCAAAATATAACAACAGCAACAAGAACATTCGAACGTCGAAACAATGTATTATAAAAACAAAAAAGTATTTAAGCGGTTATCAATTATTTAATGAAAAATGTTTAGCTAAAATGCATAACAAATTCAATTGTTGATCCCCCCCTCCAGAAAATAAAATAGTTAAAATATTATATTTAAAGAAAACAACTAGAAAATATCGAAGACAAGTTAAAGTTAATATTACAAAAAATGATGTACAATTGAAATTGTTGTTGTAAAATTATTTTATTGATCAAATTTGTACCTATATTTTATATTAGATGGATTATTCAATGTATATCTGTTGTCTTTTTATTTAATTAACTCTTATTTTATACTTGACGATATTATTTATATGGAAAATGTCAAAAAGAAAGTAACTTTTTTTGAAATTAGGCAATTGTATTTTGGCCCATATTCTGGCGCAGCGACAAAGGTATTAATTGAAAATATTAATACTTGAAATTCAAACTTTTCGTACAAAAAATATTCAATTGCTGCTCTTGTTGTAACTGTGCCAGAATAAGGGCGTTATTGTAAAACGTTAATTTTTAATAAAATAATTTCGAGAATAAAAATGCATATTTAAGCATTTAATTGAAAACGAATGCTTAAAAAAGAGTTTCATTCACAATAGATCTACAGGGTTGAATTGAAAATTGTATAGACAGGAAAAATATCAAAATTAACGAATATTTTTTCCCTAAAATGTTTGTTATTTTGAAACTGTATGAATTTCGGAAAAATCTCAGCACGAAACATTCTTCTGAGTTTTTAGTTTTTTTTGGAAAATACTCCTATAAACCAATTTCACCTGTGTCTGATATTAGAGTGTCGAATAGTCTCACAGATCAATTAGGAGCTGGCATTAGTTAGATATTAAATCGATGATAAACTTACAAAAATTATTATAAAATTCGGTTTTCAAGATATTAGGCGTTTTTCAGTAATTGATTTTTTATACCCATACACACTACTGAGGTAGTCGCAGTTTTGTGGATATCGACTTGAAACTTTGGCTACATGTTTTAGGTACAAGTTCGAAAATCAGCCCAATTGCACAAAAACTAAAAGGGGCTCCCATACCAGAGCTGTAAAAGAATGCACTCTTTTTAGGTTTTAAGTCAGCAACAAATTACATTCCTTGATTGCATTCATTGAATGCTATTTTAACTGCAGAGTAAAAGATTGAAATCTTTGTCTGTTTTGAAATCATGATTTTCCATTCAATTTTTTGAAGTCTTTTTCCATTCACAAGATTGCATTCTTTTGCTTTAAGTTAAATGAATGCAGCCTTATGAATGCATTTTTTTGATTTCATAAGTGAATGCAATCTTCAGAGGAATGCAATCCAAAGAAAGCATTCTTTTTGATTGCAATCTTTTATTGATTTCATTCTTTTGAGTGAAATCACAAAAGACTTCAGCCTTTCTGCTTCTAATCGTGTCCTGAGACCAAATTTTTTTATGTTCGAGGTACAACTTCTAAATGGATCATATTGTGTAGGGGTATTTCAGCTTCGTCATAGAGGAAGACCATTTATTATCAGCGAAATTTCTCCATGGCTGACTTATAGGTTTTCGGGTCCTGATTTTGTAGGGCTTCGTTTAACCTTTCCGACACTACCAACTTTACCTACCTTTAGAAGTGCGTTCACGAGAATCAAGTTTTCAATGCGATTTCAAAAAGTTCCACATCTAAAATGGAATTTTTGCGAATAAAATAAAGATGCCATACATGGACCATGACCATTCAGAATCTGTTGAAATTTGGGTCATCAGCGTAGGAATCGGAAACACCGCAAACACACTGCTGCCCAGTGTAACCGAGAAAAAACTAGTATGAGACTTTTGTTCTAAGTCCAAATTTTGTGGATGTACCTTAAATTCCTCATTTAGATTGTCATGTGTGTATCATTTATTTTTATTAGCCAGTAATAAACAGTTCACATATTAAAAAAGCCCACCGCCTCATTGTAAGATAACATGGATTTTTTAAATGCAAAAATCTTAAAAAAACCCTAAAAGCATTTGCTGCGTGAAGATGATTTACTGCGATTGCTTCGTGTAGAAACGCCTTCCCTTTCATTCACGCTAGGTATCGATTCATCCTGTCCCAATATGGTTTCATCGACGCTAACATCATCCGGAATTTCTTCATCACTATCTGGGCCAACGGCAGAGGTCGAGGAACCAGCCTGTAAAACATAAGTGTGATATACGTACATATCCAATTGAAAGAGTGCAACTTCCAACCTGAGATAATATGTCATCGCCGTGTAAGTCCTTGTTCTTCAAATTGCCCATCCAAAATACTGCAGCGCACTTATTGGCAGCCAAAAGCGCTTTTACGCGAAATACCAAATTTTCTACAGTTTCGCGTAGAAAAGGAATTTGGCTAACAATGGCGGTGTTTTTCAGCGCCTACCAGAGAAAAATAAAATTCCGACTTGAACCGAAGCAAATTTCCAAATATGTTTTGAGGTAAACTCACCTTCGAGTGGCAGCAGAGATTGTGTAAAAATCGTGTGGTTAGTTGTAATTCCTTGAGCAATGCACTTACACGTTCAGGGTTTTGGCGCAGATATTGTTCATACACTCCGAGACCGTGTTGCAAAACCAATTTCAAATACAAATGTGAATGCTAAATTTAACAAAGAGCGTTTGCTTCATACAAATACAACGTTTTAAATGGGCCTTGGGGCCTTTCAATGTACCTTTAAAAATAACTGGAAATTTCGGGGCACATCCAAGGACTCGACAATGGCCAAGAGGACATTCAACAATTCGCAACTCTTTTCCCAAACTTTCAGTTCATCAGAGTCTCCGCCATTTTTGGTGGAAATTAGATCGCTCACGGAATTAATTAGAATTTCACAAAGACCACGAAATAGAAGTGGAAAATTTGCTCTGCAAAAAAGGGGTTTTAGTTCGTGTTGATCGACAACCAAAAATAATTCTGGGATGAGGAGATGTTTAGCATATGAAATGCAGTTTCTGTGGGCTCAACATTTGCCGCATCTCCTCGTCTCAGAATCCATTTATACGTAGTTCAAAGAAAAAACAAACTTTTTGAAATTCGGAAACGTCTTCAGTGAACTGTCCTTGCCACCCAATTGTTTGCACTCTTCGAGGACATTGCGCAAAATTTGATGTTGCCGGCGAAAATCGGAATCCTTGAGAAATCCTTTAACCAATGTATCCAAATAAATATTGCATGTGGCGCCCTTCTCCATGGTGCCCTCGTAATTAAACCATTTGCGACAGAGCAAGGTTTTGCACAGCGATCCTTAAATACAAAATTTTATAATTTTGTCCAACTTACAAGTTATTCCAGTATTACTAACGTATTTCATGGGCTCGTTTCTTCGAATCTTCAGGACTACTGCCATTGGAGAGACTCTTCAAAGTCACCACCAACTGGTGCAAGTGTACGGCCGTCTCTAGATCTACGACTGTCGCCTCAAATGCAATGTATTTTTGGAAAACTTCCACGGCCAAGGCAGCAGGCGCCTTGCCACGCAACTGTTGAGCCTTGCTTGGGTTCAAAAGAGCCATTAGAGATTCTACATAAAATCAATAATTATTTCTAATACATTTTGCTACAATTTCCAAATAATAGATGCCTTTCAATAGATCGGTTCTGGAGCCATCTGCGAATTCGGACCACGAAAAATATGCAGCCAATAAATGCAAACACAAGCCGTAGCAAACTTTTAGATAATTGAACTCCTCGGTAAACAGATCGACATGACTGTTCACGTGCTTCACCAATTCCAGTTGCTCAGCAATGGCACTCGAGATCTAACAAATAAGCCAATTAACAAGGAATTGCATTACCGCGTGCACACTAACTAACCATTTGCATATTGTCGACAATTTTCGGCAAGAATTTCGACAGATCACACATAAAGTAATACGGCTTAGCAACGTACTGCAGTGTGGGCTCGTTTTGAAACTTTTGCACGCCCGTCAACGACTCCAATTTGCAGACCAAATCCGTTAGTATGAACCTGAATTCGAGTAAGCCAATTTTGTTGCCCAAGTCTTCTTTCGGCAATGGAAATTTAATGTTGAGTTGCTCGGCCAGTATAAGCACAATACCCGTATCCATTTGCCTAACAATTGGAAGGGGTTATTCGCAGTTTGAATTTAGCGTAAAGCCTGTATACCTGTATGCTTCCTTTGGGCCGTATAAATTGACAAAATTATTTTTATCGTTGGAGGGCTTGGACCGGCCTGCTCCAGCTAGCCTAGCGGTGATGTTCCCAATGTGGGAGACGTTTGCAGCGCTTACATTTTGTGATATGGCCTCACTTTCGGTTTGATTGGCTGTAGCTTTAGAACGATTGTCTTTATGGCTGGCCGATGAATCCGGTCCGCCACGGCCTTTAGGAAAAATTTAATTTCATTTGGTTTTTTTAAGACAATTTTTCACTCATCTGTTGTGTACTTTTTTACCTCCTGTTGCTCCACTGTTAGCATTTGTTTGGATAAACTGACACATGGGTGGGACATAATTGGCGGGCGCTTTCGTCAGCATGTTGTGTACCTTCGTCTCGATTTGAATCAAGTCAGCCAAACGTTGCAGGACCTGTATTTGATTAGTTGTATGATTTAACTCCTTTGGCCACACTGTCGATGACTACTCACTTTCTTCCGTAGCATGCTGTCCTGCTGCGTGGCAAACGAACTGACCGTCTCACGTATCCAGTTGATGCAGTGAAAGTAAATATCCAAAATCTTCTTTTGTGTGTGTTCGTCATAATCGATAAATATTGCATCCGAATTGGTGTCATCGAAAAATGTGGGCAATATAATTCCGCAACCGAGTAGGGCATTAATCTGTTCCAAACTGCCTTCAGAACGCTGCAAATGCAGAACACGCACTAAATTGAAGAGCGGAGCCAAAACCAATATCGACGTGGAAGCTCTAAGGGTTAAAAGAAAAAATGTTGTTAATTCGTAAAAAAAAACAAAAATAACGAAGTACTTACTCCGTTGCTGGTTTCAGCACTAGCTCGGATATGTTTATAGCAATTGGAGCCAATTCTTCCGTATTGGTGTCTTCAATGGAGTTGATACATTTTTGTAAAGACAATTCGATGCCGCTACATAATGGCAAACGTTAATAAACATAAAAAAATGTGATTTTGTATTTTGTACTAACAATGTGGTCTGGAGCGTGTGTTCGGTCACAAAGCTATCTTGAAAATAATGTGTATTCTTATCGCATAACCATATCAGAAATGATTTATCGAGAAAGCCAATGTTGGTACGATCATTCGGCGACGCAGCACAAACGCTGGCCAATTCGTCATAAAACAGTGCCAAGGATTCGGGACAATGCTGCGTAGAGGAATGTATACGCACTGGAATTGTTCCAAAAGCTCATGAAATTTCCTACAAAAAATGTAACTTGCAAATACTTACTAATGTATTTGGCGGCCATCTTCCCACGCCCATCTGGAAGATCATCAACCGAATTAAATGAAGCATCGAAATCGTCGTGGTCTATGCCAGATTCGCCTATACGAGCAATGCTATCGATAAGTTGTACAGTGCCTATAATGCCTTGTTTCTTGACACTAAAATTTTAACGAAAAATACACTAAAAATGCATAGCTTTCGTCAATGAATGTACTTACGACGCTATTCGATTGATCATTTGTTTTTTCACCAGCATATCGATTTGGTCCTGCAGAGGCGAACATTCGGCCAATGTAGTTGCAGGAAAGGCAATTGAGCACAGCAACTCCATAACTAGGCGAGTCTGCGATAGGGTCATTTCGTTCAGACGATCCAACAGAGGCTACAACCAAAAATTTTAATTTTAAAATGATTTAAAAGGTATTTCAATTTTCAAATTGAGCCACAAACCATTAGAAGCATGCCCCAATTTTGCACATCCTTCGGATATTTACGCTGCAAATCCTTTAACAGTTCCAATGCCAAACTGGTCATATTGTGCGACGATTTGTCGCAAGTCAATTCCAACAGTTTCTTGAGTATATTTTTTTGTATAGAATCACAAATTTGGAATAGTATGCTAGAAATATTGTTTTAAAATTTGCTTAAGAAATATTATCAAATTATATTAGCCTATGCGGAAAATTTCAACTATGGATATAAACTCATGGATATGTCCGTGAACGTAGACGATGAACTTAAACAAGCTCGCAATCCATTTTTCAGTACCACTTTTTAATATACAGTAGCACAACAACCTGAAAAGACACAGATTTGAAAAGACTTTTCACTTCTTTATAGAAAGAAATACAGTCAGAAAAAATACTATTCAAATTGGTCAGGTCTATTCTTCCTCTTCCAATATCATGATTCGAAAATCGAAAGAAAGATGGCGCAGCCAAAAATGATTATATACAAGCAGAGACTGGAACAGAAAACAATATCGGTTCTCAGATTTTAAAATATATAGGTTTGGATAACAAGAAAATGTAACAAAAGTTTATATTTTTAAATTTTTTTTTGATTTATGAAATTAGAGACTGGAGCCAAAAAATTAGGCGGTTTCGGTTCTTAGACCGAACCTTTCTAGGTTCATCATCTACTTTAATGGACGATTCGATTTGTGAAAAATGCTATTTCACTTTTTTTTTATCAATTACCCGTATGCTGATCTGGCAAAATATGCTACAGCTTTGTGTTTCTCCTTCAAAAAGTCATGCAGTATTTGCATAAAGGTGATTGTGTGTTGAGCGAGAACGGCAGCATATTTAGTTTTGGTTTCATTCAATATTTCAACGGTTATATGCTCTAGTTTGATGCGACGTCGTAGCTGTTTGCAAAATGCATAAGTATTACAATAACTCATATATATTAAAAAAAAAAAAACCTTACTATATTTTCAATATACAAGGAATTGTCCTCTTTGATGTGTATAAGCAGCAAAAGTATTAAAAAATCAAAAGATCTGTATTAAAAAAAAAAAAAATTTCAATCAAATGTACACCCAATTAAAACATGCTCACACATCTAATATACCTGAACTGTATGGCGGGCAAGGAGGCAATTGTTTTCTGCCACAGAAAATATAATCTCTTGGAACGCGTTAGACCCTGTTCGATGTAATTAAACAATTCCGATTGATTTTTTTCGTTCAGGCTGTTATCGGAATTTGTTATACAAATTAAAATTTCTCGTAGGGCCTGAATGAGCTGAAAACGACGAAATTAAATTTAAATAAAATGCGTTGGAAAGAAGTAAATTGGCACAGCTTACTTCACGCACAGCTTCGTCATTGTCCTCGTTTAAAGATTTAAGTAGAAATTTCACAAGTATTGGGATTGTCTACAACAACAACCAAAATATGTGAAATTATTTTAATTATATTCGGGGATTCACGATTAGAAAATGTGATCCAACTAATCGTGGATCTCTGCTGTACTCACCTCATCGGGACACTGATTATCCTTGATGTAGGCTAAAATTTTACTGCGCAACTTTCCTTGCATTTTCGTAGTCAGGCTTAAATTTGTCAAAGTTTGTATTATTGCAAAACGAAAAAATTCCTTTCTTTCGGGAATATTGTCCCTGCAAAAAAAAAATCGCTTAAATAACATTTCGTCTGAAAAATTAGCCATCTTCTATACTTACAAAAGCAGCTGCGTAAATTCGTCGTGTTTGCTTGAATCAAGTACAAATTCCGCATTTGCGATTATATCCAATTTGGCGCTTTCGCTGGCATTATCAAAAATTTCCTTTAGGCGCGTATAGATGAGATCACCATGCGACAATGTGACATATCGCAACTGAGCCAACATAAGTGGCAGCAATGGTATGTTGTTATTTGCGAGCAACATTGCACTTTACATTATACAAAATTTCGTAATTAAAGAAAACTGCTATTTTTTTAGCAAATTCAAGTCTTACCTATCGCTAGCGGCTTCGTCTATTTTATCCAGCAGCACTTCCAACACATGGTCACGTAAAAAGTCAATCATAAGAAAATTTACAATCATGCTGTCCTGTGATTGATACACACTCTCTTCTCCCGGAGCACTTATGGTGCAGCCGCTCAGTAATTTCTGTGTCAATTTAGACTTGACAGCCAAAGCCTCGCGTAAACCAGTCTTAAAAGTCTCCACATTCTCCGGGTAGTTGTGGCTTTTGACAAAAATTTCGCGGAATTTACTAACAAAGGCAACATGATCACAAGCTGGCGCAGTAAAGGAAGAAAGAACACAAAGTAAATATTTTAATTGGGAATACATAGCACGAACTACTCACACAGCACAAAATTGTCACCCTCGTCCAGCTGCACACCTGATTTAATCAGCACTAATTCGAAGTAGGTGTTGGGTGGTCGATGAGTGGCATTTCGCGATTGAGTCCGCACCAACGTAGACGCAATGTTGCTGCGTTGGGATAAATAACGTTGTGTGGGTTCCTGCGAGGCGGGAATATTCTCTTCGCTACTGAACACTTCCTCCAAGACGCCACCAGCTCCATTGTTCCCTGACTTGCGCGAGGCGGTACTTGCGTTGTCTGTTGTGTCCGAACTGCTGACATCTACCCGCTAATGTAAAATTAGATTATATAAATTTGTAACTTTAATGAGTTAGATGCTGAGCCACTTTTTAAAAAATTCAAAGAAATCGTAATTGTCTCTGCTGAAATTTTTAATTTGTAAATTCTTACAGTAATCTTTATTGTTGTATCTTCTCCGATTGTGTTCATCAATCTTTTGCGATCGCTTTTTTCTTTTTTAAACTTTCTATTTCTGTACATTTTTGATTGTTGTTAATATTTCGAATAAATTTAAAATTTATATTTGTTTTGAAATTGTTGGAATACCGCGTAAACTTCAATTTAATAGTGGTGTATAAATACCGTAATGATTGAACCAGTTACCAGTTGGTACGCCTTTAATAAGCTGGTTATAATGGACGTAGACGTGACATTGCCGTGCAGTGAGAACCAGGGATTTAAAATGGCTTTTTTGAATGTACCTAAATGACATGAAAAATTGTACCTAAACATTTATAACAATGAAAAGAACGTTTCAAAAATTAAAAAAATACAAGAAAAATATCATTATTTATATTTCCGGTTATCGCACCTTGGGTCTTTGCAACATTTAAACAAAAGTAGGCCTGATGTCGGTAGATCCCTTGAACAACAAAGTTATACAGTTGTATCCGCTTAAGTGTGCCCCGCTCAACAAAAAAAACAGGAAACCGAAGCAACACGACGGCGGTATTGTTAAAAATGAGCAGGAAACACTGTTAGCGGTCCTATATTTAAAACAGAACTAATGAAGCAATAAGAAGGTGGTGTCAATAGGGAGAGCTGTCAAAAGATGTGGCTTGTAGAAATGAGCACGGTTGTATTTTTGGTAGATTAAAATAATTTTAAAAAGATATGTATTTTTCTGTGTTTTTTAAGTTTTATTGCAATTTAAAAATGCATAGAGTATGTAAAATTAATCTACAAAAAAATAAATTACAAATTGACGCTAAACTCGGATCAAATATTTGATTTCTTTGTTACACTTTTTCAAAAAAAGTACAAAAAATTACAATTCTGTTCTATAAACCACGAAATGACAGCAATTATGCTCAAATTTGGAGAGCAGTCATCTACTGACACCACCTGGTTCTTGCATCATGAACAGAACTGGAATAAAATGTAATTGCAACAAACTTAGAAATGACACTAAAACGAAATGACATTGGAACAGAAACGAAATGGAAACGGACAAATTTTTCAAACGGAAAGAGAATGAATTGGAATGAATTGGAAATTAACATCTTCTAGATCAGCCGTGATCTCCCTCCTCACCAACACACAAACAATTATGAAAACACCAGGGGTACGGAACGAAATCGTTTTGCTCCGACCGGAACTTTATTTTTTAAGTCACAAAATATCGTTCCTATCGCATTTCGTTCCAGTCATGTTTTTGAATAAAGTTCCGAAAAAGGAAAGTGTGATTTTCAATGGTTTTTTAAATTTTAAATAAAAATAAAACAAACAAAAAATGTTGTAAAAAATTACTGGAACAAAAATTTTGTTCCCCTGTCGGAACTTTAATCCGAAAGGAACAATTGAAACGTTCTTTAGATTCAAACGTTCCCGAGCGAAACATTTGGCTGGAACGGTATTTTTTTGCTCCGACTGGAACGATCCGGAAAACACCAATCGAAAGAGCATCTAAAATTTCGTCACGACACTCAGACGACGAAGTTTCATTTTACGTTTTGATAGAGATATTTGGTCGAGCTTTAAATTCATATACATACCTACCAATAACCAAATTTGTTAATATCGAAGTCAATTTCATGTTCTTAAAATGCAATAAAACCATTTTTTTAATCTAGTAATATCGAAATCTACCAGCAAACGACTTAATTAATAAAGAAAGGTATTTTCAATTTAAATTTTTGGATAGCGTATATTTATTATAACTTTAATTACTAAAACTATTATTGCTTTTTAACATTTCAATTCTTAAATTAAATGCAGGTATTATCAACAAAATCACTCACAAATGTTTAATTAACGGTTCAACAGGACAACCCTGGCAAGGAGTACCAATCAATTAAAAATGTTTGTTTGAATTAAATTGATTGCCTTTTGTGCCAGAATCGGCCTGTTAATGTGTTTTAATTTTGCAATAATTTTATTTTGCGTTAATTTCTTATTTATATAATTTCGCAATGATGGATAAAAAACTGCAACTACAGTGGTGCTTGCATGTAAAAATTTAAATTGTGTAAATTTGGTTATAAATTTAAAGCCATGTTGGTACTTGCGAATAATTTAACCGATATCTAGATAATTGCTTCGATTAAATACTATTTAGGCATATAATAAACTTGAGGAAACAATTCGAGTAAATGATCGAATTAAATTGACAAAGTGCGCGGTAGTATTAAAGTGGTTTTGCAATTACGGTTTGGCGTTTTGGCAATATCTTGATAAATCTACTAAAATGCTATTTGTTCGGAATAAAAATTTAAATGTGCTTGGCTTTATATTTGGAAATGGTTATGTATGTATGATGTGGTGTCGATTTATGTAGGCGGGGGGTTATTTTTGCATTGTTAAGTTCGAGTAAGTTAGGTCGGCTAATACTGGTATCCCAAATTTAGTTAAGCAGGTTGATGGTTTTCTATTTAAACTCCAATGTTATTACTGCTGCCACCAACATATCACCTATTTTCCCAACTGGAAGATTTATTGTTGTTTTTTCGCGCGCCGACGTTTGAATCCGGTCATTTGCCTCAAAAGTTGCGAATTTTCATCATCCAAATCCATCGAGGGCTCCCACAATCGCAAGCGTCTCGGTATATAAATTAGGCCAATTAATGTAATTGCTGTGAAGAGAGAGAGTGTTTGCTATTGGTCTATACAAGTACACATCATTGAACGGCATTCACTTACAATTCAATACACATGGAAAGATCACATAGAAATTAAGCGTACTGGAGCGAAAGTACAAAGCCTCTGTGGCATATAGAACCATTGTTAGAGCCAACGAACATCCGCCCATGCTGACCACACTATGTTTGGTAAATACATTTATGTATGAAAATTCGTGTATAAATAAGTTATTAACTTATGCATGTGAGGCGTTGAAAGGAAAAGTACAAACATGAAAAATGTATGAACTTTGAATTGTTTCCCTTTCAGGGCCTTGCATAAAAACTTACGGTTTGTAGTGGATGTAAAGTGTGCAATGCACTAAAGCGAGTGCCTTCAGCAGACAGTACATGCCAATAATACGCGATATAGTGTAATCCCCTAAAAGTATGCAATTTTAATTGATTACCAAATAATATTTGAAAATAGCACGAGTTCACCTTCTATGAATTGGGTTTCCGTATGATCGCCCAGGAACGATCGCCGCTCGATGTAGCTGCGAAACGCCGTGCCCAAGTCCATAAATGCCACAAATGCTATCCAGCCCCGAAAGGCGTATAGCAATTTGCGTTCCATCTTTGTTTGATACGTGTTGGCGGCTTTTTTCTAACTGGGTGATGTGTTTAAAATTCAAGGCTTCTAGAGCATATTACCTGCAACAAATCGAAACAATCAGAAATTCATATTTTTTTATCGTTAATACAGAAATTACTTATTGCGCCAAAAAGTATGTTAGGGGTTCTCTCGTGCACCACTGTTCTATCGCTTGTAGCTTTTGTTTGTTCGCAAAAAATCTATAAGGTGAAAAAATAAGGAAACGGCAAAATGTGGCCGGTTAAAGTACTCTCCAGGCACACAAAGAAATGTCATAGTTACAAACAAAAACCGAAAAGTGCGGCAGGAGGTGTGGGTATTTTGGGAACAGGGGGAGTGCGAGGCGTGTAAAATCAATATTAATAATTTATTATATTTCTGTATGAACACACGCACTCACCCTCTTCTGTTGGCCAAATCAACAAACGCACTGACTGACACCAACGAATGCACACACGGTTCAGAATCGGTAAAGTATAATTATAATTTGAAAATACTATATGAAATGAAATTTTGCACTGAGATGCGTGTGTGTATGTATGTCCGCTGTGGGTATTGTTTTTATTTAGCGTGTGAGTATCTGCTTTTGCACTAAAGGCTATTCTTATATTCCCAAAATAGTTCCTTCTTGTGGGGAGAATTTTGAATTTTTTTTTCTATTCAAATATTACACAATTATTATAAATTTGTTTCTTTCAGATATTTCGGTTTTTTTGTCTTTAATTACTTTTTTGCGACTTTCTGTCTGACGGTGCTGGCGCTATACTCTGTTAAATGTCCGTCAAAGAGCAACGTCTGCACTTGTCTGTTTCTGCTTGGCAAACGTTTGCTCCCGGCACCGGCAGAGCCTTCGCCTTCCTGCTCGTGCGCTGTTTGTGCATGCTCTGAATCGGCGTGTACCGTGAAGAGTGCATACAAAAATATTTTACCAAATTTGTTTAGAAACTTACTTTTTACAAATTGTTTATTGCTTGTGTTGACTTACAATTTTTTTTTTAAGTTTTATTTAAATAAAACATTTTTTTTAAATACTTTTTTCGAAACTTCACAAATCTGAAATTAATTTTTTTAATATTTTCGGTACATCTGGGCGAAAAGTGTTATATTAATAGCATTTACGGTATGTTATGGTTTCATATGATTGGCACTGTCAATTCTGGCCGCTTGTCTTGAAGCGAGCCCTCCAAATGGTTTATTTTTGAAATGAAAGCGACCGCAAATGCAACCGATACAATGCGACCCATTACTAGCGAGAGCAACGCACTTTGCTGTTTTCTTTTATTTCGAATTCACTTGAAAGAAGCATTGGAATATGACATGTGACACCACCATTCACCACCTGAGCAGAAGAGCAACCTAAATCTTAAATGAGATTAGACAGAAGAAGAACTTCAATTAAACTCACAAATGGCATTTGTATTTGTTTTATTTTTATTTTATTATTTTTATTTTTTCAGAAAAGGTACAAAAAGTGTTCTTAAAATAGATAAGCATATTTACAAGAATATTTATTACGTTACGAGGAGATTGGTTCATTTATAGTTTTGAAGAGTTTTCCCAGAAAATTTACAAATAAAAAATGTAATTATTATTTAACAATGTCATGTGTTTACTCGTATGGAACAATTAATAAAATAAACATTAATTTTATTTTTTAGTGCCCTTTTCAGAGCCTTCCTCGCTCTTGCGGTATTCTGCGTAGTCCACATAGCCGTCCTTGTTCATATCCATGGATTCCAGGACGTAGTCAATGATTTCTGACAAACTCTGATCCGTGTAGACGGTGCCTTCTTTGTGGCCCGTTCCGTTCTTTTTGTCCGGCTTGCTATCGTCTTCAACTGGTGGATGGAGGAGGAAAAATCATAAATTTGGTGTACGTTTTGATTTGACGGCAATTGAAAGTCACCACAACCGAATTAAAGCTTGAAATAAATGACCAAGGTTAAGCATTGAAAGCAAAACACGTTTTATTTTTTTTTTATATTGGAAAAATTGTTTCATTTGAATTTTTTATTTGTTTGCACAACTGCACAATTTATAAAACTGAACTTTTTTTATAATCAGTCGTTTTTTTCTTCTTTGTTTAGAAAACTATACAATGCGTTCGATAAAGTCTAAGTAGTAGTTGAGTTTTTCTGAGAGCTAGAATTAAATAAAAATCTTAGCAAAACAACAACAAAAGTAGTAATTAAAAATAGAGGGAGAGAGAAAGAGAGATAAAATGAGATTCAAAACAATTTCAATTAACTAATTTTGAGAAATAGAATTTTGTTCGTAACATCCGAAAGGAAAGTTGCCTGCTTGGAATGAAGACTTTGTCGTGGAGCGAGCGAGAAGCGAAATAAAAGGTTCTTTCAATAAAATGCCTAAGGTTTCTCATATTCAATGTGTTCCTTTTAAAAGGGAAACTACTTAATTCGAAAACTTCAATCACTCGAAAACTAGTGGACCCCCTGCTGAGGCGGTTGTTGTTGCTGTGGCTGTTGCGGCTGCTGTTGCTGCTGCTGTTGTGATGCTGCCTTTTGCTGAGCCTTTATGAATTCTGGATAATCTATGAAACCATCTCGTGATGTGTCGTCCATTTGCAAGATGGGATCAATCAAGGCGATGAGTTCCTCATCGGAGAACACCTTCTCCTCGACCTGTGGCTTCTGATCGGTGTGATGGTGCTCTTTGCTGCCTTGTTCTTTTTCAGTTTAAGCAATTTTCGATTCAGAATGTGCGCGATTATACGATTAATGCGGTTTTTGTTTTATTGTATTGTATCCATTTACCAATTACCATACACCAAATATAAATCCAAAAAACATTTAGCAATTAGGGTGGGTGGTGGTTTGATGAGAGTTTATATGAAAATAGAAATAACAATACAAATGAGTTAAAATGGTTTCTTCAATTTACCGACTCACATAATATTTCAAAAGACATAATGGATTATGGCAAAATGTGTACTTAAAGGACGGACAGACAGTTCAATTTATTATTTTTAAATTTAAATACATCAACGATGCTAAAGAGGAAAAACAGACAAGGACAAAACTTAACAAACAAAATTAATTTTTCAGTTCAGAAAAAGGAATATGATTTAGTTTAGAGTAGTACGTCGCAATTGCTACTTTATGATTTGTATTATGTTCTTCAATACCGAAATCTCAAATTGTCACGTTAATATGGAAAAACCCTAAATCGCCCTTTTTTAGAAATCGTGTTTTTTATATCGACTGCCAGTTCCATTTTGGAAGATAAAATTCATTCGAGAATTACTTATTTTTAGAGATGAATTTCGTTTTCGGCAAAAAAAAAGCTGTTTCGGACTCAGTCGAAAAATAAAATATCGTTTTCGGCCGAATTTCGCTTTCGGCCGAAATTTCGATATTTCTGCCGAACATTTCGTTTTGATACGAAAAATGTAACAAAGATTACACTGATTGACAAAACTGAACTTTTTATGTGTTAAACTTGATAGACAAAGTCTTATGCAATTTGGCACGCTGAATACGAAAATAAAATGGAAATTTTTACAGTACGCACCAAAAATGCAATTTTTGTGCAATTTTCATTATTATTTTTGGATTAGGCGTGGCAAAATACACAAGGAACAACCAAGTGGATAAAAGCGGTATAGTTTCGAAGAATCAGAAGCGACAAAGAAGACAAGTCCCCAATTTGTATTGAAAAAGGAAAAATTAAAAACTTTGAAACTTATTTTCTTGAAAGAATTTGTATGTTACATCCTTCATCCATTCTCCCCTTCACAGCGTGTTCACTCTACTTCTATCGGAGGAGATCTGCTACTCTCGCGATGATTTTTAAATTTCTGCTCCTTTACTACGGTAATAGATTTTTCTACTTCCCTCAATATATGTTCTACTACTATTGTAAGAAATCTACTCCTCAAAATATTATGTGAGTTTCATTCAATGCAAAAGTACTACTCTTTCTACAAATCTACTACCCCGACAGAAATTTCTACTACTATCGTAGAATTTCTACTACTCTACACAGAAACCCATATCTACTCCCTTTTCTTGAAATCAGCCTACTGACTTTATTATGTACAACTTTATTACATTAAAATTCACAAAAATAAAAATTTCGGCCATTTCGGTTTCGGCCGAAATTAAAAAAAGTGATTTCGGTCGGTCTCTATGTATTTTACTTTATTTTTTACGATTTCAGGAAATACAATAAAAAATATTGTCGTTGCTGTCCGAGCGCCCAAAGGCAACCTCAAATGAGTTTAAAATGGTCTGAAGTCCGAATCAGCAAAATCGGACAAAAATTGAACATTCAAAAATCACTAAGTCCACTTGGTGAAATAAATCAGAACTGCCTAAGTCCTTTTGTCTTATTTTCTTCGTCACAGCGCATACATTTTTTTATTTTTTTGGCGTGCGGATTTTTAAATAATTTTACGCTTTTTGCAGGGTATAGAACAATTTGGCAACTGACAATTATGCCTTTTCCATATTAACGCGGCCAAATGTTTTACTCTTTAAATACACATTTTTTTAAACAAAACAAGACAATTCATGCGAAGTACAAAACACTGTCCAAGATATAATTACTTACCATGCCAATGTATCAGCGACTTGATCAGTTCGCAACCATCCAATTTATTGTTGTTATCGGAATCGTGCATTTTAAAGTAATGGAATTGCAATTCCGCTTCAGACATTTTGCTAGTATCGATCGGTACTTGCATATGCTCCTGGATGTGCCTGAAAGATAGATGGGAAAACTTAGTTATATTCAGAAGCATGCAATAAGAAAGAAGCATGCATGAAAATTAAATGTTCTGTTCGAACATAATATCGTAAGCATTATTTCACGCTGGGGAAAACAAAAAGTGCGGAGATAAGACAAAACTTTACCCGATTGGTAACTGTGTGAAATCAATTGAGGTCGCAATAAGGGAAAATGTTGTATTCATACACGCTGTATATTTGTATGGGAATGTGAGAAATGTATTTCTGTACTTAAGCAAAACAACGCGTGAAGTTAATCACACAGTATAAGCCGCTTTGATTTATTAGCGAAAATATGTTTATCAATCCTCGAGAATTCAGTTATCAATTGAATGAGATAAGACAAAATATAACGAAAATATTTTTCGAAATGTTCCAACAGATTCTGTTTTGATACGAGCTATTTTATCGCAGGTTTAAAGATAAAACTCATTAAGTAAGTCGGTGTCCCTAATCCATAAACGACTTTTAACATCTGAATCGACAATTGTGTTTAAAAATTTCTGGGGACCGGCTCCATATGAGTGAAGTATTCGATGATGAGAGACTTTGAATGTAACTTTGAGTTAATTCAATTAAAATGTATTTTTAAACTTCAATGATTTGTAACCTATTTAAATATTTATACTTACGCCCGTTCATGTTCCATGTTGGCTGCGTTCAGGACTTGTTGTTGATGATGACCGTGATGTGCTAGTTGCGGCTGTGGCTGAGGAGCCTGTCCTTGGGGAACTTGTCCTTGGTGAACCTGCTGGGGTTGTTGTTGCACTGGTTGGGGCTGCTGGAATTGCTGTTGTTGCTGTTGTTGCTGCTGCTGCTGCTGTTGCTGCACAGGCGCTTGCTGATATTGGGCCGGTGGTTGCTGTTGCTGTTATTACAAAATATTTCAAATATGACGAAATAAAAGCGAAAAAACTTTCACTCACATAGTGCTGTGGAGCAACACCTGGCGCAGCATGGACTTGTTGTTGTTGCTGGTATATCTGTTGTTGTGGTACATGTTGCTGCTGCTGGTATTGTTGCTGCTGGTGTACTGGAACTTGCTGCTGCATGGAAAAGCATTGGTAGTTAATTAGATCATTTGCAATGTTGCACGCAATACACTTACGTAGTGTTGAGGAGGAACTCCGGGCGCCACACGTTGGCCGGAAGACAACGCCAGCAGCAATAGGAAGACCGCAATTTCAGTCGCACGTTGCAATCGCATTTTGGCACTTTATATATTTTGGATTATTTGCAGTCGATAGTAATTGTATGCGAATGATTTTAGTTTGGCTTATATCCAATCTTCAATCTGTTGGTTGGCTAAATCCAACTGACACGTCAAAAAAAAACCCAAAAACTCGAATACACACGTACACAAACTAGAGTCTGTCAAGTTATGTGGCTTGTTCAGTGCTGATTATGTCGGTTGTTTTATGGTTAAACTCCATGCCACGCGTATGCACAGGCGTTTTACGCAACGCATTACGGAACAATATTGTAAACCCATGCGCTGTCAAGGTTAATTTGTACCGCACGAGTACGAGTTTACACTGCCTGAATATTTGTTCGCGAACGAGCAACGGAAACTAGAGATTTGTTCGTTTTTAAGTGTTTACACCGTCCGAACATTATGAGCGAGCATTCGGCTACGAACACAAGTTCTAAAACCAGGCGATTACACCGACCGAATCAGACAATTACGTTAGTTTTTAGCTGTATCTAACCATTTTAAGCCAAATACTTACATTTAAAATAAGTAATAGTTTTGTATAAAACAAGAACTCCGTAGCAGAACTGCCAGTTCGGTGAAAACTATATCTACTTTGTCTGATAATTATTATATTTGTAATTGGTAGTTTAAAATGTTTTCGAATCAAAAATCCGTGTAAATATTGAGAGTTGGGCAAGTGATTCCACTTTTTTTCAACTTATTACGAGTGCGCATGGCATGCAGTTTGACCATTAGGGTCCTTAACTAAACATACCCTATACGTTAAATCCATACTCGTCACAGGAATTCTAAATTATCGATTATCGATATTAATAGTCGCAACTGATAGATATCGTCCATTCCTAATTCGTCATAGTTGAGAAAATTTGTGTTTTCGTTTATAATTTTATACATTTTGTTTCCATTACTGTAGTGTATTATTTCGTTATAAATTATTTACTTTTTGATTTGTGTTTTTTTTGAGGTCTCAACTTTTCAAACTAATAAACAATGGTAAGTAAAAAGATACAAAAAAATAGCAACAAGTGTATCGTGGTGTGTATCGTAAAAACCCCAAACCCATGGAAAACCCAAATAGAAATCATTTATCAATTGTTTACAATTTTAAAATTAAAATAAAAGATATCAGCAAAGCACTTTAATACAAACACTTTTCCTAACTCTTACAGGCACGCTATTTTAAAGAACAAGATATTGATGGTAAGTACTTACATATACGAATATTGAAGTTGATTTTGAAAATTTGATTGAAATTGGAAGTGAAAGCGAAGAGATTGCAATAAACAGTGCCAACTAATTTGGTAATGTTTCTTGAATACAAAAATTTATCGCGTTTACCTTGCCTTGCAGAATTTCGCGAGTGTTTCTATCTTTTTGCACGCTCGGGTCAGATCACCACCTTGGATGAGTTGACCGTAATAATGCGTTCGCTGGGCTTATCGCCCACAATTCAAGAGCTCATTGCGTATTTGAAGAAGAAGGGTGGCAAAATGAGTTTCGCTGATTTCTTGGAAATTATGCATCAGCACTCCAAAGTGGAAAACCTGCCGGACGAGGTGATTGCCGCATTTAAGGCTGCTGACCCGCAGAACAAGGGTACCATTTCGGCCAAGCAGCTGCGCAATTTGCTGCAAAATTGGGGAGAGGGCCTATCAGTGCGCGAGGTGAGTAGATCAAAGAGTGGTATTAAATTGAATTTCCAATCGTGAGCTTCTTTCCAGGTCGATAATATTTACCGCGAAGCCAATGTGGGCAACAGCAGCATGGTGCGTTACGCTGACTTTGTGAAAATTGCATGTGCTCCAGTTCCAGACTATTATTAAGAGCCGGTGGCAATGGCCAAGTCTCCGATTTTACATTCCAGTTTTTGAACTATTTATTTGCTTCTATCCTATTTTGTGCAATTTCGATGTATCACATTTTTAGTATTATTAAAATCCATCCGAAAATAAAACATTCCCACACAAATTTAGATTTTTTTTCTTTTAATTAAAAACTTTAGCTACAAAACCAGTTTTTACAATTCCTAGTAAAAAGGCCCCTCTTATAAATGTAAGTGGACATAACTTTAGTTGGCAATGGTCACCTCAACTTCTACGCCGGGTTCAATGTTGATCGAGGTGATCTTCTTGACGATCTCGGATGGGGAATGCAAGTCAATAATGCGCTTGTGTATTCTCATCTGAAAAAAGACAACAAAAAATTAGCATAAAGTGTCAAGACAATCTAGAAAATGTTATGGTTTGGAAAGGAAAGTGTAAAACTCGGAGAGCCAAACTGAAGTTGAACCCCATAGAGGCTCTTCAAAGTGGACTATGAGAGTGCGTTTACTCTAGGCAAACCGTAAAGATACTGAGCCGAGTGCTGGCATTACAACAAAGCTCGATATCAGATTTGCCCGGTAAAGGTTTCAGTTGCAACAAAAAGAAGACGTACCTGGAAACGATCCCAAGTCTTGGAACCCTCACCGCAAGGGGTTTTGCGGGTGGTGATGCGTAGAACCTTGGTTGGCATGCGTACTGGGCCCTGCAAAAAATTTATAAGGTATATTAGATATTTGAGTATACTATCAATTGAATAAATCTAAGCTTGAAGTCGTTTGTAACTTGAATTTTATTAATTTCTCAAATCAGGAATTTGTATGTGAAAAATAATGTCCAACGCAAGCTTAATTTAATCTGGCATTTATTAATGACTAGGCTAAGTTTCTGATTGGAAACAAAGCCTCCAGGTAAATGCTGGCCACCGTAAACGACTATCTTCTCCCACTTACCTTAACGCGCAGATTCTGGTTCTTCGCGCCGTTGATCAAGTCGCGGCACACATTTTCCAAAGAACGTACATTCCTGGAAGTCAGAGTAATGCGGATCCTGTGAACAGATGCGGCATCTGCGCCTTGGGGCTTTTCCATATCTTTAGGAGCAAGAGCCTGTGTACAATTGAAAAAGCGAGGTTAGGGTGAGTTTGAAAAATGACACGTGTAGAAAATTGTTCACATTTCTCATGCATTTCAAGAAATATTTACATATTTTGGAGCTTAAAATCACAAGTTATAGAACATTTCAAATTTTGCATTTATAATAACTACCATAGCCATATTGAATTTTTTGGTTTGGTTGGCGCTGAACTATAGTTCTTGCGATATGAAAACGAAATGGACGAGTTTTTGGTTTAGCACTCGCGAGGGATGCCAGATACGATCAATCGAATTCCCAAAGTTACCCTCTAAAATCCAGATTTCCACGATGATTCCCCGAAAAAATTCAATTATATTACAATTTGTATACAGAAAATCAAATTATTTTGATATCAACAAGACGCGTACGTGTAACTTTACACGTACGCGTAGTAACATTTCTGTGACTTTCAGAAAAAATGTTCATACTACCCATATATGAAATACTTCAATATGGCCAGTATAGTGAAAGTACATTCACTGATATCAAGAGACACAATATATGAAAAAGTACATTCGCAGTTCGGATTTCTCTGTCAAACTAATACAAAATTCAATGCTTGGTATTTCGCTCTTACAGTGAGCTCAAAACACATTGCAGAGATAGGATACTGGCAATATAGAAGTATTACATATATGATACTACCCAACAAACGCGTACGGGTAGCAACATTTCTGTGACTTTCAGAACAAAAGTTCAGACATTTGTATGGGCGATGTGGAAAATGTCACAAGCTTTCCTATCCGTGTGATCTTGCATCTATTTCTTACACACATTGTGTTAGTATTTTTTATAATTGTGTTGGAGTTTCTGTGACAGCAGTCTCGCTGGGATATTGCTACACCAAGCAAAATTGTTTCGTGACTAGGCCATATAAGACACATAAACTCAATCGCCGTGATCGAATTGCTGCGTGTATGGGCCTCTTTAATGCTCAATTTCACAGTGCTTAATTGCAAAAATTTAATACAGAAAATGATCTATTTAACTTCCAATTCACTATGGGAAAGCTTCTATTGTAAATGAAAATTAAATTCAACCGAACTTAGGCCCAACTTCACAGTGAATATTTAACAGTGAAAGTGGCGCTGTAAAATTGACCCTTAGTCTAGCTAAAAGTCGCATAAAGTTTCAAAATTTTGGGAAACTGTAAACTTTATTTCTTTTATTTGAAAAAACTTCTATTAATGACCAATCTTGGATTTTATGAAACCGGAAAAATTCTCAACAAACTGGCATCCCTAGTACTTGCCACTGTAAAGGTACATAGAATACTAGATAACGACATGAGGCCGTTTACCGTTATCTATACTGTCAGCAGAGACTTCTTGTCACTTTGACAGAAAAATGCGTTGCCACAAATTTAGATTAATTGGTTTCGCAATGTGCTACCAGATAAATGGATTTTCTACTGTATTAATTAGTGCCCGACCGATTAATCGGCTTCGGCTTCGGCCGTTATCGGCCGTAAATTAGCATTCGGCTTCGGCTTCGGTTTTTCCTAAAATGGCCGAAGCTTTGGCCGAAGTTTTTCAGAAATGTTTGTGAAATCCCCTGTATTAATTTTGTGAAAACACTTTTTTTTACACATCTTTAATGCCACTAACATACGAAAAAGTTAAGCAAAAGGTTGCCTGTTTTGTAGCCCAAGCTGAATGGCAGATGTATGGACCAATTCATCTAAATCTTGTTCGCTTCTCAGCTTTACTTGTCATTTTGTAAAAGATCCTGCTAGATTCAAAGTTATTTTGGCCGCTAGCGTGCTTGAGGAAGATCACACTGGGGCAAACATAGCCAAACAACTCCAAGATGTAATAAGAGATGTAATAGAAAAATACACATGGCTGTGGCCGATAATGCTGCAAATATGGGAGTGGCTATGCGCGTTACTTCTTTCTACACTCTTGGATCCACGTTTTAAACAAAAATATTTTTCGGTCGCAGAAATTATTAAATGTAAGGAGATAATTGACGCTTTTTTTCAAAATGTGGTATCAGATGATGTGGAAATTGTTGCATCGAGCTATACCTCGAAAAAAAGTGTGTCCGATAATCTCTGGGATATTCACGATACCCAAATGTTAAATCAAGAAACTGAGAAAAATGATAATTCACCACACAAAGATCAACTAGAGCTATACATGTCTCAGCAATTAATACCACGGTATTCAAACATCTTTGAATTTTGGCATCAAAGTCCTTTCGGTTTATTAAAAAAAATTGCTAGAAAATACCTATCAACACCTCCAACCAGTATCGCCAGCGAACAACTGTTTAGCGCTGCAGGACAACTGTATTGCGACAGGAGAGCTAGTTTGCAAGGGGAAAATGCAAATAAATTATTATTTTTGCATTACAATATTAAATTATTTAATTTTGAATATTAACAACAGTTTTGTTTTTAAAAATGTATGAATATTCGGTGTTGTAGAAACCAATTGCTGTTCAACAGCTTATTTAATTTCCTTTTTTTTTGTTTTATTGCTATAAGTACGAATATGGACTTTTCATTTACTTCGATCTCTGAAAATGTGATTAATATACGGTATCGGACAGAGAATTAGGGACAGCCTATTTTAATAATTACCAATAACTTCCAAAATTTTAAGAATGTTAACCATTTCAAAAATTTTACTGGAGCTTTTCTGAACGAGTACAAGTTTATTTTACCTGTTGAAATTTGACGTACTTCTCGAACTTTTTTCCTGTTGCGCTGGTTAAAATAAATTTAATTTAGTAAAACAGTTTTTATTTTTACGAGCGCCACTTTTGCATAAAAAAAATTGCTTTCAGGAAAAATGTTCGAAAAGTACGTCAAATTTCAACAGGTAAAATAAACTTGTACTCGTTCAGAAAAGCTCCAGTAAAATTTTTCAAATGGTTAACATTCTTAAAATTTTGGAAGTTATTGGTAATTATTAAAATAGGCTGTCCCTAATTCTCTGTCCGGCACTGTACATATATATATTTACAATTTTAACTTTATTTTTAAAGTTTTGTTTGGTTTTTGTTTCTTTTAAATATGTAACGTTTATTGGATAAATATATTTACATACACATATTAAATAATTTTGAATTTTTATATGTTTTGTTACCTACTTTTATTATTTCATTTTATTCATATTTGTTCTTTAAACAAATATGCACTTGAATTTGAATACAAATACATTAAAAACAAGTTTTTAAACGTTTTTGTATTGAGCATCGGCTTCGGCTTCGGCTTCGGTATAGGCCTTCGGCGTCGGCCGAACTAATAGGCTGCCAATTGACCTTCGGCATCGGCTTCGGCCTGAAAATGCTTATCGGTCGGGCTCTAGTATTAATTAGTTGTTAGTAGAAATACGATTCGAAATTATTAAAATTAAGCAAACAAATCAAAATTATTGACTTATGAATTTGAGTTGCTTAATAAAGGAAACAATTTAATAAGTGGAAGCGGTTTTTTTTTAATTGAACATTTTTTTTATTTTTCATTTCATTTCATTTGTATTTATTTAATAATCCTTGATGGCTTTGGATTATTAAATAAATACAAAAATGATTACATGGAGTATATCAGTAAACGCTAATTATAGAGAAAAAAAACAGTTTTTCTTAACAGTAAAAATTACGGACTAAATTCCAGTGCAAAGCACACCCAATGATAACAAATATTGAGTTGTTTGTGTTTTTACTAAATTTCATTTTTATGCATTTTGAGTGTCAGGCTGTTTTAAGTAAATAATTTTATTGCATGCAATGAAAAGATCACTTGAACAAGCAAACAGGAAAGTAGCAACATGAAAAAAGGAAACAGTCCAAGCATGGCTTGAGTCGTATAGCTATTTCAAAATTTGCCAGATTTATCATCAGCGACTCATTTAGTTGACTGCCAATTATGTTATTTTCAAACATACTATATATACTTTCACATATGCGGAAAATTACTAGAGAATTGCAGACTTTTCTTTGCAATGAATGTCAAATTCTAAATGTTTGACATTACATTAACAAATCTCAGTCGCTTTCACTAGCCCCTCCCACGTATGTTTCAGTTTAGCATTTGAAAGAACAACAATAATAGCATTCCGTTAATTTCTTTCATGTGCTCCTGTTACAAGTTGCCATCCCAATAACCTTTTGTTATTGCATTTTACATTTTACTTGTTTGTACCTTACGTTGTTGGGCTTTTTTCCCAAATGCAACAGTAATAACAAGAGTGGTATTATTTAATTGTTGTAAAGCCGAAGTTTTACAACAACTTTATCCCAGGCCGAGGATTTCGATTTGAGTTGTTTGTGTTTTTACTAAATTTCATTTTTATGCATTTTGAGTGTCAGGCTGTTTTTAGTATATTATTTTATTGTATGCAATGAAAAGATCCCTTGAACAAGAAAACAGGAAAGTAGTAAATATTGTTTCGGGAAAACTTAATTTTTAAACTAAATTATACGTTTTTGATACCAAATTTTACGCGTCAAAAAATTTAGAAAAAAAATTTTTAATGCAAAAATGTTTAGTATTGCCAAATGCAGATCGGTTCTTTTGTTCAAAGCAAGTAATAAAAATTACATTTAAGAACTTATCGTACCATATTTGCAATCATGTAGCAATTTCTGTCAAATTCCGACATTCCTGTTATATCTATTTCCGTTTTTGAGTCTTAAGCGAAATAATCCACTCTAGCAGAAAATGTTTCAATTCAGATCTTTCTGGCAACGTTGGCTGCCAGAAAAACGTAAACAAAGAACAGCTGTTCGTATGACACGATGTATCGGCTGACGTCACGACAAAATGGCGATCCTAACGGTAAACGTCATGTCGTCATCTGTGTTTATATCCTTCTTGGTTATAACTAGAGCCCGACCGATTAATCGGCTTCGGCCGTTATCGGCTGAAAATTCACATTCGGCTTCGGTTTTTCCAAAAAATGGCCGAAGTTTTGGCCGAAGCTTTTAACATTTTTTTCTTATTTTTGCGACACCGAAAACCAAAACTAATTTTTTACGATACGATTTTCTAGCCCACATCACATCTAAACGGTCTTACTGATTTTCTTGAGTCTTTAATGTAAAATTGTGTAATTGATGGAATTTCCAATGGGGCATAAGAGGCACACAAAATAAAAAATATGATTAAAATTTAACTTAGTAATCATCGATTATTGAGTGAATCTCGCCTCAAATTGCGTGGCACGGGGTTACAGCTGCCACAAAGTACATCCTTGGACATTTTCTGGGTGGATTACTGAATTTTAAATATAGATTTGGAAGCTTAATACTCGCCCTGATGTCTATGTTAAAAGGAGTTCTGGTAAACTGTATGAAATTTCAAATATAGGGGTAGGAGGCTCACGGAAGAATTCTACCTTTTAGAAATGTAGCCCAAATTGCTGCGCCAACATATATGAAAAGTAGTTCTGGTGCTGAAATCCGGGACCGATTTTGGTAAAATTTTACATTTAAAGTTCAAAGCTTTACAGGTGGTATTTACCATCAACTAGAACACCCTTTGCCCATCACCTGACGGATTTGGGGAGTCCTTAAAAAACAGCTACTTAGATGGATTTATTCTTTGAAGAATTCTATACCATTTCTACTAAATTCCCATTATTTTATGCATTACTCCAAATTTTTAAAAATGATTTTTAAAAAATCTCTTGTTAGTTTTGACCTACGAGGCCTAATTTTGTTTGTGAATTCTTTTGGTTACTTTTATTATTTGTTTAAATAAAATTTTAGTTCCTTTAAAAACTAAATGTGTATTTATACACTCGAATTTGAATGAAAATACACGAAAAAACAAGTTTTGAATGGTTTTTTATTTAAGTATCGGCTTCGGCTTCGGTATAGGCCTTCGGCGTCGGCCGAAGTAATAGGCTGCCAATTGACCTTCGGCATCGGCTTCGGCCTGAAAATGCTTATCGGTCGGGCTCTAATTATAACCAACTCTACGTTTCCTAAGTTAAGGTGCATTTAGATCGCACGAACTCGCGAACAAAATGCCATTCATTCGGTCGGTGTAAACGCCCGGTTGCAATCTTGGGTTCGCGATCATTGGCTCGTTCAAAATGTTCCGCCAAACTCTAGCTTCCGTTGCGTGTTCGGGAACATATATTCAGACAGTGTAAACAGTTCGGCTAAAGGAATTTTGTTTGCGATCTAAATGCACCTTTAGGTCACGTTCCGTTATTTACATTTTCATATAAGAACTGTCAAATTTCGGCATGCTCAGGCCAGTGTAAATTATGAAAATAGCATTCCCATGCGCCATAAACATGATAGTGTAAATTGGCTCTAAAAAATATTATTGCTTAAAAATGTTATAATTTCCAAATCAATAAAAAAAATTTAAATATATTTTGTCCCATACAAAATGACAAACAAATTATTGAATATTTTTCAATTCTTTTTAGCAATAAAATAAAATTCCAAATCTTGGGAAGAGCAAGATCTAAGGTTCCAAAACCGGTTCAAAATTGGGTCTTGAGACGAACTGTTTTGCCGGATTTGATAGGAAACGTTTAATTTTTGTCCAAGGTTTCAAAACCATCATTAAATGTTTCAAAATGGATCCCAGACACTAAATTATTTTTATGTTCAAGGCTCCCGTTAAAGGGTGTGGTGGCTTCAGCATCCCAGTTCTACTGATAGCATTTGTTCAAAAAGAATAATAATAATTTGTAACAATAAAACATTTGAAATTATGGTTTCTCAGTGTTTTTAATTTAAGAAAAACTGTTTGGGTATAAAATTCGATTTTACAATGCCCGTTTATTTACAAGTGGAAATAAACTTAGTTGGCAATGGTCACCTCAACTTCTACGCCGGGTTCAATGTTGATCGAGGTGATCTTCTTGACGATCTCGGATGGGGAATGCAAGTCAATAATGCGCTTGTGTATTCTCATCTGAAAAAAGACAACAACAAAAAATTAGCATAAAGTGTCAAGACAATCTAGAAAATGTTATGGTTTGTAAAGGAAAGTGTAAAACTCGGAGAGCCAAACTGAAGTTAAACCCCATAGAGGCTCTTCAAAGTGGACTATGAGAGTGCGTTTACTCTAGGCAAACCGTAAAGATACTGAGCCGAGTGCTAGCATTACAACAAAGCTCGATATCAGATTTGCCCGGTAAAGGTTTCAGTTGCAACAAAAAGAAGACGTACCTGGAAACGATCCCAAGTCTTGGAACCCTCACCGCAAGGGGTTTTGCGAGTGGTGATGCGTAGAACCTTGGTTGGCATGCGTACTGGGCCCTGCAAAAAATTTAAAAGGTATATTAGATATTTGAGTATACGATCAATTGAATAAATCTAAGCTTGAAGTCGTTTGTAACTTGAATTTTATTAATTTCTCAAATCAGGAATTTGGATGTGAAAAATAATGTCCAACGCAAGCTTAATTTAATCTGGCATTTATTAATGACTAGGCTAAGTTTCTGATTGGAAACAAAGCCTCCAGGTAAATGCTGGCCACCGTAAAAGATGTTCTTGTCCCACTTACCTTAACACGCAGATTCTGGTTCTTCGCGCCGTTGATCAAGTCGCGGCACACATTTTCCAAAGAACGGACATTTTTGGAGGTCAGAGTGATGCGAATGCGGTGAACAGATGCAGAATCTGCGCCTTGGGGCTTTTCAATGTCCTTGGGAGCAGCAGCCTGGAATTAGACAAAAGTGAGGTTAGATTGAGTACAATTGTCCACGTTTCTCACAGCCAGAAGAAAAGGTTTTTCGTTGTGCACGTTTCCTGTATATTTCTCAAGAAATATATACTATACAGGTAAAACCAAAAGTTATAAATATAAATTAATAATTACCATATTGAAAATTCTGGTCGAGGTAGTCAAATCTTTGGTTTTTGAGCAGCGCTGAACCAGGTTCTTTCGAAGCAAAAACGAAATGGACGAGTGATGTTCGTTTCCGTCAGTAGTGTTGTTCCGATACTAGTACTCACAAGTACATACTCGATACTTTTTTTTCCGGGTATTTTTTCCTCGATACCTCTAGCGAGTATTTTATTTGGTATCGATCAAATATTTGGTATCGATACCTTTTTTTTTGCTTCAAGGGGTTCTGTCGAACCGAAGATAATTATTTTACTTGTTTTTTATAAAACACAATTTTTTTATCAGAAACAATAAAAAAAACATTTTTCAATAAAGAAAAAAATTTGTTATCAAAAAAAAGTTTCATAAAAATGATTTTTTAAAAAATATACAAGATTTTAAATCTTTTTAAGAAAAAGTACTCGAAACCAAATACTCTATACTTTTATTCGATATTTTTGCAAGTATCGAATTTTCCATTCGATACAAATAATGAATAATCGATACTTTAGTGGTATCGAACCAACACTATCCGTCAGTGCTGCCAGATTTTTTCCCCAAAAATCGTTTTTTTTTTTTTGGAAAATTTCACATTTTCGTATAAATACGGGCTTTTTTCGTATATAACAATGATGCCAAAGACTTTGCTCGAAATTTCCCACAAAAAAAAAAATAAAAACCCTTATTTCCCTCAACGGACAACAAAAAATACCCACGAAAATTCCTACACACAATTCCGCCACAAAATAACACAAATTTCATTAACAAAAATTTTTTTTAAAATATATAAATTGGGAATTTGGCATTAATGGAGTCATAAACAATTTTGTGAACATGTCTCGGATTTTATCATCAGGTATTTTATAGCATTTCATGAATGAATTCTTGTATGAGAAAATCAGATGCGAGTTCACAAAATCGGATTTATAGGAAAAAATGTTCATCGTAAATAAAAAATTATTGAAAGGTACTTTGTAGAAAAATTTCAAAGGAAGAAAACTGCAACATTTATAATAAAAAAACTTATATATAAGTATAAATATATAAAAAAGAATGAAAGTTAAAAAATCCCTCTTTTTCTTCAAATGGATACAAAAAGTACCTTTTTCCCTTTTAGGTAAAATTCGACTAAAAAATCCCTCAAAAAGGGAAATTACCCTCAATCATTAGTGCTGTCAAAAATAGTGGGAAATATTTATTTTTTTTCGATTTCGCATTTAGGCTTCCCTTTAAAATGTTGTATTGGGTCTAACAATAATTGTACCAAAGTTGCATCCAAAAAACTCTAGACCGCCCCATTTTTTCATTTAAGGTCCAGTACAAAATGTAAAAAATAATTATTTGAAAATGCGTTTTAGAATTAGAAAAATATGTGCCAAAAACTATAATTATTCACATAACTTCCACATAAGCTAGATAGCTGAAATTTGGTACACTGATAGAACTCGGTTGACAATGCATTCTATTAAATTTGGGGTCCATCAGAGGAGTGAGGGGGCCGTTGGGGGACTCAAACCCCTTTTTTTAAACATGGCATAACTTCCAATTCCTTCAAGCTACAATGATGAAATTTGGTAGGTGGGTTCTTATTGACAAAATGAAAAGGAGGGTGTGGGGGTAAAGAGGAGCGGGATGGAGCCAATTTAACGTTCTAACTTTCGTATTTTTTAAGCTACAGGGCTGCAATTTTGTACTTAGGTTCGCATTCGGGAAAAAGAGTAAAAAATGGAGAAAATGGGAAAAGAGAGAACAAAAATTTAAAAAAAAGGAAAATAAAAAAGAGTAAAAAACAAGTTTTTTTAAATATAACTCTTTAACCGACTAAAAAGCAGAAAATAAATTTCCTTTACAATAATTTCAGCAATTTCGATTTAAAATTAACGGCTTTTGGCTACTTTGTTCCTAATATCATTGCAGATTTGGAAGTCGCCAAAAATCCTTAATTTTAAATCGAAATGGCGGAAATAATTTAAAGGAAATTTATTTTTTGCTTTTTAGTCGGTTGTATTTTTTTCATTCTTATTTTTATTTATTTTTTCTTTCATAAATATTTTTTTTGTAGAGGCCCAAAAAAATTGTTTTTTAATTGGTCTTGGGGAAGCGATAATTATGAGTATTATGGTTTTTTGCACGTATATTTCTGATTCTATAACGCATTTTTTAATAATTAATTTTTTGTACTGTACTTTTTCTCCGATTTGACCGCTTTAAATCAAAAAATGGGGCGGTCTAGAGTTATCCGATTGGGATGAAACTTTGGGACAATACAATACCTCAACGGGAAAAACAAATTGGAAATTTCCCCATACAAATCTTGGGCTACCTTAGTGTATGGTCATACGTTGATACTTTGTAGCAGCATTTTTTTTCTTTGAGTTATCTACGTTAAAAAATGTTAGTTACGAGGTGTCAACGTATGACCATCGATATACAAGTTTCAAACGGTTTTGCATTCTCTTTCGTTAGACCCGAGCGTAATGAAAATAAAACCAGAAGGGAATATAGTTTTGTTTGTTTTTATTTTACACATATTTAATTACATTTACACAATGCAATGTTTGCCTCTGCTTAGTATTACAAATATGCTTTTAAATTGAAATCGATCGATTTTGGGTGATCATCTTCCACACCTTACTTTTGTTAAAAATTTGATACAAAAAAATTTTTTTAAAGTTCTTCAGAATATTAAACATTTGTCAAAGTCGATACATCAAAGTAAACCTTAAAAATTGAATTAAACTACACTTAAAAAATTGCATAAATGTGCAACAGCAACACAAAAGTTTTGATTACGATTTGTTCTGGTGAATAGAATTTATTGCAGTTGTATTAGGATCTGTACGTTCACATGTTTATCAAACAGAAATTAAGTTTAAAGTCGATCAGCTTACGATCCGAAATAATTCAAATTATCTTTGTGTCCGGTCGAAATAGTCAAAAGTGGAATTTTCCCAAATTTAGCATAATATAACGTTTAAAATTAGAAATAAGCTAATGTACATTAATAATAGACTCGCGTCCCTTGCCGACGCCAACCCATCGAACGGGTACGCCCAACTCGTTCTCAAGGAAGCGTACGTACTTTTGTGCGTTTTCGGGCAACTCCTTGAAGTCGCGTATGTTTTCAGTGCATGTTTGCCAACCGGGCAGCGTAGCATACTCCACCTCGATATTGGCCAATTCGCCAATTGTGCCAGGGAAGTGATCCAATTTGTCGCCATTGGCGCGCTTGTATCTAAACAGATCACAGAACCAAATTAATTACGTCTCTCTCCGATAGGAAAATGGTGGCTTCACTTACCCCACGGCGACCTGGATGTCGGCCAAAGTATCGAGAATATCGAGCTTGGTCAGGCAAATGCACGTGTAGCCATTCACCAACGAGGTGTACTTCAGCAGCGGTATATCCAACCAGCCGCAGCGACGTTTCCGCTTGGTGGTGACACCGACTTCGAAGCCGCGCGTTTGCAGCAATTCACCAAACTCCTGAAAATGCAAATTCCAATATGAACGACAAGCAGTGAGGGAATACGCGTTCGCTTCTACTTACATTCAATTGTTCGGTTGGGAATGGACCATCGCCGACACGCGTTGTGTACGCCTTCACCACGCCGATAACCTCACCAATGGTTTGCGGTGGCAAGCCCAGGCCAGTCAGCACACCGCCTATGCTGCAATTGCTGCTGGTCACATACGGATAAGTGCCGAAATCAATGTCCAACATCGCGGCATTGGCGCCTTCAACCAGAATGGTTTTGCCCTGACGCAAGGCGGTGTGCAGGAAACAAATTGTGTCCTTGACATAGGGACGGACCTTCTCCGCGTAGTTCTTGTAACGGGCCAGTTCGGCCTCAACGTCGACATTAATCGATGGGAACAAGCGCAAATGTGTGGACACAATCAATTTAAATCTAAGATGAGAAATTTCCAGTTTATTTGAAATTTAAATCATTTCCCTTCAGTGCGGTGACACTCACTTCTCCGTAAACAAATTGAAATCGCCCAATAGCTCGCCCACGCGTATACCGTTGCGTGTAGCCTTGCTGGAGTAGGCTGGGCCGATGCCCTTCTTGGTGGTGCCCAGGGATTTGCCACCCTTTTCCGCTTCCTGCATGCCATCGACATGTTGGTGGAAATCGAACACCAAGTGAGCACGATCCGAGATGATCAAACGGTGCTCGAGCTTCTGCAAGCCCTTAGCTTCGTTCTTCAACAACTCGTCGAAGAGAGAGGGTAAATGGATGACAACGCCATTGCCTGAGGGAGATCGTAAATAGTAAATATGAAATGGACAAAAAAAATATAACAAATAGCCTGAATCCCTTTGAATAAATACACACGCTCTTCCCGTATGACCAAAACGATAATCAAATTACTCTCAACACTAATTTTTATTAATACTAATCAACCTAAGAGTTATTTGTTTGCATTAGCAATTGTAAAATTCACACGTGTTTAACGTCATTCGCATATTTGAGCAAATTTTTACATGAGTTCGGTCGGCGATCGACATACATTCATTGTACAGAATCATGTGGTTAAGAACATTCGAACGTACACGGAATAGTTTTAAAATTGATTGTCATACAAAGCGAAAGAGGTGCTACAAATTATAGTACGACATGCCAAAAGTCGAAACCGAAATATAATTGAAGCAAATACGTGAAAGATTTCTTAAAAATTGCATAGTATTCACGTGCAAAAAAAAACTCAAATGGAATAAATTAGATTTATTATATCTGAATAATTTGTATAGGTACTACTACAAATTCGTTTTAGGAATTTTCAGTATTATTGCATCAAGTAAATTTCAGACAATCGTCGACGAAACATTATCATATCACAAAACAAAGGGATCCTGTGTCGTCATATCATCACAATCTATATTTATCTTACTTAGATGCAATTCCGGTAAACCTAGTAAGTCTAAAAGTAGGCGTGGCCATTATAGATAAGGATATCTATACAAATTATCGTACACTAAGAGGCTCCGTATGGAACTATTTTGGTAAACTTCTATATGGGCGGTACATATTGAAAGGGTGAGAGCCACGCCTACATTCCGTACAAAATGGAAAATAATCTCAATTTACTTCTTGAGAACTTGAGACGTACTGAACGGATTTTGACATAGTTTTTTCCGTTTAGAAGGGAACGAAAATGAATGGAACTAGCAGGGACTGGAACAGAAACGAATATCGTTCCGGTTCTGAAATTTAAAAATATATCGGTTTCGGTACCGGTTCAATCCCAGACTTTTCAAAATATCGGTTTCGGTTCCAGAGCCGGCTCTTGGCGGTCCCTAAGAACTAGAAAGAAGTGCAAATTAGGGCTGTTACTTTCCTTCGAAGCCTTCGAAACTTCGAATACTTCGAAGTTCGAAGCTTCGAAGTTTTTCCGAAGACTTCGAATATATCGAAGCTTCGAAGGTTAAAAAACTTCGAAGCTTCGAAGTCTTCGATTTTTTCTTTGGAATAATATAAATGTACGACTAGTCTTTTTTGGGCGAATCAGGCCAAGATGAATCATGCCAGGTGGGATTACAAATCCCACCAGGTTTGTCCCTGGGATATTTTTTGGATGAATCATGTCAGGTGGGATTACAGCTGCCACCAGGCGCGTCTTTGGGTGAATAATGTCAGGTGGGATTATAGAGCGGATATAAAACCCCACTTATCCGAACGTTTTGGTGCAAGGACGCACTTGGTGGCAGCTGTAATCCCACCTGACATGATTCATCTTGGCCTGATTCGCCCAAAAAAGACTTCGAAACTTCGAATAAAACTTCGAAGGCTTCGAAGTGTTGAAAATCACCAGCCCTAGTGCAAATCAATCGGAACGAAATGGAAATGAAACTTGAAAATGGAAAAGTAATGTATAGGAACTAGAAAGAAAATAGGAAGAAATGTCAAAATTTATCGAACATTTTAAGGGAGGTAACGGCAATTACTTTTCTATAACACGTGAGGCGCTTAAAGTGTATTTTCTACCATTATTATCGCACATGACTGTACAATATTTTTTTCCTGCCGAAATACCCCTTTTGTCGCTTTTTCCTAGCCAATTTCCCACAAATTCGATGTTATTAAGCTTTCAATAATATTTATCGTGCTGGTGTTTGGTTGTTGCTGTTTATTTACAAATGAGATAAAATTAAGCAAACAACTTCGACGTGTTGTTGAAATTACACACACACACACACACACACACATAAACATACGTAATAGAAAAAAGTAGCGAATAGCGAATTACGTACATCGCAAGCACTTATAAGCAATTATAATACAGTTCGTACGAACGACATTATAGTATATTTTTGATTATTTCATAAATTAGTCTTGTGACATTTGATGACAGCACCAACGCAACGCAACCGCACATTATTATTACCGAGTCATCGATTAAACTTTTAACCGGAAAGTAAACCAATTTGTTAATTTCGAATGGAAGCCGGGCATGGAATATGGAATGGAAGGAAGGCCTTCGCAAAATTGTTGCATGTCAAATATATTTATGAAAACAGTTACTTTTGCTAGAGTTTTTTTTAAACAATATCCTTGGAACTTAGATCGTTTGCGTTAAGAAATTATGTGATTTTCGGTTTTGTTTGCTTCATGTTTTCACGATTTTCATTCAGACAGAAACACAAGCGAAAGTGTTTTGTTTATGCGACCGTGGGTCTGCCTGCATTGCCATTGCTTAAAAAATAAAAACAGAACACCGAAAAAGGGGACCTTCACTTTTCATGTTCATTCGCTATAGCTTGATTAATCAATGTCAATGTTTTGAGTGAGTGCATTGCCGTGTGCCAAGATTGCAAGTAGACTACGATTTTAGGAAACACGGGAAGACACTTTCTCGTATATAGTTTATTTGTGCAAGTCAGGTGCCCAGACAAATAAACTTTGTGATATATAGGATTAGGCATTTGTGGTCGTATATATAAAACTATCTGATCGAGTACAAACTTACCAATTACCGAGATACATTTTTCATTCACAATGCCGCTTGGCAAAAGATGAAAATCAAATTCGGTGCCATTGGCCACCACAGTGTGTCCAGCGTTATTGCCGCCCTGCAGGAAAGATCGAAAATATATACGAATTAATAATGCTGTATTATGCAAAATAAACAAAAACAACAACAAAAATTAAAATGAAAATAATATTAAATAACAAAAAATGTGTATTTAGAATTTTAGAGGCAGGCAGGCATTCGTTTGTGAAAGAAATATACGAATTCGCACAAATACAAAGTCAACAAAAATAAACAAATGAACACCAAGAATTTATATATATTTTGGCAATCGGTCAAATTGCCTTAAGCCTTTTCATATGTGTGCGATTCCACCACACACTTCTAGGAATATTGAAAAGCATACATATGTGTATACGAGTGTTGTGACATTGTCCGAACTTTTGTTTTCATTCAACTGTACACCGGGATAAAAAAGTAATTACGTCTAAAGTTTGAGCAAATGTAGGAAAATATAGCACCACAGATAAGATAAGCTAAGTCTTTTACAGCACTAAGATTGCAATGCGTCTAAGGACATGGTAATCATAATTAAAAAATTACAAAATTTCAGCAATTTGTAAAAGTTTTATTAATTAGACAGAATTTGTCACCAAGTAAGACACAAAGTCAGTCATGAAGTGGTTTCTTATCATTCCATGCTTTCACTAAGAAAAAAAAACAAGATAACGAAATGCAAGCGATAAAGTGGATAATTTACTGCACATAGAAAGGTACCACGTGATTGCGTGTGTAAGCCCCAAACGTGAACTCAGTAAAACTGTACACAAAATGCGGAAAAATACCAACAGAAAAAACCAATATTCTCTTAGTACCAGGCTGTACGTCACTTCATTATCATAAACAAATTAGCATACGCTCCTTCTTTCGGATCTATTTTAATCAAAACAACTTGAATATTAATAAGCATCGCTTAGTCAAGCTGTGAGTTCATAAACAACATCATTTACGAAATCACAAAAATCGAGTTTGTAAGCATTTCACCAAAAAAAATGTGATAATATTTGCAAAGAAATTTCAGACGGAGGAAATGATGCAATCCAATGTCCGATGTAGTAAAATAAAGGAACTATTCATTATTTGCAGCAGTTGAAGTAGGTATGCATGTATGCATGTACCACCGACAGGCAGTGAACGATCGATTGTATGGCGAATAAAAGTGCAAGTGCACTTGGACAGATTTTGATTGTTCAATTTGAAAGAGTGTTGTGAAATCGTTAAAAAAGGCAAAGAAAAAATATATTTTAACTGGGAACTATTCTTCATTTACCAGTTACATTAAAATCAATTGCGTTATCAATGAAATGCCATAGACAGAGTAAATATAATAGCTAGCCACGTAAGCGACCATGTCATGTCATACTTCAAAACTAGAGAGTGGCCTATCTTCAGCTGAAGCTAAAAACCCCCATTTATAAGGTGGTTTTGGAACTTCGGATAAAGACAGACGGACATGTATAAGCTGAGTTGGTTGAACGCTTCTTGGATCTTTAGAACATATCGTGTTGCTCGTTGAATGTAAATCCATTCGGTATTTGATTACTCACTTTCATCACTTAAGCTGACACATACAAAATGTTTTTTTTGGAAAATGAGTTAAAACCCAATGTTATCGTAGCAGCGAGTTATCATATTGATTTTCTAAGATCAATAAACTATCTACTTGAGTTGAACATTACGAGTCAAATTTCATTGTTATTGGAAAGTTTTTTTCTGATTTGCTGAACGCCTCAAATATAACTAGTATATCGTCCACGTATAACAGTGAGTATTAACTCGAAATCGACGATAGAGGGTTGAAATTGTTTACAATATTTCTTCCCACAATCAAACAACTTCATAAACAGAATATGAAATCCGGACCGTGGTACAGAACCCCCTACATACATACATACATTGTCTTGAAACCGACTTTCCACCGAAATTCCATACAAAATGTTCTTAAGCATTCCTTAAGAACATTTTGTATGAAATTTCATCTATTCTTATGAGGTGAAAAGTCGCCTTAAAGGACTATTTTTTTTGGACACAGAAGTACATATTGTTGTTTGGAATTGAATAAATAACGATCTGGCCAAAACTTTGAACGTATTTCCTTCTTTGGTTATACCGGAATAATGCTGACTATCTTTCTAAAGAAAATTCGCGAAAGCAAATAATTTTATATCAGGAGACTTGTGAAATTGCTTGGGAGGCATATAAAATTCGCAGCTGTAACGCACTCGAATAATTGTATAAATGTAGTGTTATTTAATCTTCCAAAAGATAGCGAAATTTCCAAAAGTAACCAGCAAAAAGCGAAGCGATCTCGCCAATAGGCAGGTACATAGTTCTGTTTTCGAAAACAAGTATGTGGTCGCGGCAAATAGAAACATTTTTAAATGTGACAATACAGCAAATAACTAGAAGATTACTATTACGAAGGCAAGGCTGAAGGAAAGAGGTGGCGTCGGCCGCAATTGTCAAGTAGAGGAAACGAGTGGCAGTAAAAGAAACGAGGAAAAAGAACTTTGTGACCGTAGTACAGAACACAGACTACGCAAACGGTGATGATGTTATGTAAACACCGAAAATGAAACGAACGAAAACGAAAGAACGACGGACGGAGCATGACGAACATACATTTGCCCCATGAGCCATGAGTGAAAATAAAGGGCGGCGAAAAAGATGCTGATGCAATACAACTGCGAAATGTTTGAAAGAACGCTTGTGCGGGGGTGGATGACAGATGACAGCCTACGTACAGCAGCATCAATGTCCTTGACGCAAGGATACAAATGTCAGCTGCTATTCTAAATAGGAAAATCTTGGCACGACTCACCTGGCACCTGCAAACGATGTCCACATCGGACGCCAGCATGTCAACAACTTTTCCTTTGCCCTCGTCACCCCATTGGGCGCCAAGGACAACTCCTACTTTCGATTTGTACATGTTGAGACGTCCTGCTCGCATTGTCTCGTAGTTACTCCCGTTTACAACGTTAGGCTCCGACATTCTGGCACGTTTTATGTGTGCAGTTGCAATTGTAGCGTTTCGGTTTCCGTGTGCAGAAATTCCAGACTCTTGGGAAAATGTATTTGTTTCCCCCCGATTTAGTTACAAAACGACCGCGCGCGTTTTCTAATCCCACAACACCACAGCAGCACCACAGCAAAGATCTCCACTCGACACAAGCAAAACTTGTAAAGAAATTGAGTCGAGAAATCAAGAATCATGAAACCACCGAAAAAAAGCACATTTATCGGCTACAGAAAAAACGTCAGCTGAGCTGTCAAATGAATTTGCAGCGTTGTATTCACACACAACGAAGAAAGTACCGGAAACCAGGGCGGAAACAATTCAAGTTTTTCGAATTTATTTTTTAAATATTGGACCGGCTTGTAGATGAAAAGAAATTTCTGCTGCCATAAGCAAACTATGTAAAAAACGAAACCCAAATGGAATTTCATTAGTTGCATTTTTGAGTACTTTGGAGAGATATTACCACGCACAGCGAAATCATTGAAATGACCTTTCCCAACAAGATGGCTGCCATAGAAACTCCAGTTCAATCATAAATAAACGAAAAACATCTGTGAAAAAGATGCAAGCTTACACGGTTAGGAATACTTGTGACATTTCATATAATTACTCACAATCACTTTTTAACATTTTTATTAAACTTTTCCGATTTGGAGAAATTACATATTTATAGCCCCCACACACCGTGGCAGAGTACATTAACTTTGACACAACGTTTGTAACGCCCATAATGAGGCGTGTCCGGTATGGAAAAGTATATATATTCTTGATCAGCATCGAAAACTGTACCTTAGCGAATTCCTTTTTATTGCTGTATTCCATTGGAAATATTTAGGAACCGATTTTTGACATAGTCCGAAGTTCCAAAGCCACATATAAATAAAATCCCTGTGTTCGTGGTGGGTTTTTGTTTAAGTCCTACAGAGTAAAATTTTGGTTTATTGGTCCGGGTAGGGAGGTCGACCCACCAAAATTAATAATGACGGTTTTTTTTCGTATTTTTCTTATTCTAAAAGAGCCTATTTACACAGTCATTCCCATGACGCATGGGAATGCCGTTTTTAGAATTTACACTGACATGGGTATGACGAAATTAGACAGTTTTTATATGAAAATGTAAACAAACAAAGCATGGAGTTGCCACCTTTTATTTTTTTGTATGGAATTTCGGTGCAAAATTGTCTATCCCGTTTTCACTACCGCAGTTCTTATTAGTTCTTTATCAGACTTTTCGTCATGGAAATGATAGTATAATTAGGCTCAAACGCATTTTTAAATAATTAATTTTTTTTTTTTGGACTGGACCCTTCTTTTGGAATATAATTTGGCCAATACTACATTATAGGTGTTGGGGCGATGGAAAATCAAAAAATGTTCATTCTGAACTGATCTAGTACTATATACATTCATTACAAGTTTATAGTTACTAGTTTGGAGAGTAAATTGTATTTATTAGATTACTTAAAATATATAAATAGCATATTTGGAGTAGTTAACTATAGAAAATACATGAAATTAATCGCTAATCACAGATGTATAAACTATCTTATACTTATAATAAAATCGAATTGCAATTAATGACCGAAAAGATAGCAATTTATTTCCACAATTTAATGACTCCATCGCGTGCAGCAGACGCGGTATATATTTGGCCCTTGTCTGTTTTGCACATCAGCAAATCGGTAATTGCATCATGGTGGCTCGCCGAGGGCATATCAGGTCCAGATCTGGGATTTTCTTCTGTCGAACCCCGCAAAGAGTTCATATCAGCAGCATTGCCCAAAGAGACTATATGCTCCTCGATTACCTGGCTGCCATCTATTAGGCGAGTGCTGAAAGGAAAAGTGATTTATAGCATGATCTAGAATAATGAAAATGCAATACGACATCTTACTTATAGTTGAAGGAAACATCGGTCAAATTGTCCTTGGGAGATGGCACTATCAAGGCAGAATTCTTGGGTGCAGTAATATCCCAGAAACGAATTCGCTGATCGGAACTGCCCGTAATTATGAATGGAGAATTGTCCACTATGCCGCTCAGAATACCGCAAGTCGTTGAAGGGTCATTCTAATTACATAACACGAGGGAAAGCAAACAATACAACTGTAACTATTTAATAGAAATGATTCAGTTAACTTACCAAGCTGGTATTCATTAATACTGGCGCTGAGCTAGCCCACAACACGGTCTGCCTGTGACCAGTCTCAATGTTCCAAATGGACACTTCGTTGTTCGATTGTGAGGCTGAAATCAGACACGACGCTTCGGTGGGATGACACGCCACCTTGCGTATCCACGAGTCGTGGGGATGTTTGATTTCTGCTATTGGCAGACGGAAACGCAAGTCCCAGCAAATATGCTTGCCGCCACTGGTGCCAGTGGCCAGCCACGAGCCCGTGGGATCGGCGCAAATGGTGGTTATCACGCCGTGCCGCAATTCGTTTTGCAAACGCCATGCGCTGTGCTGCATGCGTGTATCCCAGGCCACAATTCCTCCATACAAGGTGGCGTATATTATGACACTCTGTGAGGTCTGATCGTACGAGTGCATATCGACAACGGGTCCATCGGTGGGGTCACTGCAATAAAACAAATCGTCTCAAATCATTGCAATTCAGTTCGGTTGAGAAGAAACTCACTTCTGTTCCAAGTGCAAAGCCTGCTGCAATGTCATTTTCGACGAATTGCGATCGATGCGCATTATCAGTAAACTACCGTCCTTGCCGCCCACAGCCAGCGACTGTCCACCATCACAAGCGGCCAGGGAGTAAATGGGCGTGTTGGCCGAGTACACTTGACGTGATTTGTTGATGCCCTGGTTGCCGTTGAGTTTGTTGCAATCCCACAGACGCACCGTGCCATCAATACTGCCGCTAGCAAACAAGGAACCGTACGGTTTGAGCGAAGCCAGCTTTATAACCGATTCCGAGTGCTCGTGCAGGTGAGCGACCATGGAGCCGCTCAAGCGCCAGCCAGGCGTATACGGGGAGTTGTGTTTCTCGTAGTTGCCGCGCGTAGAAAGCGCCAAAACGCTATAGCGGCTCTTAATTTTTGTGCGCAAAGCCTCCAGATCCTTGCGGCACTCGGATGAACGTTCTGCAGAATTCAAAAACAAAACACACATTTAGAAAAGGAAGGCAAATTTGTCTTCGCCATCACATGCCTTGCCAGTAGTTGCGTTCAGGCATGGTGTACTCTCCCAGAGAGGTGGCCGCACTAACTGTGGTCTGTTGGCCGCCCAGGACCATAACACCGGAGGCAGGACTGCTCGCCAAACCGCCAATGGGCGAAGCAGCCATATCGGAAGCGGGCGATGCTATGGTGGGTGTAATACCGTCGCTGACACCTTCACAAATGTAATTGAAATCAAAATTGTACTCTATTATTTACAATAAGGGTTGCTTACGCGTTTCCAACGGAAGTTTGACAGCCTTGTCCGCAAGTGGATATTCATGGCAGGCCACCTTCTTGCGACTGATAACAATACGGCCATTGCCTGTGGATGCCGACGGCTCGTCAACGTCCATTTGCGATTTATATTTCAGCTTCAGCAGAAACGTTCGCATGGCCAGCAATTGCAACTCGACGGTATCGTTCAGGCCCTCCGAACTCAAGCGACGAAATAGCTAAATTTGAAAATAAAAAAAGTTTCAACGAATGTTGTTGCATGCAGAAGGGGGAACCTATTACGTTTCTCAATGTTTGGCCCATGTCCTCATACGGGGGCGTATTGCCTGGACGCGTATTATTGCGCACTTGAGCGCGATCTTCCAGCGCATTGACGAACTTGTGTATATCTTGAAAGCTTGAAAAGGCAAATAATTATTGAATTTGTTCGTTTAAAGAAGAAATTAAATTCGGATTTGTACCGTAAGACACTGTCGTAAACTTGACGTGGTATTGGCGTCTGCAGGCAATCGAGTAAAATATCCGGCTTCTCCACTTGTATCAGCGGAGTTTTCAGATATCTACCAATCGCAGGCATCACTTTGCACTGCACATCAATAGCGCTCAAATTGCGAGCTGTCGTGGAAATCAGACCACAGATCTCATGCCGTATCCACAAATTCGGATGGCACAAATAGCAGGCGGCTTCCTGTATGATTTCCGTGACGGTGGGCTTCTTTATGTGGCCCAATTCGATCAGTATGGTTATTGCGCGAATGGCCTTGGCAATAACGAATTCCTCACGATCGGTAAAGCCCTGCTGCAGCAGGGGCACGAGTATGTCCGATGCTTGCCAGCCGACGTAGCCTGCGACCCCGGCAATGTTATCGTAGAAAGAACCACGTAGATTCTTGTCATCGTCGTTGAGGAATGTCATAATGTGCGACAGTATCACATCGTTGGCTGCAAAGACAGTGGAGTCCATGTCAAAATCACGAATAAAGTCAATATGACGGAAGTACCTTTCTCTTTGCCAAAGAATGCACACAAATCGCAAATGCCCGACTCCATGAGCGTTTGCTTGACCACCGCCTTCGAATCGGTCAAGAGACTCAAAATGGTCTGCTGTATTATCTCATGCAGGGCATTCAATTCAGCCTCATAGCGTCGCGTGGGCATGTCATTTGGCGCATTTCTTTGCGTCTCCTCCAAGAAGTAGATAGCTGTCTTCGCTAATTTAGCTGAAGATAAGATTGGAAAAGGTTACAATATTTTCCATTGAACGATTACAGGAACTTACAAATGTTCCGCGCAAATGCAACGCGCACGATAACGGCACTCTGTTCGCTGGACAGTGCAGCGATCGAGGGCAATATATACTCTGGAAAGACATTGGCATCATTGCGCGGTATATCCTTGACCATGCTCAAACAAATGGTTAACGTTTCAATCGCCTGCACCTGAACCTTCGCCGAAGAGGTTTGCGCCAAATGGAGCTGTTGAAAGACAAACTGTTATCAATTGTTCCCAAGGATCGCCGTAATTTACTGACAATGTACGGTAGAATGCGATCGAGTATCGTTTCAGAGGTCGTGTACTTCGATAGCTTTTGCAAAATCTCCAAAGAGCATATTTTCGTATTGGAGTGCTTTAAGCCGCGTATACAGGATGTCACCACTGTTATTATCAAAATGAGGCCATCCTGCTCGGGCGGCAGGCGCACGCAAGTCTCGTCCTTCTTCTCAGTATGGGCTATGTCCGGATCCGTCTCGTCGGGCGTCAAGTCATTTGCATTCGTTAGCACTTTTATGCAGTGTCCAATGTCCGAGTGCAAACGTAAGATCTTATCATCGGCCGACATAATGGGCGTCGAGGAGAACATTTGCAAGTACGATTGCAAAAAGGAATAGAAATACTCGGGAAACAAACGGCCACGCTCTTGGTCCAAGTAGTCTTCAGCACTTCGGCGATTCATCGAACTCAAATTGATCATCGAAGCAAGTAAATTGCGCAGATTGTCGTTCTCAATGCTGCCCAAATGCTTTTCGACAAGTTCACGTTCCCCGCGTCGATATGCCAGCAGCTGTGACAGTTCGAACGGGGCAGTGCCTTCAGTCCACAGCTCCAAGAGAGCACAACTTTTGGGCGAATCCATGAAGATTAGTTTAAAAATCAAGAGAAAGCGTACACAATCGAGAGACTTACCCTGCGGAAAATATATCCATTGCTGGCAATAGGGTATTGCCTGAATAATACGGGCCCAAACGTATAATCGAGTCTGTGGGAAACATGGACACATTTCCATCCGGATCATCGGTAGACAAAGTTTTGACAAAACGTTCTGGCGCAATATAGCAAGTGCGTCTTCTGCTAGTATCAAAGAAATATGTGTAATCCGCAGGATTATCCTCGGGCAAATAAGTAGGCTTGAATGAAGCGAAATCCGACAGCAAAATCCAATTCCAAGAGGTTATCAGAATATTCTCCAACTGCAATATAGAAGCAGTCAAACTGTTACCAGATACCATATTTCCATCAATCATCACTCACCTTTATATCGCCGTGGCATATTTTCTGTTTATGACATTGATTCAGTGCACATAGAATCTGAAAGGTAATCCACTTTTTCTCCAGCACTGTCAAGAAGGGACGCGTGGACACCCGGTCGTATAGACTGTGTTTGACATATTCGCGCATTATGTACGCCGCCTTATCCGTGAGCTGCGTGAATGACACATAACATTGCAGTACAATCATATAAATTAATTGAATAAACTTGAACGAACCTCAACTCTCTGGAATGGCAAGCAATTGACCGCATTTGCCAATGTCTTCTTAATATACTCCACCCGTTCTTTGTGGTCTTCCAGTGGTAATGTGGGATCGTGTTTTACAAATACCTTTACAACAATGAGACCCTCCTCCGACTTGGCACGTGCCACTTTGAAGAATCGGGTGCTGCCCATACTGCAAAGTAGTTACCAAAGTTAGTTCCAAGTTTTCTTTCATCGCTTCGTAATTTTCACTTACTTCGAATCAAATACAATTTCCGAGCCCCCGAATGACCCCGAAAAATAGTGCTCCACCGGGTAAATTTGAGATGGAGCTATTCCTAATTGGTTGCCCATTTTGTATGTATTTTGGGTCAATAAATAATCATTAATTTAAAAATAAAATTGGTGTAACTCTGTAACTCGCAACAAAACAACTTTCTCAATTTTCCGTATCAGCTGTTTTCCTGTATGCGAGAATGCTATCTTTGCATCAGCTGATAAGCCATCAGGGTTTCACTCTACTCTTATCGGAGTATATCTACTACTTTGCTTTTATTAGCTACGGTCAGATTAGGCATTTGCCCAAATATTTGGGATTATATTAGCTTGAGAAATCTACTACTCAAAATTTTTTTCTACAAATCTACTATCCCGGGGCAAATATTTTATTAATCTGACCGTGGCTTAATAGATATTCGGTTTTGGGAGAGTACATTCTGCAAAATAAAATACTGGTTCAGTCACATACGACTTTAGTTGATTTTAAAAATATCTGAGTGTATTGCAATCAAAAAGAATGCATTCTTTTGATTTCATTCCTCTGAACATTGCATTCACTTATGAAATCGAAAGAATGCATTCAAAAGACTGCATTCATTTAACTTAAAAAAAATGAATGCAATCTTGTGAATGGAAAAGACTTCAAAAAACTTATTGGACAATCATGATTTCAAAAAAGACAAAGACTTCAATCTTTTACTCAGCAGTTCAAATAGCACTCAATGAATGCAAACTTGATCTATTCATAATTGAATGTAACTTCAAGGGAATGCAGTTAAAAAGATTGCATTCTTTAACAGCTCTGCTACGAAGTATATTTCTAACGATTAAAAGGTATTTCAATACCAAAATATTTTCGATTTTTTTTAATAGTTTACCTATGGTATGGGCCTTAGTTTAGGAGATAGAGCACTTTTAAGATTTTCTAAATTCAACTTCAAATATCTCCGCTTCTAGGTTCCAGATTCCCTTAGTTTCTTTAGCATATGAAAGGTGAGACGAAAATCTAGCCTCATGTAGATTTTGGATCCTCTACGAAGTGTATTTCTAAGGATTAAAAGGTATTTCGATACCAAAATTTTCGATTTTTTTTAATAGAGTGCCTATGCTACGGATTTTAAGATTTTCTGGATTCAACTTCAATTATCTCCGCTAGTCCTCTACGAAGCAGAGCTGTGCAGAGCTAAAAAGAGTACATACTTTTACTCTTATTAGGTTTTATGTCAGCAACAAATTACATTCCTTGATTGCATTCATTGAATGCTATTTTAACTGTTGAGTAAAATATTGAAATGTCTTTTTTGAAATCATGATTGCACAAGATTGCATTCTTTGTCTTTTAAGGTGGATGAATGCAGCCTTTTGAATGCATTCTTTTGATTTCATAAGTGAATGCAATCTTCAGAGGAATTAAATCAAAAGAATGCATTCTTTTTGATTGCAATCTTTTTTTGAATCACAAAAAAATTCAACCTTTAGAGTGAAATCATTAACATTTTATTTGAATTCATTTAAGATTTTTTCGATTTGAATTCTTTTTGAATGGACAATCATGATTTCAAAAAAGACAAAGATTTCAATATTTTACTCAGCAGTTTAAATGACATTCAATGAATGCAATCTTGATGTATTCATAATTGGATGTGAATTCAAGGGAATGCAGTTAAAAAGATTCTTTTACAGTTCTGATATCTATCTGGCAACTGTGGACACAGCTGATAAATATAGTATAAGAACCAGCTGAGTTTTGTTTACCATTTTAATGATGTAATTAATAATCAATAAAACAAAACCGCCGCTGATGGAGTAACATTAAAACAAAGAAAGATAAATAATAAAACCACATAAAATGAGGCTGACGGGTATGTTGCTGAAGCCGAGAGTGTCTGAAGTTTTAACCGCGTATCTCAAGCAATGCCAGGAACCTCCATGGACGTCATACTTCATTAAAGTTTGTTATTTCTCTATTCTCTACATATTTCAATACATAAACATTTACTTATTCAATAAAGTTTAAAGACGTTTCGAACGATCAACATGGCATGTCACACTTCAATTGGACACTGGACACGGGCACAAATTACCACATACTACGCACCGGCTGTTATCCGTACATGAAATACCATTGTAGTAAACGAGAATTTCAGGATCTTACATTGGAGGATAAATTCTTTCGTTTCTTAAAAATCATTAACTTGGGTACGTTTTTAACAAAGAAAATTAGTTTGAGTACATAAACTCGGACTTTTGAATAGAAGTTTTATGAATATCAGCAACTACATTTTTAGGTTTGCCCATGTTGTTCTATGGACTCGCAGCTATTCGTCTAATAAGTCATACGGAAATTGTGCACTTGCCTGATGGCAAACGAGTTCCCATATACTTTCTTTATGCCGAAGACAAAGGTTCCAGATTTTAATTCAAGTGGGTAAATGTACATTTTTAAAATTAGAAAATAGCTACTTTGCGAATTGTTACTATGTGAATCTTAGTAATTTAAAGAACACGCACCCCATTTCATTGCCTAGCAATTTAAAATAAAGTTAATTACAACAAAGGTTTTATTCAACAATTTCGATTAAACGATGGCATGTACATTATTATATTTCCAAAATATACATTTTAGGCCTTGCAGTCCGTTGTCGGATTCTCGCATGTTTCATCGTAATTGTCTAAAAGCAGCGATTTTATTGACTCGCTGAATTGTGTAAGAGAACACGGAGCATCACAGTTGGGTATGTTAATCTCTTTAGGGAATTTATCATCACTGTTATAATAGTACACAATCTGAAATGCAGGACGAGTTAGAGAATTTTAGCGTGTGTCTTTCTTGAGTACGATACCTTCACTTCAAAATCATCCTTAAACAGGTAACTGTGGTGTAATTCAAATGCCAGTGCGGAGGCGTACTCTGGCAATTTGGCCGTTTGGTCTAAAATACTCAACGAATTCATAACGTTGACCAATGTAACGTCATGACCAGCGTATAGAAATATTTTTCGATCGGAGTTCAAATTCTTTTTGCGTTTATTCAACATTTTTTCGTTTATTTCCGATAGAAAAGCGCCACCCTTGACTTTCTTCATGAGATTCGTTTCGGTGAAGATTGCATAGCTGCGCTCAGCTAACGCTTCCATTTGATCCGGATATATATTCTCAGTCCAATCGGGCAATACCAGTCCAGCCTCGCTTTCGATTTTCAAAGTGTTGTACAGGATCTCAATATCGAGTACAGTAGAAATATTCTAAAAAATATACAAAAAAAAATGGATTAAATGTACGTACTTATCCTTGAATCGAGGCTTGTCAAATTTTTCTTCGATTGACTTAGATGTTTTGATAAACGATACGTTCAGTTCCATGGTGGATTAAGTCCATAGGTCGAATTAATTCTCTAAGTGCTTAAGAGAACCCATGTACTCAGCGAATTTGAATTTCGATTCGACTTTTGAACTTAATCCACAAATTGCGACCCCCGCAGGGGTTCTAAAAGGAAGACGCACCTTTCCCGTATGTTTGGTCAGCAATTTGAAGAGATCAGCATTGTCCGCGGTAAGTTGACGCAATTCGGGTGGCGGATTCTTGTATAACTTCTGTAGAATATTATCATATTTCCAACACGGTTTCTTTTGGGCCAATAGCTGAAAAATTAAAACAAATTGAATGCAAAATATCATCTGGAAATATTGTCTATTGGCTATTTTTACCGTATCATCTTTGCGCGCGATGGAATTAACGGCTATTGGCTGCCACGAAATTGGCAAAACATTATTATGGTCCAAAGGCGGCATGAAGCCAGCTAATACTGCCTGAGCACTCATTAGACAACGTTCGGCCGCAGAGCTGAGTACGTGGACTTGCTGCTGTGTGTAGATTCCATTCGGTGGAAGCAGACGATAGTAGCGCATTCGTAAATTCTTGCCCAAGTTATAGGCCTGCAGGTTACCTTTCTGTTTTATTAAATATACATTGAATTTATCAACTGCCAATCATTGGGTGGGGTGAGTGTACTCTGTACCTGAGTCAAGGCGCCCAAGCCTCCAGGCCAATCATGGCTAGCATGAGGATCGTTTGGATAAAAATCGCTGGGATTTTTCTCGCCATGACGAAATAGCTGCAATAAAGAAAATCGATTTCATTGACGAAAAAATACAGGGTAGGTGAAGCTCATATTCTAAAGTACTGGAGCTGTCGAAACTGAGCTAAAGCGGTTATCTATTCAGACTGAACAGATTTGTCAAATTAGCGTAAAAAGTTTAGTTTGTGGAAATTTTTATAGCGACTTTATCAAGGCTATAGAGTGCGTAAGCTCTAAACTTTCAACTAATGCTTCAGCTTCACCAGTCATACTTTGATTATCTCGTCTTTTTAGATTGTGATATGTAAATGTGTATGATTCTATTTTCAGCATAATAAATTTCGCAATTACTTACAATTGAAATCATTCGTAAATTCCGCAAACCTTGTTCATCGTTGTTGTCGCCAAAAACAAAATAGGCCATCATAACCGTGCAGAGAGCTCCGCCCAACACGATCACCGATATTTTGGTGCCACGCCTTGATTTGCAATCGATATTAACCATTTTTGCGGATTCTTGTTTGTATTTGGAAATTTTAATGCGATTTTCTTTCAAATGTTTACAAATTTGCACTTTTTACACCATCTAAAAATAGACTTGTATAGCCTTTTATTATTTGTTTATGCTTTCATATTGCTTAACGCGAACGAAGAGAAGACCTGAGCACAACTGAAATGCGCTTTCGAAAAAGTTGTTCTGCAAACACCGACATTCTCAGCACCGACATCTAACACGCTTTATTAACACGCTCACTCACTAGACTCGTATGCGCAAACAAACTATAAAACCGAATAATCTAATTAGCATGTTAGCAGTACGTACTAATTTGCACCAGTCATTCAGATAAATATTTAAGGGAATTGCTTCTCACTTTTTACTAATGAGCCTCGAATTCGTACAAAACAAGAAACACTTGAAGAGCTTGTGAGCAACTGACAGATAGCACATATTCACGAAAACAATACAGAAGACCATAACTGGCCGAAGTGGTTGATGACGTCGGCTTTGGCGTTTGTTTATAATTTGGACACATTGTTTCACATAGAATTTCGCTCTTGTCTGAATGTACAAGCAAAATTAACATAGAAGAGTGGTGTTGAATAAACAAATGTTTCAAAAAGTACCCATATAATTGTTGTTGTTTTTCCCACTGATTAACAAGCGAGTGGTAATGTAAAGAGAATTTTTCACTTTTCTCTTCTGTCTCAACATTAGAAGTTTTATAGGAAAAATGTTAGTAAAGTTACTAATTTTCCGTAATATTTGCAGAGAGTGTACCCAATAGGAATGAAATTAAAAAATGGTTGAAAAATCTTTTGAAAATGTATTTAAAAGCTACCGTTGGAAATATGTATTAAATCACATTAGTATATGCAATCGACATCAGTTCTGCGCTTTGTTGTATTTAAATTTTTGTTTTGGACGAAGTGAAAATAGACAGTTATACGCCAGTGGAACAATACCAGGTATAGCCGAGTTTACAGAGAAAATCCACAGAAAAATCAATTGAAATTTTTATAAAATTGTAAAGATAGATTTAAAGGTACGAGGCGTTCAGTTTCATAGTGAATTACGACGTCCATAACTACAGTCAGAATTAGAATTCATTAAGTACTTAAGTTTCCTTAAGGATGTAATGAATTTTAATTTCGATTCGACTTATTCATGCACAGAAAAAATCGGTAAAATTAACCGAAAAAAGTTGTTAACGTAAAACCTCAAAATTCGACATAAAATAGTTAAAATAATCGAAAAAGTTGTAGTTGTTGTTAGCTCTTTTACAACAATTTTTGATTAAATGTGAATTTTTCACAAATTTACTGAAACATTTACAATTTAACAGTGAAAAAAATGGTGCAATAATTTACCATCTCTCATCGGTTAAAGTTATCAACATTGGAGCGTTTTTAACAGTCATTTTCGATTAGATTTACCGACTTTTTTTTTGTGTGTCGTCAGTAATAATTTTAAAAATGCTCCAATTTTTGTATCGAGCTAAAAATTTGTTTCATACTTTTAGTGACGAAAATATAAGCAAGTTCCGAAACAATATTGTACGCTAAGTCCAGTACCTATCAATAAAACTACTAATTTGTGTACCCCCACACACTAATGTATATGTACCAACATTGACACAACGTTTGTAACGCCCACAAGGAGGCGCCCCGATATGGATATATATATATTCTTGATCAGCATTACAAAAGCACATTTTTCTAAATCTTCGAATTCATTGTTTTCATCGAAATAAGTTAAAACTTCTGCGTCCAATTTCTGATTATACTGTACAACAGAAAATAACCCCAGGATTTCACACAATATTTCTAGTATTTTCAGGGCCGCTGACTAGGAATATCCTATCAGTTTTCTCGGTTAACTGATAGGATAGCGTCAAAAATATCCTTTTAAAATGTTATCCTTTCATATCCTAATAACTTATTTGGTTTTGCTTATACAATTTTTTTCTCTTGATTAGGTAAAATTATTTCAGATTTTCGAAATAACAAGGCTAGAACTTTTGTGATGTGCTCTATTTACATGATTTTATTTTTTAAGGAACATAAATTTTGTTTAAAATTTAGCTTAATCTCGACTGAGCAGACCTGGAAATACTAGAAAAAATGTGGGCGGGTTTTTGAAAGCCTCAAAATTGTTGTACAGTGTTATTATTAGACACCTCCAGTTGAAGTTCAGAATCACTAAGAAAATAAACCTGCTGTTAGAGTCAACCACATGTGATTGGCTATTCCATTGGGTGATCCGGCTGTTCGATCGGCTCCAATTCATTTGAGATGTTAATGCAATTGGACAAATAAAATCTTGAATCTACGCATCAAATAGAAATTGGTGTATATTTCCAATATCGTCAAGCGGTTAAAAATGTTTACAAAATACATCCTCTATGTATTTTGTAAACATTTTTAACCGCTTTCTTCAATTTCAATGGAAATCAAAGAATTGAAAGATAGCGATATAAACTTTTCCATACAAAGTATGCCAATGTGAAAATTTTTTTTTTCCTGATTTTTTTAAATACTGCTACAATTTTAAATGAGCAACGAACTATCGCTATCACGGATTTCTTTATTAGATGTGTAGAAGTTAGTTTTAACACACTCTAATTATGGTAATTGATATTGGTAAATGGTGAGTAGAACGGATGGTCAGTTATTAAACATTGTTATTTGTAGATGATCGTTGAACTCAGCCAAATAGTGTCAGATAAGACCTTACAAACTAATAAGCGTATTTGTATTAACTGTATTATATTTCCTTCTAGTGCCTTAACATGCAGTGTTCTGCTGCCATCTCCTCGTTCGAATATTGTCTATCCACGCTCTTGATTTCCGCATCGACTTTACATCTTTTGTAGATCACATAGCACAACCACACAGATAAAGGCAACATGGCCAAACTCAAAGGCATCAGGAATAGCAACCAGAATTCACTCGGGTCCGTGCGTCCCTCATCGGACTCATCATATTCCGCCCAATATTCCACCTCATCATTTGCATACACCTGCAAATAAGTCTCCCTAATTCTGTGTCCGCGATAACTAATGGCCACACATGCATAGTATCCCTCGTCCTCCAACCGCACTCCATTGAGTATTAATTTACTCAAATAGATGTCGTCACTGATGAATTTCTCACGTGCAGTTGCCAGCAATTCGTAGGTCCGCCCACTATACTTCACAATGTGGGCACTGAAGTTGCCAGGTGGCGCATGCGCATATTCCAGAGGGCTACTTAGCTCCGGTATGCGTCGGAACCATTTGATTGTCGGATGTACTTCCTCGCTGTGGACGCGACATTGGAATACGACTTGCGTATCCACTGCAGCCGTCTTATTTAAGGGATATGAATCCAAAAATTCCGGCACACCCATGTCTGTATCTATGGAGTAGGGTAAGTAAATTAACTGAGTTTCGATTTAAATCTCCAAACGCTCTCACTACTCACTTTTCACATCCAATTGGTACGTTCTTACAAGTTGTATATCGAGCGAGTTTTCCTTGTCCGAACGATATGGATACACTGTGCATTTGTACAGTCCTGAATATTTCTCGGTGACATTGCGCAGTACTAAATCGGGCTTGCAGAAATTCTCCTCGCATGGCAATTGGGTCCAATCGTCTTCGTGGAAATCGTGACAGTTAATGGTAGTATCGGGACTTTCATTGCATTGCTAGAAATGATTATAAATACAATGAGTTGAATCTTTCATAACAAGTTTTCTAGTTACCCTGAAAGTAGGGCTAAAAATTGCCCGTATCTGGCTGTTTTTATATTTTTGGCATGTATGAGTGACTTTCATATAAAATTTTGTAATTCAAAGCCCAGTTTTCAGAATATATCGATATCTTAAAGCACAATCATGCCATGTACAATTTATCAAAAATGTAGAAAATGAAAAATGAATTCTCATTTTTCAATTACTTTCATTACGATCACAAATACCAATTCGATGCAGCTTCTTCTCAGGAATCAAAAAATACCAAAAACTTGGCTTCCATGAAAATGGACATAGCATAGTTGTGCTTTAAGGTATCGATATAGGTGACATTTGCAGGTGCATACTTCGGACGGACGGTGTAATATAAGAGAAAATAGTACAATTTTACCTTAAAATACCAATGAATTTTTATATCAGCTAATTTGTTCTCGTCTACTAAACCCTTTAAGCCACATTGTAATTTCATATCATTGCCAGCTCGTTGTTGTACTAATTCTGTATTCTCTAAAAAAGAAGAAAAAAATTTAAGTTTATTAACAGTCTGAAAAACGGTCAACATTTTTAGTCTTGCTGTATTCGCGGGTGAATACCGTTAATACCAGCGCCTAACATAAATAAACTTAACAGATAAAAATATGTATATCTAGGGCTTTCTAGAGTTGTGCAGTCTAGGAACTATATAAGTGGTTCATTGAACTAGTTCACTAGACAGAGTCACTCAAATAGTTCACTCGTACCCCTCTTTGTTTCTGAAATTGTGCATATTGCATATTATTTGTTGCTACCAACTTAAACCCTTTTCAATATGCTTGGACGCATTTTGGCAAGGATAAATCAACCTTAAATAAACCCTAAATTACCTCAATTTAAAGAAAATTTCATGATGAAACTGATACAATGAGAACAATTTTGAAAAAAAAACCAATGAATTAGATAATGTTTAGATCACAAAGGGAACCTGGAATACATAAATCATGAAAGTGAACTAAACTTGAGAACTCAAGTGATTTGACCTTTAATTCGCAGTCTTCGAATTTTCAAGTTCCACCAAATATAATTTTATTGTTATTGCTTACGCCACCCTCGTCATTTTAAAAATTTACATTTTATTGAGCAACATTTTTGTAATTAGATATCATTGAATTACATTTAAACCATGCAAGATGGAAAGACGCTTAAAGGTTCATTAAAAAGATAATATGTTTTCTAGTTTTTGGGCCATTCCAAATGGCTTTAAATAGTTAAAAGAAACTTGCAGTTTTCTGCACTGTTAACAAAAAATAGAATATTAGGTCTATGTTTTGCCCCCTCCCCCTAATTTCCGTATTGGATACGCCCATACTCTTACATAACTGTTACTGCCCCTTTAAGTATGACGAAATTATCTGTTGGTTCGTCTGTTCCATGATCAGTGTTCATATACGAGATAATGGAAAAAATTGTAGGCGTTTATGTTATAAACTTTTTAAGCACCAAACGCAAAAATATCGACAACAGATAAAATTAAATTTTAAATGAAAAATGTTAGCTTATTTTTCATTTAAAATGTTTGAAACACATTCCACTTTTGTTTCGCAAAACATTTCATAACTGTAAAATAACCATTTTTCACACACATTTGTTTCTGTTTCTTTGTAATCGTAAACAAAAAGAATTGCAGCCATGATCAGAAAAAAACGAACTTGCACCTACTCGTACATATTTTCATTCATTATTGCTTGCTCACCTGTGTAATTAACAATGATGCCATACGATTCCACCACTAAAATAGTTGATATCCAGAATGCAAAAATGTGCGAATCCATTAATATTTTATACACAAACATTTCCTTTACACATTATATTACATCATTTGCAGAATCTTTGTTTCCTGTTCGAGCATATGTAAATACGATTCATCGATTGCTGCAATATAATTTCAATTAAAAAATCAACAAATGCACATTATTACTCTTGACACAAATAAAAACGTATGAATGTGCATTGTTTGGCCGCCAATTTACAACTGACTTCGTCCAATTCCACATGCCACGACACCTCCACAATTATACACACTTCGCAACCACTGAGCGAGCAAACGCATTTCGTTTCATTTCTAATTGCAATAAAATGTTTAACTCAATAAAATGTTTATTCAATTAAAGTGTGGTTAAAAGAAGGAAAAAAAAAACTTCCACAATTAGTACATCACATCCCAAATGGGCCAGAACCGTTTACGCGCCACTCCACAGAATCCACATGATCGTGATCACTTGTGGCTTCAGTTTGGCGATCGTGGCCACGTTCTAAAATTAAATGATAAATTTTATTTTATATAAAATTTGTTTATTTCGTACATATTATTGAAACAATTTGTTGAACTAATTATTTTTATTTAGCTTTCGATCGCGTGGATAAACTATTTTGCATAAACTGTATTGTATCTGTTCGTCGTGTTCGAGCAATTGGGAATTGTTTATTTTGGAATGGATTCGCATGTGGAATGGTTAACGAATTGGCGGCCCAAAATAGCATTGTAATGTGAAAAGTGGCCAATGAGAGATTTAAATTTAATTCAAATGATCAATTTTCGTCTTGTGGTTTTTCTTTTCAGTGTACCGCAATTGCATTGAAATATTAATGAACGATCAATTCATCGTGTTGATTTACATGCTGATTGGCAGTTGATCGTTTGATTTATTCGATTTCATTTATTATGTTTTAATTCCATTTGATTGGACACACATTGTGGATTGTTTATAAATATTTGAAGAAAGAAAAAACATTTCGCCCCCAAACAAATTGGTAAACATTTTTCATGTACTACTCTCGAAATTTATGATTTATAAAATGTCTGAACATTTATACATTTTTGAGTCACTGCTTCGTTATTAGCAACTTTTATATTAAACCTAAATCACAAACAGTCGATTTTACTAATTTTGGAAAATGAGAATTTACATAAAACAAATTTACACGAAAACGGTTTTTATTATGTTTACAAGAACCGGGCTCAAACAATACTGAATACACAATATTATGAATTCGATCAGCAAAAACTAATCTCTACTATCAAAGTGTATATTTCCACAGTACTTTAGTTTTAATGGATAACCTTTATGTACTAACAAAATAAATTTTTAGTTCATTTCAAAACAATTCTACGTTGTCGTGTTACATAACATAAACCAAAATTGCTATATGCCCCAAAATTTCAACAATATTTTTCAATTTTCAATATCAAGTTCAATAGTCACTAATAATATTGACCATTTAATTTGTCCACTCAATTCCTTTCGAATTACACACTAAAGACCTTTAGCCAACAATTGCCAGCGAACTAATGCCGATAATGTGGAAGCACAAAAAACCAACTTCACAGTTATTGTATTAAAGTACATAGTTAAAACATCGATCGTACACATAGTTCACAAGCCCAAGTACTACTACAAGTGTTGCTACAGCATGACCGGCTACCGTACAATCAGAACCAATTCGTAAACATACGGTAGTCGTTGTTGACAGAAACGACAGAGCGGCGACGACAATGATAACAACAACAAAAACAATATGTTGTAGTTGTTGATATGGATAGCCGCCGATTTCGAATTGAACAAGAGGTTTATTATCGGGGGCTTATCAGTTTATTATTATGACTGCCAGCAGCACAGTTGCTCCGATACAATAATTTAACTTCTTGCACTACCACAACCACTACAATGGAAATGGAATTGAGTGTAAAAATATTATTTTATTGTATGTAAGTAACCCTCGCGTCGTTGTCGATAACAATATTCGAAACCTTTGTGTACTTTAGAATATTATATATTATAGATACAAAATATAATATGCGGATATGTACACAGGAAAAAGCGTATATTCGCACTCCGTTTTATATCAATGTGCGGATACATCATATTGGTATAAAATGGGTTTTAGAGAAAGTAACTCAATGAATGTATGATTTTTTGTCTGTGTATTTATTCCAAATTACGCATTTGAGCGCTAAGTGTGTTTGTTGGTCGTAATTTTTTGATATTATGTAAAAACTATTTTCGATTTATGAAAAATATAAACATTTGCCTCTTAAGTTAAACAGGTGGTGCACATGCTGGCGCACAGCATAGTTTTATTTATTTTTATCAATTTTTTTATTTAAATTAACTAACTATTGTTGATTTTTAAATTCCGTTTTCTCCCGTTGAATATTGAACGAGCACCGCTTGAACCACTAGATTCGAATAAGAACCAAATACTATTCGAATGGTGTGTTATCTGCGACGCTGACCACTGACTGAATTCCTATTCGTCGCTAGGAACAGTAGCAGCTTTTGCATGCCCAAGTTTCAAACTTATCAACAAAAATTATCGCTTATCAAGCACAAACACATTAGAAAAACTCTATCAAAGTTGTGACGTTGCAAAATTGAAAGGGGCATACAAAGTGTCGATACAGAAATCATTTTTCGTCAAATATATAAATGGATCTGGATCGATCGAAATTTCGATTTGGATGGCAATAAATGAAATATATTAAATAATTTCGAGCCGACCATGTCAAATGTACATTAAGGTAGCCCAAGATTTGTATGGGGAAATTTCAAATTGGTTTTTTCCGCTGAGGCGCTCCCTTAAAATGTTGTATTGGGTCTAAAAGTGATTGTCCCAAAGTTTCTTCCCAGTCGGATAACTCTAAACCGTCCTGTTTTTTGATTAAAGGGTCCAGCACAAAAAGTAAAAAAAAAAAATTAATTAATTAAAAATACGTTTTTGAATCAGAAAACTACATGTAAAAAAACATAATTTTACAGATAAGAGTTACTTTTGACTTTAATTTTAAAAAATTTTTTGAAAAAGTAAAAAAAGACTTTTATTTTTTAAAAGTTTAAATAAAAGTCTTTTAACCTGTGCACACGTGTACTTTGGTATTCGGTTACATTTTTTTGTTTTTTTCAGAGTGTAAAAAAGTGGGCGGGGCATTTTTTATCTATTTTTTTTAAAGTCTTCCGTGATTTTTTTTATATTTTTATTTTTATTTTTTTTTCGATTCTTTTTTTGTTGAACAGGAACAAAATGTTTGTGTACAGTTGCTACCGAGTGCTTCCTTAGACATTTTTTGAGTAATCATGAGAGATGGGATTAAAAAAAAAACTAAAAGAAAACTAAAAATATAAAAAAATCACGGAAGATTTAAAAAAACAATAAATTTAAAATGCCCCGCCCGAACCGAATACCAAAGTAAACTTGTGCACAGGTTTCAGCTCTCTAGGTCATTTACACGTTTTATGAGAATTAAAAGACTTTTACTTTTAAATAAAAAAACTTTTAAATGTAACTTTTAAATTAAGAGTTATTAATAATGATTTTGTATAGTCGGTTTCAAGCTCAAGTGCAGTTTAAATCAAATTAAGACTGCGATTTTCATACAACAACAAATTTTAGTGCCCGCAGATAGTAACTCATATTAAACTGCACAAAATCATTATTAACAAAAATGAGCTCGTTAAATATAAAATTAATTAAAGAGTTATTTTTTTAAAGTTTTTTGAAAAGTTTAAAAAAAAAGACTTATATTTGAAAATTATTTTTAACAGAGTTGTTTACAACTCTTTTTCAAAAAACTTTTCAATAAAAGTTATAAATGTTTCAAGCTCTGGTTAAAAAAAGTGCCACCCGAAAAAATATATAAGAAAATGGGGTTAAAAAAGTCCAACAATACTGATGTTTAATCGTAGCTTTGAATTCAAGGACAATTTGTTTATAACCCATGTTATGGAATAATTTAGTTTATTTATACTAAAAAGACATTTCCGTAGGCAAAAACAATAAAGGCTTAAGTTGACTGGGATAGGAATCGAGTTAGACCGTTTACGGTATTCTACTTCATGATATTGTTCCTTTTTCATAAAAAAAAATGTATTGAAAAAAACAGCAATTATTTTGTTTGACCACAAAATTATCTTCGGTCCTACTGAAGCTGAAATACCTTGCAGTTTTTCGGTAATCTTACGATAATTTTTAAAAAACTTTTGATTATTTACCACTTTACACTTACCATTTCATTCTTCATTTTGTTCCTTTTTGTTCCGGTCCATTTTCATTTCATTCGAATTCAATTCCCATTCCCGTTCCATTTCCATTTTTTTGGATTTGTAAATACTTACAAAACGGTCTATTTATCTAAATCCTGCTGTCTATTCTCGCCTTCCTAAATACTTACTTCAAGAAAAAAAATAAAGAAAAATTGTTACTAAAATGATTTAAAAAACCTAGCGATTCTTTAAGTTAAGTTACCTTTTAAATTTTTTATATATGAAGCCTGTAAACATGGCAACAGAGTGGCTACACAAAAAAGGACTTTCATATAAAATTAGTCCACCCTTACGGTGGTTGATTTAATGGGGCTAGGCACAAGTAGAAGGCAATGCATTTGTACAAAGAGAAACAAACAAAATATTAGAACATCAATAAAACAAACTAAAATAAAATAAAACAAAAACAAAAAGCATGAGCATTGAAACAATTAGAAATTCACCGGCTACAATTCGTAAAATGATTGAAATGCTTTTTTTTTCCCAAAAGGATGAGATGCAGCTTAAACTGCAGGCAAATGAAAATCTGAGGCAACATGGGGAAAAACGCTCAAAGGTAGTAACGATGTATTCGTAAGAGAACAAATGTGTATATTAACTTGAATAATTTATTACAGGCGTGCCGATGAACTCAAGCAAAAAGTACAGTATTACATACCAACGAACAAACAATTGAAGGAAAAGTGTGTACAATTGTGTATTTGTTTTTAGCAATAACCTAGACATTTGATTAAAAAAATAAATCTTCTCTTCAGATGCCTAGCTACACTTGACGATGTTACGAAAAAGTTTGAAAATGAAATTCACCATTTACAAAATGAAAATGCCTATTTGAAGGCAGAGAATCAGGTTATCAAATTGCAACAGGCCTAAGCAAGCGGCTGACGCATGAGCCTTATACATTTTGCAAATTTCCAAGTGCTTAAATTTTTTAAAACTTTTATATAATTTGAGTTTTTTTTATTAAAATATATTATATAAATGTACATACAAATGAACCAGACATGTGCATTCTCAATTATAACTGGCATTAATTGCTGCTACGATTCTTTCAATTACAAACGACATGCGACATTAAATGCAACTGAGCGAATATTCTACTGAGCAGTCTGTGATGTCCTGCCTGGAAATAAACTTGGGAACCAATAGCTCGTTTCTCCTTCGTACTCATCCACCCAACAAAGTCCTTCGCCCACGACTTTTTCCAATGATTGCTTAGCCCGAAATTCGGTCCAACTGTAAATGGATTTGGTTTAAATTTCAAAAAGTTCAAATCTGTACATAACTTAGTATCCATACCCCAATTGCGTAATGAGCATATTCTGCGTTACACAACCTTGTTCGGTATTTGAAGCAGCTGTGAGGATCGTAGTCTCCTCCATGCTTAGTTCGCCTGGAATCGATTGGACCATGTATTTGCCTTTGCCCACTTTATGCACTATGAATCTATCAAAGGGTTTGCAAGGTGAACATAATTCGTACCATTACTTAATGTGTTTTTCAAATTGATTACCCATTCCCAAAAATGCTCAACTTCTTGGCAGCCATCAGAATGTCTTCATTGGTTATCTCTTGGTGTATCACATTCTGGCCGCGCGATGCTATAAGACGCCTACGTAATTCGGTCAATTCCATAAGACCACCTTCGCGAAACAAACCAAGTCAGCCACCTTTGATAAAACCAAATCCATTTCAAGAATCTCAGATCTCACTCACCAGTATTATGATTCGCCGCCAGGCAAACTTCGACTACTTGAACGCCCAGTTCGTAGTAGAAGTCGCCCATACCCAGTACACTCCAAAATCCTTTGCCCGTTGCCAGTGGATCTACGCCAATGGCGGCGCACATCTCTTGGAATTGCTTGCGGAATTGTGAGTTCTTGCGTATGTCCTGTTTGTGATTCATTGCGAACTCCTCCAGTTTCGCGCGGAACACTTCCATTTGTTTCGACATTTGCTCCAACTGCGACTCTTGCAAATCTGTTCCCTTGTCCTTGTACTTTTCCGCTGTCATTTGTTGCTGTTGAATGGCCCCCAAACCAGCACGTCGGCGCATTTTTTCTGATTTATTCTTTCGCTTTAGTTATGCGTCCAGGAACTCAAGTTATTCAGAAAACTATTTTTTTTGTGATTTGTCTTGCACAGCTGGAAAATTATTTACTAAAACACAAAACTAAATCAGCTGTGCGATCAGTGTTGCCAGAAATATCTTTGAAAATAAACTAAAATAAGGTTGTCAGAGTTGTGAGATTTATCTCATATTTTTAATGGCTTGTGAAAAGTGAGTTTTTTTTTTTAATTTTTAAATTTTCTGTGTGAGATTTTTGTCAAATTTTTAAACTGCTCTGAGATTTTGAGTGCAATTTTTTAATGGCTGTAAGATGTTGTCTCACATGAGATTTCTCAAATTTTGTATGAGATTTTTTGTGCCTTAGTATTTTGAACGACATGGACATCATTTACATAAAAATATTGCCAGTTTGTTGTCTAACTTCTGAAAGCCAAATGTAATTTGTGTTATTGAATTACCTTTCAAAATTTGAATTTGGATAGTTAAGGGTTTTTACTCGCATTTTTCTGAATCTAAAACGAAATTTGTGTTTTTTTTCAAGTTCCGGCGGGACCGATTCGCCGACATCCATAGAAAATAATAAAAATATTTACAAAATTGAACAGAACTCAAGATAAACTTCAGCATCTCCTTGATATTTTATTTTATTAACAACTTGCGTGTTCCAAAAAATTTAATAATCGCAGTTGTATTATTCCATATTAGGTTTTCTCTGTGAATTTTGGATGTTTTTAGTTATACTAACTTTTCAGTGAATCAAATGAGAGGGTTAAAATTAAGTAGCCAAAAAACCTTTTTTAACACTAAACATGTAGAACAGTCGGTTAAATTGCAGTCCAAGAGAGATGTCCGACGACTCACAAAAAGTGATTTTACCTATATTCCTCAATTAAAAATCAATTTTCAAATCATTCTCAAAGATTTTGTTTCTCAATTACATATCAAACGTAGTTCTCAAAGAAAAAAAATATTTGAATCACAAAAAATTTTTTTTTTTAAATCGTAAATAAAATTTTGTTTAGTGTAAAAAAACAAATTTTACGAAAACCCCCACGAAATTTTTTAATAAATCTAAGTGTTTTGGGTATTGGCATAAATTAAGACACTGTTGTAAAAGATCGGGGAATTTTCTAGTCTACATTGTTAAAATATGAACTTAATATGACCTATGACCATTGGGTTAATTTTATATTGAATGCCTAAACACAAAATTTCGAGTTCAAACCGATTGCAATTTATATATATGCGCAGGGGTTTATTATTAGTAGGGATGTGAGTTTTGCGGGGGCGGGTGCGGAGCTGTAAAAAGCCTCGTTGCGGGTGCGGATGTTTGAAAATGACATCCGCGGGTGCGGAGCCGGATGCGAGTGTTTTAAACAACTTTTTCGGACTTTTTAATTTTTGTGTTGGTTCTGAAACTGCGGGTGACAATTTACTGCGGGTGCTCCGCGGGTGCGGGTGCGGGGCCCCGTCACATCCCTAATTATTAGTTCTCAACCTGATTCAGTGTCGCCTTTAAAGGGTTAATTTTATACCGACAAACTATCAGCAATAAATCTGTTGCGATAAGCAATAATCACTCAAGTCGACTTAAGCATGAATTGAGTTAGACCCTCTACGGTATTCTACTTAAAAATACGAAACTTTTTTTGTCTAACATGTATTTTAAAAAAATATCTAGAAAAAAAGTTATGAAAACTTTTCTGAAACATTTTAGAACAACTCCAACAAACATTTTTACAAAATGTTTTTCCGATTATTGCTTTTTGCCACAGAATTGAGTCATTTAAGATTGTCTATAATACACAATTCATTTTCATTGTGAAATCTGTTGACTTTAATCTCCAATTCAGTAACACTTGTGGCTTTCACCTTTTCATTTTTCAACTTTATTATGTAACGAAATTATAGAAGTTGGTAAATATAGATACACACTGTCGAAATGGAAAATTTCGGACTGTTTTCCAAATATTTAATTATAAAGGCCACGTTAGCCATGGATCTGAATTTGTGAAAAATGTGTTTTTTAATTACGAGCTTAATAATATAGCGTTGCTCGGACTTGTGCTTACAGTAGAGGAAGTAACCTTCCCGTGAACTTTTCAAATTCGAAATCGGTTACTCCAAAAAGGGGGGTCTTAGTCATCAATCATCTATCGGGACAAACTCTTTTATATATACATATATATGTATACTAGTGCAAATATTAACTGGTAATTAACTCATCGATTATAGTGCCTATATGGGAACCCTCAAACATGCGACAGCACATAAATTGGATTTCCCCAAGCACCGTCGTATCTCTAACTTCTTGGTAATTGTAAATTGCAAACACCCAAAGAATGCTTTTAATAGCAAAAAAAACCGCTCTTTGCTTGCGTATGAAAATAATAGAAATACATAACGTCGTGTCGCTTGACACGTTATTTGAGCCAATTGAACCATCAATTATAATTATTTTCCCAGGCTACGACAAATGCCAAAAATTAATTTGATTTCCAAAACAACTTTTAAACCTTGAATCAGATCTACTCTAATACTCTTTTCTTTGAGTGTGGCTTTGGAACGCTTTAAATAATCCAGTTTAGAATAAATATTTATCAGTTGAAATTTGTATTCAGAAGAAGTTGGTTCTACGGAAATGTTATTCTTTGCATTAATTGGAATATTTTTTAGTATTGTCGCTTCGAATGGCAGTGCAATTGAAGTGACCACAACCTTAGGCAAAATTCGTGGAATTTCGTTGAAAACTCGTTTGGATGCCAGTTTCTATGCTTTTCGTGGAATACGTTATGCTGAAGCTCCGTTGGGCGAGTTGCGCTTCCAAAATCCTCGTCCTGTAAACGCATGGAAACCAACCACTTTCGATGCTACTGAGGACTCGTATATGTGCCCTCAAGTAACTGACAATTTGACAGACATTTCGGAAGATTGCCTGCGTTTGAATGTATACACTAAAGATGTGAAGGCTTGTAAGCCAGTAATTGTGTATATTCATCCGGGCGGTTTTTACTTTCTTTCGGGACAAAGCAAAAATTTCGCCGGTCCACAGAATTTGATGGATCGGGATGTTGTATTGGTCACGATCAACTATCGTCTGGGGACATTGGGCTTCTTAGCAACGGGCGATGCGAATGCTCCAGGAAACGCAGGCCTTAAGGATCAAGTTATGGCTTTACGGTGGATTCAAACTCACATAAGGAATTTCGGAGGCGACCCAGATGCTGTAACACTTTTCGGCTACAGTGCGGGTAGCTTGAGCATTGGCTTGCACATGTTATCGCCAATGTCAAAAGGTCTATTTCATAGTGGCATTTGTATGAGCGCATCACCATTGGCACAGTGGGAATACAACTCGAGTGATATGAGATTGGCTGAAAAACAAGCACGTTTAGTAAACTGTTCGGTGGAATCTACAACTGAATTGGTGGAATGCTTGAAAAATGTACGATACCTAATACTTGGGTACATATTAACGGCATTTTATACTTTCTAAATACTATTTCAGAGGCCTATGATTGATTTTGTGAATACTCAGACCGCAATGTTTGACTTCCATTGGAATCCAGTACTAAATTGGTATCCAGTTATTGAAGACGACTTCGGTCAAGAACGTTTTCTAACTGAACATCCGTACAAGACAATTCAAAGTGGCGATTTCCACAAGGTGCCGCTCATAACAGGAATGACAGAATACGAATTTGTTTCGTTGGCATACTGTATGAAATACCCGATATCTTACGAATATTTACTAACAATTAAATTGCAGATACTCTCCAAAATGACACAACTCGCAAATGGTTTAATGAGGATTTTGAGAAGTACGCACCCATTGCTTTTATGTATGAGCGAAACACGACACGCTCCAAGGAAGTAAGTGCAAGACTACGTTCGGAGTATTTGGGAAATCAAACTTTAACTCAGACCGAGTCCTTGGAGTCATTTGGCGAACTCTACAGCGATGCAATCATTGGATTTGAGTTTCATAGATTTCTGCAATTGGTCTCACGCTTCACACCTGTGTATACCTATTTTTTCACGTACAAAGGACGTTACAGCCATTTTATGCCTGAAAATAAAACATATGGTGAATTATTCATAAATTGCTAATTATATTGTTTCTGTTATAATTTAATTCCATTCTTAGGTGCCGTCCATCATGACGAGCTTTTATATCTTCTGCGTGTGCCCTTAATGACGCCGTTGTTTACGAAGACAGATCCTGAAAATGAACTGATTGAACGTTTCACCAGAATGTGGGCTGAATTTGCTAAGAAAAGGTAAGATTGCGAAAATTACACAAGCAAGTTTACGCTTATATTTCTCTGAACATTTTATTTAAGTGATCCCAACAATCCACATGATGAATATCTTAAAGATCTGCACTGGAAATTGTATACTCCGCATAATAAGGAATATTTGGAAATTGGAAATGAGTTGACAATGAAAAGTGGCGGTTTCTACCAGAATCGTTTTCAACTCTGGGATGAATTATTCCCAGTGCCGAAATAAAAACTACTTTGGTGTACAATTTACTTTGTTTTTCATTTAAAATTTTTTTAAAAATATTTTTTGAAAATTATGTTTGAAATTAAAAATGGTTGTTTGAATAAATCTGCTAGAATACAGTTTTCTCTGTGATTTTCTTCATACCAAAATTAGCGTACGCAATGAACTCATGTAGGGGCGTGTCCTAGCCCTATTCCAAAATAGAGGAGAAACGCATTTCAACGAATGTCTCGTAAACAGTACTTCCTACAGGCAATCTTCTGGTACAATTTTGAAGATAATTACACCGCTTACTTTTTAAACCAGATTAACTTTGACCCGTTGTATAATACAAGTGGTGTAATTTCAAAATGATACCAGAAGATTTTCCGTAGGAAGCACCGTTTACGAGATATTCGTGGAAAGGCGTTGCACCTTTTAGCAGCTGAAGAACAACTTCTACAATTGGTCAACATTTTTAGTCTTGCTGTATTTGCGGGTGAATACCGTTAATACCAGCGCCTAACATAAATAAACTTAACAGATAAAAATATGTATATCTAGGGCTTTCTAGAGTTGTGCAGTCTAGGATCTATATAAGTGGTTCATTGAACTAGTTCACTCAACTGAGTCACTCAAATAGTTCACTCGTACCCCTCTTTGTTTCTGAAATTGTGCCTTTTCAATATGCTTGGACGCATTTTGGCAAGGATAAATCAACCTTAAATAAACCCTAAATTACCTCAATTTAAAGAAAATTTCATGATGAAACTGATACAATGAGAACAATTTTGAAAAAAAAACCAATGAATTAGATAATGTTTAGATCACAAAGGGAACCTGGAATACATAAATCATGAAAGTGAACTAAACTTGAGAACTCAAGTGATTTGACCTTTAATTCGCAGTCTTCGAATTTTCAAGTTCCACCAAATATAATTTTATTGTTATTGCTTACGCCACCCTCGTCATTTTAAAAATTTACATTTTATTGAGCAACATTTTTGTAATTAGATATCATTGAATTACATTTAAACCATGCAAGATGGAAAGACGCTTAAAGGTTCATTAAAAAGATAATATGTTTTCTAGTTTTTGGGCCATTCCAAATGGCTTTAAATAGTTAAAAGAAACTTGCAGTTTTCTGCACTGTTAACAAAAAATAGAATATTAGGTCTATGTTTTGCCCCCTCCCCCTAATTTCCGTATTGGATACGCCCATACTCTTACATAACTGTTACTGCCCCTTTAAGTATGACGAAATTATCTGTTGGTTCGTCTGTTCCATGATCAGTGTTCATATACGAGATAATGGAAAAAATTGTAGGCGTTTATGTTATAAACTTTTTAAGCACCAAACGCAAAAATATCGACAACAGATAAAATTAAATTTTAAATGAAAAATGTTAGCTTATTTTTCATTTAAAATGTTTGAAACACATTCCACTTTTGTTTCGCAAAACATTTCATAACTGTAAAATAACCATTTTTCACACACATTTGTTTCTGTTTCTTTGTAATCGTAAACAAAAAGAATTGCAGCCATGATCAGAAAAAAACGAACTTGCACCTACTCGTACATATTTTCATTCATTATTGCTTGCTCACCTGTGTAATTAACAATGATGCCATACGATTCCACCACTAAAATAGTTGATATCCAGAATGCAAAAATGTGCGAATCCATTAATATTTTATACACAAACATTTCCTTTACACATTATATTACATCATTTGCAGAATCTTTGTTTCCTGTTCGAGCATATGTAAATACGATTCATCGATTGCTGCAATATAATTTCAATTAAAAAATCATCAAATGCACATTATTACTCTTGACACAAATAAAAACGTATGAATGTGCATTGTTTGGCCGCCAATTTACAACTGACTTCGTCCAATTCCACATGCCACGACACCTCCACAATTATACACACTTCGCAACCACTGAGCGAGCAAACGCTCGTTATGGTTGTACTAACTGAGATCTGGTAGGTAAGTACTAGAAGGGTGTAATTGAGGGCAATGACGTATGAGGCATTATTGTAGGTCTCCTCGAGACAAAAATTTTTATATATATGTTACATTAAAATCGGATCATAAATAGAGACAATATGAAGAAATATGTCGATGCGCTACCTCTACGATCGGCCAAAAAAAAAAGAAAATTTTTTCCGGAATCTCCTTCCAAATATGCTTCAAATTAGATGGTGTGCGGATAACTTCATTTTTTCGAGACGGTCTAATGTACATTAAGGTAGCCCAAGATTTGTATGGGGAAATTTCAAATTGGTTTTTTCCGCTGAGGCGCTCCCTTAAAACCGTCCCATTTTTTGATTGAAGAGTCCAGCACAAAAAGTAAAAAAAAAAAAAGGAATTAATTAAAAATACTTTTTTGAATCAGAAAACTACGTGCAAAAAACCATAATTTTACAGATAAGATTTATTTTTGACTTTAATTTAAAAATGTTCTTTAATAAAGTGAAAAAAGACTTTTATTTTTTAAAAGTTAAAATAAAAGTCTTTTAATTCTCATAAATAATGTATATGATCTAGAGAGTTGAAACCTGTGCATACGTGTACTTTGGTATTCGGTTCCATTTTTGGTTTTTTTTTTCAAAGTGGAAAAAAGTGGGCGGGTTCATTTTTTATCTTTTTTAAAGTCTTCCGTGATTTTTTTTTATATTGTTATTTTTTTTTTGATTCTTTTTCTGTTGAACAGGAACAAAATGTTTGTGTATTGCAATACAACTTGGTGATTAGGGGTTAGCAGAGTCTGTACTTTTTTTGGTGAATCTTGCCAGGTGAGATTAGGCCAGCTCCAAGTTCATGTGATTTGGGATTGCACCGAGTGCTTCCTTAGACATTTTTTGGGTTATTCATGGGACAGGTGAGATTACTTTAAAAAAAAACTAAAAATATAAAAAAATGACGGAAGACTTAAAAAAAAAATTTTTTTAAATGATTTTCGGTAATCTTACGATAATTTTTAAAAAACTTTTCTAATTTCAAATGGTTTCCACTTACCATTTCATTTTGTTCCTTTTTGTTCCGGACCATTTTCATTTCATTCGAATTCAATTCCCATTCCCGTTCCATTTCCATTTTGTTGGATTTGTAAATACTTACAAAACGGTCTATTTATCTAAATCCTGCTGTCTATTCTCGCCTTCCTGAATATTTGCTCCAAGAAAAAATTGTTACTAAAATGATTTAAAAAACCTAGCGATTCTTTAAGTTAAGTTACCTTTTAAATTTTTTATATATGAAGCCTGTAAACATGGCAACAGAGTGGCTACACAAAAAAGGACTTTCATATAAAATTAGTCCACCCTTACGGTGGTTGATTTAATGGGGCTAGGCACAAGTAGAAGGCAATGCAATTGTACAAAGAGAAACAAACAAAATATTAGAACATCAATAAAACAAACTAAAATAAAATAAAACAAAAACAAAAAGCATGAGCATTGAAACAATTAGAAATTCACCAACAATTCACCAAAATGTCTCACCTGTCACCTGTTCCAGTAGTAGCAGATCCTAAGTAAGTTTTACACTTTCTTTCAACATTTTCGGATTTTAACCGAATTCTTTTTCTAAACAACTCCAGCGATTTGAATGAAATCACAAAATACTGTGAAAAAATAATTAGTCAAACTCAGGCTGACTTGGATCTGTTTAGGGTATGTCAATGTTTTTTTTCCAATTTTGAATTATCCAATTGAAACGTTCTTAATTGCTTTGCACAGCATGACCAAATTCAACTGAGAGAACAAATTTTGAACATTCTGGAAGAAAACAATCGCCTCAATACAAAACTGGAATTCCTAAAAAATACAGCAACTGCTACGGATTCACGCGACGATGCTACGCGCGAAAAGCTGGCAAATGATGCGTTGAAAAATGTAAAGAAACAAATGGATAACTTGCAAGCGGAAAACCACGACCTGCGTTCACTCAACCAAAGCTCACAGAGGACCATTCGGAATCTGGAAAGTGAAGTTCAAAATTATCGTAATCAATTACTTGGTACGAAGTCATTGGGCCAGGTAACATACATACATACAATAATAGGTTAGCGGTAACATTGCATTGGATTTTTTAAATCCATGAATAGATTAAACATAAATACTCTACCGCAATGAAATTGCTGGAAAGTACGATCAAGAAACAAAAGACTGATCTTGTAAAGCAAGCGGAAATTATTGAAAATCTGCTTGACGAGAAGAAGCAATATTGTGAGCATATCGAAACGATGGAGGCAACACTAAAAGGTATAAGTGGACTCAATATGGAATTCAGGAGCAATTGATTTTAAATGATTTTGAAATTTCGAAACTAGAAAAAGAACTTGTGTACAGCAACCACGACAATACCATGCAGTCACTCAACGAACAGCTACAAGAATCGAAGCGGCAAGCCAAGGAACTGGACAAGTCACTGAAGCTATCACAACGAATCAGCGAAGGGAGATTCGATCGAGAGAAATGTTCCCTGCAAAAAGTTGAGGAGGCCTTGGCCATTGCGGAAGATGCTGTAAAGCGCGAGCGAGTTTTGAAAGAAGAATGTGATAATTTGGCGGCAACCATTGGACAGGTGATGGATGAGGCAGCGCGTAAGGTGGACAAGGATATGGAGAGTTTGCATAAGAAATTCGCAGGGAAGGAGCAAGTGCTCTTAGAGACACAGGAAAAGGTCATTTGGAAAATATTTCAATGTGGCTAATGTAGATTGTAATTTTCTTATTGCTCACAGTTGCAGGATGAAATACAGAATCAAAGAAAGTCGTATCAAATCATGGAAACACGCTGCCATTGTTCTGAACAAAAATGTAAAGAAACTGCAAAGGGAAATGCTCAACTCTCACAAGAGTTGCAAGTGGCTATTAAGTTATTGGTATGTAGACAAAATTAAAAATTGGCTACAATTCGTAAAATGATTGAAATGCTTTTTTTTCCCAAAAGGATGAGATGCAGCTTAAACTGCAGGCAAATGAAAATCTGAGGCAAGAGGGGAAAAACGCTCAAAGGTAGTAACGATGTATTCGTAAGAGAACAAATGTGTATATTAACTTGAATAATTTATTACAGGCGTGCCGATGAACTCAAGCAAAAAGTACAGTATTACATACAAACGAACAAACAATTGAAGGAAAAGTGTGTACAATTGTGTATTTGTTTTTAGCAATAACCTAGACATTTGATTAAAAAAATAAATCTTCTCTTCAGATGCCTAGCTACACTTGACGATGTTACGAAAAAGTTTGAAAATGAAATTCACCATTTACAAAATGAAAATGCCTATTTGAAGGCAGAGAATCAGGTTATCAAATTGCAACAGGCCTAAGCAAGCGGCTGACGCATGAGCCTTATACATTTTGCAAATTTCCAAGTGCTTAAATTTTTTAAAACTTTTATATAATTTGAGTTTTTTTTATTAAAATATATTATATAAATGTACATACAAATGAACCAGACATGTGCATTCTCAATTATAACTGGCATTAATTGCTGCTACGATTCTTTCAATTACAAACGACATGCGACATTAAATGCAACTGAGCGAATATTCTACTGAGCAGTCTGTGATGTCCTGCCTGGAAATAAACTTGGGAACCAATAGCTCGTTTCTCCTTCGTACTCATCCACCCAACAAAGTCCTTCGCCCACGACTTTTTCCAATGATTGCTTAGCCCGAAATTCGGTCCAACTGTAAATGGATTTGGTTTAAATTTCAAAAAGTTCAAATCTGTACATAATTTAGTATCCATACCCCAATTGCGTAATGAGCATATTCTGCGTTACACAACCTTGTTCGGTATTTGAAGCAGCTGTGAGGATCGTAGTCTCCTCCATGCTTAGTTCGCCTGGAATCGATTGGACCATGTATTTGCCTTTGCCCACTTTATGCACTATGAATCTATCAAAGGGTTTGCAAGGTGAACATAATTCGTACCATTACTTAATGTGTTTTTCAAATTGATTACCCATTCCCAAAAATGCTCAACTTCTTGGCAGCCATCAGAATGTCTTCATTGGTTATCTCTTGGTGTATCACATTCTGGCCGCGCGATGCTATAAGACGCCTACGTAATTCCGTCAATTTCATAAGACCACCTTCGCGAAACAAACCAAGTCAGCCCCCTTTGATACAACCAAATCCATTTCAAGAATCTTAGATCTCACTCACCTGTATTATGATTCGCCGCCAGGCGACATTTGCTCCAACTGAGACTCTTGCAAATCTGTTCCCTTGTCCTTGTACTGTCATTTGTTGCTGTTGAATGGCCCCAAACCAGCACGTCTACGCATTTTTTCTGATTTATTCTTTCGCTTTAGTTATGAGTCCAGGAACTCAAGTTATTCAGAAAACTATTTTTTTTGTGATTTGTCTTGCACAGCTGGAAAATTATTTACTAAAACACAAAACTAAATCAGCTGTGCGATCAGTGTTGCCAGAAATATCTTTGAAAAAAAGCTAAAATAAGGTTGTCGGAGTTGTGAAATTTTTTAAGTTGCAGTGTGAGATTTTTGTCAAATTTTTAAACTGCTCTGAGATTTTGAGTGTAATTTTTTAATGGCTGTAAGATATTTTCTCACGTGAGATTTCTCAAATTTTTTATGCCTTAGTATTTCGAACGACATGGACATCATTTACATAAAAGTATTGCCAGTTAGTTGTCTTACTTGTGAAAGCCAAAAGTGATTTTTGTTATTGAATTACCTTTCAAAATTTTAATTTATTCCAGAGAGGTATCCGCTAAAAATAGATAGTTGAGGTTTTTCCTCGCATTTTCCTGAATCTAAAACGATTTTAAAATTTGTGTTTTTTTTCCAAGTTACGGCGGAGCCGATTTGCAGATATCCAGGCAAAATAATAAAAATATTTACAAAATTGAATAGAACTCAAGATAAACTTCAGTAAGGGTATTCATTTAAAGTGGGAAACCCCTCGAAACTTGACTGCTCATCTGCACAACTGAATCGTTTCCGAGCGGTTTCCCACTTTAAATGAATCGTCCTAGTATCTCCTTGATATTTTGCGTGTTCCAAAAAATTTAATAATCGCAGTTGTATTATTCCATATTAGGTTGAGGGTTAAAATTAAGTAGCCAAAAAACCTTTTTTAACACTAAACAAGTAGAACAGTCGGTTAAATTGCAGTCCAAGAGAGATGTCCGACGACTCACAAAAAGTGATTTTAACTATATTCCTCAATTAAAAATCAATTTTCAAATAATTCTCAAAGATTTTGTTTCTCAATTACATATCAATATCAAAGAAAAAAAATATTTGACTCACAAAAAAATTTTTTTTTAAAAATCAAAAATAAAATTTTTTTTTGTGTAAAAAAACATTTTTTACGAAAACCCCCACGAAATTTTTAGGTACGTCGCTGCCGATATCGGATCAACCTTAAAATCTAAGTGTTTTGGGTATTGGCATAAATTAAGACACTGTTGTAAAAGATCGGGGAATTTTCTAGTCTACATTGTTAAAATATGAACTTAACCTATGACCTATGACCATTGGGTTAATTTTATATTGAATGCCTAAACGCAAAATTTCGAGTTCAAACCGATTGCAATTTATATATATGCGCAGGGGTTTATTATTAGTAGGGTGTGAGTTTTGCGGGGGCGGGTGCGGAGCTGTAAAAAGCTTAGTTGCGGGTGCGGATGTTTGAAAATGACATCCGCGGATACGCGGAGCCGGATGCGAGTGTTTTAAACAACTTTTTCGCACTTTTTAATTTTTGTATTGGGTATTTTGACGTTCTGAAACTGAACCTGAACAAATTTTGCACAGATCGCCTATAGTTTCCGAAAAAAATCAAAAACATAGTAAAAAAGTTTCAAAAAAGGGCAAAAAGCTATAAGTTGAAAAGACCCGCATACATGCGGGTGTCATGTCGCGGGTGGGAATGCGGTGTTTTAAAGGTGCGGGTGTCAATTTAGTGCGCGTGCTCCGCTGATGCGGGGGCGGGTGCGGGACCCCGTCACATCCCTAATTATTAGTTCTCAACCTGATTCAGTGTCGACTTTAAAGGGTTAATTTTATACCGACAAACTATCAGCAATAAATCTGTGGCGAAAAGCAATAATCATTTAAGTCGACTTAAGCATGAATTGAGTTAGACCCTCTACGGTATTCTACTTAAAAATACGAAACTTTTTTTGTCTTACATGTATTTTAAAAAAATATTTAGAAATAAAGTTATGAAAACTTTTCTGAAACATTTTAGAACAACTCCGTACAAACATTTTTACAAAATGTTTTTCCGATTATTGCTTTTTGCCACAGAAATGAGTCGTTTAAGATTGTCTATAATACACAATTCATTTTCATTGTGAAATCTGTTGACTTTAATCTCCAATTCAGTAACACTTGTGGCTTTCACCTTTTCATTTTTCAACTTTATTATGTAACGAAATTATAGAAGTTGGTAAATATAGATACACACTGTCGAAATGGAAAATTTCGGACTGTTTTCCAAATATTTAATTATAAAGGCCACGGTAGCCATGGATCTGAATTTGTGAAAAATATGTTTTTTAAATACGAGCTTAATAATATAGCGTTGCTCGGACGTGAAGGAAGTAACCTTCAGTGGAGAAATTTTTGGTATTTTGATGCAGAAATTTTTGGTATTTTAATGCAGAAATATTTGGTATTTCAATGCAGAACTTCCCGTGAACTTTTCAAATTCGAAATCGGTTACTCCAAAAAGGGGGGTCTTAGCTTTCCGAATCACCAAATGTCAGAAAAATCGTTCCAGAGAATTATGACATTTTTAGTAAACCATTCCGAATTCACAGTTGTAGTTTTGGTGGGCATGACAGAGAGCGGAGCGTCTAATCACTTCTTAAATCACCAGGTTTGGATTGGGCGGTGATATGTCAGTCATCAATCATCTATCGGGACAAACTCTTTTATATATACATATATATGTATACTACTAATTCCTTGAGTGCAAATATTAACTGGTAATCCTCAAATGTGGGAACCCTCAAATGTGCATGCGACAGCACATAAATTGGGTTTCCCGTCGTATCTCTAACTGAAAATAATAGAAATACATAACGTCGTAATTTGAGCCAATTGAACCATCAATTATTATTATTTTCCCAGGCTACGACAAATGCCAAAAATTAATTTGATCTTTAATACTCTTTTCTTTGAGTGTGGCTTGTGGCTTTGGAACGCTTTAAATAATCCAGTTTAGAATAAATATTTATCAGTTGAAATTTGTATTCAGAAGAAGTTGGTTCTACGGAAATGTTATTCTTTGCATTAATTGGAATATTTTTTAGTATTGTCGCTTCGAATGGCAGTGCAATTGAAGTGACCACAACCTTAGGCAAAATTCGTGGAATTTCGTTGAAAACTCGTTTGGATGCCAGTTTCTATGCTTTTCGTGGAATACGTTATGCTGAAGCTCCGTTGGGCGAGTTGCGCTTCCAAAATCCTCGTCCTGTAAACGCATGGAAACCGACCACTTTCGATGCTACTGAGGACTCGTTTAGGTGCCCTCAAATAATTGGCAATTCGACAGACATTTCGGAAGATTGCCTGCGTTTGAATGTATACACTAAAGATGTGAAGGCTTGTAAGCCAGTAATTGTGTATATTCATCCGGGCGGTTTTTACTTTCTTTCGGGACAAAGCAAAAATTACGCCGGTCCACAGAATTTGATGGATCGGGATGTTGTAATGGTCACGATCAACTATCGTCTGGGGACATTGGGCTTCTTAGCAACGGGCGATGCGAATGCTCCAGGAAACGCAGGCCTTAAGGATCAAGTTATGGCTTTGCGGTGGATTCAAACTCACATAAGGAATTTCGGAGGCGACCCAGATGCTGTAACACTTTTCGGCTACAGTGAGGGTAGCTTGAGCATTGGCTTGCACATGTTATCGCCAATGTCAAAAGGTCTATTTCATCGTGGCATTTGTATGAGCGGATCACCATTGGCACAGTTGGAATACAGCTCGAGTGATATGAGATTGGCTGAAAAACAAGCACGTTCAGTAAACTGTTCGGTGGAATCTACAACTGAATTGGTGGAATGTTTAAAAAGGGTACGATACCTAATACTTGGTACATATCAACGGCATTTTATACTTTCTAAATACTATTTCAGAGGCCCATGATCGATTTTATGAATACTCACACCAAAATGTTTGACTTCCTTTGGAATCCAGTACTAACTTGGTATCCAGTTATTGAAGACGACTTCGGTCAAGAACGTTTTCTAACTGAACATCCGTACAAGACAATTCAAAGTGGCGATTTCCACAAGGTGCCGCTCATAACAGGAATTGCAGAATACGAATTTGTTTCGTTGGCATACCTTATAGATTGGTTTAATGAGGATTTTGAAAGGTACGGACCCATTGCTTTTATGTATGAGCGAAACACGACACGCTCCAAGGAAATAAGTGCAAGACTACGTTCAATGTATTTGGAAAATCAAACTTTAACTCAGACCGAGTCCTTGGAGTCATTTGGCGAGCTCTACAGCGATGCAATCGTTGGATTTGCGTTTCATAGATTTCTGCAATTGGTCTCACGCTTCACACCTGTGTATACCTATTTGTTCACGTACAAAGGACGTTACAGCCATTTTATGCGTGAAAATAAAACATATGGTGAATTCTTCATAAATTGCTAATTATATTGTTTCTGTTATAATTTAATTCCATTCTTAGGTGCCGTCCATCATGACGAGCTTTTATATCTCCTGCGTGTGCCCTTTAAGGCGCCGCTGTTTACGAAGACAGATCCTGAAAATGAACTGATTGAACGTTTCACCAGAATGTGGGCTGAATTTGCTAAGAAAAGGTAAGATTGCGAAAATTACACAAGCAAGTTTACGCTTATATTTCTGTGAACCTTTTATTTAAGTGATCCCAACAATCCACATGATGAATATCTTAAAGATCTGCACTGGAAATTGTATACTCCGCATAATAAGGAATATTTGGAAATTGGAAATGAGTTGACAATGAAAAGTGGCGGTTTCTACCAGAATCGTTTTCAACTCTGGGATGAATTATTCCCAGTGCCGAAATAAAAACTAGAGACCGACCGAAATCGCTTTTATTAATTTCGGCCGAAACCGAAATAGCCGAAATTTTCTTCTTTTTTTCGGCCGAAACCGAAATGGCCGAATTTTAATTTTTTTAATTTCGGCCGAAACCGAAGCCGAAACCGAAAAAATAATTTTTTTTTTTTAACTTTAAAATTTGTTGGCTAGCAAGACAGCTATATTGCCAGGGTATCCCACAGTTTATGTAGTATTTTGGTATGTTTAAATGTCCATGCGACAGTGTTTTATCTCTTATTTTTCTTTTTACTTCACTTTCAATTAATTTTAATTGATCTTATTATCGTCCATTTTTAGTAAAAAACTTGACTCGAAACACCACATTGAAATCATAATTTCATGAAAGCACAAATTTTTATAAAAACATGTGCTTTAACAAAACGATGCGTCCAGCATGGCGGTCAAAACGGAAGTGGAAAAAATAATAGAACAAATTTTGAATTTAAATGTAATAAAGTAGTACATAATTAAGCGCATAAGTAGATTGAAATCGATCATTTTAAGTTCAGATCATGAATTAGATGAATTTAGAAGCAATGAATTTGAAGGGGCAGGGTTCTCACCTTTTGCTACGACGAGAGTAGTAGATATTCGATTTTAGGGGAGTATATTTGAAGAAAGGAGAGTAGATTTAATTTTTTTTATGTAGAGTAGTAGAAATTCTGTCAGGGTAGTAGATTTAGATATGCGTTTCTGCGTAGAGTACTACAAATTCTACGAGAGTAGTAGAAATTTCTGCCGGGGAAGCAGATTTGTTGAAAGAGTAGTAGTTTTGCATTGTATGAAACTCACATAATATTTTGAGGAGTAGATTTCTTACAATAGTAGTAGAACATATCTTGAGGGAAGTCGAAAAATCTACTACCGTAGTAAAGGAGTAGAAATTTAAAAATCATCGCGAGAGTAGTAGATCTACTCTAAAGTTTTCCATTTTTCCTTTTTCAAAACAATTTGGGGTCATGTCTTCTTTGTCGCTTCTGATTCCTCGAAACTATGATCAATTCTTAAATTTGTGTTACATACCGATTTTATCCACTTGGTTGTTCCTTGTGTATTTTTCATTATTATTTTCGTATCCAGCGTGTCAAAATACATAAGAATTTGTCTATCATGTATATTAACACACAAAAAGTTCAGTTTTGTCGATCAGCGTAATCTTTGTTCTTTATTTGTTACATTTTTCTATCAAACCGAAATTTTCGGCGGAAATATAGGAATTTCGGCCGAAAACGAAATTTGGCCGAAAGCGATATTTTATTTTTCGGCCGAATCCGAAACACGGCCGAAACAGCTTTTATTGGCCGAAAAGCCGAAAAACCGAAACCGAATTTCGGTCGGTCTCTAATAAAAACTACTTTGGTGTACAATTTACATTTACTTTGTTTTTCATTTAAAATTTTTTTAAAAATATTTTTTGAAAATTATGTTTGAAATTAAAAATGTTTGTTTGAATAAATCTGCTAGAATACAGTTTTCTCTGTGATTTTCTTCATACAAAAATTAGCGTACGCAATGAACTCATGTAGGGGCGTGTCCTAGCCCTATTCCAAAATAGAGGAGAAACGCGTTTCAACGAATGTCTCGTAAACAGTACTTCCTACAGGCAATCTTCTGGTACAATTTTGAAGATAATTACACCGCTTACTTTTTAAACCAGATTAACTTTGACCCGTTGTATAATACAAGTGGTGTAATTTCAAAATGATACCAGAAGATTTCCCGTAGGAAGCACCGTTTACGAGATATTCGTGGAAAGGCGTTGCACCTTTTAGCAGCTGAAGAACAACTTCTACAATCGAGTAGGCTAACTTTTCCTGTCGAGTAATTTAATTTAAGAATTGAATTGCGCGATTCAGTTCCAAATTCGAAGCCGATGATAATTCACCCTCGTAAAATAAATAACAATGAAATGTGTAAAATATCAAAAAATTTTTAATTAATATCAAAATTATTTAATCGAATGATTTAAACGAATTGGTAAATAGAGAACTATGCCAGTTTCAAAAACCAATTATGTTCGACTATTTTCTGTTTAATAATCGCTAAATTGTTTTTGTCCGGGCAAATCACGGTTCAAGTTTTCAACAGTCCGGATCAACTGCATCATTTGGCCGGTAAGCTGTCCAACACAAGGCTCATATAACGAATTACCGCTTGGTTTCTTGCAAGCGTTCAATTTGTTATCAGCTAGTTTAGAAATTCTGCGTTTGATTTCAGGTTTTGCTGATAGAGATAGAGATTTGTTCAAGCGTTGGGCGATTTTATTTCTGAAAGGTGCTGCATCTGCGAAATCAGCCGCAGCATCACCATTGCCAGATCTGGAGGTTGCCCGGTTTGAAGGGGACATTGATCCAGACAAAATGTCCCATTGTTCCTGGACTTCATCACTTTCACGAGATTGCTTGGCCTCAATCTAAATTTGAGTAAATACATTTACATTGCGTTAACTTGAAGGATTCCATTAACGTTGCTTTACCTGAGACAACAGAGCACAGGCAATTAGTACAACAGCGAATAATTTCATGTTTAATTGGTTTTGCTTAACCGAACGGATTCTATTAAATGATACTAATTTGCTAGAGAGCTTCGGTTTATATAGGGTCTTATAAATGATATTTAGTTGCAAGATTGCAAAGCTGCGTTATTTTTTTGAGCAACATTTAGGTTTTTCTTATCGGCTTATATTTGCTTGCTTTACAGAAATTGTTTGTTAGTTCAATAACACCATAAAACAAAATGAGTGCACATTTTTCTGAACTAAGATGTGATGACAGATTCTGAAAGGTATAGTATATATAATATACTACTATATTAGCTCAAATAAGATATTTTTTAGGTCAAAAGCCTGAAAAAGGTTAGTTCACTCTTGATGAAAAAAATTCGAATGGTAAGAAAAAAGCAATTTCCAAAGTTATGAATATTGGAAAAAGGTGCTGCCATTTTTGATTACATAGTTTTTTCTTTATACTTAAATATGACATACTAGACAAAATATAGCCATTCTGTGGACATAATCGTGTTCAACTTCAAAAAATCTTCAAAGACCAATAGGTATGCTTTTTTGAGTACCAACTTCTATTTCACTGTAATTTAGAGTTAAAATATACTCCAAACAAAAGAATGGCACTAAACTAAACCGTTCATATATGAAGGGCTCGGGGAAATAAGATGCCCTAATTTTTTTTGAAATCGAGTTAAATATGTAGTACTTATTTCTATGCTGTCCTTTACCTTTTACCAAAATCTGGAGTTACTGTCTTTCCGCAAAGAAAATGGTACTGTTTTTTATTTCCCAAAACTTTGAATCCTATTTTCTGCGGCAACAAGGTGCTATCCCACAAAAAGCAAAACGTAGATAGCTAATCGTAGGAGCGGTAGTAAAACAGCTCCAATTTGATTGCAAAAATTCCAAAAATCGTTACTGTACTCATATTAATTTGTAGAACCTCTGTGGTCAAAAATTTCATCAAGAAGTCGGAGTTGGCCATAATAAAAGAATGTGGGAAGCACCCTTATTTTCGAAAAATTTGGGATTTATTGTTTTCAGGAAGAGTAAAAGTGGCTAAACTGCCCTCGCTTGGTTGCAAAAAAATCCCCAAACATTTTAATCGAAAAATCAGAAGTATGCTCACAAAATTTGATTTATAGGAAAAACTTTTGATCGGAGAGAAAAAATGATACAGAGTTTTATTTCCAAAGAAAAAAACTGCATCATTCATAAAAAAAAACTAGAACAGAGTTTTCGAAATAAACATGCCTAAACACAAAATTTCACAAAAAAAATACATTTTTTTGACTTTGATAATAATATATCGCTATTTATGTTGATCGGATTTGGACGTATTTCAGACCGTTGTTTTTGTTATTAAATTAGCTTTTCAACCCGCCCACGTATAGTTTTTTAGCTACAGTAATTCCGAAGTAAGAAAACAAAAAGTAAAAATCTTTTTTTATACATTTTTTCGCACAAACCCCTTCACTTAAAATTTTCTTCGTTTCTCGACCAGAGGACACCCTGTATAATAAAATATAAGGATTAACTATTCTTATCCTCGAACCAATCCCTAGAGTTACGCTACCGGATGTGTTCAATTTTAAATTAATGTTTTAGAACCAAAATCGATAATATCAAATTAATATTAAAAAGCTTAGCAAATTAAAATAATAATTTTAAAAAATGTATATGCAGTTGGAGAATTCCATTAATTTTCCCGCAAGTTATAAACGAGCGAAATCAGGTACAAAATACGGAAGTTGTAATGAATTATCACAACAAACTGAATATTCATTGTTTTAATTTATTCATTTGTTTAGCTATCCTTTTGGTCGATTTTGGTCATTTAAGACAATTTCCCATAATTGGAACAAATGGAAAATTTATTGAATCATTATAAAACAGAAAAAGGAGCAAATTTAGAATTCATTTGGAAACATCACGCTCATTATTCTATGTTTTTCAATCTTCAAACATAAAAAAATTTAATTTTCAAGCAAAAAAAAGTCTTATAAAACGTCATTTGGTCCGAAAAACCTCAACCTGGCATCACTGTTCAAGACCCCATTTTGACCTATTTATATGAGGTTTTGAACGCTCGTGATGACAAACAGACGGACATGACTAAATAGTCCCAGGAGGTGACGCTGATCAAGAATATATATACTTTTGCATAGCTCCTTATGGGGTTACAAACATTGTGTCAAAGTTTGTAAAAATGTTTTTTACAAGTCTATTGACTAGAATCTAGAATGTAATTAGACCTAGACCCCGCTTTTCCTTTATCGCGAGTAGTTATCTAAAACGAAAAGAGACATTCTGAGTTGTACCGTCGAGTTGCAGTTCGTACTGGTACCATTACGAACCACTCTGATACACACATAACAACTTACATCTTCTTGCATTTTATTTTTTTTTAACCAAACAATGTACTTGTTTTTTTAATATTTCCAAAAAAACTAATTGTATTTTCAAGTAATTTGAAAGACATGCAACACAAAAACCGTATCTTTTTTAGAAACACACTTACAAGCGTTGCATTGCACTTCAGAACATTCACAAATGACGCAAACATGCAATTAAGTATAACGTCTCGAAAAATTCCAAGTTCATATAAATATTTCCATTTCACAGTACAGTTATGCATTCCAGTTGCAAGTACTCAACTGGCATCTAATACGAATTGTTACCATTTTTGTAATACAAGAAAAAAGGACAATGAAAGCCTTCTTCGGTAAGTGTATCTTGTTATGTTCAAATCTATAAACTGAAACCACATTCAACCGCTTCAATGATAGGTGCACTCCTTCTCGCCATTGTTGCACTCGCTTCGGCAGCTTCCATATTCGGCAATGGTCGACCTGACTGCAGCACTGGCCAGGAAATGAACGTGCGCATTTTCCGCAACAACTGGGATCCAACCGCATACTGGAAATGCGAGGTGTTGAATGAGCCGGCCAGCTCGGTGCGCTGCCCAGACCAGACGGGATTTTTGAACAGTGTCAAGGATTGCGTTGGCTGGGATCAATGGGTGTGGGAGCAACCAACTGAACCGCTGAGTGAATTATCGGCCGAGGATTGATGACAATCCTATTCCAAGCAATTATATTTATTTCAATAAATATTTCTGTGAGGCTGTGCAAAAAATCAAAACACGTTTTTTCTTTCTTTTTATTTGTGTTTCCCACATTGAATTTATTCAGTGTATTTTATATTCCAGTACAGGAGTTGTCATTAAAACCGTTATTTTAAGACTTAAATCTAGCAAAAGGGAGGCTATAATAATAATTGGGTTGCCTCTGTTCCTTCCTCGTTATATGTGTAGGCTTTCCGTTAAATCCAAAGACGATAAATTTAATATAAATTGCAGATGCTCCTTAAATTATTTATGTTCAACTTTTATCCCATATTTTCCATTTAAATTTACATTCAAATCAATGACTTAACAAATTGCATCGAATTATGTTGCTTGTTGATCGGCTAAGTATCAATTTTATTTGTATTTTGAAATGTATGCGCGCGCTTATGTTTTGGGTTCAAACCGCAATTATTAATTTTTATTTTATAATGCGTAAAAATGTCAATTTTGCATATGTATGTTTTGGCGATTATGGTTACAAATTTAAATGTTAAATTATACGGTTAAATAATAATATTCTTGTTGTTGTTTGTAGAATATTTCTGCGATGGGCATCATTTTGTGAGTTTGCGGGAAAATGTCACAAATTTAAATATTTAAATGTAAAGTAAAAGTTAATAGAGGAGGAATATTAGTGTAAAAGATAGAACAGCGGGTAGAAATAACTAAAAGCGCATCTAATCATCCATGCTCTCGTTGTTTCTGTCGGGCGAAGCATTGCCGTTCTTCGGTGATGCGGATCGGGATCGTGAACGCGAGCGCGACTTATTGTCGGCGGATGCAGAGCGATCGCTGGAATATTTTGAAAAACACAAAGTTCGGATTAGCAGAGATTTTTTGAATTTGGAAAACGAAATGAACCAAAGTGCACAAATTAAATGCTGTTCAAAATGAATCGTTAAGAGACAGCAATCCAAACAAATGAAAGAGGTGTGTAGTTGTAGTGAACAACAGTAAGAGAGAAGCACAGAACAGAATGAAACAAAAATTAATTGATTGGATTATGAAACGAGCAATGTATGTCGATGGTACGTACCGTGAGCGGGAGTCCCTGCGCGACTTGGAGCGCGAGCGCGAACGTGACTCACGTTTCGAGTTGGAACGTGAACGCGAACGAGAGTCGCGCTTCACCGAACGAGAGCGTGAGCGGGAACGAGATTTAGACTTGGATTTGGATACTTCGCGCGATTTTCTAGAGAGATAGGGAATCGAAATGAATTAGAATCGAAATAAGAGCGAGGAATTGCAAGTCTTCTATACTTACACTGAACGCGAGCGAGTGCGCGACTTAACGGGCGACTTGGACTTGGAGCGTGCACCGCGAGACTTGGAGCGGGTGCGCGACTTTGAGCGCGAACGCGATGAACGACGTGACCTGGAGCGTGAACGCCTACGGGAGCGAGAACGTGAACGCGAGCTGGAAGAACGAGATCTTCCGCGTCCACCGCCGCCGCTGGCACCTCCACCGCCGCCGCTACGTCCGCCACGACGATCCTCGACCAAGCGTATGCGACGACCGTTCAAATCGGTGTCATCCAGCTTCTCGATGGCGGTCTTCATGTCAGACAACGAAGCAAACTCCACAACCCTGTGCAAAGATGGGAAAATTTGAGTAAAACGTAACAACAACTGTCTGTCGTCAGAACATACCCCTCATTGCGACGCTGCTTGTGTGCATCGGCGTATGTTACTTCACCGGCCTGGCGCATATAGTCTTTCAGATCCTGCACACACATCATGGAAAAGAATGGAAGAGAGAGCACACATTTAATGGAGGTATTAAGTACGAGGAAATGAATTATGTAAAACTAACAGAACGAAATAAACAATTTGATATTTTATTGAAAACCGAAGCGGTGTATTTGACGAGTTGTCGGCCGGCCAAGCGACCGTTTGGAGCATATGCATTTCTGCGGTCCTGCCCTTCCTCGGTCCCTCAGTACCTCAGTAGTGTGCGCGCCCTATTCGCATAGCTTCATGAAAAAATTCTGTTGCTGCCACCACCAGCTGGATCGGAGTGCGCGAATTCGCTTGGCTCGGCGCGAACTCTCAAATACAGATCGCAGCATGGTGAATTCAATAAAGTATCAAATATATTTATTTAAGGCATTATTTCGAGAGAGAAAAAAACCAATACAGAATAAATGTAAAACTAAAAATATCGATTGACCTTATGCATTTGATAAAATTGTAATTGTTAAAGATTATGCAATTCTTACTTAATGCCACTTGAACACATCGCTTTTTCTGTAATATAGTTTACTGTCTGTCAATCAATCAAGCAATCAATCAAGTGTTTCAATAACCCATTTGTGACCTCAGAACCTCAGAGTAGTGACCTCAATATATGTATCAAGCAAGCAGCGCGTTTTACATCAACTGCACACGTTTGATGTTTAGCATTCGTTTGTTTGTTGGTTGGTTGGTTGTTTGATTTGATTTTTATAGTATTTTTACGTATCTCCAAAAATACCAAGGGAGTTGATGGTTGGGTTGGTTAGTTAATCGACAAGAATCACGGATCCAAAGCGGATAAGCGTCTTCTACCAGACCGGGTGGTTCAGATCGATCGTCATCGTACAAATGCACACACATAAGCGGTAGTATGGACATTTTTATGAGCGATAAGTAATTACATCGACCAAGGAGCCTCTAGCCTCAAACAAGTGGATAGAATGCATCTAGATGACATGTGTACGCTGCAGCAGCAGTGAGAGCAGTTTGGTGGCGGCCAGTGTACCCAGAAACGTGGTATGAGCTTGTGTGTGCGCAATATGTTCGCCTGCGTCATCAACACACCATCGACGGAGCGAGTATTTCGGAATTATATTATAGCGGTCCAACGACATCAGAAACCGTTGTATTTTGTATTGCATTACAGATTGGACTGGACTGTGTGAACTAGTTAATACTGGAAAAAGAAAGTGAATATGTTTGTGTGTGCCTCTGAGCGTTGGTACACACGCGAGCACGAGCACGAGCACGCACCCGAGCACTTCCCGTCATCGGTTTGGTATTGGCTTGGAGATGTTGATAGTCTACCGTCATCTTAGCACCAGAGAGAGAGAGAAGGAATTTCGAATATCGCCGGGCCGGGCCGGGCCGGACCGAGCACCTCATTCACATGGCTATCAGAAGTAGGACCCGCAGCGGTAACATATGGATGGAGGGAGTAAAGAAAGCTGAAGCCACCAGATGCGCCACACACACACACCACAAAGCGACTTGCAGAGACTTTTCCAGATACAGTGAATATACAATTATGATTTGATATGGACCCTTTGTGTACTTTTCGACTCACTATAAGGATTTGACAATACTAAAAAGTAAATTATTTTAACATTACAATCTTTGCGGTTTTTTTGTTTGTTTACATTCATATGTACCTAAGTGCAAGCATTGGTATGCTCTTAAGCCCAGAAAATTATGGCCGCAGCATGCGCAGCCCCGAAGAGCCGCGCATGCTGGGGACAACATAATTTTAGGGGAATTTTATTTTGTATTTTGCTTTGCGAAATGGGTGTTGGTCGGTGGCCTCGTCTTCTGCTTTGATGGTTTGGTGGTAGCCGCCTGGCTTGCTTGCTTTCGTCCGCGGTATCACAATCTGTCAAGTGAAAGCAGCCAAACCCCCGACTTTCACAGCGTCGAGAAACCGTCTTGTCACATTGTTCGGACTGCTTCCGGCGCTAGCTAGTGTGTAAGAAGAAGACGTCGTGACACGACAACATCAATTCGTCTCAAATCGCAAACAACATTTGGCGGCTGTTGGCGGCACAAGTGGCAGGTCGCAGCTGAACCTTGGAATTTTTGGACGGAATTCAAATGGTTTTGCGCGCGCACCAAAGGAATTGCTTTTTAAGTTCTTATTTTACGCTTAACTCGCACATTAAATTAGTAGCATCTGATCTGTTTTATATTTTATCGCTTCATGTCGTAGGTTGAAGAACCAAGTGTCAGTCAACTGCGCTGTGTCACACTCTTGTCACTCTTGTCACTCTCAGGATGAACTCGACCCTCACAAAACTGTGCCAGCGTGTGGGATGCATGAGCAAGCATTTAACCATTTATGGACAGTCAATAAAGCCTCATCACACTACTCAGGGCGATGGTGAACCCACAAGTTGGAATTCTTTTGGTGTGGAAAAAATAATTTATGGGATAACACCGGTCAATTATACTTTTAGATATTCAGATGTGTATATATATATATATAAATACTGAGAGAAAACTAAAAATTATATAATATGCATTTTTTTTTAAAATCATAGACTTGGTAAATTTGTTAATAAAGTAAAAGTTAAAAAAAAATATATTAAACCCATTAATAAAATAAAGTAAATGTGTTAAAAAAGTGGTCGATCAGTAGACATCTTTTGTCATTAACAAAACTAAAGTTTTAATATTTTTAAGTTAACTAATAGTAGGAGATACGGGGGGGTAGGTAGGTAAGGTGTACGAGCAGTTAGTACTACAATTGATAGAAGCTAACAACAACAAAAATGCAGAGTGAATTCGCTGTGAAATGTGTAATTTTTCAAGTAAAGTCTTCAACAGAATTGCCACATATGACGGTCGGCGCCCGCATAGTAGGGCAGATGATATCAAGAATGTTTATTTTTTTGTATAATTAAAAAATATTTATCTCGTACAGTTTGAGGCGTGCCATTACAGTAATTAAAAATCATTCTTAACTTATTGTGAGCATATCGTTGTGAATTCCACTTCGGAATGGAAAAAACATTTGGGAAACATATAGTAATTAAGTTCTCACTTAAATTTATCGTTTCGGCATCAGCCAATATTGGTCGAAAATTATGGTCCGTAAAGAAAATATTGTTTTCGGTACTGAACTTAAAAAGTTTCATTGCATTCTTAATAAACGAAGAGAATGTTTTTTTCGCTCTTCAATTTCGTGTCTTCATTGCTAAAAAAAAAGCCGATTATGTCTTTAAGTTCAGTTTCTTTTCTATTTTTCGTTGACGAGGTAGGTAATTTTATTGTGAAGAGGGAAACAATTTGTGCAATATCATTTCAGAGTATCCGGTTGATTTGTATGAGTGTACCGAACCTAAAACCCCCGTTTATACTGGCCGAACAACACAACGAAATTTTAGGCGCCGTTCGATATTTGTATCTGAATCCGGGACAATTCGTAGCGGCATTAGAAACTTCCTATACATAAATGTTAGTGTTGAGAGAGATGTTGAAGGGAAATTGTATGTGTCCAAAAACATTCATGCATTTACTCAAGTTATGCACACAAGCTTAAAACCGACATGTAAGGGAACAGGTGTTCCAACCCTTAATGTGTTACCTTCCGTGCATTAAAATATTCTTCGATTTCATTAAACTCGTCTCTGAACTTCCAAGTATAATACCGATTGTTTTTGAATTTCATTAATAAATGTATACTTGGCACGATCGATTTGGAAACATTTGCACATTTCACAGAAAATTCCACTCAATTTATATACCATTTTGGGAGAACAAAAAAAAAAACAAATGATAGCCAAATAAAAATACGAGTACGATAAATACTTAACATAATGACGCTTGTGAGTTAAATTATGGTCATGCAAAAAATATGTACATACCTGCCAGCTAACACGGCTCGATAAGTTCTCCACAATCAAACGGTATTCGGTGCGCAAAGGCGGACCATAACGAGAGGATGATCTGGAATTTTTGTTTCTGGTGAATAATGGAATAAATTTTAAATTAGTAGTGACACTGCTGCTGATCGCTGGACATGTATTTTCTTATAATGGGAAAAAATGCTTTTTTTCTAAATAATATATCATATAATAGAGGTTAACCACAACGTATCATTTCAAAAATCGTTTTCAGCGAAAACGAAAATTTAATTTGACAAGCCAAAACTTTGAAAATTGGTAATTGTCAAATTTGTATAATTTCAAATTCTATACGGATTGCAGAAATTTCATGTCTACACAGTATCAGTGTCTAGAAATTAGATTTTAAACTACATTTTAAGCTAAGAAGTGTTTTTTTTACTATTTTAAATTGACCGCAAGCCATACAAATTTAAGAAATTTTGTAAAGACGTTATCATGCAATACTCGCAATTGTGAAATTTTGTATTCACCGATAACGTGCAACAGCATAATGTTTTTTGTACAAGTGGCAAAGTATGCGTACATACAAAATAAATATGTACTCACTTGTCATTGTAGCGACCACCGCCTCCGCGACGATTTCCGTATCGATCGTCATACCGGTCTCTATGGCTACCGCGGGCCGTTCCCCTGGCCGGCTCAACTACAACCCTGCTAACATACACATGTCGAAATAAGTAGGCAATTAATGAAACTGTTGGAAAGATAATTCGAAATGAAACTTACCGTTCCCCTAGTAGCTCCTTCCCGTTTAGTTCATATACTGCATCGTCAGCGTCTCGGTAGTCCTCAAATTCCTGTAAAGGAAAACACCAAAATTAATGTATTATGTATGATGATAGTATAAGATTACCCAGGTAACGAAAAAAAAACACAAAATTTTATAAAAAAATAAAGCCATTGCATTTTACTTTACGCCCCTAATTACAAATTTAATTTGCATAGAAAATTACATTCCACTTTTTGCCATTATGTACTTACCACAAATCCATAGCCATTCTTGATGAGAATATCGCGTGTGCGTCCGTAGCCCTTGAAGAAGCGCTCCAGATCCCTTTCGCGAACACCGTAGGGTAAACCACCAACATATACGCGTGATCCAACCATTGCTAATTATTGTTGTTGTCCGGTGTATCAACTTGAAATATAAAAAAATATAAATAAAAACATTTATTTGCTATCATTAGTGCAAAAAAAATATCTCATTGTTCCACTATCATTAAAATAGTATACTATGTATGTATTTTGCAAATGGCGTCCCGTCTACAGGGTACAGAAAATATTTTCAACTTTTGCCGATCGATAATGGCTTTTTATTAATTCACTAATTTTAATGTTATTACACAAGATTTCAATTAACTTTCAATATTCTCACCTTTTCTAAATAAAATTTAGTATAGAAACGTTCTTTTTCTACAGTTTTTCAATGAATTCACAATATTCACTTTTTTTATTCGGCTAGACAGAAAACAACGCCAACCTCGCGGCAGCAGCAACAAAACGGAAGTAAAACTCGTCCACTGAACTGTATTATTCGTTAGGTTTGGCGAGAATGGCGCCATAATTTTTGTATAGGTTGAGTTGGCTAATGAATTGCCAACTATTTGTAGGATTATGCACTCTCATATTTAGAACTAAAATTTTTACCTAATTTGAGATTTTTGTAGGAATTTGTAATTTGTGAGAGATTTTTGTGATTACGTTACCATGTGGAATTCAAAATGGCCTGAGCATTGTGTTTGATTTGACAAATTTTGTATTGAAATGCAAATAAACAATATTTTTGAATTAAAAATGTAAATAAACAAAGTAGCTGCCCATTTTTGGGTTTTAGAGAGGATTTTCGGTGCAAAAATTTACATTCTCGTTTTCACAACCCCAGTTTTTATCCGCTGCATGTCAGATTTTTCGTCATGAACATGATAGTGTAAATTTTATCTCTAAATATTTAAGGCGAAAGCCCACTACGTCAATCTATCAAAACAAAAACGAATTTGCTCCGAAAATCCACCCGAAAACCTAAAAATAAGTATCTCTATGCTTGGTTTATTTTGATTCCCAGCAAGACGCGTTCACCTTATGTCACTTGTGACATTACACGCATGCATAACAACCATTCTGTTACTTAAGCCTGGTTTTCATTATGTCAAAATAATGGCAATTGTTGTCATTTGTTGTGAGAACAGGTTGTCAATTTAACGAACTGTTGTAAAATATCGGAAAATGAATATGAGGTGACGACACCGTTTGTCATATACGTCGATAAAAGTCAACATGCTGTCAAATTTATTTGCTTATGGCAAATTTTTGCTTTCAGCACTTTGCTGAATCGTTGTCAGTTTGTGATGCCATTGATTATGACATAATGAAAACCAGGCATTACACAAAAAATTTCGATTGAAGATTGGTGATACTTGGTCGATATGGAAAATGTCACAAGTTTTCCCATTCGTGCGTACTCTTTCCTTCACACATTTTTTTTTATATGATTGCGATGATGTTTCTGTTTCAGCCGTTTTACTGGGTTTACTGGGTTTTGTCAATTTAAAATAAAAATATTGGCGTATATTCATAGTCCAATTTAGTACCTGTAAACCTTAGAATCATCTTAGTAGCTGTCAATTCAGTTTATTATCTGTCAACTTAGTAGATTACTAAAGTTTAGTTGGAGCTTAATTTGACTATGAATATGTGCTATTGTTTTCTTACATTTCCAAAATACAAAATTAGATTGATTAGTGTAATGTATTTTAACTAATTACGGAAATGGAAATTACCCTCAGTTTGGCAACACTGCGCAAAACGTGTTTTTTCGCACCGGCCGGTTTCGCAGTGTAGCCATCTTAAACTAATTTGGTCTAAAAAAACTACCAAAAATATTTAATATGTGGGGCAACGGTTGCCAGATTTGTGAGATTTATCTATATTTAATGCATATATGTAATACTTCTATATTACCAGTATCCTATTTCTGCAATCTGTTTTGAGCTCACTGTAAGAGCGAAATAGCAAGCATTGAATTTTGTATTAGTTTGACAGAGACATCCGAACTGCGAATTTTTTTTTTCATATATTTTGTCTCTTGATATCAGTGAATGTACTTTCGCTATACTAGCAATATAGAAGTATTACATATATGATGTAATGGCATTTAGATCGCACGAACTCGCGAACAAAATGCAGTTCATTCGGTCGGTGTAAACGTCCGGTTTGCGATCTTGGGTTCGCGATCATTGGCTCGTTCAAAATGTTCCAGCAAACTCTGCCTTCCTATGTGTGTTCGAGAACATAAATTCAGGCAGTGTAAACGGTTGTGGTATTATCTTTGCGATAAGACTTCGCAATTAGAGTTGCGTTCGTTCGTGTGATCTAAATGCACCTTCAGATTTTTTTAGCTAATGTGAGTTTTTGTAAGAATTAATTATATAATAATTGAGATAATTGGACACAACTGCGGTGTAAGGATGCGTTTAGATTGCACGAATGTACAACCGCAACCGTTTCCACAGCCTGAATATTCTTTCCCAAACAAGCATCGGAAACCACAGATTTGTTCGTTGTTCAGAAATTTTAAAAGGTTTCACTGCCACAAAATTTGGAATGAGGAACTGTAGCTAGGCACAATAAATCTGGATCCGAATTGCTGCTTTCGTGAACAAAATATAAGTTTTTTCAAAACGATAGAAAATTGACAATTATTTTCAAATTTTATTATTTTGTATAGAGCTAATTTTCACTATTATGTTCATGATGAAAAATCTGACAAATACCTGATAAGAACTTTGGTAGTGAAAACGGGACAGAAAATTATGAACCGAAAATTCACTCACTTTGTTTATTTACATTTTTATTAAAAACTGTAAAATTTCGGCATGCTCAGGCCAGGGGAAATTCTACAAACGGCATTTCCATGCGCCATGAACATGATTGTGTAAATTGGCTCATAGAAATATTCTTTTCCAATTGCTTTCATTATCATTTAGATCGGCCGAACGAAATGCCGTTAAATCGGTCGTTGTAAGTGCTTCGGTTTGCGATCTTTGGCTTGTTCAAAATGTTCGGGCAAACTCTGGCTTCCGATGCTTGTTCGGGAACAAATATTTCGGCTGCGAAAACGACTGTGCGAACGCAGTTTTGTTTGCGATTTGGACTAAGAGCAGCTTTAGAATTCCAAAAATACCATAGATTCGATTTCCTCGAAAGTATCGATGTGTGAAATTCTGGCAGCACTTGTTGAAAACGAACACGGTAACTCTGATCGCTACAAACTCAATGGCCCGAAATTTGATTTTTATGCGCAAACATTGGTCGTATCTTTTCGTTCAATTCGTTTTCGTGGTTTGATTCATCAGCATCTATTAGTCGGGTGGAAGAAAATATTTTAATTACAAAATAGAAATTAAGTTTGTTCTGGTATTTGCAAATAAACAACGATTTCTCCGTTAATTCTACAGAAGAAATATGGACAACATAAAAATTGAGAACGAAAATGGAAACTCAAACGGAAACTACGGAAACGACGATGGCGTAAGTACATATTTTTTATTTGAACAATTTTGCATAAAAACAAAAGTTAGATTATTGTAAAATCAGTAAACAAACGGGAATTTTCCTAACTAAATGTTATTGGGCTTCAATGTTGAGTTTGCAATTATTTTGCAGCAGTGAAATAAAAATGCACTCCATCATGTTTGCCGACTTGGCAAAAAGCAAAATGGCGGGCGGCTTTTTCTGTATCTTTTGCAGTCAATGTAGTATACTATGTAGTAAGATTGTAAAATTTTCCTTATGTAGGAATAATTTCGTTCTTTACGGATAGGAAATAATTCACTAACCAAAAAGTAAAAAATGAATAATTTTTCAATTTTTCGAGGAAATTGTGTATCTCAAAATCCTTCATGGAAGTATACATGGCGTCATTGACTCGTGTAAATGTTGCCACCCCATTGTTTTTATTACATGTTCAACTGTACTTTCAAGATTTTATCCTTTTTACGCACCAGCCTAAAAAAAAGTAAAACTTCAGATATTTGGTTAATAGGCCCTTTTTATTTGTGTTGTGTAAACAACTAAGGGTGGGTCACAATAACTCCTAAAATAATAAGCCAAGCCATTGTGTGGCAAGATGCGCTTTTCAACACTGTTTTTATGCATCGCTAACAGCTAGTTGTGGACAAATATCGCCAATTACTTCATCACCTTAGCTCCTTGTATACACAACACTAGCTTGCTATATAACCTCAAAGATTCCCTATACTTTTATAATTAAACCAAATTGAATTACAGTCGATCAGCGAGCCCGAACAACTGCGCAAACTCTTCATTGGCGGTCTGGACTACCGCACCACTGACGACGGCCTGAAGGCGCATTTTGAGAAATGGGGCAACATTGTGGACGTCGTGGTCATGAAGGACCCGAAAACCAAGCGTTCGCGTGGCTTCGGCTTCATCACATATTCACAGTCGTATATGATTGATAATGCGCAGAATGCACGTCCCCACAAGATCGACGGCCGCACGGTTGAGCCCAAACGCGCTGTGCCGCGCCAAGAGATTGACAACCCCAATGCGGGCGCTACAGTAAAGAAGCTGTTTGTGGGCGGTCTACGCGACGACCATGACGAGGAGTGCCTGCGCGAGCACTTCAAAGATTTCGGCAACATTCTGGGCATCAACATCGTTTCGGACAAGGAGACGGGCAAGAAGCGCGGCTTCGCCTTCATCGAGTTCGACGACTATGATCCCGTGGACAAAATCATACTTCAGAAAACCCACACAATCAAGAACAAGGCGCTTGATGTGAAGAAAGCCATCGCTAAGCAGGAGATGGATCAGCGTGGAGGTGGCGGTGGTGGTGGTGGAGGCGGCGGAGGTGGTGGTCGTGGTGGACGCGGCGGTGGTGGTCGTGGTGGCGATCGCGGTGGACAAAGCTGGGGAGGCGGCCGCCAAAACGGCGGAAATTGGGGAGGCAACAGTTTCGGCAACAACGGCAATTTCGGTGGCAACCAGGCTGGCGGTGGTGGTGGAGGCGGTTGGAATAACCAGCCTACGCCCTGGAACAACCAAGGTGGCAATGAAGGCGGTTGGAATTCCGGTGGCTTCGGTGGTGGTCAGGGCAATGCCGGCAACAGCTGGGGTGGTGGCAATAGCAGTGGTGGCGGCGGCAGCAGCGGCGGCGGAAGCTTCGGCAACGACTACCAACAGAGCTACGGCGGCGGCCCACAGAGGAACAACAATTTCGGCAGCAGCCGACCAGCGCCGTACAGTCAAGGAGGATTCAAACAAGGTAGTTCACTGCATTCGATCAACCGTAATTTGTTACTCACTTTGTTTCGTTACGTCTTATTGAAGGTGGAAACCAAGGCGGCCAGGGTGGTGGTGGTGGCGGCGGCGGCGGAGGCGGATTCGGCGGCAACAACTACAACAGCGGCGGCGGCGGCCCAGGTGGAAATATGGGCGGCGGTGGCGGCGGAAATAGACGATACTAGGCGGGGTAAGTCCTATCGTGCGTTCTGAACCGAACAATTGCTCATTTCTTGATTATATTGGTAGAAAAAAGCCCTACGATACTCGCAAACAGATTCGTTCGTTTGCTACTCTGTAGAACTGCTATGATTATACATTGTTCCCTCGAATCATAGCGAGAAGTTGCAAATTTTGTGTTAAACCTGAAACTATCTCTTACAAATTTTATTTAATGACTTTTTCTCCTTCTCCGCAAATAGGTAAAAATAGAACATTTTCAATCAGACAGACAGGCAAGGCAGTCTAGGCACAGGCAGGCAGGCAGTGAAGAGAAGATCAAATAAATCATTTGTTCAAGGCAAAAAGCATAAATAAATAAACAAAAACCCCTATCCTAACCATAGGCATAGGCAATTAAGGAGCTAAAAGCGTAGAGTAAAAAAAACTATACTTAAACAATATTTATAAACATAAACACACACACACATGCAATCTAAGTACTTTAATTCGAATGTCAAAACCAGATACGAAGATAAGCGAAAGAGCACATGCTCAGATATGTGCGCGTCCATTATTCTTTCACATTCTGCCATCAGCTTTGTCAGTGTATTTGCAATTGAAATATTTTCCATTTTTCAAAAACTATGATAAATCATTACTTTTAAGCATTTTATAATTTAAAAAAAAAACATTTAAAAAGTATTTAAAATAATATTTTGAAACGAAACTAAAACAAAACAACAGAAAAGAAAACCAACCAAACCAGACCCACATACTTGTTGATTGACACATGTTCCGAATTTGATGAAATTTGACTGTATAAGAAGAAATAATAAATTCACCAAAACTTAAGTAATAATAAGCCAAGGTATGATTTCAATGACAAATGCTAGAGCCGAAGAACTCTTTCACAGTGTACTTTATACGCTTTGGCTTTGGTAAGCATTTCTAGGGAGCGCAGCAAACAGCCCAATAAACCAAAGGCTGACATGTCAGGTAGTGCAGACAAATCTCTTCCACAGCAGGCATAAGGCAGCTTCCTTGTCTCGAGAGGGTCATGATCTTAGCTTGAATTCAAACTCCAGTCTAGATTACATATCATAAGGTCGCTTATATGTATACCTACTAATCATGTACGTGTTTTTTTACAAGACTGGCATGCCACATGATGTGCTGTGTTTGTGCTCCGATGGCATTTTGGTGTCTGCTCCACGATCTATTGCTGAAGGAGGCATTTTGTTTCAACTGCAGGTAAGTTCTCATGGAATATGTGCATACGGTCGATCGAACAAATTAAATTCAAATTATTCTCTTGTGTATTTTACAAAAATTTAACTAATTTAATAAAAAAAAAAAAAAAAAAACGAAAAAACATTGAAAAGAAATAATATTTGTTTCAATTTACATTTTTTTTGTAATTTTCAATCACTTAGAGTTTTGGGTCAAAAAGGGTTGATTGCAGTCATTTTCTGTGTATCATTTACAAAGTCACGAATTTGAACATATAATTTTGAGAAATGTTACCGTTTTTTTTTTAAAGACGTGATTTTAAATTTAAAATTAATAAAAACAAAAAAGATTTGTTCGATAGCTACAGAGAAACTAGAGTATAGAGAAGCACCACTCGGCGATTTGAAATCCATTCCGTACCACAAAATATTTCTACCAGAAGATGCAGAATGTTTACTTAACAGAAAACCAACTTAACATTACCGACGCTGTGTTTCTTCAGTTTCTTTGCTTTATTTTTCATTCTTACTTTTGTTTGTCTTGATTTTTATTCGTACATTTATACATTTTTTTATAACGACATACCACCTATTCGGCCATTGACCATGTAGATTTTTTGCTGATTGCTAGTTTTCAGATTCGGGCAACATTGTTGCAATTGAATATTTCTGCAATTTATTTGGAGGCAATTGAGTCTTTAATACCAATGCAAATTATTTCGTATCTTTGATTTGTCTTCATATTTAAATCTAAAATTGCAAACAATTTAAAAAAAATCATTTCGGCGTTTTTTCAAATTTATTTCATTTGAAAAAATTCAAATTTTTAAGGGATGATTTCATATGCATGTGCTTTTTGCACTTTCAATACATTCAATACAATTGAGTAATTGTATTATTGCAACTTTGTTCTAACATCATTTGAATAATTTCAACATGTGTTCAATTCATTATTAAGCTATTACTTCAAACGTTCGACATTAAAGAAAAACCTTAGATACCAAGTCGTTCTCGTTAATTTTCAAATCGACTTCAAATGTTGAATTAATTATTTTTAAAATTGTATTTTTGTTTCTATTGCATATTTGATAAGTAGAGATAATTTTTTGAAACTAAACAAAATAAAAATGTACAGATTAGGGTAGAAGGGGGAGGATTCGGCGCATATGCCACCCCCACTTTTTTTAAAAACTAAAAACTCTTTGAAATTGACAGTATGGGTAGTTTGAGCATATATCGATAAAGTTTCTTCCCTAAGTACATGACCTTTCTACCTCAATCGTGATTACGGCAAAACGTGTTTGTTTGTTTTTAGGGGTGCTGCGAAAATTTTGTTGGGTATGTAAATCTGGTGATAATAAATTCAGTTTTTGCATTAGGAAAATAATACCTTGTGGCATTATTGCCTTGATATTAATGAATGGAATAAAAACTCGTCTTGATTCAATTTCTTAAAAGTAGAAATATGAAAAAAGAATTTGTGTGAGTGGGAACACCTGGGGCACATTCGCCGAATCGCACCTGGGGCACATACGTCAGTGTATTTGGTATAACAAAACCAACCAACAAAATTTTAAAGAGAAGAAAAAAAAAGAATCAATAATTTAAGTTCATCAATGTATTTAGAAAAATCGTTTGGAAAGTTGCAATTAACTCGGATCTCAATTACTAACTTTTTTTGCATTTTGTGAAAAAAATTTTCTTAAAAAAGTAGTTAAGGCATTTGTTTAATGTTTTATTTTACCTTCTGATGTTCAATACTTAAATAAAATATTACATTTGCCGAAAAAGTCTGCGCGTTTTTAAATTATACCCCTTGGCGATTCTACCCCATGGTTTAGGCAGTTTCGCCATTTTGGCTATTTTTGAAATTCGTTGAAAAAGTAGTGGAAAGCTTTTAGATATAAGCTTTCAGACGTTAAAATATTAAAGTTAATAAATGTAAGTTTCGAAGTGTAAACAAATTTGTAAGAAAAGATATTTGGTTAATTTTTAAAAAATCTTTGAAAAAACGTGGCGAATGCGCCCTTTTCTACCCTACGACTCGGTTTCAATTATTAGAGAAAAAATTTTGATGTCGAGTCGAGAAGTAACATTTGAAAACGATTCGAGAATCACATTAGTTATCGAATCGAGAAATCGGGTATTTCTCATACCTGTGAGAACGACCTTTCATACACGGTTTATCTCATATTGAGATATTTCCGGAAATATTCCGGCAAACTCTGGCTTCCAATGCGTGTTCGGGAACATATATTCAGGCAGTGTAAACGGTTGTGCGAAAGGAATTTTGTTTGCCATTAGACTTCGCAACTAAAGTTGCGTTCGTTCGTGCGATCGAAATGCAGCTTAAAATGCGATGACAAATGAAAATTTATGAAAAAACCGGTGTTCAAAACTCAAAAACACCGGTTTTACGAAACACCGGTCAGTGTTGCCCATCCCTAATTCGGTTAAATCACTTGGATTTTTACATCTCTAATGTGTAGTGTCACCTAAATTGCAGAAAAGTTGGCTGTATAACTCCGGTCGGGGTAACTTAACACAAAAAAAAGAAGAAATCTGAACAAGTTGCAATGCCAAAGAAAAAGACTGGCCAACGTAAAAAGGCGGAAAAACAAAAGCTTCGTCTTAAGGAGATCCGAAACCGCGAATCTGTTTTGGCCGACGCACCATGCAACGCTCCAATGGAATGTGAAAAATGCGAGAAGAAGCAAAAATCTCGGGCCTTCTGCTACTTCTGCCAGAGCCTGCAGCGACTGCCAATCTGTGCTCAATGCGGCAAAGTCAAGTGCATGCTTAAAACGGGCGATTGTGTTGTGAAGCATGCAGGCGTTTTTACTACTGGCTTGGGCATGGTAGGGGCAATTTGCGATTTCTGCGAAGCCTGGGTGTGCCACGGCCGCAAGTGCCTGCAGTCACATGCGTGTACCTGCCCATTGCAGAACGCTGTGTGCTTAGAGTGTGAGCGTGGAACCTGGGAACACGGTGGACGCATTTTCAAGTGCTGCTTTTGCGATGGATTTCTGTGCGAGGACGATCAATTTGAACATCAGGCTTCGTGCCAGGTCCTCGAGTCGGAGAACTACAAGTGCCAGTCGTGCAATAAGCTGGGGCAGTACTCGTGTCTGCGCTGTAAGACGTGCTACTGCGAGGACCATGTGCGTCGCAAGGGATTCAAGTACGACAAGAACAAGGCGATTCCGTGCCCCAAGTGCAACTACGACACTTCGGTTACCAAGGATCTGAGCATGTCCACGAGGTCGCATAAGTTCGGAAGGCAGCAACAGGGCGGCGGCGACAGCGACGACGAGTACGGCGGGTACTACGGTGGAACATCGTATGGCGGCGCAAGCGGCTATGATGCTTCCGACTATGGCCAAGACGACGATGATGATGATGACGATGAGGATTACGACGAGACCTCCAGCGAAGAGGAGGAGGAAGAGAGCAATGACTCGCAGGGCGAAGCTGCGGCTGCGGCTGCTGCTGCCGCAGATGGCGCTTCCAAGCAGAAGAATATCAAATAATTTAGACAACGTGTTTTTTTAAATTTCAAAATTTGTATTCATTAGTAACAAATAAAAAAAATTGGTATAAATCAAATCATTGCGACAAGCTAAGGCGTGTATTCCATTGCCCCTTGCATTGTGGACAATTCGAGTTTTTTCTCAAATATTTACGGATGCAATCGCGATGAATTCTCGTTTCGCACTCGGAACACTTAACATCCTACAAAAGAAAGCCGTCTTGAGGGAATGTCGGGCTATTTCATTAACTGCACTTACCCACAAAACCAATATCCCACACAGCGGACAGTCCTTCACCAGCTCCGGAAAGTGCATCTTCAAATGACTACCGTATTCCACCAGCATACGTGGTCCGAAATACAACATTTCGTCTTTCTCCAGAAAGTAGCCCTGTTCTACCCAACGCTGCACTAATTCTTGAATGCGATTTTTTGACATTTGCTGTTTTCGTCTTTGCGTTGCGGTCACGGTGTCAAGCACACTATAAACATCCATCCAAGGAATGCCATATTCATCTTGATTCACCAATGCCTCCAGCAGTTTGCCAAAATAATGCCGATCTCCTTCGGTGTAGTGCGGCTGAAGTTTGCAGGCGCTTGTCTCAAATTTCAGTCCAAAAACCAGAAATTCCTCATTCAACAGCGGATGCTTTACGAAGGTGAGTGCCTGCTTGAACTGGACCAATTGCTTATTAATTTCCTTGACCAGTTCTTTAATTTCATTGTCATCTTCGGGTGCAGGAACATCATCTATGTAGGGAAAATGGTATCAAATGAAATGGCGCAAAGTGGAACTTCCTCTCGGACTACTAACAGGCTTCGCAAAGTGCCGTCAAAATTTCTCTGATCCTTTCAAAGTTCAGGCTACCGTGATTGCAGCACGCTTGCAAAAAGCCTTTTTTTACCGACGAATTCATATTAATTTCGACTTTAATTTAAGTTTATTTTGATGGACGCGACTGCTTCGATGATTGCTTTGAAATTGATGCAGGGTTCCCTAACAATGTTGTATTTGTGAATGCTAATTTGCAAGGCTGATTGCAAAAGTAGTATGTATTTATTTAGTGAATATTTAACATTAACATTTTTATTATTGTACGAATACATAAATATTTTATGAATTTTCCGATTCCTTGAATCTGTAAATGAAATACAAAATATACTTTGTTATTAAATGGTAATTTCGTTCATTGAGAAGACAATACGTACTTGCATTTCAGGCAGGTAAAGAACACTGTTTGGCCTTCATCCGCCGACCGCAACTGCAGTGTCGCATATGACATCTTATCGTACCCACATTTGGAACACTTCCTTTCCACCGTTGGTCCATCTGCGACTTCGGGCTCGCTCTTCGATTTGCCAAGCACTTTTTCCGGATCGTGCGTATTGAATTGGATTGTAAACTCAACTTCTTGATCGCCAAAAACTACAATAGAATGCATGTTAATAAAAAGGCTTTTATTCGAAGAAGTTCTCACCGTCTGGTTGGAATTCTTGTTTGCAATTGTAGCAGGCGACATTTCCTTTGAGTTTCAAGGGAGGAAAAATAGAGCCACAAGTTGGACAAAAGCCGGGCTGCGAATTAAATATTTCCATTCCAACTTATAAACAACGGGCGAAGCAGCAAAGAAAACAACAGCAACACAGCACACGTGAAACAAACACATGTGATGATAACAACCCAGTTTAATATTTGCAGCGCAGTGTTGACAGATTGACGAAAATTACATCCAAAAAAAGGGAATAAAATGGTTCTAAAGCAGGGATAAAAATTGTATAAAAAAAAATAACACGCTTCATGCATTTAACATTTCAAAAATAATGAAAAAATTTACCATTTCATTTTAAATTACATTTTTTTTTATATAAAAAAAACCCGAAAGTACTACTTAAGTGACTTAGGGATGGCCAAATGTGGCAAAAGAATCGATTGTTGTACAATCGATTTTGCAAAAAACAATCGTGAACTAATCGATTATCAAAGCAAATAATCGATTAATCGGGTTTTTATAAAACTAGATACATATGGTAAAAATAAACATCTTTTCTTTCTTTAATTTGTAAAAAATGTATTTATCTATATTTTTGGGCAAAAAATCGCTATAAAATGAATGATGACACTTTTTTAAAAGTCACTCAAGAAAGAAAAAGAATTTGTGTAAGGGAAAATCGAAACTTAAATAATTTTATATCTCGGAAAGCAGATTTGTGCGACCAAAAATGTTTTCAGATTCGGTTTAAGGAGGTCAAAAATTTTGACTCAAAAATTTTGAGTCAAAATTCATAATACAAAAATAAAAAATGGCAAAAAATCAAACGGACTTTAAAACTCGATAATCGAATAAAAAAGAATCGATTGTTCAATTGAATCGACTTTCAATAATCGGTAAAAAATCGGAAAAAAAGTCGATTATCGATAAATCGATCGATTGTTGGCCATCCCTAGTCGTGCTACTTTTGGTCAAATGAGTTTTTTGAAATAAAAGATATTTAAAAACTGCACAGTCAACACATTTTTGCCAATGTTTATCTTTCAAACTAGGGGGGGGGGGGGGGGTTGCTTAAAAAATATTTTGTTTATGCAAAAAGTTACCTTGCGCGAAACTTTGCAAAAGAAAGATTTGTGATCTCAATTTTTCCTCAGTGTATACATTTTTCAAAGCTTGAATTTTTCTTCAATTCTGGAAATTTCTTATATTTTTTTTAAAAGAACGATTATTCTGAGCGTGTCAATTGTTGTTTTTGAATATACTCCAGCCTTTGAGGAGGCTTTTTTCCAATCGCAAAAAAAGTTCAATATTAAAAACATATCTGTTTTTGTTATAAAAAATTTTATTAAGAATAACAAAGAGCCACTATGATGACTCAAAGGCATTTTTTTAATTAACTCCGAAAATATTGAACATTTGAAATGCAAACATATTTCTGTGGACATTTGGCAAAACAAGTTCTCTCGAGATATGACAATTTTACAGGACTTCAATCATAAATATAGAATTTTAATATGCTTCCTTTGAACTGGTTAAAAAGTTTCAAGAATTCAATGGGAAAAAGTCGTTGCACCTATTTGACAAAACGACCTATCTCCATTCAACGCAAGCCCATTTACTCCATATTCCATTGCTCTAAGGCTCATGCACAATATCAAACCTTAACTTTTCTTTAAATTTCTACACAAAAAATGTCCACAATGCAGTTTACCCATTTTTTTTGTTCTCCTGAAAGGTTTGCAAATTTGAAAGAGGTTGTTTTGTCAAATGCCCACAGATTTTGGGTTAATGGCCCAAAACATACATTTTGCAAATAAAGTCTCTGGGCCGTAAAATAGATAATTAATATTATGTTCGAAATGAAATATCGTTGAAAGTTTCTTCTGCAATGTATGTCAATGAAAGTAGTCATGTTTAAGAGCCTGCAAATAGAGGAACATTAAAATGTATTCACAAGAGCCATGTTGTATTCATATAAAGTTGAGTACCAAGTACATGTTCACAAGTATACTCCACTTTATATGCTTACCAATAATGTTCATATTACCTCCGAGGCTTTTAGTCGATTTTTCGGGTTGTATACAACTAAATTTGCCACCATATTAATTTCAACGGCGTGAGTACAGCTTGGAAACAGATTATCCCAATGAACGCCAATTGCATTTGGAAAACTAAAAACATTTTTAAAGCGGGAGGTACACTTGAAGCAGTTATGTATCATACCGTATTTTACTATAATCAGGCAGTGACGTCAATTCGGGCCATTCATTTAGCCTTGGACTGCCCAATGTACGTATGACCAAAGCCAATTGCTCGATATCAGTGGTTCCCTGTGCGAATGAACATATTTTTGAAAATAACTAATTTATCGGGCATGGTCAGTCACTTACGGCAAACAGCGGTGTTCCGCGTAACATTTCCGCTACAACACACCCACTCGCCCACATATCAACGGCTGATCCATATTTCTGACTACCCCAAAGTATTTCGGGGGCACGATACCACCGAGTAGACACCTGAGGTGAATACAACTTGTTGTTGTCTTCGGGAAAGTGGAGACGGGCCAAACCGAAGTCGGCAATTTTCAGAATATCATTCTCGCTTATTAACAGATTGGCTGGCTTAATGTCCTAAGAGCGAAATTAATTTTGAGCAGAGTTTCAACAATATATCACATTTGAGCATACCCTATGCATAATTGCCACTCCGTGCAAATATTCAATTCCTTTCAGCATCATGAATGCGAATTTCCGTACTTGCTGCCTGCTCAAGGGACTAGACTCGTTCTTCAATTTGCCATATAACGTGTCTGGCATGTACTCCAGCACCAGCGACAGTCCAGTCAGATCGGGATATATGTCAATGATTGTAAGAATCTGCAATTGAATTCAGTAAACCGTTATCTTTGGCGAGATCCTAAGCGCTAAGCTCATCGCCTTACATATTCGCACTTGCACAGTTGCAAAGTTTTTATTTCACGCAAAGTATTCAACGAAATATTTCCGAATTTATTTTTCAAAGCGACTTTCTTGATGGCCACCTCTTTGTTGCGATGCAGATCGATTGCCTTAAAAACATAACCATGGACGCCTTCTCCGATTTTTTCCAGCATTTTGTAACGACTTGGAGCATAGTCCTCCATATTAAAATGAACGAATTGAAACGAACTACTTTGCTATATATTACTTGTTTAAAAAATTTATATTTGCTGCACAGGAGAAATCTATATTGACTTTAGTTGTTTATTTATGAAAGGATTTTACGAGTTAGTAACCTAGGTAACCGGTTTGTTGTGCGATTAAGTTTAGAGCACCCTAGCCAACGCTAGGTTCATAGACCGAACTTCATCCCCTAAAACCATTATTTACGAATGTCCTAACCAAAACAAATGTGTCCCAAACACAATTTACCTTGAATCCAGCTGACCGAATCGAGAAATCCTTGTGCCGGTTTGTTTATTTATGTTTTTGTTATGAACGTTATGGTACAAAGGACTTGTCAAAATTCAACGCATGCCTTTTAGATTCTTGATATCCTTACCGAACACCTGTCAAACCACAAGGATACAGACATTTTCAATTTTCAGTTAAATTCATTAGTGCAAGGGAATTTGCGTAGCCAAAAATGTTTACAAAAAACTATTAAAAGTGAGTACATTGCTTAAAGTTTTATATTTTAAACAACCAAAAATGACAAATTTACTGAAATATGTAGAATTTTATGAAATATTTAGTGAATGTTGAAAGCTTTTCTACGCAATACTTAAGTTCTATAAATCAGTTTTTTAAATCGTGAAAAATCGATAAAAATTTAAATTCTATGCCATGTAAAATATTAAAATATGCATAATCATGATTATGAAATGTTTAGAATTGTCCAGCTTTGAAGATATATATTGATATTTCATGTGAAATGAAAAGATCTCTGGAAGAAAATTTTAAGGTATGTATTCAAGGTGTACACACCCCTGTATACCTTTTTTTATTGTACCCTTTGGCACTGAAAAAGTAAATACTCCAACCATAGTTGGCTGTATAGTGGGTCCCTGTGTACTACGATCAAATCCAAGAAGACCAAACGTACTGTGATTAGGCAGGGCTTCATAAATAAGTAGATTCGTAATATCTTCCTAACGTAATTGTAAAACATTTAATACTGTCAATATAGAAAATTTTTAAATACAAAACTAGCGTGTCGCAATGCATTTTAATGCAATAACCTTGTTGTTTATTTTCTTTTTTTTTATTAATAAAGGTAACCTTCATCAAAATGCGTACCACAACCCTACTCTTATTATTGGCAACCACATGGAGCACTCAAGGTCGAACTGCTAAACGCTCCGATGTTTATATTGCCGGGTTTTTTCCCTACGGCGATGGTGTGGAGAACTCAGATACTGGTAAAAGAAAAGCAGGAATACATTTCAACTGTTTTGTATTAAAATAATTATTCATTAATTTAATTTAGGACGAGGCGTCATGCCCAGTGTAAAACTCGCCTTGTCTCATGTCAATGAACATTCAAGAATATTGACCAACTATCGGCTGCATATGTGGTGGAATGATACGGAGGTAAGTTGTTATGATATGTGAATTTTCTTCATAGTAAACTCATGGTGAAATGTAATATTTTTCAGTGTAATGCTGCTGTCGGTGTCAAATCATTTTTCGACATGATGCACTCAGGTAGGATCCAGCGAGTAAAAGTTGTCATTTCAAATGAAAACAATTGAATTTTAATTTCATAGGCCCCAATAAGCTAATGCTATTTGGCGCAGCTTGTACCCACGTCACCGACCCCATAGCAAAGGCCAGCAAGCATTGGCATTTGACACAGTTATCATATGCCGATACACATCCCATGTTCACCAAGGATGCTTTTCCGAATTTTTTTCGCGTAGTACCGTCCGAGAATGCCTTCAACGCACCGCGCCTTGCTCTGCTGAAGGAATTCAATTGGACTCGTGTCGGCACCCTGTATCAGAATGAGCCACGCTATTCGTTGCCCCACAATCACATGGTTGCCGACTTGGATTCTATGGAATTGGAGGTGGTGGAAACGCAAAGTTTTGTTAACGATGTTACGGAATCGTTGAAGAAGTTACGAGAGAAGGACGTACGCATTGTGTTGGGCAATTTCAATGAGCACTTTGCCAGGAAGGTTTTCTGCGAAGCTTTCAAGTTAGAAATGTATGGGCGCGCCTACATTTGGCTGATCATGGCCACGTACTCCACAGAATGGTGGAATACGACACTCGATACCGAGTGTGCGGTGGAAGATATAGCCACTGCTTTGGAAGGCACCATAATGGTGGATTTGTTGCCTCTTTCAACCAGTGGCGACATCACAATAGCAGGAATTGTAAGAACAAATTTTAATTTAATAAATTTTTGTAAAAGTTCCTTTACATTTTACAGACTGCCGACGAATACCTCGCCGAGTATGATAGCCTGCGTGGCACGGAATATTCGCGTTTTCATGGGTACACTTATGATGGCATCTGGGCGGCCGCCTTGGCCATACAGTATGTGGCGCAAAAGCGTGAGGACTTCCTAACGCATTTCGATTACCGCGTGAAGGATTGGGAAAGCGTGTTCCTGGAAGCCCTGAGGAATACGTCATTTGAGGGAGTCACCGTAAGTGTTTTCGCTGCAAATAAAACTGAGCTTACTAAATGTTCTTATTTCTTTCCTTTGTTTGAAAAAGGGTCCTGTTCGTTTTTACAACAATGAACGAAAAGCTAACATACTTATCAATCAATTTCAACTCGGACAAATGGAAAAGATTGGCGAATACCATTCGCCATTGAGTCATTTGGATTTGACAATGGGCAAGCCTGTTCGCTGGGTAATTTATTGAAATTGCACATATGTATTTGCATTATTTACTTTCATTTATGTATGTTTGGTAACTATTTAAGGTTGGCAAGACTCCGCCAAAGGATCGTACTTTGATTTACATCGAGCATAGCCAAGTGAACCTAACAATTTATATTGTGAGTGCCAGCGCTTCGGTGGTAGGGATAGTCATAGCTTGCGTTTTCCTAGCATTCAATATCAAGTATCGCAATCAAAGGTATGAAATGCTTTAATTTTTGTAAATTTTATAATTTTAATTGCCCTAATTTAAATATAACAACTAAAAATTTCTGATTTTGCAGATATATTAAAATGTCCAGTCCTCATCTAAACAATTTGATCATAATTGGCTGCATCTTGACCTATATGAGTGTAATTTTCTTGGGTTTGGACACAACACTGAGCAGTGTGGCAGCTTTTCCTTATATATGCACAGCTAGGGCTTGGGTGAGCATGTACTTGTAGAAGAATTAGGAAAAACATTTTAAAACTTGTATTTTTGCTTTTGTTAGGTTCTAATGGCTGGCTTTAGTTTGGCTTTTGGGGCAATGTTCTCTAAAACCTGGCGTGTTCACTCGATTTTCACAGACTTGAAACTAAACAAAAAGGTCATCAAGGATTATCAACTCTTTATGGTTGTGGGTATTTTGTTGTTCTTCGATATTGCCTTAATTACAACTTGGCAAGTGGCCGATCCATTTTACCGTGATACCAAACAACTGGAACCAAGGGTAAATAATGTTGCTGTTAAGTTATTTATCATGTTTGATAAATCACATAAATTTTAAATTACATATTAGTGACCAGCGACTCAGAAAATATAAGAAACCGTTAAGAAACTGGACGTATTTTTCGAAGATTTTCGTACCTTGTGTAATTTTCAATTTCGTATTTTACAGCATCACGAGTCCATCGACGATGTTTTGGTTATACCGGAGAATGAGTATTGCCAATCAGAACACATGACGATTTTTGTTAGCATTATTTATGCCTACAAGGGCCTGCTTTTGGTTTGTACTTGAAACACTTACTTCACAATAACATTCTTTACTCAGTCATCTTTATTAGGTCTTTGGCGCCTTTCTGGCCTGGGAAACACGTCACGTCTCGATACCGGCTCTCAACGATTCCAAACATATTGGTTTCTCCGTTTACAATGTTTTCATTACTTGCATTGCTGGCGCTGCCATTTCGCTGGTCTTGTCCGACAGGAAGGATTTAGTTTTTGTCTTACTCTCGTTTTTTATAATTTTTTGTACGACAGCAACTTTGTGTTTGGTGTTCGTACCGAAAGTAAGACTGGTAGTAAGGAAGTTTTGTAGTTTTTGTAGCTGTTATTATGTATTGAAAAAGCATTTAAAAACTGTGCATTTACACTAGGCCAGTCCAGAATGAAAATTTTCGATTTTCATTCGTTCCAACCTCCAAAAAATTATATTTCCCATGTTTGCTCCCGAGGTTTAATATTGGAAAAAATGTCTAGGGTCCAGAACAAAAAAATACGAGAAAAATCCATTTTAAGGAGTTGGGACGAAAGAAAAAACCAATTTGAAAATCCCTCATACGAAGCTGGGCTGGCTCAATTTACACTCTCAAATACACACACTTAACCATAGAAGTTATCATTTGAGTTTGTAACTTTCTAGCATAACTATTAACGGAACTGCAAGTTTCTTTCTGGACTTCACTTTTTATTCTTTTGATTTGGTATGACTTTTGCCAACGATGCTGGTATGTTCGCTTCTTATAATTATCGTCATTTTCATTAATTTTATGCTCTTTCATTTGCATTTGTCTTGGCATCAATTTCTGAACTTCTAAAGTAGACCTTCTTGTTGCAATAATTTCAAAACTTTCAAATACAATACTACTCAACCAACTGTTAGCATTTTAGTCCGAGCTTTTACACAGAATCACTAACCTTTTCCATCATCACAATTACCAGCTTGTCGAACTGAAGCGCAATCCTCAGGGCGTTGTGGATAAACGTGTACGCGCCACTCTGCGTCCCATGTCGAAGAATCGTCGCGACTCCTCGGTTTGCGAATTGGAGCAACGGCTGCGTGATGTGAAGAACACCAATTGCCGTTTCCGGAAAGCTCTGACGGACAAGGAAAACGAACTGCAGGCTTTGATACGCAAGCTGGGACCAGAGGCAAAGAAATGGATAGACGGAGTAACATGCACAGGCAGTAATATCACAGGTGATACTGAGCCCATACTTGCTGGTGAAGCGGCAAGGCTATCAGCGCCCCCCGTGCGTAGGGAAATGCCCAGCACAACTGGTTCGTGGTTCGGTTTTTCATTACAAAGTATTGGACTTATGTCAATTACCATTTCAGAGATTACCGAACTTACCTCAGTGGACAGTGTTACGTCGACTCATGTCGAAATGGACAATTCTCTGGTTTCAGTACAATCGACTACAGTGGCGCCCTCATTACCGCCGTAAATTTTACACAAGGTTTAGTAATTCGGTAGTTCAATAAAAATACATAAATTTCAGTAAGAAAAAATCGAGGACTCCCACACAAATGCAAGAAGTGAGTGCGTTGCCTATGCAACAACAGCAGCAACCAATGCAGCCCATCCAGCAGCAACTACAGCAACAATTGCACCAACAACAACAGCAGCAACATTCACAATTTCAACCCATCAAGCCGGAGGAGATCAGCCAACGTCGATCCGTTGAAAAAAGAAACTCGGTTTCTGCTCAAACAGATGCAAATATTGGCTCCATAACAAGCGCTAAAAGGCAGGACTGCAACAACATCAAGCGGGAAGAGTCGACGCTTCGTGAGCGCCGACAATCGACTGCCTCGCGGGTAAGTTGGACCGATAGGGAGATCAGTTAAAAGGCCGGTGACTGAACATATTTTATAAAATATTTCAGCATTACGAGAACGGCACACCGAATCCCACAGTTAGATCCAAACACAACAACAATCACCGAAACTCCTCAACCAACATTTCAACATCGATCACGGATTTGAATAATGCCTGCCCGCACGGACCGCATTCGAAAAACAATAACGTCGTCAAAAGTAAGCTCCTGAGTGTTGATAAGTGTAAAATTATTACAATTTTCTGTTTTTTTTTCTTTTGCAGCCCCTGTAGCATCTGACAATCGACGTGTTAGTATGGGCTCCGCTCTAAAATCCAACTTCGTTGTCTCACAAAGCGATCTCTGGGACACTCATACACTGTCACATGCCAAGCAACACTCACGCCAGTCACCGCGAAATTATGCGAATCCCCAGCGCTGCTCCGAGCACAGCCACATAATACCATACGATCAGACAACGTCGCCCATCCAACGTTCCGTCTCCGAGAAGAATCGCAACAAGCACCGCCACAAGCCACAGAAGGGTACAGTTTGCCAAAGCGAGACCGATAGCGAGCGCGAGCGGGAGCCTACTCCACCCAGTACTTGCATGCAGCAGCGTAAACTGAACAAGACGAACATACAACATGCGGCGCATCATCACTCCTCGCCCAATGTGGCGCCCGAGAAACAACGCAAGCATCGCATCAAAACCGAATCTTCGATTTATGGCGCCAGCTCGGAAACCGAATTGCTCGACGGTGAGACGGCCATACTGCCGATATTCCGGAAATTGCTAACCGAGAAGAGTCCAAACTATCGCGGCCGCAGCGTGGTTGGCCAGAGTTGCCCCAATATATCCATTAAATGCGATATAGTCGAATATTTGTAAGGATGTGTAATGGATTGCAACTTTTAAAAGCAATGTGCATTGGTTTTAAATGGAATTTAATTCAGTGCTAATCGATATTATATTTTCAATGAATATGAGCTACATAACATACTGTTTTTAAACTTCTAGCTACAAATTACTAAAATAATTTAAAGTCAAACTGAACTTGTAGTAGAAATTGTCTAATAAATCGAAACGATGATTGGTAAAAAAAACACTTCGCGTTTACTTCCTTAGTAAAAAAATTATTCGTAAAAAAAGAAGAATTTACAAGTGATTAAGATTCAGTCAGTCAAAGTCGACTTATATACCCTACACCTACTGCGCCATATTGGACCATCTCCATACTAAATTTTTAAATATAACCATCAAATTCGAAATTAGCGACCCTAAAAACCCCGGGATACCAAGTTTGGACCTATTTAAGCGACTCAAAAACCTAATTATATCAAGTGTATGAATAATGTTTTGATTTTTTAGTGTACTATAGTTTTTTTCCACTACCACTGAACCTTTAGTTTGTATTTGATTTGAAATTATGTCGGGAACAAAATGGGAATGAATCTAAAATAAAATGGATATTGGGAAAAAATTATTCTAAAACAAGATGTATTACAACCAGAGTGTTGAATAGTGTATTGATTTTTCAGTGAACTATAGTTTTTTCCCACTTCCACTGAACCTTTAATTGTTTTTGATTGGAAATGGGAATGAATCTGGAATAAAATGGATATTGGGAAAAAATGTATCTAGAACAAGATGGAATTTGAACAAAATTTTGAAATGGATTGGATATTAAAAACTATTGATAATTCTTTACCCGTTAGCGATAACATCTTAAGTCTGTTTTTCAACTTTTTCAGGAAGGCAAAAAATCGGAAAAATCGAAATTGTAAAAACATCGACCAATTTGCGATCAAAATGACTAAGTCTTAGCTGAACATTTTTTTGATTACAACTTTGGATGTTCATCTTACATACCATTTTTTAGATTAATTGGACGAAAGAATTCAATGCATTTAAAGGTTTTAGTGACTTAAGATGTTATTCAAAAATGAAAATACTAAGCAACTAATTGCAATAGGAGCAAACCGATGACACAGAATTGTAGGTATCCTAAATGCGAAAGTATTGCCATAAAAATCTCGATTTTTGCTTATGTCGACATAAGATGTTATCGGTAACGGGTAGAGAATTATCGACAAATTTTCGAATTATCGAAACCTATTGAAAAGTTATCGATACTTATGGAATAATATCCAAAAATGATCGCTGAAATATCGAAAAATCATCCATAAAATATCGAAAAATTATCCATAAAATGTCGAAAAATTATCGATAATTTTTCAATATCAAGTGTTATCGATAATGCGACAAAATGAGGGATAATTTTTCTGTTTGCCGGATATATATATTCTGGAAGGTTTTTTTTTACATAAAGGGTTAGCTAGAATAAGCGAGTTATTCGAGGTCAAAGGTCACAACTGGGTCACTGCAATCTAGTTGAAAAAAGTTTTTAACGGTAAGCGACATGTGTTAGTATCTTCAGCAAAAATATTCTACATAACCCTAACAACAATGTTGCCGAACATCTTAACCCGCTAATGTCAGTTTTTAAGACACCCAAAATATCCCGACTAAAAAAATAAATTTTCCCTACATTTTTTTATTTTTTAAATTAAAAAAAAAACATTATTTGTTTTCTGGGTTATTTATAGAGACCGACCGAAATTAGGTTTCGGTTTTTCGGCTTTTCGGCCAAAAAAAGCTGTTTCGGCCGTGTTTCGGATTCGGCCGAAAAATAAAATATCGCTTTCGGCCAAATTTCGTTTTCGGCCGAAATTTCTATATTTCTGCCGAAAATTTCGGTTTGGTAGAAAAGTGTAACAAATAAATAACAAAGATTACACTGATCGACAAAACTAACTTTTTGTGTGTTAAATATACTTGATACACAAATTCTTATGTATTTTGCACGCTGGATACGAAAATAATAATACTGAAATTTATACAGCACAAAAAATGTAATTTTTGTGGCGTTTGCAGGAAAATTGTGCGTGCTGGAAAAATTTAATTAAATATTTTCGGATTTAGCGTATCAAAATACATAAGGAACAACCAAGTGGATAAAAGCGGTATGTAACACAAATTTAAGCATTGATCATAGTTTCGAAGAATCAGAAGCGACAAAGAAGGCATGTCCTATCGGAGTAGATGTAATACTCTCGCAGCGATTTATAAATTTTTCTACTTCCCTCAAGGTATTTTCTACTACTATGGTAAGAAATCTACTCCTCAAAATATTATGTGAGTTCCATACAATGCAAAAGTACTATACTTTCTACAAATCTGCTTCCCCGACAGAAATTTCTACTACTCTCGTAGAATTTCTAGTATTCTACGCATAAACCCATATCTACTCACCTCTCTTGAAATCTACTACCCTGACAGTAATTTCTACTACTCTTGATTTCCACGCATTTGATAGTTTGCTTCTAAATTCATCTAATTCATGATCTGAATTTAAAATGATCGGCCATAGTCAAAATAAGCTCCAACTTAACTTTAGTAATCTACTAAGTTGACAGATAATACACTGAACTGGCAGCTACTAAGCTGGTTCTAAAGTTTAGCAGCTACTAAATTTGACTATAAATATGCGCCATCGATTTCAGCCTACTGATAAGCTTAATTATGTACCACTTTATTACATTAAAACTCACAATTGTTTCTTTTATTTTTTCGGTTTCGGCCGAAATTAAAAAAATAAAAATTCAGCCATTTCGGTTTCGGCCGAAAAAAAAAATTAAAAATTTCGGCCATTTCGGTTTTGGCCGAAATTGAAAAAAGCGATTTCGGTCGGTCTCTAGTTATTTATGACTACTAAATTTTTGCTTTAAGATGTTCAGCAGTATTGTAGCTAGGATTAAATATAATATTTTTGTTGAAGATATTAAAATGATAGCACTTACAGTTAAAAAGTGGTTTCAACAAAAGTGAAGCAACCTCCTTTGAATTTTGACCACGAATAACTCGATTATTCGAGCTAATTCGGCCAAGCCGATAATAATTCTCTCACTAGTTTTTATTTTCGGTCATTCTTAAATTTTTTGTATGCAAATTTTGAACCCCACAGAAAATAAAATTTCGAAGGAATTCCGACCACTTTACATTTTGTTGTGTGGGCGATGAAATAAGTCTCAACACACTCAACATTGAACGTTGTTTAGTACACATTTATTAGGTTTCTTTTAACACAATTACAAGATTTATTCTAACTTTTAAATTAACATTTAGTTTGATTTTATCACAGTTATATTATTTTTTTAAATTTTCTATTGTTTGTAATCCTTTTGTCACAAGAACTCCACATAAAATCTTATTCAACTTAAGTACATACTTTATTATTCGATCATGGTTGCTGCATGCTGCATGTCTTTCTATTCACTGATAATACAGTGTATACGTGTATATACGTCACTAAAGTAAACTCCTAACAATTGCTTTAGTTTGTCCGTTATTATTATAGTTACGATCAAGACAATATTTAACTGGTTTAACTACACTCAATACGGTAAAATACTTTTATAGATCAGAGCGTTTTACAATTATCCAAAATAGATTTCAGATACGAGTATTCATTAATTAATTAATCTATTTACCTACTATATAAATCGTGTTTGCTTTGTAGAAAAGTAAGCCGCAATATATGCAATTGTATATATATTTTCAAAGATATATGTATTTTAAAAAAAGTTTACCTTCGAACAAATACCAATAATTGAGTATTTTAGGTTTTGTAAAAATGGTTGGCATCTTCATTAGCAGGTAACTCAATAGTTGCACTTTCTGTAGACGGACTTTGATAGTTCATAGAATTGCTTGCAGTGCAGGAGCGATGATGCTCCTTGTTGACGCTGTTGGTGGCTCTGTGGCTTTTGTTGTGAAAAGAATGCTCAAAGTCCATGGGTAGTACATGAGAGCCTTCCGTGCCGGAAATAGTTTTTATTAACGAATTCGAGGTAAGCGATTCAAGTTCGTGCGTTTCGGAATTGATAAGCTCACCGATGGCCGAACTAGAAGGCGTCAGCAATTGTTCATTAGCAATAACTTGGCTTTGTTTCCTGAAAATATATTGACAAAGTATGTTTATTACCACAGCTGTAAATTCATTTGTGTTTACCTATCATAATATTTGATACCATTTGCAGCCGGACGCTTGTTGATTCTTGGATAATTGAATTGCATAAAGCCATACTGTGGCCCGGCAACCTTTAGTAAGCTCATAAGAAAGAAGGTCGCATAAAGCCAACTAACACACGTCACAACGACCAGAAAAATGCCGATTTGTATATATGGCAGAACGTTGGACGCCAACATCAAAGCGCCCGCAAAACCCGTCGTCAGAGCAGCCATAGCTGTGGGACCAATAATCCGCGTCAGGGCAAATTGTGTGGCAGCAATGCGTTCACAGGTCGGCGACAAGCGATAATGTATGCCGTAGTGCAGACTGAAGTCCACGGCCAGTCCAATAGCAGTGCTGACGGTGACACTCTCCAACACGTTCAATTTCCAGTCGAGCAATATCAGAATGGCTACAGTGGTGAAAATAGTCAATGACACTGTGATGACGGCGTACAGTGATATCAGCACGTTTAGTGTCACCATTAGTAGAACTACCAATGAGGCGCTCATTGCAACTGTGATGGCGACGAGTGTGCCATGTGACAGCGTATCTTGGACATCGAAAAACTTCAATTCGCTGATAAACCAGCCGCCCTGCATGCCAGCTGGTGCAGAGCTCAGCTCGTTGGCGAACCAAGACTCGACGTTCTCCACAAACGTCTTGATGTCGTGATAGACCGTTGTATAGGATACATTCGATTCGAATTCAATTACAAGCGCTTTTACTATAGGAGGCGGCGAAAAAATTGTACTGATGGAGGAGGAGGATGTGGCATTTTCGTCGATTTCATTGTGAAAATCATTGTCGGCATCATGAAGAGGTGCCATAAATTTTGGCCCAGCAACGCCGGCTTTAAACAATTGTGTGGCATACAAGGAAGAAATACTCTGCGGCAAACAGAGCTCGAAAATGTGAGGTTCATAGGGAAATTTCGAAATATCACAGCAAGGAGTGCGATCGGTGTCATCCATGCTGTCAATGCACCTGATAATAAAAAATAAAAAATGTATATCAATTAACTGCAAATGGAAACACCCACAAACGAGATGGTGTTTAGTACTTAGCATAGACTACTCATATTGGCGTTGTGGGTGTAAATATGAGGGCAATGAAGCCTTTTTAAGGTCCGGGATGGACTAACTTTCGCATTTTTTAAGCTATAAATAAATTTAATTTACCCCCTTAGTGCATGTGGTCCCTTTAAAGGAACGTTGACTTTTTTCCACCTCACGACTCTATTTGTGAATAAAAATTCAAATCAAGTATGGTATGACTTTTTTCACAACCCGTTTGCGCTATGCCAGCGTTCGCATTCGCATTCGAATGAATGCGAAAATTGTACGGTGAGTGATTAATAATTATCAATACACATTACACATTATAATGTGTAAAAAATTAAAAATAAATTCAACAAATATCGTAAAACTAGTTACGGGCTTGTACATTTTAAATAAAATTTTTATTTTGTATTATTATATAACTTTTTTTTAGTAGAACTTCATTGAAATATATATAAACTAGTTGAATACCCCGGCGTTGCTCGGACTTATACTCGAAGTAGTGAAAGTACCCTCCCGTAAACCTTTCCGTGAACTCCCAAAACACCAGGGCATAACACAAAATTTGCGGAAGTCTAGGTTCAGCGGTTTGGGCTGGGCGGTGATGAGTCAGTCTATCGCCAATCATTCAATCAATCGGGACCAACACTTTTATATTTGTAATTGCGTCCCTTAGTCCCTTATAAGGGACATTATACACGTAGGACAGTTGACATCTATATTTTCTTATAGAACTATAGTTGCCAAAATATTAAAATGATTGGAAGTTTTAATTTTTTCATTTAAACCAGTGTTTAACGAATCAAAGAAATCATAGGTCCAATAAAATTTGACCAAGTTCAAATTATTTTTAAATGAGTGCTTCCCAAAAAATACCCATTCGACCAATTTGCGTTAACTTAAACCTAATCATGCAGTCCATAAAGAAGTCGAATTTTATTTCCATCAAACTCAAAAAAGGCCTACAACTAAAACAATTCTTCAAAATTTCCCAATTGCTAAATGTCTACACAGCATAAGGGACACCCTGTAAAACTCAAGATACTGGTTACAAAAGTCCAGTATCTTGAGTTTAACTGTTAAAACATACTTTAGTAGCCTTATTTTATTATATACAAACACAAAAGATATAAAAAAATTGGCCAGGAACTTCATGAACTCATGGGTTAAATTAATTGCAGCAATTTCGATTTAAAATTAAGTGTTTTGGCTGGTTTGTTCGTAATGTTATGATGTTGCCAAAAACTGATTTTTAGTCAAATAAGGGTTTTTTTTAAAAAAAAACTTTTTTTTTTACTTTTCTAATTACAAACATTTAGTTAGTTAAAATTTTAATTTTCCATTCTACCTAAATTCAATCCCAATGCTTCTGAGCCCAACACTCGTCATGCGTTATTATTATAGTTTTATACAGTATTTTACTCACATACGCTCCATGAAAGTCATAAAGTTTTCGATGAAACAATTGGGCAAGAGCATACCAAATGTTAATTGGTAAAATGGCTGCTGCCTGAGGTTCTGGCAGAATTCAAACAGCCAAATTTGTGCAGCTTCCGTAGACATATTAAAATTATTGTCATAATATAAGTTTCCATGGGAATTGGGGTTGGCGTAGTCGCCGTCGTCAACGGCTTGGATGCCCCACACGAAACGCAGCGGCAATTTGATATTTTCCAAACTCTAAACAGAACATGGAATTATTTATCTAGAAATGCTGAAATTCACGCGATTTTCCACTTACCGACATTGACTTTTCAAACCAAAATTCATTTTTCATTTTGGTATTGTACACCTCGAATGGATGTTTACTGGTGAACAGCTGGAAGTGTGCATTCTCTGGCAATTGCAGGCCCGGCCAATACAGCACAATCGAAGCACTGCAAATTCCAATGATACCTGCGAAGATGACACCAATTGTTTATTCTTTTCGTTATAAATTCTTGGAATGATTCTATAACAAACCAAATATGATGAGCCAGAGATATGAGTATTTCATAACAGCTCCAACGACAACCGCTTCGAATATGTCGCAGAATTTATTAATTGACTTGTTGAGCATCAGTAGGAGTTTTTGTACTTGCAATTTGCTGCAAGTGGAGCAAGCTGAAATGCGTTCCATGATCGATACAGATGCGGGCAGCCAAGTGATCATTAGCAGGTAATTTGTGATGACCGCGGTCCCAGCGAAAATACTTTTCAAAGGCAATATGATAGATGATAAGAAATTTGTTTGTATTTTTTCATGTTAACACGATCCACTCACCCAAAGCATTTGATTGCAGTTATTGAACTAATGTAGGACGCGAAAAAGGCGGCAGCCGTTGTCAAAGATGTGACGAACATCGAAAGAGCAGCATGTCGTAATGTCAAAGCCATTAGGTTCTGCAAAGTCTCTGTGTGCTCGGCGTCCATAGTGGAGAGAGATTGCGTGGTAACAGTGGAGGATTTGGTAAAGCGTTCCGATAGAACACACTGCCAAATTTTCACAAATATAAAAGCATCGTCGGCACCTATGCCTACAAAAAAGACGCACATGAGCTTATGTTAAATCCACAAACAATCCCACCTACCAATAATCACAACCACGGCGAGTAAATTCATATACGGGAAGAACGACATCTCAAATACGAGGGTATAAACGAAGTACGCTAGGCCCAGTGAGAAGAGTATTGCCACGCAAGTCATTGCCGTGACGAACACCGACGTTGTGTACAGCCACATGCAGGCCATGACGAAGGCGGCGCCCAACGCCACCAGCCATCCATCAGTTAGCAAGCACTCGTTGAAGAGCTCATTTTCAAGGCCCAAATCCAAGGCAGCCACTTGCACCAGTTCATTTTTCAAATCACTGAAATTTCAAATGCACATGAGTTATCAAAATACGTACAAAAAACTAGACGCCATTAAAGAGAATAGAAAATCTTTGTGAAGTGTACGATTGCTATTATTGACTCCTACGAGTCAACATACAAACTGATGAGACGCTGATATCCGACTACTATGGAAACAATCCATTAGCGGACATGGAGTTCAGCGAAAGAAACAAGTGTAACCTAAATCGATGGGTGGTACTTTTTGTGATAAGGAAATCCGTAAATTATATTTTCGCTGTCCCCCTTTCGACGCCTCTCACAAAAATTATGTTTAATTTGGCCTACAACTTTTTTGTTTGCCACTTACACTTTTTCCCATTCGTGAAATAAAGGAAGAATTTTCGGGATCCGCTCCACAGGAACAAATATCATTGCATACTTCAAGAATATGTTGGAGTCCTGCAAATATAAAATTTCATATAATTTTCAAACGAATTCAAATAGACAATGAGGGGTATTCACACATCAAACAGTTGTATACATTCTTAAATACACATTGGGTGAAGACCCCTATTATTCTTTGTCAAGTCGACTCACATTAATTTTAATGAAATTGTAGTCGGTCAGGAAGTGCAGAATGTTGAAAACAACATTGTGGCGTGTACACTCTGCCGGTGCGTAACAGCGATTGTATTCGCTGCAGTCATTGCTCAATTTCAAATCATGAAAGTACTCAAAACACACAACCAAAAGATTCTGTAGCATTGCAACGTCTTCGCTCTGCAAATGAGGAACAGTTTGCCGAAATAGTAATTTTCCGTATATGTATAATTTTGGGCGAGCACCCTCTTACCGTTAAAGAAAAGCAGGAACTCTTATTTGCCAATAAAGCGGCATAATTCGCCAACGACCATGGTCGGCAGCAGTTGTCTGTGAGCATTTCCTTCTGGCAATACTCACCGTAACCCGCCACGGCCGTTATTTGATCCTGCAACTGACACATCGCGAATAGACCATTCAAATCGAACAGCGAGTCTGTGTTATTCGGGCCGATCCGTTCAACCACAAAACGCGAATAGTCTTTCGAGGGCGAATTGCAAAAATAACCATCGATTGGAATATGGATGCCATCATCCCATGGTGGTATCGGTATGGAAGCCTCTTTGAGAATGCTCCAGGTGCTCTTCTTGGTTTGGATTTTCTCCCGATGATGGTCTTCGTCGACAAACGTTGTATTCCTTCCGTATTCGAAGTGTGCGCTGCGATTGGCCTGCTCCAGTGATGGCCATGTTTCATTAGTGATTTCATAGTCGCGAAATATGCCGTTGTCGCCGTTCCATTGCACCGGCGACCGGTCGACTTCAGGATTTATTTCATTGGCGCGATTCTTGAATGGGAGCATTTTCAGATTCAGTTCGACGTTTTTCTTCTTTTTTTGATTCTTCTGCTTTCGCTTGTTCTTTTTTTTGCGCCTGTGATTGCGATTACGGTGGTGCTTCCGCTTGTAATAAACATCATCGAATTGGTGATAGATTTGCAAATCATTGGGATCAGCTACAAGCGAGCCACCTTCAGTTTCCTGAATGAGATTCTGCCAGGCGGTCAGTCGTTTGCCAATATCTGTTCCGCGTGCTTCGAATCCCTAATGAGTGTAAGGAAATTTGTAAAAAGATATAGAAGTGAAAATCAGAGTGAACATACCATGGTGGGGTCACTAAAATCCGGTAGAGCATTCGTGGTCAACGATACTATGATGCAGGCCAAACAGAGCACGGTTATTGCTAGCACCATCAAGTAAGGACGTCGCGCCAGAAAGTTATAGTACCAGTGCATCACGGCGGCGGCAGCTTTTATTCGAAGTTCAGACACAAGGATGGGATGCAACGATTAGGACTATTGTGGGTGGCAATATTTCGTTTCAACGATTTGCATTTACTGTTGCATTTACTGTGTTGCAACTTGAAATTGACCGCGTTTTCTACTCTCAACTTGTTTACAACTTGTATGAATTTTATTGTCCTGTTGTGTTGTGTGTGCAGTGAAAGAAATTTATCCTTGTGAGCAGCAGCGAGTCTTGCGCGCAACGACAGCCAGCCGTGTGAGGCATTGAAACCATACTTCCTTTTTTATTCCTGCTCTTGCAAGTCTTTCTATGGTGTAGAGTATTTCGAAATATATACTCCGGTGCGGATTCAGGAAAATGGAGTATTAATTTTTGTTCGGTATCCGTTCCGTCATTGTGAACCCACTTTTTCCATTGTGAATACATGGTGCGACTACAGCGTTGCACCAAAAACGTAAGTTTAATCTTGTACCTAAAATAGTGCCGTTAATCTGACAATAGTAGTTCTTAAGTTCGGATTAGCAGTGCAACGCAAAAGAGGAGCATCAGGCGCAATGGAGTGCCATTGTGAATGCCGATTTTTGGTCTCTGTGGCCAGAAGAGTGCGGCACTACAGCGCAGGGTGACCGTTGAACATTTTCAAAAAGGGTCCAAAAAAGGGGTCCTGTTGCCAAATAAATAAATTACGAAAACACTAATTGTATTTATTTCAACAAAAACTAACAATTCATTAAGAATAACAACAACAAAACTATACATTTAACATAAAATTCATATAACAATATGTTTGTATTTTTTGTTCTGACGTATCTGACAAGTCGAAATTATCAACCTGATTCGATTCGATGAACGTAATAAAGTTTTAGATATATGAAGATTTTGAATGCGTAAATTTATAACGTATCCATTACTGCGTAATATTTTTGTGAAAAAAATAAATGTGGAAATTGGCCAAAAGACGAAAAATCGAAACCGAATTTCGGTCGGTCTCTAATTTCAATATTATATCGTATATCAAAATGTATATTTTAAATTGCTAAATTTAAAAAAGGGTCCTATCATACTTTTTTATGGAAAAGTAGGGTCCCAAACACTCAAAAAGGGTCCAAAAGACCTTTTAGGGTCCCAACGGTCACGCTGCTACAGCGGTTGTATAGCGCGTCACTCTGAGTGCTGCCAGATTTTCCCCCGAAAATCCGTATTTTTCCTGAAAATTTCACAATTCCGTATAAATATGGATTTTCTCGTTTATATGGCAGCACTACAAGCAACAGCACCGAAATACGTCGTTACCAGGTCTGAAAATTAAATGAACTGTTGCCAGCAAATTTTTACAATAAAATCGAAAGTGTCAAAAACAGCTGTCAAAAGCAGCTGTTGAAATCTTGAACGTGTCGTCGTTTTTATCGCAATTTAAACACCGAAATTTGCCAAGTACTTTTTAAATGGTTTTAAATTGAAAATTATATCTCAATCAGAAAAATGAAAACACTTTAAGAGGCGAATGTAAACGCACTAAACAAAGAGATAACTTTCTTGCAGGCGAACCAACGATAGTAAAAGCGATCTGAAAAAGTGAAAGTACGCATCCACCGAAATAACTAATCCGTCATCCGCGCTTTTTCAGCTCGAATAGCACAATCAACACTCAACATGTTCCTGCGTCGCTTCTTTACTCAATTTGCGGAGGAATTGGCGACCCCCACCAACGACCTCATCGGTTGCCTGCAACAAACACCGCAAATGATACACAACGGCTTCGCAGCAACGCCGAGTCTCGAAAGTCTCAGCTGGCTGCACGGTGTGGCACCTTGTTTCCCATTGCGCGGTGATCAAATCCATGTTATCCACGAACCGAGTCACTTCTATGAAACATTGGTGCAGCGTAGTGCCGCAGCGCGTGAACGTATCGTACTGGCCAGTTTGTATCTGGGCACGGGGCAGCTGGAGAATGCCTTCGTACAGACACTGCGTCGTAGTTTACAGGAACAGTCGGCGTTGCGTGTCAATGTCCTGCTGGATTTTACACGAGGCACACGCGGCGACACCAACTCCAAGACAATGCTGCTGCCGCTGGTGCGCGACTTTGGCGAGCAGGTGCAACTGTCACTCTACCATACACCCGACTTGCGGGGCCTAACGAAGCGCCTCATGCCGCCACGCTGGAACGAATTGCTCGGCCTGCAGCACATGAAAGTCTACCTCTTCGACGACGCAGTGCTCATATCGGGCGCGAATCTGTCCAACGACTACTTCACCAACCGACAGGATCGCTACATTCTGATCGAGGACAAACCGCTGGCCGATTTCTATGCACAGTTCATAGCGCGTGTGCAGGAATTCAGTTTGGCGGTGCACCAAGACGCAGAAGTAGGTCTGCATCGCGACTGGAAGATCCTGCCGTACGAGGGCACCAAGGAGGCATTTATTGCGTGTGCCAAGAAGCGCATAATGGATTTCGTGCAGGATGTGTATAAACAACAGCAGCGTGCTGTCGAATGCAATAAAGGTATGTGCGTGAGCTTTGGCGTTAGTCTGATTGCTGACTGCTTCTTTTATAGATGCCGATACCTGGATATTTCCCTTGGTCGAGATGGGGCAAATTGGCATTCATCACGATAGTATTGTGACCAAAAAGCTGTTGTCCACATCCATAAATGGCTCACGGCTAAAACTGGCCACGGGCTATTTCAATCTGACTCAGGAGTACATGAACACCATCACAGATAATTGCCTGGCGCAGTGCAGTATTCTGATGGCCCATCCTAATGTTAGTTGTAATGTCAATTATTATGAAAACTAATTCCGAAATGTGTGTGTTCTTCCACTTGCAGGCAAATGGCTTCCAGGGAGCAAAAGGACCCGCTGGTGGCATTCCCGATGCATATACGCTAATAGCAAAAAGTTTCTATGAGGATTTGTTGCGCCGTAAGCAGAGTCATCGCGTAAATTTTTTCGAGTACGAGAAAGTCGGCTGGACATATCATGCTAAGGGGCTGTGGTACGTTTGCAAAAGTTTCCAATATCCTCCAATATCTACTCCACCCTTCTCTATTCGGTCCTCAGGTACTATCTGCCCGATTCCAGTCTTCCCAATCTGACTCTAATCGGCTCCTCGAATTTCGGCGAGCGCTCTGTGAATCGCGATCTGGAAACCCAAGTCTGTCTCGTCACTTCCAATGCCGGCCTCAGCAGTCGGCTCCAAGCCGAAGCCGATCGGCTGTACAGCCTTTCGACAACGGCTGAGCGCGAAATAGCCACACGACCTGTTCCGCGCTGGGTGAATTTGGTTGTGAGGTTCTTTAGAAATTTCTTTTGAAATATCGCGTACCCAAAAGACGCTCTCGCACTTAATTTAAGTAGACACCGTTCGAAAGCAATGTAGTAATAATTTACTTTGGAATATTATTATATTTATTGTTAACACACACACGCGCACACACACACAATACCAATCAAAGTACACTTGCCGAATACGTTAAATCGAAATGTTTTGTTATTTAGTTTATGCTGTTGATCATTACTAATTGTCTCAATTCTAATATTGATAATTTCCTATTTTACTTGTGGATACCTCATTGAAGATGCCAAAATGTCTATTATTTAATTCAAATAACGTTTTTGATGTTCTCATAGTTACCTTAATTTGCTTGCTGAAGATGAAATCTTAATTAATTGCTGTTGTTGTAATGTAGTAGTTTTATATATAAAAAAACAAAAAAAAACTTAAAATTTTAGTTAGTCTATACAAATTTTGATTGGGGGTGAATAAATGAAATTTAATTTTAAATCTGTGTGTTTTTTTGTTCAAGCAATACAATAGGTGCTTTCTGGAGTAATACATAACGGTCGACGTCAATCGGATATTTGTTTGTCCAAAATTGGCTTTTTACATGATTGAGCGAAAAAAGTATTTTCTGCAGTTTAAAAAATATAAATTTGTAATCTTGGATGTGTGTTAAATACAACATGGATTAGAGTGGTTCTAATTTTTTTTATATTTAACAATTGATCAATATTGATTTCTAGACCTGCCTGCAAAATTTAAATCACGGTAAAGTCCAGTGCAAAAAAAATGTTTTAATTTGGCGCCATCACTGTTCAGAAGCTTATTTTTATTTATTTGTGGAGGCCCCAAAAAACAAAATTTTGAAAATGGATAATTATGGTTTTTTGCACGAATTATTCTGATTCTTAAAAGTATTTTAATTAATGAATTTTTTTTATAGGACCCTATCCCGATTTTTTGAATTTTGGGGCTTTATAGGCAAGTCTAAGAATCTGAAAATTTTACAGTTTATGGCCCTCTTTCATAAATGAACAAACTGGGGGGTGCACTTGTATAATTTCGAAAAATCGGAAAATAAGAACCACTCTAATGGTACATGATAAGGAATTACCACCAAACATAAGCGAAAATCACATTAAATTCAGTCTTAACAGCCGCAGAAAACTATATTTTGAAATAGCGACGTATTCCATGGGTTTTCAGCCTCTCCAAACTTCATATTTTATTGGAAATTCGATGGTCAACAATCTCAAAGGCGATACCAAATGTTTGTTAAATTTGGCAAACACGAAAAGATTTCAGCGAAAAAAAAATATTCATATTAGGCATGCCTGAAAAACCGCCAAAATCGATTTTATGTTCGATCGACAAACGTGACGTGGAAAGATATTGATTGACAAGTACTTTTTCATCCTATTTATCGGCGATGTTTCCTTCAACTAGAGAATGCCGTTAAACAGATTTTAACAAAATTTAACCAGTGTTTAATGATGTAAAAACGACCAATAATAATAATTGCAATGGTTGCATTTATAAAAACCCTATTTTTTTTTGGAAAACTAAAATAATAATATTTTAAATTATTTTACAAAATTTTTCTAGTGTTCAAAAAATTTTATTAATTCGACAAGTCTGTGGTGAAAAGCAAAAATCACTTAACACAGTTTAGAGATATTCAACATTTTGTAAAAATTTTAGTATGTTGTTTTAAAAATGTTTCAGAAAAGTCTTCTTACCATTTTTTCTAGATGTTTTTTAAAAATTCATGTAAGAAGTTTCTTATTTTTAAGTAGAATACCGTAGAGGGTCTAACTCAATTCATGCTAAGTCGATTATTGTTTTTCAAAACAGAAACGTAGATTTGAAGAAAGGGGATATAATTTTTTGCGTATAGTAGTAGAAACTGCTGCCAGGGTAGTAGATTTGTAGAAATAGTGGTAGTTGAGGAGTAGTTTTCATACAATAGTAGTAGAAACTACCTTGAGCGGAGAGAATAATCTACTACCGTAGAAAGGAGTAGAAATTTGAAAATCAACGCGAGACTCTCTCGCTCTCGTCCGATCGCTGTCATGCAGTGTAAACTCTCTCGTCACACGATCTCTTTTCAGTCTCACTTGATCGTTCAACGGCATTGGTTGGTTCTGTCGGATTCGCTTGTTGTTCTTGTTTTCGTTTGCATATATTTGGAGAATTTCGTCAAATTTAACTGTGGTGTTGTTTATAAACATTGCGTAGCATTGTTGGTGGTTGTTATGATTATTTTGCGTTCAAATTATTAGCAAATGAAAAAAATCAAAGTACGTCAAAAATAAAAACAAACAAATAAAGTGCCATTGCCAATTTCAAAAGAAGTAACAGTGCAAAGAAACAAATAATAACAATAATTCAATAAGGATCAAAAGTGGATCGTTCGATTGCGTCGTCCATAATTTCCCGTAATTGAAAGGCTAAAAGGTACCTGAGTTTTTTTAATTAAATATTTTTTGTTGTTTGGATAAGATGTTGTCTTGAGAAGAAAAAATAAGCAAATTTATACTTTTCACAATTGTGTCATTCGACGAAAGTGGGAGTGGTGGCAGGACAGGAAGCTTTAATTGCTTCAGCACAACAACAACAAACACCACAAGCAACAATTAAACACTTATTAAATCACAATTAGTTAGCTTTTGTGTGCACATATTTTGCGCAACAATAACACTCGGCAGCTGGAAAATAGCTTGGGAAATCAAGCGGAAATTGTTATTAACTTATTAACCAATAACGCTCCGATTTGTTTATTGTTTACATTTCAGCAAAACAAATAAATTTGAAAATAATTAAGAAAATATCGTGAGCTGCGGTAAATTCATTCAGAATTCGGATAAGACTTTCATAAAAGATGGTTTTTTCCTGGTTTCCTTTTGCAAGAAAGAAAGTCTAAAACTTCGTTTCGATACTTTTGTGTCTTTTTTAGTATTTTTGAATTCCTGGAAACGTACATAGCTTTGTGCTTTAAGGTACATAACATCACAAAATTTGTAAGCTTATCATGTCAATTTCGATTTAATTTGCATTTTGGAAACCTTCCTGCATTCGCCTCGAAATAAAGAAAAAACCCAGAGTCGCACGACCACCATCATCAATCAAAACGATTTGTCGTTTCATTCATTGATTCGAATGTTTGAATTTATGAAGTAAAAATGCAAATTTGTGTGCATTAAAAAAAGTGAAACACAAATTCAGGCAGATTCAGAAGAGAAACCACATTTTCTTTAAATCCAATCAAAAGTTTTTACAAAACGGTTTGAGATTATATTTTCGAAGATTTGTCAGACCGAAAATGATTCACTTTTTGGGTATTCACCCGCCGATAACTACTTATAATTTGTAAAAATGTTTCCACTGTTTGACTTTTTTGCTTGCATATGTATGCAACTGTAATAAGAAATACAAAAACCCAACATTGTAATTTTACTACTGAAATCACTCGGTAACCGACATATTGCACGCACATGTGCAAATGAGAGTAAAATATTTCAAGTGTCGTCTCGCCAGCGTCCATAAGTCAAATACTTTTATGGCATAGCGCATGGCGCTTATGTCGCACAATTGACATATGCAGTTTTCCTCTACCCGTGGTATTTTTCGGTAGGGCAATAAAGTTTCTGTTTATGTTTTGTTGTGTACAAAAATAATTTTTATCAACTTTCCAAAAAATATAAAATTTTTTTTTATTGCAATTGGAAACTCATTGTGAGATTTTGGGAAATCAAGGAAAATATTGTGAAGGCTTGTACGTAGTTAGCTACTTTCCAAATTATCACATGTACTATATTCGCATTTGTGTGTTAAATGAGGTCTTAAGCGAATATTCATACAAATGTAGGTTTTTGTTGTTGTGCTTGGTTCTGTGAGTCATCCGATGTGGCAGTAAGATGCATGATCACACCCTCACAACCTGGATTCCGTTTAAACTTCTTACTAATCTCTTTGAACAATTTCTTTTCTTTGCAGATATGTGGATTTGCCATGTTTATGTGTCAATTGCACAGTTTGACAGTTAATGGTCACAAGCAACTACAAAAAGTGATCTTAGAATTTTAGAAGAAAGAAATGTACCGTTTTTAAGTGATTAAAACGCTTCAGTTGTGAATTGTGTGCAACAGATGAATGGTTTTTGCTTATTTCTGCTACGCTCGTTCCCTGCCTTTCGATGTGACAGTTGCCGATCACAATTATTTTAATTGCTGGTCCAATTTGTCAACATGAAATTTAATTAAAAATTATAACTACTTGCCCCTCTGTGCCAATTTAACAAGATCGTCCCGTTCTACGTTCCATGATAATTGCGAAAGAGGTCAAACAGAGACAATTGACCATACGGAAAAGTACTCAGAGTTGAAATGAAATTTAAACGAAAATATGGCATCTTGTACAGTTCCAAAGTGTTTTAAACCCTCTCCAACTAATGGTCTAACAAAAGTGTCCCAAATTATTAGCGAAAATGACAACTTGCCATTGAACAAAATGTCAAATTCACGCCAACACAGTGTTGCAAGGAGAATTCTCAGTTGCTTGAAAAGCGCCCCAACCTTAGTTGGACCGGTGCTCTTTTTAATAATATGTGGCTCTACGCTGTTGAATATGTCAACTGTTAGTGGCGCTACTACAACGAATCACAAGGAATACCGCAATGCCGGTCTATATGCCTGGAATAATTTCACCGACCTGCAAGGTGCCACTGCTCTGGATTTGAGTATTGAGAAAGGTGCTGATATTGGATTTGAAGCGGAATCGTCGCTGGTGCTGCCGGGATCAAAAACTAGTACAGGTGAGTCAAATAGTTATGTTGAAATGTGAGATTTTAATCATTACTGTGGCATAGACCTTTGAAATTGTATTTGTCTTATCAGACTCTTTCCACATTATGGCTTTCTCCATTTCTCTATTTATTTAATGATTAACATTGCCTAGAACATGGCCACTTGAAAATACCAAACTCTGATTAGTTGCGTGAAGCCTATCAATTATTAACACGAAGCTCACGACCTTACAGACAAATTTGAAACGCAACGATCAATGATCAGAATGACCATGAACTTGATCACTTTGTTGGCAGACAACATAAACATCGATCGATTTGACAGGTTCTAAAATTTGTTTTAAATCAAATCAAAACAGTCGGCATGTTTGCACGCCGATAAGTTGGATACGAGCTCAGCCAGAGCGAACTTTCATGAATTTGATACGAGTCCTACATGACATCATACATCAAAATATTGTACTTTTTTTCATTCACCGGCTTGCAATGCACTTGTTTATGTATGTTTTTTGGTAATTCAATACTTTTTTCGAGTACAAAAACCACATTTGGGCAATCGACCCCAGCTGCACAACAAGTAGTTAGCCCTCATAATATTCCAATCTATAGCACCGGATACCCCCTGAAAATATAAAAGAGAACCAAAGGCGAATTGTGTATAAAAAGGCTGGATGGAGCCTCTGCTCACACGCAAATCACATCCGTTGGAAATTGGTTCGTTTGTGATTTCGTGCTTTGGTCGCTGTGCGACAAAATCAAAGTGCGCATTTCCTTTTGGCAGTATTCAGTACAATGGTTGCGAGTGTTGAGTATTCGTGGAAGATCAAAGAGGCACTTGTCTCATAACTGCTCCAGTGAAAGACGATCGTCAGCAAGTGGAGTTTGTCATCGCAACGCATCTCGTCACATCTTGTCGTATCGGCTGTGTGAATTAAACCAACGTCATAGTTTCTGGCAGTGAAAGGCAACTCAAGTGTCGCGACGAGGAACTTAAATAAAATGTTGCCCAACTCAGCACTTAAGATCACTTTACACTTACTTCTCTTTTTTCAAGTTGGCTGTTTGTGTAATTGTGCGGCGAATGTGTTTTTAATCGGTTTATCTGGAATTTATTGGCTTATCAATAAAAATGAATGTGTGATAAGTAAATAAAAGGTTTTAAAGGATTTTTAATTGGTAGGATTTGAGGTGAAAATACTACTTGTTAGTATCACCAAAAATAAACAATTTAAAAAAAAAATTTATTTTATCTTAAATTTTTACAACAACAAAATTTTAGGTGAGAAATAAAAAAAATCTTAAAACATTTTGTGTCTGAATTCGGAGTCATCTTTCAGTGCAATTTACAGTAACTAACTATAGTCCAAAGAATATCATGTCTCGCATTAAGATTGCAATCGGCAAATCGCCTTCTTCCTGTTCGTTTCATTGCCACAGAATGCACCCAAACCAAACGAGTTGCCTTTAATCAAATTACAAAAAAACGTACTGAATTATTTTGCTGAAAGAGTTCGCTTACCTGCATGCGATCAACAAATTTTGGCATAACACAAAAAAGGTATCAAATCATCCTTTGGTTTTACAGTCAAACTCGACATGAAACCGGATTTGATTCTTCAAGAAGTTGCCTATTGGTGAATTTTTGGACATTATTTTTTTTTTTTAAATTTAATTTAGCTCAAATTTTGTTTGTGGCTTAAGGAAAAATGCTCAGCTTTGAAGTTGGCTGATGTTGCCGTGTGCTCAACGGCTTTAAATGAAATAAATAAATTAGTAATAAACAAAAAGAAGCAAAACTATTACTGAGCAAACAGACTATTTTTGAAAAAAATAAAAAATCTACACAAAATAGGCCGGCCTATCCCGCAAATCGTGATCTTTTCAGCATCACACAGAGTTGGAGTAAATAAAGTGCATTATGGCACTTGTTACTTGTGGAAGACGAAAAGAACTCAAATCTAGCATAAACAATACTGGAGTCGTAAAATGTAAACGACATGGCAATTTATGATGCTATTTCATGGATCATATGCTAAGAGGCTGGTTGCCGCACGGTCGCCTCTGATACTAAATGAGACCCAAGACGAAAACCCAACGTGTGGAAATACAAAAAAGAAACACAAAAAATGCATCCACATGAGAACGGAGAAACTCAAGTTGGATGCCATTTCGAGAGCTCCGGAAATTCGTTTGCACCACAGCACCCAAAGGAACAGTAAAAACTTCTTAAAACAGCATTACCTACGGACTGTGGCTAAGATTTCAACGTACGCACAACGAAAGAAGCAATAAAGTGAAATTCGAAAAATATAAATCAAATGTTTTGTTAAATGCTAAACGAAATTCTGACTAACTCCAGACAGGTAGGAAGGATATGAAGGCGAAAGGAAATATGTATTCGTAAGAATTTTTGTTTGTATTAACTTCAAGGAATGCCCATAGAGCAACGTGCAACGTTCATAGCGGAGTTGGTACTAAATCAAAAACCAACTTCAATGCATTGCATTCCAGCACAGGGCCTCCAACGAAATGTGCTAAGTCTCCCACTGCGTCATAAAGGCGAGATGCGTCGTAGAGAGAAACTGCACTTGTTAACGGCTAAGTGCTAATTTGACGAAAGTCTATTTCATGTCTTCGATGGTGCCTTCCGCAGAATAGCAGAGTGTCTTCCTTTAGCTTGTTTCTCATGTTTGGAGAGTTCAGTCACACCAGCGTCTTTGTTATTAAAATGTAAGATTTGGTTGGCTGTTAAAAGAGTGTGTGGAGTATAATGGTTTGTAGGTAGATGTTAACACGTTCTTTCTTTCTTAATACCAAAAGTAACGTGGAATGCGTTAGCAGACGGTCAATAAAAAACTTGTTAAACTGATGCTATTGAATAGTAAAATAAGGTGTGATCTATTGTCCAACTGTGCGCTTCACAAGTCATAAGTCTAATCTATGCCTGTTTGGTATATTAACTAACTTAATGATCTATTCACTTGTAAGCCATCAAAAGATGTGGTTGCAACTTCAGTTATGGTCGTGTAAGTGCGTCGAATAGTTCCACGATTGCTTCCATTTTTCCACTTGCATTGTGTACAAATTTTGTGGTCGTACTTTTACTTTGGGGCTTTGACTCCAGTAGTGAAGTTTATCACCAACCACATCAACCAAATCACCATTACTCTCCAAAACAACAAACGTACAAATGGACTCTTGTGTATCCACCTTCACTTGACGGCTATTCTGCCTCACTCCCTCTATAGAAAATCAACATGCTTCGAATAGCAGGTGTCTGAAAATGCATTTCCCAAAATACACACGTTTTATGCTCCATGTACATCGAATCAAAGTATAGCACACACACAGCCACAAAACGCAGCCAACTTCCAACCGTAAAACACAAAAGCCACCACAAAATTTATGCCAACAAAGAAGAAAGAAAGTGTAAGCCAAAACCGTGTTAGATAAATAAATAAATGCAAATGTCATGGATAAATGTAAAATCCGAAAGCGAACGAAATAAAAAATGCGCAACTCAATTGCCTTACATGTGTTTTTGGGAATGTGTTCAAATAAAATTATTCAATGCGAAGTGGCAGAGATTGTCCAGAGCTGAGCAGAGAGACAAAGAAACGCAAAGAACCGAACAATCGTTAGTTGAAGCTTGTAGATATCCCCCCGTCCCGGTTTATGGCTTCTCTGACGCGACCGCTGAGGGGTGGGCGTTTTGAACAAATTAAAATAAGCAATAAACTTAGACAAGTTTCGAATATCGTAAATACGAAACTTGTTCTGAGCTGCTGCTGTTGCCGCTGTCTGATCAGAGAGATCTACCACCAGTCTTAAGATTTCATTTTTATCTGACAGCGTAAATCTCGGCAACTCTTGTGGAGATCTGCAGCGCTTCGTGAAATGAAGACATATGCGGGTTCACTCGCTTTTGTAGAGAGCATGTGGATTTTCGAGTCCTAACAAATTCTAATATAATAAATTATTTTCAAAAAATCTACGTACATACGACTATGCTCATCATTGTACTTCCCACATAAGAGATTTTCTCTTTATTGCATTTATTAAAATCCAAAGTCCAAACAGCAAAGATCATTAGATCATATGGCTTTTGAGTGAGCCGCTTCGACTTGTTAGATCATTCAGTATACATACATAGTGTATATAGATAGTGTATACTAATTTATTGGGATCTTGTTAGATTTTTCTTGGAGTGTGGCTTTGCAGACAGTTGAAATAAATGTCTTTCATTGCATTTAAATAAAAATAGAATGTTTTCAATTCATTTTTTTTCTAAGCCGCTCCCTAGTTTATGTTGAGGCATATTGATTGTTTTAAAGATTTTGTTTGGCATTTACAGTTTCGGATTTTTTTTGTACCCACAGTGCCACTGACCTAGTAAACATATTCATCTTTTTCTTCACACATTTGCTGGGATTGGGAGCTTTTCGGATCGTATTGATGATCAGATTATCAGCAGCCCCTTTCATAAATCTGGTAAAGTTGCATTTTCAATGGATTTTCTAAACAAATACATAATTTTACACATGCCCTCATATTTCACGGTTTTCCTAATGAATTGAAATGCGCCGGTTAGTTCGTTTTGAAATGGAATATATGAAAATAAGGTAAACAAAGATTTTGTATCATTTCGTAAATAAAATATTTTTGGAGAATTTCTTTTCGTAACTGGGTCAACTGAAATCAATACTTTGCGGGCTAACAAAGAACGTTTGCATTAATTTGAAATTCAATTTGGTACTTTCTAAAACTAGATCTTTCGATTCTTTAAATTTTTATTATTGGTAATTTTTTTTGCAAAAAATCCATTTAAGATCATCATTGAAGACCAACACAAAGCGGATATGAGTTTAACTGGAATTTGTTACTTACCTATTTATTTTGACTTTGGGAAAAAAATTGGTATTTAATATTAATTATTCAATATTATTTATAGTTGTGATGAATTTTAATAAATTATAATTGATTGACTATTGATAATTCTTTAAAATCATGTCGAATACTGTTTAAACGTTCAACATGGAGAAAGAAAAGTTTAAATAAGTGTAATCTCAACTAACTAAATGTTGAACAAAACTTGAAACATGCCTTACGTCACTCAACACAAATACCACGACCGAAATCGATAAATATTTTACAACATTCCGATAATTTCCATAACAAACCAGTATCGAATCAGTAGCCTACAGTTTAAGAGAAATAGATTCCATTTACTAAATTTATTTTCACAAACATTTTACGTTGACTAGTTGTTAGTTACTGCGGCCCTCTCCTCACCATTACAGTGATTGATTCAAATTGTATTTAGTTAAGTAATGTTAATTGAAATTCATTTTCGATTCACCATCAATTCTCACACCCCATGACAAACTGTTACTTTGATCACCTTAAGTGATAATTCAATGAATTAATTACGGTGAGCAGAAATTTCAAACAAGTTCGTTCGTTCGTTCGTTCGTCATCTTTGAAGTTGTGATAAATTAGAAAAGTGCATTAGTAGCAACATTATTTTATAGTCTTAGCAACAACAACGAGCAACAACTACGCCGCAGTTAGACTAACGACGAATAATGCAAATTCAGCTATTGGCGTAGTTTGTGCAATCTTGCTGCCAGCTAGTTACACACATTTCGTATTCAACGGAGAGTGTGTGTGGCTTGCTCACCTATAATTGAACGTTTATGTCGGCAATCTGTGCTTTGATCATTTGTTGATGTTGTTTATCCAAAATGTTAGTAATTAATTTAGAAAATCTATGGTCAGCTGTATTGGGGATACACTTGGAACACTAAAAAATGTTTTTTATTAGAAACTTATTCCGAATTAAAACTAATTTTCTCAATTTTAACTGGTAGAAATAATCAATCTTCACTAGGGTTGCCACATGCAAAATGATCTTGGTCTGGATTTTGAAAAAAAATATCTGGACTTTTCGGTTTTCAACTGGACATTCAAAGAAAAAGTCGTAACATTTTTTTCTTCTTTTAATGACATACTTTTAAGAAATAGTAAAGTAATGATTGAATAGCAATATGGAAGGATATACATTGGTAAATCCTTACAGTAAAAAAAAACAATTAAATTAGATAGCTTTTTATTTAAAAAAGTCAGGGACCCAAAATAAATAATATTCATATTTTTTAAAACGAAAAAATGGCCATGATTTAAGGAATTATTTCAAAAGTGGCACTAACTATAACTATTAAACTACAATTTATTTTTTTTTGTAGTTTTATAATTATAGTACAACTTTTTTGTGTTAAAACTTATAATAGTTATGTCCCTGAAAAAAACCCCTTTACAGATCTATTCTGGCGCGGTTAGAAGTTTGTAACCGTCTTTATTACCTTTTATTTGACATGCAAGACAAATTTTAACTTTTGTCACGCGCCAGAATAGACCTGTAAATTTGTTTTTTCTCAGTTTTGAAAGACGTTGAAAGCTTTACAACTTCAGTTTAAAATCAGTACAATGTCACAAATATTTTGTAGTAAAGGGCCGCTTGTACAAATTTCCTGGCCTTTTCTATTTTTAAAAGTGTGTAGAACTCTTGAGAGTTTTCATTATAGTTTAGTTTTATAATTATATGGTCAAAAGCAAGAAGGACTTAAGTCAAAACATAATTTCTAAATGGTCTACTTTTAAAAAAAAATGTATGGTTCCATAAATGTTTCAGAAGACTCTTCGTAAAATGGTATATAGTCTTATTCAATTCATGCTTAATTACTTAAGAGGATATTGTCTTTGGCCGCAGAAATATTTCAGATTTTATGAAATCAGCCATCATTCTACTTCTTTCCTTAGGGTAACAGTTATTTAAATGGCTAAAAACTCATTCGCAGTAATTGAAAAAATTAAAATATTTGACAGAAAACTTTATCTTTATAATAAATACGAAAACGTTTTTAGTCCATTGGGTTTTCTGCCTTATTTCAGTTCTTTTACTAAGAAATATCAGAGAAAATTTTTTCTGGACAAATTATTGAAAAACTGGACTCTGGACAAAAGGCAAAAAATCTGGACAATCCAGATTAACTAACAACTAAACTTAATTGCTATCGAAGTTTTTCTTTTAGTTTTTATTTTGAAACAAACAATTTGAAAAGCGCTGGGATAGTACAGAAGTAAAGCCTTTCCTGGTTTTTTTCAACTTACACTTGAGGAATTAAACAGAAACACTTAAACTTGAAACTTTCGTTCGTATGTTAACAACAATATGATTTTTTGAGTTGTGTCATTATTGCAGCGAATAAGCGTTAACTACATAACATAAAAAACATATTTAGATTTATTAAAACTTTCCCCCCACAAATTTTTTGTATTTCCTCATCTACCTCAAAACAATCGAAGGCGTTTCTCTAACTTTCAAAATAGAGACAATGCATGCTGCTGCCAAATCATTTTATTTTCGAAAATAAAAGTGTTAAAAAAATAATTTCCAATAACACTTAGGAAACAAAATAGCCTACAAGTTAATTAGCCGCAATCGAGTAAAAAGTAAGAAAAAATCTCAGCTCTTGCAAACCACAAATTAACGAAAAAAGAAAGCATGTCAATGCATAAATTGTGTACGTATGTATGTAGGTACATACGTAAATAACTCATACCACGACACATTTCAGACATTTGCTGATCCATACCGATTGTACCTTTCCATACCGGCGAACCAATCGGCCTAAACGAATTTCATGTTTCATTGCACGTAAAATATAAAAGCAAAGCAAAACAAGCTATTAACTTGAAACGCGTTTAAGGTCTTCGACAGTGTGTCATGTAAATATCAATCCAGCAACACACACATACACACACACCATGTCATATCATAGACACTAGAAACGTCAAGAAGTGGCATAGACCTTTGGGGCTTTTCAACGTTCATTTACCGTTTCTTCAGTCACACTCTGAGATCAATACCCGCGCAAGTCTGTGTATTGGTTTGCCAGTAATGCTTAATTATTTTCATGTTTGTGGGTTTTTAATGATTGTTGAACATTAATTTTTTGTTTTTGGAGCATGATTGGATTGTTACCTCTCCGCCTCATGGGCATTTTTGATTGATTGTTTTCAGGTTGTACCAGATCGAATTAGTTTGCGTGATAGTGTGTGTTTGCTGAACCAGTAATTCGTGTACTTAAGTGTTAATTGTCAAACCTTGACTCATGGGTGGGTTCTTCTCAAGTTCCTTAAGGCAATATGTGGTTAAATGAACCAACGCGTTGAATAAAAAGCGATAATCACTCCGATATATTTACATCCCGATTTGGATGACTATAGTATAACCAAAACCTCATATAAAAAACGACAAAAGCACTACTCAAATAAATTTACGAATGTAATGGGTTCCAGTTGATTAGTACTTCGCTGCTTTTTTATTTACCTTAAATGACGGACCTTATACTTTTCAAGTCTAATTCAAACTTTAAATTATTCTTCCAAAAAACACAAATTCCATCCACATACCGGTTCGGAAAGATATACAAAAAAATAGTGTTAACATTGTTGTTTACCTAACCAACAACACGATAAAGCAAAGGTTAATGGCTTTTAGCGCCACAAAGAAGACACAAATCCACCGATCTTCAAATTGGAAAAAATAACTATAAAACTTCATTAAAGTATGACTACAGTCACCAGCATTACAATATCACATTTCGCACCTTTGAAGTAAAGAATGTTCTCAACCTGTAATTGATTGTAGCACATTAAAACTGCCTATTCATAGGCAACACTGCCCACTGAAGATACTCTTAATTAGCAATACGAAACGGAGTATATCGGTGGCCATGACTCAACTGCACTGTGTGGAAAAGGAAATTTAAATTGGCTCTGCTGCCTCACTGTATCGCATCGCTGTTGATTTTGTTAACCATAAGAATGGGACACCTGCCCAAAGTTCTTTTGTATTTCAGACGGTTGGAATTTCCATCAGCCAAGTGTGTGCATTATGAGAACACGTGCGTTTGCAAAGAATGTTGAACAGATCACCGTGATTCGTTGGGCACTAGTAAATATAGAATGTATGTGAATATTTGCTTATCAAAGAAAAAGCTTTTCAAGTCAACGTCTATGGTCTACGTTAGTGGTCTAGACTCCAAGCTTACTTCATAACTTCATTTTGTTAACATGACCTATGAATAAATATGCCATAGCAATATTGTATATACGAGCACTTCTCCAAACTACCGCAACATTAAATGTAGGTTCTTAGAATTTCCATCGACGTCTTCGTGTACTTACAGCAAATCATCTAAAGTGAAACCGCCTCATATGGGGCGGGTGCACCAAAAGACCACAAATGTTGTTAGCATAGCACACACACACACACACACACACACACACACACACACACACACACACACACACACACAACCCTACACACAGTCAACATGTTGTCAGTTGTGTGCGCTCAAGAATAAAAGATAATCGCATTGATGATGAGTAAATACAACTTGTGTCTTTAGCTTAAGTCACAAACAAAATTATATACAAATCCACAAGGAGTCAGTATAAGCTAACAACGAAAAAACTGTGGACTTTCTTTCAACACCACCACAAGACATTAGCGGCACTGGCAACGTGTAGTTACTCGTACTTTTTAGAGTTCCATGTTGCTGCGGACTCTTGTGTTGTGACTTCGAACTTTGCTGTAAGTTGAAGTACAATTCTACTTGCAACTTGGAGTCATTGATCTTTGAGCAGCATAAACATGCCTTTGTTGGTCTTGTTGTGGTTGCTTCTTGGTATCTCGGTGTACAATCTGCAGTTGCAGCAGCACCACCACCAGCATCCGTAATGGTACTCTGTAGCCTAACCTTTGCGCAGAAGAAAATGAAGAATCATATGCCTTCTGTTGGTGTGTTTCTGTTTTTACCAACATATTCCCTCTCATATAATCTGTTTTTTTTGCAGTTCAAAAGTCATTGGCAATTTCTGAGTCTCTGAGTTTGGCTGTCGTCATCTTTCTGTTCCGAGTGTTTTCTGTGCCACATGCCGAGCTCTTATGTTGCCAGTGTCGCATAGCATAAGTAGCAATTGTTGCTTTGTGAAAAATGAAATTAATTTACGAATTCAATTTAACATGAAGAAGTAATTTCGTAGCGGTTCTTCCGACATTCCACTGTCAGCAGTTTTAAGAGTCAAAAGTCAAGATCAAGCAAATTCCATATTTCACTTTTCACAAGAGGTGGATTTGGTTGAGCGTTCACATGTGTGAATATTTACAACACAAAACTCAATTCCACTTACAACAACACTTATTTTTGAGATCAATATCATGCGGCCGAACAAATTTTAGCTTGTACACCAGCCGATCCGATCATTCACAAAAAACAAGTCCCAAACATTTTGCCGAAAATGTTCAATTTTGGCCATACATACTAAGATACACCACAAAAGCGATTTCCATAGCGGCATTTTTGGCAAGATTTCACAATACCACCAAAGCATTTGAATTAAGTTGAGCCGAAATGAAAAATCCTAAACAAAAGACTGCCGTTCAGAAACAAAACTGGTTTTCAGCCGCTCTACCCAAAACGGACTGAAGTACCCGCCGAAAGACCATTTAGTTAGTGTTTTGGCCAAAGGCAGTTTCTATCCAATGCTGGCCGCTGCCGCCATTCTGTTTTGGTGTTTTTAAAGTTTTTATGTTGTTTTTTTGTAAGACATTTTTTTTGCGGACGACTCGTGGCTGTCGGTGCCGGTGCAGCATAGAACTTATTTCTAACTTAAGCAAATGTGACTTTATCGCAGCAAAAACCACCTCGCCATCCACAAAGAGAAATGCCCGCTTTGTCAAGCCACCACTACCATGCAGACAGACAGAAGGAGATACTTTTTAGGCTCCTCAGTTTTGGTTGCTTCTTGTTCGTGTGGCTTATTTAGATTTTGTATACAATTGTACGTTGCGGTAGAAGAAGTTGTTGTGGTCGGTCGATGGGTTCGTAGCTGGGTCGTCGTAGAAAAGACCAACAAAAAAATTGCTTCCGAGATGATAACAAAAAAAGATAAATGCACGTACATGCTAAGTTGTTACTACGAACAGCAAAATCCAACTGATCTAAGTAAAACAAAATAAAAAATTTGCTCTTTCCATATAATTTTTTTCCAAAACATGCAAGCTTAATTCTTCAGTGGAATTCTGGGGAAATTAAATTAGAAAAGACGTGCTTTGTGTGAACTTTTTTCGAAAAAATGCATCTTCACTTATCTGGAATAGATTTTTGTTAGTGATAAGTTGAGTCAAGCGGTATTCTTCGTCGGTCCACGGGCCAGTGAAAACATGGAAGCTAGACATTTTGAGTCACCCAGACCTTTTCGAATAATTTAAGACGAATCTCCATGCGATCAGATTCTTAACATAAGACTCTGAACTCTGAATCAAGTAAAATTTCAGTATGCAATCGTAGTATACAAAAGTATTGCTACGTATATTTACGCAAACTAACTAAGTTCAAGTTTACAGAATTCATTATTATACTGGAGTTATAAAATTTGTTGCTTTATTTTGCATAATTTTTGGAAATTTTTAACAAAGATCTGAGACTTTCTGTGGATATGAGCAAATATATTTATTTTTAACTGCATTTAATTCCATTTAATTATTTCATTTGCTCCGATGATATCATTGCAATAATTTTTGCTTGTAATCAAGCGTTTCGCGTTTAAAATTTATTATCTTTCAAAGGTAATAATTAATTCTTGGCGTTTCGGTCGAGTGCATAAATTACGCCACCGAACCGAACCGAACCGACCGAGTAGAGCAAAGCCGTGCATTCCAAAATTCTTCGAGAGAACCAGAGCCGATCCAATTGATTTATTTTCGTTTCGAAATTCAAAGTTTCGAGCATGAAAGTCAACTTTTTTGATTTTCAATGTCGTTAGTACTTCTCGAAAAAGTTTAGTCCCATTCGAGTGAAGAACTGTGAAGCCAAGAGGCAAGTTGCCTCTAATGAATTTTGTGCCACATTGATTCGAATAACTAGTTGCAGCAACAATTAAACATTTTTTTTCGTGTTTTTCGTTTTGGTTTTTATCTTTTGTAGTTTCATTTCCACTGAAATCTGTGTTAATCGCACATTTGTGGTGCGCATTTTACCAATTTTGTGTAAGGAAAATAAATACAGATTTTGGCTTTTACACGCAGCGGGAAATAACGAAAATATCAGGAACTACACACACTGCAGTTTACAAATTTACAAGAAACACGAATGCGCCCGCCCCTACACAAGTGCTGCGTTGTTTTTCGATACAATTTTCTTGCTAGCCGAGTATGGCGATCACTGGGGAATTAGTTGCCTGCCCGTTCTTTCTGTAAATTGTGGCCCACACTTTTTTGTATCTGCCAATGAAAAGGGAATTGTATCGACTTTAGATGGATTTTGTGTGTTTCTTGTTCTTTTCATTTGATTTTTTCCCTGCGTTTTTTTTTTCGCTCAAATGTTTTCCAATGTATTTCATTTTAATTGTCGATCGGCTTTTTTTTATTGTGTTTTGAACGTTCTATTGCGAGCGTTTCGAAATTAATTGAATTAAGTTGTTGATTGAAGCGTTGAAATTGAATTTCGTATTTTGTGTTGTATATTGTGTGGTCGGTGGTTGTTGGCGTTGTTGTTGTAAATGACTTTATATTAACCTCTTTAAAGTGTTTTTAATTGTGAAAGGTAAGCAAATAAGTCTGAAGTGAATAGAGTAAAATTTCAAATTGATTTCACTTGATGAACGGCTTCATCTAGTATGTGTTATGTACATTATAACATATGGAATAGATTCATATTCACATCAATCAAATTCGCACATTTAATATATTTTTTCCTTATTTCAAGATCGATTTTCTTGTTATTGTTGTCACACAAAAGACTTGTAATGTCTTCGAAAGAAACGAAAATATCGCTAGTGTCGTTACGACAGACACACAATTTCGAGTCGTACCACTGACAAAACCAAGTGAAACATAAATAAATATCAATTACTTGCTTACATATTGAATGTCTTATTTATTTTTATGGCATTTTCAATGTCATATTCAAAATTTGTATTCACCATCATCGGTTTGTTATTTATTTTGTTCGGTTTTAATTTTTTCATACATGGCTACGCACAAAATGTGGGCCAGTTCACTCGTTTTCCTCATTTCTCTGCCGTCGTAACAATTTTAAGTTCAAGTTCATATATATTTTTTTAATATTTTACGACATGCAACAAATGTCATGCTGTAAATGACGCGCTGCTTGCTTTAATTTGACGTTTCGGTTTACTTGCTGGCTGCCAGTTGCCACAACATGTTGAGCTTCCGATTTCCGTTGTCTAATTTCAAACCCATTCCGTTGTGAAATTTAAAAACTATTTTAATATGTTTTTTTTATTAGTGAATCTAATCACATTTGATTGCTGAAGACATCGTTTTGAATTATTGCAGGAAATTCAATTCGAATAAATAGTGAATGTCTGTGATTGCTTACATATTTTGATGAAATATTTTAAATGTAAAATTCGTTCAATTCATTATCACCCACTCCAGCTTCGGGTTAACTGACACTTTATTTTCGTTGATTACATCAATGATATCTTTAAAAAAAACATACATACGCGCTATACTCGAAGTGACATCCACTCGAATTGATGTATATTTTTTGTATTTTAAACTTGTTGAACTCAATTAATTAATGACAAATGTGGGTGTTTCGCTACAAAATATCAAGAAAATCGAAGCGAAAATTTCATTAAAAAGTTGAACTAAGGCTATTGGTCAAATTGGCTGCGAAGGTGAGGGCAAAAGATCAATCTTTGATTGAAACGGTAAATATAAAGATGATGGAAGTTTCTCGATAGTATTTAAATTGTATATTGTGTGTATAAAAGGCGGGAAGTAGGACACACAATGAGATCACATTATTGAAATAAATTAATAAGAAATTTAACATTGAATACCAAAACTTCGGGGAAAATTATCATTGTCATTTGATGACATTAACTTTCTTTAATAATACTTAGAATTCAACAAAACTACAGATAAATACAAAAGATATATAAGTAGTTAGGTGTAAGGAGGATAATTTAAGACAACGATTTTATTATTTTTCATTAATAGTAACTTTTCACGAAATTCGTAAACAGTTAAATATTAATTTCTAAATTTTACTTTACAAATTAGTACTTACCTATTTAAGTAAAATTACGTATAGCTACATAGTAATTTGCTAAATAGTATTTTAACAAATCTATTGAAAACTGAAAGCATTTGTCATATTGACGACGACGGGGTCGGTTCACTTTAATATGTCCGTTGTCCGAATTACCATACAACATGCCAATTACTATTTCCACATTACAACTGTAAAAAACCCAAACAAACATATGCGAGCACTAAAAGGTTTCAAAATCGTTGTAGCAAAAAAAAACGGCATTTTTATTGCTAATTGCAAATCGAGTTGAGCAATAATTGTAAAATAACGATTCACAACAAACAAAAAACAATTTGTGCTAATGTGAGCTATTCACACTTTTGAAATATCAACAACAAAGCAGAAAATATGGACGGACTGGACTGAATTAAAGCAAAGAACGTGGCAATACTTCGAACAGCCCAACAGTGGCCATAACTTGAGCAGAGGAAAATTAATTTAGAAGATATTATTTGCCGAGGAATACGAATTACTGACATGTGCATTGGAATTGAAATGTCACTTTGCAGCTGGTAGCAAAAACAACAACAATCAATGTCACTTGCAATTTGATATGTATCAGCAGCAACGTGACGAATATTGGAGCCGCTTTTTGGGAGTTTCAACCAACGCAAAGCAATTAAAAAGTGTTCATAGTTTTTTAAGTCAAAAACTTCAATTACGACGGGCTTTTTAATAGAGTACTTTGGACTCGGAACTATTACAACAAATTCCATTCACTTGACAATACCTGTGGCCTGTGGAGTTTACAGTTCTGTTGTTGTTTTTTGTTCAATTGCCAAGTGTTTTGCAGCATGTTGTATGTATTTCAAAGAGGTTTATCGTGCTAGGAACCGCTTTATGTATTGTATCTCTGTAGCCTAGTGAGGCAAGCGTAGGCGGCTGTTGCCCGAGGAGTACTAAAAGGCCTTAAGATTGAAAGTGTTGTAATCATGTTATACTCGCTTTGGATTGCTGTGCACTGAAATAAGGTGTTGCCCACAATTTTTAATGCTATAAGAAGGCATTTTTAATTACATTTTTGTGAACAAATATTCTTGCACGTTCATCCTGAGTGGTGTCCGCTCACTGAAGAGTGCTGTCGTACACTCGGGTAAAACATTGCAAACACTTGTTTTCCACTAGTTTACATGACATTCGTGTGACTTAAATGCTTACCAAATCCATGCCATCGATTGCTTGGAGCAAATGTAAACATTTGGTTGCAACGTTTATCAACATTTACTTGTACATATTCGGAAAACATTAAATGGCTGAACCTGTGGACAATTATTGCGACTCACAACACATTTGCGATAGTAGATCGCGCCGCCATCCACTCTCTGCAGATGCATGTTGCTGCACTAGCGGTTGCGGTTGACTACTTTGTTCAAGATTCGTTGAGAAATTGTTGAAATATTACCTTTCAATTAGACGCAATTACGACAATTATTTCCTAGTAGTCGAATTATAATGTTTATTAATGGAAGTTGTGGAAAAGATTAAAATCGAAATAAATAACACTTTTTGCTGCAACATTATCATAAAGTTCGAGGTCGTCAATTGAGTTAGTGAAGTCAATGTATGGTGGTGCTTGTGATAATAGAAGCGTGTTAATGCTGTGATAATTGAAGATGGAACAAAATATTCCAGTTTTTAAAATACAGAAAATCCAATCGATTGCTAGCTTTTGGACCTTCTCGACTGTTACACCCTGTATAACCTAATCTACCATATTTACTCTTTCTTCTGTCAGTTTCTTCCAATAAGTTGAATACTTCCCGAACATGTTGCGGGTAATAAATCACCCATTAACCCTATCACACTCTGAGTCGTCTCCTGTCAACCAATTGTATTCAGTTCTGCTACTTATTTTTAAATAGCTGAAAGAATTAACCGCTAAAGAAACATGATTCATGTGTAACTTTCAATGCCACAAAATTCTTTGAAAAGCTGCAGTGAAAGTTTCAAAAAGTATAAGTAAGTAATAAGTAAAACTAATGAAAGAAAATATATCGTCGTCAATCTCTTGCTCAACACATTGTGAGGAGTGAAAAAAGTGACGAAGAAGAGTTCAACCTACTTTCGTGCCACTTAAAAAATAAATCAAAAAAAAAAGTGAAAATTTCGACTCAACATACTTGATAATTACAAAATAATTTTGAAGCACCTTACGTATACGTGAGCCAATTTTGACCACAAAAAATGTTTTACCTTGTAACTGCATGTGCATTTAAATAAGCAGAGTGCGCATGCGTTTGGGCCACATCTCTGTGGAGAGATGCGTCAAACATGCAATATAATTTCAATAGAAGCATCATCAATTCAAGAGTTTTATTTTCGAAGTACCCGCCACAGTAAACAAAAGAGGCCTCTGCGTTAATAAACCTTCCTTTGTATAGTTCAATGAATAAACCTTCAACGGACAGAAAAGTCACTTGAAAATGAAGTGTTTTGACTTTAGGTGGACCACACTTGACCATTGGACTTGCTTATAAACAAAAAAAATTAATATTTTTACAATAGTTGAGAAATCAAAAATATTGAAGATCCTCTTCTTTTTAAAATAGTTTTATTTTGTAGAAACAACAAAATAATACCAATTTTAGTAACTGAAACTAGTTCATCGTCGCCATCTGCCACTTTTCACCGTTAACTGAAGAGGGTCAATCTCCTGTACAGCAGATTGTGGCCGCTTAAATGGAATTAAACTATGCACCAGTCTTGCAATTGAATGGACCGATCTCTTTTCACATTTAATAGCATTTTAAGGTATTTGTTGTACCCTTATTTGTATTGAAGTTTGCCTGCATATGCAGCTGAAATGAAACTCAACGACTGAATAAAAAAAATTAGCTATAAATTTACCGCAACAGTTAAGCGACTTTTGTGCCAAGCTTAGAACAAGAATGGCAACAACTTGTAGAATATTACACAACCGCCATAAATAAACGTGGCACAAAAGGTAGTGGAGAACGATTGAATCGAAATTGTACGAGACTGCCATTAGTCAGACTGCGGATGGCGACTTGGGTACGGATACCAGGGAGGAGGAGATTTACAGTGGTGTGATGCAAATATTAGAAAGAAAGATTAGGAAAACATACAAATAATGTTATCAGATTTGTCTTTTGATTTAAATAATAAAAGGGAATAATGCATTGGTTTTTAAGTCCATTATGAAATTATGAAATGGTTATCGGTTCCACTACCATCGAGTAATGGTAATTATGAATTTCCATTATTTCTTCAAAATTACACCGTCTCTGTTCTGTCTATGAAACTTCCTCATTGGAGTACTGCACATTCTAGCCGCATCGGTTTGCTGCCAGGCCAAAAAAAAAACAATTAATTGTCAAAGCACACCTTTCAAGGAAGACTTTTTCTATGGCACGATCTTTACGCGATCTACACGATCTTCACGAGCGTGGCAAATGACGACAATTTTGTTACTCGATCATAGCATAAAAGTACATTATATGCCATGGCATCTTTGTCGCAACTTTGGAGAGATTATAATCGAATACGTACAACTAATCCAATAGACGAAAGCCGACAGACAGCATATGTGAAACTTTTGTTTCAACGGTTAATGGCCTGTTTCGGTACAAAATTGTAGACATGTTTGCTATAAAATTACTAATAAATGGGTTGAACAAATTTCGCTTTGAATTTAATGAATTTGTGTAAGAGGTACGACCGTGAAAGATGTGGGTGAGGAACTTGTATCGTGGCAGTACGTTTAACACAAACTCAGAGACTTCAGGAAACGAAAGTCGAGCACTTTATGATAATGCTTTATTCATAGTCAAATATAGTTTTCACTTAACCTTACTATATTTGACAGATAAGATTTGGCAGATATTAAGAAGGAACATTAACAAATAAATTAAATTTTCGGTGATAATATGTCCAAAGGGTGAAAACCAAGTATATTGATGAAAAAAATGCATTTTAATTTGAAGACTATTAGATTTTACATGCATACGCACATTTCGAACAAAGGACAGGTAGACAATAGTTATTAAAAGTGATTTTTTCCAATTCAGTAACAAATCGACAATAAAATAAAATACATAATTTATGAACAAACCACGCAATTTGCTAATTTATTTTGTACATTTTTAACATTGCTGCACATAAAAATGTCAAGCGAGCAAACAGAGTAACTGTCAAGCATGAGCATTGGACATAAAGTCTATTTGTATAATTTTTGAAAGTACTCTTAACAAAAGAACTCGGCGGCAACCCCATGGTCAATTGGGGTTACCAGGCGCGCATAAATAATTGTTTATATTTGCCAATGTGCACAAAAAGGTAAATACGTTTTTGCCTTAGGAATTCGGTCAAGTACTTTTGTCGCATGACACATGTGAAGCTGTCACGAAGCACAATATTGACACTTTGTCATGTTTGTGTGCAGGTCTTACCATTCACCGTTATTGCTTTGCATAAATGCCACTAATTCCAGTTGCAGTATTTTTAGCAGTCAAGCTTAATTGAATTTATCACTTTACTCGGTAATGGCATACATACATTACGAGAAATAGAAAATAAATTGATGCTAATGCTCCTCAGAACAACAATGCACTCATTTGTACACACCTTCGGAAATGTGACAGCGGTTGCAACTTTCTACAACTTCCGTTGCCGTTGCTTGTCAATTTTGAATAATGTTATGCTTTTTTCACTCTATACGAAACCAAAACAGTTTTCAACGGTAGCCAACCATCCATCTTTACCAAGTCATTTATTATCTTATATTTCTTTTTGGAAATTTAATTATGGTTCCCCCGAAAAGCAAAAAAAAATAGTTACATGAAAAGAAATGTTAAACCTGCTCGCGGCATAGCCTCTAGCCGCCTTAATTGACAACTAACGAAAGTTTTGACTGGCTTTGTTGCCAACATATTATGTGCTGCTGCTGTTGCATGCATGTTGCTGTCACCTCGCTGGCTCTGTCTGTGGGCACTCTTTTCTCTGTGACATTTCTCGATTTGAATAAACTACAGATTGACAATTACGGAAGTATCGTGGTTGGGTGCCACCGTTGACGATAATGTGAGTCAGTGAGAAAATAACATAGGTTTCAAATTCTATAAAATATACAGTCTAACAGCATATCAAAAATTACAAAATTGTTTACTAACACGAATTAAAAAGAGTATCAAAAATTCGAATAATTCATCTGATGTCGTAATCATATTACCACATTTAATTTAATTTAATTTGTCTGCCTTAAAATGTCTTAAACGTTCAAATGCATATCTCCAAAACTAAAATTGCTCTCATAATTTTCACAGCTTAAATATTCATGGACTCATAATTGCCTCTCCTATATCTTATCCAGAGACTTTTGCACGCAATTATGTTAATTTCGGATCGACATGGGTGAATGGTGTGACCAGGCAACTTATCAACTTCATTAAATGAAATTCCAACCAAACATCTCAAAACATTCGCTACCTATGAATAAATTTAATCGATAAAATGAAATTATCAACACGTTTTTATTATCAATTTGCGGCGACACAATTTACGGCCCAACTGCGGCCAATCTGCAACTGTGCAGCATTTAATATTTTCACTAATTCAAAAGAAAGAAAAAACAAAGAAAAACTAGTAAGAGAATTTTCTTCGGTCTGATCGAAGCAAAAATACCCTGCCCTACTCTACCACATTCCGTATCCATTTGAAAATGTTGATCCAATTCCATTTTGCTCCGGTTACATTCCATTTCGTTCCAGTTCAATATAAACGGACTCAAAGAAGTTCGGAGGCCATTTTGTATGGGAGGTAGGCGTGGTTTTTATCCGACATGATTTGGAGTTGAAAGCTCAATAACTACGGCAGCTATCGTGCGAAGACAGACATCTCAGGAGGTGATGCTGATCAAGAATATACTTGTTTATACTTTTCTATACCTATACGCCTCCAAACGGTGTGACAAAAACAATATACCCTTGGACACTGTGTACAGGGTATAAATATAAAAACATGTTGTACAACAACATTTTCTATAACAAGCGCCGCGCTGAATGCATAAAAAATTCCAAAGCAAAAGTGAAGAAGGAGAAGAAGCTGAAAAAACATTGCGCAAGCGCAGCACGTTGCACATTTGCTGCATTTTGTATTTAATGCGAATGGCTTCATTTGATGTTTCTCAATTGGCGACCGGCTCGCTTTATGATCCAACCCTCGCTTCCTCCTCTCTGCTAATAAGGCGGCGCATGCGTAAAGGCTTAATGTCGATTTTTAGCTGCTTTTAATGCTGCCAGCCACAAACATCGTAATGAGTATGCGCACTCGGTCGATTATTAGAGACCAAAGCCGCATCGCCTCGGCACTTGGCGAATATAATCATATCAATTTATATAACTAAGCTATAAATATGCATTTTTAAGTATTACAATTAAGTCAACAATTTATTGCCTTCAATATTTTCCACTGTCCGTTAGAAACTGTTATCGTTGGATCACTTGAATATGCAAATCAATCAGAATTCTAGCGAATTATGTAAATTTTCCACTTGCTCAAGTTAATTCAATTGTTCCACCATTGTTGGAATAGGTAATTCAAATTTGAATTTTATTGCCGCGTATGGGACGGCGACGTGTGTGGGCTTGGATTTCATAACGATTGTAAGAATAGGGACTAGTTGGAACTTTGTTATACACACTATACTCTACATGTATATGTTTGGGGGCTTTAATATGATTCAAGAAATATAGATACAGTGAACGCACAAAGAAAATGGTCAAAAATCAGGAATAAAGTCAGGGTTAATGTGAGCAATAAATTAGAGTAGATACAGTATTGCTCCAAAGTTGTCTTGAATCTGCAGAGTAAATGAAAATATTTGTCTGACATTTGAGTAGACACCATTCATTCTTCACGCTCAAACTGATTCGCCTGTCTGCGAACTTGTACATTTATATAGGCGAATGCTGAAGGTCGAACAGAAAAGTTTGTAATGAAATGATTTGCCATAATAGAATTATTTGAACACATTGTAAGATTTTATGAAGCAGATAAAAGCAACTAATGCACGGATGCTGTTTGCCAATTAAGATATGTACATACGTTCAGTGTGCAACGATATTTGCACAAATATATGCAATTTCTGCAAATTGCAACCATTCATTTGCATAAATTCGCGCATTGATTTCAAATAAAAACGAAATCAGTGTGGGAAAGCGTTGAAACAATGCCAAACATTTCTGCAACCACTTCCTTCGACAACTTACCGAAACGTTTATATGCATTTAATTTAATGTTGTGCCATTAAATACAAAAATTAAATAACTTGAAATTACACTTCCTCAAAAATGTCCTAAGCTTCGGTCCCTTCGTTCATTTCCAGCAAAGTGGAAACTGTTTAAATAAAAGGGTTCACTGTTCGTGTTTGCCCGTTAGCAAGAATTCAATTTTCAGCTGTTGCAATGCAACTTTTCGAGCATGCCAAGAAACTCCCCAAAAAATGAACATAAAGCCACTTCTCGAAGATCACTTGGGCAGCGATTATTAATATAACGGTGCTTTAGTGCCGCATGCAGTCAAGCATTTTGTTTTACGGGTTTGATGCAGCGCGGCGGCATGCAGCGGGCGGGTCAAGACAACTCATGGTTTTTGCATTTCTTTCGTTTAGGCAAAAATCGTAATAAATTAAAAATCATATTGAAATGGCACGATGTTGGAGCAGCAGAACCGTTTAATTACATGTTTGTAAAATCGAAATCATTGAGTCATTTATGAATAAAGTGTAATTTTTTTAAATTGTTCAATAGCCTCAATAAATAATGTGAGAAGTTAAAATTAGATTATTTCTAAATTTATCAGAAAAATAATTCATGGAAAGCTATTTTGAAAAAGTAGCAGAATACGTTTATGTGGTTTTCTTGCTCCACGAAATGTGTGTGTTCGTTTCCTGTGGCCCACAGTGTAAACCACTGTATTAGTGATTTTAAACGTGTCAAATACGAATTTGTCATGCGATTCTGATTACTCGATGATAAATGACTTAGTTGGTTCAGTGCAAACATATAAATTTCCGGTCAATGCTTGCAAATGCTTGCGGTCACGACTTTCTAAACTCGGTTATTTATTTTTGCAATGATGGTCTTTTATATACAAATAGTCAGCGCAACATTTCACCATGAATTTGAAAATAACGATTGTCGACAGATGGGACTCAGTTCGGTTCAGATTTGTCACAACTGCAAAGTTTAAATAATTTTAAGAAATTCGTTGAGAAATTGCCACAATATCCAATAAGCTTAATTTTGCCAACGGTCATGTTGGACGTAAATCTTGAAACATAAACAATTTTGACATATTAAAATTAACGCTGAAATTGTTGTAAGACCATAATTCCAAATCAACCCAATTGCATTAATCTCACAAACTCAAAACACCTCGACGGCAAAAAGCGCCGAAAAGACGCACATAAATAATTCACCCCGAAACCATCAACAACCTGTTGCTGCCGCTATTAATGTTGTTAATCATTTTTCTATATATTGCATTTTGATTGCTTTATATTTCATTTAGCAATTCTCGGCACTGCCAACAAATTTTCAACAGACCACATTTGCCCAGAAACCATTTCTTATAATTCAGATTCGGCAAATTGCATATTTGAACAAATCAAAATTTTGTGTTTAGTTTTGTTGTTGTAGTGTATGGATTGTATTTTAGAACAGTTCGTCCGTCAGTCGCTCCTAACCTGAATTGTAGAACGTGTTTTTACCTCTCCTTTGCTGGGTGGAAGTAAGTAAATCCGTGCTGTCAAAAGCCGTTTGTGTTTTTATTTCGTTGGCGTGTTCACCACGCTTTGTAATGATTTAACATGAACTGCTGAATGAATGTGAAATAAATGAATGGACTATTAAAATAATTGGCGGATTTTAATTTACCGTTAGTTTCTACAAACATTTTCTTTTATTTATTGTAGGCCATTTCGATTTGTTAATTAAATATTGTTAATAAATTAAAGAGACATTTAATTTCGTAATGATTTTAATATGATTATTGTGCTCTACCATTTCAATAATTATACATATCCAGTAATTACAATCTTCGCAAAATTTCTCTTTGTGCTGAAAGTGTCATTTACGTAGTGAACATTAGTTTCGCTGACTTTGTTTAGACAATCGCAAATAAATCAGGATATGGAAGTTTTTCTTCTCTCTGCTCTATACCAATTTGATATATCTAGGCTAATTGTAAATTGAAGAAAAGTGGAAATTAAGAAGAGAACGGCGAATTTAAAAATAAAAAACTACGACACGACTACGACCTTAATGTGCATATAAATTGTATGAAAGGTAACCATATAATCTCTTAATAATAACCTCGTTCATATGGGAAGCGAGTGTTTGCACAAAACGAACTGACCAAATTTTTCAATTTGTTCCCACCAAAAACCTAACATTCCCTCCACCCAACCCAATTACCCAGTGACTAGCGACGAACAAATTGTCATAATTACACATTTAAATTTCTAAGAAAACGTGGACTTGTAATCATAACGAATTATGTAGTTTTCCAATTATTTACACGCTCTCAATTCACATACCACAATGGAATACGACCGAAACTCTTCAGATATTCATGAGTTTCTAACGAAAGGTCATTTTAACCAGACCAAGAGTACAGGGAAGACGACTTAATTTAGTTTCACTAACAAAACTGTACTTAGTATTTGTTAATTTGTCACATTTACATCCAACAACTTACAACAACAAACAAAACCTTCGTGCGAGTCAACAAACAAGAAAAAAAGCACTGAATGTCATTTGCTGATTCTAGGAATTCTTCATTTGGTGAGTTTCTTTTGGATAGCTATGATGCGAGAGTCCAATATGGTTGACGTCTTAAACATAAAGATCATTTGCTCTTTTCACAGTGTTGATTGTTAAGTAAATAAGTAAGAAAAACTTGAAAAAATGTCTTTAAATGCCAATAATGTTGGAAATCTCGCGAAAGCTTCAAAAGCATTCGCCGCAAGCAATAATGTCATATGCTGCCCCCACCGCATCATCGAACTAAATTCGCTTCTTTCGTTTTCCACAAAGGCGAGTACAAATTGCTCTGAAATGCAGTCGCGGACAGCAGTTGCCAAAGTTTTTTTAAATTCTCCCACGTATCTCTTTTGGTGGTGAGGGGTTGTGGAAATATGCAGCTTTAATCGGCCTCTTAATATGTATTAAGCAGCCACGAAGTATCGCATTGCATGGTAATCACTTGACGATTTATGTATGTACTCAGGTGGACTTTAATTCGGTATGTCAGAAAGGCTAATCGTTTCAGTTCATAAAAAATTGGTTACTAACTTATTTATTCGCTAATAAGCCGGGAACTCACACACAATAATTGAAATCGAAAGGAGCATCGTTGGATGTGCGAGACAATAGAAAGTAGTATTGTATTAAAATAATAATTTGATTGGGGAGTGGATTTTAACAATCGAAAGTAGTAAAATGTTATCGAACTCCTAGTGTTTTTAATGCAACCTAAAAATTATAAATTTGTACTTAGTATTATCTTTATTGGAATTGATATATTCTTTTTTTCCCTCCTTTCAGGTTGTCCGCCCACCACCAGTTCGCACTGTTTGCGCTGCAACAACGAGGGCTGCATCAAGTGTCCCATCTACCTCGTGACCGATACACGCCAGTGCGTCGACCAATGTCCCACCGGCTACATCGATCAGTGGTCGGGTCACACCGAATTCATGGGGCGTGTCTGTGTTTCCACGGGCTATTCGGGCCCGCTTATGGCTGCAATTGCCGGACTGCTGGGCGGCTTTTTTGTTTGTCTTTTCCTACTCGCCGTGGCTGTGATGCTGGTGCGCCGCAGACGACGACGAAAGATGATAAAACAGAAGTTGATCAATGAGCACACAATGGATCGATCGGACTTCCTGCGGCAGCTTAGCGAGATGCGCCCGAATGCCGAATACTTCTTGGCCATGCTGAACGATACGCGCCGTCAAATACGCAAGTTGTATCTGTCCGGCGAAGTGGCAGCGGCCAATTCATACCGGCCCATTGTGCGTGATCTCGCCAAGATTCTAATTCTACTCAATCGACCAATGGAGTTAATACCCGCAGCTCCGCACGATTGGAATAGACTCCATGCGTGGTCAGAGCAGGCTCTGGACCGCTATAAGCCGCAGGTGGGGCAGCTGATCGATTTCTTTCAGACGCCTGGTGGCGGTGGCTTCGGCGAGGATTTCGACATGCGGTCGGCATACCAACAAAAGGGCGTATTTCGTCAGAGTGGTGCGAGTTTGACGGCCGGTGCGGCAACGACGACGGCTGCGCATAAGTTGCATCTCTTCGGTTCGCTGATAAGTTTGCACGAATTCGAAGAACCGCGTCCATCCGATCCGTTCGGCAGCAGCTTCAACACCTTGAAGGGGGGAGGCAATTTGATATCGGATCTCAACGCGAGTTCGTTGTGGCTCGAGGACGAGTTCTACAAGTTGGGCTTTCGGCCGCAGGATGAAATCACGACTGAGCTATAGAGTTATGGGCTAGAACATTTCTTGTTTGTTTTTATTTTATTTTATTTTTCTCAACGGTTAGAATTGATTCTGTTTACATACACACATTTTTTTGTATCTAGCTTAAATGAAGATTATTCAATTGGACAATATCATTAGTGTTTGAAAAAGAGTATTATTTTGTTTATAAATACATTTAAGGAAATTTAAATATATTTTATTGATAAATAAGAATTCACAAATGAATTGAAAATTTTAGTTATTCAGAATTTCTGGCAGCTCTCTGAGTGTGAGCCGATCAAAAATCATTACGAAATTCCAAATTAAAATGGACATTTAAATTGAAATAAGCTTTAGACCTTTTACGAATTGTTAAAATGTAATAAATAAGCAATGTTGAAATTGAGAAAAATCTCACTAGAGGGTTAATACTATTGTAAGCTTATTTCAGAACATTCCAGTAAACAATAATCGAACAAATGAAAATAAACTAAAATTTCGCTCAAATATTTTTAAGTTTTGAGATAAACTGTAACATAAGTGTACCTAGTCAATAAACTCATTAGAAAAGCGCTATAATTTTAAGATTTTATGAAAATCACACAAATTTACGAACATATTTATTAATTTTGTAGAAGACGAATAAATATTGAAAGGAATTTTCATTATTGTGAACAAATAGAAAATAAATTCATGCAAAACCAATTTTCTGTTGAATTATTTGACAACTGCGCATCAACATTCGGACGGAATTCACTACTAAGTAATATGGACAAATGTTGGCAAAGGAAAGTGAATTTAATCTAGGAGTCTTATCGGGCTTTACGCTATTAAAGGTCCCCACACACCAACGCGAAATTTCGCAGCCGCCGCGAAACTTGCTCCAAATTGTTCTTGAAAGTGCGATAGTGCGTTCTTTTTTAACAAAATTTTTAAACGATATACATTTTTATTTGTTTTTATGAAATTTTTCACCACAAACAAATCATTTTTTTTAGAATATCGCCTTTTCAAGAGCAATTTTTGAGCAAGTTTCGCGGCGTCTGCGAAATTTCGCGTTGGTGTGTGGAGACCTTAATACTGCAAATACCTTTCTGACGAAGTGTTTTAGAAAATTATGCATTAAAACCACTTTGTTTAGCATTTTGGCCAGAAACAAATAAAACCCTATTGAACCTAGCGCTTCAATTAACATACTCAAATGTTCAGCAATTAGTGCTGATCTAGCTGATCACTCTGTAAAAATCCCACTCTTTAGTATAGGAAAGGACTAGACAAATGAACTGTTTGAGGCAGGCTAACATCAGATTTAGACAACTCTCCACCTGTGAGACTTCTCGTAAAAGTTGTGTAGTTTGATAGGAATTCCGTATTTTTCATTACGATTCACACATACCATTATAGCCTATCTGATGCAGCTTTTTCTCAGGATTCCAAAAATGCCAAAAACTCAATTTTCATGAGAACGGACATAGGATGGTTGTGCTTTTAGGTATCGATTTGAACTATTTTATGTCGAATTTTGAAGATTTATTTTACCAAATTTTTTTTGGGTGAATCCAAACGTTAACACCTTTTTTCGGTTAAATTTACCGACGTTTTTTTTCTGTGGAAAAAACCACTTCCTCTATCAGTGTCATAAATTACGGGCATCACAATGGGTCAACTTTGGCCTAAGTGTGATGCGACAGTCAGAGTAGTTTTGCTTCAAGTGTGCCATCTACCCTCTAACCTAACCTAGCATACTCAGCATATTTTCAAACTCAGGGGTTTCAACGAAAATAAATTCTCCTGTTTTCTCCTCTTTTAATAGTTTAATTATGTATATTGTCAGATCGATGTAAAATTCATCCTTTTGAGATTTATTTTCCTAAGTTTCCGAGGGGTTTCCCACTTTAAATGAATTTCCCTAATATAAAGAAGGCGATTGAAAATGGTTTCTCACAACATTATTTCGTTAAAAGGTAAATCTTGGTTGATATTTCTAAGCGGTTTTGAAATTCCACACTACAAATATACCGTCAAAATCTGAACTGAAGACTAAAAACCCGGTTTTCACAGCTCACAAAAAATGTTTGCTATAACTTCAGTAATGTTTCCTCAAATTTAACTTTTTCCACTAAAAAAATTTGGAAATCTAATTCAATGCACTTCTCTGGCCGAAACATGCCGTTCCAAGATGCAGAATCGCTTTTGAATATATAATTTATAATTTATTCAACTTTTGAAAGTATACAAATGCATTTTATAATTTACACCATGTAATGAGCAACTGAAAATATTATTATGTTATATCAACGTCATAAAAAAATCCAATAATGTGAAAAAGGGTAGTAAGTAATACAAATAAACTGAATTCAATTGTGAAAATCGTCCAAAAGCGCCTCGATTTCCAGTGTGTACACTGGCTCCTGCTTCACCCGAATCGCCTCGTGTCATTCGTTGTCCGACTGGGACTGGGCACTCAAATGCTCCAAGAAAACCGATTCGTCCATAAATGACTTCTCGTTCACCAGCTTGGACAGCTCGCCCGCATCATAGCCGATCAGCAACTTAAGATCGCAATCGAATTTGTACGCGAAACGCTTGCCGGAAACCTTCGATATCATATCGCCGTCGTAGTAGTAGCGCAGTGCGCGCGATAGCTTCTCATAGTTCATGGCCGGTTTGTTCTTCTTCTCGCCCCACAATCGAGCCACGCGCTCGGGATCGGTGAGCTTAAATTCACCCTCGGTGCCCACCCACTGTATGATGTCGACGTGTTCGCGGTCTGTCAGTATTTCCAGTAGGAATTGCCACAGCTGCAAATCAAAAGAAAAAGTTAGCAGCTTTTACTTGAACTTCGTACTTCCATAATTGGAGGTTAACCTCAGTGATAGGCCTCTATTTCGGCCTCAATTAAAGAACAATGGTAATTTTACCTGCACTTGCCCGTTGTTGCCGGAACCCACGCCGTAACTGCCTCCACCGCCAGTGCTGGGGCTGTTGCTGGCCGTTGCGCTGATTTGGGCCGGGGCAGACACTACAGTCAAGGCTAATGGGGCTACAAATTACAATCAATTAAATTTAAATAAAACCTCAATAAGCGCGAAAATCCTTACTGGAATTCTTCGCTTGGTGGAAAGCGGTTTTGCGCATGATTTTCGGTTCTTTTGATGCCATCGGCAGATTGTTGCTGCCCTGCAATAGTTTCGAAATATTGACACGACTGCGAGTCTCCGTCTCAGACTTGATGACACCACCCTCGGCTGCTTTGTGCACCACCGACACGAATTTGCACTCCTTGAGCAGCTGCAAATGCGTCCAGAAAACATTACCGGGGTCAGTGGGCAACTTCTTCCGGAATTCTTCGTGCGTCAACGAGCACAACTCTTTGCCCGTGATGGCCCAGTCATTAAGGACAATGTCGGTCTGCAGTCACCAAAATTAGTCAAATGAGTTTCGAAAGTTGTCTAGAGGCTGAGAATAATTACCAAATCGAACTGACGCACGGCCCACTGGAACCAATGCTTCACTTGCGGCACAGTCCAGTCATTCGGATCGTCTGGTATCTTGAGGCGCGCTTGCTCTTTCTTGAACTTGCTATCCAGCACCCAATTCAGGCAAGGCTTATCTTTGCTGTTTGTTTGAGCCGTGCTGCTGCTGCTGGGCTTTGCGATTTTTGCTTTCTCTTCGGCCGCATCGAGTTCCGAATCTTGAGATTCCTCTTCATTCATGTCATGCTCGTCAACCACGGGCTCGGCAGTCTTGTTGGCTTCCTCGGCAGCAAGAGCAGCTGTGGAAAGGCACAAAACCATAGAGAACCAAATTTAATATGAAGAACCAAAATATAAATCTAACCCAATGCAGCCTCTGTCGGCTTCAGCACATCTACAATATTAATGCGCTGATTGGTGGTCTGGATTTGCACATTAATCTGGACAAGGCCCTCGCCCTTCACACACTGATCAACTAGATTCTTGTGGGGCTCCAACTGGAAAACAAAGACAAATTTAGGGCAATGCAAACTATTGAGATCGTGTATTTTTCTATACCTCTTGAGCATCCTGCAGCCAGAACTTATAGCCCTTCAGATCGACGCCAATTTTTTGTTCCACCAGTTTCCTGCAAAAGAGAATGGAAAAAATGCACCTTCATCCACGAGAAACAACAGCAATTAGGACTCACTGCAAACTACGCAACGGCTCTCGAATGTCCATATGCAAAATGATGACATCGTCCGCGTCCATTTGATCCTCCTGCTCGTCCATGTACAAGTTACTTTGCAATATGTCGCCTGCAAGTGGAATATTATTATGCAGCCTCCGATATATTTGTTGTTCCACAATTGCAGCTCCAACTCACCCAAATCTCCGCCGCTGCCCAAACGCTGAATGAGTTCTTCCGACAGTTGCGTCAAATCGTTTGCTTCCATACTATGCTGCCGCCCCTTCGCGCCTTACCCCACTGAGTTTTGGATTGGGAAAAAAACTTCTTTACTATTGTTTATTTTTGTTTTATTAAATTTTTTGTTTCTCCCGAAATATGCACAAAAAGCAACAAGCAACCGACTACCGGTTACAGTTAGTGTTGTTCCGATACTAGTACTCATACTCGATACCTTTATTTTTTGTCCGGGTATTTTTTTCTCGATACCTCTAACAAGTATCGATCAAATATTTGGTATCGATACCATTTTTTTTGCTTCAAGTTGACAAAGTGAAAATATAGAAATATGTTCGTAAAATTACCGAAAAACGGTCGATTACGTATATTTAAAAATAATATACGACATTTAAAATTATTTTTAAGAAAAAGTACTCGATACCAAATACTTGATACTTTTATTCGACATTTTGGCAAGTATCGAATGTTTCATTCGATAGAAGTAATGAGTAAAAGCATCGATACAAACAAACAAAATTTCCATTTCGGCTAGCACATGCAAAGAAAGCGAAATAAGAGTTGCTTTTTCGAGAACTTTGGAGAGATTTTTCGACAACCCGCACAGCAAAATTAATGGAATAACCTTTATGTTGCTTTGAAAACCATTTTATTAGTCGCACAATCACTCACAATAATTTTTTCACATTTTTTTAAACTTTATTTACAAAATTTAAAAATTGAAATGTCAAAAAACATTCGCTCAAAACAAAATATATGTCATTTCTTCAAAACAGAATTTTGTCGCATCTGCATATCGGTCTTAACGTGAGATTTTTGTAAAAATTTTGAATTCGTAAGGTTTTTTGAGATTTTTCAAAACTTTTGTCTGAGATTTTTTGTGAGATATTTATCTGGCAACTATGGTGATACCGTTAATCCGATCGAAATCCGCTTGCTATCCGAAGTAAGTAAGCATAGACTACAACCAAAAAAATGGTTCTGAAATGAACTGTGAATTACATATGAAACTGATTACTAGATGGCGCAGTGGAGTGATAGAAAATAGTTTCTTAATAACATTAAAAATTCAACAATGATTAAGGATTTAAAATTAAAATGTTACTATTTGCAATAAAAAAAAAACAATGAATTTAAAGGATAAAATTTGTTTTCCAATTTGGTTTGAAAGTGAATATTGGTATACCCTGTAAACCTGCACCTACACAGAAGGAAAAAAATCAGAACTGCATGGTTATGATTTGAAACGGCTATCGTTACGAAAAATTCAACACCGCACCGTTCTAAAACACAACTGAAACAGTTTCACTTTTTGAAGATTGTATGAGTTACTAAAGCGTGGGTTCGAATCTCAGTCAGACCACATTTTTTTTCGATTCTTTTTTATATATTTGGGCAAAAAAAAACGATCTGCATTTGCCGATTTTAATTTTGTTGCATTTTTGAGGTACTGAAATCTACAGTAAGCAGAGCAAAACAAACCCAGGATTCGTAACCAGCGACCCCTCAAAATAAGAATACAAAAAGTAATGTGTTAGAAAGGAAACAAAATATAAATTTCTCCGACTGAGATTCGATTTCATTTCGTTTTCAGTTATATTTCCGAACTAAAACCGTTTCAAATCCTTCCATAGTTATGTATGCAATTAAAACATTGCAAAATACACACAGCGTCTATGAATCCGAATGGCCAGGGTTCAAATCTCGGTAAGTAAACAAAAATTTAAACCATTTCTTTACTTCGTAAATAAAATAGAACAATGAAATATTAATAAATAAATTTGTTTAAAAAAATAATTTAGAGTAAAAAAAATACAAAATTAAATTAAATTTGAAATTAAAATTTTGTTTAGGTAATTCTAAAAATAGGCCTTTCCAACAACCTTTTTTGTATTTTCAATTCATGTAATCATAAACATTTCAGTCGCAAAACAAAAATTTTCAGTCTTAAAACAACAACATTTGCGTCTCAATTCATCAATGTACCGTTTTAATTCATTAATGGGCAGTTTCAAAAAAATTGAAACGTTTTGTTGTCAAAATCAGAACATTCAGTTTTGGCTGGAAATTGACAACGGTTCGGAACGTTTTGACAACGTTTCGTTTTGATTTTTTTCTCAGTGTAGTATTCAAGCGTATATGGTACCTTTTTTCGAAAACAATTTTTTTATTCCAAGCGTTTTTAGCAAAATAGACGTAAAAGACAGTAAAAACATTAGTTGTAAATTGTATCGTATCTCATTGTTTTTATACAAAGGTCATCAAAAATACAAAAACATTACAAAAATTACATATACGATAAATTCGCGATTAGGGGACGATATTGTTTTTGTCACGCCGTTGTCTATGCTGGAACTTATGAATATTTGGTATTCAACATAAATTTTAGGGAATTTCGCAATTTTTTGGAATATTTTTTTTGACAGCACAACAGCACCAACCGCAATTGAAATTCCGCAATTGTCTTTAAATTTCCTAGAAATCGCTTGGGCCCATTTCAAACTGATTTACTACTTTTGTGTTTGCATATGGCATATGGCAGAAAGTAGTGAAGTCAACAATTAAAATCACTAAATTTGCAAATTGAAATTCACGTAGTTTGGTAAGCGCATGACTCACTCAATATGAAGCAATTAATTGACGCGACTGATGTTATAATCATTCAAAGTAATAAAAATAGTCACGGTCCTTTGCAGTGCAAATAAAAAAATTAAAATACAAATTGTTAATAGTAAGTACTTGTTGATACAGAAAAAAATGAATTTAAATATTCCCCGGGAAGCAGTTACAAATTAGAACGAGTAGGGGGTGTTTCAATGCATTGAGATCGCTTTTGGGGTCGCAATGACTAAGAATAAATTCCAATTTAATTTTAAAACTCATCTTAAGCCCTCTGCAAACATTGATGTTGAGTATTACATGATAGTAGACACCCGGAAATAATAATCTCAAGTGTACTCATAACTGATAAGAATCTGTTACTGTGTCACTGGTGTAATCTGTAGATACCTTCACCACTTCATCTTCATTCCCTTCTTCGAAACAAAGACACCATTTATGGAGTCGTCGTTCGAGCTATTGACAATCGACTTGGCTTTTATGGCCATCACATAGTAGTCCGCCTCACAACAGTTACAAGTGTTAAGTGGTTGACACTTGCACTTGCCACACAGTTTGTGTGTAATTAGTTTTCCGCCTTTTTCTTAAGTGTGTGGCAGGAAAAGCTCTTGCTGTTAAAACAAAAAATATGAAAATAACAGATAAGTTTACATATTTTGCACTTAAACTGATATGGAAAAAAAGGGGGAAAAACTCCAAACCAGTTGAGATATGATAAGAACAAGAGAAATAACAGTTTGCATTGTAAATTCAATTACCTCATTGTTGACACAACTAAATACCGTGCAGTGGAATAGCTTTTGGATTTTTTCTTTTAAGCTTTACCTTTTGAAGCACACATCACATAGAGACTGCTTGGTTGAGTGGCAATTGGCAAATATTGTCAGTGGGTTACCTGCGCTGAGCGATGGCATCATTGGCATCATTGTTAGGAATGAGTCTTCAGCCTCAAAGTCATATTCTCGGAAATGGTTCTTTCAATAATGGAAATGCAAATTGCTTTTTTAGTGATTGTGTAGCCACAGCCTAGATTCAGCTAAACTAACAAATTAGTCATATTCTTTTAAAAATCCACTTTCTTACAATTAGCAAAATGTCATGCGGTTAAGCTCTTTATTAATTGAAAATATTTGCATGTACTTTTTTTTTATATAACTAAGTAATTTTTTGTCAACTTCCTTAATTCTCCTTTGACTCATTATACTTAATAAAGAAGCTGTTTAAAGAATACAAAATTGATTTGTGACTCATTAGTGGTTCAATGATGTCACACCAAATATGGAACTTTCCTTAAGTTTGCATTACATCATGAAATTTTGGAAAAATGTACTCATGACTAAAATTCTTGAAGAGTTGTCATGACACCTGTCAGAAAGTATGCGAAAGTGCAACCACTAAACGTGTTTAATGACAACTTTTAATGCCATTACATTCACGCTCAAAGCCAAATGAAAGTAAGTGCAGGATATGCCACCACAAAGCAATAAAAGCCAACCCAGGGGCGGAAAGCACTTGTCCAACAAACGACACGCCACAGGCGCAGCGCGGGTGGCGTGTAACTGCAATAATGGCAAAAATTGGAGCACAAAATTTATTGTTTGACCCAGAAAATGACTGAGGAGCGATTGGATTTAATTAATAAAAATGAAAGTTAAAATATGATTTGCATTTAGGAAACAAGAAGCTACTCATGCAAATGCTTCGATTATGCAATTTTGACTACATCTGAGGCAGAGTGGGTGATTCATCTTGTAAAATAAAGAATGACATAAAAACTTTGAATTGGCCCTGTCCACCCTGTCACAGGAAACACAACTGACCTACATTTCTGAAAGGAATGTGTTGGAAATTTTCACAACAGCCTGTCATAATTGTTGTCACTGTGTGGCATGTGGCGCATAATAAGGATAGCAACGCGCTCCCAACATATCCTGTGAGAATTCGCTGTCTGGTCTATTTATTATTCGCGCACACATTTGCCCTTATTCGAGTGGGGTGAACATTTCCTAGTTGACTTTTGGTATTGATTAAATTTCTGTACTACTTTGTCGTTCTCTGACGCAACTCGCAATTCGGCGGCAAAATATGGAATCCTCGATTTGCCCAGTGCTTGTAGTTTGACGCTTTTGTGTGTTGTTACATCGGCGCCACTGTGACTGCGCATAATTTGTTGGCATTATTTTGTTTTTTTTTTGTTTTTTCGTTTCTTTGTGTTTGGGTTTATTTGAGTTTGTTCCCGAAGGTTGTAGGGAGCAAAGGACTTTAATCTGAATTAAGATTCAGTTGTTGAGTACATTTGAGTGTTTTTATAATTTAATTATATCAATGCAAATAGTTACTAGGTTTCATATATCGTGTGCCACGCCCCGTTGTGCAGTCCAAAATCATATGAACTCATATGAAACAGTTCAGCCGTAAGGCCGTGATTTGAGCTGGTATGGGCGGCAACACGCCTCTTGTTCAATTATGCCCATATTTGACACATTGCTTTGGAAAAGTTGTTATGCAAATCCGTGTCAAATTTCGTTTGATGCGTTGGAAAGGAGAAATCGGGACAAAAGTATTTAGTAATTTCTGATTTACAAACATTTTGCTTTTATGAAGAAATTGCAAATAATTCGGCTGAAAATGTGTGCATAGAGGAACCGTTTTTTGATAATTCTCAAAAAGATTTTCAAATCGAGGCGCAGGGGCGAAGCTAATTGTATTCAAGCAAAAATCACCAAGTGGGCTTAGTAATTTTTGACTGAATTTGTAGTTATTTTTAATTGTTTGTAACTTGGCCTAGCCCTAGTATTATCACAGATTGTAGGTTTACTGTAGAACGATGTCATACCTATCTCATTTTTAGAAAAACGGACTTCTGTTAGAACGACGACGATATATATTGAGATTTTTTTATTCGGAAGAAATATTTTTGTACAACAGGACGTATTTTATTGAATGTAAATATATACAAGTTTTGCTAAGAAAGGAAACAACGTTTTGATATACATAATAACATAGGACAAATAATAATACCGTTTACTTTCCATGCATAGAAATAGCGATTCTCTAGTTTTTTTCTTTATTTTCTGATCTTTTTTAGTGACTTTTCCAATTTATTCTTTAATATCCTTCAGAATTTCTCACATATTCCATTGCGACAGAAGTCTGCACATGCTTAATTTCATTCCAAATTCAATAGGTAATTTTTTTTCTGTTCTTCCCAAATAAATAACAACAAACAGTCACTGTCACTGTTAACTTGCCATACGAATTAGTCAGCTGTTTCTGTACTGTTGTGTTTCTGAGAGAGTATCTGTGCGCTGGGCTGATTCGTTGATACCGGCAATTCCAATTTGAATTTCATCGAGTCAGTCTGCAAGCGTTCATATAGAGCGACGGTTGTGCGCGCTTTTGCTGTGCTACAAAATTGTGTGGTAATAAAAATCTGAAAAAATAAATAAGTTAAAGCTTATGATGCGTGCAGTAGAAATTATTCCAACGCCGACCGCCGACTGTGAATTGGCTTAACTTAGAAAAGCCTAAGCGTATCAAAACCTGCCTGAATGTGCTAGTGGCCAGTGTGGGTGTCTTGTCGCTAAAGTGCGATTAAGTTAGAATTAAATATTTTCAAATGCAAAAAAACAAGTTAGCTGCCCGCAACGAACGTGAGTGAATTTTACGCAAAACAGGTAACTAAAAAAAAAAAACAAAAGTGCAGAAGAATAAATTAACAGCAAACTAAAAAATAACAACAACAAAAACACGCGCATTCAGTTTCGATATCTTTCTTTTGCATTTGATTACGCACAGATTGAGCAAACAAAACAGCAAAAAAAAATTCTAAAAAAAAACTGAGTGATTTCGTACAACACACACGCAAATTTCGATTTCTTCCATGTTTCCCCATAAACAAGTGCTTTTGTTTTTTATGGGAAATTGATGAAATTTTAATTTCCACCTTGAAATATTCGAGTGCTAAAAATTGTTTAAATTTTTGTTCGCTGAAAGTTTGTGGAAATTGATGAGTTCGCCTTTGCAAGCGTTTCTAGATATAATTGGATTGATTTGGAGCAACATTTTCCACTGCTGACGGAATTAGGTGAGTGAAAAGTGAACAGCTTAGACGAATGTCATTGATAAGCGATTTGACCTAGCCCAACAAAAAAAAATGGTTTTATTGATATTATGTACCTCAGAGTTTCGTTCTCACATGTCGAAATGAAATTGCAACAAATTTAATGAAATGTTATACCACACTCCACACTCCCGAAATTATCGATTCAGCTCAAAACGAATGTCCTTCGCCGTAGCTTTTCTACGACAAGAACAAGTGGGGCTCGGAGGGCAAATCGTACAAGGACACATTGCAGATGATTTCAGCTGCAGCACTACGCAACCATCCCCCCATTTTCACCCATCAACAAAAATCCCAATGGCATTACAAAAAAAAAATGCTGCATTGCCGCATTTGCAGCAACATTAATGCGGCGTATATTCACTTGCAGCATTTCCATTTGTTGCTGCGCACCACCATAGCAACATTTTGCCAAATAAACAAGTGTCTCCCCTTTCGATTCGAATGGTTGTTGTTGACCGGCTTCCCGCACACTGCAGAGTACTTGTTGTTGTTATTGCCGCTGTTTGTGCAGTCAGCAGCCCGGTTGTGTTTTTGGGGGGTTTTTAAGTGTGGCAGCTGAGGTGGCGGTGGCGGTGGCCGTGGCGCTGTTAGAGGTGTTGGTGGTAACGGCGACGTTTCCCTGGCCACTTGAGTATTTGTTGTGCCTTATTCTGTGAGTTGCAATTCTAATCTCTCTCCTGTTTTTGTTTGTTTGCTTTTCAAATTTGTTTTTGCTTTTTTTTTTTGTTGTTTTGTAATTTTGCTTTGAGAATTTTAATGCACTGGCTGTGCACCTAATTTATAGTCTGGCCCATTTCGAAAAACGAGGTGTGACTTTTTCCCCCACTTTGTACGTTGTTGTTCTTAATGAGTCCCAATTTGGCCATTTTCTTTCGCAGTTTTACTTGCGTTTGACCTGATTTTTTTGATTTGAGATGAGGTAGGTAAAAAGAAAATACCTAAGTGAAATGCATAATAGTTGAGAAATCCCATTTTAATGGGTTGATAATGGGATTGGTTTTGCCTAAAAATATGTAAATCAAATACTTACTGCATTTCCTATTCCACTAAATGTTGTGTAAGGGATAATTGAAATGTGGATATATTCGGGTGTTTCATTTGAAAAAAAAACTTTAAATGTTCTAAAGCATTTTTGGTTAATGTAATAATATAAACTAGAGACCGACCGAAATTCGGTTTCGGTTTCGGTTTTTCGGCTTTTCGGCCAAAAAAAGCTGTTTCGGCCGTGTTTCGGATTCGGCCGAAAAATAAAATATCGCTTTCGGCCAAATTTCGTTTTCTGCCGAAATTTCTATATTTCCGCCGAAAATTTCGGTTTCATATAGAAATATAACAAATAAATAACAAAGATTACACTGATCGACAAAACTGAACTTTTTGTGTGTTAAATATACTTGATAGACAAATTCTTATGTATTTTGCACGCTGGATACGAAAATAATAATACTGAAATTTATACAGCACAAAAAATGCAATTTTTGTGGCGTTTGCAGGAAAATTGTGCGTGCTGGAAAAATTTAATTAAATATTTTCGGATTTAGCGTATCAAAATACATAAGGAACAACCAAGTGGATAAAAGCGGTATGCAACACAAATTTAAGCATTGATCATAGTTTCGAAGAATCAGAAGCGACAAAGAAGACATGTCCTATCGGAGTAGATCTACTACTCTCGCGATGATTTATAAATTTCTACTCCTCTACTTCGGTAGCAGATTTTTCTACTTTCCTCAAGATATTTTCTACTACTATGGTAAGAAATCTACTCCTCAAAATATTATGTGAGTTTCATACAATGCAAAACAGACAGAAATTTCTACTACTCTCGTAGAATTTCTAGTACTCTACGCATAAACCCATATCTATTCCCCTCTCTTGAAATCTACTACCCTGAAAGTAATTTCTACTACTCTTGATTTCCACGCATTTGATAGTTTGCTTCTAAATTCATCTAATTCATGATCTGGACTTAAAATGATCGGCCCATATTCATAGTCAAATTAAGCTTCAACTTAATTTTAGTAATCTACTAAGTTGACAGATAATACACTGAGCTGGCAGCTACTAAGCTGGTTCTAAAGTTTAGCAGCTACTAAATTTGACTATGAATATGCGCCATCGATTTCAACCTACTGATAAGCTTAATTATGTACCACTTTATTACATTAAAACTCACAATTGTTTCTTTTATTTTTTCGGTTTCGGCTTCGGTTTCGGCCGAAATTAAAAAAATGAAAATTCGGCCATTTCGGTTTCGGCCGAAAAAAAAAATAAAAAATTTCGGCCATTTCGGTTTCGGCCGAAATTAAAAAAAGCGATTTCGGTCGGTCTGTAATATAAACATTGAAAAATATGATTTGATTCATTTTATGCTATATAAAAAATACAATTACCCGTGTTTAAACTAGAACAATTCTCCGGTTAATTGAAACTTTAACAACTTTGTTCAACAAGTTCAGCATCCTCTTGTGCATCTAACAAGGGCCTCATTAGCCGCACTTGTTTAAGTGCACCATAAAAGCCTCTTCCATCATAACGAACAATAAGAAAAGTGCCACCTTTAACCAACTGCAAAGCCGTACTGAAAAATAATTAAAACTGGTACCTTGTCTTTTGCCTTTTCCACTGCCCACATTTGCATTATTGTTATTGCTCGTTGCTTTGGGTTTGGTTGCACACACACCGATGACACATGAGTACAAAAAAATTAAAACGAATAGCATCAATTGGCTCCTGCTTGTCGCAGTATAGTGGTGCCTGGTGCCAATCAGTGTGGATTTATGTGCAGCAGGACATTATCCTTCTGTGCTCTGTGATCAACTCTTATTGAACTCGTCGACTGCGCACTGCAATCGACAGCTGCACTTTGTCTTTGCTCCCTTTTGTGAATGTTTGCACTTGGCCGCCTACATTGCAGTTGAATAGTTTTTGAATTTAATGGATTTCGCTAAATCCTTTGAGACCATAAAACTCAGCCGCATTTTAAGTGCGGTGACTTCCGTTTAGAGTGTGCAGTTTGCTAATTGTAATTTATTTTCGCTGAAAGTGTTAATTCCTCGTGCTTTTGGCTAAATCTCACATAATTCCACTTATGCTTTTCAATGTCAAATCTTATCTTTACAATTAGTACTTTTTCCATTTAGTACATAGTTATCAACTCAAGCCTGAACTTATATGTCATTATACTGCTGATATGAGGTTTTTTTTTTTTGGCAAAAATGATAGTAAGCTCGGCAATTTAAGTAGCCTTACCACTATTTCCCGCTGAGTGTACCTATACTTACCTTTTATTTAAATTGAAAGTCACACTTCACTGCTCAGAAAGGCCCGTAGTAATAATTTTTTGCACTTATCTCTGTCAAATGATCGATCGGCTTTTGAACCTATTTACTTGTATATAAAAATAGACCCCTTTGGTAGGCCTATAAGACCAAATGTAATATAATTTAACACTACAGCGATTTCGGTTATTTTGCAGTTCGTTATCAGATTTTGCAAAGCAAAGCGAAAAAAACGAGGTAAAAATACTTTTGTAATTAGATAAAATAAAAAAGATAAAAACAACATGAAGCATATGTCAGAGATAGCAAAAAAAAAGTATAATGTACGCAAGGAAGTTAGGTACCAGCGAACAAAAGCAATTTCCGGCAGCTAACAAAAACTAGAATGAAATTTTTTGCCGAGATAGATAGATATCATATTATCATTTTTTGTACAGCGCATTTGTGAAAACATTTGCTATAAATAACAATCAAAGTGCAAAAATACAAACTTGTAAATTTTTTGTGGCCTGCACACACTGGCGCATTTTCACAGCGTTTTCCGTTTTTATTGAATTTGAGTGTATCGAAAGCGGAAAACGCTCCTGTGTGTGTGCAGGCCTTAATTGTATCACATTACCCAAAAACTATCGGTTCTGATATTCTATTAAAAATACAATTCATTCCATTAACAAAAGAAATTGAACGAAACTCTTTCATTTGCACCGCCCTTCCGACGTGGCACACGCACCTTTATTACTATCGATTTGCACTTTGCCCCGTGTCAGTCTGTTCAAAACGTTCTTAAATGTGGGTATCGATCCTTTTAAATGCTACCCTCTGATACCAGAAAAGAAACACGGCGTAACTGAAGAACTAGGATTTGTTGTGACAAAATGCCATTTGCCTTTGTTCCCAATCGTAAGTTATGGCTTTATTCTGAAGAGGCTATATACAATATTCCCATCCGCTCATTTTCCCTCACGAGACACAATTTGTATTAGTTTCACCGTTTTATTTTTTGTGGGGTGCAGGGCGCTAGGGCGCTCCTTAATTTATTGTCCATTTCGTTTACGGATTTCCCTTTTTCCCGTGGTAGGATATTTCAGCCTTCACCTGGTATCGTGTTTGCCTATCGTGGCGTTGAGTTTGCTTTTGTTGAGTTTTTGTGGTTTCCATATTTTGTTTACACTTTTGTCCAAAGTATCCTTCTAATAACAAAGGTTTTTTTTGTATATGGTTAAAAGGAGGTGTTTACCACAGAAGCCGCATAATTTGCATAAATTTGTTTATAAAACAATTGTAATTTGTACAGGATTGTAGGGTAGATTTCATTGGGAAAGAGGAAATAAAAAAATTATTCAAGCTATCAGTTTTTTTATATTAGAAGAAAGATTTAAACAGTTTCAGTTTTAAAAAACCGAGACAACCAGACTAGTTCTTCTAACGAAAAACTTTTAATTTAACAAAGATTGACATAGTGAAGAGTTAATGTGTTGGAATCGTATGAAGAAGTTCATGGCCATGATCGTAATCAAGAAACCTAACTGACAAATGAAGGTGGCAATTTTGCACGGTTAAAAAATGTTCTACACACTGCAATGGTGAATTATTATAGTTAAAAATTATTTAAATTAAATAAATAATTAAAATTTCCCCATTTCCTACGCTCTTTCAACGTCAGCTGTCAGCAAGTGAAGCTGTCAAAAATTGTACATTTAATCACTCTCAATCCATTTTCTATTTTATGCCGACTGTATGCATGCATAACAACTGAAACACTTCAAATAATTAACTTCAACCTGTTCCAATTTCATAAAATTTTGACACGCATGCGTAAATTTCGTAAATGTCGGCTACTGTATACAGTACGCACACGCAGTAGTTAGTTAAATGTGTATTTGACAGTTGAATTGTCATTAACAATGTTGCACAGCGTAAAGGAAAATATTAAAAGGGGAACAAGTGGGTGCGTTGGTGAACACGTCCGTGGGGTGTCAAATGAAATGCACTTTTGAATAACGAGAAGAAAACAGTTGGACACATGACATGCAACATTTACTGTTTTGTTAAAATTGGCCTAATTCAAAAATGGGAAATTAAAGTGTTTTCTAAACTTCTCGCGCTTACCATAGGTCTGTATGTAGGTATTTATTTATTTATTTTCAATAACTGATTTAAAATAAATAAAACAGCTAATGGATCAGCGAAGAGATTTGGCAATATGAAGCTGTGATTAGAGAATGCTGAGATTGGGTCAGTGTTTTGTCTCAGTTTCCTTGAGTACGTCTTGGGTGTTAGTTAGGACATTTGCATTTGGGATTGCAAATACAACAATATTTTGAAAAGGTTTTGTCCGTGAGATATCTTAGAAATTTAACAAAGTCTTATCTAGTTAGATCATCTGGGCGATTACAGACTTACATTTGGTTTTCTTCATAAATTTTATAATGCAAAAAAAATCACTTTAGACCTAAATATGAAAAATTATTTACAAAAATTCTACATTTTGTATTACAATGTCAAATAAATATAGCAGTGACATCAATGGTGTATGATGTCACAATGATAAAAAAAGGATTAAAAAACATAAATGATGGCTGGATCATAAATTTTATATTACCAATATTACAACAATCGTAAATCATAATTTTTCGTTACAAACTTTTACTTTTACAATAAATGTAAACAATCACCCAGATAAATATAAGCCGAATTCACCTTGAATTGATAAGCACGCATTCCGCATTCTTAGGAAATACGACGCACGACCTGAACTAAAATTATGACAAATGTCAAAACGAGCGGCATGGAAAAGCTCGTTTAATTAGTTTTTTTGTTAAAATCATATCAATGCAAAGATAAAACCGAAACTTTATAGTGAAATGCTTGGAAGCGCTTCTACACACGTGAGATCACATTTATAAATAGTTCGCTCGTTTGTGTTAAAAAACAAAATATAAATAAAATTGTTTTGAAAATAAAAATTTGATTCTCTGACTTTCATGGACTGTTGACAATTTCGAATTTATATCACCTTCACCGCCGAGTTCTGTGATAACTAAATAATGAACTAAGAAGAAAGCATCCACGCGAAAAGCTCAATATATTTGCTGTGAGCAGATAAATATGTTTTAATGATGGGCGTGTTCTTGATGAGGTATTATTGAACAATAAATCACACAAAAAACTCCTTTGTAGTTGAATAAAGTTTAAAAATAATTAAATTATTTTTAAAATATTCTGTTTTTGTCATAAAAAGCTTTTATCGATACTAGCTGCTTATACCGTCATAGAATGTCATTCAATTGCTAGAGACAGTTGATTGTCATTGACCGCTGATAGTTTAAGTATGAGCATGCTACTACTACCGTCTTAACACTGTATAAATACTGCATTAAAAAGTCTCCCAAAGTTTTGCATTCAGTTGAAAAATTTCTATTCAAAAAAACTTATTCACAGTTCCATAAATTCTTAGCCTGCCACTCAAATTCGCCACAACCAATTCAATATTTATGGCAACTACAACTTATTACCACAAGTAGCACGATCACTTTAAAACTTAAATATGTGTCATCATACAAACTGCCAGACCATATACCTACTACCTACCAATAGAAAAAAAATACATTTAAAAACGTATTGAAAAAGTATAGTTAGAACTGGGTCATGCGCAAATATATATGTATGCCAATTCTAGTATTCATTCATACTATCTGTGCTATGCCTGGCTACTTCTGTGGCGCTTTTAAATAATTGATATTTTTAAATTTCTTTACTTTTGTTTTTGTTTTACGTTTCAAAAAAAAACATAAACAATAAATACATTAAAATAAAGTGTATAAAATCAATGAATATCAACGTCAAAAGCAAACAATAATTTTTTGCTCAAGATTATATTTTAAAAATATTCATAATTATCAACACTCTTGAAATTAGCATTAAACAAGTGGTTTCGCATTGAATAGCCGCAATAAGAACGACTATTTATAGGCTATTTCCAACCACTTGGTTGCAAAAAGGGATTAATTTGTAAGTGTTCTTGTAAAAAGTTACTGTTTCAGTGGATTTTGTACCCATGATATAGTTCAAAGAACTTTGCGCGGGCGCCTATTTAGCATATTTAACATGATTTTAACCAATTCCAAGGAGTTCCGGTACTACCGTAAACGACACTTTGAATTCATAGAATCTCCATAGCATAACATTTTACCTTTCAACGTCTTCGAAGCGTAACGACATAACGTATAAAAGTGGCTGCCAACATGTTGTAAGTACATAATAGAAAAAAACCGCAAACGTGACAAAATTGGCAATTCGCAAAACAGAACATTAGAATTACAATTTTCTAAGCAATTGCGACAGGAAAGCGGCTTCACAATGGTTGGTACATTCGTACATTAAAATTTGTTGCTGCCAACTTTTATTGTGTGGAATTATGTGTGTAATAAATGCCGCCATTACCACTCGCCGCACATTATGAAAAATATTTATTTACAATTTAAATGCCAATAGAATTGAAAATTTCATGTTTTTGACACGTTCAAAATACACACAACGAAAATATCTTTGCTACTGAAGATTAAGAATACAAGCTAAGAGCTCCGTTTAAAGCTTCTTTAAAACAAATTCAGGTTCTTTTCCAAAACAAAATTTGTGTTTTTATAGAACAACATATACGAGTATTTACAAAGAAATCCACTTTTGATTTTTGAAACACATAGGCGCATATACACCGAGAAAAGAAAACTGTTAAAGTTCCATCCGACGGTCGGAAAACAATGTAACAGTTTTTCGGCGGTGAAACTGTCCGGTGTAGTAAATTATGTTCCAACTTAACTTTAGTACTCAACAAGTTGACAGATACTGCCCTGAACAGACAGCTACTAAGCTGGTACTAAGTTTTAGTTGCTTCTAATTGTAACTATGAATTTGCGCATTATTGTTTTGTGTTTAACATATTTCCTATTTCCCGTTGCATTTGTTGCATTTGGCAAACAATTCGTAACCAAGAAATTGGCGACAAGCTCTTTTTTCAGTGTTTACGTTGTTTTTTTTGGCAAACGCCGCTTTGAACCGTTCTAAATGACAATGCTGACATCATTTTGACGAAAATAAAACAATTGTATTGTTATTTGAGGTGCCAAAGAGGAGACAAGAGACGGTGGCGGCGCCATAAAAATGTGCAATAAAAACGAAATTTAATTGCTAGTCGTTTGTCAGTCAATTTCCACATTGCACGTTCAAAAGTTTCTTCGCGTTGCCGATAAGATATTTATATTGTTTTTAATTTATTTTCGCCAATTTTCGTTCTGTTCAATTTAATTCAATTTCTTTATATTTTGACAAGCCAAAGCTGAATTAAATGCAAGTAAATAAAAGAAATGGAAAAAAAATCAGAGTTCAAAATAGCCAACCTTAAACTTTGAATGAAACATCGACACGCAGCTCAAACTGCTCGTAAAAAAACTGCGGCCTGAATGGCGCCCGCGCTTTTAGTTCTTCTCGGTGTTACTTTTTGCGTGATTCACTAGGCTCTGCCAAATGTCAAACTACCACGACAAGAATGCGATAATGGTTAACGCACATATGCCAAAAATACTACTGCCTCATTTGACTCCCACTTCTCTCCAGGTGCGTGTGTACCAAAGAATGTAGACCTGTAAGTACCTCAAGTGCGAATTCGTTGTTCGCGGCAGTGGAGCGGTTTTTATTTTGTTCGTTTTTTTCAACTTACCTTCTTTCTGTTTAATTAAATTGTTATGGCATTTCATGTTTTCGTTGCCTGCCAGCCGGAATATGTGCATTTTTATTTCTTTCTAAAACGATTTGAAAAATAAAACACAGTTGAAGGCCAAAACCATCGTTAAGACCGTATGCCATTTGGAAATGTGCCGCTTTCTATTGTGAAGTAATTTTGAGACTGCAGCAAAGTTCTGCAATTAGTATTTGAAATTAATATAAAAATCGTGAATTTTTTTCTTCTGGAACACATTTCATATTCTCTGTGGTAAGGAGTGAGGTTAGGTTACATCATTATACCCCCACACTCACTGTGGTATACTAACTTTGTCACAACGTTTGTAACGCCCATAAGGAGGCGTGTCCGGTATGGAAAAGTATATATATTCTTGATCAGCACACCGCCGGAGTCAATTTAGCGATGTCCGTCTGTCTGTCCGTCCGTCTGTCCGTCCGCACGATAGCGGTCGCAGTTTTGGAGATATCGACTTGAAACTTTGGGTACAAGTTTTTCTCGTAAATACTGAGATCAAGTTCGAGAATCAAATCGGATAATAAAAACAGAGTAAAAAACACTTTCCTCCGAATATCATTGCAGGTTTTATAGTCGCCAAAAACCCTTAATTTTAAATCGAAATTGCTGAAATTAATTTAAAGAAAATTTATTTTCTGCTTTTTAGTCGGTTAAAGGGTTATATTTTAAAAAACTTGTTTTTTACTCTGTTTTTATTTTCCTCTTTTTTTTCTTTTTAAAAAAAAAAAATGTTTTCTCCCCCCTTTTCCCCCCTTTTTTTCCCCTTTTTTACTCTTTTTCCCGAATGCGAACCTAAGTAAAAAATTTCAGCCTTGTAGCTTACAAAATACGAAAGTTAGGTCTTTAAATTGGCACCATCCCGCTCCCCTTTGCCCCCACACCCCCCTTTCCAAAGGGTAAAAAATTTCATTTTGTCAATAAGAACTCACCTACCAAATTTCAACATTGTAGTTTGAAGGAATTGGAAGTTATGCCATGTTTAAAAAAAAAAGTTTGAGTCTCCCCACGGCCCCCTACGCCTCTGATGGACCCCAAAATTTAATAGAATGCATTGTCACCGGAGTTCTATCAGTGTTCCAAATTTCAGCTCTCTAGCTCATGTGGAAGTGTATGAAAAAGCTCTCCGCAGATTTGAGGATATATATATATATATATATATATAGTCCGCCCAAAGCAAGTTAATATAAGGGTTATAAAAACTGGGTGTGGCTCCCATACACCGAAAAAAAAGGTAAACATTTTTCAAGTCTTTTTTATTGTTGTATTCGATTGGAAATGTTTAGAAACGTATTTTTGACATGTCCGAGGTTCCGAAGCCACATATATAAGGGTCTAAATGGGGTCTTAAGACCAATTTTTTTTTTGGTGGATTTGATTGGAAATTTTTAGAAATGGATTTTGGACATGGTTTGGGCTTCAAAACCACCTATAATTGCCTAAAAATAGGGTCTTGAGACCACATTTTTTTTATGTTCGAGGTACTTCTTCCTACTGTGTGCTGGTATTTCAGCTTCGGTATAGCCAAAGATAGTCCACTCTCTAGTTTTTTTATTAATTTTTTCAATTCTTCCACCAAAACATTCTGATTCACAGAAAACCATTTTCCCATTATCAGAACCATCATGTGACAAAAAAACCCATGGGTAACCAAATTTAATACAGGCTATCATTTAAAAATTAGATATGCTCTGTTTACCAAATGCTCATGATGGATGATACCACAATTAAATTATGTATATAGAGCTTGGAATGCCTCAGTCACAGCTTAAGTGGATAAATGCGTTTTTTATTCTTTTGCAATAAGGAACAATCAATTTGAAGGCTTCGTCCAGTGCACATTTGAGAAACTGACAATGAACCCTTTGCACATCCAATCAGAGCAAATGAAGGGCATCACCGATTTGACTCAATGAAATCCAATAAATTTTTATCACTTAACAACGTGAAAGCAAATCAAATTTTTACACCCTATTCTTGTTAATTTACTATTAATAAAAGAATACAAAAATGGCCCAATTGCCTACAAGGTTATCGGCGCAATTAAAGGGTTCATGTGCACAGTTCAAAATTATTAATCAAATGTCCATTATTGTAACATTTATTAGGTTCAGTTGGATTCTTCCTCTTTCGTTCTTTTCGTTCAAATTAGAAATGATAATTGCCCAGTACGAGTAATAAAAAAGCGCCATCGAGACATTATTATTTTTTTGCCATTAATGGTATACGAGCATTTTGGTGTTGGTGGATTGGATTGATCACATTCTATTTGGTCTGCTACTTCAATTAAAATTAGTTCCGCTGACGATAGTGTTTCGGCGGCTGTCAGTGATCGCGTCGATCACCCTCCAAATTGGGCAAAGCATTCGCATACATTCGGTTTTAATTCCTCCCTTCTTGGCACGCCAGCGAAAACATTCTTAATCAAAATTCAAGAATAAATTCATTGATGAATTTCATGGGCGATCTTGGCTTGTGGTCGTTATATTCGTTGTGTCTGTTTGGCTTTATATGCTTAATGAGAGTCTTTTGACAGCCTGTTGACAACTGTTGTTTGTGTTTTGCGTACAATATTGTTTTCTCTTTTGTTTTGGTTTTGGGGATACACCAACAGTTCGCTGGGGTTTGTTCCCCGCTTTCGATATTTAGCTATGGCAGTTTAATCGCGAGTTCGACATCGCTCGGTTCGGTGCGGTGCCGTTTGATACGATTCGTTGTAGTTTGTGGATTTCGTGCAACATTCATTCGCTCTAAATATGCCGATTTTATAAAATATAACAATACGCCCTCGTTTTCGATTAACTTTAAATTGTCGCTGATTTGGCAAACTGATAAAATTAGAAAAATGTTTTTTCTTTTTAAATTTCATTGATTTTTTTTACGATTCATCAAAGTGTAGGTTTTTTAATTTTTATGTTGTGTTTTACGTTTTTAATCGGCTTAAAATTTGCATAGTAGCATTGAAAAGTTTAATTTTTTAGCAAGAATTCGGAAATGTGCGTCAAGAAAGATCCATGTGTATCTTTGGCCTTGATTTCAATTCAACAAAATAACATTCTGGCTGGTTCGCCATATTTAAAGTTTTTGGTTCCGAGCAGACAAAGGCGAAATCTATGGTAAGAATCGGATGAAAGACCTGGAGAAATACATTATTAAGATTATAAATGTTTGAATTTTTCCCAATTCCCAACCGATTCAACGTTTTATTAGAAGCAAATTCAAATATGTGCTTTGGATTTCTTAGAAAATTCAATTTATTGGAAATATTCTTAAATTTCTGCAGAACCTAGGGTCAAATTTCTTTAAACTTCCACAATTAATTGCTTTTTTGTCACGTTCTTCCTTCGTCTTGGTAATTATTTCGTTCTATTGGCAACAGCTTTCGAATGGCATCACCCGGTCATAAATTTAAATGTGAAAATGTAAACAAACGGAATTCGACAACACAATAAATCCAATAATTCCAAATTCGCGGAAGAACATGATGCATAACTGAATTTATTAGATTTGTTTAACACTTCACAGGAAAATTAAATAAATTTCTTAAGTAAATTTCCTAATTTTGGGGCATATTTCAACAAACATAATTGGGTTTGTATATGAGAACTCTCGCGATAAGGTGAAAGATAAATATGACAAAAGTCGACATCAGCTTCTGTTTGGCAACAAACTATCACATGACTGTTATGTATGAAATTGTACAAAAAAATCTGGTCTTCGCCATTCATCAGCAATTCTTTATGTACATTTTATAGAAATATTTCCACTGACATTTTATTTCCTTTGAATTGGTACAAGTCTCCACACAATCTCAACCTTTACTACACATTTCAGGCCATTCGATGCGATTTCAATTTGTCGCTAGCCGGTCTACATGAGTCTGCATAAACATTTCAAACTTGTCTCACTTTCCGCCTCATTAAAATTGCAGATACAATTTTTTTTTCGTACTTTTTTTCAAGTAAATGTCAAGGCATTGGGAATATTTCTGTACTTCTGCATTATCTGGTCGTTGTACAATTTTTTGCTCACTTATGCCGAGTTTCACAATTTCACAAATGTTTTCAATGTGGCTAATTTTAGCTGAAATTCCGCCTCGAATTCCCACTGCCCTGCCGCAAAACATTCAAAAGCACACAAACACACACGAAATGTACAATAAATCTCATCAAAACTATAGAGTCATGCAATGGACGATGTACAACGTGGTGTCGCATCTAGATTGCAGACTATCGCCGAGGCTAGCTGGTGATGCAAAACCTCTACGTTCTAACAGTCAGATAAATCGTATTGCATTTATTTGTAATTTTTTTTTTGGCATATTTTTGCAAGTGCGAAATGTGATCTTGATCTTGTGGATGAAATGTTAAACGTTTGGGGGGGGCTAGAGGAACAGAACGAAAATGTGAGTGTTTTTTCTGTTTGTTCTGCACAGTATTTTAGAGAATTTCCGTCATATTCAAGCTAATGAAATTCACCACATCTCTGATGATTCTGTTGAAAAAAACTCAAACTGTTTTCTTCTTTCTGCTTTCAGATTGCCAATGAAACCACAAGTATTAAAGCTAAAAACCAAACATAGCCCACACTGATCCGACACACACAGCCAAAAGGGCAGCCAACGCTACCGACACAAATATATATAACCCCAACCAAACATAAGGCTGAACAACGAAAAGAAGAAGAATATTGCAACACTGCATCCCAAGGAAATCCCATGCAACAGAAAATAAATACAAACAAATAAATCACAGGCTGTTTAAGTAAATATTTTGCAGCTTAAGTTGGTCCGAAGCACAAGCAAATAAACACCGAGCATCAAGGAAAAGCCAACACAACAACAAACACCAGAGTATCTGTAGATCTTCTTGGATGGTATTGATTTCGAGTTAAAGCATACTACTATTTCTACAATAAGCAACAAGTCCAAAGTGAATTCTTAAATATTGAAAATACGAAAGCTGTCGTAACAAAAGTGGAAACGATCTCAAGTGCAACATTCTGATCCTATTTTTAGTGCTTTTGCATGTCAATTGAAATTGTGGCTGAAAGAAGAAACTTTTGAAATCTAAACAAATCTAATATTTATTGTTGAAAGCGATTGAAGAACTGATCGATTAAATCGAGCAAAGCTACTTTTTTTGAGAAAGGCGTAAACATTAACGGCAACAAGTTGTACACATTCGGCACAATGGACGGTGGCTACGTGAATGAAGGTGAGCTGAAATTATTTGCTATTTAAGTACCAGAGCATTTCTATTTTTCCTAAATTCATTATTAGTTTATCAGACAACGAATTTAAACCTCAAGTATAGAATGTGAATAATGAATGAATGAAACGTTTCATACATTATTATTTTGAGCCCCAAATGTGATCGACTGACCGACCCGACCGCCGCCCACATAATTCCGCTCAATTGCATTATGAATCAACATGACGACTGCCAGAATTTCGTACAGAAGATGCAATTGCATTAGCAGAAAAAATAAGAATACAAAAACAAATTCCACAATCTTCACCTAAATTCATTCAGAAAATTCTTTCAAAAATTAAACAGATGTCAGCCTCCAGGCCCCACCACGCATACATGTCACGAGCATCGTCATTATCATCAGCAGAAATGTGTGTGGTGTCGCGGCTGGCAGCGTTGTCGTTCTGTACAACAAATGAAACTGCAATTATGACTTTGAATTTCATTCTGTTTGCTTATATTTTTTATTTTTACTTTTTGTTTATAAATTATGAAACGAAATTTCTCTCTGTTGCAACGTCTGCGGCCTGCGGCACAGTGGAACACATTTGGCACCTGTGTTTATTCAAAAATAAATAGTTTGTTTATGCCCGCCTCTAAGACAAATGAGCATTTACCCGTCCATTACTCATGAAATCGTGGGCAATTTTATTTTTAAGTGTATTCATTAACATTTGCATGTAACAAATAGAAAAGTTCAGATATTGTTTTGAATTTAATTTAATTTTGCTATTATCAAATGTTTTATTTGTATCTACACATTCAAAATTTGTAAATCCAAAATTAGTTTAATGACTAACTATTAAAGAACATTTTAAATTTAAAAAAAATCGTATTTTTAAGTCTTTCCTATTCCCTATTGTCTTAACCTCTCCTTACTAATGTCTTTTTGTATCTATTTCTTAATGCTAACAAAAATAATTGCATACGCAGAAGATTCGGATGCAATAATGGGAGTGGAGAGTCCAGGTAAATGCAATAATAAAAAAAACTATATGGTAAATCTTTAAACGATTATAGAATCAAATATAATAGAGTAATACAAAAATATTCATTTACAATTACAAAGAATTCATTCACTTAAGGCTGAGCTCTACTATCTTCAGCTTGGACATAACTACATGGAGTGCCCTTATAAAGTTTTTCACTTCAATGCAAACGCCTTAAAGACCTTTTGTACGTATGTCTACCCATTGTGCCTTCGAGTGTCACTCTGGTCTTTGTTTCCTAGCTGAGTCCATTATGTGGCTTTTATATCATGTGGTTCTATTTTATTCACTTCTGCTCTCAACTGCTCTTCGTATTCTTATTCACGTCTATTAGCATTGAACGCCCACTTGTGTGCCTGTATTGGCCAAAGTGTCTGTCTGCTGACAGTGTGTCGCACGTTGGGCGGTTGATTTTATGTATGCTACTAAGTTTTTATGCGATCGTCGTTCGTAGAGGCAACTTGGCTTATAAAATTTGTTTACTGTTTGTTTTCTTTATTAGAAAAATTAGACCTAATAAAGTGGTTTGATTACAATAAGTTATTCAATGAAAGGAAATACACTGAGTTGAAATTTCCATGACAATAGAAAATGTGTACGATCGCCTTGGAGTATTTCGTAATAATTCTCACAGAGGAGAGGTCTGGTGCTTAGAAGTTTCTGACTTGGAACAGTGGAGCCTACGTTTGTATTTCAAAAAGCAACGAATGAGCATTTGCATTCAACAGCATTATTCATAATAGAACATGGCTAATAAATAAAAAGATTAGAAACATTCAATATAACTAGTTAAATTAAATTAAATTAAATATTCATTTACAAAACATTACATTCGAATTCAGAGAAGCTGCATCTATAGCAGAGATGCCCATTTCATAGCACAATTTCATAAGCAACTGCAAATCAATTTTGCACACCCCTGATCTGTAGCCATATGCAGTTTTTTAAACTTATTAACTGATAAAATAACCGAACGGAAATTAATTATCGAATTAATGTTCATCGTAATGTAGGCGCCGTCAATTTTGTTTTTTTTTTCGCAAAAAAGACAAGTAATGGACCTGACTATTTGCAAATAACATTTCAGGTAATCGTAAACACATACAATTTAATTGCAATTGCAAATGAAATGATATCTGGGAATGTTAAAGTTACAAAAAAAACAAAACTTTGAAATGTACGTTAAAAGAATAATTTTAGACGTTCTTTAAAATTTCCATTGATTTTTGGCAGCTTTTTAATTAGGAGTACTAAATGCTGCTTTTGAATATCCCCAAAACAAAACAAAAACTGCATCAATTTATATTTGACGTTCGAGGGTTCGTTTCAGTTTGTGCCAGGCTTGTGCTTCGAACGATTTTATCATCTTCCTTCTTGGAAATCTTCGCTGCTAAATGCCAACTTCGAAATTAATGTTTAAATGCTTTAAAATTTCGGCTTCGACATCGTAGACAGATGATGTCATGTTTGGAGTTGAAATCGTGCAACAGCGCCCAGATTTTGATACAATCTTCAAGGACATTTTTCGCTTTCTGTATGTGTTTCACGTTTTCTGGTTTAAAAGTTATGAATACTGAAAGATGATAAAAAAAAACTGGGTAGCATGAATTACATTTTGCAATGACTCAATTGGAATTGTAATGTACAGAATTTTAATTGAAATTTTCGCAATTACAATTAATGTAATTTCGATTGATATTAAAAAGCATAGAGAAGTTGTAACAAGTCTAAAAAACGATCCAAATTTGTTGGCTTCAAAAGGGCAATGTAAAGTTTGTAATTTTTATTAAACTTAAATTTTTCCATGAAAACTTGTGTGAGCACTTTTGAATGACACATTGACAGTGAGCACTTTCAAAACTTTCATACCTTTTTTTTATGAATTGCCTGTAAGCGGCTTAGAAAAATTAAATCTCACCTACTAAAACCACCGGAGGCATACAAATGCATACAAATGCTTAGAAAATGGAAATGTAAAGTGACAGTTGATATTGACAGCCAAGTGAGGCGGACCAGCGATCCACCAACTGACTTGACAGCTTAACTTCAAGTCGAGTAGAAATGTGTTAATTCCAACACTTTTGCTGTGAACACCATTTAACAGTTGGTTGCCAACTTTTCAGGGATATCTTAGAATATGGTCATCGCATACTAGAACGCATACATTCATACATTAATACATACATACATCGAAAATTGATTTTATGGCCTGCGTCAATTAGACCACATGGCGCCAGTTCACTTAAATATGGAACATCAAAATAAATACATTTCTGATCGTAACATTTTATTGGAATTTGTGACTCTCATAACGACGTTAGATAATAATTCATCGTTGTTGGGATGGAGCTGATGGAATCGAGAAAGTCATTTGAAATTGTTTAGTTTGTTGGTTGTTTAGCAGTTCTATGTACTCAAGTGAGAAGAGTAGTTTACGCTACGGAAAGTATAGAAAACAATAATTTTGCAAAGGAAATTTACAAATTAGTTTAAAGTTCTGCCAATGTCAATGTTTAATTGGAGATTTTTGTAAATATCTTTGCCACTCAAATCACCAAAGGAAAGGAAACTATTCGTTATAGATGTCACAGACAAAACAACAGCAAACTGTCTCATTAGCATTCTTGTAATTTTTTTTTTAAGATTTAAGGTCACGGTGGGGTTTTGTGTGGTCTTTGAAGAAATCCATAAGTGGTTCCATAACATGTGTTCAACCACTAACCGAAACATATGCTGCTGTCAATATGTGCACAGTAATCACAACAACACAACAGCCCCCAATAAAGTGCGAATTTCCGTTACACCAAATTAATTTATGAAAATACAAAATAAATTGTTTTCAAAAGTTCAAAAGAGCCAACAGTGAACATCACTTAAAACAAGGTCAATGCTACGAAGCCAACGAAATTCATTTGAATAATAATTTATTTTTTCCAATTAATTTAAAGAGTGTTTATTTTAGAGTACAATTTAGGCAGCATTTAGTTAGCTTTAACAGCGTATGTAATTCTTTTAGTCGAATTCTATGTAAATTATGTAATTTCGTTGTTTAATTGAGTGCTATCAGCCATGCACTAATACGATCAGGCAATTGTAGTTCATTAACTCTCTCGCCAAACTATTTGAAATATTTTTTCAAATACATTTATTTTTAAAATTCATGCTTCTTTGAAGCTGTTGGTTGGTATGTCGAAAAGAATTTCGCACATTATCAAATTTCTATGCTGGTCTTGAGGTAAATAAATTTAATAAAATTTCTCGTACTATTTTTAATTGAATGTGTTTTTTTGCTTCTTCTTTGCTGTTTTCAGTTTGTTTACATAACCAGAGCAAATACACAAATTGTTGTGGAAAAAAACGCACGTGTGTTTGTACAAGCGCGTTTTATTAATTTTTTTAATTAGCATGACGTCATTACATTTAGGTATGAATTATAATAGATAGTAAATTTAGTCGACATATTACGAAAATGAACTTACTTCAAAAATAAGTAGTTGACAAATGTGTATTCCCAATGAATACGCGAAGCCAACCGAAAAGTAATGCCAAGCTCAGGCAATATCATCATTGTTCATATTTAAACTGCTCCACTTAGATTAACAGCACAAAAATCTCCGCAATGACTTCATTCTACCAACGTTTATTCAAATTTAATACATTGTGTGTACTTTGGAAGTATTTCAATTGTTCTCTTAACTGAATTCCTCAACTGATTCATCTGCCACTTTGTTTTGCGAATTCGTTCGCTTCGTTTGGATATTCCGGTCGAATTGTTGACAGTTTTTACAATTGCATTGTAAATTTTATTGACACATTCAATGCACGTTTCTTGACATGGCTGACAAACTGTTATAATTAAGTGCGAAATGAGCTCAATGTGCGGATAACTTTATGTATACACAAATAAATGGGTCATAAAGTCTGGTCATTAAGAACAAAGAAGAACGGTTTTGGTGATGATGATACTCCTACTGCCATCGACACTATGAGGTAGATGAGGTGGTTGGCGGATTACAATATTTTTTCAAAGACCATTAATTAATTATTAGTAAAAAAAAAACCAACAAACAACCAATTACTTTTCAAACAATGGCTTGTATCGATTACGCAAACCTGATGGTATTTGAGTCACTCGGCAAGACTTCACTGCGGCAGACAGGTGCGGTGATGCATATCGCAACAACAAGTACAACAGCAGCAATCACAATGTCAACATGTGATTTGCATTTAAATATTAATAATGAATTTTACCGCCTTTACAGCAACTGCAGGCAAAAATTAAATGCACTCTGCAATACTAGTGTGTAAAGAGAAAACGCAATAAATGCATTTAACACATTCCGGCACAAAATGACGTAAACAGAAACTGTGACGATGCATTTGTACAATTAAACTCATTTAATGTTGCTTGAAATGTTGTAATGAAATTGTTATTGACACATTCGGCTGCTGTATATGTACGGGTAAGCATTTGTTTATAAACATTGTCCGTTGGAGCATGTGCGTGCGGTCAATCGAGCAAAAATGCGCTAAATTGCAGCAAATATTTATTAATTTGAGAGTGTGTTTTTTTCTTGCCCCTTCTCCATTTGAAGTTTGTACAATGTACATAGCGTATTGGGCGCCATTTGAAATGCATTTGCTGCGAGCATTCAAATTTGCTGGTTTTTTTTTGTTGTTTGTTGTTTATTTTCGTTTAATTGCCGAATGCCATATTTGTTGGCCGCGCTTAGCAAATTGACAGTTTGAATAATGCACATATGCAGAATCATTACGATAATTTAAATATCCGAAGAGAAGAGAAGGAAAGGAAAAAGAACGGCGCTCGGTGAATTATTGCGCGAAGAAAATGAGGTTAAGTGGTTTTTGTTGTTAACTTCTTTTCAAAATAATTCTAACTTATTTTATTAAGTTTAATTAAATTGTGTGGCATATGAAGCGGACAAATGTGAGTACAGATACATTGTATCTTAAATGATTTAAGAAATAATACTTATTAAATGTTTCAAATATAAGTATTTTTCCATAGAAAGCAAACACTTAGTTCGCCACATTAGTCATTTTATGGCAATAACCATATCTGAAAATCGGTAACAATAAATTTTGTACGTTGAATTCCTGGCAGCCATATACGAGCCTGAGCAATATCTTTTTTTATAATCTTCTAACAGCAGCACTTTTTTAATTTTTTTGCATTAAACTCGAAGCATCAATTGGTTACCATTTTCAAAAAAAGAAACCTAATGAGCAAGCTGCTATAATATTCTCCTATCTGTTAGGCTACAAATGCATAAGCGCTCTGTGCATATAATCATAAATATTAGCCATAGATCTTAGAATGCAACCTGAGGTGCATAATTTGAAATCAACTTCGTAGACGTTTTATCTTTGGAATAGCATCGACTCATGCCGCTTTGGGGGCTTCAGAGGCAATAATTTGCCTTGTGATCTATGCGAATACGCAGTTAATATTGGTCATGCACTTAGTACACATTATTTTTCTATTGTACTTGGTTTACAATTTGTTTGCAGATAAAATCACTTTAATTTTCAAACGATTTGTTCACTATGACTGTTAAATATCTTAAGTCTTTTACGCTTAAGTGCATTATTTGTTATGCCATATATTTCATATTTAAGTAAATGGAAATATGGAAAAAATTCGTAATTCTGCCTTGGACTTGTTTATATACTTGAGAGTAGAACGAAAAATCGTGAGAAATGACACTACTTACGGTACATTGTGCCTATTAACTATTTTGGTTGTGGCCCTCCAGCTGTATGAACAATTTATCAACAAATGTCCATTTCTTTCAATACCTACGCTCCAATGACACCAAGTCAAAATTCATAAATCAACACCAATTGCTCCAAGCCCAACAAGTGGTTCAAATGTCAGAGCGACACCCACGCACTATACAAAATCCTGTTATATATTGCGAAAATGTTGCAGAAATTCGAGCCCACATATAAAATTTTGAACAAAAGTTAATAACATACCAATGGCAAATGCTATAATTGCCAACTAATGGCGCCCTGGTCGACAATTAATGTAAAAACTACTATCAACTACAGACTCGCACGGACTACAACATCGCCAAAAACTATCTTTGAAAAAAAAAAATGTAAGCGGAAACCCAAGCCGACCAAACTAATTAATCAAATAATTTGGACGAACGCGTGTGGGTGAACCAGCAAAAAGTGTGGGCAAATGTGTATGTATGTATTTCTAAAAATGTGTTAAACATAAAAAACAAAGTTTTTTCTAGTGTGATTGAGGGAAAAAATCGAAATTTGACTTTGAAACCTTTAGACACTTTAAAATTGAAAATAAATCATCTCTCAATGACACATTTTATGATAACAAACGACTGAAATCCCGCGCTGACACAAATGACTACTTAAGTAGTTTGTAAAATGATGGCAGCTTTTTTCGGATCTGTGACAACAGAGACGATTTTATTGATTGAATTTATGACGATTTTGTATACAAATAATTTGATTGCATACGTAGTGATCCCCTATTGCTCTTCTTACCGCTCGATTTTATGATTCCTAAGAAAATACTTGAATATACTACATTGTAGCTCCCATTGAACTTGACGCCCTGTCATTTGTTGATATGTCTGCAATTTAAAGAATTCGCTGCAACTGTCAGTTGATTTTACATCTTCGCAAAGTGTCAATTAATTGTAAAAGTATTAGTGGTTGGTGCCAAAAGTATTTTTAAGAGTGTATAAATGGTGATGAATGCAAAAGGAGCAGCATTTCTCAATAGGGTCAAATTAAGGGCTTCTGCATCAATACACAATACTTTTTTTTAAATATTTTTTATATAATTCTTTGTCATTTTTGTACATTTTATTATTATTTTAATATCAAGTATACTTAAAAATTATGTCATACACGTTGATTCAACAAATTCAAAAAAAGATTCCACTAGCTGCTGCAGTGAATCATTTGCGCAAATACTAATTTTTAGAACAACAATAAAGACACACAAAATTCACTTTCACACATCAAATTTTCGAAAGCTACCGCAAAATGTGCATCGAAATAAACCACAACGAAGTGGAAAGAATTTTTATCGTTGACCAATGTCACTGCTAAAGAAAATTTGCTTTGGCAACTCACCAAATTAATAGAAGAAGACGCACACATGACAAGGACGAGGCAAGTTCAAAATTTAGATAATTTGTGCAAGCAAACATCTTCGCTTTGAAGAATAGGAAGACGATTTAGTAGCGCAACCGTCAAAAAGGCTAATTCCGCGAATTAAAAATGAAGAAACTCAAAATTATGATCGGTGCAGCGGCTATTAAGTATGACGCATGAATAGCCCATAAAGTTTCTTTAATAGTTTCACAAATTTCAACTTAATTGTGTCGTTAAATGTTATACACTTTTTTACTTTAAAAATCAGAAGTGGTTTCTCTTTAGTTCGCAAAAAATAAGTAGAAAATAAGTAGTATCGAATTTCAAGCGGCTTTTAATTTTCTATTATTGGTTTTTAAGTGGCAAACAATTGCCTGTATCAATTGAGTAAGGATCGAGCAAACATGAAACTGTATCATGATAAATATTTACAAATAAAAGTGCAGCAAACCATTTAGTTATTACTGATAATAATTAAAAAATATTCTTACTTGCACAGATTATGAACAATTATTTCATATTTCGCATGAACTCACAAATGCGAACGATTTATGAATGAAATATGAATGAATGTGCACGCGCCTAATTGCTTTTAATCCATTCCAATGCAAAAAAATACGTGAATGTGTGTATGGCGCTTTTGCTTCGAAACTCATTTCATGAATGAATTCGCAGTATTGAGGAGAATTCGAAACGTTTGCCAACAATTTCATTGTCAAATGATCAATTTTCGAAATTGCGTATAAGCCGTTTGGGAAATTACGAAATTGCATTGACATGTGCGCATTGAGCACATGAAGAAAATTCATAGCGCGCTCCGGAAACACATTACATCCATGGATCCAAATAATTGGCTTTGCCACGCTAATTAAGCACTTTGCGATTCATCCATCTGCTGTGGAACTGACTGAAAACTAAACCATAAACCTGCAGGCACACTTCAGCCAAGTCACACGACCAGCCGCCGACCGGAGTTACAAAGCACAAGTCACTGGTAATTGGCAATGGGCAATGAATGGGTTGTGTCTATCAGTCAGTCGGATTGGTCGGTAGACGCGAGACACGTCATTTTGCTCATTTTGCATGTTTCACGTTTGGCTGTGTGCTTACTTATGTTGAGTTTATTTACCTTTTGTTGGCCATAATAATAGAAATAAAAATACGCCTTATAGCTTTTGTTGTTGCTTTATGTTTGCAATTGTATTTTTGTTTTGGTTTTTACTGTTAACTTCATTCTAACTCTGAAGGCCAGTTTTTGTGATTCACATGAAAAATTCGTTTTACGATTCTGTTGGCTTTTTGCATTAAATTATTTGGGTTGAGTAAGACTTAACTTTTTGATGAAAGCGCTAAGCTGGCGCCGGTAATTGTGAAAATTTAATTAATTAAAGTGAAGAGTTTAATAAAGAATATAAGGAGTATTGGTCGTCGTAATGTTTATGATGAATTGAATAGTTTATTTGCAGGATTTTTTTTGCCGGTGTGGTTGTATTAAACTACGAAATGTTTAATAGATTCCTAAATGTTATCTACAAATTCAAAGATTGTTCTTTAATAAATCTCCGACCTCCAAATAAAATGTCAAATTTCAAATATTTTTTTATAAATCATAATATTTTGTTCAATTAATAATTTGTGCAAACAACAAAATAATTACTGCTTATGATCTCATTCTGAATAGATAATTTGTAATTAAAGGCCACTGACCATTGACATGTGTTATCACAACAATTTCTGTTAAGTTGCTATTAGCAATCACTTTATGCATTCACAGTCTCATGGAAGCAATAATTCCTCATGCAAATTCAACGCCAGCCAGCCAAAGTGCAAAACGAAAAATGTTAAAGAAAATGCACATTCACATTTGGAAAGTACCTACAGCGAATGTGCGTTAATGGAAATGAATTCCTATTTTTGTTTTGATGGCCTTTTCGCACTAAACTTTCAAGCCACTACATGTATACGAGGCAAATTAACCACTTTTATGTACAAAATGGCAACAAAAACTCAAAACCAGATGATGGTAACGTAACATCTCATGCGCACAACAAAATGCAATTACGAGCAACATGAGCAACATCAACACCAAAAAGAACACTACACTGTCAGCGAAAGAAAGCAGCAGTGCAGGCAAAATGCGTTAAATAGCCAAGAGGAGCTCTCAGTTTTTCGCAGAAAATACAATTAAAAACACAGAAACACGAAAGCATCAAGCAGCATAAGGTGCAGAAAAATAAGATGCGCTGAAGCAACACACGCCCACATCCTTTCTGAAATGCAGCGATGCGCTGTCGTCGTCACGCACCTCAGCGATCCGAACATACTTGTTTTTGCATATGTTGGCGGTTTAAAATGCCTGTGATTGCATTACTTTGGCATCCTCTTCACTCTGAATAAGCAAACCACGGTTGCTTGCCTGCCTTTCAGTTTATAAATATTTAACTCCAGATTTTGTGTCAACACTCAAGGTAGAAATGTAAAAACGTTGTTCATTCAAATTAATTCGGTTTGTTGTTCGTTTGTTTCATTGTTATTGGTCGTTTTGGAGTACTTGAAGTTTTTTGTTCTCACATAAATTCAGTTCGTCAGCGTCCGCAGAAAGGCAAATATCAAATGTTGCTATGACGCTTCTGTCAACCAACAGCCACACCGGAAACGTGTCAGGGTAAAAGTGACAGTCATGTTGGTTATGTCAACAAACTGAAATTGTAGGCAGGCGTGACATAATGACCTTTATTGTTTTGGTTTGAAATTGTAGTTAAATAAGATTTTGGAATGGCTACACACAGGTATGAGTAGCACATTTCACATTTTAAATGAGCACTCAACTCAATTGGGTCAACATATTGTTGGTCAAAATGGGGAATAGAAGGTGTGACTAAGTACATCATAAAACACTTCGGAGCCCTTTCTAACTATTCTCTCTTGTATGCATAATTGCTTGTCAACAGAGGAGATGACAGTTTGTTTCAACATAATATTTACTCAAGCTCTTCTCATAAAAAAACACATTTTTCTCAAAACAAGTTAATTTCATTTGATTTGCAAATTATAACAAATTATTTAAATTTTGGATTTGTTATGCATGTCCACATTTTCAAACTTGATTTTAAACGTGATAGACTTCAAAGTTTAAACTTTAAACGCATTAAGTCTGATTATGCTAAATTTGGATAATGGCTATCTTCATAAACGAGCTTAACGTCAAGAAGTCATTGACATGTCAAATTAATGTTGACGTATCAATAGATATCATAAAATGTATTTTGTCAAGTTATTTGAATATTATTTTAATTCTCCAAGCATAAAAAATTCATTAACATTTTTAAGAATTTTCAAGAATAATTGATATTAATTGTAATTCAGATTGAAGTTCGTAAAGTTCTATCGACTACACATAATCGTTTTCACAGTGTAAAGGCTATTTTTCCGCCCACACTTCAATTAGGAAATGCATTAATTTCTACAAATGAAAAAAAGAAAAGAGATTTGCTGCACTCATACGAAATTCCTATGAATTATTTGTTATTTCAATGGCATCATCAAAGAAAATAGAATATGCTCTCCAAAAGCTTCAATTTCACATTTTTTGATAGTAAATAATAACATACAAACAAACCAATATTTTACTGGAACATAAACAATAATTGTTTTGATGAGACTCCAAAAATACCAAAAGCCACGGAATGGAGTTTATTTACGAAGCTGTTAGGGAGCTTTTTTTCTTCGTGCGGAGTACTTGTGTTGCCTTAAATAAATGTTATTGTTTATGGGAGTTTTGATTTCGAAATGAAAAAAAAAGTATTAAGAAAAATATTGTTTATGAATTGAAGAAAAATGAAATTAGAGCAGAACACACCAAGGCACACCAAACGAAAAATGTTGCCACAGTTTCGTAAATCCGATAAAAACAAATGGGACATTTGCCTTATTTGTTGAACCTGCTAAATTGTTAAATCTGCGATCGTTTTAAGCACATGAATTTTTAACATCTTTGTAGGAAGATTTAATAAATAAGGTAATACCCCTAATGTTGTTTTTTTAATTATAACAAAATAATTATAATAAAATTATATATTTCACCTACCTATTTGATTTTCACTAAAAATTCCATTTTAATAAGAGGTTTTTTCTTTTTTCTTTGCAGGTACTTGAAATAATATTTACCATAGTTAATTTGACAACATCATTGTAAGTTACTTTGTTGTAAGCAAAAGTCTTTTGCTGCAGCGTATAGATGTCGTAGGTACTTGAAATCAAATTCCAGACAACATCAAATTGAAATCAAAACGACGGGACGCCAACATAAATCATGCCCATTATACGCAGTCGTAAAATGTTGCCAACTTCATAATATTGACCACAAAAATTTTAAACAAAGCAATTGTATACATAGATGAGTGAAGGCATGGGGGACACTACTTCGTATGAATTTATACAATCGAAGAAATTATTACGCTCAAAGTGAAGTGTACGAACTGAAAAAATGTTTTGCGCTCTCAAATGTTTAATAGCAAAACATACCGCCACATAAATCAAAACATTTGTCATAAACATAAATTATTCAATGTTATGAAATATTATTTAATAAAATATTAATTAACAATCGTCAAAGACACAAAAAAAACGCCAACATGTTGCCAGACAAGCGAACCATGTTTTGCGTTCAGTCAACTTAAACACGTAATTGTTGTATTGTTTTTTGTTGTTGTCAAATGAAGTTATAAAATTCTTAACAAAAAGCAAATAGCAAAAACAGTCGGCAGACAATTTTTTTAAAGCGCTCAACCATTTAATTGGCTATCGTTCAAACATTTTCTCGTCACTTGCAGGGAATTGTGTTATTAAAAATTTGTTGTTGTTTGTATTAATTACAACTATTCGTTGAAATATTTTTTAATTACAATCTATGCGCACGACAATGATCGTATTGGAAGTGTCATAAAAGTGTTAAATTGTTGAAATTATTCAATTGCAATTGCAACTGTATTTACAAATGTTTTTACTTTTGCCAGTACTTGCTTAATGTATTCAAATTTATAAGGAAATATTCATGATTTTTGCTGGCTTCGCATATTCTTTCCAGCGGTCAAATAAATCATCGTCATATCCAACAGATTGTTTTTATATGGCTTAAAAGCAAGAAAAAATTGAACCTAAATAAAAACGACGTGAATACTTTCACAGTGGTGCGGATTAAAATGTCGCGTACGCAATGTCATTCCAATGCAGTTGGTGGAAAAACGAGGCCACTCAAAGAAACAGAAGACCGTCTTTTGCACGAAAAAAAGATTATTCATTAAAAAAAGAAAATTAAGCAGACGAAAGATATTTTATAAAGCAACGGTAAAGTAACTTCATTTTTTTTAACACCAACAGAGTTTTCGTTAAATCCATAATATACGCATACGAGATAAAAAAAACAAGTATTCGCTAGGAAAATGCAATACTTCAGACTGTTGTTGTTTTGTTTTTCTTCAGTCATCAAGACACAATTAACCAACGATATAGCTCCAAATTAAATACCATTTACATACTTTTTCTAAAATTTAATTACTTATTTAATTACTCATCCATCTAATTGAATTTCCGAGGCACTAAATGTCCCAAAGAAATATTCCATTTAATTTAATTGAATTTTGAGAGAACAAAACGTGTTTTTTACTATTTAGTGCAAAATTTTCATTAAATTCACTTATGGGAACTTCTCAACTCAATTGCACATATGGAATCGCAAAATTTAATTTACTTGCCTAACGCGCCATTAATTAAGGCAGCCAGCACATTAACAGCATATTAAAATGCAAAAAGGCATGTATAATGTGAAATAACTCAACGTCTTGCATACGAAAAAGTACGAAAGTACACTTATACGGAAATGCTTGAACTGCAGTGGGGACCGAAAAAAAAGATGCCATAAATGGGAAACTCCAATTCCAAGCAAACAATTGCCATTATGCCCGAAGAATTTTACTACTGAAATATCTTGAACATGCTGTGCCGGTATGTGGCCCGAAGGGGCGACCCCCTCCGTTCGATAATTTACCTGTCAATATTGACACCAGAAACACATCATAAAAAGTTTAACAATCACTCAACTACAACAGCCGACACTTACCAAATAAACAAATGTAGAAATTTCTCAAAAAAAAAAAATGGAACAATAACCCAAATTATTGAACTGAACATGAACATGTTAAATTAAATAGGTTATCGCAGCCGACACCCAGCACCCCAAAGCAACACAAACAATTAAATAAAGTGCCTTGTTTTGATTTCCATTGTTAAGATAAGAAAGTGCAGTCAAACTTTTTGTTCACCATTTCTTTCAAGCAGGCAAAGTCCCAGAAATGTCATTTCGCAATATTATTACAGCCACATACAAACAGTTTAATCGATCGATATCTTTAAATTGTATTGACTTTATATGTTTCAAGTAGCACTCCTAGTTACAATTTTTAAAGAACAATTTACTTTTACTTTTTTCCTTATTATCTTTATGAGCAGCACTGGTTGGTGTGTGCGACACTAGACCAGCCCGGGAACAAGTTTTTTTTTCGATTTCATATTGATTTGCCCCTCTGGATTGACCATGCCTTTTTTTAATTTTCAATCAAAAGTCTGTAAGGTTTCTAGTTATTGAATTTGGATAAATCTTTGCGACAGTAATTTTTGCAGCCAATTTTATTTAGAAGAGCACACCACAACCCAATTTTAAAATTTACCAAAACTTGTGCTGGGTTAATGTGATACAACACATGACGTTTTTACAGAGACCTTAACATTTTATGACGTGTTACTTGCGTAAATTTCCTCTTCTAGATAATACAATCGAACAAAAAATGTACGTCTTCGGTAAGATTTATTTCATTGATTAGATATGATATGAAATTGCTAAATATGTGTACAAAGCTAAGGCCCCGCGATAGTGCCAATGCGCCTATAAAGCGGCAAACTTAACACTTTCAACAGAGAAAGTTTGCCTATTTCTACTTCAACTAATTTTCAATGATATTTTTTGCCCACTTTAAAAATTATCAAAATTCTAACCTGAAAAACAATTTTCATAAATCACCCGCTTACTTGCTGTGGAACGCCGATCAGTGTTGTTATGAGCGTTTTTTCAGCGTCTTCTTCACAACATAAATCTCTATAAGCTCTCCTATTAAAAAAACAAACAAAATTGACCTTGATAAGTCTTTGGCTATCTAAAGATACATATTACATACATAGGTATTGAAATGTAAGCCTATGCATGATATCGAAAATAAAGGAAAACGTACTAATCGTCAAATTCAACGCCTCAGTGACTAATGCATAAATCATTACAATCGATCGTCTACATTTTTTCTGCTCTTTTTTCAAGTTCAAAGTCAACTCGTAAGCCTACCTCTACACATTTTAACGCAACTGCCATTTAAATTTATAGGAAACGTCTGGCAGACGATGAGGGTTTCACTTAAATTATTCGCCGTTTTATTTTTTATTAAACCGAGAAATTTAAAACTGCGATCAAAGTCGAATATGTTCAGTATGATGATAATGACAATGATCGCTAAAGAGGTGTGTTCCGTGCGCCAGAATAACAAACCAAGTACAATTGCCAAAGGAAAATTGCATTGTAACTCGATCATGAAAATGAAAAACGATCGTTTGCCAAATTGAGTTTATGAATTGTACATGTCGCGTGGTTTTAATACCGGCTACATTTAAGTAATCGGATCGTTTCTGTAGTAAAATAAATAAACAATGTTCTTAGTGAATTGCCATTGCAGCAATTTGAGAAGTATGTGGTTAAGTCTATAACCGAACCGAAGCGTTCATTGATCTTTATAGTGACTCATGGCGTCTGTGATTTCTGCGGTTTAAACGGTATTAACGAGTTGATGACTGGCTGACTGCCCGGTTGATTTGTAAATTTTGCAATCACTGCAAAATATTGATAGTCTACAATTACTTTAGATCGATTGCTAACTTTGCGGTTTTGTATGTTAGGAAATTAATACTTTTGCATAGGTAGAGTTCATAGGTCCTGAAATTGAAGAAGCAGAAGATACAAAGCTCTGTACAAGCGGTTAGTATTTCTATACAACATCGATTATTCATTTGCTATAAAGTTCAACGTTCAGTTGGAACCTTCATTTATGGATTTCCATTCATTCTACCGACTCAATTCAATTTCGTTCTGCTTCATCAACACGTTTCGATGTACATACGTATAAATACGATATGCATATCAAATGAAGTAATTTGTCCCATTTGCCAAGGCTCATTAGTAAGTTAAATATTCATATATAGTTTTTTAAACAAACACTTGGTTGTGCATAAATACGACAATTAAATTGTATGAAAAGTGTGGTTTCGAACTGCATCAATAGTCGTGTACTGTATGGTGTTTGGTATTGAACATGTGTATACTTTTTGTAACTTTTTATACTCTAGTTTTGCATAAATACAATGCTACTTGAAGAACATCCAATCTTTGTAATCGGAAAAATCGTTAATAATTAGGATTACGGCAAGTGATAATGTATAGGATAATTGTGAACCTACAATTTAAACCCGAATCCGAAAGGCGAGACTACCACAATAAAGAAGCTTTTTGATGGCAAGTTACTCTCGCAAGTTGCTTGGCTACATAGGGACAGTGTACACAGATAAATTTATAATTGCCCCAGCCCGATATCTTCCGATCGTGAGGCATAGGTAACCACTAACGCCACGGAATAATCGCTAGTCCGGGGGAAAAAGTACAACAAATCTATGTATGTACAAATGAGGCGCCCAGTTCCTTAATGGACTAACTCCTTACGTCCAATAAAAATTTAAAGTCACTAAGTGTTTAAGGAAATCCATTTGCTAAATGAATTTCCATTTTGATTCGACTTATGAACTTAATCCGCTATGGAGAGAGGCGTGCATACATGCCACAAAGCAGATTTGTGTATAGAAATCATATATGAATTTTCCTCTTGCCAACGTTACAGCATCGGTTTCAATTTCAGCAATTTTAGTGTTATTTCAATTTGAGATTCCCGCAATTTCTGCACACAAATTTTCTAATAAAATTTCACACTTTTTACTTTGTTTAGGAATTGAAGCGTTTTGAAAATGTGTTGCCAATTCGATAAACAAACCGAACCAACACAAGTGTTGAGCGAATGATTTAAGCGATTCTGAGTAAAATTTGCAAAAATAGAACCACAAGTATTGCGGGTGAATAACATCGAAGGCATCTAGTAGTATCTCGAATTAACAATAGCATTGTTAAAAATACCACATCGTTGCTGAGCGATAACACATATTTAGTCAGTAGGCAACAATTGGCAATTGGCGCCGCTAAACTTTTCGCCCATTTAAATTGAATTGATTTGAAATTTAAATGGAATGTTCAAACTTTGTTGAAGGCGACGCCTAAATCAATTTAAATGGCAGCTGCAACACAATGACAAATGGCATTTGCTGCACGCGTGCGGTGTCGTACTTTTACGTAATGAAACTATCGTCTCTACGGGTGAATGCGAACAAGTGATGATATACCAAATCAGGTGCATCGGCCAAGCATCTGCAATTTGTAATTACACATTCTTATTGAATAGGTGCACTATACTTGCTGACAATATATTGAACATACCGCGTATGCCAAGCGGATGTTTATTCGAGCATTCACATTGCTGACAGTTTTACAATTGCATTGAAATTTCAAGATTGAAGGCAAAGGATTTTGGTTTTTGGCAGTACGAAGTTTTGGAACCGTGGGATTGGATAATTTTCATCCTTGTCGCAGCCAAGCCTTAACCTGTACAAGTTTTCTAAAAATTTTGCTACAAATGTTGCACTGTCAAAAATATGCCGTTTGTTATTGGTTTTTGTTGAGAAACTTTTGTACATAACGGCAACACGGATCGAGACTTTTATTATATTTTAAGTGTTCCTAAAATTTCAGTTGTCTTTATTACAACAATTTTTTACATTAACATTTTTCTAAACCAACATTAAATTTTTCCAACATATTATTTGTACACTAAATATACATTAAATTTATAAAATCTTCTTACTTTTCATAAATTTGGCATTTTCATACTCACACTATTACTTTTTTTCCAAATTTCCACTTCATTCACTTTCAGCTATCATAAATCCTAATTCTAACTCTGCAAAATTAAAAAACTCACTATTGGCGCCAATTCCACCATCATCACCACAACCACTGTCATCCTCCTCATCCAATCAAATGTCACCAACATTCTCACCACAAGCACCAAATCCAAGTCAAAATACAACGAATTCGGCATTGGAGGAATTCGTTGAAAAATTAAGAAATTTCAAATTTAGCGACATGCGAAAACTTAAGGAACGTTTCCATTTTGATTACTATTCCAAGGACAGCATGGGTATGTGAAGCAAAGCAATTGGTAAACAACCAAATGATTTTTTTATTTTTTTACAACATTGTTAAATTTATAAATATTCATTCTTTATCCAGCAATTATTTATTTAGATTATAATTTTTCACTCTCGCTTCTATTTGTGTAAAATTATGTTCATTTGTTTAATTGTAGGGAATTCTGTGGGCGTTTTATCACCATATGTGCCCCCATATATTTTGCGGCCAACGCAAAACTTTTCCAACTTTTCTCACCTGCCACCATTGTATAAACGTTGGAAAAAATCAGACAAATTTAAAATTAAATCTGTTTGGCTATAATCAATCGCGCCGTATCGCCTGCCACTGTATCTATGCATCTGCAGCAAAGCATCTGTAATATTTTTGATTTATCTCAAAGATACCCAACGCATACATATGTAATGCCTGAAATTAATTAACTACCGGTCGCTACTTTTTGATTCCGCTTTAAGCTAAGATACGGAAGAGATATGGAATGCAAATCAAAAAAAAGTAAAATTTGTTAATGCACCGCCAACGCAACTTTCAACCAGAATCAATTTTCGATTTGATGTTAAACATGAGTTCACAAATCAATTTCAGAAATTAAAAAAAAGTAACAAAAAAAACCAAACAAACACCTCAGACAAAAGCATTTTCCATTAATTCTATTGTGGCTGTGCGGTTTCTAATAAAGTTATAAATTCCATTGAAAATGCATGCATAGCGTTTGGAATTCGAAAAATTCCTAAACTTTTGGTTGCACTTTATGAGGCCAAAGCGTCGTTGATCTTGGCGTTTGCAAGAAGTGCCTACTCAAGCCCAAATACGCCAAAGACAATTTAAATTAAAGAAACTTAAAAGTTTATTTAAAACTATCCAACATTTTCTTCTCCCTGCAATTAAGTTTTGTTTACTTTACATTTTTATACATTTTTAGGCAATTAAATTATCTGCCATAAGTTTTTCTTTTGCAATTAATATAACATTTGTTTATAGTTCGCATTCAAAATTCAACTCGTTTCAATGTAGAAGGTCAAGTGAAGATTTCGTCAGAGTTACCACTTTTTTAATAAAAGAAAAAACTCATACATTCGAGTATGTGCTTAAAAATGCCAAAACTATAATTAACATTTTCCACATACGTACATTGGACGTCAACAAACCTTCTCATTTGAACCTTTCTAAAAACTTTATATTCCGTTTACTTCAGTATTTTGCCATTTTACTTTGAGTAATTAACCTGATTTAATCTTAACTTCAAGTCAAGTTTAACTGAAGCTCGTTAAACTGTAACTTCTTAACCACAAAAGAACTCAGTACAAATACTTAGAAGAATGTTCGAATTGTGTTTGTTTTGGTTTTTCTTCCACAATACATACCTGACAAATGCAAATCCTCCCATTCCCAATTAATTATAAATACAAGACACGTTTGCGCACTTCGCTAACAAGCGTACGTGTGGGGTTCTTAAAGAATATGTGGAAGCAACTTGTACACTTGGATTTTGTTCGTGTAAAAGGGTCTCGATCCACTATTGTACTGGAGTCTATGTCTGTCAACACCTCTTTTTAATTGGTTTTCAAATTTTATATTTCAAAATATTTTAATGTGTGACATAAGCTATAAAATATATGCAATAATTGGTTGAAAGCACACCGACAGGTATTTAGTAGCGATAGAAAAGCACAACAGATGGGGTTTTTTATAGAAATTTGATGGAATGCTTTGACAGTTTTATGAGAATTTATGTGCAAATTTAATAAAATTGTGGAGAGTTGTCTGAATACCAAATGTAAGGTTTTCGCATATAAGAGTGTTTAACTGGAAAGTTTTTTTTATAAAATGGTATATAAATTGACTCCCTTCTAGTCTCATATAAGCTTAGCAATCGCTTATGAAAATGTTCGCAAACATCTTGCACTACTCATCTTTAAATATGACACGGAGCGTCAGTACATTTCATCGCTCTTTTCCCCTGAACATGTCATATATTCTTACACACACAAAAGAGATAAAAAGCCTACAAAAATTTTCACAATTCTGAGCGCTCGTAAAATCTACAGAAACTCTTTTCTGAGCGCTCATTGTTTGATGTACTATAAATTGAATCTTGAAAAATATATTTTTATTTTCTAGTCAAAAATTATTTAAAAATAACACGAGATCATGAGATCTCATTATCATCATGATGAACTTCAACTTGGGACTTAAGCTGGATAATGGCTTAAGCTCAACTTGACCTCGAGCTCATATCCCACCATTGAGATTATCTCCGAAAATATGTGAATCAAAACTACATTTACTAGATTAAAATTATTAAAATTTTGATAGCAAATTTTCTTGGAGTTATAGTCACTTCTTAACATTTTAAGCTATAAAATTTGACTACGCTATTGGCCATGCATTTACGGACCATAGTGCAATGACAGCTTACATTTTGTTATGAGCTCTGAATGTTTAGACAATACAACTTAGAATGCAACACAGTTGCGCTCTTAAGAAATTACGATTGTATCATGTGTCTTTAAATAAATTTCATAATTGATGATATAAAACACTTGCGTGGATAACAACTAAATTGACAAACGGCAATATTCTTGTGTACGTGTAGATAGCAAATGACAAAACTAGTGTTTAGTTTTCAATGGTTTCATGCACTGTGTATTGCTTAGTGAGATGACAAAATGTGTCCAATTTGTTCTCGGTTGAGTACCAACTATTGCAAAGTGTTTCTTTATAGTTTCCAATTAAAATTGATTGAAAATTGTTTTTATTGAAATAAATGGCTAAAATTTTTATTGATTTTGATTTAAATTAATTGCGTTTTTTTCGCTTACTTTGCAGGTGGTCAGTTAAAGACTAAAAACGGCCAGAAATATGTTTTCAATGGACCACCAAAGGGAGTGTTTGTATCAAGGACATGCGTCACATTATCTGTCATAATTGCGATATTAGCTTTAATATTTTCAATATTGATAACGTATTTTGTAACGGCGAATTCATTGACAACGACAAGGTAAGTTCGATTATTCACATGAAACATTTCTATTAGAAGCTTTCAGAAATTTTTCAAGGTGTGCTAAATTTTCACACTTTTCTCAGACGCTTAACTTGACAGTTTTAATTAAGTTATAACCTCAATTTTATTATACATAGTTTATTGCTGTTTGACTTGCTAAAATTTCATTGTGAAATCAACTTAATAAAAAAAAAAGTAAATTCGTGACCTCAATTTCTAAAAGCTTTATTCCATGATAAACCAAAAGAAAAACCCATTTCCGCTTTACGGTCGAAAACTGAGCCACGAATTAAGGTGTGTTCGATTCTAAACTGGCGAAAATGGGTTAAGGATGCATTTAATTGGCTCGCTAATTGAGAATGAATGCCTAAAGTTAGCTACGATTTGGTGTGATACTCCCTGATAGGATTTTGTTTGTAATGTGCTCTTCTCTTAACATTTTAGCTGCGCAAATGGAGGCGGTGGCAGCAGTCCTGCCAAATCCGAAACGAACACAAATGTACAACGATTGAATGCCACACTGCCCGTAGCCACGGCCAGCATGATAGGAATGCCACCGCGGGGAGGCAAGTCCAAGTATGACCCATCCCCACTGCCAGCTCCTGTGGGAGATATACCCAGTGAACATGATCTCTTCGGCGACGACAGTACCAAGTATATCGACCGAAAGCTGCAATTGTTTGAGGGCTGGTCACCGCTGCACTACAAGTAAGTTCGAGACGAGGGTATATTGACGATAGTAAGAGCTTAAGTAGATTTCGCTTGGGAAATTAAACGTATCTTTAAATATTTATTAAACCATTTAGAAAAATTTGGTTAAAATATTTTTAATTTGTAAAATTTTCATATACAAATTATATGTGCAGCTGTAATTTATACGTGTAAATTTTATTACAATGTAAGACCTGATAACTTGCTATTTTCCATAACAATTTCAATGAATTTGTGACATGAAATTAAAATTGATATGAGAAAAATATCAATTTTATATGGCATTTCTATTTCAGTGTACCCACATTCGAAATTGCTAAATTCATACAAAAGTGGAATGAAATGAGCCAGATTGAGACTCAAGTACAATCATGCAATATTTATACCCCCACACTCACTGTGGCAGGGTATACTCACTTTGTCACAACGTTTGTAACGCCCATAAGGAGGCGTGTCCGGTATGGAAAAGTATATATATTCTTGATCAGTATCACCTCCTGAGTCGATTTAGCGATGTCCGTCTGTCTGTCCGTCTGTCCGTCTGTCCGTCTGTCCGTCCGCACGATAGCGGTCGCAGTTTTGGAGATATCGACTTGAAACTTTGGGTACATGTTTTTCTCGTGAATACTGAGATCAAGTTCGAGAATCAGCCAAATCGGATAAAAACTGGGCGTGGCTCCCATACACCGAAAAAAAAGGTAAAAATTTTTTATTGTTGTATTCGATTGGAAATGTTTAGAAACGTATTTTTGACATGGTCCGAGGTTCCGAAGCCACATATATAAGGGTCTAAATGGGGTCTTGAGACCAATTTTTTTTTTTTTGTGGATTTAATTGGAAATTTTTAGAAATGGATTTTGGACATGGTCCGGGCTCCAAAATCACCTATAACTGGCTCAAAATAGGGTCTTGAGACCACATTTTTATATGTTCGAGGACAAAAACTGGGCCTGGCTCCCATAGACCGAAAAAAAAGGTAAAAACTTTTTATTGTTGTATTCGATTGGAAATGTTTAGAAACGTATTTTTGACATGGTCCGAGGTTCCGAAGCCACATATATAAGGGTCTAAATGGGGTCTTGAGACCAATTTTTTTTTTTTGTGGATTTAATTGGAAATTTTTAGAAATGGATTTTGGACATGGTCCGGGCTCCAAAATCACCTATAATTGGCTCAAAATAGGGTCTTGAGACCACATTTTTATATGTTCGAGGTACTTCTTCCTACTGTGTGGGGGTATTTCAACTTCGGTATAGCCGAAGATAGTCCACTCTCTAGTTTTTAAATTTCTTTGAATTAAATTAAATTAATTTAAATTGATTTGCTTCACACTCCAAAGACTTGATTATAAACAAGTTTGCATGCGAATCCTCACTAAAGCATTGACAATGAAGTGCAAAAAGAACGTCATAACAGACGTTTCAGATTTAGTAATAATAACTAATGGAAACAGATTTAGTAATAATAACTAATGGAAACAGCGTCAATGTTGAGCATACATGGATTTAGCTATAGAAAGTAATTGGTAAATATTTCTTTGAAATAAGTGGAAACCCTTCTAGAATAAGTTTGTTACCTCCTGTCTTAACGCTCATTGGACTAATTTGTTCACAAGTTCAAAAGTTCTGACCAATTGAACTTTGAAGTGGGTCAAGGCGAATACGATCTATTTGAGAGCATTGCAAGTCGTTGTACTAGTGAACATTTGCCTCTTATTGGAGCACTGCTCCAAACCCACAAACAACAACAAAATATATTCAGTTTAATACAAAATATGTAGTAATTATTCCTACTCGTACCGCTAATGGATGCTGCAGTTGTAATAACGCCAACGCGCAAATCACCCAAGAACGTGTGGACAGTAGCCACCACACACGAAAACTCAGTGCCACACAGCCCAACACATCTCATTTATTCATTCATGGAAGTCGAGAGCAGTACAATTTCTAATTGATATCAATTCAAACTTATCAAGCGCCAAAATGCTACACGATCCGTCGTATTTCCAGCTCGCCCATTGTAGCAAAAAATCAACTCACGTCATCGTCGTAGCCATCGTCACAGTAAGCGGTAACAGCATGGGCGATGTTCACATCTTTCATCTTGCGAACGATTTACAAACGATTGAATCGATGCATTCGCTGACGGTGGATAACAAGATCCAAGCTCCACCACAGCTGTGGCATTCCACAATGCACTTCGTACTAGAAAAGTAGCGGTTTTTGTAGTTTTTGTTTGCCACCACGACGACCACTTTGTATGACGAAGCGCACGCGTTTTTACTTATTATTTTTATTATGAGTGGCGCGTATGCGGTCGCTTATTTGCAATTATCAACGGTCAGTTAAGAGTGAAGGAAATTGCCGGTTTGTGAAAGCACACGCTGTAGAAAAATCTATAAACGCACGAAAGAGATTGGGGATCAATTTACAAACTATTCGCCAGCATGCAAGCGCAGCATCTGAGAATGCCGCGATATGCGTGTTGCACATGTTTTAGTATTTCTTTTTTACTAAAAAACCTTTGCCGAAGAATCAACACCACGTTCTTCATGATCAACAATAGTTTTTAATTGATTCGATCGCTATACCAACCAGGAAATGTTACAGTCAGAGGCGAATGCAGCATATCCTACTGATCTTTCAAGTGAGTGTAACTCCTCTATAAACGCACACACCAGCTGTGGCGGCGCGATCAGAGATCAACTAGAACCGGCAAGCATTTGTATGCAGCGGTTACCCACTGACTGGACTGGACCGGCCCACTGACTCAATGTAGGCACTCACGGTATATTCTCTGCAAATATGCCACTGCAATTCACAGTAATTGCCTCAGCTGCAATCAAATGCATCTGAAGTGATCTAATCGCTGTTCAAAGTTGCGATCATAAGCTTTGAAACGTCATCAATTTGAGTAATGGCGCTTGTGGCTGGCTGTTGTGGTTGCTTTCAGTTTTCCGGTATGACGTTCCTTCCATTCTACCACGGCACTCACTTTGCTGCCTCATCGTCCGTCGTTCGATCGCATTTGCCGGATCGTGTCGCTTCACTTGGCGTGTTCTTCTCAAATTAATTCAACTATTTGTGTGTCAATTATATTAAAAGCATGCAACGTTGCTACTGTGTGTCAGCCACTTTGAAATATGTGCGCCTCGTTTGTGTTTACAAAATGCATTGTATGGCACTTCTTGTATTTATTATGGCTGTGGGGTGTTTCATATTTTGACGCTTTTGCACTTGTTTGTTGGTTTGGTGTAAGATATGATGTCATGTGATGTGATTTGCTGATATTATTCACATTCGATAAAGTGACATTCTGCGATTTTCGTACACAATTGTTTTTTTTAGCATATGACTAATGCCGCTTAGGTGTCATCTTCTAATAAATATTAAGTATGTAAAATATATACTCGATTTTGCGTTAACCTCAATTCTCATATTCATTACTACCATAGAAGTAAGTGGAAATATTAGCAAATGTTTGTTCATCGATTATCTCATAATTATATTTACATTTGTATTTGTTTACTTAGCTGTTTCAGACAATTTTTTAAACTCGCAAAATATTTACACAACTTTTTTCGAAATTATTCTTTGAAAATATTCTTGAAGAAAAACTAATATTTGTAAATATTTCCGTGACAATTACATTTGATCACCGATTACTAAGTAAATAGTGAATATTTTCCAACTTACCAACACTGAATATATTAAATTTTACAAACGAAACTTAAAGCGGCAATGTTCTTCTATTTGTTTTAAAAAAGGCAAATGTAATGGAAATGGAAAGGAATGGACTGAAAAGGGGTTTCCACCCGTAATCGTATAAGAACATTTCCAAGTCGATTCACTTCTGTGAATTTAACTCTGCCAACAAAGAAGAGCAAACAAATCGAACAGATTAATTCTGCATTCGATCCATATAACCCATTTTGCACTTTACCACATTCCACAGTGGCCAAGAGTGATTGACATTTGTTTGCTGATTGATTTGGGATAACAGCTTTACCTAGTTCTGTAAAATTTCTCTGTTAAAATCTTTGTGATTGCTGAGCTAATGAAAATCGACAGACATTTCCTGCAATTCGAGCAATTGTGTATGGAACGCCTCAAGAACCCAGCAAACAATTTGACTCTTTTTTGACTCCTTTAAGGCTCTCATTTCGCTCAGAAAAGACTCTTATAGGAGCCGTATATGGCGTGTTTCCCTTCCTGTAGGGGCACGGTGAAATGTATGGGACAAGTCTCTAATTGTAGGCCGAAATCTGACTCTAAAATGTGTCTTAAATAAGATTCAAATATGAGGCGGAAATATGGCTCTAAAAAGAGTCGAAAAATATGACTCTAATTTGTTTCCCGAATATGACCAAATCAAATTTTATATACCAGCAATGGACAGCTGTCCTGTTGTCAGGTATGGCCATTCAATTCTATTTCAAATATCAATTCTAGGTCTCATGTTTCGAAATTCAATACTTTACCCTCTGAGTTACGGTGCCTCTATCATCCATGAAAATAAAAACAAAGCATATTTTGAAATTCAAAAATTATTTTGGTTAATAAAATCCTCTAAAATTTCGATACTTTTGAGTCTAAATTCTGAGCGCTCAAAAAATCCTCCAAAATTAGATACTTTTCGGACTCGAAATTCTGAGCGCTAATAATATTGTTTGCTGGGAAATAACATTTTTATTTTATAAATTTGTAATTTAATTAATTTAAGATACTTATTATTGCGTTACCACATTTTCGCATTTGATCTGCACACAATCAGCAGCACATTTGCACCCTAACTCATTCGTTTTGTTTTTGTAATTTTTTGTTCCTGCCAATTGTAATCTAATTGTTTGTTGATTTTACTTTTGTTTATGTAACAACAATTGCGGCTGGTTGAAATCTGAATTGTTGAACAAACAAATTCCAACTGAAATAATTCACGACGGTGGCATTTTGAGAAGCCACATTAATTGCTGAATGGCTCGGGCGTAAAAAAAGATTTGCAACCATGAAGCAGGGAAAGGGAAATGTTTATGTTTGAATATGAACGGGAAGTGTCTGCATTTTCAATTAATAAACATTAAAAGTATACGTTATATTTCGAAAGCCATTACAAAATTAAAGTTGATGGGGTTTTTTTTATATAAATGTCGTATTTACATTAATGTTGACTCACCTTTCCAGCATCGTGGTCGAACCGAATCTCGGCACTTCCTCCAACAACGGCAGTGTGTCTATTGCCATTCAGCGAGATTCCAAAGTGTCAGCATTCGCCCCTATCGTTCTGGATGTGCACAATATTTCCATTTCGAATGTGCGCGTCATACGCGCCACCAACGACTCCAATGGCGACGAAATCGAATTGGATTTCGACAGTGAATATGGCGAGAATAATTCCACTTTCGTTATCACAATCTCGCAAAAAACCATAGCAGAGGACGAGAAGGACTTACAGCTGGTATTGAGCATGGACTTCATCAGTCAAATTTCCGACACTCTGCAGGGCATTTACAAGACGGGATATACGAATTTCGACTCTAAGCCGCCGAAGCAGGAGTGAGTTGGCGTACACACATTCAATGCGAATATGTTTAAAACTTGAATACTTTATTGTAGGTGGATGATCAGCACTCAATTTTCGCCAGTTGATGCTAGGCGCGCATTCCCGTGCTTCGATAGACCCGATAAGAAGGCCAACTTCACCATTAGCATTGTACGAGAGAACAGCCACACTATGGCTTTGTCCAATATGCCCGTCTATCACAGCAGGTAAGTTACAAATTTATCATTTTACCTAAACATTGTTAATGTGGTTTTTTTTTTTGTTAAGCGTCCACCGTCCCGGCTATACCAGAGATGATTTCAGCACTTCCCCCAAAATGCCAACATATCTAGTCGCTTTCGTGGTCTCGAATTTAGTCAAGTCGCATTTTTCGGACTTGGATGCGAATATGGTGCCGCGCGTCGAAATCTGGACACGCCCTGAAAACAGCGACATGACCCATTACGCCTACTCGATGGTTCGCAAGTTCTTGCCATTCTACGAAGACTATTTCGGTATTAAGAACCGCCTGCCTAAAATAGATTTAGTTTCGGTGCCCGACTTCGGTTTCGGTGCAATGGAGAACTGGGGTCTCATAACTTTCAGGTGAGTGTGGCGCAATGCAATGAAGTCGGTTAGAATAACGGTACCCATTAACATGACAGTTATGAGTTGTAAGACGAGAAGAATGTTTGTATGCGGGTTGACTTTTCAGTTCTTCAGTTTATTTATCATCTAAAAAACTAAACCTAAATTGTCTATGTCGAGACTCTCAACCCTTGGCATTTTCATTGAGGTTTCTGATGGTAATTAAATGAAGTTTATATTTTTTATATCGATTTAATGAGGCATTAATTTTTCCTATGCGAGTATTTAATAGCAAGCCAGAGTGAGGCGTCTAATAGACGTGTGACATTTTGTTGATTTGACAACAGACAGTTGATAATTGACAGTTGACGTTTGAGTGCTTGAAGTAGGCTTCAATGATAAACTTAAGTATGCAAGGGTGGATTTTTAATTGATACTTAAATAGAATTTTAGAGCGCTGTTAGGAATTTAATTTGACATTTATGAGAATATTCCTATTGGTATTTGTTTGAAATAATTTCAAACAAGTTGGAGTTGTTTTGCTATAATTTGCTTAATTCATTCAAAGGGACTCTGCGCTGCTTGTGCCCCAAGATCTCGAGAGAGCATCTTCCTCGGAGCATATGGAATACGTTGCTCAAATTGTAGCCCACGAACTGGCCCACCAATGGTTTGGTAATCTCGTGACACCCAAATGGTGGGATGACCTTTGGCTGAAGGAGGGCTTTGCCTGCTATATGAGTTATATTGCTCTCAATGCCGCCCATCCTGAGTACAAAGTCATGGATACTTTTGCCGTTTTCGAATTCAAGGAATCGATGCAGCATGACGCGAATAACAAGTCACATGCCATTTCTTTCGATGTAAAGTCCACCAACGACATTAGACGCATTTTTGATCCCATCACCTACTCCAAGGGCACCATACTTCTGCGCATGCTCAACTCGATTGTGGGCAATGAAGCCTTCCGCGACGCCACACATGATTTACTCAAATCGTTCGCTTACGAAAACGCCGATCGCAATGTTCTTTGGGAGTTCATGACGCGTCATGGCCATGCCAAGAACACCCTACCTGAGGAAATGGAGATCAAGGATATTATGGACTCGTGGATTTCGAAGCCGGGCTATCCGGTGGTCACTGTGGAGCGAAACGGTGCTGATTTGATTGTCACGCAAGAGCGCTATCTACTGCCATCGAAGAATATGTCTGACGACAGCAGGTGGGTTATACCGATCACCTTCGAAACTGATGAGCTGCACAAGGGCGATAACATACCCACACACTGGATGACGCAGAACGATCGGCAGATTGTAATCAATGACATCTTCACCTCCGACAACAATTCCGAGAATGTGGTCTACTTGAATCTGAATCGTCAGGGATATTATCGCGTCAACTACGATCTGCCCTCTTGGCTGGCGCTAAAGAAGAAGTTCAGTTCGTTGCCGAGCATTACGCGCGCTCAAATTCTAGACGATGCCTTGCATTTGGCTCAGGCCGAGTACTTGACCTACGACATACCGTTGACCTTCCTCATGGAGATCTTCACGGCCACCGATGATGAGCTGCTGTGGAATGCCGCGCAGCACGGTATTAACTACTTAATCAATATGTTGCATCGTGAGCCGGCCTATGAGACATTTAGGGTGAGGTCTTTTATAACCATGTGGAAAGTGGAGCCAGTCAAATGTTTAAATATTTCCCATTGCAGGCCTTCATGAAGTCTATTGTAAGTCCCGCCTTCGAACGATACGGTCTGAATGAGCCGGACAACGAGTCGCATTTGCAGTTGCAACATAGAGCTGCCGTTGTACGTCTGGCATGTAAATTCAACTACGATCGTTGTACTGTGGCTGCTCACGGGGAATATCGCAAGTGGATGACTGCCCCAGCATTGAATCCGTAAGTTTTTACATGCATGGCCTAAAACAGGATTACGACCTTAAATCATTTGTCAATTTATGTAAATAATTTGGAGCGACTTCAGTTATTTGCCATGTCCTGTCACAGCCTGAAGATGCTGCAATTTTAAGACTCCTACACATATTTTTACTATTAATTTTTCCTTAGAATTAAACCGAATTTGAAGTCCACAATTTATTGTACCGCCTTGGCTGAGGGCTCGTTCCAGGAATGGTATTTCGCCTACAAGCAATACAGAAGCACAACCAGCGCCTCGGAAAAGGAACAAATTTTGACCTCACTCGGCTGCACTACAAAACCTTGGCTACTTGCAAAGTAAATTGATATACTTATGAACTTTATGAATAATTGCTTGAAGGAATTCGAGTATTTTTTCTGAATGGATTAAGGTAGAAAGTTTTTAACTTTTGAATCTGATTTCTAGATATTTGAATATGACCATCAACCCCACTTCGGGCATTCAGAAACAAGATGGTGGCAGGTAATATTCTCTTTCTTTCACAAACTATTCACAACGGCACTTTCAACTTCGCTTCATTTCAGAGCCTTTTCCTCTGTGGCCCAGAATCCGATTGGCTATGAAATCGCTTTCGATTTCCTTCAAACGAACATTAAGGAGATTTCGGAATAGTAAGTTTCAGATGAGCAAACACAGAATTAAGGCAATAACGAATGTACTTTCAGTTTCGGTGATGGCTTCTCCACACTCTCTGAGATGATCCGGTCCATAACCACGTATATGAACAAGGATTACCACAAGGAGCAGCTGCTGCAGTTTGCGAAACGAGCGCGCCAGCTGGGACTCAAGTCTGTGGAGACGGCTATCGAACTGGCCATGGAGCAGGTGAACAGCAACATCTACTGGCGCAATCGCTCCTACTACAACCTGAAGGGCTTCCTGGAGGCGATAGTCAGCGAGTTTCGCATGAACATTTTCTAAGCTGGAGGGCAGAACTAATTGAACGCTTTAAAGTATTTTTAATATTTTTGTTTTACTTTTATTTCGAGTTGATTTAACATTTATTTTGAAAGTATTTTGTAAGAAATGAATGGCAACCAAAGCGGCTCATTGAGGTGAGAAACTCTGCAGTTGTGTTTGCAAAATTTAATAATTTTTTAACTGCTGAAATTTCAATTGAAATAATATTTTGCAAACGAAGTGATATAATTCTGTAAGTGTGGATGAAAAAAAGTAATTTTAGGTTTTTTTTTAAAAAAGGATTTTTTTTATTATTTCTTATTCATTTGAGACCAATTGAAGCAGACCATACACTTTTTCTTTCAAATTTTCCAAATGCAGATTCTCAAAACATATTATTTATTAAATGCGTGCATAATATTTATTTTAAAATACAATTCATTTTAATGTTTGTAGCCATGTTCCTATGTTAAAATTATAGATTAGGAAAATGAATGGAAACGTAATTATAAGGAATAGTCACTAACATTGCGATAGTTGTAAGTTTCATTTTGAATTTATCTATTTATTTTTTGGAAATGATTGCCATTTCTTTGTCGAAGAAAATAGTTTTAAAAAAACTTGAATTGTAAATTCATTGAAAAACAAAAGGAATAACTAATGCTGCTTATGTAAAATGTATAAATTTTAAGTTATGACTTAAATTAATTAAAAAGATAAAGATTTAAGTGATCAAATGATAAGAAAAAAATACACGAAATCTTTATAAAAATGCCCGTTTACTTGGTCGAATTATAAAATACTACATATAAAATATTAACTAAGTTCAACTAAAAATGCAATCTAAAGCCCCGTTGTAGGTGAAGACATATTCAAGACGAAATTCCAAAACTGCCGAAAACTATTCTAGGCCAATTTTAAGATCCAACAACAACCCACACAGTTGGCGTAAAATTAAATCCAATCATTAACGAGAAATAAGAGAAGTCAGTTTTTAAGTATAAAATCCATGCCAGTAAAAATAATATGCACCCGCCTTTTGGTATAGTACTTTAATGCGCAACATCGTTGATGTTTTTTTGTTTCACTGTTGCAAAAGCTCGTTTTGGCCTTAGAACAAATAAATAAAAGAGTGTCTTTAATGTCTGTAATGGAATGTAATCTAAAAAGGAATTTTTCGTAACGTAAGCCAACTCAAAGAATAAAACGAATATTTTGCTAACCTGTTTTTCGCACATTATTCAAAGATTTCATCATCTAGTTTTGTAAATACAATTAATTGATGATTATAGCAATAAATACATTGTGCAACTCATAAATTTAAAGATTCTAAATGTACTTGCGTGTAGAAGAAGTACAAAATCCACTAATAAAGAATATAGAAAAAGAACTACAACCTCAAAAAGAATTACTTTTTTTATTTTTTCTAATTACTGCAGAATTTTTGTTGTTCCATTTTGTACAAAAAGGCAAAAAAATAGTACCAAATCAGTTAAAAAAGTACCAACACTTCAATGTCCACATTTTTTAATGATAATAGTTTGTAGTACGAATAGAAAAGTTATTAATATTCAAAAACGTAAACAAGTTACATATAAGCACACTTTAATTCATAAAGCTTTTAACAAAGAAGTTTTAATAATAAAAACAAAAATTGCACTAAATGAAGTTACTTTTAACGTTACATAAATGAAACGCTTTGTTTCCAGCTCTAAAGAAACGAATCAAGAAAAATGTTGTCAAGTTTATATGCTGTAAAATAGTATTAGATCAGAATTTTTTGACAATTGACAACGCATTGCGCTTTTGCCTTTTGGATCATTTTCACTATTCTTCATTTACTTTTGCTATCTATTTTGGTTTGTGGTCTAAATTTGACAGCTGATAGTGTCAACTTTTCTAAAGAAATTGGAAACAAATCCAAATTTCTGAAGAGGGCACAGAGTGGCAGAGTCGCATTTCGTTAACAAAAGGTAAAAAAAATTGTAGCGAAGTGGATACGAGTTAAAGAAAAATTACGAAAGGAAATTTACTTATCAATTTCTTAGCTTTTTTCGAAATGAAGTTTGACAAGTACTTTAGAGCTGGAACGAAACGTTAAACATAAAAAATATTTGAGAAAAAAAATTGGAAAATAAGTTGATTATTAATCTTATACCCTTCGCATTTATTGTACCAAAAATGTCAATGTAGTACCAATGTACTTTTGTCTTTGAAATTGTACCAAAAAAGTACAATTGTACCAAGTAATCATCCCTGCTGTGGACTAACAAGACACATTTTTTCCTATACGAAGCGATCTATCAAATAATCAAATGCCGGCCGGGATCTGGCCAGTAAACGGTTTAGTTTGTTCTTGAGAAGGAAATTAATATAAAAGAGGAAATTTGTTATTGACACAAAACAAACAAATGTTCAAACGTCCTTCATCGCCCCTGGATACAGTGCACTTACCATGTGCACTAACTAACCTGTGTAATGTTTGTTTGATCAATAAAAATATAAATATATTGAATATTTGTACGTCAACAAAACGAATAAAACCGGCCGAGAAATATTTGAAAATATCAAATTCAATTTAAATTATGGAGAAGAAAAAGAAGAGCCTGTTGGAGAAATACGAAATCCCATTGAATCACTTGGACTTCGTCTACATTGGCAACTGCAAAGATGCACGCGAGATGGAGAAAATCGTTCAGATACTACGTTCCGGTGAGGAAGGTTTCTTTCCGGATCTGACCAAATGTGCCGAAAATAAACTGCAGGAATTGAAACCGGGAAGTAAATTGTTTCGTCTCGAGGAGAAGATACGCAGCCGAGAATTTTTGAAAATTAATGAATGGAAACCGATTTATGTGCGTAAGACATGTGTGTGTGTGTGTGTGTAATCAAAGTTGTGTTAATAATAAAATAAAAAAAACTACAGGACTGGACGCATGAAATAAAGACCAAGGATCAGAAATTAACAGAAGTAAAAAGTCAGGAAACACCCGAGCTAGAGTTGCCGCCCATACGCACAGGTGGTAAAATTAACTCAAATGTGAAGACAGATTCGAAGTTGAAAACAGCAACAGCATCCGCCGACGGAGTAACCTCGAATAGTGGCTGTAAATCCGTAGACCGAATTAAGTACACAGACTATCGCAAGTGGAATCAATACGACCCCGATGTCGAGATACTCCGCATGGACTTGGCTGAGGAACGCGTACTGGATGAAGTGGAACGGAAGAATCGCCTAAATTCGCAAAAGTCGTCGAAGATTACCGAAATTACCGAGGAAGTGGACAAGGAACATAAACTGCTGAAAAACCTCACCGACGTGGAGCTCCAGAAGCTGGCAGAAGAGTAAATTTACTGTTAAAATTTCTTCATAAATAACTTTTCTCAATTCCAAGATATCGCCTTCGCGGCAACGAGTATTTTCGCGCTAAGGAATACGATAATGCCATCAAAGAATACGGATTGAGCATACAGCTCGATCCGACACCGGCCTCATATAATAATCGCGCCATTACAAGTAAGCTGCAATCAGCAGTGAATTGTCATTTGTAAATAACTTGTAATTCCGCTTAATTGTAACAGATATCAAGTTGCAAAAATTCCAAGAATCAATTGAAGATTGTGTGCACTGCTTGTCTTTAGAGCCATACAACTTGAAAGCGCGATTGCGGTTGGCAGAGGCTACTTACCGTTGTGGGAGAAGACGCCAGGTATTCACAATCTTTATTAATCGCCCTATGCACAATTTTATTATAATTGAACGGACCTTTCTCTGTTAGTCCTACGACTTGTATTTGAACGTTTTGGAACTGGATCCAACAAATGCAGTGGCAACAAATGCCATAACGCAACTGCGTTCGGAATTGGGTCAGCTGCCGCCAATAAATGCAACGCGCATTTCAATACAAGACGACAAGCCTACCGCTTCCAGTAGCAACGCCACAGTTGCGAAAAATACCGCAAAACCACAAGCAATTGCAGCAAAGAAGCCCAAAGAATACGATCTGGCCGACCTGATTGTACCGAATCGCGTTGTTAAAAATAAATTTGCTACCGCAGCCGAAGCATTGAGCAGTTTGAAAGGTGCTGCGGGTTCTCAGAGGAATCCAAACGAGCCTAAGCAAGCTTCTCTTCCATGTATTGGACCACCCCCCACACAAGAAATTCGTCTTCCTGTCAATGTCCTTAAGACATCCATGGGTAAAATGTTAATTGAGGAAATTTGAGGCAATTGATTTATTTTGATTATATGTTACAAACTATCTACATAAGTTGGATTAATAAAGGTAGAGCGTAAAAAATAAGCAAAAACTTATTTTTATCCGTTTTATTATTTTATCAGCCGGCAAAGTTTACATCTCCCTCAAAGTACTTTGAATGTAACGGCCCACGACAGTCAAAGGACGCTGTTCGAAATTCTCCTTTTGCTGGGTGGTAAGATGAACCTATTTGATAATAATAATGTATAAGTTAAACTGCTTTTTAAAAACTTTATTAATAACCACAAAATTATGATCAGTGACGATTTTACTTCAATGGATACTCACCTGATCGCCATTCAAACGATTTAAAAGGGTGACACAAATGTCCGCCGCTTTGATGCCAAGATGGTAAGTCAAAGATGAGAACATTGTCGCTTCCATTTCGATATTTCGAATGCCGAGAACATGACATTTCTTTAAAAACTCCATCTTCTCTTCCAATGTGTAATCGCAACTTGCACCATCCAATCTACCTTGACCTTTGAATGAAGAAGAACATCACAAACATCTGTAGAATGGCAATTTCCACCAATGATCAAAACTCAACCTTCATAGAAGCACTCCGCTGCCATAGTATTTCCAGCAACTACTTGAAACTGATCATTCGGTTCGCCACCACAAGCGACAATTGCATCCATAACGGCCTCATTGAATTTTGCAGGGCGCACCACTCGCTTACCAAGAATGGCCTAATTTGATAAACGAGCTCAGTTCTGTATGTTAACACATACGAATATATACTCACAATTTCATGTTCATTGCGCAAGAGTCCGTTGTAAGCATCCTTGCTCACCACCACAGTGCCCGGCTCTAAACCCAAACCACCACATGTGCCCACACGTATGAATATTGGATCATTGCACTTAGCGTACTTCACCAATTTGAATAGTTCGTGCAATAAAACGCTGAACGATGACATACCAAGCCCATGACTGCACAGAGAAAGGGACGTAGAATCATAATCTAATTGTACATTGGGTGATTAATAAAGATTGGAAATACCTGCAACATAGCACCGGTCCGACCTACACAAATACAAAATTTAATTGAAATCTCACAGCTGAAATAATTTGTTTACCTTGAACACTGCATACCGGCCTGCAGCCGCGCACAAATCTACCAAATTCTTATCAACAGTGCCGGGCTCGAGAAGGAGAATTAAATGCTTGGCCAATTCTTCCATGCGATGTGGAGTTCCTCCCATGCAAATAAACTGTTAAAAATACACAAGCCAAATTAAATGTAAAATAATGGAAAGACCCTTCATTCATTCGTGCCTTAACATCTCCAAACTGTTCTTCGATGCCGGTTGTATTGTTGGTATCAATTGAGATACCCAGATGATATAGATAGTCTGAGGTCATGCCATCCAGATGGGGATTCTTCAATGGGATTTGGCTATTCGTTAGATTTAGGTCAATTTTACTTCCCTATTGAACGATTATTTCTCACTTACCCTTGAGCGGACATTTTTGTTTTTAATTAGAAATCTGCAAACAAAAAATGTAACGGTTTTTTGTTAGATTTATTAGTTTGGGAATAAACAAGTTTCTAGTACATAAATACAAAACAGCTAATAAGCCATCTGCATAACAGCTTTCCACACAACATTCTGCTAAGGATTCGTGGTAAATTGTTTCAGTCATAGCAGGCGTTGTTCACATTAAATTGGATTTTAAATGGCCGATGTTGGTCAATTAATTCATCATTGAGTCCGAGTTTCACAGTCTTCATTTAAGTGTCATTCACAATAGACGCGTTCTCATAGTAAATTGACTTTAAAGGGCAACATTGGCAGTTTAAGTGAGATAACTAATTTCACTCACTGTTTCACACACCTCAAGTATCAATTCGGAAAGAATAGTAAGAGAATTAACTGACCGTTACTGTATGTAAGTTAAAGTGGTTCTTATTTTACGATTTTTCGAAAAATGGGCAGTTTTATTGCCCAATTTCAGAAAAAAATATTTTTAGGACCTTTACAAAAAAAATATTTCCAAAAAATAAAAATAAGCTTTAGAATGACAAAAATTAAAGAAAAAAAAACAAAACTACCAATTTAATGCTCTTTCAAAAACATTTCGCATTTCAAATTTTAAAACAATAATTGTTTCTTTATCTTTATAAGATCGAAAACTTTCGATTACTTTGAATGGAAGACATTTTTGATTTTTCCTTTCATTTAAAATATTTTTTTTAGAAGATAATATTTTTCATACTTCCATTAACGAATTATTTTGTATTTTCACTGCCTCTATTTTGAAATGGAAAACGGACATTAAAGAGTGAATGCACCAGAGATCACCAAAAAATTCTAAACTAAAAAAAACAATTAAATTACCAGGAATTGAAAAAAGAGTATTTAAGAGTACATTCGGTAAAAAAGAGGAGGGGCAAACAAAGAGTACTGTACTCTTTAAAATAGTACATCTGGTAACCCTATCTTCAGATCAATGAACTAAATGGTCCAAGACAATATTTTGTGGAAAATGCATTATTCTGCATCCTAGAACTTGTAGGAATTCCCGATTCAATTGTTTCCAAGTTAAGCGTTATAAGTTAAGTCAGCATTTTTAGTGTCAGTTGTAGCGCAATTTCTGTCTGTGACATTTCAATTGATCTGTACTTTTTGCTTAAGACTCGGAAAATTTGCATTTATGACGTAATTTGTAATTTATCAATTGCCACAAAAAACTTTTAAAATTTTACAAGCCACAATTCATTGAAATTTTTAAATACACACCGGTGCACTTGAAAGTTGCTCTTAAAATTTGATACTGATTTTTTTTAATGTTGACGGAAACTGCATAATTTTTGGACGATTTTCGTAAATTTTTCCACTTCACATACAAAAACTCTCAAAATGTAATGTATTCAAAAAATCATAAAAACAATTTTGTTTGAGCTTTTTAAAAAGTTTCTTTTGGGGCTACTAACTATTAGCTAGGATGTCTGCATCAAAATATTTTTTTATAACCGCAGAATTTCACAAATTTCAAATTACTCAATGGATAAATAAAGTATAAAGACGAGTGTGGGTAGTTTTCTCAAAATTTAACAAGAACTGTCCGATCTACTATTCGAAAAAGCCGCTCATTTAACAAACAAAAATTTACTGAAGCCAATCAAGTGCAACGGAATTTTAAACGTTTATAGACGTAAAATAGCTATTACTTAATAATGACGGAAAATTCAACAAACAATTATAAATAACAAAACTTACGTGATGGAATTCAAGTGTGTGTTTATAAAATTCACTGTGTGCGATCGCTCATTTATTGATCTCACTAGCTTGTCCTCCGGACGACGATTTGAATAGCACTAAATGTCTCACGACGCCTCAACCGGCATCGAATGATATAGAAACGCTAACTTTATATGATAATATTTTTAAAATTTACAGGAGCGGTTCGATTCGGTTGCGAAAATGCTTTCACTACGAAAGCTCTTTTCAATGATAAGAAGCCGCCGCTATTGACATGTTGAACGGTAACTAACGTCGAAAGCTAATGCGAATATGATCCCCAATGTTACACTACTAAAAGTGAATAAGAGCCCTTCACAATGCGGAAGTAAGGCGATTCTAGATTTAGTATGTATTCACAATAAGTGACCGCGAATAGTGTGTTTCGTGACGCATGTGTGACATTGTGAGTATAATAAAATATATTATTTTGTATATGTATGTAAACCAATTGCTTAATTTAAACTTTTTGGATTTTGGAATGTTTTTCGTGCTTGCGTTTGAATGAGAATTTAGTTAAAATGAGAAAATACCAAAAACTCTCATCAATTTTACCGAAAGCCTAGTGGATAATGTTCATTAATTTCTCTTCAACAGCACACTTGGTAAGAAAATGTTGTTGCCACTTCCTTTGAAAATCACCTTCTCACTTATCTACTAATTAATATTATCTTTTGACTCATTATTGAAAACTTTTTGAATGGTTAAAATCGATTAGAAACTTTTTCGATAATAACTGTCTTTTTCGCACTCAGCAGTCGGTCACTGATTAGATCCAGGCCCATTATAATATAAGTTATCTGGGTGAGAAACAATAATGCGTTGTGCGGTTGTATACAGGGTTCTCCGACATTCGATGAATCGTTTTATATGATTAATATAACTCTAACCCTGCCTTTGCCGGGTAATTGATATTTGTACTGACTGTTACATGTTGTCCCGCCCACAAATACAAATACCAAAGTTAAGCACGAAATACAATATCGCGTCAACAGAAGCAGTAGCTGTTTCCAAATTTTAGAATACACTATTTTGTACAGAAATATTCACAATACGGCAGCGGCAGTAAACATACAATTCAGAAAAAAGCGAACAGTTTTACTGCTACTGCTTCTGTCGACTCGATTTTGTGTTTCGGGCTTTAGTCTCAATCCAATTTCAATTTTCCAGTCAAAGAAGGGGTGCGAACCAATTTCCAAAAATGTATACATTTTAGAAAACACCTGAAAATCAGATCAAAAATATATGAGCCACGATCATTAGAGTGACCAAAAGTAACCAAGACTACTCCAAAATTGATTTTTTTTTTAAATTCGATGTGATAAGAACTTTTTGTAAACGCAGACAGTCAATATTTTTAAGTATCAAACGCACTATATAGCCTGTACATTTTTCGTGTAACACAGTGTAATTTTGCAGGCTTTAACAAATAAAGCGACAGCACCTTATTACTACATCGAATCATGTATGAAAAACTTTTAAAAGTGTGGGTTTGAAAAACACGAAAGTTTAAATAACTCAAAATGTCTGATAAGTACACCCAGAGAAAAAACAACCTAAAATCAAATAAAACCACCTTAAAACAAGTAGAAACGTTAATGAAAGTCTGGTAAAGTTGGAAATTTTAAAAACAACTACGAACAAACTTATTTTTAATTTTCAACTTTAATTCAAAAATAATTAAACTTATTTTAAAGTTGTTTTCCGTTCAACTTTGTTTCAACGTTGACAATAGTTATTTTAAGTTTTTTCACTTTATTTCAACTTTGCAGCTTTGTTTCAAAGTTCGCAATAGTTATTTTAAGTTTTTTCAACTTTATTTCAAAGTTGTTTTCATTAATTTGAAAAAATGAAGGAGTAAATACGATCGTACTTGATTTTACTATGTTTTTTTTTCTGAGTGTTGTTTATGCTAAGAACGTAGTGTAAACAATTTCTTTGAGCTCTGGCCACTCTAATCAAAGCAAAAGCTTGGACTTTATTTCGTACAGTGACTTTTTGTTTATTAGTGAATAGATTTTATTCCAAAGGCCCAATTGTTGTTGATATACATAGTTGTTAAAAATATAAATGAAATTCTTTTAGACAAATTCAAGACGTAATAGTATATTGCAATACCAAAATACTTTTACTAGGTAAGTTACAAGTTTGTTTATTTTTGTGCCTTATCTGTCAGATTGTCGTATTGACAGAAATTGTACAAAAGCTTTCGCGCACGTTTCCCTACTCCAACGCCATCTATGTAGACTTGAAAGACGTTGTCGCACCCAGTGCGACAGCAATTCGAAAATACCTTAAAGCACTATGATGCTATGTCCATTTTTCAAAACGAAAAACCAGAATAGAGTTTTGATTTCTAATTCAATTTATGCTTGGTTGTAATCGATTCTAGATTTAAAAGATGCATCCCAGTGCAAAATTAATGCAGTGTATACAGTTTGCCGCTATCAAGCATCGTGACCAGCGCCGCAAAGATGCTCACCAGACGCCATATATAAATCATCCAATTAATGTTTCGACCATACTCGCAGTCGAGGGTCGTGTAACTGACATGACCGTCCTTATGGCAGCTCTACTGCATGATACGGTCGAGGACACTGATACATCGTTTCAGGAGATACAGGACGTCTTTGGCGACGAGATTTGTGCTATTGTACGCGAGGTCACGGATGACAAGGCTCTGGAGAAACAGGAGCGTAAACGGTTACAAATCGAACATGCTGCAAATTCCAGTGCGAAGGCGAAACTGGTGAAATTGGCTGATAAATTGGATAACCTAAGAGATCTGGAGTTGAACTTGCCAACAGGATGGACGGAGGTAATTTAGCAACATAATCATATTAATTGATAGTAATTTTGTCTTACTTACAGGAGCGTCGAGATGAATATTTTGTCTGGGCTAAAAAGGTGGTTGATAATTTGCGTGGAACAAATGAATATTTAGAGGAATTATTGGATGACATTTTCCGAAAACGACAGTTGCTGTAAAATTCCCGTACCAAGTCTCACAAAACCTTTTTGTTTTTTTTTTTTTTAATTAGACTTGCAGTTTGTTTGAAAATAAATAATTTCAGCTTTTAACTTTTTCAATACAGTGCCTAGTCACTATGTCATTTGGTGTCATATTAAAAAAACTGTCTTATAAAATGGAGCATGTGGCCATTTTGTGTATTTTGTCTTTATTGGCTTATTTATTTTAGTCAAAAAGTGAATCAAATAAATTTTTTTTTATTTTAAAAATATATTCCTTTTAGTGCGATACTCAACTCGAAATTCAATTGCATTTTTTACTTTTAGTATCAAACAGTTCACAAAATACTAATTTTGATTATTAAAAATTATTTAAATAAGGGCAATGAACCAATTGAATAATGTTAAAAGGTTCTTGCATCAGATCACTCGTGTAGGCGATAGACGACACGCAGACACATTTCCTGATAACATATTCCATTTTAAAATAAACAATTTGAACTAAAAAATTGTATAATGACCAATGCTGATTGGACTTTAAATTAAAATTGTCTGGCTGATTAACGGTTGACATGGTAACTAGAATGCACTTTTCCTTTTCATTTACTGAATATAAAAAGAAGTTTGATCTTACACTGGAAAAACAAATAAGAATGCATTTTTGAAATAAAGAAAGTGACTGCAAATTAGTTAACAAATAAAGTTGTTAAGTATTAAATAATTAGATTGAAAAATGCTTTCAGGGTTATTGTTTACATATTTCTAGTAAAAGATTATAAATTCGATGGTATATTACGTTTTGTTTCATACAAGTACGGTTCGTTCATAGATTAGCGAATATGATGTGGTAAATGTTGTGGCTTATACAAAAACACATCGCAAAAAATCGCTCATAGACTGATTTGGAGGAATGAGAAAATATAAATAATCTACACAGAGAGAACTGTTCGTCGGAATTATGTGTTATATACTCACAATGTTAATCCATAAAAAGAACAACATAATTGAAAAATTCGTAGACATAGATACAGTCTTTTATTTTATACTAGTAAATCACACCCATTGCCACGCCCCTTTTTCGAAAAAATCCGTCTTGGGAATCTGTAGCCTTGGTCTCACAGAATATGGTTGTGAAATTTCCACTCTCAAGCTCCACTATTTGCTTCAGCAGAGCTTACTTTCCACAGTCCACATGGCCACATTCCGAATTGCCACGTCCCCGTTTGGAAAAATACAAAATCCGAGTCAAGAATCTCTAGCCATGGTCTCACAGAATATATATGTGTAATTGCAGATTCCTACACCGAGAGAAAAAAACAACAGTTTCGCCGTTAAAAACCATCCGACAGTCGAACAACTGTTAAATTGACAGCGAAAACTGTTAAAAAAAAAAGCGAAAACTGATCATTGTAACAGTTTTCACTATCAATTTAACAGTTTTTCGACTGTCGGATGATTTTAACAGTTTTCTTAACAGTTTTTTTTCTCGGTGTAGGTCCACTGGTGGCTGCAGGAGAGGATACTATAATTGACATATTTTGAGCTGCCAAGCCATGGGTGCATAGGACATATGTGTGAAATTTCTTACTAGGTCCACTGGTGTCCTCTGGAAGGTGAGGACAGACAGACGGTCAAACAATGGGATTTTATATATTGTGATTCTGCATAAATATTAATGCATAAGAACTGTTCAATTATCATTTGTACGGGTCCGGAGTAGCATTTGTAAAGCTGGAAATATGGAAAGTTTTGGGTGACCACCTCATCAAAAATGATCACCAGTCGGAATTATTTTACTAAAGAAATTAGTGTTAGTTGACACAGTTTTTTTGTGTTTTTCCGGAAAACATTTTTTTTTTCAAATGTAAAATATTTCATACTTTGAATTTTATCTAGAAACTAACTAATAAGCCTGCCTTCACCAGGGATTTTATAATATAGATTAGTCAAGGGGTAGCAACCACGCCCATTTTTCCAAGTTTGAGATTTTTTTCATCATTTGCCCCGCCTCATGAAGCCTCGTATGAAATTTCAACCTTCTACCTCATCGGAAAGTATAAACAAAACCACCCACCACAAACACAGGGATTTTTTATCTTTACTTATATAAAATTCTTTGTGAGTTTGTTTGTAGGTTTGTATGTAAGTATGTATGTTTGTTCCCTTATAACTCAAGAAATACTTGACCGATTTTAATGAAACACATATCAAAATGTAGGTAATTTCATTGACCTCATCATAGGCTTCATAGGCTTTCATAGGATCCATTAACTTTGGGCGTTCGAGGTGGGCGTGACAAATATTATTCCAAAATGCTATAATTCATGCAGTGTTTAACCGATTTCGCTGAAATTTTATATGTGGTTTGGGAAATTAATGGGTAACATGTTGATTCTGAAAATTAGCAGTCCGCCCACTGCCACGCGGAATTTGTAAAGCTCTGTAACTCGGGTCCTATTCAAGGAATTTCGCTGAAATTTTGTATTTCGTGCTGGGTGGTGAATGGGCAGAGGGGTGATTGTGAAAACGGCCAATTGCCACGCCCCAAAATTGTATAGAACTTTAACTCGGGCCCTATTCCAGTGGTACCGGTGATATTTTAGATTTGGTATTGAGTAGTGATTGGACAGAGGGATGACTGGCCCAATCTTTTTTTAATTTAATTAAAATTATTGCGAGCGAAGCTGTGGGTATAACCTAGTTAAAAATATTTGTGTTCTTCTATTTTTAATGCAACTCAATAGTATAGAGTTTTATTATATCGGCAATCTTGATTTAAAAACAAACTGACTCACAATTAACCTGGTGATTAGTCCAAAATACATTTTTTTATTAAATATTTGTTAATTTGCGATTTGGTAAGAATTGCACTTTGAAATGCTCAATAGTTTATAGTTGCGGAGATAGATTTACCGATACGTACTTAATACAATAACGCCATTCACTGTCACAGACCATTATCAGTGCCAAATGTTGAAAGGTCAATTCGATCTTTTTATTGCAACGGTAAAATCGTACTGAATTACTTTGCTGGACGCTTTCACATAACCATTCAGTCGTCTTGATAGTCTCGTTGTTTATGAACGTCTTGCATCGGAGAGTACCGGTAGCGAGTACTTACATTTTTATTTAATTTTTTGAGATTAAGAACTTGTCAGCGATTGTAAAAGGCAATATTAAAGTGGCATTATTCGGTTATTAATTCAGTTTTAATTCAAGAGTGACACGGAGCGGTTCGAGTGCATGCGAAGCGGAGAACAGGCCAAATAAGGAACCTTATCGAAACAAAAATTTCAATATTAATGAAGCTGCTGTAAAAGTGATATGCATTTTCAACGCAGCTAAATAACTTGGCATACAAATATTGTGATAAAAGAACCGTGATAAACTACTTATTTATAATCATTTGGGGGAGAATAGATACGTACATTAAAAAGCATGGGTTAGTACGAGTGCTTCTTCAAGAAACGAACTCACTCCTTAACTAAACTATGTGAATTTGCTCTTTCTATGCTCTATTTCTAAAGCCAACGCACCCACTGGAAATAAACTGCATCTTGAGGCAATCGATCGTATTGGTAGTATTCCACTTGTGGAGTCTAGCTTCAAGCGCGCCGAGTCATTGTACGGCAAGGTGAAGAACAACAATCGCCTATTCTGTTGGTACTTTGAGACGGCCGAAGCAACAATTTTTGCCGCTTATGAGTCTGTCCAGCCGGCTGTGAAACTATTCGAGGCACCTCTCAAGCGTCTGGACAATGTTATGTGCAAGAGTCTGGACATTTTGGAACAACGTATTCCATTGATTTATCTACCTCCAGAAATGGTAAATAAAACACTTGTAAATGAATTACGCCAATTAGCTGTAAGTCCTCTAAGTTAATGGCATAATTTAGACAATAATTTTATGCTTAAAGATGTACTGGAATACCAAGGAATATATGTCCGATCATTTGGTGAAGCCCGTACTGAAACGTGCCGACTCCGTGAAGCAAATCGGAAATGCGGTTTTGGAGAGTCCGCTGACCGCTTATGCAGCTGAACGCATCGATGGAGCGTTGAGCGCTGGTGACAAGTTTGTCGATAAATACTTGCTACCCATTAATGGTGACCAAGATCAAACTGATGGTAAATATAAAGTCTCATTGAATAGGATTTAGTCCAGTTTTGTCCACGTCTGCAATGGTCAGTGAAACATTCATGCAGACTCCATAATTCTCCCAACCAACGAACGTTTCTTCTGTAGGTATTATATTTTAGGTTAGGCTTCTTACACAACTCTCGAATGAAAGGTCAATTAGCTTTCTACCTACGACTGCTAAGAATGTCTGTGTGCAATTGCTAAAGGAAAAGTAATACTCATATTTATACAGCTCTGATTCAAGTCTAGGGGTTATCTGTTAATAATAAATGAATTGACTTGGTTTCTGCTTGTTTTTAAAAAGCATTCACTGATAAGCGAATTATTCACAAAAAAAATTCCAAAAATATATAATTATGTGAAATGTACATATAGCAACTGATCGGTCACATTACTTGTATATTATATTGTCTACAGCTCCAAATGAAGATGATAATAATGCTGGTGCAGAAAACGAAAAAGGCGCCATCAAGGCGATTCATCACGGTCAACGTTTTTCTCGCAAGTTGAAACGTCGTTTGACGCAAAGAACGCTCGCAGAGGCTAGAGCGCTCAAGAAGCAGAGCAGGGAAGCCATTCATGTACTCATATATGCTGCCGAATTGGTAAATACTGCATCTTATAACACAGCTAGAATGTAAACGTTACAACTCGTAAATGTAGATTGCAACTGATCCAAAGCTGGCTTTGCAAAAAGCAAAAGAACTTTGGGATTATTTGAGCCAAGACGAGCCGGAGAACCAAGCAAGGCCCACAACACTGGAGCAGCTGGTGGTTTTACTCACACGAGAATCGGCCAGGCGATTTGTGCATCTGGTAAATTTCAGCGCTAATGTTGCAGCCAATATACCAAAGTACGTTTTGACCATTCGACATATGACACGCTCAGAATAAAAAAGCGATGAGATGTATGGAGTGTCAGTATATTTCATTGCACTTTTCCTCTGAGCATATCATATGAATTATTGCATTAAATGATTTCGTTATATTCTTGCAGAACTGTTGCGCACACGACTACCGAAGTTGTCCATCATGTAATATACTTCAACAATCGCATTATTAGCATTACAAAATTGGACAAGGTTAAAAATTTGTCCAAGGAGGAAGCCGAATCTCTCATTAAGCGCATGCTGACATTCTACGGCAATGTGCAGGGCCTGACTAGTGGATATTTGGTAATACGCATATACGCATACAACAAGTACAAATCAACAATGATCATAACATTACTGTCATTTTTAGGAACGTTTGGCGGCATTCTTGTCCGGTCGCATCGAAGCAGAAAAGGCGAGTGGAAGCACTGAAACTCCCCCTGCCTCAACGACCACTCCAGCACGGAGGCGAATTGCTGCTGCTCAAGAGAACAACTCCCCAGCACCACACAACAATATAAATGGCGTTTACTGAGACATAGAATTTTTTATTGCTGTCGTATTTTTATTTCTAATAATCGAATTTTACTTTTGCTTGCATATTCGTACTAATTAATGTCAAAATTTTGTATACATTTTTTTTTTCGAAAGCAGTACATAATTTAAAAATAGGCTCAGAAGCTATGCTTTGGGCAAGGAATACGAATAACAAATTTATTTTAATGCATACATTTTAAGGAGCTGTTGTGATTTATATACTGAATAATAAATACCTTTTACAACATAACAATACTGCCTTTTTTATTCTTTATTTAACTTTTTTTGCGGCCACTAGTAAAAAAGTTGATTATATCGAGAATAATGAAGAATGTTAACAATACAGAATCATATGCAAGAAAAATGCAAGAAATATGCCAAAAAATATGCAGATTTTTTTAGATTTTATATATCAAAAATATTGGAAAAACATAGCAATATCCTTCTCATCCTCGTAATAACGAAAATAATTGGATGATTCATGTTAGGGGGATCTGCCACCAAGTGCATCTTTGGACTTTTTGGGGTGAATCATGCCAGGTGGAGGGATTACAGCTGCTACCTAAGATAAGGACTCTTAACCAATAGCTAACCAACAGCTCTTGACCAGGAGCTAAATGTTCCGTTGGCCATCACTTGGAAATAAATAAGGCGAAGAGACATTTAGGTTCTGGTCACCACTTGGTCAAAAATGTTGTCGAAGACACATTTAGCGCCTGGTCAAGAGCTGTTGACCACCACCTGGTCAAAAATGTGGTCGAAGACACATTCAGGTCCTGGTCAAGAGCAGTTGGTTAGACATTATTGAAATACGGTTGAGGGCAATAGTTGCAAAAACTAGAGAGTGGACTATCTTCGGCTATACCGAAGCTGAAATACCCCCACACAGTAGGAAGAAGTACCTCGAACATAGCCAATTATAGGAGTTTTGGAGCCCGGACCATGTCCAAAATCCATTTCCAAAAATTTTCAAATCGTATCCATAAAAAAAAAATTGGTCTAAAGACCCCATTTAGACCCTTATATATGTTGCTTCGGGACCTCGGACCATGTCAAAAATACGTTTCTAAACATTTCCAATCGAATACAACAATAAAAAAGACTTGAAAAATTTTTACCTTTTTTTTCGATGTATGGGAGTCACGCCCAGTTTTTATCCGATTTGGCTGATTCTCGAACTTGATCTCAGTATTCACGAGAAAAACATGTACCCAAAGTTTCAAGTCGATATCTCCAAAACTGCGACCGCTATCGTGCGGACGGACAGACGGACGGACAGACAGACGGACATCGCTAAATCGACTCGGGAGGTGATGCTGATCAATAATATATATACTTTTCCATACCGGACACGCTTCCTTATGGGCGTTACAAACGATGTGACAAAGTTAGTATACCCTGCCACAGTGAGTGTGGGGGTATAAATATGCAAGAAATATGCAAAATATGCAGATATGCAAAACATATGCAAAATATGCAAAACATATTGTGGTCATATCGTAATATTTTCAAAAAAAAAAAACATTTTTGTCTTGGTCCGAAGTCAATCCGACGTTCCAGTAAAATATGCATTTGTATATAAATCCGCTCTCTACTAATAAAACTATGCGACCAAAACAATCAAAACCACATCACGTCTTATTTTTTTAAAAGAGGTTAAAGATTGCATTTTTTGTCGAAAAATACCATTTTTACGCCCAATCTAGTTTTTTTTTTTACAAAATTATGGGGTTTTGACAATTGGATGCGATAGAGGGATGGGACAAACATAGATTGATAGATGAAGAATTGACCTCAATGCTTTACTAAAAGTAATCATACAATTAGATGAAACTCCAACGTAACGGACTGTGTAGTTTTGACCATGGAATATGTCACAAACCGCCAGACATGTCCAAAAGTTGGGAAGGCTATTTAAATTACAAGTTTTTTGTATTGGAATTTTCGTTTGTCATAGAGGTACATTTATTAGGTTGTATTTGTGTACTTGCGAATTAAACATAATTTGAACTAAAAGCATATACATAGTCGATTTGAGATAAAATGGATGCGGGTCACAAACAAATGGTGTATATTTTTGTACAGTATAATTTCTATATTCTTATGATAAACTAGTAAATTGTCTAATAAATATTGCATAAGATATAAAATTATATATATGTAATGCATGAAGTACTTTTCCTGAGAATAATCGCGTTTTTTTGTCGAAATTATTCGAATAATAAATAAAATGAGCACCTACTTTGAATTTTTTTAAAATTAAACTACTTTTTGAGTTCTATTGGTGGCAATGAAAAAGGAGGTTTCAGAAATTAATTTATCGTTTACTGCAATGAAACTGCCTTGCGACTTGCATTTAAGAAAAAGCTGCTTTTCAGTTCCTAAATCGAACTAGATACTTTTAAGCTACATATGTCCTACATCAGCAATTGTTGGTTGGTTGGCGCGTTCCCTTGATAAATTGTTGACGATAGTATTTAAGTTCCTCAATACTTTCTTTAATATCTTCTAAACTGCGATGTGCTACTTTCTTCTTTGGTGCGCTGGCGTACACATCTGGGCTCCAGCGTCTGCACAGTTCTTTAATGGACGAGACGTCAATGATGCGATAGTGCATGTAGTCATCCACCGCCGGAAAATACATACGCAGGAACAATCTGTCCATGTATACTGAATTTCCGGCCAGTGGGCATTTCCCTTTTGGTATGTTCTGCTGGAGAAAATTCAAAATTAGACATTCCGCCTCGTCCGGTGTGATTTGCGATTCCAGGCACTTTTGAACCAGTCCAGACTCGTTATGTTGTTTCAGGCACCACTCGTTCATTCCATTAAGCAACTCGATTGGGTGCTTGATGGCAAAACTGGGTCCCACTGATTTAATGTTGAGATTTTTATCCGTCACCAGACACGACACTTCGAGTATTTTGTCGGTTTTCACATCCAGTCCGGTCATTTCCAAGTCCATCCACACAATGTCATCGTCGCCATCAACAAAGGTCATCATCGGATTTTTATTTTGTACAATTGAACCAGCTTTTCTAATATATTGATGCGATGAAAACACTTTCTTTAAGTTAGAAAACATTTATAATTTAATTAAACGATGTGAAACTTTTAACTTGTGGTTTTCCCTTTTATTGCACACCAGCTGATGCATTTGATTTTTTTTGTGGGAAAATTTAACAACAAGCATGGCAACAACAAGATTGATACACATAGATACCGCCTTCCAGTAAGCCGTTATAATCGCTATTTTGTCGTGACGTCACCGGAGACTCGAACCACCATTTTTTGTTCGAGAGTGTAAAGAAAAAGCGTATGGAAAAGAGACTAGACATAGGCAATGTAATTAAGTAAACAAAAACTCTTAAACTTCCTAGGGGTATTCATTTAAAGTGGGAAACCCCTGGTAAACGATTCAGTTGTGCAGATGAGCTGTCGAAATATATATAAGGGTGATTCATTTAAAGTGGGGAAACGCCTCGGAAACGATTCAGTTGTGCAGATGAGCAGTCAAAATATATGAAATTTGACAGTTCTTTTAAGCAAGTGCGCGTTTCCGAGAGGTTTTCCACTTTAAATGAATACCCTTATAATTTTTTTTTTTTGAGGTTTAGGTTACTCCATTCCCTTTTCCCTAAGGTAAAGATAGGAGTTCTCGAAAATGAGTATTATTTGGCCCATTATAACGCCATACAAAGTATTTTCCCTTATGTAATATTTAATTTTTTATTTTGTTGATTTATTTTTCAACCACTCGACTACCTTTTGACTAGACTGTACTAAGTACGAGTTTCAGCAAAGACAAGAAATTTTGACAAAAACAACTTGTCTCGACCGAAACACGCCCTCACACCAAGCTACGCCAAACGGTAATGTATATGAAATTTGACAGTTATTTTAGGCAACTGCGCGTTTTCGAGGGGTTTCCCACTTTAAATGAATCCCAATTCTATTTCTAAAAATAAAATAGCGGGTCCAATATGGTGGTCCATATTTCAAAATTTCATAAAAACAAATAAAAATGTATATCATTTATAAATTTTGTGAAAAGGAACGCACTATCGCATTTTCAAGAACAATTTTTGAGCAAGTTTGGCGGCGTCTGCGTTTTAGGGCTCTTCTTATTCGGTTAGTCGAATCACGCTCAAACAATTTTATTTCGTTTTCAATTATCGTTTTGGCAGCTTAAACTTGTACTTTTAATTTCGACTATTCGCTTATTCGGTTAACAGAGTACTTAAGTATTATTTGGTAAACCAAAATTTAACGGGTATTCGAATTTACGTCGAGCCAAGTCCTTTTTCCCTGTAACGTAGAGTTTTATGACGAATTGTGAAAATTGGACTTATCACCTTACTGATCCCATGTCTTCGATTGTCTTTTGTGAAAAAATGATGGCAACATTCTCTGTTAAATTCGTAGTTGTCAAATTTGCCATTTTTTCTGAAAGGTGTAATATACTCAGTGCTGCCATATATACGAAAAAATCCGTATTTAATCGGAATTCTGAAATTTTTGTGAAAAATTGGATTTCCATACGTACTTCTTGAAAATATGGCTTTTTTGAAAAAAAATCTGTCAGAACTTTCGCATTTACAAAGTCATTAATTACTTTAATTTTTTCAATAAATGAAAGGAATTCTTAACTTTTATTTCATTTTTTGTTAAAAGTTTAGTTTAGCAGAGCCGGCCAGCTATTTCATCGTTCTACTCGACAAATTTGAAAAACCATGCAACACCGTGATATGTAGAAAAGGGATATTTGAAGAGGTGGTCACATAAAACCTTCTCACGTAGCCTGCTCATACAGTCAAATTTTATAGTTATTTTACCAAATTAAGATATTTTCCTAATAACTATTCATACAACTTTTCGTTTTTGGTCAAAGTGGAATAAAAAAAAAGTTTTTTTGCATTTTTCCTGTAACGAAAATAAAACATTTTATGTGAGATTATATCTCACAGCAATTTAAGAATCTCAACAAATGTCACAGCAATTACAAAATCTCTCGCATTAGTTAAAAAAGTTCACTTCTCATAGGCCATTGAAAAATCTCAATATGAGATAAATCTCACAAATCTAGTCGGTGAACTGTGGTGACGAATTTTTCGTCGAATTTATCCACCAGAAACTATTTTATTTTTAACAAAACAATAATTTTGAAAAAATTCTGCAATAATTTTTTTGTACAATCAAAACTAGAAAATACGTATTTTCCGGAGGGAAATCTGGCAGCACTGAATATACTTTTTCTCTGTTTACACGCACTTTTTTGGAGATTAGAGATTACTTAGTACATTCATTTGAACAAAATAAAGTGAAATATTTATACCAAAAATGTCCTCAACATCGGACCAACCGAGCACATCATCAAAGGAATCCTTTGAGACATTCTACACGGAAGTAAGTCCGCGCGCGGAGGGGCCAAGGGCCACCACAATTTTCAATTGGGAAAAAATTTTCGTAACTTTGTTGTTTCATGAATTGAGTGTTATTTAAATATTTTGGACATTTTCGCAGGTTAAAGAAATTGAAAAACGCGATTCTGTTCTAACTTCTTCTCAACAAATTGATCGTTTACTTCGTCCAGGTTCCACCTACTTCAACCTGAACCCCTTCGAAGTTCTGCAAATAGAGCCCGAGGTCACGGTAGACGAGATCAAGAAGCGTTATCGCCAATTATCCATTCTGGTGCATCCGGACAAGAATCAAAATGATAAGGAACGCGCCCAGACGGCTTTCGATATTATCAACCGCGCTTGGAAAACGCTGGAAAATGATCTTACCCGCAAAAGATGTTTGAGTGTTTACGAAGAAGCCAAGGAGCGCACAGATCATATGGTAGGCGTAGGCACTATGGACGACAGTTGAGCACGCTTGTACAACGTTTTCATATATTTTCAGATTGTGGAAAAACGCAAGAAACTGAAGAAAGAGAGCAAAGGTTTCGAAACGATTCCCGAAGAGGACGATCCCACCAAGTACAAACATGCCGTGTATGTGATGGTCATGAAGCTTTTCGCCGACATGGAGCGTCGTCGCCAGCAGCTCGATCAGCGCGACCAGGAGGAGCGAAAACGCAAGCGTGAGGCTGAAATCGAAGAGGAAGAGAAACGCAAGGCGGACAAGGAGTGGCAGCAGAACTTTGAGGAATCACGACAAAGCCGTGTCAACAGTTGGCACGATTTCCAATCGGGCGTGGGCAACTCGAAAAAGGCAAAAAAACAGAAACGCATGCATGGCATGATGATGCCGCCCAAGTTCAAGCCCGAATCACGATGAGCCCTTGTAGTACACAATGTTGAAGGAACCGACTTTTTTTTGTACACCATATTTTTACTTATTATGAACGGAGCATACGTTTTACTTTTAATTTAGCAACAACTTGCAATAACTTAACATCATTTCTCATATTCAATATTCTGTCAGTTTGACTTTCCGGAGTTACTCAATAAGTTTTATAAGAATACGAAAAAAAAAATAATAATAATAATAACTACGACTAACGATGAACGTCATCCAAGTAATGCGTACTAATAAATTTTATTATAAACAAAATTAGAAAATCTCCTCTTTGCAATTAACTTACGATGGATTCAAATCCGGTTGCTTACCTATTTCGTGCCCATTCGCAATTCGCATGTGAATATAAACGTTTCTCCAACAACTGTTTTGATTTTCATTACACGTTGTATTGCCAATAACAATGCATAGTAAAATAATATTTGAACTGGACTTGTACACGACTACATCGCTGTATACAGGCTTGCAGTGAACACAATATCACGTTTGATCGCATTTGAGGCTTCTTCCATTTTACTTTGCAAGGTGGGATTGCCTATGCGTATGGCGGCAGTTTTTACATCGCGCAATGTTTCATCCAATTGCTGAATGCACCGCACAATTATGCCTTCCTGGACTTCAGTCAGGAGCATTATTTCCGCAAAAGGCTGTGGAAAAACAATGAAGACAAATCAACCTTACTAACAGTTAAGCGCACCCACCTTATTACGCGCCCATTCATAGACCACCTCAAGCAAACCAAAGTTCAGCCGATTTCCCGATTCAAATGCAGCCTGATGTCGAATTTCCTCCGCCAAGATCGTTTCGTTGATTTCTTGAAATTCCTTAACACACTAAATGACCGCAAATGGTTGGTTTTGCATTAGAAAAGCACTAAACATATTTTCAAATTAGAAATACGTACCTTCTCAAACTTTTCCGGTATGACGGGATCACCTTGTATCTTGGCTTGGAACACTAGACCCGATAAGAGGGCAGCAATTTCTGCGGGCTGCAGATCATTGAACATATTACAAAGAATCAACTCCGTTATTAACAATTCATTCCGACCCATTTCGCAAGCGACTTTGCCCTTTAAAGTAACTGTAAGTTATAAAAAAAATCCTAAATTACTTCAAAAGTTTAAATTTGTCGAGCAGTGTTATTCGTGTGGAGTATGTGCCCACCTTCGTCCAATTCATCAATGTACTTTAGGGCACGCAACACTTCCAACTTATTGCAGTAGTCTGGATACAGCGAAAGGTTCTTCGTTGAATTTTTGAACATCAACTCTTCGATTCTGCGTGTGAGCGCCTTGCGTTCGCACACTATCGTGAACTCCTGCTCGAATCCAGCGATGTTTGTGTGTGGCAAAATCTCAGTCAATTGCTTCCAAATATGTTCGATGTAACGCTTCTGGGCCATTTCATTATCGGCACTTATGTTTACCTCTTTGAGGACATTTATGAACGTAATACTATCAGGCTTGGCAATGTAATTCTCATTGAGCTGGTGCAACTCGGAGACGGCCTTTACCACAGTGGCACCCGGCGCCGAGTCCTTGAAGCGCTCAATTTGCCGTTGCTCCCAATTGCGTATTATAATATCGGCATCGACTTTCAGGCTGGACTTGGTGATCTCCACGATATCAGCTGAACTAACATCGATTACGGTATGGCCGCCAATACCGCCCTCGGGATGGAAGAATTGGTTTTGGGCGGTCAAAGATATTATTCTGTAATACATTTCTCCGCGATTGAACTTGTCCTAAATATATTCGTTAAGAAATGTACTTTTTTCTCATTCAGATTCAGTGCATTACCTTGGGTTCAGTTGATTTGAATTGATGATCCAGGACCAGCACTTTATAGAGTGTGTCTTTTCCTACGACCGATTTCGATGAGAGTATAATGCCCAACTTGTTGTAATGCTTTCCCTGCGTCACAACAATAATGCGACCCACCTTCAGCTCCTTCATAATTTTCGGTTGGACTAGTAAGTATTTCTGGAAGAAATCGTAATCAAAAGTGAATTATTTCATCAAATAAAAAAGATTAATTGAATAACACAATTGATCGCACATTCCTAGTATTGCATTGTTAAAAAATCTTTGTACTATGTACCATTAAACGCTGCTTCTCCGTGAGATACTCAATTGCCAAATCATAGAACCGACACAGCGGCTGCAAATGCTCGCCCAATTCGGGCATTTGTGAGAATTTATCCTGGGCCACTTGCAGTTGCTTCTGTTGGGCTGGTATCTGTAGTTTCTGGTTGAATTCCTTGAAGCTGAATTGCATGATGTCCTCCACTTTGATACTCTCAATGCGCAGACAGGTCAATATGACCGCATAACGCAGAATGAATTGTGACTGCAGCTTTTCGGGTTGACCCAGCATCATAGGACGCAGCTCCATATCAGAGGGCACGTCAGATTTGCAGAGCAGGATCACCGTGCCATTCTTGTCGTGGCCTCTTCGACCAGCACGTCCCGCCATTTGAATGTATTCGCCCGGCTTCAGATTGCGCACTTCCAAGCCATCGAATTTACTGTGCGAATCGAAGATCACAGTACGTGCCGGCATATTGACACCCATGGCGAAGGTTTCTGTGGCGAACAACAGCTTGACCAGGCCAGACTGAAACAGCATCTCCACAATCTCTTTGAGTATGGGCAGGATTCCACTGTGATGCACACCAATGCCTCGCTCCAGTGAATCCTTCATCGTCAGCACTTGCGGCAGTAGGCGATCAGGTTGCTTCAGTTTTTGCAGACACTAATAAATAAAGAATGGCCATAAATAAAAGAGGTTTTCTGCTATTTTGTCTAGAAAAAACCGAACGGAATGGAAAACTTTAGAATACCTGCTGAAAGAACTTCACTACGGATCCCTTCTCCTCTTTGGTATTTAGGTCAACCGATTGAAGTGCCTAAATTGGGAGAGTTTGACAAATTAAAATATTTGTATGGTCAGCTCGATCACTGCCCACCTTAGAATTTATGTCACAGCGGTTTCTGGATAGTGTAAAAGCGACGACAGGCATTTTATTGTCCTTTTTCAGAAATTCAATCAACCGAATCCACATTTTCTGATCCGCCTTAGCACGATTATTGCCCTGTCCACGGCCCCCAACCCTTGAACTTTTCGCTTTGCTTTGCATTTCTTTCTTATGTTCCACTGCTCTCTTATAGTCATCGTGCTGAAACCTACCATCAGCATCGATCAGTAGGAAAAGGTTATCCTTCTCTTTTTTATCGCCCATACCCGTATAAAGGTAGTGCTTCAGTGGCACCGGTCGTTTTAGGGTGCTGATGACATAAACCTTCCGCTTTTTAGTGCTGCCCACCCAATTGGCCAGCTCCATGGTATTCGGTACTGTGGCACTCAGCATAATGATGTTGACATGTTCCGGTAACAAAATAATCACTTCCTCCCAGACATGCCCGCGTTCGGGATTATTGATATAATGCACCTCGTCGAATATGACATACTCGAGATCACGCGTTATGTCGCTGCCGCAGTACAGCATGGAACGAAGGATCTCTGTGGTCATTATGAGACACGTTGCGGTGCTATCGATTTGCAGGTCGCCAGTGATAAGGCCAACATCGTTGAATGTTTTCTTGAAGTCGCGGTACTTTTGATTGGACAGCGCCTTAATGGGAGACGTGTAAATGGTGCGTGTGAGATCCCGTTGCGATAGCGCAATGGCGTACTCAGCCACAACAGTTTTACCTACAAAACAACGAAACTGGTGGGTACATGCTTAGCAACTTATAAACTAATTTTACCTGCCGACGTATGAGCTGCAACGAACACGTACTTTCGCTCCTCCAACTTAAGGATGGCTTGCTTCTGAAAGACATCCAACTCGAAGGGGTATGCCATCGCAGGACAGGGAATTCTCTCATTGAAGTCGGTTATGGGCTGCGAAATGTCTACCATTTCAGCCCATTCGGTAGACGTCACATTCGCATTGGAAATTTGCAGTACCGGCTTCAGGTCCGAAGTCAAAATCTGGTCGTCCAAGTCCTTGAATTCTACCGGGTGGCTGAGTTGACTTGCTTTCTGTTTCTCATCTAATTGTTCTTCTTCTATTTGAGTCATTTTCAGCCACTCCTGCACATCCAGATTTTCCTCCAGATTCTTCAACAGATTGACATTGTCTGCCGCCGAGCTAGTTTCGCAATCGGGTGATATTTCCATTTGGAAATCGTATCCCCTTTGAAAACTGGGCGGTACAGTCAACAATTTCGACCCGAAATCAAAGTTATCGAAGGAGACATCGAGGCTTTTGATTTCACGCGCCGGTTCATCGAAACCGCCGCCCGGCCAAAACGGAAAGTTCATCGCTGAACCGCGCGTAACCTCCTCCAGTTGTCCGGGCTCCCGCCGCATCGAAGTTGAGTTGTTCGCGTTGGCTCCCACATCTTCCAAATCAACTTCCACAAACTCTACGATTTTGCCGGTGATGAAGTCTCTTCGTGGCACTAATTTCGTACTGCTCGCCCCCTTGGGCAAATGCAAAATGCGCGTTTCATTATAATTTCGCTTCACTATGTCCGGCAGAGGATCGTGTATGGATAACTCTGGACTGAGTATGTAATTTTTCAATAGATTTACGTTATCATCCATTGTTTTGGAAAACATAAAATTGCAGAATAAAATGTTTATAAATGGAAAACAGCTGTGTCATGCAAGGGCGTAGCCAGAACGAAAATAAGAAAGGGGTGCAAAACACAATGAGCACTTGTGGCTAAAAATTAAATTTTGGCAGTTGTGCCATCGTGAAAAAGAAATGTCAAATGTCTACACCGATGGAGATTTTATGGGTGACTCACACCGATGAAGATTTTCAAAATCTATGGATTGGTGTTGGGAAAAAAAATTCCCGGAAATTACCATCAACTTGGCTACACTGGCTTTAGCCCAAAAAAAAATTGTTTTGTTAAAGGAACTTCAGCGAAATACATTCACCGACAACCGATTATTTTACTCATCATGGAGCAAATGGAAATGGACGTTGATGTTGAAATAGGGTGCAAGCCAGGCACCTCTTCAGAGGCAAGTGCCAAGCAAACTTCATCCGCCGGCGTCGGCATCATGGCCGGCCCAGGTACGGTTCCATCGGTGACAATTTCGCTGCATCCGCTAGTCATAATGAACATTTCGGAGCACTGGACCCGTATTCGAGCCCAGGCGGGCGAGTTGTGCCAAGTGTACGGAGCATTGATTGGTAAGCAGAAGGGCCGCAACATCGAAGTGATGAATTCGTTTGAGTTGAAAACGGATACGGTTGGCGACGATGTGATCATAAATATTGATTACTACAATACCAAGGAGCAACAATACAAGCAGGCAAGTGACTCAACTCGTGCCACCGCCCAACTAGCACTAAACATTGTTTCTCCATTTCCACTGTAGGTGTTCAGCGAATTGGATTTCATTGGCTGGTACACAACTGGCGAATCACCGACGGATCGCGATATAAAAATCCAAAAGCAAATTGCTGATATCAACGAATGCCCGATTGTGCTACAATTGAACCCACTGTCGCGCAGTGTGGACCAATTGCCGTTGAAATTATACGAGTCCGTTATCGATTTGGTGGGTGGCGAAGCCACAATGCTCTTCGTACCGCTCACTTACACACTGGCGACAGAGGAGGCAGAACGCATCGGTGTCGACCATGTGGCGCGTATGTCCACCAACGAGACTGGCGAAAAGTCCGTAGTGGCGGAGCATTTGGTGGCCCAAGATAGCGCCATTAAAATGCTCAACACTCGCATTAAGATTGTACTCAAGTACATTCAGGAAGTGGAAGCTGGGAAATTACCGGCCAATCAAGAGATTCTACGAGAGGCGTATGCTCTTAGCCACCGACTGCCAGTGATGCAGGGTGCAGCATTCCAGGAGGAATTCTACACACAATGCAACGACGTCGGACTGATCAGTTACTTGGGTTCACTGACCAAGGGCTGCAACGATATGAACCATTTCGTGAACAAATTCAATGTACTGTACGACCGTCAAGGTTCGGGCCGACGAATTCGTGGCTTGTACTACTAAATTAAGGCAAAACACTTGGAATTAGATGTCGAAGAATGAATTGAAATATTGGAAAATTTTATTTAAAATAAAAAGAAAAATACTTGAAAATTACCACGCATGTTGTCTTGTAGGAAGTATTCCCAAGGACAAACCAAACTGCAATAATAGCTGCAAGAGGTCAACGTTATTTTAAAACAAAATTCTTTTCCAAAAAATGTGCATGATTTTTAAAGCTCTCAAAAATGCATGCCAGTATGAGATCGCACAATTTTCGGAGGCACACCGTCCTCGGCTTCCACACATAACCGATTTCCTACAACAATCGCCAAATTGTCCACCACTATTATCTCCTGAATATGCAAAAATGATTATCCATGTTTCGCACATTCTAACATCAATAGATTTTTATTTTTGAAAAATATATATAGATACTTTTTATATATTTCAATAGACTACAAAGACAAATTTCAGAAAATTCTGCAATAATGTGTGCTCTTAACAAGATCCTGCTTAACATAATTTGAAAAAGGAAATGCACAACGACTTTTCGAACCAATTACAAACATTTCTAAGAAAACTATTATTACTTTTTTGTGGCTTGCTTAAATCTAATTATATTTAAAAACTGCTATTAGTGCTACACAATGAAAATAATTTGTTTTTTAAATGTTTGTAAAATGTCGTAGCAGTAAAATGTTTAAGTAAGTCAACCCAGTTTGAACATTCATTCGTCCAGCCTACAGCGAAGTCTAGGATGATACTATGCGTGTGTGTATATCTGCGTCTAGTGATTGTAGTCTTCCAGCTTGAGCGTTGCATATTGTTGCAAGAACTCCACTTCCAAGGGGTGCATCTCCTTCGCCGGTATCACGAGCGAGTGCAGCGGGCCACCGAGATCGGTGCGGCTCATGTCACGCAGAGGACACACCACGATTTTCTGGGAATCGTGGCCGACTCGCGCCAGTCCTACGCACAGCGACTGTTCATTGAGAATGGTGTTGCGTTCGAGGGCGTCCTTCTTTTCAACGATCGCCAGCAGCTGATGGGCGGCCTCGGCGACGCTCATGAAACGCGGCGGCATGTATTCTTTCCGCCGACGCATCAACGATTCGAGCGTTGGCTCCTTGACCTTGATGTCAAGCAAGCACAGTGTGTGCATATTGTGGAGGCGATTTAGTTTTATTTTGTCATAGAAACTGTCTGGCTTCCATGTCTCATCCCAGTATGGAATCGAGACAGTCTCCCCGAACTTGTACAGCTGCAGGCCGCAGCAGCCGATGGCGTTCATGATGGACGCATTGTGGATCACCTGGTAAGGGATTTTCTTCTCCTTAGCTCGTAACACAAAGTCGGTGTGAGTGGTGGCACCAAATGGATCACCAACTACTAGCAAGGCGATATCTTCTTCGGCCGCACCAGCAAGTATTTCGTCTGCGCCCTGCTCTACAAGGTCACGTTCTGCTAACAACAGGGGACGCCCGTAAAACGCTTCCTAATAAAGCCAAATTCGCAGTTAAAGAAGTTATTCAATGTCTACATTTTTGCGGTTTTACCAGTTCCTCTTGCGAGCTGCCCAATATAGATGTGTACATCTCCAGGTACACACGAGTGCATCGTTTCACAATCTCAAGGCCTTTCACTGTAATGTCTTTGGTCCCGCCGAGTCCTAGCCCAATTAAATAGAACATCCCTGCTATGTTCTCTCGCTTCTTCGCCGCGTCGTATTCCTTCAAAGTCTCTACGCGAATCAATCGACCCTTCGCGTAATTATTTTTTTATATTTACAGAATTTACAAGAACTTCTGAAAATGCTCAATACACGTGTATTGTTCTTGTTGCTTCTTCGTACGCTTTTTGTTGTTTAATTTTTTCACTTCCACGCAGTGTTGCCAGATTTTCTTCTACCGAAAATCCCTATTTTGCTAATTTTTACTATAAACAAAAATCCGTACAGAAAAATTATTGTGAAATTTTTCAAAATTGTTGTTTTTTGTTGTTCAAAATAAAATAGTTTCTGGTGAATAAATTCGACGAAAAAATTATTGAACAGAATTCACCGACCAGATTTGTGAGATTTTTCAATCAACTTTCATAAGCGGTTTGAAGCTGTGTTCGAAAACAAAGTGCGAAAGTTCTGACAAATTTTTTTTCAGAAAATCCGTATTTTTAAGAAATATGTATTAAAATTTGTTTTCTTTTTTAAATTTCACAATTCCGTATAAATACCTATTTTTGGGTATGTATGGCAGCACTGACCACGAGCGAAAAAAACTGCCAGAAACACTGCTTGAAAACAAAATGTCAAATAATTTTTTCACGGTCGTTTACAATAGCTGCCACCCTTTTGCAAAACAATTTAGGGCGCTCTTACATTTCCCGAACATATTGGATTCGGACAAAAAGATCAGCATATTTTTTCGAAAAGTGTACCTATGCTAAGGTGCCTGGTACTAGAAGTGTTTAAAGGAATTCGAATATTTGAATCATCAAATAATCCGATAGAGCCTATTTACACAGTCATTCCCATGACGCATGGGCATGCCGTTTTTAGAATTTACACTGACATGGGCATGACGAAATTTTACAGTTTTTATATGAAAATGTAAATAAACGAAGCATGGAGTTGCCACCTTTTACGTTTTTTGTATGGATTTTCGGTGCAAAATTTTCTATCTCGTTTCTACTACCGCAGTTCTTATTAGCTCTTTGTCAGATTTTTCGTCATGGAACTGATAGTGTAAATAGGCTCATACAAATCAAATCAAATTATTCAATTTGAGTTCAAATCAAATTATTTGTTGAACAACTTTAATAGTTCAAATAGTTTAAAAAAAATTTGAAGCAATGAAATAGTCAAATGTTTGAAACTGGCAAGTGTATTATTCGAACTTTTTTGCACGAATCATGCCAAATGGGAATACAGCTGCGACTGGGTGCATCTTTGGACATATTTTGGGGTGATTCATGTCAGCTGGGATTATAGCGTCATTGAACCTGTTGAAATGACGCGATTCAACCAAAAAGCTCCAATGACGCACTTGAGAGTTAGTCTAATCCCAAGTGACGTGATACACCCGAAAAATGTCCAAAGATGCACTGTGGTGGCAGCTGTAGTTCCATTTTGCATGATTCACGCAAAAAAGTTCGAATAATTGTACTATTTCATTGCCTCAAAGTTTTTTACAACAAATAATTTGATTTTAACTCAAAATAGCGATCGTGGAATCCCCCATTAATTTAGAGTGACATGGTCCCAATTTCTGGCACTATTCGCACAAACGCTCCGCGTTACGTCATATTGCAGTTGAAATTACGGAGTTTGATGGCCATGTAATATTAATGCATTTGTATACAAAAGGAATTTGCAAATGGGTGGAAATTCTTATCAAATATTGCATGCCAACTGCCACAAAATTAAACAATGCAAATGGTTTTCTATCAAAAGCTTCCTTCTCTGACATAACACAAATAATAATGACCGACGATAAAAAATCAAGTTTTGTAATATTTTTTTTATGTGGCGACCAACATGGTGGCGCCGCATATCATGAAACGAAGCTGTTTTTTTATGGGTAAATGTTATTATTATGAGTACAGCTGCTACACTTGCGCATTGTATTGTGGAATCCCAACATTTTACATGAACATGGCTTTTGTAATGGATGGAATAGGTAACAAAAGCAAAATGGGAGTACTGTTTACGCAGACTCTTGTGCCACTCCACTGCCATGGTTTATTTATTATTTGTTTGTATCTTTCTTTTCAACCAATGTAAGGCGGTAACGATAACAATGGTCAAATCTTTAGACGCAAGCCAAATGAAACTTGCTCTATTTTTTTTTATTATGTTATGTCCACGAGTGTTTTTTTGCACATTTTTATTTTGCAAAGAGGTGGTATGTGGTATGTACTGCCAAAGCTTTTTTGACCAACAAAAACCAAATCATTTTGAATTCAATTCGCCAGTGACTTTGGACAAAGACAGACGCGCGAACTTGAAAAATACATATCACACTTCCGGCCAATTCAACCGTTAAATATCAAAAATGTTTTGGCGGCGGGCGGCTTTACAGCTATTATTAGTTTCGTATGTTTTCGACGAATGCGTGTGCGAAGAGTTTTACAAATTAGCTACGAGAAATGCGATGACCGAAACAATCTTAAGCGACATTCGCAATGCATTCAAAATAGTTACCAACAATACGCGAATTTTAAATAGAATAATACCAAAAATGTATAACGTGTCGGCCGAGCATATGGCAAAGATGGCTTTTGTTTTTGAATTGCCGGATGCGAGCTATGAGAATGGATCTGGATCGTCCATGCTGTTGATGCAACGTAGCGATTTTATGGAGCCGACATTTCCCAATGTTTCAAAGCAATACATGAAGATGATGAAGAAACATAGACAAGGTTTGTCGAGTGCAGAGAAAGGAAAGGACATTTGGGGCGTTTTGGGTTTGGATGGTTGGAGTGGCACGATTTCCCAGCCCATTGCATTGCTGGAGTCAAGTCATAAGTAAGTCACTGAGCATTTGTCATCCGTTTAAGCTATTTATGGATTTTCGATTTGATTGAGCAAGAGATCCAGCGGACTTTACTCCCGGAGATGTTGACGGTTTTGTTCAGGACATAGAGACAACGACACTGAAAGATCCGTTCATGAATGTGCCAGCAAACGAATCGAATCTGAATAAAAATGTTTATATTGCCCGTGTGAATGATCCCTTCGGCCACTCTACAAAATGGCCACTGAGGTTTGTGTTCGCATTTACTACGAACGTGCTATGTACTACGAATTGGAATTCTTTATTCTTTCAGAAATTCATCGGGACCGAATCCTTTCAGTTGGCATCAATTCAACTCCAGCACTGACGATCGTCCGAAGCGCGACGTTGTCAAACTGTATTCTATGATTAAATGTTCCACCGGCTGTGAGCCGTTGTCGTATAAGGGCTATGGTTGCTATTGTGGCTTCCTAGGTGCTGGCATTCCCGTGAATGGCATTGATCGATGTTGTAAGGTGCACGACAAGTGCTACGAGCAGAGCAATTGCATATCATATTTGGAATACTTTGTGCCGTATTTGTGGAAATGTTATCGCGGCAAGCCGTTATGTGCAATCGATCATGGAGAATGGGGTGGACCGACATCTTGTGCTGCACGTTTATGCTATTGCGATTTAAGGCTTTCGCGTTGTTTGCGAAAGTTCAACTGCCCGCGTCGCACAGCAGTTTGCACGTCATCCACAGCACGGAAGCTGCAGAATCTTTTTAATTTTTGAATTCTGTACATTTGTATGAAAAACAGTTATTTGTAAAGTAAAATTGAATAACTAAATGTTTTAAACTACAGGGTGTTACCGGCGATGCAGCCTTTTGCACGATCCCAGAAAGAAATAGTCCAAAAAATGTTTTATAAAATATTTTTTATCTCCGTACTTTAGTTGTATTTTAGGAAATTCGCTGACTTTTTCTGGAACTGCCACGAACCTTTACCCCACTCGTATTGAGCGAAGAGCTACTAGATTTACTTTCTTTTGCATCCTTCTCCATCTTGACAGCACTGTCGCTGGAATTCGAATTCGTGACAAATTCGCGTATAGCCTGACACTCATGCAAAAAGGCCAAAGTCGCTCTGTAGTCGGGGGAATTCGTTTTGAACACCATCAAGGCATTCTGGGCCATCAGCAGTATGTCACGCTGCAGTTCGCTAACGCTTCGAATGGCGCCCACCTCGATGTTCTTCTTGATAGTTTGGAGGTCAATTGGTCGCATGCAAACGTCTTCATATTTGAATGTATGCTCCTCACTACTGGTGGCCCTTTGGAATACCGCCGCATTTTTATTCGGCTGCAGGGCATAATAAATGCTCAGCAGTGATTTTTTGGATGCCCTTGTCTCGCGATCATCACGATCACTGGAAGCGGGCGAGTTCGGTATACTGTCAATGACGGGCGTTGAAGAGTAACGACGGCGGGAACGCTGCTGATTGGCGGAATGATCGCTGGCGGTAGTGGTATCATCGTCAATCATTGGGCTTTCGGAGCGATCGCGATCACGTAGTTTGCGCAGCATTGGTGGTCTGGCAGGTGTGGCCAAAGTCGCATCATCGTCTGTTTTCTGATGCTCAATGCGCGCCGAGTCGTTAAGGCTCTTCCGTTGTTGCTGTTGTTGTTGGACTGAGAGTTTGCTGGACGAGGATATTTTGTCATCTTTGCGTGTGATGGTGCTTACATCTGTAGAGGAGTCTTCATCGGTGTCAGCAATGGATATAGTTGGTGGCGGCAATGCATTTGTGTCACATTCAGGTGCAGACGACGACTCCTGAGGCTGCGGCGACACAAGTTCTTCGGTGGGTGTTTTTACTTCAACTGCGAAAAAGAATGTTGGATTCAGAAAATTAGAAAAAACATATTTTCAAAACCAATAAAAAGTGGAACTGCTCATGAAAAATCGATTAACTTTTGTTCCCCATAGTTTTAAGATTCTTCATAAATTCAGTTCATTGTAAAAAAAAAACACTTACCCATAACATTGTCAGTGGGCTTAACTTGTTCATCATTTTCTCCAGTTTGACTTTCCTGTTTCTCTTCAGCATACGCAGTTGTTGGTTTCGCTGTTGGAGACTGTTTTCCTTCGTTGGATTCGTCGTCATCGGTTGGAATGATAATTACATCACTTTCTGTTGGCGACTTTTGAGAAGATTTCAGATGTTTGTTCGATTCGTCCGTGTCAGCCACCGATTCCGCCATTACGCTGGGAGGTGTTTTGCCTTCTTCGTTATCCTCTTCTATCGCCTCCAGTGAGGGTGTTGCCGGTTTACTGTCAGCGCCCATTTTAGCGTCTTCGTTTTTTATTGCAGACTCCACCTTTTCTTTTAAAAAACGGATCTCCTGAGATGCTTCCGAGTGGTGGCAGCGCTCTTTGTTTTCCAATGAGGCTACCGCCGCCAGCGGTATATTATCATTCGAATCATCACTGGATGCGGTTTCGGCTTTCCCAATGCTGACTTTTCCTTCACCCGCGCTATCTTCAAAGGATTTGCGTGAAGGTTGAGCCTCATCACGCTCATCGGCCGCCGGTGTGACTTCGTTTTTTGAATTTTCCGATGATACGTTTTGTTGTTGCGATAAAGAGGGAATCAAGCCGTCATCCAGTTTCCTTTCGACGTCATCGTTAGGCGGATCTTCGTCAACACCCTTCAGGAAATCGACCTCGGCCACGTCTATATCCAGTTCGCCGATATTTTTGAAAACCTCCAGAAGCTGCTGCTCTTCGTTCGGATCGGGCTCGTCGAAATCGACAGCGGTAAAGTCGTCGGTATTGGGGTTGGCTGCCGCTGGTTCTGTTACATCCTCCTCAATGTCCATTGGCACCTCCTCGTTATTGGAATCTATTACGGCTGTGAGAGTCTCATCTGATGTGTTCGATAAGGTAACGGTCTCTTCAACCGGTCGAGCAATTTTTGCATCTGGAGTGACTGGAATGAATTGGCTGCCGCTGCTAGTGCTGCTGCATGCTTTATTCTTTTCCAGCAGCATTGAAAGCGTCGGTGCCGACTGAGAGGGACTTAATAGATTTTGTGTGGAGCTCGTGGGTGTGGCCAACGTGTCCAAAGGCGGGCCACTGATGGGGCGTGTCAACAGTTGAATCGCCTCGTTGGCCGGTATGGCGCTATTCAGGACAATAGCCGGTTGATTCGGGTTGGGCATTAGGCCGCTTGTTAGAAGGGTCGTTATTGTGGGAGCTGCTGCACGCGCGGAGGGAGTAGACGATATAAGAACTGAGGAAGCGCTGCTACCGGTGGGAGACTTCAGCAAGGAGGACAAAAGTGGCGATGTTGCCGTCTGTTGCTGACTGGAAGACATACCTGCAATATTAGATATCATTGTCTTTCCGGTGCCGATGATTTCTTCTACATCCATGTCGATGGACGTTGTGTCTGGCGCTGCTTTTTGTGGCAAATCCACTGAAGGTCCTGTTGATCGCCAATTTCTTTGTATCTCCTGTTTTTGTCTTTCGCGTTCACGCATTTGATTTTCCAGTTTCATTTCCTCGATGCGTTGGGTCTCCTGTTGTTGTTCAATTTCACGCCACATTTCCAACAGTTCCTCTTCGGTCATCTGCCCTGACTGTATCGACTTCAGCTCGCTGGAGATTTTCGCATAATCCTCCTGCTCTTTTCGGATTTCCTCCTTCAACTCCTGAACGCGCTCTTCCGTGAGACGACGAAAAATCAGTTCTGTTGGAGTCTCTATTGGCGACGAAGCACCGGTGCTATCTCCGCGCTTCTTCCGTTTGGGCATGTCAACCACATTTTCCAACAATTGGCCGTACTGCACGGCACAGTTTTTTTGCGAGAACCAATCTTCCGGTCGGTTGGTTGCACCACATACAAGTTTACAAGTTCGACTTACTGAAATCCAGTTTTGGTCGCCGCAAGACACCGCCGCCGCAGAAGCCAAACAAAGTTGTTCCAATGTTGACCATTTGTCTAATGGCAGGCGGTTCATTTGTAAACGCTGCTCCTGCACTGAAGCCATTTAAACACCACAAACAAGCAATTTTGTACAAATATTTCCACAATTTTATACAATATTTGGGGAAAAATTAATGACAAGCAGAGTTCTGGGCTTTTTCAGCACTGTTGCGGCGGTGCGGCCAGCCGTCCGTTTTCTCAAAACTAAGCCGCCGACGTTATAATTTGGTGATGGGCCAAAAAGTACTCATCGAATACTTAACTTTAACCCAATTTACACTATCATGTTCAAGCCGCATGGAAATGCCGTTTTTTAAATTTACGTTGGCCCGAGCTTGAGGAAATTTTCTGATTGATTTGACAAATTTTGTATTGAAATGTAAATAAGGAAAGCATGGAGTTGCCAACTTTTATGTTTTTTGTATGGATTTTCGGCAGAACATTTTCTATCCCGTTTTCACTACCGCAGTTCTCATTAGCGCTTTTTCAGATTTTTGTGGAATAGGTTGAAGATTTTATTTCTACAGGCTACAAATTCAAAGCAAAACATAAACAAAGCCGGTACGTGAGTTATACAGGGTCTAACAGTCAAAATGGTCCAAAAGCTAGAAATCGATTCTGGACCCAAAAATATGAATAACTATAGTTACGTGTATAGAGAGTGAGCTATGTCGGCTATGTCGAAGCTAAAAAAAAACCCCACACAATATGACCCATTTGGAAGCCACCGGAGGTGCTTCCGGAGACCAAAAACATAAATTTTGTTCTATGAGGCGTAAACAAAAAAAAAGTTTAAACAAAAACAAAATATCTCAAAATAAGAAAAATACAAAAAAAAAAACAAAATTGTTGGTAACCCGATAACCTTCCCCTTAGAGGAAAAAAATACCATTGGCTATAAATTTCTACTAATTTGTATATAAATTCTATTTTTCTTTCTAAAATTACAACTCAAAATTGTTATTGCTTGAAGGCGCCATTTAAATGAATGCTGATTATTCTAAAATATCTTATCAACACCACAACCAAGCACCTGATTATACAAAAACAATAACAACTCATAACAATAAAGAAGTCTAGTCAGTCATGGCAACTCGTTCAAAAGCACTACAATTAAAACTTTTGCAATAACCAATATTTTTCCTGGTAGAGGAGTCTGGGGTACATAGTATTATGAGGGATCCGAAATAAAATAATCTTTATATTATAATAAGGGAAGTGACGGATAGAGATAAGGAAAGTCCTCATCTCTTAATTTTCGGTTTATATTTTCGTCCTGATGTTGTGATGATTCTAAAAGTGGTTATTTCAACAAATCATAACTTTACACCTTGTTTTCAAATATGCACATTAAAGGATAACTTTTTCAAAAAATCGAATATGCCCCCATATGTGGTGTAGTGCACAAAAATAATATACTTTTTTTAATCTCTTATTTAACTACTAAAAAAAGCAAAATATATAAACAACTTTGTTGGAGAAATTGTAGAAAAAAACTAAGAAAGAATAGCCTTGACTTTTAGCTATTTTTGGAAACAGCATATTTTGATAAGAATATGCAACAATAAGTCGTATTTTCTAAATTAAAGGTAAACTATAAGAATACGCTATTTTGTGGTATTTACAAATAGAGATGTGCTGAGATGGAAGAGCAACAATTTGATTTTTTGCATTTCAATTATAGTTTGTTGCTACGTGCCTTTCGTCGCAAACTGTAGCCTGACCTTGTTTTTGTTGTTGTTTACTACTTTTTTTTCGTGCGAATGAAAAAGACACAAAACAAAACGAAACCTGAAAATGAATCAAACTAATTTATAAAATTTGTATTTTTATCTTTTTGCGGGCACCTGCTAAAAATACACATACATCACAATACATCAGATATGTCGTTCCGTTAAAAGTTTTGAAATTTTTTACGAAATTGTCCAAGAAATATTTGCTCAATCATACATACCAAAATTTAAATTGTGGCATCTGATCATACGAGAACTAAAAATATATATTTTTTTGGTGCACCGATTGTTTTTGCCGTCGATTTTGAATAACTATTAGAAAACAAACACCTCACCAAACCAAACTGCACCACAATGCACTACTAAAACCTTCAACTGTCCAAATAGGCCCACGGACCTAACACCAATCTTACTATGGACTCACCCAATAAAAGCCGCGGCTTTCCTGGTTCTGAGTATCGAAAATTAGAAAAACTACGATAACGATGATAAATTATGCTGCTACAACAACAACAACTAAACTAGCGATTATTTATCCCAATTGAAAATTAATATTATCATGTAGGTTGTTTGCAGCCGCCATTGCGTTCAAGTGTTTTCCACCTGTCCCACGAGGCAATCACCCAGGCTGAATTTCGAATATGTATTAAATTTGTAATCATTCCATATCGAAAAAGTGTGAAACCACTCGAAAGCGAAAACAAAATGGAATGTGAAATTATTTAACCTTCTGCGTGCGTTTGCGTTGGCAATTGAATTAAGGAGCAACTGTTGCTGACGTCTGACTACTACCATGCCATATTGCATGCATATTGAAGCGATGTTTGTTTTGTAAGTTCGCTGTGTCATCAATATTTGCGTCTATGTAATTCCATACCCCATCAAATTGCCTAATTCCGTACTATATCAATCCATATTTGTATTGACCACGAGCAATTACAACTTTCGGGCGAGATAGATAGGCTCTAATGATTTCCAAACTTGTCACGGCTCTTGTTCCATTTGACAGTGAATAAAAAACAGTTTAATTTTTAGATGATAACTTTTAATGGTACTAGTAATAATAGCATGTATATGGTAAGTATAGTATATTATATGTATATAATTAATATAGTTTAAAGTTCAGAAAACAAGTAAACAAACTTATTTCATAAATTATTCAAAATTTAGCAAGTGTTTTTGCATTTCGACAAAAAGCATTAAACAGCAATAACAAAAATTTACAATATACAAAAATATAACTTACGCGCTCTAGGAATAAGTGTATGTACTTATATGTATGTATGTACGTATGTATAAATTTATATATGTGTTTTTATATGCATGTGCTTGTTTCGAAATGGCGAAGAATTCCCAACGTCAGCTAAGTGCATAGTTAGTTTGTTTTCGATTTAGTCTTAGGCTTTTCCGTGTATTCTACTTACTGTTAAGTGTTGGTTTTGATAGCGTAACTACTCGTACGAATACAGAGAATACGGTTCATTTTAAAAACGTAACTAAAGTCTTATATTGATGATGCGGCGGCGTTCGAACGCTCACTAAATTATTTACGTTATTACAGTGACCTCTTTTGCAGTTATGCACTTTTTAAGTAAAAATTTTCTATACATTAATATTTTCCAGGTTTACATACATTACAGGTTACAGGCTACATCGGATTGATATGACAATCCAATGCCGAGTTGACAAAAATGGGACCTGAATGCAAATTAAAGTTGGGCGAAATATTGCGAAATTAACTCAAATAAATTTTACTTTCGATTCGATATTGATTTCAAGTGAAGGCACTTAAATAATGATTTTACTTATACGCACACGTCATGGGTGTCAAAACTACAAGGGCCGAACTCAAACTTCCAAACAATTTTCTTTTCCGCAGAATGTGGAATTGCAGATTTGGCTCGATTCGGATAACGATAAACCGACTTTCGACTTGGAGAATTTAATTTTGTCTTTTATTTTCGAGATATAAGCAAATCCTACTGTTTGCGGAGTTTTCCCTCAACTAAAATAAAATCTATCTAACATTTCAGTTTGTTTATATTTAATTCAAATCTTGAGGACAATTTCACATCTCCAATTGTCCAAAAATTTTGGAAAAGTGCAACTCTGCTCTGCAAATAATATCATATCGCTTGTAATATC